>JAOVFP010000007.1:0-2723535 GCA_025738555.1 Cyathus striatus
AGAGGAAGGCGTTAGTAATATCAATCATCAATAAAGAAGCAGTAGAGATGTACTGTCAGATACTCCACTGTGATGCTATCGTACTCAATAGTCGTGAATAGCTGGTTGAGAGCTGGCATATCCGGTTACATGATGTAAGTCGCTTGTTAAGTACCGTCAAGAGGCGTAATGCGAAATAGGAGAGAGTAGGTTATCATAGAAAGCCTTGCCCAGCGACAGCGGTCTGCCATCCCATGAATACCCATGTCCATTGACATGTATAGAATTGAACCAGACGAAAGCGTTACGACCTCCACGCAGCCAATGTAGCATTCAATGACCACAGCATCTCCGGAGGTATAGTAGAGGTAGAAATAACGGAACCATTCAGTTGATCGACGTTAACGACCCACCGAAATAGGGGGGAGTAGGTTGTCATAAGTGGCCTTACCCGGCGACAGCGGTCTACCATCTCATGAATGTCCATGTCCATTGTCAGCACTCGCCCCGGGCATATCCGCATCGCCCATCAAAGCCACCAGTCACGTACACCACCACAACCCATATGCCAGGCCACATAGACATCACCACACTCGCCACCAGAGATTGTCTACGGCGTGGAAGATTGATCGCATAACGGGGCCGAAGCAAACCACAACAGACGAAGCAAAAGCGCAGACGAAAATGAAGATCCACAGAGTCGCTACGACCTCCACGCAGCATTCAACGACCACAACATCTCCGGAGGTAGAGTAGAGGCAGAATCAACAGGCCCATCCCGTTAATGAAGCACAGGGAACGTGCAAGATTCAGATCATCCTACTGCAACCGCATATGTCCGATGAGGGCGAAGCACAGCCCTGTGAACAAGAACCCAATGGCTAAGTCCAGGTGCACCGTGCACGGACCAATTTCCAGCATGAAATGGAGAGTAGTGTACTCTGGATGAAATTTTGACGATGGCTAGTATGGTGGAGAGCAACCTTGGAGTTGGCAGCTGTTGGCAGGTGTCGCGAATTATTAGTCCCACATGTCGGGCATCGGGGGTTTGGACGTCAGCGGGTCCGGATGTAGCTTATCTCAGCTGAATCACGAGTCCTTCCATACATGTGCTTCCCAATTTGTTCCCAATTCAAGTCCACTTTAACTTAACTTACACAGTTTCCTCAATCTCTCTAAACTTGGTACTATACCAAAAACCTAGCTAACTTGTTTGTATCGTAGATATACAACAAATCAAATCAAAATTTGGCATTAAATCACTTTGGACAGACAGCCCACATACTTCCTTTAGCTGCTCAAGTTGAGGTTCGGACAACAAAGCACCTGATTGGTTCCACGAATATCTAGCAAATTCACCTCTTTTCCGTACTTGGGTAACAACTCGTGTGAAGTGGTAGTGGTCGAACGAGTCCGGTTATATGAATGGGGTGTATAATCTGATTGTTCCGAGACAGGGAAGAGTACTCATATTAAGCTCCTGAGAAGTCGAATAGGTAACCTAGCACTCTCTAACATCGTGAAAGTCGAAAGCATAGTATAATGTCTATGGTTCAACCGTTCACGACTCATCTGTTGAAACGTTGAACACAGTCACTCAAGTACTCAGCCCCTAAAGATTGATCTCCTACATTGTCAAGCAATGTAAGATATTTTGGCTCAAAATTCAATTGACTAACACCCAAAGCTCTTGACTTTGCATCTGCCCAGAAAAGAACAGTATAATCTTTTTGAATCTCGTACAGAAATATGTATGTCTCTTGGTTTCTGACACTAGTGAGCTATGTCTTCGTAGTAACATCTGAAAATATTTCTGTTTTCCTAGCCTCTTCGCGTGCATGAAGAACTACTCGACACGCTAAGACAGAATGTAGCACCCTCCCAAGCCTATGTGGCGCGATAGACATAAGTTATATAGTATCGTGAGTGTGCATGTAAACTTGATATAGACTTACTCGATTATCAGTGGATAATAGTCTCTCTAACATAGTTAAGGTTAGCTAAGTAAAAATGTATCAAGATTTTATGACCGACTTACACTCATAGCAGATATTACCACTATGTTTGCCAAAGCGACAACTATAAAGGTTATCGAACAACATGATAAGTGACATTGGTTGGGTATGTATTACAACGCACCGAATATATAGAAGTAATAAACTATCCCTGTTCACCGTTAAGTGTATATTAACATCAGACAATGAAAATACACTATACCATCACGTACAATGACTAAAACAAGATTTGAGTACCCCTGCTTGACTTAACATGTATTTCCGTCATGAGAGCTGCTGCTGGACGAGTTCTACAGAAAGTTCTTACATGAGTAATATGCGGGCATGATCATTAAGCCAGTGTTAACTACATTCGTAGTAAGCTCACGAGTGTCTTATCCTATAGAAGTGACATACCAGCATCATAGACAAATAAAAGAATCCAATCTATCACGATTAAGTTCGTTTTTCCGCCTGTAATGAAACAACCATGCAGCAGAGGGTGGAGAGAATCCTGTAGACCAACTAATATAAAGATTAGCAAAGTGAAGGTAACATGCATCAACAACCTACACTCTAGGGAACTAGGGAAGCCAGCGGACACTCCGCAGATCGCGGATAAGATACTGACAAAAAGTATTGAAAGAACAATTGCAAGCCATCTACGACTCCCACAAACAGCCCATGTTCGCACAGTTAACACAGCTGCAGAGAATAAGTCATGTATAACTTATACCAAACGATGACATACTCACCTTCTGCAGAAGCCATACCAACCATGATGATCCCTATTGCCAAGAAATGGTGCGTGAAACAACGAACTTCCCACTGACCAAGAGCTTACATGTGCTAGCTAAATATAATTTCTTACATCTTCCAGCCGTGGCATACGGTAGAAATTGGACTATTCAATCAGCTGAGTAGACAGTAAAGTTCAATAATACAAGAGACGTACAGGCCATGCTTATTGTCATGTCGAAGAACGGAAAGAATCGTGTAGGTATGTATAAGACTTTTCCAATTCCCCATGGGGCTTTCCAGATGAACTCGACTTCAAGCATAAAAGTTAAAAGGTAGTCAAAGGCCTAGTAAGATGATGTGGGAACCGTGACCTTTGTGAATATGAATAAAAGCATTTACCAACAAGGTAAAAGTTGTGACTAAGACATCGCTTAATCTTAGACTACCATGACACTGAGTGATGTCTACCTACCACGAAGATACTTTATTTAATAGTCAGATGTATAATACACAATTTAAAGAATCGAATCTTACGTTTACCGTACGTGCATGTTCTAGCGCCGTTGACATTGCTTGAATCTGTTCGGGCGAAAAAGACAACATGGGTGTGATAATGTTTAAAGTAGGGTAAGCAATGAACATGGTCTTGGTATTCCGTTCTTAAATGGAGGAGCCATATTTGAGAAATTTCGCATTATCGAAGTTTCCCTGCATCAGGTTCTGCACCGACTCACACTGTGATATAGATCATCCCGAGAGATGGAATACTTTAAGCCGTATTATTATAGGACCATTTACGGATGAATTTGATGAATAAACAGCATATTCAGTGGAAGTGCAGTGCATCGAGAACGCGATGTTGGCGCTTTGCTCCACCATACACCATACTGTACTATTTCGACCGATTGTTCGGTCACGCGTCACACAGGGTCTCCGAACAGAACAAATTCAGGCCTTGTCACGCATCCCAGAGAGCATTGAACAAAGGGTCAAGGCAATTAAATAAGGCATAATTTTGATGTTTTTTTTTTTTACGTTACATAGATGTATGTATTATATCATAAAATAGTGTTTTATGTTCGTCATTGTTAAAAATCTGAGGACAATGAACATTGTTGGCATGAACAAATCTTAAGCATGTCACGCACTGAACTGATCTCTGAACTGAACAATGAACCCAAATTTTCGGTCACGCTCAAAATGAGCGAACAATTGGTCGAAATAGTACAGTACTAAAGATACAAATGTGTAAAAATAGACAGAAGGCAGATCGTAGCAGGAAGTAATCATACCGTGATACCCTATCTCAATTTCCGTTTTCTGAATCCCTTCATAAAGCTTTATATAGAAAGAAGGTGATATCAAAGTGATAAAATTCTGTAAGTACCAAGTACGTCATGGCAGGCTGTTTGCGCTAGCAGTGGTGGAACTTGGATGAAACGATACTATAGGAGTCAACTTTGCCACGTCAAAAATCGTGAATACATTTCCCGTTAATAGACGCTGAACTGTTACAGCATAAACCTCATCACCATTTAGCGCATTTGGAGGGGTTATACATAGATAACAACTATTAGCGCGCATTAGCACCTGTAAAAGCTATATCTGATTCTGATATCTCTGAACAAATTAAGGGATGGCAGTGGTGAACAAGTACTGAGGCGGTGAAGAGCAAATATCGAAAAACTGTTACCACCCCCTCCCCGCAAAAACACTCAACGCATCCCTCGCGGTTTTCTCAATTCCCCTAAACCCAGTCCCCAAAATCCTAGCTTCCTTGCTCGTGTCGTAGATATACAGCTCTTTGGGCTTTATACCCGGCTTTCCTTTTGGTAGGTCGTGCGATATGGATATATCGATGGACGAGGAGAGGACTTTATTTGTAGTGTCGACTTTGATTTAAAAACATTAGTGAGAGTAGGAAATGAAATGGGTAGAACATACTCCATTCTTGCCACGACGCACGTCCTATTCATATCCCATTAACACATTCCTCCAACAACACATAAAAAAATAAACCTACCAGCAGCAACGGTAATCCTCTCCCCGCTCGCATCCCCCTTCTCCAGCGCAGTAACATGCGCATCTGCAAGATCACGCACGTCAACCCACCCATGGACTTCTTCGAGCGTTTCGTCTTTGCGCGGATCGGTGGGATTGCCGACGACGATGTTGTACCAGTATCCGTAGGAGGAGTTTCCCATTGATGAGGGGGAGGAGCCTAGTTCGTGAATTGGGGGCTGGGGATGTAGGTTAGTGGGGGTTTTCAATTGAAGAGAGGAAGGGGAGACGTACGCCGAGGATCTATGTAGAGGATGATATGTTTTAATGTGTGGATGAGTGAGTAAGTGAGTAGGGAAAGACGAACCCAAGGAGGGAGAAGGGTAACGAAATCATACCCCAACGTGTCCTTATTCTTTTCATAAAACTCCCAAGCCGCTAATCCAAATTCAACTCCCCATCAGTACAAGTCCCTCACAAGTACAAAATTCAAGAATCGTACCCTTCTCAGCTAATACCTTCGAAGCGATATACTTAGTAATATTCGGAGCCTCAATGCCCTTTTCTTCTAAGATCTGCACAGCAGCATTGTTCCAGTCTTTCTCTGAAATTAGAGTAGGCTCGTAAACGCGCCCTGAGAGTGTGCCTGAGGTGGAAGTGTATACTACGCGTTTGACGCTTGGTCTGTAATGTAAAGAGTTAGTCACGCTGAAAGGGAAGAGGAGGAGAGAGGGGGAGGTACGATTTTTGAGCACTGTGCAAGATGCCGAGGGTTCCTCCTACTGCCGGTTTTACGAAATCTGGTATTTTTTAAGGTTGTGTATCTGGATTACGGAGGAGAGGAGGGAAAGTACCATCAGGTTCAACTAAATCCCCACTCGGAATAGGCGTAGCAACATGCAACACTCCATGCACACCAATTAAACTATTATCAAAAGCTCCTTCCTACACACGCCATCCACACAATGAACATCCATCTGTCCTCACCAATTTGAACAAAGATAATAAATACCTTCGTAAAATCCTCAACATAAGCCAACTCAAACTTCTCCCCGTAACTCTCAAAATATTTCTTAATATATGCCCCTTTGGCTTCAGAACGAACTGTCCCGCGGACGGAATAGCCGCGCTCGAGAAGGCGTCGTGCGGCCCAGATAGCGAAGAAGCCGTTTACACCTGTTACGAGGATTTTTTTTTCTGGTGTGGGGTGGAGGGTCGGCATTGTGTTTCAAGTTCTGTGGGCAAGTAAGGCTTAAGTGGAAGTGAGAAGGTGATGTGGAATTGGAAGGAGGAGGGAAATTAAATTGAGATTTATAAACACGGTTACACGACTGCTATCGGAATAGATTCTGCATGTCATGAGTGGATTGCTCAACTATTGCTCATGATCATGATCCCAGTCATCGATGCACGCAGCACATGGGTGTGGAGGCGGAACCGGGATGAAGCTCAGGGTCAGAATAGATGGACATCAGAGTCATACACAAAATCTTGTCGTGACTTCTTCGTCTCATGTTCTCAGCACAAGCAGCACAGTTATCGATCTTCGTATGCTCCGGCATCTTCGGTGCGCCAACTTGTCTAGAGACATAGAAGAGGCAATGAGAGGCAATGCGTGAATCGTACTGGGAGTGGTACATGCATCAAAGGCTTCATGAACATAGGCCTAACATATCGGAGCCGTTACTTATCTGATTATCTTACTGAAAGTGTCAATCACGTCGATCCGTTCATTCTCCTTTCTTCCCGGGATAACAGCCCAAAGCAATGTACATAACCGACTGCCGCTCTGATTCGCAAAACTTTGTACCTATAGCATAGAGATCGTTTTATGCGCCTGGGAGAGGAAGTCGCTTGGTGGGAACGTCACCGGGATTCGGTGTTGTGCCAGGGAGGACAATACTGTGTCTCTTGTTCTCGAGTAAGGGAGAAAATGAGAAAAGAACGAGAAGCGTGGTAATCAGCGAGATAGTTCTTGGGAGCGTGCATGTAAACATTCGCAATAGAGAGAGAATGAAGAACCGACAGACTCAAGCTGAGTCGCACATCGCTAGACCACACAGACCACATCTATTCAACCCCCGAGAGGGGTAAAGTCCAAGGAAGAAACCCTGCGCAAGTGCAAACGCACGGAGAGTGTAAATACAATATGCTACAGAGGTATATTCGGGTGTCGGATAGGATAGATAGCGTTATAAAGATACGCTTCGCGCAAGTTTCTACATGTTAGCAGAACTTGGACCATCGACGACTTTTCCTACGATATTGTATCGTTTCCTATGCACATCAATCAGCACGTCAAGTCGCAAGAATAGAGCAGGGAGGGGGACATACGAGAAGAAAGCAAACCAATCATCTAGAACCTTCATATCCTTCTCATCTAGGGTGCTATAATCCGCAACAGCGTCCTCAGGCTTCAGACTTGACATTCCCAAGCCGCGCGACCCGTCCTTCCCAGCGAAAATGTTGTACGACTTGCCAGGTCCATACACGTCAGCTTTATGGCTCACATCAAAGATAGTTCCTACACCCCCATATCATCAGCACACGCGAGTATCACTCTCCACTAAGTCACAGCGCACCTTTAATAGCAACATAAATAGGCTTCGAAGCATCACTCCCATCGTACTCCCTCAACTGGGCGGTAGTGAACGGGTCGTCCTTGGGGGGCTGAAGATCGTCTTTAGGGGGCTGCATGACGGTTTTGACGGGTTCGGATTGGGATTCGGCGGGGGCTGGTGTTGATGGTCTGGGTCGTGAGGAGAGGCGATAGGCGAGGAAGGAGGCGGGGATGAGGAAGGCTAGGGCGTATATCACCGTTGGGGGGGAAAGTAATGACATCGTGCGGCTATCGCCGACGCCGATGGCCTACCTTTTTGCTTGGTTGGACTATGGTGTGTTTCTCACGGTTAAGGCGCCTTATTTCCGCACGGTTTACTCTCTCACAGTTGGCGCTCGTTCCTACGCTGACCTTCACACAATCGTTGTTCTTCAATCATTCAATTCAGCTGAAGCTTGTCAAAGGATTTTTTCCTGATATTAAAGCTGAAGCACTGAAGGACCACTTCTGCATGCCTGCTATTGTATTCACAAGTCATTCTTACCGCAACTTTACCGGAACATGAACACAACTGTACCAAGGTTCTTGCGAAACTAATTGCTCTTCCACACCGGCTCTGTACTACCCGCCTAGTATCAAAACGACAATTGTCATGGCAAGTAGAATATCTTACTACAATGGTATAACGTCAACCTGCTTACTTTTCTCCAGCAGTATGAACAGTCCCACACGAGCCGGAACGGAATATCAGGCATGGGACAAAGATCCCACAATCATACCCTCCTAATACGTATTGAAGGGTTTCACTAAAAATAGTATACCGTTGATTAACTCAAAAAAGGCAATAAGGTCATATATTCCTTAACATAAAGCATCTCAATTTCACTCAATCTACAAACCATACAATGCCATCTATCCAACCAGGCGCCAAAATCCTCGTAACAGGCGTAAATGGCTTTCTCGCTATGTGGTGTGCGCGAAGATTGCTTGAAAGGGGGTATGCTGTTCGTGGGACGGTTCGCTCGGGTGGTAAAGGCACTTATGTAGAGAAGTATTTTGAAAGATATGGGGATCGGTTTGAAGTTGTTGCTGTCGAGGACTTTACGAAGGTCAGTATATTATTGACGTTGTCATGTAGATCATATTTGATATTTCTACATTCCAGGAAGGAGCATTCGATGAAAGCTTAGTTAGTGTACAAGGCGTCTTTCACGTAGCTACGCCTATACCAAGTGAACATCTACATCCAGACGGTAAGACAATTCCTTTCCTATCATAATAAATGCATCTAAATAAATACATAGAGGTTCTAAAAATATCAGAAGCAGGCGTCTTAGGAATTCTACAAAGCGCACAAAACTCGTCAGCATATTCTCTTTCTCATCGACTTCCTACAATTGTTAACAAACTTCGATAAATAGACCGGACGTCAAGAGAATCGTGTACACATCAACAGTATCAACGATCAAGACCGAAGTTTCTGAGCCTACTTTATTCTCGGAGAAAGATTGGAACGATAAAGCTTTGGAGGAAGTTAAAGAACAAGGAATCAATGCTTCGAATTATTTGAAATACGCTGCTTCGAAGGTGTTAGCGGAAAAATGTAAGTTAAATGATCTTCTTTTTATATGCGCTCTGATAAGTTTAAACATTAGCCGCTTGGCATTTCTATGAGAAGAATAAAGAGCATTTGCCATATGACTTTCTTACCATCCTCCCAGCATGGGTACGTCCCTCCCCACCCCCCCACAATCTATCTCACTAAAACTCACTCCACTTACCAGATATTCGGCGTAAGCCTTACACTCTCCCTTAATCCCAACCAAAACTTACACCCCCAGCCTCCAATCCACGAACTATCAAAATCCCCAACGGCCCTCGGACAATCGTCCTACGGAGCATGGTACAGCATCGTCATCGACAACCCTACTTCCCCGCGCTCCGATGAGGTTCTGTCGGATGTCACAAGTTGGGTGGATGTTCGTGATCTAGCAGATGTGCATGTTAGTGCGTTGGAGAGAGAGGAGGTGGGGGGTGAGAGAATTGTTGTTTCTGCTGGTACGTTCATGTTCTCTTATCACTGAAGGAAGGTGTTTAATGTGGTGGATTGGTTAGGTCGTGCGTCGTGGCAACAATGGAGTAAGTCCCTCTTCTCCATATTATATCCACCGTTGCTGATATAGGGAAACTTGAAGTCGACACCGCGAATCAAGTTAACGATGCAAAGCGCACTTTGCCACTTGGTAAACCGGGTATTCAGCCGAAAGTGATGTACATGTATGATTCGAGTAAGGAAGCTAGGATTATAGGAACCAAGTTTAGAGAGATTGGAGAAACTACAAGGGATAGTTTGATTGTATTTTTGGAGAAGGGGTGGTAAACCGTAGAATGGGGTGTTGGGTTTAGATCGTGTTTATTGGGCTATCTACTCGGATTGAAGTTGACAACACGGTCTGTTGCGTGGCATACTAATACGATATTATCCTCGTGATTAGTCTCACATGCAATAACTCTACTACTAAAAAGGAACTAGATTGAAGACGAGAAGATACTGCTCACATTTTATTTCAGAAGTAAGTCACCATTCCGTGAGATTCGATACTATACGCGGCCCCGAGATTCTCGCACTTCCATGCTTGAATCAATTAATCACTTGTGACTCACCTCCGTTTCATTGCCTCGCGCCTCGTTCCGGTTACGTCGCTGTATTTATTCTTAATTCTCCGGTCGTTGTACCAAACTTAAACCACGCAAGGTTCCTTTTAAGTATTTATATTCCACCACTTCCACCACATTCAACCATACATCTCCTCTTCACTCTCCCCCTACAAATTCACTCACGCAATGTCACCTCTTCACCCAGAATCGAACACAAAAATCCTCGTAACAGGCATCAACGGCTTTGTTGCGTTCTGGGCTGCTCGTAGACTTCTCGAACGTGGCTACTCCGTCCGCGGAACTGTTCGTTCGGTTGCTAAAGGCGCGTTTATCCAGAAGTACTTTGAGAGTTATGGGGATCAGTTTGAGTTAGCTTATGTGGAGGACTTTACTACGGTATACAAATGGATTGTTTTTGTGAATGGATGGATGCTGATGACTCGATGGTATGTAGGAAGGAGCGTTTGATGAGAGCGTAGTTGGCGTACATGGGATTCTGCATGTTGCTACGCCTATTCCAAGTGGAGATTTGGAGGAACCTGATGGTATACTTTATCTGTCAATATATGTCATATAAATTTAACTAATTTGTAGACTTCGTCAAGCCCGCAGTAGGAGGTGCAGTCAGAATCTTGAAAAGCGCTCAAAAATCGTACTTTCTTTCCTTCCTTCTTGCACGTTCTGTCAACTAAGAATGATATATAGACCGAGTGTGAAGAGAGTAATATACACATCCTCTACGGGAACAATAAGTCGACCTGTCTCTGAACCCACTTCGATCTCGGAGAAAGACTGGAACGATGACGCGGTGGAAGCCTTAGAGAAACTAGGGATCAAGGCTCATAACCACGTCAAGTATCTCGCTTCGAAGGTCTTAGCTGAAAAGGGTATGGATTTAGGTCCAGATCTGGTTTATGTTCTATACTAACTTGAAACAAAGCTGCGTGGGATTATTATGAGCAGAATAAAGATACGTTGGGCTACAATTTTCTTACCATTCTCCCCCCATGGGTAGGTCTTCTTACTGTTTATCATAGTACGTACCAGCAATAACTTAATTCCTCTAGATATTTGGCGTACGCACTCTCTAACGTTTTAAAATATCAAAATCGTCACTGAACATCCATCCTGTCTTAGCCCCCAATCCACGAGCTGGGAACCTCTCCTTCCTCAATGGGCAATCCTTCCTTTGGAATATGGTACAACAATGTAGTTGGAAATCCAACCCAACCTCGTGCAGATGAATTGCTTGAAGAAGTCAATGGTTGGGTTGATGTTCGTGATCTTGCCGATGCGCATATTACTGCGTTGGAGAGGGAGGAAGCTGTAGGAGAGAGGATTATTGTTGCTGCTGGTACGTTTGTCTTCTCCTACTGGTGAAAGGATACGGTTAAAATGGGATGAATAGGTAGGGCGTCGTGGCAAGAGTGGAGTGGGTTTATTTTAGGTTCTGCATGCTGCTGATACTAACTGTGTTTAACTACGAAGTTGACGTAGCGAACCGAGTACTCTAGGACCCCCGAAATTTCCTATGAAGGACCGATCCCATTTCGGACAAATTTGCGGCCGTCAGGCCGCCAGGCTGGATCCAAAACGGACATTTTGGGGCCAAAATTGACGAAATGGTTGAGTAGCTATGAGGACATTTTTGGGCTCAAAAGTCAAGGTCCGATCTGATCTGAGGACAAATATGCCTCCGAGTGGATTTCAGTTCGCAGAATTTATGTAAACTAGTATGTAGTACAAAAGAGTACAAGTTACATTTTACCGAGGTCGAATCCAATTCAAATCCGACTGTAACGATTCTAACGAATAGTAACATAGAATCCACTTGGTCACGTACTGAATAAATTCGGCATTTCGGACCTCTATCAATGCCGGCTCATTGACAAACATCAGACTGAACACGCCGCCAAAGATACTACGCAATACCCCCGAGAACAATCCCAAACCTGAAGAAACTTTTAAGGAAGATTTAACGAGACTCTACTTCAACAGCAACAATATTCTGCTCTTACAAAAGGACAAGGTTGTGAAATTCGCACACAAGTACGGTACAAAGGGAGACTCAACGGTTATGGCAGTATTGAACTGGGAATGCTGCAAATGCACGGCTAGCAGAAAAAGAAACAGCTTCCATGGTGTATTTAATTCATATTACTCATGAATTGTGTGTGAACATACTTTACTAGCTAACATTTTGTATTTCAAAAGAACCCAAAAATGCGGACAAAGCGCTTTCAACAAGCTAGCTTTATGCTACATCTTCTCTTGAGCCTTCAAATAGCTTCTGGACAACAAGGTTCTTCTCGATGGCTTTGGGTTTGTTTTCAGTGATAATGCAGTCATGATTGACAGAAATGAGCCTTACTCTTGTGATATTGGTTTATTCTTTATATTTAATATTCTTCTAGTTATCGTGATCTACTCTAGAACTGGCAGAACCAGTGGGCGACATACTGATGAAGTCGAGACAACCAATATACTACATAATCGCAAACTCATATATAAGCATTCAATTTTTAGAGTACTTGTCGGAAACTTCGTTTACTTTCTATATCGATAACATGGCTTGCTTTCACACTCAACAATATGCCTTTCATCCTTCTCTAGCCATTTAAAACGTCTTACAGCTGTCCAAATAGTTCAGAATGCTGGGGAAATGTTACGACTTGGGTCAACTGCGGATGTAAGCCTTTATAATAAGCTCACAGAGTCCCAGGTTGCAGGTGAAGATATTGGCCAAGTACTACATATATTCTTACATGCCTTCAACATTCATCAGCAAGCACTGGTTTTTGCATATAGCATACTATAGTATGTATATGAATCCTTGTAACATGTATAACTTTTCAAATTAGCCAAAGTCACTGTATAGTAGTTTGTAGCACTCTGTAATGTAATTACTGTGCTGTATAGCTCTCTACAATTTATGAGAAATCTGTAGCAATATATAATGTAATTAGTATGCTATAAAGTACTATACAGTTTCCAAGTGCTATGCAATAATCTATAATGTAAGTAGTACACTATGTAATTTTATACAGTTCAACACCAAGTGCTCTGTAATGATCTGTAATCTATCTAGTATGATATGTAGTATTATACAGCACTACTAAATTTAATAGTTGAAACTTGTACATAGTTGGTAATACCCACAAATCTGCTACATATTACTTAAAGTTCAACTCTCTGCTGTGGAGGGAGTAGTTGGTATACTGGTATAACCCAGTACTATACTTATAATTTGATTTACTTCGTTTCATTTATCATTTACCTTTAATTATCTATTTCTACTTACTCTAAATTCCTATCTACATATTTCTATCTTTTTACTTTGGTTCTACGACATGTTGTGCAAACAGTGCACTCGGATTTCTGTGTTTTCATTCCATGTGTGGACTTAGAGACGCGGCGTGGCCTCACCAAATATTGGGAAGCCAATGCCAAACAACACGTGACGCGTGTATGTGCTGTCATGTCTCGCCTATGCTACAACACATTCCGCTTACTGCTTTCCATATCACTCTCTGCTTTCTTTTTTTGTATTCTCTAGGCTTTCTTTCCATTGCCTCAAGGCCTGTCAAGACGACATTCGGACTCTCTGGGCATTATGTGCCCCTCGGACAGCTCAAGACGATAGGGCTTAGGGTTGTACACCCACTCAAGACCCCTCTTTCTCATCAAGATACTTACACGTTTGGTCCTCAAGACCGGTGTTTCGAACACTGAGGCACGATGACTGGGTCTTTACCCTCATTGTGCTATGCTATTACTGGTGGAAGGATAAGGTACTTGGGTCAAGGCATTGGGTTTATCTTATATCTGTTCGTTTTATTCTTTTTCCTCAATCATTTTCCTTTCTTTCGTTATACAATTTCGTCACCCTCGTTTTTTCGTTATGATACATGTCTGGACTCTTTTCCTCTCGTCATTCCTCATCTGATATTCCAACTGCCGGTGTTCGATGACAGAGCACCCCGCCACCAACGACACGTTGTTGAGATTTCACACATCTTTGTGTACCTTTTTCTTTTTCTGGGCAATGGCGACGTAAGAGCATGCGTGCGCTATCCCTATCAGTCTTATCTTTTGCATTGACAATGTATCTACAGATGGCATCATGAACACTCTTACTTCGTCATCCGCTCTGCTTGCTCCTCAGCAGCAGACTACGACGGAGACTCCTCAGATCCGGTCTCAAACCGATGCTTTAACGCTTCATAGATAGCCACATCATCTCATCAAGTTGCCCTCCTCAATGTCCGACGCCGCTGGCAAGAACAGCGTGAAAGCCACGTGATCCACCCCCCTCCTCCCTTCTCTCCCGTGTCACAGCGACAATGACGCCACTGGATACAGCCCCTTCCTCCCCCCTTCCTCCCTCGTCCCCTGCGCAATAACAATCACCGCACATCATCCAGCCCCCTCCTTCCCTGCACCATTACGATGATGACGAAGCCCATCCTGTCTCCTGTCAGCAAGTGTGGTGTTGAGGGATTTTGTTAGCGAAGGGTTGGACGGGATGCACAATTTAGGGTACCATTCTCATTGAATATTATTATTTATCCTGTATCTATTAAAATTACTTAATATATTTATTTATTTATATAACTGAAGGAGTGACACTATTGGCTGAGGTATTAGAATCCCAAGGAAATCCTACAGGACCTGCTGTAATCCTGGATATTCTAAAGCTTCCATAGCATACTGCCAAGCCTCCACAGTGTTGTATAGCACTCCATAGCATGCTACCATGTCTCTGTAGTGCTTGATAGCATGTAGTGATAACTCTGTAGTACTACAGAGTTGAACACCTTTGTTATGGTGCTATGGCATTATACAATGCTCTGTAGCACTACTGTAGCACTGTGTAGTATAATCAGTACTTGCTGATGTTGCTAACAAACATACTTTTATCGATATTTTTATGTTGTTTTCGAGCTTGGACTCCTTGCTGAGTTGCCTAAAAGTGCTGCAGCGCGACAGCACTGTAGCTAGAACGAAAATTGGCTGAAATTTGAAGCCAGATCCCATTTTCGGACATTTTGAGGGGGGCGGAGGGGCCTGAGGCGAATTTCGGACAAATTCCTGGAAATTTTGGAGGCTTGATCCAGTTCGGACAAATTTGGCCTCAGCTGGCCAAAATCCATGGGGACAAATCACCCTGTTCCGGGATCGGTCCTTCATAGGGAATTTCGGGGGTCCTAGTACTCTCCTCATCCTCAGAGGTGGCTTTAGCGCAACCAATACCAAAAGGAAAGCCGGGTATAGAGCCGAAGGTATTACACATGTACGATACGAGCAAGGAAGCGAAGATTCTAGGCACCAAGTTCAGAATGATGGACGAAACTACGAAGGATATGTTGGTTGTCTTTGCGAAGAAGGGGTGGTAGAGTGCAGGATCGAGTTATTGGTTTAGGTAGTATCGAGATCTTTAATGCGATTCTGTAGCATATATCCTTTTGATCCAATATTACCCCATTGATACCCTTTCAAGTTCCACATCATCTTCACCATCACTGGCAAGTCTATTCCTCTCAGCACGTCGTACGGGGTCCTCACCAAAATCTTCGATATAAGGGCTTTGCCGTTGACTGGATACATGGAATCTTAAGGTCGGTAGCTGCCGACTTCGTCCCTTTGTCTGTGATAGTGTGGACTCGTCGTTCCACTTTCGTAAATGCAATAAGAGCCTTGCTGTCATCATTCCGGATACACTGAGAAGAATAATGTCTGTGGAAAGGAGTGTACGCAAGGCTAAGAATATAACTTATGGCAGAGAGTAAGCATTTAGAAGGTGCTGAACTGCCTGCATCAAGATGCTAGTTGAGTGGATAAAGCAGGAAAGCCTAAAATAGACTAACTGGTGCTTTCTGTTCATGCTTTATCAGAAAATATAGCATTTACAAGCGATGGGGTCTTACGAAATTTAGAACTAGAGCAGTGAGCGTAAATCCAGAGACAGAGCTAGAAGTGATAAATAACAAGATGTATTACCGCGCTCTAGATATACTTACAAGAAGTACAGAAGCCCTAAGACAGTGTCAGCAATCCATCATGCTTTCTAAGAAGATACTTTTCGATACCTTGTTCTAGAATCAAGTAATGAAGGTTTCTTTTTTGCTCCATCCATGGTCCTGCAACTCTCAATGCTTGAATACATCTTGCAGTTGTCATAAATGTGGACAGCAGCTCAAAGGCGCACATTAAAACTCCCAAGAGCCTACCAGCTTAGTATACTCTGTGAGGTAGTGCAATTGTGAGAGGCCGAAAGAGATACCTCTGAATAAATGGTTATTAGCAGCTCAAGAAATTAATGCAGTGCTAAAATTACATTGGGATTTGATTTCTCCAGCTGCATTCAGAAATGATGATGCTCATTGTTATATCCGTGTCCGGATACATCGTGCCAACGTTCCCACGTGACCTTCCAACATACCCGGTCCGTTCCCGGAACATGCCCGCTTTGGGTTTACACTTCCCGACGTTCCCGCCCGGGAACGTACCCGGAACCCGTCGGGTTTTCTATCGGATACTTCGGATACGTACTTTCTCTTATGACGGCCTCACCGCGTCATCATTCTATTACTCCTCTCTTCCATTCCTACTTATATGTTTCATTATGGCCTTTGTAGATTAGTTCCTTATTCTTCATTCTGAGCGCGTCATTTGCGCCCCTACTCCGCTTTGCCAAGACTTCATTTCCTACTTACTCCTTTGACTTGTCCTTTGTATAATACTTCTACATTCGTATCTACAGGTTCCTACTTAGTATAAGTAGTCTTCCAGATGTAATAGGTAGTCTTCAGTATTCATATCAACTCTGTACACTTTCTTCCTACTCTAAGTTCCGAAACCCGCTCCGGGTTTTCCTTCGGGTTTCCCTCCCGCTACCTAGTGTAGTGGCGAAGCCTTCTCTTATACTCTGGAACGTCTTCCTTGGTTACATATCATCTTCCTTGAAATACGAACCATTCCCTGGGGATATCCAGGCGGCGCAGCACACAAGCTGAAGCCACGGTTCTTTCCGCACTCCCGCTCTACGTTTCCGCACCCGTACTCACTTTGGGTTTCCGTTATAGTTCTCCCACACCCTCCGGGTGTCTTCGCAACCACTTCTAAGCAGGAAGAGAATCGGTACGTAACACTCATCTACAATGTTGCTAGCTGTAAGAAAGAAGTAGGCTTGGAGTAAAGTATTAGCAACCTACAATATTCAAAATTATACATGCAAGACTGATGGATCCTAGCAGAATTATTACAGCCAAGTGTCTGTTGTATACAGTGGAAGTTCTCATTCCCAAGACTGCTGTTATGGGGGGGCGCAATGGCTTAGTAGTTCCATGTGCCTACTTCTGGTCCAATCCCAGGAGACTGAGGGTTCAATTCCCTGCCCCCACACCCCAACCAGCAACACTTTAGACACTGGTTGGTTTCTGCCACTACCTCTTACAGATCTTAGGCCTACATGGTCACTTCATTATATAAAATATATAACAAACCAAACACCAAATTCAACCTTGTTGAACAGAAACTGTCCTGTGTTAAATCACAAGGTTCCACAAAAAAAAAAAAAGACTGCTGTTATGTATGGTGAGTGCAATATATAAATATGACAATTTCAAGAATGTCACACCAAGTACTAATGCATGCCCAAGAATTCCTAGAACAGCACTAATCATGTATCCAGTGTAGGCCTGCGCATGGGTCGATCCACCCCCATCCGTTATCCGAATTACGGCTATCTGCCGGATATGGATACGGATCGACGATTATTACGGATTTCGGCACCCATCCGTGCCAATCCATGCTACTGTCGGCTATCAGGAAGCTGGCCACACCCAGATTCAGGTCACGGCTCATTCTCCAGCTTCCACATTGACTACTTGCACAATTTATCGATACAGTTAGGTACATTGCTATAGTATTTATATAATTTATAAGTATTTAGACTGTTGTTCTCCTGTACATATAGAAATTCAAGAGTTAGTTGAGTGCTATAACCAAAATAGGCTAAATATAAGATGCAGAATCTCACACTTTGGAAAGAAGATAACACTGTGACATTATGCAGTACATCTAAAGCATACAATCAGGCTATATATATATTTTAAAGCCTTCCAAATTCATTGGAATCAGTTTGGAAATCTCATTCTCACTCGTTTCTATTATATCTCATTGATCTACATGAAAGAGTGCTAGTAAGTTACAGTTTCAAGGAATATATTGAACTGTCTGTATCCTTCCTACATAATAAATCTATGCTACAAAATTTATAACATAGAATAAATACAATAAATACATTACTATCCATACTTTACCTTAATTTTAGCAATTTTCCTTTGCTTAAAACTGCAGATATCCCTTGAACCTCTACCTCTCATTGTATTATCCTAATACATCAAATATTGAATGCTACAGACAAAATAGAGCACTGTATGAAATCATTATAGGTAGAAGAAATATATATTAATATTTTAAAAGCGTTAGTTGAGTATAGTATGCAAGCTATTGCTTCAAATATCCAAATCATTGTTAATCTTGGAAGAAAGATGATATTTCGGCTGTAAAATCTGTTCGGCTGCTAAACAAGCCATGGTAATTATTAATAAGGGGTGGCCAATTTCCCGGTTTTCTCACTTCCCAAGGTCTCACGACAAAAATATTCATAACATCTCTCAGAGTGCCTCAAAAAATACGGTTCAAGTCTTGTATAATTTTATACAAGGTCTAATATCTAGCGCATGTATTTAAGTCTAAGTACACAGTCTTTGGAGTGAACAAATTCGAAATTTCTGCTAATGTGGCCAGGTTCCTGAGCTAATACAGTAAATTTAGATGGGTGCCCCGGATGAGCTAAAAATATCCAAATACCCATGGGAAATTATCCGGACCCATCCAAACTTGGCTAAATTCGGATAATATCCGTGGGTATTCGGATAATATCCGTGGGTATTCGGATAATATCCGTGGGTATTCGGATAATATCCGTGGGTATTCGGATACTGGCCATCCATGTGCAGCCTTAATCCAGTGTTGCAGCTAGGTTAAAATTGGCCAGTAAGATTAGCTAGTCATGGGTAATGTCTAGATCAATGCACTACATTGCCATTATCACCTATGCAGCAGGGATGGAAAAAAAAGGCTTACCCTGTTCTCAATTATCTTGTACAATGTCAAAAGATAGATAATGTTTGAAACCAATGCATATCTGGAGAAAATATAAAGGACAGAAGAAATTCGAAATTTCCTTCCCCAGATGTACTTGACTTCCATTGGGAAAGTCAGTGCATAGTCATAATAAATAAGTGCTATTATCAAACATGAGCAGCGATTCAGGAGATGGATATGTGCATAGGATGGTACCAATAGCTGAATATTCAACACAAAACTGCATGAATCTGTTCATGGTTTCATCAGGGAACAGTATATGTTCAATTGGCAGGAAAGCATACTCTGAGGACATTCCTCCAGAAGGCATGATGATTTTTTTCTGCCAGAAGGCGAAGGCTGCATGGACCCCGTTTATAAGGAGGAGGCATATGAACACAAGATTCGTATCATGCTGTATATTTCAAGGTGCACCATAGCCCCACCTGCATCATTCTCAGAATAAGATAGGCATAGAAGCATGGACTTCATAAAATTAAATTTAGATAGTTAGTGACTCAGATTTGAGCTTGAAGAAATACTTACAATTATAATGTAATACCACTTTACATACATCTCTGTCCAGTCCAAATACATGTTCTGAGTTGTTTGAGATGTCTCTTTGAAGACACACCCAAATCCCCTGCACAGCTACACACAGTACTCTGTAATGCTTGATACTTATTTTGAGTTTATGGAATGGTATAAATTTAGCAGGGATGCTAACCTTGAGTCTGTCATTGATTTGCTCTGGCTCCCATGGAGATTAGAATAGAATCGCTATATCTCCATTGGTGATGATATAGAGTTCCTATAGGCCAGTTAAGCATCACTCACTGGAGCCAGTCTCCTTCCCAGACCCAATGGGAGGTCTCTCTACTAGAGTGGTATGCAGTTCTTATTCTGAGTTAAACTCTGCATCTTCAAACAGAATATCTTCACTTCCTCCTACTTGATTTACATTCTGTCTTTTGCAGTATGATCTAACATATAGTAATAGCATTTTTATCAACTTATATATCTTTAGAGTAAGTATATCAGATGCTAGAAGCTAAACAATACAATTTTTACATTTTGCAAGACATAAATAGTGTTCTGTATTTATAAAATCTTGCAATATCCTCTTGTATTTTGCAGATTTGAGTAGAGGAGACATATCACTTCCAATCCCAAGAGTTTTTGAGGCAAGTGTGCAAAGGGTATGGGTCGAAAAATGTGAGTTTGCATTACTATGTCACTTTGCATGCCAATGATCATGATAGTATCCTGACCCATCCACACCCCATTTTTGAACCCCACACCTTATATTATAATCAAAAATGTCTCCCAATTTATTTAAGTAGCAATAGCAGAATTTACATTGAGACTCATGCAGAATGAACCTGAAATTCTCTCAGTAAGCAATAGGTTTATGCACTAATCATAATGTTTTCATTTCTTGTGAGATGTTGGAGAGTGATTTTTGGAGGGGAATTAAGGGGATTACAATAAATCATGGTGTACATGCTTTCAATCCTCTTCATTTATGTTCTAAGGTCAATAAATCATTAGTATGAACATAATTACAGTGAAGCATTTAGAGCTCAGGAGTGATTGGTGTATGCAGCAATCAGCTTGACCCTTATATTTGCATATGTTTTGTGCCAGACCCTATAGGAGGTCTCACTGAATTAACATTCAATCCTAAAATGGAATGTGAAATATATATCACAAGACTTTATCTATTCCCCTTTAACTCAGAATAAGAACTGCATACTGCTCTAGTAGAGAGACCTCCCATTGGGTCTGGGAAGGAGACTGCACTGGAGCGCATATTGTCAATTACTAAATCATTGCTGATACCAGAATATGTCAGCTGATACTTATCAGTGTGATCATCTTATCAGCAGTGTTACTACTAGTAGTCATCAAAGCACTGATTAAATATGATTAGATTGAGCCAGTTAGTGAAATAAGATGGGTTGTTGAGTGCCATTAGGAAAAAGGTGGCTACTTACTGATATGCTAAGTTCTTGCCAAACATTGCTAAATAGTTACAAATATATGTATGTATCACATTGTTGTGACATGACCAGGCTCCTAAAACCAGCACACTTGTATCTCACTACAACCTAGTGTTGCTGCAAAGTGAAGTGAAGTGAAGTGAAGTGAAACTCCAATGACAGTTCTGTTGAGTCACGCAACGAGTTTTAAGTAGTACTTAAATACTTAGAATGTAAAATCCCAAATATAATAATAAACTTAAATCCCAAGGTGTAGATTCAGTAAGTTTGAGGGGCGCAATGATTTCAATTTCAAATATAGAACAAGTTATTTATAGATCAGTTTAACTTGGTTTTATTCTTAGAACACGTCAAGGTATTCAAAATTCAAGGTATTCAGGTTTCAATTCAGCAAACTCGGTACATAATTCAGTGTCAAAACATCTCGTAACTAATTCTGATTCTTGTCTGTATACCACCCTATCTGTGGGGGGAAGAATGCCTGGCAGTTCCTGCCTTATTTCTTCCCTCTTCGTCTACTATATACATTTTCTACCTACTCTACTTACAAATTGCATAGTAATAAAATTCTATTTGAGATCCAGTATTTCCCCGGTGCAGGTGTAAGGTAATGCGTCGTCAGTGCCCAGGCGGCGGTCAACCAATCATGCACATAACCCAACACACGCTCGTTTGAGTGTTCTATCGGTTACCTTCCTAATCAGGTAATCAGTCGATGTGGCAGCGGCAGCTGCTTGTATCAATTTCATTTATGTCGGCCTCTTGGGTCGGTTTTCCGCTTCCGCATGGACTCCTGACCGTTGGGGTACTCATTCTCGTTCCATTCTTTCTTCCTTTCCCCACTTCTCGCACTCTCCCTCTCTGTCTCACTGTTTCGTTGTCTCGTTGTCTCGTTGTCGTCACTCAAGCTCGTTGATCTCATGTTTTGGTGGGATCCAGGCATATGTCTCAGGGTCTTGGTAAGTCCGTGTTCCATTAATCTCCACACTTCATATTGCGTGCTGACTTTGTCATAGTCAGGTGTCTGTTCTGGGCTTTTGATACTCATATATAGAACGCAACGTCATTTTTAGAAGGGTAAAGTGTTTTGTATTATATTTGTTTAAAGTGTTTTAATCCAATACTAATGCAGAGCTATATGTTTTTTAATAGGTTTAATTTTATCCCTTGTTTAATTATGGGAGGTGGCACAGGAACTCAGCCCCTCCCCACTGTTTCCTTGCTCAATGTGCTTGGTATTGGCATCTCAAAATCGAGATGTAACGAATTTAAAATTAGGTATGTTACATTCTTTTTACATGTGTATCAGTTCACACTGAAATCACAAAATGATTTGCAGCAATTGGAGTGGTGATCTAGTTCACAATTTCAGTGGCAGGTTGGTGTTAAGATTAGCAGCCAATCAAATGGCAAGTTGAGCAATTGTCTCAGGAGTAACACAGATGAGTCAGCATGTGCCATATCAGTGCCATAGTGATAGATGTACAAAATTTTTTAGTGTAGTTAATGTAGGCCAAGTACTGGAGCCCCTCCAGCTCTACATTATTAATTAATTGTGTTAGTTCTTCAACTCTGTCTGCCACCAGTAGTTCCTGTGCAGCATAAGCCATAACTGGACCACATATACAATAATCCTCTGGCTGTGCAAGTTGAATATTATCTGTAAATGTTAAACACTGTTGTCATATGAAAACTTGAGAACTTAAAGTGCCTTGAATAAGTCAGTTGAAAGATGGCTCCAGCACAATGTTGCAGTCTCTACTCAAAGAAATGCATGCTCTGGGGGCTCAGAGTTCACTCAAAGGCTCCAGCCTGCTCACTTGTCAGTTAAGATCTGTGTTTCATTATATTTCAAACATATAATACCCCCCTTTCATACCAGCAATTACTCTAGGTAATTCTGGACAATTAAAACATAACATTGAGGAGGATTAGCAGTGGAGAGACTTGAATTGTTTGCAGGTAGTAGGTAGAAATTGCAACACCAACATGACATGTCAGTTCTGCCATGTCAACACATGATCAACTGAGTGCCATCATCTAGATCATTTCTCAATTCGTCAGTTTTTGATCCAGAACTCACTTCCAGTTCACTTTGTATCAAAAACGATCTATCAGCAAAAGTGGAGTGAACTGATTTCAGTTTGCATCCAGATCACTTCATGCAGCAACACCACCACAACCTCCTTAAGTAAACAGAGTCAAATATTTGCTTAAGGCAAATAAACCTAAGGGAGGCTGGCACTTGTTGCTGCCAACGTTTCTCCACAGACCCTTTCCATCAATAGGGAAATCGATGGCAGCACATTCCACTTTCCCACCTCTTACCTACTCATGCTCATGAACACAATACTTAATCTACAATTATCTGAGCCTCTAACTCTCTATCTACTTACTCTCAAGTACACAAATAATTTAATCTTGATCTGGCTTCAGTTATTCTTGTTGACTGTAGTACTTGTAGTGCTGTTGAGTAATACATAGAACAAACTATATTTTCAAAGTTATTTGCTAGTACACATCTAACTGAAGTGAAGTGAAATATTAAAAACCAAGCAAGTCTATACTCCTGATGTTCCATAGTCTACAGACAATTAAGCAGTCAAATAACTGAATGATATTTGCTCAAATGGCTCAGGCCCAGGCTCCATACTATATATCTAAAAAGTAATTTCATCAATCACACTTGTAAATCTGTGAAGAAAGACTTACAATATATTTAACTACTGCAATAACACTATTTACTATGTTGTGTGGTTCTGTGAAGTTGGAATAATTATTATATTTAGCATGATATGGTGAAGACACCAATGAACACTTCAGAGGCTATAAAGCAAGTGTTCAGTATGTGTAACAGAGTTTAGCAGTGACACTGCCAATAAGTTCTTACAAACTGGAAGGCATAATGCATATTTAACTGTGAAGATAATCAGAATAACTCAATCAAGACCAAAATTAATTATTTGTGTACTTGAGAGTAAGTAGATAGAGAGTTAGAGGCTCAGATAATTGTAGATTAAGTATTGTGTTCATGAGCACAAGTAGGTAAGAGGTGGGAAAGCAGAATGTGCTGCCATCGATTTCCCTGTTGATGGAAAGGGTCTGTGGAGAAATGTCAGCAGCAACAAGTGCCAGCCTCCCTTAGGTTTATTTGCCTTAAGCAAATATTTGACCCTGTTTACCTAAGGAGGTTGTAGCAAGATATGAGCATGCTGGTTTTAGGAGCCTGCGACATGACTGGCTTCCAAGTTTCATGAGTACATATCACCATTACTGTACATTGCAAGGTACTGGTAAGTACTTATCCACACTCAAGACTCTGCTCAGACTCCCTCTTTTGATTGACAAATGTCTTTTCCTCAGCTTGTTTAATTTAATTTACCAATGCTACCATTCATTATGCAGATCAACTTACCTGAAGAGCATTCCCAGTAGTCAGTATGAAACATATATATACACCCTCAGCAGTGCATTTCTGTGGCCTTCCTTATAGAAGCATTGTCCCAGGTGGATTCTGATCAAGTCTGGTAGAAACATTGTCACCTTTTGGCATGGCAGATGGTGAACATTGAGTACACAGATGATGCCAGCTGCAAGATGTCACTGGGGGCCAAAGCTACTTTGCAATATCACATGGTTTTGATAGACTCTAACAGCCCTGGTTTTGTACATTACAGCTATACAAGTTTTATGGTGATACACTAAGAACTATGGGAGATATGAGGCTCACAATATTTGATACCAATTACATACATCAAATCTTCATGTGAATTTTGGTGTTTTGCCAAAAAATGCCACTCTGCCAACTATTTTGAAAACAGTTGTAAGCCATATCACTACATCATTTTGCTTCCAATTTCCAATCTCTACTCATTCCTTTTCATAAAAATCCATGGCCTATCATTGTCATTATGCTTTCTTTTTTACCTTCCAACTTTACAAGTAATTTTAACTTTAAGGATAGTCCCCCAGAAGGCATGATAAAAAGTTGAAATTTCCTTGTAGATCAGTAGGCATCGCTCACTGGAGTGTATATTGCCAATTACTAAATCATTGCTGATACCAAAATACATCATCTGATATCTATCAGTGTAACCATGCACTCGAAAGCAAGAGTTTCAATTTCTATCAGTGCCCATAAGCATGGAAGCACTGAT
Organism: Cyathus striatus; assembly: GCA_025738555.1. Lineage (NCBI taxonomy): Eukaryota > Fungi > Basidiomycota > Agaricomycetes > Agaricales > Nidulariaceae > Cyathus > Cyathus striatus. The sequence continues at coordinate 25,247 of JAOVFP010000007.1, forward strand.
TTATATGATTAAATAGAACCAATTAGTGACACAGGGCAGACCATTAAGTGCCATTAGGAAAAGAGAGAACTTAGTATATGATTTTCTGACTTGATGGAATGTAGTGCCTGAGATTTTATGACAACACTTTGGCTAAATAGTATTGGCTTGAGTACAGAATACTCACACATTTGCACTTGGTTACACTGCCTTGTGACTTGCAGTTATTAAGATATCCTTTTGAAGCTAAGTGAGTACAGTCAGCTTAGTCTAAATACATACTGCCTAAATACATACTCTGCATATTTTAATACTTTTTCAGGTCCACCAAGTCAGTAGGCAGGGAGTTATGTATTTTTTTGTGCTATTCTATAATCCATACCTTTTTTGGAGAGGTAAATACATCACTTTCCAGTATCATGGATCTGCTGTCAAAATTCTGTGCAGAACCAAATGTAAATGTTTTTTAAATGTTTTTTACATAAATTTTATGGTAAGAGGGTGTCACATTTCCTACCTAAATTTCCAAATTTACTCTCCATGATGTTTATCTACATCCAGGAGAAATAAAAACCATTGGAGAGCATTCTACCCCATTTTCTACCTCATTATTTGCCATGTCAGTACCTACTGACTTGATTGCAGTACTCAGAACGGGTCTTGCTCAACTCAACAAGCAGGTGAAGGGGGGATGTCATAGAGGGGGGAGGTGGAAATAATTGCTCCCAAACCAACATACAAAGAAGCTATTGCAGCTTCAATGCTTCTTCAGCACTATGTGGTCAATGCCAGGATCCAGATGCCTGGTTGCTGGAGGCTGCTCTTGCAAGATATAGGCACAAAATACAGCTCAAGGCTTCTCATGCTCTCATGGACTCTCACATTCCAGATTATTTCAATGATAACTACATACAATAAATAGGTCCAGTTGTTATTCATCATAGAGTTGTATTTGAGGTTGGTTAGGTACTATGGTTGGTTGGTCATTGCAGTCACATAGCAGCACTGTCCAGAATAAACAGTCTGGATTAGCTGGGATAAGGGTCTTCTGCACTATTATATACCCTGCAGAATTTAATACTTTTCCATGTCCACCGATGAGTATGTATTTAGATAGAGTTGACTGTAATCATTATTAGTCTGTGATGGAAGCAGTAAACATCCAATATACTATATCGATGATGCACGTTATCAAGAACGCTGATCCGAACATGGTCAAGCACCTATCCTTCTATACTCCACTTCTTCTCACCATCCGCAGATTCCCCACCGCCTGTGAACATCCGGAACACATACCAAAACGTAGGTCCATAGTAATAATACAGCACACCAAACAGCGCACCTCCAAGATGCGCAAAATGATCAAAGGACCTAAAAACGACCATCATCTCAATAAACTATCAAACTGGAAAAGGGGGATAGAAACATACTTCCATCCATTCAAGATACCCATAATATCCAACATCACTAGTCCCGCTACACCAGTTTGAATGTTTATCGGGATAGGGATGAACAACAGAGCAATCGAAGTATCCGGATAGGCGAGCGCCGTTAATGTTACGCAAGAGTATATGGCACCACTTGCGCCAAGACTGGGTGGGAATATCGCTCTCAAGGTCTTGGCTGACACCGGGCGATATGACGAAGCTTTGAAGAAGCGTATTGCGGCAGGTATTTGGAATTTGGCCTTCACGAAGTGTGAGACAAGACTGGCAAAGACACCGGCTTGTGCATTATATTTAGATTATAGGCAGAATGAGAAAAGTAAAAAAGCGAACCAGTGATGAAGAATGCGATGAAGTGAAAATCTGCTGTTGCTTCATACATATGCGGCTTAAGTTTAGAATGTGCCTGTGATAGGAAGCTGTACGCCGCCATTCCTTGAGTAACACACGAGTTTGGTCCTTGCTTGTAAGGAAGAAATGAAAAGGGCGTACCAAAGCTGTGTAATGCCACCATATTAAATGCAATATGCAAGAACGACTCATGACTGCAAAGAAAGTTGATTTTCGTTATTCCTGGCCTCACCAGTATAATACCGTCCTCTGCTTACCTAAACATACTCGTTAATAAGGTGTAGCTCTTTCCACTCACTGCACTATGTACGAAGTGTTTACCCATCCATGCACGCATTGAAGGGAACTTCCACAAGGTAAATACGAGTCCATTGGCGAGGACTATCATCCACATTAGGCGATCCGCAGAGCCCTTTTCGGCAAAGCCACGGTAAGTGGCGATGAGGCTGTCTTTGATAGACTTGGATAAGAAAAACATCTGTCCCACTAACGCGTCGAAATATTTGCGAGCATACTATGTAATACAGTCAAACAGTAAATCAGGAGAGGAGCAACATTACGTACTATCATCCTTTCTTGCTCAAACAACCTGGAAATATTTAGGTTGTTTACGCTGTAGATCGACCCGCGAAGTTTTTGTATCATTTCGTCCGTTATGAAATTTGTCGCCCCTGCCGTGTAAATGTAAAGAGCAATACCTCCAACGACAAAAAACTAAGTGGTGTAAGGTTCCTCTTTAGAGCGGAGAGAAAGAGAGTACGCACGAGAACTTGTCGACTTGCACCAGGCGGCTTCCCCACTGGCACATCCTCAGCCTCAACACGCCCAACATTACTGGCATTCAGTCTGCTTGCATTTTGAGCCTGTTCCACGATCGGATTGGGTCTCAACTCGGGATATCGCGTGTGTGATGTGGTATGGAAAAGCCTTCGCTTCACGTTCGCATTTGTGTAGAGGGCTTTGGAGAGGAGAGGAGATGAGTTTAAGGATGAATTATTGGGATGGTGGTGAATATATGAGCGAAAGAGTGCAGCTCGTGGTGGTGCGCGACAGCACCGAAGTGGGAGAGAGAACATCGACCTCACTGTCGACGTTAAAGTTGCAGTTGGAATTACGCTAGTGCCGGCGCGGAGTTTAAAGCGCACGTGCTTTGATCATAGCGGCTGTCACGGCAATATTTATAATTTGAACAGTCCCACGCTCTCGGAACCTACGGTTTATCTACTCCGATAGGACTCAACTCTCCAACCACTAGTAAGTTTGGTTTACTTAATAGTAAGTTACTATAAGTGTTAATGTTAAACAATATAAATTTTCATATTTCTTGATTCTATCACCGTCAGTGCCTTGTATGTAAGATAACCAGAGCGCCAGAAACAGAGCATTCTAAGAACAATATAATAAAATCCGCAAAAACGATTCGTAGCCTTCAAATCCCTGGAGAATTAAAATGGACATCCAGCTTCTATCTCCCGTATGTGTGCTAGTTGTTCAATAAATTCTAGGTAAACACAAATGGTCAGACTGATGGTATCAAGTGTACAGTAATGATTATGAGGCCTACCAGTTGTTAAATATTCATAGTTCTCCCTTACGTTCAATCTACGACTGGTACTGAACAGAAAACTTTTGTTCGGTGGCCCCTTTCAGCCCATGGCAATAGGTACATCTTCCTCAAACAATTTACACTACCGACATCGAATCATCGTTAAGTTACGAGTTTAATACAGTTAAAAGAAACGACTTTACCACGCCTACTATCCCATTGTCGCCTCTGTGTGCTGTCCATGAATATAATTCATTGTCCTTGATAGATCTAAACAGCCAAGCGGTCGACCTTCTCCCCAGGCCATGACGGGTTGCGCGTCCTCGTCGTTCATATTTCCCTAGACTAACAGTCTTGGAGATTCCTGGTCCAGTAGTATATGTGATGCTGTTACTTCTATATGCGATTGTAATTTACGGTGGATTAGGATTGTAATAGCGATTATCATATACGTAGAATTCCCGCGTCTCTTGTCGCAAACCAAGCCCAACATGTGTGAATGCAGTGTGCTATAAGGTGGTCGAAAAAGTAGAGATGTTGTTGAAAGAAAGTAGTAAAGATGAGATTCCTTTTATTCTGATTCAAGTTGTGGTACGCCACAAGTCACATACAGCCATAGTGAATTTGGAACAGTATTCTATCCACCTCGGAGGAGTGTATCTAAAGCGCAGAAATAATGACTCGGGAGAAACAAATATCTCGAGTTATCGCTTACCAGCAACATCACAGAATATAATAGTACCAATATATGTCTCTATTTATGAATCTGAGAAGTATTTGTACTTCAGTACAAAAGGATGCTTCAGCGAACATTGGTAGTTTAAAATGCACGCCAACAGACTTAGTATGTACTACACAACTTCAAGGCTATACAACCATGGTGACGCGTTTTCATAGCTAATTGATTGGAGATTGATTGGAAGGGGTTTGTACCCTTTCATGTTAAACCTGAGATAAGGTCAACAGTACCGTTGTGCGTGTGTGGCGTCCACAATGTCCATTTTTATGTTGTTACAAGTTATTTGTTATATTCACATGTTACATACCTACCATCAATTTGACGCTTTATGTGAGATCATGTAAAAGCGTGGCGACGTTATTCAACTCGTACTGTCCTCTATCGTGTCTTAGTAGAGAGTTTCAAGAAAAATTATCTGGACTAATACATCTTATGTCGACTGAAATTCATATAGCCATGCTTGTATCGTAAAATGATCAAACATGCAATCAACTCTAGATGTGAATGTCAGAGACGGTGTTTTTGCTGTTGTTTCGAGTGCATTACCCATGGTTAAATCCTCAAAAGGCTCATTTACGATCAGCGTCGACGACTTGGGATGTCTTATTTTATACGAAGCAACATTCATATTCCCAAACGCTGTACACTTCAACAAAGCAAGTTATGATTAATGGCCTGCAATATATGGCTATTCGGTCGAAACATGACATACAGTATAATCCCCATCTTCTAAACTAAATCGATAGACATTTCCGTCGGAGCCTTTGAAGTCCCATACAGACATCCTGTAGGGAAAACAGTGGTGGAAGACTATACGGCGTTCGACACAAAGTGAGGCGTACCCCTTTCCTGCTTCCGACTCTTTCAAGAACCGATCCATCTGTATTTCACGTACTCTGTGAGAATTGACTATCATTGCCTGGAAATTGAGACTAATGTATTCCATCACGACGAATTGCGGACCCTTGAACGTGTTCAAGCAATATATTTTATTGACGTTATTAATCCAGCATGTAAATTTAACTCCGGTGCGTCTGTCGTGAAATATCCTATAATGTGGGTTTGGGAAATCCTCCTTCAAGCGGTAGGTCATTTTGTGTCGACTAGGAGGATGTGAATGGAGAAAGGATAAGATGATGACTGCTTGCGTGGCGAAGAGTTCCGCATTCTATACATAACTCATCTACAGCTTTGTCAATTCTAGATATAGGAACGATTGCCGAATGGAGAACACGTGTATAAAGTAGGAATAACGTATGGCGCTGTTCCACACGTGAGTGCGAGGATATAAGCGCTAAGTGAGTAGTACTCAATACTACATAGTAGATGAATACTTACAACGATTGGGACAGGTGATGGATGTAGGGAATAAATATCTTTTTATTAACCGATACTGAAGAAACTTAAAGCTCATCGCTGGCGCTCAGCAGTTTGAAGCCTTAGACCTTAGGCCTTCTAACTACTAGTATGAAATCAACTCCCTTAAGTTTGGTGCGAGTGAGCAGATCACTCGTGACAGCTGAAATTGAACCCATATCAGCCTATGCCGAGAATATTATTGAACTCTGGGAGCTTCTAGGTGAGCATTACTTCAACGCCGTGACGACCTTTCGGCCCCGGAATGTTCTATTGTGGCGCAAGAAAGTTCAGTTGAACGATTGCGTATCAGAACAATTAACTTGCACCTTCGCGCAGCGCTGCGTACCCCTCATGTATTCCTCGTGGTTAAACTATATACAATCATAAACCATTCCAGTGCATGAAGATTGAAGTTCTAACAGTTGTTAAATATTTAAGTTTTTTGCGTATGTACACGATGCCTGTATTACCTATCACCGGCACCGTTATAATACTGTGCTGTTGCACGCGTAACGCAGAATCATATTACATGTAATTAACTCATTGCTTGTTGGCAATCTCCCGCAGTATGTTGTGGCACAGTATACGTGTTTTAGAGCGCACATCATGTAATTATGGCAGGTAAGTGCTTTTAATAAGTAATTTTATAGCGCAATATACTTAATAGCAGGCATTATAGGGTGAAACACGGAGGTTACGGTCTTAAAGTTTATATGCTGCGATATGACGCATGATCATCAAAGATGCAAGCAACTCTAAATCGTTCAAGGTAAAGCATGTGTATCAGATAATCAGATAATACATAGATTTAAAAGGCGATGGGAACATACCAGAAGCAAGATATTGAAATGGTTCATCAACCGTGAGCATGCATCCAGACGATCCACGGTACTCAGGTTCACTAGGAAGCTTCAGACTGTAGTAAGCAACGAGGTAGTTCCTGGAATTCGTGCACTGAAAGCCATAACTATTATGAAATTTCGAGCTGTCAGTACTATGCACTACTTACCGTCCATTCTTGGTCGTTCGTGTGTCTCCAACGCCACCGGTATTCCTGATTATCAGATGCAACGAACTTTCGATCTCTAGAGCTATAGAATAAAATTTAGTAGGGCTTTACTTAATCTATAAAGTGGGAGACGTACCTTCCGAGCAAGGAACTCTTCGCTAAGTAATCGTTCATGGATACGTGCCGTTGTGGACTAAGAGCAATGGTTCCCAGCGTATTATTTGCTCCAAATGTAAGCGCGAAGAGAGGATTCATATGGGATACCATAGAACCACTTGTTGTGTCGTATACCATGTATGTTGTCCCAGTAGAATCATTATGTGTACACCGATATTCCAGCTTCATTCTTTCATGTATATCCACAAATTCGGAACCTTGTAGATCGCCAGTTTTGTCCTCGAGGAAGAATGGTTGGCCGTAGACGGTCGTCATTGGCAGATGTAAGATATTTAACGTGTGTAGCTCAATGGAGAAGATAGTTGGGAATGCTGGACTGAGGGATACCGAAACAGCTTCAGTCATTTATAACCTCTTCTTAAGCTCAGCTTCGAGAACATACCTTGACCTTTGGAGCCATTAAGGAGTGGAGGACATGCGTTGGAGGAAACAAAGCAATGAAAAATGGCGTTCTTCTGTCCATATCGAGTAGTCCATCACCGGAGTCTCTTCATGTGGATGTCGGCGAGTGTGATATGTCGAATAATATGGAGGTAACCACAAGAGATTCGGGACGATACGGCGAGCGCAGATAGTTTTCCTTATTTTGATGAAGCTTGGACGAGCCGATGGGCGCACGCATCCTCATGCTCCTCGTGGGGGCTGCTGCTGGCTTATAATTTAAGACGTTCTGGGAGCCGGTCAATTAGTACTTTATATGCCGTACCTCACAAAGTACTCTATAGGATATGAACGAGGCATGTGCTCGGAATAATGCCTGGACACAGGTGACAGACCTTGCTGCAATCGGCTCAAATCAGGCGTTGTCATTACTAGATTCAGAACTTTAGGGGATACCCGTGGCTTAGGCTAGTGGAAGAATTAAAACTACTTTTGCAGCGGCTCGGATGCTCACCGCATGTATTTACGGGAGAGTGCTCCGATGAAGATCTACTTCCTCTAATCCAACTGCCTCTTGAAGTATTCATAAAAATGATTGATCTGTTCGGAAATGTGAGCTACTTAATATACACATAGCATATATCCAGTGTATACCAGTGTATTATATTCTAAGCGTAAAATAAACTAGATGAACGATCAAGTTTATTTGATATTTGTAGGACCTTATAGGTCCAAGGATAATTAAGTTGACGTCAGGACTGCGTTCTGAACGCTTGTCGAAGGTGCTCCGTGTCATCCGGTGGTAAGTGCTCACTTTAGGAGAACAAGTATATCAAAAAGGATTAATTTGATTCCTCGAGGCTCGGACGATTTTACCCCAGGCTTCGCGGACTTATCTTTGTAGCGGAGTTCCAGACATAAGTACTGATATGACATTTTCATAGGGCCCGAATGCTACTGAAGTGCTATTTGGTGGGTCCACTCGCAGACTATATGGAATTTTTGGCAGATAAATAGCCAAGTAAAAAGGTATAGATATTGCTAAGTATATCAAAGTCCCGAGGTGATAAGAATGTCCTTTTTATAATCATCGTAGCTCCTGTCTTCGGTCCTGTTAAACTTGTAAAGGAGAAGATATTGTACATTCTAAATGGAGTACTGTTTAACCCAACATCGCATGAAGTCAGTGGGGAATAACGTACACGCGATGGTGAGATTTCCTTACACCTGTTTACCTGCAAGGCAATTTTACTGCCGGGCATAGAAAGTAGGAAGATGAATTGATTAGTCACTAGTCACTGTGCACGATCTGTGAGATTTCGGCTGAGGTGAGAAAATAATATCAGAGGACTTCCGGTTTACCGAAATGGGCGTTCCACTACCATCCTCAGCTCATTCTGAGACGAGCACTAGATTCAAATTTCCTGCGAAGATACAGCATTGAGTAAGCTAGGTACTCAATATTCAAAAATCAGCACACGTCCTCCTAAGCGGTTTATTTTTGTAACCATAGATATGATACGCGCGACAACGTTTCAGCAGCGTACGCTCTATATTCAGCAACTGTTTGAAGAGAGAAGCAGACCGGGACCTGGGGACCGCACTAATGACAGGCGTATATTTACGCCTGGGTCAACCAAAATATATTAGTTCATTGAGAAGTAGAAGGCCAACCTGATTTATCATGCGAAGTCCCATTTGAGTACTTGTAAAATTCGGCTAAGGAACTACACGTTGGCGAAGCTGTCGCGCACGGAAAAACTAAGAAACGCGTCGAATGCACTATTGTAAGATCTTCCCATACCTCAACTCAACTAGGATTATGAATTCCTATTCGAACTGAAATGAAACACTCACATGTAACGGCAACACGGAAATATTGACACGATGGTACATTCGCGCGTATATCGCGCAGTTCGCCAGCACAGTTCTCTTCATTCACTCAAGAGTAGATCTTTTGCGAGGACAAACACACTCGAGCGCAACTCGAACGTTTTTCTTGAACGCGTGTTAGACAATATATAGATGGTCTAAAGCACGTTAAATGCGTGCATCGTAATAGTTACCAGGAATATGGAACCTCTGCGCGTCTCTGGAACATATGGGAGCGAAGAAGAACATAGGGATGTCGTTTTATAATTGGTTAATAAGGTGATGCTGGACGTGCTATGCGATACATCAACATGTAGGATCTCCAAACTTAGACCGTCTTGCCTTAGGATGGACCAGTATGGTCCCTTTGCCACACTGTGATTATGAGGAACCGAAATGCACCTGGAAATGCTTTCGAGTCATTAAGGTACCAACATCTACAATGTCTTATCTTTATAAGACGAAAACTCCTAGCTTAGGAATAAAGGGACCTCCAAGTAAGTTCCAAAATGGTACGCCTGAAACGTACCCCATACAATACGGCTAGTAAGCGTCATTGACCCATTTGAAGACTAGTGTACTACATCTAAACTCGAAATCCTTTAGTGGATCATCATTAAAAGGCTACTCACGTCATGTGCAAGTTACTGCTCCTAAGCTAATACGCCCGTAACTGAAATTAATAACGAGTTTAACAGCAGTTAAATCATAGTCAAACCTGCCGAGTAGTGCCTGTACACAGCACCAGATCTCTAGCGAATATTGAACACAAAACGCTTAAAGAACAAGCGACTGCATTTAATCACAGAGCGTACTTGAACAGCACTTAATACTTACAGACGCACAGGTGAACCAGAGTAACTCACCCATTAGCTAATCGTCGTACTAAAGGAGGTGGTCCCTTACTCGCGCCAGCGGACGCCGAATTCAAAAAGACACTGCTCGGGGACGTATCATTGTACCAAAGGGAGTTATGTTGCATTTATGTCACGGCGGCAGTAATAGATGATACATGTAAGTAGGCTCATGTGTTTCGATGGCTCGTGGTGGTAGACGGATACTACGCAAATGGATACTTTAACTGCGCCAAGCTACTCCAAAAAGAGAAGACTGCTCAGAGAGATGGTGCAAGTTCATTATGTTCAGTTTGGATTTGCGGCCCGCAGACGAGGTGGCAGATAGACATGATAATGGATTTGATTACGACGTTCTGAGAAGTACCAGAAGCGCTGTATAAATCTCGATTATACATGGGTGATGGGAAGGTGGATTGATATCTGGTCAAACTGGATGGAGTATATGTGATATGAACGGGTGAAAGAGGTGGTAATAAAGTGATAGAAAAAGGAGGAAGGAGTGCTGGTCCATGTGCTACGCCACTTGCGCCACCTGTTAATACTTAGCGGGAGAGCTTGCGCGGGGATAGTACGATAAAAGTGAGGGTGTAGATTTGAGAGAGCGATAGAGGATGGATGTGGGCATGTTATCCGAAAAGGTTGGCATTGGCAATTTTTGAGGTTTGGCGTTTAAATTGCAATACACGCGCTTGATCACGTGATATGAGTTTACTGTCGGCAGGTTACAGCAATCGGGAAGATAGTCGACTGCCGAGACAATTGCTACTGCCTACTCACAAGCAGATGGACTGGGGGAGCGGGTGACGAGTTCTGAAGTCTTTAGAGATTGTCGAGGTTAGTTACGTGCTAGAAGAAACAAGCCCAAAGTTCTGTATGGAATGGTCGGACAGGACAAATGGCACTCACCCATTCTCGAGCCATGCTTCCATGAGAGGGGTTGATTGCCTCCATCTTGAGGACCATGAGGCTTGGTATCTCATGCCGGTGCTACTGCGGGGCGCGAGGCAAAACCTATGGTTGCCACCGCCAGCCACGAATAAGCTGACTAGAGGTGATTGACTAAGACAAAGGGATCGATAGGGAAGTGAAGAGGTGCGTTACGTACCGGAACAGCAGGCTCTAGTATATTTAAGGAGTGCAATCCGTTAGATGTCGACGACGAGGCCGGAGGTGAATTAGGTCGGATAATTGGGATGAGAAACGGCAAACGCGTACGAAGAAGGTTGGACGTACCGCTCACCCTTTGAAATCCAAGCTGTCGCCGTGGAAATCGCGGCTTACAAGAGGATCAGGTCAACCTTCAAACATCTGATATGGGCCTTAAGCTACTGGTGACTGCATGCGCGGCGTGAAACCCTACGCTGCGAGCCAAGTTCCCATCACAGACTGCTTATATGCGCGTTCATTACATCTAGCGCCGCTGAGAGCAGTCAAGGTTGAGGAAGAAAGTGCAGTACGTTTCCTGAGTTGCCAATATTAGATACGTCGAACGGGTGCATCACGACGCGATCAGCTGTCGCTTGACAATGTCAAAAGTTAGCGAGGGGAACGGTTGAGTTATCTTGATCACAATGGCATCGCAGAAAATTTTTAGGAAGACATGAGAGAGGAGGGTTATCAACTAATTGTCATTGCAACAAAGAACAACAGTTTTTGTTATTCTTTGTAGTTGAACTTGCGAAGCCCCGAAGGTTTCCTCAGAACATTCAATTTCTACCTACATAAAGCTCCGCGTCAGAAAAACTTAAGCTACAGATAGAAAGACTCTTCCAAGCTCACGATAGGGTTCGCCACTAACTACCTCAGACTCTGACGGCTGACATGGGGGAAAAGACGTTTACAGGTGTACGCGACTGCAAATCCGACGATCTTCATTGGGGAACTTTTCGGAGGATCACCAGCGGCAATCTAGTGCGACGTGTTGTTGGACGAAAAAAGCCTTTTCCTCGTCGTTCTCGTCCATGAAGCAGACCAAATCCATAGGAGCTCGCTGTTCGACAGCGTCTCGCCTGGCGAGATAGCGGGCAGCAGAGGGCGCTTGTTGGGGACGTATTGCGCACGGGCCAATGGATTTTCTCGTGAGCGTGACAAGGTTGAGTATGCCAGCGTGACTGTCACGAGGCGTTAGACTGTCTCGTGCTTGAACAAACTCTCTTTCACTCCGTCGCCTACCACCCTTGCCCCTCCCTCTCCCTCACCGTCCTCCCCAGCGTCGACCGCCTCCCCCTCCCCAACAGCACAACAATGAGCAAAAAGGGCACCAAAGCCTCAAAGGAAACCAAGGAGATGACCTACCAGATCCGGGATATCGTTCTGGGCAAGATACGCGGCTACCCGCCGTGGCCTGGCATGGTGAGTTTTGTGGCGCGTCGCGAATGCTTTCGCTGGCGATGAAAGGGAACTAGCTTACTGATCGCATTCTCATTGCCTTTCTGCGCGTTCTAGGTTGTTGATCCCGATAACGTCCCCCCCACCGTGACTTCTGAGCGCCCCAACAGCAAAAAAACTACGTTTTACTGCGTCAGGTTCTTCCCTACTGGTGACTAGTGAGTTTCTCATGCGCTTGCTCAGCCATATATACCGTTAAGTTTGCTTGTGTTCTCTTCGACAGCGCGTGGCTAGTAGCAAAGGACATCTCGAAGCTCCAGACCCACGAAATCGAATCATACATCAACGAGCCCTTCAAGAAGTCTGCCGACCTCCTCCAGGGATACCGTATCGCTCTGAACCCGCAAGAGTGGGAGCAAGAAAAAGATGCACTGACTCACGAGGCTGTAGAGGCTGAGGCCAACGCCGAGATTGACCAGCTCGAAGAGAGCGAACAGGGCGAGGAGGAGGAGGAACCTGCGAAGAAGAAGCCGTCCAAGAAGAGGAAACGAGAGAGTGAGCCAGCCAGTGCCGCTGTCAGTACGAAAGGGAAGAAGAAGGCCCCAAAGGAGAAGAAGGAGAAAGACGAATCTGCACCGGCTGGGAATGGGAAGAAGAAGAATGCATCTACTGCTGGTACTAAGGGGAAGAAGAACGGTGCGAAGAGCAAGACGATGGTGGAGAGCGAGGACGAGGGCGAACATGGCGAGTCTACTGCCCAGGATACCAATGCGTCAAGTAAGAAGCAGGCTGCTTCTGCCTCTGGTGCTGTCTCCCCGCCTCCTGCTAAGAAGGTAAAGAGGGACAAAGATGAAGAGGAAGAAAGTGAGTCGTTCTCTTTCCTTATTCTTTGATTTTGCGCTCCTTTGTTCCTCTTTTCCGAACTTTCTCTTCAACCGTGCGCACATTTGTGTCATTATGTGTCTCTACCATTGTCTCCGTTCGAAGCTACCTCCCAGAGCTGCATGCGATGGCTCCACTGGGACAGTCTGGCCAGATATGGGCCGAGTAATGCAGCACCCCGTCCTTATCTCCACTCAGTTACGTTCTTAAACCGCGAAGAAGCTGCGGTTCGTCTCCTTGGACGATGACCAGCCGACTGCACAGCATTTCCAAGCGCCGCATTCGACTTTTCGGCTCGTTTCCGCTTTTCTCCCGCCATTTTTGCTTCTATATCGGCTTTTATGAGCCCCAGGGCTCGCCACGTAGCGTGTTGCAATGGCTTTTGTCTTTGCCAGCGCTATTGGTTGCTAGGTGCTAAATGCCAACCGCCGCTTGGCAAAGTTTTTGCAGCTATCCTAGGTTTTTGGGCAGGATTCGGCACCTTCTACATTTTCTTCCCTTTCCTTCGCCACAAAGCATCGAGAACGATGTTTTTATCGCCCTGCGGTACGCGCACGATGCCATTGGGCGATTTGACTCAATCGAATCCGATAGTTCGATACTTTTCTAGGGGTTTTCAACTTTTTGCTCGCATTTGTGGGCAATATTCGTTTTCCCCGCTGCATTCTGTTACCTGCAGCTTCAGCGACGTGGTGCAGCCCCGGAAACCATCTTTAGGCTTGTTCCTCTCGGTTTCACCTATTTAGGTCGTTGCCGACGGGTTTTGTCTTTTCTGGAGGTTATGGACCATTATTCTTCTGCGTTGCCTCTATGATCGGCAGTTAACATCAGCTTGCAATGGTTGTTTTAGTGCATTGTTCTATTCGTTCTATTGTCTTTCTTTTTGTAGCCTTTTGCGCGATTTTCTGCTCTAAAATCCATATATTGTCCATTTTGTTTGCCTTCCTTTCCAAAAACTCCCGTCGATGGAATACTAATGAACCCTTTTATCTTAGCTAAAGATGGCGAGGCTACCAAGGTCCGTGACTGGCGACATAAGCTACAGAAAGCATTCCTGGGGAAGTCTGCACCGAGAGATGAGGTGTGTTTCGATTTTGCGATTTTCAATACTTCATTTTCGTGTTTTTCCTCTTTCTGCCGTTTTTACCGGATCTGGCATCGTTGTAGTTAGAGCTGCGACTTTGTAGGGTGGGAAGAGTGCTCCGCTGCCAACTTGTTCGACCTTTCTCCACCTGCTGTCTGCGGTCATCCATGTTCATTCCGTCGGGAGTGCACCAGCTCATGCTGGCAATTGGTCCGTGCACGGTGTACCTGGGCATAGGGTTCGGGCTCGCAAAGCTGTGCTTCGCCTTCGTCGGACATATGCGGGAGGTTGGCCCGGATCTTATTTCACATTTCCCGTGCTTCATTCACGCCGATCAGCTGGATGGGTCTGTTATTTCAGCCTCAGCTATACCTCCGGGGATGTTGTGGTCGTTGAATGCTGCGTTAACAGCGTGGAGGTGGTAGCGGCTCTGTAGAGCTTCAATTCCGTCTGTGCTTTTGCTTCATATGTTGTGGTTTGCTTTTGGCCCCGTTATGTGCTTGATGCTCCACATAGCGGACGATCTTTTGGTGGCGAGCGTGATGATGTTTAGCGTGTAGATTGCGGTGGTGTATGTGGCTGGTGGCTTTGATGCGCGCTGCGGACGTGCCTGAGGCGGGTGCTAACAGTCGATAGTCTGTGTTGACGTCAGTCTGATTCGATTCCATACATTCCCAATGGACATGAAAATGGGATGTCAGACCGCTGATAGCGAACAAGGCTTCCTATGTCAATCTACTCCCCTCCTGTTTCGCGCTACACTTCATGACCGTACCTGACAAGTGACTGACATCATGTAACAGGATATGCCAGCTCTGGACCTACTATTCACGACCGTTGAGGAGTACGAGGGTATGACAGTGGAATATCTGACGGTACGTGTCGTTGCTTCTTTATCGGCAGTCGATGTCTCTAACGCCTTCCTTCTCTAGTTCTCCAAGATCGGCAAGGTCATGCGTCATATCGCTGTTCTTACAGACGACAAGGTGCCTCGAGACGATGAGTACCACTTCCGGGATCGTGCTAAGTCCCTTGTGGACCGCTGGCATCAGATTCTCAACGCGAACAAAACGGCCAGCGCTGCACCCACCGCGTTGTCAGCTGCGCCCGCTCTATCCGTTGCCCCAGTCGCCTTGAACGGAAATGACCACGAGGAGACAAAGAGCGAGGAGAAAGAAGAGGAGAAGGAGGAGTCCAAGGGAGAGGATAAGGCAGAGAAGGATGTCACGGATGCAACGGCAGTCATTGATTTGAACGGAAAACAAAGTGAAGGTGAGATCTTTGTGCGCGCAGGCTACTTCGAGCTGATACGATCTACAGCAGCATCTCTTGCCGGTGACGCTCCCTCTACAACAGGTGAAGATGCCCCAGCCGATGCTGACGCATCAACGGCGGATGTCACGATGTCGGAAGCATAAGCCCTGGAGCTCGGGTGGAATTGGTGTTCCCATATTGTTGGCCGACACGGATGAAAAGAAAGTAATGTGTTTGTTTGTCTTTCTCTCTCTCTCCTGTTTTACCTTGTGTTTTTCTTTTACCTTACTCATATATTCTTTACCCTGCTGCCTCTTGGTATGTGCCCCCCAGGATGTTAGGGACGCTTCCTTTATACTTTTATGAATATCTCTCTCATGCACATGCACTACTATCTATCGTCTTGATCGACCTTTAATAAAGTCGTTTACAACTGCTATAGCGCTAGCTTCTGTGAAATACATTTTCCTACCCTTCCGTGTAATCATTTCTGTGTAGGTGAATATGACTAGTGTTTCATCTGTTGTGTCTAATGACTATGACCAAAGGTGAAGTTTTGAACAAACCTTAGAATGCTGATGACTACTGTAATGTGGGTCCCAATTTCGTCAACAGCCCTTGCTGTTCACATTCCTAAACCATCACTGACTTTGGCTTGTTGTAGAGCTTCCCCGGTTCTCAGTATGCTGAAGCATTGCTCTTGGTCTGCTCAAGGTGCTCTGATAATTTGACTCTGAGAGACTGAGAGACTAAAGTTAGACCATGTGCTCTATAGTCTACTAGGCTGGAACATCTGGCCATTCTATTCAAGGGACTAGTACACAAACAGTGAGCCTGCGTCAAACTGTAACATTTGAATTTCTCTCAATTCATTCATTTTGCTTATCAGGCAGCAATTGAATAGATGTGTCCTGTTTCATTCTCACTCTCCTTCAAGTCCTGCATCTCACTCTCCTTCGATTCCTGCATCTTTTTGTCCTACAGTCTATTTGCATATCTGCGCTACCATATCTACAATGCCCGAAATAATAATGTGGATGCTCCCATGGAATGATGTCCAGTGCTACCTGATAAATGGTGAAACCTTGCAGAACTTAACTCAAGTCACCTTATATTATGCATCAAAGCAAAGCAATTCAAGGCAGTTGATGGGTGTCACTTAGTATGTTCTTGAGTTGTTCAATCTATTCTTTGTATTTAAGCTTGACTAACAAGCAAGAAGCAAAGATATCCGGCCAAATGCACTTAACTCATGCTCTAACTTCGTCACAATCAATTGGAAGTCGAAAGACATGGCAGTTCACTGGGACCCATTCTTTTTCAAGTGCCATGTAGATGAGTTTATCACAGAAACCCCAGCCCCGAATAGCCATGCAACATTTAACTGGGCAACTAAGAACTTTCGTGGGCAATGTCATTTCTATAGGAAGCATGGGATACTTGAAGTCAGTACTACTTACAGGCACATTGATAGTTGTACTGGCAAGTGTGGTACTAATGTTTATTAGTGTTACACGACGCCCACTTCAGACACAAAACAAGAGTATCTTATTGGAAAATGCACTGGAACAGATGAGTTTGGTAATTGGAAATGGGATATTCAGATGATGCATTTTCTTCCGTGTAAGTGCTATTTAATTAACACGCTAAAATTGCTTATTCTTGATGATATATACAGTGTTCTTTCCGGCTGTAGAGGCCTTGCGTGTAATCCATGGAGTTAGTCCTGCTATTAGTAAATAATTAGTGAAAACAGGGCCTATCAGTCCTTCCCTCAACCTTACGACCCGACCAACTTTACACACATTCACCCGATACTTAAATTAAGGGAAATCAATATGTGCTACCTTGGGAACCGTTTGTACTACATAGGCATTTGTATTTTTAATTGGCTATTTTCTTAGTATAGTAACGATGAGTTCCAGAATTACTGTAACTGGTGTCTCATCACCTAGGGGTGGGTTTCTTCGTGCCATAGTGATGTTACACCACTGCTCTCTTATACCCCAGATTCTCTATATGCCATTGCATTCAACTCCTGACTTCATCTCCATCCCCCATTTTCGAGAACATTTATCAATAGAGCATAAATGGATATCGACCATTTAAGTGATGATAAAGAAGCCATGAAGGTCCGAAACTGGAGACACACGCTTAAGAGAGGGTTCCTTCAGCCTTGTTAAAACTGTTTAATGTACACGGAGCATGGTGTGCTGCTAATAACATGCTACAGTATATTGACAGTATATTCGAGAATTTGATCGAATATTCGCAGCTATTGATGAATGAAGGTAGAATATCTAAAGGTATGCCTGGTTGAATCTCACGTACCACTATAACCTCTCTACTCTTCCATTAGTTCTCCAAGATACACAATGTGTTACATTTTATCGCTGCTCTCACGGACGATAAGGTGCCTCGGGACGACGAGTACCACTTCCGAGAACGTGCCACGTCTCTTCTAGACCGTTGGTATTCCTTGCCGGGTGCATCTGATCCTCGCCAGCCTGAGGGACTCGTCGCTGTCGGAAAGTAAAACGTTGGATAAGGCCAATTTGAATACAGTCGAAAACTCGATTAGAGTGAAGAATGAAGCTGTAGGAGTCTTTTTCGTTCAACTGACTCACTCTGTTGGATGAAAAGATGTTATTTCATGCGACACCACGAATTGTGGAGTAATTTTGAAGAACAACTTATCGCGTTCGTGCCAAGTAATTATTAAGTATTATGAAAATCCCTATTGCTACCTGCCGTGTTACGTTGCTGTAGTTGCTAACTCGCTGTTTACAAACACACAGCTACTATTAGTACCGTCTGTCGCAAGTAAGCAAAAGTTAAACGTTGTCGAGGAGTTTGACCGGTATCACCGGACCGACGCAGACATGCCAGTCACATGCACATGATGACAGCGTGGGAGTAGACGTTTCGGCTTCCGGAGGACTACTTACATAGGTTCGAGCAAGGGGGTGCACGGATCCTAGTTTCCCACGGGTAGTTGGTTAGTTAGTCCTGTCCGAAGGCCAGAAAAAATAAATGGAACCCCCCATACAGAGGCCTCAGAGGTCATTTTATACAACATTTAAAGTACCCATACTTACATATTTTTGTTTGCTATCCATACATATATAATAAGTAGTGCTGTATGCTCAATCTGTGACCAATATACATGATCTAGAGTGTGTTAGATAGTGATTACACATAATGCTAGTGTAATGTCTATCCTATTACATAGTCTAACTATGGGGAGTTACAGGATCAGGGCATGAGGGGTGCAGGGAATATGGGTGGAGGGCTCCATTGGGGATGTTAGGCTAGCAAGAAAGTTCAAGCTGGTGTTCAGAATATCAGGGGCTCACCATGTGCAGGTAGTGTTGGGGTATGAAATATGTAATCATATATTAGTGTTCATTCCTGAACTTACACAACCTATAGTTCAGAGATTGAAATAATGTTGTTACATGGGCCCACAAGCGAGGAAAACCAAGTGGTTGTTGACAGAGAAAGGGGGATGGACAGGGCTATGGAAGAGCAAGTTCATGGCAATGAATATGTGACAGGGAGAGGTGTTGGCATCTATATTGAAGGGCCTATACTGATGTTAGAGATAGAAATCTCTATTCAAGGAACACCACAGGTTCTAGCCTATGAAAATGAACAGACAACAGATCACAACATACCAAGAGATGGTGAGGGGATTGTACATGACAGAAGTGGGATGGTAACATCTTTGAGTAAATGTGGCCATGTTATTGATGAGTTGGCTATTGATGCAGTCAAATGCAAGTACATTGGATGTGAAATCCAATTTGGCCATACATTAGCAATGGTTTATTAAATTTAAGCAGCAGACTTACTAACATAACCTGTTATGTACTAGTAGTACCACCATGAATGTGTTGCTAATGGGCCCATTCTGTGTGGTTGGACATGTAGCGCATGTAGTGGAGAAGGTCAAAGTAGAGGGTGTAAGCATACACGGAGGTAGTTGAGTCAGATGTCCGAGATGATCGTCGCATTCCTAATTAGGAAATATTTACCGCTTAGTAAGCTATGTTAGTTAGTTAGTTGAAGCGACAAGGTGATTTCAAAAAATTGGACCCTAGGTCAAATTTTCCGATCCGTGAGCACCCTTGGGTTCGAGTGGCAAGAAGTTGTCATCCCCGTCCAAGTTCAACTTCGTCTGTTCTGGTCAAGCTCTGCTGCACAATTTTCATGCTGCTTAAACTACCGATGTTCGAAATGGTATATCATAAAAGATGCCAATTGAATCAAAACCGCGATTGCCAGGTAGGTCAAGCAGACCACTTGCTCTCAGGGGGCTGCTCGTTGGCATGACACATGAGACTGCTGTGGTCCAGCAGATTGAGCTAAGATAGCGGGCATAATGTTCCAGCACGTTTACATAAGCTGGTTATGTAAGCGCCAAGAGGTGCAAAATGTTGGGTTCAAAAAAATCCAAAAAATTGAGTGCTAGGAATCAGCTTGGATAAGCTCTGCGTAGTACAAATTTTGTGTAAGATAATTAATACTGGGAAGTGTCGATGTTGTCGACGAAAACCTTGCTTGCATTTGTTAGGATAAGGGAATCAAAAAAAATTAATATGCAGTACATCTATGTGTGCTTAAGGGGAAGTCTACTACAGGGTCAAAGGAGTTTCCAATTTATTGGAAGGTGAATGGCAACAAGGCGAAGAGAACAGTCAAGAGGCAACAATTTGCCATTACAGCAGCATATGCTTTCACAGACTACCAATCGCAAGGGCAACTATACCAAATGTACTGGTGGATATTGCCAAACCCCCATGTGGGCAAATGAGTCTACTCCACATATATGTAGCTCTGTCAAGAAGTGCTGGATGAGACTCAATAAGATTATTATGGGATTTTGAAGACACAATGTTTCTACAATCACATGAAGTAGAGCTGCTCGAAGAGGATGACAGGTTGGAGAGATTAAATGCAATTTTTATGCAAAAACAAAAGACAATATGGGAAGAGATACAAGACAGACAAGAGAAACAGGATGTAGCAGGCAATAGTATACACTCACAAATAAAGGTAACACTAATACAGGTATCAAAAACAATAATATGAGCACGCATATCACTATCTCCCCTTAATTTGTTAATGACCAGCATAAGTAAAAGGACAGGATGGATAGAGACATACAACAAACAATAGAAAGAGTCTACCTGCGCCAAAACCATCTACTCAGGTGCAAGAAGAACATTGCCACTATCTAAGGATTTGCCATAGTCCATTGACTGTGGGAGGAATTAACGCAAAAGAAATGTGAGCACACAAAAGGAGAACACAGGTGAGAACACACCGAGGGAACAGACAGAATGAGAGCACAGCAAGAGGATTTAACACCAAAAAAAAAAGGCGAGGGTACACTGAGGGAACAGGCAGAGGGAGAGTGCACACTGGATTTGCCATAGTTGAGCACAGAAAAGGTGAACACACGAGAGAAGTACGAGACAGCTGGACAAGTGAGAGTGCACACTGAGATTAAGGACAGTGAGAGAGGATTTAATGCAAGAGAGAACCGATAGAGGGAGAGCACACACTGACTCAGAACAGAGAAGCATGAGATCCCACCCTGGCATGAGGACAATGTTCCCAACAGGCCCCAGCTTGATAACCAAAGACCACAAGCAATAGGATGTGTTTCACCATGTAGCGGAAGCCAGATCCCAAGATCCTGTCATCGAAGCGCTAGCAACACAGGACAGTTGTCTCCTTAAATGACCTTAAATTGGGTTGCCAAAACCTGGCACACGACACGTCAAACCCTACCAGCCTCCAGTTGTTGGGTTTCGTGTTGTAGATATAGATTTTCATAGCAGTATGTACTGCAATAGATGGAGGGATTGAATGAGAGAAGGGAGAGGAGAATGCACCAGAGAGAATGAAATGGATAGACTTGCAAGTTGCAACGTTCCATTGAGAAGAGAGCTGAGTGAGAGCAGGTGACCATGGGAGAGTGCATGTGAAGGTCGAAAAGTGCAACCCATTTTAACCCGGACAGAATACTGGGAATTGCCGACTGCATCGGCGAAGACCTTGTTTGACTTCGATGATGTGTAGTTAAGTGAAATATGATAGTAGGGTTTATATTCGTGTCGATGTTGTTACAAATTATATTAAGTAATATTTTGATGTTAATTTTATGATGGTTTAGTGATAGGTATTGGAGAAGAAGAAGTGATATTTGGAGGAGGAAGAAGAATAAGTTATTTTCATTGTGATCTACAAGCAAAGCATTATATGCATGAAGTATGGTAGGTGGTGGAAGAATGCTAGACATTGTTATTTGAGGAGGGGTATTAGTTTTGGTAGGTGGTGGAAGAATGGTGTGGATGGTGATTAGATCAACAGAGAAGTGGTAGAGTGATTTGTTCTTCGGTGAATTGGGAGTAGACCAGCTAGTGAGTTCGAATTCAATTACTACAGTCATGTTGACAAGCGCGTGATGATAGTTGGTAGGATCGATTTCTATCCCATTGATGTCGTATACAAGAGGATGTTTGGAATTCCCCTGAGACCAGACAAAGTTAGATAGCAAGTTAGTTGAAATGTGGGCAATGTAAAGTATAGGAGTTGACCGATTTTTATTAGTGATAGGCCGATGACATATTAGTTCGAAAATGATTTCCGCCGTAGAGTTAAGCAAGCAATTGCGGTACAGTTCAGGACGCACGACATAGCCATGCATGTCATATACAGGAGGTCAGACAATGCAATGGGAGTCCATTGTCCAATACCGATTTTAGGGAGTCACTAACGACTTTTTTTGTTGGCCAAGTATTAATGGTTGACCAATCTAGTATGAATAAGTAAGAGAGATTTGAAAAACAATATTTGACAATAACCTTTTGGGTCAGTTGGATGCATATCATACTGAATTATAGGCTAAGAAAAGAGAAAAAGGGAACAAAGATAAGAGACAGGAATGGAGAAAGGATGACGGTCACGGACTTTGATTAGTTTATGAAGTACCCTTAGTCGAGGGTTACAGAATGAACCTACTATGAATCCAATTTATAAATCAACCTCTTCGGTCGTAGATTGGGAAAGAAGCCATTTTATATTTGCAGTGACATGCTTAAAATCAGATCGGAAAGCTTCCATGGTGGGTATGGTTCCTAACAATGAAAGGGTCATTTGAGATGAATCCTTTATGGCATCTTTGCCTTGAAAATTTCCCCCAGAGGTGAATAGGTGTAACACTCCAGACCCCGTCTATCACACCATATACCACTTACAACTCATTACATAGTCATCATTCACTTACTCACCCTAGTCGTTCCTTTAGTATACCTTTAGTCTTCACATTCTATTGACTCCGCCAACTGAAGCCATTCATTAGATACATTCCATACTTGTTTTACTTCTAGCTTGACAGATAGTTTACATGTTTCCTCTCTACTATACTCTTCCCTCTATTATATCTGTCAACCTACTACGTATATAAAGCCTGTGTTTTAGAACTACGAGACCAGAGAATCTAGTTTTCTAAACAGTGATATCTCATTTGATTACTTAAATCTCTCTCGTGTGAACAAAGACATCTAGCCTTTGTCACATTTTTTTTCACTCGACAACAAAACTACTACCCACTCTAAACTCTCTTATCTCTATCTCGAATCTCTATCGCTCTTACTCTCTCTCTATAAATCTACTCTGACAGGGACCACTAGGACTGATCATCCCAGCCAACCGTCGACTATACCAAATTTTTCTTTCCGACATTTCAACTATACAACAAAACCACCATAAAAAATTATTGTCTCAAATATGCGTTGTTCTGCTCGTACTCAAGCAAAGAATGCTGGCCAGCAGACTGCTACTGGTGAGTTAACTCTACATCTTAATGCTGACCAGAACACTTCAGAAAACAAAGAAACCCGAAGTGACGGGGAAAGCCAAAGTTCCTGCTGGTCCTATAGGGACGTGGCTGCGCCTTCCACTATGGAAGAGACTCCAATCAGAGTTGATGGTGGTACCACAGGTACTACTAGAAACAATGACGAGTGTGCCATTAGCACTACTGTACTATTTCGACCAATTGTTCACTCATTTTGAGTGTGACCGAAAATTTGGGTTCATTGTTCAGTTCAGAGACCAGTTCAGTGTGTGACATGCTTAAGATTTGTTCATGCCAACAATGTTCATTGTCCTCAGATTTTTAACAATGATGAACATGAAACACTATTTTATGATATAATACATACATCTAACGTAAAAAAAAAAATTATCAAATTTATGCCTTATTTAATTGCCTTGACCCTTTGTTCAATGCTCTCTGGGATGTGTGACAAGGCCTGAATTTGTTCTGTTCGGAGACCCTGCGTGATGTGTGACCGAACGATTGGTCAAAATAGTACAGTACTCTCTCCTCTGTAACTAGTTTAACTATGACTACAGCAGAAGAGGAGGATAATAATCCTAACCAGTGGCAGACAGTAACATTGCGAAAATCTAGAAGTCGCGAGTCTCGCAAGGGACCAGAAATTAATTTGAAACAAGCAGCTAAAAAAGCTGGACAGCTGTCCACTACCCAGAAGAAAACCATAAGACAGGCTGAACAAGCCTTGACTCCTGAAGAAAGGAGTCGCATCAGCAAATGAAATAAAGTAATCAAAGATATGGACAAGCCCACCTCCAATGAGGAGGAAGAACAACGACCTCCCAAAGATAAGGGGAAAGGCGTGGATCCCAAGAACTGGGGCAATGCCAATCTAGGACCAGATGAAATGGACCCAGATACCCAGCGCGTTGTCCTGGAAGATGCACAAACCAACAGAGGGAATGAACAAGGACCAGCTCAGGCTGAAGGTAGTGGGAAACCTTCAAAACCCAATAAGCCTACCAAAGCCCTAGCACTGCGAGCGAACCTCGATCCATATCGTCAATTACCCGCAACTAGTCATCTACAACGCGAATTTACGCGCCATAGTAAGAAACCTCAACATGGAGGACGATCTGGGAAAGAACCTCCCAGTCCATCTGACCCCTCTGAATCGGATGATGATTCCCCTTCTGATCCTGGCTCAAGTGGTGACAAGGAAGGACCATTGCCTGAGGAAGATGAAGATCCAGCTGACAATGGTGATGAGCCATTGGATGACGATGATGAGAATAGCCCTACAATCGCTGAGGATCAAGACTCAACACCCCAACAGCATCACCACAGAAGCAAGCAACCCCATAAGTCATTGATAAAGCCTATTCCGCCGAAAGACTATGATGGAGTACCTGATGAATGAATGTTTCATCGATTCATGGCAGAATCGACTGAGTTTATCCGCAGTGGTAAAGTACCTCAGCATAAGAGGATATTCACGCTCTCGTACTATCTGAGAGGTGAGGCCTATGATTTCTTCATCCAGAAGGTAGTGGATGACCATGAAAATTGGACCTTGGAAAGGTTCTTTTCTGAAATGTTCAACTTCTTGTTCCCTACTGATTATCGTGAAATCCAACGAGAGAAACTATGCGCATATTCTCAAGGAGGACACATGGTATCCAAATATAGCCATGAACTAAAAGAATTAATCAAATCAGTAGGACATATTAGTGAATGAGAACAGGTACAATACCTATGGGATGGTTTACGTGCCCATATACAGGAGGAACTCTGGAGGGTGAGACTTAACCCAGGAATAAACTCCTGGCAGAAAGTTGTTGATGAAGCCGAAACTATTGAAAAGGCATCCAACATGGGATGAAAAGTTAGTCAACGACAAAATAGAAATAATAACAATGGACATGGAGGCAACAGGAGAGGTCCAGGAGGACCATCCCATCCTTTTGATGGAGGGCATAGCCATACGATTCAGAATCCTAACAGGCCCAAGTTTAATAGCCATAGACAACACACATTTAAATGCTGGGAGCCTTTTCGGCCTCGAGAACGCTCAAATACATTTCAGAAAGGGAATGCTAGCCATGCTCCCAATGAGTTTCGGAAGCCGACTTCCAACCACCAGAAACAAGGGCAGAAGAATAACCTCCCTAAGTTATCCGAAAAAGAAAAAAATGAGTTGCTTACAGCGGGCAAGTGCTTTTGATGCCACAAAGCAGGACATATGTCTCGTAATTGTCCTCTTGGTAACACTATTAAGACTGGAGGTAGGAAACCTCCTGGTATCCCTAGTTTTAATATCCAATATGATGGGGATGATGAGGAGGATCCATCTGAAGAGTTAGAAAGCCTCCCATTTCTAGGATCTATTAACATAGATGAGGTGTCTTTAAACGATAGCTTGGATTCTGAGTTCAGATGGATGAATTATGATCCCAGCCGACCACCTCGTTTGACTATTGGTGATTGTTATTCCCTGATGGGGGAGTATTTTCTCCAGATTGGACAACCATACCCAGGGGGATGAGGGAGAGCCCATGAAGGATAGGTTCTCTGTAAAAAACCAATTTAATGACCAAGACAGTTACCAAATCTATGATAGGTTAGCATGCTTCGGCATCAGCATACCTATAACACACCTATGAAACCTGTACTTCAGACTATCTGAATGGTATAGTAGACAAATAGCTGGAATGCGAGGTTTAGTAGATGTGTCGAGACGTCCAGAACCTATTGGGGACATACCTGGCACAGTCGCAACATATTTATTGCAGGACGGAATCCATACTCATTACCCTATTCGAGATTCAGATCCCAACTTCATATGCAGAGATGAGGACAGATGCTTCTATGTCCACCCATGAGATTATGGCACTACATTGTATAAAATTGAGGATACCAAAGAAGAGCATGACATATATATTGAGAGAGCTCACTTAGAGGACTCAACCTTTGATTTGGTTGGGTGGTACACAGCCACACTTCAAAGCTTGAATAGTACAATAACCTCAGAACCTGGTAATGATGCAGTCTCGCCAAGCCACAACAATAATAACGATGATGATGACAGTTCATTATCACCTATTCCCATATCAATCAATGATGAGCCTCCTCCAGACTATTACACAGCCTTGTCAACACCTCGCATTGGTGGACCAACTGGAGAAGTGAGTGGACAGGCAGGAATTCCTACAAGGCCCATACAAATTAATGTAACGACGACCATAATACAAAGTCATGGAAATGATAATGGGCCCCCTGATGACAGTTCGTCGTCTTCATCTGAAGATGGGGATGATGACAATCCAGGAGATGATAATAATCCCCCTGACAATGATGGCAATCCATCGTCTGACACTGATGACTCATTTGCCAGCCTTGACTCTATGATTTCAGAGATGGGTGATCACTTATGTTATATAATAGAAAAGTCCTTGGAAAGGAATAAGCCCTATCCTGGGGATACTGAGGACATTATTAACCTCAATGGATGGAGGTTCAAAGTAACTTACCACAATGGAGAGCATTGTGGATTTAGAATATATGACCGAGGTAATAGAAAGTATACCTGGCTTGCCTTTGCCAACTTTTGGAATGACCAATTTGAAGTTGCTTCTTGGTATGCTCAGCTCATGTCATTGCGAGTTTTTGAAACACAACAGCGAGTGGCAGTATTACAGTGGAACCGCTGAAATTCACCTGCCACTAATCTCGAAATCATTAAAGCTGTATTCCACTCTAGATTAATAGAAGGAGCACCTTATGTTCATGATCAAATCTTCCCTGCAAATACCAGACAATGACTGTGGTTCAATGTGGAATGTACAAGCTCGTTGATAACTATAGATGATCGATTGCGACGGTGTACTACCACTTTAGCGATGCAGCACATATTAAAGGATGGTTTCATTGTTGATGACTGGTATGAGCATAGAATGGCAGATTACCTGGTACAACATTCAATTAATCGGATTACACCCTCGGAATATGCTGAGGGAAACACTCAACACAACAACGGCGACACAAGCCCAATGCCATCCGAGATTTTGGATAGTAGCATTATCTTGCGGTGAAGTTCAGACACAATGCGACACTTGCAGCTAATGTATGAAACCTCTCGACAAGCTGGAAGGGCATGGGCAATAGCCTCTCTACCTGAGAGAATGGATGGTGAACGTCGTATAAGGTCAAATATCCAACTGCACATGGAGGCAGAAGTAGGCACACAGCACAAAAATATCCCATCAGATGAGTCATCAGGAAGCTCTAATGGCTATCCTCTTGCAGGAGCAGGAGCGGAAGGGGATGAACAACCCAAGCATGAAAATACCAATGATGAACCGGAAATATCAGCCAATGCCATCCATCTTCACAGTGTACAAGTACCACGTGGCACATATCCCACATTACAACAAAATGCAGCTGCTCATAAAGATAAGGGCCGTATGTGCCAAAACCTCTAACACTAACAGTTCAAGTTAATGGACACCCCGCACATGCACTTGTTGACTCAGGTTCCTTAGGGGACTTTATGTCAATGACATTAGCAACACAACTTAAGCTGAAGCTACATTACCTTGAGAAACCCTTAGGGCTTCAACTAGCAGTTCAGGGTTCCTGATCTGTTATTAATAGCAGCGCAACTGTAACATTTGAATATAAAAGTATTAAAGAAGAGCAAAAATTTGATATAATAAATGTTACTCACTATGATATTATACTTGGAACACCTTGGCTCTACCAACACCAAGCATGGGTTGGTTTAAACCCAATGAGAATTATAATAGGTAGTGAACAGTCACTACCAATCAGTGGCACAGCAACAACTAGCATAGCGGCTCGAAGTATTGAGCCATTTGAGAATAACGAAATCTCAAATGCACGTCGAGAATTAACTACATATGCATTACCACTGTGCAAAGAAGTATCAGAAACCAATTTACCACCTCTACGTGCAATAAACCATACCATACCACTGATAGATGAAGATAAGGTTTATCCCTGGCGGCCATCCCAATGTTCCGAGGCATTTAAAGCACAGTGGAGGGAACAATGAGACACATATTTGAAAAGCGGATGCTGGTGCATAACCACAGCATGAAACACTGTACCAATGCTGCTAATACCTAAGCCATGTAAGAATGGTGAACCAGCAGAGCTGCAAATGGTTTTTGACTTACGAGAGTGCAATAAGAATACATGGAAGTCATCTTCCCCACTACCTGACCCTGAAAGCATTTTTCGTCGAGTAGCTAAGGAAGGGACTTTCATTTCACTGCTAGATCTCAAGGGAGCGTTTGAACAAATACGCATAATTCCTGAGCACATAGAATGCTCGGCAGTAACTACACCAGATGGGAATATGGTCAGTCTTGTGGTCCAGCAGGGTGATTGCAATGCACCAGCCACCTGCCAGGCCTTAATGAACCACATATTTTCCACTCATCTTGGAAAATTTGTCTATGTATACCTTGATGATATTGTGATATTTTCTGGTACCCTGAAGGAACACATATGGCATGTTAAAATAATTCTAGACATATTACGACAGGAAAAATTATACCTTAGCTGAAAGAAACTCAATTTTTTACCCTCCGAGTTCAAATTACTCGGTAGGATAATCAACTCCTGAGGTATTAGAATGGACCCAGACAAAGTTGATAATGTCATCAACTGGAAGATGCCAACTAATCAAGACCTGCTTCGAGGATTCATCGGATCCGTTGGATATTTAGCAGATGACTTACCTTTAGTTCGTATCCCTATGGGAATACTAACTGCTCTCATGGGAGATACTGTTGCATTCAAGTGGACATACACTGAGCAACGGGCCTTTGAAAATGTCAAAAAATTAGTACATCAATTCTGCAATCACAGCCGCAAACCACTAAACTACTCACAGAATGTGGAACCCATTTGGATGATCACCGATGGGTGCTTAACAGGTATTGCCGGCTTGGTGTGTCAGGGTAATGAATGGAAAACATCATGCGTGGCAGCCTTCTACTCTGCTAAGTTGAACTCCACTCAGCAGAATTATGCTGTACATGAAATCGAGATGTTGGCCAGTGTCAAAACGATGTTAAGACACCGCGATATCCTGCAAGGTACCAAGTTCCAATGGGTCACAGACCATAAAGGACTGGTTCACTTGCTGAACCAGAAAAACCTATCTGGTAGACAAGCAAGATGGCTGGAGAAAATATTGGAGTTCGATTTCATGGTTTTATATGTTCCAGGAGCTGAAAATGTCGTAGTGGATGCATTATCATGCATGTACTCCAATGATGACCAAGCCACTGTTCGTTCCCTATCAGAATACACTTATTTTGATGTTGTCAATGAAGATGCACCTGAAATTATGACAACCAGTGTCCCTCTTTTAGCAGGAGTCCAAGCTCGTGTTGCAATTCCCAGACCAGTGACGGAGGGCATAACACGTAGATTAACATGTTTAGCGTTGAAAATGGAACAACGAGTAACAGGTAGGGAGGATCTTGTGGCTGAAAGAATACCAAAAAACACGAAAACAGCCCAACAAACTCTTAAAAAGTCAAAATACACCAAAAAGCGAATGACACACAAGCTTGTGGATGATCACCTTGTCCAAAAACCAGAAACGTCGAAGGCATTCACGAAACAGATGAAAGGGCACCTCATTCTGAGAGGACCTAAGGAACAAACAGAGGCGCGAGCACAAGTGCCACAGCACTGCCCAATGAAGAGATTAGTCAGCACCACATACCAAACAACGCTACCACTTCTGATACTAACAATGATCAACAACTCACTGATCCAGATGTATCTGAGTTGACAGCGGAACAAGACTCATTCGATTATGCTTCATTCATGGATGCCCTCAATGGCGACAACAGCATTGACTTGCTTGAAGGCATCCGCAACAAATACGAGACTGACCCGACTTTCAAGGCCATCCTCGACGATCTGAAAGGCCATAAAAACTTCGAAATCACTAAGGATGGTCTCATCTATATGCTAGGATCAGGATCTACTAGGATTCTTTGCATCCCTCGTGTTCTCATCCAAGGATGGAGTGCCCACGAAATCATTATATCTGAAGCTCACTCTCTATTAGCCCATCTAGGGCCAGCAAAGACCCTCTCTTATCTCCGTGATTTAGTTTGGTGGAAAGATTTAGTATCTGATACTAAATCTTTTTGTGACAGTTGTTCAACCTGTAAATGAAGTAAACCCAACAACCACAAACCATATGGCCTGCTAAATCCATTATCCGTACCCATGCAGCCTTGGGAATCCATCAGAGTTGATTTTGTGGGACCTTTGCCAGAATCAGTAAACCAAGATGGCTCGTTTGACTCTATTACTGTCATAATTTGTTTACTCACAGGCATGGTTCATTTAATCCCTAGCCATACCAACTATAATGCAAAACAAGTTGCTGAGTTGATGTTTGAATCGGTATACAAACATCATGGAATTCCATGCAATATTGTAAGTGATCGCAATGTTTTATTTACCAGCATTTTCTGGTGCCATTTGCACCAGTTATTAGGTACTAAACTGAAGATGTCCAGCGCATATCACCCCCAGACTGATGGATCAATGGAGTGTGCAAATCAGACAATTACACAAATGCTGCGACAATGTGTTGACGACAAGCAGAAGGATTGGGTCATGAAGCTCCCCACAATTGAATTCGCAGTAAATTCTGCACGATCTGAAAGCACGGGATATGCCCCCTTCTTCCTCAACACCAGCCGCATGCCATGGTCCATGATATGGGACTTCGCTCCAAAAACTGAGTATCCTTCCCTTCGCAACTTTGCGCTTCAACGAAAATTGGTTCTCATGGCTGCCCATGATAGTGTTATTGCGGCGAGAATTAAACAGGTACGCGACGCTAACAGCCACCATCATTCAGCGCCATTCGAAAAAGGTGACCTCATATATGTCTCTTCCAAAAACATCAAATTCCCCAAAGGCTTAGCTCACAAATTATTGCCTAAATATATTGGACCCTACAAGATTTTAGATGACTTCAAGAATGAGTCCTTCCATATTGAGTTGCCTTCGCATTTGAAATGTCATGGGATACACAACATTTTCCATTCCTCACTTTTACAGCCCCACATACCCAATGACAATCGTCTTTTTCCAGGATGACAGGACACACAACTCAGCACCAGGGAGGACACCAATGGTGAATGGGCAGTCGACTCAATACTGGACCATTCAGGATCGAAGTCGAATGCAATTTTCAAAGTCAAATGGAAGGCTGGTGACACCACCTGGATTCCATACTACCAGATCTCTCACCTCGATGCGATTCACGATTATCTTGATCTAGTTGGTGCCACCAACATCTCTAATTTGCCCAAGGGTACAGGCAAACCACCTCAAGATGATGAACAAGTTTTCGTCAATGAAGGAGTGACATTTGTTGGGGCTATGGAGGTCTTACCATATAAAAAGCCGTCAAGGATGAGGCACTTCATCATCAGTCTGTTCCCCAGACTCCTCTCACTCATTTATTTTCTACTATCTAATTTACTTGCCTTTTTGATATTTCTAGCCACTTCCACCATGTCCCTACCTCTAGACTGCCAATTCCATCATCGCATTAGGCATCCGTTCATCACCACCGCTGACGACACCCGCATCACTTTACATGACCCCCAGGATGGTGTTAGTGCCTCTCTCTCATGTAATTTACTCCAGGTTTCAGACTACCTGGACTATGATGAACACCTTCGTAATCATCAACCCGCCAATGCCCCTGCTGGTTATACCGATTTTGCAGATATCTTCAATAGGGGTATGCCAGGCGAGGACCGTTTTGCAATATATGATCATGTTATGGATCATTACTGCATCCCTACTGGACACGTCTCGCCCAGCTTCTTCTTTTTCCGCCTTCGTCCTGCACCCAACCCTCCAATTAACCCTCCAGGAATGACACCAGGTGCTAGCTCAGTGGACGAGATCATGTTGCTGCTCCCAGATTATTACCAACAAGCAAGGATCATGCAAATGGCACTGGGAATGGCAGACCGCTTGGAACAGAACCAAGCCTTCTATCAACGCAAAGCAGCTAACCACATCAGGGGAAAGAGAACTGCTCCAATGGTTTTAAACTCAAGCAATCCAGGGGAACTCATTCAAATACCCCCCATACCTCTCACCCCCATTGTTGCACCGGTTTCATGTCGACTCTCAATAATGCTGCTCCCAACAATCTGGCTCCTTCCTCTTCATCCACTCGCTCCCCCCTCACCATGATCTCTCCTACAATGGCTCCCAACCAGGCAACTTCATCTTTGACTTCGGCAAATTCTACAACTCCGGCCACCAACGTAACGGCATCGATCTTGACTCCTCCCAATGATGAATACCTCCTGGCTGCCGACTTCAATATGGACTCTTCTCCTCAAGACAAAGTTTAGGATTATAATTAAATCCTAGGAGGGCAGATGTAACACTCCAGACCCTGTCCATCACACCATATACCACTTACAACTCATTACATAGTCATCATTCACTTACTCACCCTAGTCGTTCCTTTAGTATACCTTTAGTCTTCACGTTCTATTGACTCTGCCAACTGAAGCCATTCATTAGATACATTCCATACTTGTTTTACTTCTAGCTTGACAGATAGTTTACATGTTTCCTCTCTACTATACTCTTCCCTCTATTATATCTGTCAACCTACTACGTATATAAAGCCTGTGTTTTAGAACTACGAGACCAGAGAATCTAGTTTTCTAAACAGTGATATCTCGTTCGATTACTTAAATCTCTCTCGTGTGAACAAAGACATCTAGCCTTTGTCACAATAGGAAATTCTCATTAGATACTTGTAATACAACAGAAACATTTGCGACGTAAGGGTCGTCTGAACTTGTCTGCTGCCCACACTGCTAACGTAATAGCCAAAGTTAATTCCATAATCGCCAAGATGTAACCATCGAAAACTGCCATGAAGTGAACGAACACACCCACAAACGACACGGGAAACTCAATGAACAAAGAAAGTGTAGACAAACATTGACAAAGAAGCAATCAACACGTAAATCACGGGACTAAGTCACGTGCAGGTCAAAAAGTGAACCAATTTTGACCTCGGAGGTACCTTGTCAAACAAGGTGACCTTGCGAGCAAGGTGATTGGTATTATGGAGTGGGATTGGGCATATATTGTTGGTATTCACTCTTAAGATTAGCTGCCATTTCTGGAGGGAGCACCTGGTGACCATGATACCTTCTATTAGCCCACGCTGCCTCAGGCCCTGTCAGACCTTGATCATATGCACTGATAAAGCATGCAGAACGATTGGCATATCTAAAATTAACTTGAGTATGAGAACAGCTGTCATATATTGTGCGCACTGAAGAATTTGAAGTTGTGGGACTCCTCCACAGTGGCCTGCTGCTCCCTTGATGTCCCCACTGCACTACATGGCTGGCTTTTTGGTTCCCCAGAACACTTCTTCAAGTTTGATAGGCGATTTATGGTGCTTTTGGGACGTCTACCCATGATTTCAATGTCTATATCCCCTCTTTTTTGTTCGTATGAGGTGGTTGCTGTCGCGCTGACAGGTCATGTGACTTGATTATATAAGCCGCAAAATGTTAGAGGCCAAAAATTCGAAGAGGCTTCTAACTTATCTACAATGTAATAATAAAGCATTCTGAACAACTTTGCTTTAAAAAATTTGTGGTCGAAATTACGGAGCTAATAGACATTTTTTTGAATTTATTTTTTGAACATTTTGCTTTAAATACACTACAGAATAACTTCTTGAAGTCAGATTTGGGAGAAAATGAATGTTGAGGAAGGTATTTCGGTTTTCAGTTGAGGTCAAGTTTGTGTTATGTAAGCATGCTGGAACATTGTGCCCGCTATCTTAGGAGTCATCAGAGAACCTTGATAGGCCTGGCCCTCAAGCTTGAGGTTTGGCGTGTCTGTCTCGTAGTGTTATACTCTTCCAGTTTCTGAACCTCGCTTCTCCAGATGTTTATTCCCTTCTTCCCAATGACGACACCTATTAGTCACCAATGTAATGCGCACAGACGACATCACCTTCTTATTCGACAATGTAGTGTACGTCTCTCACTGCAGGCGAGAGACTTAAAATTTGTTCTGAAAGTGGATATAGTGGTTATATCCGTGCGTTCACTCCTTTATTACGGCTCTCCTTTTTGCATTGGTTTGTCGTCTCCCCCTTCCCCTTCCCTTTTTGTCTTGCCTAGGTTTTGGTTAGCAGGGGACAATAGGTCCGGAACATAATATACGAAGTATCCTTCCGTGGAACTGATAGTGTCGTGCTAGATACAGTCTATGCACAGTAAAGTTCAACCGATAACATGCTCTCGAGTGCCGAGTCAGACCACAAAAAATCGAGAGAACACTGGAGATCCGCATACGGTATGCACTGTTGTATCAGAATGCTGTCCGACAGTTGATTCAGCACCGGTTCTGATATATACATATACAAGTTATGATAGGAACTGTGTGATTACGCGAGGCAAGTTTCACTGGGCGCTATCTATGTGCTTACTGACGCCATGAGGACAGTATGCAGATAATAAATGTTTGTTAGAAATTGGTATGGCTTCTTTCGCCCCATCTACACATCTTCCAGATTTTTTTTCCTACAACCCGGTCGACCGTTGGTCACTGATTAAGTTCGATTACTATTAAAGTTTCTCGGCCAGTCCAGTTTAACTAATTCTGCTCACTTTCTCCTCTTTATTCTTTAACAAAAAGCGACTTAAACTGATATATTTTTTATTTTACAGTATCGACTCAAGGAAATTCGACAGAGATGGAGGTCAGCTAGGCTCCGGTTAATCATTTAATTGAAGCTGACCACGATCTATAAACACTTAATTACTTACATTTTCTATGCGTATAGATCTGTATCGAAAACATAACAATACATCTACATCCGAATCAACAAGGATTAGACATGGCAGAACGCTCGATCAAGTGATTTACATTGATAGATACCGGGCATCGTGTGCTGATATCAACAACGATATAATTGATGATGTTCAATTAAGGGCATGTGAGCGATGCATAACATAACCAAGGAAGGGAATACTGACCTCTAAGGATATGATTTGTATCAAGTTTAACGCTCAGGGCGTCACGCAACTTGTTTGAAGTGACTCAATTCAGGATACGATGATGTATTTTCGGATTAGAGAAACGCGCGCCTTCCTTTCTTATACCTTGACATCGCGCCAGGAACCAGCTGAAGTTCTCCGGATTGCTGTAAACATACTCACATTTGTTTTAGAAGCCCGTGCTTATAATTATGAAAGAGTAGTTCAGGTTTTGAACGTCACATAACGTGCTTCTTTACACTCAAGTCGCTGACTGGTTTACTTTAATCCCACCATTTCCTATGAGGTCGTCACTTTCAGTACTTTCATGTAGTATAGTATCTGACTCGGGGAATTTTTTCAGTGGCGCTACAGCTCACATGTAGACATATCCAGCATGATTCAAATCTTACACACATGCTGATATGTCATGAAAACAGTCGCCATTTGGTAAATCGTCAAACCTATGCAATGTGGCATTCTACATAAAAAGGTTTATTCACGCAGTTTTCTTCCAGAAAAGATTCATCATGCCTTCTGGAGGACTGTCCTCGGCGTGCGTTTTACAGAATGATCATATGCTATCTTCTAATGACACAATATACAGCTTTGTGCAGTTTTGCGTTGAATATTCGGCCATTGGTATACCATCTTTTGCATATACCTGTTTTCCTTGTTGCTCACGTTCGAATACAGCACTTCTTTATTATGATTACGCACTGACTTTTCCAATGGAAGTCAAGTACATCTGGGGAAGGAAATTTCGGCTTTCCACCTTCCTTTACATTTTCGCTCGCTATGCTTTAGTTGCAAACATTATATATCTCCTGACATTGTATAATATAATCGAGCATAGGGTAAGCAAATTTCGTTTCATTTAAGTATGCCGAAAAGCTAATCACAGCTATTGTAGTACATTAATCTTGACATCATTCATATCTAAATTTCTTATGAATAATTAACCTAGCTGCAACACTGGATACATGATTAGCGCTGTCCTAGGAATTCTGGGATGCATCTCAGTACTTGGTATGCAATTTCTGCACGGTGTTGATAATGCACTTAACACAAACTTTAACAGTAGTCTGGGGAATGAGAACGTTCGCTGTATATAACAGAAACCCGTTCGTAATGATCCTCCTGGGGTCCGTTGGACTTGCATGTGTTATTCTTAATATTGTGCGTTGGTCATGCTTTATTCTAAGTTTGTTGGATTGGCAAGGTTGACAGCCTTGACTGGGTTATGGGGGTGTATAATATTGGAGCACTCCTGCCATGGTGACGAGCCTGGTAGCCCACTCAACTGGTTAAGTACCTGTTCTTGCTTGTGTATAGGCAAGGGCTGGTAGCTCAGTTGGAAGAGCGCCTAGTCATGAGTACGGGTGGTCACAGGTTCAATCCCTGTCCAGTCCAATAGTTTTAACAAAGTTATATTTTCACAATTCATTGCAGATGAGTGCGGTTATCTCTGAATGTAATTGGCGGAATAATATTCCAATGTAACTATACTTCTCAACTAGTTATTTGAATGACTAATAATAATTTATTCAGAGGTATCTTCCTCTTGTCCTTACATGAAACTGCATTTTCTCATGCTGAGTCTATCAAGCGGGTAGACTTCTTAGTATAGCAATGTGTGCTTTTGAGCTGTTGTCCACATTCTTGACGACTACGAGGAGTGTTCAGGCGTTAAGAGTCGCAGGACCATGGAGGGAACAAAAAGGAAATCTCAATTATTTGATTCTTGAACAAGGTATCTCGAAAGAAATTTTCCCTCATACGATGCGACATATTACTGACTTGAAACATTCTTAGGGCTTCTATACTTTTTGTGTGTATATGTCAGAGTGTAGTAGCGCATCCTGTTGCTTATCAGTTCCAGCTCCGTCTCTGGATTTACACTCACTGCTCTGGTTCTAAATTTCGTAAGACTCCATCGCTTATTAATATGAATTTTACTGATAGAGCACGAGCAGAAAGCGCCAGTTAGTCTATGTTATTCATCTCCGTACTGTCCACTTAGATAGTATCTTAACGCAGGCAGTTCAGCGCCTTCTAAATGCGTACGCTATGCCGTAAGTTACATTCCTATGCGTACGTTCCTTTCACATACCTGAGCGTTGCTTTTAGTGTATCTGGAATGATGACAGCCAGGTTCCTGTTACACTTACGAAAGTGGCACGATAAATCAACATTATCACAGACTAATGAACAACGTCGTCAGCTGACGACCTTGAAATTCCATGTAGCCAGTCATCGACAAAGCCCTTCTTACATTGGAGATTTCGGCGAGGATCCGGTGCGGCGTGCTGAGAGAAATCGGCTTGGGGACAGCACCGATGTCGTGGATGTTGAAAGGAGTTAAGAAAACTATTATTCGAAGGTTGATTGAGTAAGGGTGCCGGTTATGAACATATCCGGCACCCGACGTCCAGCTGAGCGAGGTCTCGGTTGTGGGTGTTCCCTTTTCTCTTGTCATCCACCATCAGCATACACACTCGCTCTTTTGCTCTTCGTTCTTCATCGTCTCAAGCTTATTTTATTTATTTCTCTCTCACCCCAATCCCCAGCTTCATGTTGGACTTAATTGATATCTTTAGGAGACCCTTGCTTCGCGTATCAGGGTTTATAGTTTAGCTTGCAAACTTATAGATAGCGAATGTTTTTTTGTTCTGAACCGTGGACGCCTTAATCGTTAATGGAATTGATATTTCACTAGTTTATGGATTATTTCGTCTCTACGTGATTTCGGGAAAATCACCAAACCCAACCCAACCTTTCTAGCCTGTTTTTGCGTAGAGACCGTCGACGAGGCTAGACATAGAATTAATCAATGATCATAAGCTTATGTCTGACCATTGCCTTGGCGTGACAACGTGGGAATAAAGAAGCGTGGGAATACACAACTACGGCATATTTACCGAGACGGTCAACTTCAAGTGACTCTTCATCTCAACTTCGTCTTCTCATCTGACTCTCTTCCTTGCTCTGGACCAGTTCAAACCGCTGAAATCCCGATGGAATCACATTTCCGACTCCCTAACTCCGTAGTAATGTGACTACTAAAGCGACTAACGTGCTGAATCTTTCTGTAAACTTGATGCGGTGACACCTTTGTGACACTGTCCCCGGGGCCCAAGGCATTAGCCAACACTGAACTCCTGCCAAACAGTGCTACAGGAATAGTGTTCAACTTCAAGGTGTGGCTCGTGCTAGAGGAATAACAAGGGAGTCAAATATGGTGCTCAGTAAGTAGCGAGCCTAAGTGAATAAGTGCCGCTAGCTTTGTTATTGGATTATAGTAATCATGTTGCCTAAAGTAGCAATATGCCACTACTAGTATTACATCACTTATGGCAGTCAAATAGGTACTAGTCATAGTAATGACTCGACATCGTTAGGCGGCGAGGATAAATTCAAGAAGTGTTGCTATTTTGTATATTTCAGTTCGTACATGTTCAAAAATTACATCTTATAGCGCAGTCAGGTAAGTTAACTTCAAGTAACTGTAGCTATCGCATCGTTTACATTGATCTTTTCATCTACACGGCATTTAGGGCCGAATGATATCTTTGTCTGAGGACGGAAAATAAGGCAGTGTGTCGATCCTCCAAAATGGAACATTCCCGTCTCCTGTCCCTTTTTGACTTTTTGACCGACGCGAACAGTAGCTTCGCATGTAGACACCTCCACCATTCCAATTGCCATGAAACACATCAAACCGATCTTCGGGTTATCCGCTTTAATAAATATCAGCATCCGTGTGGCTACAGCGCTAATGTATGCCTGGTTAAGATCCGTGGGGATGTATCCCTTGTCGCCCAAGAACCCATCCGATGGTGAACTAGCGAGATACGTTCCGGGGAGGGTCACAATTTTATGCACGACACCGCTCACAGGGCTATGCCAACGATGGTATTGGGTGGTGCTGAGGTAACTTTGGAAGACGGTTCCTCCCGCAAACAGAGGTACCAGGGGATCTCCTCCTAGCATATGATGCAGTGAGTACGGGCTGCCTTTCACCCAAAACATATCGCGCTCTTTCACATTGTAGGCAATCCGGTACACTGTCGATTCACAAGCATTGTTAATGACTGAGCTATCGTTAGCGTCGACCACGGGTCGCTGCCCTGGTCGGAATCGGCGCGTAAAGAAATCATCCCAAGATTTGAATCCGTAATATGGAGCGTACGGATCGCACTCATACATTTTCGTGAAATGAGGCATTTCGGCACGTCCCATAGGCCCAAACCAGCCATGTTTCTCTGCTGTAAGGACATGGCATGAACCGCGAGAAGTTAGAAACTTGGCCCATACATCGAACATTCTCTTGAAGACTTTATTTATCTGGTCGTCAGAGAAGAGCTCCTGTCCAGACTTGGTTTGCCGGGGCCAGTACAGGATGGAATCGAATGGCATGCCATTTTCTGTACCGTGGAATGCTGGAGCCTGAGTCAAGTTGTGATTGAACGCTGAGAGCATAGCATTATAGTCTCTGATCTAGAGGACGGCATAAACGTCAATATATATATATGAACTGTGGTAGTCTACTGTACCTGCGGTCTACCCGCTGGGTCAAGATTGTATGGGGGTTTGGTTGGAATAACCATGAACATTTCCTCCATCGCTTCACGTATCACGGGATCATTCTCTATTAGTTGTTGGAATTCTTGGATAACGGGATGAAATGGTTGGTTGTAAGACATTGTGCAATGGGATGAATGTGCTTAGCGCAATGTATAGCTTACAGTATTTAAACCTGATCCTGCCAGGAATAATCAAAAACTTCATAATACCGACGTGTCGGTGTTCTTCATCTCCGTACAGCGTTAATTCTTACTGTCACATAGTTTTACCCAGTACTACTTCCATTCGCTACCGGAACTCATAGAAATGACATAGAATGTGTAAGTAAATAATACTTATTGATTGGACTATAAAACCATCGCGACAGCTGTCAAGTATCGTAGCCAATTTAAAGTCACACTTAGCACTGGCATTTGATTGTCATAGCTTTCACTCTGAGGCTGAGCCGGGTAGGCTTTAGGTACTAGACTCACATCGAAGCCCCGAAAAGCACGCCTTCAGGCTAAAGTTCCCGACCGGCATATCTGTAATCATTATATATTGTAAGTCGATTTAAGTATGTGCACAGAGGGCCTCAGTGATGTCTTGTTGATGGTAATATTGATCTGAATGTCGATTGTCAACTTCAGGGCCGATCCTGCATTTAATTTTAAGTATCGTCACCGAACTGTCATTTTGCTGTTAGTTAAGTATATATATAAGGGACTGGGTTCCAGCTTCAACTTCAACTTAAGTTATTAGTACTCCTCAATTCTTAAATTTCTGGCGTCAAGAAAAAGGGACCAAGGTCAAGTAAAAGGGACCAAATGTAAGCGAGTATAAGCGAGTGTAAGCGAGTGTAAGCGAGATGCCAAGTAATGTATTGCAGTCCTTCACTGAGTTTCGGAGTTTGAACTTGATAATGCATTGCTCATCGCAACCGAGCACCTGGGGAGTATAGTGCAGCATGAATAAATTGTTGAGTTCACCCCCTCTGCGCAAGCGATATGGCTAGAGAACGAAATGGAAAGCATACGTATTCGAAAACAGAAATGTTTGAAGCCCG
Organism: Cyathus striatus; assembly: GCA_025738555.1. Classification (NCBI taxonomy): domain Eukaryota; kingdom Fungi; phylum Basidiomycota; class Agaricomycetes; order Agaricales; family Nidulariaceae; genus Cyathus; species Cyathus striatus. The sequence continues at coordinate 66,104 of JAOVFP010000007.1, forward strand.
CAAACGTGCACTCCAGGATCTAGAAACACTTGCAATCCTTCTTCTCGCAGATGCAAATGACGAAGACGATGAGATTGCCGCTTTGGGAATTGCACAGATTGCATTGAGTGAGGCAACATTGCTTCGGAACATGCGCTTTGGGAGGTATGGAAGGCGAGGAATGTATAACAAAGAGAAAGCAGACCAGTTCTACGAGCTGCTGATGACACGGTTCTCAAACCGCCAATTCAAAGCATGGCTTCGGTAAGTCTTACAAACTTGAGTCTCATTCCTAGTACTTATTTTTTTTTAGCATGGACCGTGAATCTTTTTGCAAGCTTGTGGACCTCATTAAGGATAATCCTGTGTTTGTTAGCAAAGGCCATAAGCCTCAACGCCCTGTTGAACATCAACTTGCAACCTTTCTATGCCGTGTTGGGGCAGAAACTGGAGTTAAAGTGGCAGGTGTTATGGCAATATCAGAAGGTGCTACTTATACATACATGAACCGTGTTTCTAAAGCACTCCGTAAATTGGGTCCCCAGTTTCTTCGTTGGCCTACTCCTGCTGAGCGTGATGAAGAAGCTAGAAGAATGGAAGAACGTGGTTCTTTCTTTCCAGGGCAGATAGGTTCTGGTGATGGAAGTTATATTCGTTTGCAAGACAAGCCAAAAGTTAATCCTTTTGCATATTGGTGTCGCAAGAAGTTTTATGGGGTGAGAAAAGCTCTATATTCATTTCGCATTGACTCATTACTGTACAGTTGAATATTCAGGCAACTGTTAATAATCAAAGCCAATTTACATCCTATGAACTTGGCTGGCCTGGTTCTGTTCAAGATAGCCGGGTGTTCAAGAACTCAGATCTGTGGCTCAGTCAAAGGGAGTATTTTAGAGAGCATGAATACATACTCGTAGATAAAGGTCAGAGAACTGACCCATATGATGATACAAAGCTTCTGACTTAATGTTGCAGGCTATCCATTAACACCTTTCTCTATTCGACCATTCAATGATCATGATCTCACTAGCAACCCCAATGAAGCTGGGAACCGTAAACGCTGGAACCAAGCTCTTTCCTCTATTCGCATTTCAGTTGAACATGCATTTGGTCGTTTAAAAGGACGCTTTTCTATTTTACGTTCACTTCCGGGACGAGACATGAAGACCATATATCAACTTGTTGCAGCACTAATGGTTTTACATAACATTTTGGAGGGATTTGCAGATGACCCCATCACTATAGCTCATTTTAATGGAAGGGGTGATGAATATGCACAGGACGAAGCAGAAGTGGAGGTAGGGGGAACAATTGAACTCAATGGTAATACCAGCATCTTACATAGGCAAGGAGTACTGCGGCGCAAAGAGCTTCTTGCATACTTTCTAATGCAGTAGACTACTACATACATTATTACGCTACTACACCAATAACTAATGAAGCTTCCACTTCTTCCTGAGTTCACGACCTTCTGTGACAATATCTGGATCAACATGGGAAGCCATAGCCATAACCATTTCCCACCTCTTCATCTCCATTGCAAGTTTATCACGTTCCATCTGCAGAGCTATCATCTGCTGCCTATCCTGATGCTCCACCTCCTCACGCTGATCACGCCTCCGTGCAAGCTCAAGCTTTTCTTTAGCAATCACATCAGCACTGTGAGCCTTTTGCTTCACAGCATTAACAGTCTCAACCAGTAGCTTGTGGTGGCTATTGATGTCCTTGTTGCTAGACGAATGTTTGATGTTGGAAGAGCCTGAGCCTTTGGGCCGTTTGCGAGCAGGTGGTCCACAGCCATTGTCATTATCGCTACCATTGTTGTTGTCATCGTCGTCTGAAAGGTTTGATCGTGAGTTAATGGCCCACTCACGCACGACATCAACATCATCATGAGCACTGTGCACAAAGAGCTGTAAGTATATAAAAGCAAATGATAAAACAAGAACGTACACATTATCAATCAGCTGGAAAATCTTCGAGCTTTTAAACTCATCCAATACTGCATGCGAGTACCCATACACTGTTTTCTCCCGTCTATTACCCATATCTTCAGTGGTTTGTGTAGCCTCATCGTCACCGTCACCACCACCTGTGTGTTCATCACGTTGTCGGACTGCTTTGTACTTCGGCCATGCTTGGGCATTCCAGTACGCTCGTATGACCTCAACCGAAGTGCCTGGAAGTATCTCGTTTGAAATCTATAATGCAGCATGAGTAAAAGAAAACAACGATACAAAGGGACACACCTTTATCCACACCAAATTCTGAGCCAACTTAAACTTAGGCCAAAGGTCCACTTGAGTAATGTATGCGACAATCTTCAACTTGTCATGTTCTGAAAGTGAATGCCGTTCGTCATCGCTGATGTCAACAACTGAAGGCTCCTCCCCATCAGGGGGATCAGGACGTGGTGTAGCGGTCTTCAGCGCAGCTGCCTGCTGCTGCTGTTCAGTAAGCTTCATGACCTCGTCATCTGACATTCCACCAGTCCTTCGATTCCGTGCACCACTCTTTCCACCAGCTCCAGTACCCTTTGGACGCCCACGCTTCGGCTTTGCTGGCTCCTTGGTTTGAGCCTTGGGGGCTGGCTTTGCTCTCGTAGCTGTGGTCGCCTTCTTGGATTTGGAAGCCGGTGTAATGGGTGGGACCTCAGGAATGAGCGGAACGAGGTCTTGTGCATTGGTACGAGTTGGGGTGCCTGGGTCCACAGCAGGAGACGGCGGGATGCGTATATCTTGAGTTTGATCAGAATACAGAGTAGAGGAACCTATATGTGCACATACATTAGAAATATACCAAATATACAAATGAAAACACGTACCAAAAGGCATTGGGAGGCCTTTCTTAATCCTTTGCCTCATATATCCCGCTTGGGCTGCAGTTGTATTCTCCTTCCCATGACATCCTTCCTGTGTGCGAGGTGTTGGCGAGAAAAGCGAATAAGGCTCATAATGATGAGTGTGAGCATGCTGAGGAGGCGGGGACTGGCTCCAGTCAAAACCAGGGGAAGAGAGGCGTCCAAAGGTGTCAATTGGGGGCAGTGTTATGGTGGAGCGCTGAGAGCTGTTTGGCATTGTTGGAGCGCGAAGAGGTGTCAAGTACTCTGGGTTCCCTAAGAATAGATGGCGTGAGCGCGAATCCTTTAGAACATCAGTAAACATGTAGCACATACCTTCAGAGAGAACCTGCCATCTCTCCATGGAGCACTACAGCAGAGTGCCAACTCATCACTGTGGTGCGACGTGCATTGACTCTGAGTACAATTAAATCTCCGCCTGAAACCTCATTAGCCTACTTGGCATCTCGCTTACACTCGCTTACACTCGCTTATACTCGCTTACATTTGGTCCCTTTTACTTGACCTTGGTCCCTTTTTCTTGACGCCAGAAATTTAAGAATTGAGGAGTACTATTAGTTTATTTTATTTGATAAGGAATGTAGGAATAAAAACCAGGCATATCTCTAACGTAAATTTCATTTGCCTCAGATCTCTTGAATTGCGCAAACACCCTCGAGTTCGGTTTCCCTCCACATGCGCATTGGATCGTGCCAGTGTCAATTCTCTCGGTAGGATTCGTAAATCCCTTGAAATTGCTCCACATTAATGCGATAACGTCTATATAAGTAAATCTGCGGAGCTCGACTATGTACTGTATGTAAGTACTTCAAGCAACAGTGCTAACTTCCCAAGTAAAACATGCGTATATCTTTCTCCGTGTTCAGTTTTTCTTAAGTCCTCAAGGAACTGTGGCAATCACGTTTTTTATATTGATTTTTAAACCTATACGGCAATTCGGACTGAATGAAATCTTTTTTTGGGGCCGGAAAACAAGGCACTGCGTTGATCCTCCGAGTGGAACATTCCTATCTCCCGCCCCTTTTTGACTTTTTGACCGACGCGAACAGTAGCTTCACATGTGGACACGACCACCATTCCTATTGCTATGAAACATATTATCCGATCTTCGAGTTATCCGCTTCAATGAACATTAACATTCGTGTGGTGACAGCACTTAAGTATTCTCGTCTTATCTCTGCTGGTACAGTGTATTCTTCGTCACCCACAAATCCATGCGAGGGCTAGTTCGCGAGGTATGTACCGAGGATGGTCACAATTTTAATCACAATCCCGTCGACAGGGCTGTTCCAACGATAATAGTCGGTGATACCGAGCAAGCTCTGGAAGACGGCTTCTCCAGCAAATATATGCACTAGAGAAAATCCAGCTAACATATGGTGAAGCGAATATGGGTTGCCTTTTACCCAATACGTACCGTGCTCTTTCACATTGTAGGCAATCTGGTACACCGTCGATTCACAAGCGTTGTTTATAACTGCTGTATCGTTGGCGCAGACCACAGGCTGCTTCCCTGGTCGGAACTGGCGGGTGAAGAAATCATCCCAGGATTTGAATCTGTAATGGCCGGTGTTTGGATCTCACTCGTACATTTCTGTGCAATGAGACATTTGGGCGCGTGCCGTCGGCCCAAACCATCCTTTTCCCCCCGTTGTGAGGAAATAGCACGAGTCATAAGACATCAAGAACCCAGCCCATACATCAAATATCTGTTTGAACCCTGCGTTTACCTCGTCGATAGCGACAAATCTATGGCCTGATCTGGTTCGACTTGGCCAGTACATGATGGAAGTGAATGGCAGTACCTCCAGTACTTTCATGGTACTCTGGAGCTTGGGTCAGATTGTGGTTGAATGCGGAAAGCATGGACATGTAGTCTCAGAGCTGATATCAATGCAGTTATGAGTATTGGTTTAATATGTGAATCGTGACCAACTGACCCGTGGTTTACCTGTTGGGCCAAGATCGTAAGGTGGTTTATTAGTGGGAACTTCCATAAACATCCCTTCCACTGCTTCATATATCGCTGGAATTTGTTGTATGAGTTTTTTAAACTCAGCTTGCACGATGGGATGAAATGGTTTATCATAGGAGGAGGACAATATACGGCGAGGAGAGAAAAGGAAGCTAGAGCAAGGACTCCTACTCCATCCAGTTCAGTCACTGCCAGTGCAGATTTAAATGGGAAGATCAAGTACCTGAATAATCACAGGTAGAAAAGTAAGTTACCCCAGGGCCCAGGCTCCTATAAAGGTTCTGATTTGCCTTAAGCAAATGTTTGACTCATTTACATAAGGACATTGTAATAGCGAGATACGAGTACAATGGTTTTTAGGAGCCTGAAACTACCCTAGTGCTGTACACGTGCATGAACTTATGTGTACGTATGTACGAGCAGGGACGACATTGATGAAGACACTGTTACGCCGCAAGGTGCTTCTTCGCAAGTACCGCACTATAAGCTGACTATAAGTATGCGTGGAACTGTCTACGAATTACTAGTACAACACTAACCATTTTTCAATATCTATATATTCATTCTGAGAATGGAACGAATCTAGCTCAACCTTTAGTTAATTGTTCTTCACTTCAGTTGATTCCCTAAACGTGTAGAATATAAGTATATGCAATTATACATGTGATGCCAATCATAAGATATACTAATGTAATGGTCTCGCCTTAGCAGTCTGATGTATAATATGACTCAGCGACTGAGGCAGTGAGTGTCTACCGGCACGCATATATATCTAATATCTATGGGTAGCTACACAATTAAAGTAAGTATATGAGTGAATGAGAGAAAGAAAGAGAAAGAGGGGGCTCTTGAAAGGAGAAAGGGAACATGTATTCACAGTATCTACTATTCATGTCACCAAGTATACGCCTATATATTTCATGGACATTTGTTGTAACAATGTTAGTAAGTGTAATTCAGTGGCCGCGGAAATGAAGTGTAATTGGGAACGTGTAGACAACGTTAAAAATTCTAGTCAATTACAGAAGTTCAGGTGATTCATTCATTCAAACGGAGAAGTCGGCCATCATAGAAAGAAGGACATATCGCCTTCATGATGTGACTATTTCACACTTTTTTGAACCTCCTGCATGGCCATAAAACATAAAGTTAACAGTGCTCATGTGCTGAAAGTCCGTAGAGCACTATATAGATGTTCGACGGTGGTGAATTACTTGAGCATTAATCTGGTAAAAATTCAGTGTTCAATCTTCCCTCATTGAAAATAAAAATCGAACATTGTTAGCGCTCCACCAAGCCCGAAATCTTGATGCATGGAACTCACCTAAGAATAAAATGTTCAAGTTGTGCTTCTGCGGAGGATTTGCCACCTCTTTTGGGTGAAAGACATAGATTTCATTCTCAAGAACGGCATACAGACCGACTGTGTTCGCCTATATAAAGGAAGCTGTTATTATGCAATGCTCAACAGTTTTCACCGAAAAACATGAAGTCCATTGCGGCTATTGTTACTCTTTTCTCTGCAGTTGTAGCTTATGCATCTGCTCAGCTTACAATTGACACTCCCACGTATATGCCTACCATTTAACTTGCTTTCTCTCAACTAATTATTGTGACACATATATCATAGAAATGTTGTTACATGCGATCCCCTCGTAATCCATTTTTCTGGAGAAGTCGGTAAGAAGAACACGCTAGTGTTAAGTAACTATATTCTTCTATATTAATTTGCATTTCGCAGAGCCTTTCGATCTTGTCGGATTTTTATTTTTATCTTAAAGCATTGAACTAACACGCACGTTCTTCCTTATTTCAATTTTAGTCGTACGTGGTATCTCTGATTCTAAACATTGAGAGAAGGCTTACTCATCAAATGCTTCTTATTAGGGTATTCAACGAGCATGGGACTATTATTGATTTTGGGAGACAGATCGGAGATTCCTTCACTTGGATTGTGAACGTTCCCGCAGGTGAAGTTGCAGTGAGTAATACGTGAAATTATGTGACTTACCAAATATAAATAGGCACAACTGCCGGAATTAAAATCCAGGATAGTACCGGAGCAGCAGCTTTGACTGCGCCATTCGTAGTTCAGGCAGGAGGTGTGACCAGAATCGTTATTTACATCTTATAGATACTGATGAAAGACTACAATGTTTTACAGGCACCAGTTGCTTGTGAACGCCTCGCACATCATTCTCATGATACTGAATGTATATATATGTAGTCGTTATATACAGAGTTTCAACAACAGCTCTACGATTGGAAACACGAGGCTGTAAACATGTAACCTATTATAAAGAGCTTCTTAAGCCTAACCCGGACGAGTTCCTTACCACAGTGCTATTTATATAACTTATACAATGTTCATTGCGGTACAAACTCAGGTCCAAATTCATGAAGATATCAAATCAACCCGATAATGTATACAAATTCAATATTTTACAAGACGCCTAGTATTGACCATATTCGTCTACGACGATGGTTTCATTAGTTTGTTGGTTAGCTGGTAATTCAAATTATATTTAGTGAGTGAATTATAAGTATGAAATAGAGAAGCCTTACCGTGACGCTTGGCTTTCTCCTTGTCGATGAAGTCGAGACCTTTGGTCTCAACTATGCGGTCAATGAAGGCACCAGATAATCCGGCACTACAGATGAACAACGTAAATAACATTGCTTGTGATGTTAAATAAAGATATGGCATACAGAATCTCTTTGGCCTTCTCGTGGCTTTGAGGCTTGCCTTCCCTGTCAAGGTGTTGCTCGTAGGCCTTAGCAGCCTCGTAGGATGCAGCAGCAGCAATCAACTCGTGCGACAACTCAGCCTTGTGTGGTGCGTTGACGACCTATAACGAAGACTATAAGTACGTAGAACAAGCAAAGCACGACGTCGGTAAGCACCTGGTCGTAGGCCTGAGCCTGATCGGAGTCATCATCAAACCAGCCCATAATGAATAAGAATGGAAGAGATAAAGTTTAGAAAATAAGTGTTTAGAAGAAAAGGATCGATTGCTGGAGAACCTCTAGCCATCTCATGGTCGAATTTATACCCCCTGAGTGGGTGGGCCAACGACGCTGACTTCATCGCCCTCATTCTAAAAATATCACATCCCCCTGACATGAGAATTCGTATAATTATAGAACAAGGAACCCATGATTATCTCGGGCGGTGCGTCTCATCACGTATGTGATGGCGATAATCAGTATATTTTTGTCTGCGTTCACCTCCTAGAACCAAGGCTTGAGAGGTCTTCAGCGATTTGCGTCCTTAGGAAGCTTACAACCTATCAGAAGGTCAAAGGACATTCTCTACTTCCCTCCCGCTGAGCTCTTTAGACTAAATTGCGGTTATCTTTGGCCGTGAGGATGAGCTCGTAAATTAGAAGATGCTATGATACCATCTTACGATCGCATTTCGTTAGTGTGGACTGCGGAATTTCGCGCATCTCCATACGAGCATGACAATATCAGCAACCACAGTGACTGTAGGCATGGCGAATAGATTAGGCCAGAACAAGACAGAGCACAGTGAATGTCCGGGGATGCGATTCGTGTGAAGTATATTTAGAACAAGATCACGTGATACAAGCAACGGTGCACGTGTCGCGGAGGAATTACGCGTCCGTCGATGTTGCTGCACAAAATCAAACATAGAAAGGCCATCCGTAGCACAGGGATCGAATTTTAACACTGTACATAAGAAAAAAATGCTATGTGTACACCGTCATATACATGTAGCTTGCAATTTGAGCAACCCCCGACGTCACGCTCCTACTCCAAGTCTCCATCCGCACACTAACACAGCACTCCAACTCCAACACCGAACCACCAATAGCATCTAAGGAGCCACATTCTCACGAACCCCCACAGCTCACAGCCCACCCCCACCAAGAATATACTCTATCGCCGAATGCACATTCCCACCGGTGGCAAGCAGCGCCCGAACATTCTGTGAGGCATTCGAGAATCCCATATCCTGCAACTGCTGCAGCTGGACTTGGAATCTCTCCTCGGGAGGCCGGGTGTCTGCAGGAGTAGGGGGTGCACCGAATCCGCCTAATCCACCACCCAACATCTCTCGGAACGCAGCAGGGTCAAACCCTAATGGGTTGGGAGCGGCACCGGCCGTGCCACCTGGAGCAGCTCCACCAGCAGGAGGAGCGCCGAAGAGAGCAAAGGGGTCAAAGGGGGGAGGTGCAGGTGCTCCTGCATTTGTGTTGGTACCAGGGGCGGTGGTGCCGGTTGATGGCGAGGAGGGTGTTGTATTGGTTGTGGGGTTCGATCCCGGGACACCTGGAGCGGGGAAGGATGGCGGAGGAGCAAAGAGGCCACCTCCACCCCCTAAGCCACCGAATGGGCTTCCGCCGCCCGCGCCTTGCATCATCTGGGCCATCTGCAACATACTCTGTAATCGCTGTGGGTCCGATCTGAAGCGATCACGTTAGATTTTGGATAAGATAACACGGAGGTTAAGGGGAGCAAGATGGTATGTCACTCGAGATAGAAAAGCTCTTCTTCGCAAAAAGGACAAAGCGAAAGAACAAGAAATGATATCGAAGGAGGCAACTGAGATGGGGGACTTACAGCATGTTTCTGAAATGTTCACTCTGGAACATCTGACGGACTTGGGGGGCCATACTTTGTAATTGGGGATTCGACGCGATGAGCTGATCAATAACACCAGGGTTCTGTAGCATGGCAGACATCTGCTGCATGAAATTGGGATTGCTAAACATCGATTGAAGCTATAGTTATCATATCATCTTTGTTAGGAACGAAGAGAACGAAGATTGTTCAACAGCACGGACCATATTGGGATCATTCTGATTCAGACCCATATCTTGGAAGGGATTGAGGCCGGCCATAGCTCCATATCCGAGATGTGAGTTGAGCTGTGTTAGGGGATCGTGCACGTTCTGCCCTGCCTGCATTGCTGGCAGAGGTTGGGAAGTTGCGGATGTAGATGTGGATGCGGCCCCAGACTTGGCTGCTCCTTTCACCATATGTATTGTGTGTGTCGATTGAATCTTGTACACAGAAAGCTGGTCATCATCCTGCAGATTCAATAGTTAGAGCAATGCTTCGAGAGCTGTATATCATGCTGCAATGTACCTTCAATACACGGCCTATGAGGGCGCGTAAATCCACTATAAAGCACAATTCAAGCTACAACGCACCTGAGTAGATCAATCTTTGCCGCTCAGCCTCCACATCAGACTTCTCAGCAATGGCTTCCTTGAGTTCCAAAACGGTTTTGTCAGGGCTTATGGTTATCTGGAGCTTGAGCTCGCTGGGTCCTACAGCGCCGCAATGTTCCACGTCAGTCTCATTCCTCGCACTCTTTCAGAATAAAAGTCGCACCCTTGACGTTGATTTTGATATCTGAGGCTTGCTGCTCGCTGGACATTATAATGAAGGAGGGGGGAAGATGAAAGAAGATGAAGAGGCTGTGGACGTTGGTAAGCCCGATACTGATACAGTGGAGAGTTTGTTTGTTACTATTTATCAGCACTATTGATTTTACGGACAAATACGCGTCTTGAGTCAGGCCACTAGAAGTTTCTAGTAAGTATCTACTGCCATCCAGTCTCTACTACACAGAAGGCTGGTAGGTTCAAGCTTCAGTCACCGTTGATACATCGCTGATGATGAATTGATGGGATAGATGGGAGGAGCACAGTTGGTCTCCGATAGATCCTTAAAAGGTGCACAGGTATTCAATTTTCTTCAAGTGATCCCTCCACAAAGTATACATATATTGCACTGGACTTCGAGTGACAATTTTTTTTGCCAATTCAGTCAGCTATATGTCTTCTCCGACTGCTACATAGCATCGGGATACAGTCTGTGCTTAAATGCTTCGGTGCCTTAGTAGCCTTCGTCTCAGTACATTTCCTGAGGTGGTTGCCGTCGCTGAGGAACTTGCGCCGTGTCTTTTTGTGTTCGCGTTTCACAAAATTATTTTAAGGAGGGTTATTCTGTTTCATTTTTCCAACCTTTTAAATACTACTCCGTAGTAGCTACAAGGCGCATTGATCCTCACCATGATTCCACTTCCTGCTGAGTTAGACCAAGATTTTGTGGTAGCCTTACAACATTTACAGGTCGAAAATGTATGTTTCAATTATTCTTTCTCTTAAATTATTTTTCAAGTATAGATGAAGGAGATAACCAGTAACGTTCTTCAAAAATATATCTTTCCAGAACTGAGCAGCAGTGCAGTCATAGCGTTTGCCTTAATGGGATGTCACTAAAGGAAACATCAACTTACTGACTTTAGGCTAATATCCATGACAGGCTTACGACTACTTTTTGACACTTGAACTCGAAGTCAACCTTGTCTGGAATGCACCATGGGGTGTTATAAAAATATTGTACATAGTCGCTAGATATATTCCGTTTACCATGCTCATAACGATAAGTACACCAACCTCTTTAGCATATAATCTTACTTGCACGGCTAATTTAGATTATGCTTACCAGGTCGGGTGGCGTTTGATATTCCAGGAACCAATTGCAAATCGATGTTTGAAGTTGAAACTTGTAAGTCAAGATTTTTGACTTGGCCTTAAGTTTAGTAAACTTAAGTTAACAGGGTTTCTCGTTATCGGCATGGTCACAGCAGAGGGTGGGTTGCCATACTAGTGTACAAACGTGATTAGTGACTCGTAGCTTCTCAATCCTGAAGCTATCTTGTCTATACGAACCTGGGCAGTTTGTGGAAAACAAAAGTGGCTGGGCGGCGTGTTGTTAGCTTGCTATATAGGAATCGCTGTTGCAATTGGTGTTGTGGGTGCTCGCTTCCTCGATTCTACGACAGGTATGCCGAAATCTACCTTTAAATGTAAATTCTTCACCTCTGATATTTAATATTCAGTTGCATTGCAACATTTTATATTGCCGTACTGCATATTCACAAGCGCAAAGACCAATTTACTTGTTATAGACTGGTGTCTTCTACTTGTCTTTGATGTAGGTAAGTCTATCGGCATGTATGCAATAGATTGAAGAACGATTATGCTTATGTGGATTACAGTCAATTTGGGACTTCTGCTTATACCAGCCTATCACTCATGTAAGCAGCAGTGCTCTCTGCTCAATCCACAGTATACTACAATGTTACTAGTCAGACAGGGACCCTCAAATTTAGTCCGTTTGGTCTTACGTGAAGGTACGACTTAATCGGTTCTAGGGCTATATTAATTAAACTTGAGTAGGGGTCACCTATATTTATATCTTCCGTACGTTTTATCAACCAAACATAATCTCATTTAGAATGAACTCTGAATGCCTTCATAGTTGTGACTTCAGCAAACATAGTGACGGCCACGAATACGACAGTACGTGATCTACTGGCAGATCATACATACTAATTATATCACTTACTGAACTTAGAGCGATTACTTATCACTCCTAGTCGAGTAAGCGGTTTCACTTGTAATCCTGCCATTTGACAACTTTATATATGCATTTTCATAGGCTCGGGCGAGTGTTGCATTCAATATTCGCATGTAGGGTGGTTCTCCATACACGTGAAGCGGCTCAGAAAACACGGATAGCCACTGATACGACGCTGAATTTGGAAACCAGAGATCAATTACTATTTGCATCCCCCGCATTGCTCAATAGCCCGTCCTCTCACTGGGAGGTATAAATATCGGCGACCGCTATTGGCACAATACTGCTTCCGATGCCGCCGGAACAAATACGTTTTACATGTCTTCATACTTATGTAGTACACTGTATGATTATATACATGTTAATATAATCTACCTGTCGAACGCCAACTCCAGATACCGACTATTATAATGTCAATACTGTCGTGTTTCAGTGACGTTTCTCTGCGTGCAACTATCGACACCTGGTTCCTACAGGAGCTAAATACCTAGTAGTTAGTTCAGCCTCTAAAGGCTCAACTAGTAGTATGAATTGGGTTATGTTTGTCGTCTAAAATCTCAGCAGGCTTGACATCTAACCATTCTGATATCAAACATCTGTTGCTACTGTCAAGCTTATGATGCTAACCATTTAAGATGTTTCTTACAAGGCAACGCAAGCCATGCCAACTAATTTGGTTGAACGGCCACTGTAGCCACTCTGCTGTGCTTAAGCATCATGTTCACTAACCCTGACTTATTTTTCTATGTCCTGCGAAATCCAACGGAAAATGTCCACAGTAGGCTGGTAGGTTCAAGCTCTAATTGCCGCTGGGGTGAATTGATGGGATAGATGGGAAGAGCACACTTGATCTCTGTTAGATCCTTAACAGGTGTTCAATATTCAATTTTCAGGTTCACCTTGGTTTGTCCTTAAGTATCACCAACAGCTATTTATAATGACGCTGCTTACTAGTGGGGATAAAAGCTACGTACACAAAGTCCTTCCCTGGGTTTTCTGCTAGATCTCTCATATAGCTATGCAAAATGGTGCACAAATATTCTGATTTTGCCCTTCAAAACCACAACCTCCACAAAGCCCAACTTCGTCGGCGAATTTTGAACATATATCCATTTCAGCCTCTTATCTACCAGAAACACTTCGAGGGATATCAGGCCTTCTCACTAGACGTTTCTTGTAAGTATCTACTGTCATCCTGTCTTTACTACAGTAGGCTGGTAGATTCAAGCTGTAGTCACTGACCACCGCTGATGATACATTAATGGGACGAATAAGATGGACGGAGCGGACGGAGCGGGTGGGACTGATGGGACGGGCACACCTGATGTCCGGTAATTCAATTTTCTTGTAAGTTCGTCCTTTTCTTATCTCCAACCGTTGTTCATAATGACGCCAAGCAGTACTACTAGTGGGGACAGAAGCTACGTACAGCATTCTCACTTGTGTGCGATAACGGTGTAATTCTACCCTTCCAAACCACAACCTCCACAAATCCCAACTTCGTCGGGACGAATTTGGACAGGCCATACAGCATATATCCATTGCAGCCTGTTTATAGTAAAGGCATTTCGAGTGACAATTTTCTCCCAATTCAACCAATTATATGTCTTCTCCGACTAGTATGGCGTGGCATCAACATATCACCTATACTTAAACGCTTCGATGCACTAAGTTCTAGTGTTGTCACCGCTCAGCTTTTGTCGCTCACACTGCTGACCAGCAACTATTTTGTGGTTGGCAAAATCCGACATCAATAATTATAAATATTGAGAAAACATTTTCCCAGCTGCAAAACTACAGCTATTGTCAAGTGCAAAATCTGTGACACATGTTACCTCTTGTACATATTTTGCATTAATACAAATGTATCTTTTTGTTCTAATTTTAGCTTGATCAAAACTAGTGTAAAAGTCAACATTTTGCACAACTTTTACTTCTGTGAAAATGTTTAATTTTGTCAGTGCATTTTGACAGGTGCAAAACTTTTTTTCTTAAAATGACAGAAGTGTTGAATCTGTTATTTTAAGAAAAAAAGTTTTGAGCCTATCTAAATTTATTGGCAAAATTAAACATTTTCACAGAAGTAAAAGTTGTGCAAAATGTTGACTTTTACACCGGTTTTGATCAAGCTAAAATTAAAACAAAAAGATACATTTGTATTAACGCAAAATATGTACAAAAGGTAACATGTGTCACAGATTTTGCACTTGACAATAGCTGTAGTTTTGCAGCTGGGAAAATGTTTTCTCAATATTTATAGTCATTGATGTCGGTTTTGTATGGATTTTGCCAACCACAAAATAGTTGCTGGCCAGCAGTGTCAGGGACACAGTGTGGCTCAGCTTTCAAAGCTGAGCTATTTTGTTCTACTCGCTTCCCTGGCTACAGTAGTGTTGTTAACGGCTTGAGCCATCACACCTGTCATGATGTTGTATTTTATCTCTCATTATCTCCACAAAGCTCTCGGAAGCATTTTATTGTATTCAGATTATAGACAAGGGTCTATTTTACATTTCTATACTGTTGTGCAAGTATAAGAGTCAGAATTACAGACAATATCCTATCAGCTCACTTTGTGCGTGACATCGGCTCAAGCCATTGAGCCGATGTCAGTTTTTGCATTCTACTCAGTGCATACTTGACTTGTAGCAAAATTTTAAATCATTTAAATATCCACCACGATGCACATATATTTACCAGCCAAATATTTTGAAGCTGGAATGAAGCATTGCTTTTAAAATTGCACATTTGTAGCTCAAGCTGCTATGTCACGTGAGCCAGCCGTTAACAACACTAGTCAACAGTGTCATAGAAGCAGAATTGTGAAGGTCCAGGTTGGCGCTGAGTTCAAAACAGCACCGGGACTCGGAAGTAACACAGCCTAGCTATGGCTCAGGGTTTTATACCAAATTTGGTATGTTGCAGGCCAACTGGGCGCTTGTGATAGTCATGTGGTTATAGCTTATTTGCGACTTTTAATATAGAAGAACTTGAAAAAGCCTAGATTTGTTGTGAACATGACCATTCACCCTTTAAAAAACAACACAAATGTTGATACTATTTACTTCAATAGAATCCTGGTAAATTATTGGGTAAAAAAGAGAAGTGTGCAAGGAAAAGGTATTATACGCATGCTTGATACCAAGAAGGACAGTTAAGCTGCAGCTAAGCGGGCTTGCAGCCGCTTTTGAGTGCCTCCTAGCTGAGCTGGGCAGCCGGGCCTGTCAGAGCTAGCTTTCCTGCCACTCGCTTTGCTCAGCTTCATTTCGACTCAGTTCACCGGCTCAGCAGCTTTCGAGCGGAGCGGTGACATCACTAGCACTAACCGTCATCTCTCAATGCATCCAATGGATTACGGTATCTTTTTATATTCACATATCACAAAACTACCTTCCGGAGAGTGACTCTGGCGCCTCTATCCAACCTTTTAAATACCACTACATAGCTATATGAGTGGAAATGATCCTCATCATGATTCTGCCATCTCCCGCTGAGTTGCAACAGGAATATGTGATAGTATTTCTGAAACATTTACATGTCGAAAATGTATGTATCTATTATTCTTGCTCTCAAATTATGCTCACTTATAGATGAAGGCGATAAACAGTAACATACTTCATCAAAAATATATCTTTCTAGGAACTGAGTAGTAGTTCAGTCATAGTGTTTGCCTTACTGGGATGTCTCTCCAAGAAATATAACTTTACTAACATTAGGCTAATATTTATGACAGGCCTACGATTACTTATTGACACTTGAACTCGAAGTAAACTTAATCTGGAAGCCATGAGGCGTCATAAAAATATTGTACATACTTACTAGATATATTCCTTTTACAATGATCGTAACGATAAGTACGTCCACTCCTTTTACATGTAATCTGATTATCATTGCTAGTTCGAGCAACATTTGGCGTTCCAGACACAAAATGAAAATCGCTGTTCGAAGTTGAAACTTGTAAGTCAAGATTTTTCGACTCTGTTAACACAAACTTAAATTAGCAGGGTTCCGTGCCATTGGCATGATCACAGCAGAAGGTGATCACTACGAGTTACTATATAGTAATGACCAAACGTAATTTACAACGTCTTGTCTTAATCTTGAAGCTATCTTGACTACACGAACATGGGCAGTTTGTGGAAATACAAAGTGGCTGGGTGGTGTGTTGTTAGTTTTATATATAGGAATCAGTGTTGCAGTCTGTGTTGGGACTGCTCAAATCCTCGATTCCATGACAGGTACGCCGAAACCTACCTTTAAACGCAAAATCATCACTCCTTATATTTAATATTCAGTTACATTGCAGCACTCCGTATTACCGGGCTGCTTAATCACAAGTGCGAAAAGCAGTTCCCTTACCATAGACTGGAGTCTTTTATTTGTTTTTGATGTCGGTATGTCAATTTGGATGTACGCAATAGAGAAGAATGATTATGCTTATGTGGATTACAGTCAATTTGGGACTATTGATTGTACCGGCTTATTATTCGTGTAAGCAGTGCTCTCTGTTCAATCCACAGCATACTAAAATTATTAATAGTCAGACAGGGACCCTCGAATTCAGTCCGTTTGGTCTTACGTGAAGGTATGAATTAACGTGGCACTTCTAGGGCTACTGCATTTAACCTTGAGTAGGGCTCACCTACTACGTCTATATCTTTGGTACGCCGTTTCATCTTCAAACATAAGTTCCTTTAGAATTAAATTTGCATGCCTTGATAGTTGTAGCTTCAGCAAACATAGCAATAGCCACGAGTATGACGGTACGTGATCCACTTCCAGAATGATTACACATATTGATTATATCACTTACTTAACTTTAGAGCGATTACTCTCCACTCCTAGTCGAGTAAGCAGCTTCGTTTATAAGCCTACCTTTCAATTGACGACTTTATATCATTTTGGAAGGCTCGGGCGAGTATTTCATTCCATATTTGCATGTAGGGTGGTTCTCCATACACGTGAAGAGGCTCGGAAAACGCAGATAGCCACTGATGCTCGGACGCTGACTTTGGAAACTGGAGATCAATTACTATTTGCACCGCCCGCATTGCTCAATAGCCTATCCTCTCACTGCGAGGTATAGATATCTGTCGAAAACTGCTATTGACACAATGCGATGCCGCCGGAAAAAATATGTTTTACGTGTCTTCATACTTATGTAGTACACTGTATGATTATATATATGTTAATGTAATCTACCTGTCGAATGCCAACTCCAGATATCGACTATTATAATGTCAATACTGCCGTGTTTCAGTGACATTTCTCTGCGTACAACTATCGACACCTGGTTCCTACAGGGGCTAAATACATAGTAGTATGAATTGGGTTATGTTTGTCGTCTATTAGTAAATCTCAGCAGGCTTAACATCTAACCATTCTGATATCAAACATCTGTTGCTACTGTCGAGCTTATGATGCTAACCATTTAAGATGTTTCTTACAAGGCAACGCAAGCCATGCCAACTAATTACTAATTTGGTTGAACGGCCACTGTAGCCACTCTGCTGTGCTTAAGCATCATGTTCACTAACCCTGACTTATTTTTCTAGGTCCCGCGAAATCCAACGGAAAATGTGAATAACCATCAGTAAAATATGAACGCCATCCACGATCGTCTTCCTCAAAGTATTATAATAGACCTATGCCAGGCAGCTCACTTGAAAAACTGCAAGTAACTGATACCGTAACTTTATGTAACCTTACACTATTAATAATTGCCTCATCCGTTAAAAGCCACCGCTGTAAAATCCATTTCTACATTTATCCTCGCCATGGAGTCACCTCTCGCTGAGCTTCTTGAAGAAATTGTGGTAGCACTAGAACATTTACGAATCGTAAATGTGTGTTTTAACTAATCTATTTGGCTTAATAGACTTATCTTCTTTAAAGGATCTCCGTGGTAGGTTGCTTAAAGAATTCAGGCTTATCCAGACACTGAATGTTAGCGGCTCAGTTGCAGCTTTTGCGCTAATGGCAGGTATTTTTGAACGATCACTCCAAAGACATTTGGTGACCTTCATGTGTACACTTCAAAGGTTTATGATTACTCACTTACATTCGACCTGGAAGTCAATTTCATCTGGAATGCACCGTGGAGTACCTTGAAAGTATTATATATGCTTACTCGATACCTTCCTTTTCTGGACACCACGATTGCGATGATAGGTACGTACCTATCGCTCCTAATCGTCCTGAGCTTAACTAATGTTAGCTGTGGGCACTAGGTCCATTACTACCAGATGAGTCAGCAACAACATGTAAATTGTTATACGGAGTTTCGACGTGTATGTGAGGATTGTCATAAATTTCCTCTTAGGAAGTTAAATTTCCAAAAAGGGTTTCTCATGATCGGCATGGCTACAGCAGAAGGTGATTTGGATGAGTTAAAATAATCAACAAACCTGGTTTCACTCACATGTCCCAAAGCTGTATTGACTACGCGTACATGGGCAATCTGCGGAAGTCAACGGTGGCTTGGAATAATGCTGGGAGCCTGTTATATAGGAGTGTGGGTTGGAGCTTCTGTAGCAGTTGCTAGGTTCCTCAATTCAATGACATGTACGCCTAACTAACCTTATTCTCACCCTACTAATCCTGCATATGATTCAGTTGTACTGCAAAACTCCTTACACCCCATGCTGCAGGGATGCTTGATCACAAACGCAAAAGGCAATCTACTTATTATAGATTGGAGTCTTCTTTTCGCTTATGATGCTGGTATGTCAAGCTATGCGTACAGATATTAGTTAAGAATACTTACGGGTATATAATGTAGTCAACATGGGACTTATGGTCATGCCTGTTTATCACTCTTGTAAGCAATGTCAGGTTCTTCTAATCCACGAATACACTGTAATAATTATCAGTCAAACAAGGATCCTCAAGCTTTGTTCGTATGGTTTTACGCGATGGTAAGAGTTAAAAATTGGTTCTGCGGCTTGTACTTAAAATGAACAGGACTTATTTATTACGTATATATCTTCGGTATGTATGATCGGACTTTAGCAATCCGAATAGCCTTGAACAAACGTCATCTGCGTTTTTAGTTGTGGCTTTAGCAAACATAGTAGTAGTCACGAATACAACGGTAGGTGAACCATTGATACGCATACATACATCTTACCGAATTTCTCGATTTAGAGCGACTATGCTCCGCTCATAGTCGAGTAAATGATTATTATCTCCCGGGAAACACGATATCCTAACGTATCTGTAGAATTGGCCGAGTTTTACATTCAATATTTGCATGTCGAGTGGTTCTCCATGCCCGCGAGGAGGCTTCGAAAGCTCAGATGGCCTCAGTTACGACGCTGAGTTAAGTACGAGAGCTTACTAACTTCTGTTTGTTTTAAGCACCATATTTTTAAAGTTACACATATACTTACGTTATTGGTAATCTCCGTGATGACAAAAGGCTCGCATCAATATTTTGATCAAATTTATGGTGCAAGGCGCTTAGTCACCTCCACTTTGGAACAACGGCGGAATCGGCAGGCGAAAAAATTTCAAATTGTACTGATGTAGAATTACAGTTTGGAACTTGTATCTATACCTAGAAACACTCATTTATGCTCATAATCGCATGCCTGGACAAAATAAAGCTCAAAAGATCGCTGCAGCACGAGCTCAAGAGGCCAAAGCTCAAAAGAATTTGGGCTTACTGTACCTATCAAATCAATTCGGCACCCCTCTTGGTGCGTGACAGGCTGAACCACCAAAACCTTTCGGCACTTTGAAATCTTAGTGTGACATTTTTAAAAATTCGGCACTCTCGAAGACCAAACTTGATCCAAAATTTTTTGAAATGACTGAATTATAATTCTAATGTGTTATGAGACACTGTACACTAGTGGTAAGTTGCATAGAAGTGATAAAAGTGTCGAAAAAGCGATAAACTTACTGGTTCAAACCATTTTTGCTATGAAAATTTTGGGCGCTTGACAGGCGCTTGTTATGTAATGAATAAACCATTCGGCATTTACGATTTTCATGCGTGACAACCCCGATATTTCGGCATTTTGGAGAGGCGTGTGACGCATGACTGCTGAATTGATTTGATAGGTACAGTATATGACGACACCCTACCTGATCGTGACCACACGTCAGATAGTGAATCCGAATCCGAGGGCACAAGTGGCTGGTGGTGCCATCTTCTATTTGCCATCTGAATTTGAGAATTCTTGTTGCGAAAATTTCACTGCAAGCTCAATTTTATTGAATA
The DNA here is from genome assembly GCA_025738555.1 of Cyathus striatus. Lineage (NCBI taxonomy): Eukaryota > Fungi > Basidiomycota > Agaricomycetes > Agaricales > Nidulariaceae > Cyathus > Cyathus striatus. The sequence continues at coordinate 86,546 of JAOVFP010000007.1, forward strand.
CTTTTGGGGTGCAGTTAAACGATACCTCAGGGAGCATTGCATGATACGCTGGGTGGATGCATATTGGGAAGGGCTCTGAGCAAAAGAGGCACAAATAAAGGTGAAGCAATTCTCATCGAGGAAGTATACACCTCTCCTCGAAGAATTCCTGAGTTAGTTGCATCGGCAATGGATGACTAACATTACCATATTAAGCAACGTATTACCATATATGGAAAGGCTTATATAATGCGGCGGAATTCACTTCGGACAAAAATTTTAACTCCTTCAGTTTTGAGAATTTTGAAATTCTGTCTGGGCATATTGTTCCTTATGCCAAAAGAATCATATTGGCTAGAGGAATAAGAAAAAAAATTGTTTCCCACGATGTTATGTCAGTTGTTCCAAAGTGGAGGTGACTAAGTGCCCTGCACCATAAAAGCGCTACTTTCTGCATCGCATACGTGATAGCACGTAATTCCAAATCTAGATGCACAGGACGTGTGACGATTTAGCCTCATTCTTACAATGTTTAATTTGAGAATTGTGGCATATCCTGTGAACACAGGATTGTAACTCTCAGTGAGAACTATCCCTGATTTTAATGATCATCAATGATTCTTGATGTCACAACCTAATGAACATTGAGCGTTGAAAAATAGCGCTCGCTGCAACTTAAAAGCACGAAAATACATCCCATGGTCTACCAACCGCCGTTGTTATAATGTCAATTTTAGGTGATCATATCAAGAAATAGTGATATCGCTGGGACACTCACGAGTTGTAAATGTATGTTTCACTGCACGATTCATACATACAAATATCTGATTACTACGTAAAGGACCTCCGTGGTAGGTCCAGTCAATAACCGGTGTATATTACTGAGTTAATAAACGCCTCAATGGATTAGTCGCCGCTTTCAGTGTAATGGCATGTATTTATCACGAAATGTCACATGATATAAGCTCGTGTTTATATTTAATTGACAGGTTTACGATTATCTGTTGATGTTAGACCTTGAGGTCAACTTCGTCTGGAACGCACCATTGGGTGCAGTGAAAATATTATATATGCTCACTCGATACATCCCATTTCTTGATACAACAATTGGAATGATAGGTATTTTCCTTTCTTCTATATTTGTACCGAGTGTAGCTAATGTTCTACCTTGGTTGAAGTCCAATTGCTACCTGAAGAGTCAGCGACAGAATGCAAAACTCTGTACGCGATTTCTACGTGTACGTCACGATTATAACATTGCTTTAACATAAGCCTAAGTTCCACAACAGGGTTTCTTATGATCGGCATGGCTGCAGCAGAAGGTAATTTCCACTAATCAAGGCACTTACAACAGCTTATTCCTCTAATTTCAAGCTGTCTTAACGATACGAACATGGGCTGTTTGTGGAAGTCGAAAGTGGCTTGGGATAGTGTTGTTGCTTTGTTTCGTAGGAATTTGGGCAGGGGCCGTTGTGGCGGTCGCCAGATTTCTCAGTTCGATGACTTGCAAGTCTATTTTTACTCCCAATGTAATCTCTCTCTCTCTCTCTCTCTCTAATGCTTCAAGTTCAGTTGTATCGCAAGATTCTCTACATCCAGCATTACAAGGCTGCTTGATTACAAGCGCGAAAACCAATTTTCTCATTGTCGATTAGAGTCTTCTCTTTATTTACGATGCTGGTATGTCAAATTTTGCGTGCTACTGTATCCAGATTAAATTATCCAACTTACCTATTACGTTGTACTGATGATTATGGCAGCTTATCATCCATGTAGGAGAATATTTCGGTTAAGCTTCATCACGTAGTACTAACTGTCACGATGTAGTTACACAAGGATCCTCAAGTTTTGTTCGTATGGTATTACGCGATGGTAAGCACTAACAAGTTTCAAAGCTATTCATAACTAATTATAAGAGTAGGGCTAATATATTACATTTACGTTTTCGGTAAGTTTCAGATCTGAGTCAAGTATCAATTGTGTTGATCGATCACTGTGGTAGTTGTGGCATTGGCCAATATCGTGGTAGTCACAAGCTTGACGGTAAGTAATCTATCAAGTATTGTATCAAGAGATCACGAAATGAATCGATTTCAGAGCGATTACTCTCCACTCATAGTGCAGTATGTGTCATTTAATTATCATCTGTTTAAAACAGGATTTCTCAACGAAATTTGGAAGACTCGGACGAGTGCTACATTCCATCTTCGCATGCCGGGTTGTCCTTCGTGCACGAGAAGAGTCCTCGAGAACTCAAACATCCTCTGCTATTAAACCAATACTAGAAATAAGAGTATAATAAATAATTTAATATTACCAATGCTAATGTACTGGCAGCCTAAAACTAAACGACGATTAGTTACGACTTTCACCTTATTACCAATTAATGGGTGTATGATGTATCTACCTCCTAGGAAATTATACAGATCTATCAGGCCTTTGGCTGCTGTTTAACATTCAATCTTGAAGTCGTTTTTATCTATATCCAGCTATTTATGGTACCGACAAGGTCCCGTTTGTCTGTCTCACGAATCACACTCCGCGGCCCGCATCATTATTACGTCATCAATGAATTACGCGCACGCGTCGGCATTCAGAATCAAAGGCCGCTGGGTTCAAATTTCAATACTTCAATTTCAGGACAACGCTGTGTCAACGAATACGTGTCAACGAATCACCTTGCTTGCAAGGTTCTCTCTCGGATGAAAATAGGTTGCACTTTTCAACCCACACGTGACTTCTCCCACGGTCATGTGTTCATCGTTCCTCATCGCCTTGCGGACTTTCTTCTTTCCACCCCGGTGCTCATGGCCACGTCCTCCTTCACTCTCTGTCGACTCCCCCATTCAGCGCAATCGTTGGTGGGTTTGTGGCCTTGCCGTTGGTCCTCCCTCTCCCTCTCCCTCTCTCCCTCCCTCCCTCTCTCTCTCTCCTCTTTGGCCTTGTTAATGCGCTTCCTGTTTTACGGACTCGGCATTAGTACTTACTGCCAATGGGAGGAGTTACACCGTCTGCCAGTAAGCAGATACCGTTCTGCATTTTTTTGTTGGATAATTGGCAGGTGGCGGTTCCCCGAGCTGTAAGCCGATTCTTGTTCTTTGGGGCAATTTGTATTAACAGTTTTGGTGGACTTCGTGTTTTTTAGGTATATAAGCTCAAATATCTCGATGACTGTATATGCTGGAACCGCTTCGTCCATGCCATGAGCACGTCCAGGCCGAAGTTGTTGTCTTGCTAAGTGTAGAAAATCCAACAGGCATGCAATGAAGATATGGCTCATTGGTAGGGTTGGTGTATCATCGTCCTTCCCTCCTTCCCTTACCCCTCTCGACGTGGTGGGGTCATGTCCTGTCTCCTCCTTCCGTCCCCTTTCCCTGCCCATCCCTTTACCCTCCGCTGCCTCTCCATCCGTATCCAGCTTTTCTCCAGACTCCTCAGTGCGGATCTTGTCGGGTTCCAAACTGCGAGCTATGCTCGCAGGCTTTGGAGTTGGTGTGTGCGGTGAAGTTGACGAGGAGGGTGAACAGGTCGATAGGGATGGGAGGAAGGAGAGAGAGTGCTGACCTTTTGATGTTGGTGTGTTTTGCATCTATTCTGATCCTTAGCCTTGACTTTTAATGTGAATTACTGCAGGACTTCTAGATTCCATCGAGTCTCTGGTTACACTTCCTTGTCAGGTTCTGTAGCGCAGAGAGTGTGATCCCTGAGCTGTAGACGAATGCCTAGGCTCAAATGCCTGAAGGACTGTATATTGTTGATGCTTTTCTTTACTCCTAACTTTCTTTTGTAGAGCAGGCTATTTGCCTGTACCTTAGAATCAGCCTCATGTCGATTTTTAGTTCTTTGCTTGTTTACAACATTCTGTACCTATTTAAGTAGTGGTTTACATTCTTTGAATACAAATTCTTTTCCCCCCTTCTCTCACTTCTCAATGAACCTTATTAGGACCTGAGGATAGATGGACGTGCTATCCACTCACAAGTTCTTTGTTCAAGAACTTCCTTCAATCAGAAATCTTCTTCCACACTTTCTTCTTCCCATTGTTAACTCCAGATCTTCATGTTTTGAAACACTTGTATTCTTCAAAAAAAAAAAATCAACCTTCCTTATTCTCTAATACTGAAATAGCCAGTCTTACACTCCCCATACTTTATTTGCTACCTCTCTCTTTCTCTTTCCATTTGGTCTTTTATTCTCATCTACTTTGTGGTTTCCTTTACTTTTTGTATCTGCTCCTATGTTACATGTGCAATGTCATTTGTTTGCAGTGTCAAGTGTGCCACAATACCAGTGACACCTCCCCATGCTCCGCTCCTGATATACATATCCATCAGTGTATAATTATTGTAAATTTGTTGATACTGAGAGGGTAGTTTGGAGCACTGCTTATTAATCTCAATCTCAAACTCTTAATACTACTTTTTGACCTACAATCCATACTTTAATCCCTTAAATATTTTATTTCTAATTTATTATTTTATCATTTCTTTTTATTGCAAGCAAGGTTTCCGTCGACGTAGTCGACACTTCCAAGTACTTCGTTCAACTAGAAAAAAAGTAGACTTAAAGTCAACTTCTACAAACTCAGCAGTGCCGACACATTACACGTTAGAGTAGAACGGTCGTTTGCCTGGATGGCCAATTAGGTGCGTAAACATATTCTGAAGCACTACCTAGGTCCTGGTCCTGGCGGCTCCAAAAGCCATTCGGACATGAGTGGAATCAAGAGGCTATACATTGATCTGTAGCGCGATGCGGATATTCAGAATCACATGTGCTCGCAGTTCACAGACTCAGTGGGTCCACTTCCTGAAGCTCAACTACCGCCTTTTTTTAGCCAATGCCACTTGTCAACGAGTATAGGTAAATAGCTTCACTATGACTCAGAAATTGAATTGGAACAGGATTCTTCCCCAGGCATTGCGCCCACAACATGCCTCGTTGTATCGCTCTCATCAGTACTCTACTAAATCCGCGTAGGCTATTGTTGCTATTTCGAGGAGATGTACTCGTCGAGCCAGGTCCCGAGTCAATGTTTTAATAAGTATGTACATAATTCTTGCCACGGCTTATGGGCAAATTGAAGATATGAAATAAGGGCTTCACCTGTTGCTGCCACGTAGGATCATCTTGTCTCGATATGGACTCCATTGTAATGCGCCACAACGCACGTTATACTTATAAGTACACTTCTATCTTAGCTTTTGAACGGTGACAGCCATCACCATGCAGCGCTGCGGAAGACGATCCACGGAAGAACCGAAGCCAAAGTCATCAAAGTCTTCCTTAAGTGTTAACCCTTGACGAGCGAAACAAATATTTCTATGGCCAAAAGAAGACAATATTTTAGTCATGCCGCTCGTGTGTGTGTCTTCTTTAACAGCTTTGAACGACATCTCTGTCACACGGAACAAGGTTCATATCCATAATGGTCCCATCATCAAATAGGCGCCGGAAAGACAAGATTAAGATAGCAACGTCTTTGATCACTTATAACCCAGGCTTTCCTTCTTCTATCCTTATCCCCCCCCCACACATCGACATTACCCCAACCCGCCACTTAAACAACCTCGTTTATGAAGACAATGTCAAACTCAAGCGGAATCAGGGGGACCGATCGGCATCATGAGTTCTACCTTCCAGGCGGTGACCTGTATCTCATGGTAAGCAGCCTACTACTATCTACTGGTATCGAGAATCCCCAAATATCCATATAAAAACTGTATCCCAGTACACTACAGCAGAGGAACTCCGGCAAATCTTTTGATGTGCTGTTGCTCCGAGTCGCTTTGCAATAGTGCTACTCTGGGATACGGTTTCTAGTGAGGATATTTGGAGGTGCTGGGTATCACTTCTTTGTTCTGACGACGCTTTGCTTGAAGGTCGACCGTATCCACTTCCGCGTCTTCTCCTTCTTATTCACTCGAGAGTCATCCTCCATATTCCATGAATTGCTCAAGCCCTCCCCTGAGTCGCCTGGAGCTCCTGCTCCCGGAAGTAGCCATGTGACAGCTCTGTCTATCGAGGACATCAAGTCAGAGGACCTCGAAACATTTTTGAGGGTAGTCTTAAACCGGTATGTGTACCACTGCTCGGCTTCGTAGTTACCTGTTCTGAGAGCTATACAGTCAATATACGAATTTCGATTTCATGACGACAGAAAACTGGATTACAGTTCTCAACATCGCTCACAAGTGGAGGTTCGATGTACTCAAAGATTCTGCAATTCGGGAACTTCAGAAGATCCAGCTCGATACAGTCGTGCGCGTGAATTTGTACCAGAAGAACGCTGTCGATATTCGATACATTCTCCCTTTTTATGTCGATTTATGTTCGAGGAACGAGACGCCCACGAAGCAAGAGTCGAAGCTTTTGGGTCACGAATCCACCTTTGTAATCTTTCAGGCGAGAGAAGTGATGCTGAGATCCCCTAAACATATCATTTCCAATGGACAAGGCCCACCACGAAGTCCGTTACCTAATGAAGTTCCCCGCCGAAATATCTTTAAGATTTTGAAAACCATTTTGGAGATTGATATCGACATTGAAGATCTCCCAGGTCTGAGAGTGAACACGACTAATAGTACAAGTAAGCTGTTTAATTTTATAGTTACTTATCTGGGCTAATTTAACTGGAGCAGCGGCCAGAAATTCGTCTACCGGAGGTACTAATGCACAAACTTCTACGACAAGTCCCAATGCAAGATCTGGAACCAGCACGACCTCAGGCCAAACATCTGGTAGCAAGAAGACATCGGGACCGACCAATTGACTCTATTACGCTGTATTGTGTTTTGTATTTGTTCTGTATTCTTCGCTGTTCTTGATTCTTGGTTCTATGACTCCTATTGTACAGTAGCGGCGCCCATGGCTCGTGTATTTGTTCTTTACTCTGTTTCATATGAATTTTATGATTTCCTGTGTTAATCATCGTTTGAGATCATCGACTTCGTCACGAATGGGGCTCTTGTGAATACTTCCGGTTGACAAGTTCTGGACAACAATAACGAATATGTTTATTGTCTTTTAATTAGAACATCACATGCTTGCCTACCCACGACACTGCCTTGCGCAGCTACTCTAACGCCGAGCCCATCACTGAGGATTCATCGATGAAAGCCAATTTTACTGTATATAGATAGCGAGGATGCTTAACTCCATTTGCTAGAAATTTGCATGACCGATGTCGCGGGGCGAAGACTTTAGGGCTGTACAGTGTATAATAATCCTTACAGCATTAGTATACGATGGGCGTGTCGAATGGAGCTTTTTGTAGTGTGTAAGTAGCGTGTTCGTCGTCGATTATTTACCCAATGAATCGAAGCAGTCTAGACTAATCTGTGTACATCGCTGCCAGGCAGATGCCTCGCGAAGCTATCCGAGTCGCAGACTCGCATCGGCAACTTTCTAATACTGCCTGCCAGTCATGAAATCGATTGCACATATTTATTCATAACCTATATGTATAATCGATTAATCATTCTAGCTTTGCATTTCTTATAAGGGGTGTAGTCGACTCTGCGAAACTTTCTCATTCTCGATTTTTGCACTTTTTCTTCGGTACTTGAAGTTGTCAGATTGCTTCTGTACTTATCTGGCGTTTCAGCACGTTTATCGAATATATGAATTGGTATTTCCACAGGTTCGAGAGGACTCAAGCGCTAGTTTGATATGAGGCTCAGTAAGTCGATTATTGCAGTAGTTCTCCAGTACTGGAAGTCCTCGGAATGCGTATTAACACTTATCTAGATCTTCAGCACGTTTATCAGATGTATGAAGTAGTGTGTCCACAGGTTCAAGACGATGAAAACTGTAGATTTTAAACGTATAACGAGGTTGCAAGTATGTGGTAAGGACTGAAGGGAGCCAAAGAGGAGAGGGGCGGAGACTCGAGCGTGAGACAAAGTGATGTAATCGAAATGTAGGAACATGATGTCATCTGCAGTACCTGTTCACGAACCATACCAGCTCGAACTCAGCACACAGAAACACATACCCTTAAGTTAAATATTAATTTAACCAATAGAATATGACTGAAGTATGTATTCTTTAGTTTTATATCCCAAATATTTTCCTAATGAACGTTGACAGACCGCAACTTATTTGGAAGCAGAAGCTTACGCCATTCGTACTTGCATAAAAGTATGAAATGGACGGGAAGGGAGAGTCGACTGCTTGCCCGATACCATCTGTAGTTCGTAGCATGATTAAGTCATTCAAGGATGAAGATACTGCAAAGAAATAACCAACCATTATTCGTGTTTGCATAGGTCCATACGGATTCGCAGACTTTAGGTAGTTTTGGGTGGTGATAATACTCTTCTTAATTTATGTACATACATAATACCTACCAAGTCTTCCGACACATCTTCTGATACCAGCAATGATTAATGACCACTTATAATCTCAAAAATCAAGCTTTTAATAATAAAAATATACTACTATATTACTAAGATACAATTCGACTATACTAATATAATAAACTAGGGAGGAGGGGGTGCTGGTGCTGGTGGGAGTGGCTGAGGATGTTGGGGCCACGACGATGGCAGGGGCAGTTGACAGAGTCGTCAATGACGACGAGCAAGGGTTGCGGTGAGGAGGGGCTGGGGCCGCTGTGGAAGGTGGTCGTATGGTGATGTTGGGTGCTATGCGCCTGCCGCACACCACCCTCGACCTCCCTCCTGTCCTCTTCTTCCTCCTCCTGGTTGTGGCTGTCGGGCGCTGTCCTCGTCCTCGTCCCCGCTGTGGGCGTTGGCGTTGGTGCTAGCGTCGTGGTCGCGGTTGTGGGCGTTGGGCATTGGGCGCTGTCCTAGAAGTCGTCTTCGTCGTCGTCGAGTGGATGTGGGTGTTGGGCACTGTAGGAGAGACGAGACAGCAACGATGCTGCTAGAGAGACAACAGTGGATGGTGGTGAAGGTGGAGGTGTTGGGGGAGACACGAGACAGCCATAATGACGTTGCGCTTGGGGCTGGAGGGGACTGGATGACATGCCGTCGTCGTTGTGACGCAGGGGAGGACGGAGGAGAGGGGGTTGGATGACGACGTTCTAGCCAGCGTCGTCGTCGTCTTGAAAAAGGGGAGGGTGTGGTGAAGGAGGGGGTGGGCTGACATAATGTACCGTCTAACACTGGGTCATTTAGGTGGGGGACCTGGCGCGCCATCTCCATCGTGACGACGCAGTGGAGGAGAAGGGCGGCCTGTGGAAAAGAAATGGCCGTCTATGAGGCGTAGACGACGCTGTGGGGACACGAGGTTGGGGACGTTGTGGTGAGGAGGCACTTACCTGGCGTCAACAGAGTCGTTGAGGAGGGGAGAAGGGGATGTTGAGGTGCGGGAAGTCGGAATGGCTTGGGCGGCGTGCATCAACAACATTGTAGGAAAAAGTTGGGACCGCGGAATGGGCGTTGCAACGTCGACGTGGGTAGGACCACATGAGTTAGGGTTGAAAGAGGCGGCCATTGAGAAGGGGAGATGTTGAGGGGGGGCTGGATGACGACGCCGTTCTTGCCAGGGGCATTGTGATGGGGAGGAAGTAGGCGAGGGTAGGGAACGACTCAACGAGGTGTCGTACTAGTCCGGAAGCCGAACCGTCTAAAACGAGATCACGCTGGCGTCACATGACTGGCGTGGGGTATCTCGTCGATAGACGGTCCGGTCAAACTCGTTGACGTTTTAGTATATCGTTCCTTACGCTGTCCCACCTCTGTCCCCCACTGTGGGACCTGACTGGGACATCAAAAACATCTAAGGACTCATAAGAAAGATCTATGTGAGGTTAAAATGTTGAAATATCATGAAAATGTTGTAAAATATGTGGGGCAATAGTGTAACAGCCTACTATAGCAGCACTGTACTGGTTTCAATTCAGAGCTCATGCACTGCTCCTTTTTCCATTATTACACCTAATATTTTCTCTGGAATATATACAGGAACTAATACTGTATGTATGTTGAAGAATAATAGGGTATATTATACATGAGGGAGGGAGGAGCATTTAGGGAAGGCAAAGGGTAAGGAACGCTACACCAAAACCTTAACGAGTTTGACTGGTCTGCCTATCAACGAGATGGGCCATGCGTCCTCACATGACAAAAAGCGTGATCTCGTTCCCAGGATAGGCAGACCGGCCCTCCGGTCTAGTGTCGTACTGGTAACTGGGTATCGACGCTGTGTTAACACGTGACCAGATTATCTGCTCCTGCGTGCCATTTGAATTTCTGGCTCTCTATTACAACATGAAGGATTCTCTATCTTTAAAATCGTTGGCATGATCTACGAAGAAAAAAGCTCACAAAAGGGCTTTAGAAAGTGACTGAATTGGACTCAGACCACTGTGTTGGAGTTAGGCTGGACTCTGTAGTGTCTGAGGTTAGCATTGTCCAAGTCTGTAACGCAGTTCAATGGGACCTGTATATTTCTCCTATCATATCCGGTGTGCTTCGTCAACACAAAATGATATCTAGATGATCCTGGAGTAGACTACCGTAATCCTGATGGATAGGCACCTCGTGCAGTCTTACTCGAACTTTCAATTAGCATTGCGATGTGCGCTCGTATACCAGCTAATTACCTACCATCGGCAAGTCGTCTATATTTGCCTTCCACCACTTTCAATGTAGTGGAGCTCCGTGGTGGGTTACTTAAAGAATTATAGCTTACCCAGACACTGAATATTAGCGGTTCAGTTACAGCTTTTGCGTTAATGGCAGGTATTCTTGAAACATCCTATTTGTGGAATTTGAGCTTGCTTTGTTACGACTTTTGCTCAGGATTGTCGATTTACTGTGGGAATAAGCCGCCAACACTGAAAGCAGCGTGCTCTCGTTTGGTTATGCACTCCCAGCGCTCTCCGAGCCTTTCACCATATCGACACTGCTAGCACTGCTTTAACTGACAACACTTTCGACTCCACACCTCCGCCTTTATCCACCAAGGATTTATGAAAGGCTCAAGAAGAAAAGCACAGAAGCACAGAAAGGGAATCGCGGTTTGATTACTAGTTCTTGCTATTTTATCTTTTGTTATTCTAATTTTATCTATTTTTCTGTGCGGTGTGGTGTAAACGCCTTTAAGCTCCCATGCTATTGTAGCTGTTAACTTTTTATATGCCACGAAATGTCTACCGCTCATCAAGTCTAACGATAAAACAATAATCCCGTCAATCAGAGTGGTGTACTAACCAGAGGGCAATGATCTTACCCCTACCACTGATATAAATCCGTTTCTCGACGTACTAACACCTCCGTCATTGTATTCTATTGCACGCTGAGGTGAGATCTCTTTTATTCCTTATACAGTGACCTTCACGTAGATACATTTTACTCATTACTTACTCTAGGTGTGTCTAGATCAGCTTAGGGGATTCATTTTCTACAATTTCAACTAGGACTTAGATTTAAGTCAACTTTTACAGACTCATAAATAAGGATGTATACGAGTCTTGAGCGTTTGAACAGTGGCTTGGTTGGATAGACAATTAATGCATAAGCATGTTATGAAGGAATAGCTAGCAGCGCCGGAATTTATTCGGACATGAGTGAAGTATAGTAGCTATAAATTGATTTGTAGCGGGGATGTGGACACTCAGAATCACATGTGCTCACAGATCACAGACTCAGTGGGTCCACTACGTGAAGCTCAAATACCGCCCTTTTTAGCCAATGCCACATGTCTTGGAACGAGCATAGATAAATAGTTTTATTATGACTCAGAAAGTGAATTGATATAGGATTCTTCCCTAGGGTATGCGCCCACAACATGCCTCAATGTGTCACTCTCAGCAGTGCTCTACAGAGTCTGTGTATGTCGTTGTTGCTATTTCAAGGAGATGTACTTATCGAGCGGGGTCCTGAGTCAAGAAAATCTAAACTTCTTTTTGTATTGAGTACATAGTTCTCGCAATGGCTTATGGGCAAACTGAAGATAGGAAACTAAGAGCTTCATCCATTGCTGTTACGGTGTAGCAGGGTCAGATTATCTCGGTATGGACGACCTGATAGATTTAGGTAAAGGTACTGCAAATGGGCAAGATGCATACTTATCTTTCCAAATTGGTCATTCAATGTTAAAGGTTCTTTAGGCAGCAGGATACCTAAATCAAAACAGTCAAATGCAAACACCATGAAACTAAATGTGAATAGTAGTAAGACAGAGTCTAGCAATTACAAGACCAGAAAGCAAATGAGAAGATAAAATTAGTAGTAGTTTTAGTGCTGTTGGTTGTATTTCATGATGTATAATAGGCCTTTCTTTGAATGAAGTATGAATTGATGCTTAGTATCACAGAAACAATAATATCCATTATTCCAACTATCACAACCTACATAACAGTACAATGATACCTACAATGAATGTGTCCAAAAAATAATCTTTGAGTGTTGCATACTTCAAGAATCAGGCAACCATATACTTGGTGTACATTATTTAATAACTGTGAAGGTTAGAAATTGATTGGTGATGAGGAAATTGTAGAAGTGGGCACTAGGTGGAAAAAGGTGAAAGAACACAGAGCATTGAAGGTTTCCCATTATATAAGGAAGCTAGTAGTGATCAACTGCATTTTGAACCTTTCGCTTCTTATAATTCATGGAAGCATGTTTGTGAATGTCCCCATCATAATATGAAGTTTCATGTTGACTAGTTCCATTTTCACAAAGAAAATTGTAGTTTTGATCATCACTAGGGAAGTAGGCCATTGATGCAGTTTCAGAAAACCCATTACAATTCCATTGCTCATCAGTTGACATCATTTCTGGAAATTCTCCATCATAGTATGAAGTATCACATTGACTGGTTCCATCTGCACAAAGAAAATCATAATTTTTATTGTTATTAAAATTTTCAGGGAAGTAAACCATTGGTGCTGTTTCAGAAAATCCATTATAATTCCATTGCTCAGTATCATAATTCTCATGTTGAGATGTTGTGTTTCTTTTTACACAAATATCAACAGGGTTTGTTGTGTTCCTAATAGCTGTATGTAGTTTTTGAAGCATTTCTAGATGCATCCCCTTTATTCCTTTATTATCATCACTTGTATCATCTTTGCTTCCAGGAAGAGGTACCCCTTCAGGCCAGTTGACAATCTCCAAGTTATGATCAGACAGAATCTTTGTTAATGTAGTCCAGAGTAATTGTTTTTTACCAGTCCTTCCCAGGGGAACATTGTTTTTCACTAGCCATAAACTGTTATTAATCTCAAATGCATAAGTCCTATATGTACATACTCACCTAAGAGATCAATGAAGTAAGCTTTGACTTCATTTGCAAGAGTTGTCTTTGGAGGCTTAGTTCTCATGATACTTTGTCCAGTGTAGTGGGGAGACACCTGATCCATATGTGTATCCAGATGTATTGGTTGGTACTCATTTGTGACTTCATTTGCAAGAGTTGTCTTTGGAGGCTTAGTTCTCATGATACTTTGTCCAGTGTAGTGGGGAGACACCTGATCCATATGTGTATCCAGATGTATTGGTTGGTACTCATTTGTGACTTCATTTGCAAGAGTTGTCTTTGGAGGCTTAGTTCTCATGATACTTTGTCCAGTGTAATGGGGAGACACCTGATCCATATGTGTATCCAGATGTATTGGTTGGTACTCATTTGTGACTTCATTTGCAAGAGTTGTCTTTGGAGGCTTAGTTCTCATGATACTTTGTCCAGTGTAATGGGGAGACACCTGTTCCATATGTGTATCCAGATGTATTGGTTGGTACTCATTTCTTGGTTTGCATATATCTGCTTCACTCCAATGTATTGCACAATAAATCACAGGAACATATGTCAAGAATAAAGAGACCACTTACATCAGACTTAATATTAATCTCTAGTCCATATCCAAGTTCTTCAGGGCACTTAAACCTTCCTTCTAATTCATAACCTTCAGATTTGTACTTGAATCTTCCCAAGCAATCAGGTTTAAGCCACAATTTAGCTATTTTACCAGCTAGCTCTGAGAAAATCCCACTAAGTTTTATGCTGTTACTATCTTGGTCATTTGGTAGTCCTTGGTGAGAAATAGTTCCAGCAGTAGGTACATATTTAGCCTCAGTATGTTTAGCACTGCCAGTGGTTTGAGTGTGTACAATACCAGTATTATCATTTTGCACAGTTTGTTTTGGTTTGAGTCCACCATTGCTCTCATGTGCATAATTGGTAACAAGTTTATCCCCAGTGTCATTACTCATTATTTTCTTCTTATATGAGTTTCTCATCTGATCAGTGCCCCTAGTATCTTTAGCTCCATTGCTTTGGTTGGAAATAGGGATTCCATAACCATATTGATGATTCTGACCTTTCGGCTCTAGCATAGGTACTTCGCTAGTACCTTTATTGTCGATGAAAGATTCACTGTATTGCGACTGTGTATGTTTGTTCGTGGTATTCACGTTATCATGTAGTTTGTTCCCTAGTATTTTGTCATGTGCAGCATGTTTGGCATTGTCGATCGAAGACATGATGAGGAAGCAGAAAGAGTGAAGTGGAAAGAATAGAAAGAGGTCCGACTAGTAGCTAGAGTGGCGTTAATATAGGTATGCCTCGCTTTTAATGCATGCTTAGTTATGCTAGCTTCTCACACACTACCCGATGATCGGGCCTCAGAGAAAGAATTCGGAGCGCCCAACAGTTATAGCATAACTATTAATGTCCTCATATATATCGTAAATAAGTCGACCCACGCTGTTCATCTAAATTGCCCATCATGGAAAAACTACCAACTTAACGTGAACTTGCGATGTTTACTAACTTCTACAGCATTCAAGAGGAGACACCAAAGCTTCGAATTATGATTAACGTCATTATACTCCTTAAAAGAGCCGCCGATCTACCGTGCACTGCGGAATTTAGCACAGCCTACAGACGCCTTGTGATCATGCACAGCGTTGTGCGGCGTCTTCATAACACAGCCTTTCGTACTTCTAATAAGTACATATACTTAAAAGCCATATCCCAAAGAAACCTTGCATAACAGATATTTTAAGCTATACATATACTACTTACCAGCGTCGTCATACCGGCACCAAATGGTGAAGGACACATAAGCAGTCAATCATCTATTAATAGAGGAGCTCGAGACAGCTTAGCTGCATACAGCTGTTTGTAACGCGCGCTAAACTAAATGTTCGGATTACTTCGGATGTTCGTAAACTTCAGATTTCACTGACATACGCATCGTCTATCCTCACAGATAGCCAGAATGTTAGTAGATAGTAAATATAATTCGCAGATTTTCAGACGAAGATGGGTAAAATAGAGAAAATCGAAAAGCTCTCGAATTTCCGATCACGTTTTGCAACTGATCTGTAGCGACGAGACAAAACGGCAAAGTTGAACTCTCCAAATAACTAACGTGTTGCATAGTGTAGTTGGTATAAAAATGTATAATAAACATCGACATCTCCTGATTAAAGTCGTACCAGTACCACCGCCGGTACTAGTAATTTATCAATAACACTGTTTTACTCTCGCTCATGCAGGCAGCTCTCAGGAACTTATCCAAGTCTAATAGCTTGTCGAAACTTACGGTGGTCACCTAGTGCAGCTCACGCGATTCCCAAATCAAAACATCATATTTTACGTGCCCGTATCTATATACTTTGTCATTTCAGCTTTATGAACTTAGATGAAGTCAGAACTTCATTTATGTTATTAGTAAATCATCCCAGGTGGCAATGCAATGGCAGCGTTTGCGCTTGATTTAATGGTAAATAGTCTGATAAACCTTGAAGCTTGCACATCTGCGAAATGTACTTATATAGCAGTAGTGAAATCGTTTCCTTGTAAGTGCTTAATGCTGGACGAAAGATAAGAACAGACCTGGGTCCTGAATCTTTGCGCTTCCCGCTCCATATCATCTGCCGATCTTCTGACAGTTGGACTTACGTCAATTCTCCGCTCTAGCTCAACTTATTCTAGTTAATCATACGCTTTCACTGCTATAGGAAATATATATACGAGCACTACAGATAGAACGAAAATAAAGTAAGGGACGTTGAACATCCATCCATATCTAAAACTTTCCAAATCACCGCGACCGAACGTACATACCTACAATGTAAATATGATGATTTTCTATCTTTACCTTGAATGCTCCATGACGTACGTCACCCACAAATTAGAGCGCGAATCGTTAACGAAGTTCAACCGCCCAAGCTTCGAATAGAGATATGAGCATGCGGATACAACACTGTTGGTATGTAACGACATTCCTCATGACCTATCATATCTGTCCTTCTGCAACAAAAAAAGCCTTTACCTATGTTTTAGAGCATGATGCGCTGTAATTCACCTCGGGTTAATGGAGTCCATCCCGACGTGTCATTTATCTGGTCCGTCTTTCTCCTGGTCAGAATCACATAAAATCGGTGGAGGGGTGGAATGTTTCTTTACTGCTCCAGGTCCGACATTCCTATAGGTCTTTTATTTGTCATTATCGTTTTGTCCCTGCTTACTAACTCTATCGTTAGCTACAAGCCAATATTATTCAAATACATACTTACCGCCACTTTGGTGGTCATTGGGGGTTTCCAAGCTTTGGCACTTCCAGCGACTTCGGATGACAGAATAGTACGTCTGCCTACATAATCAAGGATCTGCTAGATCTAATATATTTATAGAGACGATCAGACGAATACGTTAACACACCGGGAGGACCTCGTCTCCGATCGCAGGTTCATTTTGTCCCTCCAGAAGCACGCACCCACCACGACTCTGATAAGCTCTGATACCGCACATATCATCTCCTCGGAAGGAGTCGTCGTCGTCGGCGGCGGCGGTATTGGGCGCTGTCCTCTTCCTCGGTGTGGGCGTTGGCATTGGTGCTGGCGTCGTGGTCGCCATTGTGGGCGCTGTCCTCGCCGTCGTCGTTATCATTGTGGGTGTTGTGCATTGTGCGCTGTCCTAGAAGTCGTCTTCGTCATCGTCATCGTCAAGTGGATGTGGGTGTTTGTTATGGACCGGTGTTAGTATAGATACGTACCTGGTCCTTGAGTTCTGCGATATGAGGGAGTTATCCTGAATAGAGTTGAGTCGTTAATAGCCTAACCGGGTAGATCTTGATAACTGAAGGATCTAAAACTACCGCCGGAGATAACTACAAGCGAAGCGCGAGGTAGTTATCACGGATCGTCAGAGCGTAGTCTTGACGGTCGAGGAGCGATGAAGTACGCTGAATTCAGAGCGAGGTCTTGAATTAACGTAGTAGACTAGTAGCGTTGGAACGGTACTAGTTGTCTTAGAGCAGGTTGCAAGAGTTAACGGTAAAAAAGGTATGATTTATTCTAATCAACTACATCAACCTATATACTGATGAAATGATGAAATCTAGTAGTGTCCCATATGTTCTACAGTAAGCGAGACTATTCCATATGGCTCTTCAATGATGTAGAAAGGTATAGAACGTTCCGTTCTATGCGAGAAAATGCGTAGGCCAGTAGTTGAATACTCTAGGTAAGTAGAAATGCGAAGGTATAGTACTTTCCCTGATAGAATAAAGTGATATACCATAACAGTGTTGGGCGAGACGATGAGATAGCAACGATGCTGCTGAGGAGACAACAGTCGATGGTGACGGAGGTGGAGGTGTTGGGGGAGACACGAGACTATGACACTCCAATGTGTCATTTATTCGCCGTACTTAACCGTTGCCGTACTCTCAGAATCTATTTGTTTTTCTGTATTTTCTGTATATATCTACATTGGTACTATATATTACATACTCATATATCTTACCACTGCAGATATCTCTCTTATAATGACTGTTTCGACGACTTTCTGAGGCTTCGGAAATTTCCGTCAAAATTCCCACGCTCTTCTGAGAATAGCCTGCCGTTCAACTTACATCCAACTTCAGTCAATTTTACTGTTTAACGTTACTGAGCTCTAATTTCAGCTTTAATTTATTGTTACATGCTATATTTATATATAATTTACACTAAATATGAGTTACTAAAGGGTAGTCGAGATGCTTTGGAGATGTTATTTCCAATATAAAAATACACCCATCCAAGTTTTTAAGACGATGATTAGAGCGACAGCGCGTAGCTTATAGCAGAGAGAAAAACACCGCGGGAAATTGCTTCTATAAGCGCGAAGATATGAAGAAAATACGATGAATATATTTTAAAATCGATAATATTGAGAAGATATGACGAAAATATTTGATTTCATCATATCTTCTTGATATCATCAAAGGGAATAAAAGCAATTGGCCGCGGTGAAAAGAAACTATTTAGAGTCTAAATAATTCTGTTATTGTTGCTATCGGCGACACACTGTTGCTTGGTGTGAGCTTACTTGATTAATAACACCCTTATATTAGAAATAGTGCCCCAAAACGTCCTTTGGTAGTCCTTATCTAGTGTCGAGTATGCATTAATATAATATAAACTAATTAAAAAGGAGCTGGAATTGAAGCTCAGTAATGTTTAACGGTAAGATTGACTGAAGTTGGCAAGAAGTTGGATGTAAGTTGAACGGCAGGCTATTCTCAGAAGAGCGTGGGAATTGTGACGGAAATTTCCGAAGCCTCAGAAAGTCGTCGAAACAGTCATTATAAGAGAGATATCTGCAGTGGTAAGATATATGAGTATGTAATATATAGTACCAATGTAGATATATACAGAAAATACAGAAGAACAAATAGATTCTGAGAGTATGGCAACAGTTAAGTACGGCGAATAAATGACACATATGCCGCTCCGAATGGGAAAATAATCGCCGTGCCGTAGTTCGGTTGCCGTAGCATTGGGGGCGCCGTAGTCTACGATTTTCTTCCATTTTCCGCAATCTCACTGTATATTTTTGTTCTAATGTATAAATAAATTTGTCTATATGTTCTAATAATGATGACATAGTCCTAAATCGACCTAGAAGCTATGTTTTTTCATAGAATGTCATGTTCAACGGTATTTCCCACGTTTTTCCCACGCTTCGCTGAAGTGCTTTACGGCAATCATACAACGCCTTCAGTCCACCTTTAGAATTTCGTCAGCCTTGCTCTCTCGTACTCTTCTTTATATATACAATATTGATACATATATAATTTAGTTATGTCCAGACACCCTAATGTCATACCAGCATTCGCATGCACATTAAGCTGCTTCATTAAATATGTTATTTCAGCTTAAACAGCTATGAAGAGAAAATTGAATGGTACTAATTAGGTTAAACTTTATATTCTAGATCGAATTCAGGTCATATAGTTATAATAATTAGTTCATATACTCACCATATACATTATTATGCATATGTATAAGAGCTCAAAGAAATAACGGAGAGAAAGATAAAGTTTAAAGACTAAACTAACTTAATCCATATAAGAGTTATATCAATTGCTCGAGGTATTTTAAATACATTGTACTATAAGCGTGGGTGGCCGAACGATTGACAAGGTAGCGATGTAAAGCATTTTAATTAAGCGTGGGAAATATTATTAACAAAACACGTCATGAAATAACATAGCTTCTGTGTTGATTTAAGACTGCTATTGTAGTAATTAAATACAGAGACATTTATAATTATATTGCATATGCATAGCATAGAGGCATAATGTGTATGTCTCTCAACTTCTCTGTATGTAATAATCTAAAGCACCTCAACGCTTTCACCCTCCGACCAGATACACTCAATGCTCGTTTGTCAGATATTTAGAACAACAGTTAAGGTACTCAGATATTAATTTGCGAAATATATGTATACGCAATGCCTCAACTACTCAGATTATCCTCTCCATTTGTTATTTATTTTTAATTTCATAGTTCTTCGAGCTGAAACAACACATTTAATAGTACAACTTAATCCACATGTGAATGCTGGTATGACATTAGGGTGTCTGGACATAACTAAATTATATATGTATCAATATTGTATATATAAAGAAGAGTACGAGAGAGCAAGGCTGACGAAATTCTAAAGGTGGACTGAAGGCGTTGTATGATTGCCGTAAAGCACTTCAGCGAAGCGTGGGAAAAACGTGGGAAATACCGTTGAACATGACATTCTATGAAAAAACATAGCTTCTAGGTCGATTTAGGACTATGTCATCATTATTAGAACATATAGACAAATTTATTTATACATTAGAACAAAAATATACAGTGAGATTGCGGAAAATGGAAGAAAATTGTAGACTACGGTGCCCCCAATGCTACGGCAACCGAACTACGGCACGGCGATTATTTTCCCATTCGGTATGCCGCTCCGAATGGGAAAATAATCGCCGTACTCTAGTTCGGTTGCCGTAGGGAAGGGGGTGCCGTAGTCTACAATTTCTCCTCCATTTTCCTCAGTTCTTTACATATTTTGACTCTAATGTATAACTATATTACTACATATAATATTAAAGCAATAAAGTAGTCTTTGATCGACCGGAGTGTCGTTTTTTTCATGGTATCTTTTGTTTTATGATTTTTCTCACGCTGAGTTAAGGCGACTTACCACGCTACCTTGCCATAGTCAGTCCATCTTAGGCTTCGCTCTTGTTTCATTCAGCCTTGCTCTCTTGTATTATTCATTCTGAATATACTAATATGTGAAAGAGTTGTTGTTGTTGTTTTATTTAATATGCTTGCTCGTCTCTATTAATTATCAAAGCTCTATGTACTAAACTTATCTAAATATATGTATAGAATCAGAATCATATAATAGGGGAATTTAGGTATGGCCGTTTTGTCGCTTCACTACAAATCAGTCATTACAACGGCGCAGAAATCTTTCCAGAAAATTATAGCGCGCATTACAAAACAGCTATAGCTGTATCATGTAACGCCAAGTTTGAACTCCACTAAATGTAATATGGCAAAGGGAACATTGTCAAGCAACTAAAGATTCTAGGATAGGGATATTTGGTTAATATTCCAAGTATAATTGAGGCCATTTACACATAAAAATTACTTAGCTTCATACAGTTAGTACGTAGGAAAAACCAAGGAAAAACGCAACGGTTCAACGTTCAATATTTTAACGTTCAAGATCAGGCTTAAAAACTACTATAACTTGAGGTCGTAAGCTTAATTTTTGTATACGATAGTTTCAGTAATTTCTGAAAGAACGAGAGAGCAAGCAGAAAATGATTGCTAATGATTCCAGTGATGGTGTTGTGGGAACACTTTAACTCATCGTGAGAAATACAATAGAACATAAGGTTTCACGACAAAAACATAGATTTCTTGTCGATTAAAAATTATTAAATTGTTTTGATATACTCCTAAGTAATTTAGTTACACATAAGAGTCATTGAGGAGAGAACGCGAGTGGAACGCGTACGGACGCGTCACAAGAACATGATCTTGATGATTACGTAATTCGGTTCGGAACGTCTTGAGATGTATGATATGTCGAGATTCGCAGAACAAAAATTGAGACACTCGGATATGAATTTGGGAAACATACTTATATAGGATGCCTCCACTATGCAGACTGTCCTCTCCGCCCGCTATTCAATTTTTATTTCATAGCTCTTCGAGCTGAAACCACACGGCTTGTCATTTGAGTTTCCGGACAGAGTGAATTATATTTATATTACACATATAACGAAGAGTACAGTAGATAAAAGCTCAAGAAAGTCTAAAGGTGGACTGAAAGCACTGTAAAATTGCTATACTTTAAGCACATCAACCCAGCATGGGAGATGCGTGGGAAATACCTAGAAAAAAACATTATATGATAAAACATAGCTCTATTTCGATTCATGACTATTTTATCATCATTATAACATTCAGAGACAAGTATTTATACATGGGAATAAAAGTACACAGCGAAAATGCGGAAAATCGAAGAAAAACCATACACTACGGCACCCCCTTCACTACGGCAACCGAACTAGAATACGGCGATTAATTTCCCATTCGGAGCGGCATACATTCGGAGTATGCCGCTCCGAATGGGAAATTAATCGCCGTACTCTAGTTCGGTTGCCGTAGGAAAGGGGGTGCCGTAGTCTACAAGCTTTCTTCTATTTTCCACAATCTCACTGTATATATTTGTTCTAATGTATAAATAAATATATCTATATGTTATAATAACGATGACATAGTCCTAAATCGATCTGGAAGCTATGTTTTTTCACGGAATGTTATATTCAACGGTATTTCCCACACTTTTCCCACGCTTCGCTGAAGTGCTTTATGGCAGTCATACAACGCCTTCAGTCCACCTTTAGAATTTCGCTAGCCTTGCTCTCTCGTACTCTTCTTATTATATATAATATTGATACATATATAATTTAGTTATGTCAAAAAACCCAAATGTCATACCAGCATTCACATGCGGATTAAGTTGTATTATTAGATGTGTTGTTTCAGCTCGAAGAACTATGAAATTAAAATTGAACAACGAATGGAGAGGATAATCTGAGTAGTTGAGGCATAGTGTATACATATGTTTCACAAATGCATATCTGAGTACCTGAACTGTTGTTCTAAATATCTCACAAACAAGCGTTGAGTGTATCTCATTGGAGGGTGAAAGCATTGAGGTGCTTTAGATTATTACATACAGAGAAGTGGAGAGACATACGCATTATGCCTCTATGCTATGCATATGCAATATCATTATAAATGTCTCTGTATTTAATAACAACAATAGCAGCCTTAAATCGACACAGAAGCTATGTTATTTCACGATGTGTTTTGTTAAACACTATTTCCCATGCATAATTGAAATGCTTTACATAGCTACCTTGTCAATTGTTCAGCCGCCCAAGCTTCTGGTACAACATATTTAAAATACCTCGAGCAATTGGTGTAACTCTGATATATAGATTAAGTTATTTTAGTCTTTAAACTTTATCTTTCTCTCCATCATTTCTTTAAGCTCTTATACATATGCGTGATAATGTATATGCTGAGTATATGAACTAATTATTACAACTATATGGCCTGAATTCAATCTGGAATATAAATTTAACCTAATTAATACCATTCACTTTTCTCTTCATAGCTGTTTAAGCCGAAATAACATATTTAATGAAGCAACTTAATCCGCATGTGAATGTTGATATGACATTTGGGTTTTTCGACATAACTAAATTATATATGTATCAATATTATATATAAGAAGAAGAGTACGAGAGAGCAAGCCTAGTGAAATTCCAAAGGTGGACTGAAGGCGTTGTATGACTGCCGTAAAGCACTTCAGCGAAGCGTGGGAAAAGCGTGGGAAATACCGTTGAATATAACATTCCGTGAAAAAACATAGCTTCCAGATCGATTTAGGACTATGTCGTCGTTATTATAACATATAGATATATTTATTTATACATTAGAACAAATATATACAGTGAGATTGTGGAAAATAGAAGAAAGCTTGTAGACTACGGCACCCCCTTTCCTACGGCAACCGAACTACAGTACGGCGATTAATTTCCCATTCGGAGCGGCATACATTGGAGCGTCATAGGGGGCTGGATGACGACGTTCTAGCCAGCGTCGTCGCGAAAAATGGGAGGGGGTGGTGGAGGAGGGGGTGGGCCAACATAATGTACCGTCTAATTGGCGTAGACGACACTGGGTCATTTAGGTGGGGGACCTGGCGCGCCGTCTTCGTGGTGACGACGCAGTGGAGGAGGGCGGCTTGTGGAAAAGAAATGGCCGTCTACGAGGCGTAGACGACGCTGTGGGACACGAGGTAGTTTAGGACGTTGTGGTGAGGAGACGCTTACCTGGCGTTAACAGTGTCGTTGAGGAGGGGAGAGGGGGGATGTCGAGGCGCGGGAAGTCGGAATGACTTTGGCGACGTGCGTCAACAACATTGTAGGAGAAAGTTGGGACCACATGAGATGGGGATGAAAGAGGCGGCCATTGAGAAGGGGAAATGTTGAGAGGGGCCTGGACGACTGCAGGGAGGAGGAAGTAGGGGACTTGAGGTGAGGGTAGGGATTGGAACGACTCAACGAGGTGTCGTGTGTTAGCACGTGACTAGATTATCCGCTCCTGCGTGCCATTTGAATTTCTGGCTCTCTATTACCTTCACAACATGAAGGGTTCTCTATCTTTAAAATCGTTGGCATGATCTACGGAGAGAAAAGCTCACAAAGGGCTTAAGAAAGTGTGTGTTGGAGTTAGGCTGAACTCTGGAGTGTCCGAGGTCAAAGCGTTGCCCAAGTTTGCAGCGCAGTTTAATGGGCCCCGTACGCCCCTCCTATCATATCCAGTGCGCTTCGTCAACACAAAATAATATCTAGATGATCCTGGAGTAGACTACCGTAATCCTGATGGGCAGGCACCTCGTGCAGTCTTACTCGAGCTTTCA
This sequence comes from Cyathus striatus, assembly GCA_025738555.1. Classification (NCBI taxonomy): domain Eukaryota; kingdom Fungi; phylum Basidiomycota; class Agaricomycetes; order Agaricales; family Nidulariaceae; genus Cyathus; species Cyathus striatus. The sequence continues at coordinate 110,774 of JAOVFP010000007.1, forward strand.
ATCAGCATTGCGATGTGCGCTCGTATACTCAGCTAATTACCTACCATAGGCAAGTCGTCTATATTTTCCTTCTGCCGCTTTCAATGTAATGGAGCTCCATGGTGGGTTGCTTAAAGAATTATAGCTTACCCAGACACTGAATACTAGCGGTTCGGTTACAGCTTTTGCGTTAATGGCAGGTATTTTTGAAACATCCTATTTATGGAGTTTGAGCTCGCTTTGTTTGCGACTTTTGCTCAGGATTGTCGATTTACTGTGGGAATAAGCAACCAACACTGAAGGCAGCGTGCTCTCATTTGGTTGCGCACTTTTTTTTTTAAAAAAAAAACCTAGTTTATTAAGTCGGTTGTGGAAGACCATATGTCACGACTACTATGTGTGTACTACTTGGGTAGAGGGGAAGAGACTGTCTAGTGGGTGCATATGGATTACTGTTGTTTATGAGACTCGGGCTGGTGTGCCGGAGGTGAGGAGGTCAGGTCCCAAGGGGGCCAGACATTGGAGGTCCTCGACTATACTATGTATGGGATGTGAAAAAGGGAGGTATATTACGTTCTAAATCGCGTGGACGTTCTTAGGGGCGGCTTCTGTCTGGCAGGTATATAGCAACTGGTGTATCACGTCATGCATCTGGTGGGTCCCACTCGGGGAGGGGGCCTAGTGTGCGGTCAAAGCGTGGGGTTGTGCGGATGAAGGTGAAGAGGGCGGCTATGCGTTTAGGTGAGGCTAGGAGTTCCCCTAGCGTGAAACGGTTCCGCGATAGGGAAAATGCGTCGGCGAGGCGGTTCCGTGCTGCTGTGTGAGCAGGGCAATGGTTACGCACTCCCAGCGCTCTCCGAGCCTTCTCCATATCGACACTGCTAGCACCGCATTTTCGACTTCACACCTCCACCTTTATCCACCAAGGACTTATGAAGGGCTCAAGAAGAAAAGCACAGAAGCACAGAAAGGGAATCGCGGTTTGATTACTAGTTCTTGCCATTTTATCTTTTGTTATTCTAATTTTATCTATTTTTCTGTGCGGTGTGGTGTAAACGCCTTTAAGCTCCCATGCTATTGTAGCCGTTAACTTTTTATAAGCCACGAAATGTCTACCGCTCATCAAGTCTAACGATAAAACAATAATCCCGTCAATCAGAGTAGTGTACTAACCAGAGGACAATAATCTTACTTTTACCACTGATATAAATCCGTTTCTCGACGTACTAACACCTCAGTCGTTGTATTCTATTGCACGCTGAGGTGAGATCTCTTTTATTCCTTATACAGTGACCCTCACGTAGATACATTTTACTCATTACTTACTCTGGATGTGTCTAGATCAACTTTGGGGATTCATTTCTACAATTTCAACTAGGACTTGGATTTAAGTTAACTTTTACAGACTCGTAAAGATGGATACGAGTCTTGAGCGTTTGAACGGTGGCTTGGTTGGATAGACAATTAGTGCATAAGTATGTTATGAAGCAATAACTAGCAGCGCCGATATTTATTCGGACATGACTGAAGTCTAGTAGCTATAAATTGATTTGTAGCGGGGATGTGGACACTCAGAATCACATGTGCTCACAGATCACAGCCTCAGTGGGTCCACTACGTGAAGCTCAAATACCGCCCTTTTTGGCCTATGCCACCTGTTTTGGAACGAGCATAGATAAATAGTTTTACTATGACTCAGAAAATGAATTGATATAGGATTCTTCCCCCAGGGTATGCGCCCACAACATGCCTTGATGTGTTGCTCTCAGCAGTAGTCCGTGTATGTCGTTGTTGCTATTTCAAGGAGATGTACTTATCGAGTGGGGTCCTGAGTCAAGAAAATCTAGACTTCTTTTTGTATTGAGTACATAATTCTCGCAACGGCTTATGGGCAAACTGAAGATAGGAAACTAAGAGCTTCGTCCATTGCTATCACGGTGTAGCAGGGTCAGATTATCTCGATATGGACTCTATTGCAGCGCGCCACGAATGTACATTACATTTATACACTTCCATTTTACCGTTTTGAAAGGTGATGGCCATCATCACGCTGCGCTGCGGAATACGATCCATTGACGAACCGAGGCCAAACTCATCGAAGGCTTCCTTAAGTGTTAACCCCCCGACGAGCGAAATGGACTTTTCTGTTGCCAAAGAAGGCACTGAATTGAGTCATGCCACTTGTGTGTGTGCCTTCTTTAACAGCCTTGAACGACATCTCCGTCACACGAAACAAGGTTTATGCCCATTATTGTCCATCATCAAGTAGGTGCTGGAAAGACGAGATTAAGATAGTAAGTCTCTGATCACTTATAACCCAGACGGTTCCTCTTCTATCCTTATCCCCCTCCCACAGCATCGCATATTTACACAAACCGCCACTTAAACAACCCTTAGCTAAGAAGTCAATGGCAAACTCGAGCGGAATCAGGGGTACCATTCGGCATCCCGAGTTCTACATTCAAGGCGGTGATTTGTATCTTATGGTAAGCAGCCTACTGTTCTTTGTTGGTATCGAGGACCCCCAAATATCCCTACAAAAACCATATCCCAGTACGCTGCAGCATATGAGCTCCGGCGAATCTCTTTAGGGCTGTTGCTAAAGCGATGCAATATGTGCTCGCTTTGCAGTAGTGCCACTCTGGGATACGGTTTCTAGTGAGGATGGTTGGAGGTGCTGGGTATCGGTTCTCTGTTCTGACGACATTTTCAAGGCCGACCATATCCACTTCCGTGTCTTCTCTTACTTATTCATTCGCGAGCCATCCTCAATATTTCATGAATTGCTTAAGCCCTCCCCTTCGCCTGGAGTTCCTACTCCCGGAAGCAGCCATGCAACAGCTCTAGCTATCGATGATGTCAAGCCGGAGGACCTCGAAACATTATTGAGGGTAATATTAAACCGGTATGTGTGTACCTTTCGGCTTACTATTTCCCTATTCTGAGTATTATACAGTGAATATACGAATTTCGATTTCATGACGGCAGAGAACTGGATTACAGTCCTGAACATCGCTCACAAGTGGAGGTTTGATGTTCTCAAAGATTCTGCGATTCGAGAGCTTCAGAAGATCCAGCTCGATACGGTTTTGCGCGTGGCATTGTACCAGAAGAACAACGTAGACATTCGTTACATTCTCCCTTTATACGCCGACTTATGTTCGAGGAACGAGACGCCAACGAAGCGAGAATCGAAGCTTCTGGGTCACGAAACCACCTTCACTGTCTTTCGGGCAAGGGAACTCATGTTGCGGTCCCCTGATCATATCATTGCCAACGGACAAGATCCACCACGAAGTCCGTTACCTAACGAGGTTCCCCGCCGAAATATATTTAAGATCTTGAAAGCTGTTATGGACATCGATACTGACATCGAAGATCTTCCAGGTCCGAGAGCGAACACGGCTAATAGGACAAGTGAGCTGTTCGATTTTATGGTTTCGTATTTGGACTAATTTATGGAAACTTGTCACTGGGGCGGCGTCCACCAATTTTTCTACCGGGGATAATGCGTCAACTGCTGCGACGAATCCCAATGTAAGATCTGGTCCCAGCACGGGTTTAGGGCAACCATCTGGTAGCAAGCATGCATCGGGAAGAATGTAACTGACTTTATTACGCTGTATTGTTTTTTGTATCTGTTCTGTACCATCCATTGTTCCTGATTCTTGGTCCTATTGTACATTAGCAGCGCATCCGGCTGTTGTATTTGTATTTGTACCCTGTTTCATAGTATGAATTTCACGCTTCTTGTATTATCCCCCGCTGGAGACCATCGACCATCCTGTACGCCTAGTGAAGATGATCAAACGCGGCCCAGAGGGAGAAGGTGAGAGAATTGATAATTGTTGAGACGTTGCTTGGGGGCTCTCATGAATACTTCTGGTGGACTTCTGGACAACGGTAACGACATGATTATCTTGTGATTATCTTTTAATTTGATCACATGATTGCCTGCCCAAGACACTGTCTTACGCAGCTATTCTAACGTCGAGCTGATTCTTCGACATCGATGAAAGCTAATTTTACCGTATATAGATGGGGGGATGCCACGAGGCGAAGGCTTTCGGGCTATACACTGTACGGTGTATAATAATACTTACAGCATCAGTATGCACTGTGCGTGACGAATGGACCTTTTCGCAGTATGTAACGTGTTGGCTGTCGATTTTGTAACGCAATGGTTCGTAGGGAGCAATCTAGACCAATTCGAGTGCTAAGCGCTGAACTAGCATTAATTCTAGACTGCCTTGTGAAGCTATCCGAGTCGCACCGGCAACTTTACTAATACGTCCGGCCAGTTATGAAATCGATTAATCGTGTTTACCTTGTGGGTTTTTTAAGAGGGTGTCGTCGACTCCGCGAAACTGTCTCATTCTCGATTATTGCACTACTGGATCTTTAGTACCGGGAGTCGTCAAATTGCATCTTAATACGTATCTGAATCACTTGTGAGTATACCAAAGATATAAATTGGTATATCCACAGCCTAAGGACTGTTTATGTGCTAATTGTTTTTGGAGATACGATAAAGTTGTAATTCGATCATTGCACTGGTTCTCCTCTGGTACTTATTGGAAGTCGTCAGAAGGTATTTGAATACTTATCTGAATCTTCAGAACGTTCACCAAATATATGAATTGGTATTTCCGCAGGTTCAAGACGACTCGGGCGATAGTATTTTTTCAAAGCATAACGAAGTTGTAAGTAGTAAGGAGAAAAGAGAGTTGGACAGAGGAGAGTGGGAACAAAGCGTAGACACGAGTGTGAGACCAAATGATGTAATCGAATCTGAGTGATGTAGAACATGATGTCATCTACAGTACCAAGTACTTGTCCACAAACCATCATCAACTCGAGAAACATATACCCTCAAGGCTTCAAGTTCAATATCGTAATTTAACTCATAAAATATGTCAGAGGTATGTATTATTTAGTTTCAGAGCCCATATCAAAGTTTTCCTAATGAGCCTGGACAGACCGCAGCGTGCCAAGCAGAAGCTTGCGACCTTCATTCCTGTCTAAATAAGAATACGTACAAGCCTGAACGATGCGATCAACATCTTCGAAACTTGTACGAATGTTGCCAGAAGTTTTACGAGAAAACGGATGGGAAGGGAGAGTCGACTGCTTGTCCCATGCCAAGTGTAGTTACTAGGTGGTTGAAGGACCATCCTGCAAAGAAATAATTAAGAATAAATATACTTAGTTCTCGCAGCTTGATATGGTTTTCGTATTTGCCAGGGTTTCGCAGCATTTCTTCGCCATAATATTTCGCAGATTTGAGCAAGATTTGAGGCTTTGACTTTTGAGAGAAATGCCGTCATGTGATCAATCGTACCTCATGTTATCAAATTTTCGCTGTACTTTCGGTCAGACTCAAACTATCCTCTGCCAGAGTCCTGCTCTTACGTGCCATCTCCTACTTTCTATGACATTCCGACATAAAAAGCTTTACATCTTTCAAAACTGCCATTAACCAAGGAGAGGACTCTGAGAAAGGCTTTAGAAAGTGACCGAATCGGATTCAGATGGGCCATGTTGGAGTTGAGTTGGGCTCTGAACTCTGGACTCGGAGGGCAGAGCATTGTCCAAGTCTGCAACGCAGTTTAATGGGGCCTGTACGTCCCACCTATCATTTCCATTGCACACCATTAACGCAAACCGATATCTAGACGATCTTGGATCTCGACTGCTGAAGCGCTGAAGGTGGATACTCACCTCGCGCAGCCTTACACAACCTTTCGACCAGCATTGCAATGTGCGCTCATGCATCTAGCCAGATACCCACCATCGGCATGCCGTCTACATTTGCCTTCCATCCAACCCTGCTGCAACGAATCCACCAGTTGACGTGGCTCCGAGTAAACGAGATCGACACCAGGTATATCGACCGGCCTTCGTCCTCAGGCAAGTCCATCCTGATTTCCAATCGTATCACGTTCTCTGACGTCCCTGCCTAGCTGATAGAACCCTCGGCCATGCATCCATGATTGAGTTGCACCACTCACACATCGTGCTCTACCCTCCAACGCCAGCCCCCGTCTCGTACCTCAATCCACACTCGCACGCCGTCACTGAAGGAGGGCCACATCGACCGACATGAAGTTCTTCTACAACATCCTCTATACCGCCGAATCAGATATCACAAAACATAAAGATTTCTACTCCTACTTTATCCAACAATGTCCGTACCTCCCGCTCTCTCCCACACTTATCCGCTCACTCACTCTTTCCTAGGTCATATGAACGCCCAACCGCAACTACACACCAAGCCAACTGACATCCACGTCATATTCTCACCTACACCCAAGGTCCACACACACGCAGGTGGAAAACCACACTCGTTCATACACGTGTTGGCGTACGTCGAGGACCTAGAGAAGACCTCGAGGGTGGTGAATACAGTGTACAAGGGCCTCAAGTTCTTCACTTCCCATGGGAGGGTGTACGATTGGGAGTTGTCAGTTGTTGAATGTAAGAGTTCTGTAAGTGGTGTCCTTAGCTTGGATTTGCGTTAGCGAGGCTGATGCCGGCGGCGGGGGACGAATAGGCGGAAGTGAAGGCTATGGTCGATGCTTTGCGGATTCCTGGGCTTGCGCTTATGGAGCAGGAGTTTTTTGTTGGTATAAGGAAGGCGTGGGAGGCTGCGCAGGGACAGGGGGCGTAGGGGCCTTCCTGGTTGGTTGGTAGGATCGGGAAGGAAAGAAGAGGTCTGTTATTCTTTATCGTGATGAGTGCAAATCTGACATTCGATGTGCCTCACATAGAAATGTACTACTAGATGTACAATTAGATCATGTCATATGGGGCAATGTATCAATATACGTCTTTCCTTGCGCTAGTGCATACAGAGCTTGAGCTGTTGACTCGTCTGCGTTGGCTTTATTCCTTTGAGATTGTCACATCTCTCTTCCTAGATTTGCTGAAGCCCCATCCTACTTTCAATCGCCTCATCCTGAGACCTGTAAGTGTAAGTTCACGAGGACGTTTTTCATCTGCTGACGCTCCCCGGTGCAGAAAGTAGATATCAGCTTACCTTTCTCCAGTTGAGACATCTTGTGCCAAAACGCCACCCTAAAGCGCCTTGACAGCTGTTCTTTAGAAAGTAACCCTCTACCTAAGTAGAGGATCGTTAGCTTGATACACCTCAGACAAGGTTGGATCGGATCGCTGTAAATATGGTACAACCCGATTTACTTAACAATTAGAATAGTTATTAAAATATGTTATCTGACCGATGTGTGAATAAATCTAGAATATGTGCAAGAATAGGGAAACTGACTAATCCATGCAACATATTCACAATAAGATTCGTGACCCCATCCGTTCCTAGGCCAATCGGAAATTTTTCGGAGGCTCGGTTCACGTTGCACAGGTAAAATTGGCACAAAACAATTGGAACAATAAGCAGATGTATTACCCAATTTAGAATTTTCTAATGCATCTGACACATTACATATTTTATGGCATATTCTAATTGTTACAAAAATCGGGATGTACCATATTTACATGAACCCGATTTAGGCCTGTCTGAGGTGATAAGACATCTTGATGTCTACCCGCAGCAGCATCTACAGAATGATCACGACACCTCGTCGCCATTGCTCGGCTCTCAAGTCTCGACGCGTCTATCGATCCATGCAGCTTGACTATTCCGTCTGTCCCCTGTCTTTCCCATTCTCGTCATTGTAATCTGCGGAATCCGATACGTGCGCTAGAACAGCATGGGCATAACTCCCCTTGGCCGTACTTGGTTTGACGCCCGTATTGATAATCACCAAATGCCTCTGTAAACGCCCTTCTGTCCCCGAATAACATTCATCCTTCATGTCCTCATCCACCTTTCATTGTTCTCCGTGATGGAAGCTTCATCTGCCTCATGTTACGGTCAGCTGTCACGTAGCGCCTAATTATAGCTTCTCCGATCTCACTGTTCACCGGGAATAGTACTATGAGCCCAGGTAAGTGCGCCCGTATCATGCCTCGTTGCATTGTTTCTCATTGTTATCGTGTGTGAAGTTTAAAGGGTATGCCTGACAGGATGGCTTAAATGAAGGGAATTTTGTTCACTACTGCGCCGAAGGATGGTGTTGTACCGCTGTGGTTTGAGAAATACCCGCTTTCGCGAGTGGTGCTCTGAGCTAGAGTACGCAGTGTAACCCTAATTCATAGTCTTCTCAAGGTTTTTGTGTTTCTTCGATGGCAGTGATCGGGTCTTCATTGGCAACGTTGTACTACTATAAGGCGTCTGGATCCACATTTCATGAATCTTCCGCGCTCTGGAAGAACGTTATTATAGTTTCTGAATGGCGGGGATTTCAGCGAACTCCTTAGAAAACAATGCAGCAGGGTACAATAATCGGAAGCTGCTTCGTGGACAGCTCTTGCTACACGTGGGAAGGTAAACCTTGTTCATGATGGGAAGCCGCTGATAAAACACTGGGAGGAGGTGATTGCGATTACAGTCTCATTAACTCCGCGACCTCTTCCCTTCCCTACCCAGTCCCTCACCTTGTCCTGCCATCTCGCTCACCTATCGCTCTGCTATCCGACTGCAACGATGTCTACATCAACCAACGGCATTAAACAGACGGAGCGACACAAGGAGTTTTATATTCCGGGAGGCGACTTTCATCTAATCGTAAGCATACGCGTTCAACTCAATGCTGCCTCGTTGCTAAACTTTACACTGAAGGCAGGCAATACGACCCACTTTCTTGTCCACACTTATTTCTTCCTACGCGAGTCGGAGTACTTCCGAGAACTACTCCATACACCTACTGGCGAATCGAAAAAAGCTTCAGATCCGTCGAGTGCCTTGTCTATCGACGCCAGCGCAGATGAATTCGCGATGTTCTTGAGGGTGTTTTATAACCCGTACGCATAATACTTTCTCCGGGCATATTGCATTCTAACGTGATATATGACGACAGTAAATATACATACTTCGATAACATGACGACCGCGGATTGGATCGTTATTCTGAACCTCGCTCATAAATGGCGGTTCTCTGAAGTTAAAGCTCTTGCGATACGAGAGCTTGAGAAGATAGAGATAGACCTTGTCTCCCGTATTGCGTTATACAACAAGAACGAGGTCGACGCCCGGTATATTTTACCCCTTTACACCAAGCTCTGCGCGAGGGATAAAATACCCACAGAGGAAGAGGCGGAAATGCTAGACAGGAAGACACTTACGTTCGTGTTCAGAGCTAGAGAGAGGTTACGTGCTCCGGATGTGGGCACTGGTGGAGATGGCTCTGACGATTTGATAAGCCCTTTGCCAGGAGGCATGGGGCTCGATACGGTTCTAGGCATCCTTCGGGGTATGCTGAAGATTGAGACTGATCCTGATGACCTGATAGATTTAAGTAAAGGTGCTGTAAATGGGCAAGGTGCGTACTTATCTTTTCAAATTGGTTATTCGACGTTAAAGGTTTTTTAGGTGGCGGAATGCCTAAATCGAAACAATCAAATGCAAACACCGCGAAACCAAATGCGAATAGTAGTAAGACGGAACCTAGCTATTCCGGGACCGGAAAGCAAAATAAAAGATAAAATTAGCAGTAGTTTTAGTACTGCTAGTTGTATTTCATGATGTATAATAGGCCTCTACTTTCAGTGAAGTACGAATTGATACTTAGTATCACACAAACGATAATATCTATTATCCCGACTATCACAACCTACACAGCTGTACAATGATGCCTACAGTGAATGTGTCTGAAAGTTAGTCTGCAAGTTCTGGGTTAGAAATGGATTGGTGATGAGGAAAATTCAGAAGTGAGCACTGTTCAGTGTTGTATGATACTCGCTGGAAAAAGGTAAAAGAACACAGAGCACTGCGAATGAAAGGGAGTTGAAAGACGGCTGCAAAGAATTTTGCAGTCTGAAGACCCGCATTCAGCCATATAAAACTGATGACGAATGATTGACTGCCGGTTTTCAGAGTAGAAAACGTAAAAGAACACAAAAGGATTTTTTTGACTTTTTTGCAGCAAAAATGCCGGTCCGATAAAAGAACATAGAGGGTTAAAAGTTTTTTTTTGACTTTTTCAGCATAAATAACAAGGGAATATATGGTTGACTGCAGTTTTTTTTTTATTGGATGTTTTTGTTATAAATAGTAGAGGGCTGACTTTTCACAGTCAAGTCAAAGCCTGAAAACCCGCATTCCGCCACATATTTAACATTATCAATGATGGAATGCCGGTTTTCTATTCCAAAACTAGTATTGATCAGCTGCGATGTGAACCTTTCTCTTCTTATTATTCATATTAGTTTGCTTGTGAATGTCTCCATCATAGTATGAATTATTGCGTTGACTGGTTCCATTTGCATAAAGAAAATTGTAGTTTTGATCATTACTAAAATTATTAGGGAAGTAAACCATTGGAGCAGTTTCAGAAAATCCATCATAATTCCACTGCTCAGTATGATAATTCTCATGTTGAGGTGTTGTATTTCTTTTTACACAAATATCAACAGGGTTTGTCTTGTTCCTAATAGCTGTATGTAATTTTTGAAGCATTTCTAGACGCATCCCCTTTATTCCTTTGTTATCATCACTTGTATCATCTTTACTTCCAGGAAGAGGTACCCCTTCAGGCCAGTTGACAATCTCCAAGTTATGATCAGACAGAATCTTTGTTAATGTAGTCCAGGGTAATTGTTTTTTACCAGTGCCTCCTAGGGGAACATTGTTTTTTACTAGCCATATACTGTTATTAATCTCAAATGCATAAGTCATATATGTACATACTCACCTAAGAGATCAATGAAGTAGGCTTTAACTTCATTTGCAAGAGTTGTCTTTGGAGGCTTAGTTCTCATGATACTCTGTCCAGTGTAATGGGGAGACCCTTGTTCTATATGTGTATCTAAATGCATTGGTTGATACTCATTTCTTACTTTGCATTTCTCTGCATCACTCTAATATATTGCATGATAAATCACAGGAACATATGTCAAGAATAAAGAGAGCACTTACATCAGACTTAATGTTAATATCTAGTTCATATTCATATCCTTCATGGGACTTCAACCTTCCTTCTAATTCAAAACCATCAAACTTGTATCTGAATCTTCCAGAGCCATCAGGTTTAAGCCTCAATTTAGCTATTTTACCAGCTAGCTCTGAGAACATCCCACTAAGTAAGTTTATGCTGTCACTTTCTTGGTCATTTGAAATTGGTAATCCTTGGTGTGGAACATTTCCAGCAGTAGATACACATTTAGCCTCAGAATATTTAGGATTGCCAGTGGTTTCAGTGTATACAGCAGCAGCATTATCTTTCTGCACAGTTTGTTTTGGTTTAAATCCACCATTGCTCTCAAGTGCACATTTGTTAACCAGTGTGTCCCCAGCATCATTAACCACTGTTTTCTTGTTATCAGTTTTGCTCATCTGATTGGTATCCCAATGTTTAACATTAAATTCATCTTTAACTCCATTTCTTTGGTAGGTCATAGAAGTACCACTGCCATATCCATATTGACAATTCTTTTTTGGCTCTAGCACAAGTACTTTGTTATCTTTATTGTCGATGAAAGATTCACCGTATTGCGACTGTATCTGGTTGCTCCTGGTATTCATGTCATCATATAGTTTGTGACGTGACCCTAGTATTGTGTCATATGGGGCATGTTTGCCATTATTGATCGAAGACATGATGAGGGTGCAGAAAGTGTGAAGCGGAAAGAAAAGAAGGTGGTCCGACTAGCTAGAGTGGCATTAATATAGGTATGCCTCATTTTAACCGCATGCTTAATGCTTGTTTCTCACACACTAACCGTTTCCCGGTAGATCGGGGTTACAAATAGAAAGATTCGGGGCGCCTAACAGCTATAGCATAACTATTAATGTCCTCATATATATCGTACATAAGTCGACCCACGCTGTTCATCTAAACTACCCATCATGGAAAAACTACCAACTTAACGTGAACTTGCGATGTTTACTAACTTCTGCAGCATTGAAGAGGAGACTCCAGAACTTTGAATTATGATCAACGTCACTAATCTATTGATACTTCCTAAAAGAACCGCCAATTAACCGTGCACTACGGAATTTAGCACAGCCTACAGACGCCGTGTGATCATACACAGCATTGTACAGCGTCTTCATACACAGCGTTTTGTTCTTCCAATACATATACTTAGAAGCCAGCTCATGCTGGCATGCCATGTCACAAAGAAACTTTGGAATGCGTAACAGCTATTTTAGACTGCTCGCGATCGGTGCGCTGCTCCTTACTGTTATGCACCCGTACCAGCATCGTCATACTGGCACCAAATGGTGAAGGGCATGTAAGCGATCAGCCATCTATTAATACTGGAGTTCAAACTGCGATTTGCGATGCAGCTGTAGCTGTTTTTTGACGCGCGCTAAACTAAACGTTCTGCGATTAATTCGGAGTTCAATAACTTTACAGAAAGTTGGAATGTTAGCAAATAGTATAGTTATATGGATTGATATAAATATAATTTGCAGATTTAGCAACATCTTCAGACGAAGAGAAGTAAAATAGAGAAGATTGAAAAGCTCTTGAATTTCCGATTACGTTTTGCGACTGGTCTGTCGCGACGCAACAAAACGGCAAAGTTTGAACACCCCTAATAATTAGCCAGTATGTAGTGTAATTGGTATAATAAACATGAACATCTCCTGATTAAAGTCATACCAATACTACTGCTAGTACTAGTAATCTATTAATCACACTGTTTTACCCCCGGCGCTCATGCACACAGCTCTCAGGAACTTATCGGAGTCCAGTGGCTTGTCGAAACTTACGAGCGCAGCTCACGCTGTTCCCGAATCAGAACATCATATTTACGTGCCCGTATCTGTATACTTAGTCGTTTCGGTTTTATGAGCTCAGATGAAGTCAGAACTTCATTTATGTTATTAGTAAATCATCCCAGGTGGCAATGCAATGGCAACGTTTGCGCTTGATTTAATGGTAAATAGTCTGTGATAAACCTTGAAGCTTGCATATCTGCAAAGTGTATTTATATAACGCTAGTGAAATCGTTTCCTTTTAAGTGCTTAATGTTGGACGGATAAGAACAGACCTGGATCCGGAATTTTTGCACTTCCCGCTCCATATCATCTGCCTGATCTTCTGACAGTTGGACTTATGTCAATTCTCCGCTCTAGCTCAACTTATTCCAGTTAAATCATACGCTCCCACTGCTATTGGAAATATATATACGAGTACTACAGATAGAACGAAAATAAAGTAAGAGACGTTGAACATGCATCCATATCTAAAACTTTTCAAATCACCGCGACCGACCATACATACCTACGATGTCAATATGATGATTTTCTATCTTTATCTTGAATGCTCCATGACGTACGTCACCCACAAATTAGAACGCGAATCTTTAACGAAGTTCAACCGCCCAAGCTTCGAATAGAGATATGAGCATGCGGATACAACACTGTTGGTATGTAACGATATTCCTCATGACCTGTCATGTCTGCCCTTCTGCAACAAAAAAAGCCTTTACCTATATTTTAGAGCATGATGCACCGTAATTCACCTCGGGTTAACGGAGTTCATCCTGACGTGTCATTTATCTGGTCCGTCTTTTTCCTGGTCAGAATCACATAAAATCGGCGGGAGGGTGGAATGTTTCTTTACTGCTCTAGGTCCAACGTTCCTATAGGTCTGTTATTTGGCATTGCCATCTCGTCCCTGCTTAAATCTATCGTTAGCCACAAGCCAATGTTTTTTAAATACATACTTACCGCCACTTTGGTGGTCATTGGGAGCTTCCAAGCTTTGGCACTTCCAGCGACTTCGGATGACAGAATAGTACGTCTGCCTACATCATCAGGGACCTGCTAGGCCTAACACATTAAATAGGGACGATCAGACGAGTACGTTAACACACCAGGAGGACCTCGTCTCCGATCGCAGGTTCATTTTGTCCCTCCAGGAGCACGCATTCACCACGACTCTGATACCGCACATGTCATCTCCTCGGAAGGAGAGATCCTCCTTACAACAAAAATAACCCGACAAAGCGCCACTTCCTCGCTGGCGTCGCGTGATATCACCTCAGGATATGCGGCGTATTCCGTCTGGTCGAATAAGTTGGGAAGCCCTATCAAAACATTCACGACCAGTTGGGTCGTCCCTCCAGCACCTAAAACATACAACGGCCAGCTTCTTTATATTTTCAACGCGCTCGAGCCGTCGTCAGGAGACGCCATTTTGCAGCCTGTTCTGCAATTCGGAACGTCGTCTGCGGGTGGTGACAAGTATTGGGCCATCGCCTCCTGGTACTTGCTTGGAGACGATATTTTCCACAGCACTTTAGTACCCGTTCAGTCTGGTGCGACGTTGACAGGCACTATGACGCTACAGAGTGTCAATGCATCCGGAGCAAGCACCAGTTACTCGTACAATTCGAAGTTTTCCAGCAGTCCCTACGCAAGCATCACAGTTACGACCACAGAGGAGTTGAACTTGGCTTATGAAGCTCTGGAAATATATTCGGTAGTGAACGCATCTGATCTTCCTACAGGGAAGACCTCTATGAACGGTATTAGCTTAACGATGATGGATGGATCACACCCATCCGTGCAGTGGACAGCGATTAACGACGCAACGGATGGGTTTAAAACCGCTGTTGTTACCAATAGCTCGACAAGTGGTGAAGTCGATTTGATCTATCCCTCCTAGTCAATATTGTTAGTAATTGTAATGTATTTTGTACTTCAGTAATGCAATTGACCTTTGTTATATGTATCTACCGCCATTTTTTAGCGTCGTCAGATATTGAATCGCTTGAGTACTGAGATGCTGAGGGGGACGTCCAACAACTACCAATTAGCTAGAGCATGCGATTAGGTCAAGACCAAGCAAGTAAACTTTACTATCAGCGCCGTATCTTGACGCCATTCATATCAAGATGGGTTCCATGAGTTTGTACAAAACCGTGCAGAACTACGTTAGCAACGTACAGCCATGGAACAGTGGTGCGATCCGGCCAGAATATGAGACAAGTTCAACAAGTTCAACAGAACCTGAAGTCAAATTAAGGGTCAATTCGCGGTGTTAAAACGTTCATAAGATACTTAGAAGAATCTCAAAGAACAGGAGTTCTAGACACCTCTAATGAAGAAGTCTTTCAAGTTTAACGTCGTTTAATTGTCGCGAGCTGCGACTATCCGTAATAGACAAACTTCTTCAACTTCTTGAGTTATTCGGTCCGAGCGAACGGATAGGTGATAAGTAGATTGTTGGAAGGCAAAGCCACTGCTTCGAAATTCGAACGCCTGAGGCACAATGACTTAATCTTCGAGCCCGTGATAAGTAAACACGTGAAAATACTTCGCAGCTGATATTAGTGATAACAATTTCAGCAGATTCTGTCGGTCGTGGATAATGAGATACTCATGAATCATGGCATCGAAGTCTAGGAATCCAAACGTAAACAAGTGAGTGCGTCACCGCCGCACCGGTATACCTGCTCTCCTAAGTCTGTCATCATCCTTGTTGAACGAATGTCTACGAATGTCCTCGAGCAGGTCGGAACTCCGGCATAAGTACTTAGGATGTTTAAGATCTCATGCTAAACAGCTAAGCAATGCGAGTGATCAGGCCGATTCTCCAGCTAGGGTCAGCTTGGGTCCGGTCCGTTAACGTCAGAAAAGCCAAAAACGTTAATGCCCCTTTAAATCGGAGGTACTAGACGTGTGGGGAAGTGTCAATCAGACCACTGAACGCTTCTGAAGGTCTGAGGGAAGAAGTTCATCAAAATCAAATTGAATGAATTAATCGTAGGGATATCACAGATGTGCAGCATTGGTGTGAAAGAGAGTATGGAAACGAAATGAAAGGATATGTGACCGAAGTATATGTTCAAAAAGTGTTCATGAAGGACCAAGCGTTAGGGATGCTGATCACAGGTTGAAGTTCGAAATAGGCTGTTTGTGGCGCTTATGCTGGACTTTCATGTAAAATGTTGTCGGATGACTATGGCGAACGTAGCCACGATCAGAGACACAACGATGAATGCGATCACGGAGATGCCTATTCGCGATGCAGGATAACGACCCGTTGGGAGAGTCGCTTGGACTTCGAAATAACGGTACGTTCCTAGACGTAACAGAAAAACCGAAACGATCAGAAAGTGGACAATGCGAATGGAACGTGAACTTCGGCCACCTATTAACAAAACAAGTAAGGAAGAGCCAATTGCTGCTGCGCCTAGTGGAGCGGCGAGCGACTGCGTTCGCTCAGAGAGTTTGAAAAACTGAGTCAACGCTGTATATGATACGTTAGGCCCCATGCCTTTCTCTCGCGATCAACACGAATTAACGCACCAACTCCTGCTGACGCAATTCCTAAACTCGTCCTCACGTACGCCAAGTAGGTCCGTTCAGACGCCAAATGATCTCTTGCGACGCTACCATTGTTCAAAAGCCGAAGAGATGGCTGCCATCGGTCCGAGCCCGAATGCGTATGGTCGTGCTCATCGGATTCATCATCCTGTACTGATTCCAATGGAGTCGCAGGTGGCCTACGGGGACCACTTGGCGCCTTTATTGAGTCTGCTTCTCCTTTGGGGTCATCAGAGCTAAACAGTCCATTAAAAGTCTTATCAAGTCTTTTGACAAAACCATTAGTTAAAATGAATGAAAGATAAGGAAGATATGAAAGCCGCCTACATACCTGCGTGTGGTACCCCCTCTCTGCGATATCAACGGTGACGTCTCTGAGCTGCTGTTTAGCGTGGATGTCATTGTGGGTCCATTAGCCACCCCACTGGTTACGTTGGTCATAGAATTGGCAGAGAAATCTAAGGAATATATTACAAGTCTAGTAGAGTTTCCTTGCTTCTAAGAGAGGGATGTCGCTGAGAGCAAAGTTGGGAACGAGGAGAGCGCATCGTCGGCGTCAAGTTCAAGGTCAACGACGAACGCGTCAACTTTGCCCCAAAACGCGCAATTGACATTGCCGGATATCACCGACCGTCGCTTACATAACTTACTAAGGTTTTGTTAGCATTTGCGGAGATATCTATTTTATGTCCGTGCATAAACGAAGATCCTTCGGACGCTGTTCAGAGGTGTTCACTGAGACAATTTGTTTCTTCTTCACCACATATATGTTTGGCGTCTATGGTGTCAACATCCACAGTAGAATTATCCTTGAAAAGCTGTGCTAGAGCAGGGTTGAGGGATCTCGTGGTTTGATGTTGAGCAATACATACATCAAGCATACATCTATTTTGAGCGGTTGAACATCGTCAAACAGCAGGAACAGCGTGATAAATTCATTCTAATCCAGAGAAAGCTATATCTATCACACCCCTTCTGCTGTTCATGGCAATCGTTCACCCATGCAGCTGTTCATATGTAGCCCGATCCTCGGTATTATACATGTATAAATATCATGATCAAATGCTTCCGTGAGGGACTATCCAACCAAATCAATGATCATAGCCTCGTGTTACCTTCTACTCACAGAATAGAGCTAGGATATTGGCGTTTATATTTTGGTGTACAGCCTACTGCTAACGGAGTGTTCTCGGTATTCTTGACTGGATAACTGAGTTTTCGGGGGGGTGTTTCACATTTGATTTCTGTCAATGCTACAATTCTGCACTTTGTATGAGACATTTGGTACACAGATACATGCATGCAAGTGCTCGTATGGCGCAGCAGCGTGCGACCTCAGAGATGCTCGAGGAATAGATAGTGCGAGTAGCTGTTGAGTCGAGAATGTATCCCTGATTTTACACCCTATCAATGTTCGAACTGCATGCTATGTCCAACTGCGTGGAATACTCTGGTCAGCTTGGGGTAAGGGAAGGAAGCTTCATGTTGAATTCCATATACGATTTACATTTTTACCCCCGAGTTGCTGCGTCCACGCTTTGATGTTAAGTTTCTTCTACATAACTCCTATACCATTGAAGAACCAGACCTAGTGATGCAGAAACCGCCCTCGTAAGTTACCGAACAGTTTTCATATGCGCTTCCTGAGACTAACCGTTTAATCCCCATCTCGGAGCTCGTACACAGGAAATTGAGGATACTTAACATAATAGGGAGGGGACCATGAATTGCCTCGTGTGATAATCTCGCCATGTGGGATGGAAGGCGCCATACATGATTC
Source organism: Cyathus striatus (assembly GCA_025738555.1). Taxonomy (NCBI): domain Eukaryota; kingdom Fungi; phylum Basidiomycota; class Agaricomycetes; order Agaricales; family Nidulariaceae; genus Cyathus; species Cyathus striatus. The sequence continues at coordinate 128,895 of JAOVFP010000007.1, forward strand.
AGACTCATAGTGGGATTTAAAATTCTACGCCCTGTGGAATAAGGCCACGGGTGTGGCGCTGTTCAAAACTCGAGGGAATGATTGGTATCATTCCGTAGTTTAGTGAGTATGTTCACCTAAAAGCGGTCCGATTCATTTCATTGGCTTTTGTCTTTAGGCGTCGTCGCAGAATTTAGACTGTACATGCAGAGTGCGTACGGAGCTGATCGACTGCTAAACGAGAGCCAGATGATTTAAGACACACGACTTATAGCCCGCTGAAGCGCTGAATACTCGTGTTTTTGAAACGATAATTTATCAGTATTCACGCTCTATACTACAAAAGATCATGCGAAAATAGCGACGATAATTCAGGCCAAGTTCCTGGAATAGGAGATGAACAAAAGTTATACCAACACTGCGTGACGCACGGAACTACACGGTGTCCCATTCCGGGGACACAGGAATCCGTGAATGCCTGAACCTCGGACCTCCCATTTTATACTCTCACCGGTACCGCACTTGAGTACCGTGCCCAGAATGGTGGGGTACGGTATCAGTTGGCCACGTTCTACCAAGTACACACGATGTATATCTTAACCTACTATTTTCTTCTTGATTGGCGTCAATCCGGCGTAAATGCCGCTTTCCATTCTAGGGTGAATACGTCTAATAACGAGCTCAGTGCGCAATCGATTCCTACGCCAGGAATATTTTTGAATAAAATGTACAAACCGTTTACAATATATAAAAATGACTGCTCGGCCCGACGGCTACGCTCGGCGACCTCCTCCCATTCAAACACTTGTTCATGAAGCCAATTGAGGGTGTAACGAGGACCGAAGTGGTTTTCAGTCGAAGCAATAGAGAAGTCCAAGCAGTTTCCCAGCAAGGTCACATGCATCTCTAGGTTTGATAATTGAAACATTTGTCTTCGCGTGAGACAACTTTCGCACCAAACGTCACTTCCGCTCCCGGTGTGCAGATCAGCAGGACTCGAGGAAGGTTGACAAAAAGCACCGAGACTACTCAGCTCCGAAATGTGTGACTTTGATATAAACCACTTCCATAGAATATTCAGGAGCAACGGCTGAACAGTGGGTTGTGGTCGTTGTTGTCAGTGAGCAACACATTATTGGCGAGCCTTCAAGGAACAGCCTGACATATAAATACTGTTATTACGATATTATATGTATCCTGAGAGAATGTAATACTGCGCATTTCATGAAACATAGAAGTATGTTCCTATGCTGATTCCTGTGGCGTTTTGGTTGCGTTCTGGTGGTAAGAACTAGCCAAGAGCAGAAGCAACCATGTACATACAGAGAGACGTGGTGAAGAGATGTTCCACGGAGCCGTAATTTTCTCCCGCGTACGCGTAAGAGTAATTCTCAGATTATTATAATCTGTATATTTGCAGGGCATGGTTGGACATATGTCTGCGTCTTTGTGGAACTCTGCACCAGCTGCGGAAACAAGAGAAAACCCGATTGCGGGTCAGGAGAAAGAAGTTTGATCGGTGGCTATTGTAAAGCTGTAGCAAAATAGCAACAAATATGTAGTTAAGTAGACTCCCTGAGTCCCTGCAAGAATGACGTTTAAACCCTTCGAAAGAGCTCTGCATCGCTTGAGCACACTGAGGCAATTCTGCTTCATATCACCCTCATGAATTTCGGTGGCCTGTGATACCCGCAACCTAAAGCACAAAGATAAGCAGCATACCAATGACGAAACTATTTATGTAACCCAAATCCCAATACGGATTTCAAAGAACGGACGCGCCTAAATTCCACGTGGCTCTCCGGCCAAATCCGGCTACCAACATATCCGTCCCCACACAAACTTTCTTCTTGATCACCTGGTGAATTCTCCGTTATTTGCAGAGTCCCCTCTAGGAACCTCCCCTTCTGATGTGTTTCTTCATCTTCTGATCGATAAAAATGCACTTATATGGAAGCTGCTTCTTGGTATGCAGAGATATCATGATGTTGCGTATTTTGCACCCTCCTTTGGTTAGGGTCGCCGAATGATATGGTGCGGCCGGCTAAGGTTTACGAGAAACTCTATCTTTGTAAGAATTCAGTACAAGTACTGAGTGGCCTCGAGAAGGTGTAATTATTTTTTATAGCGGCAAAATGAAACGAACAATCTACTCACCGGCCTACACGGTTTCGCTTTTCAGAATATTAAACGGCGCTCATTGGCGTCAGTAGCACCCACAAAATAAGCCCAGTCTTATTGTTTCCAATAAAGGCTACACGCCTCTCAAATGCCTCATGAAACTAGATGATACGGCATTGCAATGATCAAATATGACCTTTCTCAGTTATCCCACTAAGATAAATGTGATTCGTACCGGGACATCAATAGATTAGATCACCGAAAATCTGCACGCTGAAAAGGCGAGGCTCGAAATAACGATTAAAGGTAAATTGAAAATTAGTTCAGTATGTACACCGGGCCTGAGCTATGACATATAGCAATTCAACTGCTTAATGGTCGTTTAGATACCCCAGCTTCTATTTCATTTGAATTCCAGGAAATGAGACTGTAATCTATCTCACTCGCGCCACAGGTTACTTCACAATTAAATTCCATACCCAGTAATTCATATAAACATTTGAGGAAGCTTTGGAACAATAGAAAAAATCCAACCTTATTACTTTACCTACCATCATCATAGACCTTAACTCTGTCGCTGGGATATGGTGGCTCAGTATAGCTTTCAGCTATGTCTCCAGCAACAGAAATATCTGAATACTCGCTAAAGGGTTTAAATATAACCAATCGAAGCACAGCGTCAACTTTAATATTCATAAATTGAACCTGTCGACATCCTTCGTTCATTATAAGATAAAATAAGGCAAGAATATAATTTTGTATCCTGCCAACTCGACGGCGGCCGACTGCATAAAACAATAAATTTAATTGATCCAGAAAAGCGTTTATCTAAGCACAACACTTATCTAGGGAACTGTCATATCGGCATCTCACATATGATATCCTAATCGGGAAAGGTGAAAGAACAGGCGTAAAACCGGATCCACTCGACACTAAACTTTAAATTTCAGGTGCGAATTGAATTGGATGATATGTTGTAATAGTACTGTGGAGGTACATACTGCCGATGATAGTCGATTTGACGTGACAGGTCTATGAGAGTAGGTCAGGGTGGAGTGTTTTATTTAATTCATACTTGCCTATTATTCGAGACTCGTAAGTGAATATTCTGCAGTGCTGGACATGTGGTTTAATAGGAATGACCGGTCCGAGCATTAAGCAAGATAAAGAAATGCGTTCATTTCATGCAGTGTAGGTACACAAAGTAACAGGAGACGAGAGACAAGTCACCCGAGGAGATGAAGGTGTAGGTCGTAACGTAATTCCAAACTGGATCTAAAACCAGAGAAGAAGAGGCAGTATGATGCGTGGATTGAAAGCCTGAAGAAGCCAGATCATGGAAAGGTACGAACGGTCGGAGCTCGTGGGGCTCAAACATAGCTTTACGGCTCTGAGAAGGGAAATAATAGCCTATAGCGGAGTTCGGCGAGCAAGTGTTTGTTTCGTCTCAGTCCGGTAGGGGACTTTGCATTTGTGGATTCGTAAGCTTGTGGTAGGGCATAGGAGGCATAGGAGGTAGGCACGAGCAAGGCCGAGGAGAAGACTGGAGAAGACCTTGTAGACTCGAGCCTCGACATAGTTTGAAAGGCGGGGATCTGATTTGATATCTTTTGATTTGATATGGAGTGGATCATAGTCGACATCATAGCCTGTGATTTGACCAGCAGAATAAATTACAGTTTCATATCTGCCAGCTAGTGTGTACACGGGCTGCGGAGTGGGGTAGAGCGGAAGATGATGAACCTGGCTGGGCTTGGAATTAGTGGCTAGAATATCCATCCGAGATAGGACTTTTTCCAATGAGAAAATTATGGCGAGTTCATTCAATGGTCGGATGGATCGCGCCGCCTTAGTGTATAGATGAAAGCCCGTATGTGCACACACCCGAGAAAAACGCGACGAGAGAGCAATATATCGCGAGGATCCCGCGACGGACGATACAGTAGGCATGGGTGGGTAATAATTCCAGAAAAGGAGAAGTGACTTGAGTGAGAGGTGTGAATGATGCGCCCGGGTAGGAGATGTTCCAGGCTAACAATACGTACCCATCGAAAGGGAAATTTCCACGTCAGTGCCACGTGGGAAGGAAGGCTAAGTGTTGGGCATGGGTGTACTGGAGAAAGAGACTAAGCCTATATTTGCTATGTGAGTGACGGAGAATTGGAGAAATGGGAAGGTGGGGGCGTGGGAGGGAGTGGGGAGGGTCGACCCGTCGTTGCAATTTGTCGTTGTGCGTCGGTCTGGTCGGGGAGAAGAGAGAAACCAAGGAAATGTAAAAAAACATGGGATACGAACGGTTTCCTGGGCCACGGAGGAGGCGATATGATGCAGACCTTGAAGACTTGTAGATTTTTGGATGAATTTTGCAGAAGTAATGTGGAGAGATGGAGAGAAAGGATCGACATGAACGCTAAGCCACGTGGGGCTATGAATATCTTATGACGATATGGTGGGTGTGGTTGAGGACGAGGAGGAGGGAAGTTGGAGGACGGGGGAGAGTCGGACAGCGGAGTGGACTGACTCACGTGGATAACAACCAGGTACAATCCGCCGCGCCGGTTCCGAGATGTGGGAAGAAGTCGTCAAACGGAGATTGTGCTGGATTTGAAAGCCTCGTGGCAACGGCCCTTGGCTGCCCGATCGGGACTAAAGTTTGGCACCAGACGGGCGACTCATTTCTCTCTCCAGCCAGTCCTATGTTTGAGCCTTTCTGCCCGTGGCTGTCACACCGACGATTACCCGACTCTCCTCCTGTCTGGCTCTGGTTTACTGCTCCTGCTGCAATATCTCCAAGATTTATCTATCATCTCTTTCAGTCTCCTGCTCTCATCTCGTATTCTACCTTGAGTTGTCGGAAAAAAAAAACAGAAACAAAAACAAAAACAATCCATATGATCTTCTGATCTTCTAATCCATAAAGCGTTTCATAAGATTCTTCTCATTGGAGTCGCGTTTCGCGATTTACCGTGGGCACGAGAAGTAACCCCTTCTTGCACATATTCCAAACTTGACCTCGCGTGGCTCTTACGCATTCCATCGACATACAACTATCACTGTATCACTCTCTCCCCGTTTGGAACGTCCTGCTTTCTCACTTCCAGAACGCTTCCTCTTCAATCCCGTCAGTTATGGTCGCTAACACCACCAGCGATCTATACTCGCCCTTCCAGCAACCCATGATCCACGAAGAACCTCAATCTAGCGAGGAAGGTTCAGGTCTTCATTCTCCTGTCTTCACCGCCCCATATCCTTCTCCCCAGGCTGACAGTTGTAAGTCACTACCACCTACTTGTAGTTGCTATCGCACCCGCTTTCTAGTATGTCGCGCTTACTCCATTTCCCCTCATTCCTTCCGCCAATTAAGTCCGGTATCAACCTGATCCTATTGACGTCCAACATGCCGCGGGCAACTTTGCTCAGCCGCACTACGACTATACACATTCGCTCAATATCCAACAACAGCCTCCGATCCTCGATACCAGATTAGAGCTCCCGAGCCCCGGCGCGCGACAGGTCACGTTCCCCACTCAGCCGTTCGCCCTCTCACCTCGTAACCAGCTTGGGCTCGACTTCCCTGTCTCCGTGAATCCTCGTATCCCTTCGACCGTCCACACTGGCGGGCCCATCGACTACAGGTATAATCCGGCCTCCGAACGACGGTTGCCTGGTGGACCTTCTCATGACCCAACATATCCCCGACATAGCGCTAATTCAACTACTACACTGCTCATGGAGGCTGATCACAGGCCGCCACCTGCGACCCCCACAGAACATGAAGAACCTTCTGCGACCGGCACGGCGAGCACTTCGAGAGAATCGCGAAAGGAGATATCCTCTGTTGTCATAGCCTGTCGTCAATGGTATGTACTTTCGCCTTCATTATAACTTTCATTAAGCCTTTTAACGGAATACTGACGGATGACGGGCTTCCTTACCCTGTTCGCTGCACTAGCCGTGGCCGCAAAATTCGATGCGATTCAACAAGACCTCAATGCAACAATTGCGTCCGAAGATCTAATCCCTGCGAGTACGACTTGGTGCCAAAACGAAGAGGACCAGATAAGCGTCCTGGCACTCGACAGCGATCATGTAAAAAGCGGCCTCTCGATGGCTCTGTTCCTCCTCCACCCCCGAAACGCAAACGGACTAATCCCTCAGAGACACGCGAATCGGCACCATCAAGAGTCAAAGAAAATATGGTCAACGATACGCGTTCTCAGAACCAGTCCAGGCATTCTGATCGTACACAGGATGCTGCCCCTCCCCCTCATTCCTCCTCCCAACCTCTGGCCCCGCCTAATGATCTACGGATCTCCACTGACCCTTCTGTTCTTTCGAAGGTACCTTATGGTTTCTTACCTCCTGGGCGATTTCAGTGTTAATCATAAGAAGTAGCAGGATGTATCCCAGACGTATCGCCGTCAGACAACTTATGGATACGAGTCCTCCTTCCCCCGGCCATTGGATGTAAATACCCTTCAGACTCCCATTACCCCTCAGCATCGCATGTTTCCTACTCCAAGTTCACCCATCCTTCGGTCCAAGCAGAAGGAGTGGTGGGACAAGATCTTAAGTCAATATCAGTGAGTCACTTGTCTTCAGTGGCGACTTGTATAACTTATCGTTATTCTCTCCAAGTACTTATCACGACATCGTGACTAATATACGGTTCTTGTATGTACAAGTTCTTTTCTTTGATTTATCTTATGTGTCTCACTTTTAACTTCAGGATCGACAATACTGCGCCGCTCCTTTATTTCATCAACGTCGATTTCCTTTCCACTCGCCTCTCGAACGAGGCTGAACGTCTACAAATCCAGCCAGCCTTCATCTTTGCTGCTTTGGCTTTAGCCCAACTCATGAGGTCAAGCAGCACGGAACAAGGCCCGCAAGGCGTCCGTCGTGCCATCCAGCTTCGGAATCAAGCCGAAATTGCCTACAGAGATGCAGTGCAACACGGGTGGGTGGATGCTTCCCTCGCAGAAGCTGCTTTGGTAAGTTTCCCATTCATTCATTTATTCCAACGGGTTTCATAATGTCTGATGCACCATTTTCCCTGTTCAGGTTCTCGCCCTTTTTGAGTCGTCGTCTTACCCTGAACACACTTTTCAACGCGCCGCCACCGCACTGTATAAGCTGGATGAAGTCATTTACAACATGCAGCTCACTGCCAATGATGATCGAGATCCGGAGGTCTCGAGATTCGCACCGGACTCCGTACCCATCGTTGACACCGGTGTTGATATTCCGTACAACGCCCACGATGAGCGTATGACGTGCTCTTGCTATCTTCCAGAGGCTGGAGGATCACCTGGTGATCCCCATAACAACCGCCACTACCCTTTACCTTGGGACCGCAATTGGACTTCAGAGGAAATTCGGGACGAGGAGATCAGAAGGCTTTGCTGGAGCGCTCTTAGTCTAGCATCAAGTTACAGCGCTCAATGTGCTGCTTTCAACAAAAGGCCGCCGAAGCTTAATCTCAATGACCCCTCCAAAGTGAGTAATCACACGTCAGCTGGATGGTAGACACCCCAGTTCGCTGATATTCCTCTTCAGTACGTTTTGCTTTTCCCAGGCGAAGTTCTGGACCGTGCCTCACTCAACTATCGATCCGCTGACTCGCTCTCCCCCAAAGAGTCAGTATGGGCATTATACTGCCGCGCCATGCTGCTTTGGAATTTTTGTTGTCGATTCCGTGAAGATTCCTTGCAGTACGAGGAGAAGGCAGAGCATGCTCATGAGGCCTATGTTGAGGCTCAGATGATCCAAGATGCCCTCGAGCTGCACAAGTGTAACCTTGATACTACCCTGATTTACATGACAAGGGAGTATATCTACAAGTATGTCTCGAAATCAAAGTTTGTCTTATTCGTAGTTCTCACATAGTTTCCATTTTTAGTACACGACTCTTGGTAACGCAGGCATTGCGCAGGTTCGTGTTCTTGAAATCGTACGTCGAACTTTCATTGATTTCACCTTTTTCTTGCAGCTTATATGGGCTGAGTAGAGGACCCACGACTACTCCAGGTCCTATCTTCAAGAGGCAGCAAGCAGAGGAGTGGCGTATGTGTAAATATTTTCCATTTTGAGACCGTTCTCACCTTATCAATGCAGTCTATTACCAGCACCAAGTTATCGCACGCGTTACTGAAGTAATCCATCATCTTGAGCCACCCGAATCCCACCAGCTAACCCGTCGCCCTTTCCGTGTTACCTGGTTTATGAATCAGCTTGCAATGTATGTCAGTCTTTGTACTCTATATTACATCGCTGACGAGGCTTCTTTCCAGCTGTTTGATTCTCTGGAAGCACGACAATACTTTGACTGACGCTCTTCAACTCGGAAAGGGCATTCTACCTGCTATCGACGTGATGAATGCCCTGTGGCCCTGCGACGGTATGCTTTCTATCAGTATTATCCGTAGGATGAAAATCAACATCTTCATTATATATAGCTAATCGCAACGAAAGTGAGCTTCTTCGTCGAGAGCTTACAAACGCTTGCATTACCACGAGGACCGATATACCACTTTCCCCCAAATTCACTATTCCAGGTCACCTTTTGCACAACCTTTAACTTATTCCTTTTGCCTTTCATTTTCTTTCCTTCATCGTGCTTCGTTTCAAGTCTGTATACCCAGCCGTTTACTCTCTTTTTAAGTCGCCAGCCCCACTCTTTTGACTGTCGTCTGCAAACCTGTGTACCCATATATATACCTATCGCTCACTTGACCTCTAGTCTGCATTTCACCTAGTAACCTTCCTATCGTACACCTTATTGTCGCTCTCATTGCTTATCGTTAGTTGATAGTAGCTATAGCTACAAATGGCTAGCGATGTATACCTGTACGATCTCATGAACATTGTATGTACAAGTTGACCCCTGTCGGAGGCTTTAAATAAATAAGCTACAGATAGGTGTGCGTTCTCGCAGCGGAAGCAGTTAGAATCAGATCTCGGAAGCGGATTCTCGGTTTCTAACACCGTGACACGTCGATCATGTCGTAGGTGTCAACCATGTGCGGATGATGCGTACTTGCGAAATTTGCCCTCGAGCCGGATGCAGTTACAATGTCGGTAGCAGTAGTAGGGGTTGTAGATGTCGATGAACTGATTCGGTGGCTTTTAGACGACAGAAACGTTACGATCACTATGTACATCTGATGGTAATTTGCGTAGCTCCTGAATTCTTGACTGCGATTTAGGAGTGTATGGTCAGTCTGTTAAATTGTAAATATTACCTTGTAAAATATTTCAGTGTTTACACTAGTAGATTCACCTATAGCTCGTGCGCATTTTAAAGAACGACAGGTGATATTGCACGTATAATCGTAAGGACAGTAGTAAACAGGGTATTTAGCTGAACCTGTCCTGGCTGCCACCCAAAACATGAGCTACAACTTCTTTCCATGCTGACTTCCACGCCAGGCCCAGCCGCTATTCCCTTAACATAGATCGAGTTATCGAATATCCAATTTGGTGCATTTTCCAGCATGCAAATGAAGCCAGGGTTCGTAAGAATGGTTAAACAGGTAAAGAGAAGAAAACACGTAAAGGTATAAGACAACATGAGCCCAACCTGGCCAGCGTAATCCACAGTTAAAACAGATCCACTTTCCACGCGTGGCCCATGTCTTCAAAATATAAGCCAAAAATGTAAAAACAGAAAACAGGATTCACCATCCTTCAAACTATACGGGAAAGAAAGAAAGAAAGGGAAAAGAAAAGAAAAGCAGAAAGAGCAAAGAGCTTGTTAAGGCAGAAAATACATATACTAAAGCCAGCAGACGGATATAAGGCAACATGAACGCAACCTGGTAAGTGCAATCCACGCATTGCCCATGTCTTCGCGCTACAACACACATTCAAAAGTCACAATATATACAACATAATAGTTTCGGCACGTTTCAGTTTTGTTCAATTTTTCGAAAGGAAATTGGAAAAAAGGCAGACAAGATAAAAGAAGAGGAAGACGCAAAAAAAGAGAAAGTAAGAAAGTAAGAAATGACATAGGGTAATATGCGCACAGCCTGGCGAGTGCGAGCCACGGCGGATCCACTATCCACGCGTAGCGCATGATAATATAATTTGTTTTGGGTATTTTTCGAGTTTTTTCTTGAAGTATTTTAGATCGAATAGAAAATGTTGTGAAAGAAGCCTGGCCAGCGAAATCACTAAGGAAGTCACTATCCACGCCCCTCCCAGGAATAATTCAAAGGCTACCATATACGACATCTCCGTCTAAAATAGTAGCCAAGACGTTAGTTTGCATGACCTCGTTCATTGCAACGGTCATGATATCTTGAGAAAGGATGACGAAGTCAGCAATTTTTCCAACTTCGAGGGAACCAAGCTGATCTTCAGTGAAGGAGGCATAGGCAGGATCAATAGTCATTCCACGGAGTGCCTCCTCACGTGTGAGACGCTGTTCTGGGAACCTGTAACCTCATTTAAGCAAACAAACAGCATGTCAGAGTTTTCTGAATTTACCATCCACCAGGACCATGAGGGGAAGTTCCTTCAAACGATAAACGGGAAATGGCTGCGTAAAATCCAGCCAAAGGATTAATCCCTTCAACGGGGAAATCAGATCCGAGTGTAATTCTGGCTCCACTATCAATTATGGTTCGGAACGCGTATAGCCCTTTTACTCGTTCGGGTCCCTGTGTACAAAATTTAACACATTCAAGCCAAATGGCGCAGTAGTTTTGTTGAGGGTCTCACCAAACGGTCTTCGGCGAAACCCATGTCACTGATACTATCGATAAGGAACAAAGGAAATTTCAAACACAGCGAATATGATGAGAAGGATGATGCACTTACGCATGTGTAGGTTGAACACTAGCAATTACTAGAACAAGGTAAATGAAGATTAGCATAGCGATCGATAGCCAAAAGCTTATGTTTTAGAAACACACCTCCCAGTTTCCCCAAACGCTTCATATCCTCCTTAGTCATGATCTGAGCATGTTCAAGCCTGGGTCTGAGGGCAGTCACATTAACTCCCTTCAGAGCAGCCTCGAAAGCATCCAGAACAATGCCATTAGCACGGTCCCCAATAGCGTGTACATTCTATCCGGCGATAACCACGGAAATCCAATAATACATATGGATAACGATTTATCAGGAATGGTGGCCAGTGGGGTGGTAGACACGATGCAAAATCATAAATATCCATGGGGAGATGATAATAGATGAATGAAAGAAGACACAATGACAACCCTGTCAATAGTATCATTGCGGTGGAATACGGAAGCTGACGTACGACTTGCCAGCCATCCTTGAGAAACTTGGGAATAACGGTGTTGAGAACCTCGTTGGATATCCTCATCTGACCGTTAGTAGTGGGCTGGTCTGCATAGGGCTCATAAAGCTATAGGAAAGCATTGCCGGTTAGTTTCGTGGGAACAAAAGGTATGAAACTTGTAATTACCGCAGCACCGGCGGTTCTCAAGGCTCCTATTACAGCACGAAAGACGTAAATTCGTAATCATTTACTTAAGATGAGTAACGACACTGACCATCTGCGAAGATTTTGACACTCCTCGTCGTAAGACGCCCATTACCTGCACCAATCACTGGGGAGCGTTGGTTACCCCAGTACTCCCCATGTTCATCAAAATACGTCATTCCATAAATCCTGAGCTATTAATTAAATCATCAGTCACCAAATTTGCCAAAGCACTGCAAAGTTGTACCGGAAGGATATCTTTAGTGATCCGTCTATTCAGTGCTTGGTTATGGGCCTATAAATAGACAGGCGCGATATAAGACGCACTGTTTAAAAAACTCTAGAGATTCTGGTTTGAACCCAGCATCATGAAGGCCAGTCAAGCCATGAGCAAGTGCATCTTTTACTGTGGTCTGGAAGTGTTGTTCAAGATCTTCCGTAGTGAGATGGGGTAGGGCAATAAGTTCTTGAGCGCTATCCACAAATACACCTGTCCATTGCGCGGCATAAATAATTGACTTGAAAAATCAGCACGAGCATGAATTTTACCTGTCGGATTTCCGTGAGCATCGCGAACAACAACGCCCCCATCAACAGTATCAGGATAGGGAGCGTTGGTGTCCAGCATTGCACGAGAGACCCACAAAGCGTGGCCGTCTCGACCACGAAGCACTACCTTACGACCACGAACAATGGGGTTTGCTTCAAAATCCTCCTATAACATCATGTGACCACGGAGATTCGACAGCGGGGGAAAATAGAAAGAAAGAAAAGAAAGAAAAGACACCGCACACGGTGGAGAACGGGGAAAAATTAGTCGGGTAATTCGGCGTTAACTGGAAAACGTTTCTTACGTACCCAGGTAGGAAACTTCTTTACGTCCCATGATGCATGATCCCATCCCCAACCTTGTATGATGCGCGAGGTGTTATGCTTCAGTTCGGAGTGCCCGAGTATGTACTCTGCAACGAGTTCGACGGTTTCTACGGGTTTACAAGCCTTGAGTCACGCGATAGGAGGCACAAACAAAGCAGTGCACACAGCATCGGACACAAACCGACCTTTAACGTTCTTCCCTGTTGACAGCGCAATCTGCCTACTGGCCCCGTACTCGAGCATATGGCAATGAGAGTCTGAAGCACTGCAATCGGCGGAGGAACTACGCCGCAGAAAGGTGCAAACATACCAGTCATTCCTGGTACTACCACTGACCCCTTCGGGATGTAATGCACAGTGAGTTGGCTACCATTGCTTCTCTCTAGGATCTGGTCTGTTTGTTACACTGTGAACAAGAGTAGTAGTACGGCCTACGTTATGCAAAACGTACCAAGACTCCCAATGGCTGCAATACGTTGTCCCTCCACTAGCATACATTCGGCTATAGTGTTGCTGCCATCAACAGTATAGATGGCCTTGTCACCCTCGTTAGAGCAAACCACGTAGGTACTATCCATCGGTCCAGTCTTGCGTGCAAAGTAAATGGCGAGCAATATGACTGAGACAAGCACCAAGGATTGATAAGAGAAATGGCTCCTTTGAATTTGAATTGGAGGGGCTTCAGTAACCTCCGCAGGCGAACTACACTTCGAATTGCCGTTGGGTACGGGTGTGTGCGCGCCGTTTGGCTTGAGGGAAGGTTGAGGAACCATAGATTAGAGGATACAGCTCCACCGCCTTTATAGAAAGTGCGGGTGCTTATCGAAGTCAAAGATGGGAGAGTGGGGATACAAGCAAATTTGTTGCGGGCAAATTTTAGAATAGACGCTCGGAACAAGTGAACCAAATCGTGTTCCATCTGATGGCCGCCCGAACCACTTGAGTTACTATGGACCCCCTAGCCCCTGGGCCGATGATCGTCCGCCCCGTTTGCCAAGCCCCATGCAAGTATCCTGCATATATACGAAATGGCCAACGTCTGTTTAATAAACTGAACATCGCTTGTATGACTTATCATTGTTTTAATGTTCAAACATGAGCTTTTCGGTTGAAAGATAATCAACAACTTAGAATTTCCCTGAAGGGTTGTGAGCGCCTGCAAACACTGCTGAAAATTTGATGTTGGGCAGGTCTTGTACGAATTGTCGCCGATTGTACGTGAACCTTTCCAATAAAAGTGTATACCGACGCTGATTCGGTGACAGATATAGTATTGACCAGATCCGATAATGAGGCAACCGGGTCCAATAAAGATATGCTGCTTACCGACCCATTGACCTGCTCTATACGGTCACCATAAATAAGTACGCATCTCGGAATGCTGCACATTCATATTCATCTGTTGCTAACGACCAGAGTAGTCGGTAGAATGTTGAATCGCTCGCAGCGATAGTTATTACCGCGATCTAACTCGGCCCAGCTTGCTTAGACGGTTACGCAAACGCTTTATCCACATTGAGGCCAGCTATAGACCACGGCGATCATGAAGACCTTCACTCGAATCTGGACATCGAAGATAGCGTACAGAGAGTCAACAATAGGCTCGCCTTCAAGCCTTCAACCAACTACACAATGAAATACTCCCACAGCTTTGCACGGGGTCGTCACGAGCTTCCATCGATGTAGTGCCGAAAAAGAAGTCTAGTAATTCTTCGCTTCCAATTTCCTAGCATAAATATCAAAGCGCCGGTCTTTGAATCACATTTTCACAACGATCTGAGAGCCTGATATTCGACCAGTACATTTCGATCTACGAAGTACACGATCTGAAACATTACATGAGTTATTGTTCGGTATAATGTATTCGACATACATTTGTTTCACAGTGGTGTTCGCGATTCGCATGGTAGTCTCAGCATATCTATTCGTAAAAGGCGCCCAAGCACACTATAGCGCCCAACTATCGCTCTAGAAAGCCCTATGATAACGCTTAGCTTTGTAAAAAAGAATATCCGTTTCGGATAGCATTGGAAATTTTATACCGTATACGCACATGCACATGCGAACTTCCAAGCAATCTAGAAATATTTCAAGTACATGAGGCAGTAGCGATTGATTCTTATTCCGACCTAAGCGCGCAGCGCCACTCTACTTCCTAGGGATCGATTAATCGTTAACGCTCAACGAAATGGTACATGATATCGGATGCATTTACATCTTCTTCCACAGTTATTCTCCGTCTCACTTGACCTACAACTAGCGCTCATGGACGTACGTGCCAGCTGCCGGGACTCACTTGAGATCCGAGTGGAAGAGCATGATTGATTTATATCCGGTGTTCTCGACTCTTAAGATAAAATTAAGCACTCCTTGGCCTGCCTCACGCTGATTTTGCAACAAGCATTTGAGTCAAGATTTTTATCATGAATTCTCCAATTCTTTGGTAGCCGCAACGTGATCCGACAGATGTTATAAACAATGTATAATATTCCTATGGGGACGGAGCTTACACATTTAAGATGGAACGTTTGCCTTAAAGGCGTTCCTGGCTATCGCCACTTGTAGGAATGGATGGTTATGAGTAGCGCTGCGAGGGCTGACATTTATTAAGAAGTTTAGAACAAGATTATGCAAAATCATTCCAAACGTTAGGTGCGCGGCTCGTAGAAGGAATGGTTTGAAAATCGAATTATGGTTTGGTTATGCAGCTTTGAAATGAACCATTAACAGATCAAGTATAGTGCGCTATGCATAGAGAAGTGCAGGCACTACGCGCAGAGTAAAAAATAGATTTTCATATTGTCGAAGCTGAGTCTTCCACGGTGTGTAGACATTTGGGCGTTCAGTGCAAGAAAAAGTAGATGTTTAAGGCAGGTTAAGATGAGGAAACCCACGTAAGAGAATAGATGTAAATCCAAAATTCTCACTGTTGTTATTTCGAATCAGATTACTCATTAGAAATAGCTTCCAAAGCGCGCCCTTACAGGCCAGGAATCATCTACATTTACATTAATTTATATGAGAGGATATCTCAGTTGAATAGAGAAACAGTCTCATTTCACACATTTCATTGATGTTTATGTCAGGTACTACTAGCTTTATATTAAACTCAACGGAAGAGTAAATACTGGGTTACAGTAGCTTACGATCAGATTTCGAGAAATCCGCGGGCGTTGCAGGATATAAAAACCATCAATCTTATCTCGCTAAGCAATGCATTTCTTAGGTAGGATATGCGGATCCAAACATATGGTCAGTGGCTTCCTTTGATAATCTACGAAAGAGACTTTCTATCCTCTCTAAGTTAGTCTACAACAACAAGTGGAGTATATTATATGACCATCTGATATCGTTACGGAAAACATTGGCAGCTTTTCTTTCAAAGCTTAAGTAAACTCGCGATTGTGAGAGTTGAACGTCAATTATAGACTCGAATCGTACTATCACATACTCTGGAAGTTTAATGATGCTAATATGCATAGAAGCAATTGCTACTACCAGTGGAGATCAGAATAACCTATGTTGACGCAATGCTAACTATGACAGTTAATACTAACATCCGTGCTGCTAAATGTAGCACCTGACGAAAAATACACTGACGCTGGCCGAGATAAATAGAAAGAACTCTATGATCTTGGGCTCATTCACAGCTATTAGCTTAGTTGTGAACCTGAATGATACCAGATCCATGAAGAGGCAATAGCAGGAGGAACAATCTGGGTCTTCCTGTGCATGCGTGGTGATGAACAGAAATATCCATCCCGGCTAGATAGAAAACTTCAAGTTATCTCTGGCAGATTACTCATTACCCCAAAAGATTAATAAACGCATTGCAGTTGTAGGACAGATGATCAGTTAAAATAAGGACTGCTGTGAACATCGCGTAAGGATTGTCTTTAGTTTCGCAACCCTAAAGCTCAGTCATTTACAACAGCCTCGCTTGATCAAGGTGCATGTGAGCAAGAAACGTGCTCAGTTTATCAATCAGAATATTGACCAGAAGAAGCAAACATCAACTTGGGCGCTCTTAGTAGGCAGTGCAATGAGGACAGCCAACTGGTTATCGATATCCCCATTACAGACATCAATTAAATCGTTTAAACGAGTCCTTTGAGGTACATTGTTCAAAGAAAATCCATAGCAAAATGATGGCCTAAGCATGGAAGGAATGCGAAAGCACTAACCTATCGGAAAAACCGACAGACCGGGTGAGGTTCAATATCTAGAATATTTTGGACCATAAATACCATTTATCTTTGGACATGGTGAGAAAAACTGAACAAATATGACGTACGCCACTACAAGGCAAAATGAGTTATACAACCATAGCGGGTACATTAATCTTACTAGCTAGCACGACTATGAATAAGTATACATGATGTACTTGTATTTTTACAAACTCAAGTATTTCTCGTTTGCTCCACCGAAGAGCTATGAGAAAGCTCTATGAGGGTGAAATATTTTCTTTCCAGGAATGCCAACGTCCATTCATTCAGCTTAGTACTGTCAATCTTATACTATACCTTATACTCATCATTCGATGAGAGATAAGATACTAAGCAGTACAGTTTTACAGATCATATTACTAGGAGGGGTTTACGTGGGGGAAGAAATTGAGCTTCAGCCTTTGAACCCCCACACTGAACACTTCTTATGTCACTGAGTACGAAATTTCGGCCTCTCCCGCATTTTTCAAGGCAGTGTTTACGACTCTCTGTCCCCATTCTATCTCTCCTCTTGTCTTTTACTGGGAAGCCGGAGATCTATGACTCGAGGCTCCACCAACGCTACGGCCCGTCCCAACATGCATGGTTCTCAAACATCATAAAATTTTCAAGTTGATGGCATAGGTATAATAGTTACTATACTTATCCATAAGAATGGGTTCAATCTTTAGAATCATACTTTCCCCGGGCCGGCCTTTTCCAAGACCGCCGCCAATGCAACGTTTACTTCAACATAGTTAACGCCACTCTACACTCCACCGGATGTGCCCTAAGCTCTCCCTTATTATCCTTCGCATATAGAATTCTGCCCACTCCCTAAGCCCACCCCCGCAACCCGTACAAGTCCCTTATTCTCTACCTCCACTACAACGCAGACTCGTTTACATATCTTATCACGTACTTTGCAGGCTGTCGCATTCAACTTGTCCCGGCTCCTGGGTCCTGGGCGGCCAGGAAATTTTGAAGAAATTATAAATGCTATGAAATAGAATGCAGGGAACCAACAGGGAATGTATGCCAATTAAAATATAATCTTCTCAGCTAATTTCCTCCTATCCTAGATGAAACTCAAACGGTGACTACACAGTTAACTGCGGACAACAGTGTACGCAGCACAACGCAGCCATCTGTTGCCACTCACCGATGCTATTATTGATACATAACTACCGTGCCCGGCGTTGAGCCACGTGAGAAACTTATCAAAGCTTACGTACCGTACTTATTAATATTAATGTTTGGCTAATCAAGGTTCTACTCAACTCAAACTCAACTTCTACCTCAAAGTTCGACTTATGTTGTGCATCTTTATGATTGAAGTATAGTTATATGTCTCTCTCCGTTACTTTTGTCATCTTTCACTGTCAAGGAGGACACGTTTATTGCGTTTATCCAAAGGTCATCTTTAAGCCTGCGCATGCTGCTCCGCTCTTGCCGGGAATCCTAACAATCAACAAACAATTGGTAAGCGCCAATCAATTAATCATTCAATCTACCTATCACAGCCATCAATGCATCACCAGCCACCGCGCTCCCTGTAGCCAACTGTAACTCCTCTTCCTCCTAGGAGTAAACAGGACGCCATGAAGCTCCCCTTCCTCCTCACACTTCCACTTGTACACGCTCTTCAAGTTCCTCTAAGTCTAACCACAAGTGATGCCTCCTCATCTCACATGAAACAAAAGTTTTCGTCTCCTCTCTTCTTTCGCACTGGTCTTCCTCCGGTCTCTCTCTAGCAGTCGTTCGCCAGACTCCGAACTCCACCGACCCATGGTATACCGAATTCGCCTCTTTTGGTATTGCAACAGCTGATGGAAAAGCCATGGACGAAAACACTATATTTGCAATTGCGTCCAATAGTAAACTTTTTCTCGCTGTTTCTGTTGGTCTTCTCATACACAACGAAACTCTGCAAACCGAACGCGAGCATGCAGGCTTGAAGAGATTGGAGTGGCGTTCAAAGATTGGTGATGTACTCGGTGACGAGTGGGGTCTTTGGGATGAAGATATGAGCCGAGCAGTTACGGTTCAGGATATGCTCAGTCATCGAACTGGCATGCCCAGACACGATTTCTCTGGTGCTGTGAGGGACGGTGGTGTTCCCGAGATGGTAGACCTATTGTTACACTTCCTCCTGCTTCATAACTGACGACATCTCTCGGGCGCAGATCAGAACTCTTCGTTACCTCCTCCCCTCCGCTACGCACCGCGAAACCTTCCAGTACAACAACCTGATGTTCGAAACCCTCTCCCACCTTCCTCAACACCTGCTCAATGTCTCTTACGAGTCGTACGTCTCCAACCACATATTCAAGCCACTCAATATGTCATCCACGACATTTTCGATAGCTGAAGTTGAAGCCTGGTCTGCTGACCCAAAGAGGAAGGAAACATTTGCACATGGTTTCCAATGGCATGCTAGGGATGTGGTAGAGAGGAGGAAGGGCGAACTGAGAGCGACAGTTCCGTATTTCTCGAGACCTGGGGAGGAAAAATATGGGCTGGTGCCGGGGGCGTGCTGACTACCACAAAAGATTTGGTATGTGTTAACCGAGACGTTCTCCCGATGTTTCCCCTTGCTTTGAATTTCTTATTTTCGTGATCGAGAATGCCATCGTGCTGCTTAATGTGCCAACGACTGGTATTCGAACGCGCCAAATTTGACTCCTGTCTTGCAGGTTTCATCTTACAATTTCTCTTTTCTTTCACTACGCAATGCGTGCTTTATATCTGGTGCGCAACGTTCTCTCAATGATCGTCCCCCAGGGTCACATCCTTGCTCCTGCCCTATTTCTACATGCTCTGCACATAAACTCACCAGTTACTGTTTAGTCAACCTGGGCCGCAACGTTGCTCAACCGAGGAAGACACCCTTATACCAACGAGTCCGTTATACCAACCGAAATCCTCGACCACGTAGAACGAGGAATATCTGTAGCAGAAGGGAAGCCTTCCGACCCTGAGCTTGTGAGTCACAGTCTTTGCTTCTCCATGTTTTCACCTCAACGAACGCCTTTCAGTCACCTAGACTCTATGGCTCAGGCTTGATTCGGTACCACTATCAAGGCCACGAACTCCTCGAGCACGGTGGCAACAACCCGGGATTCAAAACCCAGCTCGCTCGCTTCCCACAGGGCAATCTTGCTATTATATCCCTGAGTAACGATGCCAATGGTGGATGGGCTCTAGAGGCTGCGAAATGGAGAGTTGCAGAGGATATTTTGGGGCTTGAGAAGGTTGACTGGACTGCTAGGTATGTTTGTTCCCCTCTTTCGTTTAGAGTGGTTTTGCTTAAGAGTGAGAAGATACGAGAAAATATGGAACAACTTCCTGAATGACAGTGCGCAGGTTACACCGCGTCCTGAACCAGTGGCACTACCTAAGAAGCCTATTGAGCTACTAGGAGAGAAGACATTTCACCACCCCACCTATGGCACTCTGCGGCCGTGTGTGGTCCCTTCAAGCTTGGAGCTTTTGCCGAGCTTCAGGCACCACCACAATGACTGCGCTCCTACCCTTGAGGCGCCAACGGCAAACATGGTCTTGTCCCGAAGCAACCTCTCTATTCCGACCATTATCGTACCTTGGAAACGGTTCTTCGCCACCCATCTCCGTCTCACACACTTTCAAGGAGATGTATTTAACATCACCGTGGTATGGGGGAATGCGGAGGTGAGGAAGGAGGAGGGTTTCTTCGCTGGTGGCGAGGGTGAAGAAGATGACGGCGCGATGCTGCTTCTGCAAGATGAAAGGTTCCAGCTGGAGTGGGTTCATGAACCAGAGGAGGGACTTGCATTTAGAGGCGGATTTTGGGGGAAGGAGGGGTTGGATGCAAGGGAGCCGGAGGAGAAAGAGGGAAAGGGGAGTGCGGAAGTATGGTTTGAAGCTGTGTGATGAATAAGTTTGCAGGGAGATAGCGATACACTTCTTCTGTAAGTAACTGACAACGACGTGAATAGAGGAAAGATACTCTAGTCATCATTTTAGGATACATTGGACGGTGGCTGACTACGGACTAGGTTTACACCAGGATTCGCTCAGTCTGGTTGCATCCTCAAGCTCTCATGATAAATACTTTAATATCTGTATTTTTCATGGTCTCGACCGGGTTTCAAATGATTCGTTGTCTTTGCTACTGAAAACATGTTGCATACATACATGTAATGGCAATCTGAAATTGCAAGCGTTTTCCGAGTTTTTCAAAGGAAGTCTGGGAACATCTTTCCAAAGACGGCAAACCTGGTCACTTAGGCAGATAATCAAGATATGGGCGCTTGTCTACAGCGCCTTTTGAATTTCTCCTGAGTTTTAACTTGTACGTACAGAGTCCAGACAATATCCAGTGGGATCTAGTTTAAAGCAATGCTATAGTAAGTAGTAAGACCTGGTCACCTAATGATATGCTACTTCTTAGGGATCTTAACGAGGTCTTAATTCCTCTCAGATTACCCCTAACTATACAATGTTCTTCACTTCTTCACATTGCGGAAGTCTACGATGTTGTGATATATAGTCTTCCCTCTATTTATAAAAACGATTATAGGGTAAAGGAATGTAAATTTGAAGTGAGTGAGTCACTGACAAAAATCACAAAAATAGATCACGAGTCTCACCGGCACGACCCAGAGTACTGATGCATGATGGCGGTTGCAAGTCACAATGATACCACTACGGCACTACCTAATTGGACTGGCTAAACCCTAGTCTCCTGAGCCTCAATCTCGAGAGCTCGAGTATTTAGTGACTCAGGTTATGCGCGTCTCATAGAAGCTGTTGCAACCATCCGTCAGACACGCGCACGGATAATGATATTGTCCGAGCGTGCGACAATGCCGGAAGACATACGTGCTTGATACGGCTACGCTCCGTACCTGTAAATCTCTAACACACCTATATAATAGGGGCTGTGGAATCAAGCAATCTTTAACCTTGCTCACCTTTCATCATCTCAATAATGTCTCCTACAACATCTCTTCGTATTGCAATCGTTGGAGGTAAGTTTCTATCCTTCAACTTCTTACTCCATCCCTATGCTAATTTATATAACTACAGCCGGGCCAGTCGGTCTAACTCTTGCTCGTCTTTTTGAGTTTTACAAGATTTCATGTACAGTATACGAGCTCGAGATTTCTCGTACGCTTCTTCGTAACCAGGGCGGGACCCTAGATATCCACAAAGACCTTGGCCAGAAAGCTCTTCGAGCAGCGGGACTGATAGACGAATTCCGTGCAAAGATGAGAGTAGAAGGCGCGCAGATGCGCATTCTCGACAGTCGAGGCAAGGTTCTCATGGACGACAGCGAACACGGATCCGAGGGTTCTCAGGGGGGATCTCCCCCCGAAGAGGATAGGCCCGAAATCGATCGTCTCGTTCTCCGTGAGATTCTTCTCAACTCGATTTCACCTTCGACTATCAAATGGGGCTTCAAACTGACAGGTGTCGAGCAAAATAATGCGAAGTTCGACTTACACTTTGCCAATGGCTCAGTTGAGTCGGGATATGATCTTGTCATTGGTGCCGATGGTGCCTGGAGCAAAGTCCGTCCTCTGGTTACAGATGCGCTACCCCAGTACTCCGGCATAACCTGTATCGAAGCTCGCCAATACGACGTAGACCAGAAACACCCCACTCTTGCCAAACTTGTTGGAAACGGGTCTTGTTTCCAGTTTGGCGATAGGACTGGAAGGGCGCTCATGGCGCAGAGGAATGGCGACGACTCTATTCGTACCTACGCGATGCTTCGCGTTCCCGAGACTTGGGTCAGCACTTGCGGTATTAATTGGGAAGATGACGGTGCAAAGGAGGCGCTGATCGCAAAGGAGTACAGTGAGTGGGCGCAGGAGTTGAAGAATCTGGTTTTGCAAAGCGACGAGCCACTGATCAGGAGGCCTCTGTATATGCTTCCCGTTGGGTTCAAGTGGGAATCTAAACTTGGGTAAGCTTTATCATTTTTCTGTCAATTACATGTAGTTTTTTAACTTTTGTCCCTCAGCGTAACTCTCGTTGGCGACTCGGCTCACGTGATGACTCCTTTCGCAGGCGTCGGCGTGAACCTTGGTATGATGGACTCGTTGGAGCTCTTCCAAGCAATCAAGAAACATCTTGACGCTCCTACCGAATTTTCTTTGAAAGACGCTCTGAAGGAATACGAGACTCAGTTGTTCTCTCGTTCAGAGATACACGCCGTGGAAACCTTTGCCAATTTGGAGACATTTTTCACAAAAGGGTGTACAGCGGAGGAGATTCTGCAAAAGATGGCCGAGGCTATGGGTCGCGGCCCAGAGAAGAGTTAAAGTTGAACAGGTGTTACTACTGGATTTTGTATTTCGTTTGGGTCAATTAGCTTGAGGGTTTTATATAGGTAGGTAAGTGCAAGGGATATCAGTATATTAGCAGGTAAGTAAAACACGGACGTAAAGTATGTACTTACTTTAAAAATGTAATTGTACTACGCACAATACCTTCTTCATGTGATTCTACTGTCATATTTTTATGGATATGTCTACACATTGAACACTTAAGTGCAGTTTTAACTAATTAATACTGTATCGCGAGGGATGGCGTGGAGGTTTCATTTCCTACAAGATTAATTCTATTTAATACCATGTAAAATTATACTGTTGTTGTAGAATTTTGAGTGAAAGTCAAAAAAACTTGATTGTAGATTAAGCTTGACGGGGACGCTTGAAGCTTGAAGGGTGGGCAGCCTGGGCGTCAGGATGGCGCAGGGGCGGCGCGATGCTGTGCAGTACGAGCAAACATTAACAAATACGTAATACCGATGGTGCGTGGGAAGCTATGCGACTCGCGAGAGTCGGTAGGAAGCCCACTGAAGGTTCTTACTGTCTTTATCTCTCATCCATCTGAAAAGAAACAGGTCAGTACTTTGACTATCCTACTACATAAAAATAGAGCCAAATCTGGGTAGATGCTGCTAATAGCGGTGAGGGACTCGGAAAGTGGGCGTTGTCATTGAAACATTGACCAGTGCGCAACAAGTGCGTGTATCGACACAATCACTCAGCTCACTGGTGCTACATTAGGCAAATACTACGGGCGGAATCGGATGGAATCCAACCGTTTCCGCTTTTACGAGTTCAACAGGACGTTGATTTTATGGCGGTAATTCACTGTCCGAGAACTTCATATACATAGGGATGTGTGAAATCGAACAGTTTTGATTTTCGCCTTGCTCATTCCCCCAAAATGTCTCCTACAACGTCTCTTCGGGTTGCAGTAGTCGGAGGTTAGCATTTCATTTAATTTTTGGACCGGCTGGTCTTACTCTTGCTCGTCTTCTGGAGCTTAGAGTTCCATGCAAAGATGAGAGTCGAAGGGGCACAACTACGCATTCTCGACAGTCGAGGGAAGGTTCTTATGGACACTAATGAGCACATGGGTGCTGCTCCGCAAGTCGGCCCCCCTTCCGAAGGAGACAAGCCAGAAATCAATCGTCTCGTTCTCCGCGAGATTCTGCTCAATTCGATTACTCTTTCGACCCTCAAATGAGGTTTCAAACTTACTCGAGTCCAGCGGAATGGTGCGAGGTTTGACCTATACTTTGCCAGCGGATCCGTTGAAACAGATTACGACCTCGTCATTGGCGCGGATGGTGCCTGGAGCAAGCCCGCTCTCTGGTTTCCGATGCGCTACTTCAGTACTCTGGCATCGCCTGTATTGAAGCCCGCGTATACGATGTAAATGAGATACACCCTGGTCTCGCAAAACTCATTGGAAACGGATCGTGTTTTCAGTTTGCTATGGGGTTGGGAGAGCACTCATGGCGCAGAGGAACGGAGACGTGGATCAGCACTTGTGGGGTAGATTGGGAGAAAGATGGTGCAAAGGAAGTGTTGATCGAAAAGGAGTATATCGAGTGGGCTCAGGAGTTGAAGAATCTCGTTTTGGAAATCGACGAGCCGTTGATCACGAGGCCTCTGTATATGTTTCCCGTTGGTTTCAAATGAGAATCCAAACCTGGGTAAGTCTTCTTAGATTCGTTGTATTCGTTATGCATTATTCTCTAATTTCTGTCCCTTAGAATAACTCTTATTGGCAACTCGGCGCACGTAATGACTCCCTTTGCAGGTGTCGGTTCCAACCTCGGTATGATGTATTCTCTGGAGCTTTTCCAAGCAATCAAGAGACATCGATGCTCCCACAGATTTTTCTTTGGAAGACGCTCTGAAGGAATACGAGAACCGACTGTTTGCTCGTTCAGATAAATATGATGCGCTGACCTTCGGTAATTTGGAGATGTTTTTCACGAAAGGGTATACGGCGGAGGAGATTTTGTACAAAATGGTTGAAGTCATGGGCCTTGACCAGCCAAAGGAGAGCCAGCGAGGGACGATTAATGTTGTAATTCTATTAAAGTACTTATGATGATTTCTTATGGGGATATCATTTCCCTAGAACTTATAGTCACTGAGCTGAATCAGAACCGTTGTAATATTTGCATTTTCACATCAAGTTGTCCGATTTCTCTCAAATTTAATACACAACCTGATAGCGACATCCATCAACGACCCAAATTTTACTAAACAGTGACATTATGGCATTGTGATTTATTGTCCCACACGGAGTATTATGTTCGTTCGTCTGCTTTCGTCATCAATAAATTCGTTGGGTTGGAATCAGAAATACAAATACACAGGAAGCGATACATCATAGGTTATTCGGAGGGGCGACTTTCAGACTACTAAGTGGTTGCTTCCAAGTACCATCGCTGTAACATTTGTTAGCAGGAATTCAAGCATTCATCAAATAGAAGCATACCTGATTCGGATTGGAACCATCGCATGCCCATAGTTGAATCTACGAGTCACTCGTTAGTAAAAATTGTATAATCGAATGGAGCATCAAGTTGGGCCAAACCTGATTTCCATTGTCCAAACGTCCATCGGTGAGATCCATACAAAGATTCGGATGCAACATCCAGCTGATATGGTCCTCAGGAAGTATAACCACGTTCGGATCTGAATGCTGGAACTGCTGGTTTGCATTTCCATCGACACATGTCCATACCTGGAGCTTGGCTCCGTTCGCAGAACCCCCATTAGTAACATCGAAGCACTTGTTCGTTCCAGTAGGTTGAATTAGCGAGCCTTGAAAGTGCCATTTCTGATTTGGGTTTCCATTGCGGTAGAGGCAGTCCTGAAAATAGTTCTTACTTAGCGAAGTCTTTGGGTTTTGAATAGTATGTCATACCTGTATTTGTACTGGAGCACCATCATAGTTACCAGGGATTGTCAAACACTTTCCAGCGTCGGATGTCTTGATTAGATAAGTCTGTGCTTGAGGATATGGATCAGGACAGCTCGGATTACTGTCTACCCGCAATGGAGTGTTAGGGTAATGCGTAAGAGCATGGGATGCATACTATATGCGATACATTGGAGTTAGCAACGAACGTAACTTACTACGAGAAGATGTAGGAATTCAACTCACATCATAGAAGCAGTACGTGCCACTGGATCCGCCAGTGCCATCGAAGTGCAAGTAATCACACTGAAGCCAGCGACCGATGATGGCAGCTCGTACTAAGCCATAGGTAAGACCTTGGTAAGACAACTGGTTAACACAGGCACCGAGGTTCAGGTTCCAGGGTGCAGCAAAGACTACTGGAGTACATAGAAAGGCTAGGAGAATGAAACTTGTCATTATTGCCAATGTGGGGTAGAGAAAACATGGAGAGGCTTGAGTTTCGCACATTTATACCATATAGCAGTCGATTAAGGTTTGAAGAATACAAGTACAAAAGTGCCGTCAAGATGGTGTGGTATTCATCATAGAGGTCATTGGGCCTAAGGCGACAAAGATCTAGGAGGTGTACTGTCGACGTTACAGTGTATACGGCTAGAATATGCATACCAAACCGGTCACCATGAACTGCTGTACTAAGTCTTCTATATGAAGTGTTGTGCGTTGACAACTGATGTTTCATTCTCCAAAGCTTAAATACTCGCCTTTTGGATGGTCAAGTGATAAAATTAGATAAAATAGACGGAAAGACTGACCTTGAAACGATTTTCAGCAAGGGCATGAGAATGATTTTTAGAAGTCGCGTTCAAGTGAAAGAACGTTCAACCACGGCAGTCGCCCTAACTATCCAACAAGAGCTCATTGCGCTGAGACTGGAAATAGGCTGAACTTCTCTTGAAAAATAACAGGGAGAAAATGACCTGGGGTCGGCGCGCGATCAGGTTAGGGGTGGACGTTTGTAGAAGTGTTTCTCCAAAATCTTTACTTTACACAAAAAAACTTGTAAATTTAGCATCGATACGGAGATCAAAACCAAAAATCAGATACAAAATTGCTCGTGTTAGACAATCCAACATCCATTTGAGATTAAGCAGTCGCCTCCAAATACCATCGTTATAGGTTAATGAAATCTATTAGTCAGGGATGGAGTGGTCATGAAGTTGCATCGCACCTGGTTGGGTTTGAACTAGTACATTCCCATAATTGAACCTGAGAGTGGAATCAGAAAATAACACTCGAAGAGATCGGTCAAGCTTAACCTGATTTCCATTGTCCAAACGTCCATCTGTGAGGTCCACGCAACGATTCAGATGTAACATCCAGCTAATGTGATCTTCAGGAAGTGCAAACACGTTCGGATCCGTATGTTGGAATTGCTGGTTGACATTTCCATCGACGCATGTCCATACTTGGAGCTTGATTCCGTTCGACGAGTTTCTATCAGTAACATCGAGGCACTTGTTCGTTCCACTTGGTTGAATAAGCGAACCTTGGAAGTGCCATTTCTGATTTGTGTTCCCGCTACTGTCGAGGCAATCCTAAGAACATTATTTAGAGATTTAGGTCTTTGGATGCAATGAAAGGTTAAGACGCACCTGTGTTTGAACTAAAGCACCATCGGAATCACCAGGGATTGTTAGGCACTTCCCAGTATCGGATGTCTAGATCAGATATGTCTGGGCTTGAGGTAGCGGATTGGGACAGCTTGGATTACTGTCTACCCGAAGTAGTGTGTTAGGATAATGTGTAAGCGCATGGGACGCATACTACATGATAATGATCAATGGCAGCATAGAATGGAACTCTGCGAAACTCACATCGTAGAAGCAGTATGTTCCGACAGAACTGTCAGCATCAATATGGTGCAAATACTCGCACTGAAGCCAGCGTCCGAGGACGGTAGCGCCCACTATACCATAAGTATCACCGTCGAAAGATAGCTCGTTGGCATAAGCGCTGAGGTTTGACTGCCAGGGCGCAGCAAAGACAGTAGGGATGGTCAAAGCAGATAAGAGAGTAAACGTTGAAATCATTGTAAATGGAGATCTTCAGAATATATGGTGAGGTGTAGGATTCACGGATCCTTTATACACTAGGTGTCAAGGTGATTTAGTATTTGGCGGTATTCATCACTAATGTCATTGGACCAAAAGCGATACAAATCTTCGAAATATGACGGCCTACATTTTAATAGATTTGGCTAGAGTATGCGACATTAAACAGTCCAGCCTGGTAGACTGTGCAGGTTCTTCTATATGAAGTGTTGTACGTTGACCAGTCAGACCAGTCCCAGCATCGCAAAGCTTAAATACTCGCCGTTAGGATGGCCAATGATAAGAATAGATGGCCTAGAAGAGAGTCTCGCCATTCCCCAAGTTAAAGCACGGATCTAAGGATATTATTTTGGAGTCGTGATAAAGATAAAGAACGTTCGCTCATAAGCCTCATAGTAGTCGTGAGGGAATGAGACACCACAGTCAAGCCACGGTCAAATCAACTTGTTGTGGTTGAAATACGAGGTCGAGAGTCGAGGCCAACAGTAAAGTCCGCTTTGACTCCGCTGATGGCAGTATCCCGACTCCGAGTGGCCCGACCACTCCTGCTGCTGCATATAACACTGCCCCCAGAGTATTCATTATTTCTCTTCCAAAAACATCACTACATTACAGAAAAGCAAAGAATATAGATCACTGCTATACTTGGTGGATCCTGATGGGCTCTACGCAGTGTGCCCTGACTCACATGGAATGTGCATTGAACGTAAGTTTTGCGGAATTCCGAAAACCAAGTTCATTCGTATTATTTATGTATTATATTCCTCAGAGACACGGTGGACTTTAAATTTGTCAGCTCACAACTTTTGAAATACGAAGAACTGGAGAAAACTCAAAGAAAACTGGTCCAGCTTCTACTCAGCGCTTACATGTCAGCTGAGCCTGCAGCCCGCCGGGGGTAGATATCTTCCGCATCATGATCTGATTTGCTCACGATAAGTAATCGGTCCCTTATAAAGTCTAGGATTCTTCGGGCTCCACAAGACCAGTCACAGTTCCATCTATCAAAATGAGCAGCCGGAGACATCATCGAGCATCCTCACAGTATGTGCTTACTACGAAATTACATCTGCGAACTTGATCAGTTAACGTGCACGTTGAAGTGCACCTCAGCCTATTTCATGGGCTCCATCGGAAGGCTCTAACGCACCACCCTGGCTTGCTCCACCTCAGAATCCCATACCACGCCCATCCAGTGCTCAAAGCTGGAATGCTGCTGCCCAACCAACTTTCCCTTGGGGAGGCCCCAGCAACGTTTATGCAGCTCCATACTCACCCTTCATCGTCAATGTTCAACCTCAAGTTGCTCCCCAACCATCTCATCCGCCGAATACTCTGTACGCTCCTGCTCCTGCACACGATATTAGGCGTGCAAGTTCCACTGGACCATATCCGGGAACGCATTATTCTGGCTTCCAGCAAACCATTCCATCTTATGTGCAACCTGATACGTTCGATGAACGGAATCTTGCTAGACGACCTAAGGATTGGAGGGATGATTATGAACCCCATTATGGGGTAAAATCACTACTTCATCTAGTAGGAAGGAACCGATCTGAAGTTGAAGGTTCGTTTTTTGTTTACTCTTCTAGTTTTGTGTTCTTAACGACATAACCTACAGAATACACTGACCCTGTTCGACGCACTCTCCATACCCTCATCACGTACTCCTCACACAATCCCTCAATCTATTATGATCTCCGCTGTAATCCGTTGCAAGCCGGTAGCTTATCATTCCCAAACCTGCAAAGGCAGTTCAACGATCTTGATCTAGCACAGCTTGCAACACAGCCGCCAGCACACTTCTTACGCCTCATGCATTCATCTCTTCCTTGGTACATCGATGTCCGCGCTAGCCACCCTAACGGAATAACCCTCTACGACGTGCTCACGCAGGCATTTAACCAGCTGGCGACTGGTATCCAGTCGCGACATTATTACAATGAGGTTCTGAGCAACGAGGACCGGGAGGCGATTGGGTACGCATTCCAGGAGCGTACCCGTGCAGACCCAGGTTTGGCTCGACAGGGAGTATGTCAGGTGGATTATATGGGAGATAAAGTTATTTTTGAAGGCTTAGCGAGGGGTTGGAATGGAATGTGGGAAATGAAAACAAGATCGACAAATGAGAAGAGGCGCTGATACTGTATACTACTTGGTAAGCCACTAGAATTCGTACTAAGTAGACTTTTCTCACATAGCAAAATTACATTGGTTTTAGAAGTCTTCAACATGTATATTTTTATTGGATTTACTTACATTGTCTGACAAACCATTCGTACTGAAACTCGGTCTTTTGTGCCTATGGGGAGTTCAAGGTGGAATGTCTCAGAAATATAACAATTCTTCAGCGAATACGGACTTCAATACAAGTTACAGAATACATATCGAATATGGTAAGTCGACGTTGTATTATTTAAGACCCAGCCTGAGTGGTAGAGCTGCAAGATCCAGAGTTAGGATCAAGACTGAAGGTGAACCTGGCACCGGTTGAGATCCTCCCTTCTCCGCCCTACGTATAATTATTGTGAATTTTATCAAAAATTCAATAAATGTAAGTGCACGTACCTGGCTGCATTTATTTGCTATGTTGTTCAAGACAGTTTCGCAGTTAACTTGACTGGGAGGTCCAGCGGAATTGATAGAATTGAGGGCAGTGAAATCACCTGTTAAGTTGAAGAGTTTGATTCATGTGTAAAAAAAAATAGACATATAAATGCGTACATCGTTGCCCATTGACATTGAAGCATCTAGCACCGTTGTCCCCGGGGCGGAACTGTGCCGTAGGTCAGTTTAATTTTTAGTGATATTTTGCTATGGCTGTTACCTGAGATAGGGCAACATCAGCGCAGAAAGTATTGACGAAACTAGCGCAATTATTGGCTCCGCTGACCCCGGAGGTGTAGCACGTAGGTGGGACTTGTGCAAGCGCAAGCGGGGCGGCGGCCAAGCCAAGTAGACTGATGACAGACTGTGAATTGTTAAGTACGAAGTAATTGATACGAAGCAAGCCACATACCGTGAACTTCATTGCTGGAAGGCAAATGTATCTGAGGAGGATACTGATCTTTGACTCCACGAGAATAGTGTACGCGTCTTAAGTACGTTCGAGTGACATTCCGAACTGCTGGAATATCACCTCTAGAAGTCAAAGTCGTCATAGTGGCATCGAGTAGTGAGTAAGGCTGTGGAACCAGGTAAAGAATTCCGTTTCTTCTAGTGTTCAGCCAACACGAGAAGCAGAACTTGAACATAAGTGCTGTGTAAGTATGTATGCTGTCTAACTAAGTGTTTGGTGTTTGCTTCTTTGCACGTTTCTTCAAATTTAAAATCAAAATCAAGCTACATGTGTGTTAGCGAAGTAGCATAAGCAGCGGTAATGGCTTCTTGAGCTATTTCTTATAGGTAATATACTTATGTCTACCCTTACTGGAAGTGTATACATTATTGTCCAAACTCTCCACAGGAATTACAGTGGTGGTTACGCAAAAGTTCCAACCCTTGCACACCATTCCGCTGAGTACGTTATAAGGACGTGATGTCCGGACTCCGTACGATGTCAGAGTACTATCTCCAAAGGGAGAAAACTGTCCAAATGTCATATACAATCAGTCCGAATATCATACACGAAAGAAAAGACTGTTCGAATCATCCGTGAAATGCCAACGAGTCAAAAGAAAAAAGAAAAACGGCCTAGTTCTCATACCAGTACTCCCTAAGACACTTCGGCCTCCCAAGATTCTCAACCTGCCACACCCGATCCGCCTCATGCCCACAAACGACAACAGCAGAAGGTCTCCCGTAAGGCTGATCAATATTCTGATTATGATCAAAATACGTATTCCCCATCCTATACCTCTTATCCACATTCACGGCCTGGATCCACCCAAAAATAAACGGTGCACCTAAAGCAATTGCACGACCAAACGTAGGCATAACGTCATCTGCTATCTTCATAGAGGTTCGATAGCCGACTACAGCGTGCATCCCGTTGAACACCTTGAACCAGTCGTCGAAGGCGCGGCGGCGTTCTGATACAGGGAAATCAGTGGGAGTTGGGATGACAGAGCACGCGTGGAGTATCCAATATGCCAAGGACCCTCCTGCGCCGCCACCATATCTCTCCTTGGGAACATCGTCGTCGATGTCAACCAAGTCACAGCAGTTTTTCTCGGTGCTAAATAGATGCCAGTTCCCGTGAACTTCGAGTTCGGCGACATGCACATCGTTGATGAAGCGGTTCTTGTCCGATGTGAAGAGGTAAGGGTATGCCCAGTAGTACTGGCTATCGACAAAATCGGCGAATGGGGACGACTTGCGCAGGTTGGAAAGGAAATTTTGGGCATTGGTGACCCATTGCTTGACGTCGTCGCGTACGACGTATCGTCCTACTTTGATGTTCGGTAGAACGCCACGCCGGTCGATCGTTTTCGAAGCACCAGCATGACACTCAGAATCTGGAAGGACAGGATCAGGAACGGAGTCCTTGGACACTACCACGGGAGGCAAGACTTCAGGACTCCCTTTACCAACTGGGAAGTAGGACTCAATACGAGAAGGGATTACAGTCGAATTGATGGTATCAGCATGGATAGTAGACCAAACGCGAATGATAGGTTGAATGAACTTCGAACCAGAGTCATAGAAGCATAAGTCGATGCCTTCAACTTCCACTAGACCGGTCTCTTTGCCTATGGATGTTAAAGAAGCCTTAATGTAATCGTACATCGTCTTCGTCGAGTTAGGCTTTATGAGTTTCCCTGTGAGGGTAGCTGAGTGCCATAGGTACGACAGGGAATGGATGTTCTCGTATATATCGAAGCTGAATGAAGCTGTACTCCCGGGACCGCAGACAGGATACAAACGACCACTGTTCGTGGTGATGTTACGTTGGATGAGAGCGTTCGTGAGGTACACTTGAGGATCAGGGGTGGATTGCTCTTCAGGTAAAAAGTCGACCCCAACAAGGCTGTTTCCTGCCACAACACTGACGTTCGTATGTTTCGTTGAGATTAACGAATTGGAAGGCTCGGGTAATGGTGATCTCTGCTCCCTCTGCTGGTGGTATAGAGCTGAGATCAGGAAAGACTTGCGTTTCACCAGTGGTGCTATCGACAAAGGCTACTAGCCTGTCACCGTCGTACGCAAAGTGACCACTTAATGACTCGTTGAATAGCAAAGAGACATTTGGAGCGGAGGTGTCTATGATCTCTCTCAAAAGAGCAGGGGGAATCGTGCCTGAAGAACCGACTGAGAAGACTAGCAGAGCTTCATCAAGGCATAGATTTTCGAGGAGTGAGTGGTCGAGAACAACCCAGGCAGAAGAGATAGGTAAAAGGGATACGAGAAACTAGAACAGAAGCTTGGACAGCATATTGACGCCCTAATTGGGAAACGTGAGATTGAAGGAAGAGAAAAGGAAGCGATCTACTAACCGTTCGAATTTCGAGGGTGTAGCGAAAGCTGTAGTCTGGATCTTGCTAAACCAACTCTCCTACCTGTTTTTATACGACTTTCAAATGCACAGCAACGACAGGAAAGAGTCTTCGTTACATGCTTGTTCCTCTTTCCCCTGATGAGACTGAGACTCAGGATCTGGTGGTGCATCGTGGCTCAGTCGTGGTTTATACCAAAATTATATTGCATTTTATTGGGAAAGCAAGTCCTTGGCGATACATGTGGAGTACGCAGAGGGTGGTTCAATTTGTCAATGTCGACAACGATCAGGCAAGTCACTGGCAATACGTGACGAGTGGTTTTAAGGCTAGAAGTTAGCTATTCATAAGAAAGGTACGGTATATCTCTTTAGGATATGCAATAGGAAGAGCGGTCACTGGTGAAATTGAAAGCTGGTCATGGGGGTAGAGAGTAGGACGCGTCTGCACTTCGTCGCAACCGCTCTTGAGCAACAACGACAAACAAAGCGCAGGGTCAACTAGACATGTGCAAAAGTTAAAATTAGATATTTTGGAATGATCCGAAATTCAATTTAAATACGAATCTAATGCTGATTCGGTTGCCCAGCCGTAGGTTGCCATTGACTTTTGTCAGTGAGCTTGGGTCAAACTTGGAGAACTTTCTCCCCCCACGTCCTCCTTACTTACTCATCCATCTTCTCTCGGAGTCGCAATTCGAATATGGCATAGGCCGCCTCTTTGTACTAGTTAACGCTCACTTACGAAAGCGTCAGCACATAAGGATTGCCGAGAGAAATTCTCTGCGAGGGAATGGTGACCAAGCTTGACTTTTACAATGATCTCCCACTCATCCACCCAAGCGTTTGCAAGGAACTGCGCGTGTTGTAAGTATCTCCGTATTATCATTCTTTCGATCGTGATCTAATGGTATCGAAGTGGTAGGACTCATTTCAGTTATCGTTGATGGTTTGCTTTGTGCGAGGAAGGAGTACAGATATGTCTGGCTGTAAGTCCCTTCCAGGTACTATATTACCATTGATATACCCCTATTGTAGACAACCCTGGTCGAGGGTCAAGTTACTCTACCTTTTCTCTCGCTATGGTGCAATTGTAGTACAAACGTGAGCAGATACAAGTATCTTTGCTCTGCGAAAGCTCGCTGACTAAGATGCAATTTCAAAGTGTAACATACGCAGTAATATCGTCCTCTTCCCTCCTGTCCGACCCACACATATGCTACAACTGGATTCTATTCCAAGATATCTCTTTCGCGAGCTTATATTTCGTCTTTGAGCTGGTGCTAATGCTACGAGGTAAGCTCCGCATCATATTTCCCTCCTCTTCTCAGCCAATTAGGATTGCACCCGATAGTATATGCATTATACAAAAAGTCCCTCCGCATAGCAACAATTTTCACACTTGTCTTCCTTCTCGAAATAGCTTTTTCCGTGTACATCGCCGTTTCTATTATTCCACACTTGGAATGGGACGACAAGTGTATTGTAACAGATGCGCCGAAGGTTGTCGCTGTATCCGGGTAAGTATTGATATATTTTTAAAGACCGTCTAATTATCGCGCGCAGTTTAATGTTATTGCAGAATCAAAGTATCATAGCCGGACTTACTCTATGGCGGTATCGACACGCCATCAAGGACGGATGGGCGAATGTACCGGTTGTTAAGCTTGTAATTAGGGATGGAGTGTGGATATTTTGCGCTGTTACCGGTATAGCTCTTCTTTCTGACTACAGAATCAAGAATAAATTACTGACGTATGAATGCATAGCGGTGTTTGCAGCCACCATACCATACTCGATATTCGTAGAACACATGAGCCACGTATTCTTTTCGTCCGTCTTCCTTCCACCTCATGAGGGTATTTTGCTGATTGCACTTTTACAGACTTCTCGTAACAATTTTATCAGTACTCGTAAGCCATTCATTCATCATTATCCTCATCAGCACTGACAGAATATCGCCAATAGGCATGCAGACTCATCCTGAATATGCAGTCCCTCATCCCCACGGATCAACCAAATGGCATTCGTACACATGACACAGAAGAAGGCCTTCAACTTATATCTTTCACCGACAGTTTCGTTTCATGCGAAGACAGCGAGGATGGCGTCGATAGTCTGGTAGAAAGCACTGGGTGAACAAGGGACTGAGCGAAAGATTAGATAGATGGGGTGATTCGAAGACTATAGAAGTAAAAATAGAGCACTGTAATTTTGACTAACTGATCAAGCCAGTGACCTGGGCGTTTTACCAATGAAGATGGACGTTTACCTTGCTGAGACGTTGATGATGTCTTGTACGGATACGGTTTCTTTCTACCTCCACTTGACATACTTTCGAGTTGAAATGATTACGTTAAATCATCGTTGTTGCACGAATAAGTCGCGATATTTCAGACGAATTTCCAAGACCAATAGGTGAACTTTGTTTCCTTCCCACCTCATTTGTCATGAAAACCGAAATCGTCTTGCAAGATCTTAAGCCTTAATTCACCCGATAATATATTGTAAGATGATTGTAAGGCATGAGCGGTGACTTTTCAATACACATACAAAGCATTATAAGATCCGGGTAGCGCACAAGGTCTGTTATGACAACCAGGGTGTATTGCAATTGATGTTATGACTTTCATAATCTTAAGTCTAGCTTTCGATGTTAGGATAATATTGTCTATTCATTGTAAGCCTCTGCAGCATTAGCTCAATAGTTGGGTAGCTTATTTACTATGTTTTACGTTGGCCACTAATATAGCTACCTATCTTTGACCTATCTATCGCAATATCTACAATATAAATGAACTAACATTGTAAATAGTTTTTCTGTATGATTTGCTGGTTTGTGACACTAGCTGGTACGTATTACTGATCAAAGACCAGTGGGGAGAAAGTGTGGATATAGACTGACAAAGATCGAATCCGGATTAACCAGGATAACGATCTCGTCTAGACCCGGAGCTTGCAGTCACTACGCTTAGACTTTGCAAGATCCGGCTTCAAGCTGACTAAGATGACCGCCACAAGTGTATAAAAGAGCGACAAAACCTGTACTTGTCGCTTCAAAATAAGTAGGCTAGAGTTGTAATTGTGAGTAAGTTGAAGCCAAAAGGTAAGAAGCATCTTGGTAGGTGATTCAATGTAATGTACTTATATGCTAACGTTACAATCAGTGTAGTATTACTAGTCATATTCATGTACACATTACAACACTGTATCTATGTTGAATTAAAACAGGGTTTCCTGCAG
Organism: Cyathus striatus; assembly: GCA_025738555.1. NCBI lineage: Eukaryota > Fungi > Basidiomycota > Agaricomycetes > Agaricales > Nidulariaceae > Cyathus > Cyathus striatus. The sequence continues at coordinate 165,543 of JAOVFP010000007.1, forward strand.
CTGGCCTTTATAAGCCATTATGCTTTATATGTGAAATGAAAGGAATAAAAATTTCGTCATTTATTGGGCAACATTATACATAATTACAAGTCATTATATGGTATGTATTTATTGTAAGACTTCGCAGCGAGCCTTACAATCCATCTAATTATATCCAACATTTAAATGGTATTTTAGGGCTCTCTGTGAAGCCTTAAAATCCAATTTAAGGATCCGTGTTCAACAATATGCCTTGCGAGGCGAGTTGTGCCTTAAGGCCTTACAAAGCACCTTAATCAATTGTGTGGCAAACTAGGTTTTCGTGACATTCCCCCTCCCACCTTGCAGGCATCTGAAGTAGTAACAAAAAAGCACTCGGTTGGAACTGGGAGATGAAAGTAAGTCTTAAACGAAGTTTTTGAGACGATCATTCTGACCCTATAAATACGACACTGATAAGAAGATAATCCCCTTTTAATTATGTCTTACTAAAGTAACGTCTAGTAATATATAATTTATTCTTATATACCGGTTGTAAAGTTGGGTTGTACCGGTTGTTGAGCTTTGAACTCCATAACGGTGCTAACTTCTAACAGTCGTTGACGGCTGGACGAAATGCTGTGCAGATGAGTAACTGAAGACTCAAATTACAGTGGTATCATTTAGGCTCTTGCACAAGTGTTTCGGCGGGACTCTATAATTTATGCATGAACAATGTGTAAGATAGTGTATTCGAAATATTATCCCCGATTTGTCTGAATATACTCCTGTACACTAAGGAAGAACGACATCGTTTTCTGACATGCTAACAACACGGTTTTATGCATGAAACAAAGCCATTCAATGTTGAACGCCTGTTACCAAATTTTATAATGATCATGAGGGAGATTTAGCACATCTAAACCCCTCAGGCGCTGTGAATAGTACACCATCTAAGGTAAATAATTATTGCCCAGAGTCATGCACTTCGTTGCAAGCGCTCTTGGCAACAGAAAGTCAGAGAAGAAAAGTCAGTCAGTCAGAGTCAAATCAAACCCTGCACAGGGTCGACTAGACATGAATAAAAGTCAAGATCATTAGGTTGCCGTAAGTTCCCATTTGACCATTCGTCAATGTCGGTGAGCTTGGGCAGGCTTGGAACTTCCGCCGCCCATGTTCTCTCGGAGCCGCAATTTAAATATGTCATGAGCCGCCTCCTTGTACTTGTTAGCGCCTACGTACGCATACGTCAGCACTTAAGCTTAAGGATTACCGAGAGAAATCCACTGCGAGTGGAATCGTGACCACGCTTGACCTTTACGATGATCTCTCACTCATCCATGCAGGCGTTTGTGAGAAACTGCGCGTGTTGCAAGTATCTGTGTATCATCATTCTTGGTGTATAGGTCTAATGGTGTTAATTAGTGGTAGGATTCATCTCAGTTATCGTTGATGGTTTACTTTGCGCCAGGAAGGAATACAAATATGTCTGGCTGTAAGTCCCTTTGCAATACTATACTCATATTACAGTTGATATATCCCCATTTCAGACAACCCTGGTCTAAGGTCAAGTTACTCTACATCCTCTCTCGCTATGGTGCAATTGCAGTACATAGGTGAGTAGATGCCTATGCTCCTCAAAGGTCGCTGACCAAGATTTAATTTCAAAGTGTATCATACGCAGTAATATCGTCCCTCTCCTCCCCAGTTTCTGGTCCACATATATGCTACTACTGGATTCTATTTCAACACATCTCCTTTTCAACATTATATTTTGTCTTTGAGATCGTGTTAATGCTACGAGGTATGCTATACATCATACTTCCGCTTTCAAGGCTAGTATTTGATTGTACCCGACACTGGCAGTATACGCATTATACAAAAGGTCACTGCGCATAGCAACAATTTTCACACTAATCTTCCTTTTCGAAATAGCTTTTTTTGCGTATATCACTGTTTCAGTTATTCCTCACATGGTACAAGACGAGGAGTGTATTGTAATAGAGGCGCCGACGGACACCGGCATATTTGGGTAAGTGTCCTGGTCTCAATGGCTATGAATGAATCATATAGACCATCTACCTACCGTGCAGTTTGATGTTGTTACAGAATCAAGCTATCATAGCTGGACTTACTTTATGGCAGTATCGACACGCCATCAGGGATGGATGGGCCAATATACCGGTTGTTAAGCTTGTAATCCGGGATGGGGCATGGATATTTTGCGCCATCACTGGTATATCTCTTCGTTTTATTACATATTCAGTAATGGGCTACTTACATATAAATGGGTAGCCGTTTTTGGAGCTGCCATACCTTACTCAATGTTCGTAGAACATGTAGAACATGTATTTTTTTCGTATGTCTTCACGTCTTTTGAGAGTGTATTCTACTAATGTCACCTTTACAGACTTCTCGTTACAATTGCATCAATATTTGTAAGGTTTTAAATCATTCTATTCATCAAGTAGCACTTACAGAATGTCGCTAATAGGCATGCAGACTCATCCTGAACATGCAGTCTCTCATCCCAACGAATCCGCTAAATGACATCTATACACATACAGAAGAAGGCCTTCAGCTCACGTCTTTCACTGACAGTTTCGTTTCATGTGGAGACAACGAAGGTGCCGCTGCAAGCTTAATATAGAGTATTAACGAACGAGGGACAGAAAGAACGGGATAGATGAGGTGATTTGAGACATCGCTTCAGAGCTATACATCCTCGGAGCGCTGTAATATATACTGAAGAATTTAACTAACTAATCAAGTTTATGAAATGGGCGTTTTGACGCTGATGACACCCTGTACGGCGGGCAACAGTCTCTTGGTACCTCCACTCGAAATACTTTCGAAGTGAAATGATTCCATTAAATCATTTGTTGAACTAGATGTCGAACTTTAAGTTCAGAGGAACTTCGCTTCGTTCTCGCCTCGTTCCCCTTCCTCTCTTGTACACACTTGAAGCAATAACAAATCAAGCACTCACTGGTTGGAACTTGGAGATTAAAGTGAGTCGTACTAAAGAGAAGCTCCGGACGGGCATGCTGAGCCGTGATAGTAGTATTGAATACCCCACACTTCACTGACAGCTATAAATATGACATTGATAAGGTGATGGTGACGATCCCCCTTTAATCATATCTTACTAAAATAATGTCTACTAGTGTATAATGTCTATTCATATATACCAGTTGTACTGGTTAAACTCAGTATAACGGTGCTAACTTCAAGTTGGTCGCCTCGCTTATTGACGGACATTGACTACGAACCGTAATACACGCCATGGACACTCTTGATCCCGAACATTCTCGAATTCCTTGGTCCACTTCATTCAACAGCATAAACAGTACTGCTGTAAAGTGAAGTACAGAGCCTGAGACATACCTGAGACGTAAGTTCTCCAAGTGCAAATCTTCGGGGATAACCTTGGCCTTCTATCTCGGATACCAACTCCTGGAGGACGAAATGCTGCGCAGATACCTGAAGGGCGATATATCGCAGATAGTATTCTATTGGGATTTGATGACTGTAAGTGGTTCGTATACTTAGGCCTTAGGGCCCATCAGTTACATCTTCCCATGTTTCGGCCCACACGTGGATACTGCGGAAGAAGTCAGAAGTTCGTTCAAGAAGATGGATGAGTTTTGAAATGAAGACGTTATTCAGACAGGCATTCCCACTTGTTTGAGATTTAGTTTTAAATTTTCCGAATTTGTCCTAGAAGTTGCCCAGAAGAGTAAGGATTGAAGGGAAATGCTGTACATGTAGAGACTGATGAATGGCGGCGTTGCGCCCGAGTAGTCGTAGACTGCTGCTGCGACCATGAAACCTGAGATGTTGAGCCTGGAGAAACGAGCACAAGTACTTTTAGAGTGTTATTCAACGCACATCATCACATATGTTATAGTATGTTTTCCACACGGGTTTAAGGCTTCCGAATCACGACTTCAAGAAGCGGGGGGCCGGGAGCAATATTATTCATCCGCACCACGTGCATCAGCCAATCAGGAGGTCAAGCCCTGTAACCCGAGTCCGTCGGATCAGCATATCAACAAAGATATTTCCACGCTAGCTGTCAGTGTTATAGATAACTCGCTCACGTACCAGTTGAACGTTCACCATCCCATCCCATTCACTTCTTCCTTCCTTAACCATGTCCTATAGCTACATACCAGTTGCTGGAACTGTAAACAGCACATCTATATATAACGCCATGGACGAATGTCTGGAGTACTACAATGCGCTACAAGACGTTGTAGTCCGACCATGGGTGTACGGGAACCTCTTCTCGGGGGTCATATACGGGGCAATAGCTATCTTGTACTTGGCCTACCTCCAACTCGTGAGGAAGCAGTACCCCAAGTTCGACGTGTTAACGCGTCAAGCATGGATGCTTATGGGATACGCGACAGTTACATTCATACTTTGCACAATGACTTTCGCGGCTGCATTGAAGAAGAGTGTTGATTTGCTCAATTTGCCGAATTGCAGCTGGAGTGATTTGGCGCTGGAGCAAATGTCTCATATACAGGGGGGACTGGGCACCATGGGGAACATTTGCTTTATGTTGACTTCGTGGACTGCTGATGCTCTCTTAGTAAGTGTTCAACCTTCTCAAATCTTTTGTACAGATCTGATCCTTTTACTTATATAGATATGGAGATGTTTAATTATCTACCATGATATCGGCAATTTAAAATGGGTATACGTATCAGCACCTATACTGTTAGAAGTGGCATCAATAGGTACCATCTCTCCATCTCTGCTAGCTCCATTACATCACCAACCTAAATCTCTCCAGTCTTCGGTAGTATATTCTGCAAATCCATTAGCTCTGATCCAAACGACGTCTTCCGTCCAATGATATACTACGAATCCATAACACTAGCCCTCAATGCTCTCCTCACAATTCTCATCATCTCCCGCCTCTTCGTACTTCGATATCGCGTCCGCAAAACTTTAGGACCATTCTTCGGAGATGAATACACCAGCGTCGCAGCAATGCTTACAGAGTCTCAGGCCATGACGCTCGTTTCTCAGGGATTTATGGTTGCTCTGATTGTTCTAGTGGGAGATAACGGGGGTACATTAGTCGTTTACCAGGTTTTGTCGCAGGTTCAGGTTGGATTTCTGTTACTCGGGGTGTCGACATGGTGTACTAACTTTGCATTAATGTGCAGGCTCTTGCGCCGATGTTGATAATATACCGCGTTATGCAAGGAAAGGCATGGTCGAACACTACGATTGCTCAGATAACTAAAACTTGTTCCTTTGGAACTGTCGTATGATTACTGTATTTTATTGTTGTTGTATTATATTGTATTTTATTTTATAGGTCCATCGTTTTCATCTTTTTCTTCCAGGTTTAGTGCTGAAAACCATCGGCTCCGGTTTTAGACAAACGTGAATACGCCAACGTAGCTGCGACATTGACTGAGAAATTTGGTGTGTAGCTGAGAAAGTAGGATAGCATGAGGAAATGATTCTCGTTGCATATGTACCTGATAAGATAAGCACCGATATCCGCATGCAGCAAGTACCGTCGATTGACTTAAGCCCTGGGCGGCTGGGCCTGATAAGTCGTTCTCGGGTCGACACTATCAAGTCTTGAATAGAACGATCCCCGCTAGGTTATTTTTGAGATTCACACAGCTCCGACGGAGACGTTGCATTTTATCTTAAAGCGCACAAGGGGCGAAGAGGAAGCAAAAGCATAAATAGGTGTAATGCACTGTAGACTGCAATTAAATACGCATGATGAGTAAGTATACATAGTAAAATGTCCAAAGGGCAAAGGCATAAGTAGTATGTGGAGCATCAGTGGAGGCGGCCCGAGGCGGGCGCTGATGATCATGATGACATTTGATTAGTGAATTCTATAATCCCGCCGCCTGGAACCATTGAACTTCTCGTTATAAGTATTGTCTTCGTTATTTTGCTTTATACGCGCTGCACAGGGGTCTCATGTAAATGTCTGGATATTATCTACTAGTCTCTACTTTCCATTCGTTTGCGATCGTTCATTCTATAAAGGACTCCGACTCGTAAAAGCCGCAGAGCGATGGAAAGCCGGGATTAGGTAACAGCACAGGTCGGATATGTAGCGCATCCCGGCGGTTCCTCGCCTTGACCAAACGAGCGCGCAGTGCTGTGCAAGTACTTAAGCTGAGAGTCAATTTAAACTGGAGTACCAATCTTTCCGCCCTGGCTCATCCCTTGCGATGATATCTGACTGGTCCTCTTTCGCTAACAGTACTTATTACGACATATATGATTGCCTCTCAGACTACAAAAACATTCATGATGTGATTATCAAGCCATGGCTGTATGGAAACATCTTTTCCGGGATCATCTACGGTGGCGTAACAATCCTATATTTGGCGTATGTCCAACTGTTGCGAAGACAGTACCGGAGAATCGATCTGCTTACGCGGCTAGCATGGATACTGTTTGGCTACGCAACGTTAACGTTCATTCTGTGCACGTTGACCTTGGCATCGGCGTTGAAGAAAAGTATCAGGTTGCTAAACTATCCTATGTGTAATCCGAGTGACACGGTGGCGTTCGAGAAAATACCAGGAGGGGCGGGGACGTTGGGGAATGTCTGTTTCGTGTTGACTTCTTGGACGGCTGATGCTCTGCTAGTAAGTAATGTGGCATTGATTCTCTTCTTATTGGCTCATTGATCTCGGCTACATAGATATGGAGATGCTTGATTATATACCACGATTTGGGCCGCAGAAAATGGCTTGTTGTAGCGTTCCCATTGGCCTTGGAAATAGCTTCAACTGGTAAGCAACTGATAATTATCTATTATCCTTCAAGAAAATAGAATGATATACGTGCCCTCTAGTGTCAGGTAGTCTGTTTTGCCACGTTCTAACCGATGTTCAGATTAACCTCTACGGATCCATGCTATACTATGAATCGATAACATTGACACTGAATGTAATCCTCATTGTATTGATTATCTCGCGTTTATTACTTCTACGACATCGAACGCAGAAAGCTCTGGGATCCGATTACGGATACGAGTACACTACCGTGGCTGCAATGCTAACAGAGTCGCAGATATTGATGATGATAGCGCAAGGTGTCATGCTTGCGTTCGTATGTCGTGACATTCGATCATCGGTTTCTGGCACGAGCCCCACTGGTGATTCATCAACTATGTATCAGGTTCTCGCTCAAGTTCAGGTAAGTTGCTTCATGGTACTATGGTTTACAACGAGATACTAACATTCACGACATAGGCTCTTGCGCCCATGCTCGTAATTTACCGCGTGATTCAAGGAAAGGCATGGTCGAGCAATACCTTTGCGCAGATTACAAAGTCACATTCTTTTAGAATGGAAACTGTACAATCCATGTAGATCCTGTACTTACTAATGCCACTGTAGACCATACTAGTATGACTAGTGTATAATAAGTATATTATATTTACATTTTCTGACCTGTCTTGTTTTCTAGTCGATTCCGGTATACTTTTTGTTAAGCCTGGCTCTATGGTAGCTTATAAATCTCTACTTCAGGGTAAGGAACTGATGAAACAGCTTTCTCTCGTAGTCACCGTTTGTAACTTCGTAGCGCGCAAGTCCCGCTTATCTCTCAGTTATCATCGTCATTTCCAAGTTCGGTATGGTATGAAAAGTGCAGATGTTGTCGTTCTGAAGGTGTTCATCTTACAATGTTCCTTGTCTTTGTTTCATGCATTCATGCTCTGCGTACCGGCCCCATCATGACTCTGGCCATATCAGTGTGATATCATGACATCCGTAGCATCAACGCAGCATTGCACTGCTTGAAGTTCTTACTATAAGTACAGTACTAGTATTAAGTTATGGCATTGGCAGTGGTGGTTCCTCAACTATGTATCAGGTTCTCGCCCAAATTCAGGTAAGCGGCTTTCTTGTACTATGTTTTGCAATGAGATATCTAAGATAATTTACATGTCATAGGCTTTTGCACCAATGCTTGTAATCTACCGAGTGATACAAGAGAAGGCATGGTCAAGAAACACCTTTGCACAGATGACAAATCCAATTCGTTTAGAATAGAAACTGTATGATCCCCTTTCATTAATGCCTCTGTGGGGAATTGCACTTGTGAACCATTCCGGTATGACTTGTATATATTAATAAATGTATATTTTCTGATCCGTCTTTTCCCTTAGTCTGACACCGGTTTTGCTCTTTGCTAAACCTGATTGTGCGATATATTCTACGCGTAGCCTATGTGGCAACTGTAACTTTGAAAGAGTGCAAAGGGATTTAATGTAAATCATACTGGAGGTGTTCACCTTGCAATGTTTATCTACAGCTGTGGCCTTTTTCGCAAAGACAATTTTGGTTAGCGTGACAGAAACGATATCGTTCTTCCTTAGCGTATTACAGCTCGGGGCATATTCAAATGAGTCGGGAACCATAAATAACATACACCAATCTTACACGTTAATCATGCAAAATATTATACAGTCCCATGAGAAGAAGCTTTTGTTATCTGCGCAAATGTATTGCTTGAGTCGGACCACGCTTTCCCTTGCATGACACGATAAATAATCAACATTGGCGCAAGCGTACAAAAAATCACAGTCATCAACATTCCTCTTCATGTTCCACGCAAAAAAACTCACTCGAGGCTGAGAAAAAATCTGGTATCGTATAAGTTGGAGGTAGGCCAGATATAAGATTGTTACAGCCCCGTATATAACGCCTGCGACGAGGTTCCTATACACCCATGGTCTAACTACATAGTCTTGCTGTGTATCATATAGAGAAAGACGGCTGTCCATTGCAGCATATGCGCTGTTGGTGGGTTCGACATGTTGATAGGCATCGGACTCGGAGGGACTGAGATGGGTCGAGAGATACGCGAAGGCGACTCGCGTGTTATCCAGTCTCGACATGTAGATACGGTGTGAAAATGTTTGTTGATTTGCTGATTTGATGGATTTCGGGCTACATACGGGGCCGGCCCTCTGATTGGCTGATGCACCGTGACGCGTGACGCGGTGCGGATGGCGATTGGGACCGGGAAGAAGTCAACTAGTCACCAGAGGTCGCCATGGTCTAACTTTCCTATTATTTCAATTCATTCTCTTCTAAGCAGCCCGAAATCAAGGAAGAAATGCTCAAAATGTAGGAATCCTTCTCTCTGAATCCAGGCTCGTGAATGGGCTTATTTCCCCGTCACTTACATAGATCTCATCCATCTATCTTCTGTATTCATCCGCAGCATCACGTGTACCCTCATGTACCTCACAAGGGACGTTAGCTCCGCGTATGAATACAGATGAATACCCAATGAATACCCATTACGAGTTGTCGATCATTACGCGACCCTTTTGCGCAGCACTACATATGATGCACTCGACTGTAATTTGCCAAAAATAGGTTCGAGTTTGTGTCTGAGTGAGTACGATAATTAGGTACGTACACGACAAGAAATAACATGTAAGTCATACCAGGCTCGTGGGCTCATAACTATGTACAGTAAACGTACAACTTCATTGCGAATGATCAGGTATTCAGCAATAAGTATTCTGATGAAAAGGTTTTGAGGTCGATACACATTGCTATAAGCTACATATAATAGAGTGCTGTTAAATACGTTTCGCCCTTTATCCATGAGCTTCCGCTCTCTTCTACTTCTCTTCTCTAGAATCGACCGTTGATCAGCTGTGAGCCTGTGAGACATTGTAAATGAAGCTTTGATGCCACGCCATGCAACATGATTTTCGCCGGAGCAGCTTGACAAATATGTACCACAGCTCAATGGAGAATTCGCTTGCATCAAAAAATCAACAATATTTTAAAGGGTACTTAAAGCATGTGTGTTAAGAGTATCGTTACCGACCTTGGATTTTTCCTTCAACAATGTCTGACAGGCCTGACTGAATGCCTCCCGACAACTATGGCAGCCCCCACTTTGACATCGACTACTGCCTCTGGAACTGTAAACACACTCATGATGTTGTTATTAGACCGTGAGCGTATGGCAGCATCTTATCCGGAATCGTCTATGGCACAATTATCATTCTCTATTTCGCATACACACAACTATTGGGAAAACAGTATCCAAAACTCGAGCTGCTCACTCGGCAAGCGTGGATGCTCCTTGGATATGTGACGTTGACGTTCATGCTTTGCACGCTGATCATGGCATCTTTTCTAAAGAAAAGTGTCGATCTGCTTAATTATCCTTTGTGCAGCTGGAACGACACAAAATCATTCATGTATGTGAATACATCTTTAGGTGTTGAACTCTTTGGGAATACTTGTTTCGTGCTGATGTCGTGGACGGCCGATGCTTTACTAGTAAGTACTATCATATCGCATAGGTTCCCTATGGTAGTTGCTAGTTCATTGACCTTGGTTACGAAGATATGGAGATGCTTGATCATGTATCATGATTTTGGCCGAAGAAAATGGTTGGTTATATCATTTCCTTTACTTGTGCAAGTAGGCTCTGCTGGTAAGTGATCAATGATTGTTCTTTCTGTGAGATAATAGTAGTATAGTTGTGTTACTTTAGTAGCCGGAGCTTACTTCTGCTATTCTGACTTTGTGGGATCCATCGTCATCTACGAGGGGATAACATTGGGTCTTAATGTAACCCTCACCGTATTGATCATCTCGCGTTTATTATTCCTTCGTTATCGAACAAAACAAGCTCTGGGATCCGATTATGGATATGAATATACAAATGTCGCTGCAATGTTGACGGAATCGCAGGCATTGTCGATGATAGCACAGAGTACTATGCTTGCGTTCTCATATGGCTCCGGCCGTATTTGGGATGATGGTAAGTCATTAGTCATGTATCAGATTCTCGCCCAAGTCCAGGTAAGTAGCTATCTTGTATGACACATTTTCAGCGAGATGCTGAAATTAAGTCATGTGTGAGAGGCTCTTGCACCCATGCTTGTAATCTATCGAGTGATTCAAGGTAATGCATGGTCAAGCAACACTTTCGCACAGATTACGAAGTCTCGCTCCTTCGAAACTGTATGATTTATAAATATTAAACCTGTAATAATAATTCCAGTTGATTACTGTATATGTATATATATAATGAATGTAGAAGTCGCTCTTATTCCAAGCACTGGCGAGTACAATAAAAACGTAGATTCAACGTTGGTATAAGCGCCCAGTACTATCATTTCTGTAGTTGGAAACTGAATATTGAATCACCAAGTCTTGGTGAAATTCGATGTTTGCGCGCGTCGACCTCGTCGAATGATTCCTTTAGATGAATATTGTGCAATACATATGTAATTCTCAATGAACCACTAATGAACCACCGTCAGTCCAAGATATATATAGAAAAATGGTTGTCAAGTACATTGTATCAGCCGGGTTCCGCCAGTTCCGCCCCAAGTTCCTTCTGTGGAAAGAAGTTGTCACTCGTGAGACATCGCGAAGACATTGATGATAGCTTGAAAATTAGTAGCACATCCCAACGGAGCAATCACTTGCTGTGAAAGTGCATAAATTTAAATAAAAGCGGTGTAACAAAGCATCGCCACGTTCCTCGCTCTTCCTCTCAATGACTTCCAATATGTCGGACTTGTTTCCCCCTCTCAACAACGGCCTCGACCTTTGCCTCTTGAACTACAAACTCGTTCATGATACAATGATAAGGCCATGGATGTATGGCAACATCTTCTCGGGGATAGTCTATGGCTCAATAGTCATCCTCTACTTTGCATACGTCCAGCTAATGCGAAGACAGTACCGGAATATTGATCAGCCCTCACGCCAGGCCTGGATACTATTAGGATACGCAACATTGACATTTATTCTTTGCACGTTGACGATAGTATCTGCTGTGAATAAGAGTATCGAATTTCTTAACTACCCTCTGTGTAGTTTGGATGAGTCGTTTATATATGAGCAAATTCAGGGAGTCGGGGCTGGGGCAGTAGGCAATATTTGCTTTATGCTGACTTCGTGGACATCCGATGCTCTTCTGGTAAGTAAAGCAGTAATGGTACTACTTTGTATCGTATCCTCAACATGTGTTATAAAGATATGGAGATGTTTGATCATATATCACGATTTGGGCCGTAGGAAGTGGTTGGTTGTAGCGATTCCGTTGGTCTTACAATTAGCTTCAATCGGTGTGTATTCATTTCTTCCGTCTTCGTCAGTAACAGAACTTCTTCTCTAGCGACAGGCGGCATCTTTTGCTATGTACTGAGTGCCAGCAGACGTGACCTCTTTGGATTCATGATCTACTACGAGTCCATAGCATTAGCTCTAAATGTAATTCTGACAGCCCTGATCATCTCGCGCTTATTACTTCTTCGTCGTCGGACACAGAGGGCTCTGGGTCCAGATTATGGATACGAGTACACAAACCTGGCTGCCATGTTGACGGAATCGCAGATATTGACGATGATAGCGCAAAGCGTCATGCTTGCGTTCGTATATTATTCCAACCCCGTTATTAGTAATGGTGAATCATTAACTATGTATCAGATTTTGGGGCAAGTTCAGGTATTGTAATTGTCTTTTACTAAGTGTTTTATGTTGCTAAAATTATTGTTAGGCTCTTGCACCGATGCTTATAATCTATCGTGTGATACAGGGGAAGGCGTGGTCGAGCAACACTTTCGCACAGATAACGAAGTCCCGTTCATTTGGAACGGTTTAATAGGAACTCAAGTTCTCGGTACCTAGCAGATTATTGTACTGCATATTTATTTGAGCATATATAGGAATGTTGAACTAATTCAAAGACATTGTGAAGTAGTATTGTTATAACCGTCTAGCTGTACATTTCTGAATTCCTTAGTACTGGTGGCTTTGATCCTCTACCTACAACCTTGTTTACGAGTATGATGTAAGCTTACCTTTGGTACTACCCTAAGCGTGGTTGACAAGCTAATCTCAGTCAATATGCAATCTTATGGGACTACTACTACCTCTTGTGCCGATAACTTCAAATATAAATAATCTGTCGTCGAATATTGCTTTTATACACAACATCTCTGACAAAAGCCACACATATGTTCAACGTTCAGGCCTTAAGTCTGGACGCTGCTAGGGTACGGAGCGCAAACGTCGTTGTTTTCCACGCTTACTACATCATTTTCATTTCAGAAACCTATCGCGCTGCTTAAGGATGTAAAATACTAGGAGCTGGGGCTGGGATTGAAGACTTTTGCAGCAAAGTTTTTGGTCTCATTTCATACGGGCCAATGACCTGGTTATCTAGAATGGAACCGTAGCATGATTTCGATTAGCGCCGATTAGCGCCGACTTCGAACAATGTGCGCGAGCTGCGGAAGAAGTCAAGAAGATCAAATTTATGTAAAGATGATCGATGATTGTCAATGCCCAAGCGAAGGGTTGTCGTTGACCTTTCCATAGTACCACTCACGCAAGTTTACCAATACATTACTTCTCTCATGCCTCGCTTCCCCTCCTCCCCATCATCATGTCCTTCATCCCTCCCTTGAACAGCACCGCCCACGAAGACAACTACCCACAATGTCCTACCCCTTCGGCCACGACAAAACCATGGATCTACGGGACCATCTTCGCGGGCATCTTCTACGGCGCAATAACAATCCTCTACGTGGCCTACGTCCAACTAATGCGGAAGCAATACCTTAAACCTGACCTATTCACGCGTCAAGCGATAGTCCTACTGGGATACGCGTCGTTCACGTTCGTGCTTTGCACTATGACGATTGTTTGCATCTTGCAAAAGACCGCTACGTTGTTGAATATTGCAATGTGTACTCGGAGTGGGCCAGATCCGGTGGTTGTACCTGGCGGTGCTGGAACAGTGGGGAACGTGTGCTTTATGCTTACGTCGTGGGCTGCTGATGCGCTTTTGGTGAGTTGCTATTGTGATTGATGTTGGCGTGGTTGACTTAGTGGATAGATATGGAGATGTATAGTCATGTACCATGATCTTGGGAAGAGGAAATGGCTCGTTGTAGCGTTTCCTATGCTTTTACAAGTCGCATCGATAGGTACCCCCTCCCTTCCTTCACAACCCCTCCAGATCACTAACACCCATCCTCAGCACTGGGCAGCTACTTCTGCTACGTCCTAAGCACGACAAACGACGACATCTACGTCGACATGATATACTACGAATCAACCACCCTCGCACTAAACGCAATACTCACCATTCTCATCGTATCGCGGCTTATGGTCCTCCGACATCGAGTAAGGCAAGCGCTAGGAACGAACTTTGGAAGCGAGTACACGAACATCGCTGCGATGTTGACGGAGTCGCAGGCGATGACGCTTGTTGCGCAGGGTGTTATGTTGAGTTTTATTCATCCAGGCACGAGTAGGCATTGGGCGTTGTTGGTTTATGAGGTTTTGTCGCAGGTTCAGGTGTGTATTGTTTTTACTTTTTTTGCGGTGGGTGTTGACGGCTTGTCGGTAGGCTCTTGCTCCGATGTTGATTTTGTATCGCGTGATACAAGGGAAGGCGTGGTCGAATAATACGTTTGCACAAATTACGAAGTCGAAGTCGTTCGGTGTTGCTTGGCCGTGATATATCATATGGCAAGACCCCCCGTCGACCAAAATAGTTCCTCTTCCCTCTTTTTTGATGTTGCGTGTATACATGCTTCTCGTCTGGACTCTGAACGAGGTTTTATATTTATTTGTATTAGCATCTTTGTAGAACATACAACGGTTACTTTCACACCTTTTTTAACAGATGTTAGTGTTTCTTACTTGCCGTTAAACATGTGTACATGTACCTATCACACCAACTAATCCACAACGTTCTTAGAAATATCTCGAAGTTCGGGTGAAACCGACGCAACAGCTATTGACGGACTGTCGTGTACATTCATATTTGCATGAGCCTATTCAAGTAAGTGGCTTATCAACCCCTTCATATGGCACACGGACCGATATGTAACATGGCTTCGACAGTGCTCCTTGCTGGTTTGATTTTCGCTCAAGTACGAATTGTACGTAACCTGTAACTTGACTCCAGGATGTGATTCTGCTAGACTCAGGATCGTACATATGACAGGGATGAGTGATGCGCTAGAGAAATGTCTTGTGAGTAGAAGCTTTACGATAACCTTAACACGTATGTCCTTGCGTTATCTTCTGCGCGTTCTGATTGCATTCTGATACGTGGAGTTTTATGTGATTTCGAAGGCTGGAGGAGGAGATATGTAGTATTGTTGAAATGCGTCCGACGTCAATACAAATCGTGGGTTACAAGAATGGGATAGAGAAGTGTAAATGAAGTATGTATGCCCTAAGATGCCGGTGTTTTGTGTGGTTGAGTGACGAGGTATGAATTCGAATGGATCCGTGGACCCTCGATACATACCTTGCAGTGATTGGTAATGTTCGCTGAATAGACGAGTCAGAGTGTGTGAGTACGCAAGGGAACTCACGTATGTATAACGTGCCTTTCTTGTTTCACGAAGCGTCAATAGGGAGGTGCTACACGCAGCAAAGAATGTGGTAATTTTGACATGGCTGTAAGACGCTCGGAGGTGGGTAGGGTGGAATTCCTGAAGAAGATTTGTCGTGGCGTGGAGAAGGAAGTCCAAGTCCAGACTGGGACTTGATAATACGATAAATTATTTGTGCAATCGAGATGTATAATGCAGTGCGGTGGAATGCGGAGACTTTCCAGGAGGAGCATGAGCGGCAGTTTCGGGGTCGAGAAGGTGAATGCCATTGAAGCACTGCATTTATTTGCAGAAAATCGACTTGGTAAGCACTTACTTACATAGATAGTTGAGAGGTCGGTGTGGCTGTTCTCTAATGTCGCGTTAAGTATGAAACGACTGGAATGGAGCCGTTTCCATAGAGTCTCTCTGTGAATGTGAAACTGGAGGCGCGGAGGAGACGTGCTTCAAATTCTCCTTATAGTACGTCCTCGGACAGAAACAGAATATACGTACTTTTGCGTATGATACATATGTCGACCTTTGGGTGATAAGCTGTGATAGGTAGGTCTAAGATAAACGTTAACCCCAGATCCGAGGTGTGCGAGCGAGCGTTACATGGAAACAGAGACATTGTCAAGTATGTTTACTAGAATGTTCAGTTGTAGGAATGGACTTAGAAGGATATGTGTACTTACATGGGAAGTTGCCATGGATTCGCTACGGCGGAGCGAGGAGGGAGTTGGAGGGACGAGTACAAGAACAGACTACTGCTCACCTCAGAATCCTCTTCTCCGTTCTCATTCTCAATATGTACGCAATCAATTAATCACTGATAGAGTGTCCAGCACCGTGTAGACATGAGATGTGGAAGTGAACAACTCGACGGAGACGAAAGAACAGGATGGAAGGTCAAAGATTGATCAAGATTCAAAACTTCCCAAAAGGATCGATCGTCGTCGAGGTCGTCAGCGGCATCATTGCCATCAGACAAATCAATCATGTCAATATCCAGGGCCGAGAATCAACGCACGGACCAAGTGGGGATGCGGAGCTTAGAGCGAGCTGCTGGCAGTGGGAATTTCAATCGCACCTGGTCTGGAATTCGGTCTCTCCCCCACTATTTCTTGCTTGCTTTCTCTTTCGTTTCGTTTCTTTATCTTAACCTTGCTTTCTTGTTTCTTCGTTACTTGCTTTGCTATTGTCTTCCGACCTCACGACTTCGACGGCGACGACTACATTTAAGGAAGACCCTTGACGATTCATAGAAGCATCTAGGGGCCAGGAACACTGCGATATTTGCTTTTTCGTCGAAAAATGATGCAGATGCACCAAGTTTCTTTAGGATCTGGAGCTCCCCCGCTTTCGCGTGCTGAGCAGCGTCGGCTGCAGTTATTGCAGATTGAGATGGAGCAGAGGAGGGAGGAGCAAGAGGCCTTGGGTATTACTGAGGTAAGCGCTTGCTATTCTCCATTCTTAGTTACATTCTTCGTCAATTCTTCGTTCTTCGCTGTCGATTGAGCGTCTTTCCACTTTCATTGATCACCATTTACTTCTTCGACTAACCCTTTTCTTACAGGAACAGCGCCAGATTCTCCTGCACACTTTCAAATCGGTCAAAATAGAATTCAGTGACCTCGATGGGCTGAAGTGGACTCCTGCGGCTTTACGAACTCGACAGGTCCGTTTCTCCCTCTTCACTTTCCTCTTACGTATTGGTGCTTAGTCTTACTCCAAAACTAGCGCTCGCACGCGCACGCGCATTCTCGTCCGAGATCTAAGCCTCATCCACTCCCCTTACACCTCTCGCATCATCATAACGTTGCCGTTTCCGTGCAAAGTAAACCGAGCCCGGGCAAGAAGAGGAAGACGGCGCACAGTGGGTCTGTTGGATCGTTGCGTACTGGTACGGGTACGGCGTCGGTTATGACGCATGTTCAAGCGTCCGCGTATGAGAGTTCGCTTGATACGC
Organism: Cyathus striatus; assembly: GCA_025738555.1. Taxonomy (NCBI): domain Eukaryota; kingdom Fungi; phylum Basidiomycota; class Agaricomycetes; order Agaricales; family Nidulariaceae; genus Cyathus; species Cyathus striatus. Next base: position 182,867 of record JAOVFP010000007.1, read on the forward strand.
CTATGCCTTCGCCAAGAGCGTCCCCAGTTCCTTCTCCACTGTCGTCTCCGTTACCGTCACCATTTCCAACGTCCACATATAGCTATTCGAAGGAGACTTGGTAGAAGACCTTGAATAAACTGGCTCGCGCGAGGGGCGCAGTGGTACTGATTTATAGCGTTCGAGGCGAACGAAGGGGTATAGGGTTCAAGATATATCGTTAAGAGCGATGCTGACTTTCTCGAGGCCAACCGATGAGCGCCAGGGAGGGCAATTACACGACGTCGGGGCGCTTTTCGGCGCTACAATGGCTTTACTTCAAAATGCTACTGGTGTGTACTCCGCCATGGTCACGTTCTATGCCCACCATGAGGCCCGTACGAGATTCATTCGTTCTTTGCTGCATACTTCAACACTGTCTTCAGTCTACGCGTATGGAGGGTATTAAACGGGGAGTAGTGTTGGCAGAGAGTCTCGGTAGGGGGCATTAGTTAAAGTCGCTCGTATGAGGGACATGGCGGACTCTATTTCGAGCTTTTTGATAGGAGAGGAGTGTAGGTTGGTTTAGGTCCTAGTATAGAGGTATGATACAAAATATGTTATGTGTTTTTTTTGTATACTTTGGGTTCTGTTTTAGGTGCTGTTCAATGATAGTGTTGTCCTTTTTTTCAGATATAATATTCAACTTCCTTCAACAGTGCAGTTGTTAAAACATGACTACATATTCATTTCATTTGCTTACCATACCATCACAATAAAGCTGCTATGCAACACATGGCACAATATTACAATCAATAAAACAGTGAAACATATTGTGAATAAAAGCTTTAAAGGGAAGTATAAATTGTAAAATAATCATAAGTATCTACTTATAATTCTGTACTACAATGTAAACAAAAAATCAAACAACCAGCATGATAATAACATGATGAATGAAAACAATAAAAAAATATTTCTGTTTTCTTTCTCTTTCAATAGAGAGCAACTGATGTGTTAAAATTGTGATTTTTATTTAAATAGTACTAATATATTTAGTAATACTCAAATAATCATCCCAAACCACAGGGTGTATGTTCAAGGGAGAGATAACAGAGATTATGTATAAACTAGTAAAAAGGTAGTAAACTGTAGATTCAATACTCTCAGATACAAAATTACTCAGTTCAAATACTGTTCAGGTTCATTTCTATTTCAATGTACTACACACCTAGAGTGAAAGAAACCTAGGATTTCTCCTGGGGTACTTCTTTCTTCCTCTTCATTCCTGCCCTCCTTATATACTGTTTTACAAATAAAGCTGTACAATACCTATATATGACCACCTGAAGTGTTATGTACTGATTACTTCTGAGAGGACAAACATGAAGGTGCCTGGAAGGTGCTAGAGAACTGTGACAAAAACCTGAAGTGAGTAAAACAAGAAGTCTTGTTCTGGCTCAATTTTTGCAACTATACTTGATCAGTTCTAGATCAATTAAGCAAAAAATCAAGCCAGATATAGAGCCCAAATAAAAGGTGTGTTTTATTTTATTTTCTGGCACCCATTCAAGCCAGAATCCTATCCATTTCAAGAACTATCTAGGTACAACAAGACATCAAGAAAAATGCAAGCACTACCATCCCCTCCTTCAAATCAAACACCATCAAGAGCCATTGAGCATGAACAAGAGCTATTCCATTGCTTGCTACCCTTCCCCTCCCTTTGCTACCCCTTCCCTTGCTGAGGTCATTACACTGACCCACAGTCTCACTGGAGTCCAGTGAGAGTCCAGTGAGAATTAGTATTAATTTTAGTGGGAGTATTGAGAGTGTGGAGAGAGTCCAGTGAGATTACATACAATTTTGTATCTCAGTAAACTCTCACTAAATTCCCATTAGTGAGATTCTCAGAGAGTCCAATAAGGTTATGCTGAGAGGTGTCTCAGGAAGTCCAATGGGAATCTGCTGAGAAATTGCTCCCAGTGTGAAAATCATGTGACATGATTGGTGCATATGCATAGCTCCTATTGTCATTGTTTGTGTGCACTAATGGTCTGTGTATATCAATTTGATTTCTCATGTGACCAAATCATTGGACAAATCTGGACTCACTACTTGTGCTGAGCAACAGCAACAATATCCCACTTCTTATTCCCCTCCCCTCCCTTCCCCTCCCCTCCCTCCTCTCTCCTTCCTTTCTGCTCACTTTTGAGATATGTAAGTTTCCATTTGGCACTTCAAGCATGTTGGGCATTGGGCATTGGGCATTGGCTGGAAAGTATGGAATCAATGTGAGTTTTTCTTTTTTTGTCTCTATTTAATCTCACACATTTTTTTAGCAGCATCAGACATGCTATGTCAATGAATGCATATGGTGTTTGACAGCATAGGTGATATCTTCACCTTGGCTCATTTTGCATGGGTGAATATGGCACTCCTTAGCATGAGTAATCATGGACCCCTTCCCTGCCACATAGAATGACAACCCACTGCCTCTGGTCCCCATTTCACAGCATAGAACCACCTCAGTTCAACAATGCACTACCTATGATCCCCATTATGCAGCTTTGGATGTTTGGCATTGGGCATTGGGTGTTGGCAGTATTGGGATTGATAGTGAGTATTTTTTTTTTTTTGTCTGTATTTGATCTCATGCATTTTTTTTTAGCAATGCCTGATATTCTATGTCAATGAATGCACATGGTGTTTGATGGCATGGGTGATTTTTTCCAGTCTTCAGCATGGGCTCAGTTTGCATGGGCAAATACAGCACTTCTTATCATGGGTGATCACAGAACCCCCCTCCCCTCCTCTCAGCATAGGCAATTGTAACACTAGCCCCTCCCTGCTGTATAGAATGACAACACATAACTTCTTGTCCTCCATTTCGCTGTGTAGGATGACAACACACCACTCTTGGTCCCCCATTTTGCAGCATAGGACAACAATGCACCACCCTTGGTCTCCTGGTTCACAGTGTAGGATGACAATGCACAACTCTTGTACCCTGTTTTGCAGTGTAGGGCAATGACATACTACCTCTGGTCCCCCTCCCTGCTGCATAGGATGATAACCACCATCTCTGAACCCTCCTTCATACCACATAGGACAACACACATTACCACCTGTCCACCCCCTCACTCTGCAGGACTTTATCATTGCATTGAGTAGCACTCTGGCACTCTGCTTTTTCTCATCCCCTTCTCATTGCATCAAGTGGCACTCTGCCCCCCTCCCCTCATCATGCATCTTGCTGCAAAGGACTTTCTCACTGCATTGAGTAGCAGTCTGGCACTCTGCCCTTCCCTACCCCTTTCTTATTGTGTTGAGTGACACTCTTCCCCCCTCACCCCTGCTGTCAAATTTTTGATGTTCTCTGCTTCATGCAGAGCCTCTTTGGTTAGTTTAATTATAATTTTTGTCTTTCCTCTGCTTCAGCAGAGATATCCTTTTCCATATTAGGTCCTGTTGTTATGTACTGATTCCCTTCCTATTGGGAAATAAATGTGAAGACACCTGGAGGGTGCAGAGAACTGTAATGGAAACCTGAAGTGAGTATGGGTGCAGAACATAGAGTGGGAGTGCAGAAAGAACTGTGGCTTCAGCTTATGTGCTGCACTGCATGGATATCCCCAGGGAATGGTTCATATTTCTAGGAAGATGATATATGACAAAGGGAAATGTTCCAGAGTATAAGATGAGGCTTCACCACTACACTAGGTAGCAGGAGAGAAACCTGAAGGAAAACCCAGAGCAGGTTTTGGAACTTAAGTGTAGGAAGAAGTGTATGAAGTTGATATGAATACTAAAGACTACCTAGTACATCTGGAAGACTATATATACTAAGTAGGAACCTGTAGGTATGAATGTAGAAGTATAATACTAAGAGAAAGTCAAAGGGATAGGTAGAATATAAAAGCTGGACAAAGCAGAGTAGGGATGCAAATGACATGTTCAGAATGAAGAATAAGGAACTAAACTACAAAGGCCATAATGAAATGTATAGGTAGAAATGGAAGAGAGGAGTAATAGAATAATGATGCAGTGAGGCTGTCATAAGAGAAACTATGTATCTGAGATACCTGATAGAAAACCCAATGGGTTCTGGGTACATTCCCAGGCAGAAACATTGGGAAGTGTAAACCTGTAGCAGGTATGTTCCAGAAACAGGCTGGGTATGTTGGAAGGTCATGTGGGAATGTTGGCGCAATGTATCCAGACATGGATATAACACCTGTGGCCTTTTTATCCTGGCAGTTGTCAGTGATGAGAACAGCAGGACCTATTTGGAACTTTGTGGAAGAATTTTGGTAATTACTTGTCAAGTAGTTATTTATAGTTTGAACCTGTGATGTGTCACAACTTGTAATATATAGAAACACCTTGGGGTTCAGTTCCCTTTCTTTCTTCCCTCATCTGAGTGCATCATTTAAGATTTGTCACTGCTTTTTTGCTCTTTTTACTTTACTGTTCTCTGCTCTTTTACCATGGCACCTAGGTCTCTTAGATCTGCCACTGCTGCTGCATCTTCCATTTCTGCTACCTCCACCAGGTCCAGGACCAAGAATTCTGAGACTGCTGACACAACCAAGCCTCAAGCTTCTACCTCCAAGTCTAGGAGAGGAGGGCCAGCTAAGTCTGGAGGGGGGTAGGGGTGGGAGAAAGGGGATGGGAGGGAAAAGGATTATGAGTGACAATGAAGAAGAGGAGGAGGAGGAGGAGGAGGAAAGTAGGACAGGGGAGGAGGAAGTTGGAGTAGAAAGGGAGGGGGGGGGGAGGGAAGGGAGGAAGGGGAAGAGAGGGAAGGGAGGAAGGGGAAGAGAAGGAGGGAGGAGTGGGAGAGCAGGGAGGGGAGGCTAGAAAGAAGAAAATTAAGTGAGTAAAAGTGTATATTATTTTTAGTCATCTTATGTACTGGCAGGAAAAGCTCTGTTCAAAGACTTAAAGAAGACCAGCAAAATGAAGCTGCTGAAAAACCAAAGAAATTTACAAAGTATATTCTTTTATTCATATCCACATCTTTACTCATATTGTTCTTATTTTTCAGAATTGAAAAAATCTTGGAAAATAGCAATATTTCAGTTGCTCCACCCCCTCATTATCATGAGTGTTCAGGAACTGTCATATCAGCATCTATCCTTCAGGTACCTACTTCTCAAGATCCATTTAGCTCCCTTTCAAATGACATGGGACACTTGTTCAATGAGCATGAGACATCATTAGCATTTTCCTCATGTCCAGGTCAAATTCAGGAGGAGGATATAGATCATGAGATTATTGAGACTACTCCCCAGAAGGCTACTGAAAAGTGGGGAAGATCCAGTTCTCCTGAGTCCCCTACTCTAAGTACTAGTAGCCACTCTTCAAAGATTAGCTGAAGGTCTATTTCCCATAGTTCTGCATCAAATAGCCAGTCCACTTCTAGCTGGTCTGTGTCCAGAACTTCTTCTAGGAATTCCACATCTATGTCTGAGAGATCTGCAGAGAATAATATACTTCAGAATCCTGAGTGATTTGAAAACTTGATAAGGCAATACTCCACTCTAGACAATACATCTATTGACTTTCAAGGAGCATTAAAGATCATTGGTGGGCACAGCTATCAGAATGCACTTGGAAACACCTTTAATATTGGAGACAATGACATAATGATGATTGATACCACTAATGCACCTCCATCAACTGGAGTTATCAAAATTTATAATGATCTTTTTGCTTCTCTCCCAATCTTTTCATTCAGAAAAGTGGAGCTTCAAGTTCATCTATACAAACTTCTGAAATATATAGGAACAAAGTATAAGTCCATTCAAGTATCTAATCCATATGTCTTTTTATGGGAAAACAACAGATGGTCTTTAACTGGCCAATATTCTGAGCTTTTAGAAGATAAAGACCAGGAAGTTCAATGGGAACTTGATGAGAATAAATCTACATTTTGTAAGATTTTACTTGTAAGTTTATAATTAATTTCAAGCATAGAATATTACTTAATCTTAGGTTGGGGGGGTCTTGGGGCAACACCGGCTGTGAGTACTTCTGATGTTCCATCAGTATTTAGTGAAGAGGCTTCTACATCTTCAGCTTCTAAGTTAGGGGAATCTACTGAAGCTCAAAAGAGAATAATTGATTTTTTCAATGTTCCTCTTGCACTATGTGATCATGGAACTGTCAGTATTCATCTCCAGTATGCTAAGTGGGTATTCATTGAGAATATTATTAAAAAGTTCCCTACTATGATTAATGCTGGAAAATGGCAAAATAAAATGCCTCCTATTAGTGTTATTGCAATCATTTTTACATCAGTTCCAGCCTATTATAGATGGAAGGCTCTATTTAGCAAGCTTCCTAAATATCCTAAAATGGAGCTTTGGTTTGAGGGGAACCCAGATATCTCAGATTATGAAGTTTGGAAAGGAGAATCACAAACTCAGGAGGCATTGAAGATCATATTAAAGAAGTTTGTTAAAGAGGATAAGAAGCTTGATAAGGAAAAAGATGAGGATAGTTCTGCAGATAATAATTATAAGAGCAAAGATAAGGGAAAGGGAAAGGAAAGAGTGAAAGAGAAAAGGAAGGATGGAAAGAGGAAGAAGAACAGAGGGGACAATAATTTGTAAGAATTTTTCTTAATGCTTTTTCATGTTTTCAGTTAGACTTTTTTTCTATTATGATGCATACATACTTTCAACAAGTATGTAAAATTGTACCATATTAAGTCTTATATTCTTTCAACAAGTTGTAAGACTTGTACAATATTTTTACTTCAATAGTACCTGTTTTTCATTTTTCTTAGTCTTACATCCTTTCAACAAGTATGTAAGACTTGTATAATATTTTTACTTCAACAGTATTATTTTCTTGTGTTTTTTATTTAGCTATTCATGCTTTCAACAAGTATGTCAAGTATGTACTATATAAACTTCAACAGTTTTACTTTTGTACTATAGTTTGAATTCATATTCTGTTTGCTTTGCCTAATCTGCAAGAATAATAAGCTAACTTAAAAAATTTCAGTTTCTGGCACTATTTTATTTGGCTTTTTATATTTTATAGATTTATATCATGCATTCCAAAAGCATGGGCATCATCTACAGTGCAGGATCCATTTCCTGAAATAACATTTGTAGATTTTTCTGAATTTATCACAAGCAACTTCCATGCAGATATTACACTAGCAATGGTACTCAAAGTGTTATTTACTTTAACAAATAACACAGGCCTATTGAACCTTCATGGAAAACAAAAATTAGCCTATAGAAAATCTGCAACAAGTTGGATTACAGCTCTTACTAGAGTTCTAAAAAGGGATCTAGGTAGTAAAATTAATAATTTGTTTACTGAAGATGAAGTTTCAAATGCTGAGGATATAACTGATGTGCAGAGAATTAATGCTTTGGGCTCAAAACTTGATTCATTTGCAACATTTTTAAAACTTGATCCAATTAAGAAAGGACACCCTTTAAATTCTGTAAGAACCACAGAAGTTGAACCTGTTTTTACTGTTTGTCCAAGTCATTACACTTGCTCTACACCATCTTGTAAAGAGGCTCCACTTCACCAAGATGTTCATAAGAGAGATGTTTCATGTATAACCCTTATAAAAGGTATGCATGCCCACACTGGTGCTTATGTGCTTAAAGGAAAATGTGGCATTTGTAACTCATTTTATTATGCTGATCACAAAAGTGTGAAGCATGCAAATGGTACACATATCAGAGGATTGTCAAACTCAGCAAAATATTTAAAGCTTGGACAGCAAGTCTGGGCAGATAGATCTTACACCAATGCAGTTCTGCATGGAATTTATTATTTTCATGCATCTACAGCTGCATTCACAGCATTTTGGAATGAATCCATTAGAGAGTCATCATTCAAGTTGTCTCACAGACAAACTTGGCAGGCATTCATTTCTGAAAGTGTAAGACAGGTAGCTACATACAATAATAAATCACTTATAATAACATCAGGTGAATGTCAGATTCAAGAATTAACTAGAAAAGCATTTGAAATACTTGGTCAAGAAGGTATTATTGAATGTGCTAAATATCATTCATGTAGTGAATGTACACATGAGTACAAAAGTACTGCAGACAGAATAACTGATGACACTCCTGCTGCAGTAATTGGAATTGATGAAAATCAATCAGTTCCTATGTTACAGGGGGAAGATGCAGAACAAGCTATGAGAGAGGAAATAGAAGCTAGAGCAAGTGCTTGGCAACACATTAGTAGTACCACCAATAATATGGATATTGACAATGAGTCATCAAGTGAATCATACAGCAATTCATCTAATAAAACAACCAATACTGATCAATCAACTCAGGCTGAAAGAAAGCCAATGGTAAATATGGTTGTTATGGATGGCATAATTATGGGTCCAAGACATTGTGCATACCAGGATTGTGATGGTAATTTAGAAAATGAGAGGACTGGAGTATTTTGCATAGTTCATCAAGATATGCATGGTCATTTATGTCATATAAAATTATGTACACCATCATTTAGTAAGATTTGGTAGACAAACACTTTTAGGAATAAGAAGAATTATTTGCAGAAGTGAAGAGGAATGAGTGGATTGGCTTCCTCATATAAATCAGCAGGGAATACCCCATGATGATGCTCCTGCACCACATGAGGAGCAAAATCATTACTTCACTGCTTCTTGGTTTTACTGTGTTGAAACCTTATGTGCACCATGTGGAGCAGTTATTGCATGGACAAAGTTTACAAAATCTGAGGGACCTGGAAATATCATGAGATTTTTAGATCATGTTTATTCAACTCTTGAATCTCATCCAAGCTATGTCTGTATTGACAAAGCATGTGTAGTGTTGAAAAATGCTGTGCTAAATAGTGCATGGAGGATCTGGAGTTTAACAACAAGATTTATTGTTGATTCATATCACTACATTAATCACAGAACAACTGATTATACTTGTTGTAAATGGTGCAATCCAGCACCATTAAATGGATTTGCACCCAACTTGGTTGTAGTAGAAAATGATATACATGGAAGACCACATTATAAAAGAGCATTTAATACCCAAGTAAGTAATAAATTAACATGTATATAGAACTTCATCTAAAGTTTTGATACAGGCTTGTGAGCAGCTAAATGCTTGGCTTGGAGGATTTCAAAGCATTCTTAATAGAATGACTGTTGTAAACTTCAACTGGACCATACATGCACTTCTATTCATTCATACCCAAAAATTTATTAAAAAGCAGCTTGAAAGAACAATAATACTAAAAATGATAAAGATATGGAAGATAAAGAATCAGAAGATTCCGAAGAAGAAGAGGAGGAGGAGGAGGAGGAAGCAGCAGATGAATTTGACAGAGAAGAGGAAGAGGGGATAGCAGATTATGGATTAGATAATGATATGTAGGTTGTTTACTATAGTTTTGATTTTATATGAATAGTGTTTTTGTTGTATTGAATTGTTATGTTATAGGGTCACTTCAGAACTTCCCTGTCTTGAAAGATAAATAAACTTGTACATAATATATATGTCATTCTCTGTATATTTGTGGTTTACATATTTAAGAAGTGAGTACAGTGAGAATACAGTGAGAGTACAGTGAGAATATAGTGAGAGTACAGTGATACATGGTGGTACATAATGTTGGGATTATGAGAGTACAGTTAGAGTACAGTGAGAGTACAGTGAGAGTACAGTGAGAGCACAGTGAGAATATAGTGAGAGTACAGTGATACATGGTGGTGCATAGTGTTAGGGCAGTGAGAGTACAGTGAGAGTACAGTGATACATGGTGATACATGGTGATAGAATACTGAGAGTATAGAGTTGGGCTTAACTGAGAGTCCAGTGAGAGTATCACTGTACTATTGAGACTGTGGTGAGACTCCAGTGAGACTCTCAAGAGTCTAGTGAGAGTTCAGTGAGAGTCCAATGAGAATGTGGGAGAGTGCAATATACTGAAGAAAGGCAAAAAAAACTTGGTATGGTTTTAGATATTTCTTCCACTGCCTCACTAATAATTTTGTAGGAAACTTCAGAAATGAAAGGAGCTAAGGATGCTGCTGCAGATGCAGAGGGTGTTGATGTACTTAGTGTATGAGTTTAGATTACTTTAAAAATACTTAGAATAGTTTCCTGATTCCAGTATAATTTAATATTCTAAGTTCCTATGTTCTAAGATTTTAATAAGTTTGAGGGCACATAAATATCAATTCTTTTCAAAGGTAAACTAAAAATAGAATGACTTGTTTATTTATAGAATGCACTAGGACTTCAACAGTTTATTGAGCATGAGTTCAGGTAAACACTAAATCAATTTGGTATGTGTTCTAAATACTAGATCAATTCAGTATATCTGATTCTGTGTCTAATTCCATTCCATTCTGTTCTAATTCACTGCCCTATCTGTGGGGGGAAGAATGCCCATGCAGTTCCTGCTGTTTATTCCCTCCCTCACTCATCTATATACATTTACTCACATGCTTATTTACAGTTTCCTATCTACTGTGCTTTCCTATCCATATGGTAGCTCTGGTCTAGGCTGAATACATGTTAACACATAGATATGGTCCATGCATGCATGGCTAAATATTGTGACAGCACACTTGCACAGGCACTTCCATCAGCATTTTTCCTAATTTGGAAACCACAATAATGATGTGTTATGTGTCTTTGCTTTCTTTGTCAATGTGCCATTGCTACATTGCTCTCATCCCTTTCTACACATGCCATTGTCATCAAGTATTTTGGTCACTGTGTCTGTACATTTTAGATCGAGTTCTAGAGTTCTGTAAGTCATGTGTGCTTTTATTATAGTGTTTCCATAGGTTTCTTTGGTTCATCTATTTTAGTTGGGGAATAGCACATTTCAGACTGTGTATTGTAATGTAAAATAGAAAATGAAAAGGTAGGTATTTGTTAAGACTGTAAGCTTGAGACCAAGGTGGAGTATTGCACTTTTTATATGTTTTTATTTTAATCCCTTGTTTAGTTTTTTAGGAGACAACCCAGGAACTCAGTTCCTCCTCTCATGTTCCTACTCTAATGCACTTGGTTGAAGTTCTTATTTTAATTAAGAACACAAATTTATAAAGGGTATGTTTACAATATAGTCTGCATATCAGTGTACCTGATCTATATATATTTAATACTTAGTGCTGAAAGGGTACTGGAGGAGAGTGGCCTTCCTGTTGCTCCTCCAAAGTGAGGTCCACCCCTTAATGTACCTCAACCAGCAGCTCCAGCTTTCACTGTTACTCATAAGTGTTAATCAGACATGGAAAAAGGTAAGAAAATATTCCAAAAAATGTGTATCTAAATATTTATGTCTTCTACAGTTGAAGAAGAAAGTGAATCTGATGGATCTCAAGCCAATAATGAAAGTGAAAGCAAAGATTTGCAATTGATAGCTCTTATATACATTTTTACTAACATTTATATTGCAGAAAATAAAGAAGATTCAAGTGATGAATCTACAATTATATGGTAGACATTGTCATGACTAGCCCACCACTCAGTCCACCTTGTACCACCAGTAAACTGAGTACAGTAGACACTGCAGATATAGCCATGATTAGCCCCAAAGGTTCTTCAAGAAGTGAAGGTAAACCTACCTTTTGTATAAATATATATATACTAACTCTAAGTAGGTGGTATTCTCAGGGGCAATGCATTTGGAAATCACTACAGTTAGTCTGGTCAAGGGATGAGTTTAGCTGTATGTATCTGATGCAGATCCAAGTACCATTGTGGTACCTGGAGTAGCATCATTTTCATTGAAGCATAATCATACTTCAACCATCACACCAATCTTGAAAAAACTCAAAGCAAAAGCTGAAAATTTCTTGGGTATGTTTTCTTTTATAGTTATTCAAATGCTAATATCATTTAAGCTGCTGATCACTGTCTGTTTGTTTATGAAAGCAAAGCCTGGAACCTTCTAGGAAGTTTTGAAACTGCTGTTATGGAAGATGAGGAAATTGATTAGCTTAAGATTGATGGTGAACTTATTTTGCCAGTACTGAGTGTAACTATATATTTCATTCTCTTATTCTTATAAAATTTACTTAAACTGCATTATATATATTGCCTGTATAGAGGCAATTTCTGAGCATAATGTGTTGGTCAGTTGCTAAGTCAACTAAAAAAGAAATCATTTCATTCTAAGAGGTTAGAGATGTTTACAACGGGGTGATAGTAGCTAGATTATGTAATAATAACTACTTACTCCTAAAACAACGTAACAGGGTGGCGAGTTTGGAGGGAATTTCACAGAAGATCAGTATTAAGGATGCTTCCAGGCAAAAGGGGGTGGAAGGGGGATGTGTAGGAAGGTTAAGGTATAACTAAGTAGTGGTTAGATAACGTCTCTGGCTATGTACGAGGCAAACGCGCGATTCTCTATGAGTTTGCAGTTTCTTCTTACTAGACTCAAATCAAATTGCTAACCAATAATCTCGGAAAATACGCTTTATTTCACTACACTACGTCAAAGTACTTTATAACGGAAGCTGCGCGGGGGATAGCTTGGTGTACATGGCAAAACTCGTCTACTTTATATACTGCTGGAAATATGGTGGCTGAAGGTACTGTATAGCTACTGGATAGTTACATTCGGGGTACTAGGCATGGTAAACGACGTCACTGCAAAGGGAAGGCCGTATGCTCACGGAGCGTGCTGGATAGGGGGTCGAGCGTCTGTCATAGGGAGTTGCGCAATGGGGGATATGGCGCCGCGCGCATTCCTTCGGTCGATACGGGATTGGCTAAACGCGGATGTACTAAGAATAGCTCAGGTGTCGATCAGGGTTCAGGGTGCATCACTTAATCTAGCTATGTCTCGCTTCGCCGGTATCTCTGAGAGAGTTGATCGGTTGACTCGGGACTTCAGGACTCGCCGAGGCGCCTGGAAAGGCGCCTCATCATCGCTTGCTTCTCTTGGATATTGATCACGTCTTGTCCCGTGACCTTCGCGCATCGCTAGACGCGTTTCTGACTGTTATCCATTTAGTTGCTGAGTTTCGCGCCGTCTTTATCTCTCCGCTTCTGTATGCAGTACTACCTTAGGCTTTATGTTAATAATACCCTTGGTGAGTGTACTTTTTAGTAGTACTATAACTGGCAGCTTGGGTCTCGACTCCAATCCTATGATCTAACCCATGTTTGTTACCGTTTGGTGAGTACTTGTATACATAATAGAAAAGCTAAAAATTGACTGCTATAGGTAGTGTACGCCTGTCAGGCGTCTCAGCACACAGGGAGATTGGGGAGGGGGTGGGGGTGAATAAAGAGTGGATACACATATGACAAGTCCTCACTCCCAAATCCAGCTATTTGTAGTCATTGAATGTTGAATGGGATGTTTGCATGAGTGGGAGGCATTGGCTGGGAAGGGGGGGGAACAGGGACTTGTGGGCAACATTGACATCACAGATGATCTGGAGGGTAAGTGGAGGCAGCATCTATCATGCATTGTCAGCATGCATGAAGGTTGGGGAGGAGAGGGGAGGGGGGAGTGAATGAAGAGCGGACACATGTACAACCAGCTATTGCTCCCAAATCCAGATATTTGTCATCCACATCATTGTTGAATGATAAATAGAGCCATTTGTATGAGTGGGAGGCCCAATGCCACTCATCACTTGAAAATCAAGGGGAGGGCAATGGCAATAGTGTGATGTTCATTCCTTGCAAGAAGAGGAAAGGGAGGGAGTGCAGGCAGAGGCACTTGTCAGCTTGATGTTCCTACCTGTGACATTATGCACATCAATTTCTGGGAAGGGGAGGAGACATGGGCAAGGAGGGGAGGAAGGGATAAAACAGCTAACTTGTCACTTGCAAGACAAGGGGAAGATGCATTGGGTGGATTGACACTTACTCATCAGCCACCAGATGAGGGGAGGAGGCATGGAGGAGGAGAGACAAGATGGCACTACTCATCACTCGCAAGACAAGGCAGGGGAGGAAAGGGAGGGGAATAGGGAGAGGGTGAGACAGTGCCTGTCACTTGCAAGATGAGATGAGGGAGTGAGAGTCTGAGACTCCATGGGTTATTGTCATTCAAACATTGCTGCCTTCACCTTCACCATTGTTGTTTGAGTGTGGGTGTTGTCACTTTTGATGTTTGAGCATTGCTGCCATCACCTTCACTATCATTGTTCAAGTGTTGCCACCATCACCTTTGCCATCATTGTTTGAGTGTAGATGCCATTGCTTTCAATGTTCAAACATTGCTGCCTTTGCTGTTGTTATGGTCATTTGGGGTTCAGTGGAATGGTGGGCATGATTTTATATGTTGTATGGCAAAGAACAATGGTCTCATGTCAATGAGACATAGCAGGAGAGTGAGTGATGAAGCTGAAGAAGCAGTGAACATACAAATATGATCTGAAACCAATGTGCCCTCTCCAAACAGCAGCTGCAACTCAGACTCTCCCTTTGCCCCAAATCCAACTATCATGTTTGTGGTTTGTTGTTGGTGTGCATTGAACATATGGTGTACTGGAGAGGATGTTGGAAGGCTGTGGAACTGGTATGCAATGAATGTCAATGGAAGCCCAAGCAAAAGAACACAAATAAGAGTGTTATGGTTCAATGGGAACTATAATGTTGGTGTATTCCTATGAATACATGAAGGGTCAGTATACTGGGATAGAAGGGAAGCATACTGAAGTGAGCTGTAGTTGGGTTCTCAAAGTGTAGGATTGTCCTAATCAATGAGAGAATGTCTGATTCTGGGTTAGCAAGGTACAGCTGCTTTGGGTATCAAAGTATTCCATAAGTGACAGCATAACAAGTGAATAGGGTAATGGTATACCTACAGTACAAGACTTAGCACATAGTGTAAGTTGAGTTCTGGTTCTGAAGGTCTTTGGACAAAGTTGGAGTTTATGTGAAGAGTGATAATATTTCAGTATCTACATAACAAGTTTAAGTAGACTACTGTAACTAATATCTAGACTACTGTAACTAATATCTAGACTATTCTACAAAAGACTTGTATGTAGGTGAAGAGTCTACCAAGTGCAGGAGCTATCTGGACTTGGTATTCTTGGCAAGGGCTTTAAGCAAGGGAAAACATATGTGTTAAGGTCAAAAAAGGTAACATGGTATTTGGATAGTTGAATATTCATAACAAAGAGGAATGGTCATAAATCCAAAGTGAAAGAGGTAAGTTGCTAATATTTTGCAAGCCATTAAGTACTTACTTTTGTTTGTAAAGACTGTCCATTTCTACATTTATACTGACAAAAGGTACAGGAGTTGTCAGGTCATTAATTGGTATAATATCCATTACCTCATGTAAGCTCTCTCTGAATTGTTTTACCTTTTATGTACTTATCTTTTTCAGTGCAAGGAAAAAGAAGAATTGTAGCATGTAAATAGTTATCCAGTTGTCCATAAATATGTAGTTGGGTTTTTGATGAAGTAGGAAGTGCTGTGTAAGATGAATACTGTGAATCTTGCCCACTTCAAAACCAGTAGTCTGAACATTATGGTCCAGCCAAGTGACTGGAACAATTGAACATGGCAAGTCAATATTCATAGGATCTACTGATTCACTGTATTAGTACCTAGTTAGAAATGAATTAATGAGCTCACTCACCTTCTTCATCACTGAGTTCATCTTCTGCCTCAGAATCCAAGTCCTCTATTTCGACAACTTCATGACCATCTTCTTGAATGATTTGTGTTTGAACCATAACAGCTGGGGGGGGGAACCACAGAGGTCAATGACAGCATCAGTAGCTTCAACCTTGAAATGATGTGTGAAATCAATTGGCTCACACTCATGCTTCACACATGTGATTGCATCAGCAGAGCCCAAACCCAGATTGATGTTATTGCATGTAGAGTGAGCTTGTGATAGCATGGCTAGAGATTTTGATGATATAGTTAGTGTGGTAGGTGATGAAAGCAAGGAAGTGTTGTTGTATTCAAAAATTTTCAGGAGGCAATACTGTTTCTCATTATTTACAGCTCATTTATTTACTTGCACATTTTATATTAGGAATTATTCACTTTTATTTTTAAGTATAATTAAGAATTATTAAGTATGGTGGGAACTTTTCTATGGTGTAGCTAAGATTGGTGTAAACATGGAACTGACACCATGTATGGTGTCAGTTTTCATTCCTCCAATCTTAATGGCATACATCTGTGGCTTGCACACAACACAATCACAGAATTCCAAGAAAACAATGAATATATATCAATGTAAAGTTTTACATGGAAGTACAAAGTTGAAACATAATTTTAAGTATCTAGTCAAAATGTTGTATTACAATATAAATGAAAAATGAAACAACCAGCACAATAGTAATGTGACAAATGAAAAAAATATTAAAGTATTTTTCTTTTTCATTCTCTGGCAATAAAGAATAACTATCTGAAATTTCTTTTGCTTTGGTACCAATAGACCAATAAAGATTGCCACCATTTTCAGAGTGTTCATGCTCTTCAACCCTTTCAATAGATCCAGTGGCTATTGATTCATTACCTTCTCTGAAAATATAAGAACTTCCTGGAAAATTACCAATTGGAAGATCAAGATATTCTGGAAGTTTTGGAGATCCAGTTCTACATTGAGCCCAGTCAGATCCATAAACAAAAGTTTGTAAATCAACTTGACACATATTGTAATTTGGCAATATTTGAACTGTTTCAAGACTGCACAAGTGTTTTCTAGAATGAGAAGGGACCCAAAATAGTTTATTCTTAATGCTATCTTTTACCCACCCATCTGAATGACAAGATGAAAATATTGGTGTGCCTCCAAGTGAACTAAGTTTGAAGAAGTGATTATTCCACATATGCAATATATTATCATGGGAGCTAGATATCACTTCTGTTCCATCAAGAGACAATGATCCTAATGTCACTTCAAGACTGTGGCCTTTAAATTGTTCAGAAATAGTCTTTCCAATCTCCACATTCCACACTCTCACAGTTGTATCATGCGAGCCAGACACTACTTGCATTCCATCAGGAGAAAATGCTACTGATCGTACCAAATGACTGTGGCCTTCAAATGGTCCAGCAATTGTTATTCCACTCTTCACATTCCATACCCTAATGGTTTTATCATCAGATCCAGATACCACTTGTGTTCCATTAGGTGAAAATGCAACAGATGTAACACAGTGACTGTGGCCTACAAATGGTTCAGTAGTTATATTTCCACTCCCTACATTCCACACTCTGACAGTTTTATCATGTGACCCAGATACCACTTGTGTCCCATCACACGGCGGGGTATTAGCTGTCATGTAACGATCGAGCATTGAACAGTAGTGGGATCTGTCATGTAGCATAATTTGTCACAAAGGTCACCGTGAATTGAACTAGTTCGACTATTCAAAAGAACAAAGAGGAATATCACGTGACTTGAAAGACTTGAAAGCAAACCAGAACTACGAACTTCTCAGGCGAGACAAGTCAGTTACATAATATTTTAAAATGGCTCACAATTCTGGCCGACAACTTATTTTCACAGTTGTGCAGCACAAAGAAAAAAATGGATATATACTCATACTGCTGCTGAATTATACTTACTATATTATTATTACATTTTGAATATTCCAATGTCATGTTTAAATAGGATTTCTTAATTTCTGATGATGTGCAGACTTGCTGCCATACTGTGCTTTGTTCTGTATCAATCAATGAATCGTTCAGTTTCATGTGACATGCGTGACTCTTATTCTACATGACAGTACCCACTACTGTTCAATTTCGATCATTACATGACAGCATATACCCTGCCGTGTCAGGAGAAAATGCCACTGATCTCACCCAATCAGTGTGGCCTTCAAATATTTTAGCATTGATTCTTCCACTCTCCACATTCCACACTCTGACAGTTTCATCTTGTGAACCTGACACCACTTGGGTTCCATCAGGAGAAAATGCCACTGATCTCACATAATGACTGTGGCCATCAAATGGTCCAGCAATAGTTTTTCCATTTACTACATCCCACACTCTAATAGATTTATCCACTGAACCAGATACAACTTGTGTTCCATCAGGGGAAAATGCCACTGATGTCACCCAATGACTGTGGCCCTTAAATGGTTCAGCAATAGTTTGTCCACTTTCCACTTTCCACACTCTGATTATGTTATCACGTGATCCAGACACTACTTGTGTTCCATCAGGAGACAATGCCACTGATGTCACATGATCACTGTGGCCTTCAAATGGTCCAGCAATGGTTTTTCCACTCTCCACATTCCACACTCTAATAGATTTATCCACTGAGCCAGACACCACTTGTGTTCCATCAGGAGAAAATACCACTGATGTGACAAAATCACTGTGGCCTTCAAATGCTTTAGACATGATTTTTTCACTTTCCACATTCCACATGCTCATAGATCTTTCTTCAGATGTCATACAATGGCTGTGGCCTTCAAATTGTTTAGCAATAGTTTTTCCACTATCCACATTCCACACTCTGACAGTGTGATCATGTGATCCAGACACCACATGTGTTCCATCAGGAGAAAATGCCACTGATATCACCCAATCACTATGACCTTCAAATGGTTCAGCTATGGTTTTTCCACTCTCCACATTCCACACTCTGACAGTTTTATCATGTGAGCCAGAGACCACATGTGTTCCTTCAGGAGAAAATGCTACTGATCTCACATAATCACTGTGCCCTTCAAATGGTCCAGCAATTGTTTTTCCATTTACTACATTCCACACTCTGATAGTTCTATCCACTGACCCAGATACCACATGTGCTCCATTAGGAGAAAATGCTACTGATGTCACCCAATCACTGTGGCCTTCAAATGGTCTTTCCACTCTCCACATTCCACACTCTGATAGTTTTATCACGTGAGCCAGACACCACATGTGTTCCATCAGGAGAAAATGCCACTGATGTCACCCAATTACTGTGGCCTTTAAATGGTCCAGCACTGGTTTCCCCACTCTCCACATTCCACACTCTGACAGTTTTATCACCTGAACCTGACACCACTTTTGTTCCATCAGGAGAAAATGCCACTGATTTCACATAGTGACTGTGGCCTTCAAATGGTCCAGCAATGGCCTTTCCACTCTCCACACTCCACAATCTAACTGTTTTATCATATGAGCCTGACACAATTTGTGTTCCATCAGGAGAAAATGCCACTGATGTGACATAATCACTATGTCCTTCAAATGGTCTGGAAATGATTTTTCCACTCTCTATATTCCACAGTCTGACAGTCCCATCACTTGATCCAAACACAATATCTTTTCCATTAGAAGAATATGCAACACCAGCCACAGAAAAATCTGTGTAGTGTACTGTATACATTGTTGAATTCCATACTCTGTCTTTGCCTTTTCTTACTGAAAGTATATTTTGAAAGAAAGCTGAGAAGTGTTTTGTGATCGCAGAGTTTTCAGGTGCAAATGATAATACTGATATATAAATGTGTGGTATCCCTGCTATTATGGGAATGTAAAAATTTGCAACAAGATTAATACCATCTTCGATGAAATTGAGTTGATTTGAGTTTATCTAAGCAAAATTTAGCATTTCATTCCATTTAAATTGTTTGTGATATACCTCTGTACAAGATGCCAATTTTTTCATCATTTCTTGTGCAGTCTGTATCTCATTCAAGAGGCTCATGACCTCTAACCAGTATAAAAACTTGCAATATAAGAATATATTTAATTCTTTTATTATGGAAAGATGATTAAATTCTTCATTCTCAACCATATCAATATAATGCACATTCCAGTATTTGCAGCAGTATTGAAGATGTGTGGGTATGTGCTGGTTAATTATATGTGATAAGTTTTCAATGTTCTCTTTTGCTACATATGATGAAGTAATCTTGCATATATTAAATTCTAGCTTACTATTGAGAATTTTAAAAATATTTTTGGTCATTCTTGGTACATGTTTGTTTTCATTTATTTTAAATGATCCATCATTTAATCCATTTATTAAAAATTCAACAAATGATGAATGATGGAATGCTATATTGTTTTCTTTCATTGAAATAACAGGTAGAAGATGATGTATTATTCTTGACACTTCTTTTGCAATATCATCATTGTCATGAACATTAAGGAAGTGTGTAATATCCTCTTTTCTCAACGGAGACTTTGCCAATAGTACTGTTCCTAATACCTGTCTAACTATTTCCTTTCTATCTTCTGTCCATTTTCCAAAAGAAGTTTGAAGTATTTGGTGATATAGAATGTCAGCTCCATTGCCTATCTGTTTAGATAGAATTTGTTGAAGCTTTTCAGTTGGCGAAAGCTGATCATCTTGCTCTGGAGACATGGTGATGTACTTAACTGCAGTAGATGCCCAGATAAATAATCCACCAGCTCTATCAGACATTTTGTGTAACTTCTCATCTATTGAATCAAGCTGTAATTCATTTTCATAATTTTGAAAGCTTTGTTTCAGAAAGAACAATATATCAAGATTTATCTCTGAGTCAATTTTAGAATCAGTTTCCAATTTAATAATCTTGCAAAAGTTTTCATTCTGAATTGCACCTGGTAGAGAACCAGGTCTTCCAGTCAAGATGAGCTTATAGTGTTTAGGAAGTCCAGTCCAATCTTTCAAAGTCTTTTTCAAAGATATTAGCAGTTCAGATGATTTGCATTCATCTAGTGCATCAATAACAAATGCAGGTGGATCTTTTTTCAATTGTTCATGGCAGGTATTCAGTGGGTCAGCAATTAGATGTTTGAATTGCCATTCAACTCTCCCAAGCTGGAAGCTATTATCAAGGTGTTCTGCTATCTTCACTTTTACAAATGAATACTTTGATTTAGATGCTAAATCTGCAGCCATTGTTCTCCAAACTACAGCAGCATCGCTTAAATCACTTTCATCTCTCTTAAAGAAATGATGGCCACCCAGCCTCTTCCATTCCTTTGAGTTGAGAGCATCAACCAGAGTAGAAGCTATTGCAGATTTTCCTGAGCCAGGACTACCAGTAATCCACATAATATTTGGAGTGGACTCATCTATAATTTTAATTTTAATTAGTGATTTTTGTAATAGATCCACACATTTGAACATACCAAAATCATTGAGCCACTTGTAAATATCATTCAGAATGGTAATTCTGGTTCCTTCCATACAGGGTGGTGGACAATGCAAGTTATGGTCAGCAGGCTTCAATAACTTGAGTTTTTCAGAGATTTCATCATTTTTCATATTGTAAAAATTAATTTGATCACGACCAACAGCATTCTGATGACTGCCCACCACATTGACATTATGTGCATTTGGGAATAATTGAGCATTCAGTGGGTGTTTAGTCATTGTAGTTGTGCTAGAATATAAGTTTGTGCTTGTGTGAGGTGTTCAAGAAGGCAAGGGGGAAGGAAGGAGGGCATCAGCAACTTGCATATTTATGTAGCATGCACTAATCAATGTTCCTGAGTTGAACTGATGGAGTCATCAAGCATCAACCATTCTGTAACATTCTGCTCATCATTCCCAAAATGATCAGATAAAAATGTAATATCAATGCAGAGCATAGAGAAGGATATGTGGCAGATAAGATGTCAGCATTTACTGCATTGTTCTTCTTCAGGAATATGCAGATGAATATCAACTAGGCAAACAATTCTTACCTGCTTTTAAAAAATACTCATGATTGCGAACAGCAGTTATTTCTCCAGTATGAGTGACAACAATCAAAGATTGATTTTTATCAGAAAATGAATTGAAATCTCGAGAACAAACAAAAATAGCATGATTACAATATTTCAGAGAAGGTACAAGTTGGGTATCAGTGTTCTACATCTCATGTTGACCATAGAAATAAGTGGTATGCAATCAAAGAATTGATTAGTTTGATGACACACAAAGGTTTCATTGACAAAGTTCAATGCTTATGATAATCAATAACCCAGTGGGTTGGACACTTCACTTCATAATATTAACTTCGTTGGTGTATGATGGATCAGTTTGTGCGCTATCAAGTTAAAGTTGATCCCCACTTGGATCTGATACATGAACAATTCCACTGTACAGTGTGGCTCATGGTACAGTGAACGGGTTTGACATCATTCCTACAGTGTGCATCATCAGCCAGCATCCGAAATACGGAGTCATCGAAAATGAACCAGAGAATTAGGAGTTTGGGGACAAGGAACATGCGTCGAAGCATCGAAATATATAAAGGACGGTTCTCGAGCAGTGACCAGACATACGAATGACAGACAAGTAAATGCCAATGACACCGTGGCGAGTGTCAGGTCTCCTTCAACTCCAGCTCTGAGTGAGTTCAATTCTAACTCGACAAGTATAAGAGACCCAACAAAGTGTCACGCATCTCCTCCTTCCTCCTACTGAAATGCATAGAAGCCGGGTTCGGGGTGCGCGCGTTCCGCGAGTCGTGAAGGTCAATCCCTGCCCACGTTTGAAAATTCAGCACAGGCATGGGCAAGCACCAGTAATTCACTGCCATCAAGCGGTATGAGGCCCAGGGTCCATCTTCTCATAGAACAACCGCCGTACAGTTATATTCCTCCTACAACAATAGTAAAAAGTCTGCCATGTCAAAATCACGTTAGCCATTGTCCTTTCACAATGGGTAATAGAGCCGCACGTACCAGATTGTCTACTGCGAAATATCACCCGACACCGCCAAATGTACTATAACGTACTCCAACTTCGATGTAGAGTGGTGTATCATACGCATTGGATGTCCCATGGGTCAACATGAGGGACGGGAGTCCAGTTGGTAGCTGCGACACGGCTTCGACTTTGCTTCAATCAAAGGATATTCTGAACGGTATTATGCCAGACTTTGTAATCATATTGTATGACTAGGATGACCATACCAGTCTATCCCGCTCTTCACATGGTTCCACAGAGCCTAATCAGCCTAGAACACTGCTCATCGAGCCCCTGCATCTATCTTAAACAGAGCGTGGCCATGCTATCTTCATGAATAAAAAAGAACAGCGAGAATCGACTTGGAATAGAGCAGTCATATGTTGGATGTTGGAGGTAGAAGTCATCGTAGAGAAGGTGGAAGCAGGTGGAAGAGAAGGTGGGATAAGGCGAATCTTAGGCGAATCCGAAGTCGGAACTCGCCCCGTTCAATCCAAGTCACATCATGTGATATTTCAACTCAATTTCAACTGCTCTCTCCAGTTGCTCTCCAGCCTCGATTTCCCGGCTGTCCAGTGTCCGCGTTTACGTAGTATACCGTATACGACGTACGGTGCGTGCGATGAACCCTAACGAACTTCACAGGTTTGTCAAAAGCCTCACCAAAGCTTCACCGGCGCCCATGTAATTGGTTTCATCATAATCACAAATGCATGCTTTCATCGATTCATAGAGTTATATTTTAGTTTTAAACGTGTAGGATCGCCTGGAACATTCAATTGGTTCGGTCAGTATCAATCAAGTGCCGATAATGATTCGTCGAAGGCCCGATTTTCTCACCTAGGTATTGACAAGTATCGATTAGCCAGTGCATCGTTCTATTTCTGTTGTTATCGATGGTCCGGTACGTTGTGTCAGGAAGATTAAATCGGCGTGTGTAGAAGCGCGTATGGTCCATCAAAACATGCATACGACTGTGGATGGTTCCAAGTTTCGGTTTTGGCGCTTGTCAAAGTTCATAAATCTAACGTATGTATAGATAAAGATGCGATCTTTGTGTTCATGTCCATGGTCAAATCGATTGTTAGATATACCGAAGGGGGCGCTTCAGCGCTTGTCTTATGTAGCCAATTTGCTGGAAGCTGATAAGATAAGATGAGCATCACATGATGCGTGTGAATCTAACGCTAAGAACCATCCGACGTTGTTCAATTCAACCACCTCCAGCCTCTCACCACGCCAACCACAACGACCAACAACCTCCAGTGCGTTGTCTCCCGCTGTTTTACCATTCCATTTCCATCTCACCAATGGAAAGACTCGATTACTATTGCAAGCTACAATTGTAACCCGTTGAGCCGTGCTTGCGAAGACCACACAATGCACATCAACTCGACATCCCACGTTCGGAAAGTCATTGAACACTGAGAGCTGTAGTCGATGGAGATTTAGAAGAGACAGAGAAGGAAGGAGCTGTAGACGTTGGGTGTCACTAAGGTAAGCGCCGTCTCCCATTCCACTCTTAGGTTCCCTTCTTCAGCGTTCGCTATCGATCCATGTACATGATCATTGCGTGCCTTCCACTTGTACTGCTTGTTGGCTCATTATCACTTCATGCACTGACTGTGCTTTTCTCACAAGATAATTCACAGTCGAACTCGATGACTGGGATGGGTTGAAGTGGTTCTCTGTGTTCTGGTGCATCACTCTCCCTTCTACTCTTCTACTACTCTCTTCTAACCGCAATCTTCTTACAGCAATCGAACGATTACACTCTTCCCAGGCGTAAACTATTCCCCTTGCTGCACTACTAGGACTCCTCTTCCAAATCGGACATTCCAAAGACTATAACCCGCTCAGCATGCATAGATGCAGACTCCTCAACATGTACTATCACAGTGTCGTTTCCTACGCCTATACCATCTCCGTTCGAAACGTTCTTCGCAGCACTCGCTCCCTCATTTCAAGCGTTCCGAGCCCCTTCCGTGGCTGCATCTTCTTTCCCTACAACCTGCGATGGAGGGCGAAAGAAAGACAAGGGCCTCACTGTTCAGTGGTGTATACAGGCTCGTTATGACGAAGGATACGGCCGCGCATGTGATGGAAGTGACGTCTCTGTTGCTCAAGCTGAAGTGAAAGACGACTGAATGTCGACGGTGGATGAAGACGATGTGGAGTGTTCTTGGGCTCTGTCCTAGACGTCAGACGTGCGGTGTTTCTATTCTTTCTGCTCATTGTTCATGATATGAACGTCAACGTCACGCTAGTATTCAACCGAAGCTTTTCAACATTTCTGTCATTCAAATATTCAGCACTCATAGCCCACCCTCCCTCCTCGGGACATTGGTACGATGATAATGACAGCCACATCGACAGCTACAGCCACCCTACCATTCTCACTGCTACGAATGCGAAGACAGGGTACTTGCCTTCGCTATACGTGTACTCCCGGCTGTATCGTCTCTGTTCCATGCGCCCTATGCAACTGGTATGCGTTACCTTGCGTAGGACCCAGCCCCTGTTCCTTCTTCGGTCCCTACACTACGAAGAGATCTGCGAGGATTGGGGCACGCGTAGGATTGTAGTGACGGACGTTGACGTTGCGTCGTAATGGGCTCATCGGTATTGTTAACAAAGTTGGGCCGGGGGGGGGGGGGGGGGGAGGAGGCTCAGAAATCGAGGACAGCTCACAAGGCTACGTCAACGTTGTGCATATTCAGTGTGGTGGGCTGATGGCTGCTGGAGCTGGTGTCATCGAACCTCGCGACGCTCGTTTTGTTCTTTAGACCGTCGTCTTGAGCGCCTTCACCACTTCCAAGTTTCTGGGTTTATGAAGAGACCTCACTATTGCGGACAGCATCTCCTCGGGCCTCCAAAACTGCTTCTGTTCTCATCTCCGAGTACTCTCGTTGCTCGTTGCTGTTAGGCTTTGGACTGGGGAACGAAACCAGTAGAGCGTAGATTGTCCTTGGAGGCAGTCGAGTACATCAACTTGAATGACGTGGAATACCGAATTTATAGATGATACACAGTTACACACCTGAGTCTCATTCGATGACCTACCTTCAATCGCGGGCATTTACCACTACGGGACATCTCTCGTACATTCTTCGTTTCTTCTCCCCTCACGGTGCCAGCTCAGAAGGGTGAGCGAGATTGCCTCTTGTAGCGCTCGTGATGCTCGATTGGTCTGATCTTGCAGCAGAGTGAGGCTGGTGAAGTAGAGACCTGCGAGGACTAAGATGGGTGTTGAAAGCTTGCGTACGATCGTAATGATGGAGGTTGTCGTTGTGTCATCCCGGGGTTATCGGTGGAGTAGAAGGGAGCCCGGGGGTGGAGGCTCGGAAGTCAAGGACGGTTCACGAGGCGTACAAATACAAAGGCAGAGGACGGTTGTAGGGTCGAAAGAACGTTCCTTCCTGGACAACGGACGTGCACATTTCTACTCTCTCTATGCGCACTGTCGACGTGAACGGAAACGTTGTTCCTGCTTCCTGAAGCGGGGGCTCTTCAACGTCGTTTGCAGATGTCAACTTCCTTTCGAGTCCGATCCCGAAGAACAAGGATCTTTTACGAAGAAGCAGACTATTTCACTAACCTGTATCGGACGTTCCCCCCATTCCTTTTTTTCATATTCAATGCCTGCGCCTTCACGTAGAACGTTCGCGAGTTCAGACTCACATCCCATGCTTACCTCACCGTATACGCCACGATGATCGTCGACACCTGCGAAGAAGACGGCGGTGGCGGTCCTGGTGCAACATATGATTGTAATAGCGGATGTTGACATTGTGCCGTTCGAGGCGGAGTGGAAGGAGGTCAAGGGTAGAGTATCGAAATGGTGTGAGGTGGCTCTAGGTTGCGTCCTGGCCTACGTTTGCGCCATTATGCACGTCAATTCTCTTTTACACGTTACACTTGAGGTGAACGTTGACGTTGCGTTTATTCAAGCTGGTCTAGTGGGAAGCTTGACGGCATTCTTTCCGCATTCGTCTACTACTGCGCCTACGAGGATTCCCTTATGTTCTGTGCGGCCCAACGAGATATGATATATATGCTTGGTAAAGCGTCACGGACCTTTCCTTCCTCCAGACTCATCTCGTTCTTGCCCGAATACTGTAGTACTTGCTACCGAGCGAGGTCAAGAAGGTACCTGTCCAACTTCATCTAGTTTTTTTGTGGTGCTCGGATGGCGCTAGCTTTCGTAGATTGCTCAGTCGAGCACTACAATGTATACCAGCGCGGAATGTTGTTGTCTTAACGCCCAAGCTTCTGCCAGTGGCCGATTTTATCTGAATCCAAACGAGTCCTCCACCACCCATCTAATCGCCTATATTACCTTAATGCACTATCCAGAGTATGCTCCAGCTGGTATTGCTAACTCTTTCTTACTGGTGAAGGAAACATGGTTAGATCGGGCAGGCAGGTAAGGTACATTATCCGCTAAAGTATGGTTATAAGAACTAACCTACGTTCAAGGTCGAGATTTGAGCGCTGAGACGACTGTGCTCGACTTACACAACGTTTGGCACTTGGGAGGCTTATTGCAGTGGCTGTGTGGTACGTTCAACTCTTGCCTGTTGCGTTACGTTGACGATTAACGGGTCGTTGAAGTTACAGAATCGTTACTATGATGCTATCGTCGAAAGAGGGATCTCGCTGCAATGAAATCGAGAGTTGTACCTTTTGACGGCGGAAAGTGGACCGAATGCCTTGTGACTGTGTAGCTTACGCTGGCTTTTTGGGCACGGGAGAGTGTGATTTCGCGGTCATAGTTGCGGAGTTTTTCGAGTTTGTTGTTTAGGTGGAATGGGGATAGAGATTTGAGTCGAGGGTGGGAGAGGTGTAGGGGTTTTACCTGGATGACAGATAGGTCAGGTGTCCTGTACTCATAAGGTCGATTTCGATGTAGCGCGGTTTTGTGTAAACTCAATCAATGCATTACGCCGGACTGTACTGGTTTAAATACTTGGTAATAACATTGTTTCCGGTGAAGACAAGTATATAGTACCGGGGTTGAATATAACACGAACACAGTAAAGCTAAATACATTTCGAAACAACAGTAAAAATGATAGTAGTATAGTAAGTAGTACCGGGCTATTGTCAAACCTAAGGTAGCGTAGTAGTATGCCCAGGACTCCGGGGCCGACAACTTTGAGTGGCCAACGCTATATGTGTCCTATGTGTAAAATCCAGATAAAATGCCCTCTGGGGGCTCCATGAGTCTCCTTGACTTGAGGTATGACTTCGACGCCTAGCCACGCCCAACCTCCCTCAAATACCCAGCATATACATTCTTTACCGCTATACCATATGTATCCCATCCCCTACTTTAATCATACCGCGCCAATGCACGTAGACCGAAAACGCGCGAAGCAGGGATACACGGATTTGTGTTGGTAAATGGTCATAAGATTACGCATTCCTTTAAGCATTTATTCGATCAACCTTTAGAGCTCGACTTTCTAAGTTCAAGCGTTGTCTCTAAATATAGGTTCGAATTCTCCTGCGAAAGGGAAAGTGGTTTTCTACCAGAGCATATCGTACGAAGCCAATCGCGATGCAGCGAGAATATACGTGTGGCGGTTCTGCCGCCTCAACGTCAAATTGGTTCTTGACCTTGCGGAATTGACCGAAGATTAGTTACTGTAGCCATACTTTGTGCAATAACTGACATTACCTAGCCCGAACTACAGACATCCACTGAACCATCGTATTCATCATAAACCACGCATGGGTAAGCCTGGCTCACTAGCGGAGGGGTCGTGCAGCACCAGCAAAAGTCCGCACAGACGGCGAAGGGGGTACGAAACAGAAAGTGTTGGCAAAAAAGTGGGAGAAGATGCAGTTTCATCATCTTCGGAAGATGAGCGATAGCATGTGAGGGGTTGTGTCATCGTCTGCCCATCGACGGAGAATATGATTTGGCTACGTCGATATGGCGATCCAGGAGAACTACCAAACTATAACGAGGATTGGCTTTGTAGCCATAGTCTTGACCAATGGTTGCCATTGAGGGTTTACAGGATCAAGCGTGGCTAAAGCAAGAGGTTGATACTAGGAATGACATGGGCATAGTTGAGAACGAAGAGGGCGGGACTTTGAGATAGAGGATGTAAGTGCTGAGTGAAGTGAACGAGAATAAGTGAGTGAGACGCCACATACCTCCGACCAATTGTATCATGAATCGAAAAGCTAGAGGTCAGAATCATACGTCGCGTATCATAGTTGAACGCTGACTTGACCAGCATGCGGACGCGTAGATGTCGTCAAAGCGTTTTGTTGCTAAAGCAAGCCCGGTGTTCAGAGGAATGAAAGCGAGTAATAGGTTGTGTTCATGGATGATAGACACCACTCCTGACAGTTGTTGAAGTGAGGAAGGCTGCAGGATGAGAGATCTTTACGAAGCGATTATGGGTGACCTGGTTGATGACTCGTTTCGATGAAACCGGACAGACGCGCAGATGCTACAGCTGCATAAACGCGCACTCCTAGGTGTACGTTAACGTGTTGAGAAGCTGACCCTATGTACCTCGTATCGGTCCGACATCTCTTCTTGAACATAATCCCACTGCTGGATCCAGCATCCAATCAAGAATAGCGAGCACTACCAGACACGTTTCTTTCACTCTTCTACATGGATTCCTTGTGGGTGTAGGAAGCGGCGAAGGGAACGGAGAAGATAACGAAGGAATCGCAAATGAACGCAAGTTTCTGAGTCCTGCACCCCGTGTCCGGCTCCATCAGCATAAGACGGCCACCGGAGATAAATAACCGTTTTAGCCTCGTTCCCAGTACGGATTTTACAGAAAAAGAAATCGGAGGCCATGAAGGAAATCATTCTGGATAGCGCATGCGAAAACATCACACAATTCTTCCTCTTGAAGGAGATGGCAATGAAGACATTGTAGAGAACAGGAGGAGTGTTACGAGGGTCGGTGATATCGTCGTCAGAGGTTACGAGCACACTTCGCTGAACAGGCGCAACATCGACATCCACCTCGTGAACGATTGTCAGACGAAACACGCCAGTCGTCCAGTAAGCAACCCTATGCCGCCTCTCCGACTCAGGCTTTCATTCTCCTTCCACCCCACCCCGATCCCCCCCGAACAACCCAGAAAATTTTCATACGACACAACCAAACCTTCTCCAACACGACCGTACACCTGTTAGCAACGCTCTCGTTAGCCCTCTTCGCAGCTGTCGCTGTACCGTATCAAGCGGAGCAGTAAGGAGGCAGGTATAGGTTCCCGAACGCTCTACGTGACGACGTAGTCATTGCAACCGGCGTATAGGTGGAAATCGGCACAAGTGTGAAAACGCAAGGTGATTGTCTGTGTCGTTGGGTATCAAGGTGGCAGACGGGTAGAATACAGCTTGAATAGGCACAACGTTGCGTATCACGTCGTACGTATGTGCAAAGGAGCAGAGAACGTGTACATCCATCATCTAGGACGGTAAGGTATACCTTCCACCCCTATCCCAAGCCATCGAATCAACCAATACCACCCAAACGTCTAACGGTAGCCTTCGCCTAAATGCGCCTGTTCGTTCGTCAGGCGTCCTCCCCGCTTCACTCTACTTCTCGCACGTCTCCGTAGCCACAGGGGGCGAGAGGAGACGCCAATGTTAAAAGACTTGAGAACGCCCAAGGTGAAGGTATAGACGCTGCGAGGGACGTACGTATCGGCACTGGAATATAGTGTAGTGGGGACCCGGCTGTTCTGAGTGCATTTTTACTCTTCTCAATAATCACTTCAGAAGAGAAGTTGGTGGTGCTTACGGTATCACTAGATATGATGTAGGATAGACCTTGGATGACAGCGATTGTACGTGAGGTACGAGCTAAGCGCAAGCATAAGCACAGAGTGAAGAAACGGAGGGTGGGGAAAACACGCCTGTCGCATCTGCAGGGCCGTTAGAGTCTTCTCCAACCCAGCCAGCCCACTGACCGTTTGATCCTCACATATTGTTCCGCGTAAGAGCACGAGACGTCCAAGAGGCGTCATTCTGTAAGAAGAGGCGTTAGTGCATGAACACGGAGGATGGAACGTGAACAACGGAAAAGGGGACAGTGCTTACCTCAGCGATCCTCCTCTACCTCCTCGAAGTTTCTGTCGACTGCATCTGCTAGTATTCAACATCCGGAAGAAGGCCTCAAGGGCTTGAGACAGCTTGATACTCCATGTCGTTGAATTAGCGTGCCTCGGTCTCTTAGAGCAGTTGCGAGAGGAAAGAGGATGAGCAGAGAGGAGCGCATCATAAAAAGGTCGGAAAATGTGCTTGGAATGGCGAAATGTGCCGTTGACCTCGGAGGTGACGTTCAGAAAGTTCAGAACGACATCATTACGCAGGAGCCATTGCAGAGAACCGATATCGCCTCGCTTCTTCGCTTGAGTCATCCAACCTGAGCGCCAGCAGAGCCCACAGTACCACTCACGAGCACAACGTTGGCTTTCACTTTGCTCGAGGTGGACTACCACGGTTCGTTCCCCATTCCAATTTTCGTGTGTCTCGCGGTAACGCGTAAGGAGTCGGAAGCCCGCTGGGGAAGGGAATAGGGATGTTCTCTGTGAAGGAGAAGGCGTTGAGTCGAAGGGCACAGATAACGGGGACGGTGTATACGTTGGAAACAACACTAGGATGGCACGTGGTGAGGATTCAGCTGCTCGTTCCTGGTCTTGGTGGCGTGTTTGGATGGGATCGTAGTGTGTAAGGCGCAAAGGAAGAGTCTGCAGAATTGTTTCTAGAAAGCTAATGGTTATACGTGCTGAAGAGATGCGTAAGCGTAAGCAAGGAGGGGAGAGAGGAGGAGCGAACACACCAGCCATATTCATGAAGCTGCAAGAGCCCATTTCATCCCATCCGGCTCATGGAATTTGGCTGTCGGCTAGTTGACTGCTTAAGTGCGTTGTCCTGTGAGACGATGAAAAGTTAGTCGATGATGAGGTGACAACTGGAAGCAAGACCAGCATCCAACGCCGAGGAATGGACCACGATGAGTGGAGAGGAGAGACGGCACGTACCATATAATACCCAACGTTTACTGCTCCTCTCCTCTCTACTCTTGTAAGTCTCGAACAACCGCTGCTGCCGGCGTTCAGCATGGGATACAAGCTTTGGTACCCTGGAACCTAAAGCGACTTGGCGCTCCATGCTGTCGAAGTAGCGTGTCTTCTAAGATTGTTTAACGAGTTGAGTATAAGAGTGACTGGTGTAGTAGAAGCAGGATGCGGGTGTAGCCTTAGATCAGATGGCTGATGATACGCCAGCTGTACGCGCGTTAAGGCCAAGGAATCCGATGGGCTGTACAAATATGTCTTGTGCTTCGTGTCGGACGCGCGGGGTGGTTGTTTTTGCAGCTGTCGCCCTGTATCGAAGAGGAAGGATAGACGTGAGGGGCAGTTGATGAAGAGGTTGAAAAGCGTTTGCTTGGATAGGCGAATCGTTGCCGCCAACCTCAAGAGTGACGTGCAGATCGTACTGAACGATGTCAGCCAGGAAGAAACACGTTACGCAGGACCACCATCATCTCACTTCTCCGCTCAACTCTATCCCCCTTCCACTCTAACTTGAATCCAGCAGAACCCGCCGTATCACCCGTACGCACAACGATAGCCGTCACCACACACTAGAAGTTCTACTACGGTTCGCTCCCTTTTTCAGTTCTTCATGGGCTCATCGTAAGCGCATGATACGGATCTGAAATAGCGCTGGAGTGGGTAACCGAAATGCTCTCTATGAAGTGGAAGGCATTTCGAGGGGCGTAGAGAACGGAGACGGTGGATGCGTTGAAACCAACGCTGGGTGAATCGCGATACGTGGTGAGGACGCAGCCGACTGCTTGTCGTCTTGGTGATGTGTATGGAAGGGCTCGTGATGCAAAGGACGTAAATGAAGGTCTTGGATGATAACGGTTATCTGTGCTTCAGGTAGGTTCAATCAGCAGGGAGGAGGGAAAGCAGAGAAACGAACACACCCGTCATGTGCGTAAAGTTGCGATAGTCCAATTCATCCTGTATGACCCACTGAATTCAGCTGTCGACTCAGATTGGATGGTGTAAGAGCGTCTTGTGTTTCAACATAGGAAGACGAGCTTTGGGACTGTCACTCAGGGACCCAAGGGAATTAGCGCTCCATGTGGTTGAAATTGTGTATCTTCCAGCCTTTATAAGATTGTGTAACGAGTAGTAGTGTGCCATATATGACTCAATCATGTCGTACAAGCGGAATGGTGAAGGTCCAGGTTGAGTTCAAAACTGCGTCGGGACTCGGAAGTTTTGAAATTCAAATTTCACACATATCATGTGATGTCTATCTTATCTTATCACCTGCTTGCAAATTAGCAAAGTGAAGCGCGCACACACATATCGAGAGCGTCTATGAGTGTACACTCGACCACGAAGGAACGCGCATGTTACATCGATAACAGCTATGAATATGATCTTTGACAAGCGCCAGAACCGAAACTTGGGACCGTTCACATTAAGATTCGATGTCCTCATTGCTTCCTTATGCGCTCCTACACACGATCTAATTTTAACAAACCCAACCCCCTGGACCATCGATACCCACAGAATTGAGTGCACTGGTTAATCGATGCCCGTAAACATCAAGTCGATCCAATCAGACCTTCTTCGAGCCACTGACACTGGTGAGAGACAAATTGTAAGTAAGTACCAGGCAATCCTACAATTACTGATAAACCAACATTTCATTTGTATACAGCGCATGCCCGCTCTGCACGTGAAAGCGACGAGAAACGTACTCGAGCTGCACGACCTGATAGATAAAGAAAGTAAAATTGAGGTAAGTATATCGTTTTAGCCGCTAGTTTGCCTTCATCCCCGCATAAGTATACAATTTCAAGTGCTAACTTCAATGCGACTGCAACGAAAGGTACAGAATTGCATTTTTCGAGTTCAACCACTTGTTCATGCCCTGAATTCCAAAATAATGAGCCAAACAGATGGCCAGCACTAGTAGCGGATGTCAAGGATTGAACTTTGCGAGGCTTCAGTTCGTAAAATGAGGGGCGAGTTAAGGCGTGTCGGGGTAAGTTTTAAACAAGGACATACATATCAACAATGAGAACGGAGCACAGTGAGAAAAGGGTAGTATGATCGAATATTAACGGCAGCATCCACTGTCAGATTCAGACTACTTACTGTACTAACGAAGAAGTAGTGTCTTAACCAACGGGAAACGTGAAGCAGTCAGACGAAGTGGAAAGAAGACTGCGTCGTCGTTTACTGTCTTCGTTTATGTTCCCACTTTCTTGCTTCACAATTTTGTCTCATACGTACAGCCCAGAATCATACGAAATCGGAGAAGCCGGAGGTAGTACATGCAGTACACTTCTAGCTTTCTTTCCGCAATTTTAAGGGGTGCCATGAGTTATCGAACGTGCTGGGTAAGGATTCGAGAACGTACAGCATCGCATGCATCCCTTTCATTTCTCTTTCCATCAACTTTCCTCCCTCCGTCCTTCAGATATTGTATCCATCCATACCCGGCCATATCGAGCTCATATTAACATTCCGGGACTCTGGCACGCCTGCTCGTGATCAAATTCTCATACGGGTTCTTATTGTACCCCCGCTTTCATCTTTCCACATCCAGTAGTAACACGCTGGTATAGTTAGTGTTAGTTATATCAAGATGATATCGACATGAAGTACTTAATTGTGATGGGAAAGGAGAAAGAACCGAAGGAGAGGTGAGATGGTGATAAGGTGCACGTGTCATAGCACAAGGAGTAGGTCGATGGGTTCATCACGATCCTGCAAATTGCCAACAGCTTGCCTAACTTGTATTCGGTAGTAAGTAAGTATTACAGTAAGAACAAGAATGGTTGCTGAACTTTTCTTCCTGATCTTGATGTCGTCGTGTTGAAGGCGTGAAATTATTATTTGTTATGTTGACACGCGGAATGCAAACATGTTGTCGGACTCTATACATAGAACAGGAATTAATATTCAGTAATAATTGATCGTTCCGATGATTTGGCTCTGTACACGTTCAGTAACGCGTGTCAACTGCATTGTGATACACTATATAGCCCATCCGCGTCAACTTTCATTCCTCCTTCCGTCTTCTCAAACACCTCATTTCTCAAGCTCTTAACAACACACAAGTTCAACATCGAAATCTCTGCATTTACAATGGCTCAAAATGAATCCAATGGTCAAATATTCACCAATGTAAGCTATGTTGATGTAAATGAAAGTCAGTTAATCGCAATTGGCCGCGATCAAATCAACAACTATAATATCAGAAACCATGATGAAATATCAGAAAAATTAAAGCTATTGAAGCCTGTTGATCATAACTTGCATTGTCCACCTCCCTGTATGGAAGGAACAAGAGTTACCATTCTGAATAATATTTATAAGTGGCTGAATGATTTTGGTATGTTCATATATTTGTGCATTCATAATATAGAACTCATTAATTTCATTCATAGATGAGGCCACTCCAAATATAATGTGGATTACTGGTAGTCCTGGCTCAGGAAAATCTGCAATGGCCTCTACTTTAGTTGAAACTCTTAACTCCAATGAATTTAATAATAGGCTTGGAGGATATCACTTCTTCAAGAGGGATGATGAAAGTCTGAGTGATGCCACTGTGGTGTGGAGAACTATAGCTGCAGATATATTATCAAATTCAAAGTATTCAATTCTTAAAGATAAAATGACAGAACTCCTCAATAATACCTTCCAGCTTTGGAGAATAGAGTGGCATTTCAAACATTTGATTACTGATCCATTGAAGACTTGCAAGGACCAACTGAAAGATAATCCTCCTGCATTTGTTATTGATGCACTAGATGAATGTAAATCATCTGAGTCACTCATATCTCTGAAAAAGACATTACAAGATTGGATAGGACTTCCTAAAAATTATAAGCTCATTCTGACTGGAAGGGCTGGTTCTCTACCTGACATAATTGAGAATGAAACCTGTTGCAAGATTGTTAAATTGGAAACCAATTCCCAACTTGATTTAGAGATAAACCAAGATATAGTTTTCTTTTTAAAACAAAGTTTCAAATTTTTCAAAAATGAATTACAATTTAGTTCAATAGAGGAAGAAATACAGAATATGTCCAAAAAGGCATTCACCTGGAATTCAGGTAAACATAATTCCATGTTTTAGTAATAGTACATGTAACAGTACTTACTTTTATTATAAAAAAGAAATTTACACCATCGTGAATCAAACCATTGACCATTTCTGATTACATAAGCGTAAGTTACCATACTCAAGCAACTAATACCGTTACACCATAAGAGCATTATTTAGAACTGATATCGCAGCGTATAGATTGACCATGCAACCATGCACGTCTGTCAGACCGCTTTGGTCAACGGCATCTTCCGACATTACGACCACCTTGTCGTTGCACACCCCATCCGTCACCACCCTTCCTCCCCTCCACTCCCCTCGCCTCCCTCCACTCCCCTCGCCTCCCTCCACTCCCCTCGCCTCCCTTCCTCCCCTTCCCTCTCCCTTCCTCCCCTTCCCTCTCCCTTCTTCCCCTTCCCTCTCCTCCCCTCTTCCTCTTCTCAGTCACTGGCAACATCGAAGGCGTACAATGTGACTGGCACCACACAAGGCGGACAAGGAGCAACAAAGGTGGTAGGACAAGGGAGAAGAGGTGTAGGAGGACAACATACAGTGGAGGGAGACAGAGAGGGGTGATGAGGACAACGAAGGGATCGATAACAGGTAGGTCAATGACGATGGGGACGATAGGGACGAAATCTAATGACAGCCACAGTGCCCCCATCCTCCCTTCTGCGTTGTAACACCCAGACGCCCCCGTCCTCCCCTCTCTCGTCGTGACGACGGCAACACCGCACCGTGTTGGCCAGTGCTCCTGTTCCCCCCCTCGTCATGACAATGACGACGCTACACCGTGTTGGCCAATGCCCCCGTTTCCTCCCTCATTGTGATGACAATGACGCCGTGCCGTGTTGGCCAATGCCCCCGTCTTCTCACTCGTCATGACAACGACGACGCCGTGCCTTGTTGGCCAATGCCCCCGCCCCCTTGCTTGTCATGACGATGACGATGCCGTGCCGTGTTGGCCAGTGCCCCTGCCCCCTCGCTCGTCGTGGCAATGACGATGCCGTGCCGTGTTGGCCAGCGCCCCCACCTCCTCGCTCCGATGACACCATGCTGTGTTGGCCAGCGCCCCCGCCCCCTCGCTCCGACGACGCCATGCTGTGTTGGCCAGTGCCCCTGCCCCCTCGCTTGTTGTGGCAACGACGATGCCGTGCCGTGTTGGCCAGCACCCCCGCCCCCTCGCTCCGACGACGCCATGCTGTGTTGGCCAGCGCCCCTGCCCCTCACTCGTCATGGCAACGACGACATAAGTGCCAGCCATTCTGATCATATAACAGCAGTGTTATATGATTGCCCCAATCAAATAAGCCATGCCATTTTATGATTGGGATCATAAACAATCATTGAGGTTCTAATTGAATACTACTATTGTATGAATGTATTAAATGATCATAAGCAATCATTGATTGTTTCTAATTGGATATTACTATTGTATGGATGGCTAGGTGATCATAAACAATCACTGATTGTTTTTAATTGAATACTACTATTGTATGAATGTTTTAGGTGATCATAGACAATCATTGATTTTTTCTAATTGAATATTAGTATGAATGGAGAGACAATCATAAACAATCATTGACTTTTTCTAATTGAATATTATTATTGTATGAATGGTGAGGTGATCATAAACAATCATTGATTTTCTCTAATTGAATATTATTATTGTATGAATGGTGAGGTGATCATAAACAATCATTGATTTTTACTAGTTGAATATTAGTATGGATGGTTAGGCAATTATAAACAATCATTGATCTTCACTAATTGAATATTAGTATGGATGGTTAGGCAATCATAAGCAATCAATGATAACTACTAATTGAATATTGCTATTGTATGGATTTGTCACATTTCCTCACATGTCACAATTGTGACACATCTTTCATGTTAGTCACACGCGTCACGCTTTTTACGCATGTCACAATTGTCACACATATTCCCTCGCTTCATGTTAGTCACGCGCGTTACATTTTCCTCACGCGTCACGATTGTCACGCTTTTTATGCATGTCACAATTGTCACATATATTCCCGCGCTTCATCTTAGTCACGCGCGTTACATTTTCCTCACGCGTCACGATCGTCACACATATTCCCGCGCCTCACATATTTCCCGCGCTTCACACATTTCTCGCGCATCGCATATTTCCCGCGCATCACACATTTCCCACGCGTCACATATTTCACCCATGTCACGTTTGTCACGTTCTTTCGCGCGTCACATTTGTCACATACATTCTCGCGTGTCACATTTGTCACATATATTCCCGCGCTTCATGTTTGTCACACACGTCACAATTGTCACATATATTCCCGCGCTTCATGTTTGTCACACACGTCACAATTGTCACATATATTCCCGCGCTTCATGTTTGTCACACACGTCACAATTGTTACATATATTCCCGCGCTTCATGTTTGTCACACGCGTCACAATTGTTACATATATTCCTACGTGTCACGTTCGTCTCGCGCGTCACAGTTGTCACATGTATTCCCGCGCTTCATGATAGTCACGCGCGTCACGCTTTTCACGCGCGTCATGCTTTTCATGTGTGTCACGCTTTTCATATGTGTCATGCTTTTCATGTGTGTCACGCGCGTCACATTCGTCACACTTTTAGCGCTCGTCACGCTTTTCACATTCTTACATTTGTCATGCTTTGAAATCTTGCCTTTCTTGGGTATTAATCTTTTGATTCACATTACATGTCCTTTGTGTGTCACTCATCATGCTCTTTTCACATGTTACATTGGCCACAATTTTCACAGCTCAGTAATCTAATTTGGCCTTTGATATTGACAACATATCTAAATTTGAAACTATGTGAACTGGGGAATACTCAGCATATCACTTGTTATCCACTATTATCCTATCATGGTTTTCATTTGCATTATGTTTTTAATGCAAGTCACATGTCAAGTTTGTCATGTTCTCAATATGCATCTCATTTGTCACATTTTGTGCATATTTCATAAGATCACAAGATTTTTGGAACTTATTATGACATGTAGAACATTTCGACTTTGTTTGTCTATTGTAAGATATAACAACTTGAGCCAGTTATGTGTGTCTGGTTACCTGTATATCTATGTCATTGTTCACATTACAGAACAGAAGTATTCTAAACTGCAGAATAAATTATGAAAGCAAGGAAACATATATGTTCTTGCTAAATTGAAGGTTATGACATGGGATATTACAATTAGTAAATTATGGAAGTGTAACAGTAAGAAGCAACTAGAATGAAAAATGTAGAGTGTGTATGTAAGTTCATTGACATTTTACAATCAAGACTAGAGATATGATATAATGGTATTGAACTATGTAACTCTACATCACATCAAACTTACACATCTCAAACATTAGATGATCATGATTCTTGTATCACTATTGATTATACTGATATCTTCAATACACATTATTGAGTCACATATCTGCTTACTCTATATAACTACATGACAGTTTGCTTTATTGATACAGAGAGATAATGTAAACTATCTTCACTCTTACTGATATTGTGACACAATGTACAGCAGGCAAATTGCCTGTACTATAGAATTGGGCTTATTTCTCTTTTTGATACTCAGCTCACTACCATTGTTCTGTACCTATTATAGTACAGTACATTACATTCATTAAATATAGGTGACTTTCCCTTACTAGTACCTGTGGATATATGGATGTGCTATCAACTCACAAGTTCTGTGTCTTAGAATTTCCTTCAACTCAGAAACTTCTTCCATGACAATCAGGTTCACTTCTATACTGCTGTATGTGTTGATGTCTCTGATAAATGTTGCTTATCCTTGTACATGCATGGCTTAATCCTTGTGATAAGCATATGACTACTGACAGAATGAATCAGGTAACTACTCAGACAGCATCAGGAAGTGGTCCATGCACATACTATTGCTGAGTATCCATCTATTAATATAGTTTTCAATTTGCCACCTATACTAAGAGCATGACAAGTGTTATACTTACAAAGCATAACAAATGTAATGCTGTGAGAAATGTAATGACACACATAGGACATGTAATGTGAATCAAAAGATTAATACCCAAGAAAGGCAAGATTTCAAAGCATGACAAATGTAAGAATGTGAAAAGCGTGACGAGCGCTAAAAGTGTGACGAATGTGACGCGCGTGACACACATGAAAAGCATGACGCGTGTGAAAAGCGTGACGCGCAGGAATACATGTGACAACTGTGACGCGCGAGACGAACGTGACACGTGGGAATATATGTAACAATTGTGACGCGTGTGACAAACATGAAGCGCGGGAATATATGTAACAATTGTGACGTGTGTGACAAACATGAAGCGCGGGAATATATGTGACAATTGTGACGTGTGTGACAAACATGAAGCGCGGGAATATATGTGACAAATGTGACACGCGAGAATGTATGTGACAAATGTGACGCGCGAAAGAACGTGACAAACGTGACATGGGTGAAATATGTGACGCGTGGGAAATGTGTGATGCGCGGGAAATATGCGATGCGCGAGAAATGTGTGAAGCGCGGGAAATATGTGAGGCGCGGGAATATGTGTGACGATCGTGACGCGTGAGGAAAATGTAACGCGCGTGACTAAGATGAAGCGCGGGAATATATGTGACAATTGTGACATGCATAAAAAGCGTGACAATCGTGACGCGTGAGGAAAATGTAACGCGCGTGACTAACATGAAGCGAGGGAATATGTGTGACAATTGTGACATGCGTAAAAAGCGTGACGCGTGTGACTAACATGAAAGATGTGTCACAATTGTGACATGTGAGGAAATGTGACAAATCCATACAATAGCAATATTCAATTAGTAGTTATCATTGATTGCTTATGATTGCCTAACCATCCATACTAATATTCAATTAGTGAAGATCAATGATTGTTTATAATTGCCTAACCATCCATACTAATATTCAACTAGTAAAAATCAATGATTGTTTATGATCACCTCACCATTCATACAATAATAATATTCAATTAGAGAAAATCAATGATTGTTTATGATCACCTCACCATTCATACAATAATAATATTCAATTAGAAAAAGTCAATGATTGTTTATGATTGTCTCTCCATTCATACTAATATTCAATTAGAAAAAATCAATGATTGTCTATGATCACCTAAAACATTCATACAATAGTAGTATTCAATTAAAAACAATCAGTGATTGTTTATGATCACCTAGCCATCCATACAATAGTAATATCCAATTAGAAACAATCAATGATTGCTTATGATCATTTAATACATTCATACAATAGTAGTATTCAATTAGAATCTCAATGATTGTTTATGATCCCAATCATAAAATGGCATGGCTTATTTGATTGGGGCAATCATATAACACTGCTGTTATATGATCAAAATGGCTGGCACCCCTCACGACGATGCCACACTGTGTTGACCAGCGCCCCCGCCTTCCTCTTCATTGTGACAACAATGATGCCACACCATGTTGGCCAGCACTCCCGTTCCCCCCCTTGTCATGACAATGATGATGCCGCACCGTGTTGGCCAGTGCCCCCGTCTTCCTCCTTGTTGTGACAACGATGACGCCGCACCGTGTTGGCCAGCACACCCATCCTCCTCCTCGTTGTGATGATGATGACGCCGCACCGTGTTGGCCAATGCCCCCATCCTCTCCCTTGTCGTGACAACGACGACACCACACCGTGTTGGCCAATGCCCCTGTCCTCTCCCTTGTCGTGACGACAACGACGCCGCACGATATTGGCCAATGCCCCCGTCCTCTCCCTTGTCGTGACGACGATGACGCTGCATGGTATTGGCCAATGCCCCCGTCCTCTCCCTCATTGTGACGACGACGACACTGCACTGTGTTGGCCAGCACCCCTGTCTTCCCCCTCGTTGTGATGACAACAACACCGTGCCGTGTTGGCCAACACCCCCATCCTCTCCCTCATCGTGACAACGACAGTGCCTCACCGTGTTGGCCAGCGGACCACGAAGTCAACGCTAACACCTCAGGGGTGGTGCATAGCCAGGGGAATGATGAGTGCAGTGCGAAGCGCCAAATGCCAACGCCAATGACGAGGGCAGTGCACAGTGAGAGGGGTGGCAGTGGCGGTGCATTGCGAGGGGAACGACAAGTGTAGTGTGCAGCTGGAGGAGGACAGTGGACAGTGCCAAACGCCAAACGCCAACGACGAGGGCATAGTGGGGGGGGAATGTATAGCAAGGGGGGAGGGAACAGATAGCGAGGGGGGAGGGAACAGATAG
Source organism: Cyathus striatus (assembly GCA_025738555.1). Taxonomy (NCBI): domain Eukaryota; kingdom Fungi; phylum Basidiomycota; class Agaricomycetes; order Agaricales; family Nidulariaceae; genus Cyathus; species Cyathus striatus. The sequence goes on from JAOVFP010000007.1 coordinate 224,819, forward strand.
TGAGGGGGGAGGGAATGTATAGCAAGGGGGGGAACAGGCTGAGGGATCAATAGTGCATAGTGAGTGGGGGGGGAGATTGATAGCGCATAGCGCTTAGCAAGGGAGGGATCGATAGTGCATAGTGAGGGAGGGAATTGATGGTTTAATTAGTAGTGTACAATACCTTGTTCTCGCACTGTGTAGATTATTATAATACATTCAATTATAACTCATGAGACACAATTTTGTTCTCACAAATAAGCATGTTGTGTACTATTAATGCATTTGCGCAAGTGATGCATGTATTATCCACACATTTGTGTGCATGATGTAAGCAGCATGCCAAAATAGGGCATATTTTATGATGAACCAGGGGAATGGCCTGTTTTAATTAGAATAGAAGCAGTTGCCACCCCATTTTCGGACTTTTATTCACACAAGAAGCTTTCAAGATAATTTTAGACCTGGTCAGCGGGCATACATGTGGCATATGTGTGGGTATAGAAGGGTCTACTTATCTTTTCCTTGCCCTGCCCCCACTTGACTCACAACCCCCACATTGTCTCTTATCTTCACTGATATCCTTTCAACTTTTTACTATACAATATGGCTCCAAACAAGCAAAACAACACCAACAACACCTCTACTACTGTTTCACCACCTTGTTCTTGTAGTGGTCAGGTTTGTTCTGACCCACCAGCATCCAAGCCACGCAAACATACACAATCATCTGTGGACACTACAGATGAGCCTGCTGCTAAGAAGGCTACTATGAATTCAGATGGGCTGGATGTTGGAAAGGACAAGAAGCAAGTTAAAAAAGGGAAGGGGGGGAAGGGAAGGCGCACTAAAGCATGGTGTGTACTGGCTGTTCAGTTATTTCTATTGGTTTGCTAACACTTTTTACAGTAAAACAGCTGCAGATAAGGAAGAAGAAGATGAAGCTGCTTCTTCCACTAAAGAGTGTGTACACCCATTTCATAATAAATTAATTCTAATGCAATTATTTCAGTGCTGAGATGATTATTAAAGAAATTGGTCTTACTGTGGCACCTCCAGCACACATTATTGCTACTGAGATGACTGGAACTGCTACTGAAGCTGCTACTGTTAATACTGAGACTACTCAAGCTTCTGAAATCACTACTGGGGCTACTACCAAGACTGGTACTATTGAGAGTTTGGCTGCTGGTACTATTGAGAATTTAACTGAGACTATTGGAACATCTGCTGAAGTCACAACTACTGAGACTATATCTGAAATAAATACTATGAATACTCCTGGGGTATCAGCTATAGGTGGTGAGGGAAGAACTAAAAGAAAAGTTCTTCTAGCTGTCACTCCTTCAGACACTGAGTCAGAAAATACTGAAAACAATGGTACTGAAGACAATGAAAATGAGAATGAGAATGAGAATGATAGTAATGCTGAAGAAGGAGAGAGAGATGATTTGAAAATGAAGGAAAATAGTGAAGAGAATGATAGTGAGGGTTCTGATAATGAAGTGATTGATATTGAGGAAAAGGAAAAGAATATGGAGGCAAATAATGAGAAAGATAAACAAATCTTGGAGGAGGGGGGGTGAAGAAGACTATAATATGCATAGCCCCCCCACCAACCAATTCTCCTCTGTCCCCTGTACCAACTAAGGCAGAATTGAAAGGAGCATCTAAAACTCATGGTGGTACAATTAGAGGGAAAGCATATGGAAATACATTGAACTTTGCTGATTATATTGATGATGAGAACAACTCTCCTATGGATATTCAGGAGGAAGGACTAGCATATATCATTATTTCTGATGATTCTCCAAAAGTCAACCCGACTTTGTTGAATATTGAAACTCCTCCAACAGCCATTCCCATTGTTGTGAACAATCATCTGAAATCTGTACTTGAAGAAATTGCTCAAATGATTCCTAATATTAAAGGTAATATTATTATGAATTTTGTTTCATCTTCACTAATATGAATTGTAGAACAAGACTGTCAGATTAGAGTATTTGATACTAGTTGAAATATCTGGATTATGCGAGGGCGCTACAGTAGCATACGAGATGCAGTTACTATTGAGTGGCACCCACAAAATCAAGACTTAGCTATTTTTCTTGCTGCAGTAAGAATTTCAATTATATATATATATTAAATACTAATTCTTGTGTCAGACTGACCCTATCATTAAACATATTGGCTACAGTAAGGCTTCAAGTGCTGTTAGCACAAATGAAACTTCGGCTCATTCTAAGAGTGAGGATAATAAGTCTAGCTATTCAGTTGAGAACACCCAGATTGCCAATAAGTTATCTCCAAGAGAGAGGACTATTGTATCCATTTATGAGGTAGACCAGTCACTCCTTGAACTTACTGGAAAATGGTCAATTCAGGAGGCATGGAAAGTCTACAGTGAGGTTAATAGGGTTAAACACTTAGTGGACATAAATTCTAAACCATTGCCTGATGGGTTTGCTAACCATCATCCTCTGATATTTATAAACTTTTTGGAATTGGAACTATTGCATGGCACAACTGAGATGTTGTTCTGAAGAGACTTTCCAACTATCCAGACATGGTAGAATGGCTAAGTGATAATAATCCTGATATGAACAATACACATGAGCTTTGGGGCTTGGAGAAGTCTTCTGGATTTACAAGAGTCAATTTAGCAGATTGGATGGATGCCAGAGACAAGGCTAATAAAGATAAAGCAGCTGGTAAAGAGAAGGCCAGTGATTCAAAGCAGAAATCAGCCAAAGGGAAGGACAAGGGGAAATCAAAGAAAGGAGCTGGAATTAAGAACAAGTAAGTAGTTGTACATTATGTGGTGTTAAAGTTTGTATCATGTAATTTTAGTTTCTTTAACATTGTCATTTGGTTACTTCAAATATGCATTTCTCTATTGCTCAGGAACTCATATTTAGTTGCACTGTATTACTTGCCAATGGCCTATGCTATAGGAACTGAACAAGAGTTTCCTATGTTAAAGTTTAGCCAATTTAGTCAGTTTATTGAAGCAAACTTTGGATCAAAGATTAGCCTATCAACAGTTATATTTTTGCTGTTTTCTCTAACAAGTAATGTTGAGCTGTTAAATTTACATGCAAGACAACAGTATCGTGAAGGAAATGACAGAAGAACAACAACACTAACTGCTTGGATTAATGCACTGTCAATGGCTGTTACATCTTCTCTTGGTAGTAAGACTAGATATTTATTTCAAGAAAATATAATTCCAGATCACTATGATGATGATGACATTAACTATAATATTTCTGCAAAACTAGATGCATTTTCCAAATTTCTTAAATTGCATCCATATAATGAGACAGGGCACTATATTGGAGAGCTAGGACCTGTTTCAGATACTAAATTAACTCCAGTACGAATGATATGTCCATCATTTATGCGTTGCAATGGTGCATCATGTGATGGGTCTGCATTAACACAAAATTCAAAATATCGAGATATACCAAAAGTTACATTAATTGAGGGTACAAAAATGTATCATGAATCATATATACTAACAGGATCTTGCTCTAAGTGTAAATCAATATACTATGCTGATCATAAACATATATCTATTACTGGTCAGAGACCACAAAAAGAATATTTAAATAAAGCACATTATTTTAAAATAGGTACTCATCTTTGGGTGGATCAAGTATTCTCTAAAGCAATAATGCATGGTATATACAGTTTTCATGCATCAGCTGCAGCATATGCTGAATATTGGAGTAATAGCTTTGGAAATAACATTGAAATTAGTCGCAAGCAAATTTGGCATGCCTTTATAGATGAGTCTATTCGGACTGTAAGCTTAATTACTGGTAGACAACTTACTGTTGATGATCATCTACCAATCAATGAAATTACACATTATGCATTTGAGCATCTTGGGGCAAATGGAATTGTTAAACCTCCATCAGAGCACAGCTGCTTAGAATGTACTCAAAAGTACAAGTCTACAGCTGATAACATGACTAACTACAGAAGTAATATTACAACAGAAAATTTTGCTCCTGTGAAGATGGTTGTAGTAGATGGTGTTGTAATGGGCCCAACTGTATGTGTATTTATTTATTTATTATAAACTTAGACTTAACAATGATTTAGCACTGTGCAATGGAGGGTTGTCATGCTGAAGTTAACAATTATCATGGTGGTGTATTCTGCAGACATCACAACATACAATATGGACCCAAATGTCATGTTAAGAGTTGTGATGCACAAAAAGTTGCAGGTACAGAAGCATGTGAGGCTCATAAAGAAATGTGGAATAAGCATAAGTCAAATTACAGTTCAGCAAGTCTTTCTGGACTAAAAAGAGCACTGCAATGCAGAAATGAAAATCTGGCATGGCTACCTAATGTTAATTGACCACAGCAGCCACATGATGAAGAACAGAATGATGATAATTCTGATACCCGCAAGTCTTATTTTTCCCCAAATCGCTATTATTGTGTTGAAACTGTGTGTGCTCCATGTGGAGTTGTTATTGCTTGGAAAAAGTTTGTAAAATCTGAGTCAACAGCTAATATCATGGAGTTATTAAATATGATTTACCCAACACCTGACTCATGTCCAGCATATATATGTATTGACAAAGCCTGTCTGGTTCTATGTTCAGTTCTGAAAAATATTCTTTATCAACCTTAGCTACTGAATAGTCGATTTGTTGTTGATGGATATCACTATACAAATCATAAGGCAGATGATGACCTTTGTTGTACATTTTGCAATCCTGCACCAAGTGATGGCTCTGCTCCTAATCTTGTAATAATTGAACATAATCAGAATGGTCAACCATATTACAAGAGAGCTTTTAATACACAGGTACAGTATTATGGCGTTCCTTGACACACCTAATGCAAATCAACATTTTATTTAACAACAATGTTTTATAATTGTAAAAAAAGTATATATACATATTCTACAACATATTCAGAGTGTTATTATTGAATATTGAGGTACATTTATAAGTAGCTACGAGTGCATGAGTCAATCTACAATGGGGACTACTTTTTGGTGAAAAACATGAGTTGACACAGTAGTGTCACAGTGTTACTTCCTATTCACACGGTCTTATCAGTTGGCGCCAACTGCCATCAACCATCCTTGTCCTTGTCCTCCTCTGTAGTTTCACTGTCTTCATCAGCAACTTGCCTGGAAACCATGCTCAACTTTGGTTTGCGTGCTCATATTGGTTTCTTGGGGAGGTTTTTCATGAGCTCCCCTGCTGCACGCAGCTGGTCACATAGTTCCTGCCACTTGCCAACTGCTTTAATGTGGTCCTCCTGAATTCTCTTCCACTCCTCATTTATACGTTCCTGTTCCTCCTTTCATTCACTTCTTTTTGCATTCCTTCTCTCCTTTTTCTCATCTTCACACCTTCGCTCCTCTTCACATGCTCGTTTTGTCTGGACAATCTCTGCATCTGTCAGATGATGCCCAAGACCCCCTGGAAAAAGCACAGCGCGGTCCGACTTTTTCCCATTTTCTTTTCTGTATAATGTGTGTGTTAGGCAGCTCATGGTAAGGTTTTGGACTACCAACTGTGCATTAGCCTGCTCATTGACGACTTTGTAGGCTTTTTCCCTCTACAATGCACGCTGAAGACCTTGCTTGAGAGCATTGCACTGCCTCTCCAAGTCTTCATGAGGACACATTCTTCTCCCACCAACCTTGTCATCTAAAAGAGACCAGTCTGGACTTGGTAATTGTGATAGGCTCTGCTGTTTCATGGGAGGTATTGTGCATCTTGCGATCTCAAGGTGAGTAGCGCGCACTGTTGTAAGTAACATTGAACCTGATGATGTAACTGAAAGATTTGCAGCCAGCAGCTTCATTCATTTTGATGGTGTATCTGCTTCTTTGTTACGCTGAGCTCATTTACCAGAGCTGTTCAGCAGATCAGGATCAATAGGGATTGGATTAGGTGACTGGTATGATTGTGGAAACCTTGAGGGTCCTGCAGATGGGAGCAAGTCTGTGGTGGTAGGGAGGACAGGGAGTACATTGTTACTATGAGGTGGTGGTGTATGCAGTCGTAGTTCTTGCACAGTGAAGGTGTGTTTTTGAACCGCATCGATTACTGCCTTCACAGGGCTTGGCTGATGCAACTCAAATGTACTGCATGTAGATGTTACTTCCACAGGCCTCATTTGCTCTGGCCAGATCACTTCAGGATTGAAGGGATGTATTCTGGTTGCGGCGAAGGTGGCTTTCACTGTGTCAGGTGTGAATGCATGCAAGAATGTGTGGCCAAAGACTGAACAGAAGTGCTCTTTATCAAGCCCTTTGCAGTGAAGTGCTTCGAAGGCCTCTACTTCCTCCTTCCATGCAGCTTTCATCTTTGCGAAACAGACAATGTCAAGACCCTGTAATGCATGTGTGCAGTGGGGTGGGTACCCAAGTATTTCAATGCTGTTTGCTAAACAGTACTCTAGTAGATCTGCTGTGAAATGGGAGCTGTGACCATCCAGGAATAGCATGTGAGTCTCCCCACTGCCTTCTTGTGTGTTTGGCGATCAAAATCTTTCACCATCCATTGCAGAGCAATTTCACCATCGGTCCATCCATTCTTGGATATGCAGATCTTGATGCAGGTGAGTGACAATCTACATGGACATTGACCAGGATGATGTACTCACAATGCTTTAGATGGATTATCGTTTCCCCATTTCTTTAAGAAGTTCTGACCCTTGAAGATTATTGTTGGTTCAAGAGTTGTTCCATCAGCACATATCGTCACTATCGCTGTGACGTTTTCGCGATTAGCATTACCCGTTTTATGCTGCCATTTACAGCCTCTTCTTCCAACAATGCACTGCATACCTGTACTTGCAGGAGGGAATCCGCTCTCATCCATTCTGTATATATTATGGGGTTTGATTCCTTTCTCTATTACTTTGTTGGCAATAAGCTTAAACCACTTTTCTACAGCATCCTTCTGTAGTGATTGTGCATGTTCTGTTGCCAATGGACTTGACCAATGAGTCTGGAGCTCATCACAGTACCAGTTCAGGAATCTATGCACCCATCCCTCTCCTACTGGCTTCCCAGGGACCTCACGGTTTTCTATAATGCCATTGGCATGCTCCTTGATGTTCGCTAACCTGAGGGGACATGCTCGGTCTGCACTCGCTAAGATAAAATCCACCAGTACCCACAGCTCAGCTGTTACAGGGTAGCATAGGAAGTGGTTATATACACTGTCCAAAGATAGATTTTTTGTATAACAACACACAAACCTCCCTATATATACTCCAGTTCTTCATGAAATCATTTCATATTTTTTTCTATGCTAGATGTTATATGTATGATCATACTGGTTAAGTTTTGAGCCAAATGGGACTGAGGCAAGTGATAGGCAGTCAAATTTGTGAAGGTGTGTCATGTTGTGCGAGTGTGTCAAGAAACACCATAATACTGTAAGATATAAGTATTAAATCTTAATAACTATTAATTCATTATCAGGCATGTGAACAACTCAATTCTTGGCTGGATGGGTTTGAGTCTATTCTCAAACGAATGACAGTATCAAACTTTAATTGGTTTCTACATGCAATGTTGGTTTATCACACACAACACGTTCTGGATAGACAACAGCAAAGAGCAATGAAGACAAGGCTCAGTGATGATCTACCTGAGGATATGGATGTGGACATATAATAGATAAATTTACAATATTCTCTAACTTTCATATGTAATTCTAAGTTCTAAATCTTTAAAATACATTTTTTATATAGAAAATAATATACATTTCATGTATATTTCACATTAATTTTATGTAACTATTGGACTGTACATGCATATGAATTTCATGTAACTATTGCACTGTACATGCATATGAATTTGACCTGTAATTCATGTGAAATTCACATGAATTTCATATAACTATTGCACTGTACATGCATATGAATTTGACCTGTATTTCATGTGAAATTCACATGAATTTCATGTAACTATTGCACTGTACATGACTTGTATTTCATATTTAAATTTCACCCATTTTTCACCTAGTTTTCACCTAAACTTCACTTGAATTTCACCAAATTTTGGTGATTTTGGAACATCCTAGATGAAGGTGAAATTCACATGAAATTCACGTGAAGTTTAGGTGAAAGGGTGGGGGAGGGATAAGTACTGGGTAGCACCGGCACAGTGTGCTTGGGGGTTTATGTAATTGCCGTTTTTCGGCATCCTGATTCCCGGCACAGCAGCGCTATAATGTGGCACATCAACAGTTCTCAATAATATATATGTTACTATTAGGCATGTAAATACAATTTCTGAATTTCTGATAACATAAGACAAGGTGGAAGCACTCTATTCAATTTTCAGTGAGGAGTATAAACATTAAAGCAAACTTAAAAAATCCGGAAATTCGGAAAACATATGAAAAACATATAAAATGTATGGAAATCATATAATATTCGAGATATTGATGGTCCAGGAGGTTGGGTCTGTTAAATTAGATTGTGTGTACAGGAGCGCATGAGGAAGCAACAGTGAGAACCAAGTGAGGACATCGATGTGAACAGTCCTAAGTTTTGGTTCTAGCGCTTATAGAAGATTATGTTCATAGCTGTTATCGATATCCCCCTTTGTGGTCTAAATGGGTTTTTGGACGTGCTCAATAAGTAGGTACGTGAATGCTTCACTTTTCCAATTTGCTATACGCTGATTAGTCCGGAAGCCGAACTGTCTTTTGCCGAGATCATGCTTAACGTCACATGACTGGCATGGGGTATCTCATCTAAGGCTCCAACTATATAGTATATGTATACTCTGAAAGGTGTAAATATACATATATAGTTTCTACACACTATTTAACTGTATATAACTAGTATATAGACAGATAGATCATGTACATCCAAAATATCACATGTTACTGACATCACTGTGCTTCTTCTGCTTCATTGTTGGCAGATTGGCATCAAAAGTCCATCACGAATTACTTTTGCTAGAAGTGCTTTGCATATAGTTTCTGCTTTGAGTGAACTTCGAAGATCTGAGCAAATGTGGTGAGACTTTGAAAAACAGAAACACTAGTAGCAGGTATAACAAGAAAGTCACATGCCATTCTGGAAAGTGTAAGAAAGGAATGGCAGTGCTTCTGTAGAATTCATTAGTTCGACAGCTCAGCTATTTTAGCTATATCACAATATTAATAACGTACCTTCCACCATGAAAGGGGGTCATTTAAATCACACATCCCTCCTTCGAAGCAAAGGTAACATTCTACTTCATCCTTCCAACTTTCCTTTATCATTAGGGGAATTCAAACATGGGCTCTTGGCGTTACGCCACAAGAATCGTTACTGTGATTTTCGTTACAAAAAAATATTCACACGTTACAAAGCCCAAGTTACGACAACGCTGTAAGTCCCTCCAATCTAACGACCCATACCAAATGGCCAAATGGCATTTCGGAGTTCGAAAAGGGATCGATTGTGCACGACACATAGATTTTGGATTTCCTCCACATACCATAATTTTTACCATTATCCCCCCTCTAATACCTATGGCTGAGCCACCAAATACACTCCTTGATATCAAATCCTTGGAACCATCTGCACGTGAGCTTCTGGAAGCTCAACTGAAAGCAGCATTGAAGGCCAGAAAACCCCAGCTATTTTTGTTGATTCTAATCTAATTGATGCATATCCTAGTTAGCCAGCTGCCAGATCAATATGTTCAAGCCCAGACGAAACTCCGATGTGCTCTCTTGCATTACAAGGCTGTTGTAATGGAAATACAACTGGGATATCAAATATGCAATGGTACAAAATAAAGTTCACACGTTACAGGATCACGGCTTTGTAATGACTTGTTGTTATGCAGCACCGGCATAACGGCCATGTTTGAATTCCCCTATTACTGACATCTCTGGTACGAAGGCATCAACATTGCACACATTTGCTAACCAGTTATTCTCTGTAGTGCTCGCTGTTTTCTTATTGCTGTGACTGTTCTTGATCTTTTAACAGTGAGTTCTTGTAGTAGGTTTGCGCAACGTGAGTAAATAAAACAGTGGCCTTTTCGACAGCTTCATCCTGTTCATTTTGAAATGCTATCCCTTGTCCAACGTTACGAACCGTTGTTTTGAACCAATTTGCTCGCAAATTCGGATGAAGAACTAAAAGAGATATAACAGATAAGTAATTGTTATTATGAAGATCTAATATTGTTACTTACTCATTCCTATTATATAGTACTGATTTCCAATAGCGGCGGATTTGTACTTCGGAAGGGAGATAGTCTTCATCTTCAATTTCCTCAACTGTAATAGATGAACAGTGCTTGTTCAAGGTTCTATTCACATAATAAGTATCAGCAACAATTGAAAAGTAGCTATTTACCGTGTTCCTGTAGTCAAAGATCCAAATTTCTCAGTAGTGGCAACAGGACCACACTCACTCAATGTTCTATTCAAGCACTGGCTGTCAGTATCAATTATGGAGTGGCTCATAGTAATGACAAACCATGTTTCCAAAGTTGAGGTAGCTGAACTATTTCTGTAAAGTAATAATTGTGATAAGCACATGTTAAATTAAATTGATAGGAAACAAATTCATATGTCAATTTTTCGATTTCAGCTACAAGACAATTGACATTTATAGTTGCAATATCATATGGGAGCGAGCAAGAATTGACCACAAAACGAATATAGTCAATGACCAGGTCCATTCCAAATTGACCACGCTGAATATTCCACAATTTGCCACAAGTTGTATGAACATCTTCACCAAAAAGTATGTCCATTCGTCGGTTAAAAACACTCCAATGGTTTCTAGTAGGAGAAGAAGGAACAGGAATTCCTTTGAATATACAATTAATTGTACCATTCTCCTCTGCTAACAGTACAGAATCTGGAAGCAAAGGAATAAGGTTTGAAAGCCTTTCAATTTGGGCAAAGATCGGGTGTAAAGCAGCAGACGTCATAGATTTAGTTGGACGGTTAGACTACTGAGACCAAAGATCAGTGCTCTTTTAAAGCTGGGCTGGTATCATAGAATCTCCATGTATCTGTAAATTGTTGCATGGTGCAGCTCTTGGCATTGTGAGCATAAATTCCTTATAATTTAAAGAGAGCCATACTTATAAGTGATTAGACATATGAGCAAGTATGCATAGATGGTGTCTTGATATCCATATCTTCGATACCAAGAACTGTATAACAAGTCATTGACATTGGTACAGTGAAGCAGAGGTGCAAACGGCTACATGATGTGTGATTAGCATGTTGCGCATTGCCACATTGCCCAACTCCTTAGACCCTGAAATTCACGCGGTCCAAAGCTGCACAAAACCGAAGAGCCAAAGCCGAGCACATAACAAGGCTTACTGTAAAGAAATTTACAACTATATACAACTGTGTGTATACTGTATATTTACTGTATACAGGGATACCCCAGATATATACATAAACATATAGAACTGTAACCGTATGTATATGGTTCATATACTATAGGGTTGGAGCCTTAATCTCGTCGAAGACAGTCCAGTCAAACTGGTCGGGTTTTAAGCATGGCATTCGTTATCTCTCATGTATTTACGTCTCCCCTTGGTCCCTCCTTCCTCTACCATAATAAAATATATCATAGTCACTTTAGAATACTCAAAAATGTCTTATCACATGAAATTATCAAAGAAAAGCCTGGAAATCAACATAGCAAAGTCTTGGACAAGTAACAATAACAATATTTCAATATCAATTCAATATCACTCAATTTCAGAGGATAAATGTAACTATAAGTCTCACATATCATTCAAATAGTGACCATTTATCGACCTAAGGCATAAGCATACAAATATACATGAAGGCGAAGTAAATTCTGTATGTTGAACGTTCGTAAGAAACGGTACGTTTAAACTCCGACCAGTTTGACTGGTCGTCCTATCAACGAGATAGGCCACGCAAGTCATATGACAATAGCATGATCTCATTCCCAGGATAGGACGACCGGCCCTCTGGTCTATATGCTGATAAGATAAGATAGACGTTAAGATATGCATCACATGATGTGTGTGAAATTTGAATTGCGGAGAATCCGAACTGAATCCAACTAACGTCCAACCAGCACATTCTTACAGTGACCTTCACCATCGTGCTTCGACTATGTTGAAATAAACGATGCATCAATGATGACGACGTTACATTTGGCCTCAAAGCACGCAGGGGAGGAAGCATGAGGCAAATGGATAAGTATTTACAGTACATAGTATACTACTTAAATACATAGAAAGCGGAGCACATTGTCTGTAGAATACATAAAAGGTATAGTAAACTATCTAAAAGCATATGTGGAGGCGGCATGGAATGATAATCATTGTGACATTTGAATGGCTAATATAATTCTACAGACTATACCAACATAAGACTCATATACACCTCTCTTTAAACTATTCTGTGAAGACATGAAGACATGTTACTTCGACAACATGGAGCGCCAAATCGCTTTAGATCCCAGGATCCCAAAGCTCGTATTCCCGTGCTGAACGCCAGCAGCAGCAGTCGTTCGAGACTTAAAGTTTAAAGGAGTAGAGAAGAGTGGAGCAGTAAACTTTTGGTATTATATTGTAAGCACTATCTCTCCTGTCCGCTCTTCGTGGTCCATTCCTCGGCATGGGTGCTCAGCTAGAGCTCGTCTTGTGTCCACTCATCACTGCATCATATGCTAACTTTCGTCTTCTAACAGGACAATGCACTTTCACAATCAAATAGCCGACAGTCGAATTCCAGGAGCAGGGCCCGGATGGGGTGAAATGGGGTCTTATAGCTTCATGAACATGACTGGTGTGTTCGCTTCTTTCCCCCTCACTGCTTACCCTTACGTGTATCTGCAGCACTTATAACCATTAACATCCAAGACTTATCCTGCGGACCATTTCTATATGCTATATGCACTATGACCCCTTTCAAACCGACCATCAAGAAGAGGAGCGAGGGGTCCTGACTAGGGCTCCTCACCACATGTCATCCCAGTGTCATTTCCGACACACGTGCCATTACTGTTCCATATTTCCCTTGAATCACCTGCTCCTTCACAGAGAGCATCTCTGGTTCCTTTCTTAGTGCCATTCCCACTCCTTACGCCTACCGAGAGACCCATGAAAACTGGAAAGGAGTGTGAACCGTGGTAAGCCACCTCGAGCATAGTGGAGGCCAACATTGTGCGTGCTGGTGGTACTACAGGCTCTGATGGTGCTCAAGTTGGAGTATCAGAGGGATGACTCAAGCGGAGAGGCGAGATGTTAGCGGTCCTGGGTGAAGAGTTCTTTGCCTGGATGATGTCGTTCTGTACATTCTGCATGTCACCCCAGAGGTTAACGGCATGTTTCTCTATTTCAAGCACATTTTTCGACCCCTATATGATCCGCTGTTCCCTGTTCATCCTCCTTCCTTTCGCCACCTGTTGAGTGAGCCCAAGACTACCAGGTATGCTAATTCAATAATATGGAGTATCAGACTGTATTGAGCCCTGGAAGTTTTCTGTTGTATGTTGAATACCGACTGCTACAGTCGATGAAGACTTCGAGGGGGCAGAGAAGAGAGAGGAAGTAGTGGTTAATAGGTATCATTGAGGTAGGCACTGTCCTCCTTCTCTGTTGTTCACGTTCCATCCTCCGTGTTCATGCACTATCACCCCTTCTCATAGAACAGCGTCTCTTGGATGTCTCGTGCTCTTACGCAGAACAATGTGTGAGGATCGAATACTCAGTGGGTTGGGTGGGCTGGAGAAGACTCTAACGGCTTTGTGGATGCGACAGGTGTGTTTTTTCTTCATATCTCTCCTCTTCACTCCACTCTTATGCTTGCACTTAGCTCATACCTCACGCACAATTATTATTATCCAACGTCCAAGATCTATTCTACGCCCTCTATGGTGATTGATTACGTGGCAACAATGGCCCTTACAACCAACCGCTGAGACAAGAAAACTCACCTATAGGGCGGCTGTATCTTCATAACTATCTCAGTGCCGTTTCCAATGCCTGTACCATTTACAGTTCCTATGCCACCCTTAAAGTCTATATCTTCACCTTAGGCGTTTTCAGGTTTTCCTGAAGTTCCATTTCTTCTCGCTTCCTCCGCCTATGGGAACATGCAGGAAGGAGTGTGGAATGAGGATGATGGATGACGAACGGACAGGCTCATTCGCTCAGGCGAAGGCTACTATTATGCGCTGGGGTGGTATTGGTGGATTTGATGACTTGGGATAGGGATGGGAGCAATATATCTTACTATTCTAGATGACAGATCTGCGCCTCCTCTGCTCCTTCGCGTGTACGTACAACATGATCCGCAACGTTGTGCCTATTCAGGTCATGTCCTATCCTTCCACCTTGATACCCAACAAGAAAGGACAATTACAGCAATTACCTTGCGCCTTCTCTCTTGTATCGTCTTCCTTCCATACGTGGTTACAATTCTTACGTCATGACGTAGAGCATTCGGGAGTCAGCCCGCCTCCTTCCTACTCCGCAAGGTACGTTATGACGATACCTGCGAACAGAGCTAAGGATAGCGTTGCTAGTGCGCGTAGGGTTGTGTTAAGGAGGATTTTGTTATGTTGGGTTGTTCGAGGAGAATCAAAGTGGAGTGGAAGGAGGATGACGCTTTTGTCACTGAGACAGCGTAGGGTTGTTTCCCAGACGACTGGCGTGTGCTTTTTTGTTATCTCTGACTGTCATTCACAAGGTGGACGCCGACACTGTGCTTGTTCAACGAGGTGTGCTCATAACTTCCGAACATCAGATATCATCGACGCTCGTAACGTTCCTTCCACTCTCTTCTACAGCGTCTTGGTTGCTTTCTCCTCCAAGGCTCACGAAGACGCCTGCGCATGAGTGAGGCAGGTAGAGGATATCATCACACATGCCGTCCAGAACGTCGTCTTTCATCATCTCCGATTGCTTCTTATGTGAAGTCCGTACTGGGAGCGAGGCTAGGAGGGTGGATCTGCTCTGTTAGCCACATTATGGCGATAGTGCCAGAGTGTGGGGTGCAGGACTTGATCGCCGATGAGTGTGTTGGAATCTGTGTTCATTTTCGGTGCCTTCACTAACTTCTTCGTTCACCTTGCCGCTTACTACACCCACAAGATCTTTTGGAACAGACTCAAGGTCCCGGTTATCCTAAAGCTCTGCGTTCAATGTTACGAGAGCCAATGCTCCTCAGATGTCCTCTACTTTCGAGCCTCAGTCCCCTCCGAAAATTTCGTCATAGAAGTAAGGAATGGAAACAGCAGTGTGGAAGCAACTGAGGAAGTTCTAGGTAAGGTGTAGGTTGTTATGAAGGGAATGACAGACGAAAATGGTAAATGCTTCAGCATCGACACTGGGATGGACCATGGAAAAGACCCAGCTGTTCCATGCCGAGTAATCACAATGTTCTGAATGGTTAGCTTTGATACACCTGATGGCTGTACAACGTGTATACACATAATTTTTGTGATATCTATATAATATAAGCCACTCACTTGCAATCATAATTGGATTACCTAAGTGTTGGAGTGAGGTCCAAACTGCCAACAATTGTGCTATTTATAGACACCACCACTAAGGACATAGTAGGGGGGCATAGAAAGCAATAGTGATTATAATAAGAGATAGAGCAGGAAAAGTGTGTATATAGAACCCCAGTGGCACTTGATCTAACATAAGTGCACAGTAATGCAACATGTCTCAGTCACGGGATGGCTCCCCCAGTGCTACACACCCAAAGAAGCCAGGAATAGCAAAGCACCCATCAAGCACCAATGGCCATTGCCATCACTCTGTACATGAGCCAAATTGGCCCTCGGCATCTTGTGAAATTACATCTCAACCCAATCTGCCGATCAAAGCAAACAGACCATAGATCTGAAGCTGCACATACCAATGGTTCTATCTTTAGGCTTGCAACATGCTGGGCATTTAGGAACATGCATCAGCCAATAAGTGTGTCTCTATTATCATGTGTGCCTGTACCCTTCAAGATGATATGACCAATGCTCTCCTATCCAGACCTTACCTCCTGAGTGCACATGTCCCTCCTCCCAGCGTCGTAGTTAATTACCCTATCTAGACATATTTCATACCTGTACAGTACCCTTACAGTACCTAAGAACTCCGCTTTTTCAGTAGTATATAAGACTCACAAACCTGCTCATGTAGAACAAACAATCCTGTACTGATTCTTCTGCTATTAGTGTTACTTAGTGTATTCGTGACAATCTATTCAATTTCCAAGTGTAAAAACCCCAGTGTGATCTAAGCCCTCCCAGGACCTCCAAGAAGCTTAGTTTATTAGTAGTGATTACAAGCATTATAGACTACAAGTGAATATTATAGTGTGTTCATCCCTCCCTTGCCTGGAATTACCTTGTGTATTCTGAAGATATTCCCCCAGACTTGCACTTGCTTGACTGTTAGCAAGAGTAAGTGATGACCTTTACATAGTTTCATAGCTATTACTCCCTAGTAACCCTCTTTGCCCTTTTAGCTTCTAGATGGATCTATCAGGTGCTGCCTCCAGGCTCTGACTTACAAGTTCTATGGCTTCATGTTGAGCATATCCAGAGCCAAGACTTATCTACAGCACCATCTCCCCTGCATACCATCGGATGGGACCTGCGAAGGCTATTGAAAAAGGTTTTAGTGGTGTGAGTTGAATTGTATTGGAGTATATTCAGTTTTGTTGTTGAGTTGTAGTGGAATGGAGAGGGTGGGTGGGTGGGGGTTTGAGAGGGAGAACAACATAATGTCCTTTAGTGGCTGGCACATGAACATGTTATTTTGATCTCTCTGTACATTGTTCATTATGCCATTAAGTGGACAATGGCATTAGGTCTATATGGCATTAGGTCTATACAATTGGGCTTATCTCACCCCTGAGGGGGATAGATTTCTGTTTATCACCCCCAATTCCCTGGTTGACGACACTGGGGAAAGTGGCTGATAGATGAATTGGGCTATACGGGCTGAAGCATTCTTGCCGTTTTTCAAATGACAAGTATGTTTTCTTCCTATTCATTCATTCTCTCCACTATACTTACGCCTGCGCTTGCCTCATAGCATGCATATAACGACACTGCTGTTTTATTTCATGTCTCATCCCACACACTATGACCATCATATATGTATTGTCAAAAGAGCCTGCTGGTCCATGCACACTGCATACCATTCCTTGTAATCAGATCAGCAGTGGATGGTAAAGAACTGCATGATTGAACATATGGTTGAGATGTTCCTCCTAAACAATGACATGCTGACATGTGGAGAGAAAAGAGCATAACTGAGGACAATCATCATGTTCTTTCCTGAAGACAGCTAACATAATCAATCAGGGCCTCCCATGTACTGCCATATAATACGGTTCACACACCATCTATTCCCCACCAACATATGTTACTCTGCATGAAAGCAAAGCAGATACAATCTACATGGCTCAACCTCTTCATGAAGCTGAACCCAAGATTAGCCCAATCGAGCATAACAAGCTCTGCAGAAGTTGATTTCCCCTTCATATTTCAAGCAGGCACTTAATACACCTAGCATACTTCTACCCTCTATAAAAACATTATTTATATATTCTACATGCTACTTACAAACAGTATAATATATCTGGGTTGTAATTAGTAGCTAAGGTAGAGGTCCTGGACTGTTAGCTAGCATGGGAATGATTCATGCTAATAAGGGACATAACTAGCCTAAGTAGGAAAGTGTCTAAGAATAGAAACACCGAGGTCAGAGCTTATTCTTGACATCGGTGGGAAATAATTACCAGTAAGGCCAGATATCAAGCTAAGCACGTGTCTATTCTAATAATAGGATATCGAAGTCATATGTTATTGTGTCATAGGAAAAGGCATGAGGACTTAGACTCATGGCAAATGCCACTATCTAACCACGCTGTACCAGCGCTGTGCATCAGCATGCCATAGATGCCTGGCCAGGCCTGAGACCCAGCATTCCCAGCAGGCTGATTCAGTGGTTCCCATTTCCATGTGTCAAAGTGTGCGGCATCATGCCTCCATATGGAGTGTTCTTCCTGCAGGATGAGTTATTGTCCTTCGCTATCTTCCCATATGGATGCATTCTTGGTGCTCGTATGTTTGTCTATCCATGATTTACTCTGGTCCATTCCAAATGCCTGTATCCAGTCTAAATGTCTACCTTACCGCTTAGCTAATGTGTAAATTACTGTATTTGTATCAACTATATAGTTTCTCTAGCCATAGTTCTGTATGATATTTAATAGGTAGAGTAGAGTAGTATGAGGGCAGTCTCCTGTGCCCTGAGAAATACCAGCTAGCATCGTGCTTTAGTATTTGTGTGAGCAATTGAGATTCTAAGTGCAATGAGAAGCATGAAGTCATAAGCCCATGCTAAGTCTGAGATTAAGGAATGTGCATCAAAGCATTTGCTAAGTTTGCATTCCTTCTTGAACATTGGTCTTCAACAACTTCCCATCTCCTTACTTCGCCTGGAAGCTTCTTGCATCCAAGTCTTACCCACCGAGCACTTTCTTAGTGAGCATATGTGGTGTGAGTGAAATTACATATATTTTAATTTACATTATGTTGTGCTAAACTAGGTACTTTACACTGTAGAAAGGGAAAAAACACAGAGATCTGGACTAGACTCAGAATGTGAATCTTATGGGCCCGGCATTCCATGTCATTCGACAGGTATTTGACTGTTTCCCAAGGACAATCTACCCTCTTCCTGACTTCATTCCTCACTCCAGAGTCTAGCAGCAGCAAACAATGAGAGTGATTGGGGATGATACAGGAATCCAGTTTTTAATGGAGTAGATGCTATCATGCAGCTTCTTCATAAGCCTAGGAGGAGATGTAGGTGACCGAGGATATTGATGAAGGACTGTTGTGAGGGTCAGTCATGAGGTCTGAGACCACTTCGCCGACAGGCACAATGTCAATGTACACCTCATGAGTTGTTCACAACTTCCGAATCTCCACCCCCTTCCACTCCAACTTGACCAACAAAACTGATAACTACCAGACAGCTTGATGACAATCTTCACCATTATGATCCTACGCACAGTTCAACCGTCGTCTCAGTCCTTGCAGGTCTCCTTGTAGCATAGATACTAGGGAGTGGAGTAAGAATGGGAGCTGGGTCTTGCTCAAAGTGGAGGGTAGGTGTTGAAAGGGGCATATGAACAGAGAAGATACAGATGTCAGAGACACATGCAGCGAAAGCAAAGATCCTGTTATCGTACTCATAGTAGTGAGAGTAGTAGGGTGGTTATAGCTGTCGATGTGGTTGAGTAAGCTACGAGAGCTGGACAACAAATGTTGAAAGGCTTCAGTTGAATAGGTGAGACATTGTTATGTTGATGTCAATATCATATGGTATGCACAAAAAGAACACAAAAGCCACACGTCTGCTGTGCCTGACGGAGCTCAAGAACACCATGCATCTTCTTTTTCAACTCTCAACCCTCAATCTCTCTTTCAGTCCAACCCGAACTAGAGAGTCGCCAATACCACTACATGTAGGACAACATCCTTCGTCATAATGAGCCTATATGCACTAACAAGATCCTTGTCTCTTTCACCCTCCTTTGCAGGTCATGTATGTGTATGAAGAGAGTGTGTGCTGCAGAAGGGGCTGAGGATGCTTGAAACGAAGAAGCGAATCTTGCAAGGAACATTCAGAACGGAGGTGGTATCGGTGTTAGAAACGGCACTGGGATAGTATATGCTGAAGAGCTAGGGCCTTTAAGTTGAGCAATTATAGTCTTCAGAATGACCAGTTTGGAAGGAGGTCGTCCTATGGCAGAGGGCACATTTATGCCTGGAAGGAGTGTGATCATTCGATTACTGTAAGCCAGGTCCAGTTAACAGAGAGAAGTAGCAAAGTAGAAGGGAGGTTAATGCACAAGAACACAGAACCATTTCAACCCATCCAGGTCATTGGGTTCAACTGCCACTGATTTGACTGCATTATGAGTCCGATGTTATCCTGTGATAAGAGAAAGAGTTAGTGCACAGGGAGATGATGAGTCGATGAACAGTGGAAGTGGAAGATGCGCAGTGGTTATATGTATGCTTCGATAGCAGAGAAGGGAAGCTAAGAGCGGAGCTGGGGGAGATAGAGCTTACCTTAGTGCCACCCAATGTCTACTGTTCCTTCCCTTTCTGCCCTTATAAATCTCCCTCCAGTACAGCTGCCGGTGTTCAATATGCAAAACAGAACATTCGGAACAGTGAATGTAAAGCAGTCTGGTGCTTGGTGTGTGGGATGTCGAATTGATGTACATTGTCAGTGTGTGGTCTTTGAATTCTCAGGTATGGCCCAGTGGTTTGTGCAAGTGACTCGCGATAGCACTCGAGTCTTTCTACTGGTAAAACAGGAGTGGAATGGTGAAACAACTGGAGGCAGCACACTGGAGGTTGTCAGTCATTGTGGTTGGTGTCGTGAGAGTGGTTGAACAATTTTGGATGTTCTGAGCATTAGATTCACATGCATCATGTGATGCTCATCTTATCTTATCAGCTTCCAGGAGGTTGGGTCTATTAAATTAGATCGTGTGTAGGGGTGCATGAGTGTGCAATAAGGACATCAATGTGAGCAGTCCCAAGGTTCTGTTCAGACGCTTGTGGAAGGTCTTGTTCATAGCTGTTATATTGATGTAATTGGCATGTTTCCCTTCATGGTGGAATGTATTGCATGCGCACTTCACTTTGCCAGCTTGCAAGTTGTTGATAAGATAAGATAAACATCACATGATGCGTGTGAAATTCCCACTACCTTTTAAGGTAGTTGGGTTATGGGGATGTTTGGATTTCCTAGGAAGGCAATTTGTGAATTGGTGTCTGGGATCTCACTTTCTGGCCCACTGATTGGCTAATGGCTTTTGAATGCCATTTTGTGACTGATTACTGTACACTCTCTCATGTAATCAAAGACATATGACATTATCTTACTTTTCCATAGCTTGCACCCTCTCCCTCACTAATTACTGCCACCAGCTTGGTCTAACTCTCATAACTGCTTTAGGATTGTTGCCAGTGACTGGTGAATCTTTTTAGAGTACATTCTGGCAACAGGTTACAGTTGTTGGGTGAGTTCTTGGTATTTTTTACTCTCATCTCATGTCTCTAGTTTTGGCTCTGTGCCATATCCAAGGGATCTGTTGACAAGCATGGTCACTTGCACAGGGGACTTCCCAGACTTGCTTGGCTGATCCAAATGTGAAGCAATTTAGTAGAGGGAGAGGCTCCCCTGCTGTTCACTGGTAAAGCCAGCGGTTCAAGAGCTAGAACAAGAAATAAATTGGATTGCACTACATTTCATTGTGGCATTTGGATATGCACTTATCTATGAAGTTCCAAGTGTTGAAAAGTCATGCACACTATAAATCGGTTGTGCCGTGTGCCATATCCACACTGCATGGTTAGAACAGCTGTTTTTTCTTAGTAATTTGAAGATATATGAATAAAATATGTACTATATTATATTCTAAGCATTTTGACACTTTTATATGAGATGTATTCTGTGTTTTTGCTATGTTTTATCATTTGGAGGATTGTTCCCACACTCCCCCATGCACTTCAGCTTTCTGAAAAGGTACCAAATCTATCAAATAAAGGTTGATTCAAATATATTGCATCTCTCCATGTATAAAATGCACTACATTCTGAAATATATAATAATACAAAAGTACATTGGACATATAAGGGATCATATTTACAATATCAAAAATTAAATAAGCTCATATATCATTCAACTTCTTTACATTGAATTTGTGATGTAAATTTTATGTCTCATTTAATCACAGCTTTACTTGTATGCTATGAATTCTGTCCTATATTACCTAAAGTCTTCATGAGAATACATAGTATGCCAGTTTATCCAGATAAACACACAATGAAGGAATTGTGTTGAGCTCGATGGTGAGTAATGATGTGTGGAGGAGCTGTATATTCCAAAGGAGACCTAACATAAACTATTATAACTGTAGCCTGAAAACATTTGAATCAACATTTTTTGGTAGATTCAGTACCTTTTCAGAAAGCTGAAGTGTGCGGGGGAGCATGGGAACAATCCTTCAAATGATAAAACATAGCAAAAACACAGAATACATCTTGTATAAAAGTGTCAAAATGCTTAGAATATAATATTGTACACATTTTATTTATCTATATACAGAATGAGTAAGAAAAAACAGCAATTCTAATCATGCAGTGTGGATATGGCACATGGCACAACTGATTTATGGTGTGCATGACTTTTTCAACACTTGGAACTTCATACTTATCATTGGAACTTGCCACATATGTATATTATATCATAGGTCTGAGGTAATTATTACACATTGACTCTCATCAGCCAGCAGTATATTGCACTGCCCCACAAGATCAGGTGGACTTCAGGTAGAGTCCAGGTAAAATCCTGGACTCCAGGTGGACTTCAGTAGACTTCAGGTGGACTTCAGGTGGACTCTACCTGTACTAAGTAGTTGAGACATTACCTGAGGTTCATCTGGACTCTACCTGGACTCTACCTGAACTCTACCTGTACTAAGTAGTTGAAACATTACCTGGAGTTCACCTGGACTCCAGCTGGACTCTACCTGGACTCTACCTGTACTAAGTAGCTTAGATATCACCTAGAGTTCACCTGGACTCTACCTAGACTCTACCTGTACTAAGTAGTTGAGATATTACCTGGGGTTCACCTGGACTCTACCTGAACTCTATCTGTACTAAGTAGCTGAGACATTACCTGGAGTTCACCTGGACTCTACCTGGACTCTACCTGAACTCTACCTGGACTACACTGAACTCAAGTGCCTAAGCTGTACCTAGACTCTATTGTTACAGTTGTAACATGTTTCCTACAGTTATCAAACTATGTGTGAAAGTGTGACATGTTGGAAAATGTTGGAAAAAGCGTGACATGTGTGGGAAAAGTGTGAAAAGTTGGAAAAGTGTGGCAAGTGTGATGGATATGATGTCACACTTTTCCCACACTTGTCACACTTTTTCCAACATTTTCTAACATGTCATGCTTCCACACTTTTCCAACTTTTCACACTTTTCCCACACATGTCACACTTTTCCCACACATGTCACGCTTTTTCCAACATTTTCCAACATGTCACACTTTCACACATAGTTTGATAACTGTAGGAAACATGTTACAACTGTAACAATAGAGTCTAGGTACAGCTTAGGCACTTGAGTTCAGTGTAGTCCAGGTAGAGTTCAGGTAGAGTCCAGGTAGAGTCCAGGTGAACTCCAGGTAATGTCTCAGCTACTTAGTACAGATAGAGTTCAGGTAGAGTCCAGGTGAACCCCAGGTAATATCTCAACTACTTAGTACAGGTAGAGTTCAGGTAGAGTCCAGCTGGAGTCCAGGTGAACCCCAGGTAATGTCTCAACTACTTAGTACAGGTAGAGTCTAGGTAGAGTCCAGGTGAACTCTAGGTAATATATAAGCTACTTAGTACAGGTAGAGTCCAGGTAGAGTCCAGCTGGAGTCCAGGTGAACCCCAGGTAATGTCTCAACTGCTTAGTACAAGTAGAGTCCAGGTAGAGTCCAGGTGAACCCCAGGTAATGTCTAAGCTACTTTGTACAGTAGAGTCCAGGTAGAGTAGGACCCCTGAAAATGCCAACCAAGGATCAATCCCATTTCAGACAAATTGGCAGCCGTCAGGCTGCCAGGCCTGATGCAAATCAGACATTTTGAGGTCGAAAATTGACAAAATGCTTGAGTTAAGATTAAGACAAAATCAGGCTGGTAGGGGCAAGGGTTGATCTAGAAATCAGACATTTATCATCTTATCTGCTGCTGCTGCTGACATTTTTTGTATGATAGTGGAAGGTATTATTGGGCTGATATCGTGACCATATCAGAGGCAATGTCATGTCTTTTCTTCCATGGTATCACCCCACTGAGGCATGCGAGCATACCTTTGGTGAAGCACATTCAATCATAAAGGATTTTACTCATTTGGACTTCTTGTACATGGTTCCAAAACTTGGAGTTAGAATGCGAGAAGCTATTCTATCTGCAACAATTTCTGATCACAATAAAATGGCAGCAGGCTACTGCCATACATATCTCGATCACTCTGATGCTGATATATCAACACTAGCTGTATTCCCCTTTAATGACAAAATTAAACAAGCTTCACTAGTTGCTGTAGAGCAAGTGAAGATTCAGAGCTTGATGTTGTTTCTTTGGGTTTCGACTTCAAAGCTCAATGGTTGCAGAGAACAATTGTTACTGACAACTGACTCGTGGTTTCAAGACAATGTTGAGGTCGACTCCAATGGCGAAGAGAGTGTATGTGATACTACTGAGTTGCAAAAGCTGTAACATCTATGGTTTGTTTATTATTTATGTATGTCGAAATTCAACTTACTTGTTTATAATACAGAAATCAACAACACACACAACTCTCTACCAAACGGCTGGATTTCTTCCTCTGCTACTCACTCATCTTCAAACTGCAAGTATTTCACTGGATTATATATTGTGTATTGGTGATTTTGGCATTGTATACACCAGTGATAACATGGTTATGGTTGGCAAAGGCAAGTACTACAACCTTTTACTACTATCTATACTAGAACAGATGGACTAAATGGATGGCATGCAGCTCATGAAGAGACAACAAATATAGCTGCACACTCTTATATCAGTGTTCAGGTCTTTGAACAGTTTGAAAGATTGAACTTGTTCACATCCCTGACTGACAATACTGCCCATTTTCACACTTGACAGTTTGCCTTTCTACCTATTCTCAACTGTTATTGAAAGAGACTATGAGGCTATCATGGATGAAGAAACCCCTCCCAGAACATGATTAATACCTGTTACACAAGTCTATGTGTCTAATTTTTTATAACTAGTTTTGCTGGTTTCAAACCAGAAGCGGTACCATAGAGCCTCCAGGAAGCTCCTGGACTGGGCTGGCACCATTTTAGGTGAAATTTGAGGCCTGATCCCATTTTCAGACATTTTCAGTGTTCCGGAAGGCCTGATGTGGAATTCAGACAAATTTTCGAAATTTTTTGAAGGCTTGATCTGGTTTGGACATTTTGGCCCAAATTTCCCAAAATTCATGCAGACAAATCGGCCGTCCCAGGGATCAATCCTTGGTAGGCATTTTCAGGGGTCCTGGTAGAGTCTATCTGAAGCCCAGTTGACTAAGTCCAGTGGACTCCAGGTGTATTCCAGTTATTTCTGGACTCTACCTGAACTTTACCTGGAGTCCAGCTGGAGTCTATCTAAATCCTACAATTTTTCTATATAAAGTTCATGTAGAGTCCAGGTAGAGTCCAGTAAAGTCCAGGTGGACTTCAGGTGGACTCCACCTGATTCCATGGGGCAGTGTAATGACCTCTCAGCCAGAGTCTTATCTCCTGATAGGAAAGGACTTGTGCCATCAGTGTGGCGCTCAGTAAAATCATGAGGCTGTTGGCACAGAGTGTTGGCTGGTTGTGGAAAAGCAGTATGGGGGCTGATTCTATGACTCTGTGCTTCACTTATGAAGATCTTGAAAAAGTGAACATATCATCTGGGATTTACTGTTATGCTAGTATCTTATTTCAGTACTACATGATGTCTTGTTCTGATTTCAAACAAGAAAACAGTGACAACCTGTTAAATCAACCATAAAACCATATATGGCCATATTTACACCCATCCCATACCATTGAGAGCTCAAAAAAAATTCATATGGTATGGTTATGGCTGAAATCCATACTGAAAATGGTTTTGATAATATGGGCATAACCCATATATATTCCAGTCCCTCTTGTCGTCTCCTAGTCCAACTCTTATGTTATCATTAATTATTACAGCATTGGGGGGATTGGCCGAAAAGTTGCAAAACTTCAGATATTTGGAGGTAAAAGCATTGAAATGGAGTAGATTTTGTGATTGATAGAGAGTGCTCAACTGTGAATCAGGGGTACACATTCCATCCCTCATCACACTCATTCACCATTCTGATTTCTAACATACCTTAAATAGATGTCTGGAAGCCTCCCTCCCCAAGCAATGATTGACACAATCACTCCAGATTGATAGCCAGTGGTTTACTCAGCTTGGGAATGTAGTCTATGCAATCATTAGCAACTTTCACTATCAGCAGTTTAAGCTAAAGTTTTGCCATGACATTGTCGAAAGTGAATCGTGGAGTTAGTAATGGGGCATTCACCTGTGGCAGCCTGTGGGTCTGAAGTATCTAAGACTACCTTTTCTGTGGTATGTTGTTTAATTGCACTTGTGTTTGTAATTGGAAGACACCAATTGGGCATATAGGTGAACTCTGGAAGGAATTTGCTTCATGCTTCTAGGGGATCGACATCATTCCCAAGTGATGGTACACCTAGTAGGACAACAAAGTAGGGATTATCGGTGTCTTCCAGTTACCATCTCTACCCACCCACTGTGTCACAATGACACCACCTCATCCCTGCAAGCACACAGTTGTCACCACATTGTTGACCTTCTTCCTCTTCTTTCCCTTCTCCCTTCCTCTTGACAATGACAGCCCCTTTCCTGTTGTTAGTCCACTTTGCCAAAAAAATGATGACTCATGTGGTCAACCTGAAGACAGGCTTGATTCCTCCTGCTTTTCTACCAGTATGAAACACTGAATTGTATATTTTTTCTGTAGATAGTTTTTATCCATGATTTTGGAATTTCTATACAACATATAGGTACAATTTTCACCATTGGATACCACTATTTACATTACAGTGTGCTTGCTCCAACTATCTTCGCATTCCATTGGTAATAATTACCACACAGGCATTCATTGTTTAGTACTTGTAAAATTTATGATAAACCATTTCACTTGTTTCCTTATATTTCTTCATAATATCTAAATATTTTATTACATGGTTCAAATCCAGCTCAAATTTGAAATCATGAAATATTGTCAGGATAAAATGACCAAAATTTGAACTGAATTCTGTAGAGTTATTTGAGGGTACTGGTGGTAGTGGGCTTTGCTGCTTGCCAGCCCTATTTCTTTATTTGAATTTCCTCTGGATGCTGTTCTGATTCAACCTCTCAAATGCCAACAACAATGTTCCTACAGTGGCCTTTATTGAGAATAGAGTAGGGGAGATGGAAGGTAATGAATTAGATTGGGTAGTCTACTCCCCAAGCTCGAGGGGTTTATATACTATTCTACAGTAGCTACTACTGCACCCTTTCGACCAACTGTTTGTCGAATTATGCTGTGACAACAATGAACAGTTGGACCCTCTGTTCAAGGGTCAGTGTGATGCGTGACAAATTGAGGATCCATTCATCACTAAATGATTTTGAGCTAAATTTTTCACAAAAAGCAATGATTTTATTTCATGTTTTTAAATATTTCCTTGTACCTCTGTTCATGGGGAGCTGTGATGCATGACGAAAGGTATATTTGTTCAAGTTCATGGCATTGTGTGATGCGTTACTGAACAGTTGGTTGAAAGGGTGCAGTACTAATATATACTTGTATTCTATCATGTCTGTCAGAGAGTGCAATATGAGCTATGCTCTATCACATTTACCTTAGAGCTGCCTTTTGGCATCCTTACTAAGCAGCCTCCTCGGCATGGCACACGGAGTTGCTATGTGCCTATATAATTTCAACACTCCCCCTCAACTCCGGTGTGCATTCCAAGTCTAAGTCATAAGTCTTCAAACTTAGGCTTTGGAAGTGCCTTCGTGAATATATCAGAAATATTATCTTCAGATGCACAGTGGCATATCTTGATTTCGTTTGAAATCACCTTGCACATGAAGTGGTGTTGGACATCAATATGTTTACTTCTCATGTGAAATCCTGAGTTGTGGGAGAAGTTGATTGCTGAGCGGTTGTCCATGAGCAATCGTGTTGGCTTTTGAAGTTCAAGATTTAATTCAACTAGGACTTTGTGCAACCATATAGCATTGCATGTAGCAAGTCCTGCCGCCATGTATTCTGCCTCCATGGTAGATAAGGCAACTGTAGGCTGTTTCTTTGAGCACCAAGAAATTGGCCCACCAGCTAACATAGAGACAAAGCCAGAAATAGAATGACGGTCATCTGGGTGTCCAGCCCAATCAGAATCCGAATAAATTTCTGGATCAATATTTGTGTCAGGTGATGATTTCATAAAATCAGACACATTGTATCAAAGTCCAAGATTTTGTGCACCATTGAGATAGTGGAGAACTCATTTCAATGCTCCCCAATGAATTGGAGATGGGTTGGACATAAATTGAGAGAGATACTGTGCAGCAAAGGCAATGTATGGCCTTGTGTTATGAGCTGCCCACATAAGTGAGCCAACACCTTGGGCATAGTCTGGTATACTGTATTTTTTGGTGTCTGGTGTTTTGGTTAATTTTAGGCCAGGCTCCATAGGTATTTTAATGGGATGAGAGTCCAGCATATTGAAACGTTCTAATACCTTGTGGATATATTGCTTTTGTGTTAACATAATGGTTCCATGATTAATATCACAAGTGACTTCAATTCCGACAATCTTCTTTAAGTTGCCTAAGTTGGTAATTGTGAATCACTCGTGTAGTTGGTTTTTGATTGTGGCAATCTCGGAGTCCGAACCAAAAATAGCCATATCATCAACATGTACTGCAATGATGGCAAGATGTCCATCATTTTGTTGGAAATAGACACACTGGTCAGACATTAGATGTTTGAAACCCATTTCAAGAAATACACTATTGAGTTTTTCATTCCAAACTCTGCTGGATTGCTTGAGGCTATAAAGTGCTTGTTTTAATTGTAGTACTTTTTTAGATCCATCTTTGTATCCTGGAATTTGCTGCATGTATATATCTTCCTTTAATTCTGCATTTAGATATGCGCCAACAACATCGACAATGTGAGCACTCAGTCCTAAAATAGTGGATATTACAATAAGAAATCAAAGCATTTTGAGTCACATAACCAGTGCAAAAGTTTCATCAAAGTCCATGCCAGGAATTTGGGAGAATCCCTTTGCAACCAGTCGTGCCTTGTGATGTGTGAATTTTCCTTCAGAATCCTCCTTTAATTTGTAGACCCATCTGCATGCAATAGGAGCTCTGTCTTTAGGTAGGTCTACTTTAATGAATGTGCCCAGCTTTATTAGCTGATCCATTTCTTTATCCATGGCCTTTTTCCATTCAGGCCAGTCAGGACAGCGCATGGCTTCTTGCAAGGTAGAGGGGTCATTTCCTTCTGTAAAACTGAGAAGAACCAGATCTTTGGTGTAATTTGAAGTGTCTTGTGGCTTTCTCGGTCCACGTGTGTCAGGGTTACTGAGCTTAGCATAATTTACAGGTGGTAAATTACGTTTTGGGTGCTCATTGCGAGTTTTTGTAGTGGGATCAAGTTTAGCAGGTTCTTCAGGTATTTGCTCTTCACCTTGCTTGTCTGTTTCTTCTTTCTCCCCCTCAAGCAAGGTGGAGGTGGGAATGATAATTTCATCCTGAGGGTCTATTTGGGGCACATCTTGAGAGAAAATAACATTTCAGGAGGTTTGAATTTGGTGAGTTGCAGCATTATAATACCTATAACCTTTGGTTCCAGCAGCAATTCCAGTAAATATAAATTTCCTAGACTTTGGATCTAATTTAGATCTTTTATCATCTTGCTGTAAGACCCAGCAGGTGCATTCAAATTCTTCAATGAGAGAAACATCTGGCTTATTGCCAGAGAAAGCTTCTTCAGGTGTCAATCCCTCAGGTAGTGCACATGTTGGAGATCTATTTTTAAGATATGTCACATAAGCGACAGCTTCTGGCCACAAATGTTTGGTAATATTGTGTGAAAATCATAAGTGTCAG
Organism: Cyathus striatus; assembly: GCA_025738555.1. Classification (NCBI taxonomy): domain Eukaryota; kingdom Fungi; phylum Basidiomycota; class Agaricomycetes; order Agaricales; family Nidulariaceae; genus Cyathus; species Cyathus striatus. The sequence continues at coordinate 254,607 of JAOVFP010000007.1, forward strand.
CCAATATTTTCAAAAAAGCCTAGGATAATTGATTGCCTCAATCATGCAAGCCAGGCTTTTTTTGAGTGCCTATCTTTGTATGGGTATTAGTCTTTTAGTGATCAAAAACAATCATTGGTTTATTCTAATTGAATATTACTACTAATCTATTAGTGATCATGGGCAATCATTGGTTCATTCTAATTGAATATTACTATTAATCTATTGGTGATCATAAACAATCATTGGTTCATTCTAGTTGAATATTACTATTAATTTATTGGTGATCATAAACAATCATTGGTTCATTCTAGTTGAATATTACTATTAATTTATTGATGATCATACACAACCATTGGCTCAATCCAATTGAATATTACTACTAATCTATTAGTGATCATAAACAATCATAAAGAATACTAGTTGGATATTGCATCAGTTGGTCACGCTGTTTGAAGCATGTCACATGTGTCACAGGTTCGCGCGCTTCGGTATTTCGCGCGCATCACACTACTTTCCCGCGCCTCATAGATTTCCAGCGGATCACTATTTTCCCGCGCTTCACATTACTTTCCCGCGCCTGAAATATTTCTCGCGCGTCACATTTGTCACAGTTTCACGCCACAGGTTCGCGCGCTTCGGTATTTCCCGCGCTTCCCATTACTTTCCCGCGCTAAACACTACTTTCCCGCGCTGTACACATTTCTCGCGCGTCACAATTTTCAGGCGTGTCACGCTATTCACACGCGTCACACTATTTACACGCGCGTCACGCTGTTCATGCGTGTGACGCTATTCACACGCGTCACGCTATGCAAGCGTGTCACACTATTTATACGCGTGTCACGCTGTTCATGCGTGTGACGCTATTCACACGTGTCACGCTATTCACACGCGTCACACTATTTACATGCATGTCACGCAATTCGCACGCGTCACACTATTTACACGCGTGTCACGCTATTCACACGCGTCACACTATTTACACGCACGTCACGCTATTCATACGCGTCACGCTATGCACGCGTGTCACGCTGTTCATACGTGTCACGCTATTTATGCGTGTCGCGCTATTCACGCTATTCGCACGCGTCACACTATTTACACGCGCGTCACGCTGGTCATGCGTGTCACGCTATTCACATGTGTCACGCTATTCACATGCGTCACGCTATTCGCACGCGTCACACTATTTACACGCGCGTCACGTTATTCATGCGCGTCACGCTATTCATACGTGTCACGGTATTCACACGCGTCACGCTGTTCATGCGTGTCACGGTATTCACGCGTGTCACACTATGGACGCATGTCATGATATTCACACGTGTTACGCTATTCACCCAGGTCACACTGTTCATGTGTGTCACACTATTCACATGCGTCACACTATGCACATGTGTCACACTATTTACATGCCTGTCCTGCTGTTCATGTGTGTCATGCTCTTCATGTGCATTATGATATTCATGCATGTCATGCTATTCACATGTGTCACACTGTTCATGCACATTACACTATTCACACATCACTCTTTCTTGTGCATCACACTATGTGTTAATGCATATCATGCAGTATTCACATTGTACTTTCATGCCTGTTACTTAACTTTCACTTGTATGCTATTCACACAAGTTCATGCTATTGACATGATATGGACTTATTACCCTTATCACTGAATGTGTGATGTATATGAATTATCTCTAATAATGAACAAGTGTCTAAAGCATAGTAAATATTTAAATGTGTACTAGTAAAATTGAAGGGTGTAATACAAATATGACAATTAGAAAGTTATGGGAGTGGAAATTAACTCTGTATCATGTAGAATGTGTATACAGTTGGAGCTTTGACAGAGTATGAAAATTTGAAATGGCATGATATGAGATGTTTTACAATCAAGTCAGGATATGAGATAATGATAATTTTGGAAATATTAACAACTAGACAAAAAAAGATATGTGATGAAAGAATCACACATGGATACCAAATATAAAATAATGGTAAACATATGTGATGTCACAAGTTATTACATGACTATGTTTCTTGCATCAGACTATTGGTTATTCTAATATCTTCAACACATATTATTGAGGCACATACCTGCTTACTATATATGACTACACAACAGTTTTCTTTGTTTTATTAAGACAGAGAGTTAATGAAAATGACTATCACTCCTATTGATATTGTGTCACAATCAGTTTCACTTCTGTGCTGCTATATGTATTCACTTCTATGACATGTAATGTATGGTTCTTTTAATATTCATATACCTTTCTGAGCATAATGTCCATATCATGTTAACAGCATGACAAGTGAAAGTTAAGTAACAGGCATGGAAGTAGAATGTGAATGTGTGAATAGCATGATGCACATGAATAGCATGATGTGTGTGAATAGCATGACACGAATAAATAGTGTGACACATATGAACAGCGTGACACATATGAACAGCGTGACACGTATGAACAGTGTGACATGTATAAACAGCGCAATGCGTGTGAATAGTGTGACACACATAAATAGCGTGATGCGTGTGAATAGCCGTCAATAGTATGACGTGTGTGAATGGTGTGACATGTATGAACAGCGTGACACGCGTGCATAGCGTGACGCGTGTGAATAGCGTGACACGCATGAACAGCGTGACGCGCGTGTAAATAGTGTGACATGCCTGCATAGCGTGACGCGCGTGTAAATAGTGTGACGCGTGTGAATAGCGTGACATGTATGAACAGCGTGACGCGTATGAATAGCGTGACGTGCGTGCATAGCGTGACACATATGAATAGCGTGATGTGCGTGTAAATAGTGTGACACGTGTGAATAGCGTGACACGCGTGTAAATAGCGTGACGCGTGCGAATAGCGTGACGCGTGCGAATAGCGTGACGCGTGCGAATAGCGTGACGCGTGCGAATAGCGTGACGCGTGCGAATAGCGTGACGCGTGCGAATAGCGTGACGCGTGCGAATAGCGTGACGCGTGCGAATAGCGTGACGCGTGCGAATAGCGTGACACACCTGAAAATTGCGACGCGCGGGAAAGTAGTGTGAAGCGCGGGAAAGTAATGATCCGCTGGAAATCTGTGAGGCGTGGGAAAGTAGTGTGATGCGCGCGAAATACCGAGGCGCGCGAACCTGTGACACATGTGACATGCTCAAACAGCGTGACCAACTGATGCAATATCCAATTAGTATTCTTTATAATTGTTTATAATCACTAATAGATTAGTAGTAATATTCAATTGGATTGAGCCAATGATTGTGTATGATCATCAATAAATTAATAGTAATATTCAACTAGAATGAACCAATGATTGTTTATGATCACCAATAGATTAATAGTAATATTCAATTAGAATGAACCAATGATTGCCCATGATCACTAATAGATTAGTAGTAATATTCAATTAGAATAAACCAATGATTGTTTTTGATCACTAAAAGACTAATACCCATACAAAGATAGGCACTCAAAAAAGCCTGGCTTGCATGATTGAGACAATCGATTATCCTAGGCTTTTTTTGAAAATATTGGCTGACACCACTCATGAAAATAACATTGTGCTTTTCCATCTGTAAATGTAATAAAATAGCACACTCCCCCTATTCTAGTAGTGCTAGATGGCCCCCACACATCTGAGACAGTCAGATCTCCAATTTCAGCAATTTCAGTAAGTGATTCCTTTGGGAATGGTTGAACATGGTGTTTAGCCTGAATGCAGGCTTCACACTGCAAGTCTGGTTCTGTACCAGTAGTAATTTCCATTCCAGTGACCATAGATTTATTCTTCAGCAATTTTACTGACCCCATGTTAAGATGACCAAAAACACAATGCCATTCATTCCATGTGTGAGATGCAGGTCGAGTTCACATTAGAAATATTTGATCTTGTTTGTCAACAGACTTAACATGCATGTTGTACAAACATCCTGATTTAGATCCTTCAGCTATAATTTGCTTCTTCGGAGAATGGATTTTGATAGAGTCTCTGCTAAGCAAAATGTCAAACTTTTTATCAGTGACACATGTTAAAGAAATAAGGTTGTGGGGTGCAGAGGGTACATGAACAACATCTCATAGTGTAAGTGTGAAAGGCACAATTGTTTCCAACTGTAGATATGAGATGTATAGTACCTCGCCCTAAAGCAACCTGGGGTTCTCCAAACCCTTTAACTGAATGGCCAGTAATGGGATCGTAAGTGGTGAATGCATTATGGTCGTGAGCAATATGCAAAGTGGCTGCAGAGTCTGCAAGCCAGGAATTTTGAGATAATGAAACTAGAGCAATATTGGGCTCTATTTCAGAGATGAAAGAATATTCATCTTCTGTTGCCTCATGTGCCTTGTTGTGTCTTCTGTGCCTATTAGAATCATTGTTATTGTTTGATTTCCCATCAGAGTGTGGAGATCAACAATCCAATTTGATGTGTCCAATGCAGCTGCAATTATAACATGTTACTTTGGGGTTAAACTTTTTCTTGCTATTCCAAGCAGTAAAAGCTGAGTCTCCAGTTTGACTCTTTGCGTTAAGTCATCTCTCATGTTCCAAAATGCGAGCTGTAAGCATCAGGAGATGCCCATATCACAAATTTAGACAATTAAGGTTGAAAAAAGCTTGGTTTAAGGTAAATTTAGTCAGAAAAAGTACCATTAGCTGTTTTAGGTAAATATGCTGAGGTCCCATACTTATTTTAACTAAAAAGATCGAAGTAAGGAGTGATTAGCTTGAACTTAGGTGATTTAAATTGTGAATTAATATAATTTAATCACACCATTCCACTTATGTTATAGCATTAAGCAAATATTAGGTAGGTTCTTACAATATAAATTGCATATAAAGAGGAAATAGTGTTATGTACCAATTCTCTTCCTACTTAGAAGTGGTTGCGAAGGCACCCGGAGGGCGTGGGAAAACTATAACAGAAACCCGAAGTGAGTACAGGTACAGGAATGGGAGTGGGAGCAGGAGTGTGGAAGTGAACCGTGGCTTCAGCATATGTGCTGTGCTGCCTGGATATCCCCAGGGAATGGTTCATATTTCACAGCAGATGATATCCAATGTAAGGAAATGTTCCAGAGTATGCGAGGGGCTTTGCCACTACACTAGGCAGTGGGGGAGAGACCCGAAGGAAAACCCAGAGCAGGTTTTGGAACTTATAGTAGGAAGAAAGTGTACAGAATTGATACAAATACTGAAGACTACCTAGTACATTTGGAAGGCTATTTATATGTACTAGTAAGACGTAGGTATGAATCTGGAGACAGAATGCTAAGTGTAAGTAAATGAAATAAAGACTGGGCAAAGAGGAGTAGTGGCACAAATGACACACTCAGAATGAAGAATAAGAAACTAAACTACATTGCTCATAATGAAATGTACAAGTGAGAATGGAAGAGAGGAGTAATGGTATAATGACACAGTGAGGCCGTCATAAGAGAGACTAAGTATCTGGGATACCCAATAGAAAACCTGACAGGTTCCAGGTACGTTCCTGGGCGGAATGTCAGGATGTGTAAACCTGAAGCAGGTACGTTCCAGGAATGGTCTGGGTATGTTGGAAGGTCATGTGGAAACATCGGCACAATGCATCCAGACACAGATATAACAAATAGCCTGAGATTAGGTGGACTTAACACACAAGAGATTACCAATAAACATCCATGACTCTATATTTTCCACTAAACTAAATACAATGACTACAACAAAAGCAGCAACAATTATCTATGTGTAATCGATGAGGGACAATGAGGAAATAAAGGAATTATTCTGAGAGCATTGGGTTGTAGAAGCAGCAGAGGGTAACAGTGAGAATGTGTATGTGAGAGAGTAAGAGTACATGAGAGACCACGTGCAAGAGAGTGCAAGAGTGAATGAGAGAGCAAGAGGGTACATGAGAGTGTGTGCAAGATTGAGACAGTGTGTATGTGAGAGAGCAGGAGCACACAAGAGACAGTGTATGTGTGAGAGAGTTGTGAGAGAGTGTGCGAGAATGCATGTGAGAGCAAGAGTAAGAGAGGTCAGGGCACACAAGAATGAGAGTGAGAGTGAGAGTGCATGTGAGCATGAGAGTGAGTTGACACGTGGAAGAAAAAGTGAGTGCAAGAGCGAGAGAGAGGGCATGTGAAAGAGAGTGCAAGAGTGAGAGACAAGGTGATAGCATTTGCACAAGATGAAAGAGAGTGAGAGAGTGAGAGACAGGGTGATAGCATTTGCGCAAGATGAAAGAGAGTGCGAGAGTGCGAGAGTGAGAGACAGGGTGATAGTGTTTGCACAAGAGGGCCAAAGTGTTTGTGTGAGAATCTTGTGGTTGAAGAGTCCCTGTAGCTAAACCCCAAGCTCAAGCTTCAACAGCAGGATATTGGTAAAGAGAAAGGGGACTTACTGGTATGGACTCCTATCTTGATAAAACATGAACCAAATACACCCAGAAGTCAGAACAGAAGACAGTACATGAAAGGTCTGAAGAGGTATTGAGGGAAGAGAACGATAATAGATGTGTGCAGAGAGAAAGGGATGGGGGATAGGAGGGGAAAAGCAAGGGGAAGGTGGGGAAAGTTCAACAAGTTGTTGATGTTGAAAGAGTTCAACACTGAACATGAACGTGTTCATGACATGGAATATATCACATGATAATTGCATCAGCTTCCCAATGATTTGATTGGCTGCAAACTCATTTTGGCTTAACCTCCATGGCAGCTGTCACATTTGGCAGCTTCAGTGCATCGACTTTGCCATTTCATTGTAGTGCATTACAACTTCAAGCAAAATTCTAGATACAAGTATATATATTGATAATCCCTTGAATATTATAACATTGTAAATGCATTTTATTTGTTGAAACATTAGAATTACTTATGTATAAGGAAGTACAGATACTTATAGACCAAAGTAGAGATGTCCTAATAAGCATAATATGTACAACTTGGGTACAGTATAAATGTAGAATGCTAATTGTTACTGATATCAAGGTATATACAGTGCAATCACTGACATAAATGACAATTAGTTAGTACTAAGTTACAATTAGCTGTTGGTGGTAACTTATTTTGACTTAATAATATTTACTTACATTGTATCAAGTATATTTAAGTAATGCTAAGCCGAAATTAGTGAGTAGCGTGAGTGCATATTAGTACTCTTAAGCCAAAATATGTTATATTTAGGTTTAGATAAGGAACTTTAAGATAAGGGGTACACCTTAGTTGAACTAACTTGACTAATTTAGTGGGTGGGGAATTTACTGATGAATACTTGCTGAGTCCTTCAGAGCAGTGGTATCAATTCCTCCAATAAAACTATCCCATTGCTCAGTGCTGGGTAGTGAGGTAAGTATGATAATAGAATATTCTTCTTCGTCAAGTTTTGATCCAAGTGCAGCTAATTCTTCTTTATACCCAGCGAGCATGCAAAGATGTTCTGAAATAGGCATGCCTTCTTCGCATGTGGCACGGAGCAATTTCCTGTGCAGACAAATGATACCAAGCATTCCCTTTGGGCAGAGGGTGCTTTCCAGTGCATCCCATGCAATCTTTGCCATAGTCACACTGGCAATGTAAACCAATATTGCATTAGATACATGCAGTCGAATCGCTGACAAGGCGGCTCAATCCTTCTTTGCTTGGGTGGCAGCATCATCACTGGTAGATGTTCCTTCAACAATTTCCATGTATTCCAATTCGGTTAGAATATCCATCATTTTGATGTGCCATACCAAGTAGTTCTCAGCTCCCTTGAGGGGCTCAATGCAATAGACATTTGAAGAAGTCGATTCAGTCATTGTTGTGATTCGGAGTGTGAGAATAATAAAGTATGAGTTTTAATCAAGTAGTAATGTGCAAGTTAGTTATGAGGGCCGGGGCTCATAACCTATTGAGAATAGAGTAGGGGAGATGGAAGGTAATGAATTGGATTGGGTAGTCTACACCCCAAGCTCGAGGGGTTTATATACTATTGTCAGAGAGTGTGATATGAGCTATGCTCTATCGCATTTACCTTAGAGCTGCCTTTCAGCATCCTTACTAAGCAGCCTCCTCGGCATGGCACACGGAGTTGCTATGTGCCTATATAATTTCAACAGCCTTTGCCATCCTCTTCGACTATACCAACATAGGACTCATACACACTTCCTATTAAAATATTCCACAAAGACACAAAGACACAAAGACATGTCACTTCGATGATATGGAGTGCCAAATCACTTTAGGTCCCAGGATTCACTTCTTCCCATATTGAATGCCAGCAGCAGCAGTCATTCAAGACTTAAAGAAGTAGAGAGGAGAGGAGCAGTCACCCCCAACTTTGGGTATTATATGGTAAGCATCGTCTCTCGTATCCACTCTTCAAGGTCCACCCCATGGCGTGGATGCTCATCTAGAGCTAGTCTCACGTTGATCCATCGAACCACTTCATTCACTAACTTTTCGTCCTCTCACAGGACAAAGAGTTTCTCTATGCAGTCAATCAGCATGCAGTCGAATTCCATGAGCTGGATGGGGTGGAATGCACTCTCGCAGCTTTACAGACAATACTAGTGTGTTCACTTCTCATCTTTCCCCTCTCCCAACTTATGCTTACACCTTCCTTGTAGCTCATATGCATTCTCATTCAAGACCTAATTTGTAGTCTCTTCATTTACACTTTATGCCCTGCGATCCCTTTCAAACCTACCACCAAGACGAGGGGCGGCTCGAACGAGATACAGTGTCCTCACCATGTATCATGCTCGAGTCGCTTCCAACACCCATATCGTCCCCATTCCCTATGCCTCTAGAAACACCTTCTCATTCACCAAGGTTATCCCCATTCCCTTTCTCAGTTCCGGCTTCTTATACCTACAACAAGGCTTATGAAGAACTGAAGTGGGGAGCAAATCATGGTGGACCATCTGGAGTGTGGTGGAAGCCAACATTGTGCGCACAGGTGGTACTACGGGCTCTGCTGGTTCTCGAGTTAGGCTGGAAAGGGGTATAGACTCAAGAGGTGGAGACGATGGTGGTTTCAGGTTCCTTCCTGGCTGACATTGTTCTGTACACTTTGCACATTACTTCTGAGGTCAACTGCGTGTTTCACTAATCCAAGCACATTTTTCGACCTCTTAGATGCTATGATCTGCTCCTCACTGTTCATCCGCCACCTGTTGAGTGAGCCTGGGACTGTGGGACATGCTAATTTGACTACATGGAAGATCAAATTGTCTAAAACCCTCAAGGGTTTCTTCCTCTTGTTGAATACTGAGAGCTACTGTAGATGCAGAATTCGAGGGGGTGGGGGCATAGCAGTTAGATATCACTGAAGTAAGCACTGTCCTCTGTTGTTCACGTTTTATTCTCCATGTTCATGCACTGATGCCTCCTCTCACAGTATGACATCTCTTGGACGTCTCATGCTCTTACACAGAAAATGTGTGACGATCGAACAGTCAGTGGATTGAGTGGGCTGGAGAATGGTCTAATGGCTTTGTGGAAGTGATAGGTGCAATTTTTCTTCCTATCTCATCTCCTCACTCCATGCTTACGCTTTTGCTTATTTCATACCTCATGTACAATCGCTGTCATCCAAGGTCTATCCTACATCATGTCTAGTGATGATGTAAGCACCATCAACCTCTCAGAAGAGTTAAAACACATTCAGAACAGCAGAATCCCCACTATACCATATCCCAATATCACTTACAACATATTTCCCAATATATAGGCCCTTCGCAACATCTATACATTCACCTTGGGCATTCTCAAGTCTTTCAACATTGACATCTCCTCTCACCCCCTGTGGCTATGGAGATGTGTGAGAAGTAGGGAGAAGCGGGGAGGATGCCTGACAAATGGACAGGCTTGTCCAGGTGAAGGCTATCATTATGCGTTGTGGTGGTATTGGCAGATTCGATGGCTTGGAATAGAGATGGGAATGGTGTACGCCACCATCCTAGAGATGCATATATACCTTCCCTGCTCCTTTCCATGTACTTGCTATGTGATCTGCAATGTTGTATCTATTCACGCTGTATCCTAGCTGTCTGCCACATTGATACCCAATGACAAAGACGATTGAATCACCTTATGCCTTCATGCCTGCATCATCACATAGAGTGTTCAGCAGTCCATATTTGTTTTCTTCCTACTCCACAGGAGATGCTATGATGACACCTGCAAAGATGGCTAAGGAGAGTGTCGCTAGTGCATGTAAGGTCGTGTTGGAGGAGGTTTTGGTTGTGTCATATGAATGTTTTGGGGGCTGTTCGAGGCGAATCGAGGTGGAGAAGGAGGAGAATGAAGGCTTGAGTCAAGGCAGCAGTGTAGGGTTGCTTACTCAACAACTGGTAGACTCTCTGACAATTGTTCATGAGATGGACGTCAATGGCATTGCACCTGTTCAGCAAGGTGTGGTCATAACCTCTGAAGATGATATCATTGATGCTTGTAACATTCCTTCTGTTCTCTACAATGCCTTCATCACTTTCTCCTCCTTTGAGGCTCACGAAGGCGCCTGCGCATGAATTGAGGCAGGGAGAGAAAGGGGAAGAGATATCGTCTCATGTGCTGTCCAGAACATCTTGCTTCTTGTGTTAAGCCTGTATGAGGGAGTTAGGCAAGGGGGTGTATTTCCTCTATGTACTAGTTGCCTTATGCTGAGGGAGCCAGAGTGCAGGGTGCTAATATGCATAGTGTACTTCTACCTACTATAAAACATTTATTTCCCTATTCTAAGTGCTACTTACAAACAGTATAATATATCTGGGTTGTATTTAGTAGCTAAGGTAGAGGTCCCAGACCATTAGCTAGCATGGGAACTATTCATGCTAATAAGAGACATGTCTAGCCTAAGTAGGAAGGTGTCTAAGAATAGAAACAATGAGGTCAGAGCTTATTCTTGGCATTGATGGGAAATAGTTACCAGTAAGGCCAAAGATTGAGCTAAGTGCATGTCTATTCTAATAATAGGATATTGAAGCTATGTTATTGTGTCATAGGAAAAGGCATGAGCACTAGACCCATGGCAGTTGCCACTATCTAACCACGCTGTACCAGCACTGTGCATCAGCACGCCATAGGTGCCTAGCCTGGCCTGAGACCTGGCATTCTCGACAGGCTTACTCAGTGGTTCCCATTCTATGCATCAAAGCGTGTGACATCATGTCTCCATATGGAGCATTCTTCCTGCAGGACAAGTTATTGTCCTTCATTATCTTCCCATATGAACACATTCTTGGTGCTCATATGTTTGTATATCCATGATTTACTCTGGTCTATCCCAGATGCCTGTATCCAGTCTAAAAGTCTAATTTACAGCTTAGCTAATGTACAATTACTGCTTTGTATTAACTGTATAGTTTCTCTTAGCTGTGTTCTGTAAGATATTTAATAGGTAGCTTTGTGTAGTAGAGGGGCAGTCTCCTGTGCCCCAAGAAATACCATCTAGCATTGTGCTTTAGTATTTGTGTGAGCTTTGAGATTCTAAGTGCAATGCAAAGTGTGAAGTCATAAGCCCATACTAAGTCTGAGATTAAGGAACACACATCAAAGTGTTTGCTAAGTGTGCACTCCCTCTCAAACATCAGTTTTCGACACCATTTCTATACCTTACTTCACCTGGAAGCACCTTGCATCTGAGTCTTACCCACTGAGCACTTTGTTAGTGAGCATATGTGGTGTGAGTTTTATTATTAATATTTACATTTACACTATGTTGTGCTAAACTAGGTACTTTAATGCAGGTCTTGATCACCTACCAGCACATTTACCTCAACATAGTCAAACCATATTCTCTCCATGTTCAGGCAGATGACAGCCCAACACTTGCATGCTATTGCCCACCTTCCAAATACAATCAAACTATATAGCTTCTCCTACTTTTCCGCCAATATTTCATGCTTGATGATAAACCATATTCTATAGTTCGGCTACAACAACTTATGTTTCTTCAAGGCACACCCATGTGTCTAACCAATTGTGCTCTAATCACCTAGAGTGGTCAGGCTGGAGTTAAGCTGGGGGGGTCTTATTGCAGTAGACATTTGGTATGTTCCACTGTCACCTGCTGAAGGTTGATTGTTAATGAGGTGTTGACTTGGCAGAGGTCTCTACCATTGCAAAATGATTCTACTTGTATAGTGCTCGAGGAGCCTTGTACCATTTGGCCAGGAGGAAGAGCTGACTTCACTTCTACTAGACCTTAAAAGCTAGACTGGAGGGTGACTCCACATTCTCCTGATGACAGATTTCCTTGCCTTTACAACTGCCTTCCATGTGTTTAAGAGAAGGGAAAAGAGTTGATCACCAGTCTATCATCACAGTTTGAAGTGATAGCCTGTTTGCATGATGAAGGTGTGCTAAGGCAGAGGGCAGAGGGGTGTCAGCCAATATTTTCATTAGATGCCTAGGTTTTATGATCACCCACTATTATATATGTAGTAAAGAATGTATGATTACTAGTGAATGTAAAGGTGATCATAAGTGATCTTTCAGTGTTTTAGTAGTGTTTCAGGTGGATATTCACTTACTACTGGTACTAATGAATCTACAGGTGATCATAAGTGATCATTACACCTCAAACAAGGATGAATTGGATTGCTGTAAGTATGGTACAACCCAATTTACTTAACAATTAGAATAGTTATTAAAATATGTTATCTGACCGATGTGTGAACAAATCTTGAATATGTGTAAGAATAAAAAAACTGACTGATCCATGCAAGATATTTACAATAAGATCTGTGACCCCATCCATTCCTAGGCCAATTGGAAAATTTTCAGAGGCTTGGTTCACGTTTCACAGGTAAATTCGGCACAAAACAATTGGGACAATAAGCAGATTTATTACCCAATTTAGAATTTTCTAATGTATCTGGCACATTACATATTTTATGACACATTCTAATTGTTACAAAAATTGGGATGTACCATATTTACACAAACCCAATTTAGGCCAGTCTGAGGTGTTAGGTGTTTCGAGTACATATTCACTTATTACTAGTACTAAAGAATGATCATAAGTAATCATTATATATTACAATAGCATATAATTTTGGGTAATATCACATATGTCACACGCGTCACAGTTGTCACATATTTCCCGCGCAGTACACTTGTCACGCATCCACATGTGTCACATTTGTCACATCATTCTCGCGCATTACATATGTCACACATCCACGCGCATCACACTTGTCACATCATTCCCACGCTTCACATATTTCCTGCGCATTGCATTTGTCACGCATCCGCACGCGTCACATTTGTCACATTATTCCCGCGCTTCGATTTTTCCTGCACATTACACTTGTCACGCCTTCACGCGTGTCACAATTGTCACATCGTTCCCGCGCTCCACATATTTCCAGTGCATTACACTTGTCACGCATCCACACGTGTCACATTTGTCACATCATTCCCGCGCATTACATTTGTCACACATCCATGCACATCACACCACGTGTCACATCATTCCCGCGCTTTATATATTTCCCTCGCATCGCATTTGTCACGCTTTCACGTGCGTCACGTTTGTCACACATTTCTCGCGCATCTGGCACATTACCTATTTTGTGTGCTGTAAATATTTCCCATGCTACACATATGTTACGTTTCCTGCACATCACAAATGTGTGATGCGCGGGAAATGTGTGACAAACGTGACGCATGTGAAAGCGTGACAAATATGAAGCGCAGGAATGATGTGACAAATGTGATGCACGGGAAATGTGTGACAAATGCGATGCGTGGGAAATATGTGAAGCGCGGGAATGATGTGACAATTGTGACATGTGTGGATGCGTGACAAATGTGATATTACCCAAAATAATATGCTATTGTAATATATAATGATCACTTATAATCACCTATACATTCTTTAGTACTGGTAATAAGTGAATATGTACTTGAAACACCTAATGATCACTTATGATCACCTGTAGATTCATTAGTACCAGTAGTAAGTGAATATCCACCTGAAACACTACTAAAACACTGAAAGATCACTTAAGATCACCTATACATTCAATACTACATATATAATAGTGGGTGATCATAAAAAAAATGCCTAGCTTATATGATCACCATAATCATAAAACCTAGGCATTTAATGAAAATAATTGGCTGACACTTATGGAGGGCAGCAGAACCTCCCACAAGCTATCTGATATGTCATCTTCTGAACAAGGTCAAACTTCTCCCACTTATCAGCACTTTGTGCACTTGTACCCTCCTTCACCTTCTGCCTCTGTTTTGTTTTGACTTTACTGGCACTACATAACACTTTCTTGCTGGCAAAGCAAGCGTGGTCATGCATGGTTTGTGATAGATACTCTGGGTCTTGTGGATATTCTGAGCTAGGTCAGACAGTTCAGTAAGGAAACCCCTGTCCTTTAACAGTGCGGCTATGATGACTGACCTTCATTCAAGGCTTAAACAGATGTCTACACAATTCACTTGGTTGAACTTGTATTTGCTTGAGCATGATACATTATGATATGCCAAGAACAGGGCACAGCTGGTCAGTGCTGGGGGATCTTTATACATGCAAGTTTGACCATTACCTGTTGCACATGGACCTGCAGCGTGATGTAGCAGCACACCCATAGGATTGAACTGAAGCAGCAGAAGAGCTGATGCTGTCACCTCCATGCTTTATTGGTGCATCCTCCCTCAATATCATCTGTTGCATTTGATCCTTATAGTATTGTGTCCCCTCATGTGTCATGGTTATGCCAGAATGTATTCTGTTGTTCTCCACTGTTTTGGCTTCTTTGTCTGTTGCCATGCTTGCCCCTAGCCCACCAGCCAAGATACATATCTCTTAGAAAAGCGGGCTTTAGTTGTGGATTGAAGGTGTGGTTAAAGTGATGTGCTGCTAGCTGGTCATTCTCAAGCATGAAAGCGGGGAACTTTGAAAGTTACATTTGCCTGCTTCAATATGCAGTAGTGGTCTACACACTCCTAATTTTGTCTCCCTGATCGAAATGTTGTGTTTTCCCTGTCAGTCATAGCCTGAGATATTATACTATTGCCAGCCTGTTACATCCATGTCCAGAATCCACTATTCTGCACTATCCCAACATTCCTGCACTTCCTGCACTTCCACATTGGCCATATTTCTGACCAATCATTGGACATGTCATCATGATTTATTGATTACTCACTTGTATTCATTTGTTATATCTTCATTTCAACTTACTCCTCTATTACTACTCCTATCCATTTCACTATATCGCATACAGCCTTTCCTTCCATTCTTCAGCCACTACTCCTCTATGGTGGCTGACTCCATGTTTACCTATCCCTAGTTATACCCTTATACTTCACTCAAAGTAAACTACTCCACTAGTTACTTAGTATTTAAGACTTCATTTTTGTACAGTAAACTTCAGTTTTCGTATTGACTATGATTATGAATATACCACTATACTCTGTCCTCTTGTCTCTAAGGTTTTGTCCTTAGTTCTGGGTCCCTATTCCGACCTTCCTCTGTTCTGACCTTTCTGTGTTTCCCACTTGACCTTGTTCCTACCTTAAACTTGAAATATAAACCACTGAGAATCACAAGGGGTGCAGCATACAAGCTGAAGCCAAGGTTCACCTCTGCACTTTCCAAGTTCTCCACTTCTGACCTTGAGCTTACATAATACTACCAGTAGCTCTCTCCATGCTAAACCCAGCGCCTCCCCTATCATCTCTCTGAGTGGTACAGTACATAACACAGTCATATTTCTTGGTCCAAGCAGGGAGCTGCAATGTCCTCTCCTTTCACTGTGCCTGGATTGAGCAAAGGCAGTATGTATGTGATTGGGGGGTTGCCTCTGGACATTACAGGGTGCTTTAAGTATGTACATCCTTTCTTCCATTTCTTTTATTGGAGCTTACGACTTCCCCATACACAGGCTACCACAGCACTGCAGTACCCATCTCCTGTCTTGTCTGAGCTTGGCTTAGTTGAAGGTGCTATGAACAGGAAATTGTACTCAGGTGGACACTGGATTTCAAATTACTACAGAATACTTTGCACTTTTTGTTACACTAGCCTTCAGCTCATAGATATATCTACTAGTCTTTTCAGCTGTGCACAAAGAACTTAATGTTACAATTTAAAATGATCATGGCACTAACTGGTACACTGATTGAGCATACTACAGTATCTACATAGGTGATGCAACAACTCTAGCACTGACAGCCAATAAACATCATAGCTCAGTGGAGGTCTTTACACTCCCCCCCCATTCCGGCCAGACTCCAGGTGGACTCTGTGGAATCCATGGACTATCCAGATGGACTCCAAGGATTTTCCGGATAGTCCATGGATTCTGGGTGAACTCCTGCCGGACTTGTTTTAGCTGTAAGTCCAGCCAATTTTTTTGAATCCAGTCCAGTTCAAGTACACCTGGAGTCCACCAGGACTCCAGCTGGAATCCATTGGTTAGTGGGAGTCCAGCCAGTTCAGCAGGAATTCCAGCAGACCAAATCCTTTTGGAACCCACCTGGACTCCAGCTGGACCTATGGCGGAACTACATTACATTTACTTTACTAATGTACCAGTTCAGTTACATATTACTAGTTGTATGTTATTAATATAGAATAAAAATTTTGCATCTGGCAAGAATTGAACCCTCGAAGTACATAGAGATCACATGAGTAAATAAAGTGAACGATATACCACTACACCAAGTGGCCTTATAATATCTTTTTTCACTATGCTACATAACCACCAGCGATATCACACTTTCCTCATATGGTATGTTTTTTCCCAAGTGCTTTTTTTTCTCTCCCACGTCAGCACCTCACCCTCCCACATCAATGACTCAAGCTCCCACGTCGTCGCCTCAAGCCCACCTCACAATTCCCTCTTTGTCACCTAGTGCAAGCCTCAATATTCCCACTTCGTCGTCGCCTCAAGCTCACTCGTGGTCCCACGTCATCACTTCAAGCCCACTCTACAGTCCCACATTGTCGCCTCAAACTATCTGTTTTGGCAGGCAACGAATCGATTACAAGATCGATAATAGGTGGTTGGCAGGGAGCTCTGTGAATGGTTGTGCATGTGAGAACGCATACAGGACTAACAGGTGAGTTTTTTTATCTTTTTGTCCCATCTTCTCCCCCTGCTGCGCTGTTTTGCAGATGACAAGCACATGCATTGTCTCCACCGCCCCGCCCCCTCCCCCTGCGCCATCTCACAACTGAGGAGCACAGGCATTGCCTCCTCCCCCATGGCTCTTCCCCCTGCATCGTCTCGCAAATGACGAGCACAGGCGTCATCTCCTCCTCCACACCTCCTCCCCCTGCGCTGTCTTGCAAATGACGAGTGCAGGTGTCATCTCCTCCCCCACGCCTCCTCCCCCTGTGCCATCTCACAAATGACAAGTGCAGGCATTGTCTCCTCCCCTACACCTCCTCCCCCTGTGCTGTCTCGCAACTGACGAGCGCAGGCATTGTCTCCTCCCCCACGCCTCCTCCCCCTGTGCCATTTTGCAAATGATGAGTGCAGGTGTCATCTCCTCCCCCACACCTCCTCCCCCTGCGCCGTCTCGCAACTGACAAGCGCAGGCGTCGTCTTTTCCCCAATGGCTCTTCCCCCTGTGCCATCTCACAAATGACGAGCACAGGTGTCATCTCCTCCCCCATGCCTCCTCCCCCTGCGCCGTCTCGCAAATGATGAGCACAGGCCTCGTCTCCTCCCCCATGCCTTGTCCCCCTGCACTGTCTCGCAAGTGACGGGGACAAATGTCCATCCCCAGACTGTCCTTTCCCCCCTCTTCTGCCTCCTCATCTTGCAAATGAAGAGCATGCATCCCCTTCCTTGTCTCCTTCCACGTCTCCTCCCTGCACCATCTCCCCCTTGTCTCCTTCCCCTCGTCCCCTCTCCCTGTGCTGTCTCCCTCTCATCTCCTTCCCCTCATTCCCTCTCCCTGTGCCATCTCAATGACAAGTGCACGTCCCCCTCCTCCTCCCACTGCCTCATCTCGCAAGTGACAAGGACAAGTGACCATCTCCCCTCCTCCCCTCCTCCCTTGCACCTCATCTCGCAAATGTCAAGTGTGCATCCCACTCCTCCCACCGCCTCATCTCACAAGTGACGAGGATGAACAGCCATCCCCCTCCTACCCCTTCATGTCATCCCCCTGTGCCATCTCACAAGTGACGAGCTCAGGCATTGTCTCCTCCCCCTCACCTCCTCTCCCTCCCTCTTCCCCCCACGCCATCTCCTCCCCTTGCCGCTTCCCCCTGTGCCATTTTGAAAGTGACAAGCGCAGGCATCATCTCCTCCCCTTTGTTCCCTCCTTCTGCACTGTCTCCTTCCCTTCATCTCTACCCCCTTGCCTCCTCCCCCTGTGCCGTCTCCACCCCCTCATCTCCACCCCCTCACCTCCTTCCCCTGCACTGTCATGCCTCAAGGCTGTGTTCTCAAGGCTGTGTTTCTGGGAAGAGAAAGGCCAAAGTAGTTTACGTAATCATGTTGTAGCCAACCAAATATAATATATATTTATCTGTGTTCAGTATACCCAATCAAATGCTTCATATTTTTAGTTTTTTGATCATGTGTGTGCTGTGCAGCTTCCAAGGTATTGGTATGCATCAATCCCCTTCTCTTTCTTCTCAACCACCACCATCTCACCATCTCAAAGCATTCTAACACATCTATACACAATGGCTCATCGTTCTACTCATTCTGCTACCACTCAGGCTTCCAGTACTCTTCCTGCTAAATCTGTACCACTCTCAGCTACACATGAGACTCACAGCAAGACTCGCAGTGAGACTCACAAGCGTGGTACTTCTGCTGCTGATCTCTCAGCTCAGCCACCAACAAAGAAGGGCAAACAAGGCAAAAAAACTCAGTATGGTTTCAATCTTTCTTCCACTGCCTCACTAATAATTTTGTAGGAAAACTTCAGAAATGAAAGCAGCTGAGGATGCTGCTGCAGATGCAGAGGGCACTCCTGATCTTACAGCGTATGTATTATATATATTTATACAATATTTATGAACTGATAATATATTTAATACTTAGTGCTGAAAGGGTACTGGAGGAAAGCAGGCTTCCTATTGCTCCTCCAAAGTGAGGTCCAGCCCTTAATGTACCTCAACCAGCAGCTCCAGCTTTTACCATTACTCATAAGCATAATTCAGACATGAAAAAAGGTAAGAAAATATATCATAAAACATGCATCAAAATATTCACATCCTCCACAGTTGAAGAAGAAAGTGAATCCAGTGAATCTAAAACCAACAATGAAAGCAAAAGCAAAGGTTTGCAATTGATAGCTCTGATATATATTTTTGCTAACACTTATATTGCAGAAAATATAGAAAATTCAGAAAATTCAGGTGACAAATTGAGTGTTGGTGATAAAGAAGAATCAGATGGCAGTGATGATAAGTGATATATCTTACCTATATTACTATAACTAACATCTTGAAAGGGAGTGATATTAGTAATGAAAAGTATACAGAAGAGCAAACCAGTAAGGACAAAGGTAAGAAAAATTCAGTAATGTCTTAACCATATTACTGTAACTAACATCTTGAAAGGAAGTGATATTAGTAATGAAAAGCATACAGAAGACCAAACCAGTAAGGACAAAGGTAAGAAAAATTCAGTAATGTCTTAACCATATTACTGTAACTAACATCTTGAAAGGAAGTGATATTAGTAATGAAAAGCATACAGAAGACCAAACCAGTAAGGATAAAGGTATGGACAATTCAGTAATATTTATATTCATATTAATTTATTATTCTTTGCAGATGGAAATGATAATAGTCAGAATAAAGATGGTATACACTATTCATTTCTAAATATTGTCAAAACTTACAATTATATGGTAGACATTGTCATGACTAGTCCACCAGTCAGTCCACCTTGTACCACCAGTAAACCAGGTACAGTAAATACTGTGGACATAGCTATGATTAGCCCCAAAGGTTCTTTGAGAAGCGAAGTGTCATATCCCGTATTGCCTACCTCCGGACCCCTATGCTCTTACTCCGCCTTTCCCTTTGTTTACTCCAAACTTTTGATTACGCTCTTAATATTACTTATTGATTACTGTACATAGATTACTCTCGCTTCCTTTCTTCCGTTCTACTGAGCTATCCCCTCAGTAATGTAGTATACATCTCATAGTGAGTCACTTATCATTCCTAAGTGTGCCACTATCAGTTTTACTTTACACCGCCATATGCGCTCACTTCTCCGACGCGTTTTATTATGTTTAATTAGTTATAGTCTTCATTCTACGTATGCCTACCCTGACCGTACTTCTCCGCTGGCCTTTACTTACTCCGAGTCTCTAGTATTTAAGTAGTACTCGATTTGTACTTAGACTTTAGTTTCGTATTGAACTACGTCCTCACCCTTTCGTCTGACTTGAGTTACACCTCTCATCTTCCGTCTCTCGTCTTCTCCGAAGGGCTTGCCCTTACTCCGAAATCCAGGACCAGGAATCCCAGGGGCACAGCACATAAGCTGAAGCCGAAGTCCTACCCCCTGAGTTATCGTTCTCCGCTTTCGTCTTACACTCACCCCTCGCTTCTCCGCAGTCACTCTCTCGTACTCCGCCGCCAAGTCAGGCTAGGGGCACGGTCGTGACAGTATATGAAACTACCACCTTGGATTCCTCTTCTCATAACGCCTTTCTTTCTCTCATGGCTACCCGCACGCAGACTCAGACTGCACATGCTAGGAGCCATGAACAACAGCAAAACAATGTGCGCCATAGCAATCGTCTAGTTGCTCAGCAAGCCCGTGAATGTAACGCAGCTAACACGCCTTGTCGTGTTGACTCTGCTCCACCTCTCTCTCGGCGGAACGCCCCACCCTCAGCTAGTGCTCTCATCTCTGGAGGAATTACCTCCACTCATCGTGCAGCTCGTGAACTTCAGCCGGTTCACAGCAATCAATTGCACGCTCCACGCCCAATTCCATTGAGCGTTCCTTACGACCCCACCCTTACCCCCACTGTGTCCATAGAACCAGTGGATACTCAACTACCTCCGGAAGGTGTAGCTGCACGCCAGCAGCAAACACCCACAGCCCATTCACCACCCGCCCAACAGCCTGTAGCTTCAGGCAGTGGAGGACTTCCTCCACTACCACCTTCCTCCGCTGGCAATTCTGCCGGAGTTGGAAATGGCGCACCTCCAGACGATGCTGGAGATGATGGTGATGACTCCGGAGATGATGGTAACGGTTCCGGAGATGATGATCAAGGAGACGACGATCAAGGGGATGAGGATGAGCAGGCAGGTGCCGGTGGCGATGGTCCTGGCGAACCAAATGGCCCCGGAGGTCCTCCCTCTAATCCCCCCTCCAATTCTCCCTCAGAACCTCCTTCAAGGCCTCCCTCCAGGGGCCCCTACCGCGACCCTCGTCACCCAACTGCAAGACCCCACTACAATTTCACCCGGGATGAAATCCTGGAAATGGTGGCCTCTGTGGCAGGTTATTTTGCCCCGCCACCACCACCTCCACCACCTCCTCCTCCTGTTCGGGAGAAGGTTAACCAGCCGGACAACTTCGACGGCTCCAACACGCTTAAGCTGGAGCCCTTCATTACGCAAGTCCGCTTGGTGTTCCGGAACAACCCCCAGTTGTACCCGGACGACACATCTAAAGTCAACTACGCGTTGACTTTCCTCCATGGCTCTGCCAGCAATTTGTTTGCCACTCATCTCGATGATGATGCATACGAGCCGTGGATGGATTCATGGGGCTACTTCATTCAGCTCCTCCGGACTCATTTCGGCCATACCAACCCTGTTGGTGAGGCTGAAATTCGCATTTTCTCCCTCCACATGGAGGATAATCAGCAGCTCACAACCTACGAAATAAAGTTCAACGAGTATGCCGCACTCTTGCCTTGGGACGATGCTGCCCTCAACTCAGCATATTACCGTGGCCTTTGTCCTCGTTTAAAGGACGCTCTCTCTCATCGAGAGCAAGGCCGGCCTACCACCCTTGCCGGGACTAAGAAGGTAGCCCAGGGCTACGATCAGAGGCATTGGGAGCGCAATACCGAGTGCAACATTGAGGAGAAGCGCAGCAAGTCTGCTGCCAAGTCTTCGGAGAAGCCCAAGGGCAATCAGAATTCGAAGTCAACTTCGAATTCTTCCTCCTCCTCCAAGACTCCATCCTCCTCTAACTCCTCCTCCGCCTCTTCTACCTCTGCTTCGTCCTCGGGGAAACCCAAGAACAAGCAAAAGCAGAACCAGTCCAAGGCGCCAGACTTGACTGGGAAGCTTGGTTCTGATGGGAAACTCACCCTGGAGGAATGTAAACGTCGCCTGGACCAGAAGCTTTGCCTATTCTGTGGCAACGCCAGTCATCAGGCCAAGGACTGTCGCAAGGCAGCCTCTGCCGCCAAAGCTCGTGCGGCCACTGCCACCTCTACCGAGGCAACTCCCTCGGCGAACTCGGCTGAGAGTTCGAAAAAATAGAGAGTGGCCCCAGTGACTCCGCACAGGCTGAGGGCCGTGTTAATCTCTCCTGTGCACCTAAGGAGATAAGACTAAACGCATCCGCTCTTTATGATCCCCAAGCTGTAAATATTCCATTGACTTCGTTTTCTCCAGCTGCGCTGGATATGCCTCTTTCCTTCCTTTCGCTCATCGATTCTGGTTCAACCCATTGTTTTGCTGACTCGTCGTTTGTGAGGGAGCACAACCTCCCCACAACTCTGGTCCCTCCCATTGCACTGAAACTTTTTGACGGTACCTCTAACTCCATACTTACAGAGAGTATTTTATTATCTGTAACGTTTCCTACTGGTGAATGCATGGATATTTCATTCTATGTAACTCCGCTTGATTCTTCCTGCTCTGTGGTATTAGGATTTAACTGGCTCTCCCAACACAATCCGTTGATTGACTGGACTGAGAGACGTATACTTGGCTTCCAAACCCCGGTTCTAGGAGAATCTTCTCCGTCTTTGTTGACACCTGCACTGAAGGCATCTACCTCCTTGCAAACCCCTCCATCACCAGCTTCATCTTCTGTTCCTCCGTCGGACAATAGTCCACCCAGTATCTCGCTCATTAACGCTGCAGCTTTTCTCCGGGCTAGTAAGCTCGCAGGCTCGCAGATGTTTAGGATACAAGTCGGTGCCGTAGTTTCAGCTTCTGCCGCTGCCATGGCTGCAGAAGCCGTGGACCTTTCTAGTATTCCTCCGGAATACCACGAGTTTGCTGATGTCTTCAGCAAAACACGAGCAGACACTCTTGCTCCGCATCGCCCTTACGATCTCCAGATCAACTTGGAGGAAGGTATGTCTCCTCCAGTCAGTACTGTATATTCACTCTCGCAGTCCGAGTTGGCCTCTCTACGAGAGTTCATTGACGAACATCTCCGGATTGGCTTCATCCGTCCTTCTCGTTCTCCACACGGAGCACCAGTGCTCTTTGTCCGGAAGAAAGATGGATCCCTTCGACTTTGTGTTGATTTCCGTGGGCTTAATGCAATCTCCAAAAAGGATCGATACCCCCTTCCCCTTATTTCCGACCTCCTTGATTCTCCTCGCAAGGCTAGAATCTACACCAAGATCGATCTCCGCCACGCTTACCACTTAGTCCGCATCGCTGATGGAGATGAGTGGAAGACCGCTTTTCACACTCGCTATGGCTCGTTTGAATGGCTAGTTATGCTGTTTGGACTTACCAATGCACCTGCGGCTTTCCAACATTTCATGAACGACATCTTCAAGGACATGCTCGATGTGTGCGTTACAGTCTACCTCAACGATATACTAATCTACTCCGATAGTCTCGAGGAGCACAAACGGCACGTTAAAGAAGTCCTCAAGCGTTTACGCCAATATGGGCTCTATGCCTGGGTGGACAAGTGTGAATTCCACACTGAATCTGTTGAGTACTTAGGTTACGTCCTTTCTCCGGGTGGCCTCACTATGTCCCAGGATAAAGTCCAAACCATTAGGGATTGGCCCGAACCTAAGAAGGTTAAAGATGTTCAGTCTTTTCTTGGGTTTGCCAACTTCTATAGGCGCTTTATCCAGCACTACTCCAACATTGTAGTGCCACTCACTCGTCTTACCCGCAAGGGCTTGAAGTGGGACTTTTCTCCGGCTTGCCGTTTGGCGTTCGAGAAACTTAAGGACGCCTTCACTACAGCCCCCGTACTCACTCATTGGGTCCCTGACGCCCAGATCATTGTAGAGACTGACGCCTCCGATTATGCTCTCGGAGCAATCCTCTCGATTGTTGCTGACGATGGCGATATTCACCCCATTGCATTCCATTCCCGTACCTTCACCGCTCCTGAACTGAATTATGACACCCACAACAAGGAACTCCTGGCTATTTTTGAAGCTTTTCGTGTCTGGTGACACTACTTGGAAGGTTCTGGTACTCCGGTTGATGTGGTTACTGACCATAAAAACTTAGAGTATTTCTCCACCACCAAGATCCTCACTCGCCATCAGGCTCGTTGGTCAGAGTACCTGTCTCAGTTTAATCTGGTTATTCGTTTCCGCCCAGGGAAACTTGGTGCGAAACCTGACGCTTTAACTAGACGATGGGATGTCTACCCTAAAGGGGGGAATAACGACTATGCCAAAGTCAATCCGCACAATTTTCGCCCTGTTTTTACCCAAGAACAGCTCATTGCCTCTATCCGTGCCACCACACTCCTTCATCCTGTTCTCCGTGCCAGCATCATTATGGATGTTGAGCAACTCCACCACGACATCCTCACCGCCCAACCCCTAGACACTGTCGCATCTATCCACCTTTGCAATCCCACTAATCGTTGGTCTGTCGGTTCAGATGGCTTACTCCGCCTCGACAACCGGATTTATGTTCCAGATGATGATTCTCTCCGCCTTCGCGTTGTCCAGTACAAACATGACCATTTACTCGCCGGACATCCTGGTCAGAACAAGACCTTGGATAATATTCGACGGGAATATACTTGGCCTGGACTCCGTACTTATGTCAAGGACTATTGTAAGTCTTGCACCATCTGCTTACGGTCTAAACCACAGTGTCACCGTCCCTACGGTACCTTGAAGCAACTCCCTATTCCAGAGCGCCCATGGAACTCTATATCTATGGACTTCATTGAAACGCTTCCCATCTCTGGATTTGATAAGTACAATTCAATCCTAGTTATTGTTGACCGCCTTAGCAAGCAAGCTATATTCATCCCTTGCCATAACACCATTACCTCTGCCCAGCTCGCTAAGCTCTTTATCATGCACGTATTCTCTAAGCACGGTGTTCCCAGCCACATTACCTCCGATCGTGGTTCGGAGTTCGTCTCCCACTTCTTCCGGTCTCTTGGTAAGGTTCTCGACATTAACCTACACTTTACCTCCGGATACCATCCAGAAGGCGACGGACAAACTGAATGCATTAACCAAGTCTTAGAGCAGTACCTCCGCATCTACTGCAATTACCAGCAGGACAACTGGGCTGATCTCCTTCCCATCACTGAGTTTGCGTATAACAATACACCGAGCTCGACCACTAATACGACTCCTTTCTTCGCCAATAAGGGTTATCATCCACAGATTACAGTCTCTCCCGAACGTGACGTTACATCTGTTCATGCTAGGGACTACGCCGTGGACCTCCAGGAACTTCATGAAAACCTCAAGGCCAAAATAGCACTTGCTCAGAAGCGCTATCAGGTCAGAGCAGACAACCGTCGCTTGCCTGCCCCGGAGTTCAAAGTTGGAACTAAAGCCTTTGTCCATGCTAAGTTCTTTAACACCACTTGCCCTTCCAAGAAATTGGCTGAAAAGTATTACGGTCCCTTCGAGATCATTGCTGAAACTGGTACCCACTCCCGCACCCTTAGACTCCCTTCCAATTTCCGAGCTGTACACCCTGTATTCCATGTCTCTATGCTCGAGCCCGCAGTTGAAAACACTATCCCTGGTCGAGAGATAGCTCCGCCTCCCCCTGTGGAAATCGACGGAGATATCGAGTTCGAGATCAGTGAGATCTGCGACTCCAAGCTAGATCGCCGGTTCAAGAAATGTCCTCTTCACTACTTAGTCCGATGGACTGGTTATGAAGGAACCGACAAAGAACTCACTTGGTTGGCTGCCACCGAAGTAGAACATGCTACAGAGCTCATAGAGGAATTTCACGCTCGTTATCCCGATAAGCCCAATCCTTCTACTCTTGTTACATAGACTTTCTCCGCTTAGATTTTCGTTTCTCCGCTATAGTTTCTTGTATATCCATATCTGTCTTCTTGACCAAAGGTTGAAGATTGACACTTCTCCGGACACTGCTTGCATGATGACCACTACGTTTAATAAGCATAGCTGATTCGTCACTTTGCATACTTAACAAGGTGGGCTGAGAGTGGAAGTACGGAGTTGTATTGGTTTTCTCCTAAGGTGTTTCTCTTTACTCCGTCTTACTGTTTACTCTTACTTTTCGTTCTCCTCACAAAAAATCATTAAAGTCAACAAGAAACAAGTATATACAATTTTTCTCCGTCTACTGTACACTACTCTTCGTCTTCCTCTTGTTCCTCCTCTTCATTACTCCCGGACTCATTAGTCTCCGCCGGAGTACCCTCCTCTGCCGCCTGCGTGGTCATCAACCTATTCAACGTTCCCATCAACTCCGTGTGCATGTTGACATTCCTCCCCAATGCCTCCATGAGCATGGCCGATGAGGGGCTCCCGGAGTTGAGCTGCATCGCCAACTTGTCACGCTCATTCTCCGCCAGATAAAGCTGATCCCTCAGGATCTTGCACTCGGCGTCGAACATCTTCCCCTTGGTCCACAATTCATCCACCCGTTTCTCTGCGACCTCTAACTCTGACCTCGCCACCGCCAGTTGCATCTGCAACTCCTCCACCAATTTCTCCTGCCCCACACCACCGGTCTTCATCTTCTCCAGACCAATTCTCCGCTCCTCTGCGTTCCCCGGGACTACAGTCCCCCACACTATTCCCTCATTGGCGCATCTTCCCTTCTTTGTCCGACACGCCTCGCATGCCTTGTGGTTCATCTTCTTTCCCCTAGGAGCAAGTCAGAACAACTCCAAAAAAGAAACAAACAACTTACTCGAGGTCCAGCAAACACTCCCTGTTCAGCTTACTGCAAACGTTGCAGGGGACCTTGGGTAAAACGTAGGCCTCTTTCTCTTTCTTATCCGTGGCCATCTTGGTCTTCTCCACACCTTTACCCTTTTTCTCCGCCAAGGTCTTCACTTCTTCCACCTCGACGTCGGACTTGTCGCCAGCCTGGCTCTCTGTGCCGGTACGACTTTTGCTTCCAGACTGGCTAGCCTTGCTGCTAGCGTTGTCTTCCACCGCCTCGTCGTCGACCAGGGCCTTGCTCTTTATTCCCTTGCGTTGGGAAGTCCAGGTCGTTGTTTTCTTCCTCGGCGGTTTTGGCATCACCTCTGTCATGTCCTCCGGATTCGTGTCGGTGCGCCTCCTCTTGGAGCCACCCTCGTTCTCCGCCCGCTGGACATTCTTCCCCACCTCTTCCTCCGGAGTTATAGTATGGCCTTCAGCCTCCAATTGCTGAACAGTGTGATCGTGATCAGCAAGTTGCTCCGCATTCATATAGGTACCCACCTGTGAAACAGTGGTTACCTCCGGCTCCATTACAGGAGTTGGAGCCCCTACCCTTGAGTGGTGTCAGCCATCGTGATCATTTTTTGCCCTGGTAAAATGATTGCCACAATCATTTTACCAGGGCAAAAAATGATCGCTTAGGCGATCAAATGTGATCATTTACCATAGAACTAGCAGAATATTACTATGCTCAAATGTGATCATTTACTATAATACTAGCAGAATATTCCCATGCTCAAATGTGATCATTTACATAGGACTAGCTGATTGCTCACACTCAAATGTGATCATTTACAATAATACTAGCAGAATATTCCCATGCTCAAATGTGATCATTTACATAGAACTAGCTAATTGCTCACACTCAAATGTGATCATTTACATATTACCACCAGAATATTCTCACAATCAAATGTGATCATTTATGATAATACTAGCAGAATATTCCCACGCTCAAATATAATCATTTATGATAATACTAGCAGAATATTCCCACGCTCAAATATGATCATTTATGATAATACTAGCAGAATATTCCCACGCTCAAATATGATCATTTATGATAGGACTAGCAGATTGTTCCCACGCTCAAATGTGATCATTTACTGAAATATTAGCAGAATATTCCCACACTTACAAGTGATTATAAGTGATCATTAGGTCATGCAGGTGGCATAATAGGTTGTTCATGTATGTCACATTGTGTCACACTGTGTCACATATGTGACATATGTGACACTTTTACACATGTCACACATTGTCACAAACATTATATTTTGTCACATGTCACACTTTTTGACACGTCACATTTTGTCACACATTTAGACATGTCACACATGTCACACATTTAAACACATCACACATTGTCATACTTTTAGACATGTCACACTTTTAAACATGTCACACTTTTTCACCACATGTCACACTTTTTGACATGTCACATTTTGTCACACACATCACACTTTTAGATATGTCACACATTTAAACACATTACACATGTCACACATGTCACACATTTACACACGTCACACGTTGTCACACATGTCACACTTTTAGACACGTCACATTTTGTCACACACATCACACTTTTACATGTCACATTTTATCATGTATATCACACTCTAACATATATTACACATTTACATATGTCACATATTCCACATTTGTCTTGTTGTTTATAGCTGTCACACTTAGCTGTCAAACTTCTCACATTTGCTTGTGTAATACTCCTGTCATGTAGTCACATAGGTTACATTTCCAAATTCATGTTATACAACATCTGTTACAACCATTATATTCATCACACATGTTACATATCCCAACACATCACATTTATTCACATTTTGTTCACATGTCACACATCTCTCATTTGTAATACTGTACCATTTAAATGAGTTTGAAATAGGCAAAATGTTGACATCATTTGATGCTTTCTGACATGTGACTGTCAAATTATTAAAATGGTAAATTTATCACAAGTTGCATTTTCACAGTATTATGTTAGTCAGACATCTCATATATGTCACATTTTATGTTTCAAAATCTGATGGTAAATGTGACAAAATGATCACACAGCAGATATTTGCAATTCTGTAACAATGAAAATTGAACAGTAGTGAGCACTGTTAAGAGAGACACAAGAAATCATATAGCCCATTGGTTAGTCAAGAAAAACATCTGATTGGCTGATAGAAAGTGTGACAAAGATATAAGTAATGTGACAATAGAAGTAATAATTGAATGGAAGATATAGATATGTCAACATAAC
The DNA here is from genome assembly GCA_025738555.1 of Cyathus striatus. NCBI lineage: Eukaryota > Fungi > Basidiomycota > Agaricomycetes > Agaricales > Nidulariaceae > Cyathus > Cyathus striatus. The sequence continues at coordinate 283,911 of JAOVFP010000007.1, forward strand.
CAGACCAGATAACATGTGATGAAGATACAGAATACATATTAAGGTTAGTTAGACAAAATTAGTATCAAAGTACAGTTATGTCTACTATAGAATCTGACTGTCTTATTAAAACATAACATTGTGATTACCAGAAAGTAGTGTTGACACAATGTGATTTCAGCTTAGTGCTATGAATGCTGAATTCAACCAATACAGGTAAACAGTAAGAGAAAATGTGATTTTCATAAAGTAGTCAAGTGCCTTTGCCATATAATTTGTAATGTGCATGAATCACTTAGTGAGCACCTTTCATGTGACCTTTTCATATGACATGTGTGATGTGTGTAGGGTCTGTGTGACTGTTGGGTGTGCAAATGAAAGTAAAAATGCAATTTTAGTTTTTGACAAGGAGAAAGTACCATGACAAGCAAGTGATATGAGAAGTGTGATATGTGTGACAAATGTGAGAATATAACAGGTGTAATATTGACATATAAGAGATGTATAACATGTGTAATGAATATAATGGTTGTAACAGATGTTGTGTGACATGAATTTGGAAATGTAACCTATGTGACTACATGACAGGAGTATTATACAAGCAAATGTGAGAAGTTTGACAGCTAAGGGTGACAGCTATAAACAAGATAAATGTGGAATATGTGACATATGTAAACGTGTAATATATGTTAGAGTGTGATATACATGATAAAATGTGACATGTAAAAGTGTGATGTGTGTGACAAAATGTGACGTGTCTAAAAGTGTGACATGTGTGACAACGTGTGACGTGTGTAAATGTGTGACATGTGTGACATGTGTAATGTGTTTAAATGTGTGACATATCTAAAAGTGTGATGTGTGTGACAAAATGTGACATGTCAAAAAGTGTGACATGTGGTGAAAAAGTGTGACATGTTTAAAAGTGTGACATGTCTAAAAGTATGACAATGTGTGACGTGTTTAAATGTGTGACATGTGTGACATGTCTAAATGTGTGACAAAATGTGACGTGTCAAAAAGTGTGACATGTGTGACATATCGAAATGTGTGACAAAATGTGACGTGTCAAAAAGTGTGACATGTGACAAAATATAATGTTTGTGACAATGTGTGACATGTGTAAAAGTGTCACATATGTGACACAGTGTGACACAGTGTGACACAATGTGACACAATGTGACATACATGAACAACCTATTATGCCACCTGCATGACCTAATGATCACTTATAATCACTTATAAGTGTGGGAATATTCTGCTAATATTTTAGTAAATGATCACATTTGAGTGTGGGAACAATCTGCTAGTCCTATCATAAATGATCATATTTGAGCGTGGGAATATTCTGCTAGTATTATCATAAATGATTATATTTGAGCGTGGGAATATTCTGCTAGTATTATCATAAATGATCACATTTGATTGTGAGAATATTCTGGTGGTAATATGTAAATGATCACATTTGAGTGTGTGAATACTGTGGTAGTCCTATTGTAAATGATCAGATATGAGCATGGGAACAATCTGCTAGTATTATAGTAAATGATCACATTTGAGTGTGAGCAATTAGCTAGTCCTATGTAAATGATTACATTTGAGCATGGGAATATTCTGCTAGTATTATAGTAAATGATCACATTTGAGCATGGGAATATTTTGCTAGTCCTATGGTAAATGATCACATTTGAGCATGAGCAATTAGCTAGTTCTATGTAAATGATCACATTTGAGCATAGTAATATTCTGCTAGTTCTATAGTAAATGATCACATTTGATCACCTAAGCGATCATTTTTTGCCCTGGTAAAATGATTGTGGCAATCATTTTACCAGGGCAAAAAATGATCACGATGGCTGACACTTATGTACCCTTGTTGGTCCTACCTCGGCTACTACTTGCTCCACTATGTCCTTCACTGTGGTTGAGTCGTCCACTGACATCACCAAGCTGTCAGCCTCCCTGTGGTAATGCAAAGACGTTACCACCGACTCCGTACTAAACGACATTACTCCCAACCTTGCCATAGTCATCTCGTACTCCACGTGTACTGGCGGAGAAGTGCCTTGACCTGTCGTTTCCTCCGCTGGGCGACCAGTCAGTCTTGCCATGGTCTGCGCAACCCTGGTCTTGACTGCAGCCTGCTCACGTGTCTTTGCCCTCACTGCCCCCAACTCTCCTCCTTCGTCCACCTCCATCATATCCTTCTCTGTTTCACCCTGATCCTGCTTCTCTACTTTCTCTCCCCTCAACTCCTTCTCGAGAGCTTCCAGCTCCGCTCGTTTGTGGAGGAGTAACCTCAGTTTCTCCTCGCGCGCAGGGTCTTCATTCGAGTGAACAGAGGCAGACATGTTTAAAGCAGTCACGTGCTAAGGAGTTGTTGTAATGGGGTAAAAGATGGGTTTGATTTTCTCCACCACGGCTGACCTTTATATATCCGGACCTGATGTCAAAACGCCGATCAAATTTCGAAAGCTTATTGTTTCGATCACGTGCTCAGGCCTCGAGGGCTCGGCCTTAAGGGGGGAATACTGTCATATCCCGTATTGCCTACCTCCGGACCCCTATGCTCTTACTCCGCCTTTCCCTTTGTTTACTCCAAACTTTTGATTACGCTCTTAATATTACTTATTGATTACTGTACATAGATTACTCTCGCTTCCTTTCTTCCGTTCTACTGAGCTATCCCCTCAGTAATGTAGTATACATCTCATAGTGAGTCACTTATCATTCCTAAGTGCGCCACTATCAGTTTTACTTTACACCGCCATACGCGCTCACTTCTCCGACGCGTTTTATTATGTTTAATTAGTTATAGTCTTCATTCTACATACGCCTACCCTGACCGTACTTCTCCGCTGGCCTTGGCCAGCGGCCTTTACTTACTCCGAGTCTCTAGTATTTAAGTAGTACTCGATTTGTACTTAGACTTTAGTTTCGTATTGAACTACGTCCTCACCCTTTCGTCTGACTTGAGTTACACCTCTCGTCTTCCGTCCCTCGTCTTCTCCGAAGGGCTTGCCCTTACTCCGAAATCCAGGACCAGGAATCCCAGGGGCACAGCACATAAGCTGAAGCCGAAGTCCTACCCCCTGAGTTATCGTTCTCCGCTTTCGTCTTACACTCACCCCTCGCTTCTCCGCAGTCACTCTCTCGTACTCCGCCGCCAAGTCAGGCTAGGGGCACGGTCATGACACGAAGGTAAATCTATCTTTTGTATAACTATATACTATACTAACTCTAAGTAGGTGGTATTATAAGAGGAAATGCATTCAGGAATTGTCTGAATGCTGCTGACTTCAGCAGTGCTGTTGAAAGTGCTACCATTGGTTCAGTCAAGGGACGAGTCTGGCTGTACATATCTGATGCAGAGCCAAGTACCATTATGGTACCTGGAGTGGCATCATTTTCATTCAAGCACAATCATACTTTAACCATCACACCCATCTTGAAGAAACTCAAAGCAAAAGCTGAACATTTCTTTAGTATGTTTTTTTTTATTGTTTATTCAAATGTTAATATTGTTTATTCAAATGTTAATATTGTTTATTCAAATGTTAATATTGTTTATTCAAATGTTAATATTATTTAAGCTGCCGATCGCTGTCTATTTGTTTATGAAAGCAAAGCCTGGAATCTTCTGGGAAGTTTTGAAACTGCCATTATAGAAGATGAGGAAGTTGACTGGCTCAAGATTGATGGTGAATTTATCCTGCCAGTACTGAGTGTAACTACATATTTCATTCTCTTATTCTTGTAAAATTTACTTATGCTGTGTTATTTTATAGTCTGGATTTAAGCCAAATGCAACCCCCCCTGTCAATGATGAGATAAGTTATATTCAGTCATTAGCTGGAAGCTCAGCAGCTAGTTCTCATATTGTGTCTCACTCTCACACCCCTTCTGTGGCTCAAAGGGGTGGGATCTCAGAGCAATGTACTGAGGAGCTTATAGCTGTTCTAAAGATTCCCCAGAATATTCTTGAGAATACCGCACCTGGACTTCAAGTTGCTTACCAGAAATATACTGCCTGTATAAAGGCAGTTTCTGAGCATAATGTGATGGACAAGAACAGGACTTGGCCAGTTGCAAAAGCAACTAAAAAGGAAATTATTTCAGTTTTTGTTTCATTCTCAGCCTGGTACAATAACTACTCGAATTTTGACAAGATTGCAAATTTCCCAGCAATGCATGCATGGTTAGCTGGAGATGAGGAGAGTCCAACTGACTTGGATCTTTGGGGCTTTGAAAGTGACCACTATACATTTTTGGACTTGAAAAAGTGGCTGAAGGAAAAGGTAGAGAAAAGGAAGGGAAAGGGTAAGAGTAAGAGCAAGGAGGAGAAGGGAGATAAAGATGAGGGTACTAGTGAGAGAAAGGAGAAGTCTAAGTGAAAGTAAGTATATTGAAATCAAATTGTAATAGTTTACAATGTAAATTTTCAGTTGGGCTGCAACTTTTAAGATATATCTGTGGTGTATAACCTGGATATGGGCTATATTAATGCCAGAAATTACTCAACATATTTTATTCTGGCTATTAATAATCTGGCTATTTCAATGGTTTCCAAGTGCAATATTGGCTCTATTTATTTTTATTCAACCAGTAATTGCAGCAAAAGAACAACCATTTCCTAACATCCCATTTGATGTATTCAGTGAATTTATTCTCTCAAATTTTGGCTCCAATATCACACTTTCTGCCACATTACTTATATTGTTCTCTATAATTGATAATGTTAATCTTTTAAGTCTGCATGCAAGACAGCAGAATGCAAAGTTAAAGGGAGAAAAAAATGTTGATGCAACAGCATGGATTAGGTTACTTGCTAGAGCTATCCAGGAAAAAATTGGCAAGGACTCAGATGATCTCTTTGAAGATGATGAAATTACTGAGTACACAACTGAAAAGGGTAGATCTATTTTGTTGAGCCTTAAACTAGACAAAATGGCAAGGCTTCTAAAGTTGTATCTCTTCAACAAGGAGAGAAAAGTTTATGAAGGACAACTGAAACCTGTATCACATGCCAGTATTGATCCTGTTCATATAATATGTCCTATAACTGCAGAGTGTGAGACACTGAGTTGTAAAGGACGGGCATTATGTGTGCATACTAAAATTAGAGATATACCTACAGCAACATTAATTAAAGGCTCAAAAATATCTGAATATGCTTATGTGGTATCAGGTGTTTGTAAAATATGTAAAACATTATATTCTGCAGAGCATGAATGTGCCCATGATGAAACACAGGGATATTACAAGGTTCATTTAAACTCTGCTAAATATTTGAAAGTAGGACAAAATCTATGGGTAGATAGAGCATTTTCCCAAAGTGTTCTGAATGGTATTTATAGTTTTCATGCATCTGCTGCAGCCTATACTGAATATTGGAACAATAGTTTTGGAAATGGAAAGGAAATAAGTTGCAGACAAGTCTGGCAGGCTTTTATACATGAATCAATATGCATGGTTGCTACAGCATCTGATGTTAATTTTATTGGTCTTGATGGACTTTCAATTACTGGATTAACAGAAGAAGCATTTGCAAAGTTGGGTGAAAATGGAAATATACATGCATCACATGGTCACAGTTGCTCAGAGTGTACACAGCCTTACAGAGAAACTCAAGACTCACCACCACATGAGAGTGCAACAGTTACAATGGTAGTAATTGATGGGATTGTTATGGGACCACAGGTAATGCACAACTAAATATAAGTAATATTATACTAATATATATTTTAAGCACTGTGCATATGACAATTGTTCCAATACACTTGTAAACCATAGAGGAGGTGTATTTTGTGATGTTCATAACCAGGAATTTGGAGCAAGATGTTGTGTTCGTGACTGTCCAAATCAAAAGATAAATAATACACAAGCTTGCAATGAGCACCAGGAAATGTGGCATAAATATAACTTAGAACATAGTTCAGACTACTTAAATGGTGCACGAAGAATGCTTCGTAAACCAGCCAAAAATCTACCTTGGAATAAAACCAGAAGAAGACATGTTCAGCAGCCTCATGATGAGTCAGATAATGAAATTTCAAACAAAAAACATTATTTTAGTGCCTCTCGCTATTATTGTGTAGAGACAATATGTGCTCCATGTGGTGCTGTGATTGCATGGACAAAGTTTGTGAAGTCAGAGTCAGCAACCAATATACTTAAGTTCTTGGAAGATGTTTTTCCTAATGAAGAATCAAGACCAGATTATATATGTATTGATAAGGCATGTAAGGTTCTTAGAACAGCAGATGCAAATGGAAGTTGGGTATATTGGTTTAAAGGTAGCCGCTTTGTAGTGGATGGGTATCACTATACAAATCATCGCTCAGATGATTACCTTTGTAGAAAGTGGTGTAATCCTGCACCTCAAGATGGTTCTGCACCAAATTTTGTTTACATAGCACAAGATAGAGATGGTGAAAGATATTACAAATGAGCATTCAATACACAAGCCTGTGAACAGCTAAACTCATGGCTTGGTGGATTTGAATCTATAATGAAACACATGACTCCAAGCAACTTTAATTGGTTCATACATTCTATGATCTTTCATCATACTCAACATGTAATAAAACAGCAGAACAGCCAAAATTTTAGCATTATTAGTGAAGATCTAGAACTTGATGATGGTACTGAAATATAATTTCTATGTAATATTTTTATATATGGTGTGAAAAATATAATAGGTAATAGTAATATTAATGATTATAGTAATAATGCCCCTAAGTGTAATAATAATGGAAGTACTTAGCCACATCATGTTGGCATGACAACCAAGTGGTAATAGAGATGTGGTAGGGAGATAATAGATTGCTGTTATCAATGCTGAGATGTGTGGGAAAATGTGTATGAGAATTAAGTGAGACCCTGTAAAACACCTACATGTCTTGTTAAGTCCACCTGGAATTCACCTGGAGTCCTGATCCCTTATATTATTATTATACTCAAAACAAATGCTAATACACCTAATTTCTTGTGAAGTCCACCCAGAGTCCACCTGGAGTCCACCCGGTGTGACACCGCTCATGCATTTAGGTGTAAAATTGCGCATTTTTATCATTTTCAGCATTAAAGCTGAACACATTAAGGAAGCCCATATAATAAATAAAGATCCATGGACTGCTATTTAATAGCAAGCACTCAACAAATTGACTTAATATTCATAGTCATAAACCACCCAAAATATACTTATACAGTATAAGTGCTCCAATGTCCAGTACTTTCCACACACCCACCTATACATGTGTACTCCACGTGTAGTACACATTTCCATGTGAAGTCCACATGGAATCCACATATCTGGAAAAAAGTACACATTTTCCATGTGTAATTCACATGGAACCATGTGGAGTACACATGGAACCATGTGGAGTACACATGGAACTATGTGGAGTACACATGGAACCATGTGGAGTACACATGGATTCCACCTTTCTTATAACTTGATGAAAATGACAGTTGAAAGGTGTACTTAAGGTGTACTTCATGTGTACTTTTCCATGTGAATTCCATGTGGACTACACATGGAATCCTTAAAATTTGTAATGATTCATGTGGAATCCACATGGAATCCACATAAATTCCACATGCATTTAAATATGTTGTGCCACATAACTTCAAGGTTAAGTTCACATGAAGTTCAGGTGTATTACATGTGAAATCCACATGGATTCCACATGTATTTAAATACATTTTGCCACATAACTTCAAGGTTAAGTTCACATGAAGTTCTGATGTATTACATGTGAAATTAACCCTAAAAAATATATAAATATTAATTCATGAACAGATTGGTTTAAAAACTAAACTAAATACACCAATACAATCTTATTTATAAACTGAATCACATACTATATACATGTTATATAGCTAAATTTATCTGAAAGAAGTCTTGACTAGTTTTGAGACTGGAGTATATACATCAATTACAGCTTTATAATGACTTTACATGCAAGTAGAAATGAAGCTATTAAGAGACTGGTTTGGAAAGTGGGTTGCATACAAAAGGCATTTAGTATTTACTCATCATCTTCTACAATATCATCACTAATATTTACCCACTTTTTGCTATGCTTCTGAAGAACACATTGAGTATGATAAAAAAGTACTGTATGTAAAAACCAGTTGAAGTTTGATGGAGTCATTCTCTTTAGAATAGACTCAAATCCAGCAAGCCATGCATTTAACTGCTCACATGCCTATATAAATTAATTAAATATTGATTGTTATGCAAAAAAAATAAGTTACTTGCCTGTGTATTAAAAGCACGTTTGTAATATGGTGTACCATCATTATCATAGTCAATAACAACCAAGTTTGGTGCTGATCCATCATGTGGTGCTGGGTTACAGTATTCTTGACACAACCTATCAGAGGCTTTATGATTATTATAATGATAGCTATCAACAACAAATCGACTGGTTTCTAGTAATTCACGATATTCTTCTTGATTTGCCACAGTGTGCAATACAACACAAGCTTTATCAATACAAAAATATGCTGGGCGAGACTCTGGTGTTGGATAAACATTATTTATAAACCCCAAAATCTCTGTAGGAGACTCAGATTTCATGAATCTGGACCAAGCAATTACTACTCCACATGGTGCACAGAGAGTTTCAACACAGTAGGATTTTGAAGGTTTAAAGTATGTCTTATGTCTTTCTGTTGGCTCTTCATGAGGTTCATCATGGGCAGATACATTATTTGTAGTACTTGGCTGCCATGGCTGTCTATCTCTTGTTTGTAAAGCTCTTTGGAGACCTGCCAATCCTGAAGAACTTGAGTTTGACTTATGCTTGTTCCATAAATTTTGATGTGTTTCACAGGCCTGTGTACCTTTAATTTTTTGGGATATGCACCCTTTGACACGGCATTTTGCACCATACATAATAGTATGAAGTCCACAAAATACTCCACCTCGATGATTTTGTAGCTCAGCAATACAGCCTTCCCAAGCACAATGCTACAGATGCATTTTAGTGTAAATATATAAATTAAAGAAATTAACACACTGTTGTTCCCATTATGACTCCATCAATAACAACCATTTTCACAGGAGAAAAATTTTCTTCATTTGTATCTAAAGACTGCTCAGGAGTAGTGGAAGCTGGATCTGAATGAATTCCAGAAGGAATTACATCTGCAGTTGTTTTATATTTGTGGGTACATTCTGAGCAACTATGCTCAGTAGCAGGATATATATTACCATTGGACCCAAGCTTATCATATGCACTCCTTGTAATGTCTTTAACTGCAAGGCCATCATCAATAACAAAATTTGATTTTGAGGATTCAGCTACTGTTCTCAAAGACTCCTCTATAAATGTACACCAAATCTGTCTGTGACTAACTTCTTTTGTATCTCCATAAGAATTACTCCAAAACTCAGCAAATGCAGATGTAGAAGCATGAAAGCTATAGATTGCATTTAATACAGATCTTGAGAATATGCGATCAACCCATAGAGTTTTACCAATTTTTATGTACTTTGCATTATTAAGATAGACTTTCTGAGCAGGATTTGAAGATATTTTGTGTCTCTCATGATCAGCATAATATATTGTTTTACAGTTTGAGCAGATTCCAGAAAGTATATAGGCATGACTATTAATCTCAGTCCTACTGATCAATGTTACACATGGTATATCTTCATATTTTGATGAAAGTTTAATATTTTTGTTATTGCATTTACTTCCAGCACAACTGACAGAAGCTGGACATATCATTTTTATAGGCTGTATTTTATTGAGAGAAACAGGTTTAAGATATTTAACAAGTCTTCCATGATCATCATATGATGTTAGTTTCAGAATTTTACTAAATTTGTTTAGCTTCTTTCCAAGGTTCAAAGCAACTGCATTTTTATTATTAACATTCCAGAAACCAGGTGTTATTTCACTCTCTTTGAAAAGATGCTTTGATTTATCACCAAGCTCATGTATAACTGCATAGCTTAAAGATCGTATCCAAGCTGAGATTAAACTTTTTCTTTCAAATTCATTTTCAGGATGCTGTTGTCTTTGGTGTAAATTCAGTAACTCTGTATTGCTTGTCATTGTGAATAACAGCATAAGAACAGTTGAAAGTGATATATTTGGGCCAAAGTTGCATTCTATGAAGTTGGAAAAGGTTTTGAAATGGATTTTAGGAAAAGACTGTTCATTTGGACTTGCAGCTGCCATAGGTAGAAAAGATAGCAGGCATAATATAGCAACACCTCTCGGATTGGAGAATCCAGACTTATAAAGTGAAGTCCACAGATAGATATATTTGTAGTCCAGTGTCAAGCACAGCAGCATAGAGAGAATTTTCAAACTTAAACAATTTTTCTGAATAAAAGATCGAGAAATCAAAGAAATCATAGGGAGAATTTTCCAAAATAGAGGAGACTGTTGAAGAAGAGGGCCATATAGCAGACATAGAAGACAAGAAAAAGAGAAACTAAAAGTACAGTTATAGAAAGACCAAAGTCAAAAAACAAAAAAATTGTTAAATCACTTATGTATTGGTGGTGCTCTTGTTACTACCACCTTTACCACTACCACCCCTGCTACCACTACCTTTACTGTTACCACTCTTACTACTATCACCTCTGCTACTACTGCTCTTCTTATTTTTCTGAACTCCAGACTGGCGCTTAACCCATTGTTCCAAATCTGTGCGAGTAAAACCAGATGTCCTCTGAAGTCCCCAAAGCTCTCTTGTATCCACATCAGTAAGATCCAGATTTTCAAGCCACTGAGTCATTTCAGGATACTCAGATACACGCCCCATAATGCATGTCCAATTGTAGTAAGATGTGTGTCCATGCTTTCCACCTGTGAAAAATGAAACTATTTGCTTCTTATTTGGCTTTCCAACACCTTTTATTTTCATTAGTAAATCATAAATCATTAATAAAATATAACAAACTTTGTGGCCAAGGATTTTCATCAGCTTTCATATTTTGAATGAAAGTATGAACTCTTTCAATCTCTTTATGGAACCTCCAAGCAAAACAAACATCCCACTTTCCAACACCAATTAAATCAGTGCTTACCTCACAGAAAGTTATGAAGTCCTCTGTGAAGTAATTAAACTCCTCAGAAGAGCTCTTGTTATCAACCTCTGTGGCTGGAGCAGTTGGAACACTGGTAGAATTTCCCTGATAAGAGGAAACTGGATTAGCCTAAAAGAAAGTTAGTACACATTTTATGCAATAACTAAAAGAAATACCACAGCTAAATAAACTATATTTTTATTATCCCTGCTACTCCAGTGCACTTCACCCTGTCTATCGACTACTGAATAGCGCCCCAAAATATTCCATTCCTTACTGGCAGTATCATACATGTACATTCATTGGTTTTGGTCTATAACTTACATTAATAAACATATTTTTAATCAATAAATTTATGAGCACTCACTTTTGACAGGTGACATAGGTGTTGCCACTGCCTTCAAAACATTACCAATTTCATATGAAAATAGGACTGAAATAGTTTTTGGAGGTATCCCAGATTGCTCAGTAGGATTGAAGTCTGGCTCATCCTGGGTCATGTACAGTTGTACAGTTCCACTGACTGGTGAGCGAGAGGGAGTAGTAGGATCAGCTATATCTGCCCAGTTGTCAACATTTCCAATTGCATTTCCACGTAGTATACCTCCTACTAATTTATAAGAAATTATTCAACCAAAATAATTAGAATATACCTGAAACTTTAGATGAACCTTGCAATATTTCTTTAGACCATACTGGACTAGGGCTTCTCATAACAATATCTGAAAACAATGAATAAGCTTTAATTTTTTAAAATAATTATTGCATACCACTTTTCTTTGTTGGGGTGGTGGGGTTGCTGATAACCATATTTTCATCCTTGTTACCCCCTTTATTTTCCCTTCCCTTCCCTTTCCCTTTCTGTTTAATAGAGACTGCCCCTTCCTCTATTTCAATTTCCCCTTCCCCTTCCTGTTCTACACCTTCCTCACCTTCCTCACCTTCCTCATCTTCCTCATCTTCCTCACCTTCCTCACTCTCTCCTCTTCCACTCTCTCCTCTTCCACTCTCCAAACCACTATCAACATACTCCCCACTTCCTTCATCTGCTTCACTGCTCTTCCCACTCTCCTCCTCTTCAACTTAATTGTCCTCTGTGCAAGGACCTTCCTCCTCAGTTACCACTTTACTGTCATCTCCTTCTTCGATTGTGTCGATATTATAATCAATCTCAGAAGGTGTTCGGCTCGAAGCAGGACTCTCAGCTGGAGTGGGAGCTTTTGGCTTAGCTGTGGACTCCTTCGCTCTCGACCTCCACACTCTCCTCCCCCACGCTCTCTTCCCCCTTGCTTTCTTCTCCCATCGCTTTCCTCCCCTCTCGCTCTACTCCCCCTTCGCTCTCCTCCCCCTCGCTTTCCCCTCCCATCGCTTTTCTCCCCTCTCACTCTCCTCTCTCCTTGCCCTCCTCTCTCCTTGCCCTCCTCTCTCCTTGCCCTCCTCTCTCCTTGCCCTCCTCTCTCCTTGCCCTCCTCTCTCCTTGCCCTCCTCTCTCCTTGCCCTCCTCTCTCCTTGCCCTCCTCTCTCCTTGCCCTCCTCTCTCCTCGTTCTCCTCTCTCCTCATTCTCCTCTCTCCTCGTTCTCCTCTCTCCTCGTTCTCCTCTCTCCTCATTCTCCTCTCTCCTCATTCTCCTCTCTCCTCGTTCTCCTCTCTCCTCGTTCTCCTCTCTCCTCGTTCTCCTCTCTCCTCGTTCTCCTCTCTCCTCGTTCTCCTCTCTCTCCTCGTTCTCTCTCTCTCCTCGTTCTCCTCTCTCCTCGTTCTCCTCTCTCCTCGTTCTCCTCTCTCCTCGTTCTCCTCTCTCCTCGTTCTCCTCTCTCCTCGTTCTCCTCTCTCCTCGTTCTCCTCTCTCCTCGTTCTCCTCTCTCCTCGTTCTCCTCTCTCCTCGTTCTCCTCTCTCCTCGTTCTCCTCTCTCCTCGTTCTCCTCTCTCCTCGTTCTCCTCTCTCCTCGTTCTCCTCTCTCCTTGCTCTCCTCTCTCTTCTCTCCTCACTTTCCTCCCCCTCCCCTCACTGTTCTCCTCCCTTGTTGCTCCCCCCCCTCACTCTCTCCTCCCCTTCGCTGTTCTCCCCCCTTGCTGTTCTTCCCCTCGCTGCCCTCTCGAAGTGTGGTGGTGGAAGGTAAGGCAGTAGAATGGAGACTGTGGGGTTGTGGTGACGGGGTGGTGGTGGTGGATGTGGGCTTGGCGACATGTGAACGACGGCGGTCGCTTGGTTGAGAGGGAGAAAGGAGGTGTGGTGGTTGTGGGAGACAGGGTGATGGCCTCGGTGCCGCTGGAGATGCATAGGGGGAAGAGAGGGTGGGCGGGTGGTGTTGCATTGCCGTCTTCACGAAACAGTGGAGGGCGGCCAGACGGTACCATTGCCGACACGAAGCAGGGGGAGAGGAAGACAAGAGAGGGGGCAGGTGATGTGGCGTCGCCATCTTCGTGAACAGGGGAGGAGCGGCCTAATGACGTGGCACCATTGCCGAGAAGAGGAGCGGCAGGTGACGTGGTGCCGCTGTCTTCGAGAAATAGCAAACGCCATGGTGATGCGCCAGCAAGGAGAGGAGGAGGGGCAGGTGACGTGGCCCCACCGCCTTCGTGAAACGGCCAAACGACATGGCACCATCGCTGACATGACGATGTTGTCGTCAAGTAAGGTTGGGCGTCTATGAAACGTAGACGACGCTGCGGGAACACGAGACAGTGGGACAGTAAGGAGAAAGAAGAGACGGCGTACCTAGTGAGCAGCGATGTTGATGCCACATCACTGCAGATCTTGAGGGATAGGAGTTGCAGTGTGGGACACGAATGTTGAGGTGACTTGAGGTGGGTGACGAGGCATTGCCGATGGCGTGTCAGCATTGTTGATGCGATGGGAGAGGGTGGGAGCGGGTGGGAGCTGTGGGCGGTTGTTGCAACACAGAGGGGAAGGGGCTGGGTGACATGGTGCTGACACCTGCTCTTGCCAGCGGCGTTGTTGCCTTCTACACACAGGGAGGGGACGAGTGTAGAGGGTCCGGAGGGAGGGATGGATGAGGAGGGGAGGAGGGAGGGAGCGGGCGCTGAGCAGTGAGCGCCTGGAGAGTGGTGTGGTGAGCGTTGGTGTGGTGATGGCTGATGTGGTGAACGCTGGTGGTGAGCGCTGGTGACACGTCACCTGGGTATGTACTGGTTACCGACAGCCAGACAAGCGGTATACATAGCATGACTTACTGTTGTATTCTCTAGGGCTGCATTTGCCTATGTAGCACGTGTATATATGGTATACATTATGGGTTGTACAGCTTCCCATACTGTACCATACCCCATTCTCAGATGGAAATATGGACGGTGAACGGTATGGTTACAGGTGTATATGGCTGTAGTTTAACGGCCATTACGGGTTATGTATGGCCGTATTTGTGAGAATATTATGTAAATGATCTCTGTCAGTCTTCGCACTGCTTCACAAGTACTTTTACTACCTCACAACTTAGCATCTGTACTGATATAATTCCATTTGGGTAAGGGTTCTCCATTTCTGTGTCTTCGCATAATTTCAAAACTCGGAAATCTTCCTGATAAGAGACATATCTCCACCAGTTGCAACTTGAACTCCTGATCTGCCCTTGAAAAGCACAAGGAAGTGGCACAAAAATGGTTCCAGTGGACCATGTCCCTTGTAAGTGGTGCAAATACATAAGCTCATTCGCAATTTCTCACCTTGGCATTGAGATCTAGGGTGTCTACAATACATTGCATGGCTATTTCAGTATGAGTTACAATGTGGTCAGTGCTCGGCATTGAATCAGGGGCTAGTAACTGTGGTTACACTGAAGTCAGAGTGTCAACGTAAGCAAAGAAATTTTTATCTTTGTTTCTATATAAAAGATTGAAGTTGTACTGGAACCAGACCTTATCACCACTTCATTCTTTTCTCGCTATGCATGACCAGTGTGCTATTGATGCGGAGACGAATGAATTGAAGGATGCATCAGACATTATTTTCTATGACTCTGAAAGCAGTGTAGTCCCCCTTCCTTGTATCTCAACTGGCATGAGTGCTACTGAAGGTATATGCTTTTATTTCTTTTTGGAATTGCATTCATATATATTTAACTTCTCATTTGGTAGGTGGCCATGGTGCATGAGCCAAGAAGCTTACATGCTTCAATGATTCACTTGCAGCTGAGAACCTTGATGACGATGGGTGCCCAACTCCGAAATCAATGAAGAAAGAGGCATCTCGTCCTTTAAAATGGTGAAAACCCATATTTACTAATACTAACACTACTATTTATGATCAGCTGTTGCAGTTGGATACATTTTCTCTGTGGACGAGACACTATCTCCCTCCACTGTGCAAGTTTACATGCAGAAACTATGTGAACATTGATGCTTGCAGAGCATTACCTTAGGCTTCAGCGCAAATATATTCCACTATACTATAAATTCAGCTATATCATAATAGAGTACAAATAAACTGAGCTATCAATGGCTGTACTTTTTACCGTCTGTACTGTTAGTGCCTTTGCCATTTTAAAAGACGGTATGGGTATGGCTTATCCATATCCATAGAATACCCATACTTAAATGGCCGTATCCTGTATATGGATGGTGTGCAGCCCTAGGGCATACAGAGGTCAAATCTCCATGAAAATGGGTGATCTTGGGCTCGTTCCGAAGCTAGAAAGAAACACATGTTAATCGACCATGATTAGCAATGCAACGGACGGGATTCCGGCCGATATCAAGCTGATAAACCAATCAGATATGTAAATGATGCTTATCTACCAGAAATAGCATTGATAAGGACATCTAAGGCCCTGAAACCTAGGAGATTGGTTATGAATGATTAATGCGCAGTGCTTCACAGCCTGGACCTGGGTAATTATATTACCAATAGTAATGAGGATCTGACTAATAGATGAGAGTAGTGTTTCCATATGTTTTCACTGTACATATTTAGTATTTATGATCTGAGAACTTGCTTTGTAATATGTTTTTCAATTCTGTATATAACTAGGTACATTAGAGGGTGGCAAAGGAAGCAGCTTAGCGCCTTTCTTGCCCAGTACATAGGTATAGGGTAGTGGTTTTGGTCTAAGTGTTTCAAAGGAATTTAAAGTGATTTTATCGGAATTGTGTGTGTTTACTACAAAGTACAAAGGACTGAGATTCCAGTGAGGGTCTAGTATTTGGGATTTTGAGTAAAGCGAAATCAAGGAAAGCAAAGGGTTGCTTTCAACCAGTTCAAAGGATTTAAGTTAGCACAAAGGTGTTAATTAAAGTCTTGCAATTTCGGAGTAGTACAAAGAGTATTACTTCTTTTTCTTACAATAAATCATTATTGTTTCGGTTCATTTGGGATTGAAAAGCGAACTTAAAGATAACTTAACATAAAGAGGAGCACTACCTTACCTGTCACTCGCATTTTCGGAGTTTTTGTACAATTTAGAAGTGATCTTGCTGTGGAAACATAGCAGAATTTACATCTAGAATACAAGTACCCATTTCACCGGAGTCCTGAACCCTTACTTAAGAACACACCTAAGATATCAGAACTCAGTGGAAAATATGGACTCCATCAGGACTCCACCCGGAGTCCTGAACCCTTACTTAAGAACACACCTAAGATATCAGGACCCAGTGGGGGATACAGACTCCATCAGGACTCCATCAGGACTCCGTATATTCCAACAGGATGCCATCAGGACAATATCCATTCCATCAGGACTCCATCCGGACAATATTTATTCCACCAGGACTCCACCCGGACTCCAGCTGAACAAGCTGGAGTCCATCTGGAATATCTGGACTATATTGGGTCCACCCAGAGTCCAGCCAGAGTGGGGGGGGGAGTGTAAAGTACTGGCTCGGTGCCTGTTTCGACTCACATCACAGTAGCAGAGGAACACCGCCACTTGAAATTGTTCACTCACACAAACCAAGCTCGAACTTCATCATCATGGTCTGAAATCAAAGAGAGCCCAGTTATAGAGGTAATAGCACTCTGCTCTTTCCATTGAGTGATCACAGGCCACAACCAAGGCTTCATCCTTCACAGGATCAATCTCCATTCAGCTGCACTTTGATGGCCTTGATGCATCTGTCAAGTCAAGGAGACGATTGATAATTGGTATATAGAATTGTTCTCAGAGGCCTTATATTCTAGGTCGCTAAACAGCATACATACATGGGCCAGGTTCTCTTACTCTTTCCCTCTCTATTTCACTTCATACATAGGCATCTTTCCTGGGCCTTTAAGGAGGAAGCAATGAAGCCATTGTAGAGAATGGAATGAGCATCATGGCATAGCGTTGATGTCTGCCTCCTGAACAACCAGCCAGGAGAGCACACAATATCATTTCTGAACTGACCCCGCCCTTATCCTCGTCCCCATCCTTGGCCCATGAACTTTCATCCTCTTTCACTCCATCCAAACAACAGTCTCAATAACTCATGAGTAGCAAAACAGCAACCTATGCCATTATTGTGAATGCCTTACATGAATGCAGAGATTTTCAAGAGCATATTAAACATAGACAATACAGGTCTTGGAGGAGACACATACAGTGAAGGTAAATGACCAGCCTCTTCTTCCTCCCCCTGCCTCACTTCAAATGCAGGCATCTTTCTGAGTTTCCAAGGGAATGAAAGTAGCAGAGATGTTGCAGAGAACAGAAAGGGCATTATGAGTCAACAGGATGAAGGTGTGAAGAGTAAAGACTATTGCTTCAATGGAAAGCATTGTTGGCATCTACCCCATCAATGACATGCAAAGCGAACAGAGCAACATGCACATCTGTCAGCCAAGACGAAATGCAGGAACTCCTTAGTCTTACACCCTTCCAACTGTTAAGGTTTGCCAAGAACCATAGCATTGGTGTATTCCTGTGAATACACATAGGTCAGTACACTAGATATAGAATAGAATTGTACCCTTGTATGTGTAGTTACTGTTTGCATTGAATAGAGCAGAGATAAGTCAAGTGTACTGAAGATGATTGAGTTCTTGAAGCATAAGTCTGACCAAACACTGAATCATGTAGTGATGTCATGGTCTGGTTCTGTCTGGTTCAGGCATTCTTGCTGAACCTTGAACTGGACTTGAGGTTCAGGTTCAATATGAGTTTGAACACTGAACTGAACCATAGATATATTTCTTAACTTTATATGTATACCTATAATGTAGATAGTAGAAATTAGCTGATGCTCAAGGTAATAATACTTATATAACTCATAATGCAGCAACTACAAAAGAGTTAATGAAGTAATACAACTACATTGCGGAATCATCAGGATCATCATTTTCTACAGCATTAAGCTCAGCAATGAGAGCATCAAGATGTTCCTTAGATTGCTGCACCACTGAAATATGCCCATTATGATAAGCACTCTTGAGAAGCTGAAGTGCACCAAAAATCTCACTTGTAAGGTGGCCATGATGAGCAGCATCAGTAATCCCCCCACTGCTAAAGGCTCTCTCAGATGGAGTTGCAGATCCTTGAATAGCGAGATAGTCTCAAGCCATCCATTTGAGTTTAGGGTACTTGGTATCGCTCTGGTTCTGTAAATAAGAAACTTGTAAGATAGTGAATTAAGCATAAAGAAAGAGAATGACTTACCCCCCACCAACCAACAACATCATCTATCTTCTCTACTCCACTTTTGAGATATTGTTTTAACTCATCATGAGGACTAGATGAGGCCCTTTCCATTCTCTGAAAGGACTGTACTGCTTCAAATAGATATGACCTGCCATACCTACATGAACTTGAGCTATTCTGAGTTAAGTCTGAAAGACAATTGTAAGTCTGAGAATAAAATGAGGATACCAATATAAATAATATCCATACCTTCTTCTGAATGTACAGACAAAGTATTGCTCTCAGGAGGAATGTAATACTCATCAAACTAACATTATAATCAATCAGCTGTGCAAAAGTGTGAGTAAGAATATATATAAACCCACAACTTGTTCTAGACACTTCATTCCTTCCTGAAACTGTCGAGGCTCCCAGCATCCCTTACAGTAGTAATGTTTCACATTAGGATCAAGAGCTGACAGAAAAAATGTTAGCATATAAACCAAATAATGATTCAATGAACATACCAAGACAAATGAAATATGCAGAAGATGTGTCTTCAACACAGTGGTACCACTTTTGCATATTCACAATACCTTTTTTCATTGCATCTTTAACTTCTCGGAATTTCGGCTCAGCGATCATTGACTCCCATGTCTTAATAAGATATTCAAGACTTGGCACAGCATGCCATACACTTGGTGACATTTCTGTGGAGAAAGTCTGCTGGACTTCAGATAGCTCCTAAAACAATACAATTAAATGGAGCCCAATGACATTGAGGGTGTTGTAAAATTATGCTTACATGTAGTACCTCAATTATAATGTCTAGGTGTTCCCAGTCATTCCTGGAGAGTCTATAGTTGGAATAAGAACAATCACCAGGGAGATTTGGAACCAAAGGGCTTGCATCAGCAAGCAGAATAAATTGATCAGCTGCCTGTCATACTGTAAGCATTTATTCAATTCAAAATATAAAGTAAACATACCAGCCTCAAAAGGATCAAGTGTTTCAAAAATTGATGAAGTGAACCCCATTGAGTACAAACCCATAGTAGCAGCTCTAAAGGATTAATGTTCACCTGCATACAGGTTGACTTGAAGAATGTGCAAGCCTGTGGTGACATCCTTATCTATATATATATATTAGCAATAATGATTTATGATGATAGTAATTGAGAACATACCTGCTTTACCAGAGCAAGCACCTTTCCAAGAGTGTCACCAGGGGTGAACATAAATGCATCATCACTGTTGTTTCCCTCCTCAATATCTGGCAGACCCTGATCTAATGATGACACAAAGTGTTTTGTGGCAAGATGAAGTGCATGCTCCATGCACCTACACACAATTCAGTAATAGAAATCATTTCAAGTACTGTGCACTTACAGTATATCATGTTCAACTGCCATCCACCCAAGATCATCAACAGTAAGCCTCTTCTCAAACTCACAAAGTGTTGTTCTATTTACTTGTGCACTGTCACTAGTAAACCAGCCAATCTAATTGTGTGATATTAGTATGGCTTTAAATTAAAAGGTATATATACTTACCTTTCCATGAAGATCATATTGATCCATTGCTTTCTTCAGAATATCTGCCATATTAGGTGCAGTATCGATGCACACCTCGCGAACCATCCTCAACTTCAAGCCTCCACTCCCCTTCCACTCCAACTTGACTAACAACCCCGACAATTCCTGCACAGCACAACAGCCACAACCCACATCACAATCCTACACACTCCAGTGCCTATCTCAGTCCTCACAGGCCTCAATGCCCATCGTAGCATATAGAGCAGAGTAGGAAGCAGGGTCTTGCACTAAGTAAAGCATAGGAGTTGCAAGAGGCACATAGAATGAAGATGATATGTGTCAGAGGAAACATGTATGGTGAATGCAATGATCCTGCCATTGTGTTCTTCGTGAGAGAGTCGTAGGGTGGTTGTGGTTGTCAATGTGGTTGTCAATGTGGATGTCATATGTAAGGCACCAAGGAGGATGTATGAGCTATGTGAGCTGGATGATAGAGATGGCCCTTAGTTGAATAGGCATGACAATGCCATTCTGGTGCATACATGTGAAGGAGTGGTGCATGTTTGTCATCTAGGTTGAGAGCTAGCCTAGATCCACCCTACATTGTCTTCTTTGGCCCTCAACCTTCAATTCTCCTTTCACTTCAACTTGAACTAGAGGTGACATGTCCACCACACACACTTGCAATGATAGCCATCTTAATCATATGGGGTTCTTATCCCTACTACTATCACTCTCCATTGCATGTTGTACGTGAAGAGAGAGGTGACAGCAAAACAGAAGGTACTAAGGATGTTCAAAGTGAAAGTGTGGGTGTTGCAAGGCATGTTTTGAATGGAAATAGTATCAGTGTTGAAAGCAGTGCAAGGATAGTATGTGTTTGAAGACCTAACTCCTCCAACTGGGGGGTTATCATCTTCAGAATGACCAGTTTTGAAGGAGAGTCATAGTACAGCAGAGGGCACCATTTAGGCCTGGAAAGAGTGTAATCGTTTGATTACTGCAAGATGGTTGCAATTACTTAGAAAGGAGCAGTAGAAGAGTAGAAGGAAGGCTGATGCACAAGTAACAATTTCAACCAAATTTCAACCCATTCAGACCACCAAGTTCAACTGTACCTGATTTGGCTGGGTAAGAGGATCTGGCATTATCCTGTAGGCTGTGAGAAGAGAGGGAGTTAGTGCATGAAGTGATGACAGATTGACTGACAGTGAAAGTGAAAGGTGGGCAATGTATCAGAATGAAGGGACAGTGCTTACTCAAGGTATATCCTTTCTCTACTAATTCTCACTCTCCATTAGCTGCAGTTGCTAGTGTTCAACATGTGAACAAGAACATTGAGAATCATGCATGTGATATCAAATTGGTGTACACTGTGGTCTCCTCAAGCACACTCAACAGCCAATTCATATGAGTAGCCATATCAATATTGAGTCATTCCATTAGTG
The DNA here is from genome assembly GCA_025738555.1 of Cyathus striatus. Lineage (NCBI taxonomy): Eukaryota > Fungi > Basidiomycota > Agaricomycetes > Agaricales > Nidulariaceae > Cyathus > Cyathus striatus. The sequence goes on from JAOVFP010000007.1 coordinate 305,477, forward strand.
AGATAGAAGGGACAACACTCTAGAGGTTGTTGTGGTCATTGGCATTGTAAGAGATTGGACCAAGGTTGGATGTCATTGGAGTCTGGACATTGGTGTGGACAATGTGCAGACATGGAGTTTGGGCTGGCACTGCACTAGTCAACAGTCTCTCAGTAACCATCGTCTCACCACTTTTCTGGCCTTCAAGCTCTCTATCTTCCTATCTTCTTTTTCATTGCTTACTTTTTTCTCTTCTTGATGACTTCATGATGGTGACGAAGGCATTTGAGGAAGACCCTTGAGGATTCATAGAAGCATCTAGGGCCCAGGATCACTGCAACTATTTCTAAGTTTTGTCAAAAAATGATGCAGATGCACCAAGTTGCTTTAGGACCTGGAGCTCCCCTGCTTTTGTGTGCAGAGCAGTGTTGGCTGCAGTTATTGCAGATTGAGATGGAGCAGTGGAGGGAGGAGCAGGAAGTGTTGGGATTACTGAGGTAAGCACTTGCTACTCTACATCCTTAGTTACATTCTTCATCAATTCTTCATTCTTCACTGTCAATTGAGTGTCTTTCTACTTTATTAACCACCATTGCTTCTTCAACCAACTCTTTTCTTGCAGGAACAGCATCAGATCCTTCTACACACATTCAAATCAGTCAAAATAGAATTCAGTGACCTCAATGAGCTGAAGTGGACTCCTGCAGCTTTATGAGCTCAACAGGTCTGTTCTTCCCTCATTATTTCCCTCTTATGCATCCATGCTTACTTCTACTACAAAACTAGTGCTTGCATGCACACATGCATTCTTGTCTGAGATCTAAACTTGGAATTGCCAACTGTGGCAGCAGAAACCTTGCTTGTCAGGAAAAGAGGCTACCATAGCATAATACTAGTGCTTGTTATAATGAAAGTATGTAAGGCCATTACTAAACATGCTGATACATGTGTCATTGAAAGCTGATGCACATGCACCATTAGCAGCAGACTATTAATCACACCAAAATAAGCATATTTCATTTGCATGAGTGGGATTGATTAGGTTTTCTTCTTTAAACCTGCATCTGCTTTTCTCTGTTTTCAATATAAAAACATATGATAGAATTTGAGATAACATAGAATACTATTTTCTGTAGCTAACCATATCTCATTTAAATGCACAGCATACAAAGTTAGGTTTGCATTAGTGCCAATAGCATTTTATTTCAATACTTTCACATGTCTAAACAAAAATTATTTATTTATTTTCATCCTAAAGAACAAATGTAAACCAATTGTAGCTACATATATTGATCCATTGTACAGCCCAAAGTTCATTAATAATAGAAATGAGCTTCCATATCATTATAATCATCAAATTTATTTGAAAACTATACCTAGTAAGTGACAACTGCATTTTTTTTAATGAAGTTCCATATACAATTAAGCAATCTATTCACAAAACTTTGATATTTTGTCAGACTGAAACTCAAAGTCATTGTATGAGCTCCATAAATGGTATTATCACTCTTTTATAACTTAAATATCAAACATTTTGCTGTTTTAATCCATTATTTCATTCAAGAAGTGACTATAAGTCATTTTTTTTCTTCTTTCCAAAATCTCTGCATGATATGGCATCTGGCACAATGAATGCTATCATGTGGAATATACACTTAACACCAATAGCTTCAAGGTGATCTTATCTCAGATATTCCTGGACCCTGATAAAAGATCCCCCTTGCCTGCCATTCCTGCACAATTTGCTCCTCGCCTCATGCTTCCACATGTCCCAACTTCTTCACTTTATATAACTGTGTACATAGATACATGAATGATGAAACAATAAATTTGACTATGTAAACTTCAAGATAAAGATATTTTTGATTCTTAAAGTAAGTAGTATCCACTAACAATCCACAAATTAGGAACATGAAAGGTGTTGTTCAGGTTCAACTTCAGAACCTTCCAAAAGTTTAGCTTTGAGGGCATTCACCACTGTGCAGCTGTACATACAGGGTGCTCATTGTGCCATGTGGTAGTTTGGGTGGCAGGCCCAGATCTATCAGGTACTCATGCTGATATGGTGTGTTGTTTATTTGAACTTACATAAGGACAAGCACTGTAACTACAGTTGGGTATACATTATGTTCTCACTGTAATTACAGTGGATTATTATAAAGATCACCATATCTAGTGTCATTATTCAGTCCTTACATTTCTTTTGGTTTTGCAAGCAACTACATAAGTTTTACAACACTGCATAGGTACTTGATAAGTAATACCTGTTCATATATTCACTAGTTACTACTTACATCCCATAAATGGTTTCAGTACTTACTTGTCTTCTTCAAATATATAGTGTTTTTATACAGTTCACTTTCCATAAACATTTAGAGAATGTCATGTATCTAAATATATATCAAACTTGGGGTTTAAAACATGTTGAAGTAGTAGTACCATGTTCATTTATTATTTTCAATATTTACATTAATAATACCCATGAACCCCCAGGGTACACTTTACCCCTTGCTCATCACTACCCTGCAACCAACAGGCCTTGTCAACATTCAACTTGTCTGCAGGTAATTATGCATAAAGAGGAGGGCATCTAACAGAAGATGAGGAACCAGTACAAATATAAAGGAAGAGTAAGTTGAGAAAGGTGGTGTGAATGGTAAGCAGGCCCCCATGAGTTGCTTCTGCACCTGGTACTGTAGAAGAATGTCAATTACAAGAAGAGAGGATACAAAGAAGAGTGTGCATTAGATGTAGAGTTTGGTTGTTTCTTGAGGCCTACACCAGTCATAAGTTAACAATAAGAAAAAACACAAGAAAAGCATATATGTACATCCATCTCTCTTGCCCCCAGGTGGCCCAACTATATCATTACTGCACCATTCAAAGCTCTTGCTTTCCCTAAGCATTTTCCTTAAAAAAGGTGGGTGCACTTCAATAGCATCATGGTTGTCATCACATATGAGCAGAATAGAGGCACAGGTGCAGCAATTTGGAGAGTAGGGGACATGAGGGATACAGTACACTGCACAGCATGGAGCACTGTGGTCAAATCCTGAGGTTTGGACCCACTGGGTGGAGCAGGATAGCAGGATGCACATATAGATGTGGTTGAGACCAGTGCCACTATGAGGGAGGTGGAATGAAAGGAGAGAAACAACAGGGTGAGGACATGAATGAGTAGGACATGTTTGAGATCAACACTGATCTTCCAGACAAGGAATGGAACAAGGGAAAGATGGCAAGGAGAGGGTAAGCATAGTAGCAAGAGAAACACTGCTGGTCAAAAAGGGGCTTCAAATTGTCAGGCACAGAGAACCCTTGCCAAGCAAGGTGACCTCATCCTCTGCCTCTACATTTGTCACATCATCATAATGTTGCTGTGAAAAGTAAACCAACCTCTAGCAAGAGAAAGACTGTGCATGGGGTGTGTATGGGTATGGGTATGGTGTCAGTTATGACACATGTTCAAGTATCCATGTATGAGAGTTTGCTTGATATGCCTGTGCCTTCACCTAGAGCATCACCTGTTCCTTCTCCTTTACCTTTGCTGCTTCTGACACTTACTGTGAATCCTGTGTGAGAGAGTCATTAAAAGGAGACTTGGTAGGAGATACTGAAAGAAGTCACTCACATGGGGGGTCTGGTTATTCTTATGTATGGCATTGAGGGGGGTAGGGCTTGAGATATAATGTCAAGAGTGATGCCAATTTCTCATTGCCTTCCAACAGGCTCAGAAGAACAATTACACAATGTCAATACACTGCTCAACACTGCAATGCATCTACTTTTTACTGGCATTGACTCTGTCATGGTCATGTTCTATGCCCACTATGAGGCCTGTACAATATTTATTCATTCTTTACTAGACACTTTGATGTTGTCTTCACTTTATGTGCATGATGGATATCAAGCAGGGAGTGGTGCTGGCAGAGAGTCTCAGTAGGGGACATTAGTTAAAGTCACTTGTATGAGGGACATGGTGGAGTCTACTTCAAGTTTTTGGATATGAGAGGGGTATAGGTTAGGTGTAGGTCTATAGAGATATGATACTAAATATGTTCTGCATTTTTTTTAGTACACTTTGGGTTCTAATGGCTGAAAATATGTGATTATTTGATTATTATTTTTTATAAACAAGCTGAAAGCAAGAATTCTCATATTTGTCTCATCTACTTACCATACCATCACACACAAGGCTGCTATGTAACATACAACAGAATATCACAATTTAAATGAAACAATGAAATATATGGTGAATAAAAACTTTACAGGAAAGTATGAATTGTAAGACAATTTTAAGTATCTACTTATGATGTTGAACTACAATGTAAACAAAAAATGAAACAACCAGCATGATAATAACATGATGAATGAAAAAAATATCAAAATATTTCTGTTTTCCTTCCTCTTTTGGAAGAGGGCAACTGCTTGGTGTTTCTTCTCCTTTGGCCTCTATAGATGGCAAACAGTGATCATTACTTTCTGAATGCTTAAACTCTTTGTCCTCTTCAATAGAGTCAGTAACTGTGAATCCTGTTTCTGCTTTCATGGCATCAGAACTTTCTATTAAATAATCAGGGTGAGGATCAAGGTGCTTTGGCACTGTTGGAGAACCAGTTTTACATTGATCCCAATCAGATCCATGAACAAAATTTGCTAAATCAACTTGACATAAATTATGGTTTGGCAATATTTGAGCAGTTTCTTGGCCACACAACTGTTTTATATTATGAATAGGAACCCAAAACAGTGTATTTTTGTTGCTATCTTCTACCCACCCATCTGAATGACAAGATTGAAATATTCTTCCACCTCCAAGTAAACTAAGTTTGCTAAAGTGATTTGTGGTGGAGACTATATTCCCCACTCTGACAGTCTCATCACTTGAGCCAGACACCACTTGTGTTCCATCAGGAGGAAATGCCACTAATGTCACATAATCACTGTGGCCTTCAAATGGTCCAGCAATGGATTTTCCACTCTCCACATTCCACACTCTGACAGTTCTGTCATCTGAGCCAGACACCACTTGTGTTCCATCAGGAGAAAATGCCACTGATGTCACATAATGACTATGGCCTTCAAATGGTCCAGCAATTGTTTTTCCACTCTCCACATTCCACACTCTGACTGTTTGATCACCTGAGCCAGAAACCACTTGTGTACCATCAGGAGAAAATGCCACCGATGTCACCCAGTTACTGTGGCCTTCAAATGGTTCAGCAATTGTTTTTCCACTCTCCACATCCCACACTCTGACAGTTCTATCAGCTGAGCCAGACACCACTTGTGTTCCATCAGGAGAAAATGCCACTGATCTCACATAATGACTGTGGCCTTCAAATGGCCCAGCAATTGTTTTTCCACTCTCCACATTCCACACTCTGGCAGTTTCATCACATGAGCCAGACACCACTTGTAACCCATCAGAAGAAAATGCCACTGATATCACCCAATGACTGTGGCCTTGAAATGGTCCAGCAATAGTTTTTCCACTCTTGACATTCCATACTCTAACAGTTTGATCACCTGAGCCAGATACCACTTGTGTTCCATCAGGAGAAAATGCCACTGATGTCACTGAATCACTGTGGCCTCGAAATGGTCCAGCAATGGTTTTTCTACTCTCCACATTCCACACTCTGACAGTTCTATCATCTGAGCCAGACACCACTTGTGTTCCATCAGAAGAAAATGCCACTGATGTCACTGAATCATTGTGGTCTTCAAATGGTCGAGCAATTGTTTTTCCACTCTCCACATTCCACACTCTGATAGTTTTATCCCATGAGCCAGACACCACTTGTGTTCCATCAGGAGAAAATGCCACCGATGTCACCCAGTTACTGTGGCCTTCAAATGGTTCAGCAATTGTTTTTCCACTCTCCACATCCCACACTCTGACAGTTCTATCAGCTGAGCCAGACACCACTTGTGTTCCATCAGGAGAAAATGCCACTGATCTCACATAATGACTGTGGCCTTCAAATGGCCCAGCAATTGTTTTTCCACTCTCCACATTCCACACTCTGACAGTTCTATCATCTGAGCCAGACACCACTTGTGTTCCATCAGAAGAAAATGCCACTGATGTCACTGAATCATTGTGGTCTTCAAATGGTCGAGCAATTGTTTTTCCACTCTCCACATTCCACACTCTGATAGTTTTATCCCATGAGCCAGACACCACTTGTGTTCCATCAGGAGAAAATGCTACTGATGTCACTGAATCACTGTGGCCTTCAAATGGTCCAGCAACAGTTTTTCCACTCTCCACATTCCACACTCTGACAGTTTGATCATCTGAGCCAGACACTACTTGTGTTCCATCAGGAGAAAATGCCACTGATATCACAGAATAACTGTGGCCTTCAAATAGTCCAGCAGTATTTTTTCTACTCTCCACATTCCACACTCTGACAGTCCCATCATCTGAGCCATATGCAATATCTCTTCCACTAGAAGAATATGGAACACTAGTCACAGATGATTCTGTGTAGTGTACTGAATACATTGTTTGGTTCCAGACTCTGTCCCTCCCTTTTCTAATTGAAAGTGTATTTCCAAAGAAAGGTGAGTAGTGTTTTGCAATCAAAGAATTTTCAGGTGCAAATGATAATACTGATATATATATATGTGGTGTGCTTCTTTTTATTGGAATGTAGAAGTTTGTAAAAAGATTGATACTCTCTTCAATGAGATTAAGTTGATTCAAATTTATCTAAACAAATTTTAGTGTTTCATTTAGTTAAAATAGTTTATAATATACCTTTGTACAAGATGTTAGTCTTTTCATCATTTGAAGGGCTGTATGTATCTCATATAAGTAACTCATGACCTCCAACCAGTATAGGAACTTGCAATATAAGAACACATTTAATTCTTTTATTATAAATATGTGATCAAATACTTCATTTTCAATAATGTCGATATAATGCATGTTCCAATATTTGCAACAGTATTGAAGATGTGTAGGTATATGCTGGTTTGTTATTTGTGATAAGTTTTCAGTGTCCTCTTTTGATATGTATGATGTTTTGATTTTGCAAATGTTAAATTTAAGTTTACTATTGAGAATTTTGAAAACCATTTTGGTCATTCTTAGTACATGTTCATTTCTAATAATTTCCCACATTACATTATTTAATCCCCCTGCTAAAAATTCAACAAATGATAAATGATGGAATGTTACATTGTTATCATTTATTGAAATGACAGGTTGAAGATAATGTAATATTCCCTGAACTTCACTTGCAATCTCATCCTCATTGCCACTAACATCTAAGAAGTGTGGAATGACCTCCTTTCTCAATTGTGATTTTGCAATTAATACTGTTGCCAATACTTGTCTCACAATTTCCTTTCTATCTTCATTCCATTTTCCAAAAGAAGCTTCAAGTATTTGGTAATATAGAACATCAGCTCCATTCCCTATCTGTCCAGATAGGACTTGCTTAAGCTTTATAATTGGTGAAGGTTGCTCATCATTTTCTGAATTCATGGTAATATACTTGACTGCAGTAGATGCCCAGATAAACAATCCACCAGCTTTTTTGCACATCGCCTGTAATGTATCCTCTATTGAATGAAGTTGCAATTCACATTGGTGATTTTCAAAGCTTTTCTTGAGAAAGAAATATATGTCTTGATTTATTTGTGAGTCAAGTTTCCAATCAGTTTCCAATCTGATAATCTTGCAAAATTTTTCATTCTCAATAACACATGGTAGAGAACCATATCTTCCAGTTAAGATAAGCTTATAGTGCTTGGGAAGCCCAATCCAATTTTGTAAAGTCTTTTTCAAAGATGTTAACAGCTCAGATGATTTGCATTCATCTAGTCCATCAATAACAAATGCAGGTGGATTTTTTTTCAATTGTTCATGGTAAGTATTCAGTGGGTCAGCAATTAGATGTTTGAACTGCCATTCAATTCTCACAAGTTGGAAGTTGTTATCAAGATGTTCCCCAATCTTTTCATTCAGAAAAGCATACTTTGACTTGGATGCTAAATCTGAAGCTATTGTTCTCCAAACTACAGCAGCATCACCTAAGATATTATCATCCCTCTTAAAGAAATGGCAGCCACCCAGTCTCTTCCAGTTGTTTGAGTTTAGAGTTTCAACCAAAGTAGAGGCTATTGCAGATTTTCCTGAGCCAGGACCACCAGTAATCCACATAATGTTTGTAGTGGACTCATCTATGAATGAAAATGATGATTTATTTTATAAATATACAATATATGAACATACCAAAATCATTCAACCAATTATAAATATCATTCAGAATGGTAACTCTTGTCCCTTCCATACAGGGAGTTGGACAATGTATATTATGATCAACAGGTTTCAATAACTTCAGTTTTTCAGAGATTTCATCATTTTTTATATTGTAATAATTGTTTTGATCACGACCAATAGCATTCTGCTGACCACCAAGCACATTGACATTGTTTGTATTGGTGAACATTTGAGCATTGGATTGGGTTTGAGCCATTGTAAGTGCAGGGAATTCAATGTTGAACTTGTGTGCTGTTGAGAACTTGAGCAATGAAGTGTTTGAGAAGACGAAAGGAGGAATGAAGGTTAATGTGGACGAGCTATATATTGTATCACATTGCAGTTGACATGTGTACTAAACGTGTACCAAGCCAGATAATCGGAATGATCAAATTATTACTGAATATTAATTCCTGTTCTATGTATAGAGCCCGACAACGCGTTTGCATTACGCGTGTTAATATCACAAACAACAAATTTCATGCCTTCGTCACGACGATATCAAGAGGACGAAAAGTTCATCGATGATTCCTATTCTTACAGTATTGCTTACTACTGAATGCGAGTTACACAAGCTGTAAGCAACCTGCAGGATCGCAATGAACCCGTCGACTTACTCCTTCTGCTATCGCATGTGCGTGCCATCACTATCTAACTTCTCCTTCAGTTCTTTCTCCTTTCACATCGCAAGTAAGTACTTCATTTCGATATCACCTTGATCTAGCTAACACTACAAATACCCAGCGTGTTAGTGGACATAGCTATTAGGAAGATGAAATCTTGGATACAATAAGGACCATTATGAATATTATGACCACGAATAGGCGTGCTTTTCCGAATGCTAATACGAGATCGATATGGCCCGATATGGATGGATTGTTGTTGTTGTACGTTCCCGTGTTCTTGCTTCCCACATATGATACTCACTCCTTGAAATCGCGGAAAGAAAGCTGGAGCTGTACTGCATGTACCACCATATCACCGGCTTCTCCGATTTCGTATGATTCTCGGTTGTACGTATGCGACAAAATTGTGAAGAAATGAAGCGGGGACGTGAATGAAGACAGTGAACGACGACGTAGTCTCCTTTCCACTTCGCCTGGATGCTTCATGTTTCCCGTTGGTTAAGACACTACTTCTTCGTTAGGTAGTCTGAATCTGACAGAGGATGCCACCGTTCATATTCGCTTACATTACTTTGTCTCACTGTGCTCCGTTCTTATTGTTGATACACGTGTCCTCGTCTAAAACTTACCTGAGTGCCCCCTAATCAGTTTGATTTACAGCATACGCCCTTCAAACGTTACTTTCCTACATTTGTCCAAGACAAAGGTTTGGATCGGTGGAGAGCTAGTTTTCTGAGATCAATAACATCTTCTTAGATACGAAGTATAATTTGATTTGCTGGCAACAGTTGTGTTATGCGTGTTGTACAAGTCTATGAATTTGAATGTATATTATGAATGGCTATATTTATTTACCTCGAAGATTTAATTGTACGCAATGTTTCCGCGTTGATGCCTTCCATAGATATAAATGGGAATCACAAAAAACTTACTGACCATTTGGATTTTCCATGTCGTTGTTGATCATAGTTCTCAGTATTATACTCTATACACATCCCCTTCAGACTTATCTGTACTCATAGTGATGAACAGTATTATAAGTACTGATTGGCTGCATAACTTATATATGTAGCTATCATTTCCATCGCGCTGAGCTATACCTGATGATGCTTATGATTCACTATTGCTTGATTCTTAAGGGCTATAGACCCCACCAAATACTGATGGCCTTATATGACCTGATATGGCCAGGTCTGAACAAATATGCCGATCTCGATTTTTCCGACATAGGATCGCCCGGCACTTACTTACATTTTGTCTCTCACCAGTGTCAGTGGTTCGAAAAACATCCGATTGGATCGACTTGATGTTTACGGGCATCGATTAACCAGTGCGCTCTATTTCTATAGGCATCGATGGTCCAGGAGGTTGGCTCTGTTAAAATTATATCGTGTGTAGGAGCGCATAAGTCAGAAGCAATGAGGACATCGAATCTTGATGTGAACGGTCGGAGTCCCAAGTTTTGGTTCTGGCGTTTGTTGAAGATCATACTCAATAGCTGTTATCGATGTAACATGTGCGTTTCCCTTCGTGGTCGAGTGTACTCTAGTTACCAACTCGTTACTCGTAGACGCACTCGACATGTGTACGCGCTTCACTTTGCCAATTTGCCTGCCGTTGATAAGATAAGATTGACATCACATGATATGTGTGTAAAAATCGAATTTCCGAACTTCCGAGTCCCGACGCTGTTCTGAACTCAACGTCAACCTGGACCTTCACCATTCCGCTTCTACGACACCATGGACTCATATATGGCACACTACTACTCGCTACACAATCTTATGAAGACTGGAAGATACTCTATTTAGACAACCTGGAGCGCCAACCCGCTGAGTGACAGTCCCAAAGCTCGTCTTCCCATGTTAAAACGTCGAATGCCGGCAGCAATAGTCGTTCGAGACTTGAAGGAGTAGAGAGCAGAGGAGCAGTAAACGTTGGGTATCTATATCATGTGGTAAGCACCGTCTCCATTCCTCGATATGGATGCTCAGCTAGTCCTCGTCCTGTGTCGACTCGTTACCGCTTCATTCGTACACTAACTTTTCGTCTCTCACAGGACAATGCGAGATCTCTTACGTCGCCCAATAATCGACAGTTGAATTCAGTGGGTTGTACAGGATGAATTGGACTATCACAGCCTTACGCTCATGACAGGTGTGTTCGTTTCTCTGCTTTCCCTCCTCCCTGTTGACGATTGAACCTACCTGAAGCACGGATAACCATTATCATCCAAGACCTTCATTTCACCCTTTGCATCATTTCACCCTTTCAAACACATCTCCAAGATGACTGTGTCCTCACCACGTACCGCGATCCACCCAGCGTCGGTTTCAAAGCGTTCACCTGTCTCCGTTCTCTACGCCCCTCGAAACGCCTACTTCCTCAGAGAGCGTTCCCGTTACCTACTCCAACGCTATTCCAGATCCGTATCATATGCCTACGATTAGCCTATGAAGAACTGAAACGGGGAGCGAACCGTGGTAAAGCTTCTATAGTGTGGTGAAGGCTATCGTTGTGCGTGCAGGTGGCACTGCGGGCTCTGCTGGATTCGAGTTAGGGTGGAAGGGGGTATATGGTCGAGCGGAGAAGCGAGGCGGTGATGGTTCTAGCTAACTGGTTCCTGGCTGACGTTGTTCCGCACGTTCTGCACGTCATTCTCGAGGTTGGCGGCAACGTTTCGCCTGTCCAAGGAGACGCTTTTCATCCTCTTTATGATCCGCCTTACACTGCCTATTCTTATACATGGCTACAACTATAACAGTGACCACCCGGTGCATCCGACACGAAGAACAACACGGATTCGTACTGCGCTTCAGATTCCTTGGCCTTACCGCGCGTACATCCGGCGTACACTCAGCCGTCCGATCTAAGGCTACACCAGGTGATGATGCGCGTAGGATGTGATGAAGTTATTAGTGGCCGTTGTCTACGTTGATGTAACGTGGGCACTGGAGTTTGAGTTGGCTTGATAAGAGGATGGGTAGTCGTGTCGAGTTGCGTTGGAAGGGTGTAAGACTAGGGAGATCCCAGATTGCGTCTTGGCCGACGAACGTACGCGTCGTTCTGTTCGCTTTGCACGTCACTGACGGGGTGGACTTCCAACGATACTTTCGATGAAGCGAGAGCAGTCTTCACTCTTCAAGCGTTGATGTCATCGACTTCTCTTAACGCCCCTTCCGTCCCCCGCAACGTCTCCGCTGCTTTCGCCCCCTTGGATACCCGGCACACCTGCATATGAAGTGAGGCGGGGCGAGGAAGAAGAGGCTAGACATTTGCCTTAAACACGCCTGTCTCCTTTGATACTTGTATCAACTTCGTTCAATATACCCTTGTAAACTTACGCGTCCACGTAGAGCATTCACGATAATAACGGAGATTGACGATTTACCGTTCGGGAGCTGTCAATTTTGTTGATCAGGATGGAGTGAAAGGGGTGGAGGCTTGAGGGCCGAGGACGGGAACGGGAACGGTTCATAATGATGTTGTGTTCTTTTCGTGTTCTGTAGGATGGTTGCTCTGGAGGCGTACATCGACGTCGCGCCTATTCAGCGAGGTGTACTCATGATCTCTGAAGCTGATATCGTCGGTGCTCACGACCCTACTTCCGTTCTATACAACGGCTTTCTTGCTTTCTCCTCCTCGAGGCCCACGCACGAAGACGCCTGCGCAGGTAGCCGCCTATGCTGAGGAGCCGGAGTGCGGGGTGCAAGACTCGATAGCGTGTTTACTTGCGATGCTTCCGATACCTTCACCGTTCACCTGGCTGCTTCCCAAACCCGCGACAATTATGTGTAGAAGAGTGAAGGAAGTGTGTTTGGTGGCGCCCGCTATTCTTGGTTGGAGGCTAGGAGATGCCAAGTCGATACGAGGTGCGTAGGGTCAGCCTCTAAGCACGTCAACGTACAGCTGGGAGTGCACGTTTCGCATAACGCAGTTGTAGTGTCTTTGCCTCTTCCCGATTTCGTCGAAATGAGCTATCAACCCACTTATAGTCACTTCACAATGATCTCCCATCCTGCAGTCTTTTCCACTTCAACGACTATCCTGAATGGTGCCTGTCATTTGTGAACGCAAACTCTACCAGCTAATATCCTTTGTGGTCAATAGACGTGGAAGAATGGTCCCTATCGTCACACGACGATTCTCGCTGCACTATGCTTTGACGTTGTACCGTTTGGCCGATGGGAAGAACCACTTCCCTCGTGTCGCTTCTGCGTAACCTTTCGAACTGTGCTGGAGGGTGACTCTACGCCCTCGTTACGATGCATCTCCCTGCCTTACTGTCCAACTTCCGTGCGTTTATGAGAAGGGCTGAGAGGCAACCACTAGTTCTATCATCGCGGTGTGACGTGTCAGCCCGTTCGCATTATAGAATCAAGCTAAGTCAGAGGGCAACGCACCTCTCACAGGCTAATCGGACATCTTTCGGACAATGTCGAACTGCATCTTCCCCCACTCGTCAACAACTTCGCGCACTCTTACCCTCCTTCGCCTCCCGCTGCCTTTATTTCGTTCCGACTTTGCCGGCGTTACATGGCGATTTCTTGCTGGCAAAGCGAGCGTAGTCATGCGTGGTTTGTGGTGGACACTCTGGTTCTTGTGGGTGTTCTTGGCTAGATCAGGCTGCCAGGTAAGGTCAATCCCTCCTTTTTGAGTGTGGTCAAGATAACTAACCTTGCGTCCAAGACTTACCAAGGTGTCTACACGAATGTGCCCGGTTCAACTTATGCTCACTTGCGCGTGATACATTGTGATACGTTTGGAAGGGGGTACGGTTGCTCGGCGTTGGGAGATCTTTTACATTGGTAGTCTGGTGGGTTTAACCACCCCCCTGTTGCGCGTGGATCACAACTAATTTGAAGTTGTCGTAGCAGAACCACCACTTTTGTCGAAGGATAAATCGCATTTTGGCCTCGTATCATTCGACAGAGAGGAAGAATCAATTCTCTATGACTGTTTAACTTACGCTGGCCTTTCGAGCAAGGGTTATGGGGTGATTCCTGCCTTCACGTCTGGCTTCCGCTCCTGCAGGGATAAGGAACGTGAGATTCTTCATTGAATCTATTACTGTAACGTGTCGTAGCAACACGCCCGCAGGATTGAGCTGATGATTTAACGAAACAATGAAACAATGTGTCCGTTTGCGTTTGCGACACATTGCTACGTGTAAAACCAATGTCCACTCGTTCTGCTGCTTCCCGATTGAGCTAGGAGGTATGTGCATGTGGTTTGAGCATTGTCTCTGGGCTACGTGGAGCTGTAGGGATGTCCCTCCATTCTTTCATGGCTGAAGCAGTTCCTTGTGTCCTGGTGCGTTACTCTACCATATACTCCTTTGCTCATTGAAGATTCCTTATAAGTGTAACTGTCATATAGTAATCGACGTTTAAGGCATAACCTATGCCCCCTGTCGTTCTACGACTGGAGCTGTCTCTTCAACGCACACTACCCCTGCGCCGCTTCCAACCTCGATACTATCACGTTTAAAACGCTCCTCACAGTACTCGCTTCTTGACTTCAATCAGTCTCAGTCTATTACGTGGTGCCGTCTCCTCTCTCTGCACCTACAATGGCGTCCTGCAAAGGAGGGAGAGAGGGTCAAGGGTCTTGGTATACACATGACTACAACCACAACCCCTGTGTCCGTGATCACAAAGATCATGAAGAATACACACAGATCAGCAAGTTCTTTTCACCACCCGTATATCAGGTGTCACCTCCAGGCCAGGTTCCGACTTGCAACATCTATGGCTTCACGTTGAACGTTCCCAGATCTCAGAATCATTTCCAGCACCATCTCCTCTGCGTACCATATGATGAAACCTGCGAAGGCGGTTGAGAAGGGTTTGGGTGGTGTGTGTAGGATCGTGTCAGCGGAAGTTATATTTTGTTGTTTGAGTTGTAGCGGAATAGGGAGGGTGACTGGAGATTCGAGAACGAGGAAGACGTAATTCTCAGAATTCTTCCAGACTGACGTTTGTCTTATTCTCTCTTTACATTGTATATTAAGTAAACGACGGCGTTACGTCTATCTAACAGGGCTTATCTTCTCCGACGCCGATGTCATCAATTCTTTCTAACGTCTACGGTCTATCTGTCCCTCCGCGTACGAAGGGGCCAGCACAACAGACGGAGCTACGCAGAGGAATGGAATGTGGGTGCGTGACAGCTATTTAAGGCTCTCCTTTTATCCCCTCCAATTCCTCTGGTCGTTGCGAGAATTGCACTGGGTGAGAGGAGCTAGTTTTTCATTGGATGCTACTTTCCTGTTCATTAATACACTGCTTCGTCTTTGATCGGCAGTCCGACACCGACAGAGGATGCCGCCGTTAACATTCGATTACATAACCTCTTTATACTGTTTCGTCCTCATTGTCGATCCGTGTGTCCTCGTTTAAGGGCATTCAGAGTATTCATAACCTCCTCCGTGTCTTAACTTGTCTCTGATTTTGCGAATTGCAATCTTCATGGGCCAATGTTCGATTGTTGACGTCCATTAGAACGGGTCGTGTGCTGGTGGTTTATAATTTTGGTATTCGAGGCATGCTCAGGTAGTTGAACTCGACACCGGCAAGTATGTACCTTTTGTTCTGGTCGCAGTTAACCCAATAACGTGTAATTTGGTGTTGATTCAGAACTTTGGTCTATACCGGGTTGAAGGCAAATTAGTGGCTTAAACCAAGCTTGAACGACATACATACCTAAATTAAACTTAGGTCTTGCGGATCGAGTGCAGTTTTCGTCTCATCCAGGTGCAGAGCGCACTGTGAGCATGCGCTTTACACAAATGGAAAGTTGGTTTATACTGTACCATTTCAACCAACTGTTCAGTAACGCATCACACGATGCCGTGAACATGAACAAATATACCTTTCATCACGCGTCACATTGCTGCATGAACAGAGGTACAGGGAAATAGTTATAATTATAAAATAAAATCGTCGCTATTTGTCGAAATTTTGGCTAAAAATCGTTTAGTGATGAACAGATGTCCATTTGTCACACATCACACTGACATTTGAACAGAGGGTCAAACTGTTCATCGTCGTCACAGCGTAATTCGACGAACAGTTGGTCGAAATGGTACAGTATTAGCTAGTTATAGTTGGATCGCCCAGTACCTACATTTGATCTCTGACCAGTGTGAATGATTCGACGAAGGCCTGATTGGATTAACTTGATGTTGATAAGTATCGATTTACCAGGGCGTTCTATTTCTGTGGTTATCGATGGTCCAGACTCCAGTGGGTTGGGTCAGTTAAAATTGCATCGTTTGCCGGCGTAGCAAGTGTGTAGGAGCGCATGATGATGAAGAAAACATTGATATAAACGGTCCCGTGTTTGGGTTCAGGCGCTTGTGGAAGATCGTGTTCATAGCTGTTATCGATTTAATATGCGCATTTATCTTCGTGGTCGAATGGATTCGTATCTAGATGCGCCCAGTAGGTGGGTGCGCGCTTCATTTTGTAAATTTGTTAGCCGTTGATAAGATAAGATAAACATCACATGATGCGTGTGAAATTTAAATCCAACGTTCCGGACTTCCGACGCTGTTTTGATTCGGCCAGCCATCTCGACTACATTGACCTTCACTGTCCCACTTCTGCTACCTCATATGCACCTCTCGTTAAACCATCCCGTGCAGACTTGAAGACACGCTACTTCGACAACGTGGAGCTTCAAATCGCTTTAGGTCCCAGGATCCCACAGTCGTTCGAGAGGTGTATTAAACGTTGGATGTTATATGGTAAGAGCCGTATCTCCTCTCCGCTCTTCATGGTGTGGATGTATAGCTATTGCTCGTTTTTCGTCACTACTTCGTTCACTTACTTTCGTCCTCTCACAGGATAACGAGAGATTCCCTTACGCATTCAAATGGCCGATAATCGAATTCGCTGAGCCGGATGGGGTGGAATAGGCTCTTACAGCTTTATCAACGTGACTGGTGTGTTTACTTCCCCTCTTCTCCTCCACTGCTGACGCTCGCACCCATCTGTAGCACTTATAACCATTAACATTCAAGAGCGATCCTGCAGACTACTCATTTACGGCATACGCACTGCGATCCCTTCCAGACCGACCACCAAGAGGAGGAACAATGAGCAGCTGGGTCTTGACTAGTGCCTCCTTACCACATGATATCCCGGTGTCGTTTTTGACGCACGCACTGTCACCGTTCCATACTTCCCTCGAATCATCTGCTCCTTCATAGAGTGTCTCTGGTTCCTTCCCCAACGTCATTCCCGCTCCTTACGCTTAACATACAGTACACAAAAACTGGAATGAGAGCGAATCGTGGTAGGCCGCCCGGAGCGTGGCAAATGCCAACGTTGCGCGGACGGGTGGTACTACGGGTTCTGATGGCGCTCAAGTTGGAGTATCAGGGGGATGACTCAAGCGGAGAGGCGAGGTGATGGTAGTCCTGGGTGAAGGGTTCCTTCGTGGCTGATGTCGTTCCGAACTTTCTACACGACACCTCGAGGTTAACAGTATCATTTAGCATATCCAAGCAGAGTTGCTCGACTTCTTTTAACTCTATGATCCGCTCCTCGTTGTCCGTCCTTCATCCCCTCGCCGCCTGTCGAGTGAGCCCAAAACTATGAGACACGCTAATTCGGCGACATGGAGTACAAATCATCTCAAGTCCCGGAGGGTTTCTTCCTCTTGTTGAATACCGACAGCTGCAATCGATGGAGACTTCGAGGGGGTAGAGAAGAGAGAGGAAGTAGCGGTTATGCATCGCTGGGGTAAGCATTGTCCCCTTTTCCGTTAACGTTCCATCCTCCGTGTTCATGCACTAACGCCTCTTCGTACAGAACGACGTCTCTTGGACGTCTCGTGCTCTTACGCGGGAGGATCGAATAGTCACTGGGCTGGGTGTGCTGGAAAATGCTCTAACGGTTTTGCGGAGGTGATAGGTGTGTTTTTTTATTTGACTCCCTTCTCTTCACTCCGTGCTTACGACAGCTCTTAGCTTTTACCTCACGCACCATCATTGACATCCAAGATCTATTCAGCACTCTCTACGGTGATTGTGTACGTAGCAACAACGACCCTTCCAAACCGGCTGCTAAGACGAGAAAACTCACCCATGGAGCGGCCGTGTCTTCACCACTATCTCAATTCCATTTCCTACGCCACTCGTAACGTCTACATCTTCAGCTTGAGCATTCCAAGGGTTTCCAGATGTTCCGTCTCTTCTCGCTTCCTCCGTCTATGAGGACGTGTAAGAAGGATTGAGGAGTGAGGGTGACTCATGACGAACGGACAGATTAATTCGGGCGAAGGTTACTGTTATGCGCTGGGGGGTATTGGCTTGGGATAAGGATGGGAACAATGTACGCTACCATCTTAGACGACGGGTGTCCGCTTTCTCTGCCCCTTCGCACGTACTTACGACATGATCTGCAATGCTGCGCCTATTCAAGTCGTATCCTACCCATCTGCCACCCTGATACTCAACGACAAAGACAGTTAGCTATCTTACACCTTCAGTCTTGCGCTGCCTTCCTTCCATACGCCAGTTGCAACGCCTGCGTCGTCACGTAGATCGTTCAGGAGTTCATACCCGCTTTCTTTCTACTCCGCAAAATACGCTATGATGTCATCTGCTAAGTGGGCTAAGGGGGGGGGATCACTGGTGCGCGTACGGTCGTGTTGGAGGAGGTTTTTGGTTGTATCGTGTGAAAGCTTTCGCGGTTTTTCGAGGAGAATCGAGGTGGAGTGGAAGGGGATAAAGCTTGGGTCGAGTAGATGGCGTAGGGCTGTTTCCTGGACGACCATCGTGTTCCCTCTGACAATCGTTCACCAGGTAGATGTCGACATTGCGGCTGTTCAGCGAAGTGGGTCATAACTTCTAAACATAAGGTATCATCGACACTCGTAACGCTTCTTCCGTTCTCTAAAGCGTCTTAATTGCTTTCTCCTCCTTCGAGGCTCACGAAGACGCCTGCACATGAAGTGAGGCAGGTGGAGGATATCGTCGTACATGCCATTCAGAACGATGTCCATCATGGTCTCTGATTACTTCTTTTGTTAAGCCCGTACGGGGGAGTTAGGCTAGGAGGGTATGTTGCATCTACTAGTTGCCCTATGCTAAGGGAGCCGGAGTACGGGGTCTCGATCACCGACGAGCGTGTCGATCTTAGTCTCCTCCACTTTACTCATACCCTCTATCTCAAGGTCCTGCTCTCTTCGTTCTCAACTACGCTGAGTCAGGGCACCCCTCATATCAACCTCCCGCTTCTGTCACGCTCGATCTCGTAAACTCTCTAGGGAAACCACGACCTTTGATCATGAATACGAAGCCGTTCCTGTGACGATTCGTGCCCCCAGATCTCTACGACGAAGGAGGTGCAGTGGGCTGGATATCGACGTAGCAAGACCACTGCATTTCCGTCTTCGGGCAGGATCCAATACAACCTCTCGCAGGCTATCAGTCATCTTCCAACACGGGTGAGCGTCGTCAACTGTTAGCGCACTCATGCCCTCCCTCACCGCCCGATGCACCCATCTATGTCCACCTTTGCTGGCATTGCATAACGCGGCATTGCTGGTAACGAAAAGGTAGTCATGCTGGATACGATGGGTCAGTGGATGGTTCTAGGTTGGCGCTAGCAGTCGGTAGGGTCAAGTATATTCTATAGTACGCTTACAACCACTAATCTTCTACCACAGACTTCAGTGCTCGGTCCTCCCTTGGCATGTCCATTTCGTTTGACTGTTAAGATGATCTCGTCCATCATGTGCTAACGCAGAGTCTATTTTCCTCCGTCGTATAAGCTCCTTTGGCTGTTGATTGATACCCTGCCCTCGTCGACCATTACGTTAGCTGTGATATACTTAGTGTATAGTCCGTTTTCACTGTTCTTTCGAAATATAGTCATTATTGATAAGTATAAGCGACATTAACATTGGTGTTAGCACGATTACAGGGCAGAGAAAGAGTTCGCATAAGTAATGTACGACGTAAAAAGATTGAATTACAAAAGCTGCTCGACAATGATTTAACAATCGACAGCAGATGGTTGTATCCGATCACAAAATCCTCTCTGAGAAGTGCTAAAAGTCCAGCCGCCAGCTGAAGAGTCTGGATAAGAACGAGGCGGATCTTTGAACAATACCCAAGGTACCGGTCATCCTATAACTCTGCGTTCAATGACATGAAAGCCAATGTTGCCACCTGCAAGGACAATGATAACCTTCAACATAATGAGCATGCCTGCTCCTCAAACGTTGAGCCTCAGTCCCCTCCGAAAATCTCGTCGTAGAAGTAGAGAATGGAAATAGCACTGTAGAAGCGACCGAGGAAGTTCTGGGTAAGGGATAGGTCGTTACGAATGGTACGACGGACGAACATGGTACATGCTTCGGCATCAATGCTGGGACGGACTATGGAAAAGACTCAACTGTTACATGCCGAGTGGTTATGATGTTCTGAATGCTCGGCTTCTACAAGGTCGTAGTGTATAAGACGAGAAGTGAAACGAAGCAGTAGTGTGGTTATATACACGCTATGAGGCAAGTGCAGTATCGTGGAGAGAACAAATGAATGGGAAGAAAACGTACTTGTTGCGTTCGAAAAGCAGCAAGAACACTTCAGGCCCAATCCATCTGTTAGCTGCTCTCCCCAGTGTCACCGACCAAGAAATTGGGGCCGAAGAAAGGAAACGTATCTCTAACAGGCTTCTTCGTAGACCGAGGATGGACGGAAATGGCGCACAAGATACGAGGGGTGAGACAAGCCCAGTTATATAGACGCAGCGCCGTCGTCCACTTAATGTCACAATGAACGATGTACAGAGAGATCAAAAGAAGGTGTTGTGCACCAGCTACTAAAGGACATTACGTTTTTCTCACTCTCGAATCCCCAGCCGCCCTCCATTCGGCTACAACTCAAACAACAAAACTGAACATACGCCAATACGATTCAACTCACACTACCAAAACCTTTTTCAATAGCCTTGGCAGGTGCCATCTGATAGCATGCAGGGGAGATAGCGCTGGAGATAAGTCTCGGCTCTGGATACGCTCAACGTAAAGCCATAGAACTTGTAAGTCAGAGCCTGGAGGAAACACCTGATAGATGGTATATGTATCGTGAAAAGAAACTCCTAGTCCGTGTGCGCTGCGTATCATTCTTCGTAATCTTCATCTTCAGGGTCATGCGGATGTTTGTGCGTAAGGTATCAAGAGGAAGGGTAGGCTTAGCAGAGGATGGTAAAGAACTTCCTCATGATTAGACACATGATTAAGATGTTCCTGCTGAACAACGACACGTCGACGTGTGGAGAGAAAAGAATAAACTGCGCCATCGTCAGTCAGGACATAGCTGAGGATGATCATCGTGTTCTTTTCCAAAGGCGGCTGTCATAATCAATCAGGGCCTCGCGTGTACTGCCGTATACGTCCACACACCATCCCCCACCAACGTATGTTCCTATACATGAAAGCAAAGCTGATACACTCCATATGGCTCAACCTCTCCTCGTGAAGCTAACCCCACCGCAAGATTAGCCTAGTCGAGCATAACGAGCTCTACAGAAGTTTCTCATTCATGTTTTCGAGCAGGCACTGTGGAAGGGGAAAAACACAGAGATCTCTGAACTAGACTCGTGTACATCTTATGGGCCCGGAATTCCATGTCATTCGACAGGTATTCGACTGTCACCCGAGGACAATCTACCCTCTTCCTGGCTTCGTTCCCCAGTCCAGAGTCTAGCAACAACAAACAACGAGAGTAACTGGGGATGATACGGGAATCCGTTTTGAATGGAGCAGACGCTATCATGCAGCTTCTTCATAAGCCTAGGAGGAGATGTAGGCCACCGCGGATGTCGATAAAGGACCGTTGCGAAGGTCGGTCATGAGACCACATCGCCGACAGGTGCAAAGTCGACGTACGCCTCGTGAGCGGTCTTCGAATTCCGAACCTCCATCCCCTTCTACTCCAACTTGACCAACGAAACCGATAACCCCCGAACAGCTTGACAACCTTCACCATTACGATCCTACGCACACCTTCAACCGTCGTCTCGATCCTCGCAGGTCTCCTTATAGCATAAGTACCAGGGGGCGGGGTAGGATTAGAAGCCAGGTCTTGGGCTCAGTGGTTTGTGCAAGTGGCTCGCGGTTGTGCTCGAGTCTTTTTATTGGTAAAATAGGAATGGAATGGCGAAACAGCTGGTGGCAACGCACTGGAGGTTGTCGGTCGTTGTAGTTGGTGTCGTGAGAGTGGTTGAACAACTTCGGACGTTCTGAGCGTTAGATTCGCATGCATCATGTGATGTTCATCTTATCTTATCAGCTTCCAGGAGGTTGGGTCTATTAAATTAGATCGTATGTAGGGGCGCATGAGGACGCAATGAGGACATCGATGTGAACAGTCTCAAGTTTCGGTTCAGACGCTTGTGAAAGATCTTGTTCATAGCAAAGTTGTCGATGTAATCTGCGCGTTTCCCTTTGTGGTGGAATGTACTGCATGCGCGCTTCGCTTTGCCAGTTTGCAAGTTGTTGATAAGATAAGATAAACATCACATGATGCGTGTGAAATTTGAATTTCCTCCGGACTGTTCTGATTCAACCTCTCGAATGCCAACGACAATGTTCCTACAGTGACCTTCACCATCCCACTTCGACTATACCAACATAGGACTCATATGCACTTCCCATTAAACTATCCCGCGAGGATATGAAGACACGCCACTTCGACGATATAGAGCGCCAAATCGCTTTAGGTCCCAGGCCAGGATTCACGTCTTCCTATGTTGAATGCCAGCAGCAGCAGTCGTTCGAGACTCAAAGGAGTAGGGAGGAGAGGAGCAGTCAACGCCCAACTTTGGGTATTATACGGTAAGCATTGTCTCTCCTATCCACTCTTCGAGGTCTATTACGGCGTGGATGCTTATCTAGAGCTAGTCTCGCGTCGATCCATCGAACCACTTTATTCACTAACTTTTCGTCTGTCACAGGACAAAGAGTTTCTCTTACGCAATCAACCGGCCGGCAGTCGAATTCCACGAGCTGGATGGGGTGGAATGTACTCTCGCAGCTTTACGGACACGACTGGCGCGTTCACCTCTCGTCTTTCCCCTCTCCCAACTTACGCTTGCACCTTCCTTGTAGCTCATACGCATTCTCATCCAAGACCCAATCTGTAGTCTCTTCATTTACGCCTTATACCCTGAGATCCCTTTCAAACCTACCACCAAGACGAGGAACGGCTCAAACGAGGTACAGCGTCCTCACTATGTATCATGCCCGAGTCGCTTCCAACACCTGTACCGTTCCCGTTCCCTACGCCTCTAGAAATGCCTTCTCGTTCACGGAGGTCATCCTCGTTCCCTTTCTCAGTGCAATTCCGGCTTCTTATGCTTATGACGAGGCTCATGAAGAACTGAAGTGAGGAGCGAATCATGGTGGACCGTCTGGAGTGTGGTAGAAGCCCACGTTGTGGCACATGTGGTACTACGGGCTCCGCTGGCGCTCGAGTTAGAGTGGAAGGGGGTATAGACTCGAGAGGTAGAGACGATGGTGGTTTCGGGCTGCTTCCTGGCTGACGTCGCTCTGTACACTTTGCACGTTACTTCCGAGGTCAACCGCGCGTTTCGCTAATCCAAGCACATGCTTCGACCTCTTAGGTTTTATGACTCGCTCCTCGCTGTTCATCCGCCACCCGTTGAGTGAGCCCAAGACTACGAGACACGCTAATTCGACTACATGGAGTATCAAATTGTCTAAAACCCTCGAGGGTTTCTTCCTCTTGTTGAATACCGACAGCTACTGTCGATGGAGACTTCGGGAGGTTGGGGGGGGAGAAGAGGCGTAGCGGTTAGATATCACTGAAGTAAGCACTGTCCTCCTCCGTTGTTCACGTTCTATTCTCCGTGTTCATACACTAACGCGTCCTCACAGAACGACGTATCTTGGACGTCTTGTGCTCTTACGCGGAGCAATGTGTGAGGATCGAATAGTCAGTGGACTGGGTGGGCTGGAGAATGCTCTAACGGCTTTGTGGAGGTGATAGGTACGATTTTTCTTCCTATCTCATCTCCTCACTCCGTGCTTACGCTTTCGCATAGCTCGTACCTCACGTACAATCGCTGTCATCCAAGGTCTATCCTACATCATGTCTAGTAATACCGTAAGCACCATCAACCTCTCAGAAGAGTCAAAACGCATTCAGAACAGCAGGATCCCCACTACACCGTATCCCAATATCACCTACAGCATATTTCCCGATATATACACCCTTCGCAACGTCTATACCTTCACCTTGGGCGTTCTCAAGTCTTTCAACATTGACGTCTCCTCTCGCTCCCTGTCGCTACGGAGACGTGCGAGAAGTAGGGAGAAGCGGGGAGGACGCCTGACGAACGAACAGGCTCGTTCAGGCGAAGGCTATCGTTATGCGTTGTGGTGGTATTGGCGGATTCGATGGCTTGGAATAGGGATGGGAATGATGCACGCCACCATCCTAGACGACGCATATGTGCCTTCTCTGCTCCTTTGCACGTACTTACTACGTGATCCGCAACGTTGTGTTTATTCACGCCGTATCCCAGCCGTCTGCCACATTGATACCCAACGACAAAGACGATTGAATCGCCTTACGCCTTCACTCTTGCACCGATTTCCTCCCATACGCCGGTTGCACGCCTGCATCGTCACGTAGAGCGTTCAGCAGTCCATACCTATCTTCTTCTTACTCCACAGGAGATGCTACGATGACACCTGCAAAGATGGCTAAGGAGAGCGTCGCTATTGCGCATAAGGTCGTGTTGGAAGAGGTTTTGGTTGTGTCGTATGAATGTTTTTGGGGCTGTTCAAAGCGAATCGAGGTGGAGTAGGAGGAGGATGAAGGCTTGAGTCGAGGCAGCGGTGTAGGGTTGCTTACTCAACGACTGGTATACTCTCTGACAATCGTTCACGAGATGGATGTCAACGGCGTTGCGCCCGTTCAGTGAGGTGTGCTCATAACCTCTGAAGATTACATTATCGACGCTCGTAACATTCCTTCTGTTCTCTACAACACCTTCGTTGCCTTCTCCCCCTTTGAGGCTCACGAAGACGCCTGCGCATGAAGTAAGGCAGGGAGAGAAAGGGGAAGAGATATCATCTTACATGCTGTCCAGAACGTCGTTCTTCATCGTCTCCGGTTGCTTATTGTGTAAAGCCGGTACGAGGGAGTTCGGTTAAGGGGGTGTATTTCCTCTATGTACTAGAATCTAGCTGCCTTATGCTGAGGGAGCTGGAGTATGGGGTGCAGGTCTCGATCACTTACCAGGACGTTTACCTCGACGTAGTCAAACCATATTCTCTCCGTGTTCAGGCAGACAACAGCCCAACACTCGCATGCTATCGCCCACCTTCCGAATACAACCGAACTATATAGCTTCTCCTACTTTTCTGGTAATATTTTGTGCTCGATGATAAACCATATTCTATAGTTCGGCTACTGTTGAGGTGGTACAATCTTGAAGTACCCAGATCAATCAAGCGTGTTCTCACATCTTCGAGATCCATTATACGAGAACACTGTAGAATATACATGGTAGATTACTGTAGAATATTCTAGATACATTTATTTCTATAAAATACAAAAGAAAATGTGTAGATATAGTTAGTGAATTTACTCCCCATATTTTCCCCACTCCAAATCTGTGTGAACCTAAGTTCTCAGTTACTCGCACACCTTGTCTACACTTTATTTCAGGTGCAAGTACAATAGGCTATGGGCCCTGCACCCTAAAGTAACTGTAAACTAGAGTTCAATATACACATTATATCATGTACCTCCTATAACCCCATGCATTAAGTCACAATGTCTTCATCATCAAATGAAACACCATCAAGTCTATATCACATTGAGCTACTCCATGAAGATAACTGGTTAGCCTGGAAGTGCCAAATTATGAGTGTGCTACGCAACTGCAAACTCTGAAAATATGCTGATGGAACTGAGAAGAACCCCACCACAGACTTCGTAAAGGAAGGGATGGGGGGAACACTGGATACTGCACTGATTAAGAAAACACTTGGTGAGAAGATGAATACCTGGGAAGACAACGATGCATGAGCACAAACTCAAATTGAGTTAACCTTGAGCAACTCACAGATTATTCATATCACAGGAGCCAAGACTGCTGCACAGATGTGGGCACAATTGAGGACAGTGAAGGAGCTGTGAGGTAAGATGGGTATTATTTTGGCATGTAGGCATCTGTATTGCACTATAGCCAAAGAAATGACAGATATCAGTGCACATATCACAGAACTGAGAAAGATACAAGAAGAATTGCACTTACTAAATAGTTTAATAGATGATGATGAATTTACAACAATTCTCATCTCTTCTCTTCCTGAAACTTGGGACCAGTTCACAACCACATATCTAGGGGCTAATACTTCAGTGAGTAAAGATAAGTCTGATGAAAATTCAACAAAGGACAATACCATGAAGGAAAATATTTGGTCTATCACTTCATTTGAGCTCATTTCTCTTATTCTTGAGGAAGACTGCCATTGGAAGGATAAACTTGTGTTACACTTTCTTCATCTCAACCCCACCAGACTATCTCTTTTCACATAACCATTCTTTTTATATCTTCTTACTTACTCATTCCATTCTATTTATAGTATGATACTTGTTTTATCTTCATCATCCCTTACCCCTAGCCCCTTACCCCTCGTCAATACCTGCCACCCTGGTTTGTCATACTACTGGCATGGACTCCACTTACTGATATGTTTCATCTATTTTCATATGTGTTTCATCTTTCTTTAGACCTCTGCTGAGTCATGGCAAGTCATGGACTTTATTTATAGTAACATACTGTTCTGTGAATGGACCAGAAACTACCCAACACAACTATAGAAAACTTGATAACCCAAATTCACAATGTCAGAAGTAACAAGTGAAGAAGAGGGTGATTGAGAGATAAGAGAATGATAAAGAGGCAAAGACTCAAACACAAACACTAACACAGACACAGATAGGGAGGAAAATTGTTGTCAACTACCAGGATACAGAGTAATTATATACAAGTAAGTGCACAGCAAACCTGTGGTGCATAGCAATGCTGTACAAGTCAATGCTACACAGCAGAGCAGTGCAAAGCACTGCCATATACACAGCCCAACATAGCCTAAGAGAGCTGTGCAAACCAGTACATCTAACACATGATTACCAGCTGCACCACATACCAACAATCTCACTTTAAATGAGGAAGAACAGTCAAATTATCTAAATGAAATCAATTTTTCTTATCTTTTAACTGAGAAAATCAATGACTTACCTTGTACCATCAAAGAAGCAATGTCTTCACATGAATCAGCTGAATGGGAACAAGCTATAAACTCAGAGTATGAAATGTTAATGCAGAAAGGGACCTGGAAACTAGAAGATTTACCAACAGATAGAAAGGCTGTAGAATGTAGATGGGTATTTACAAAGAAAGAGGACTTACATCACAAGGCTAGGCTCATAGCAAAGGGGTATTCACAGATCCCAGGCATGGACTATACAGAGACCTTTGCTCCTGTAGTTCATTTAGACTCCCTGAGGTCACTATTAGCTATTGGAGCAATTAGAGACATGGAAATCCATCAATTAGATGTAAAAGGAGCTTACCTTAATGGAGATTTGAAAGAAGAAATATACATGGACCAACCAGATGGTTTTAATGATGAATCTGGATATGTATATTGACTATTCAAGACACTATACAGTCTCAAACAGTCAGGACATGAATGGAACAAGAAATAAAATAAAATGCTTACAGAAATCAGATTTCAACATTCCAAAGCAGACCACTGTGTGTACATGTGAGTGAGTGATGGAAAGCTCACTATGCTAGCAGTATGGGTGGATGACATAATCCTATTAGCAGACAAAATAAGTGATGCAGAGGAGGTAACAACACACCTTAGAAATGCATTTGAAATCAAAGAGTTGGGAGAGCCCAAACTCCTCTTAGGTCTTGAAATAACTTGAGACAGGGAGGCCTGAAGCATATCTATTGGCCAGAAGAAGTATGTTGAAAGGATCCTAGTAAAATATGGAATGGATAAGTCAAATCCTGTAGCCACACCATTAGATCCCAAGGTCATATTGTCCAAAGATCAAGAAACTCACCAAGAACCCTCAACCAACTCAAAAGACCCAAATCCAACAATCCAATCTGACAAAAGACTTGTCTGAGATTATGCTGAGGCTGTTGGAAGCTTGATGTATGCAGCAGTGAACACCAGACTGGATATTGCATTCGCAGTAATGAAGTCGAGCAAATTCAATGCCAACCCAGAACCAGCACATTGGGCCACATTGAAGTGTGTTCTGTGCTACCTAGCAGGAACATGTGACTATCAAATGACATATTGTGCTGATCCAAGCATGGAACAAAATATTTCATTTATTGTGTATTCCAATGCCAATTATGCCTCTGATATTGACAACCAAAAATCAGTATCAGGCTACACTATTATGCTAGGAGGTGGTGCAATTGCTTGGAGCTCAAAGAAACAAACCACAGTTGCACTTTCTTCAACTGAAGCAGAGTACTGTGCCATTGCACATGCTACTTGACAAATCATTTGGCTCTGGAATTTGTTCAAGACCTCATATTAAGAACAACTTGAGCCAACAACCCTGTATTGCAATAATCAATCTGCTATCAGACTTACATAAGACCCTCAATCTCATGCAAGATCTAAACATTTTGATGTGCAGAATCATTTTGTTAGAGAAAAGGTGGAGAATGGTATTGTAGATATTATTTACTGTCCTACTGATGAAATGGTAGCAGACATATTTACTAAAGCTTTAGCTAGACAGAAGCATGAGAAGTTTACTAACACTTTTGGACTGCTTCCAGCTTGAGGGGGAGTGTTGAGATAGTACAATCTTGAAGTACCCAGATCAATCAAGTGTGTTCTCACATCTTCGAGATGTCAGACTGTTTGGTAAGGAAACCCCCATCCTTTAAAAGTGTGGCTATGATAGCTGACCTTTGTTCAAGGCTTAAACAGATGTCTACACAACTCACTCAATTGAGCTTGTATTCACTTGAGCATGATACATTATGATACATTGAGAATGGGGTATGGCTGGTCAGTGCAGGGGGATCTTCATACATGCAAGTTTGAACATTACCTGTTGCACATGGACCTGCAGCATGATGTAGCAGCACACCTGTAGGACTGAACTGAAGCTGCAGAAGAGCTGATGCTGTCACCTCCATGCTTTATTGGTGTGTCCTCCCTCAACATTGTCTGTTGCTTTCAATCCTTTTCTTTGAGACCAATTGTATGAGGGGCATGGTATACTCTACTTTAAGCTTTTTGACAGAGAAAAATCAAGATATGATATTGATTATACTGCACATTTTTTGTTATCTTTCAGTTTTAATGATGGAAAAGATCTTGTTACTTGACTATCAAGTCATTTCATTGTTTTTATGATGTGTTTCATTGTTATATTTGTTACTTTTACTATAAGCTATGTATGATCTCTGGCATGAATAAAGGTATTGGTAAAGGAATGTAATTATTCTTTCATCCTCTAGCTTGTCACACCTCTTGTAGAGTTAAATAAATAATCATGGTGGTTAGGATTTTGCTGTTTCTCTGAATAGTGTTCACCAACTTGTGCTAATACATTATATCTTTCCTATTGTGTTAGTTCATTAATTCATCTGATATGTCATATTTTGTGAACATGTTTTCAGTCACCACTATTGTGAGTGTAGGTAGTTGGTTAACACATGACTGTCTGTTCTTTTCACTTAATTATGATGCCATTACATGTCAAATTGCTATGTAACACACAGCATAATATCATAATTCAAATAAAACAATGAAACATATAGTGAACAAAAGATTTACAAGGAAGTTCAAAACTATAACACAACTATAAGTATTTAGTTATAATGGTGTACTACAATGTAAATAAAAAATGAAACAATCAGCCCTATAATAATGTGATGAAGGAAAAAAATATCAAAATATCTCTCCTTTTCATCCTCTATCAAGAAAGAGAAAACACTTGAAGTTTCTTTCTTGATAGATGATAAATGATGGTCATTCTCATGCTCTTTGTCTTCTTTAATAGGATCAGTAACTGCCAATTCATTTTCTTCTTTTACAATATCAGAACTTTCTGATAAATGATCAATGGGAAGATCAAGATGGCTGGAAAGTGTTGGAGAGCTAGTTTTGCATTGAGCCCAATCAAGTCCATGAACAAAATTTGTGAAATCAACTTGACACAAGTTGTAAGGCAATATTTGAACAGTATAAGGGCTACACAACTGTTTCCTGTTATTGAAAGGAACCCAAAATAGTGTATTTCCACTGCTATCTTTCACCCACCCATCTAATGCACAAGATGAAAAAATTTGTGTGCCTCCAAGTGAATGAAGTTTATTGTAGTGAATTGAGGTGGGGTCTATATTCCACACATGCAATATATTACCTTGTGAGCTGGGGACCACTTGTGTTGCATAAGGAGAAGATGTCACTGATGTCACTGAATGATTGTGGCCTTCAAATAGTCCAGCAATTGTTTTTCCATCCTCTACATTCCACACTCTGACAGTGCGACCCTTTGAGCCAGATGCCACTTGTGTTCCATCAGGAGAAAATGCCACTGATGTCACATAATAACTGTGGCCTTCAAATGGTCCAGCAATAGTTTTTCCACTCTCCATGTTCCACACTCTGACAGTTTTATCACGTGAGCCAGACACCACTTGTGTTCCATCAGGAGAAAATGCCACTGATGTCACATAATGACTGTGGCCTTCAAATGGCCCAGCAACAGCTCTTCCATTCTCCACATTCCACACTCTGACAGTTTTATCATCTGAGCCAGATACCACTTGTGTTCCATTAGGAGAAAATGCCACTGATGTTACTGAGTCACTGTGGCCTTCAAATGGTCCAGCAATTGTTTTTCCACTCTCCACATTCCACACTCTGACAGTTTCATCATATGAGCCAGACACCACTTGTGTTCCATCAGGAGAAAATGCCACTGATGTCACAAAACTACTGTGGCCTTCAAATGGTCCAGCAATAGTTTTTCCACTCTCCACATTCCACACTCTGACAGTTTTATCATATGAGCCAGACACCACTTGTGTCCCATTAGGAGAAAATGCCACTGATGTTACTGAATCACTGTGGCCTTCAAATGGCCCAGCAATGGTTTTTCCACTCTCCACATTCCACACTCTGACAGTTTTATCAAATGAGCCAGACACCACTTGTGTTCCATCAGGAGAAAATGCCACTGTTGTCACCCAGTGACTGTGGCCTTCAAATGGTCCAGCAATGGTTCTTCCACTCTCCACATTCCACACTCTGATAGTTTGATCACCTGAGCCAGACACCACTTGTGTCCCATCAGGAGAAAATGCCACTGATAACACTGAATGACTGTGGCCTTCAAATGGTTTGGCAATTGTTATTCCACTCTTCATATTCCACACTCTGACAGTTTCATCCCATGAGCCAGACACCACTTGTGTTCCATCAGGAGAAAATGCCACTGATGCCACTGAATGACTGTGGCCTTCAAATGGTCCAGCAATGGTTTTTCCACTCTCCACATTCCACACTCTGACAGTATCATCCTCTGAGCCTGATACCACTTGTGTTCCATCAGCAGAAAATGCCACTGATGTCACATAACTACTGTGGCCTTTAAATGGTTCAGCAATTGTTTTTCCACTCTCTACATTCCACACTCTGACAGTTTTATCATATGAACCAGACACCACTTGTGTCCCATCAGGAGAAAATGCCACTGATGTCACATAATCACTGTGGCCTTCAAATGGTCCAGCAATGGGTTTTCCACTCTCCACATTCCACACTCTGACAGTTTTATCATATGAGCCAGACACTACTTGTGCTCCATCAGGAGAAAATGCCACTGATGTTACTGACTCACTGTGGTCTTCAAATGGTCCAGCAATGGTTTTTCCACTCTCCACATTCCACACTCTGACAGTTTTATCAAATGAGCCAGACACCACTTGTGTTCCATCAGGAGAAAATGCCACTGATGTTACTGAATCACTGTGGCCTTCAAATGGTCCAGCAATGGTTTTTCCACTCTCCACATTCCACACTCTGATAGTTTTATCATGTGAGCCAGACACCACATGTGCTCCATCGGGAGAAAATGCCACAGATGTCACTTGTTTTCTGTGGCCTTCAAATGGTCCAGCAATGGGTTTTCCACTCTCCACATACCATACTCTGATGGTTCCATCCATTGAGCCAAACACCACATATTGTCCATCAGGAGAATAAGCTACACTATTCACAATTGAATTAGTATGTAATACTGTATACAGTATTGCATTCCAGACTCTATCTCTTCCCTTTCCAATTGAAAGTATGTTTTCAAAGAATGGTGAGAAATGCTTTATAACCAATGAGTTCTCAGGTGCAAATGATAATACTGATACATATATATCTGTTATACTCCTTGTGAAGGGAATGTAAAAATTTGTAAGAAGATTTATACCATCTTCAATGAAATTGAGTTGATTTGAGTTTATCTAATTAACATTAAGTATTTCCTTTGTTTTACATAGCTGATATCATACCTTTGTGCATAATGTTAATTTTTTCATAATTTGTTGTGCTGTCTGTATCTTATTTAAGATACTCATGACTTCCAACCAGTATAAGAACTTGCAATATAAGAACTTATTTAATTCCATCCACAAAGAGATATAATCACATTTTTCATTTTCCATCATTTCAATATAATGCATGTTCCAATATATGCAACAATATTGAAGGTATGTAGGTATATGCTCACTAATGATTTTTGTTAAGTTTTCAATGTCTTTATTTGCTACATATGATGACTTAATATTGCATATATTAAATTTTAGTTTACTGTTAAGAGTTTTAAAAATCATTTTGGTTACTATTGAAACATGTTTGTTTTTGTTAATTTTAAATGTTTCATCATTTAATCCCTCTATTAAATATTCAGCAAATGATAGATGATGGAATGTTATCTTGTTATCATTTATTGAAATGACTGGTAGGAGATGATGAATTATTCTTGAAACTTCTTTTTCAATGTCACCCTTATTACCATCAACATCAAGAAAATATGCAATATCCTCTTTTCTCAATGGGGCTTTTGCTAAGAGTACTGTTGCTAATACTTGTCTTACAATTTCTTTTCTATATTCTGTCCATTTTTCAAAAGATATTTGAAGCATTTGATGATAGAGACTTTCAACTCCATGACCTATCTGCCCAGATAGAACATGTTGAAGCTTTTCAGTTGGTGAAGGCTGGTCATCTTGCTCTGCAGTCATGGTGATATACTTAACTGCAGTAGATGCCCAGATAAATAATCCACCAGCTCTTGTGCACATCATCTGTGACATATCTTCTATTGATTCAAGTTGCAATTCACTTTGATTATTTTCAAAACTTTTCTTGAGAAAGAAATGTATATCTTGATTTATCTCTGAGTCAAGTTTGGAATCAGTTTCCAATCTGATAATCTTGCAAAAATTTTCATTCTCAATAACACCTGGCAGAGAACCAGGTCTTCCAGTTAAGATAAGCTTATAGTGCTTAGGAAGCCCAATCCAATCTTGTAAAGTCTTCTTCAGAGATGTTAGCAGTTCAGATGATTTGCATTCATCTAGTGCATCAATAACAAATGCAGGTGGATCCTTTTTCAATTGTTCATGGTAGGTATTCAGTGGGTCAGCAATTAGATGTTTGAACTGCCATTCAATTCTTACAAGTTGGAAGTTGTTATCAAGATGTTCTCCAATCTTTTCTTTCAGAAATGAATACTTTGATTTGGATGCTAAATCTGCAGCTATTGTTCTCCAAACTACAGTAGCATCACCTAATGTGTTATCATCCCTCTTGAAGAAATGGCAGCCACCTAGTCGCTTCCAGTTGTTTGAGTTTAGAGTTTCAACCAAAGTAGAGGCTATTGCAGATTTTCCTGAGCCAGGACCACCAGTAATCCACATAATGTTTGTAGTGGACTCATCTATGAATGAAAAAATGATGATTTATCTTATGAATGTACAAATATATAAACATACCAAAATCACTCAGCCACTTATAAATATCATCCAGAATAGTAACTCTAGTCCCTTCCATACAGGGAGGTGGACAATGCAAGTTATGATCAATAGGCTTTAATAACTTGAGTTTTTCAGAAATTTCATCATTTTTCATATTGTAATAATTGTTTTGGTCACGACCAATAGCATTCTGCTGACCACCAAGCACATTGACATTGTTTGTATTGGTAAACATGTGAGCATTGGATAGGGTTTGAGCCATTATATACACAGGTAATTTGATGTTGAACTTGTATGCTGTTGAGGGCTTGAGCAGTGAGGGATTGAAGAAGGAGAGGGGGGGAAGTGTTTATGTTAACGAACTATATAAAGCTATGCAGTGCATTTGACATGGGTTAGTAAGCGTGTTTAGAGCCAAAGAATTGGAACGAGTGACTATTCCTGTCTTCTCTTCCCGCGAGATGTAACTATAAAAGGATATGTCTTTATGTTCTATGTATATCCGGCAACACATTTGCGGCCTTGTCTAGCCTTATACCTTATGTGTGTTGTTGTCAAAAATAGGCTACTATTCGGTAGCGGTTAGAGCGCATCGATGGGAAATCAATAGATTAATGTAGGTCAAATTAAGTTGGCTCAATTTGCGGATTGCTCAATGATCTATACGCGTTTTATATCAACAGCAAGAAAGAATTGTATCAAAAAATCAAATCATTGGGACTCGCGGAGATAGATATTTCGATATTTGCAGCTTATAAGATCGCCCTATTTCTACGCCAACACGTTCGTTACACCTCGCGAACATTCGTCGCTGCGATCGTATTATGTGCGTGGTAGAAGCATGTTCACTATCTTTGCGGTTAGACGTTGAACGTTGTGACCTTCCAATATTTCAGAAATACTTGAATCTTTGATCAATCGCCATCGAACACCTGCCATCTACTAACAAACAGATTGATGTATCGTGATTCGTCCAGCGTCACGTCGATTTTACAATGTTTTTAAAATCATTATAGTGCAGCAATTTCTCCAGTGAGAGAGTTTGGTCTGGGAATGAAGCCGATGAGAAAGCGCTAACCTCGGTAACCGATAGTCCACCGTACGTGGGAATAATCCCTGTCCTGCAAGTGTCTGCTCAACGTGTACGATCGTCTTTTGTCCAGCAACTTCCCCATGTCGATGCACTAACACAGATTGCTCCACACGATCGCATGACCCAGCTCCGTTCTCTTTCTGATGTACCACCAAGTTCTCGAATACATTCTCAGACCGTGAAACTTGCATGTAGAATGGATCAACCATTTCGCGCTGCGCGTTACTTAGCTCACATCCATATGCACCCCCTTCCCCCATTCTTACCGCTGTAAGGCCTGCCGGAATCCACAGGATCTTGATGAACCCATCGATCTACACCTTCTGTCATCACCCCCTTCAGCATCTCGCGTCTTCCTCGGTTCTTTCTCCCTTTCCATTGCACAAGTACCTCATTTCCATACCGCTTCGGTCGAACTAGCGTTGCTAAGAAGACCAACGTGTCAGTGGATGTGGAAGGATGATGCAAAGCGCAGATACGATAAGTATCAAGAACGGATTAGGACCACGAGCAAGCGTGCCTTCTCCGAATGTTAATACCAGCTCGTTACGGCCCGGGTATGGATGGATACAATAATTGAAGAGCTGGGGGAGGAATTTGATGCACTGGAAAACGAGAAGGATGCATTCGATTATGTACGTTCCCATATCCTTACCCGCATCTATGATACTCACGCTTTTTACTTGCCGAAAGAAAGCTAGATCTACACTGCCCGTACCCCACCGGCTGAGGGACGTGTCGTCTCAAGATTCATACTCCTTCCTTTTTCCCCTACTATATACAATTTCTCGTTTACTTATTTAAAAATTGCGTAGTAATCAATTCCTATTATATCCTATTTGATTTACGGACATTTCAGCGGTCCGTGTATAAGTAAATGCTGCGTCAGCGCCCAGACGGCGGCCAGCCAATGTGCGCATAGCGCAACGCGCGCTCGTTTGAGGTTACCTTCCTAATCGGGTAATCAGCCGACCGTCGTGGTACTCGCTTTCTTTCTGTTCTTGCTTCCTTTCCCCCTTCTCGCGCTCTCTCTCTGTCTCTCGTGGTCTCGTGGTCTCATTGTTCTCCTTCAAACTCACTGGTCTCGTGTCGGTGGATCAGGGTCTAGGTTTCAGAGATTCTGTAAGTCGTCGTTTGGTCCACACTGTGTGTCGCGTGCTGACTTTGTTACCAGTCATATTGTTTGTTCTATGCAACATTGGTTTTTAGAAAGGTATAGTGTATTATGTATTTTATTGGTTTAAGAGTTTTAAACCAGTACTGAGGCGGAGTTTATTTATTTTTACTAGGTATATTTTATCCCTTGTTTAATTATGGGAGGCGGCGCGGGAACTCAGCCCCTTCCCGCGGTTTCCTCACTCAACGCGCTCGGTACTGGCGTCTCGAAATCGAGACGTAAAGAAGTTTTTAAATTCAGGGTACGTTGTTTTCTTTTACATGCGTATCGCTAGTTCTCATTATTTTACCTAGTTTTTATCCCGGAACGAGCTTCTTTCTTAATGCCGAGCGTTGGATGGGTATGATCATCGACCCGACGAAATGTGCCTATAGAGGATATAGGCGCGAGCACTGTATTGTTAACGAAAACTTTGCGATCTCTTTATTGCGGTTCTTTATATGTAAATATTCCATCCATGTCCGTGGTCCTGTGGGTATGCTCTCGAATCGCCCACCAATCGCAATATCATTATTGACACCACTGCATCCCACTCGTGTTGCAGCTATCCGAGCGCTACTTGCCTCCTCCCCGCCTCAGAACCAACCGTCTCGAGCTCGAAATTCACGTTTCGAACATTATACAGCCTGTGTTCGTCTATTTCCCCTCTTCGGTTCTTCTCCCCTACGCTAAAATCCGTAACAGGTGTCTGTTAATCACATCTACATGCTGTAAAATCAATTGGCGCCGCTAAGGATATACGGTTCGTTGACTGGACGTACTTATGACAAAAATTGGGATGTTGTTGGGCCTTGGGTCTGCGTTAAGGTTTACCGTTAACGAGAGCATGGTATGATAGGCTTTTCCTTTCCTCAACTCGTTACACGTGTTTTCATGTATTGTACAGTTGAGGACAGTCAAAGTCAGCAAATTGTGTAGCTCTCCAATGAGATTTTTTTGCGAAAAACTACCTTCAGATTTGGATTCAGTGACCTCAAATACATCCAAAAAAGCACCTTACAAGTATTTCTCATGACTTTTTCATGTGGCCAAATTTTTTTGGATAAAAAATTGAATTGTGTGTACCCCTTTGAGAGCATGGGAATATAATTATGATACAAGTGCCTATGTGCTAGTGCAATACCAATGACTCATGAAGCTTGTTACACAAGAGGCTTTATATTCCCCTTGAATGGAGGTGCCTCATCAGAGCTGCTATTTAATAATATGACCTTCATCAAAAGTAGAATTGCTCAATTGTGGAGCAAGAGGTTTCATGAAGAAATCAAGCCAGGTTTGTCCTGCAAATTTCTTTTTGTAATGGCATTGTCTGTGAGCTGACTTCCTCATAACATCTAGGCCTTTAGTATATTGTTTAGGATGCTTTAATACTTGTAAGAATTATTTTTATTGTGTAAATTGTGCATTTACCTTTTCTTTGTGCCTCCTTCAACTTTAACAAATACAGCATGCGCCATATCAATCAGGGTCTCTGTAAGGGTCTCAGCATTTAATAAATCCTTATCAAGTGCACCACCATTGTCAGAGTCCATTACTGCCATGTCCTCCTTCCTCCAACCCACTCTCAAGCTGTCCAAAATCACTGGCAGCTCCTCATCTGCAATATCTACATGCATTTGATTTGTTGAATACACACACATCACTCAATGCATCTGAAGGAGATGGAGATGCTTGACTGCTGTTCCTCAAACCAAGTAAATTGGTTCTTTGTTTCTTTGGTGAATGACCTCAGTAGCAATCTTGGAATTCAGTAGTTAGTATACTTAATGTCACAGTGAACAATAGCAAATATATCTAGTGGTTCTCAATAGCAAATATAGCTTACAGGTGTCATTGCATATGTTTGTCAGCACCAGTGGCTGTCTTTGTGATTGATCGCTGTCGGTAAGCAGCGGGGGTGTGCAATGTTTCACCACCGGGAGCTTGATTGATTGCAATTTGAGTTGGCGCAATCAATGTATTCCTCTAAAATCAATTATAAGTATGTAGTTAGAAATCATTGAATATATAATTGGGATCTATCATGTGAAGTACAAAATCATTGAATATATAGTTGGGATCTATTATCCAAAGTGCGAAATAATTCAATAAACGGAATCAATACTGTAACTGAATCAATAAAAATCAAATCAATAGAAATTGTAATGCAATCATTTCGAATAAATGGTCCCCAACGATGATACCCACGTGTAAGTAGGGTTTTTAACCATATGTACTTAACCAGTAGGCTATTCGGTCTTGTATAGGTGACGCGCTTCACTGTATTTAACCTCTATTTGACTACTATTACTATGGACTTTGTGAAATGAAGCATGTTCCCTTATGTCTTCATGTACACATTGCCACAGTAGTTCAGTACATGATTAAGCTAAATACGAGTTCTAACATTATTTAGTGTTTAAATACAATAATTTATAAATTATCTAGCAGGAAACATGTAGATGAAGGGGAGGGAACACGGAAGTCTTTATTTCACAAAGTCCATAGTAGTAGTAGTCAAATAGAGGTTAAATACAGTGAAGCGCGTCACCTATACAAGACCGAATAGCCTACTGGTTAAGTACATACAGTTAAAAACCCTACTTATATGTGGGTATCGTCGTTGGGGACCATTTATTTGGAAGGATTGCATTACAATTTCTATTGATTTTATTTTTATTGATTCAGTTACGGTATTGATTTCAATTCGGACACAGTATTGATTCCGTTTATTGAATGATTTTGCACTTTGGATAATAGGTCCCAACTATATATTCAATGATTTCGTACTTCACATGATAGATCCCAATTATATATTCAATGATTTCTAACTACATACTTATAATTGATTTTAGAGGAATACATTGATTGCGCCAACTCAAATTGCAATCAATCAAGCTCCCGGTGGTGAAACATTGTGCACCCCCACTGCTTACCAACAGCGATCAATCACAATGATAGCCACGACTCTTGTCAGCATTGATGAACCACAAAACTCAGCTTTTATTTTATTTTTTACTCAACACCCACCACACAACCAGGCCCAATACTTTTTAAATGGTATGTTCATAACAAATGGAGGTCTTTGGCGATTTTTCTGAGAATTATGCTAATTATTTACATGTGGCCAAATTTTTTGGGCATAAAAAAACAAAAACCTAATTTTAGAAAGAACAGCTCGTAGGAATCTCATGAAACTGGTATGGATTGAAAGCTATTTGAAGCCTCTTTCAATTCCGAAGAAGTCCGAGGCAAAAAAAAATCATCTAATTTTTTTGCTGATTTTGACTGTCC
Organism: Cyathus striatus; assembly: GCA_025738555.1. NCBI lineage: Eukaryota > Fungi > Basidiomycota > Agaricomycetes > Agaricales > Nidulariaceae > Cyathus > Cyathus striatus. The sequence continues at coordinate 344,991 of JAOVFP010000007.1, forward strand.
TCAACTGTAGTACCATTTTTAATTGGACTTCGGAAGGCTGTTTTACTCTTCTTTGCCCTCAAGTGTCAAGCACCACTTAATTGGTACAAGTGCACCCGACTTGTGTAGCAGCCATTCCATTTGATAATTTCCACCTTTCTCTGCATCTTAATTATTCCTTCACTTCGCGAACTGCACTCTTCCAATGTTATATCTTTGACATCCATAAGCACGAGCCATGTGGTGGGCTTATTCTAGAATTGATATGCGCAGTTGGGTGAACACACCGCTGGAAAGTGCATACCTTACGTTACTGGAGCAAGTTAACGTTTTATTCTAATAAATGTCAGCTCAATCAGTATGTGAGATTGAACGCGACAGGCGACTTGAACAATATACTTACTTACCTCAACAGGCTCAACTGACCATTGACTTCAGTTAAAATTTCCTGCGGTTCACTTACCTCTTTATGCTATGCATATATTTTACACAAAAGTGAGTGTTGAGATTTGGCTGACAAAGCAGCTAAATCTATTGCCAAACAAGCCAATCACATTGGCCAGAACAGAATTGTAATTATATGATTGATCAGAATGAATTAGATATAATCAGAATATAGTATGATATTCTATAGTATAATACACTTCTACTCTATTGTACTATATTATACTTCACTGTATATTCAATCTTCCTGGTATATATACCTGGGTAGATCCACAGATGATAGATGATCTTTCTCCCTCCTACCATCACCTTGTCTCATCTCTCTGTGTGTAAACTCTCTGTTTATCTCTGTGTGACTCTGCTTGCTGCTACCTGCTCCTGATTTCTAACAGTGAGCATTAAAGATTACTGTGAGTATGCACTTAGTACAAAGTTAGATTGTAAGTTGTAGGATCACTTGGTACCTACATTTGGTCTCTGACCAGTGTCAATGATTCATCCAGGTAGAAGGTGTTAGAATCTGGGTGTTTGTGTTGAGGCACAGCCACATAGTTACATAAAGTAGTTACATAATTGTTCTCAGTATGTATGTGTGTCATAGCCTCTGCACAATACATGGCTTCATCTGTCACCATTATTGGTCTGTGTTTTCAATCTGGTCTTCCTCCATGGTCAGCTCTTCAACCCTCCCCTTCCATTCCTGACAGAAGGCCCAATTTCATTGTCTTGGTGTTGACAGGTATCAATTAGCTAGCCCATGTTCTCTTTCTGTAGTTGTCAGCTGTTATTGATGGTCCAGTATGTTGGGTCAGAGTGCATGTGGAAGACATGCATATGAATGGTCCCATGGTCACTGGCAAGTTATTGGTCCCAAGTTTCAGTTCTGGCACTTTTCAAAGTACATAAATGTACATATGACATGAATTTGATCTGGTCAAATTGATTACCTTGCTTGCCAAGGTATCTCCCAGGTGAAAATGGGTTCCACTTTTTGTCATTCATGTGATTTCTCTCACAGTCACATGTGCACCTCATTCTCACTCCTGCTCTCTCTCTCTCTCTTGGTGTCTATCCTGGCATATTTGGCTTGGGCTCAAAGGTTCCAACTGGCAATGGTGTGTAGGTCTCAGATGATGACCATGGTGGGCATGTATTTGGCTTGGGTGGTCCCAACTGGTGATGGCAGGTAGGTCTTGGATGACTGTGGTGGGTACATATTTGGCTCCAGTGTGTATTTGGCTTGGGCTTGAAAGTCTCAACTGATGATGGTGGGTAGGTGTCAGATGACTGTGGTGGGTCTGACCAGAGGGATAATACTGAAAGCAACTATCTGCTTAGAGTGGAGGGTGGAGATGCCTGGAGAACTTTCAGAAGTCCCTGTCACACTGTCCTCTCCATGTCTTTTTTTCTCCCCTCCCTCTCTGTTGGCACCTTGTGCAGGTTTCTCTCCCTCTCATGTCGTCATTGTCATTGGCACATCCATTTTCACTCCACATGTCCTCATTTGGCCTCATTTCATTTTCGACTTAGTACCTCTGTTATCCACCTTGCTCTTCCAGCACTCAAATCAGTTCACATGAAAATTCACATAATATTCACCAGAAATTCATGCAAAGTTTATATACAATACTAGTAGTAGTAAACTTCTAATGTATTTCATTGTGTTACTTACTAATAATAAAAATAAATAGAGAGCAATAACAATACACTCAGAGAGAATTGAACACCACACCACAGAGTGCTGACAAATGATTTTTCCCACAGTAACACACTTTACCACTACACCATGAGAGCTTGTATATAAAAATAAATTCCCACACTATATACCCCCCTTAACCCTCTGCTTTCTAATCGCTTTGTCACATGATGGATAAATCACATGACCAAAAAATATCGCACCATTGTTGATTCTTGATTCTTGCCACATCACCATCACCATCACCCACTCCCTGCCTCCCTCCCTCTCTTCCTCCCTCCCTCTCTCCCTTCCTCTTCTTTCTCTCCCCCCTCCTCTTATCTACCATGGCACCCTCAAGACTATATGTGGCAAAAGTGAGAGTGCGGGAAAGTGGGAAGCGTACAATGGGTGGAGTGGCAGGATGATGAGTGGGAGGGGCAGGGTGGTGAGCAGGAGGGGCAGGATGGCAAGATGAATGGAGCACATGATGAGTGGGTGAGGCAGGCTAGCACAGTAGATAGTGCACATGATGAGCACAGGGGGCAGGATAGTGAGCAGGATGAGGTGTGCAATGAGCAGAGGAGCAGGACAATGAGCAGAATGGGGCACCCAATGGGCAAAGGGGTGGGATGGTGAGCAGGAGGGCGAGATGGTGAGCAGAAGGGCAGGATGGTGAGCAGGAGGGCAGAATAGTGAGTGGGAGGGTGGGATGGTGAGCAGGATGTGCAGCACAGTGAGCAGGGAGGTGGGCAGTGGTGCAAGAGAACAGGGTGGGACAATGAGTGAAAGGGCTGGAAAGCCGCATATTATGTAATATTGCTTTTGCTTTGTAATATATAAATTAGTCATATGACCCACAAATAAATTCATTTTCTTCTTGTTTTTAAGTGAATTTTATCGAATTATTTGAGTGAATTTCACTTTAATTTTGTGTAAACCACATGAACATTCATGAACTTATGATCTTCAGAAAATATTTAATATCACATGAAGTTCATGTAATTTCAGGTGAATTTCATGTAAATTTTATGTCAAATAGGTGACATTCATGTGATATTCATGTGAATATGTGAATTTTTGGTGAATTTCATGTGAATTCATGGTGAAGGGGGGGGGAGTGTAAAGTACTGTCCCTTTGGCACATATGTATGACATGATACACAATGTTGTGCCTATTCAAGCCATATTCTACCCATCTGTCACCTTGATACCCAATGACACAGACAATTGCCTTGTGTTTTCACTCTTGTGCTGATTTATTCCCATATGCTGGTTGCAATGACTATGTCATCATGTAGAGTGTTCAGGAACCTATACCTGCCTCCTTACTGCTCTGCTTGATATGGTACAATGACAGCTGCAAAGAGGGCTAATGAGAGCATTGTGAATGGGTGTACAGTCATATTAGAGAAGGTTTGGTCATGTTGTATGAAAGTTTTCTGAGTTGTCTGAGGAGGATAGAGGTGGAGTGGAAGGAGAATGAAAGCCTGAGTCAAGGAGGTGACATAAGGTTGCTTGCTGAATGACTGGCATGTTCCAGCTGATAATCATTCACAAGGTGGTTGTCAAGATTGCATCTGTTCAGCAAAGTGTGCTCATAACCTCTGATGATGATATCATCAACCCTCATAACACTCCTCCTGTTCTCTACAACATCTTCATTGTCATCTCCTCCTTCAAGGGGAAGTACTGTGTGATGCTTTCACATGTGCTATGCAGAATGACTTCCTTCATGGCCTCTGATTGCTTTTTCTGTAAAGTCCATACTGGGAATGAGGCTAAAACAGTTATTATCTCTGGTGGCTGTCTTATGCTGATGGAGCCAGACTACAGTCGATGGGGTGCAGGGCTTACAGAAACTTGCATTCATTTGCAATTCCTTCATTATCTTCTCTGTTCCCTTTGCTGCTCCCTACACTCACAAGGAATCCATGCAGAAGAGTGAAAGAAGTGTGTCTGGTAGTGCTCATTATTCTTGATTGGATGCTGGATCCAGCACTGGGATTATGTTCAAGAAAATATGTCAGATTGGTACAAGGTGCATAAGGTCAGCTTCCTTATGCAGTTATAGCATCTATGTATCTGTCTGATTTCATCAAAATGAGTTATCAACCAGGTCACCCATAATTGCTTCATAACGATCTCTCATCCTGCAGCCTTCCTCACTTCAACAACTGTCAGAAGTGGTGTCTATCATCCATGAACACAACCTATCATGCATGGTTTATGATGAATATGATGGTTCAGTGGATGTCTGTGTAGTTTGGGCTAGGTAATGTCAGTCATTGTACAAAGTTTGGCTATGGTAACTAATCTTTGGTCAAGGCACAACTCAACACACTATGCATGATATATGATACATCTAAAAGATGGGGTACAATTAGTTATTGTTGGGGGTCTTTATGCTGTGAAAGTTTGGTATGTTCTGCAACCATCTATTCCACAAGGTCAAGAACCAATTTGACAGCCTTATGTTGCACTCTCCCACAGTTATCACTGGACTCTCACTGGACTCTCACTAGACTATTGAGAATCCAGTGAGAGTCTCACAATACAATTAGTAGTCTCAGTGAGACTACTCTCACTGTACTCTCACTTCTCAAATATGCATATAAAGTAAAATATATACATCTTTTTGGAGGGTTTCTAAAGTGATATTACAACTTGTCATTATAATACAACAAATAGCTATCACATTCAGCTATATATTTGTGATATAAGTCCATGCACTTGATATAACCCATCAGAGGTGCAATAAAAATCAAAACAAGATAAGACATGTAAATATGTCCATGCTCTTGACATGACGGGTCGGTGGGGCAGATAAAAATTGTGTTTAAAGATAGGAAGTGAGAGAAGTGAAGAAAGTGAGTCTTGGGAAAGGGTGGAAATGAAGTAATAGAAGGAAATAACTATATAGAGGTGGGAAGACATAACTGAAGGGGTTGAGATGCAAAAATTAGCAAATACAAAGAACTTAGACATCAATATCCAATCCATAATCTGCTATTCCTTCATCCTCTTCTCTGTCATATTCATCTTCTGCTTCCTCTCTGTCATATATATCTTCTGCTTCCTCTTCTGCTTCCTCTTCTGCTTCCTCCTCTTCCAAATCAGAATTATCAGATCCATCTTCCATAAGATCTTCATCATCTTGAGTACTGTTATTTCTTTCAAGTTGCTTCTTAATAACCTTTTGTGTATGAATAAATAGAAGTGCATGTATAGTCCAGTTGAAGTTAATGACAGTCATTCTGTTAAGCATGTTTTGATATCCTCCAAGCCATGCATTTAGTTGCTCACAAGCCTGTAAAGTACCAGTAATTTACACTCCCCCAAGAGGTCTGTATGGATCTGTACAGATCTGTACAGACCCATACAGACCTGTATAGATACCATACAGAATTTATATAGTAGCTATTATTATTATTAGAGGTGATTATTCTATATGGATTCTGTGTGGATTTATGCATTGCTGCCTTGTCACACATGTCAAGTGTAACCCTAGGTGAAAAGTGTCACACTATACAAAATCCATGATACACTCAATATATAGTATCATTCTCAATGCATAGTATCACACTTAATGCATAGTGTTATGCTTAATGTATAGTGTCACACTCAACACTTAGTGTCACGCTTAATGCAGAGTGTCACACTCATCACTTAGTGTTATGCTTAATGCATAGTGTCACACTCAATACTTAGTGTCATGCTTAATGTATAGTGTCACGCTTAATGCATAGTGTCACACTCAATGCTTAGTGTCACACTTAATGCATAGTGTCATGTTTAATGTATAGTGTGACACTCAACACTTAGTGTCACGCTTAGTCACACTCAATGCTTAGTGTCACACTCAATGCTTAGTGTCACACTCAATGCTTAGTGTCACACTCAATGCTTAGTGTCACACTCAATGCTTAGTGTCACACTCAATGCTTAGTGTCACACTCAATGCTTAGTGTCACACTCAATGCTTAGTGTCACACTCAATGCTTAGTGTCACACTCAATGCTTAGTGTCACACTCAATGCTTAGTGTCACACTCAATGCTTAGTGTCACACTCAATGCATAGTGTCATGTTTAATGTATAGTGTCACACTCAACACTTAGTGTCATGCTTAGTCACACTCAACACCTAGTGTCATGCTTAATGCATAGTGTCATGCTTAATGCATAGTGTCACGCTTAATGCATAGTGTCACATTTAATGTATAGTGTCACACTCAACACCTAGTGTCACGCTTATAGTGTCACATTTAATGTATAGTGTCACACTCAACACCTAGTGTCATGCTTAATGCAGAGTGTCACATGCAAGGAAATAAGTATAATAAAATTCTGTACAGAATTTTCAGGTCTGTAATGGGGAATTCTGAGGAATTCTGCATAATCTGTATGGAATTTTCAGAATCTGTGCGGAATCTGTACAGACCCAAAAAAACCTCTGCCAAAATGAAAAAATCTGTGCAGATTCTGCATGGATTCCGAAAATTCTGTATGGATTCCACATGGATCCATACAGAACACATGGCTAAGTGTAAAGAGCTCTAAAGTACCTAGTTTAGCACAATGTAGTATAAATTAAAATATAAGTAATTTCACTCACACCATGTACACTCACTAAGAAAGTGCTTGGTGGATAATACTTGGATGCAAGATGCTTCTGGGTGAAGTAAAGTAATGAGGGAGTGTCAAAGACTGATGCTCAAGAAGGAATACAGCTTAGCAAATGCTTTGATGCACATTTTGATGTGCATTCCTTAATCTCGGACTTAGCATGGGCTTAGGACTTCACACTTTGTGTTGCACTTAGAATCTCAAAGCTCACACAAATACTAAAGCACAATGCTAGATGGTATTTCTTGGGGTGCAGGAGACGCCCTCATACTACTCTACTCTACCTGTTAAATATAATACAGAACTATGGCTAGAGAAACTATATAGTTGATACAAATACAGTAATTTACACATTAGCTAAGCAGTAAGGTAGATGTTTAGACTGGATACAGGCGTCTGGGATGGACCAGAGTAAATCATGAAGATACAAACATATGAGCACCAAGAATGTGTCCCTATGGGAAGATAGTGAAGTACAATAAGCTATATCTGCAGGTGAGATGCTCCATATGAAGTCATGATGCTGCACGCTTTGACATGTGGAAATGGGAATTACTGAATAAGCCAGCCAGGAATGCTGGGTCTCAGGCTTGGCCAGGTGCCTATGGTGTGCTGATGCACAGCACTGGTACAACATGGTTAGATAGTGGCACTTGCCATGAGTCTAGTCCTCATGCCTTTTCCTATGATGCAATAACATGGCTTCGATAATCTATTATTAGATTAGATGTGCACTTAGCTCAATCTCTGGCCTTACTGGTAACTATTTCCCACCGATGTTGAGAATAAACTCTGACATTGGTGTTTCTATTCTTAGATGCTTTCCTACTTAGGCTAGTTATGTCCCTTATTAGTGTGAATCATTCCCATGCTAGCTAGCAGTCTGGGACCTCTACCTTAGCTACTAAATATAACCCATGTATATTATACTGTTTGTAAGTAGTGCATAGAATAATAGAAATAATGTTTTATAATAGGTAGATGTTGTGATGCCACCTGTGCATTTAGGTGTAAAATTGCACATTTCTACCATTTACAGTCTTAAATCTGTACACATTAATGAACCCCAGATAATAAATAAAGATCTATGGACTGCTACAAAATAGCAAGCCTTGTACTTATTGGCCTTTTATTTGGGTTAATATTCAACAGTTCATATCATAAAATATAGTACAAGTGCTTCTATGTCCAACCTACCATTAGCCTGGTGTGTAGGAAAAGATATTAAATATTGAAGGGACCGCTTTTCTGCCAGTCACATGACTTGTATATGTTTTAATTTCACTTTGATACCGCTAAGTTGTTTGTTTGGCATCAGGATTGAAGTCTAACAAATAGTCAATGACATAAATATGAATTAAAGAATATTTCAAAGTGATGTAGAATAGTCAATTCTTCATCAATCAGGATGATTTTGGTCTTGATCGGAAGCTAGAATTTAGTACATTCTATTCTAGTATGATAGGGAATGGTCTCACCGAAGCACAGGCCTGGATAAGAACAAAACATTAGATCAAAGACAACAATTTTATGATGATCTACCCAAAATGATCAATGATGAGACACTGTAGCATCTGAAAACCATGGGAATTGAACATTCTAGAGGATTCTAATGCCTCGGAGTGACTCATAGTCAAATAATAGCTAAATAAAGACACAAATAAGGACAGGGGATGTGTTTCAGGTAGATATATGTAGTATACAATGTCTGGGAAAATCATAATAATAGTTCTGGGCTTTGTATATTTAAGTAGGTACTATAGAGGGTAGAAAGGCAAGCAGATTCGCACCTTTCTTGCCCAGGTACAATAGGTATTGGGTAGTGGTTTAGGTCTTATTTGTTTCAAAGAATATAGTTGTTTTGGTTCGCATTTTGGAAAGAATTGAAGTTCTGAGACTCCAGAGAGGGCCTAGGACTTAGTTATTTCAATAAAGTGGTTCCATAAGAGTAAAGGGTTGCTCTTGTTTCGGTTTTCTAATAGCAAAGGGTTGTTAAGACATTTCTACAAAGTTTAAAGTAGTACAAAGGTGTATTACTTGAATTCTACAATAAAATTCTATTGCATTTCGATTCAAAGGCTTTTCAAACGATTTAAACTTGCATAAGACAATAAGAAGGAACACCCACCTTTCCCACAACTCGCACTTAAAGAGTCTTGTGAATTTTATAGTGAAATAAGTTGCAAACATAGAGCCAATTTCACTACTAGAACACAAGTACCCCTTTTCAATGTATGCTAGGTGTATTACCTGTATGCAAATATTAGATAAAGTTCTGTATTTATATGAATTTCTTCTTACCTGAGTATTGAAGGCTCTTTTATAATGTGGTCTTCCATTGATACACCTGACAGATGTACAACATGTATAAGTGTAATTTTTGTGATATCTATATAATATAAGCCACTCACTTGCAATCATAATTGGATTACCTAAGCATTGGAGTGAGGTCTGAACTGCCAACAATTGTGCTATTTATAGACACCACCACTAAGGACATAGAAAAAACACCTAGAAAGCAATAGTGATTATAATAAGAGATAGAGCAAGAAAGTGTGTATATAGAACCCCAGTGGCACTGGATCCACTGTAAGCACATGGTAACATGACATGTCTAGATCACAGGACAGTTCCCCCAATGCTACACATCCAAAGAAGCTGGAAAGAGCAAAGTGCCCATCAAGCGCCAATGGCCAGCATCATCACCTGGACTCAATCCCAATCAGTCCTTGGCATCTTGCAAAATAGATCTCACCCTGATCTACTGATCAAAGCAAATGGACCATATACCCAAAGCCATGTTTGCCAATGGTTCTATCTTTAGGCCCATGGCACAACAGGCATATAGGAATGCACATCAGCAAATAAGCACATCCCTATTATCCTGCGCACCTGTACCCTTCAAGGCAATATGACCAATGCTCACCTATCCAGACCTTTGTGCATGTCCCTCCATCCAGTGTCATAGTTAATTACCTTATCTAGACCTATGTTATACCTGTACAGTACCTAAGAATTCTGCTTTTTCAGTAGTATATAAGGCTCACAAACCTGCTCATGTATACAGAAGCAATCCTGTATCAATTCCTTCTGCAATCAGTGCTATTTAGCATATTTGTGACAATCTATTCAATTTCCAAGTGCAAAAGCCCAGTGTGATCTAAGCCCTCCCAGGACCTCAAAGAAGCTTAGTTTATTATTAGTGATTACAAGTGTTATAGATTACAAGTGAATATTATAGTGTGTTCATCCCTCCCTTGCCTGGAATTACCTTGTGTATTCTGAAGATATTCCCCCAGACTCACCCCTGCTTGATTGTTAGCAAGAGTAAGTGATGACCCTTACATAGTTTTGTAGCTATTACTCCCTAGTAACCCTCATTTCCCTTTTACCATGAATATCATTTTCCACTACAACCAAGTTGGATGCAGATCCATTTAAAGGTGCTGGGTTGCACCATTTGTGACATGTATAATCAGTTGTTCTATGGTTAATGTAATGATATGAGTCAACAATAAATCTGGTTGTTAGACTTCAGATTCTCCATGCACCATGTAGCACAGCATTTTTTAGCACTACACATGCTTTGTCAATACAGACATAACTTGGATGAGATTCAAGAGTTGGACATACATGATCTAAAAATCTCATAATATTTCCAGGTCCCTCAGATTTTGTGAACTTTGTCCATGCAATGACTGCTCCACATGGTGCACATAATGTTTCAACACAGTAAAATCAAGGAGCAGTAAAGTAATGGTTTCACTCCTCATGTGGTGCAGGAGCATCATCATGAGGCATCACCTGCTGGTTTATGCAAGGAAGCCAATCTACTTGTTCCTCTTCACTTCTTTGAATAAGTCTTATTCCTAAAAGTGTTTGTCGGCCAAATCTTACAAGATGGTTGTGCCATCATGACTGATGATTAATACATGTTTTAGAGTTTTGTTCCTTGGGGTTGTTACATGATTTTATATGACATAAATGACCATGTATAGCTTGATGATATATACAAAATACACCTGTTATCTCATTTTCTAAACTGTTATCACAGTTCTCATATGCACAATGTCTTGGGCCCATAATTATCCCATCCATAACAACCATATTTACTATTAGTTTTTCACTTTGATTTGATTGATTTGTATTTGGTACTCTACTGGATAAATCACTAGACAGTTCATTGTCAACATCCATATTATTAGTTGTGCTGTTGATTTGTCGAATTTGTTGCCAAGTGCTCTAGCTTCTATTTCCTCTCTCATGGATTGATCAGCATCTTCACCCTGTAAAATTGGAACTGTTTGATTTTCATCAATTCCAGCTACTGCTGCTGGAGTATCATCAGTTATTCTGTCTGGAGTACTTTTATATTCATGTGTACATTCACTACATGAATGATCTTTAGCACATGCAATAATTCCTTCCTGTCCAAGTATTTCAAATGCTTTTCTAGTTAACTCTTGTATATCATGTTCATCAGATGTTATAACAAGTGTTTTGTCATTGTAAGTAGCTACTTGTCTTGTACTTTCAGAAATGAATGCTTGCCAAGTTTGTCTGCAAAACAGTTTAAATGCTGATTCTCTAAAGCATTCATTCCAAAATTCTGTAAATGCACCTGTAGATGCATGAAAATAATAAATTCCTTGCAGAACAACATTTGTGTAGCATCTGTCTGCCCAGACTTGCTGTCCAAGCTTTACATATTTTGCAGAGTTTTTTAGTTTTTTAATCCTTTTACATGTGTGCCATTTGTATGCTTTACACTTTTATGATCTGCATAGTAAAATGAATTACAATGCTTGCATTTCCCTTTCAGAACATAGGCACTACTATAAGGATGCATTCCTTTTATAAGTGTTACACATGAAACATATTGTTTGCAAACATCTTGGTAAAGTGGTGCTTGATCACATAATTGTGTTGAACAAGTATAACAGCTTGCACAAATAGTAAAGACTGGTTCAATTTCTGTAGTTTCTACAGAGTTTAGAGAATGACCTTTTATAATTGGATCAAGCATTAAAATTGTTGCAAATGAATCAAGTTTTGAGCCCAATGCATTTATTTTCTGTATATTGGTTAAATTTCCAGCAGCAGCAAATTCATCTTCAGTAAATAGATAATTAATTTTATCATTTACATCTCTTTGTAGAACTCTAATAAGAGCATTAATCCAACTTGTTGTAGGTTTTTTATACACTTGTTTTTGGTATCCATGAAGATTCAATAGATCTGTATTATTTATTAATGTGAATATCAGTTTGAGTACCACTGCTAGTGTAATGTCTTCATGGAAGTTGTTGGTGATAAATTCAGAAAAATCTGAAAATGCTATTTCTGGAAATGGATCTTGTACTAGAGATGCCCATGCTTTTGGAATGCATGATATAAAGGCATAAAATGTGAAAAGCCAAATAATAGAGCACCAGAAACTACAGAATTCCAAGTTAGCTTATTATCCTTGCAGAATTAAACAAACACAACAAGATATATGTATTTGAACTACAACACAAAGGAAGAATAGTTTAAGTTTAAAATGTACATATGGGATACTTGTTGAAAGTATAAGTAAAATATAATATGAATTACTCTATGTTGTACTTGTTGAAAATACAACATTGAGATAAATACTAATGAAGATAAAACAAGTATACAATGGAAAACCTCAAGTCCATACTGTTGAAGTAAAATATAGTACAAATCTTGCATACTTGTTGAAAGAATGTAAGATCAAAAGCAATTGATATAGAACTTACAGCCCATACTGTTGAAAGTAGGACTTAAGTTGAAAAAGAAATATTGTATAGTCCATACTCCTCTCACTCTCTGTGGCTATGGAGACATGTGAGAAGTGGGGAGAAGCAGGGAGGATGCCTGATGAACGGACAGGCTTGTTCAGGTGAAGGCTATCGTTATGCGTTGTGGTGGTATTGGCAGACCTGATAGCTCGGAATAGGGATGGGAATGATGTACGCCACCATCCTAGACAACGCATATGTGCTTTCCCTGCTCCTTTGCACGAACTTATGAGTGATCTGCAATGTTATGCCTATTCAAGCCGTATCCTACCCTTCTTCCACAGTGATACCCAATGACAAAGACAATCAACTTGCACCTTCACTCTTGTGCCACCTTCCTTTCATACGCCGGTTGCAACGCCTACGTCGTCACGTAGAGCGTTCGAGAGTCTATACCTACGTCCTTCCCTACTTCACCTACTCAACCTCCGAATTAAGCTAGGGAGAGCGTTGCTAGTGGACGTACGGTCGTGTTGGGCTCCCGGAGGAGGTTTGGTTGTGTGGTATGAAAATTTTGTTCGAGGAGAATCAAGGTGGAGTGGAAGGAGAATGAAAGCTTGAGTCGAGGAGGAGACGACGTAGGGTTACTTACTGGACGACTGGCGTGTGCTCTCTGACAATCGTTGACGAGGTGGACGTCGACATTGCGGCTGTTCAGCGAGGTGTGCGAACCTCGACCGAATCGACCCCTGTACAACTCTATGTAACCTGCTTGCTCTCGCTCTCAACTGACGTCAGCTGGCTTCTACCAACATCTCTATGGTTTTCAAACACACACCTGTATATCGAAAACAAACTCTGGAAATGGTGACTTCGATGGGGTGGCTTACTTATTCGACGGGGATTGGGAGTTCGAAGTCGATGTTTCTGAAGGTGTATTGCTCCTTTCTATATCTTGTTCTCATCCACTCCACTCACACCTTCTATCTCAAAGTCCTGCCGTGTTCGTTCTGAACTACGCTCAGGGTATCCCTAGCGTCAACCTCTTGTACTCCTCTTGCTTCGGCCACGCTCGATCCTGTAAACCTCCTAGGGCAACCACGACCTTCGACTATGGATACGAAGCCGTTTCTCGTGATAGTTTTGTGCTCCCGCTGGATATCTTTATCGACATAACCAATCCATATTCTCTCCGCCTTCGAGCGGATGACAGCAACCCTTCGCATGCTACTGCTCATCTTCCAAATACGATCGAACTATATCTTCTCACACCTTCCCAGCACCACTTCGCGCTCTCGTACCTCTCGATGCATCCACCCATGTCAACCATTTCTGACATTGCATGACTCGCTCTTGTTGGTAAAGCAAGGGTAGTCATACTGGATATGATGAGTTAGTGGATGGTTCTAGGTTAGCTCTGGCAGTTCGGTAAGATCATCCATTTTCTATAGTACGCTTGCAACCACTAACCTTCGTTCAAGGCACATCCAAGTTTCGAATTGACTGCGCTCTAAGCACGATATATACATTGAAATGGAGTTGGAGTTAGTCAGGTTGGAGCTAAGCTGGGGGGTCTTTTTGCACTTGCAGTTTGGTATGTTCAACTACTGCATGTTACACAAGGACGAGAACTAATTTGATGAATATCGCAGCATTGTGTATGGGCCTCATACCGTTTGACCTAGGGGAAGAACCACCACCCGCCTGTAATATCTGCTGGACACTTCAAGAAGGGAAGAAGATTATGACTTCATGTCCTCGTTACAATGTGTCTCCTTGCATTCACGTTCAGCTTATGTATGTCTAAGAGAGGGTGGTGAGGCTGCCTCTGCGTCTGACACTGCAGCGTGACGTAGCATTCCATTTACAGAATCGAGCTGAGACTGAAGGAGAGGTGACGCTCCCACTTCGGTGCTGCGTCCTCCCTTGGCATCGCTCATTGCGTTCGACTGTTAAGACGATGTCTTCCATTGTGTGATACGGAAGAGTCTGTTGTTCTCCTTTGCATCAGTTCCTTTGGCTGTTGATACCCTTCTGCCCTCGCCGGCCGTTACGTTCGTTATGATCTACCGCGGGTTTTCACTATTCGTTCGAAATGTAGTCAAGTCGGCTTTGATTTAACGCTAGTAGTATGTATTTAAGTCTTTTTCGTTGAGGACCACAAACAAAGTTGGCATTTAAACCATCATAACGCATATAAATGTAAGGAACAAATTGACATTGGGCGGTAGCACGATTACAGGGCAGTGTTCACATAAGTATTGTACGATGTAAAAACATGAAGACAAGTTACAACAGCTGCTTCACAATGATTTAACAATTAACAGAAGATGGTTCGAGGGTAACGTCACCGTATGGGTATTCTGAGAACCAAACCAGCAGAGGGCTCTACCCTCTGGCTTAGATGCAATGGACCGTCCGTCCGCGTTTCCACAATGTGTATATTGTTGTGTTTCGTACATCCCATGTGAAGGGTCGTAACCTTGAGATACCGTTAGTGAAACTGGTGGTGTGCGAGGTGACAGGCCATGCAGTAGGTGCTGCTCGAACCTACGCTAACATTGTCGTCTTTACAACCAATACAAAGCTCGGTACGTCTTTCGACTCGCATCACCTCCAACCAATTTGGTGCTCGAGTTGTCATCTATCGAAGTCTGCAATCTCGAAACGCAGGTATTGGGTGATTCGAACTCGAGCTTCACTCTGACATTGAACAGAACCCAGTTACCAAATGGCTGAACTCGCTTGGAGGGAACCGAGAGAGAGTACCAAGTCTTCGACTCCAGCGGGATGATGCCACGTGACTCGCTCTCTCTCCCTCGTACCACCAGCCCGCAAAAAGTATCTTCGAAGTAAAACCTCCCTCGCGTAGAGGTTTCGCAAAATCACCCGCCCGCCGCGCCCTAGAAGAAGTGACATAGCAAACTGCAAGCATCAGACAAAGATTCCAACTTGACCCAAGATCAGTGTCTGAGCTGGGGGCCTCCCAGAAAGATCAGTCAAGTTGTGAGATGTGCACTTCGTGCACAGCCTCACCCACACCCTGCAGGCAGTAGCGATTACTTAAGGATATCCAACTTATCAGCCACCGTTTTTTACTTTACTACACGCGATAGCCATAATTATAAGAGCTCACACTACATATATTTACACATACAGCATTTACTACATAGAACGAAAACCGATAGCGAGAGTCAAAGATGAGTGATCACGAGCTATCGTCCAACATTCATCCTGGACCTTGATTCACCGGAGGGTTCTTCACCATTACCCGGACTGTGGTAGCCAGCATACATCCTTCCAACCTGCTGACGGTAAAACCGCTGTAAGCCTGTATATGGCGTTGCTCAGCACGAAGAGACCAGAGTAAGATACCACGCAGCACCGTCCTCTCTCCGCCTGCCTCACTTCATGTGCGCGCATCCTCGTAGACTTCAGAAAGAGAGGGAAGATCGAGACGTTGTAAAGGTGGTTGCCCCTTGATCGAAGGTTAGTGGTTGTAACCGTACGTTAGGAGATGACTGTCCTTACCCGCTTGCCCGAAATAACCCAGAACGCAGAGTACACATCATCAACCACGCACGACTGTGCATCTTTAACCAGTAAGATAATATCATGAATTGCCAGCTAAATTGTAAATTGGTAGTGTGCTGATGTGATATAGGAAACTATGCGGGCGGTGGAGTGACCATCGTAGGCGTAGAGAGCGAAAGCAGTTCCATAGTGGTGATCGAAGATGCCTCACGCGAAAGAATGAACAGTAGGCGCTGCGAGGGGTATGATTGAGGAGCGAAGATATACGACACTGAGGTGGTACGTGAAAAAGTGCAACTGGTCCATGTTGAGCGGTTATACTGTTCTGAATGGCCTGTTGGGAAGGGTGGTCGTAGTGTATAAGGTGCAGTGAAGGATGGTGCGGTTTGAGTATCAAACAGGTGATTAAACATATACTATGAGGCAAATACATGTATAAGCACAAGGCAGAGAAAGAAGAGACGGGAATAAAGCGTACCTGTCGTGATTTTAAAGCACTAAGAACACTTCAGCCTATCCTGCCCTCTGAATTTGGCTGTAGCTAATACGAGTACATCGCATAAAGACAGTATTCTGTGAAAAGAGGAAGAGTTAGTGTACGAAGTACTCGGAAGTAGGGATGAGCCAACGCAATAGCCGTGAATCGACAACAAGGAAGAGCTCAAGGAACGCGGAAAGCGGAGGAAAGAGACAATGCCTACCTCGTACCCAGCATCTACTGCTACTCCCCCCTCTACACCACTTCAACATCTAACATCTCCAGTCTGCCATGGTCGACACACGACAAACGAACTCCAGCCTCCAGGACCTAAAGCGATTTGGTGTTACATGTCGTCAGATTCATGTGTTTTGTGATCTTTTCGGGCTGCAAGAGTACTCGGAAACGATAACGGAAGCCGTTTTGGAGGAAGTAGATGCAATCCGCAACCATTAGGACTCTTCATAAGCCCAGAAAGAGGTGAAGGCGATCACGACGACGCAGAACGGAAGGAGCGTTACGAGAATTGATGATATCAGCTTCGGCGACCATGAGCCCACTTTGCTGAATAGGCGCAACATCGACATACGCAAGAGGTGAAAGCGATCGAGACGATATAGAACGGGAGGAGCGCCACGAGGGTCGATGATATCAGCTTCGGCGATCATGAGCCCACTTCGCTGAATAGACCCATCGTCGACGTACGCCTCGTGAACCGTCCTGGACTTCCGAGCCTCCACTCCCTTTCGCTCCAGCTTGATCAACAAACCCGACAATTCCCGCACGGCACAATAACTACAACCCGCATCACAATCCTACACGCTCCAGCACCTATCTCAATCATCGCAGGCCTCAATCAATGCCCATCGTAGCATATAGAGCATAGAAGGAAGCAGGGTCTTGCGCTAAGTAAAGCGTAGGAGTTGCAAGAGGCGCATATAACGAAGACGATTCGTGTCAGAGGAAACACGTGTGGTGAATGCAACGATCCTGCCTTCGTGTTCTTAGTGGGAGAGTCGTAGGGTGGTTTTGGTTGTCGACGTGGATGTCATGTGTAAGGCACCGAGGAGGATGTATGAGATACGTGAGCTGGATGATAAAGATGGCCCCTAGTTGAATAGGCACGACGATGCCGTTCACCTGGTGCGTACGTGTGAAGGAGCGGTGCATGTTCGTCGTCTAGGTCGAGAGCTAGCCTAGATCCACCCTACATCGTCTTCTTTGGCCCTCGACCTTCAATCTTCCTTTCACTCCAACTTGAACTAGAGAGGCGACATGTCCACCACACACACTTGCAATGATAGCCATCTTAATAACACGGGGTTCTTATCCCTACTACTATCACTCTCCTTCGCACGTCATGTCGTACGTAAAGAGAGGTGACGGCAAAACAGAACGTACTGAGGACGTTCAAAGTGAAGGTGTGAGTGTTGCGAGGAACGTTTTGAACGGAAAAAGTATCGGTGTTGAAAGCGGCGCAGGGATGGCATGCGTTGAAGACCTAACTTCTCCAACCTGGTGGGTTATCATCTTCGAAATGACCCAGTTTAGGCCTGGGACGAGTGTAATCGTTTGATTACTGTAAGACAGTTGCAGTTAGAAAAGAGGAGTAGAAGAGTAGAATGGAGACTAACGCACCAGACCCCATATATGAACCATTTCAATCCACCCCGGTCACCGAGTTCGACTGTGGCTGATTCGACTGAGTAAGAAGACCCGGCGTTGTCCTGTCAGAAGAGAGAGAGTTAGTGCACGCAGTGATGGTAGATCGACCGGCAGTGAAAGTGAAAGGCGGGCAATGTATCGACGGCGAACAATGAAAAACGAAGTGCAGAGCGAAGAGACAGTGCATACTTTAGATATACCCAATGCCACTTTCTCTCCTTTCTCTACTCCATCTCATTACCCATTAGCTGCAGCTGCCAGTCTTCAACATGCGAACGAGAACGTCGAGGATCGTGCGCATGATGTCAAATTGGTGTACATTGCGGTGTCCTCAAGCATGCTCATCGGCCGGTTTGTACGAGTAACCATATCAACATCGAGTGATTCCATTTGTGAGATAGAAGGGATAACACTCCGGAGGTTGTCGTGGTCGTTGGCGTCGTGAGAGGTTGGACCAAGGTTGGAGGCATGACGAAAAACGGTGTCAGTGTTTCGCTTAAGAACAGCGTCACCGGCTGCCACCGGTTGATCCCACGGAGTGATGGTGATAATTATGGAAAGTTGGCCGCAGGTCCTCGGCTATTTGCTTAAGTAATGTCAAATTCTCGCGCCCTCCCGCCGCGGCTAACTTGCCAGATTACGTTATTGCCCACCGTGTAAAACATCAGTAACACCTGTAGCGTCGTACTTTAATTGTATATATTATCTTCATCGTAGTAATAAGCGAAGGTAAAAATTATTCTAATTCAGTGGACTTGGAATATAACTGTTATTGTAAGTAACAAGCTTACACCCAGTGTCGCCGTACTACATTCATTCTTCAACATGTAAACTAAATCTACTACGTACCTTTGTATAACATAATGAGAGTCAATAGTACTACATGCTTAGCATATTATTGCATACAATGTGGTATACACCCCTCACATTTGCTTGACACATGTGCAAAATACTGGTAAAACATGCATGTGATCATTTAATTTAATATTACTTTATGATTCAATCTATGCGGAAAAGTAGTTTGTATGAGATAATATAACGGGCACTAATAGTTAAAATACCTCACGTCATGCTCTGAGGGGGTATACTCAATTGCTAGTCTGCTACTTACAAGAAGTGGCAATTAGTGGCAGGCTTTCTGCAATAACGATATAACTTACAGGATATAAAGTCAAATGTTTCAAAAGCAGATAAATATTTCACTGGTAAATGACGTAAATACTCGAAATTTATAACAACATAGCGCAAGTAATCAGTGGGAGGTATTATTCCAGCCAACTGGACCAAAAGTGCACCGATTGCATAATTCTTTCTCAAAGAAAACCCATTTTCATAGGGGCCTAATGTAACTCACATCATATATAACATGCGAGCAAATTTTGGTAATTTCATATACTCAAAGTAGATTACGACACTAGTATATTAACGTCACTCTGCATAGTTCAGAGAAAGGTTAAGATGCCAAAATCAAATGTTTAAACTGATTGTCTATCAAAATATCCTATTTTATAATTAAATCTTTGTAACTCCTGGATCATAACTACTTTAAGATTGCATATACAAAAAATCACACATTCAAGTGACAAGTTTGAGACCCAACGCACTTGCAACGCACGGAGTAGGAGGCGTGGGAACAGTGGATTAAGTGCGGCGGGTGTACCAGCTAAGGCGCAAAGGGCGCACACAGCTCACGTAACTACGGAAAGCAACCGGAGAGAGCAGGCCGAGCAGATTACTTGTTTTAGAAAGATCTCTGTTTGATCTTGATCCGATAAGTCGGAAGCGAAACACTGACACCGTTTTTCGTATATGCTCACCAAGGTTGGACGTCGTTGGAGGCGGAGTTTAAGCCGGCACTCCGGCAGTCAACGGTCTGGATTTCTGTGTCTCGGTGACCATCTTCTCCCCGCCTTTCCGGCCTTCAATTTCTCTATCTTGCTGTCTTGCTTCTTCGTTGCTTGCTTTTTTCTCTCCTCGATGACTCCATGACTTCGACGGCGACGTGATGGCATTTGGAGAAGACCCTTGACGATTCATAGAAGCATCTGGGGCCCAGGAACACTGCAATACTTATTTGCTTTTTCATCGAAAAATGAAGCAGATGCACCAAGTCGCTTTAGGACCTGAAGCTCCTCCGCTCTCGCGTGCTGAGCAGCTTCGGCTGCAGTTATTGCAGATTGAGATGGAGGAGGGAGAAGAGGAAGCGTTGGGTATTACTAAGGTAAGCGCTTACCATTCTACATTCTTAGCTACATTCTTCATTCTTCGCTGTCGATTGAGCGTCTTCCCCCTTTCATTAATCACCATTTGCTTCTTCGACTAACCCTTTTCTTACAGGAACAGCGTCAGATTCTCCTGCGCACTTTCAAATCGGTCAAAATAGAATTCAGTGACCTCGATGGGCTGAAGTGGATTCCTGCGGCTTTACGAACTCGACAGGTCCGTCTCTCCCTCTTCACTTTCCTCTTACGTATGCGTGCTTAGTCTTACTCCAAAACTAGTGCTTGGATGTGCATGCACATTCTCGTCCGAGATCTAAACCCCATCCTCTCCCTTTACACCTCTCACACCATCATAATGTTGCCATTTCCATGCAAAGTAAACCGAGCTTGGTCAAGAAGAGGAAGATGGCACACAGTGGGTCTGTTAGATTGTTGCATACTGGTATGGGTATGGGTATGGCGTCAGTTATGACTCATGTTCAAGTGTCTGCATATGAGAGTTCACTTGATATGCCTATGCCTTCACCTAGAGCGTCTCTGGCTCCTTCTTTGTCGTCCCCGCTACCTTCGCCAATTCCAACACCCACCATGATGCCCACAAGGGAGAGTCATTTCAAGGAGACTTGGTAGTAGATGCCGAATGAATTCGCTCACGTGAGGAGTGTGACGATTCTGGTCTATAGCATTCGAGGTGAACGAAGGGGTATAGGGTTCAAAATACACCATCAAGATTGGTGCCAACTTTCTCACTGCTAACTGATGGCTCTAAGAGGAGCAATTACATGATATTGATGTGTTGCTCCATGCTACACTGCCTTCACTTCAAGTGCTACCGGTGTTGACTTTGCCATGGTCATGTTCTATGTCTACTGTGGGACCTGTGTAGGGTGTTGCTCATTCTCGACTGCCCACTTTGATGCTTTCTTCATTGTCTATGTGTATGAATGGTATCAAGCAGGGAGTGGTGCTGGCAGAGAGACTTGGTAGTAGATATTCTTCTACACTGATCATGTGAGGGGCATGGTATACTTTGCTTTGAGCTTTTTGATGGAGAAGTATTGAGATATGATATTGATTATACTGCATGTTTTTCATTATCTTTGGGTTTTAATGATGGAAAAGATCTGGTTAGTTGATTATCAAATCAAATGATTTATGATGGGTTGGGTTGGTATATTTGTTACTTCTACTATGAGCTATGTATGATCACTGGCATGAATCAAGGTATTGGTAAAGGAATGTAATTATCCTTTAATTGTCTAGCTTGTTACACCTCTTGCAGAGTTAAACAAATAATCATGGTGGTCATGTGGATCTACATTTTGCTGTTGCTCTGAATGGTGCTCACAAACTTTGCTAATACATTATATCTTTCTTATTGGGTTAGTTCATTAATTCATCCAATATGATATATTGTGAACATGTTTTAAGTTACCATTATTATGAGTGCAGGTAGTGTTTAACACATGATTATCTGTTCTTTTCATTTACTTATAATGTCATTACATGTCAAATTGCTATGTAACACACAACAAAATATCACAATTCAGATATATAAAAATGAAACATAGTGAACAAAAGATTTATAGGGAAGTTCAAAATTGTAACATAACTGTAAGTATTTAGATATAATGATGTACTACAATGTATATAAAAAATGAAACAACCAGCCCCATAATAATGTGATAAATGAAAAAAAAATATCAAAATATCTCTCTGTTTCATCCTCTACAGTCATCAACCATTACACATGACAACAAAACTTGAAGTTGTGATTCCACATTATCTAGTACATATTCTACTATAAAAATTGTACATATGGATAGATACAATCATATAGAATCACTTTGTATATTTTTTACCACACTGTGTTTTAGTAGGGAATGAACATTCACAAAATAGTTGAGGGGACTGGATTCTGATCAAAACCACGTGGTGTGACAGCCGCTGATGGCAATACAGTTTATTACAAACACTTCAAAATTAAAGATTGCCGAAGTCCAGATCATTAATATAAACAAAACCTCCTTGTCTCGCAACACTGAGCACTTCAGATTTCTAGTGATATCAGAGAACATAGATGCACTTTACTCATAAAAACATTTATACAGGTTTAATACATTGAATCATAGCTACTTATGCTATAAAACAGTTAAATTAGGTACCTTTATTGAGTAATACATGCCATGTATTTTTTGGAAATCTCATGTTTGGAGTAACTCTCCAACTTAATTTATGTGTCATATATCTATTTCAATATATATCTGTAAAAATACTGTTGGAACTCATTACTGGGATACTAGGCCTAAAAATACAAAAAGAATTGTAGTGATAGCCATAGATTTGATGTTAGGAGAAGTCAATCAGTTGGGTTTGTCACGTAGGGTGGTGTGTCACATTGGGTGGTTGATGACTGTATTGATAAAGAGCAAACACTTGAAGTTTCTTTTTTCCTGATAGATGGAAAATGATGGTCATTGTTTTCTGAATGCTCATGTTATTTGTCTTCTTTAATAAGATCAGTAAATGCCAATTCATTTTCATCAGGAAAAATCTCATTGGCCAATTTAGAATAATAAGTATTATAAGCAACACCCTTACTTTAAAATTGCTAAACTTCACTTATTTTTTTATCTTATTTAAGCTTTTTATTTCTGGTTAGGACAGAATAAGTAAAGGCATTACCTTAAAATTACTAAAATTCACTTATTACTTACCTTATTCAAGATTTTTATTTCTGGTTAAGACACAATAAGTAAATGGCATACTAAAAACTGGCTAAATTGTATTCATACACAGATAAATTTGCACATGATTGTATTGGTGTATGTTTTCATCAAGTTTTCATGCCTGTTTCAGGCACTTAGCTTCCATGGAAAATAACTATTTCATTTTCAATGTAATTCTAGGAGGAGTGGATAAGTACATGAACTGAGTACAAAATATCAATTAAATACTGCAAGTCAACAAGAAGTCAGGACTTCATTGTAACTTCATAATAGTGTCATAAGTCATTTAAAACCCTGCCCAGGGTTCTCTTGGACTGATCATGTGACTTGCCACATTAACATGCCAGCTGTTTGCAACATGTCAGCATTTCAGAGTCTGAACTTCAACTTTGCCTCAACAAACCATTGCTACCATCCATTCAACTACCATCCATCATGCTCTCTTACTCTGCTCCTGCTTCTCCCCCTCTCTCTTGGGCCCTCCACATACAAGAGGGACTTGTACTGTGAGCTGTCTCTCAGCTGCATAGTGGGCTCACATCTTTCTCAGTGCCTGCATCCTTGGTGCCTTTCTCTCTCAGTGTTCATCTCTCTCAATGTCACATTGTCAACTCCACACCCACCTTAACATCTACACCACATCACTCAGTGCTCAAGGTGCACATTGTTACCAGGTACATCAGATCCATCAACGATCCTCAATGTTTCACTGCATCATCTATGTGTTGTAGACATCCATGTCATTCATCAAGACATATTCCTCCACAATGTCATCTCACTCACAACAGCCCCTCTTTGTCACATCATCAAGCCCCCCCTCTTCCCTCATCCTTCCTCCCCCCACCCTGTCCTCCCTTGCATCGTGAAAATAACAATGCCATTGGTAAGAACAGCATTGAGGTTACATTGTCCAGCCCCCCTTCTACTTCCCTATCCCCTGCATATTGATGATGATACTGCTACTAGCAAGAATACTGTTGAAGTCATGTCAGCCAGTCCCTCTCCTTCCTCCTTCCTCCTTTGTGTCACAGCATCAATGCCATATCATCTAGCCTCCTCCCTCCTCCCCTTGTATACAACCGCTTCCATTTGCCAAGCTACTCCCCCCATGCCATGCCATCTGTCATCATCACTGTCTTCTCAACTATCCTGAACATTAGACAGCCTTCATCAATTACAGTTTTGTCTAACATGATGCTTCACTTCCCTCTCCCTTGTAGCTACCTGTTGAATGTGGAATTAAGGAGTATGTTGAGAAATGCTGGTTGTGGTATTGTTCATGCTAGTTATTATGTAGTTGCATATATATCCTGAATTAATTAATTCTATTTTAAATCTATGCAGAACATAAGTGAATTAGTGTATTTAAAGTATTCTAATGCAAGAAAATAAGTAGCCAAATCCATCCTAATGATATATGGTAAGTATCTATATGCTACATATTTAAACCTAACATTGCCTAAACTAAACTAATACTACCTTATAACTTATTCAATAAGGGAGGGGGTAAGTTTATTTAGCTAATTCTCCTTATTGAACTTATTGTCACTTATTATGTCTTTTTCAGTGCAAATATTAACTAAAAATCCACTAATATTGCTAATATTGCAAATGAGGTATTTCCTGATACTCTTCTTTTACAATATCAGAACTTTCTGATAAATGATCAATAGGAAGATCAAGGTGTCTGGGAAGTGTTGGAGATCCAGTTTTACATTGACCCCAATCAGATCCATGAACAAAATTTGTGAAATCAACTTGACACAAGTTGTAATTTGGCAATATTTGAACAGTATCAGGACTACACAACTGTTTCCTGCTATTAAAAGGAACCCAAAATAGTGTATTTTCACTTCTATCTTTCACCCACCCATCTGTATGACATGATGAAAAAATCTGTGTGCCTCCAAGTGAATGAAGTTTGTTGTAGTGATTTGAAGTGGGGTCTATATTCCATGCATGCAATATATTACCATGTGAGCTGGGGACCACTTGTGTTGCATGAGAATAAAATGCCACTGATCTCACTGAATCACTGTGACCTTCAGATGGTCCAGCAATGGTTTTTCCACTCTCCACATTCCACACTCTGACAGTCCTATCATCTGAGCCAGACACTACTTGTGTTCCATCAGGAGAAAATGCCACTGATGTCACATGTTCACTGTGGCCTTCAAATGGACCAGCAATGGTTTTTCCACTCTCTACATTCCACACTCTGACAGTTTCATCATATGAGCCAGACACCACTTGTGTTCCATCAGGAGAAAATGCCACTGATGTCACTGAGTCACTGTGGCCTTCAAATGGTCCAGCAATGGTTTTTCCACTCTCCACATTCCACACTCTGACAGTTTCATCATATGAGCTAGACACTACTTGTGTTCCATCAGGAGAAAATGC
This sequence comes from Cyathus striatus, assembly GCA_025738555.1. Classification (NCBI taxonomy): domain Eukaryota; kingdom Fungi; phylum Basidiomycota; class Agaricomycetes; order Agaricales; family Nidulariaceae; genus Cyathus; species Cyathus striatus. Next base: position 370,491 of record JAOVFP010000007.1, read on the forward strand.
CACTGATGTCACTCTATAACTGTGGCCTTCAAATGGTCCAGCAATGGTTTTCCCACTCTCCACATTCCACACTCTGACAGTTCTATCATCTGAGCCAGACACTACTTGTGTTCCATCAAGAGAAAATGCCACTGATGTCACATGTTCACTGTGGCCTTCAAATGGACCAGCAATGGTTTTTCCACTCTCTACATTCCACACTCTGACACTTTTATCACGTGAGCCAGACACCACTTGTGTTCCATCAGGAGAAAATGCCACTGATGTCACATTATCACTGTGGCCTTCAAATGGTCCAGCAATGGTTTTTCCACTCTCCACATTCCACACTCTGACACTTTTATCATGTGAGCCAGACACCACATGTATTCCATCAGGAGAAAATGGGGCTTCAATAACTTCAGTTTTTCGGAGATTTCATCATTTTTCATATTGTAATAATTGATTTGATCACGAGAAATAGCATTCTGCTGACCACCTAGCACATTGACATGGCTTGCATTGGTGAACATTTGAGCATTGGATTTGGTTTGAGCCATTGTAAATGTAGGGAATTCAATGTTGAACTTGTATGCTGTTGAGCACTTGAGCAATAAGGTGTTTGAGAAGAGGGAAGGAGGAATGAAAGTTGATGTGGATGAGCTATATAGTATATCACAATGCAGTTGACATGTGTTACTATACGTGTACCGAGCGATATCATCGGAACGATCAATTATTACTACTGAAGGTTCGTTACCATTCTATGTATAGAATCCGACAACGCGCGTTAACATCACACATAATAATTTACATTTCTTCAACACGATGACATCAAGATCAGGAAGAAAAGTCCAGTGACTATTCCTGTTCATACTATAATACTTACTACTGAATACGAGTCAGGCATTATCACCATCCCACATCTCCTTCGGTTATTTTTCCATTCCCATCGCGCAAGTAAGTACCTCATTTCCTATCACTTCTTCCGAACTAACGTCAAAAATATCAACGTATTAGTGGATGTGGGAGGATGAAAGCGGAGATATGATATGAACCCCTATGAAAATTATGACTAATGAACAGGCGTGCCCTTCCCCGAACGTTAACACGAGCTCGAGACGGCCCGGGTATAGATGGATATAATAATTGAAGAATGAGCGAGGAAATTTGAATCGGTCGACTGGGAAACAAGAGGGATGTATTCGATGCTGTACGTTCCCGTGTTCTTACTTCGCACGTATCGTACCCACTCTTTAAAATCGTGGAAAGAAAACCGGAGCTGTACTGTATGTACCACTGGTATTATATTTTCGTATGATTGTGGGCCATACGTATGCGACAAAATTGTGAAGAAATGAAGCAGGGACATGAACGAAGACAGTGAACAACGACGTAGTCTCCTTTCCACTTCGCCTAGTTGCTTTACGTTTCCCGTTGGTTAAGATACTACTTCTTCGTTAGGTACATAGTCTGAATCTGATTCCAGAGGATGCCGCCATTCATATTCAATTACGTTACCCTCGTCTCGCCTTTCTCCGTTCTCATTGTTGATATTACGCGTGTCCTTATTTAAAACTTACCCCGACGCACCTTAACTCGCGCTTTATTTTACGAACTGAAGCCAGTGCTGGCCATATGTTTTGCTCATTGTTTTGGAATTCAAGGCATGAACAAGTGGTTGAACTCGAAAATTGCAAAGTCTGCACCCTTTGATTGCAATCGCATTGAAGTTAACACTTAAAATTGTATATGCGGGGATGAAGGCAAAGTAGCATCTTAAACGATATACTTGCCTCAATTTAACTTTATTTATCTATCAGGTCGTGCGGCTCGAGTGCGTTTATCGTCGCTTTCACGTGCATAGTAGGCATGCGCTGTGTACAAACGAAATGTTGGTTTATCAGTAATTGTAGGATCGCCCGGTACTTACTTGCATTTTGTCTCTCACCAGTGTCAGTGGCTCGAAGAAGGTCCGATTAGATTGACTTGATGTTTACGGGCATCGATTAACCAGTACGCTCTATTTCTGTGGGCATCGATGGTCCAGGAGGTTGGGTCTGTTAAATTAGATCGTATATAGGAGCGCATAAGGAAGCAATGAGGACATCGAATCTTGATGTGAACGGTCCCAAGTTTCGGTTCTGGCGCTTGTCGAAGATCATATTCATAGCTGTTATCGATGTAACATACGTGTTCCATTCGTGGTCGAGTGTACTCAGGTGTACTCTTGTAGACGCACTCGATATGTGTTTGCGCGCTTCACTTTGCTAATTTGCTAGTTATCGATAAGATAAGATGAACATCACATGATGTGTGTGGAATTTGAATATTTGAATTTCCGAACTCCCGAGTCCCGACGCTGTTTTGAACTAAACGTCAGCCTGGACCTTCACCATTCCGCTTCTCTCCCTTCTTCTCTCCTTGCTTACACTCCCTGAAGCATGTATAACCATTATCATTCAAGCGCAATTCTGCAGACTCTTCGTATACACCCTTTGTAACATGAGCCCATCCATACGCACCATTAAGACGAGAAGCAAGCAGCTGCGTCATCACCACGTATCACGTATCACCCAGCGTCCGTTTTAACGCATTCACCGTCTCCGTTCTCTACGCTCCTCGAAACGCCTACTCCCTCAGAGAGCGTTCCATTCCCTACTCCAGCGCATTCCAGACCCGCTTGTCTACGATGAGCCCATGAAGAACTGAAAGTGGAGCGAACCGTGGTAAAGCCTCTAGGATGTAGTGAAGGCATCGTTGTATGAGCGGGTGGTACTGCGGGCTCTTCTGGATTCAAGTTAGAGTATAAAGGAGATAGAGTCAAGCGGACGAGTGAGACGACACTGGTTCCTGGCTGATGTCGTTCCGTACGTTCTGCACGTCACTCTCGAGGTTGGCGGCAACGTTTCGCTAATCCAAGCAGACCCTTTTCAACCTCTTTATGATCCGCCTCACACTGCCTATCCTTCTTCGATACGTGACGACGACTGCAATGGCAACCACCCCGCGCTTCCGATGCGAAGAACAGGACCGATTCGTACTGCGCTTCGAATTCCTTAGCCTTACCGCACGTACATTCGGCGTACGCCTGGCCTAAGGCTATACCTGTATCTCGCAAAGTCTACGCCTTCACACTGAATATTCGTAGAGTCCAGACGTATATCCAACGCCAACTCCGCTTCTTACTTCAACGTTACTGTGGCACTTGCGATGATCCACATAGGATTGTGAAGAAGTTTGTTAGACGTCGATGTAACATGGTCATTGGAGTTTGAGTTGGGTTGAAAAGTGGATGGGTAGTCGTCGAATCGCGTTGGAAGAGTGTAGGACTAGGGAGGTGTGGGTTTCGTCTTGGCCGACGGGTGTGCGCGTTGTTCCCTTCGCTTTGCACGTCACTGATGAGGGAGGCGCCAACGATGCTTTCTATGAAGCGAGAGTTGTCTTCACTCTTCAAGCGTTGATATCGTAGACTCCTTGTAACACCCCATCCGTTCTCTGCAACGTCTCCGCTGGTTTTTCCCCCTTGGAAACTCAGGAAGACGCCTGCATGTGAAGTGAGGCGGGGAGAGGAAGAAGAGGTTGTACATGTGCCTTCGCCGGGCGTGTCTCCTCTACACCCCTTGCAAAGCCTACATTTTCACGTAGCGTGTTCATGATAATGACGGAGGTTGACGCTTTGCCATTCGGGAATTGTCGATTTCGTTGATCAGGAGGGAGTGGATGTGGTGGATGATCGAGGGCTGAGGACGGGAACAGCGAAGGTTCAGAACGACATTGTGTGCTTTTAGTGTTCTGTAGGCTGGTTGCTCATGAGGCGTACGTCGATGTTGCGCCTGTCATCGACATCCATGACATTCCTTTCATTCTCTACGACGGCTTCGTTGCTTTCTCCTCCTTCGAGGCCCAGGAAGATACAGCCGACAGTCGAATTGAGCTGGACGAGTGAAACAGCTTTACGCACATGACGGATGTGTTCGCTTCGTCCTCTTTCCCCCCACCCTTGTTCATGTTTGCAAATCTCTGTAGGAGTATAACCGTTATCATCCAAGACCTATCCTGCAGACCATTCCTTTACGCTACACGCACTACGACCCCTTTATAACGGACCACCAAGACGAGGAACGAGCAACTGGTTTCTCGCTACATATCATGCCCCAGTCGCTTCCAACGCGTGCACCATCTCCGCTCTTACGCCTCTCGAAATGCCTTCTACTTCACAGAGAGCGTCGTTGGTTCCATCCACAGCGTCATTCTAGCTCCCTACACCTACCGTGAGGCACACGAAAACTGGAATGGGGAACAAACCGTGGTAGGCCACTTCGAGCGTAGTGGAAGCCAACATTGTGCGTACGAGTGGTACTACGGGCTCTGCTGGCGCTGGGGTTGAAGTATTAGGGGGATGTCTCAAGCAGAGAAGCGAGACGATGGTGGCCGTGGGTGAAGGGTTCATTCGTGGCTGACGTCGTTCTGAACTTTCTACATGACACCTCGAGGTTAACAGTATCGTTTCGCATATCCAAGTAGAGTTGCTCGATCTCTTTTAACTTTATGATCTGCTCCTCGCTGTTCATCCTCCTTCCTCTCGCCACCTGTTGAGTGAGCCCAAGAAGACTTCGAGGTACGCTAATTCAACGACATGGAGTACACATTGCTTTAAGCCCTGGAGATTTTCTTCCTCTTGTTGAGTACCGACAGTTGCAGTCGACGGAGACTTCGAGGGGGTAGAGAAGATGAGGAAGTAGCGGTTAGGTATCACTGAGGTAAGCACTGTCCCCCTTTTCCGTCGTTCGCGTTCCATCCTCCATGTTCATGCACTAACGCCTCTTCTCACAGAATGACGTATCTTAGATGTCTCGTGCTCTTACGCGGAACAGTATGTGAGGATCGAACAGTCAGTGGGCTGGGTGGGCTGGAGAAGACTCTAACGGCTTTGCGGATGCGACAGGTGTGTACTTCGATGTCTCTTCTCTCCATTTCCTGCTTACCCTTGTGCTTAGCTCATACCTCACACACACACAATCATTGTCATCCAAGATCTATTCAGCACTCTCTACGGTGATTGTATACGTGGCAACAACGACCCTTCCAAACCGACCACTGCGACGAGAAAACTCACCCATGGAGCAGCTGGGTCTTCACCACCATCTCAGCGCCGTTTCCATTGGCTGTCCGTTTACGGTCCCTACGTCACTATATCTTTAGCTTGAGCGTTCCCATGTTTTCCGGGAGTTCCGTCTCTCTCTGCGGACTCTGTCTATGAGGACGCTCGTTCGTTCAGGCGAAGGCTAGCGTTACGCGCTGGGATGGTATTGACAGCTTCATTGGCTTGGAATAGGGATGGTAAATCTTACCATCCTAGATGGCGGATGTGCGCTTTCACTGCTCCTTTGCGTGTACTTACGACATCATCCGTAACGTTGTACCTATTCAAGCCATATCCTATCCGTCTGCCGCCTTGGTACCCAATGACAAAGACAATCAACTTGTGCCTTCACTCTTGTACCGACTTTCACCCATACGCCAGCTGCAACGCCTACGTCGTCACGTTGAGCCTTTGCGAGTCCACACTCGCTTCCTTCATACCCCGCAGGATATGCTACGATGACACCTGCGAAGAGGGTTAAGGAGAGCGTCGCTAATGCGCATACGGTTGTGCTGGAGGAGCCTTGGATTGTATCGTATGAAAGTTTTCGAGGTTGTTCGAGGAGAATCAAGGTGGAGCGGAAGGAGGATGAAAGCTTGAGTCAAGAAGACGGCACAAAGTTACTTACCGGATGACTGGCGTGTTCTCTCATTCACGAGGTAGATGTCAACATTGCGCCTGTTCAGCGAGGTGTGTTCACGACCTCTGAAGATGATATCATTGACACTCGTAACGCTCCTTCCGTTCTATAACGCCTTCGTTTGCATCCTCCTCCAAGAACCACGAAGACGCCTGCGCATGAAGTGAGGCAGGGAGAGAAAGAGGAAGAGATATTTTCTCACGTGCTATCCAGAACGACTTCCTTCGTGGTCTCCGATTATTTCTTTTGTTAAGCCCGTAGGGGGAGTTAGGCTAGGAGAGTGTATTGCCCCTACTAGCTGCCCTAGTCTGAGTGGGTCAGAGTATGGGGTACAGGACTCGATCACCGACGACCGTGTCTGAAATCTGCGTTCATTTGCGATGCCTTGGTTACTTTCTCCGTTCACCTCGTCGCTTACTACACCCACGATGAATCTGTATAGACGAGTGAAAAATGTGTGTTTGATAGCGCTTGCTATTCTTGTTTCGATGCTGGATCCAGCAGTGGGATTCTGAGATTCAAAATGAGATGCCAGATCGATACGAAGTGCATAGGTCAGCTTCTGAGCACGTTAACGTGCACCTGGGAAGGCACGTTTATGCAGTTGTAGCGTTACGCGTCTGCCTGATTTCATAGAAACGAGTTATCAGCCAGGTCACCCATGATCGCTTCATAATGATCTCTCATCCTGCAGCCTTCCTCACTTCAACAACTGTCAGGAGTGGTGTCTATCGTCCATGAAAACAACCTATCACTCGCTTTCGTTCCTCTGAACACCGGGCTTTGTTTAGCAGCAAAGCGCTTTGACAACATCTATCCGTGTGCTGGTCAAGTCAGCGTTCAACTATGTTACGCGAAGTATGATTCTGACCTCCAGCTTTTCGATTCATGATACAATTGGTCGGAGGTATGTGGCGTCTCACTCGCTTATTCTCGTCCCCTTCACTCAGCACTCACAGTCACATCCTCTATCTCAAAGTCCCGCCCTCTTCGTTCTCAACTATGCCCATGTCATTCCTAGTGTCAACCTCTTGCTTTAGCCACGCTTGATCCTGTAAACCCTCAATGGCAACCATTGACCAAGACTATTGCTACAAAGCTAATCCTCGTGATAGTTTGGTAGTTCTCCTGGATCGCCTCATCGACGTAGCCAAATCATATTCTCCGTCGACGGGCAGACGATGACACAATCCCTCATATGCTATCGCTCATCTTCCGAAGATAATAAAACTGCATCTTCTCCCACTTTTTTGCCAACACTTTCTGTTCTCGTACCTCCCTTCGCCGTCGGTGCCGACTTTTGCTGGTACTGTACGACCCCCCCACTAGTGAAACAGGCTTGCCCATGCGTGGTTTATGATGAATGCGATGGTTCAGTGGATGTCTGTAATTCGGGCTAGGTAACGTCAGTCATTGTACAAAGTATGGCTACAGTAACTAATCTTCGGTCAAGGCACTACTCGACGCACTAAGCATGATGTATGATACATCTAAAAGAGGGGGTACGATTGGTTATTGTCGGGGGTCATTATGCTGTGGAAGTTTAGTATGTTCTGCAACCATCTATTCCGCAAGGTCAAGAACCAATTTAACGTTGAGGTGGCAAAACCGTCACATGTATATTCTCGTTGCATTGCGATTGGCTTCCCACCATATGCTCTGGTAGAAAACTACTTTCCCTTTCGCAGGAGAATTCGAACCTATATTTAGAGACAACGCTTGAACTTAGAAAGGCGAGCTCTAAAGGCTGATCGAATAAATGCTTAAAGGAATGCATAATCTTATGACCATTCACCAACACAAATCCGTGTATCTCTGCTTCGCGCATTTTTGGTCTACGTGCATTGGCGTGGTATGATTGAAGTAGGGCATGGGATACATATGGTATAGCGGTAAAGAATGTATATGTTGGGTACTTGAGGGAGGTTGGGCGTGGCAATAGCCCAGTACTAATACTATACTATTATTATTGTTTTTACTGTTGTTTCGAAATGTATTTAGCTTTACTGTGTTATATTCAACGCCGGTACTACATACTTGTCTTTTCACCGGAAACAATGTTATTACCAAGTATTCAAACCAGTACAGTACGGCGTAATGCATTGATTGAGTTTACACAAAACCGCGCTACATCGAAATCGACCTTATGAGTACAGGATACCTGACCCATCCGTCATCCAGGTAAAACACCTACACCTCTCCCACCCTCGACTCAAATATCTATCCCCATTCCACCTAAACAACAAACTCGAAAAACTCCGTAATTATGACCGCGAAATCACACGCCCGTGCCCAAAAAGCCAGCCTAAGCTGCACAGTCACAAGGCATTGGGTCCACTTTCCCCCATCAAAAGGTACAACTCTCAATTTCATTGCAGCGAGATCCATATATATCATATCTCGTTGGGTCGCACAGAACGTAAGGGAACCCTCGTAGGCGCAGTAGAGGACGAACGCAGAAGGAATGCCGTCAAAATCCTAAGGACGCTAAGAGGTGTCGACATATCAGCTTCCCACTAGACAAGCTTGAATAAACGCAACGTCAACGTTCACCTCAAGTGTAACGTGCAAAAGAACATCGACGTGCATAATGGCGCAACGTGGGCCAGGACGCAACCTAGAACCACCTCACACCATTTCGGAACTCGACCCTTGACCTCTCTCCACTCCGCCTCGAACGGCACAACGTCAACATCCGCTGTTACAATCATATGTGGCACCAGGTCCACCACCGCCGTCCTCCTTGGTACTCTTCGCAGGTGTCCACGGTCATCGTGGCATATGCAGTGAGGTAAGCACGGGATGTGAGTCTGAACTCGCCAACGTTCTACGTGAAGGCGTAGGCACTGAATACGAAAGAAAGGAATGGGGGGAACATCCGATACAGGTAAGTGAAACAGTCTACTGCTTCGTAAAGGATCTTTGTTCTTCGGGATAGGACTCGAAAGGAAGCTGACGGCTGCAAACGACGTTGAAGAGCCCCCGCTTCAAGGAGCAGGAACAACGTTTTCGTTCACATCGACGGTGCGCGCAGAGAGAGTAGAAATGTGCACGTCTGTTGTCCAGGAAGGAACACTCCTTCGACCCCGCAACCGTCCTCTGCCTTTGTATTAGACTCTAGTACGCGTCGTGAACCGTCCTTGACTTCCGAGCCTCCACCCGGCTCCCTTCCACTCCAACTTGACCAACAAAACCGATAGCTCTGGGACGATACAACGACAACCTCCATCATTACGCCCGTATGCAAGCTTTCAACGCCCATCTCAGCCCTCGCAGGTCTCTACTTAGCATAGAGTGTAGAGAAGCCTCACTCTGCTGCAACATCAGACCAATCGAACATCACGAGCGCTACAAAAGGCAATCTCGCTCACCCTTCTGAGCTGGCACGTGAGGGGAGAAGAAGCGGAGAATGTACGAGAGATGACCCGTAACGGTGAAGGCTCGCGATTGAAGGTAGGTCATTGAATGAGACTCAAGGTGCGCAACAGTGTATCATTTATAAATTCGGTAATCCACGTCATTCAGGTTGAAGTACTCGACTCTCTCCAAGGACAATCTACCCTCTGCTGGTTTCGTTCCTCAGTCCAAAGCCTAACAGCACACCAGATACTGGAACTTTGATGTATCATTTGCAGTAATTAGTGTAATAGTGGGATGTATAACTAACAGTAATTACAGTAGGCACTGATGTATCATTTGCTGCAATTATAGGCGGCATTCCATGCATACTGAGACCAAACTGAGACACCCCATGATTTAGTAATAGATGTGCAAGTTGCAACATCCCGACGTAGCCTACTGGTATATAGTATTTGGAACTTCTTGCAGTGCGCAGTGCGCATCAATTCATTAATTTAAATTTCATAATCACGCTGGTCAGCCCTTAATTCTTTTCACCAGATGTACTTGTAATATTAAATTGACAAAGTTAAGTATGTTGCTTCCTTATGATGTTAGTATGTTTTTTCTCCTTAACCGGATATGTTTTCTGGTACTTCCATAATTCTTTAAGTCAATAATCAGACCTCATTGCCAGCTTTGTATAATACATAAATATTTAGGTATGTCAGGAAGAGGGGAAAAATGCAGAGAAATGTGATGCACGAAGGCTCAACAAAGGCTGCAGACAGCGTTAAACGGCCCTAGGATGCAGGGCGAGCGAACTTCAAGTGGTAAGGCGCTAAATCTTGATGTTACATTAAACGGTAAATGGAAGCGTCTATTTTAATCACGTGGCACATACCTTGGCTGGAATTTACGTGCCGGAAGAACCGTATTATAAGGAGGTTTTTGTAGCGGTAAAACATAGGAATATAGTGTCTCCCATAGGTCCCACTTCTCCAAAAAAGCGAAATATATTCATTTATATGCTATAATCTATGTATTCGAGGTACTAGATAACGTACAAAGCTATTTTTTAGTTTTGGTCAGACAAAAATCCTAAACTCATACACACTCGTGCTTTGGAGCATAGAGAAGTCATTATATTTTAATTGCCAGACGCATGTAGCATACAACATATTTCAACAAATATTTCAAGTGGAAGAAATGACATATTTAGTCAACCTTGTCATCTATCCTTCATTAAGAAAAATACTAACAAGTGTAACAGTGTCTGGCTGGATGATTTCACAATGCTTACAGTAACGAGTTTTGAAAGCAATTTAATTGGTATCACTGTCAAAATATGAAGCAAGCATTTCTTACATGTAATCAATGGATTTGGGTGTAGTGCATAGTGTGAAACAAACAGACAAAAGAATATACATAATTTATGGATGTAGAAATATTATATTTTTTGCATGTCAAAGTGGATACAACGCGAAGCTTTAAAGAAGCACAATTCATGGAACACGTTAAATTAATGAGCTAGATTTGCGCTAATTTTAGCGCTGTCAAATTGGAAGTGCGCGAGGGCGGGCTGGCGGGTGTAAGGTGTATGTATAATCTATTACTAAGAACTTTTAGAACGGTGTGTATGTAACCATTCCATCAGCTTCCATCAAATCTATTTCCTACCTGGGAGCCCTCAGCAATTGCTGCATTTATACATCTCTCACTTACAGTAATCACTGCAATTGATACATCACAGGTCCGTTGCAATTACTGCAAATGATGCATCAAAACCGCGGTATTGCCTGAACAGCAACGAGCAACGAGAGTACTCGGAGATGAGAACAGAAGCCGTTTTGGAGGCCCGAGGAGATGCAGTCCGCGGTAATGAGGCCTTTTCATAAACCCAGAAACTTGGAAGTGGTGAAGGCGCTCAAGACGATGGTCCAAAGAACGAAACGAGCGTCGCGAGGTTCGATGACACCAGCTCCAGCGGCCTTCGGCCCACCACACTGAATATGTACAACGTTGACGTAGTCCTGTGAGTCGTCCTCGACTTCTGAGCCTGCTTCCCCCCTCCAGTCCAACTTTGTTAACAATATCGATGAGCCCATCATGACACAGTGTCTGCCTCCGTCATTATGATCCTATGCGCGCCTCCAATACCCCTCCCAGTCCTCGCAAATCTCTTCGTAGTGTAGGGACGGAAGAAGGAACAGGAGCTGGGTCCTGCGCAAGGTAACGCATACCTGTTGCATAAGGCGCATGGAACAGAGACGATACAGCCAGGGGTACACGTATAGCGAAGGCAAGTACCCTGTCTTCGCATTCATAGTAGTGAGAATGGTAGGGTGGTTGTAGTCGTCGATGTGGCTGTCACTATCATCGCGCCAATCACCCGAGGAGGGAGGGTGAGCTACGAGTGCTGAATGACAGAGACGTTAAAGAGCTTCGGTTGAATACTAGCGTGGCATAGACGTTTATATCGTGAACAATGAACAGAAAAAACAGAAACACCGCACGTCTGGCGTCCAGGATGGAGCCCAAGAACACTCCACATTGTCTTCATCCACCGTTGACATTCAGCCGCCTTTCACTCCAGCTTGAGCAACGAAGACGCTCTTCCATCACATGTGTGGCCGTATCCTTCGTTATATTGAGCCCGCATGCACTACTGAGCAGTAAGACCCTTGTCTCTCTCATCCTCCTCTGCAGGTTGTAGGGAGAGAAGATGCAACTACGGAAGGGGCTCGGGACGCCTGAAATGAGGGAGCGAGTGTTGCGAAGAACGTTTCGAACGGAGATGGTATCGGTGTTGGAAACGACACTGATAGTACGTGTTGAGGGGCCTGCATCTCTGCATACTGAGCGGGTTATCGTCTTTGGAATGGCCGATTTGGAAGAGGAGTCCTAGTAGTGCGCCAAGGGGAACAGTTTACGCCTGGGGCGCGTGTATGTCACAAAAACCTAGTTTGCCACACAGCGCATTACAGTGCACTTTAATGCCTTAAGGCATTTGGTGCCCCCCAAGAGGACGAAATCTTAGATATCATTGAGAGACTTGCTGAGTGTCCTATGATGCCCCGTAACAAATGCGATGACTTGTAAAGCTTACCACTGAATCTTACAACGAAATCCACATCATACAATGGCTTATAACCTTGTGTAATATTGTTCCAAAAAATAAAATAAAATAGATGATATATGTGCAATTTATTGCTGAGAATTAACATGAACATATGATGCTTTCATCTAATATACATGCATTGCAACCAGAGCTACTATCTATGTAGTGGTAGGTATAATAAGTACTTAATGTATGTTAGTACAATGACACCGAGAACCAACGGTACTTACCAAATTAACTGAACACTTACCTTTAAGTTATGTTACTTATCTAAAATCTTAAGCCAGCTCTTGAAGCCTTAACGAGAATGGAGCTCTTACCAGCGTCGTCCTTTTATACACCTCAGACAGCTGCTTTAGTCAGCGCTCAGCCGGATCTTGGATTGCCTCAGCTCTAAGTTCCGAGGTAATCTAGACTTATCCACAGTTCTGTCTAGTTCTACTTATAAATAGGATTCAACACTTCGCGATGTTTATCCATGTCACAAACCTTATAAAAGATAACCATCGTAGTAATGGAAATATTTTTCAACCTTCTAAAATTTATTTATTTCCTGGATAATGGTATGAAAGCCGAGTAAACTGAAGCCACCAATATATTTAGGGGCCACCTGAGAGTCAATAAATGCACTCATGTAATATTTATACCATAGGCATATTGCAATAGAATACAAGACTAAAGTAATATTGCCATTGCCTTGCAACGGTGCTTTAATCTTAGAGTGTTCTTGTGGGGCCTCCCATACCTTACAGTGCCTTGTACACGTATTGTAATATCTTCAGTAGTATCTTATAATTACCTTATGTTGCATTACTCTGATGTTAAAGGCTTAATGCCTTCCAAGATAAATTGGACTTTCGTGACATAATCATTTGATTGCTATAAGAAAATTGCGGTTAGAAGAGAGTAGTAAGAGTAGAAGGGAGGGCGACGCACCAGAACACAGAGAACCACTTCAACCCATCCCGGTCATCGAGTTCGACTGTGGCTTATCCTGTGATAAGAGCACTGTTAGTGCAAAAAGTAATAATGAGCCAACAAGCAGTACAAGTGGATGGCGCGCAATGAACATATGCATGCATCAATGGCGAACGCCGAAGAAGGGAACCTAGGAGTGGAATGAGGGGACAGCACTTACCATAATGACACCCAATGCCTACAGCTCCTTCCATCTCTGCCTCTTCAAAATCTCTATTGACTACAGCTGAGTCCATAGTCCCCTGTTATAACTCGCTTAGCGTTGACCCTGAAACACGTGCCCATCAGCAAACCAGTTCGCACAGCTAAGAAGGCGCTTACAAGCACTTACTACATAGGATGCTCACGAACAGGCTTGTACAGGTCGTTTTTTACACTTTCTTCACTGGTAACACATGATAGGAAATGGTAAATGTGGTTTTTCTTTGATTTGTAATCTTATCTGAGTGCTATTTCCACTGTACCTATCTGTAAAGGTGAAACCCAGTATGATATACTTAAAATAATTTTGGATCTTGCTTGTATGTTAAGTATACTACATAATACATGTTACTTAAAAGGTCTGTTATAAAATTTGTATTGTACCGTGACCACGGCATACAGTAATTTTGTACTTTCACTACTACCGTGACAATACATACAATAAGTACTAGTACGACACCAGAAAGTTACAATATGTACGTCGTAACAAGGTAGTAAATACTCAGCCAGTTGTACTTCTGATGTGCATAAATAAATATAATTTTTCTCAGTCTGTATAGTTGCAACATATAATGCTATCACTATTAATCTTGTTTTGTATTTTATTTGAAAGCAACATGACCTTAGTATATTCTACTACTATGCCTTCAATATCTCTAGCTGCATTAAGTACAATGAAAAACATAGATTTAATACCAATACTTATGTATCAATACTTGTAAGTCTGCTACATATTTTATTGCCAAATCCAACGTATGACTATCTATGTAGAAAACATAAACGCGCGCGCCAGAAGATATTCACGCTTCCATGTGCTAGGCCCACGGTACTGCTCAGAGTCAAACTGGCCTGCAAACCAATCATGTGCAATTCCATTTTGGGAATTTTCGACCCTTAGATCCACATCGAGTTATAACAGGGGACCTACCACCGACTACAGCTGCCAGTGTTCAATGACTTCCCGAATGCGGGATGTCGAGTTGATGTGCATTGTGTGGCCTTCTCAAGCATGGCTCGGCGGGTTACAATTGTAGCTTGCGATAGTACTCGATTCTTTCCACTGGTGAGATAGAAATGGAATGGAAAAACAGCAGGAGACAATGCACTGCAGGTTGTTGTTCGTTGTGGTTGGCGTACGCATGGTGAGAGGCTGGAGGTGGTTGAATTGAACAAGGTCAGATGGTTCTCAGCGTTAAATTCACACGCATCATGTGATGCTCATCTTGCCTTACTTCGGCACATCTAACAATCAATTTCACCACGGAGATGAACACAAAGATCATATCTCCAATATCTATACATATGTTAGATTCATGAACTTCGACAAGCGCCAAAACAGAAACTTGGGAACATTCGCATGCATGTCTTGATGGACCATACATGCTTCCACACATGCCGATATAATCTTCCTAGCACAACTTCGTACTGGACCATCGATAACAACAGAAATAGAACGGCATGCTAGTTAATTGATACCTGTGAATACCCAGATGAGAAAATCGAGCCTTTGACGAATCATTATTAGCACTTGATTGATACTGACCAATTGAATGTTCCAAGCGATCCTACAAGTGTCAGAAGTAACAAGGAATAAGGAGGGTGGTTGAGAGAGAATAGAGGATAATGAAGAGCAAAGAGGGTGATAGTGGAGTAAAGACTCAAACACAAACACAGACACAGACACAGAATGGGGAGGAAACTTGTTAACAACTATCAAGTTACAGAGTGTTTATATACTGAGTGTGTCTACCAAAGTCCCAACCAAGGTCCATGTAACTAAGGCAACTGACAGCTGTCAATCTGTCAATCACAGAACTGTCAAGTATGACAGGTGACAAGTGACAGCTGTCAAAGAAGCTGTGCAACCCAGAATATCTAACAACAAGTTGGAAACTAAAATGTAATGTTATGAATCGATGAAAGCATGCATTTGTGATTATGGTCAAACTAGTCACATGGGCGCTGGTGAGGCTTTGGTGAGGCTTTTGACAAACCTGTGAAGTTCGTTAGGGTTCATTGCGCGCAGCATACGGCATATACGGTATACTGTGTAAACATGGACACTGGACAGCCGGGACATTGAGGCTAGAGAGTAACTGGAGAGAGCAGTTGAAACATTGCATGATGCGACTTGGATTGAATGGGGCGAATTCTGACTTCAGATTCGCCTAAGATTTGCCTTATCCCACCTCTTCCACCTGCTTCCACCTCCTCTACGATGACTTCTAACTCCAACATCTGACTGCTCTATTCCAAGTCGATTCTCGCTGTTCTTTCTCTTTTATTCATGAGGATAGCATGGTCACACTTTGCTTAAGAGAGATGCAGGGGCTTTATGAGCAGTGTTCTAGGTTCATTAGGTTCAGTGGAATCATCGGAAGAGCAGTACAGACTGGTATAGTCATCCTGCTCATACAATGTGGCTACAAAGTCTGACATAATATCGTTCAGCATATTCTTTCATTGAAGCCAAGTCGAAGCCGTGTCGCATCTACCAGCTGGATTTCTGTCTACCATGTTGACCCATGGGACATCCAATGCACATGATACACCATTCTACGTCAAAGTTGGAGTACGCTGTAGTACATCTGGCATTGTTGGGAGATATTTCGCAGTAGACAATCTGGTACATGCAACTCTAGTACCCATTGTGAAAGGACAATGGCTAACATGATTTTGACATGGCAGACATTTTACTATTGTTGTAGGAGGAATATAACTGTAAGGCGGTCATTCTACAAGATGGACCCTTGGCCTCATACCGCTTGATGGCGGCGAGTTACTGATGCTTGGCCGTGCCTGTGCTGGATTTTCGAACGTGGGCAGGGATTGACCTTCATGACTCGCGGGACGCATGCATCCCGAACCCGGCTTCTATGCATTTTAGTAGGAGGAAGGAGGAGATGCGTGACACTTTGTTGGGTCTTTTATAGTTGTCGAGTTAGAATTGAGCTCATTCAAAGCTGGAGTTGAAGGAGACCTAACACTCACCACGGTGTCATTGGCATTTACTTGTTTGTCATTTATATGTCTGATCACTGCTCAAGAACCGTCCTTCTTTATATATTTCAATGCTTCGACGCATGTTCCTTGTCTCCAAACTCCTAATTCTCTGGTTCATTTTCGATGACTCCGTATTTCGGATGCTGGCTGATGATGCACACTGTAGGAATGATGTCAAACCCGTTCACTGTACCATGAGCCACACTGTACAGTGGAATTGTTCATGTATCAGATCTAAGTGGGGATCAACTTTAACTTGACAGCGCACAAACTGATCCATCATACACCAACGAAGTTAATGTTATGAAGTGAAGTGTCCAACCCACTGGGTTATTGATTATCATGAGCATTGAACTTTGTCAATGAAACCTTTGTGTGTCATCAAACTAATCAATTCTTTGATTGCATACCACTTATTTCTATGGTCAACGTGAGATGTAGAACACTGATACCCAACTTGTACCTTCTCTGACATATTGTAATCATGCAATTTTTGTTCGTTCTCGAGATTTCAACTCATTTTCTGATAAAAATCAATCTTTGATTGTTGTCACTCATACTGGAGAAATAACTGCTGTTCGCAATCATGAGTATTTTTTAACAGTAGGTAATAATTGTTTGCCTAGTTGATATTCATCTGCATATTCCTGAAGAAGAACAATGCAGTAAATGCTAACACCTCACCTGCCACATATCCTTCTCTATGCTCTGCATTGATATTACATTTTTATCTGATCATTTTGGGAATGATGAGCAGAATGTTACAGAATGCTTGATGCTTGATGACTCCATCAGTTCAACTTGGGAACATTGATTAGTGCATGCTACATAAATATGCAAGTTGCTGATGTCCTCCTCCTTCCTTCCCTCTTGCCTTCTTGAACACCTCACACAAGCTCAAACTTATATTCAAGCACAACTACAATGACTAAACACCCACTGAATGCTCAATTATTCCCAAATGCACATAATGTCAATGTGGTGGGCAGTCATCAGAATGCTGTTGGTTGTGATCAAATTAATTTTTACAATATGAAAAATGATGAAATCTCTGAAAAACTCAAGTTATTGAAGCCTGCTGACCATAACTTGCATTGTCCACCACCCTGTATGGAAGGAACCAGAATTACTATTCTACATAATATTTACAACTGGCTCAATGATTTTGGTATGTTCATATGTGTACACTTGTAATAGCAATCTTCAATCTAATTCATAGATGAGTCCACTCCAAACATTATGTGGATTACTGGTAGTCCTGGCTCAGGAAAATCAGCAATTGCTTCTACTCTGATTGAAACACTCAATTCAAAGGAATGGAAAAGGCTGGGTGGCTTCCACTTCTTTAAGAGAGATGATATCACCTTAAGTGATGCCACTGTTGTCTGGAGAACCATAGCTGCTGATTTGGCATCTAAATCCAAATATTCTTTTTTGAAAGAGAAAATCATAGAGCATCTTGATAACCATTTCCAGCTTGGGAGAATTAAATGGCATTTCAGGCATTTAGTTGCAGATCCACTAATTACTTCTCATGAACAACTGAAAAGAGATCCACCTGTGTTTGTGATTGATGCACTAGATGAATGCAAATCATCTGATTTAATGATATCTCTAAAAAAGACTTTTGAAGATTGGGTTAGACTTCCTACACACTGCAAGCTTATTGTAACAGGAAGGCCTGGCTCTGAGCCAGATATATGTCAAAACCGCAATATTTGCAGAATTGTCAAATTGAAAACTACAAAAATGAACTAAAACTTTATCCAACAGAAGTTGAGTTACACGAAACGACTAAAAGAGCTGGAGGATTATTCATATGGGCATCTACTGCCATAAAATACATCACTATGACTTCTGATGATTATGAACAATCTTCACCAAGTGAAAAGTTTCAAAAAGTTATATTGGGGCAGATAAACAATGGAGTCAATGTTCTCTATCATGAAATACTTCAAAATTGTTTTGGAAAATGGACAGATAAAAGAAAGGAAATTGTTAGACAAGTCTTGTCAACAATTTACTTTGCCAAGTCTTCTATGCAAAAAGAGGATCTTGTCTATTTTCTTGATTTTGATGAAAATATACATGATATTCCAAAAGAAGTTGACAGAATAATACATCACCTTCTACCAGTTATTTCATTAAATGGCAATAGTATAACATATCATCATTTATCATTTGTTGAATGTTTATTGCATGGATTACAAAACACAAAATTTAAAATAAATACAGAAAAGGATGTGTCAAGAATGACAAAAATGATATTTAAAATTCTCAACAGAGAGTTAAAGTTTAACATCTGCAGTATTGAATCATCACATGTTATGAATGAAAACATAAATAACTTACCTGAAGTAATTAGCCAATATATACCAACACATATTCAATATTGCTGCAAATATTGGAACTCACATTATATTGAAATGTTGGAAAGTAAAGAATGTAATGGTGACAGTTTATTGGAGGATTTAAATATTTTCTTATATTGCAAGTTCTTATATTGGTTGGAAGTAATGAGTCTCTTAAATGAGGTTCAAATGGCACATGACATGATGAAATTACTAATTTCATGTGTAAAGGTATGTTATTAAAATATTTAAATAAGACAAAAAAATATAAACATCAATTAGGTGAATTATAACACAGTGAATTTTATTGAAGATGGTACAAAATTGATTGAAAACTTTTATACTCCCATATCAAGAAGTATATCACATATATATGTATCAGCATTAGCATTTATGCCAGAAAATTCTTAAATTTTTAAGCATTTTTCACCTTTCTTTAAAAATACACTTTCAATTAGAAAGGGTAGAGACACTGACTGGAATGCAACATTAGATACTTTGTATTATCATAATTCACAGGTACTCAGTGTGGCATTTTCTCCAGATGGAACACAAGTAGTATTTGGCTCAGTTGATAAAGCTGTTAGGGTGTGGAATGTGAAGAATGGAAAGACTATTTCAGGTCCATTGAAAGGACACAGTGACTAGGTAAGATCAGTGGCCTTCTCCCCAAATGGAAAACTAGTGGTGTCAGGCTCAGAAGATCAAACTGTCAGAGTGTGGAATGTGGAAAATGGGAAAATTATTGCTGGACCATTTGTAGGTCACAGTGACTATGTAACTTCAGTAGCTTTTTCTCCAGATGGGGAAAGAGTAGTATCAGGATCACAGGATCAAACCTTGCAAGTATGGGATGTGAAGAGTGAAAAGATGATTGCTGGACCATTTAAAGGTCATGGAGATTCAGTAACATCAGTAGCATTTTCTCCCAATGGAGCATATATAGTATCTGGCTCATGTGATCAGATTGTTAGAGTATGGAATGTACAAAATGGCAAAGCCATTTCTGATCCATTTGAAGGCCACTGGCATTGGGTGACATCAGTGGCATTCTCCCCTGATGGAACAAAAGTAGTGTCTGGCTCCTATGATCGAACTATTAGGGTATGGGATGTTACAAATGGAATAACTATATCAGATCTATTTCAAGGCCACACAGACTGGGTAACATCAGTAGCTTTCTCTCCTAATGGCACACAAGTAGTATCTGGTTCATATGATAAAACAATTAGATTGTGGAGTGTGGAGAGTGGAGAAATCATTTCTGGACCACTTGAAGGTCACAATATTGGTGTGACATCAGTTGCATTTTCTCCAGATGGTGATCAAGTAGTGTCTGAATCAAATGATCAAACAGTCAGAGTGTGGAATTTAGAGATAGAAATGGCATTAAAACCATCTGAAAGTTATAGTGGTACAGTAAAATCAGTGTCATTTTCCCAAGATGGGAAGGGAGCAACTTCTAGCTCATATAATAAATCTGTCAAAATGTGGTCTGCAAAGAGCAGAAAAAATAGTATTTTACCTTTTGAAGGACATTGGGATTGGGTAACATCAGTAGCATTCTCACCAGATGGAACACAAGTGGTGTCTGGCTCATGTGATCAGACAGTCAGAGTGTGGAATGTTAAAAGTGGCAAAGCCATTTCTGACCCATTTGAAGGACACATGAACTGGGTGACATCAGTAGCATTCTCCCCAGATGGAAGAAATTTGGTGTCTGGCTCAAATGATCACACAGTTAGACTATGGAATATCAATAGTGGAAAACCTATTTCCATACTACCCAATGGTCATGAAAGTTGGGTGACATCAGTTTCATTTTCTCCTGATGGAACATATGTGGTGTCTGGTTCATATGATAAGTCTATAAGAGTTTGGAATGTGAAAAATGGCATAACAATCATACTTCAAGGTCATAAATTTGGAGTGACATCAGTGGCTTTTTCTCCAGATGGAGCTCATGTAGTGTCTGGTTCATATGATAAAACTATCAGAGTGTGGAATATAAAGAGGAAAAATTCTATAGCTAGATCATTTGAGGGCCACACTAGTGGGGTGACATCAGTGGCATTTTCCCCAGATGGACAAAATGTAGTATCTGGCTCATATGATAGAACTGTCAGAGTATGGAATATGAGGACTGGGAAACTTGTTGCTGGACCATTAGAAGGCCATCATGATTATGTGACCTCAGTGTCATTTTCTCCAGATGGAACACATATTGTGTCTGGATCATGTGATCAAGCTATAAAATTATGGAATGTAGGGAATGGAAATACAGTAGCTATGTCATTTGAAGGTCATGGTGGTTCAGTGACATCAGTGGCATTTTCTCCTAATGGAAAACAAGTACTGTCTGGATCAAAGGATCAGATTGTAAGAGTGTGGAATCTTGAGTTTGGACATTCTATTTTTGATTTATCTAAAAGTCATGGTAATGGAAATGCTATCAAATGTAATATGGAGATCACTTCAGACAATTTGAGTATGAACAATTTGCTTGGAGGTTACAATATTTTTGGATCTTGCCATTCAGATGGGTGGACAAAAGATATGGGTGGTGATGTACTATTTTGGGTTCCTTTCAGTTATAGAAAACATTTGTGTAGTTTTGAAACTGTTCAAATATTGCCAGATTATGACATGTGTCAAATTGATTTAACACATTTTGCATTTGGATTTGACTGGACAAAATGTCAAACTGAATGTCCCACTCTTCCAAAAAAACTTTCTCATTCCATCTGTAATTCAATGGAAAACAGTAAAAATTCTAATGCAGTTAACAATATACATTAAATCAAATCAGGCATTTTTTCCATAGTTAAAGAAGAACAAGAATCTTCTGAATTAGAAGAAGAAAGCCATATTAGCATAGATTCTCCTTTCTCCAGTCAAATCAGTATTATGCTTGCTATTACATTTTTTATTTACATTATAGTACAACATCATGACTAAATAGCTAAATATTTATATTTACATCATAAAAAAGGTCAGTTGGAGTAGCTAATTCTTGAATCTACCTCAAATCTATCAATTCTGCTCCCTCTAATACATCTTTCCTATGGCAATCTATTTACATATGGCTAAATTTTACTAACTAGTAACAATTCTGCAAGTGTGAGTTTGAAGGTAATATCTGTGGAAGGTTGATGTGATATTCTAAAAAAGAATAAGATAGACACTAATATATTTGGAAAAGTGCAAAGACAGTTACTGAGGGGTCATGGCCACAATGTTAGATATTCTGGGTTGCACAGCCTCTAGATCAGACCTTGGTGGGACTTTGGTAGGACTTTAGTAGGACTTTGATAGATCACTCTAGTATATAAACACTCTGTATCTTGGTAGTTGTCAACAAGTTTCCTCCCTTTTGTGTTTGTGTTTGTGTCAGTGTCTGAGTCTTTGCTCTTTTATCATCCTCATCCCTCTCAACCACCCCTTTTCTATTTGTTACTTCTAACACACAAATCTATGCAAGTCCTCCACTACCCAAGAGCTACAGGATAAGCAGGTTGGAACACTGGTGCTTGCTGCTGTTGTGCAATATCACAGTCTGGAAAGAGCTGGGTATCCACCAGGTCAATGGATGTGTGGGGATTGTAGAGCAGGCAATTTTCCTGCATAGCAAAATGTGCTTTCATTTCATTTTCATATTCACACATAGTCCCCATGTAATCCTACTTAAGTACTTGTACCTACATTCTTTCAATTTGAGTTTGTTTCCCCCTACTTTTACTTTCTCTTGCAAACACACTAGAATCCTGGAGGGATAGGTGGACTTCTTCCCAACTTGCATTCTTTGTTGAAAAGATACCTCCAACCCAGTGTCTTCCTCTTCAAGATAAGAGTGGGGTCAAAAGAAAAAGTTAGTGGGATTGGACACAGTGTATGCAGCTGGTTTCCATGAACTGGCTGAAGTTCACAGGTTGCACAATGAATGGAAGCAGTTACTCCAGAAATGAGAATACTGGCTGATAGTGGATTGTTCTTCCAAGAGAGGCAGAGCAGAGTCAACATGACAAGGCATGTTGATGGTATTGTGACATTCATGAGCTTGTTGGGCAGTGATAATTGCTGTAATGTACATTGTTTTGCTGCTGCTCATGGCTCCCAGCATGTGCAGTCTGAGTCTGTGTACAGGTGGTTATGAGAGAAAGAAATGTGTGGTGGGAGGAGGAATTCAAGGTAGTAATTTCATATACTATCACAGCCATGCTTCTAGCCTGACTTGGCAGTGGAGGATGAGATAGTAAGTGCATAGAAACAAGGGGTAAGCAGGAGGTAAGAGCAGAGAACAGAAACTCAGAGAGTGGGACTTCAGCTTCAGCTTATGTGCTGTGCTGCTGGGATTCCTGGTTACAGATTTCAGAGTAAGGGCAAACAAGTAAGGATGTAGTTTAAGATAAAACTGAGGTCTAAGTACAAATTTGGTGCTACATAAATACTAGAGACTTGGAGTAAATAAAGGCCACTGGAAGAAGTATAGTCAGGGTACAAGGTACAGGAATGGAGACTAATACTAATTAAATATAATAAAACACATTGGAGAAGTGAACACATATGGCAGAGTAATGTGAAACAGATAGTGGCATGCTTAAGAATAATAGTGGCTCACTATGAAACATATACTACAACACTGAGGGGATAGCTCAGTAGAATGGATAAAGTGGAAAGAATAGTTGTTATGGTTTTCTTTACTTGTTCTATTTATCTTTCTTTTCTTTGTCATCTGTTTACTTATATTTTGACATATTTAGCTACAGCCTAGGGCTATTGCCAAATACCCTATATTTAGTTTTTCTTCTAAGTCTAATCAACTTAAATGACTGTGAATAGAGATTTTACTTTGATACTGGTTAACTCATTCATTGAACTCATTAGTCACATGACTATTGGACTTGTACAATTAATGTATGTACAGTAATTAAACAATATCAGACACATACAAGTTATTCTGGAGGAAATGATATACAAAGCAGAGTAAGCTGGTGTCACAGCTGTACTTTTCTGAGCTTTCCTTGAGCTTTGGTCCAAACTATTCTGAGCTCTTTGACATGTATAGATTTCCTCCCTCCAGTTTTCCTTCCATTCTTCTGACCAATGATTATAGTAAGGGATATAGCAGAAAAGTGTGTATTACAGAACCTCAGTAGCATCTGAACTGTCTAAGCACACAGAAATGTGATATGCCTTGATCATGGTATTATTTCTTAAGTGCTGAACCCAAAGAGGTGGAAAGTATGGAGCACCCATTAAGCACCAATAGTTTTTCCATGACTCTGGAGCAAGGCAGATCAGTTCTCAGCAACTTGTGAAATGAGATTGTACCTGATCTAACTTGGAGAAGCAACCCCTGCCAGCTAATAGACCCTAAACCCTGACCCAAGTGTGCTGATGGGTCTATACTTAGACCTGTGACACAGTGGGATGCTCAAGCCAGTGCTTCAGCCAATAAGCATGACATTATCCTGCATGTCCAAATTATATGAGAAGGAATGCCTGACAAGTCTCCTATTCAGACTTTCTTTCAGAAAACACATGATCTCTCCTTCTAGCATTATAGTTAATTACCTATTCTAAACATCTGTTAGCTGTACAGTACCTAAGAACTCTGCTTTCTCAGTAGCATATAAGACTTGCATCCTCTCTCATGTATACCAAGCAATCCTGCACTGATTGTTCTGCTATTAGTGCTATTTAGTGTACTTGTGACAATCCATTATATTGATAAAGTGTCTTTTTTAATTGATAAGAACTATGGAGAATTCACTATAAAGTCCAGTTAGTATTACATAACTTCTGATCTTAAGTCCAAGAGCTGGGATTAAGTCCCACACCACCAGCTAAAGTATGTTTCACATACATATTAAGGGAGCTACCAAAATACCATTAATAATAAAGGATCAATAGAAATTATGATTAATAAACATGTATACAGATGTGGGGAGACTGTTACAAGCAAACCTTCTATATTTTTGTCAATTAAAGGTGAATGACACACCTGTTAACCATTGAGTGATTGAGACATTGGGTTTTGGCACTAAAAAAACCTATAACTACCATGTCAGTATTCAAGAACAAGGACTACATACTTGGACTTAGAAAGCATAATAATATCTGGGGAATATAAGTTGGAGATACTGAGGAGGCATCCAATTTAATGGTACAAGTGCTTGGCAGGAAACAAGGTGCCTGGAGATAATACAATACTATTGGCATGAAGTCTGATAGGCACTATGGGATCAGAGTGGTGACAATAATGCTAAGGGACAAGCACTCATCAGGAAGACTGAGTACCTGGCACAGATCTCTGGGAAAGTTGACATGCACTTTCACATGCCTTGTGCAGTGTTGCATGTTTGTACATGGTGCATGCAGCTTGAGAGATAGTACCTAAGATGCAATTGTGATACCACCTGCATGTGATCATAATTATGTCTAGGCTTGGTCCAGACTCCTAGATAAGGCAGGCTTCATCTATATGGTACCTGTGTTTATGCAAGCACCACACAGTTTAATCACACTGCATTATAAAAGTCTAATAGCAATTAATGGGAACACAAGCACCACTTAGTTAGTGATACTTCCATTCTCTACAGACAGGGTAGCATACAGACAAGATATATTGGTTTTAACATGGCAACAAGTTCTCTGAGTACACAAAGTGCCTATAAGCACTAGAATCCCCTGTCAATGCCCTTGAACTTACAAGACTATTGATGTACTCAAGTATGTAATTAGATTATCAGTAGTATTACCTTGCATAGTATTTCTATTATTGTAGTTAGCTCAGTGTGACCTAAGTGTTACCCCAGAATCTCAAAGGAGTTTAGTGACATAGAGTAATTACAGTGTTATTATATAAAAGTAAATATATTAGTGTGTTCATCCTCCCTTTGCCTAGAATTACCTTTGGTATCTACAGATACTCCCCTGGACTCACCTTTGTTCAGCTGTTAGCAGGAGTAAGCAATGGCTCTTACATAGTTTTGTAGCTATTACTCCCTAGTAACCATCTTTGCTCTTTTATGGTGAAACAGATAGAAGGAAAGATAGAGGTGTAACTAGAAATAATAACATAATGAAATAGACAAGCAACTAATAACAAATGAGCACCAGCAGGTAAACTATAAATCATGACAATGTGACTGGTATTTGGTCAGAACAAGGCCAATGCAGAACCTAGGAATTATCAGACACAGATTAGAATATGTTGGAATAGTGTGGACTGGTGGGTATCCAATATGGATGTAAGACTAATGAAGATTTTGGGCCAGATTGAGTGCCAAAAATGCCAGGGATTCTGATGTTACACTACAAATTTTTAAGTGTTAAAGTCACTTTGTGGTTTGGTCTTGTCACAAACTGAAATGAGTGCCCAATTGATTGGATTTATACAGTAATATCAATTTGTATAACTAGTAAATTTTCACATTGACAAACTGTGCCAAAATGATAAAACATCACTAAGTACTAATTGAAAGTCTAGAAATTATTAAGTATGTTAAAACAATGAAATGTAACTCCAATTTAGAGTTTAGTCACTATGTTGTAGTACATTGTAAATAAAAATTGAAATAATCAAGATAATAGCAAATTGAAGAATAAAGAAAATGTTGAAATACTTCTGCTTTTCATCATCTGTCATATATGTATTATCTTTAACAGAATGAATATCTACAAATATATTCCTGTTATTCAGTGCATCAGAGCTTTCTGATAAATTGAGCTGAGGTAGATCAAGATCTTTGGGAAGAGCTGGGGAGCTGGTTTTGCATTTCATCCAGTCTATACCACAGAAAAAATGTGTGAAATCTACTTGACACATATCATGATCTGGAAGTATTTGAATAGTTTCTAAACCACATAAATGTTTCCTGTGATGAAAAGGAACCCAGAAAAATATATTCCCATAGCAGTCTTGTATGCATCCTTCTATATAGTGAGATGAAAATATGTGGTAACCACCAAGTAATTCCACCTTCCTCAAATGATCTGAAGTTGAATGTAAATTCCATACTCTAACAGTTTGATCATATGAACCAGAAATGACTTCTGTTCCATTACGAGAAAATGACACTGATGTAACCCATTTGGCATGTTCAAATGGTCCAGCAACAATTTTTCTGCTCTCCACATTCCATACTCTGACAGTTTTATCACCAGAACTAGAAACAATTTGTTGCCCATCAGGTGAAAATGCTACTGATGTCACTGTACTGAGGTGGCCACAAAATAACTCAGCAACATTTTTTTTATTTTCCACATTCCACACTCTGACATTATGATCAGCTGATCCAGACACAACTTTTTTGCCATCAGGAGAAAATGCTACTGATATTACTTGATGTCCATAACTTTCAAAAAATTCTGCAATGGTTTCACCACTCTCTACATTCCAAACTCTCACAGTTTGATCATAAGAACCAGACACAACTTGTTTTCCATCAGAAGAAAATGCCACTGAAGATACCCAATGCTTGTGACCTTCAAATATTTTAGCAATGGATTTCTCACTTTCTACATTCCACAATTGCATAGTTTGATCACATGAGCCTGACATCACTTGTATTCCTCTAGGAGAAAATGCAACTGATTTCACTGCATTACTGTGACCTTCAAATACCTTACTACTGACCTTACTGCTCTCCACATTCCAAATTCTCACAGTATGATCATCTGAGCCAGATACCACTTGTTTCCCACTAGGAGAAAATGAAACTGATGTTACAATATTAGTATGGCCTTCAAATGGTCCAGCAATGAGATTCCCACTCTTCATATTCCAAATTCTAATCATTTTATCATATGAGCCAGACACCACATTTTTTCCATCTGGAGAAACAGCTACTGATGTTACTGTGTCACTATTTCCTTTATATTGTTCTTCAGTAGTCTTTCCAAGTTCAATATTCCAGTTTTATAGTTTTATCATGTGAACCAGACACCACTTTTTTTCCATCAGGGGAAAATGCCACTGATGTCACCATATCAATATGGCCTTCCAATGGCCCAGCAATAGCTTTTCCACTCTCAACATTCCAGACTCTGATAGTAGAATCACGAGAACTTGTCTTCCATCAGGAGAAAATGCTACAGATTTTACCCAATCACTGTGACCTTTAAATGGCTCAGAAACCAGCTTTCTTTCATCAATATTCCACACCATAACAGTTGCATTGCCTGCACCAGACACCAACTGTCTTCCATTAGGAGAAAATGCCACTGATAGTACTCCATTTATATTGTGCTCAACTAGTTCAGCAATAGTTTCCCCACTCACTACATTCCAGACTCTAATAGTCTGATCAATTGACCCAGACACTACTTCTCTTCCATTAGGAGAAAATGCTACTGATAATACTGAATTGCTGTGGCCTCTGAATATTTCAGCAATTAGATTTACACTCTCTATATTCCAAACTCTCACTGTTTGATCATGGGAACCAGACACTACTTGCTTTCCACCAGGGGAAAATGCCACTGATGTTACTGCATTGCTGTGGCCTTCAAGAGGGGCAGTGAGAATTTTTTCACTCTTAATATGCCACAACCTAACAGATTGATCATATGAGCCAGACACAACTTGATTTCCATCTGGTGAAAATGCCACTAATTTCACAGTCACTGTGACCTTTGAATGGTCCAGCAATAATTTCTCCAGTCTCCACATTCCACACTGTGATAGTTTTATCTACTGAGCCAAATGCTACGTTTCTTCCATCTGGAGAAAATGATACACTCTCCACTTGTGAATTATGATAGTGAAGAGTATCTAATGCTGAATTCCAATTCAAATCTCTTCCCTTTCTAATTGAAAGTGTATTCTCAAAAAAAAATGAAAAGTGCTTATAAATCAAGGAGTTTTGTGGTGCAAAAGCAAGTACTGTCACATATATATGTGTCATGCTTCTTGTTATTGGAATGTAAAAATTGGTAATAAATTTTGTGCCATCTTCAATGAAATTGAGTATTTTTGAGTTTATCTGGTTAAAAATGAGCTTTTGCCTTAGATTAGATAGGAATAACAAACCTTTCCACATGAAATTAGTTTCTTCATCATTTCTTGTGCACCTTTGATCTCAATTAAGAGACTCATGACCTCCAACCAGTATAAAACTTGCAATAAAAGAATACATTTAGTTCCATCAGTAAACAACTGGCATCATATTTTTCACTTTCTATCATTTCAATATAATGTAAATTCCAGTATTTACAACAATATTGAAGATGTGTTGGTATGCACTGTGTGATAATTTGTGGCAAATCTGCAATTTTCTCATTTGTTATATATGAAGTTTCAACATTGCAAATATTAAATTTTAGTTTGCTGTTGAGAATTTTAAACATCATTTTGGTGATTCTCAGCATATGGTTATTTGGGTCAATTTCAAATGTGGAATCATTGAATGATCCAGCAATATATTCAACAAATGATAAGTGATGGAATTTTATATAGCTATGATCTGTTGAAATAACTGGCAGGAGATGATGTATTATTCTGGACACTTCATTTGCAATTTCATTTGTATTGCAATCAACATCAATGAAGTGGACAATATCTTCTTTGTATAATGGAGCCTTTGCCATTAATACTATTGCCAATACTTGCTTGACAATTTCTTTTACTTTTGCAGTTTTATTTTCAAAAGAAGTTTGAAGTATTTGGTGATATAGAATGTAAATTCCACTTTCTATCTGCCCTGATAGAACTTGTTGAACCTTTTCAGTTGGTGATGGCTCTTTATATTGCTCAGATGGCATCATGATATACTTGACTGCAGTGGATGCCCAGATAAACAATCCTGCAGCTTTTTTAGTCATCTCTTGCAACCCATCTTCTGCTAATACAAGTTGTAAGTCAATTCTATCCTCAAGAGTTTGCTTGAGAAAAAAAAATATGTCTTTATTGATTTCTGAGGAACTTGAAGAATCTGTTTCCAATTTTACAATTCTGCATACATTGGTGTTTTGAAATATATCTGGTAAAGAGCCATGCCTTCCAGTCAAGATGAGCTTATACTGTTTAGGAAGCCCATTCCAACCTTGTAAGGTCTTTCTTAGGGATACCAACTGATCAGTTGATTTGCATTCATCTAGTGCATCAATGACAAATACAGGTGGATCTTCTTTCAGTTGGTGATGAAAAGTCATCAGCAAATCTACAATTAAGTTTTTGAAATGCCATTCAATTCTTCCAGGCTGGAAAGTATTATCAAGTAAATCTGCTATTTTCTTCTGTAGAAAGGAATACTTAGATTTAGATGCTAAATCTGCAGCTATAGTTCTCCAAACTGCACTGGCATCATTTAAAATAGCATCATCTCTTTTAAAGAAGTGGTATCCACCCAGCCTTTTCATTTCTGCAGAACTGAGAGTTTCAACCAGTGTAGAAGCTATAGCAGATTTTCCTGCGCCAGGACCACCAGTAATCCACATGATGTTTGGTGTAGAGTCATCTACAAATTCAATGTATGATAATTTCTCTAAATGTACATATATATGTGAACCTACCAAAATCATTAAGCCACTTGTAAACATCATTCAGAACAGTAACTCTTGTTCCTTCCATACAGGGAGGTGGAAAGTGCAAGTTATGATCAACAGGCTTTAATAACTTCAGTTTTTCAGAGATCTCATCATTTTTTGTATTGTAATAATTGAACTGATCTCGGCCAACAGCATTTTGCTGACCTCCATACACATTAACATTGTTTGCATTGGGAAAAATTTGAGAACTCGATAGATTTTCTGTCATTTTATTTGCAAGAGAATTTGTTGCAGAGAATACAAGTTGTTAAGCACTTGGGTAGCGTGTAGAAGGCAAGAGAGTGGGTGTGGCGAAAATAGATATGATGAATCTATATAGCGTTGTACATTGCAGTTATTTGCATATTGCACGTTAAAAAACATGCTTCGATCCAAGGCATCAGAACAAGAACCTCTTAATTTCATGTATATCCAATACGGCGATACCTATTTGATATGAACCACTCGAAACTTTAATAACACTTACGAGAAGTTAGAGCACTAGTCAGATTTAGGAATACTTATATCATTCATTGTTGACGTTCGAACACGAGATCATGTTCGGTGTGCAATAAGATTGATTGTCTTCTATTTTGTGGTGGTCGATATCCCAGTAGGTTGGGTCAGCTAATAATAGGTATCAGGCGGTGGACTAGTGGTGGACCCGTGGATACAACATGTACAAGCTGTTGTCGGTGGAGATGTGGCTTCTGCCATCATTGAAAGATGCGTGTTTCTTTTGATTCTATTTGACTATCGCCTTTATGGTGAAGTCGATTGTGATTCGTGAAGCTCAGTGAAGGAGCAAAGAGACCAGAGACCCAGAGAGCTGGCGAATGCCACGTGATGCTTTTGAATACGATGTTTCGGATCCCGAACGTCCGATCAACGTCCGACTCAGGAGTCGGCTGTCGAACCTCTCTCGATACCAACGTACATGTCCCTCCCAGTTAACATTCACCCTCCCATTCTATCGACATTCACGAACTACTCGTAGCCACTTCTCGTTTAGCGAGTCTATGAGTACAAGAGGAAACACCAATGCAGCAGTAACCTGGATGATTAGAATGGAGCTCTAGCTTCTAAGGGTTTGCGGATGCGAGTGGTGTGTTTTCTTCCTTCTTCTTTCTCTCCCCAACACTAACTTCTTCATACATATTGTAGTTTACATTAATACATCATCATCCCAGCCATAGACGACATCGATTCCCGTTACTCCCTGACCATCGTTCCAATCCGGCTTTCAGACCAAGATAATGACTTCGCATGGTGCAACTAGGTCACATACAATTCCACCGTAGTATTCTCAATGTATGCACTGCCCTGACCTCTAGAGTCTCCCCGTACGCCTGCGCCTTCATTAACACCATCCCCAGTTCATTCGGTAGTAGCGTCTTCGCTGCCCAGGATCCAATATGAACTGCGAAAGTGACTACATGTCAGGCATCGTCATCTCTCTCTCGTTGAAACTGGAGTGAAGAGGGATTGAAGCTCGAGAGCGGAGACGTTGAGGATGGTGAAGGCGTAGGGCCACGTCCTGCTGATGGATGCGCGCTTATTTTGTCCCTTGTACACGGGAAAACGTCAATGTCAAGCCCATTCAATCTGGAGCTCTTCAACTTCTCGGAACGCTGATGGCATTATATGCCCTGACATGGGTATGTCTGTTCATATATTCTTATTTCGATTTTTCCGACATTGTATAGTACTGGTAGCCTTATAGTTTACTATAGGAAAGCCCATACGTTATAACTATCTTGTTATGCATTATTACGAGAGTAAAGGCTTAATGCCTTCCAAGGTAAATCAGACTTTCGTGACAATGTAGAATACAGAGTGAGTGGATGGTCTTACGCTCTATGTAGTGATATAGCGCGGAGTACAGAATGAAGGAAGCACGGCACCACTCTACGCTAAGTAAAACAGTCCTCTCTGTGCATAACTGTCCCGCATTGACGAAACACCGAGGCAATAGTTACTCTCGAAGGACCGATGCTTCGCTCCACAGCTATGAATGAACGGCCCGGACATGATGCATACCGGCAAGAACTTAGGTGCGTGCACCAGCCATGCGCGAGCACAACGATGGGTAAGGATTCAAGCGATGCACGAAGGGCAGTAATAAGATAAACTTCTAGTCGTGAGCATCGTTCCAGCTGAACCTGAGATGACGCGTTAGTATGTGAATTTGGATAAGGCTAAGAAGTTTGGTAACGTCGATGTAGAGATCAAGTATAAGTACGGAACTATCAGCATTATAGCCGTAGTCGAAGGTCGTGATTGTGCTTGTGGGTGCATAAACATGCATTCCCAGGTGTACGTGAATACTCAGAGGCTAACCCTATGTACTTCGTATCGATCCGGCACCTCTTCTTGAACCTCAGAATCCCATTGATGTAAACAGCATTGAACCAAGAATAGCAAGCGCTACCAAACAAGTTTCTTGAACCCTTCTACACGGATTCATCGCGGGTGTAGGAAGCGGCGAGGTGAACGGAGGAGTTAACGAAGATATCACGAATGAACACAGGTTTCCGAACACTCGTTAGTGATCGAAACCTGCACCCCGTACTCTGGCTTCATCAGCATAACGCAGCTAGTAGGGGCAATATGCCCTCCTAGCCTACTAGCTCCCCAGTACGGACTTAACAGGCACACCAACCCACCAGCGTAATCCTGTCATATCGCCGGCCGCTTGAACCTGTATGTAGACCGGTTGAAAA
The DNA here is from genome assembly GCA_025738555.1 of Cyathus striatus. Lineage (NCBI taxonomy): Eukaryota > Fungi > Basidiomycota > Agaricomycetes > Agaricales > Nidulariaceae > Cyathus > Cyathus striatus. The sequence goes on from JAOVFP010000007.1 coordinate 403,504, forward strand.
TGGGCGCTGGTGTTCTTCGCCTTCTTCGTCAAACTTGTCAGAGGCAAATCTTATCCAGGATAAGGAAGGCGGTACGCTGGTCGAGAGGTACACCTTTACGCCATTCTGCCATGATAATGTAACATTAGCAATCCTTCCCGTACTTTGAATGATGAAATATCTCACCAGATTATCATATACACCGAGACCACCATCCTCTCAAGCCACCTACGTTCCACCTCTAATACTAAGGCCAGCGCGATGCATGCAGCGTCGTACAAGCAAGATGATGACGAGCTAGGGATAGAGACCTTGAGTGTATGATCGTGGTTGGACTCCGAGGCGGGGTTGGATAGCTGAGCACGATTTTTGATGTTGTGTAGGTGGGGAAACGATGCGACCAGTTCAGCGCGAGCCTCTTGGTTACGGCTTCGAAGTGAAAGTTCAACTGCCCTGTCCCGGACTCCCCACAGACAGCCCTTCCGTACTCATACATCATTCGATGTTTTGCGTTGGTGAGAACTAGGAGTCGAAGATCTGGCAGGCTCCGAGTGAATCCATGTACGAGTAGAGCAGTGCGTCCTAAGAAATATGTGAATATGTGTTAGCAAGACGAAGCGATACCTATTGAGGGTATTGACACGTACGTATCTGCAAAACCTATCCTTTCTGAGCCCTTAGTCGACCACACACCAACCAAGCAGCGCAATCCTGTCATGTTGCCGTCGAACGTCGTCGAAATCCCGCGAAATGCTGCGATGTTGACCGAATGTTGATTGCAGTTAGACAGAGGTTCAACAACGAGAAAAGGGAGGTCTCTGGCTGTACTGATAGGTTGTGAACGTAACATTTTGATAATGAGAGGGTAAGAGCGGGATGGTTCAATCAATGGTGGAGACCAGACTCTACGCACTACGCGTTAAGCTCGACGTTGGATTGGTTCAAGGGTCGTCGGTCGACGTCGGACATTACCGCCGGTATGTATGATCGTGAGAGATTGGACTCGTTGGATCTTCGGAACGCGACGTGATCGCGAGGCATGCGGTTCCGGTACACGATACACGTGGACGCAGTCTCACGATACCGACCGGCTTCTGGTCTAGCGCTAGCATACATTAAATACATATGACATCATAAGGAGGTGCTTGAGCGCTTGATTGACAATGCTGGCTGCCGTTAAGATAAGATGAGCATCACATGGTGCGTGCGAACCTAGTGTTCGGAACTTTCTACGTACGCCGTCCAACCTCTCATGGCACCAACGACAGCGACAACCTCCAGAGTGTTGCCTCCTTGCTATTTCGTCATCACATTCCTATTTCTTCAATTGAAAGACTCAATATAGATACAGCCACTCGTATGAACCGCTCGCTGAGAGTGTTTGAGAAGACCACCTAAATGCACACCAGATCACGCGCACGGAGCACCGGAATAACCCTGGTCCTGGAGATTCTCTTTCGCATGTTGAACGCCGGCAGCTGCAGCTAATGGAGAGTGAGAGTTAGTAGAGAAAGGAGAGCGAGAGACATTGGGTATGCCTGGAGTAAGCACTGTCTCTTCTCTGCGCTTCGTTTTTCATTCTTCGCTGTCGAGACGTTGCTCGCGATTCCACTTTTACTGTCGGCCTACTCGTCACGTGGGTGCGTCAGCCCAACCTTCTACTCTTTCATTCCTCTCTTCTAACTGCAGCTGTCTTACAGTAATCAAACGATTACACTCGTTCCAGGCCTAAGCTGTGCCCTCTGCTGTACTATGACTCTCCTAAACTGGTCATTCCAAAGATGATAATCCCCCAGGTTGGAAGAGTTAGGTCTTCGACACCGCTTTCAACACCGATACTATTTCCGTTCAAAACGTTCCTCGCAACACTCGCGCCTTCACCTTAAACATCCTCAGCCCCTTCTGTTGTGCCGTCCCCCCTCTCTTCATGTACGACATGACGTGCGAAAGAGGGTGACAGCAAGGACACAGACCCTGGTGTTATGACGAAGGCTATCATTGTGCGCGTGGTGGGAGTGTCGCCTCTCTAGTTAAAGCCGGAGTGAAAGAGGGATCGAGGATTGAGGGTCGAAGAAGATGATATAGGATGGATCAGGGCTAGCTCTCGACCTAGACGACGGATGCTCACTGCTTCACATGTATGCGCGAGGTGAATGGCATCGGCGCGCATATTCAACTAGGATACATCTTTATCATCCACCCCTCGTAGCTCATACATCCTCCTCGGTGCGTTACGCACAATGATAACGACAACCACATCGACAACCACAACCACCCTACGACTCTTGCCACTAAGAGTACGAAGGCAGGATCGTTACCTTCACCGCACGAGTTTCCTCCGACACTTGTATCGTCTCCCTTCTATGCGCCTCTCGCAACTCCTACGCTTCGAGTACTTGCGCAAGACCCGGCTTCCGCCCCTTCTCTGCTCCATACGCTACAATGAGCATTGAGGTCCACAAGGACTGAAACGTGCGTCGGAGTGCGTAGGATTGTGATGCGGGTTGTGGTTGTTGTGCCGTGCGGGAATTGTCGGGGTTATTGATCAAGGTGGAGCGGAAGTGGGTGGAGGCTTGGAAGTCGGGACGGCTCACGAAGCGTATGTCGATGTTGTGCCTATTCGGCGAGGTGGGCTCATGGTCGCTGAAGCTTATATCTTCAATTCTCACAACGCTTCTAACGTTCTACATGGGCTCGATCGTCTTCACCTCTTCCTAGGCTTACGAAGAGACCGTATGATAGCCCCTACTCCCTTCAAAATGGCTTTTCTTATCTTCTCCGATTACTCTCATTGCTATTAGACCCTGGACTGAGGAGCAAAGCTACGAGGGTAGATTGCCTTTGGACGCAGTTGAGGATCTGGATGACGTGGAATGCCGGGTCTATAACAGATGCACGCCTTGAGTCTTATTCAGAGAGTCTATTTGATAGTGCTCGCTATACTTCGCTCGGTGCTGGATTCTGCAGTGGGATTAGTAAGAGCAGATGATGGATGGTTTAACTTGTGCCCACTTGCGCATGATGCGTTATGATACGTTTGGAAGGGAGTACGGTTGCTCAGCGTTGGGAGATCTTTTACATTGGTAGTCTGGTAGGCTCAACTACCCCTGTTGCGCGCGGATCATAACTAATTTGAAGTTGTCGTAGTAGAACCACCACTGTTGTCGAAGGATAAATTGCATTTGGGCCTCATATCATTCGACAGAGAGGAAGAACCAATTCCCTATGACTGTTTAACTTGCGCTGGCCTATCGAGCAAGGGTTTTGGGATGATTTCTTGTCATGACATGCCTTCCTGCCTTCATATCCGGCTTCCGTTCCTGTAGGGATGAGAGAAGTGAGATTCCTCACTGAATCAATTACTGCAACGTGACGTAGCAGCACGCCCGCAGGATTGAGCTGAGGATGTAACGAGTCAGGGAGACAATGCATACCCGTTTGCGTTGGCGACACATTTCTCTGTAAAACCAATGTCCACCCCCTCTGCTGCCCCCCGATTGAGCTAGGAGGTATGTGTATGTGGTTTGAGCATTGTCTCTGGGCTGTAGGTATGTCCATCCATTCTTTCATGGGTTGAAGCGGTTCTCGGTGTCCTGGTGCGTCACTCTACCATATACTCTTTTGCTCCTTGAAGTTTCCTTCTAACTATAACTGTCTTGTAGTAATCGATGTTTCAGGCATGACCGGTGCCCCCTGCCGTTCTACAGCTGGGGGAGCTATCTCTTCAACGCACACTCCCCTTGTGCCGCTTCCAACATCGATACCATTACGTTTAGAATGCTCCTCACAGTACTCGCTTCTTGACTTCAATCGGCCTCAGCCTATTATGTAGTGCCGTCTCCTCTCTGCACCTACAATGGCGTCCTGCAAAGGAGAGTGAGAGGGTCAAGGGTCTCGGTATACGCATAACCATCTGCATCCATGATCACAAAGATCACGAAGAATACACATGGACCAGCAAGTTCTTTTTATTACACGTATTTCAGGTGTTACCTCCAGGCCAGGCTCCGACTTACAACTTCTATGGCTTCATGTTGAGCGTTCCCAGACCCCAGACTCATCTCCAGCACTATCTCCTCTGTATAGTATAGGATGAGACCTGCGAAGGGTGTTTAGGGTGTGTGTAGGATCGTATCGGCGGAAGTTAAGTTTCGATGTTTGAGTTGTAGCGGATTGGGAAGGGTGACTGGAGATTCGAGAACGAGGAAGACGTAATACCAAGAATTCTTCGCACACCGATGTTTGTCCTGTTCTCTCTGCACACTGTATATTAAGTAGAAGACGACGTTATGTCTATTAACTGGGCTTATCTTCTCCGATGCCGATGTTATCAACTCTTCGTGACCTCTACAGTCTCTGTCCCTCCACGTACGAAGGGGCTGCACAATAGACAGAGCTACGCAGAGGAATGGAATGTGCGTGCGTGACAGCTACTCAAGGTTCTCCCTTTATCCTCTTCAATTGCTCTGGTCGTTGCGAGACTCGCACTGGGTGAGAGCAGCTAGTTTTTCGTTGGATGCTGCTTTCTCGTTCATTAACATACTGCTTCGTCTTTGATAGGTAGTCTGACACTGGCAGAGGATGCTGCCGTTAATATTCGGTTACATTACCTCTTCATACTGCTCCGTCCTCATTGTCGATCTGTGTGTCCTCATTTTAGGGCATTCAGAGTATTTGTAACTTCCTCCATGTCTTAACTCGTCTTTGATTTTGCGAGTTACAACCTCCACGGGTCAATGTCTAATCGCTGATATCCACTGGAACGGATCGCGTACTGGTGGTTTATAATTTTGGAGTTTGAGCCATGTACAGGTAGCTGGACACCGGCAAGTATTGTACCTTTTGTTGTGGTCGTAGTTAACTCAGTAACGTGTAATTTTGATGTTGAACTTGGTCTATACCGGGTTGAAGGCAAATTAGCGGCTTAAACTAGTAAGCTTGAACAACATACATAACTCGCTTGAACTTAAGTCATGCGGATCGAGTGCAGGTTTCGTCTCATCCAATTGCAGAATGCACTGTGAGCATGCGCTTTGCACAATGGAAAATTGGTTTATACTAGCTAGTTATAGTAAGATCGCCCGGTAAGTACTTACATTTGGTCTCTGACCAGTGTGAATGATTCGACGAAGGCCAGATTGGATCAACTTGATCTTGACAAGTATCGATTAACCAACGCATTCTATTTTTGTGGTTATCGATGGTCCCGTGGGTTGGGTCAGTTAAAAATTGTACCATGTGTAAGAGGAACGCATGAAGAAAACATCGATATGAACGGCAAGGGTGCTCACAGATCGGAAAAATTGACCTAGGGTCCAATTTTTTGAAATCACCTTGCTGCTTCAACTAACTAACTAACATAGCTTACTAAGCAGTAAATATTTCCTAATTAGGAATGTGATGATCATCTCAGACATCTGACTCAACTATGCTTACACCCTCTACTTTGACTTTCTCCACTACATGTGCTACATGTCCAACCACAGAGAATGGGCCCATTAGTAACACATTCATAATGGTACTACAAAACAGGTTATGTTAGTAAGTCTGCTGCTTAAAGTTTAATAAACCATTGCTGATGTATGGCAGATACAAATTGGATTTCACATCCAATGTAAGTTACTTGCATTTGACTACATCAGTAGCCAACTCATCGTCGACATGGCCACATTTACTTGAAGACATTAACATGCCATCCCATCATGTACAATCCCCCCACCATCTCTTGGTATGTCATGATCTGTTGTTTGTTCATTTTCATAGGCTAGAACCTGTGGTGTTCCTTGAATAGACATTTCTATCTCTAACATCACTTCAGCAGTATAGGCCACTTGTTCCAACATATAAGATATTTCTCCTTCAAGATTAGTCTCAATATCAATGTCAACACTGCTCCCTGTCTCATATTCATTGCTATGAGCTTGTTCTTCCATAGCCCTGTTCATCTCCATTTCTCTGTTGACAACTGCTTGGTTTTCCTCGCTTGTTGGCCCATGTAACAACATTGCTTCAATCTCTGAACTATAGGTTGTATAAGTTCAGGAATGAGCACTGATTTGTGATTACATATTTCATACCCCAATGCTACTTGCACATGGTGAGCCCCTGATATTCTGAACACCAGCTTACTTGAACTTTCTGCTAGCCTAACATCCCCAATGGAGTGCTCCACCCATATTCCCTGCACCCCTTGCACCCTGAACCTGTAACTCCCCATAATCGTGTGGTTAGACTATGTAATAAGATAGACATTATGCTAGCATTATGTGTAATCATTATCTAACACACTCTAGATCATGTATATTGGTCACAGATTGAGCATACAGCACTACTTATTATACATGTATGAATAGTAAACAAAAAGATGTAAGTATGGGTACTTTAAATGTTGTATAAAACCACCTCTGAGGCCTCTGTATGGGGGGTTCCATTTTTTTTTTTCTGGCCATCAGCCAGGACTAACTAACCAACTACTGGACTCTTTCGACCAAGTGTTCAGTCACGCGTCACGCAGGGCGTTTGAACTGAACACTTGAGCACATTCGTCACGCGTCACAGGCTGCCATGAACATAGGTTTTGAGGCAAATATGGCGCTTAATTAGCCGATTTTTCCGCCCGTACCGGGCGGCTGTAGGGGCATGAACAGAACCACCAGGTGTCACGCATCAACTCAGAGTTTGAACACTTGGTCAAACCAATTTTTCGCGTCACGCACCAGAAGCCGTGAACAAGTGGTCGAAAGTCTCCAGTACCTGTGGGAAACTACAATCCGTGCACCCCCTTGATGAACGGTCCCAAGTTTCGGTTCAGGCGCTTGTGAAAGATCATGTTCATAGCTATTCTCGATTTAATCTGCGCATTTCTCTTCGTGGTCGAATGGATTCATATCTAGACGCGCTCAATAGGTGGGTGCGCCCTTCACTAATTTGTTAGCGATAAGATGGACATCACATGACGCGTGTGAAATTAGAATTTCCGAACTTCCGACGCTGTTCTGATTCGACCTCTCGAATGCCAACTACAACGTCCCTACATGGACCTTCACCATCCCACTTCTATTACATCAATGACTCATATGCACTCCCCGTTAAACAATCTTAGGAAATCTTGAAGACACACTCCTTCGACAACACAACATGGAGCACCAAATCGCTTTAGGTCCCAGGATCCCAAAGCTCAACCAAAGCTCGTATTCCATCCCGAATGCCAGTCGCTGGAGACTCAAGGAGTAGAGAGGAGAGGAGCAGTGAACGTTGGGTACCGGGTACTATATAGTAAGTGCCGTCTCTCTTTTCCGCTCTTCGTGGTCCATTCCTCGGCGTGGATGCCCAGCTAGAGCTCGTCTTGCGTTCACTCGTCACCGCATCATACACTAACTTTTTGTCTTCTCACAGAACAACGCACTTACGCAGTCAAATAACCGACAGTCGAATTCCATGAGCCGGATGGGGTGAAATGGGCTCTTATAGCTTCATGAACATGACTGGTGTGTTCGCTTCTCTCCTTTCTCCCCCCTGCTTACGCTTATGCATCTCTACAGCACGTATAACCATTAGCATTCGAGAAACAATTCTGCAGACACTTCCTTTACGCCATATTCCCTACGATCCCTTCCAGACTGACCACTAAGACGAGGAACGAGCAGCTGCGTCCTCACCACGTACCATCCCAGTGTCGTTTCCAACGTATACACCGTCCCTGATATGTGTCCTTCGAACGCCTGCTCCTTCACAGAGAGCATCTCCGGTCCTCTCTTTGTTGTCCTTCGGGCTTCATATGTCTACGATGGGACTCATGAAGAAGTGAAGTGGGGAGCGAACCATGGTAGACCGTCTGGAGTGTGGTGAACGCCAACGCTGTGCGCGCGAGTGGTGTTGCGAGCACTACTTATGCTCGAGTTAGAGCGGAAGGGGAGATAGACAAGAGGAACGAGGCGATAGTAGAAGGATTCCTTCCTGGCTGGCGTCTTCCTGTACGTTCTGCACGCCAGGTCCACTCCCGAGGTCAACGGCACGTTTCCCCATTCCAAGCACATTTTTCGGCCTCTTTACGATCCGCTCCTCGCTGTCCATCCCCCTTCCTCTCGCTACCTGTTGAGTTAGTTCAAGAAGACTACGAGGCACGCTAATTAGACGACATGGAGCATCAAATCGTCTCAAGCCTCGGAGGTTTTCTGCCTCTTGTTCAATACCGACAGCTGCAGTCGACGGAGACTTCGAGGGGGTAGAAAAAGAGAGAGGGAATAGCGGTTAGGTATTATTGAGGTAAGCACTGTCCGCCTTCTCCGTTGTTCACGTTCGATCCTCCGTGTTCATGCACTGACGCCTCTTCTCGCAGAACGACATCTCTTGGACGTCTCGTACTCTTACGCGGAAAAATGCGTGAGGATCGAACAGTCAGTGGGCTGGGTGGGTTGGAGAAGACTCTAATTGCTTTGCGGAGGTGATAGGTGTGTTTTTCTTCTTATCTCATCTCTTCACTCCGTGCTTACGCTTGTGCTTAGCTCATACCTAATGCACCATCATTGTCATTCAAGGTTTATTCAGCACTCTCTACGGTGATTGTGTACGTGGCAACAACGACCCTTCCAAACCATACGCTAAGACGAGAAACACCACCTATGGAGCGGCTGGGTCTTCACCATTATCTCAGTGCCATTTCCTACGCCACTCGTAATGCCTACATACACCTTCAGCTTAAGCGTTCCCAGATTTTCCGGAAGGTCCGTTGCTCCCCGCTTCCTCCGCTTATAGGGACGTGCAGGAAAGAGCCAGGAGTGAGGATGACGGCTGACGGGTGTACAGGCTCGTTAGTTCAGGCGAAGGCTACCACTATGCGCAGCGGTGGTATTGGTGGATTCAATGACTGGAGATGGGGACGAGAACGATAAACGGTTCCTTTTGGATGGCGGATGTGTGCTTTCTCTGCTCCATTGCACGTACCTACTACATGATCCACAGCGTCGCTCCTATTCATGAGGTAGATGTTGACGTTGTACCTGTTCAGCGAGGTGTGCTCGTTATCTCTGGGGATGATATCATCGACGTTCGTCGCTCTCCTTCTGTTCCCTGCAGTGTCTTCGTTGTCATCTCCTCCTTCAAGGACCAAAATGCCTGCGCATGATGTGAGGCAGAGAAAAGAGGAAGATATATCGTCTCACGTGCTATCCAGAACGACATCCTTCATGGTCTCTGATTGCTCCTTCTGTAAAGTCCGTACTGGGAGCGAGGCTAGGCAGGTGGATTTGCTCTGTTAGCCTCATCATGCTGATAGAGCCAGAGTACGGGGTGCAGATCTCGATCACCTACTAGCGTGTTTGGAAACCAGCGTTCATTTGCGATGTCTTCGTTACCTTCTCCGTTCACCTCGCTGCTTCCTGCGCCCAAGAAGAATCCGTGAAGAGTAAAGGAAGCGTGTTTGGTGGCGCTCGCTATTCTTGGTTCGATGCTGGATCCAACAGTAAGATTAGGTTCAAGAGGAGATGCCATCGATACGAGGTGCATAGGGTCAACCTCTGAGAGCGTCAACGTACATCTGGGATTGCACGTTGCGCATAAGTCTGTCCAATTTCATCGAAACGAGTTTCACAACGACCTCTCATTCTGAAGCTTTCCTCGCTTCTACGACTATCCAGAATGGTGTCTATCGTCTGTGAACGTGGGCGACAAGCGATCCTGGCTACTATCTATTGTAGCTAATCTTTCTCGAGTTGGAGCACTGAAGATTGTAGAAGGTGTGTATCTGTTATTGTTTCAGCTTATGCATACATGTCTCTAAATACTGGCCTATCTCTAGCAACAATGCGCTTTTGACAACGTTTGTCATGATGTTGTTGTGTTCACCAAAGTGGCTGCCAGCTTGTGCATTTGTCATACGAATGAGTGTGACTGCAAGACGTTGTTACATTTACGATTGCACACTGTGATCCTGAATAGGAGGAAAACGGATTCACAGCTCTTACATTACCATAGGACCATACTTAGCAGCCGGCGTGCACATTCAAAAGAAGCCTCTTTAAACCCCGTTTCTCCCCTTATGCAGAACACTAAGACTCATCCTAAGTCTCTCCTTTCGTAGGTGTTTGGCAAGTGGACACGTATGTAATGACGCGTCGACAAGAAACCGTGAAGTGTCTCCAGTTACATCGTTGCTATGTATCGTTGAAAGCCTCGCTCTACTTTCGGATTCGTAGTCAAATCAGGAACATACGTCAGGCTTTGAAGGCTTTGGAATGTGATATGTTCGTTCAAACATTCGGGGTTCGAGTTGTTGGTCCGTCGCTTGCAGCCGCTGCAGCGGTGCCAGTACATGAGTAACTGATAAGATAAGATGGCAACAACGCATAACATGATGCGATCGAACTGGCACGGAATCATTCGAATTTCGGGATTCCTGCAGGCTCCAGTGAGCTCAACCAATCAACGCCTCCTCGACCTTGCACTGGCTTTCTCTCACTCTGGACTGACGGCCGCCTTCTACCAACATCCATGTTCTAAAACGCGTACCTATTCCACACAAACTCTGACATTGGCAATGTGGACACGTTGAAATCCGTGTAAGATGCGTTCCGCGACTTCGATAGGCGTGTTATGCCTTTCTCTATCTTAGTCTCGTCCACTTTACCCATACCCTCTATCTCAAGGTCCTGCCCTCTTCTTTCTCAAGTACGCTGAGTCAGGACATCCTTCGTATCAACCTCCTGTTTCTTTCACGCTCGATCTCGTAAACTCTCTAGGGCAACCACGACCTTTGATCATGAATACGAAGCCGTTCCTGTGACGGTTCCTATTCCTTCTGAATCTCTGACGAAGGAGGCGCAGTGAGCTTGATATCGACGTAGCAAGACCACTGCATCTCCGTCTTTGGGCAGGACCCAATACAACCTTGCAGGCTATCAGTCGTCTTCCAACACGGGTGAGCGTCATCAACTGTTAGCGCGCTCATGCCCTCCCTTGTCACCTGATGTACCCATCCGTGTCGACCTTTGCTGGCATGCATAACGCGGTATTGCTGGTAACGAAAAGGTAGTCATGCTAGATACGATGGGTCAGTGGATGTTCTAGGATAGCTCTGGCAGTCGGTAGGGTCAACTATATTCTATATTACGCTTACAACACTAATCTTTATCCAAGGCACACCCTGGTGTCGACACGAGTGCGCTCGAATTACCAAGCGTTTAATTGCGCACGATATCATATGTTGAAATGGGGGTAGGGTTGAGCAGATTGGGGGCAGATTGGGGGTCTTTATGCAGTGGACGTTTGGTATGTTCCATCATCACCTGCTGCACAAGGACGATTGCTAATGCGACGTTGACGTGGCAGAAGTCTACTGTCGCAAGACGATTCGCGTTGTGTTGCGCTTAGACCCCGTACAGCTCAACCGGGGGGAAGAACCACCCCCTACCTGTCAATTCTACTAGACTTTTCGAGCTTGGGTAGAGGGTGACAATACGTTCTCATGGCGATGGGTTTCCTTGCCTTCACGACCGCCTTCCGTGCGTTTAAGAGAAGGAAAAGAGACGACCACTAGCTCTATCATCGCAGCGTGACGTGGCAGCCCATTCGTATGGCGGAGGCGAGCTGAAGCGGAGGACAACGCAACCTCCAGCAGTATTTCGGTCATCTTTCGAACAACTTCGAACTGCAGCTTCACCCACTTACTCATCAACACTCCGTGCGCTCGTACCCTCCTTCACTTCCCTCTGCCCATATTTCGTGCGAGTTTTCTGGGATTGCATGACGCTTTCTTACCGGCGAAGTAAGCGTAGCTGTACGTAGTTTGTAATGGATACACTGGGTCTGTGGGTGTTCTGGGCTGGGTCAGGCGTTCGGTAAGGTCAATCCCGTCTGTTGAAGTACGGTCAAGACAACTAACCTTCGTCCAAAGCGACCTAGGTGTGCATACGACTGCGATCGGCTCAACTAGCGTTTCCTTGCGCATGATGCGTTGAGAAGGGGGTACTTCGGGGGTACGGTTACTCAGTGTTGGGGTATCATATATATTATTGGTAGTCTGGCATGTTCAAATCATCACAAACTGCGAATGAAAACTACTAACGAAACGTTGGCGTGGCAGAACTGCCAGACATTTCGAGCAGAGGGGAAGATTATGACTTCATAATACATATCCTCGTTTCACGCGTCTCCTTGTATTCACATTCAGCTTCCGTATGTCTCAGAGACGGATATGAGGCGAACACTGCATCTAATACTGTTCATCTCATTTGAAGGATCAAGCTGAGACTGAAGGGGGGGTGGCGCTACCACAGACTTCAGTGCTGGGTCCTCCCTTGGCACGTCCATTCGTTTGACTGTTAAGATGATCTCGTCCATCATGTGCTAACACAGAGTCTGTTTTCCTCCGTCGTATAAGCACCTTTGGCTGTTGATTAATACCCTGCCCTCGTCGACCGTTTCGTTAGCTGTGATATACTTATAGTCGGTTTTCACAGTTCTTTCGAAATGTAGTCATTACTGATAAGTATAAGCGACATTAACATTGGTGTTAGCACGATTACAGGGCAGAGAAAAAGTTCGCATTAGTGTACGACGCAAAAAGATTGAATTACAAAAGCTGCTCGACAATGATTTAACAATCAACAGCAGACGGTTGTATCCGAACACAAATCCTCTCTGAGCAGTACTAAAAGTCCAGCCGCCAGCTGGACAGTCTGGACAAGAACGGGACGAGACCTTTGAACAAGACTCAAGGTACCGGTTATCCTATAACTCTGCGTTCAATGTCATGAGAGCCGATCTTTCCACCTGCAAAGACTGATAGCATTCAGCATAACGAGCATGCTTGCGAATGTCGATGAAGGACCGTTGCGAGGGTCGGTCATGAGACCACATCGCCGATAGGCGCAAAGTCGACGTGCGCTTCGTGAGCCATCCTCGACTTCCGAACCTCCATCCCCTTCCGCTCCAATTTGACCGACAAAACCGATAACCTCCGCATGACACAGTCGATTACGATCCTACGCACACCTTCAACCATCATCTCAGTCCTCGCAGGTCTCGTTGTAGCATAGGTACTAGGGAGCGGAGTAGGAATGGAAGCTGGGTCTTGCGCAAAGTAATGCGTAGGTGTTGAAAGGAGCGTAGGGAACGGAGAAGATACAGGTGTCGGGGATGCGTACGGCGAAAGCGAAGATCCTGTTATCGTACTCATAGTAGTGAGAATAGTAGGGTTGTTATAGCTGTCGATGTGGTTATCATTATCATTGTGCGAAGGTGTCGATGAGGATGCGTAGGCTACAAGAGCTGGATGACAAATGTTGAAGGGTTTCAGTTGAATAAGCGTGACGTTGTCGCGTTGACGTCGATATCATGAGGTATGCACAAAAAGAACACAAAAGCTGCACGTCTGCCATACCCCACGGAGCCCAAGAACAGCATGCATCGTCTTCTTCGACTCTCGACCTTCAATCTCCCTTTCAGTCCAACCCGAACTAGAGAGCCGACACTCCTAACACGCAGGACAACATCCTTCGTCATAGCGAGCCTACACGCACTAGCGAGACCCTTGTTTCTTCACCCTCCTTCACAGGTCACGTAGGTGTAGGAAGAGGGCGTGCTGTAGAAGGGGTTGAGGACGCTTGAAATGAGGGAGCGAATTTTGCGAGGAGCGTTTAAAACGGAGGTGGTATCGGTGTTAGAAACGGCACTGGGATAGTGTGTGCTGAAGCTTGAGCTTGAAGATTCGACCAACAGTGAAAGTAGAAGGCACGCAGTGGTCATATGTATATTTCGGTAGCGGAGAAGGGAAGCTAAGAGCGGAGGGGGAAGACTGTGCTTACCTTAGTGCCACCCAACGTCTACTGCTCCTTCTCTTTCTGCCTTTATGAGTCTCCCTCAACTACAGCTACCGGTGTTCAATATGCAAAAGAGAACGTTCGGAACAGTGAACTAAAGCGGTCTGGTGCTCGGTGTACGGGATGTCGAATTGATGAAGATTGCCAGTGTGTGGTCCTGTCAGGCACGGCTCAGTGGTTTGTGCAAGTGACTCACGGTAGTACTCGAGTCTTTCTATTGGTAAAATAGGAGTGGAATGGCGAAACAGCTGGAGGCAACGCACTGGAGGTTGTCGGTCGTTGTGGTTGGTGTCGTGAGAGGGTGGAAGTGGTTGAATCAGAAGTTGAACAACTTCGGGCGTTAGATTCACATGCACCATGTGAAGCCCATCTTATCTTATCAGCTTCCAGGAGGTTGGGTCTATTAAACTAGATCGCGTGTAGGGGCGCATGAGGATGTGATGAGGACATCGATGTGAACGGTCCCAAGTTTCGGTTCAGATGCTTGTGAAATATCTTGTTCATAGCAGCTGTCGATGTAATCTGCGCGTTTCCCTTTGTGGTGGAATTTTGCATGCGCGCTTCACTTTGCCAGTGTGCAAGTTGTTGATAAGATAAGATGACCATCACATGGTGCGTGTGAAATTTGAATTAACTCCGGACGCTGTTCTGATTCAACCTCTCGAATGCCAATGACAACATTCTTACAGTGACCTTCACCATCCCGCTTCGACTATACCTACACAGGACTCATATGCGCTTCCCGTTGAACGATTCCGCGAAGATATAAAGACACGTCACTTCGACGATATGGAGCGCCAAATCGCTTTAGGTCCCAGGATTCACGCGCACATCTTCCCATGTTGAATGCCAGCAGCAGTCGTTGGAGACTTAAAGGAGTAGAGAGGATAGGAGCAGTCAACGTTCAACTTTGGGTATTATATAGTAAGCATCGTCTCTCCTATCCACTCTTCGAGGTCTATTCCACGGCGTGGATGCTTATCTAGAGCTAGCCTCGCGTCGACCCATCGAACCACTTCATTCACTAATTTTTCGTCCTCTCACAGGAAAAAGAGTTTCTCTTATGCAGTCAACCGGCCGGCAGTTGAATTCCATGAGCTGGATGGGGTGGAATGCACTATCGCAGCTTTACGGACATGACTAGTGTGTTCACTTTTCGTCTTTCCCCTCTCCCTACTTACGCTTGCACCTTCCTTGTAGCTCATACGCATTCTCATCCAAGACCTAAGGCCTAATCTGTAGTCTCTTCATTTACGCCTTATTCCCTGCGATCCCTTTCGAACCTACCACCAAGACGAGGAACGACTAGAACGAGATACAGCGTCCTCACTATGTATCATGCCCGAGTCGCTTCCAACACCTGTACCGTTCCCGTTCCCGTCCCCTACGCCTCTAGAAACGCCTTCTCGTTCACAGAGGTCATCCCCGTTCCCTTTTTCATCTCAGTTCCGGCCTCTTATGCTTACGATAGGGCTCATAAAGAACTGAAATGGGGAGCGAATTATGGTGGACCGTCTGGAGTGTGGTGGAAGCCAACGTTGTGCGCACGGGTGGTACTACGGGCTCCTCTGGCGCTTGAGTTAGAGTAGAAGGGGGTATAGACTCGAGAGGTGGAGACGATGGTGGTTTCGGGTCCCTTCCTGGCTGACGTTGTTCTGTACACTTTGCACGTTACTTCCGAGGTCAAGGGCACGTTTCGCTAATCCAAGCACATTTTTCGACCTCTTAGACTTTATGATTTGCTCTTCGCTGTTCATCCGCCACCCGTTGAGTAAGCCCAAGACTACGAGACACGCTAATTCGACTACATGGAGGATCAAATTGTCTAAAACCTTCGAGGGTTTCTTTCTCTTGTTGAATACCGACAGCTACTGTCGATGGAGACTTCGAGGGGGTAGAGAAGAGAGAGGACGTAGCGGTTAGATATCAGTGAAGTAAGCACTGTCCTCGTTGTTCACGTTCCGTTCTCCGTGTTCATGCACTGACGCCTCTTCTCACAGAAACGTCTTGTGATCTTACGCGAAACAATGTGTGAGGATCAAACAGTCAATGGGCTGGGTGGGCCGGAGAAGACTCTAACGGCTTTGCGGATGCGACAGGTGTGTTTTTCTTCCTATCTCATCTCCTCACTCCGTGCTTACGCTTGCGCTTAGCTCGTACCGCACGTACAATCGCTGTCATCCAAGGTCTATCCTACATCATGTCTAGTGATGCCGTAAGCACCATCAACCTCAGAAGAGCCAAAACGCATTCAGAACAGCAGGGTCCCCACTACACCGTATCCCAATATCACCTACAACATATTTCCCAACATATAGGCCCTTCGCAACGTCTATACCTTCACCTTGGGCATTCTCAAGTCTTCCAACACTGACGTCTCCTCTCGCTCCCTGTGGCTACGGAGACGTGCGAGAAGTGGGGAGAAGCGGGGAGGACGCCTGACGAACGGACAGGCTCGTTCAGGTGAAGGCTATCGTTATGCGTTGTTGTGGTATTGGCGGATTCGATGGCTTGAAATAGGGATGGGCATGATGTACGCCACCATCCTAGACGACGCATATGTGCCTTTCCTGCTCCTTTGCACGAGCTTATGAGTGGTCTGCAACGTTATGCCTACTCAAGCTGTATCCTACCCTTCTTCTACCATGATACCCAGCGACAAAGACAATCAACTTTCGCCTTCACTCTTGTGCCACCTTCCTTCCATACGCCGGTTACAATGCCTACGTCGTCACGTAGAGCGTTCGGGAGTCCATACCTGCGTCCTTCCCTACTTCACCTACTCAACATCCAAATTGAGCTAGGGAGAGCGTTGCTAGTGGACGTACGGTCGTGTTGGGCTCCCGGAGGAGGTTTGGTTGTGTGGTGTGAAATTTTTCGAGGTTGTTCGAGGAGAATCGAGGTGGAGTGGAAGGAGAATGAAAGCTTGAGTCGGGGAGGAGACTGCGTAGGGTTACTTACTGGACGACTGGCGTGTGCTCTCTGACAATTGTTGACGAGGTGGACGCCGTCATTGCGGCTGTTCAGCGAGGTGTGCGAGCCTCGACCGAATCGACCTCTGTACAACTCTATGTAACCTGCTTGCTCTTGCTCTCAACTGACGTCAGCTGGCTTCTATCAACATCTCTATGGTTTTCAAACACGCACCGGTATATCGAAAACAAATTCTGGAAATGGTGACTTCGATGGGGTGGCTTACTTATTCAACGGGGATTGGGAGTTCGAAGTCGATGTTTCTGAAGGTGTATTGCTCATTTCTATATCTTGTTCTTGTCCACTCCACTCACACCTTCTATCTCAAAGTCCTGCCGTGTTCGTTCTGAACTACACTCAGGGTATCCCTAGTGTCAACCTCTTGCACTCCTCTTGCTTCGGCTACGCTCGATCCTGTAAACCTGCTAGGGCAACCACGACCTTCGACTATGGATACGAAGCCATTTCTCGTGATAGTTTTGTGCTCCCGCTGGATATCTTTATCGACATAACCAAACCATATTCTCTCCGCCTTCGAGCGGATGACAGTAACCCTTCGCATGCTATCGCTCATCTTCCAAATACGATCGAACTATATCTTCTCACACCTTCCCAGTACCACTTCGCGCTCTCGTACCTCTCGATGCACCCACCCATGTCAACCATTTCTGACATTGCATGACTCGCTCTTGTTGGTAAAGCAAGGGTAGTCATACTGGATACGATGAGTTAGTGGATGGTTCTAGGTTAAGGTAGGGGACACCTTGATCCAGCACCCTTACGTAATCCAAATTCTGGTCCTCACAGACTCGGAAATTCTTTCCTCACACATCATTTATATGAAAATCTAACTCCAACATTTGATAGCTTTCAGTATTTAAAGCAGAATGTTGGAAATATTTTCTCTAAATTTTGAGTACAGCTGAAGTAATTTCAGGTGCAAGTTTTTGAGTAGTAAAAGGCTTAAAACATCATATTATTGCATATCCAAATGTTTGGAAGGCATTTGTATTTTTCGACCTCAAACATTTTGCGCCTTATGTAATACAATTATGATTATGTAATGTGCTTGCATGTGACATTGTGTAACATAACGTCACACTGCGTGACAGTGACAACTATCTACACATATCTTTCAGCAGAACTGTAGGAGATATTTGCTGCAGTTTGCTTAGTATAGTATATATCTGAGAAGGTAGCATCTAAGAATATCACATCCAGGCAAAAATAGTGGTGTATAATTTTTTTAATTTTCCTGAACCGAAGATTTTGCACCTCTTGGCGCTTACTAAGCAGATTACGTAAAGGTGCTGGATCGCAGTGTCCTCTACCTTAGCTCTGGCAGTTCGGTAAGATCATCCATTTTCTATAGTACGCTTGCAGCCACTAACCTTGGTTCAAGGCACATCCAAGTTTCGAATCGACTGCGGTCTAAGCACAATATATACGTTGAAATGGAGTTGGAGCTGGTCAGGTTAGAGCTAAGCTGGGGGGTCTTTTTGCACTTGCAGTTTGGTATGTTCAACTACTGCATAGAACTAATTTGATGAGTATTGCAGCATTGTGTATGGGCCTCATACCATTTGACCTAGGGGAAGAACCACCTCCCGCCTGTAATATCTGCTGGACACTTCAAGAAGGGAAGAAGATTATGACTTCATGTCCTCGTTACAATGTGTCTCCTTGCATTCACGTTCAGCTTATGCATGTCTAAGAGAGGGTGGTGAGGCTGCCTCTGCGTCTAACACTGCAGCGTGACGTAGCATTCCATTTACAGAATCGAGCTGAGACTGAAGGAGAGGTGACGCTCCCACTTCGGTGCTGCATCCTCCCCTGGCATCGCTCATTGCGTTCGACTGTTAAGATGATGTCTTCCCTTGTGTGATACGAAAGAGTCTGTTGTTCTCCTTTGCATCAGTTCCTTTGGCTGTTGATACCCTTCTGCCCTCACCGGCCGTTACGTTCGTTATGATATACTGTGATTTTTCACTATTCGTTCAAAATGTAGTCAAGTCGGCTTTGATTTAATGCCAGTAGTATGTATTTAAGTCTTTTCCGTTGAGGACCACGAACAACGTTGGCATTTAAACCATCATAATGCATATAAATGTAAGGAACAAATTGACATTGGGCGGTAGCATGATTACAGGGCAGTGTTCACATAAGTATTGTACGATGTAAAAACACGAAGACGGGTTACAACAGCTGCTTCACAATGATTTAACAATCAACAGAAGATGGTTTGAGGGTAACATCACCATATGGGTATTCTGAGAACCAAACCAGCAGAGGGCTCTACCCTCTGGCTTAGATGCAATGGACCGTCCATCTGTGTTTCCACAATGTGTATCTTGTTGTGTTTCGTACATCCCATGTGAAAGGTCGTAACCTTGAGATACCGTTAGTGAAACTGGTGGTGTGCGAGGTGACAGGCCATGCAGTAGGTGCTGCTCGAACCTACGCTAACATTGTCGTCTTTACAACCAATACAAAGCTTGGTATGTCTTTCAACTCGCATCACCTCCAACCAATTTGGTGCTCGAGTTGTCATCTATCAAAGTCTGCAATCTCGAAACGCAGGTATTGGGTGATTCGAACTCGAGCTTCACTCCGACATTGAACAGAACCCAGTTACCAAATGAGTGATCACGAGCTATCGTCCAACATTCATCCTGGATCTTAATTCACCGGAGGGTTCTTCACCATTACCCGGACTGTGGTAGCCAGCATACATCCTTCCCGCCTGGTGACAGTAAAATCGCTGTAAGCCTGTATATGACGTTGCTCAGCACGAAGAGACCAGAGTAAGATACCACGCAGCACCGTCCTCTCTCCGCCTCACTTCATGTGCGCGCATCCTCGTAGACTTCAGAAAGAGAGGGAAGATCGAGACGTTGTAAAGGTGGTTGCCCCTTGATCGAAGGTTAGTGGTTGTAACCGTACGTTAGGAGATGACTGTCCTTACCTGCTTGCCCGAAATAACCCAGAACGCAGAGTACACATCATCAACCACGCACGACTGTGCATCTTTAACCAGTAAGATAATATCATGAATTGCCAGCTAAATTGTAAACTGGTAGTGTGCTGATGTGATATAGGAAGCTATGCGGGCGGTGGAGTGACCATTGTAGGCGTAGAGAGCAAAAGCAGTTCCATAGTGGTGATTGAAGATGCCTCACGCGAAAGAATGAACAGTAGGCACTGCGAGGGGTATGATTGTGGAGCGAAGATATACAACACTGAGGTGGTACGTGAAAAAGTGCAACCAGTCCATGTTGAGCAGTTATACTGTTCTGAATGGCCTGTTGGGAAGGGTGGTCGTAGTGTATAAGGTGTAGTGAAGGATGGTGTGGTTGGAGTATCAAACAGGTGATTAAACGTATACTATGAGGCAAATACATGTATAAGCACAAGGCAGAGAAAGAAGAGACGGGAATGAAGTGTACCTGTCATGATTTTAAAGCACCAAGAACACTTCAGCCTATCCTGCCCTCTGAATTTGGCTGTAGCTAATACGAGTACGTCGCATAAAGACAGTATTCTGTGAAAAGAGGAAGAGTTAGTGTATGAAGTACTCGGAAGTAGGGATGAGCCAACGCAATAGCCATGAATCGACAACAAGGAAGAGCTCAAGGAACACGGAAAGCGGAGGAAAGAGACAATGCCTACCTCGTACCCAGCATCTACTGCTACTCCCCCCTCTACACCACTTCAACATCTAACATCTCCAGTCTGCCATGGTTGACACACGACAAACGAACTCCAGCCGCCAGGACCTAAAGCGATTTGGTGTTACATGTCGTCGGATTCATGTGTTTTGTGGTCTTTTCGGGCCACGAGAATACTTGGAGACAATAACGGAAGCTGTTTTGATGGAATCCACAGCCATTAGGGTTATTCATAAGCCCAGGAAGAGGTGAAAGTGATTGAGACGATGTAGGAAGGAGCGTTATGAGAATTGATGATACCAGCTCCAATGACCATAAGCCCAGATCGCTGAATAAACCCAACATCGACATACGCCCCGTGAACCATCCTCTACTTCGAGCCTCCACCCCCCTTCCGCTCCAACTTGATCAACAACCCCAACAATTCCCGCATGGTACAACAATCAACCCCCATCACAATCCTATGCACTCCAACGTCCTTCTCAGCCCCCGCTGGCCTCAATGCCCATCGTAGCATATAGAGCGGAGAAGGAAGCGGGGTCTTGCACTAAGTAAAGCGTAGGAGTTGCAAGAGGCGCACAGAACGAAGACGATACGTGTCAGAGGAAACAAGTGTGGTGAATGCAGCGATCCTGCCTTCATGTTCTTAGTGGGAGAGTCATGGGGTGGTTGTGGTTGTCGATGTGGATGTCATGTGTAAGGCACTGAGGAGGATGTATGAGCTACAGGGGGTGGATGATAAAGATACCCCCTGGTTGATTAGGCACGATGATGCCGTTCTCCTGGTATGTACGCACGATGGAGTAGTGCATGTTCGTCGCCAAAGATGGAACCCAGGTTCATCCAGGTCACTAAACCCAGATCCACCCTATATCATCTTCTTCGGCCCTCGACCCTCAATCCTCCTTTCACTCCAGCTTGAACTAGTGAGGCGACACTTCCACCACATGCACGATGGTAGCCTTTGTCATAACACTGGGGTCCCTGTCACTACTATCGCTCTCTTTCGCACATTATGTCGTACGTGTAGAGAGAGGGGGGACGATACAACAGAAGGTGCTGAAGACATTGAAGGTGAAGGTGCGAGTGTTGCGAGGAAGGTTTTGAATGGAAATAGTGTCAGTGTTGGAAGCGGTATGCATTGAAGACCTAACTCCTCCAACCTGGGGAGTTATCGTCTTTGGAATGACAGGTTTGGAAGGAGGGCGGTGGTACGGCGGAGGGCACAGTTTATGCCTGGGACGAGTGTATTTGTTTGATTACTGTAAGTCAATTGCAGTTAGAAAGGAGGAGTAGAGGAGTAGAAGGCTGACACACAGGGAACCATTTCAACCAAATCCCAACCCATCCCAACCACCAAGTTCAACTGTGGCTAATTTGACTGAGTAAGAGGATCTGGCGTTGTCCTGTGAGAAGAGAGGGAGTTAGTGCATGAAATGAGACAGATCGACCAACAGTGAACGTGAAAGGCGGGCAATGTATCGACAGCGAAGAATGGAGAACGAAGCGCAGGGCGAAGCGACAGTGCTTACATGGATATACCCAATGCCTCTTACTCTCCTTTCTCTACTCCATCTCACTCTCCGTTAGCTGCAGCTGCCGGTGTTCAACATGCAAAAGAGAACCTCCAGGACCTAAGGCTACTCCAGTGCTCCGTGCATGCGATGTCGAACTGGTGTGCATTTAGCTGGTCTTCTCAAGCACTCTCAATGGGCGGTTCATACGAGTAACCATATCAATATTGAGTCTTTCCATTAGTGAGATAGAAGGGATAACACTCTCAATGGTGTCAAGGTCAAGGTTACGGGACGCTCGACAAGGCTCAGTTGACGACGATTAAGGCAGGAAATGAGGATTCAGGACGGAATGCATGCGTGCGTAAACTAATGTAGTACTAGGCGCTTGATTATGCGCACAGACCCATGTGACTTAACCATCACAGATGGACTGAAGTGGACTCCTGCGGCTTTACGAACTCGACAGGTCCGTCCTTCCCTCCTCACTTTCAATTTATGCATTCTTGCTTACATCTACTACGAAACTAACGCTTGCACGTGCATGCGCATTCTCATCTGAGATCTAAACCTCATCCTCTGCCTCTACATTTGTCGCGTCGTCATAATGTTGTTATGCAAATTAAATCGAGCTCGGGCAAGAAGAGGAAGATGGCGCACAGTGGGTGTGTCGGGTCGTTGCATACTGGTACAGGTATGGGTACGGCATTGGTTATGATGCATATTCAAGCGTCCACGTATGAGTTCACTTGATACACCTATGCCTTTGCCTAGAGCGTCTCCGGCTCCTTCTCTGTCATCTCCGCTACCTTCACCAATTGTGACACCCACCGTAATGCCCACAAGGGAGAGTCATTCGAAGGAGACTTGGTAGTAGATGCCAAATGAATCCACTTGTGTGAGGAGTGTGGTGATTCTGGTCTATAGTGTTCTCTCACTGCTGTACTCGTCCCTTAGTAAGGTATTTTGTTTTAAAATACTATAGCTGGCAGTCCGGGACTCACTCCAGCTCTTGTACTCGTGGGTTGGTTCCTTGCACAGATTTGAATATATAATATAAAAGACTGAATGAACGATTTAATAATTGAAAAATAACTATATTTTAAAAGCCAGCATATCAGATTATCATTTCATTTCATTGTTTTCATGTGTTGCATTGATATATTTTTTACTTTTACTATGAGCTACATATGATCTCTAGCATGAATCAAGGTATTGGTAAAGGAATATAATTATTCTAGCTTGTTACACCTCTTGCAGAGTTAAATAAATAATCATGGTGGTTTTTTGCTGTTTCTCTGAATGGTGTTCACCAACTTGTGCTAATACATTATATTGCTCCTATTGTGTTAGCTCATTAATTCATCTGATATGACATATTTTGAGAACATGTTTTCAGTTACCATTATTATGAGTGTAGGTAGTTGTTTAACACATGACTATGTGTTCTTTTCACTTACTTATGATGCCATTACATGTCAAATTGCTATGGTTCAAAATTGTAACACAGCCTTAAGTATTTAGCTATAATGGTGTACTACCATGTAGATAAAAAATGAAACAACCAGCCCCATAATAATGTGATAAATGAAAAAAATATCAAAATATCTCTCCTTTTCATCCTCTGTCAATAAGGAGCAAACATTTGAAGTTTCATTCTTCTTGATAAATGACAAATGATGGTCATTGCTTTCTGAATGTTCATGCTCTCCATCTTCTTTAATATAATCAGTAACTGCCAATTCATTTTCTTCTTTTACAGTATCAGAACTTTCTGATAAATGATCAATGGGAAGATCAAGGTGTTTGGGAAGTGTTGGAGAGCCAGTTTTACATTGAGCCCAATCAGGTCCATGAACAAAATTTGTGAAATCAACTTGACACAAGCTGTAATTGGGCAATATTTGAACAGTATCAGGACCACACAACTGTTTCCTGTTATTAAGGGGAACCCAAAAGAGTGCATTTTCACTGCTATCTCTCATCCATCCATCTGAATCACAAGATGAAAATATTTGTGTACCTCCAAGTGAATGAAGTTTGTTGTAGTGATTTGAGGTTGGGTTTATATTCCATGCATGCAATATATTACCATGTGAGCTGGAGACCACTTGTGTTCTATCAGGAGAAAATGCCACTGATGTTACATAATGAATGTGGCCTTCAAATGGTCCAGGAATGGTTTTTCCACTCTCCACACTCCACACTCTGACAGTTTCATCCCGAGAGCCAGACACCACTTGTGTTCCATCAGGAGAAAATGCCACTGATGTTACAAAATGACTGTGGCCTTTAAATGGTCCAGCAATGGTTTTTTCACTCTCCACACTCCACACTCTGACAGTTTCATCTTCTGAGCCAGACACCACTTGTGTTCCATCAGGAGAAAATGCCACTGATGTCACCCAATGACTGTGGCCTTTAAATGGTCCTGCAATGGTTTTTCCACTCTCCACATTCCACACTCTGACAGTTTCATCTCGTGAACCAGACACCGCTTGTGTTCCATCAGGAGAAAATGCCACTGATGACACATAATGACCATGGCCTTTAAATGGTCCAGCAATGGTTTTTCCACTCTCCACATTCCACACTCTGACAGTTTTATCATGTGAGCCAGATACCACTTGTGTTCCATCAGGAGAAAATGCCACTGATGTTACATAATCACTGTGGCCTTTAAATGGTCCAGGAATGGTTTTTCCACTCTCCACATTCCACACTCTGACAGTTTTATCATGTGAGCCAGACACCACATGTGTTCCATCAGGAGAAAATGCCACTGATGTCACCCAAGAGCTGTGGCCTTCAAATGGTCCAGGAATGGTTTTTCCATTCTCCACATTCCACACTCTGATAGTCCCATTACCTGAGCCAAGTACAATATCTTTTCCATTAGAAGAATATGCAACACTAGTCACAGATGATTTTGTGTAGTATACTCTATACGTTGTTGAGTCCCAGGCTCTGTCTCTCCCTTTTCTAATTGAAAGTATGTTTCCAAAGAAAGGTGAGTAGTGTTTTGCAATCAAAGAGTTTTCAGGTGCAAATGATAATGCTGATATATATATGTGTGATATGCTCCTTATAATGGGAATGTAAAAATTTACAACAAGGTTAATACCATCTTCAATAAAATTGAGTTGGTTCAAATTCATCTACAGAAAGTTCAGCTTTTTTTATTTATTTTAACTAGTTGACCATATACCTTTGTACAATATGTTAATCTTCTCATCATTTCTTGTGCTGTCTGTATTTCATTTAAGAGGCTCATGACCTCTAACCAGTATAGGAACTTGCAATGTAACAATACATTTAATTCTTTTATTGTAGATATATGATCAAATTCTTCATCTCCAATACCATCAATATAATGTATGTCCCAATATTTGCAACAGTATTGAAGATGCATAGGTATATGCTGGTTAATTATTTGTGATACATTTTCAATATCTTTTTTTGCTATGTATGATGATTTGATTTTGCACATATTAAATTTCAGTTTACTATTGAGAATTTTGAAAACCATTTTGGTCATTCATAGTACATGTTCATTTCTAATAATTTCCCACATTATATTATTTAATCCTCCTGCTAAAAATTCAACAAATGATAAATGATGGAATGTTACATTGTTATTAGTTATTGAGATGACAGGTTGAAGATAATGTAATATTCTTAGAACTTCATTTCCAATGTCAGCCTCATTACCACTAACATCTAAGAAATATTTAACGTCATCTTTTCTCAGTTGTGATTTTGCAAATAATACTGCTCCCAATACTTGTCTAACAATTTCCTTTCTGTGTTCATTCCATTCTCCAAATGATGCTTGAAGTATTTGGTAATAGAGAACATCAGCTCCATTGCCTATCTGACCTGAAAGAACTTGTTGAAGTTTTTCAGTTGGTGAAGGTTGTTCATCATTCTCTGAATTCATGGTGATATATTTGACTGCAGTGGATGCCCAGATAAATAATCCACCAGCTTTTTTGCACATTGCCTGTAACTTATCCTCTATTGAATGAAATTGCAATTCATTTTGGTGATCTTCAATGCTTTTCTTGAGAAAGAAATATATGTCTTGATCTATTTCTAAGTCAAGTTGGGGATCAGTTTCCAATTTTATAATCTTGCAAAAGTTTTCATTCTGAATTTTATCTGGTAGAGAGCCTGGCCTTCCAGTTAAGATGAGTTTATATTGCTTGGGAAGTGTAACCCAATCTTGTAAGGTTGCATTTAGAGGTTTTAAAAGATGAGATGATTTGCATTCATCTAGTGCATCAATAACAAATGCAGGAGGATCATTATTCAGTTGTTCATGGTAAGTGATGATTGAATCAGCAATTAGATGTTTGAAATGCCATTCAATTTCTAAAAGCTGGAAGCTATTATCAAGATGCTCTGCCATCTTCTCTTTCAAAAATGAATACTTTGATTTAGATGCCAATTCTGCAGCTATTGTTCTCCAGACAACACTAGCATCACTTAAAGTGTTATCATCCTTCTTAAAGAAATAATGACCACCTAATCTCTTCCATCCTGTTGAGTTGAGGGTATTGACAAGTGTAGAAGCTATTGCAGATTTTCCTGAGCCAGGACCACCAGTAATCCACATAATATTTGGAGTGAACTCATCTATACATTACATTGAGAGGTTTTGTAATGGGTTGGGGTAGATGAACATACCAAAATCATTGAGCCAGCTGTGAATATCTTTCAGAATTTTAGCTCTGGTACCTTTCATACAGGCAGGTGGACAATATAAATTATGATCAATAGGCTTCAATAACTTGAGTTTTTCGGAGATTTCATCATTTTTTGTAGTGTAATAAATAATCTGATCACGACCGACAGCATTAAGCTGACCACCAAGCACACTGACATTGCTTGTATTGGTGAATATTTGAGCATTGGATTGGGTTTGAGCCATTTTTAGCACAGGGTATTCGATGTTGAACTTGTGTGCTGTTGAGCACTTGGGTAATGAGGTGTTTGAGAAGACGGAAGGAGGAATGAAAGTTAATGCGAACGGGCTATATATTGTATCATTCGTTGACATGTGTTACTAAACGCGTACTGAGCCATATCATCGGAATGATCAACTATCACCGAATAATATATCCCGTTCTATGTATAGAGTCCGACAATGGTTTGCACTGCGCGTGTTAACACCGTAGATAAAAATTTACACGCCGTCAACGCGACGACAAAGTCTAGTGACTATTCTCGTCCTTGTTATAATACTACTGAGTGCGCGTTAGGCCGATCGTTCGACTTATCACCATCCCACCTTTCCTTCGATTCTTTTTCCTTTCCCATCGCGCAAATAAACGCCTATTTCCTATCGCCTTGGCCAAACTAACGCTAAAAATACCAATGTGTGTGTGTGCGAAAGCATGAAAGCGGGGATACGATAAAAACCCCTTTTCCTGAACGTTAATACGAGCTCTATACAGCTTGATTGCATATAATGACTGAAGAATGAGCGAGGAAATTTGAATCAATGGACTGGGAAGCGATAGGGCTGTACGTTCCCGTGTTCTTACTTCGCACGCATGATACTCATTCCTTAGAATTACGGAAAGAAAGCTGGAGCTGTACTGCATGTACCCCCAGCAGTACCACCGGCTTCTCCGATTTTGTACGATTCTGGGCTGTACGTATGAGACAAAATTGTGAAGCAATGAAGCGTGAACGTGAACGATGACAGTAAACGACCGTCCGACCACGTAGTCTCCTTTCCACTTCGCCTGGCTGCTTCACATTTTCCGTTGGTTAACACACTACTTCTTCGTTTGGTAGTCTGAATCTTAACCCTAAGTTCATATTCGACTACTTTACCTCGTCTCATTCTATTCTGTTCTCATTGTTGATGCGCATGTCCTCATTTAAAACTTACCCCGACGCGCCTTGACTCGCCCTTCATTTACGAACACATTCAGTCTTTGATCTCCACTACTAGTACTGGCAATATGGTTGGCTCATTGTGGGTATGGAAAATTGGTTGAACTCGAAAGTTGCAAGTCTGTACCTTTCGTTGCAGTCGCATTGAAGTTAGCACTTAAAATTGTATATGCGGGGATGAAGGGAAATTAGCGTCTTAAACGATATACTTACGTACCTCAATTTACTTTCTTTATCTATCAGGTTATGTGGCTCAAGTAAGTTTCTCGTCGCTTCCATGTGCAGAGTGGGCATACGCTGTGTACAAATGATATGTTGGTTTATTGGACATTGTAGGATCGCCCGGCACTTCCTTACATTTTGTCTCTCACCAGTATCAGTGGTTCGAAGAAGGTCCGATTGGATCGACTTGATGTTTACGGGCATCGGTTAACCAGTGCACTCTATTTCTGTGAGTATCAATGGTCCAGGAGGTTGGGTCTGTTAAAATTAGATGGTGTGCAGGAGCGCATGAGGAAGCAATGAGGACATCGAATCTTGATGTGAATGGTCCCAAGTTTCGGTTCTGGCGCTTGTCGAAGATCATATTCATAGGTGTTATCGATGTAACATGCGCGTCCCCTTCGTGGTCGAGTGTACTCTCGTAGACGCACTCGATATGTGTATGCGCGCTTCACTTTGCCAATTTACCAGTCGTCGATAAGATAAGATAAACATCACGTGATGTGTGTGAAATTTGATTTTCCGAACTTCCGAGTCTCGACGCTGTTTTGAACTCAACCTGGACCTTCACCATTCCGCTTGTATGACACGATTGACTCATATATGGCCCACTACTACTCGTTACACAATCTTATAAAGGCTGGAAGATACGCAATTTCGACCACATGGAGCGCTAATTCCCTCGGGTCCCTGAGTGACAGTCCCAAAGCTCGTCTTCCCATGTTGAAACACAAGACGCTCTTGCACCATCCAATCTGAGTCGACAGCTGAATTCTGTGGGTCGTACAGGATGAGTTGGACTATCGAAACTTACGCACATGACGGGTGTGTTCGTTTCTCTGCTTTCCCTCCTCCCTGCTGACGATTGAACCTACCTGAAGCACAAATAACCATTATCATCCAAGACCTTCATTCACGTCCTTTGCATCACGAGCCCTTCCATACACATCACCAAGACGACGAGCAGGCGGCTGCGTCCTCACCACGTATCGCGATTCACCCAGCGTCGGTTTCAACGCATTCACCGTCTCCGTTCTCTACGCCCCTCGAAACGCCTTCCACTTCACAGAGAGGGTTTCGGTTACCTACTCCAGCGCTATTTCAGATCCGTATCATGCGCCTACGATGAGCCCATGAAGAACTGAAAAAGGGGGCGAACCGTAGTAGAACTTCTAGCGTGTGGTGAAGGCTATCATTGTGCGTACGGGTGGCACGGCGGGTTCTGCTGGATTCAAGTTAGAGTGGAAGGGGGATAGAGTTGAGCGGAGAAGAGAGACGATGGTGGTCCTGCGTAACGTGTTCCTTCCTGGCTGACATCGTTCAGTACGTTCTGCACGTCACTCTCGAGGTTGGCGGCAACGATTCGCCTGCCTAAGCAGATGCTTTTCAACCTCTTCATCAACTGCCCCTCACGTCTATCCTTCCTCTTCGATACAGGGCGACAACTGCAAAAGCAACCATCCCGCGTGTCCGACGCGAAGCACAAGACATATTTGTACAGCGCATCGGATTCCTTGGCCTTATCGCGCGTACAGCCGGCGTATCCTCAGACGTCTGATCTAAGGCTACACCCGTGTCTCGTAAAGCCTACGCTTTCACGTTGAACGTTCGCGGAGTCTAGACCTATATCCGATGCCAACTGCGCTTCTTGCTCCAACGCTGCTATGACACCTGCGAAGGAGACTAGGGGGGCACTGGTGATGGTGTACGTGGGATCGTGGTGAAGTTTGTTAGACGTCGTTGTCTACGTTGATGTAACATGGGCACTGGAGTTCAAGTTGGCTTGAAAAGAGGATGGGTAGCCGCGTCTAATCGCGTTGGATAAGGTGTAGGGTGGTCTTGGGTTTCGTCTTGCCCTTGGATGTGCGCGTTGTTCCGTTCACTTTGCCCGTCACTGACTTGGCAGACCTCAACGATACTTTATATGAAGCTATGGTAGTCTTCACTCCCCAAGCGTATGACTTATCGTAACGCTCCAGCGTCTCCGTTGCTTTCGCCCCCTTGGAGACCCAGGAAGACGCTGCATTTGAAGTGAGGCGGAGAGAGGAAGAAGAGGCCGGACATTTGCCTTCGCTGCACGTGTCTCCTTCGACACCCGTATCGTCTCCGTTCAATATTCCTCTTGCAAAGCCTCCGCGTCCACGATCATGGCGGAAGTTAACGTTTTGCTACTCTGGAATTATCGAGACTGTTGATTTGGATGGAGTGAAAGGGGGCAGAGGTTCATGGGCTGAGGGCGGGAACGAGGACGGGAACGAGGACGGTTCACAATGAAGCTGTGTGCCTTTCTTGTTCTCTCGGTTGGTTGCTCTGGAGGCATATGTCGACGTTGCGCCTATTTAGCGAGGTGTAATCATAATTTCTGAAGCTGATATCATCAATGCTCATGACTCCCCTTCCTATCTCTACAACAACTTCATTGCTCTCTCCTCCTCAAGGCCCACGAAGACACCTGCGCAGGTAGCCGCCTATACTGAGTAGCTAAAGTACGGAGTGCAGGACTCGATAGCGTGTTCGGGTACATGAGTTCATTTGCGATGCTTCCGATACCTTCCCGTTAGCCTCGCTGCTTCCCAAACCTGCGACGAATCCATGTAGAAGATTGAAGGAAGCGTGTTTGGTGGCGCCCGCTATTCTCGGTTGGAAGCTAGGAGATGCCAGGTCGATACGAGGTGCATAGGGTCAGCTTCTAAGCACGTCAATGTACAGCTGGGAGTGCGCGTTTCGCATAACGCAGTTGTAGTGTCTTTACCTCTTCCCGATTTCGTCGAAATGAGTTATTAACTCACTTATGGTCACTTCACAACGATCCCCCATCCTGCAGTCTTCCCCGCTTCAGAGACTATCCTGAATGGTGTCTATCATTTGTAAACGTAAACTCTACCAGCTAATATCCTTTGTGGTCAATAGACGTAGAAGAATGGTCTCTATCGTCGCACGATGATTCTTGCTGCACTATGCTTTGACGTCGTACCGTTTGACCGATGGGAAGAACCACTTCCATCGTATCGCTTCTTTCAAACTGTGCTGGAAGGTGACTCCATGCCCTCGTTACGATGCATCCCCTTGCCTTACCGTCAAACTTCCGTGTGTTTATGAGAAGGGCTGAGAGGCGACCACTGATTCTATCATCGCAGTGACGTGTTAGCCCGTTCGCATTATGGAGTCAAGTCAAGTCAGAGGGCAACGTACCTTTCACAGGCCAATCGGACATCTTTCAAACAATGTCGAACTGCATCTTCCCACTCGTCAACAACTTCGCGTACTTGTACCCTCCTTCGCCTCCCGCTGCCCTTATTTCGTTCCGACTTTGCTGGTGTTACATGACGATTCCTTGCTGACAAAGCGAGCGTGGTCATGTGTGGTTTGTGGTGGATACTCTAGTTCTTGTGGGTGTTCTTGGCTAGATCAGGCTGACCGGTAAGGTCAATCCCGCCTTTTTGAGTATGGTCAAGATAACTAGCCTTGCGTCCAAGACTTACCTAGGTTTCTACACGAATGTGCTCGGTTCAACTTGTGCTCACTTGCGCGTGATACGTTGTGATACGTTTGGAAGGGGATACGATTGCTCAGCGTTGGAAGATCTTTTACATTGGTAGTCTGGTAGGTTTAGCTACCCCCCTGTTGCGCGTGAATCACAACTAATTTGAAGTAGTTGTAGTAGAACCACCACTATTGTCGAAGGATGAATTGTATTTTAGCCTTGTATCATTCGACAGAGGAAGAACCAATTCCCTATGATTGTTTAACTTACGCTGGCCTTTTGAGCAAGGGTTATGGGGTAATTACTTGTCACGACACGTCTTCCTACCTTCACATCCGGCTTCCGCTCCTATAGCAATGAGAGAAGTGAGGTTCTTCACTGAATCTATTGTCGTAGCAGCACACCCGCAGGATTGAGCTGAGGATTTAATGATCCAGGGAGACAATATATGTCTGTTTGCGTTGGCGACACATTTCTCTATGTAAAACCAATGTCCACTCCTTCTGCTGCCCCCGAATGAGCTAGGAGGTATGTGTGTGTGGTTTGAGCATTGTCTCTGGGCTACAGGGAGCTCTAGGTATGTCTATCCATTCTTTCATGGGTTGAAACGGTTCTCTGTATCCTGGTGTGTCACGCTACCATATACTCCTTTGCTCCTTGAAGCTTCCTTCTAACTGTAACTGTCTTATAGTAATCGACTTTTCAGGCATGACCTGTGCCCCCTGCCGTTCTACGCCTGGAGGAGCTGTCTCTTCAACCCACACTACCCCTTCGCCGCTTCCAACATCGATACTGTCACGTTTAAAACGCTCCTCACAGTACTCGCTTCTTGACTTCAATCCGCCTCAGCCTATTATGTGGCGCCGTTTCCCCTCTCTGCACCTACAATGGCGTCCTACGAAGGAGGGTGAGAGGGTCAAGGGTCTCGGTATACGTATAACCATCTGCGTCCATGATCGCAAAGATCACGAAGAATACACACGTACCAGCAAGTTCTTTTCACCACACGTATATCAGGTGTTACCTCCAGGCCAGGCTCCGACTTACAACTTCTATAGCTTCACGTTGAGCGTTCCCAGAGCCCAGACTCATCTCCAGCACCATCTCCTCTGCATACCATAGGATGAGACCTGTGAAGGCTGTTGAGAAGGGTTTTGGTGATGTGTCTGGGATCGTATCGGCGGAAGTTAAGTTTTGTTGTTTGGATTGTAGTGGAATGGGGAGGGTGACTGGAGATTCGAGAACGGGGAAAGATGTATTACTCAGAATTCTTCGCACACCGACAACACAGCGATGTTTGTCTTATTCTCTCTGCACATTGTATATTAAGTAGATGACGACGTTACGTCTATCTAACTGGGCTTATCTCCTCCGATGCCGATGTTATCAACTCTTCGTAACCTCTACGGTTTCTCTGTTCCTCCGCGTACGAAGGGGCCTGCACAATAGACAGAGCTACTCAGAGGAATGGAATGTGGGTGCGTGACAGCTACCCAACGTCCTCCTTTTATCCTCTCCAATTCCTCTGGTCGTTGCGAGACTCGCACTGGGTAAGAGAAGCTAGTTTTTCGTTAGATGTTGCTTTCCCGTTCATTAACACACTGCTTCGTCTTCGATAGGTAGTCTGACACTAGCAGAGGATGCTGCCGTTAACATTCGGTTACATTACCTCTTCATACTGCTCCGTCCTCATTGTCGATCCGTGCGTCCTCGTTTAACGGCATTCAGAATATTCATAACCTCCTCCGTGTCTTAACTTGACGTCCACTAGAACGGCCTGTACTGGTGGTTTATTATTTTGGAATTCGAGGTATGCACAGGTAGTTGAACTCGACACTGGCAAGTATATACCTTTTATTGAGGTCGCAGTTAACCCAATAACGTGTAATTTTGGTGTTGAACTTTGGTCTATACCGGGTTGAAGGCACATTAGCGGCTTAAACCCAGCTTGAACGACATACATAACTCGATTGAACTTGGATCGTGAGGATCGAGTGTGGTTTTCATCTTATCCACGTGCAGAGCGCACTCATCACTAAATCGGTGAAAGTCTCAAATAGCCGCACATTTCTCACGGGCGTTATGAGCGGTTATGCGTTGGTTGTGATGTTAATATCATAGTATGCAACATTCATGATCTCACTAAGATATTGTATACTATGTATAAGTAGTTGTAAGCTCACCACGAGATCAGACGCAAATGATACGTGATTATATTCCTATCATCATACCATGCTTAACTTACAAGTTTTTTATCATAGTATCTCTTGAGCAGCTTTCGTTATGTTCTTAATTAGAGGAAGACAACTACTGCCAAATCTTGACTGTACATGTACAAAACCTTAGAGCTCGATGTCAACGCAGTGCATTCCTCGTTCACTTTCTCAAGAGTCGCTGACTGCTCTGTTCTAGGACGTCGACTGTCAGTTGCTCTACTAGGTAAGTCTGGTTCGCGGTGTCAAACGTCGATGCTAACCCAATATGCCGTCCAACTCCTACTTCTCAGGTCAATTGCTGCATGCTTATTTGCCGTCTTTTAACGTCCGACCTATGTACACATGCTATGCGCCGTTACCCTGCAGCCGCCAAATGTCTTCTTATCGAGCCATCCAGCCATCTCATATGGTCGATGTGATAATATATCGCACTCATGATTTCCCATGATCAGCATGAGTGGCCATAAGAAAGAGCTACTTGGGGTGGCCGCAAATTAACATCTACTCCTATATGATCAAACCATAAGATCACATCAACTCATACCGCGCACATCAACTCACATTACATTACATTCTCACAGGAGATTCGCCCGAATTTAGTGATGCTGTCATGCGCTTTACACAAATGGAAAGTTGGTTTATACTAGCTAATTATAGGATCGCCCAGTAACTTAGATTTGGTCTCTGACCAGTATGAATGATTCGATGAAGGCTTGATTGGATAGGCTTGATGTTGACAAGTATCGATTAACCAGCACGTTCTATTTCTGTTTGATTTCTGTGGTTATCGATAGTCCGGTGGGTTGGGTCAGTTAAAATTGTATCGTACGCAGCAAGTGTGTAAGAGGAGCACATGAAGAAAACATCGATGTGAACGGTCCCAAGTTTCGGTTTAGGCGCTTGTAGAAGATCGTGTTCATAGCTGTTATCGATTTATATTGCGCTCAATAGGTAAGTTTGTTAGCTGTTGATAAGATAAGATGAACACCACATGACGCGTGTGAAATTTACAGCCGTTTGCAAAAAGGTTGGCACTCGCGCGCGTGAACAAAATGTAAACGTTTAAACATTTGTAATAAATAATGTGATCGAAGCTCGAGCTACCTGCCGCTTTTGGCCACACTCCACCTTAGTTCACCTCGCGATTTCTGGATATCTGCACTACTGTCCCTTGCTATATTATTCTCCTGGCATACATTCCTTCTAAGCATTAAGCACTTTAAAACCTTTTGCATCTAACTTTCTTATAGCCATGATAGTATGTTGTCATACACTGCCGCAATTGGCTAACATAATAAAACATATCCAACATATCGAGTTCATATAGCCTAATAGCGGCCCATTTGACATCTTTTGATATGGCGAGGTAGCCCATGTTATGTGTTGGTTATGTGTGCTAGAGATTAGCCAGGGGAGCGATGTTGGTTATAGAGAGTAGCAAGAATATTGGGGTGGAATGAGGCTCAACCAGAGTGTGGCCAAAAGCGGCAGGTAGCTCGAGCCTCGATCACATTATTTATTATTATTACAAATGTTTAAACGTTTACATTTTGTTCACGCGCGCGAGTGCCAACCTTTTTGCAAACGGCTGTAAATCCAACGTTCCGAACTTCCGACGCTGTTCTGATTCGACCTCTCGAATGCCAACCATCTCGACTACATTGACCTTCACTATCCCACTTCTACTACCTCATATGCACCTCTCGTTAAACCATCCCATGAAGACTTGAAGACACGCTACTTCGACAACGCGGAGCTTCAAATCGCTTTAGGTCCCAGGATCCCACAGTCGTTCGAGAGGTGCATTAAACGTTGGATGTTATATGGTAAGAGCCGTATCTCTTCTCCGCTCTTCGTGGCGTGGATGTATAGCTATTGCTTGTTGTGCGTCACTACTTCGTTCACTCACTTTATTCCTCTCACAGGGCAACGAGAGATTCCCTTACGCAGTCAAACGGCCGACAATCGAATTCGATGAGCCGGATGGGGTGGAATAGGCTCTTACAGCTTTATGAACGTGACTGGTGTGTTTACTTCTCCTCTTCTCCTCCACTGCTTACGCTCGCACTTCTCTGTAGCACTTATAACCATTAACATTCAAGAGCGATTCTGCAGACTACTCATTTACGGCGTACGCACTGCGATCCCTTCCAGACCGACCACCAATAGGAGGAACAATGAGTAGCTGGGTCCTGACTAGTGACTCCTTACCGCATGATATCCCAGTGTCGTTTTCGATGCACGCACCGTCACCGTTCCATACTTCCCTCGAATCATCTGCTCCTTCATAGAGAGTGTCTCTGGCACCTTCCCCAACGTCGTTCCCGCTCCTTACGCTTAACATAAGGTACACTAAAACTGGAATGGAGAGCGAATCGTGGTAGGCCACCCGGAGGGTGGCAAATGCCAACGTTGCGCAGACGGGTGGTACTACGGGTTCTGATGGCGCTCAAGTTGGAGTATCAGGGGATGACTCAAGCGGAGAGGCGAGGCGAAGGTAGTCTTGGGTGAAGGGTTCCTTCGTGGCTGACGTCGTTCCGAACTTTCTACACGACCCCTTGAGGTTAACAGTATCATTTTGCATATCCAAGCAGAGTTGCTCGACTTCTTTTAACTTTATGATCCGCTCCTCGTTGTCCGTCCTTCGTTCCCTCGCCGCCTGTCGAATGAGCCCAAGACTACGAGGCATGCTAATTCTGCGACATGGAGTACAAATCATCTCAAGTCCCGGAGGGTTTCTTCCTCTTGTTGAATACCTACAGCTGCAGTCGATAGAGACTTCGAGGGGATAGAGAAGAGAGAGGAAGTAGCGGTTATGTATCGCTGGGGTAAGCATTGTCCCCTTTTCCGTTGTTCACGTTCCATCCTCCGTGTTCATGCACCAACGTCTCTTCTCTTAGAACGACGTCTCTTGGACGTCTCGTGCTCTTACGCGGAACAATGCGTGAGGATCGAATAGTCACTGGGCTGGGTGTGCTGGCAAATGCTCTAACTGCTTTGCGGAGGTGATAGGTGTGTGTTTATATTTGACTCTCTTCTCTTCACTCCGTGCTTACGACAGCTCTTAGCTCATACCTCACGCACCATCGTTGACATCCAAGATCTATTCAACAGTCTCTACGGTGATTGTGTACGTGGCAACAACGACCCTTCCAAACCGGCTGCTAAGACGAGAAAACTCACCCATGGAGCGGCCGTGTCTTCACCACTATCTCAATGCCATTTCCTATGCCACTCGTAATGTCTACATCTCCAGCTTGAGTGTTCCCAGGGTTTCCAGAAGTTCCATCTCTTCTCGCTTCCTCCGTCTATGGGGACGTGCAAGAAGGATTGAGGAGTGAGGGTGACTCATGACGAACGGACAGACTAGTTCGGGCGAAGGCTACTGTTATGCGCTGGGGGGTATTGGCGGACTTATTGGCTTGGGATAAGGATGGGAACAATGTACGCTACCATCTTAGACGACGGGTGTGCGCTTTCTCTGCCCCTTCGCACGTACTTATGACATGATCTGCAACGCTGCGCCTATTGAAGCCATAT
This sequence comes from Cyathus striatus, assembly GCA_025738555.1. Lineage (NCBI taxonomy): Eukaryota > Fungi > Basidiomycota > Agaricomycetes > Agaricales > Nidulariaceae > Cyathus > Cyathus striatus. The sequence goes on from JAOVFP010000007.1 coordinate 440,824, forward strand.
CCTACCCATCTGCCACCCTGACACTCAACGACAAAGACAGTTAGCTATCTTGCACCTTCAGCCTTGCGCCGCCTTCCTTCCATACGCCAGTTGCAACGCCTGCGTCATCACGTAGATCGTTCAGGAGTCCATACCTGCCTTCTTCCTACTCCGTAAGATGCGCTACAATGTCATCTGCTAGGTGGGCTAAGGGGGGGGGGGATCGCTGGTGCGCGTACGGTCGTGTTGGAGGAAGTTTTTGGTTGTATCGTATGAAAGCTTTCGCGGTTTTTCGAGGAGAATCGAGGTGGAGTGGAAGGGGATAAAGCTTGGGTCGAGCAGACGGCGTAGGGCTGTTTCCTGGACGACCATCGTGTTCCCTCTGACAATCGTTCACGAGGTAGATGTCGACATTGCGGCTGTTCAGCGAGGTGTGGTCATAACTTCTAAACATCAGGTATTATCGACACTCGTAGCGCTTCTTCCGTTCTCTAAAGCGTCTTAATTGCTTTCTCCTCCTTCGAGGCTCACGAAGACGCCTGCACATGATGTGAGGCAGGCAGAGGATATCGTCGCACATGCCATCCAGAACTTTGTCTTTCATGGTCTCTGATTACTTCTTTTGTTAAGCCCGTACGGGGGGGTTAGGCTAGGAGGTATGTTGCATCTACTAGCTGCCCTATGCTAAGGGAGCCGGAGTACGGGGTCTCGATCACCGACGAGCGTGTCGATCTTAGTCTCCTCCACTTTACTCATACCCTCTATCTCAAGGTCCTGCTCTCTTCGTTCTCAACTACGCTGAGTCAGGGCACCCCTCATATCAACCTCCCGCTTCTGTCACGCTCGATCTCGTAAACTCTCTAGGGCAACCACGACCTTTGATCATGGATACGAAGCCGTTCCTGTGACGATTCGTGCTCCTGGATTCTACGACGAAGGAGGTGCAGTGGGCTGGATATCGACGTACAAGACCACTGCATTTCCGTCTTCGGGCAGGATTCAATACAACCTCTTGCAGGCTATCAGTCGTCTTCCAACACGGGTGAGCGTCGTCAACTGTTAGCGCACTCATGCCCTCCCTCGCCGCCTGATGCACCCATCCATGTCCACCTTTGCTGGCATTGCATAACGCAGTATTGCTGGCAACGAAAAGGTAGTCATGCTGGATATGATGGGTCAGTGGATGTTCTAGGTTGGCGCTGGCAGTCGGTAGGGTCAAGTATATTCTATAGTACGCTTACAGCCACTAATCTTTGTCCAAGGCACATCCTGGTGTCGACACGAGTGCGCTCGAATCACCAAGAGTTTAATTGCGCACGATATCATATGTTGAAATGGGGGTAGGGTTGGGCAGGTTAGGGGCATATTGGGGGGTCTTTATACAGTGGACATCTGGTATGTTCCATCATCACCTGCCTCACAAGGATGATTGCTAATGCAATGTTGACGTGGCAGAGGTCTCTACCATCGTAAGACGATTTGCACTGTGCTGTGCTTAGACCTCGTATAGTTCGGCCGAGGGGAAGAACCACCCCCTGCCTGTCACTTCTACTGGACCTTTCGAGCCGGGCTAGAGGGCGACCCTATGCTCTCGTAGCGATGGGTTTCCTTGCCTTCACGACCGCTTTCCATGTGTTTGAGGGAGGGAAAAGGAGATGACCACTAGCTCTATCATCACAGCGTGACGTGGTAGCCTATTCGCATGACAGAGGCGAGTAGGTAGGACAACGCAACCTCCAGCAGTATTTTGGTCATCTTTCGAACAACTTCGAACTGCAGCTTTACCCACTTACTCATCAACACTCCGTGCGCTCGTACCCTCCTTTACTTCCCTCTGCCCATATTTCGTGCCGAGTTTGCTGGAATTCCATGACACTTTCTTAACGGCGAAGTAAGCGTAGTTGTGCGTAGTTTGTGATGGATGCACTGGGTCTGTGGGTGTTCTGGGCTGGGTCAGGTGTTCGGTAAGGTCAATCCCATCTGTTGAAATACGGTTAAGACAACTAACCTTCGTTCAAAGCGACCTAGGTGTGCATATAACTGCGATCGGCTCAACTAGCGTTTACTTGCGCGTGATGCGTTGAAAAGGGGGCACTTCGGGGGTACGGTTACTCAGTGTTGGGATATCATATACTATCATTGGTAGTCTGGCATGTTCAAAGCATCACAAGTTGTGAATGACGATTGCTAACGAAACATTGGCGTGGCAGAACTGCCAGACATTTCGAGCAGAGGGGAAGATTATGACATCATAATACATATCTTTGTTTCAATGCGTCTCCTTGTATTCACATTCAGCCTCTGTATATCTCAGAGACAAGGGTGAGGCAAACACTGCGTCTAACACTGCTCATCTCATTTGAATGATCGAGCTGAGACTGAAGAGGTGACGCTACCAGACTTCAGTGCTCGGTCCTCCCTTGGCATGTCCATTTCGTTTGACTGTTAAGATGATCTCGCCCATCATGTGCTAATGCAGAGTCAGTTTTCCTCCGTCGTATAAGCTCCTTTAGCTGTTGATTGATACCCTGCCCTCATCGACCATTACGTTAGCTATGATATACTTATAGTCCATTTTCACTGTTCTTTCGAAATGTAGTCATTATTGATAAGTATAAGCGACATTAACATTGGTGTTAGCACGACTACAGGGCAGAGAAAGAGTTTGCATAAGTAGTGTACGACGTAAAAAGATTGAATTACAAAAGCTGCTCGACAATGATTTAACAATCGATAGCAGATGGTTGTATCCGATCACAAAATCCTCTCTGAGCAGTGCTAAAAGTCCAGCCGCCAGCTGAACAGTCTGGATAAGAACGAGACGAGATCTTTGAACAAGACTCAAGGTACCGGTCATCCTATAACTCTGCGTTCAATGACATGAAAGCCAATGTTGCCAACACAAAAAGCCGCACGTCTGCCATACCCGACGGAGCCCAAGAACACCATGTCGTCAGGACCCTCGAAAACGACCACAAATCCCTAATCCCATAAGAGACATTTTGGCGGCCGTCAGGCCGCCCGGCCGCCCGGCCTGATCCAAAAGAGACATTTTGAGGGAGAATTTTGATGCAATCCTTGAGGAGAATTGAAGACATTTTTGGGTAAAATGGATATGGTATGATCCGGCTTGTAGACAAATAATGTGTTGTGGCTCAGCGGTTGGATGGCTCAAATTTTTGTTGTAGAATTTTGATTTTGTGTAACCAGATGTAACTAAATTCGGCTCCTAATAGCTCCTAATAGCTCCTAATCTATCCCCTGACATTAATAATAGCAAGGCATTGCATTGAAACACGTGTTGTGATGTGTTGGCTGAGGGCAATTAGCCAATAAATCAATAAGGCCGACAAGCGGCAAGGCCTGCTACCTAACACAACCTGATTCTCTCCAAAAAACATATAATATATCATTTATACATGTAGTTAGACCTGTTGAAAGTGCACAAGCAAGTGTATCTCTGAAAGTTTATTGAATGGGACATCACATAAATTTATTCTTAATGATCCCAGAAATTCCAATCATCCTTCTTCACTATCATCTCGGCCCAATTTCCAGGGCCCACAAGCTACAATCAGTATAAATTGGTGAGGAATATATGGGATCACATAGAGTTCATGAGAGCAGATCCATACTATTATGTTCTGGTGAGGAGACATTATGTCATCAAAGGATAGTCCTGAATGCCTGGTCGATGATGCACCAAATACGGTAAGTATGTAGAAGCTCTAAGCAGTTAGGATATGGGAATGACCAATATTTCAAGCTTACACGTGGTTGCCAAAATTAATGGCAATCATGCATTTTTCCTACTAAAAATGCGAAGCATTCTCACATTAATTAGAATGTAGCACACTACACTCTGTGCAGACCACCTTGAAATTCTGTATATATACTTTCCACAATGTATACTGCTGGAACGAAACTGTATAACATAATGGATTTATTTAATGGCATGATATACACAATCTAATTCACCAGCTATATTTGTGTCATACAATTTACATATTGGCCTACAGAAGTTGTTCTTGTTGGTATCTCTACATGATATCTTGGACATATGATGTACTATATATGCAGTATAAAATATTTAAGTATCAAAGGATACAGGCAATTGTATACTGAGATACTATAATGATATTTATGTGAGCTTTCTTAATTGTTAAACCTGAGAAATTGTATATTTAGCTGCTATATAGACTAATGTAACACTACAGAAATTCCTGAGGATATGTAGAACTCATGCTTCCGAATAGTACTGTACACACAGTATGATATTTATTGTTAGGATATGAAACACATATATCAATTATGTGTGATCAAACTTATTGCTCTTGTTTTCAGTACAATAATGAAGCAATCTTTAAATCATCTGGATATTATATTAGGTGGTATACAAGTTATGTCTCAGAGAAATTTAAATTTTGAACAGTTCTGTAGCCCTCAAAGTGCTCTGCTGATCAATGAATCATTTCCCTTAAGAAAATGCGGCTTCATAGAAAAATTGCTTATAATATGCCACCAAGATATTAAATTCAATCTTAACTTTACATACACGCTTTAAATCTTCGAGGTATTCTGAGCTGTGTGTAACATGCTACAACCCAGGCCGCTCGACAATGCAAGAAACCATTCTCGTTATATATGGGAATTGTTGTTGGTTGCCATCTTCGGCAACCACGTGTATTTAAACTCCGGTTGATGGGAGGTGTTTGCTCTGCAAAAAACGAGTTTTCATCGCCCTACATAACCCTACTACCTTAAAAGGTAGCGGGAATAATCGCATTGTTACAGTGCTGTTACCTTTTTTGTTCTTTTTCTTTCCTCCCACCCTCAGTGCTCAGCTGTCATCGTTTCCTGTAATATTCACTGCTCTCACAGATAGAGCTACTCACCTCCAAACACGGCAGTATGATATTATTCCATCTCTGGCTTTCTTATCATGCCTTTCAGCTGCTCCAATACTTCTCAATGCCAATACCAAGTTGAGACTTGAAGATGTTGATAAACAACTTTACAGGAAGCTCAGTGAATCTCAAAAGTTGCTAGCAAGCACACTGAAGATATCATGGCAGAGGAAGAAGGTGCCTGTAGGGCTTGAAAGCAATAAGTGATTGATTATTACTATATTACCTACCATATCTTGTATCTATATATGATCTAGTCCTTCATATACTAAAGTTATTGAAGTCTAAACACTGCAGTGGGTGCAAAATTTGAGTGAAATTTGAGGGCTGATCCCACTTTCAGACAAATTTAGGGCTATGAGAGGCCTGATCCATATTTCAGACAAATTTATGGAAATTTATGGAGGCTTGATCTCTTGGGGACATTTTTTCTGAAATCACTCAAAATTTTACCAGACAAAACTGTCAGCACCAGGATCATGCCTTTATGGTCATTTTCAAGGGTCCTATGTTGTCTTCTTTGACTCTCAACCCTCAATCTCCCACTCAGTCCAACTGGAACTAGAGCTGACACTACCACCATACACAGGACAACATCCTTCATCATAATGAGCTTACATGCACCAGCAAGACCCTTGTTTCTTTAACCCTCCTTCGCAGATCATGTAGGTGTAGAGAGAGAGGGCATGCTGGAGAAGGGGCCGAGGACACTTGAAATGAGGAAGTGAATGTTGTGAAGAATGCTCAGGATGGAGATGGTATCAGTGTTAGAAATGGCACTGGGATAGTATGTGCTGAAGAGCTAGGGCCTTCATGGTGAGCAATTATAGTCTTCAGAGTGACCAGCTTGGGGGCAGGTCATCATATGGTGAAGGGCACATTAATGGCCGGAAGGAGTGTGATCATTCAATTACTGTAAGACAGGTCCAGTTAACAGAGAGGTGTAGCAGAGTAGAAGTGAGGTTAATGCACAAGAACACAGAACCATTTCAACACATTCAGGTCCATTGAGTTTGACTGCCACTGATTTGACTGCATATACAAGTCCGATGTTATCCTGTAAGAAGAGAACAAGTTAGTGTTGGAATACGAGAGACAACCATATTCAAATGTCTCAATGATCCTTGCTCATGCCACTATATGTTTCATGTATGTCTTCCATTTTATTCTATGCCGCCTAACTATGCCTTTTATGTACTACATATTTTGTATTTAAATTTGTACATTACATCATTTACCATGTGCATTTACCCCCACAATATATGTTGTCACCTGAATTTATTAGAGCCTTCAACAGTTAGTTCATGGGGAGATGATGAGTAGATCAACAGTGAAAGTGGAAGGCATGTGATTGTCATATGTATGTTTTGATAGCGGAGAAGGGAAGCTAGTAAGAGCAGAGGGGGGAGACAGTGCTTACCTTAGTGACACTCAATGCCTACTGCTCCATCCCTTTCTGCCCTTATAAATATCCCTCGAATACAGCTGCCAGTGTTCAATATGAAAAATATAATGTTCAGAATGGTGAACCTAAAGCAGTCTGGTGCTCAGTGTGCAGGATGTCGAATTGATGTATATTGCCAGTGTGTGGTCCTGTCAGGCACAGCTCAGTGGTTTGTGCAAGTGACTTGCAAGAAGTGAGGCAGGGAGAGAAAGGGGAAGAGATATCATCTCACATGCTGTCCAAAATGTCATTCTTCATCATCACTGATTGCTTCTTGTGTTAAGCCCATAGGAGGGAGTTAGGCTAAGGGGGTATATTTCCTCTATGTACTAGCTGTCTTATGCTGAGGGAGCCAGAGTATGGGGTGCAGGTCTCAATCACCTACCAGCACATTTACCTCGACATACAGTTGGCAACACACAAACACCACAAATTTTATTACAGTAGGAAAATGAATTTTTTGGGGCAAACTAATTACATATTTGGAATCAGAAGGTCAAAATATGTACAAAAATGATGTTTTTGTGAAATTCCCACAATAAAATAGGTGTGCCAAATTTTTTGACAAAAAAATCAACATGTTACATAGCCAAATTTAGGATACAATAGCCTCGAGTGCCATCATAGCATGATTTGAGACTTGACGGTGTTGATGATGTTGCCTAACAGCCCATTCTGCTGCTTCACCTGTTAAACCATGCCTATATGCACTCATAAATCACCATGCTTGGTTTATAAAACAGTGAATAACATCCAGAGGACAAGCATCTAGGTATTTCACAACTGCATTTTTTGCATCTTGAAAGGTTCTTTTATCTTCTTCACGATACCTATATTTTGCCCACCCCCAGTACTGTTGAAGTATATTCTCAATAATTTAGATTTGTAATATTATTAAACATACATACCATTTCTATTGGGTTCAATTCACAATGAAATTTTGGGAGAAACATACAAATATGTCCAGCATTAGTGATTAATATCTCAAGCATTGACTTCTGATTGACAAAATCATCTTGCTGGCTAAGTAGACGTGCCATGCAGCAATCTTTACTTTCAAAAGGACAAACTGGTGAGCACTTTGCATGAAGGTGAGAAACATCAAAACCTTGTTCCTCTAGAACTGTTTGCAGTCCTTTTGGCCTTCCATCAGGCAGTGTCATCTGCTGGACCTTTCCTCAACACTCAACAGATGGATTTGTCTCAGGAATAAATGTTGCATGTTGAATATGTTGCTTGCCTCCATCACACTTATTCATGTCAAAAGCTTTGAGTGCATCTGATGGGAGAGAAGCATGTGCAGATGAGTTGTCAAATATAAATAATGCTTGCTTCATTGGATGAGCTTCCTCAAAAATGGATATTGCATCTTCCATTTGCTTTAGAAGCTGTGCACAGTCCCACCAGGCATCTCCATTTGCACCTGGAAATATAATCTTCCAGGCATTTCTTTTGATGGTCCCATCTTCATTTTTTACAACTAACTGTCCAGTTTCTGGAGTGATGAAATTGGAAACATGGACTATTCTTCCTCTTCCTTTTGAGCACATTGGCTGCTTTCCTTTCTCAATCCTGGTGTTAATTATCAGAGTGAATCAATAATATCAATTACCATCTACATACCATGCTTTTGTAGGTGCATCATGATGGTGAAAAGAGCTTTCATCATGAAATATAGGGATTATTTCTCTTTCCCCTTCTTCCAGCTGAGGTGCAACTCTAACAAGCTCTGGTCCTTCATAATGAGCCATCTTACTTTCATATATTTCCATCTCAGGCAGATATGTTCCATCCCGGTATTTCTCCACATCTGGATGATTGTGTCCATCTTTATAAACACCTTTTTTAACACTTGAATGATGCCACCCCAATGTTAGTAGTCATCATTGAACAGTATGTAAACTGATTGGTTGTTCTGGCTGAATATTCAGATCAGGAAATATTTGTTGGTTGATTGCTGTCTGAAAATTCTTTGGTGTTACTGTACCGGGCTTTTGACTGCGAAGATAATTTAGAGCCAGCAGTTTAACATTTTCATCATTAAGATATGACTGAGCTTTCCTTTTTCCACCTTGCTTCTCTTCTGGAAGCTGCTCAAAAATCTGGTAATGCCATGCTAGAGACTGAACCCGATGTGCAAACCAAGCTTGTCCCCTTTCAACATGCCATATACTAGCAATGGATTCACTTGCTTCAATATGAGACATTCCATTAAGACGAGCAGTAGCAAAATTTGAAAGTATCACAAGCTGATTAATTTTTGCAATAGGAAGAGTATTCTTTTGTTTCTTCAAATCATCATGTATCTGCTTGCGAAGGAAGTTCCAATCTTTTATTTCTGGTGCTGTACCCTGCAAATTTTCTTCAAGCTCCTCATCCAACATTTAATTCTCATTATTGTTCAAATATTGGTTTATAGAAAATTCAGATGGTAGTTCATCTTCCTCCTCAAATTGTGCATTTTCATTTATGAGTTCAATGTCACTAATATCATCCAGAGTCTCATCCTGTGTGTATGTTTGCAAGGGAGTCAAAGACTTATGAGACTCCTGTACTGGAGAACCAACACTAGACTCCAATAGAATTGGGGAGCAAACACAACTGACACTATTGTCTGATCCAGTATCAACCTGATCTTCAACAGAGCTAGAGCTTGACTTTATTTCAGCTGCAGAACGCTTCAGTGATCCACTCTTTATTTTAACAAAGCTATCAAGGGTAGACTGTGTCTTCCATGCCTTCTTGTAATGAAATCTTGTGTGCTTAGACTTGCTCATAACATCAGGACCTTTCACATATGACTTTGGATGATCTGAACAAGGCTTATTTTAGTATTTCCAATTCCCTCTATTATAAAATGTGTAATTACCTTTTTTTTCAAGCTTTTCTCTCTTGAGCTTTGGAGGAATCCAATCACTATCATAGGGATCATTTTCTAAAGCCATATCTGCAAGCTTCTTCCCAAATTCTTCATCTGCCACATAATTCCAGTCAAGTTCAAAGTCAATCTCCTGAGTCTCCCCCAAAGAATTGTCCTGCAGATCATTCTCATCTGAACAGTAAGGGTCTTGAAGCAATTCACCATTTTCACTGATTAACTGTGGTTGAGATAAACTTATAGATTCCCTACTGATCACATTTTCAGGATTTGTAATGGGCTCTGGGGAGGATATCTGAGTGATATGTGGTGGGGAGGGACTCTAAAGATCAGCTTTTGGCTGATTATTGCAAAGTCCACTGGTATTTCGACTCTTTTTCTTGGGTCTACCTCTGGGCATGGTGGTTAGAAAGTCGATTTTTAGTGCCCAGTGAGGCGATTCAAAGGCTGGGTTTTTTGCGGAATCATATCACTATCGATGAAAGCATGCTAAAAATACATTTTTTGTGATTTTTACTATTTTTTAAGGCCAAGTGCCAAATTTTTGGGTCAAAAAATCAAAAAATCAGAATTTCGAAAATTGGCTTGTGGAATATTGTAGATTACATCATAACTATTCTATTCTGATGATTTTCGGAAGCTAAAAGTCAATTTTGGTTGCTAGAAAATTTGCTTAATAAATTTGCAGTGTTTGCATGTTGTCAACTGTAGTCAAACCATATTCTCTCTATGTTCAGGCAGACAACAGCACAATGCTCACATGCTATTGCCCACCTTCCAAATACAATCAAACTATATAGCTTCTCCTACTTTTCTGCCAATATTTTGTGCTCAATGATAAACTATATTCTATAGTGTTGAATGGGTTGTCACTGCTGTAAGGAAAAGGAATGAGGTGCCTATGGCCTGTGAAGGGGGGAATGTGAACTACAGTCTAACCAGACATGTAGCAGTGGTGATAGTGCCTAGCAAGGCATACATAGGTGTCAGCCAGAGGTAATGATGAGTGAGCCATGCCTGGTGTGGGCATGGGGAAGAGGAAGCCTTGACTCGGGCCAGTGTGAGGGTAATAATGTAATGGATTAAAGACAAAGAGCACAATGTATGATACAATGAGCTATCTACATAGGGGTATTTGTACATGTTATAATCCAAAGGGTCCACGAAGTCTGTTCACTTCAACATATAGTTTGGCTACAATGACTACTCTTTCTTCAAGTGTTATGATAAAGTTCTGGATGGGATGTTTATTGTACAAGTCTGATAATCACATGATTTACAAGTTCAAGGAACAAGTTAATCAGTTTATCGTGTTCAAGTCTCTATTCATGAGCTCTTAAGTTGTTTAGACTTAAGTACGAGTGAAGTGAATGAATCAAAGTAGAGCTAGTTTGATTTAAGCTGAAGCTTGAGCTCTACAGCCCAAGTTACTACTGTTTAAATACAAATGAGTTCATACTAATAATAAGTAAGAATGTAACTAAATAAGTCATGATGCCATGCATCAGCTGCGCATTACTGTGGCGCAGTAGGAAGAAAGAAAGAAAGACTAAGTAAAGTAAAATGACTCAGAATGAGTCAAAAGAGGATTGACAACTGTGTAAGTAAGAAGTCATGTGTTTGGTGTTGAAGGTAATACCAAACATGTCAATGAAAAGAAAAGAAAACATATGTAAATAAAAGAGATAAAAGAAAATCATAACATTATCCCCTGTTTAAAGTGTGAAGTTCACCATAACTTCACTAATATCAGTTGCCCAGATAGAAGTCCCTGAGGATGTCGTAGTTGTCTGGATCCTCTGTCTTGAGAAGGTGTTCCTCCCATGCCTGTTCCCCCGATTTACCATTGGGTTGAATTCTGCAGAAGTAGAACTTCTCTGATTTGACCTTCCTGCCTCTCTCTCTCTCCTGTCGTTCCTCTCAATGGGAATGGAACCCCTTCCCATTCTTTGACTCCCTCTGCCCCGAGATCTTGCTCCATCGTTCTGTGTAGCAAAACCCCTTGTAGTGTGAGGTGCAGCCATCCCTTCCATAGGGATCCAGGCTGATGGACCTAGAATTTGTCTCCATGCACTCCTTCGTTCTGGAGTATATGGTGGCAAGGGCATGTCTCTTTGCGGGGGTGTGGTCATTGTGGAGCGAAGTGATTGGGACAAGAAGGGGTGGTGTGCCCAGGGGCGTTTCAATAACAGTGGTTGCACCTATAGTCTGGGCAGTCCTTCTTAACGTGTGCTGTGCTGCCACAGAGGAAGCAATGCTGATCGGAGGTGGAGATGGGCTCCTGGATGGGAGGGCACTTGTTGGGTAGAGTGTTGCTGGTGGTGGTGAGATAGGGCGCCAAGGTGTTGCTGGTCGTGATGGAGCCTTGGGTTCGGATGTCCTTGTACTGTTCGGGAGTGGTACGTTCTCAGAGAGAGTGAGATTGTGGATGGAGGTAGAAACTGCCTCCAATATGACGGACTCCAAATTTGCTGTTTGGCTTATCGTCCTCAGCTCTCTTACTGCTGCTATCATCAGAGGGGTTGCTTTGGCGTATTAGTGCGAGTCGTTGGTGAGCAAGGGAGGGACTAGAGGTACCCGGTGTGTCTAAGAACTGTGCTACTTTGGTAGCATGATGCAATCCTGCATCAAACATCCCCTGAATGGCATTGACCTGGTTCCTCCTGCAAGCATTCTCCATGTTTATAGCTTCTCTGAAAATATCAAACTGGGTAACTAGAGTGTTCCCGTTTGGCAAATTGGAGAGGAAATTTTGAGTCGAAGTTAGCTGATGGTTGGGTACATTTTGCAAGGCGTCACGATATTTGTTAATGAGTTCAAGGGGTGTGGTAGGTTGGTCAAGTTGGGAGTGTCAGTAGTTGATATTGGCGATGATAGGGGGAAGCATAAGAGGTTCAGAGGAGTGAATAAAAGTGGGGCGGGCATTTTTGGTAGAAGGGAGAGAACCAGTAGAAGAAGAAACATTGTTGGAAGACATTGTGAAAGGTTTGATATGACTGGTGAATTGTTGGTAGTTTGTGGAAAACTGCCTATTCAATTTAGACCAGCCTTCTTCTTATAGTCTTCTAGTAATTCTTGAGCATTACTCAAGTTTTCTTCATGTACCCATTCATCCTTTGCAGATGAGTATCCCTTCCATCATATTCTGTATCGCATGACTGGTTCTGTGCATTGATTCTTCCATTTTTTAGGCATCTTGTGACCCACGATTGCTTCGATCTCCCACTCGGGCTTGGCTTCAATCAAGTCTGGAGGTGGTTCCAAGAAGTTTTTCCCATGGACAGAGGTTTTGACATATGGCATGAGAAGAACAGTGTTAAAGACGGAGTGAATGGTCCATTGTTCTGGGAGCTCCAATTTGTATGTATAAGGTGCTAGTTTCTCAATGATCTTGAAAGGTCCTTCATGTCTTGGTGCCATTTTCCTGGATGGGTAAGCTATGGACAAGTTTTTTGTGTTGAGCCACACCATATCTCCTACTTTATATTTCGTGAATCCTTGTTTCTGTGCTTCATGAGTCTTTTGTTGCATGATTTGGATAAGGGCTTGTGCTTCTTTTCTTGCTTCCGCCATGTCATCTATCCTGATTTCTGCTTCTTTGACGTAAGTGGTGTCTCTCACTGTGGGAGTAATGATCAGTTTGTATCCATGTAATAAATAGAAAGGAGATCTTTGTGTAATGGAGTTGACCTGAGCATTTCGTGAGATTTCTGCTTCTGGGATGTGGTTTGCCCATTCATGTTGTCTAGCGCTGCAGAAACATCATAAATAGGTTTCAATTTCCTAGTTCATCCTTTCTGTTTGTCCATCTGTTTGAGGATGATAAACGGTGGATCCTTTCCATTTTATTTTATAGAAATGAAGTATTGCTTGGAATACTTCTGCTACAAATCTTGTGTCTCAGTCAGAAATGATTGCATTGGGAAGGCTGTACTGTCTATAGAGTGTTTTCAGATCAGGGTTGCTGTTCTCTCCACGTTAAGTCCCTTCATGATGCAAGGTTCGAAAATTACCCCCTTAGTAGACCCATGGTCGACCATGACCATGATTGCATTGAATCCCTCAGATTTAGGAAGATCTGTAATGAAGTCCATAGATACTTGGGAAAATGGTCATGTAGTTTCAGGGATGGGAATGGGATTGACCGGTGGTTTTGGTCGTCAGTCATAAGCCATCTGTTGACAGGTGGCACATCCAGTTATGTATTGTTTGACAAAAACTCCCATTCCAGGCCACCAGTATTCCTTTTTGACTTCTTTTTCAGTTGAGCTGCATCCATGGTGTCTGGCAGGTAGGCTGTCATGTTTGAGAGCTACTATGCTTCGTCATAATTCTTTGTCTTCAGGGACATAGACTCGGTCTCTAAAAAGAATGATTCCACTTTCAATTTGCCAATCGTCTAAAGAGGAGTGAATAGGAGGTATATCTTTGGCTTCAATGGCAGTGATTATTTTTTGAGCCAAGGTATCCTTTTCAGTTTCATTAACAACTAAATCTCTAAGTTCTGTAGATATCAAATTGATGTGTAGGTCTGCATCTAAAATGTTAGCAAACCAATTATCATGTTCTGTGTTTAAGGTGCTAATGAACCAATGGTCAGGTAAGATTATCAAACCATTGTTTTCGTTTCCCTTGTCAAGGGGTTAAATTGGGTCGTCGTGAAATCATGTTGGCTTCGAGGTTCTTTTTCCCTTGTATATGTTGCATGTTTATGTCAAAATCTGAAAGGAAGAGAGACCATTGTGCTTGTCATCTAGTAACCTTTTGAGGTTCTCGATAGTATTTTAAGTTTTCATGATCAGAGAATATGACTATCTTGTTTGGGTGTCCTTCAAGTAGATGTCGCCATGCTTTGAAACCATGAACAATTGCATATAGTTCCTTATCATAAATTTGGTAGTTCCGTTCAGCTGCTGTGAACATGTGGGAAATGTATCCACATGGTTTCCAGAACCTGTTTTCGTCTTCTTGTTTAAGAACAGCTCCTGTGGCGTAATTGGATGCATCAACCAACATAGTAAAAGGTTTCTCAGGGTCTGGTATCCTGAGAATCAGCTCCTTTAAGAAGGCTTCTTTAAGGTCATCGAAGGCCAGTTGTTGTTCTTTTCCCCAGTTCCAGATTGTAGTATTCCTAGTTAGTTTGAGAATAGGCTCTATTCTCTTACTATAGCATGGAATAAATTGGCGATAGAAGTTACAGAATCCTGCAAATGACTGAACTTCTTTTACTTTAGTGGGGGCAGGCCAATTGGTGATTCCGGCAAGTTTCTTAGGGTCCATAGCAATATTGTTTGGCCTGATGATCATACCAAGATAATCGACTTCTGTTACTTCAAAAGAACATTTTTCAGGTTTTGCAAATAGGCCATTATCCCATAATATTTGAAGGATTTCTCATGTAATCTGTCTGTGTAGTTTTAGATTATCTTTTGTGAAGATAAGAATGTCATCTAGGTAAACTCAGACAAATCCTCTTGCGATGTAGTCTTCGAGAAGATGATTAATCATTCGCATGAAGGTTGCCAGTGAGTTGCATAGTCCAAAGAACATAACAGTAAGTCTGAAAATGCCTCTTTTAGTGACAAAAGCTGCTTTTGATCTGTCTTCTTGGACAATTTGTACTTTGTTGTATGCTCCTTGAAGATCCATTTTTGTGAAAAGATTGGCACCTTTAAGATCTTCCATAAGTTGTTTTATATGAGGTAGGGGGTACCTGTCTTTGATGGTTCTGTTGTTTAAGTATTGATAGTCCTGGCATGGTCTCATATCATCTGTGTCTTTTTTCCCTACAAAGAAGAATCCAGCAGTAATTTCGGCATCTGTTGAATCCGGTAGAACTTCTTTGATATATCCTTTTCAAAGGTTGTCATCAATGAATTCATTCATTGCTTTTTCTTCTCATGTGCTGAGAGGATATACCCTACTTTTCTGGGGTAAGAAGTCTTCCTTCATTTGAATGTGGTGATCCCATGGTCGTGATGGTGGAAATTCTTCTGGGGTGTCCTTATCAAATATGTTCTTGTAATCCCAAAGGTGTTTAGGTACCATCTGTTTGAAGGTTTTCTTAACATTTTCGGGTTCATAGGATAGCCGTTGTGAGATCGTCTGTTTTACTCTGATAGGAATTCCATATTTTTCAAATAAGGGTTCCTCCAGTTCATAAGACATGCCTAGTCCGTTTTCTGATAAAGAGGATCTTCAATTCCTGTCAGGAAGGTTCGTAAATGAATACTTTCAGTAGTCATTTCTTCAAGATCTTCATCTTCAGCATCGTTTATTTGCATCCAATATATTTCAATTGGATTCCAGTTATCTTGTAAAGGTAAATCTGGGATTTCTATCATCTTCTCATTGGGGATTCTTGTATCCTCAAGAGAATACCTGTAATCTTGAGGGAGTGTTTCCATTTGCTCATTCTCCGATTCGTTGGGTATCTCTTCAATAGAGGCCGGTGGTCCTGATCATTTGGTTTTTATGATGGGTTTCATTATCTTCATTCGAGCAATTGACATAGATTGTGTGAATCTTTGGTTAAATTGCCTGTCTAGCCGCATTTGATCGATTTTTAAGGTTCCTTCTTTCCAGTTTATTTGAGGGTTTGTTTGTTCCAGGAAAGGGTAGCCCATGATAATTGATTTGTTCCCTAGTCCAGAAAGGTAAAATTGAGTAGGAATGGTAGCTGTTCCTACTTTTACTTTGTCATCGACATAGTGTGAAATATATCCTTTTTTGTTGAGGGTTCCATCTGTGTTGTATACTGGTGTTAGTTTTTCCAAAGGTTGTGGAGTGAGATTGAATTTTTTCGCAGTTGCTCAACTCATAAAATTTCCTCCAGCCCCTGAGTCAATCAGGGCTGGAACTGATCCCACATTTCCTAATGTAACAGGTACTTGCATAGTATTTTGTTCAATATCAGCTATTATTACATTGGAAAGTAGAATAGGAGGTCCTACAGTGGGATTAATAGTCCTCCTTATTGAAAACCCATCTTGTTGATACTTTCAAAGTATTCAACTTGTTCAGCTCCTGGGAGATCTGCAACTTGAAATCTCATTTCTTCAGCAAGTTCTTTCCCAGTCATTTTCTTGATGAAGGGATTGTTATTCTTGTTGTTGGTATGAGGAGTGGTCTCCCCTTTGTTTCTGTTTGGGCATTGTCTGGCCATGTGTCCTTTGGTTCCACAAATGAAGCATTTCCCAGCTTGCAAATATTCTCCTCATGTTTTTGCATCTAGTTGGTTTATCTCCATGTGGTATACATCCATAGCATTTGGGTCTCAGGTAGTAGTCTTTGGTCTGGGGGCAAAATATCCCCTTCATCCTGTTTTGTTATATTGCTGTATCTGTCTGTAATTTTGGTCAAATTTCCTGGCATCATCTTGCCATTTTGCTATGGTGTCAGGAATGTCTTTCTGAGTATGAATACTCTGAAGAAGAGGTCAATTAAGGCCTGCTTTAAACAGATCCATTTTTGTGTAGTCATTGAGTCCTTCCACGTGGCTGACGAGTATTTCAAATTCAGTAATATATTCATCGGCTGTTCCTTTTCCTTGGGTTAAGTTCTGGAGTTTGTGGAAGGCTTTGTCTTTCTCGTCAACAGGGTCAAAATTCTTCTTGAAATCTTCTTTAAAAGCCTTCCAAGTTCCTGGGGCTGGTGTGTCAGTTTTAAACATTTCGTTTTGTTTCTTTTCTTTCCAGTTTCCAGCGATTCCTCCTCCAATGTATGACATGGCATACATAATTTTTTTAGCATCTGTGTCATAAATCTTATCATTTATCAGAAAGTAAGATTCGACATCTCGAAGCCATTTCTTGGATTTCTTTTTGTCTCCCTCGAAGATAGCTGGAGGGTTTAGCCTCAGCTCTTTATTGTTGATCTTTGGTGCTTCCGTGCTAGACATACTATCGTCTGATTCATGGTCAAAAATCGTGGAAGGTGTTGTTGATATAGGGAGTGGAGGATATCCTTCGTCTGCTGTGATGTATTCATCGTTATCAGGTGGTTGGTTTCTTTTTAGGTGTTCAACTAGTTCTTGGGCTAGTGAAGTTTCTGGGATCTGTTGGGTAGGGTTCCTTTGCGTTGGGGTCAATTCTTTTGAAAAGAATTGTCTGGGTGTGGGAATTTGTGATAGTGTAGGTTTCAAGGTTGTGGTATCAACTACTTGTTTCCCAATGGGTTTGCTCAAGCTAGCGATAGATGCAAATGGGTTTAAGCTTCCTCCCTCTTGTGGTGAGGTCCATATAAGTCCTTCTGGTTGGGACTTCAGCTTCTCTTCACCTTCTGAGTCAGAACTCTCTGGAGCTTTGAATCTCCAGGGGGTTGTCGTTGTTTCTGTTCAATGTGTCGGGGTGCTGCACTGAGTAGTGCAAGCAGTCGGCAAGCTTCAGCTTTTGTTACGATAAAGTTCTGGTTGGGATGTTTATCATACAAGTCCGATAATCACGTGATTTACGAGTTCAAGGAACAAGTTAATCAGTTTATCGTGTTCAAGTCTCTATTCATGAGCTCTTAAGTTGTTTAGACTTAAGTACGAGTGAAGTGAATGAATCAAAGTAGAGCTAGTTTGATTTAAGCTGAAGCTTGAGCTCTACAGCCCAAGTTACTACTGTTTAAATACAAATGAGTTCGTACTAATAATAAGTAAGAATGTAACTAAATAAGTCATGATGCCACACATCAGCTGCGCATTACTGCGGCACAGTAGGAAGAAAGAAAGAAAGACTAAGTAAAGTAAAATGACTCAGAACAAGTCAAAAGAGGATTGATAACCATGTAAGTAAGAAGTCATGTGTTTGGTGTTGAAGGTAATACCAAACACATCAATGAAAAGAAAAGAAAACATATGTAAATAAAAGAGATAAAAGAAAATTGTAACATCAAGGCATGCCCATGTGTCTAACCGATTGCACTCTAATCACCTAGAGCAGTCAGGCTGGAGTTAAGCTGGGGGGTCTTATTGCAGTGGACATTTGGTATGTTCCACTATCACCTGCTGAAGGTCAATTGTTAATGAGGTGTTGAAACTTGACTTTGTTAGAAGTGATCTGACACTTCTCTAATTACTAATGAACATTAGGTAGACTTAGGTACAGGACCTTGGTAAAGACCTTGGGCCTTGGTTGAGTCCTTGGTAAAGACTTTGAACTTTGGTAGATAGTATATAATCCTGAGGTCCTACAGTGGCAATCCCCACTTGCTCACTGTACTTTGGACTTCAGGTACTGTACCATTTTGAATGGTTCATCACCCCATATCTTGTGTGACATGTCGAACCAGCAAATATGTTTGTCACTTAGGCAGGCACAGTGTGATGTTTCGAAATTATCATCAGGTGTACATTAAATATTCACAAAATAATAAAGATTGGTGGCTTACTGGTTGAATATTTGAGAGGATTCTGAGCTCTGAGCATGAGGCTATGGCCCCAAATCTTCAGTGTTGCAACCTTCAATTTTTACTTGAATTAAAATGCTAATTACTGGCATCTGGTTCAGGCAAAACTTTACCCAGCTTATAATCATGATGGAAAAATACATTTTTGCTCACACACTGCACTCCTGATGTAAATTAGGCAAATATTGTACTACTAACAGCTATTAAATGCTACATTTAACTTTGCATTCTGGAGTCAAAATTGGATATTTTTTGTGAACTGCTTGAATGGTTCATCAGTTACCTATGTGATGCATGACATGTGCCAAATTTTGGCATGTCAGGTGGGGTGCATGATGCATGACTGCTGAATCATTCAAAATGGTACAGTATGTTGTACACACATTACTTCAATCAATCACTTGCTCACTGTACTTTGGACTTCAGTCTTAAGTCCTACAGTCACTTCACTGGTTGTACATCTGACAGACTTGGCAGAAGTCTCTATCATTGCAAGATGATTCTCCTTGCATAGTGCTTGAGGAGCTTTGTACTGTTCAACTGAGGGGTAGAGCCAACTTCACTTCTACTAGACCTTTAAAGCTAGGCTGGAGAGTGACTCCATGTTCTCCTAATGAGGGATTTCATTGCCTTCATGACCACCTTCCATGTGTTTAAGAGAAGGGAAAGAGTCAATCACCAGTCTATCATTGTGATTTGACATGATAGCCTGTTCACATGATGAAGGCATGCTAAGGCAGAGGGCAGTGGAGCCTCCCACAAGCTATCTGACATGTCATCTTTCAAACAAGGTTGAACTTCTCCTACTTACTCATCAGCACTTCTAAGAGGTTAGAGATGTTTAAAATGGGATGATAGGCTAGATTATGTAATAATAACTACTTACTCCTAAAACAATGTAACAGGGTGGTGAGTTTGGAGGGAATTTTGCAGAAGATCAGTGTTAATGATGCTTCCAGGCAAAAGGGGGTAGAAGGGGGATGTATAAGAAGGTTAAGGAATAACTAAGTAGTGCTTAGATAACATCTCTGGATATGTACAATGTTATGTGTGATTCTCTATGAGTTTGTGGTTTCTTCTTACTAGACTCAAATCAAATTACTAAACAATGATCTTGGAAAATATGCTTTATTTCACTACACTACATCAAGGTACTTTATAATGGAAGCTGTGCAGGGCATAGCTTGGATCTACATGGCAAAACTTGTCTACTTTATATACTGCTGGAAATATGGTGGCTGATGGTACTGCATAGCTGCTGGATAGGTACATTCAGGGTACTAGGGAGGGTAAACTACATTACTGACAGGGGGAAGCCATTCACTCATGGAGCATGCTGGACAGGGGGTCACATGTCTGTCATAGGGAATTGCATGACAGAGGTTATGGTGCTGTGCATGTTCCTTCAGTCAGTACAGGATTGGCTATTTGCAAATGTACTAAGAATAGTGCAAAGATCTTATCAGGGTTCACAGCTTATCACTTTAATTAAACACACATCGCTTCACTGGTTACCATTTAGTTACTGAGTTTGGCACTGCTGCTTTACTGTCCCTTCTGCATGTAGTACTACCTTAGGCTTTTCAATATTCACACCCTTGGTAAGTGTACTTCTTAGTACTTTTAACTGGCAGCTTGGGTCTCACTCCAATTCTGTAACTAACCCATGTTTGTTACCATTTGGTGAGTACTATTTACATGTATAGAAAAGCTAAAATTCACAACTATAGGTAGTGTACACCCATCAGGCATCTCAACCCATGTACCCATGGGTACTGCAGGTAATGAGTCACCTGTGGGTTGCCTCTTATTTTAAGTAGTTTCTTTAATATACAACAAGGGAGTGGGGATAGCAATGGAATTTTGTCACCAATAACATTAGTATCATAAAGGGAAGCTTTATTGATTATTAACAAGACTTTCAGTCAAGGTAAAGATGACAAAAATTGATGCATTGGTTATAGACATAAAACAGGAAAGCCTACAACAAATCAAGCATGATACCAATATAGCAGAGCTATACTACTAAGGTAGAGGTCCTCATGAATAAGTATAGAACACCATAACAATATTGAGAGCATTGTAACAATTTAGAGAGCAGTATAACAAAGTAGATAGTATTTTAACAATTTGGAAAGCAGTATAACAATATGTAGAGCACCAAATTGAAGTAACAATGGCCATAAAGAACTAGAGAGAACCATAACAAGTAGACTAAACTGTAATGATGGGGATAGCCATATAAAAATGTAAAGAACATTATCATGAAGTAAAAGCAAGAACATAGCCACAGAGATCAAGAAATTGGCATTGAGTTGAAGTTAGGACTTCAGAGATGAAATAAGAACTACAGAGAGAGGGAAATAAGTGCATATATGAAAAGATAGGCATAGAGATGAATGTATAACTTCAGAGATGAGACTATAAGCACCAAGAGTATGAGAGAACCATGGAAATGAAGGGAAAACCACATAGACAAGGACAAGGACATATATCAAGAAATAAGCAACAGTATGAAGATATGGTTTCAGAGAAAAGGGCCAGAACAATTCACAAAGTCCTAGAATGAATTATAGAGTGCCAAACAAAGTAAATATTCACAAAACATTGCAGAGAGCACTATAATGAAGAATTGAGTTATAGAATGACACATATAGCCCTAAGAATGAAGCCAAATGTCCTAAAATAAAGCAGAGTGTCCACAACAAAGTATATGGTCAAAGAATGAATCAGAGAGTTGTAGAATGACATGGATAGTACTAAGAACAAAGCATAGAGTGCTAGAACAATGCAGAGAGCACTATAACAATGCAGAGAATTCTAGAACAGAACAGAGTGTCCTATAGATGCAGAGAGTCATAACACAAAGCATAGAGTCCTGGAGTGAGACATAGAGTATTATAATGATGCCACAAAACAGTTGAAGGAGATAGTCTTAGAACCATACAGAGAGATCTAATATTTTGTTGAGTCCATGTTGCTAAACCCCATGGATTCAACAAAATACATGATTGGTTTATTATTAGAACATCTTGTACTTACATTATTGAGTAAACTGATAGAATTACTTCACCTCCATATGTTTTAAGGCTCCAACCATATACTATCCCTATACACCTGAAGGGAGTGTTTATAGGGATAGGGTAATTATAGTGTATTTATAGTATAAATAGGGTTATAGGGTATATTATATATGGTTTATAATTTTCACTAAAAATTACTTAGAAGTCATCACTATTAAAATAATTTAGTTGTTCTTACTGTGTTTTAACTTTTCAAAATGAATTATATACCATTTTACTATCACTATAAAACTTTCTTCATTCCATTAAGTTATTATATTTAGTGCCTTGTCTGAAATATAATTCTGGGTTGAAGGTATTCTTAGACAAAGAACTTGGAAGCAGATAGTATTCTCAGGTCCTAGTGAAGTTTCATGAGAAGTTGAACTTGAAAGTGGGGGGAAAGTACCTGGTATTAAAAGAATGTAAAGTACTGTACTTAAATACATACAGAACAATGCTAGTCAGCTGATTATTCAACATGAATACAAAGCCAATTCCACAGTAGAGGTAAACTGCCTGCTCTACAGAGTGTAAATGTATTATGTTAATTGATATGCAATAGCAGACATGTACCCATAATATTCATTATAGTTCTACTGCATTCCATTGACTAATCATCCATACCTATTTGAGTGTTATGATCCAAACCTCTATTAATGCTCATTGAGAAATGTGAACAAGATCCAATAGACACTTTAGTCAATTCTATCAGTTTAGTGTACATTTTAAGAAGCCTATTGTTTTTCTATATACTGTGTTTGCCACCCTCTGTTATGTTTCTGCAATGAGTGGATGATTGTAAAGGTATGTTAATGGATTACACATTTATTAGTAATCTTTGAAGCATAACCTCTATTACTACTATATGTGGTTTCTGTAAGCACTACCTAGACTAAATCTAAGCCTAATGTCATGAAAATCTCCAAATAAAATCTAACCATATACTTACCCTATACACTATAAGATACTGTATACAGAAAAATTAGGAATTTGGGTATAGAAATAGGGATAGGGATAGAGTAAATACCCTATATATAGGGTATAGTATAATATATAGTTGGAGCCTTAATATGTTTATCATAGCCATTTTATAAGCTATTATACATTTTTGAACTAACATCTGTTCACAGGTAGTGATGAGCAAGGGTACACTATACCCTGGGGGTACAGGGGTAGGGTACAGAGGGGGTATGGGTAAGGGTCTGATTTTTTTGAAATTCCAAATACCCCTACCCTCCACAAGGGTACAAGGGGTCTGGCTCAGCCCAAGGTCTACAACTGCCATTATTTATGAAGTCATGAGCCAGTAATTTCAATGTAACTTCTAGACTAGTAAGTGTAACTATGAACAATATGTGAGAATTAGGGAATAATATCAGAAGTAAGAGGCTGATTAAAGTGGTTAGTTATTCACTGCAAATACATAAGTACAAGCTACTATTACCCCAAATTTAGAACAAAACAGGGTTTCTGTACACATATAGATGTAAACTATTGTATGGGGTATTTGTACCCAAGGTTATATAAAGAAAAGTGGTGATCTGAGTATAACAAATCTGTAACATCACATGAGAGGGAGGAGGAATGACATGGCCAATCATGGTTATCATTTGCATTACACTACAGGTCATAGGTGGTGTATCTGTACCTGAGCTTATGAAGTAAACAGTGGAGATCTAGGTACACAGAGTCTGTAGCATTTCTTGAGGGGGAGGGGGAAAGACATGACATATCTTCTGAACAACATGTCCATTGGAATAATTAATTGTGCTACATGACTGGTCATATGAGGTGTATCAATACCTGAGTATACATATGAAACAGTGACAATTTGGGTATACAAAGTCAGTAACACCTTGGGTCAGAATGGGGAGGGAAGAAGGCATGTGCAGATCACCAGAACCTGTGATACTTCCTCATGTACAATACAGATGGCATGAGGGCCTAATACAGTGCCCAATTCCAAGATGAATGAGCTTGAATTTATGGAGATGGTGGAGAATTTATGAATAATAGTAAATTATTTAAATAAATTTACTATACCCTTTATAAATACTTGGGGGGTATGGGTAAGGGTATGGACTCCAGTACCCTGGGGTATACCCCTGCTCATCACTATTCACAGGTATGCATGGGATGTGGGTTCAATGAAGCTGACCTGCACCATACCCATGGACACACTTACCCATGATCCAGGTGGGTTGAGCATACCTGTGCACATCCCTAACCATTACTAGCTTATTTCTTGCACATTATACTTAGTGTTTTCAGTTCAATATATTGTTCATTAAGTACATAATAGTAAGATAGCTATTTATCAACTGGAGTAGCAAACAAGTACATAAATTATGTAATTAGGCCACTGAAATTAAGCAAGATAATTAAGCAAGCAAAAATTGAGTGAAATTCAAGTAACATTTGAGTAACATTTGAGTAACACTCAACTGGAATTCCTACAGGCCCAATTCATCTGATATGACATATTTTGTGAACATGTTTTTGGTTACTATTACTATGAGTGTAGGTAGTTGTTTAAACATAACTATGTGTTCTTTTCACTTACTTATTATGCCATTACATGTCAAATTACTATGTAACACATGACAAAATATCACAATTCAGATAAAACAATGAATCACATAGTGATCAAGAGAAATTGTAACACAACTGTGAGTATTTAGTTATAATGGTGTACTACAATGTAGATAAAAAATGAAACAGCCAGCCTCATAATAATATGATGAATGAAAAAAATATCAAAATATCTCCTTTTCATCATCTGATCGATAAAGAGCAAACACTTGAAGTTTCTTTCTTCTTGATAGATGACAAATGATGGTCATTGCTTTCTGAATGCTCATGTTCTTTGTCTTCTTTAATAGGATCAGTAACTGCCAATTCATATTTTTCTTTACCAATATCAGAACTTTCTGATAAATGATCAATGGGAAGATCAAGATGTCTGGGAAGTGTTGGAGAGCCAGTTTTACATTGAGCCCAATCAGGTCCATGAACAAAATTTGTAAAATCAACTTGACACAGGTTGTAATTTGGCAATATTTGAACAGTATCAGGACCACACAACTGTTTCCTGTTATTAAAAGGAACCCAAAATAGTGTATTTTCACTGCTATCTTTCACCCACCCATCTAAATGACAAGATGAAAAAATTTGTGTGCCTCCAAGTGAATGAAGTTTGTTGTAGTGATTTGAGGTGGGGTCTATATTCCACACATGCAATATATTACCATGTGAGCTGGAGAACACTTGTGTTGCATGAGGAGAAAATGCCACTGATCTCACTGAATCACTGTGGCCTTTAAATGGTCCAGCAATGGTTTTTCCACTCTCCACATTCCACATTCTTACAGTTTTGTCATGTGATCCAGACACCACTTGTGTTCCATCAGGAGAAAATGCCACTGATGTCACATAATCACTGTGGCCTTCAAATGGTCCAGCAATGGTCTTTCCACTCTCCACATTCCACACTCTGACAGTTTTATCATCTGAGCCAGACACCACTTGTGTTCCATCAGGAGAAAATGCCACGGATATCACATGATCACTGTGGCCTTTGAATGGTCCAGCAATTGTTTTTCCACTCTCCATATTCCACACTCTAACAGTATTATCATGTGAGCCAGACACCACTTGTGTTCCATCAGGGGAAAATGCAACTGATGTCACATAATCACTGTGGCTTTCAAATGGTCTAGCAATGGTCTTTCCACTCTCCACATTCCATACTCTGATGGTATTATCACATGAGCCAGACACTACTTGTGTTCCATCAGGAGAAAATGCCACTGATGTCACCCAGTCACTGTGGCCTTCAAATGGTCCAGCAATGGTCTTTCCACTCTCCACATTCCACACTCTGACAGTTTTATTACATGAGCCAGACACCACTTGTGTTCCATCAGGAGAAAATGCCACTGATGTCACCCAGTCGCTGTGGCCTTCAAATGGTCCAGCCATGGTTTTTCCACTCTCTACATTCCACACTCTGACAGGTTTATTACATGAGCTGGACACCACTTGTGTTCCATCAGGAGAAAATGCAACTGATGTCACATAATCACTGTGGCCTTTAAATGGTCCAGCAATGGTTTTTCCACTCTCCACATTCCACACTCTGGCAGTCTTATCATGTGAACCAGACACCACTTGTGTTCCATCAGGAGAAAATGCCACTGATTTCACATAATTACTGTGGCCTTCAAATGGTCCAGCAATGGTTCTTCCACTCTCCACATTCCACACTCTGACAGTTTTATCATCTGAGCCAGACACCACTTGTGTTCCATCAGGAGAAAATGCCACTGATGTCACATAATCACTGTGGCCTTTGAATGGTCCAGCAATTGTTTTTCCACTCTCCACATTCCACACTCTGACAGTTTTATCATCTGAGCCAGACACCACTTGAGTTCCATCAGGAGAAAATGCCACTGATGTCACATAATCACTGTGGCCTTCAAATGGTCCAGCAATGGTTTTTCCACTCTTCACACTCCACACTCTGACAGTTTTATCATATGAGCCAGACACCACTTGTGTTCCATCATGAGAAAATGCCACTGATGTCACATAATCATGGTGGCCTTTAAATGGTCCAGCAATGGTTTTTCTCTCCAGATTCCACACTCTGACAGTATGATCACCTGAGCCAGACACTACTTGTGTTCCATCAGGAGAAAATGCCATTGATGTCACATAATTACTGTTGCCTTGAAATGGTCCAGCAATGGTTTTTCCACTCTCCACATTCCACACTGTAACAGTTTTATCAGATGAGCCAGACACCACTTGCATTCCATCAGGAGAAAATGCCACTGATGTTACAGAACCATAGTGGCCTTCAAATGGTCCAGCAATTGTTTTTCCACTCTCCACATTCCACACTCTGACAGTTTTATCATCTGAGCCAGACACCACTTGTGTTCCATCAGGAGAAAATGCTACTGATGACACCCAAAGTCTGTGGCCTTCAAATGGTCTAGCAATGGATTTTCCACTCTCCACATTCCACACTCTGACAGTTTTATCATGTGAGCCAGATGCCACTTGTGTTCCATTGGAAGAAAATGCCACTGATGTCACATAATCACTGTGGCCTTCAAATGGTCCAGCAATTGTTTTTCCACTCTCCACATTCCATGCTCTGACAGTTTTATCATGTGAGCTAGACACCACTTGAGTTCCATCAGGAGAAAATGCCACTGATGTCACCCAATGACTGTGGCCTTCAAATGGTCCAGCAATTGTTTTTCCACTCTCTACATTCCACACTCTGACAGTTTTATCATCTGAGCCAGACACCACTTGAGTTCCATCAGGAGAAAATGCAACTGATGTCACATAATCACTGTGGCCTTTAAATGGTCCAGCAATTGTTTTTCCACTCTCCACATTCCACACTCTGACAGTTTTATCCCATGAGCCAGACACTACTTGTGTTCCATCAGGAGAAAATGCCACTGATGTCACATAATCACTGTGGCCTTCAAATGGTCCAACAATGGTCTTTCCACTCTCCACATTCCACACTCTGATAGTTTTATCATCTGAGCCAGACACCACTTGAGTTCCATCAGGAGAAAATGCCACTGATGTCACAGAAATACTGTGGCCTTCAAATGGTCCAGCAATGGGTTTTCCACTCTCCACATTCCACACTCTGACAGTTTTATCACTTGAGCCAGACATCACTTGTGTTCCATCAGGAGAAAATGCCACTGATGTCACAGAACCATGATGGCCTTGTAACAGCCCAACAGTGATCTTTCCACTCTCCACATTCCACACTCTGATGGTTCCATCCATTGAGCCAAATACCACATATTGTCCATCAGAAGAATAAGCTACACTATTCACAATTGAATTAGTATGTAATACTGTATACAGTATTGCATTCCAGACTCTGTCTCTTCCTTTTCCAATTGAAAGTATGTTTTCAAAGAAAGGTGAGAAATGCTTTATAATCAATGAATTCTCAGGTGCAAATGATAATACTGACATATATATATCTGTTATACTCCTTGTGAAGGGAATATAAAAATTTGTAAGAAGACTTATACCATCTTCAATAAAATTCAGTTGATTTGAGTTTATCTAATTAAAATTAAGTATTTCATTAGTTTTAAATAGTTGATATCATACCTTTGTACATAATGTTAATTTTTTCATCATTTGTTGTGCTGTCTGTATCTCATTTAAGATACTCATGACTTCCAACCAATATAAGAACTTGCAATATAAGAACTTATTTAATTCCATTCCCAAAGAAATATAATCACAGTTTTCATTTTCCATCATTTCAACATAATGCATGTTCCAATATATGCAACAATATTGAAGGTATGTAGGTATATGCTCATCAATGTTTTTTGTTAAGTTTTCTATGTCTTTATTTGCTACATATGATGACTTAATATTGCATATATTAAATTTTAGTTTACTGTTGAGAGTTTTAAAAATCATTTTGGTTACTATTGGAACATGTTTGTTTTTATTAATTTTAAATGTTTCATCATTAAACCCCTCTATTAAATATTCAACAAATGATAGATGATGGAATGTTATATTGTTATCATTTATTGAAATGACTGGTAGGAGATGGTGTATTATTCTTGAAACTTCTTTTGCAATGTCACCCTCATTACCATCAACATCAAGAAAGTATGCAATATCCTCTTTTATCAAAGGGGATTTTGCCAAGAGTAATGTTGCTAATACTTGTCTTACAATTTCTTTTCTATATTCTGTCCATTTTCCAAATGATATTTGAAGCATTTGATGATAGAGAATTTCAACTCCATGACCTATCTGCCCAGATAGAACTTGTTGAAGCCTTTCAGTTGGTGAAGGTTGGTCATCTTGCTCTGCAATCATGGTAATGTACTTAACTGCAGTAGATGCCCAGATAAATAATCCACCAGCTCTTGTGCACATCATCTGTGACATATCTTCTATTGATTCAAGTTGCAACTCATTTTGGTTATTTTCAAAACTTTTCTTGAAAAAGAAATATATGTCTTGATTTATCTCTGAGTCAAGTTGGGAATCAGTTTCCAATTTGATAAGCTTGCAAAAAATTTCATTCTCAATAACACCTGGCAGAGAACCAGGCCGTCCAGTTAAGATAAGCTTATAGTGCTTAGGAAGTCCAATCCAATCTTGTAAAGTTTTTTTCAGAGATGTTAGCAGTTCAGATGATTTACATTCATCTAGTGCATCAATAACAAATGCAGGTGGATCCATTTTCAATTGTTCATGATAGGTATTCAGTGGGTCAGCAATTAGATGTTTGAACTGCCATTCAATTCTTAGAAGTTGGAAGTTGTTATCAAGATGTTCTCCAATCCTTTCTTTCAGAAAAGAATACTTTGATTTGGATGCTAAATCTGCAGCTATTGTTCTCCAAACTACAGTAGGATCACCTAAGGTGTTATCATCCCTCTTAAAGAAATGGCAGCCACCCAGTCTCTTCCAGTTGTTTGAGTTTAGAGTTTCAACCAAAGTAGAGGCTATTGCAGATTTTCCTGAGCCAGGACCACCAGTAATCCACATAATGTTTGTAGCAAACTCACCTATGAATGAAAATGATGATTTATTTTATGGATGTACAAATATATGAACATACCAAAATCATTCAGCCACTTATAAATATCATTCAGAATAGTAACTCTAGTCCCTTCCATACAGGGAGGTGGACAATGCAAGTTATGATCAACAGGCTTTAATAACTTAAGTTTTTCAGAGATTTCATCATTTTTTGTCATATAATAATTGATTTGATCATGACCAACAATATTCAGCTGGCCACCAGATACATTGACATGGTGTGAGTTGGGAAACATTTGAGCATTGGATAGGGTTTGAGCCATTATATACACAGGTAATTCAATGTTGAACTTGTATGCTGTTGAGGGCTTGAGCAGTGAGGGATTGAAGAAGAGGGGGGGGGAGTGTTTATGTTAACGAACTATATAAAGTTATGCAGTGCATTTGACACGGGTTGGTAAATGTGTTTAGAGCCAAAGAATCGGAACGAGTGACTATTCTTGTCTTCTCCTCTCGCGAGATTCAACTATAAAAGGATATGCCTTTATGTTCTATGTATATCCGGCATCGCATTTGCAGCCTTATCTAGCCTTATACCTTACGTGTGTTGTCGTCAAAAATAGGCTATTGTTCGGTAGTGGTTAGAGCGTATCGATGGGAAATCAATAGATTGTTGTAGGCCCATTTCGCGCTGCGCGGTACTTAGCTCACATCCATATGCACCCCCCTCCCCCCATTCTTACCTCTGTAAGGCCTGCCAGAATCCACAGGATCTTGATGAACCCATCAATCTACACCTTCTGTCATCATCCCCTTCAGCATCCCGCGTCTTCCTCGGTTCTTTCTCCCTTCCCATCGCACAAGTACCTCATCTCCATATCGCCTCAATCGAATTAACCCCAAGACCAACGTGTTAGTGGATGTGAAAAGATGATGCAAAGCGCAGATACGATAAGTATCAAGAATGGATCAAGACCACGAGCAGGCATGCCTTCCCAGAATGTTAATAATAACTCCTTATGGCCTGGGTACAGATGGATACAATAACTGACGAACTGGGAAATGAGAGGCCCGATGCAGTAGATCTGTACGTTCTCGTATCCTTACCAACACGTACGATACTCCCGCTTTTCCTTGCAGAAAGATAGCTAGACCTGCACCGCCCATATCCCACCACTAGCAAAGATTCGACTATTCTTGGATCCTAGGCGGATGTTTGCTCCTGAATTTGGAATCACGAGCGCTGGAAGGGTGTGAACGAAGGCAGTGAACGACAACATGTCTCATCCCATCCAGGCTGACACTTGCCCTTCAATTAGCCCAATGCCTCATCTTCAAATTCCGGGTGCCATCACGCTTGCGTTCATTCACAACCAGGCTAGTCCCTCTCACTCCATCCACCATCCTCAATGTCGATACGCGTGTCGAGTTCCACCTCCTGTAGTCTTATTGTTTCTTTGTATAAGGCGTCAAACACTATTTAGAACAGTGAATTCCTTTTTGCTTCCGAACGCGAAACTACGGGATCAGAAGAGCCCCCTTTTGGAGATGGCAATTAGTTAGGCATTTCGCCCTCGATAGTAATCCTCCTGATTTACCCTCCCTGCCTACAGTTCTACCTATACATCTCAAGATAATACGTGACATACTTCCTGTTTCTCCATTCGCGTTGTAAATCTCACACTCGGATCTAGTTCTCATTTTTCACCTAGTTTCTAGCCCGGAGCGAGTTTCTTTTTTAATGTTAAGCGTTGGATGGGTATAATCATCGACTCGACGAAATCATGTGTATGCCTATAGAGGTTATAAGCGAGAAAACTGTATTGTGAACGAAAACTTTGCGACCTCTTTGTTGCGGTTCTTTATGTAAATATACCATCACCATGTCCGTGCTCCTGTGGGTATGCTCTCAAATCGCCCACCAATCATGATATCCTTATTGACACCACTACATCCCACTCGTGTTGCAGCTATCAGAGTGCTACTTGCCTCCTCCCCGCCCCGGAACCGTCTCGAGATCGAAATTTACATTTCGAACATCATACAGCCTGTGTTCGTCTATTTCCCCTCTTCAGTTCTCCCCTACGCTAAAATCCGTAACAGGTGTCTATTAATCATATCTACATGCTGTAAAATCGATTGGCGCCGCTAAGGATATACGGTTCGTTGACTGGACGTACTTATGACGAACATTGAGATGTTGTTGGGCCTTGGGTCTGCGTTAAGGTTTACCATTAACGAGGGCATAGCATGATGTGATTTTCCTTTCTTCAACTCGTTACACGTGTTTTCGTGTAGTATAGTACCATTTTTAATTGGACTTCGGAAAGTTGCTTTACCCTTCTTTGTCCTCAAGTGTCAAGCACCACCTCTTGATTGGTACAAGTGCACCCGATTCGTGTAGCAGCCGTTCCGTTCGAGAATTTCCACTTTCCTCTGTGTTTTAATTATTACTTCACTTAGCGAACTGTACTCTTCCAACGTTATATCTTTGACGTCCATAAGCACAAGCCGTGTGGTAGGCTTATTCTGGAATCGATATGCGCAGATTGGGTGAACACACCGCTGGAAAATGCGTACCTTACGTTACGGGAACCACTAGATAGGGTGACCTTTATAATAATTCACTGCAATTACAGTGGGAACGTTATGTATACTTGACTGTAGTTACAGTGTATGTACTTACATAACTAACAGTAAACTACACATTATATCAACGCGTGTACCCGATAGATCTGGGCCTGCCGCACAAATTACCGCAATGAGCACCGGTCAAGCACCGGTCAAGCACCGGTATGTGCGGTCTTGGGGCGCGCCTTCAGCCTCGTGGTAAACCTTCTGAGAGTTCTAAATAATAACTATTTGATGAACTTCAGACGTAATCAGCTCCTGCTCACATTATGAAACTCGGTGCGCCATTTGCAACTTTGGTATGTTTTCAATTTGACGATATGGACCTGGTTTCCAAGGATCTGAAATTCTGTTATTTTAAATTCAGTAACTTAGTTAATTGGTTATTTTATGTAAAATAAGCAGATGATGTAATAACAACCTGTTTGCTATCGTATTCATATCTACAAAGACATATACAATGTAGAAATGTGGAGGGGCGGGGATGTAGCGGGAATTGGGCGGGGTCGTCCGGCAGGGCGGAATCCACCGGGGATATCTGAGGCAAGATCGAAGTTCGAAGATATCGGTGATAGATATCTTCACGTGATATATAGAATCCATCGCTCCGGTCCCTGGATGCCGTATCATATGGAGGTTTGGAAAAGTGAAAACAATTGATTTATGGCCATTTTTTGAATAAAATCTCTAATAAAAGTGGCAGATTGTATGATGTTTTAGTTATGGAAGATTAAAAATGCGACTTATAAAGTCCATAGGATTACTTTGAGTTTCTGTCTGACGAAACTCGAAAGTCTTAGGAACTTATTGCTTTAATGTATACGGAACTTTGTTAAAACAGATGCTCAGTACTCACCTAGGTATTGCTCAAATTATTTTAACATTGACAGCAGTACATCAATTTATTTCCATAACTAATTGACTCTACTGTAGAGTAGAATGTATCAATATATGTCATTACTATTGGTTTCATATGTTCTTGACAGTAAAAAGATAAAGTAATAAGGCCGGCAAGCGGCAGGGCCCACTACCTCAAGAATTTGATGGATAATGGATAATATCTACTGATGAGCCATTGAATATAAAAAATATATGTAAGAATCTTAACCCAATCTGTCGTTGAAGGAGATAGTAGCAGCAGGTACAATAGCAGGTGCAGCTAATGCTATCCTTGCAGTCCAGGTTGAGGGATAGCCGATATGTTCAAAGTTGGTTCAAAGTACGAATGCAAGGGCAGTATGGCGCTGTGATGGATAAAGGGCTGAAGGAAATCATGTATGATGTGGACCACAGGGGATTATGAGAAGATATTGGGTTCGTTCTATCCTTCTCTCTTTATCTCCCCTCATTCGCTGACGAAGATATATGTTACAGTTGCACGTGAGATTCCCGCATACACTCAGTGGGTAAGCTTCAAGTTATTCCTTGAAGTATGTGTTGGAGTTGGTCTTTAACACATGTAGGTTCTATACAGGTATAACTTTGGGGGAAAAGTTTACATTCTCGAAATGTAAGTTTGCATAGACACATGGGAAAAAACTTACATTAATGATCTCGACGAGTTACATCTCTACGACGAAAATGTACCAGTAGATTCTCCATGCATAGAAAAACATAAGGGTAAATTTCTTATTTGTCCATGTGCGAGAAGGGAACACGGGATCTTTGACTATCTGCTCGATTACACGGAATATGCCAAGGAGGACAACTGAGAGAACAAGTGTGGCAATGACGCGTGCTGATCCCCAATCTGATAAGTATGAATGTTGGTTAGTGCTTCAAGAATAACAGACATAAGGACTACAAACCTGCGGCGCTGCCTTCAGTGAGGGTGAGGATGAAGAGAACAAGACTGGCTGTAAGTGAAGAAACACCTGCCCAATCTATGCTCCTTTGAGTTTCAAGTTCAGGCTTCTGATGGGGTAGGAGGATAAACCATGAGATTGCTGCCAGAGGCGTCACTGCAATAGCCAATAGATAAAAGACTAAAACACGGTAAGTAGATTGAATGATAAGAGGATGAATTAGAACCTACCCCATCTCCACGAAGCTTGAGTGGTATGAACACCACCAATAACTAAACTGCAGACATTGCCAATTGCACCAAATATAGCGTACACATGACTACGCTTGTTGGGATCCATGATGTTCATGTTGATGAGCGCCATAGCTGAAGGGATGTTCACCACTGCACCTAGATTACAACGTTCATTTAGAAAAGGTTCCTCAGATGCGATTAGGAATACTTACCTATCCCTTGAATAGCATGGAATATGATGGCCATGATCGAATCAATGCTCACTCCGACTGGGATGGCAAGTAGTCCAATAACCAAGAAGCTGATTGTGAAGACCAGCTTGGGATGTATTATATCTGCAATACGACCAGCTACCAGCATGAATGCAGCAAACATAAGGGAATGTGTAGATAAAATCCATTGGATGGTGCCTGCAGAAAGCTGAAGGTCTTTACTAATCTATTTATGAACAAGATGAGATATGATAAAAAAATCGAATAAATAATATTTACTTTGGGGAGGGACACAATAGCAGAAGCAGGCAAGGAACAATGTCCAAACCAGGGTGTCTGATGAAAGATTGATTGCTCAAATGATTCACAGAAAATCAATACTTACAAGTGCCCTTTGTCACAGAATGTCACAAGTGATCGAATGATCTGTCTACCAACCAATCACAGAGTGTAATGGGGCTTTGGCCAATCATATTTCCAGAATGTGAGATCCCGACCGCGATCCACAAATTGACTTATAGGGAAATCCAGAGGTCCCTATAACCCAACTACCTTAAAAGGTAGTGGGAAAATCAACATTTTTTCTGTTTAGAGAGGTCTAAACATTGATTAAGAATGCTATTAGTACTAGTATAAACATACATGTACACTGTGTATTTACATAGAGGTGTGCTGAGCTCTCAGCTATAAGATATAGTATCATATGTTATTTCTAATTCTACCATATGTTTTTATTTCAAGTAAGGAAGAAAGTGTACAAAGGTTTAAAGAAGCACTTAACAAACATAATCAATCCTGACAGAGTAAATGAAAACCATTTCTTTGGGAAATGTCACATGAAGGGCAGGAGAGGGCATGATTAATAATCTGTTGCTAAGGATGAGCATGCATCAGCTTCTGGGAACACATGTATCACCACGCTTAGAAACAGACTCTCATTATGCTTAATAATAATGGGCTGCCACTATAACTACAGTGATGTATATATAACCATCCCACTGTAATTACAGTGGAATTATGCATAAAAATCACTGTACTGTCCCTACCTGTATGGATGCAATGGGGTTTTGAAGCATGACACAAAAATTTGGTGTGAGCTAAGCAATGAGTGCCAGATTTTGCATGACAATTTACAGAATTAGCAACCTGACAGGGGAATTTTAGGGTAAAAAGCTTACTTTTTGATCTATTCATCAACCTGTCACACATCCTGCTAAGCAATGGGGCCACCATTATGCATGACCAAATGCTGTTTTAGCAACACAATGGGGTCAGTGTTATGCATGACTGTTGCATCCATACAGGTAGGGACAGTATGGCCTGCAGGAACAAATTAACATTTTATTCCCACTACCTTTTAAGGTAATTGGATTATAGGGTGGTCTTGATTTCCCTATAAGGTGATTTTGGGATCTTGAACAGGATCTGAGTCTGATTGGCTGGAGCCCTGTGATGGTCTGTGACCACTGACAAATTTCACTTGTCTTAGATCCACCTTTTATCATCCCCAGTCATCAATATCCCTCTTGTATTCTGTTGGTATTCATCTTCACTGACACTGGCTCTTCTCACATCTCTTTCACTTTATAGCTCTGAACTTTTGGCTTTGAAGTTCAGGCCTTCAGCTGTTCCCAGACTTGCACCACTAGCATTCATTACAATTATGTCAGACAGTCAACTGCTAGCATCATTCTATTTCTTCTGCTCCATCCACCTCCAGTTTCCATGATCTCTTACTCAAGCCTTGTCAAAAGAATGTTTTTGTAATGTAGTCCACCTGAAGCATCATTGGATCTGATTGCCAACCACAATTGAGCAAAGCACCTACTGCAAGCATTTCAAATAACCTGACATCAAAGCACAAACCTCAAGAAGTAGTGGTACTACACTCTCACTCACCCACTGCTCTTACCCATATGCAGAGCACATGCTGTTTTATGCACTCATATGACCTCAACAGTATGGGGGAGAAGAATGTTACAGAGGTTCAGCATGGCAGATGTTGGGGAGGGGTTTGCAGAGTATAAGCTTATCAACTGATATGTTCTTTCTTCATTCAGCTACCTGGTCATTTGATGTGTTAGGGTGGTTGGGAAGCAGGAGAGTGATTTGGTGGTTGAGCTTGGGAGGATGAACTATGGAATGTGGGAAGCTATGGTCTGTTGGTTTTTCCATCTCTCTCACTTTACCTTGCTAACAACAACACTGTGACAGAGTTTAGAGATACCTGACTTTGGGTACTCAATGACCCTCAACCTTACACAAAGCTGTGTGCAGGCTCAACTGCCATATCCTGCCACACTACCTCCCACCATCACACTATCTGAAATCCTTGTTGCAGCTCATCAATGCCATCAAACATGTAGAGATACCTGAAAGTGTTCAGTATAAGAAGTTAATGATGTTACCAATTCTGCTGAATGTGCTGCTGAAGGCCATGGAGGAATGACCTCTTTTCCATGCATCTGTCACTCCCTCCTCAGATCCTTCTACTAAACTGACACTTGCTATTGGTCCGAATGCAGGTATCTCAATAGCGACTTATATACATCAACAATTCAGAATGTCAACTCACAATCATGTAAAACATCTCTCCCATTTAGGCTGCTGAGTTCCCTCACAACTAACACCCAAAGAGATGCCAAAATGTGGCAAGCAATAATGGTATCCAATGTAGGTGAAATAGGTGCGAGTGACTTTGCCCATCCCATTCTTGTCTCAGGAGGTGGAGTAGCAATTGTAGCTCTTGAATGCACAAAGTAGGTATGGGATGTGACAGATGACTACTGCTATGGGTGGCCCAGTGAGGATGAGATGGGTGAGGGTAATCATGAGATGCTGGTTAAGAACAGGAAGATACTGGGGGAGAGGAGGAAGATGGGTGTTGGCTGGAGTGCAGATCATCAGGTTGTGGAGGGTGCTGAGATGGCTGTGTTTGTTGACTGTTGGAGGGGGTGGATTGAGAGTCCTGAAATGATGATCATGACTTGTGTGTAGGGGGAAGTGGATCTGACTTTATGTATGTTTTTTGGTAAGAAGTGCAATGTGGGTTTTTGACTTGCAGATTTACTAGTAGTAGTGACTCCAGAACTGTTGTGCCTTCTGTGGGACATGTAACATGATGAAATATAACTGCATACACAATCTTTACCTGTTCTTTCTTTACTAATTGTAAACACCTGTTAAATGAGAAGGTAGTGGGCCCTGCTGCTTGCCGGCCCTATTCTTTATTTTAATAAATGTGTTTAATCAGTGTGTGAGATTGAATGCAACTGGCAACATGAACAATATATACTCACTTACCTCAACTGACTTCAATTGAACTTTTGTGCAGCTCAAGTGTGGTTCATGTTACCTCTTTACACTATGCACAGAGTTTACTTATACAAAAGTGAGCATTAAAGATTACCATGGGCATGCACTAGGGCTGGTCATGGATAGATCTGGATGAATCCGGATAATATCTGTCGGATAAAATAAAATTCGGATAGAGATCAGATGGTATCTGCAGATCTCGGCTCTCATCTGTGCTAGCTTACCTTAGCATAGAGATACAACTTAATTCTAATTTATCTATTGTAGTTCTTTACCAATTTCCATGATTTTTAGGTCGTTGAAGTCGTAAAATAGCAGGGCTCATATTTACATACCATAAGCACAAAAATTCAATACAAAAATTCAAAAGAGCTAAAGTTGCAGTATAAGCCTTGAATTGTACTTCGCCTATTTGCAATTGAATTGAATTACATAAAATGTATGCGACATTTATTAAAGTGATAGCCCTGATTACAATGTGTGACTGGTCCCTTTCATGTCACGAATTCTATGAAATTCTGAAAATGACACTTATTTAAACATAGAAATACAATGACTGGTTTATTTCTTAGAAAAAGTATGTAAAATAGAAGAATACATTTATTATTTTATATATATGATTTTAAAGTGGGGTATAAGCAGATAATAGTCAGTATGCAAGGAAATTAAGGTATGCATTGAGCAGATATCTGCGGATTATCTGAATATCTGTGGGAAGATATCTGTATCCGATCTGACGGTACCGAAAACAGATAATATCTGCAGATATTCGGATACTGGCTATCTGTGACCACCCCTAGCATGCACTTTGTACAAAGTTAGTTTGTAGGATTGCTCATACTTACATTTGGTCTCTGACCAGTGTCAATGATTCATCAAAGGCTCGATTTCATCATCTTGGTGTTGCAAGTATCAATTAACCTGCCCACATTCCATTTCTGTAGTTATCAATAGCTATCAGTAGTCCAGTATGTTGGGTCAGAGTGCATGTGGAAGACATGTATACAAATGGTCCCATGGTCCTAAGTTTCAGTTCTGGTGTTTGTCAAAGTACATAAATATACATATAGATGACATGGATATGATCTTTGTGTTTATCTCCATAGTTGAATTGATTCATAGATGCACCAAAGGAGGTGCATGTGTGCTTGCAGTGACTTGACAGTGCTTGTTGCCAATAAGATAAGATGAGCATCACATGATGCATGTGAATCAAACATTCTGAACTTTCGACATTGTCTAACCTCATCACTAAATTCAGGTGAATCTCCTGTGAAAATGTAATGTAATGTGAGTTGATGTGCACAGTATGGGTTGATGTGATCTTATGGTTTGATCATATAGGGGCAGATGTTAATTTGCAGCCACCCCAAGTAGCTCTTTCTTATGGCCACTCATGCTGCTCATGGGAAATCATGAGTGTGATATATTATCACATTGACTGTATGAGATTGTAGTGAGTCCCCATTAAATTGTGAGTTCAATAAAATCTGTCAGTGGTATTATGATTTTTATGCACAACAGTATTGCTCTTATTCTCTCTTTCCAATAAAATGGATACAGGATGTATGCAATAGCAGTGGAAATTTGTAATAAGATATATTTTTGCCTATATACTTGTACATAGTACCTGCATAGTACTATGAAATACTAAGTCTAGGGAATGAAGTGCACCTTTCTGGCCTCCTCCTTTACTACTAAAGCTCCTCTGCCTATCAACCAGCCTGTGACAGAGTTTTGGAGTGGAAGGAGTGACAAATGTGTGACATACTATTAAATGGTAAAGGTCAGAAAGATACAATGAACACACTGAAGCTCTTGCAGACTTACTCTTTGTGCCCTTCACACAAAATAACCCAGGAATCTGTGACAACACTGAAACAAGTAGGCACCTAGTAAACAACTTGGATGAAGATTTAAGGGAAAGAAATGGATAATGACATACTTATGCACAAATAAACATTGAGAAACTTGAGGAAGATTTGGTAAGACTCGAGAGGGTAGACTAGAAATGCAGGATGAAAATCCAAGGTATTGAAGGGTGGTACATATATTGCATTTGTTATTGCCAAACAGGGTATTTTTGCTTGCCCAAGGTGGGATTTGGCAAGATGGGTCTTGAAGGCTGAGTGACTGTGACTTCAAACTGCTGTTGGTCTTTCCAAGTACATATATTGTCCAATTACCCAGATTGGTCAGTCATGGGACTGCTATACTGATGGTACCAATGCCTTGTGATCACTGATGCCTGCTCAATAACCACCGAGAACAATGTCGGAACATGGTCAGGCTTCTTACTTCATGGTTAGACACTTTCTTTGGAAATGCTCAGCTGGATGGCTTGATAGGAGGACATTTGGCAGCTGTAGGGTAACAGCACATAGCATGTGTATATAGGTCAGATGTTAAAAGACAGCAAATAAGCATGCAGCAATTGACCTGAGAAGTAGGAGGTGGACAGCACATAGCATCAATGTTTAACACCACAAACCAGACTTACCCAGTAGAGAAACTGATGGTTGATGTCCTAGAACAGGACATTCAGTGACTCTTGAGAAAGTGAATGAGAAGTGCACTGCATTGACATCAAGCTCTAATGTTTTGTCCATGTACAGTCAAGATTTGGCAGTAGTTGCCTTCCTCTAATTAAGAACACAATGAAAGCTGCTCAAGGGATACTATGATAAAAAACTTGTAAGTTAAGCATGGTATGATGATAGGAATATAATCATGTATCATTTGCATCTGATCTTGTGGTGAGCTTACAGCTACTTATACATTGTATACAATATCTTGGTGAGATTATGAATGTTGTATACTATGGTATTAACATCACAATCAACACATAACCACTCATAACACCTGTGAGAAATGTGCAGCTATTTCAGTACTTTACCCTCCCCCCCAATTTCTGGACAGACTCCAGATGGACAAGAAAATGTCTGGAATTTCTGGGTGGACTCCATATCAAAACTGGATTTTCTGGATGGAATCCACATGGAACACAGATTTTCCAGATGGAGTCTGGATGGACATGATAATTTCTGGACAAAGTCCACATTGAGTCTATGTTAAAGAATATTTTTTCCGGGTGGAATCCAGGTGGAATGAGAAATTTTCCAATTGATGGAAATGAAATATAACTTTGTTTTCCCATAGTCACATCAAGTGTGACACTATGTGTTGAGTGTGACACTATTTGTTGAGTGTGACACTATGTGAAAGTAGCTGTGATGACTGAAAAACTGTGAGACACATAATATTATGATACTGCAACACTATGCAACATTGTGATGCCTGTGTGTCACACTCAACACATGGTGTCACGAAGTGTGACACTAAGCGAAAAGTGTGACACCATGTGAAATGAGTGTCATTATGTAAAAAGATACTGTGACACTATGTGAAATTGACAAGTGTGATACTAAGTGAACATTGTGATGCCTGTGTGTCACACTTGACATGTGGTGTCACACTCAACACATGGTATCACAGGTGTCACACTTAACACATGGTGTCACACTCAATGCATGGTGTCACTCACATGGTGTCACTCAATGCATCATGTCACACTCAACACACATATCACACTCAATGCATAGTGTCACACTCCACACACCATGTCACACTTGACATAGCCATAATAGAAGTTGTGGACTGTACAGCATGTGCACACACACTATGGTGTGAATGAATGTTATGTAATCATCACAACAATATTGGTTCAAACTATGCAACTATGCCATGCTCTACAAATTTATTTATAATACAAGTAAAGTAAGTAATAAACCACCAGTTAATACAAGCTACCTGGAATCCAGTATAGTAAATTCCTTCAGAATTCTGGCTGAAAGGTGGAATTTGGCCAATAATCCAGATTCCATGTGGAATCCATCCAGAAAACACCTGGACTGGAAAACTAAAATTTGGCAGGTATCTCTGCCAAAACAAGTCCATCTGGAGTCCAGACAGAATTTACAGTGCCATCATTTTTGGTAAAACTTAAACTACATTTTATAATTGTATCCTTTCACTTCAGAAATACATTTAATGGCATTAGATAGACTAGTTCTAATGATGATGTGCTTCCCAAGTTGATTGGACAACTTTTTTTCTTTTTTTCCCCAGGTGGCCAGAAAAATGAAACATGATGTATTATGTAATAATTAATTACCATATATGGTATGCATTACATAATCACACCACCTCAATTCTAAGCTCGAGTGATGATGTCCATCCAAATACTTTGAGGTATACAAATGTGTAAAGTATATTTTTTAATCATGTATGCATCCTGTTGGATGTTAAGTTCAATTCTACAGTGCCATCAGTCACTTCTCAACACCTGATTTGGCAGGGAGCCATCAATTTTTGTCAAACTCAAACTACATTTTGGCAACTTATTTAATTGTCACAGAATCATGTTTAATGGTGATATATAGGCTAGTTCTATCTTTACTGTGCTTTTCAAGTCAATCAGATGAATTTTTTTCTTCAGCCTTGGAAAAAGTGAAGCAAGACATATTACATAATATTATTATGTAATATATGCAAACATTCTCATGCTAAAGCTACAGTGTGTTGTTATGTGTTAGAAGGTGACCCCAGTACTGTGCATCATCCAGCATCACAAGAACTATTTCAATGAGGACCTATTGGAGAAGGCGGTGCACATTAAATATGTTGGTTACTGCTGGGGTGGAAGGTGGTGGGAACCTTGAAAGGTATTGGGTCTTCACTGTTGTTTGTGTCTTTGTTTATACAGTAAGGGTCCCTGTAAACTATGTTTTTGGAGTTGAAGGTTACAAGTTAAAGGTTTTGGGTGAGGGAATGATGCTATCAGCTTAAGATGTCCTAGACTCTGCTTGGTGATGGCTCAATGTACATGCCTGGATTCCTGAATCTAAACCAGCCAAAGATATGTTCATGATATTGGCTACTGTACCATTTTGAATGATTCATCACCCCAAATCCTGTGTGACATGCCAAACCAGTGATTCTGTTCATCACTTAGGCAGCTGCAGCATGACACTTAGAAATTTTCATCAGGTGTACAGTACATTTTCAATAATTAACAAGCACTGGTGGTTTAACAGTAAAGTTTCTGTGAGTATTAATGACTGCTGTCTGTGAGGTTTCAGTTTCAATTCTTTACCATTGCAATAAGTTTTACCTGTAATAAGTAGCACTTGTAACTTGCAATTACTGCTGGTTACTGCTATT
Source organism: Cyathus striatus (assembly GCA_025738555.1). Lineage (NCBI taxonomy): Eukaryota > Fungi > Basidiomycota > Agaricomycetes > Agaricales > Nidulariaceae > Cyathus > Cyathus striatus. The sequence continues at coordinate 483,478 of JAOVFP010000007.1, forward strand.
CACCGGTATCCTGAACTTATGATCATGATGGAGAATTCATTTTCTCTCTCACACACTGTGTGCATACAACTATGGCTACTCCTTCAATACCCAATCACATTTGCTCTATCATTCTTCCTAACCTCAAGCTCTGGGAAACGGAAGCACAAGGCAAACACACATTACCAGCAATTTTGGCACCATCATGATGAAGATGGCTCAGATGTTGATTAAGTAAACTTTATATTAATTACAAGTAACTAACAGAGCTGTATACTACATTTGACACGATTTTTGCATTCTAGAACTCAAAATTGAGCATTTTCTATGAACCATTTAATTGGTTCGTCAGTTGCCTCTGTGATGTGTGACATGAGCCAAATTTCGGCATGTCAGGTGGGGTGTGTGATGCATGACTGCCGAATCATTCAAAATGGTACAGTACCTCTTGTCTGTTCTCCCTTTCCCTATATGCCTTTTCGATTTTCCGAAGTTCCAAGCAGTGCTCTGCCACCTAAGGTCCTCTCTTGAACCTCCACTGCAGCAGCTACATACCTTAAATGGCAATAATTCATTCAAATACCCATTCTGAGTGATGAGACCACTATTTCATGATATTTCATTAGTATTTTAGCCTAGTACATCTGGAAATAACTGTGATTGATCCCCAATTTTTTTCGGTCAGCCATAGAAAACTGAAACACCGTGGGAAAAAACGAGATCACACCGTAAATCGCGTTTTTTTTGGTGGGTTTCCTTCCCAAAAAAATATCAAAAAAATGTACAAAAATTTTCTTAATCTAAAACGGGATGTGTAAGGGAGGTGCCCATTGGCACTGTAGGGGGGAGGGTAAAGACCTCAGCTATTTGAGACTTTCACCAATTTAGTGATGCTCATCCAACCTCCAGAGTAGGTATTAGGGGAATTCAAATATGGCTGTTTTGTAGCGTCAATACAGATCAGTTGTTACAACCCTGCCGAAAAAATGATTAAAATTCAGACGGAGAGTCAAATAAGAGTCAAACCTTTCACACTCTTCGCTTTTACTTTATCTCACTTACAGATAGCTCTAAAAATTAGAGATTTGAGCTAATATTAAGCTATTCGTTGTTTCTATCTACTATACTTATTTTTTTTTGGACAGGACGGAAGTAATATGGGTAAGTAGTCAGTAAGTGAAATCTCAAGCTTATGAACTCCGAAGTGATTGCCAAACACTGTTGCTAGGACACATTACAAATTCGCCTGTATCATATCGCATATCGCCGATTTTGAATTCCCCTATTGTCTTAGCTTGCTATTTTGTCTTTCCACTCCTATTTCTTCAGTGGAGAGACTTGATATTGATGCAGCTACTTGTATGAACTACCCGTTGAGAGTGCTTGAGAAGACCATCTAAATGAACACCAATTCGAAATCACATGCATGTAGCACTGGAATAGACTTAGGTCCTGCAGGTTCTCTTTTGCATGTTGAACACTGGAAGCTGCAGCTAATGGAGAGTGAGAAGGAGTAGAGAAAGTGGTGTTGTGTGTGTCTGAAGTATGCACTGTCTCTCACTCTGCACTTCGTTTTTCATTCTTCAATGTCGATATTGCGCGCCTTTCACTTTCACTGTCGGTCGATCTATCATTACTTCGTGTACTAACTTATGGAAAGCCAGACAACCATGCTCAACTAGATCAAAGCAGTTGAACTCCGACATTCGGCAAGACAGCAGTCGCTTAGATATGTTCTTAGGCGCATCTTGTTTGGCCAGAATTTCGGTTAACCGCTTAGTCCAAGCTTCAAGTCCTACTGTATTCGGATGCAAATGTAAGACTTGGTATTACAATAGAGTACTATAGCATGTGTCGTTACTAATTATTTTGTACATTCACTTAAGTTCAATAGATACAATTAAGAAATAAGATGTTAAAAAAGTGTTTATGTTGTATAAACCTAGCTTTGAGATGAGACTCGTAACCTGAAAAAGCATACAGAGTGCAGTAGCATATGTCTACTGCTATTTTTCTAGTGAGTTGTTGGAATAGGGTTGATCATGTCTGCAAGAATAGTCCACTGAATTTGTGTGTAATAGCTTGATGCGCACAGCAGGAGTTGAACTCGAGATCGAATGCGTGGGAGTTTGTCGCGTGATGTAAAAGTCACGAGCGTCGTTTCCTCCATGGAAACGATGCTCGTGACTTACTCAAGTGTTGAGCCAGGTGCATTTCTTACAACACTGGCACATTGATTTTCATTCATATTATAAATACATCATTGCTTATGTTCATTTAGAGATTGCATATTTCAATAGATGTACTGTGGATTGTTTCAAGTGGTAATAATACCTATCTACAGAGCTATTCTAATTGAAGTATCTGCAAGTACATATAACCAGCATATCAATTAATTTTTCACCAAGTACCATCTCCATTGATTGAGTCATCCTCATCTGAAGTGAAATTAACTTCAATTTCTGGAAATTCATGCTCCTCATAAATAACTGGATGGTCTGCATTCATCATAGCATCAAGCTGTGCTGAATGAGATTCATCTGGACACAGCAATTTGTCAGAAAGTGAAGTATATATATTGAATACTTTCATTTACCTATTCCCCTCCCATTGTTCACACCACCCATGTAATACAATCCCTCTGCTGTAGCATTTTCAATCCCTCCTTCTAACTCTGAAAGGCCAGGTAATAAATCCATGGTATCATGATGATCACATAATGAAGTCCTAATAATTTCAGTCCAGGTATCCTGAATGCCAGGTGGGATGTCAATTCCTGACTGAATATCATTAAGGATTAACAAGTAGATATCCCAGACATTGTTCCTAGTAATAACTGGTGAACCATGCCGTGAATATATGTCCTGAGCCAGATTAGAAAATGTTTCTGGTACTAGCTGGAATACAGAATCATTAGGTGGTGAAAACAATGCACATGCTTCCTGAATAGCCTCCATATTGACTGGTATCTTGCATACTGTTAGCATAAGAAATCATTTGTAAAAACGATAACTCACCTTGAAATCTAAGACACCATATTCATTTGGATTTTCAAAAATGTCATTAGGTATACCATGAGGAAGCACTTTGTTATGATCAGCACACTTTGCTGTATTGTTAACCCGGTCTTTGTAGCCATCAAGCTCACCCTGTAGCCAAGGAATAAATACCCATCGGAATACCATGCTATTGTGATAACTTGTAAGAATAAATATATTTTATATTATAGAAAATCACGAATGCTTCAATAGTATGGTCTGGGTGATACAAGTCTTCATTAATGCCCCTGTCAAGGATATCTTCAAATCCAGGAGTGAACCTTCGATGAAGCTGTGACCATGTTATCTCAGATTTAACATTCTTCTTTGATCGCATCCAGCGGTGTTGAAGTGTTCCCTGAAGTGCAGGATCATGAAGGTGACGAAGAAATGTATGTCCATTGGCAAGTCCAAAATTTTCGGAGCCAGGGTCACTCTGAGTAACCAGAGGCATTGCTACATATATTTATTAATAATGGCCAATCTGAACAAAATTTTAAAAGGCTTACCACCAAGATTCTCAATAGTTTCAAGATAATATGCAAGAATAAGTTTAGGGTTACTATTAGTATGCCAAACCTTCAACCAATGAATCTTTCCAGCAAATGGGTCGATGCTAGTATGTAAACCCAGACCAAATTTGTATTTCCACTTGTCGTGCTGATCCACTGCAATTATATCATTCACACCAGCAGCCCACCACCTCTTTCGACGCAGCCTTTGTGCATGCCGCTGCTGAACAAGCTCAGGCTCATAGAGAGCAAAGTATGATGTAACAATTTGCCTGAAATTCATAATAGTAAGTGAATGAAAAATTTGACATCAATAACATAAACAGACCTAGAGACTGCCATGTTCTCCTCATGAAATAGCAAACTCACCATCTCACGAGCACCAGCTTTTGGATACTGAGTTCATAAGCAAATCATTGCTGGCCGGATGCTCTTGACATCATGATTTTGCTTCTGAGTTCGAAAAAGCCCCATTTTCTCATGCATTTCAATAAACCTGGTCAAACTATTCATTTAATAAGTGTAAGCTTGATATATAATGTGAATAATAGTGAGCATAAAGTTACACAACTTACCCTAATCCATAACGAGTATTATCCATGTGTTTTGTCCTCAAGTAATGAAGTATGTTCTTATCAGTGAGACACATTTTCCAGTACCTAAGTATGTGTGGGGCAATGTCATCGATAGGAGCTATGGCATAGAGAAATTAACAATGGTAAAACAATAAGTACACATGAATCCAAACTTACGGTTAGGATTATATTGATTTTTGCGTCCTGTTCTAGCCATAATTTCGATGTTGGTAATGACAGCAAGTAGTGTATACATGTGAGTGAATGAAGAAACAGTTGATTCGATTTTTTACTGTACCCCAAAGTATTTATATTGTCAATCTTCTCTAAAAATACTTTGCAAGGCAGCTGTGCATAGCAAATCTACATAAAATAAATGTGCTACACATTACATAAAACATAAGCACTTTACCAGTCTGTATCTTTACAAATTTAATGATTACTCAGTCTAATAAGCGAAGATCCTATTACCAAGTTCCAATTTCATACTCACACAATGGGAAGTAATTAGTATTTAATATTAGCCATTGTTTTAGTTTCCTCATGCCTTACCAGGAGTCTTTTATCGCACTTCATGATAATTACTCTGGCCAACCTGTCAGTATCAAGCACATTGTATTACATTCAGGTAACCACTAGCTGGTAATTATACTAAATCAAAGTAATTGGAGTTGATCATTCTCGGCTCTTGAGAGTCTTAGTATCACAAATGACATCACAATCAGTCAAAATCTCTTAATATTTGCTGCATTGCCTTCGACTATACTATTTTATTTTGCTTCACACTCATTCAAAATATACACAATGAGCAAAATTTACATTTGGGTTATTTAACATCTTACCGTGCTCAACATCAAGCACATTATATTATGGTCAAGTAACTGCTTGCTTGTAATTATATTGAATAAGAGTAATCAGAGTTGATCATTCTCGGCTCTTGAGAGTCTTAGTATGGCAAATGACATAAAAATCAGTCAAATCCTTTTAATATTTGTTGCATTGCCTTCCACTATACTATCTATATTCCACTTCACGATCATCCAAAACGTGTGCGCTGGGTAAAATTTATGTTTGTTTATTTAATATCTTACCATGCGACATCACACATGAGGTATTTGTGAATTGTCGTGATTTCAGAACATCTGACTTATGATACGAGACATGATCTCACTAAAAATATAAATACCTTGTGAAATTCATCATATCTTCTCAGCAGCACCTTTTATCCCACCACTTTCACTCTTTCATTGCTATCAACATGAACTTTGGTAATGCTGAAGCTATTGCTAAATTCACTGAAGATACACATGCAAGTGAACCCATCCCATGTGGTAGAAGCAGCTGCTCAATCATTCTCCAGCCTGGTGACAGCAAGCACTATATTGCAGGTGGTACTCGCGGTAAATTTGTTTGTGATGGGTGCTTTGAATATTATGCAAAGAAACCAGATACACTTCTGAGTAAGTCTGAATTATTATTAGTATATGATGAAAATTTTCTCACACCAGATAGGGCCTGATGTTGCAAGTCGCTTATCCAGTACAAATCGACAACTACCCACAGACTCCATCATAAGTATGTCTTTTATATTTTCATTTAACAATAATATACTAATATACTTGATGTTTAGGCCCTGAAATTTCAGATCAGCTCAGTTCTGAAATTTATGAACAGAATTCAGTGGCTTCACGATCCAGTACTGTTGATGTACAGTCTATCAGAGCTTCTGTAAACCAGGCTCAAAGAAAAGGTATGTAATTAAATATTTTAACCATGATGTTTTTTGATATTTTGTTTAGATTCCAGTTTCCTTGCATGAAAGGTTACACATCTTCCAAATAGCCTTCCCTCAGCAGTACTGCAGCAATGGTCACATACACCTGATTCTACTCGTCAACTGCCAGCTGTGGGAATACCAAGTTCATGGTCAGCAAATGGTGGAAGCTATGCAGTGTCTCAACAAATTACTTCTTCAGGGTACTCTGGTTCACATTCACTCTATAAGACAGAGCAGGACAAGTACCAGCGATTTAGTTACCAGGGATGCCAATTTGAAACAATTAGCATTATAGTTCAGGCAGTCCGTGAGATTTCTGGTAAAACTAGGCCTGAGTTGATTTCGGTTTGTAACTAAATTATATTTTACTGTGAACACTATTGCTAATATACTTTGAGTAGAATCTACAAGAAGGCCACCAGAATATCCCAGCCATCATTACACCTTGGGACTTAATCAAATTGGTAGAGGATACAATGCTACCTCAACTTCGGAAGGCGATGCATTGGTTTCCATTTCAAACCAAGTCACTTACCATTCGTGAGCTTTGTAATTGGACAGATCTTGCATGCATGCAACAAGACCAGCCATATTTCTATAATCACTGTCTTGGACAAGGACAAGGCAAAGACAAGAAGAATGTATTCAAGATACCTTCAAAGCCATTTATATTAGGGCTTGTTGTTCCAGCATATTTGTGGGAAGAAAGCTTGGACTATGTTGCTGCTCAGGAGGTAGGAAGCACTACTAGTTTGTTTATATTCAAGCTAATCTTATATTGCTTTTATTTAGGATGTTAAAGTATGTCTATTTGTATAGACAAGTTCTATTAATGCTGACATGCATTTCCTAGTTGCAAAATGAGTCCAATGATTTCAGTATATCTGACCAATTTGATTCCATGGTCAATGTAGACTCTGGTAGTACTCTGAACAATGCAAAAACCAGTCATTCAACTAGCTTGAATGGCAGCACTGCAGCTATTATGACACCAAAGAAGTCATTTGATTCAAAGAAACAAACTCATACAGTATGTATACTCATTAATTATGTATGCAGTAGCACATCTAAACTTATTCCTAGAATACACTAAGCTCCTTGGAGTTATCACCAACATCTGCTCCATTAAAGAAGCGTATACACACTTCAATTCCATATAAATCTCCAGATAGACTTAAGATCCATGAAGCATTAAAAGTTGGTGGACTATCAGCTAATATACAAGCTAATTCTGGTAAGCAGTTTATTCACATAATAACTATGCATACAAAATCACTAACACTCATATAAGCAAAATACAGAGTGGAGCAAATCCAGTTTTATACAATTCCTGAGATCAGTCTGGCAGAGCTTCTTGCTGAAAATACCAAAAAGTCCTTCTCTTTAATGGACCCATGTCCTGGTACACTAACCATCAATCATCTTGAGTCTATTGGTATTGGAGCTTGTAAAACTGCACATAAAGGGCTCCTTACACTCACTCCAATAGCAGAATCTGGTCTTGGAGATACATTAAACCAGCCTGTTGCTGTAAAGTGAGTTTACTTTCAGGATGATAGAAAAAGTACAAGAAATAGCTCTTCTCAGACAGGACTATCAATTGGACGGTTTGCAATTGATTCAGAGCTGACAAAGACACTAGTCAAGGCCAATGTTACCTACTGGGCAGCATCTCTACTGTCTTATTTGTATTCATACATCTCACAGGTGATATCAACCAAAGGAGAGCCTCCTTTCAAAATCCCTGAGATACGCTTTGTGAAGGCTGGTGTTGGCATTGTTCATGACACTGCTGGTAGTAAGCCTGGTGGAAAGTCAGCAACAATGCACAATGTCTACTTGCTAGAAGAGTTCATCGAGAATGAAGGAAATGACTTCATAAAATTCATTCACAATGGTTCTGCTCGTCCTCTTCTAGATGGAAGTGATCCACTTTATGCCATCGCAGAATTTCTCTGTTTCATGCAGCATATTCAGTATGAAAAAACTGATTCCTTGGTATATGTATCAGATCTACAAGGTGTGCAGTTTTACCATTTTATTTTGAGTGTTCTTATATAATTTTTTATAATACAGGGAGTGCCACACTTTTATCTGACCCACAAATAATGACCGCACCGTGAGTTTATTTTTCAGCTACTCAAAGAGATAGAGTAACATTTCAATTAAGATCACTTGAAGATGATGCTGCCCTGTTTGGCCAGGGGAATGTGGGTTCTGCATTCAATAATTTTGCATCTGAGCATATTTGCAACAATTACTGTGAATGGTTTAACTTAACAACTCTCAATACAGCATAAAAATCTAGTGCCTTGCATGCTGTTACAAATTTGGAGTCATGTTAAGGATCTGTATGACCTTTTTATATGAGCTTGTAGGTACTTTGATTAGAATCACTCCATAAATAGGTCAATTATCTACTACTATGTTTGAAACAATCTATAGTACCTTCAGTGAATTGTGCAATTTCTAAACAATGCATTACTGAATGATAATATTAATGGAGACGGTACTTGGTGAAAAATTAATTGTTATAAAGGTCACGAGCATCGTTTCCATGGAGGAAACGACGCTCGTGACTTTTACATCACGCGACAAACTCCCACGCATTCGATCTCGAGTTCAACTCCTGCTGTGCGCATCAAGCTATTACACACAAATTCAGTGGACTATTCTTGCAGACATGATCAACCCTATTCCAACAACTCACTAGAAAAATAGCAGTAGACATATGCTACTGCACTCTGTATACTTTTTCAGGTTACGAGTCTCATCTCAAAGCTAGGTTTATACAACATAAACACTTTTTTAACATCTTATTTCTTAATTGTATCTATTGAACTTAAGTGAATGTACAAAATAATTAGTAACGACACATGCTATAGTACTCTATTGTAATACCAAGTCTTACATTTGCATCCGAATACAGTAGGACTTGAAGCTTGGACTAAGCGGTTAACCGAAATTCTGGCCGAACAAGATGCGCCTAAGAACATATCTAAGCGACTGCCGTCTTGCCGAATGTCGGAGTTCAACTGCTTTGATCTAGTTGAGCATGGTTGTCCGGCTTTCCATACTAACTCACCCTCTTCTCACAGGACAACCTCAGATCCCCTTACTCAGTCGGGTCGGTCGCAGTCGACTCGAGTCTCGGTGACCGGGGTGGGCTGAAATGGTTCCATGAGGTCTGGTGCGTCAGCCCAACCTTCTACTCTTTCATTCCTCTCTTCTAACTTACAGTAATCAAATGATTACACTCGTTCCAGGCCTAAACTGTGCCCTCTGCTGTACTATGACTCTCCTTCCAAACTCGTCATTCCGAAGACGATAACCCCCCAGGTTGGAGGAGATAAGTCTTAAACGCATGGTATCCCTGCGCCACTTTCAACACCGATACTATTTCTGTTAAAAACGTTCCTTGCAACAATCACGCCTTTACTTTAAATGTCCTCAGCCCCTTCTGTTGTGTCGTCCTCTCTATCTACACCTACAATATGACATGCGAAACCCGGTGTTATAACGAAGGCTATCATTGCACGTGTGGTGGAAGTGTCGTCTCTCTAGTGCAAGTTGGAGTGAAAGGAGGGTTGAGGGTTATGGGCCGAAGAAGATGTAGGGTGGACCTGGATTTGCCTGGATGGACCTGGTTTCCGTCCTTAACGACGGACGTGCACTGCTCCTTCACGCGTACGCACGAGGTGAACGGCATCGTCGCACATATTCAACCAGGATACATCTTTATCATCCACCTCTCGTAGCTCATAAATCCTCCTCGGTGCCTTGCGCTCAATGATAACGACAACCACCTCGACAACCACAGCCACCCTACGACTCTTGCCACTAAGAGTGTGAAGGCAGGATCGTTACCTTCACCGCACGAGTTTCCTCAGACACCTGTATCGTCTCCATTATATGCGCCTCTTGCAACTCCTACGCTTCAAGTACTTGGGCAAGACCCGGCTTCCGCCCCTTCTCTGCTCCATATGCTACAATGAACATTGAGGCCCGCGAGGACTGAAATATGCGTCGGAGTGCGTAGGATTGCGATGCGGGTTGTGGTTGTTGTGCCGTGTGGGAATTGTCGGGGTTATTGATTAAGGTGGAGCGGAAGGGGGCGGAGGCTTGGAAGTCGGGACGGCTCACGAAGCATATGTCAATGTTGTGCCTATTCAGTGAGGTGGGCTCATGGTCGCTGAAGCTTATATCTTCCATTCTCACAGCGCTTCTTACGTTCTACATGGGCTCGATCGCCTTCACCTCTTCCTAAGCTTATGAAGAGACCGGATGATAGCGCCTACTTTCTTCAAAATGGCTTTCCTTATCGTCTCCAATTACTTGCATTGCTATCAGGCCATAGGCTGAGGAGCAAAGCCAGGAGGGTAGACTGCATTTGGACGCAGTCGAGGATCTGAATGACGTGGAATGCCGGGTCTATAACAGATGCATACCTTGAGTCTTATTCAGAGATCGACCATCAATTGATTGTTTTCGTTTTTATCTGTGGTGCTGCGCGTAGGATCGTAGCAGTGAAAGATATTGTTGTTTACGCGGATGTAACATGGGCCCTGTTGAGAGGGTTGACCTGAAGGGGGATGGAGGATAAGGGGCCAAGTCGAGTACGGTGTAGGGTGGTCCCGGGTTCCGTCCTATCGTGTTCAGAAACCTACGATCATTAGGGGAAATCAAAGCTGGTTGTTTTGTTGTGCCAAGATATTTAATCGTTTCGTGTGAACCAGCTCTAGCCTCGGACAACCCAGTCGTTTTGTTTCACCCTTGATTTATTTCGTTTTGCCAAGAGGCTAGCTTTGATTTCCCCTATTTTCAGTGTCTCCGTCACATTCTCCGTTCTCTTCGCCACTTCCTACACCCACCGTGAATCCATATGGTAGAATGAAGAGAGAGTCTGTTTGATAGTGCCGCTATACTTCGCTGGGTGCTAGATTCTGCAGTGGGATTAGATTTAAGAGCAGATGCTGGATGGTTCAACTTGTGCTCACTTGTGCGTGATGCGCTATGGTATGTTTGGGAGGGGGACGGTTGCTCAGCGTTGGGGGATCTTTCATATTGGTAGTCTGGTAGGTTCAACCACCCCCTGTTGCGCGTGGATCACAACTAATTTGAAGTTATCATAGCAGAACCACCACTATTGTCGAAGGTTGAATTGCATTTTGGCCTCGTATCATTCGACAGAGGGGAAGAACCAATTCCCTATGACTGTTTAACTTACGCTGGCCTTTCGATCAAGGGTTATGAGGTAATTTCTTGTCACGACATGTCTTCCTGCCTTCACGTCTGGCTTCTGCTCCTGTAGGGATAAGAGGAGTGAGACTCTTCACTGAATCTATTACTGAAATGTGGCCTAGCAGCACGCCTGCAGGATTGAGTTGAGGATTTAATGAGCCAGGGAGACAATATATGTCCATTTGCGTTGGTGACACATTTCTCTTTGTAAAACCAGTGTCCACTCCTTCTACTGCCCCCCGATTTAGCTAGGAGGTATGTATATGTGGTTTGAGCATTATCTCTGGGCTACATGGAGCTGTAGGTATGTCTATCCATTCTTTCATGTATTGAAACGGTTCTCTGTATCCTGGTGCGTCACTCTACCATATACTCCTCTGTTCCTTGAAGCTTCCTTCTAACTGTAAATGTCGTATAGTAATCAACGTTTCAGGCATAACCTATGCCCCCTGCCGTTCTACCACTGGAGGAGCTGTCTCTTCAATGCACGCTACCCCCGCGCCGCTTCCAACATCGATACTATCACGTTGGAAACACTCCTCACAGTACTAGCTTCTTGACTTCAATCGGTTTCAGCCTATTATGTGGTACCGTCACCTCTGTACCTACAATGGCGTCCTGCAAAGGAGAGTGAGAGGGTCAAGGGTCGCGGTATACGCTTAACCACAACCACTCTGCGTCCATGATCACAAGGATCACGAAGAATGCACACGGACCAGTAAGTTCTTTTCACCACGCGTATATCAGACAGTGTTGCCCCCAGGCCAGGCTCCGACTTCCAACTTCTATGATGGCTTCACGTTGAGCATTCCCAGAGCCCAGACTCACCTCCAGCACCATCTCCTCTGCATACCATAGTATGAGACTTGTGAAGGCTGTTGAGGAGGGTTTTGGTGGTATGTGTAGGATCGTATCGGCGGACGTTAAGTTTTGTTGTTTGAGTTGTAGCGGAATGGGGAGGGTGACTGGAGATTCGAAACGAGGAAGACGTAATACTCAGAATTCTTCGCACACCGATGTTTGTCTTATTCTCTCTGCACGTTGTATATTAAATAGACGAAGACATTACGTCTATCTAACTGGGCTTATCTTCTACGACGCCGATGTTATCAACTCTTCGTAACCTCTACGGTCTCTGTCTCTCGACGTACGAAGGGGCCTGCACAATAAACAGAGCTACATAGAGGAATGGAATGTGGGTGCATGACAGCTACTCAAGGTTCTCCTTTTATCCTCTCCAATTCCTCTGATCGTTGCGAGACTCGCACTGGGTGAGAGAAGCTAGTTTTTCGTTGCATGCTGCTTTCCCGTTCATTAACACATTGCTTCGTCTTCGATAATTAGTCTGACACTGGCAGAGGATGCCGCCCTTAATATTCGGTTAAATAACCTCTTCATACTGTGCTCCGTCCCCATTGTCGATCTGTGTGTCCTCGTTTAAGGGAATTCAGAGTATTCATAACCTCCTCTGTGCCTTAAGTCGTCTTTGATTTTGCGAATTGCAATCTTCACGGGCCAATGTTCGATTGTTGACATCCACTAGAACGGATCGTGTACTGGTGGTTTATTATATTGGAATTCTAGGCATGCCACACAGGTAGTTGAACTCGACTAACACCAGCAAGCCTGTATGTACCTTTCGTTGTGGTCACGGTCAGCCCAATAACGTGTAATTTTGGTGTTGAACTTTGGTCTATACCGGGCTGAAAGGCAAATTAGCGGCTTAAGCCAAGTTTGAACGACATACGCTACATACCTCGATTGAACTTAGATCGTGCGGATCGAGTGCAGTATTCGTATCATCCACATGCAGAATGCACTGTGAGCATGCGCTTTGCACAAATGAAAAGTTGGTTTATACTAGGTGACCAATTATATGATCGCCTAGTACTTACATTTGGTCTCTGACCAGTGTGAATGATTCAACTAAGGCCTGATTGGATCAACTTGATGTTGACAAGTATCGATTAACCAGCGCGTTCTATTTCTGTGGTTATCGATGGTCCAGTGGGCTGGGTCAGTTAAAATTGTATCGTGTGTAGCAAGTACGTTGGAGCGCGAGCGCTCTTCACTTTGTAAATTTGTTAGTGCCGATACGATAAGATAAACATCACATGATGTGTGTGAAATATGAACGTTCCGAACTTCCGGCGCTGCTCCGATTCGACCTCTCGTCGCTCGAATGCCAACCACAACATCCGGGCTACAATGATCTGGTAATGACCTTCACCGTCCCAATTCTGCTACTCTCTTTAGGTCCCATGATCCCAAAGCTCGTATTCCCATGCTGAACGCCGGGAGCTGTAGTTATTCGAGACTTAAAGGAGTAGAGAGGAGAGGAACAGTCATCGTTGGGCATTATATGGTAAGTTTCGTCTCTCCGCTCCGCTCCTCGTGGTGTGGATGCACAGTCGGAGCTCGTTTTGCATCACCACTTCATTCACTAACTTTTCGTCCTCTCGCAGGATAAGGAGAGATTCTCTTACGCAGTCAACTAGCTGAAAATCGAACTCTATGAGCCGGATGGGGTGGAATGTACTCTTGCAGCTTTACGGACATTACTAGTGTGTTCACTTCTCGTCTTTCCTCTCTCCCAGCTTACGCTTGCACATCTCTGTAGCACTTATTAACATTATCAACCAAGACTTGTTCTATACACTCTCAATTCATGCCTTATGGCCTACGATCCCTCCCAAACCGACCACCAAGCTGAGGAACCAGAAGCAGCGTTCTCATCACGTATCATGCCCAAGTCGCTTTCGGCACCTGTCCCGTGGCCGTTCCCTAAGCTCCTCGAAACGCCTACTTCTTCACAGAGAGCGTCTCCGGTCCTTTCTCTGGCGTCCTTCCGGCTTCTTATACCTACGACGAGGCTCATGAAGAATTGAAGTGGAGAGCTAACCATAGTAGATCGTCTGGAGTTTGGTGGAAGCCAACGCTGTACGTGTGGGTGGTGCTGCAGGAGCTGCCGGTGCTGAGGCTAGGTTGGAAGGGGAGATAAACTCGAGAGACGTAGACATCGGTAGTTCTGGATGAATGGTTCCTTCCTGCCTGACGCGCTCTGTACGTTCTGCACGTTACTCCCGAGGTTAACAACATCGTTTCGCCGTTCCAAGCACATTTTTCGACCTCTTTATGATCCGCTCTTTGCTGTTCATCCTCCTTCCTCTAGCCACCTGTTGAGTGAGCTCAAGAAGACTACGAGACCGCTAATTCGACGATATGGAGTATCAAGTTGTCTCAAACCTTGGAGGTTTCTTCCGTATGTTGAATACCAATAGCTACAGTCGATGGAGATTTCGAGGGGTTGGGTGGGCTGGAGAAGACTCTAACGGCTTTGCGGATGCGACAGGTGTGTTTTTCTTCGTAGATCATCTCTTCACTTTGTGCTTACGCTTAGCGCGTGCCTAACGCACCATCATTGTCATCCAAGATCTATTCAACACTCTACGGTGTTACTTGCGTATAACAACCACGCTTCTAAACCGACCGCCGAGACGAGAAACTCACCCATGCAGCGGCCGTTGTCTTCATCACTATCTCAGTGCCATTTCCTACGCCACTCGTAAGGCCTACATCTTCAGCTTGAGCGTTCCCAGGTTTTACGGAAGGCCCGTCTCTCCCCTTCCTTCGCCTATGGGGCCGTGCATGAAGGAGTGAGGAGCGAGGACGATGGCTGGCGAACGGACAGGCTTGTTCGTTCAGACAGAGGCTACCGTTATGCGTTGGGGTAATATTGGCGGCTTCATTGGCTTGGAATAGGGATGGTATATCCTACATCCTAGATGGCGGATGTGTGCTTTTTCTGCTCCTTTGCACGTACTTACGACATTGTCTGTAACGTCATGCCTATTCAACCCGTATCCTACATTTCCACCCTGATACCCAACGACAAGACAATCACCTTGCGTCTTCACTGTTGTACCGCCTTCCTTACATACGCAGGTTGCAACACCCATGTCGTCACGTAGAGCGTTTGGGAACCTATACCAGCCTCCTTCCTACTCCGCAAGATACGCTACGGCGACAACTGCGAAGGGGGATAAGGAAAGCATCGCTAGTGCGCGTAGGATTGCGCTAGAGAAGGCTTTGGTTGTGTCGTATGAATGCTTTCGAGGGGTTTCGAAGAGAAACTAGGTGGAGTGGAAGGTGAATGAAAGCTTGAGTCGAGGAGGAGACGACGTAGGGTTGCTTACTGAACGACTGGCATGTTATCTCCGACAATCGTTGACGAGGTGGATGTCGACGCTGCGCCTGTTCGGCGGAGTGCGCTCGTAACCTCTGAATATGATATCATCGAGGTTCGTAACGCTCCTTCCGTTCTCTACAACGATTTCGTTGCTCTCTCCTCCTTCAAGGACCATGAAGACGCCTGCGCATGAAGTAAGGCAGGTAGAGGATGTCGTCCCACGTGATACCCAGAACAACTTCCTTCGCGGTCTCCGGTTGCTTCTTCGTAAAGTTCGTACTGGGAGCGAGGCTAGGAGGGTGGGGCTAGGAGGGTGGATTTTCTCTGTTAGACTCATGGTGCTAATAGAGCCAGAGTACAGGGTACGGGTCTCGATCACCGACCAGTGTGTTCGGAAATCTGCTTTTGTTTGCGATACTTTTGTTACCTTCTCCATTCACCTCGCTGCTTCCTACATCCACGACGAACTCATGTTTAGGTCCAAGAGGAGATACCGGATTGATACGAGGTGCGTGGGTCAGTCTCCGAGCACGTCAACGTACACCTGGGAATGCATGTTTTGCATGTATAATGCAATCGCTGCACCTGAGTCTTCGATTTCATTAACGCGAATCGTGTACCAGATCGCTCATGTCGCTACGCCTACAATAACCTCGATATGATGCGTTGAAAGGGGGGATACAGTTGGTCAGGTTTGGGGCAAGCTGGAGGTCTTTATGCAGTGGACGTTTGGTATGTTCAACCATTGCGTGTTACGCATGAACAAGAACTAATTTGACGTTGAAGTGGAAGAACGCTAGCTATCTTCGCAAGACGATTTTCGGTGCATTGTGCTAGAGCTTGCACCGTTCGACCGAGGGGAAGAACCACTTCCCTCGTACCACTTTTGTGCGAGACCTTCCATGTATTCGTTACAACGCGTCTCCCTGCCTTGAAGTCCGACTTCCGTGCGTTCAAGAGAAGGAAGAAAAGACAATCACTAGATCTAATACCACAGCGTGACGTGGTAACCCGTTCGCATGATGAAGGCGAGTTGAGGCAGAGGATACACAACCTCTCCTAGGCTAATCGGGTACCTTTCGAACAAGGTCGAACTGCAGCTTCACCCACTTACTCGTCAACACTCCGTGCGCTGGTACCCTCCTTCGCTTCTATATTTTGTGCCGAGGTTGCTGGCATTGCATGATGCTTCCTTTCTGGCGAAGTTAATGGGTTTTTGTGTGGTTTGTGATGGATAGTGTGGGTCAGTGGGTGTTCTGGGCTAGGTCAGGCAGTTCGGTAAGGCCAATCCCGTCTTCTATAGGATGGCTTCGAGAACTAACCTTCGTTCAAAGCCCACCTAGGCGTCTGCACGACTGCGCTCGGTTGAGCGTGATACGAGGTGGTACGTTATGATATGTTGGTCACGGGGATCTTTATACATTGGTATTAGTAGTCTGGTATGTTCAACCATCATCTGTTGCGAATGACAATTGCTAACGAGACATTGACTGCCAGACATTTCGAGCAGAGGGGAAGATTATGACTTCATAATAAATATCCTCGTTTTAACGCATCTCCTTGCATTAACATTCAGCTTCTGTATGTCTAAGAGAGGGAGCCCGACCGCTATATCAAACACTGCAGAGTGACGTGCCATCCCATTTGAAGGATCGAGCTAGGACTGGAGAGGTGGTGTGCCACTTCGGTACTAAGTACCTCCCTTGACATCGTTCATTGCTTCGACTGTTAAGATGATATCGTCCGTCCTGTGGTACCGTAGAGCCCGTTTTCCTCCGTCGTATTAGCTCCTTTGGTTGTTCATTGACACTCTGCCCTCGTCGACCTACAGTCGGTTTTCACTGTTCTTTCTAAACGTAGTCAGGTTTTCTTCAACGTGATATCTTGTTGAGCATTAGGAACAATGTTGTTATTTAAGCCATCATATTATTAATAAGTGTAAGCGACAAATCAGCATTGGTGGTAACGTGATTATTACCGGGTACTGAATTCGCAGAAGCGGTGTACGACGTAAAAAGATCGAGTTACAAAACCTGCTCGACCAATGCTCGACGCTGATTTAACAACGACAGCAGATGGTTCGTGCCTGGTAACGTGTGGTGTATTCCAAGAACGGAACCAGTAGATGGTTATATCCGAACACAAATCCCCTCTGAGCAGCGATAAAAAGCCCAGCCGCCAGCTGGACAGTCTCAAAGATTGGTTCAGGCGATGATTGAACATACCTCACAGCCACTGCTTGAAGCCTCTCCAACGTAGTAGGCAATCATTTCGACACCTGGTTGTTTCCCTTGAACGAAGGTCAGTTGTACCTGCACTTTTGGAGATAAAATGACCTTATCTGACTGCCCGAAATAATCCAGAATGCAGAGTACCCACCATTTACTACGCATAGCCATACATCCTTAACCAGTAAGAAATAGTCATGTAATGCCAGCTGAATCATTCTCTAAGTAGTGCGTTAACGTAATATAAACAACCAGATGAACGGTGGAGTGACCACGAGTGGTCTGGTTGATGATTCGTTTGAATAAAACCGGACACTTGCAGAGGCTCCAATGCTACGACCACATGACTTGCATTCCTCTCCGGCGTGCGTTGAAGAGCTCGGAGGTCAAGCACCGCTACGAAGCCAAAGCCAGTGCCCATTTAGCGCTGGCAAGAACGAGACGAGATCCTTGAACAAGACTCAAGGTACCGGTTATCCTAGAACTCCGTCCCCTCCAAAAATCTCGTCGTAGAAGTAGGGAACGGAAATAGCACCGTAGAAGCGACAGGGGAAGTTCTAGGTAAGGGATGGGTCGTTACGAACAGTATGATGGACGAACATGGTACATGCTTCGGTATCGGTGCTGGGACGGATTATGAAAAGACCCAACTGTTACATGCCGAGTGGTTACGATGTTCTGAATGGTCGGCTTCTACAAGGTCGTAGTGTGTAAGACGAGACGTGAAACGAGGCAGTAGTGTAGTTATACGCACGCTATGAGGCAAGTGCAAGTGTAAGTATAGTGAAGAGAACAAATGAATGGGAAGAAAACGTACTTGTTGCGTTCGAAAAGCAGCAAGGCCCAATCCATCTGTTAGCTGCTCTCCCCAGTGTCACCGACCAAGAAATTGGGGCCGAAGAAAGGAAACGTGTCTCTAACAGGCTTCTTCGTAAACCGAGGATGGACGGAATACCGTACAGGATACGGGGGGTGAGACACTAAGCCCAGTTGTACAGACGCAACGCCGTCGTCCGCTTTAATGACATAATGAACGATGTACAGAGAACAAAATAACATGTTCGTGCGCCAGCCACTAAAGGACATTACGTCGTTCTCCCTCTCGAATCCCCAGCCACCTTCTCCATTCCGGTACAACTCAAACGACAACTGAACATACGCCAATACAGTTCAACTCACACCACCAAAACCTTTTTCAGCAGCCATCGCAGGCCTGATCCAATGGTATGTAGAGGAGATGGTGCAAGAGATGAGTCTCGGCCTCAACGTGAAGTCAGAGCTTGTAAGTCAGAGCCTGGAGGCAACGCCAATCTTCAGGGTCGTGGGTGGTTTTTGCATAAGGTATCAAGAGGAAGGGCAGGCTTAGTAGCGGATGGTACAGAACTTCTGCATGATTAGATGCATGACTGAGATGTTCCTCCTGAACAACGACGCGCCGACATATGGAGAAAAATGAATAAACTGCGCCATCGTCAGTCAGGACATAACTGGGGACGATCATCGTGTTCTTTCTCAAAGACAGCTGTCATAATCAACCAGGGCCTCCCGTGTATCACCGTATACGTCCACACACAATCCATCCCCCACCAACGTATGTTACTCTGCATGAAAGCAAAGCTAATACACTCCACATGGCTCAACGTTTCCTGGTGAAGCTAACCCCACTGAAAGCTAAGTCCAATCGAGCATAAAGAGCTCTGAGGGCCCGGAATTCCACGTCATTCGACAGGTATTTGATTGTCTCCTAAGGACAATCTGCCCTCTTCCTGGCTTCGTTCCCCAGTCCAGAGTCTAGCAACAACGAACAACGAGAGTAATTGGGGATGATACGGGAATCCATTTTGAACGGAGCAGACGCTATCATACATCTTCTACATAAGCCTAGGAGGAGATGTAGACGACCGAGGATGTCGATGAAGGACCATTGCGAGGGTCGGTCATGAGACCACATCGCCAATAGGCGCAACGTCGACGTACGCCTCGTGAGCCGTCCTCGACTTCCAAACCTCCACCCCCTTCCACTCCAACTTGACCAACAAAACTGATAATTCCCGGACAGCATGACGACAGCCTTTACCATTACGATCCTACGTACACCTTCAACCGTCATCTCGGTCCTCGCAGGTCTGCTTGTAGTATAGGTACTAGGGAGCGGAGTAGGAATGGAGGCTGGGTCTTGCGCAAAGTAAAGCGTAGGTGTTGAAAGGAGCGCATGAACGGAGAAGATACAGGTATCGGGGGCGCGTGTGGCGAAAGCGAAGATCCTGTTATCATACTCATAGTAATGAGAGTAGGAGAGTGGTTATAGTTGTCGATGTGGTTGTCATTATCGTTGTGCGAAGGTGTCGATGAGGACGAGTAGGATACGAGAGCTGAATGGCAAACGTCGAAGGGCTTCGGTTGAATAGGCGTGACGCTGTAGCGTTGACGTCGATATCATGAGGTATGGACAGAAAGAGCACAAAAAGCCGCACGTCTGCTATACCCGACGGAGCCCTAGAACACCATGCATCGTCTTCTTCGACTCTCGACCCTCAATCTCCCATTCAGTCCAACTTGAACTAGAGAATTGACATTCCTACCACACGCAGGACAACATCCTTCATCATAACGAGCCTACACGCACTAGCGAGACCCTTGTTTTTTAAACCCTCCCTCGCAGGTCACGTAGGTGTAGGGAGAGAGGGCGTGCTGCAGAAGGGGCTGAGGATGCTTGAAACGAGGAAGCGGATGTTGCGAGGAACGTTCAGGACGGAGGTGGTATCGGTGTTAGAGACGGCACTGGGATAGTATGTGCTGAAGAGCTAGGGCCCCTAAGCTGAGCGATTATAGTCTTCAGAATGACCAGTTTGGAAGGGGGTCGTCGTACGGCGGAGGGCACGTTTATGGCTGGAAGGTGTGTGATCATTCAATTACTATAAGGCAGGTCAAGTGTGGAGTTTCCGAGTTTCAAGCAAGAAGATTATGCTTGTCACTGGAAACACACGGGATTAACGTGATGCGAGTCCGAGAACTTGAGACTTAATTTCCGGGAATGCGTGTCGTAGGGTCTCGTATTCAAGAACTCTACTCGTACAAGGTAATTCTACAAGCTATTTATAAGTATCTACACAGTAAGTAATGAGTCAATTGGAGTCAAAGAGAAAGTAAGTAATGAGTCAGAGAGAAGAAAAGAGATGCAAGCGATTGGTTAGAAAGAGAAATGAGTCGAGTGGTAACGGTACCATAGAGGAATATCGAGAGATGAACCAATGAGGCGAAGGGTAGCGCGTGGAGAAGGTTGATGAGGTCACATGATATTCCATAGTCATTGCCGAGTCCGAACATGCAAGGTCGATACACTGCGTGCACGCCCCGATATTTCAATGAGAAATAGCTTTGAAATATCGTGGAAATATTCTTTATATTACATCATTATTTTGCTTTGTAATACTCTTACAATTCACATACGATATTTCTCACATATTTGAAAGTCACAATAACAAAGAAATATTGAAACCCAGATCCCCATTTTCTTTGAAATCCTTTATTCAATATTTCAAAGGTTTTTCACCTATGAAATAA
Source organism: Cyathus striatus (assembly GCA_025738555.1). Lineage (NCBI taxonomy): Eukaryota > Fungi > Basidiomycota > Agaricomycetes > Agaricales > Nidulariaceae > Cyathus > Cyathus striatus. The sequence continues at coordinate 504,581 of JAOVFP010000007.1, forward strand.
CAATGAAATATTTATTTGGGTAGTCACAATGAGCTTTGTCTACCATTGTCTTATCTAAGAGATCTTAGCAAGATCTTAGTCACAGTGGCATTGTGACATATGTCACGGTCATCACACTTGTCACACATGTCGCAGTTGTCACACTTGTCGCAGTCGTCACAGTCGTCACAGTCGTCACAGTCGTCACAGTCGTCACAGTCGTCACAGTCGTCACAGTCGTCACAGTCGTCACAGTTGTCACAGTTGTCACAGTTGTCGCAGTTGTCACAGTTGTCACACATGTCGCAGTCGTCACAGCTGTCCCACAGTGTCACACATGTCGCAGTCGTCGCAGTCGTCACGGTCGTCACAGTCGTCACAGCTGTCCCACAGTGTCACACTTGTCACAGTCGTCGCAGTAGTCACACTTGTCACACTTGTCGCAGTTGTCACAGTCATCACAGTTGTGATAAGTGTGACGACTGCGACATATGTGACACTGTGGGACAGCTGTGACGACTGCGACGACTGCGACGACTGTGACGACTGTGACGACTGCGACAAGTGTGACAACTGCGACATGTGTGACAACTGCGACATGTGTGACACTGTGGGACAGCTGTGACGACTGCGACATGTGTGACAAGTGTGACGACTGCGACAACTGTGACGACTGTGACACGTGTGACAACTGCGACATGTGTGACACTGTGGGACAAGTGTGACTATCGTGACATATGTCACAATGCCACTGTGACTAAGATCTTGCTAAGATCTCTTAGATAAGAACCTTGTGACATATGTCACAAAGATGAGACAATGGTAGACAAAGCTCATTGTGACTACCCAAATTAATATTTCTTTGTTATTTCATAGGTGAAAAACCTTTGAAATATTGAATAAATGATTTCAAAGAAAATGGGGATCTGGGTTTCAATATTTCTTTGTTATTGTGACTTTCAAATATGTGAGAAATATCATATGTGAATTGTAAGAGTATTACAAAGCGAAATAATAATGTAATATAAAGAATATTTCCATGGTATTTCAAAGCTATTTCACATTGAAATATCGAGGCGTGCACGCAGTGATAGTAATACCTTACATCAAGTGGCGCCTCCTCTCGGTCGAACGGCACGAAGCCCAAACACAATGTAATGAGAATCATCCTCCGACAAAAGGAAACATTCAGCCGTGTCAACGTCAAATTAGTTCTCATCCTTGCGCAACATGCAATGATTGAACATCCCCAGCTTATACTAGCCTGAGCAGCCATAACCCCATTTCAGCGTATCGTATCGTGCGCAAGTAAGCGCTGGGTGATTCGAGCGCAGTCGGTTCAACACCTGGGTGTACCTTGAACTAAGATTAGTCGTTGGGGTCGTTCTATAGAATATGATTCATCTTACCAAACTGCCAGAGCTAACCTAGAACATTCATCAACGTTCAACCCATAGTATCCAGCATGACTACGCTTGCTTCACCACTAAGGGGGCGTCATACGATACCAGCAAATGTTGATACGGATGAGTGCATCGAGAGAAGAGGGAGGTACGAGAGTACGAAGTGTTTCTGGGAAGGTAGGAGAAGGACGTAGTTCGATCATGTTCGGAAGATGAGCGATAGCATGGGAGGGGTTGTGTTGTGGTCTACCCGAAGACAGAGCTTCTACACGGAATCGTCGTGGGTTTGGGAAGCAGTGAGGTGAACGGGGAAGGTATCGGAAGCATCGCAAATGAACGCATGTATCCGAACATGCTATCAAGTCCTGCACCCTGTACTTCGGCTCCTCTGAATCAGCATAAGGCGGCTACCTGCGCAGGTGCCTTCGTGGGCCTCGAAGGAGAAGAAAGCAACGAAGTTGTTGTAGAGAGCGGAAGGAGGGTCACGAGCGTCGATGATATTAGCTTCAGAGATCGTTAGTACATCTCGCTGAATAGGCGCAGCGTCGACGTACGCCTCCTGAGCAACCGGCCGAGAGAACACTAAAAGCACGCAACGTCATTCTGAACCGTTCCCGTCTATGACCCTTGAACTTCGAAATTCCACCATCTTCGCTCCATCCTGATGGACAAAACTGACAACTCCCGAATGGTAAAACCTCAGGCCCCAACCTCCGGCATTATCGGGAATGCTTTACGTGGACGCGTAAGTTTGCAAGGGTATATTGAACGAAGATGATGCAAGTGTCAAAGGAGACAAGCGTCTCTGAGGTATATGTCCAGCCTCTTCTTCCACTCCCCGTCTTGCTTCATATGCACAGGCGTTTTCATAGGTCTTGAAGGGGAGAAAGCGGAGGAGACGTTGCAGAGAACGGAAGGGGCGCTATGAGTCCACGATATGGACGTTTGAAGAATAAAGATTAAGAGTCTCGCTTTGATGGAAAGCTGCAAGCGTGTTTGACGCCTCACTCATCAGCAACGTGCAAAGCGAACGGAACAACGCGCACGTTCATCGGCCAAGATGAAACCCAGGACTTCCCTACGCCCATTCCAACACGACTCGACATGATACCCCATCCTCTTTTCAAGCCAACTCGAACTCCAGTGCCCAAAATACGTCAACGTAGACAACGACGTCTAACAAACTTCACCACGATCCTACGTGCTTCATCACCGCCCCCTGGTCCCCCTCGCAGGTGGCATAGTAGCGTTGAAGTAAGAAGCGGAGTTGGCGTTGGATATAAGTCGAGACTCCACGAATGTTCAATGTGAAGGCGTAGACTTTGCAAGATCCAGGTGTAGTCTTAGGCCAGGCTGCTGAAGGTACGCAGAATGCACGCAAGGTAAGGCCAAGGAATCTGATGCGTAGTACGAATCCGTCGTGTTCTTCGTGTTGGATGTACGGGGTGGTTGTCGTTGCAGTGGTCGGCATGTATCATAGAGAAAGGATAAACTGTGAGGGGCAGTTCATGAAGAGGTTGAAAATCTCTTGCTTGGACCATCGAAACGTTCTCGCCAACCTCGAGAGTGACGTGCAGAACGTACGGAACAACGTCAGCCGGGAACCTGTCAACTCGAACCACCACGATCCCGCTCCTCCACTCGACTCTATACCCGCTTCCACTCTAACTTGAATCCAGCAGAACCCGCAGTACCACCTGCACGTACAACAATAGCCTTCACCACACCCTGCAAGCTTCACCACGGTTCGCTCCCTTTTCAGTTCTTCATGGACTCATCGTAGGCAAGCGGATCTGGAATGCGCTGAAGTAGGGAACGGGAACGCTCTCTGAGAAGTAGGCGTTTCGAGTGGTGTAGAGAACGGGGACGGTGAATGCGTTGGTAACGACACTTGTGGAGTGATTGGATGGGACATAGTAGGTACTGCGTAAGGGTAAAGGAAGAGTCTGCAGAATAGGTGTTGGATAATGATGGTTATACGTGCTTCAGAGATGTACAATCGTAAGCAGGGAGGGGAGAAAGCAGAGAAACGAACGCACCGGTCATGACTTACGTGCGTAAAGCTGCGATAGTCCAATTCATCCTGTACGACCCACTAAATTCAACTGTCGACTATTGGACGGCGTAAGAGCGTCTCCCATTGTCCTGTGAGAGATGAAAAGTTAACGTATGAATGAAACAAGATGAGTCAACACAGGACGAGCACTAGCTGAACACCCACACTGAGGAATGGAGATGGTGCTTACTACATAATATAGATACCTAACTAAAAGGGCAAAGAGGGTTACTAGGGAGTAATAGCTACGAAACTATGTAAAGGTCATCGCTTACTCTTGCTAACAATCAAGCAGGGGGCAAGTCCGGGGGAATATCTTCAGAATACACAAGGTAATTCCGGGCAAGGGAGGGATGAACACACTATAATATTCACTTGTAATCTATACCGCTTGTAATCACTAATAATAAACTAAACTTCTTTGAGGTCCTGGGAGGGCTTAGATCACACTGGGTTTTTACACTCAGAAATTGAATAGATTGTCATGAATATGCTAAATAGCACTGATAGCAGAAGGAATCGATACAGGATTGCTTGGGTCTACATGAGCAGGTTTGCGAGTCTTATATACTACTGGAAAAGCGGAGTTCTTAGGTACTGTACAGGTATAGCAGATGTCTAGATAAGGTAATTAACTACGACGCTGGGCAGAGGGACGTGCATGAAGGTCTGGGTAGGAGAGTGTTGGACTTAGCTCCTCAAAAGGGGTGGGTGTGCATGATAATAGAGACGCGCTTATTGGCTGATGCGTGGGTCTTAGATGCCCCGTCATGTCACGGGCCTAAAGATAGAACCATTGGCAACCATGGCTTCGGGTATATGGTCCATTCGCTTTGATCAGTAGATCAGGGTGAGATCTCATTCGCAAGATGCTGAGGACCAATCTGGGTTGAGTCCAGAGTAGTGGCAATGGCTGTTGGTGCTTGATGGGTGCCTTGATGCTGTCGGCTTCTTTGGGTAAGTTGCACTGCCGGAACCATCCTGTGACCTGGACGCATCACGTTACCACGTGCTTATGGTGGATCAAGTGCCACTGGGGTTCTATATACACGCTTTCTTGCTAATCCCTTACTATAATCACTATTGCTTTTAGATCTGTTTTTACTATGTCCTTAGTGGTGGTGACTATAAATAGCACAATCATTGGCAGTTTGGACCTCACTCCAACGCTTAGGTAATCTAATTGTGATCGCAAGTGAGTGATTTATATTATGTAGATATCGCAAAAATACGCTTATATACGTTGTACGTCCATCAGGCGTATCACTAATGTTTACTGCTCCTCTCCACTCTGCCCCTTCAGGTCTCGAACAACTATTGCTGTCGACATTCAATGTTCAACGTTTGAACATGGGAAGACGAGCTTTGGGACTGTCACTGAGGGATCCAAGGGGGCTGGCACTCCATGTGGTCGAAATAGCATGTCTTCCAGCCTCCATAATGTTGTGTAACGAGTAGTAGTGTGCCATATATGAGTCAATTGTGCCGTAGAAGCGAAATGGTGAAGGTTCAGGTTGATTTCAGAAGTTCGGAAATCCAAATTTCACACACATCATGTGATTTTCATCTTATCTTATTGACAGCTGGCAAAGTGAAGTGCGCACACACATATCGAGTGCATCTACGAGAGTACACTCGACCACAAAAGGAAACACGGATGCTACATTGATAACAGCTATGAACATGATCTTCGACAAGTGCCAGAACCGAAACTTGGGACCATTCACATCAAGATTCAATGTCCTCATTGCTTCCTCATGCGATCAAGCAGCTAGTTAAAAGTTTGCATTCAACCCCACGTAAGTAGATAATTGAACACTGAAAGAAGTGTTTAGCTTGAGTACCAAATTGGTACTATACACCTTCTGATTCTTCTGCATTAAGTATTATTAAACTGGAAAGCATGGCGTGCACGTAATTTCCATTGTAACTCAGAACATCGGCCATCCAAGTTATTTTTATAGAATATGAAAAGAACAGATTCTAAGCATTCTTGCCTAGCTAAAATAAGAACACTTTGAAATGAACAGTGATGAGACTAAGGTACAATCACAAATGGAACTACATATAAAACTACCAGCATCACCATCATCATCATGATTCACCACCACCACAACCAACTACCATCACACATCCTAACCACACTCCAACATACTTAACAATGTCAGATGTTAGTCAGACCATAGTTGATGGAATCCAAGATATATCAGCACTCTTACCATTGTTGGGAATGGAGCAGTGTGAAGAACACACAGGTTCAGTACTCTACAATGGGTATTGCTACATTGGCATCACCCCCATCTCAATTTTTGGAAGCCTGGGTATTGTAAAAGCTGGCTTCAATGTCCTCCTCTCAAGCATTGTTGTTCCATCCTTTCATATTCTAGGTGCAAAACTGTTAGCAGATAGTGGCTTTCAACCAAAGGGAAATGTAGTGCCTATGATTGCAATTGATCCAAAGCATTCAGATCATTTTTTGGCAGAAAGCCAACTTGAAAAATTACTGGAAGAGGAGCATATTGAAAATGTGGAAGATTTATTGGTTACATGGGACAATGGGAGTTTACAATGGAATATCTTGATGATTGTTGTCACACTTCTGGGGGCAGCTATTGGGATCATACCTTACCTTTATTTAATCTTGAAAGATGAAGATTCCAACCTCTTTCTCAAAGGATGGCCATTTCCAATTGTTCGGCTTGTTGGCAGTGCTCTTTCAGGGACTAGCATTCAGATTATCATTCAAATATGTATGTTAATAATCATCAAGAGTTGACTGGTATTTCTTGCAGTGGATTGAAAAATTAAGGAACTGGGTTGTCTTGATTTTAATCTTGAAAAGATGCATTGGCATCCAAGCATCTCATCAGAGGTGTGCATCTGGGATCTAGAAAGATATCTTAAGAGGTGACTGTACCCCTAAATGGTTCAGCAGTTTTAGCTGACATATTGCACAGTGACTATAATAAAAAAAGAAGTCCAACTGTGATTCCAACACAGCATCATAGTAAGGGTCTTACAAAATTATAATATTTTAATTTAATTTATAGTTGCAGATAATACCACAATAAACCACACCAAGGTGGAGTTTCCTGTGAAGGATTTAACCCCTCTAAAAGATTACATTGAAGCAGAAAAGATAAAGCATTTTCAGACAGGAATGTCAAGAGTATATTTTCTAGTACCTCAAATTTTCCTTGGAGCTGGAATCATCTTATCTGTTGCAGGATACATAGGCTCATTTAACCTCATTCAACATACCCCTGGATCATTTGTGCCTATTTCATGGCTATTGATTGAATTTACATTGTGCATATTGAGAATTATTATATGGGCCATAAATCCAGGCTGGGATGATTCAAAGGGAATACATTTCAATCTAAAATTAGTACCTCATTGTCCACTACTCACTTGTGATCTATCTTGTGAGGATATTGAAAGAATTGGAATTGCTCCCATTGTCAGATCCAAAAGTTTCCTGGAGGAAGTTTCTTTTTACTCAGGTCCTGTTCCGTCATTCACATGGGAACACACAGACTTATACTATATTCTTGCTGGAAATAATGCAACTAAGTTGAAAACTTTGTACTTGGTAATTTCCTGTATATCTCACTCCTCCACAAGATCAGGTGGACTCCAGGTAGACTCCAGGACTCCAAGTGGACTTCAGGTGGACTCCAGGTGGACTCCAGGACTCCACCTGGACTCTACCTGGACTCTACCTGGACTCTACCTGAATGCTACTTTCATTTACTCCATTTTACAGTAAAATTATATATATAAATTCTGAAGTTACAAAAATATTACATCTATTCTACATGATCTAATTCAATTCCATCTTCTTCAACATTATCATCATTTGCATTAGTGGTTTGTGTTTGTTTGAGATTCTGTTTCATTAGCACATGTTGTGTATGAATAAAAAGCATTGCATGTGTTGTCCAATTAAAGTTGTCCACAGTCATTCTATTAAGAATGCTTTGAAATCCTCCTAACCATGCATTAAGTTGTTCACATGCCTAAGTTTGAATTAAACATATATGTTATTATTAAATATTGAAAAACATACCTGTGTGTTGAAAGCTCGTTTGTAGTGTGGATTCCCTTCAGCATCTCTTTCAATAAGAACTAAATTAGGTGCTGATCCATTTAGAGGACTTGGATTGCAAAATTTGCGGCATAAGTAGTCTCCAACTCTATGATTAATATAATGAAATGAATCAACCACAAATCTGGTACTTGTCTTCCATATATTCCAATCACAAGATGTAATCAAATGTCTCAAAACCATGCAAGCTTTATCAATACAAACATAGCTTGGTCTGACATTAGGTGTTGGATACACAAATTCCAGAAAGTCTATTATTTGACTTTCACCCTCTGATTTCACAAATTTTGCCCATGCAATAACAATTCCACAGGGAGCACAAATTGTTTCAACACAATAAAAGTGAGGTGCAACAAAGTAATTATCATGAGTGGGAGTAGTGGTTGCATTAGGTACTTCATCATGAGGTTGAAAATTGCCTCTATTTGTTTCAGACATCCATTCAGGAGCTCCTTGTTCTGTTCATCTAATAATCCTCTGAATTCCAAGAACTGACTGCCTTCCAAATCATATAACATGATTATACCATCTCTGTCTATGATTTACACAAGTTTGAGATCTTTCTTCTTTCTGATTATAACAGTCTTTCATGCGACATAAATTCTTGTGTTGTGATTCATGTGTTATACAAAAAAATCCAGTATGTGCATTTTTTAAAGGTTCAGAGCAGTTTTCAAATGCACAGTGAGTTGGACCCATAACAATACCATCAACAACTATCATTTTAACCATAGATTCAGGAGAGTTAGTAGTGTTGGAAGTATCAACACTCATTTCATTATCTTCTATATGCTGAAATTCCTGATTTCATGCATTTCTTTCCAAATTTGGTACATGCCTATTTTCATCAATACCAACAACAGCAGCATTATCATCAGCTGTAATTATATCAGCTGTAGCTTTATATTTATGAGTACATTCACTGCATGAATGTTGCAATGCATTGCTAATAATTCCTTTTTGCCCTAATTGATCAAATGCAGCTTTAGTTACATGTTCAGTTGACAATCTATCAGGAATTCTCAAATCATAATTTGTTGATAATGAAATGTATCATGTAGTTTCTTCTATAAATGCTTTCCATACCTGCCGGCGTGAAACTGGTGGTATTTCATTTTCAATACCATTTGAAAAAGTATAGTTCCAAAACTCAGTGTATGCTGCAGTGGATGCATGAAAATGATAAATAGAATTAACAACCATAGTTGTAAATACTCTGTCAGCCCATATATTTGCACCAAGCTTTAAATATTTTGCTTTGTTGAAAAATATGGTATCTTTAGAACTCAATTGAGGATCCCGTGGTTGTACTTCTTCAATGCTATCATTTTCACTATTTTGTTCTTGATCTTTATCTTCTGGATCATACTCATTTTCAGGAAGTATACTTTTATGATCAGCATAATATATAGCTCTACATTTCAGGCATGTCCCTGCAAGTAACTGAGCATTTTTGTGTAATTGAACCCCTTTCATCAATCTAACTGTAACCTGGTCATGTCCACAAGTATTTAGATGCAAAGCTCTTCCAGCACATAATTTCCTGGATGTTGAACAAGTTATGCATGCAGGGCAAATAAGTAATACAGGCTCAATTTCATTGGTAGAAATTGGCTTCAAAAATTGTGCATGTTCTGTCTTTCGTGTGTAGGGATTTAAGCACAACATTTCAATCATCTTATCAAGTTTCTTGGCAAAATTAGTTGTCTTTGTTGATACATCTAGTGAAATTATATCTTCTTCAAATAATTGACCATCATCATTTATATGGCTCTGAATAGCACCTGCTAAAGCTTTTATCCATCCATTAGTCAACATAGAATATTCACTCTCAACATTTGGATTTTTTGCTCTTGCATGGAGATTGAGGAGGTCTACATTATTTGTTAATGTAAAAAGTAATGTTAAAACTGTTGCCAAAGTAATTGATGAATCAAAGTTTTTTCCTATAAATTTTGAGAAGACTTTGAATGTGATATCAGGAAAAGGATCATTTAGTGATGATGCTTTTACTTGAGGAACATTGTTCAAGAATACAAGTAGCAGCTGATGTACTTAGCGCACGAGTTTAGAACACTTTAATTATACTTAGAATAGTTTTACTTATTCCGATAATTTATATTCTAAGTTTCCCATGCACGAAGATTTTGTAAGTTCGAGGGCGCATGGATTTCAATTCTTTTAAAGTCAAACTAAATTTAGAATATGATCGTTCTATTTTTAAAACACAGTGGGACTTCGACGATTTAATTATGGCTGTCAGGCTTTAATTCAGATTGAGTATAATTCAACAGTTCAGGTGCAATTCAATTCAGTACGTCAAAACTATATACTATTTCTGGTACTTCTGTCTGATACACCGCCCTGTCTGTGGGGGGGAAGAATGCCCATGCAGTTCCTGCCGTTTCTTTCCCTCCTCACTTGTCTATATACAATTACTCACGCGCTTATTTCCAGTTCCTTATCTACTGTGCTTTCCTACCCATATGGTAGCTCCGGTCTAGGCTGACAGTGAGTCAGTGCCCAGCAATGGTCTGTGCATTCGCAGCCTATCCACCGGTGCTTTATTGGCCACCTATCTGACGCCATATTACAATGGCGCGTGTGCGCGTGTGGGCTTTCATCAGCGCCTTCCTAATTCGGTCATCGCTGGTAACGGTGCATGATGCAGCTTCATTGATCTTTCTATTCCTCGATAGCTCATCATCATAACATCGCTGTGTTAGCTCCCTTCTCGCTTTACACACCACACGCATGATATTCACAAGTATATTGTAATCACACAGGCTATGGTAGCCAGATACTGGTCTAGAGTTCTGGTACATTGTCTAAACATCATTCTGTCTCCAAACATTGTTCTTGGTACTGAGTACTATTCTTCTAGTCATAGGGTAATTTGTTACTTTGGGATGGCTGTACGATGTCGCTTTTTATGGAAAGAAAATAGGTATAGTATTTGTTTAAATTGTTTAAGTTCAGTACTGAGGCGGAGTATAAGTTTTTATATTTTATTTATATCCCTTAATGATTTATGGGAGGCAACTCGGGACCTCAGCCCCTCCCCTTGGTGTCCTACTCGACGCGCTCAGTCCGAAATCTCAAGATGAGATATGAAGAAAAAATGAATAAAGTACGTCATTTATATTAACCCGCATATTACAGCCAAATTTGAAGTAGACCTTGCAGTAGAAAACCACACCTGTAAAAGTATAATATTAGTGAATTTGACTTATAATTAATAGTGTGTAGCCAATAGAAATTTATAAAATATTAGAGCTACATCAAGTACATCAACAGAAAATAAATAAATCTACTATTTAAAGTAGGTAGCTGTACAAAAGTTGAAAATATATTGATGAAATATTTCCAATATAAAACAAATTGAAGGATAAACTACTGTTGAAAGTAGTGTATTGTACAAGGGTTGGCAAAATTGTTGAAAATATCCAACTAACTGAAACATAAAATAAGACAGGCCTACTGTTGAAAGTAGATAATTTGTACAAAGTTGAAAAATATTGTTGAAATATTCTCAACCAAGAATGAGTAGCATAAATCTGCTGTTGAAAGCAGGTAATTTTTTATTTATTTAGAAATACTGTTGAAGTATTTCAATCAAAATTGACAGCAAGAACATGTGACAAACAGGATGGGGCCAAAGTTGAAATAAAATAAACTTCTTACAATTTCTTAGACTTTTCCTTTCTGTGTGACTTCTTACTTTTCTCTTTCTCTTTCTCTTTCTCTTTCTCACTTGACTCTCTCTCTTTCTGTTTTGCCCACTGGTCCATGGCAGCTTTCTTGCCCTCTAGTAATTTTTGTAAATTACCAAAGTTAGGTGATAAATTTTCCCACACAGCCTTTGTATAATTCTTATCAGGTTCATCCTCTTCAAACCAACTTTCCATTGCTGGATCATAACTCAACAATGGAAAGACCTTAAATGAATATGAATAATATATAGAGGGAGCCATGAACACAGAAATTATCAGTTTTTTGTCAATATGACAGCCAGCTACATCTGCTAAAGAAGCCATCTCCACTTCTTTATTAAGGATCTCATTGATCTTACAGTATTTCAAATATGTCATTCTTATACTGTCCTTCTTCCCACTCATGTTTTGAAGATGTTTAGGAATCTCAAATTGAGATATAAGCAGCTGAGTTATATCATTATTACTCATTGATGATTTGGATTTTGACTTGGATGGCTTATCAAATGTAAACATGGAAGATAGCCCTGGAATTTGCTGCTCTACAGCACCATCTGCTAGAATCTCAACAATGTACTTATTACTCTCATGTCTCCACTCAAGTGCATCAGATTGCTGTGAGGCTTTGGAGAATCTTCCTTTCAGTATCCATTTTCCATCCTTATGAACTGAAATAGGTGAATTCTTGTCTAATTATAATACTTATTAGGTCATATTATTTGTAGTATTAGTATGAGAACATACCAGACACCAGCTCCAAATATTCAGCAACAACTTCAAGAACAGTAGCAAGATCAGAACCTGAAGTCTGATTGTCAATAATGTAATCTGCTTCAGTATGATCATGCTTCAGGAATAAATGAATTTCGCCTTGTGTGTTATTGGATGGGATCATAAGTACATCTATATAAATGAATAAGTAAAACTAATGAATTGATAAATAACACAAATATACCTTCTTCTTGATCTCCAAAGTTAAATAAATTACCTATAGCATGCTGGCGGGAAAACCCTCCAACTGCACATGAAGCTCCTTGAGGATCACTATCTGTGTAGCTCCTAACTGAGCTATGGGACTTTGTGTTAGATATTCTGGGTTGCACAGCTTCCTTGACAGCTGTCACTTGTCACCTGTCATACTTGACAGATCTGTGATTGACAGATACTTGATTGACAGATTTGTGATTGACAGATTGACAGCTGTCAGTTACCTTAGTTACAGGACTTTGGTTGGGCTTTGGTAGACTTACTCAGTATATAAACACTCTGTAACTTGGTAGTTGTTAACAAGTTTCCTCTCCATCTTGTGTCTGTGTTAGTGTTTGTGTCTGAGTCATTTGCTCCCTTACCACCTTCCTTGCTCTTTATTACCCTCTATTCTCTTTCCATCCACCCCCTCTATTCTTGTTACTTCTCACACTTTGACTGGCGTGATATCTTACTTATTGAACTACTTTGACTCTCAGAATCTTCAGAAGAACTTGAGAGCTCTGACCAACTATGTTTAAAATCAGAAGCTTTCTTTGGTGTATGGTCAATATCCATGTATTCTGGCTTGTTTGTCTCTTCTGGCTCATTTATTTTCTCAGACTCACTCATATCTTCTGAGTCATTTATTTCCTCAGACTGTTACAATTTTCTTTACTTTCTTCTTTTTACGTTTCATTTCTTTACATTCTGATAGCTTGTTTGGTATCATCTTTGATACCAAACACCAGACTTCTTAACTTACATGATTGTCATCCCTTCCGACTCACCTTGAGTCATCCTACCTTACTTAGTTTATCTTTCTTCTTCCTACTGCGCTGCAGCAATGTGCAGTTGATGCACAGCATCTTGACTTAATTGGCTATATTTCTATTTATTATTAACACGAGCTCGTTTGTATTTAAACAGTAGTAACTCAAGCTGTAGAGCCCAAGCTTCAGCTTAAATCGAACTAGCTTTACTTTTATTCATTCACTCTGCTCGTACTTAAGCCTAAACAACTTAAGAGCTTGTGAATAGAGACTTGAACTCGATAACTGAATTACCTGTTCTTTGAACTCGTAAATCACATGATATCGGACTTGTACAATAAACGTCCCAACCAGAACTTTATCATAACAAAAGCTGAAGCTTGCCGACTGCTCGCACTACCCAGTGCAGCACCCCGACACATCAAACCAAAACGACGACAACCCCCTGGAGATTCAAAGCTCCAGAGAGTTCTGACTCAGAAGGCGAAGAGAAGCCGAAGTCCCTACCGGAAGGACTTGTACGGACCTCGCCACAAGAGGGAGGAAGCTTAAACCCATTTGCGTCCATCGCTAGCTCGAGTAAACCCATCGGGAAACGAGTAGCTGATACAACTTCGAAACCCACACGACCCAGACCACAAATTCCCACACCCAGGCAATTCTTTTCAACAGAACCGACACCGACGCAATGGAACCCTACCCAACAGATCCCAGAAACCTTACTAGCCCAAGAACTAGTCGAACATTTGAAAAAAAACCAACCACCCGACAACGACGAATACACTACGGCAGACGAAGGATATCCCCCACTTCCTTTTTCAACAGCATCCTCTGATATATCAGGACAAGAATCAGACATCAGCATGTCTACCCAATCTGCCCAAGAAACACCCAAAGTCAACGATAAAGAACTTAGGTTGAATCTTCCATCCATTTTCGAAGGAGACAAGAGAAAATCCAAGAAATGGCTCCGAGATGTCGAATCTTACTTCCTCATAAACGACAAAATTTACGACACAGATGCAAAGAAAATAATGTATGCTATGTCATACATAGGAGGAGGAATTGCAGGAAATTGGAAGGAAAAGAAACAAAATGAAATGTTCAAAACCGACACACCCAACCCAGGAACTTGGGCAGCCTTCAAGGAAGACTTCAAGAAGAACTTTGACCCTGTCGACGAAAAAGACGAGGCATTCCATAAACTCCAGAATCTAACTCAGGGAAAGGGAACGGCCGACAAATATATTACAGAATTTGAAATCCTCGTCAGCCATGTAGAAGGACTTGACGACTTCACAAAGATGGATCTTTTCAAGGCAGGCCTTAACTGACCTCTTCTTCAAAGTATCCATACTCAGAAAGACATCCCTGACACAATCGCAAAGTGGCAAGAAGATGCCAGAAAATTTGATCGAAACTATAGACAGATACAACAATATAACAAAACGGGACGACGAGGTTACTTTGCACCCCGACCAAAAACAACAACTCGAGATCCGAACGCCATGGATGTAGATCACATGGAGATAAACCGATTAGATGCAAAAACCTGTGGAGAATATTTGCAAACTGGGAAATGTTTCAACTGCGGAGTCAGGGGACACATGGCCCGGCAATGCCCACTACGAAACAAGGGAGAAACGAACCCCCGGACTAACACCAAGAATAACAACCCGTTCATCAAAAAGATGACAGGAAAGGATCTTGCCAAAGAAATGAGACTCCAAGTTGCAGAACTTCCAGGAGCTGAACAAGTTGAATACTTTGAAAGCATCAACAAAATGGGTTTTCAATAAGGAGGACTATTAATCCCACTGTAGGACCTCCTATTCTACTTTCCAATGTAATTATAGCTGATATTGAACGAAATACTATGCGAGTTCCGGTTACATTAGGAAATATGGGATCTGTTCCAGCCTTAATCGACTCAGGGGCTGGAGGAAACTTTATGAGTCGAGCAACTGCAAAAAAATTTAACCTTACTCCGCAACCTTTGGCAAAACTCACACCGGTATACAATGCAGATGGAACTCTTAACAAAAAGGGATATATTTCACACTATGTTGACGACAAAGTAAAAGTTGGAACAGCTACCATTCCAACTCGATTTTATCTCTCTGGACTTGGGAATGAATCAATAATCATGGGCTACCCCTTCCTAGAACAAACTAACCCTCAAATAAACTGGAAGGAAGGCACACTAAAGATTGACCAAATGAGATTAGACAGGGAATTTAATCAAAGGTTCGCAGAATCTATTTCTGTTGCTCGAATGAAAATGGCAAAACCTATTTTTGAAAATAAACAAACAAGACTATCGGCTTCTATCGCAGAAATACCTGATGAATCGGAGAATGAGCAAACGGAAATGCTCCCTCAAGATTATAGGTATTCTCTCGAGGATACAAGAATCCCGATGAGAAGTTGATTGAAATCCCGGACTTACCGTTACAAGACAACTGGAATCCAATTGAAATATATTGGATGCAAATAAACGATGCCGAAGAAGAGGATCTTAAGGAAATGACTGCCGAAAGCATTCATTTATGAACCTTTTTAACCGAAATTGAAGACCCCTTCTTCACAGAACACGGACTAGGCATGTCTTATGAAATGAAAGAACCCTTATTTGAAGAATACGGGATTCCTATCAGAGTAAAACAGACAATCTCGCAACGACTATCTTATGAACCCGAAAAGATCAAGAAAACCTTTGAACAAATGGTACCAAAACACCTTCGGGACTATAAAGACATATTCAACAAGGACACCTCCAAAGAGTTCCCACCTTCACGATCATGGGATCATCATATTCGAATGAAACCAGACTTCACACCCCGTAAAAGTAGGATATACCCTCTCAGTATAAAAGAAGAACAAGCAATGAATGAATTCATTGATGAAAATCTTCGAAAAGGATATATTGAAGAAGTCCAACCAGATTCCACCGACGCTGAAAACATGGCTGGATTCTTCTTTGTAGGGAAAAAGGACATGGAAGACATGCGACCTTGCCAGGACTACTGCTATCTAAATAATGGCACTATTAAAGATTGTTACCCTTTACTTCATATCAAACAACTAATAGAAGACCTAAAAGGTGCCGATTTATTTACGAAAATGGATCTCCGAGGGGCATACAACAAAGTACAGATTGTTCCTGAAGACAGATCGAAGGCTGCCTTCGTCACCAAAAGAGGCATTTTTAGACCCACGGTCATGTTTTTTGGACTTTGTAACTCGCCGGCAACTTTTATGCGCATGATCAATCATCTACTTGAAGACTATATCTC
This sequence comes from Cyathus striatus, assembly GCA_025738555.1. Taxonomy (NCBI): domain Eukaryota; kingdom Fungi; phylum Basidiomycota; class Agaricomycetes; order Agaricales; family Nidulariaceae; genus Cyathus; species Cyathus striatus. The sequence goes on from JAOVFP010000007.1 coordinate 520,875, forward strand.
TCAGGGACTCGTTCGAGTGTACCTAGATGATATACTCATCTTTACAAAAAATGACCTTGAACTTCACTGGAAAATAACACGAGAGATTCTTCAAATACTCTGTGATAACAGACTATTCGCAAAACCAGAAAAATGTTCCTTCGAAGTAACAGAAGTCAACTACCTTGGAATGATCATCACCCCAAATAACATAGCAATGGACCCCAAAAAACTTGCCGGAATAGCCGACTGGCCTGCTCCCACTAAAGTCAAGGAAATCCAATCATTTGCAGGATTCTGTAACTTTTACCGCCAATTTATCCCTTGTTACAGCAAAAGAATTGAACCTATTCTTAAGCTAACCAGGAATACAGAACAGTGGAACTGGGGCAAGGAACAACAATCAGCCTTTGATGATCTCAAAGAAGCCTTTTTAAAGGAACCAATCCTCAGAATACCAAACCCTGAGAAACCTTTCACCATGCTTGTCGACGCATCTGATTACGCCACCGGTGCAGTCCTCAAACAAGAAGATGAAAACGGATTCTGGAAACCATGTGGATACATATCTCACATGTTTACGGCAACTGAACGAAATTATCAAATATACGACAAGGAACTTTATGCTATTGTCCATGGTTTTAAAGCATGGAGACACTTACTTGAAGGACACCCGAATAAAACAGTAGTATTTTCAGACCATGAAAACCTGAAATACTACCGAGAACCTCAAAAGGTCACCAGACGACAAGCACAATGGTCGCTTTTCCTGTCAGACTTCGATATCAACATGCAACACATTCAAGGGAAAAAGAACCTCGAAGCTGATATGATTTCTCAATGACCAGACTTAATGCCTGACAAAGAACAAGAAAATAAAGGTCTAATAGTCCTGCCAGACCACTGGTTCATAAACACACTAGACACAGACTATGAAAACTGGTTTGCTAACATTTTAGAAACAGACCTACAAATTAATCTCATCTCCACTGAACTCCGAGATCTTGTTATAGACCAAACAGAACAAGACAATTTCGGACAAAAAATTGTTAAGGCTATTGAAGCAAAAGATGTACCACCCATTCGGTCTTCTTTAGATGACTGGCGACTTGAAAATGGACTAATCCTTTTCAAAGACTGCGTATATATTCCTGAAGACAAAGAACTGAGACGAAGCATAGTAGCTATGAAGCACGATAGCCTACCTGCTGGACATCACGGACGAAGCTCTACCGAAAAAGAAGTCAAAAAGGAATACTGGTGGCCTGGAATGGGAGTCTTTGTCAAACAATATGTCGCTGGATGTGCAACCTGTCAACAAATGCATTATGATCGAAGACCTAAACCTCCTGTTAATCCCATCCCTATACCTGAAACTACTCGACCATTCTCCCAAGTTTCCATGGATTTTATCACTGACTTGCCTAAATCCGAGGGATTTGATGCTATCATGGTCATGGTCGACCATGGGTCTACTAAGGGGGTAATTTTCGAACCTTGCATCATGAAAGGCCTTAATGTGGAAAGAACGGCAACCCTTATCTGAAAAACACTCTACAGGCGATACAGCCACCCCAACTCCATCATCTCTGATCGAGATACACGATTTGTAGCAGAAGTGTTCCAAGCGATACTCCACTTTCACAAAATCAAATGGAAAGGATCTACTGCTTACCACCCTCAAACTGATGGACAAACCGAAAGGATGAACCAAGAAATCGAAACTTACCTTCGATGCTTCTGTAGTGCAAGACAACACGAATGGGCAAACCACATCCCAGAAGCAGAAATCTCACGAAATGCTCAAATTAACTCCGTCACACAAAAATCCCCATTCTATTTATTGCACAGATACGAACCAATTATCACTCCCACTGTGAGAGATACCACCTACGTCAAAGAAGCAGAAATCAGAATAGATGACATGGCCGAAGCCAGAAAGGAAGCACAAGCTCTTATCCAAATAGCTCAACAGAAAACTCGTGAAGCACAAAGATGAGGATTTACAAAATACAACGTTGGAGACATGGTATGGCTCGACACCAAAAACTTGTCTATTTCTTATCCCTCTAGAAAAATGGCACCACGACGAGAAGGACCTTTCAAGATCATTGAAAAACTGGCACCATACACGTATAAATTGGAACTTCCAGAACAATGGACTATTCACCCTGTTTTTAACACTGTTCTTCTCATGCCATACGTCGAAACCTCTGTCCATGGGAAAAACTTCCTGGAACCACCTCCGGATTTGATTGAAACCGAACTCGAGTGGGAAATCGAAGCAATTGTCGGTCACAAGATACCAAAAAAACGGAAGAATCAACGTACGGAACCAGTTCCACAGTACAGAATACGGTGGAAAGGATATTTGTCAGCAAAAGATGAGTGGGTACACGAAGAATACTTGAGTAACGCTCAAGAATTACTTGAAGACTATAAGAAGAAAGTTGGTTTAAACTAAGCCAGTAGTTTTCTACAAACTGCCAACGATTTACCCAGTCGTACCAACCCTCTAAATGTCTTCCAACAACGCCTCTTCTTCCACTGGATCCCTCCCTTCTACTTCCAACCCCCACTCTGTTATTATTCACTCGACCGAACACCTCATTCTCCCCACCGTCATCACCAACATCAACTCCCGACACGACAACTATGTACGACCCTTTGCACCAGTAGAACTGGTCAACGAATATCGCACCGCCCTTTCCAATATACCCGAAGAACAGATGGCTGCCACTCGACACTTCTTAGGCAACCTGACCAATGGTAATGCTCTCGTTGCACTCTTTGACTCCTTCAGGGAGTCTTTTGAGGCAGAAAGGGCTAGCAGAAGAGCACAATTCCACGCTATCCAAAGTATGTTCGATGCAGGATTACATCGTTTCACAGAAGTAGCACAGGTGGAGGAAGCAGCGGGTACCCCTAACTCTTCTTCTTCGACTCCTACTGCACTAATCCTCCGAAGCGACCCCACTCGAACTCCAGGAAATGAGGGAACCGAGAATGATAAGCCCGACCAGGGGCTTGGAATCAGCGCTATTGGAGGCTGTTACTACCTCCATCCAAAATCTCGATCTTTCCGTGAACACACCACTGCCAAACAGTTCCACGACATCCAACGCAGACACCCCACCTCGACCGGCGACCCCTTGGCGCCCTATCTCGCCTCCACCGATGACACTCTACCCGTCAAGTGCTCTCCCAACCCGGGAACCATCCCCGAACCTATCATCCAGGAATGTATCCCCCTTCCGACTAGTCAATGTTGCTATGTCTGCAACAGTCCCGACCACGCTAAGAAGGACTGCCCGAAATATACATGCAACCAATGTTTTCGTAACGCCCCCGGGCACACCACTCCACACTGCCCGAGGCACTTCGCCCCTAGACGACCCTCTGGTAGACCATCATGACGACCCCTCACCACCTTATTCTCCACCGAGACGGAGTGCATGGAGGACAATCCCTCCTCCGATCCCGAATCATGTGGAAAGAACTACTGCGCCACACACTTCCAGGGGAACTGCTTTACCGAATGAAGCAGCAAGAGGGTGGCGAAGAATGCGAGGAGTTTCAAATCAACAAGACAGGAACGAACAACGAGGGACAGGGTGGAGAGGGCGAGGGGTAGGCAGGTCAATGACGAGAAATTCTACCACTGTGGGATCCGGCCCAACGGACGGTCTGGGGACCAGGCCTGGGAGGAACACCTCCAGAGGGAGGATCAGGACGACTACGACGCGATCGGAGACTTCTATCTGGGCTACTGATGTTAGTGAAGTTCAGGTGACCTTCATCCTTTAAATTGGGGATAATGTTACAATTTTCTTTACTTTCTTCTTTTTACGTTTCATTTCTTTACATTCTGATAGCTTGTTTGGTATCATCTTTGATACCAAACACCAGACTTCTTAACTTACACGATTGTCATCCCTTCCGACTCACCTTGAGTCATCCTACCTTACTTAGTTTATCTTTCTTCTTCCTACTGCGCCGCAGCAATGTGCAGTTGATGCACAGCATCTTGACTTAATTGGCTATATTTCTATTTATTATTAACACGAGCTCGTTTGTATTTAAACAGTAGTAACTCAAGCTGTAGAGCCCAAGCTTCAGCTTAAATCGAACTAGCTTTACTTTTATTCATTCACTCTGCTCGTACTTAAGCCTAAACAACTTAAGAGCTTGTGAATAGAGACTTGAACTCGATAACTGAATTACCTGTTCTTTGAACTCGTAAATCACGTGATATCGGACTTGTACAATAAACGTCCCAACCAGAACTTTATCGTAACACAGACTCTTTCATTTCTTCTGATTCATCTGTTTCTTCTGACTCATTTACAGATGTATCAAGCTTATTGAGCTGCTCAATTGACTCAGAAGTGTCCGAAGAGTTAGAGTCAGAAGATGACTCAGGTGAAGACTTAGATATATCAAGTTTCATACTCCCCAATTGTGAACTCAATGGTACCAGAATTTCTTCTTTATTCAACAAGTCACCTGCTTTTTCAGCAGTGAAAGTAGAAGTGGTATTCTCAGGCAAGGACATGTGAAGTTGAGAAGGAGGGGGAGGAGCAACAGATGTATTTTCATCCTCCAGAATTTGTTCTGCTCTACTAAATTAGTTAAAATATTCAAGGTCAACATAATAGTTACTTACAGGGTTAAATGCTGTGGTTTTCCTTTTGCTTCATTAGTAATATCTTCTTGTAGTCTTGTAACTGAAGTTTTTCTACATTTTAATGCTAGTTAGATCACATAAGAATGAATTAAAATACTACACACTTAGATTTTCCTCCTCCTTTTCCTTTTTCCTTTCCTTTTCCCTTTCCTTCCTCTGTTCTACCTAAATATCTTGAGTTCTCTCTTTTTTTGGATTTTGTGTTAACTTGAGTTTTTGATTTCTTGGACTTAGGCTTTTCAAAAAGCTCAGGAGGTGCCTCTGTCCCTCCTCCAGACTGTTCTTGAGTCCTGGAAGCAATTCTACTACTTGATCTGATGGATTTAGGCCTTTCAGAAAGTTCAGGAGGTGCATTTGTCCCTTCTCCTGATTGTTCTTGGGCCCTGGAAGCAATCCTACTTCTTGATCTCATAGACTTAGGCCTTTCAGAAAACTCAGAAGGTGCATTTGCCCCTTCTCCAGATTGTTCTTGGGACTTAGAAGTAGTAATCTTACTAGTTGTTCTCACAACTTGCTCCTGGGTAATAGTTCTGGTCCTAGATCTGGACAATCTAGGCTCATCCATAGAGGGATTGACAGTGTTTGAAGTTTTAGTTGACTTAGACATACTTGATACAGTGGATAGTGAAATTGAAGAGCAGGTGAGGGGCAGAACAGTAATCACAGTGTTGATCAAAGTGGGAAGGGAAGAAAGATTTCGTCACTTAGAAAGCTTACTATATGTGAGAATCTAATTATATTATGGTCCAGCATGTATTGATTCAAAAAGTTAAAAATAGAATGGAATCCAATAAGGTTCATGGCATGCGCCTACATTCAATTTACTAAAAATAGACCAACATTGGTCTAAATAGATTGCTATTGAATCGATTGCCAGCCTTGCACTATACTAATAATATACAGAAGCAATTGCATTTGCATGCGCTTGTGGCCTCACACTGTAATAATAATATACCAGAAGTGATTTCATCTGCATGCACTTGCAGCTTACCATTAATAGTTTTTGTATGTGCTTGCACCTTGCCTTGTACTATATTAATAAGTCATGCACTCACAATCTCACTTTCTAGTAATTTGCACTCACTCAGTCTCACAGGTTTGCTTATAATGTTTATAACATACAATATTATTATTATTCTAATATGCTAGCTACACTAATACAAATATAAAAACATCGCTATTTAAGGGTATATATAGATGCAGCGGTCCAGGGGTGGTGGAGGCGGCACTGGTGTGGTGCTGGTGTTGGCAGTATAAGGAGAGGTCGTTGTCGTCGTACACAGAGAGGTGCTGGTGCATGGGCAGTGGTGAAACACGTCCCCTCATCACTTGTAAGACAAGGGGACGCATGTGGGGTGTGGTTTCGGTGGGTGTGGATGGTGCTGAAACACATCACCTCCTCACTTGTGAGATGAGGGGACATGGATGAGTGTGAGTGTTGGCAGGTGTGGCTGTGGGTGGTGTGGGCAGTGGCAAAACACGTCCCCTCGTCACTTGTGAGATGAGGGGACGTGTGTGGGTGTGATGTCAGTGGGCATGGATGGTGCTGAAACACATCCCCTCCTCACTTGCAAGACAAGGGGATGCAGATGAGTGTGAGTGTCAGCAGGTGTGGCTGTGGGCAGTGTGGGCAGTGGTGAAACACATCCCCTCGTCACTTGTGAGATGAGAGGACGCATGTGGGTGTGGTGTCAGCAGGCATGGATGGTGCTGAAACATGTCCCCTCCTCACTTGTGAGATGAGGGGACGTGGATGGGTGTGAGTGTCAGCAGGTGTGGCTGTGGGCGGTGTGGGCAGTGGCGAAACATGTCCCCTTGTCACTTGTGAGATGAGGGGACACATGTGGGTGTGATGTCAGCAGGTGTGGATGGTGCTGAAACATGTCCCCTCCTCACTTGTGAGATGAGGGGACGCGGATGAGTGTGAGTGTTGGTGGGTGTGGCTGTGGGCAGTGTGGGCAGTGGTGAAACACGTCCCCTCATCACTTGTGAGATGAGGGGACGCATGTGGGTGTGGTGTTGGCGGGTGTGGATGGTGCTGAAACATGTCCCCTCCTCACTTGCGAGATGAGGGGATGCATGTGGGTGCGGTGTCAATGGGCGTGATGGTGCTGAAACATGTCCCCTCATCACTTGTGAGACGAGGGGACGCATGTGGGTGTGGGACTGGGACTGGGTGTGGGTGGTGAGACGATGATGGCAAGAGGGAAAGGGAAAGGGGAGGAAACACGTTCTCTTGTCACTTGCAAGACAGGAGATGAATCGTCATTGTTGAGACGAGACACAAGACGGTGCAGCAATTGTGGATGAGTGAACTGTTATGAGAGGACGAGGGTGGGGAGTGAGAGTGGCTGTGTTGTTGTTGAATATCAATGGTGGGCTGGCAGTGGTGGTGGGGGCAAAACAGCACTAGTGGTGATGATAGTCGTTGTCGTTGTCGTGAGGACAAGATGCTGGTGGTGGTGGTGAAGATGAGGCAGATGCTGGTGGTGGTGTGGTCATCATCGTCATGGGGACAAGACAGTAGGTGGTGGCTGTGGGGAGGCGGTGGAGGTAGCGGTCATTGGAGGTGAGACAGCGGTGATCGTCGTCATTAGGGAGGCAGTGGTCCTGGTGGTGGCTGAGATGTCGACACTACATCGACACCGAGAGGGGAGGGGGGGTGACGTGGCATCAACGCCATTCTTGCTAGCGGCATCATCATCTCTTTGATGCAAGAGGAGGGGCTGGAGGCAGCCTGTAGGGGTGGAGGTGGTAAATGTAGAGGTGAGCGATGACGGGGTGGAGCTAGAGGCTTACCTAGCATGAACACATCATGGCATCGACGCCATTCTTGCCAGCAGCATTGTCGTCTTCTTGATGCAAGAGGAGGGGCTGGAGGTGGCCTGTAGGGGTGGAGGTGGTAAATGTAGAAGCGAGTGATGATGGGGTGGGGCTGGGGGCTTACCTAGCATGAACACATGTGGGCAACATGTGTCGTGGACATCACTTCAAGTCTTGAGATCGGGGAATGTTGAGGTTGCGGAGTGTGGGGGTGGGAACACGCCGGGGACCAAGGTGGAGGACGGAGCAGAGGTGGGGTGGGGGATGTGGCATCGACGACATGGTTTAGGGTGATGAGAGTTGTTGAATGTGTCATACGATGTTAACAATATATTTGAAACATGTGACACTGGTTGCGAGCTTGTCAAGAAGAGTAAGTTACCTTTACTTTACAAGGTCCAATAACCTAGTGGTAATTGTGCATGTATTTAAATAATTGCTGATGTCTTGGGTTTGAACTGCTCTGGGGTAATTTTTTTTACATATATAAGTAAGAGTAATAATTCTAATGTGATGAAGATTCTACCAGAAAGTCCACCTGAAGTTCAGGTGGAGTCCAGGTAGAGTCCATGTAGAGTGCAGATGAACCCAACCTGGACTCACCTGGACTCTACATGGACTCTACCTGGACTCCACTTGGATTCCAGTGCTTCAGTCCAGTACAGTCCAAGTACAGTCCAGGTAGTACTTGGACTCTACCTGGACTCTACCTGAACTCTACCTGGACTTTACATAGAAAATAGGCTGGTCATGATTCTGGCTAGAGTCCAAGTAGAGTCCAGGTGGAGTCCGAGTGGAGTCCTGGAGTCTACATGATTTCGTGGAGGAGTGTAATGACCTTGTAATTTCAAACTACAAAGAGCAGACTTCAAGATTGCTGGTTAAACACAATGGCAGCAATGAGTTCAAAATTTATGTATCATCCTTGGTTCCTGATACAAGAAGTACAAACATCTCAATGAAGACATTATTCATGAGTCCTTCTACAAATAACGTGGTCACTATAATTTGACTAATGAAAAAACCCACTTATTAACATCCAATTCTGACTTTATGGAGAAGATATCAAATCATTACAATGAGGTCATAAGACGAATAGATTCTAATATAGCTCAGAAACAAGGTTCATTTATGACATCCTGGTTACTGAAAAATCAGCAAGCACCTCAAAGTGAAAATGAGTCAAGTAATACTCCTATATTGAAGTTAACAAAAGAAGATGAACTCTACTTGGAACAAGGACAACTTTGGCAACATTTTAAATATTTATGTATACAACTAGAGGAATGGATTGAGATTTATTTGGATTTATTTACCAGGGAGATTCCTGAAGATTTAAAAGAGAATGTATTGCTTGGGCAGGAATCCATCACCATTAAAAAGTATTCAGAGACTGTGATGGAATACTTGATCATTGAGGTGTGGATACAAATGGAATTATTTCTGAATAAGACATTGTCTGCATGGGAAATGTCCTGGAAGGAACAAAATAAAAGGGTGAAAGAAATGCTTGAAAAAGATTATCCTGATACAAATGCCTCCAAAACACTAGAGATATGGAAGAAAAGGGTAAATGAAAGATTGACAAATGAAGAACTGAGGACTCTTGAGCATGAAAAATATATAATAAAAGAAAATATTTACAAACAATTCAGCAATCAGTTTGAAAAAGCTAAAGCTAGGACTCAAGGAAAAATGTACAAAGATACAGTAGTTTTAGATGAATGGCAAAAACTACAGAATATTTACCAAATGACTGATGGAAATCAGAATTATACTGCTATTATGAATGAAAGACTAAAGGGGGGAAGAGAAGAATTGCAAGCACAAAATGAAGAAGACACAGAAATAAATATACATTTGAAAGATCAATTTGAGAAACTAGTCACAATATGTGAAATGAGGAATGATCTTTTAAAAAAACAGCTTAAGCTTCAGTCATATGATTTTAAGGATGCAGAGGTTATTTCTGATAAAAAAAGAGATGGTTATGAGAGCAAAGAGGCTTATTGGAGTGCCAAAGGCATTCAGCAATGAATTCAACTCTTAAGCAGAAAAAATAAATTTATAAAGATATCAGGTGATACAAAATGTACATTAGGAAGTACCAAAAATACTTTTAACACACTGAAGCACAATCATCATATTAAAGTGATTAACTTTGGGGATATCAGCCTTGATGAAGATGATCACAAAGAAATAGCTGCAGTTATCAGTGAGATAGAATCCATAACTGGTATATACATTGACTTCAAATATAAAAATTTCAATACCAATATATATGATGCATTACAGAAAAATATCAAAAATCTTTCTAATGTTGAAGATGTTTGTTCTTATGATTATGTACAGGTTGATGACTCTCATCACAGGGATCACCCTTACCTCATGTTTAAACATTCTATGCAATCAAGGTGTATAGTAAAATTCATGGTGGAAAGTCTTCATGATCACACTATAACACTACAGCATTGGTTTACAACATCTAAAGTAAAAGTTGACATCACACTGAATGGAATTAAGCTTACTAGGACTTGGGGAATGACATATTCTGTCTTGGAAAACTTTCAAAAGGAATTAATTTTACTTCCACAAGACAGTCTCAAGGTAACTCCTCTTCTCAACAAGCTGGAAATTAAATTGGCAGAATGTTCCAATGGTGCATACTTGTTATCTGAAATTATTCTTCCAGTTAATAAAGTAGTTAACACACAATAAAGGGCTCAACAATCTCATTCTCCCTTTTACATACATTTCCCCATTTACATATATATATGTACCCATCAATATTACATGTAGTTTAATATTAACCACTACATGTATAGACACATAGTTGTTATGTTGCACAATAACACTGAGTTTATTATTAACTACTATGTGTATAAGATATTCCCCTCTACATGCAGGAAGCCAGTTAGTATTGTCTGAGGATAAGAAGGGGAATGGAAGTTTTCATAGCCTTCTCTCTTTAAGGGATGGCCATATCTCATTTGTGGATTTGACAGGTCAAGGGTAGGAACTAATAAGGACATGTGCTAGATGTCAGTAGGTAAGGTGGTATCAGTCTAGCTCACCAATATACAGGTATGAAGTACAGGACATGGAAGATAAATGATTAGGTGATCAGTGTTGAAATGTGGATAATTGCTGGAGATGTCAACTGTAGAGCTGGAAGAGAGGGGAAAGTATTAATATAACAGGCTCATGTTAGAAGAAGTGGCTGGTATCTTCTTATGATGTCATGACCGTGCCCCTAGCCTGACTTGGCAGTGGAGTACGAGGGGGTGACTACAGAGAAGTGAAGGGTGAGTAAGAGATGAAAGTGGAGAACAAGAACTCAGGGGGTAGGACTTTGGCTTCAGCTTATGTGCTGCACCCCTGGGATTCCTGGTCCTGGATTTCGGAGTAAGGGCAAGCCCTTCGGAGAAGACTGGAGACGAGAAGATGAGAGGTGTAACTCAAGTCAGACAAAAGGGTGAGGACATAGTTCAATATGAAACTAAAGACTAAGTACAAATTGAGTACTACTTAAATACTAGAGACTTGGAGCAAGTAGAGGCCGCTGGCCAAGGCCAGCAGAGAAGTATGGTCAGGGTAGGCATACATAGAATGAAGACTATAACTAATTAAACATAATAAAATGTGTCAGAGAAGTGAGCGTGTATGGCGGTGTAAAGTAAAACTGATAGTGGCACACTTAAGAATGATAAGTGACTCACTATGAGATGTATACTACAATACTGAGGGGATAGCTCAGTAGAATGGAAGAAATGAAACGAGAGTAATCTATGTACAGTAATCAAAGTCCGGAGTAAACAAAGGAAAAGGCAGAGTAAGAGTATAGGGGTCCGGAGGTAGGCGATACGGGATATGACATATGACTGTTATACATTTTGGCTGAGACATGTTTTTAAGGAGAACTTATATGGAAACACAATCTTACCATTCCCCTGATTGTGGATTGGAAACAGCCCCTAGCTGTTTATGAGAACCACAGGTACAAATGGGGTGTTGTACTATTTCTATGCTTATGCCTTGTAATTCACACTGCTTCTTTTATTTCATTATTATATGAATCTGACCCATGCCTAGCAGCCTATCTACTTCTATATTTCTACTTTCCAGATTACTGCACCCTTTCAACCAACTGTTCAGTAACACATCACATGATGCTGTGAACATGAACAGATATACATTTCATAATGCATCACAGTGCTTCATGAACAGAGATACAAGGAAATTTGAGAACAGCTGAAATTTTTTTAAAAAATCATTGTGATTTGCGATAATTTTAGCTAAAAATAGTACTACTACTACTGTGTAACTACTGAGTATCATTTAGTGTTCTTCATAAGTCATTGAAGAATATAATGTATTTTTCTTTTTATTCCTTTGACCATGTCCTACTTTACCAACAACCTCTTCCAATGTGCATTCTGCATTGGCAGAAAGCTCCAGTCCACCCTCAGCACTCACCCTGTATTCTGATTTCAAATCAAAATTTGAAGTAAGATCCTGTCCCTGCATATTAAACTTGAAATAACCGAGAACTGCTTCACTGCTTCAAGTGGTACTGCAGAATCTGAGGTTAAACTATCTACTGTAGCAAGCTCCCCCTGGTTTAAAGTAAAACCATCATCAGTATCAGCAACTGTAACATCTTGTGTGGTGAGATTGAGATCTTCGAATGAATGAATTTGCTTGAGCTCATCATTAAATTTGTGATCATCAAGATAGAGGTTATGCAAAATATCCCAAGCTTCCATGCTCGTGAGGCTTTCCCAAGAAAGATTCAATTCGCCAATGTGGCACAGCTTCCAGGCCTGAGGTAGTGGTTCAGCATCAATTATACTTTTTATAACACCAAGTAAAATGAGTACATACATTCTGAATTGTTTCTGGCTTGTTCAAAGTCTCGAAGATGTTTACAAGCCAACCTACAGTTCTATTGTGCAATGTCTTCAGTTGAGTATTAATTGTAATGTTATCAGGCTGAACTCCATCTTTTAGTTGGGAGAGAACTTCTTCAGCCAGATTGCGATAAGCTAATTGTCTAAGCAAGTGTTTAAATGCATAATTGATGCCAACATCACAAGGCTGGAATAGCCCAGTCAAGCCTGCTGGAACAAAGAGGATAATGATGAAAGGATGGTGTATATGCATCCAATCTCAAAATTCTTTGGATTGATGAACTGACCAGCAGTCTATCCACCAGATAGCAGCCTGATTCGGCTGTAGCCCGAATCTTCTTCTTACATCCACAAAGTATGGACCTAATATAGTGTTGACATAGTTTTTCATAGTTTCTTGTGTAGACCAATATGTATCGGTCTTCGACATCTCAAATAAGAAATTGAGATGCTTTGCATCCTCCATTCAATTCGCATTTTGTGATGGTAATGATTGTGTTGTTGACCCCTGATAGATGGCCTGGAATGGAAGAAGAGTCCCATCTGCTGATATATTAATGAAAGCAGTAAAAGCCCTCTTGTCATCAGCTCCAACAGTGGAAACTTGACTAGAGCCAGTTTCCGCATATGTCATGCCAGATCCAGGTGAAAGAATGACTTGTGTTTGATCACCATTAACAATCAGCACAGGAGTGGTAATGTCATACTCTTTTATAACATGTGCCATGCACAGAAAAGCTTTTCATAGGATCTTGTCTGCATTCGCAGGAATCTTTCTCCCAGCATGAGTAGCCCTACATAAAGACCAGCCTAAAGCATGGTGAAGAAACTTGAGGACAAAGCTTTCTGAACAAGTGAATAGGGAGCCATAGCTGGAGGGAGTTTTAAAGATTTTGGGTTCAAAATATTCAAGCTGGCCAATCATAATGCCATGGATTGTTGAAAGAGTGAGAGGGACATATGCCTGTCAGAGACCTTGGAGGTATGTAAGAATCATCTTCGTAGTTTCAGGATAATCCATCTAAAGGTAACTATAATTTAGAACTATAGGTTGAAATGAAAGGTAGAAATTTATACCAATATTCCAACTCTAGTGGTTAGTCCACCTGGCTTGTTTCCTGCAGCTACATGCTTTAGAGTATTTTCACTCCAGCAAGTGCACTCTCCAGATCTATCTATCTATTGACCAACTGTTTGCAATGTAAGTTTTTGGAAAAGGGTAATATTCAACTTCTGTAGTTCCTTTACGATCTCTGAGGGACTCATTCTAGGTCCAACTGTCATAGCAATGCCTGAAATCAGCAGCCATAGTGGTGGTGTCATCCAGTTTACCAGTTTAGACTCCTTGTATGCATTTTCAAGCTTTCTTGGTCGCCCTGTGTTCTTGTTTTCACTATGAACATCTTCTTTGAAAATACACCGAGGATGAGATATTTCTGCTATACTCTTTGATTGAGTATTAGCCTGATATTGCAGTATGGTCTTCTTCTGGTGGATTGTGAGTATATTGCTTATAAAGTGCATATAGAACTTATGCACAATATTTTGCCTGAAGTATCACATATACCTGCTCTGATATCTTCTGCCACTCTATGATCTTGTAAGTCCTGCTGATGTTCAGCTGCACATTTTAGCTTGTTATCTGCCAATCGCTGAACTTGAGTTCTTGCCTTTGCAATCCTCCTCTCAATTCCTACTGACCACTCCTCTTGCACTCATTTTCAATCTGCTTTAATGCGCTCTTCCCCAGGATTTTCAATGAAGTATGCTCTAATATCATAGGATGGCCTGTATGCAGTGCTCTCATCCTCCTGCTTGTGCTTTCCCAGGAATGAAATTGATGGGAGCATTGATGTGGATGACTGGTCAATAACTTGTTGCATCACTGGAGATGCCGGTGATATTAAGGAAGCTGGAAGGGAATTGGAATGTGATGATGAGGTACTGCAATCTGAACAAGGCAACCCTGATGAAGAACAAGATTTTAGCGATGGCAGTATCATAGCTGGAGGTGTGTGAGATCAGATTACAATGGAGGATCCATGTGCAGCAGGTGATGTTGTATGCTCACACACATCACTGTAGGAAGATCGCTGATTTATATTATTAGTTGATTGTTAGATCATAAAGATATTAAAATGAAATAACTTACAGTATCAATGTCTCACTGAGCAACACATATAAACATATGTATTCATTCCACAATCACCTCTGACTCTTGGATAACATCCACCAATCCATGAAATATAGATGCACATATTGCATTAAGTGCAAAGACACCGCATGAAACTTTGTCATTAACCTGCTGAGCAATTGGAAGGTCAGAGCAAGAGAATATCACTTTGGTATGTGTTTCTGTCCACCACTTGAGCACATCATATAGATCCAGGTTTAAATTGCCCATTGAATCTCCATAGTGAATAACTTTTTGAGTGCAACTCACACCAATTGCTACCCAATGTTTTCTGCTTATATTTGCAACACCCCACACCCATTCACACAATCCATGAGCAAATTCTTCCCCAAGCCTCCAATGGTAGCTGCTGCTACCTTCACAGCCATAGTTACCAGAGTTTTGATCCCTATAGAAATTCTGAAGAAAGGTAAAGAAGTGGTCTTCAACTACTTCATGGGATACCTCAAGCCGAGCACAAATGAGATCAAGCTGGAGAAGTTCACTGTTTTGAGTGATGTGCATACTGGAGAACCAATCATGCAAAAGATAAGTTATTAATGTCTCCATTGTTCTGCCACATATAAAACCACTGAGATTACCACTGCAGGGGATAATGGCAAGTAACTGCAGTGCAGAACTACACAATGCCTGTTTCACAGATGATTTCACTGTCCTCTGGTACCATACAAGGAACAGTTCAGCAGCAGTCCACTTTCTCTTTAATACCCACAAATCCGAAACCTCCAGCCAGTAAGAGACAACCCAGGCTGGATACACTTGACTAGATACTTCTTTTTCCAGGTTATGGGCACACTGGATCGCAAAGTTGATATTTGTATCACTTGCCCATCTTGATATCTTTGCAATAATGTTTTGTGAAGGTATTTGTGTGATCTTCAATGCTTCAATGTCCACTGTGCTATCTGTACTTGGACAGGGGTCTGCATCAATGTAATGTTCGAGTTTTTCACTTGAGTAGGATGTGCTCGAGATCTGGTTCGGAAGTGAGAGGTCAAAAAGCTCTCGGACTGTTGGTACTGAACTTGGTAATAGATGACAATGAAGGTGCAAAGGAATTGGCATAATTGTGTTCATATTCCTATTGTATAGATATCTGTTAGTAAAAAAGGTGTGGTAAAGAGGTGTAAAATTGATTAGATTTACCTTTACAAAGAAATGCAAGGAGATATGGATGTCTGACTGCTCTATGTGTTCTAAGAAGAAATAGACAAGTAAATAATGGAGCAAAACTAGAGATTGCAATGAAACAAGAGAGTTTGAGCTTCGTGACTAGGTCCAAATGTGGTTAAGAGATGGAGAGTGTGTTGAGTTGAGTGACTTGGCAGAAATAGTGTCCAGAGTGTGTAAAAGACTAAGAATTTGAGTAGAGCCAGCATAGAACTTGATTGAGTAGCAACAGAGAAAGTAAAGCAGTTTATATATGACCTAGTAAAAGCAATTTAACCTAAAAACAAGTAAATTACTATAGGACAGTGGTAAATGACAGTCTAGGATTAATGAATGGAACAGAACAAATATCATAGCTTGAAACACGATGAATAAATGGAAAATAAGCATGGGAGGGTCCAATTTGAAGAATGACAGTTGACTCAGTGTCAAACTTCAGGGTATATTGTTGGGATGGTGCTCATTAAGAACCATTTTGAGGAAAGAATGAAAACAGCTAGTGGGAGGAGCAGGGATTCAGTGGAATGATTGAAAGTGAGAGTGGTGTCAGCCAATTTTTTCACCAATTGCCCTGAAAATATGAGTGCCAGTGATCCTAAAAACAGGGCAAATTTGAGTGCCATGCATATAAGGTGTATTGGTTAATATTAAGTAGTGTGTATTAGTAAATATTAGGTAGTGATCATTAGCACTCATCTGTGTATTGTTAGTAATTACTAGGGTATAACACTAGTATAATATGGAGGTGCTCAAATGTGATCATTTGGAGAACATTAGGGAGTGATCATTAGTGCTCATTTGTGTATTGTTAGTAATTACTAGGGTATAATATTAGTATAATATGGAGGCACTCAAATGTGATCATTTGGAGAACATTAGGGAGTGATCATTAGCACTCATTTGTGTATTGTTAGTGATTACTAGGAGAGCTCTTTATGCTCCCCCCCCCCTTACACGTGAATTTCACATGAAATTCACATGAATTGGTGAAGTTCATGTGAAGTTCATGTGAAATTTAGGTGAACTTTTTTGCATTATTTTTGCCAAATTTCAGTGAGAACACTGCTAATAATTTCACCTGAATTTCACCTGAATTTCACATGAACTTCACCAATTCATGTGAATTCAGGTGAATAATTCACTTGATCTTCACATGAAATTTTTCACCAAATTTTCATGTCACTTGGTGAAGTTCATGTAAATTTCACCAGAAATTCACATGGAGCTAATACAATAGTAATGAGCTTCAATTGTATTTCATGGTGTTGCTTACTAGTAATAAAAATAAATGTACATAGTAAATAATGACTCCAGTCAGAATTGAACCAACAGTCTCTGAGTGATGACTAATAACTTTTCCCACAGTTCAGTAATTAACCACTACACCATAAGAACTTGTATAGAAAAGTTATTTCCCACACTATATACCCCCATCAACCCTCCGCTTTCTAATACTTTGTCACATGATTGACATATCACATGACCAAAACACGTCGCACCATTGTTGATTCTTGCTTCTTGCCACATCACTATCATTCACTCCCTTCTCCCCTCCCTCTCCCCCCTCCCTCTCCCCCCTCTCTCCTTCCTCCCTTCCACTCTTCTATCCTTCCACCCTCATTCCTCCCCTATTTTACTCCTTCCCTCCTCCTCTTTCTCTATCAAGAACCAATACAGTAACAACAAGAGCGCGGGAAAGCGGGAGGCGCACAGCGAGCGCGAGGGGCGGGATGGCGGGGCGGGAGGGGCGGGATAGCAAGCGTGTTAGAGTGCACAACGAGCACAGGGAGCGGAATAGCGAGCGGGGGGGCGGGATAGTGAGCGGAAGGGCAGGATAACGAGCGGGATGGGGCGCACAGCGAGCGGAAGGGCGGGGATAGCAAGTAGGAAGGGGTGCGCAGCGAGTGGAGGGGCGGGGATAGCGAGTAGGATGAGGCGCGCATTGAGCAGAGGGGCGGGATAGCGAGCGAGATGAGGTGCACAGTGAGTGGAGGAGTGGGAGGCATGGGAAAGCAGGGGATGGGACATCGAGTGCAAGGGCAGGAAGTTGGGGGATATTATGTAATATTATTGTTGCTTTGTAATATGTAAATTAGTCACATGATCAATAAATAAATTCATTTTCTCCATATTTTTGAATGAATTTCACTCAATTTTTCATGTGAATTTCACTATATTTTCACTTTAATTTCACCTAAAATACATGAAAGTTCATGAACCTATGCTTTTTAGAAAATATTTAAAATCACATGAAGTTCATGTAATTTCATGTGAATTTCATGAGAAATATACTCTAAATTGGTGATATTCATGTGAAGTTCATGTGAATTTCTGCCTTTCATGTGAAATTCATGTGAATTCATGGTGAAGGGGGGGGAGTGTAAAGTACTGTACTAGGATGTAATATTAGTATAATATAGGTACACTCAAATGTGCTCATTTTATGAATATTAAGGAGTGATCATTGGCACTCATTTGTGTATTGTTAGTGGTTACTAGGATATAATATTATTAGTATAATATGAGGGCACTCAAATTTGCTCATTTGATGAATATTAGGAAGTGATCATTAACACTCATTTATATACTACTAGTATTTATTAGGGCACAATATTAGTATATTAGGGAGTGATCATTGGCACTCATTTGTATATTGTTAGTAATTATTAGGGCATAATATTAGTATAATATGGAGGCACTCAAAGGTGATCATTTGATGAATATTAGGAAATGATCATTGGCACTCATTTATTTACTGCTAGTGATTATTAGGGCACAATATTATTATAATATGGGGGCACTCAAAGGTGCTCATTTGATGAATATTAGGGAATGATCATTGGCACTCATTTGTGTATTGTTAGTGACTACTGGGATATAATATTAGTATAATATAGGTACACTCAAATGTGCTCATTTGATGAATATTAGGGAGTGATCATTGGCATTCATTTGTGTATTGTTAGTGATTACTAGGATATAATATTATTAGTATAATATATACACTCAAATGTGCTCATTTTTGTATTGTTAGTGATTTCTAGAATAAAATATTAGTATAATATGGGGGCACTCTAGAGAAAGATCATTGGCACTAATTTGTGTATTGTTAGTGATAACTAGGGTATAATATAAGTATAATATTGAGGCACTCAAATATGCTCATTTGATGAATATTAAGCAGTTATGATTGGCACTCATTTACTAAGGTATATTATCAGCATATATAGGGGCATTAAGTGATGGTTTAGGGAATATTAGGGAGTGATCATTAGCACTCATTTATTTATTGTTAGGCACTCATTTATATATTGTTGGTACTGATTACTATTAGTGCTCATTTAATTTAGATGTACTCAAAAGTAATCATAACAACACTAAGACATTTTACATTGCTATATACCTAGTGTTATATACATGTATTTGAATATAGTAAGCTAGTTGTTATTCTCATCCTTCTCTTCAAATATTTCCATGAAATTATTCATATATTCCTCATCATTCTCCTTATCCATATCATCTTCATCTTCATCTTCATCTTGCTCATCCATAAAATCTTCTTCACCTAAATCTTGCCAATCAGACTTGTCTGAAGGGTTGGTAATAATAGGTTGAATATATCTCACAATCCAATCAGGAGTGTATTTCTGTTTTTGGAAAGCAGGTATCCACCAATCTGCACAATGTTGTGCTAGTCTCTGACATATTGATGCCTGTTTCAGAGCATATGCTTTTACTCCTTGTTTAATATCATTCCCAATGCCACTGCCATAGTCTCTTATCTCAGTCAAGCCAGTCCACCACTCAGCCTTCCATTCTAAGTATTGAGTAATTCTTCTCATCTCTTCTTTAAGAATGAGCACTTCCTCTGCCCATCTATCTCTTCTGGCATGACATTTTGCCCATTCAACTCTGAGACTTTCATCTAATTCATTATCATTGTTCTCAGTATTTGAAGATGCACATGGTACTAGCCATATCCATGACATTTCAAATTGTCCATTACTTGTTGGGTCATCTGGATCTTTTCCAGGCCCACTTATATCCTCTTTTTTAAGTTCATGCAAATTTGACTGCCATTCACCATTTGGGTCAAGTTTCAATAAAGCAATATGTGCCATTCTATACTGACTTGCACAAAGGTCAATTTTATTTTGAAATCCCTCATATTGTAATCTCATTCGTGTATTTGGTCCATTTCCTGTACCAGATGTATTTAGCTGCTTGAATATCCATAATGTTGAGATTACACGACGTAGATGCCATATCTCTGACAATGCATCTTCAGCTTGTGCCTTACATAACTTTAGTTCTGAATTTGCTACCTTCTTTATTTCAGGTAATTTCTGCAAATTCACAGGAATTCTGGAGGGAAGATTTATAGGGAGCAATTCAGCTTTAACAGCATTTTCATATTCAGTTGCCACTTCTGGCATATAGATCAGCTGAACTTCTTGCCATTTTTGAATTCGTGTGGCTAGAGAAATCCATTTATCCTGAAGATCAGCTTGTTTCTTAGATGTTGGATTCTTTTTCATTTTAGAAACTTCAAGCTTAAGTATTTGTCTAAGTATATTAGTCAGTAATATGTATTAAGTCAGACTTTTGACTTACTGTTGCTCTTCAAGCTCAAATGCAAGAAGAACAAATTTTGTCAAAGTTATTTTGTGTTTTGGAGGAATCCCCTTCTCAGCTTCTGCTGCCTCTTCATTAGTTAGAGAAAGTCTTACATCTTGCAGTCTTGTAGCTATTAGATGAAATATTATTAGATATTGTTATATTTATTATTTATATTTAAACTTACTACACTCTATCTCATGATATGGATTTAGTTCAACATGATTTTCATTCCATGCTTTAATTTGACATGCCCATTTATCTGTCATGACCGTTGAGAATGTTGCATTAAATTTCTCAAAAATTTCATTGTGCTTTTGACTCATTGAGATAGCTTCATTGAACTGCCTAAGAAAAAAGCGGACTATAAAGTTTTAATCAGTAAGATAATAATAAAAAACAAATCAAGAATACTAACAAAAGCCAAAGATCTTTTGAGCATTCCAGTCAATCCAATGATCATTTAGTACCTCATGACGGGAAGCTGAACCCATTTCACATGTGCTAGGACGAAGATGGTTACTGCTAGACCATGTTGTTTCAACCTCCTCACCACATGTATGGCCAGCTCCTGGAAAATATGCTAAAGCAAAGCTACTGCGGCATGTACTTCCATGTCCATTTATATGCCAAGATGGAACTCCAATGTCAATCTTTATATCTGGAGAAATTTTCATAGACTCAGGATACTCTTCTATTCTCTTTCTCAAATTTTTAGACCACTGACATCCAATGTCATAAGTAATCATAATCCATGGAAGAACAACACTTGCAAGTGTTGAAAGTAAGATATAGTCAATATTACAGTATCTGTTAAATGATGTAGTTATAGTCATATGAGTAACAAAGCTTACTTACCATTCACCTTTTTGCAAATCACCTGCACCATTTCAGCGAATTAAACTATGTCTTGAACAGATTACAAGTGCCGTTCCAGTGACTGAGTGACCTGAAGCTGAACATATTCCAGCCTGAAGAATTGCATCATGTTCAGAATCACATGTATTAATCTTGTATATATGAATAAGTATTATGATCAGAAAAGTGATTTAAGTACAACAAACCTCTGGATTTTCCTTGTGAGTTGTAAGATGTGATTGATAGCTCTGTTCTTCAACATAAGGCCCCCATCCTGGCATAAGCTCTATATCTTGAATGCCATGATCTTTACAGCTCAACTTAAAGTTTGCATCAATAGCCAGATACATTATATAAAGGAATCTATAATTAATATTACATCAGCAATTTAGATGCATTCATAATGAAATTAGACATACTTCAATGATAAATTTGTATTTTCCCAATTGTCAGGAAGGTTTTTATTGGGATGTGGACATGCAGGGCATTCAACTGTCAAGTCTCCATTTTTTGTACCCATAATTCCTTCAGTGAACTGACCTCTACCACCACATTTACACATAAAGAGAACTCGCCACATTCTTACAACATGTCGAAATTCATTGTAACGATTCTGCATTTTGTGACATGTTAATATATGTGTTTTATCTTGTAATCTTATTTTAATACTTACTATTTCTTTCTCCAGTTTGCATTTGTCTGTTTTCCGGCATAGGGTATGATACCAGTCATATAAAGTTGTTTTCCCTTGCAAAGTGAGTTCATGAAAAGTTTCAAGACATTCAAATGTAAAAACTGTTTGAGGATGAATAAAACTTGCTGGAAACCACTGTGTATGCAATAATTGAATGTAGAGAGGAATTGTTTGTTTTCTGCAATCACAAAAAGCAACTGAGACTGTGTGAATTCCAGTAATATCAACCACCACTAAGTTAGAAATGATGTTAGCTGCACTTGAACAAGCAGCCCCCCCTCAAACAGTCCTTTTCAAAATATGAATCATTCCATTTCTAAATAATGAGTATATTAAGCAAATTGTAAAAGAGAACTAAAAAATATAGGTGTTATCCTACCTCTATTTGATGAAGGGGCAAATGAGCATGTTTCTGAACTATGCAGTTCTTGCAGCATAGTAAACCACCATTCAAACAATTTTTACATTTATAAAAAGCCTTTTCTTTCTTACATGAATAGCATTTATCTTCATCTGTATAATCTCCTTTGCCATCATGGCGGAGAAGCTCATCTAGAAATTCATTTTGGTATTGAACCCAGTCTCTCAGTTTTGCCTGTATAACTTTCAGATTGTATATAATTTAATATTCAATGCACTTACTGAAGACTTTTGATCTCATTCACAGGATTTGGTTTTTTGATTACTAACATTTACATCTGAGATCAATTCTTCATTGTTGTATGATTCAAATACTTGATGCTCCCTTTCAGTATCATTTGTAACCTTCTCTTTATCATTATCCTCCTTTGTATCCTTTTTAACCACATTTGTTTTTATGTGTGAATTGTCACTGTGATGCCTCTGAGATTCCTTTTGTATTATGGTCTTGCCTTCAATACCTGTCATTTTGTGTGATGTAATTCGTGATGAACGATTCTGAGTTGTTGGCTGGTCCAATTTTATTCCACCACTCCCACTAGCTGCAGGTGCTCAGGGTCGTGACACATGTCGAAATTGAACAGTGGTTTTAACAATTGATGAGCATCATGGATGTTTCTGGACAGCAATTGGGGCTTCAGCTGTAGGGGAGACATCGTGTTTTGAAGGCATTTCATGCAGTGGGAAGCAATGGAAAGTTATGATTAGCCAGCCCAAAGCAATATTAATAAGTATGTTGGCCTCATGTTTATCCTTGGGATAACCATGATGCACTCATATAAATAACTTATATCTGTGACTTGACTGCGTGTGAGACTCAATCCAAAATTGGAATTCATGTGTCGACACACATGTTGAACACACTTTGCCTTTACTGCTACATCCTCCCCCACCATTACTTGTATCATCAACTTTGCAAAGTAAGTAATGTATTCTTGAGAACAACACAAAGACTAATGTTACATATAGTTTTTTGTATAACTCACAGTCAAACATCGACATGCTGGGAGTGTGTACTCACTTTCACCACATGAATATTAGCATCATGACGATTCACACCACATGCTCTCAACATGTACCAGCTTCCATGTGCTGTCAACATGCTAAGACTGCATGATCATTATGCGCCTGCTCCCCTAAATTATCCCCACCAAAAGTAGTTGTCAATCACCCTCGTGCTGTCAACATGTACTATGTGAAAGCTAAGTGTTTCCCCCCTCAATCAGCACCACTATTCCCTGACTGATATTATCCAAAACTGCCACAAATACCACTTTATCATCATCTACAACGCTTGCAGTATGGTGCAGGTGGATTGGATAGTATAATCGTGGATGGGACTCATACAGAGGTATGTTGTATTGATCCTCACCCCTTTCTATTGATTGACTCAGCACACTAGGACACCCACATATTCCCCCTGCTCCCCCCAACACCCCATGCAGATAAGTACAAAACTCCTGTATAATTCCACTCTATGTGCACTCACATTGTTTGCAGATATGTACAAAACTTGTCCGTAACTCTGCACTCCATGTACTCGCTTACATCCAGACAATTCCAACATGCACAGTGAACACAGTGGGGGGCGAAGAGTGCATGCTGAAGTTCATGATACTATTCACTGTACGTTCCCTGAAATCACCACCATTCTATACTAATGTGTTCTGTACTCTAATATCGGTACCACTGTGTCTGTACCATTCAGAGATTACACAGCTCTCACTATTCAATATGTCGTATCAAACACAACAGCGTACAGGATTGCGCATCTATCGCCTTGCAAGTATATGCATCCTCACTCCCCCTTCCCTCCATGCATCCTATCTAACACTCCATATCGAGATTCTATGGTCAGTGGTATGACCTTTTGCCAGGATGTACATAGCCCCCTTCCTCTACCAATCCCTGTAAAAACGAAGGAACAGGGTATTGGTTTGACATCTGTCATGTATACCTGGGTCCTGAGACAGTTCCATTCTGATGTAGAAACACACGTAACATCATAGACAGCGGACATAAACCATTCATCAGTTTTTGGTGGGTCGGTGAATTAGTAGTTCCAATGACAGTTGTGCACAAACCCACCCCCCAATCATTAGTGCTGTTGCAGACTGATGTGGAGTGAACCAATTTGAAAATTTTAAAATAGATCACTGCAAATCGTTTTTACGATTTGAAACAATTGGAGTGATGATCTAGTTTGCGATTTCGGTGCTATGTCGGTGTTAAATTCAACAGTCAATCAAATGGCGAGTTGAGCAACAGGCTCCTGGCTCCTGGCTAAGTATACCATTATGAAAGATCAACTTCTTTCACAAATGTAGAATTTGAGAGCATTAGTATTACAAGTTATAAAAATAATTTATGATAACTAATGTAATTTGAGTACTGGGGCAGAGTACCCTTCCGAGTTGGCATTTCTAATTAAATCTTCCAATTCCTTGAGTTTGTCTTTCCCTAGTAATAGTAACTCCTGTGCAGCGTAGCTTACAGTTCACTCTGTTCCAAAAGGCGATCTGTCAGCATATGCGGACATGCAGCAACACTACCAATCATCTTGCAATCAATCATTGATTCGCTGAACTTACCCTTGTTTATGGATATGTATTTTATTATTGATGTTTATTGTAGCTATGTTAAATATGAAGTAGCATTGTACTCTTTAAGATAAGAAATCATGTAATATTATATACTTCATAGAAGTGAAGTTTTGGAAAGATATTTTAACTACATTTATGAACATAATGTCGATGAATAGCTTCTATTAGGGAAACTGGAAATAGTGCTGACAATGGCTAGGAAACGACAATACATAGATACTTTGAGGATCTGTAATGTGAAACAGTGGTGATATTCTACTTATCTCATATGTAATGAAAATTTCTCTGCACAACAATCTCCTCACTCGTTTTTCTAGCATGCGAATATACATATGCTATAATTCCCCTTTGGCGTGGACAGTGGACTACGTAAAATTCATGAGTAGTAGTAGTGTGAGGAAACAAGTCTAAAAAATGATGATAACAAACTTCAACGGAAGGCACTCGATGAGTGCTATAGAAGGATTACATTAGTACCTTCTCACATGTGAATATTGGCGAGGAGGAGTGATATCATTCTGAATGGGTGAGCGAGCATTTGACAGCCCCATACACTTACATTTTTTTCCTTGAGTAAAACCTGTGAAAACCAGGAGATATAATCAGGTGTGTGTTTAATGGAGTTGTTTTTATTCACGCATGATATCCAATCTTATCAACTCACTTTTCCCTTCCTCTATTCTCATAAGTTCCTAATCTGTATTTGAATAACAACACCAACATAGAAATAGATATTGAGGACACATCCTGTTTTTTTTATCTCATAATTGAATCACACAACACCTACACAGTAGTATCGACTACTCGTTCGTTGTATATGAGGTAGACAACTGGTATGTAGTGCATAGGCAACGGCATGGGTACGAATATATTTTGAATTTTTACAAAAGTTTAACCAGTAATAGCTCATATTGATATAGTTAAAATGAGAATCTCTATTAAATGTCAAGGACGATGTATTAACTGTATAATTTCACTCGTCCAAATTCTATAGTTTTTCTTTCCTTCCTTCCTGTTATCATATATCTCTACCATTTGTAATCCATTCGTTTCATAAATCGGGATGTGATTTTCACTTTATTCAACAACAAGAATGATGTATTGACTGTACATTTGGGTGCTCTCATTCTAGTGCTATAGGGTTTTATCTCACTCCTTCGTGTCGTAAATTGGTATATGGTTAGCACCATATTAAATGTCATGAACGACCCACCGAACATCAAATTTTGCGCCCCTGTTCTAATGCTACATATTTTTTTATCATTCATTCCCTCTCTAATGTTTTATTATCGTTTCGCCACCATTTCTGGCCTGTTCGTTTCACAACGTAGTATATTTTTAGCCCTTGTTTCTAGGTTTCGAATGAAATATTAACTATAGGATTTGGACTTCTCGTTCTAATGATATTGTTTATTCTTTTCTATCTTCCCCCCATTAATGATTTATTACATATTACTTGTACTTAATCATGTAATGTGTAACAATCCTGTGGGTAACTTGTACACCCACCAAACCTGTCATAACCCATACCTGTACACATGGGTGTGGGTGTGGGTGAGTTTTGGTATGGGTAGCTGTTTGGATACCCATCTGTGACATTGCCTAGGACTCCAACTTGTGTAGATTCATCTTACATTTTTGTTCACCTTTCAATTGACATACTATTTTTCTACAAATCACATTTATTGGTATCCTCAATATTTATTTGAGACTTTTACCACTTCTAATGCTTGGATAATCATTACAATAATGAGGATTTTGTACACTATTGCCAAGTTGTAGATACTCTACTTCGGTTAAATGCTATGGGCTTTCGGAACTGGGCACCACCATACCCTGTCCAAGCATTAGTGTCGCCAACAGTCCCCAAGATTGTATTGCTTGCCACATTTGCCACATATACTTTTGTTCTATAACCTAGTGTCCTTAAGTACCACCCCAACCTCCAGCATATTCAGTACTCAACTGCATCATCATCACTCCTGTTCTCCTGTTCACACTCCTCACACTCCTCAACTACCACTCGCATCCATGACCTGGGCAACTTCGAAGCAATGGAACTGGCTGGTAGCAAAGATATCAGGTTATAACTGTGCCAGGGATGAAGATAAGTTGACAGCATGGCTAAGGGATTTGTATTCAGATTGGGAGGAGACGTGGGGTCGAACAACACCCACCAAAGAGGAAATGGACAAGTGGAAAGTATACGGTCAGCAGGCAGAAGTTAAGAAATGGAAAGAAACATGTGGTGTAAGTATTCACCAACTTTTAATGTGAATAAATAACTTACATTGGGTGTAGAGACTTAGCCATTGGTTCCGCAACTACATCCGCAACTCTGTATCTTCACGAGGTCTTCTTGATATCAAGCTGAAACCCCATGCAAAGAAAGAGACCATGTTGCGAGAATGGCAAGTTTACTACACGCTGTACCAGGATTACATGGACACACTGATCGACGAAGAGTGGGATGAATATGAACGTTTGAATAAGAAAAACCCCAAGCCAAAGTCACGCTTTGTATTCGAAAACGAGGCGGTTAAGCGACATTACAACCTTGAAACCCAGGATGTAAAGGACGAGGTACAGGCACACCTAGAAACACTGCGTCAAAAGAGCGGTGGGGTGATTCCAAAGGATGAAAGTGACACAGCAAGAAATATCACATATGAAATGTAAGTAAAACACATTTCTATATGTAATATATGTAGCACTCACATTTTGTTTAGAGTGATAAAGAAGCTCCATGCAGCCATAGCTGATTTAATTCCGGAACTTTCAAAGCGCACTGGTTGGAACTTCACCATACTTGCAGGTGGGCCACGTCCATCACGTAGTGGAACAATCGACACAATGATGTAAGTTGACCTTAAGCAATAGTAAAAATATTCATATTAACTCACTACAATCCTGTAGCTTCCACCATGGTGGCGACGAGGAGGGAAACACCTGGGAGGAAAGGATGGGAAGCGCAAACTTTGCAGAACAAATTTCGGATAAATTCGATGACTTCCTAAATCAATCCTTCTGTAAGTGCGCTTGTCTATCAGTAAGACATACCAACTAAGTCTTTAAAGCAATAGAAGTGTGCGATTCACGCAGCCTTGATGCAGACATTACATGTTCCGAAGCACAATCCAGTGGTAAAGGGAAAGAAGTAGCAGGAGAGTATAGTCAGGGAGCTGAGAACGAAAGTGAGGATCATAGTGAGGGAACTGAGGATGAACTTGAAAGTGAAGGTGTTGACACTGGTCCTACTCCACCACCGGTCGAGTATGTGACCGCTTCTGATGGGAGTCATATGAGCAGAAATGAGGCCAACCGTCTTGATCGTATTGCTGAAATTGATAGTGTAATGAGGGAGATAACGGCTAACTGGGAAAAAGAAGATCACCCACCGAGTATCACCAAGAAGGTCGTCAAGCGTGGTCCCAGGAAACCAAAAGGACCTGTCAATGTGACGCCTCGTAGATCTTCCCATCTAGCTACCATAGGCGATGAGTTACCTCGGTAAGGGCTTACCCCATTTATTGTTGTACAAACAACTGACTGGCCATCAATATCCTCAGCGCTAACGATACAACCATAGCAAATGTGGAAGGTGACACTGCCCCAGAGAAACCAAGAAAGCGGTACATATATTCATCACTATTCAGTACATGTGATGACAACTTATTTTTCATCTACAGAAGAAAGCACTGAGCCGGCAATTATATGAGCTCCAAATGCTTCCATTGATATATAGTAACAGTTCATTTGTTCTTAACTTTCAATTACAGTCATTTATTTAAATCATTTTAATTTGGTATCAGCAGTTTCTCTCAATTAAAACCCATTTTAATTCTGGACTACTTACTACGTATACTCACTTTAATTTTGATTCCTTCATGATTTCACATCAGTAGATATAAACATGTGTTGATCCATAATTCATTTAATTTGTTGAGTGCGCAAGAACGTAGCTGAAGGGACAGAAATTAAGACAAAAGTATGGTATTGCACTATTAATCTACTTGTGTACATAACCACATGTATTCATACGTAACAAAATGCTGTCAGGGAGACTGACACTGAGAAGGGGAGAGGCAGCGGTGCCAATATACTTAGATATGTGGGTGGAGGTGGCCTATGTCGCTTACTGCCACCATCATTTACCCTGCTCCCGCCTTCCTCTTTCCCCTTACCTCCTCATATGCTTCGCCGTTCACATGGGCTTTGTTCATGTTGAACGTTGATCGTTCATTTACATCAACTTTCTTATGCACGTGATTAAAATTCAGGTCGTAGAACGACGGTAAGGGAGTTGACGGACGGGTGCGCATCAGGAATAGCCGAGTGCCAGGCGCGGATCATTGGGAGCGTCGACACGCGCATTCACACGCCTTGTGCAACATAGCGCATCAGCGCTTGGAGCACGTCAGTAGCGCCCAAGCTATATTTAGGATCTACCCATGCGCACGCTAGTGTCACAGCCTGTCATGAACCGACCAACAAGGCAGGCACAGGCTATGTTGTGGTACGGCTAATTGTACACATTTGTTAGGTTCTCTAAAATAGATAAGGAACATACTGTACCATTGGCTCGTTTCACATAGTTATGATATATATAAGCATCATTGTAGGAGCTAGAAAAGCAAGTACCGCGCAACAGCAGTATTTCCGTTCCCCACAGACAGGGTAGCACAGGCAGACAAAGATATTCGAGTTTTTGGCGTATTTTCGAGTTCCCTAAGCATGCGTAATGCTTATAGCGTCCAAAGTTGAATTGTACTGTTGTTAGCTATTTGATAAAGATATAAAATATCATTTTGAACTGTTAAACACCCTTCGAGCATATACAAAACTATTAACTGGAAAACAAGTAGTATATTTAGAATAGCAGCTATAGTGATATCGTATGGTAGCTCTAATATAGTAAATTACTTGTAGACCACCCAGTACCACCATCAATACACATACTGAATAGTGATATTCTTGAGCGCTCGCTGAGGTATACACTGTTACATCTTATCCATAAATTAAATAAATGAAGCTTGAGTGCTAAGCCGCTGCTTGAGCGTGCATACTCAGCACTCGGCACCCAGCCTTCAAACCTCTATCTGTGCACGCTCGAATTATTAGTTTTCTCATGCATATTTGGGTATCCATATTAAAGTATTATAACCCACATGCATTTATGTTTATGTTACCACTATTATATTATGACTATAATCGCCATTTTATTCCATAATTTATCACAGATTTTTCTATGTCTCTTAATTGGAATGAGTTCCCATGCTACATTAAAGCGAGAGAAAGTGAGGGAACATGACTTACTTCCATAGTAACCAACCCGTAACAACGCGACGGTCCTTGCTCTCCCCCACTATGACACCACGTGACCATCAGCAACCAGTTACTGCTCATAACCGTGCGTCATCGTGAAACCACACTAGTAATTGCAAAGTAATTTATAACTTTGTAATACTTAGTCGTTGTAATAGTATGTACTAAGCTTTAAATTAAATACAAAGTACAATAGTGTCAATGTAATCCCTCACTGACAACTGTAACAAGTCTCTTTCAAATATTAATACTCCATATCCCTAACCTAACTATCCCAAACCAAACTCTAACCTCTAACTCTAACCTCTAACCTCTATTCTTTCATAGGACAACTTCTGCTAATTACTAGTTCTATTATACCCTCCCTAACCTAAACCTCCCTCACCTTACCCTCCCTAACCTACCCTCCCTAACCTAACCATACCAACAATTGTATTATGCCCTCCCTAACCTAACCTCCCTAACCTAACCACATTTTCTAACAGTTATTTTAACTAATTACTGTTCTACAATACCCCAAACCTAGCCCAACATCAATTTTATTAGTAAAAATAGCAATAAAAAATAAGACATCACTGGGAATTGAACCCCACTTCGCGCAAAAAACAATCTTTATTGTAGGTCAACAAACCACTACACCATTGAGCAATGTAAAGTTAGGATCGGAATGTACTTGAGGCCATCAGCGGACGAACACCTTCCACATTTGGTAAGTCACATGGTGTCATAGTGGGGGAGAGCAAGGACCGTCGTAACCAACCCGTAACAACGCTGATGTCTTTACCTCTCCGTACCATCTAGTTATTATGTGATATCACACATTTGTTATTGTAATGTCCATATTTCTATGTAGTCCACGCAAATTAGAAGTATAAAAGTTAATAGAGGAGGGGCACTTCTCGCAAAGCTGTACACCCCCAAAAAAATCACGAAAGCACCAAGTCTATTGTAGTGTGTAATGCAATGATTGACTGAAATACAGATGTAAAAAAAGAAAAAGGAACCCCTACGATGGACATACACTACTCTTATTCGCTCCCCTACATTAGCGTGGGAAGGTTCCCGGAATAAGAAAGCGAGAGGAAGAAGTGACAGAAAATGTGCTATAAAACAACAACAATAGGTCATACATTTTAAAAAAAACACATATACATGAATTATGATATGTAATAATACCTATGTATGCAGAGAAAATGAAAAATAAAGGATTTTTTGGAATTACGACACTCCGAAGTTATGACACAGCCGAATTACGACTACGGTGATTATTTCCACACTTGGAACTTCATAGGTGTCCGCTAGGGAAGAGCCGTAGTGTCAGCATTGGCAAGGAAACATGTCGACATTTCAGATCTTACAAAAGTAATTTAGTGAGCGTGGGAATAAGGACGAAAATTTCCGAATCTTTAGAAAGTAGTCGAAACCGTCAATTTCACAGACATTTGCAGTGTTACAATATATGATTGCATAGTATAAAAACGGGAGAATACATTTCTGTATAATATATTGAGAAATGAGCCAATTCGGAGTTTACGGTGACACTTATTTACAGCAACCGAAATACAGCGCAGGTTTTAAGTACAGTGAATTTATTGATAGTTGGAGCATCATAGACATACCCCCTTGGAAGCGCCGTGACTTGGCCAAACAATATGACACTCATAATAAATAAACTGAGAACACAAAACAAGCAGAAGCCGATGCCAAATAAAATGAGGCCACAGCTACGGTGTTCCTAAACCGCATGCCTCCCTCAGATTCGGCTCAACTCAAGACTCACTCTCGCCACGTGATGAGTCCATTCACATTGTCCCATCAATCTTATCAACTGAAGTACAGATCTTAGAAGGTGGAATTAATTGTATACTGCTTTCTTCGTGGGGGTGGATATAAGCATATAATATATATACCATTAAATTTATAAGTATGTATATTTAAATGCATGCTACCATAACTGTAGGCTACGAACGATACATCCTACCAACATACCGACCCATATCATCTTACAACTCCCCTTCGTCTCTCATTTCCTTCCGTTTACGACACCTCCGTCACCATCCGGCTGATATGGTGCGTACCACTTTGTCCACCTCAACCTGCCGCACCCACTCGCACGTCGATCCCGCTACTGTTACCAAAATATCGCCTCGTTCCTGCTACCAACTGGTGGAAATCCCTACAACCACCTCAGCCCACCCAGTACCAGCTACCACTTTCCCAACGCCACTACTGCTACCCTAGTGCACTGTGACCGTGCACATACGCGCTCCTGCTCGTCGCAACCGCTGTTCCCTGCTAGCTTGCGGGTGTTACAATTGGCCCTGGTGGGGTGGGGAGGATACACTGCCAGATAAAGTCGAACTTCGACTAGCGATCAGATAAAAAGCGAGGAGGAGGGGGTGGAGGAAACGAGGGAGGAGAGTGCGGTGCCGCTTAGTGTTGATGCGGATGAGGAATAGAGCTAAGAGAGCGCGGTTCCGTTTAGTGTTGAATCTGCGCGCATAGTAGGCTTTCGTTCTGCTCCTGTCATTGAGTGAGAGGAAGGCTGAGCCACGAGCATGAACACTTAACTTAAAAGATTCGTCGGGGTGGAGTGCATCTTGATGTCGAAGAGCGGCGATGCATGGTGGTGAAGGAAGAGAAAGAGCACAGCGCGATCCGTGGGAAACTGGGGTATGTTGATTGGTCTCGAGTATCACATGATATTATTTGTTACTGTTGGTCCATATGTTACGGCGCAATGGGAGTCTGGAGGGGACTGAAGGGAGAAACAAGATTTCCAGCTGGTATTTAGCGTACAAATATATGTTATAAAAGATTGTGGATACGTGCCAACGCAATTTGCTACTGGAATTTGGAATTTGGAATTTGGAGGGATTTGTTTTAGTAAGTATAGTCCCAGCACTATGATAAGCCTTATTTCAGCCTAAATATCGCTATCGCACCACCATACCCGTGTCCTCTATCATATTACGTTCGTAACGGATTTAAACTGGATTGTCTAATGTTTTATTTGTGCCTTTTTTAACTTTCACAACAGATAAATGACGATTTCCTGTCGCGATTCTCGCACTCTCACTTAGTTCCCACGCAAGATTGGATGATTGCGTAAGCCAATATGAAGGGGTGTAGCGGTCCATCAGCACGTTTGGTCGCCTAAGAAAGGAGCTGAAAATGCGAGGCATGCGGTTCCGGTACACGCTACACAGCCAAACAGCACGTATAACAAATAAACCGAGAACAGCACCAAACAAGCAAAAGCTGATGCCAAATACAATGAGGCTACAGTCAAACAGCACGTATAACAAATAAACGAAGAACAACATCAAACAAGTAAAAGCCGATGCCAAATAAAATGAGGCCACAGCCAAACAGCATGTGTCACAAACGCGTTCAGCATTCTATTTACTAGTTCAATGTCACTTCCAATACTTGCTACATCGCTTATGCATTATTACTTTTTTCGGAATATTGAAATGCATAAGCGCGAGTGATTTAATTGATATAAAATAGCTTTGTGAGCAGGGGTTACTTGAGACAGCATAAAATAATTAAATAACAGTAATTAAATTGGTGTAAAGTAGCTTGGTAAGCAGGGGTTACTTGAGACAGAATGAAATAATTAAGGGGAGTGATTTAATTGATATAAAATAGTTGTGTGCCCTCATATTATAATATGGTATCCTAGTCTTCACTAACAATAAATAAATGAGTGCTAATAATCACTCCCTAATATTCCATAAACCATCACTTCTTAGTGTCCCCATATATGCTGATAATATACCATAGTAAATGAGTGCCAATCATCACTGTTTTAATATTCATCAAATGAGCATATTTGAGTGCCTCAATATTACACTTATATTATACCCTTGTAATCACTAACAATACACAAATTAGTGCCAATGATCATTCCCTAATATGCATCAAATGAGCACCTTTGAGTGCCTCCATATTATATTAATATTGTGCCCTAATAATCACTAGCAGTAAATAAATGAGTGCTAATGATCACTTCTTAATATTCATTGAGTGAGTACATTTGAGTGCCCCCATATAATACTAATATTTTATCCTAGAAATCACTAACAATACATGAATGAGCACATTTGAGTGTATATATTATACTAATAATATTATATCCTAGTAATCACTAACAATACACAAATGAATGCCAATGATCACTCCCTAATATTCATCAAATGAGCACATTTGAGTGTATATATTATACTAATAATATTATATCCTAGTAATCACTAACAATACACAAATGAATGCCAATGATCACTCCCTAATATTCATCAAATGAGCACATTTGAGTGTACCTATATTATACTAATATTATATCCCAGTAGTCACTAACAATACACAAATGAGTGCCAATGATCATTCCCTAATATTCATCAAATGAGCACCTTTGAGTGCCCCCATATTATAATAATATTGTGCCCTAATAATCACTAGCAGTAAATAAATGAGTGCCAATGATCATTTCCTAATATTCATCAAATGATCACCTTTGAGTGCCTCCATATTATACTAATATTATGCCCTAATAATTACTAACAATATACAAATGAGTGCCAATGATCACTCCCTAATATACTAATATTGTGCCCTAATAAATACTAGTAGTATATAAATGAGTGTTAATGATCACTTCCTAATATTCATCAAATGAGCAAATTTGAGTGCCCTCATATTATACTAATAATATTATATCCTAGTAACCACTAACAATACACAAATGAGTGCCAATGATCACTCCTTAATATTCATAAAATGAGCACATTTGAGTGTACCTATATTATACTAATATTACATCCTAGTAATCACTAACAATACACAAATGAGTGCTAATGATCACTACCTAATATTTACTAATACACACTACTTAATATTCACCAATACACCTTATATGCATGGCACTCAAATTTGCCCTGTTTTTAGGATCACTGGCACTCATATTTTCAGGGCAATTGGTGAAAAAATTGGCTGACACTTATGGACAATGCTGTTTCCTATGAATTTGTACACTTTTAGCTGATACAGAACTTATTTTGCACTCATACATACTTTAAATGCACACACATATCATTTTATTCCTGAAAGTTTATGTGTTTACTATGAAAACGGCAAGATCTCTTTCTCATCCCCCAAAATAGTACATGATGTGTCACACAGTGTGACACCCCTGAAGGCCCGATGGCAGGGAAAGCAGGGCTGTCACACATTGTGTGACACTGTACAACCGAATAGTGGTTCACAGAATTCGCATCAAAACCAATAAAACATAAATATCTCCCCCAGTTCTTGTCGTAGTGACGTGAAATTTAAGTATGTTTTAGTATAATTCTCGGAAAACATGTGTACAAAGTTATATGTATATACATGAATGATTGACGAAGTTATAGCAAAAACGAATTTCGATGTACAAAGTACCGATCATCATCTGTATATGAAGCATGAGAATATGTGTAAAGCGCGGGAATATGCGTGATGCGCGGGAATATGTATGAAGCGTGGGAATATATATGAAGCGCGAGAATATGTGTGAAGCGCGGGAATATGCGTGAAGCACAGGAATATGTATGAAGCGCGGGAATATATATGAAGCGCGAGAATATATATGATGCGCGGGAATATGCGTGATGCGCGGGAATATGTATGAAGCGCGGGAATATATATGAAGCGCGAGAATATATATGAAGCGCGAGAATATATATGATGCGCGGGAATATGCGTGATGCGCGGGAATATGTATGAAGCGCGGGAATATATATGAAGCGCGGGAATATATATGAAGCGCGAGAATATGTGTGAAGCGCGGGAATATGCATGAAGCGCGGAAATATGCGTAACAGACGTGACGTGCGAGAAGAATGTGACAAACGTGACGCGCGGGAATATGTGTGACAAACGTGACACGCGGGAATATGCGTGACAAATGTGATGCTGCAGGAAATGTGACTTGTGTGACATGTGTGATATTAGCCAAAATAATCAGTAATAAGTGAATATGCACTTGAAACACCTAATGATCACTCATGATCACCTGTAGATTCATTAGTATCAGTAGTAAGTGAATATCTACCTGAAACACTACTAAAACACTGAAAGATCACTTAAGATCACCTACACATTCACTAGTAATCATATGTTCACTATTACATATATAATAGTGGGTGATCATAAAAAAAATGCCTAGCTTATATAATCACCATGATCATAAAACCTAAGCATTTAATGAAAGTAATTGGCTGACACTTATGCTGTAGGCTGGGCAGTAGAGAAGTAGTGGTCCACAGTCTCATGGACCTGCAGTCTGCACTTCTTGCATAGTGGGGAGACTGACTTCCCAATGCAGTGAAGGTGCTTATTCAGAGTGATGTGCCTGATCACCAGCTGTGTAAGGAGACTAGTAAGCTTTTGAGGGAGAGAGAGAAGGAGAGAGGAGAAATATTTAGCAGTTTTAGATGGGATATTGCAGCTGATCCATGCATGGCTGGGAGATACTTTCCATACAGTCTGGGAAGCTTCACATAGGCATTGTTGGTGGTTTGCACAAAGAGCAGACTTGGTTGTGGGGAGTTGGTTTTGGAGGAAACAAAAGATGGCAGTGTGTGGGTCCAAGCTACTCATAGCTGCCACCTTTGCTTCCACATCTGCTGCCTCATTCCCCATGACATCATGATAGCCAGGGACCCAGTGGAGGGTAATGCAGACATTCTTCAGTGACTTTGCAGAAATTCATCTGTAATGTATTGTCCCAAGTGAGGGTAGTGTCCCATGATAGCCTGTAAAGAAGTTTGACTGTCAGCAACAAATATGACACTTGAGAAATGGTGCTGTAATGATAATAAGTGGGTGCCCAGGAGGAGCCTGAGACTCTTTGCATTGTAAACTACAAATTCTGTGTCCCAGCCCAATTGGTACTGTAGACTGTCAACCATGCAGCCATGACAGTAGAGAACTGCTGATGTGCTGATGCCCCAATTTTCTGTCTGTAACCAGACCCATCTTTTAAATGATAATATCAGAGGAGTCAGCTGTGTCCTGTGCTATAGCTGTCTCACTGTCCTTTGCAATCTGGACTGTGAATGGAGGGGATCAAGAAGGGGGAAAATGTGCTACTGTAATAGTCTCAATGTCCTAATATGATGGTTCAGTGGATGTCTGTGTAGTTCAGGCTAGGTAACATCAGTCATTGTACAAAGTATGGCTACAGTAACTAATCTTTGGTCAAGACACAACTTAATGCACTACACATGATATATGATACATCTAAAAGAGGGGGTATGATTAGTTATTGTTGGGGGTCATCATGCTGTGGAAGTTGGTATGTTCTGCAACCATCTATTCCACAAGGTCAAGAACAAATTTGACATTGAGGTGGCCAAACTGTCACATGTATATTCTTGCTGGATTGTGATTGGCTTCACACCATATGCTCTGGTAGAAAACCACTTTCCCTTTCACAGGAGAATTCAAACCTATATTTAGAGACAACACTTGAACTTAGAAAAGCAAGCTCTAAAGGTTGATTGAATAAATGCTTAAAGAAATGTGTAGTCTTGTGATCATTTAACAACACAAATCCATGTATCCCTGCTTCATGTGTTTTTGGTCTACATCCCTTGGCATGGTATGATTAAAGTAGGGGATGGGATACATATGGTATAGAGAAAAAGAATGTATACGTTGGGTATTTGAGGGAGGCTGGGTGTAGGCAAATGCACAGGTTCCAGCAACCTGTGGGGGTCATGGGTAGGGTACTGTTGGGCTCAGGTTCAGGTTGACTCTGGTTACCCATTACCCCTAGCATACCTGCCAGTTATTGTAAATGATTTTAAATTGCTATTACAAAATAATATTACAAATAGAAATTGCTGTAACATGTTACTTGTAATTGAACTCACAATCCAATCCTGTAGAGCAGGCAAAATGCCTGCAATGCTATCTCACACATCTGAAGATGTTCCAAATCATGATTACATAATTACACATCATGCTAGAATGATGTGTCAATACATGTTCTGCTTGTCTCAACCTATCCTCACTTCCCCACTTGCCCTTCCCCTCACTTTCCTCAAATATTCATCTTTGTGCACTGCCTCAATGTTATACCCAACTCTGAGGAGTGTTTCAACACATTGGGACCTCTCCACCACTGCTTGCAAAGCCAGACCCTGAAGTTTGACAGCACACAGAGACTATTCCTCAACACCAAGTTCCCCAATATATTTCTCAGTTCTCCCTTCATGTTTCAGCTATGTTTTCTATTTATTTTTCATTCTTTAATCCAAGATCATTGTTTACCAGTGTCCATAGTAGTTTATGCATTTTAGGATTAGTTGTTTTTTTAATTTAGTCTCTGTATTTTCTAGAGCCTGTGTAATCAAGTTTTCCACCACCTCAAACTCATTCTCTATGTCTAATGCTCTGTCTCTACACTCTCACCATCAATTTTATCAATTTATACATTCTTGCCACCTCATTTTCATACCAGAACTTTGCATTAAAGTTCTATCTCTCTTGTAATGTTGCAAACTCTCATTTTATCATTATTACTCCTTCATCCTCATCTTAGAATACCCACATCAGACAGACATCTTGACATACTTGCATATGTTCTTTGTTTAGGTACACATAGCCCACTTTCCACCTCTTCAACCCATAACACATCAATATTCAGAAACTCACAGAAACTCAATGGGTTACTCTTACCTGTGCTACCTGCTGGGTTAAAACCCATGGGTTGAAGGGTATGGGTACAGTCAGGTATGGGTATGGATTGATCTGAGATACCCAAGGGTTACCTGTGCATTTGCCTATTTGTGGAATAGTTTAACAGGAAGTGCATATGAGTCCTATGTTGGTATGGTTGAAGCAGGATGGTGAAGGTCACTGTAGAAACATTGTCATTGACATTCAAAAGGTTGAATCAGAACTTGATTGAGGAAATTCAAATTTCACATGCATTATGTGATATTCATCTTATCTTATCAACAACTTGCAAACTGGCAAAGTGAAGTGTGCATGCAATATATACAATCCACCACAAAGGGAAATGTGCATATTATATTGATAAAAGCTATGAATGAGATCTTTCACAAGAGTCTGAACAGAAACTTGGGACCATCCACATCAATGTCCTCATTGGATCCTGATGTGCCCCTACACATGATCTAATATAATAGACCCAACCTCCTGGAAGCTGATAAGATAAGATGAGCATCACATGATGTGGGGGTCACCAATCCCTATATGGCACAGAGCGTGACATCACAGAGTGTGACACAAAGTGTTCTAAATCTTGACCCAAGTAGAAATGGACACAGCAAACCCAAATCTTGATGGGTTTTTCTTCAATTTTTTTTTGTGCAATAACACTATATTACTTCTAAAGAATGTATACAAATATGTATTATAGGTACAACATATAAATTAATTAGGAAATACACTACTGCTCATTGCTCATCATCCCATTCACTATTGTTATCCTCATCAAATAACTTATCAAACTCTTCCCCAGAGTCTTGGTCATTATTTGTGTTGTTTATAGTGATCTTCCAATCTCTTGATGTATAAAGGTCAATATCTGCTTGAAGGGCAACTCTCAGTTCAGGCAAATCTGCACTTAATTTTGCTGCAAGTGCATGTTTACCCTTCAAACTTCTGTACTTTCTCACTTGATCCTTTAGATCATCTTTCTTCATCTTCATTATTTTATTTTTATCCAAAATAAGTTGAAGAGAAGAAAGACTTTCGGCCTCCTTAGCATTATTTATATCTTTTTCTATCTTCTTTCTTATATTCTCTTCTTTTTCTTTTCAGAATACTGTATAATAGCTTGTTCCAACTTTCTCTCCTCTCCAGATGTTTTTTGAGCTTTCTTTCTTATATGTTTGTAATCTTTCTCCTCAAAGTATTTCTTCATAAATGCATGTGTATCATTGTAATGGTACATGGCTTGTGCATTGTATTGAAGCAGAGTTAATTGTGGTTGCCAGCACATAAGAACTCTAAATGCACCCAGTGCCCCCTCATTCACATCATTTGTGGGTGATAGCCATGCCAGATCTCTCTCCTCTTCACTTGCTTCATCAATCAACCCTCCTGGTGTAAATTCTGATATGAATCACTTCTATGTTTTTAATGCACCTTTCAGAAATTCAACTAAATATGGGTGTAGATGAGGTAACTCTGATTTCATTTTTAAGGTAGCATTTATAGCTTCAGGAGATCATGGTTTTTTTATCAAATGCTCCAGTAATTTACACTCCCCCAAGAGGTCTGTACAGACCTGTATAGATACCATACAGAATTTATATGGTGGCTACTACTATTATTAGAGGTGATTATTCTATACAGATTCCATACATATTCTGCATGAATTCTGTGTGGATTTATGCAGAATCTGTAAGATCTATTTAATACCTTGATTTTCCTGTTTCAAATCACAATGAATACTATTAAAACTGTTAATTCATAATCTTATCTCATTCCTACCACTATCTTGTCTCCATTGCTGCCTTGTTACAGGTGTCAAGTGTAACCTGTATAGTATCACTCAATGCATAGTGTCACACTCAACACTTAGTGTCATGCTTAATGTATAGTGTCCCACTTAATGCATAGTATCACACTTAATGCATAGTGTCACATTTAATGTATAGTGTCACATGCAAGAAAATAAGTATAATAAGATTCTGTACAGAATCTGTACATAATTTTCAGGTCTGTAATGCAGAATTCTGAGGAATTCTGCATAATCCATATGGAATTTTCAGAATCTGTGTGGAATCTGCACAGACCCAAAAAAACCTCTGCCAAAATGAAAAAAATCTGTACAGATTCCACACAGATTCCATGCAGATCCATACAGAACACATGGCTAAGTGTAAAGAGCTCAAATGCTCCTGTTTCATATGTTGCATTATCACCAATAACAAATTCAGGATCCTCAATGAGTCTATCAATGAAATGAGAGATATCTTTATGGAGTGGACTGAGATTAAGCATATTCTCCTTATTAGCCACAGCAGCTTATACAGTTTGAACATATGGCTGGCTGACTGCTTGTCCATAGATTGCTAATGCTGCAAGCAAGGTCTTTACACTTGCCCCCCCATTCCATTCAGACTCTGGACAGACTCCATGGATTCCACGGACTATCCAGATGGACTTCAAGGATTTTCCAGATAGTCCATGGATTCCAGCTGGACTCCAGGCAGACACATTTTCACTGTGAGTCCACCCAATTTTCCAAATCCAGTCTGGTTCCAGTCCACCCGGAGTCCACCCAGAGTCCAACTGGAGTCCACCTGGAGTCCACCAGGAATGCTTTCATTAGCTGGAGTCTGGCAAGTTTAGCAGGAATTCCGGTGGACTAAATCCATTCGGAACTCACCTTGACTAGGTGGACATGGACTTACAAGTACCCACTATTACTAGTTATTATTACTAGTTAGTTACCTTTAATATTCTATAGTAAAAACTTTACAACCAGCGTGAATTGAACCAGCAATGTAGGGACAGGTCATGTGCACACTGAGATTGTATGCAATACCGATACACCAAATGGTCTTATATTTTCTTAAGTTAGTAAAGTATATACTAGCCATATATCTCACTTTCCTAAAACAGCATGTAGTTTTTCCCACTGCACTCTCTCTTTCTCTCACATGTCATCGCCTCACCTTCCCATGTCAGTGCCTTTGCCTCAAGCTCCATTCCCATGTCGTCGTCTCAAGCCCCCTCCCATGTCGTCACCCCAAGCCCCCGTTCTCAAGTGGTCGCCTCAAGCCCCCTTCCCACGTCGTCACCCCACCAACACTTAGCAGGTGACAATCGATTTCCTTCAAGATTGATAATGTGCGGTAATGGCACAGGCACCATAGTGGAAAGGGAGGGTGTGTGTGTGAGTGCATACATGGTAAAGGTAAGTATCACTCTTCCCTCTTCCCTCTTCCCTCACTCACTTGCTCCTTCTTGTCTAGTCACCACCCCCTCACCTCCTCCATCTGCCTCATCTTGTAAGTGACAAGGACGAGCGGCCATCCCTCCATGCTCCACTGCCTCCTCATCTTGCAAATGACGAGGATGAGCATATTGTCCCCCCTCTCCTCCTCATCCTCATCTTGCAAGTGACATGGATGAGCACTCGTCCCCCCCCCTCCTCGTTGTCTTGCAAGTGACAAGGACCTGCGCTCGTCCCCCCCCTCCTCATCCTTGTCTTGCAAGTGATGAGGACCTGCACTTGTCCCCCCCCTCCTTGTCCTTGTCTTGCAAGTGACAAGGACCTGCACTCGTCCCCCCCCTCCTTGTCCTTGTCTCGCAAGTGATGTGGACAAGCGCTTGTCCCCCTCCTCGTCCTTGTCTTGCAAGTGATGAGGATGAGCATCCACCCTCCTCCCCTCTGCCTCTGCCTCCTCGTCTCGCAAGTGACGAGGACGAGCATCCACCCTCCTTCCCTCCACCTCTGCCTCCTCGTCTCGCAAATGACAAGGATGAGTGTCTATTCCCCTCCCCTTCTCCCCTCTGCCTCTGCCTCCTTGTCTTGCAAGTGATGAGGATGAGCATCCATCCCCTTCCCCTTCTCCCCTCCTCCGCCATCTCTTCATCTCGCAAGTGACGAGGACACTGTCCTTTCCCCTGCCTCCTCCCCATCCTTGTCCCTGTCACCTGTTGTCCCCTTTCCCCCCCTATCATGCCATCCCTCCCCCCCCTTCTCCCTTTGTCTTCATGTGTGCTGTCAATGGGCTGAAGAAGATGGAAGGCTGTGTCTGCTTAAAATAGTTAGATAGTAATGTTGTATAGCCAATAACATTTAATATATATTTAGTTATGTTCAATGTAGCCTATAAAAGGCTGTATATTTTTAGTTTTTTGATCATGAGAAATTGCTGTGTGTCTTCTGACTTCTAAGATCTTGGTTTGCATCAATCCCCCCCCACTCTTTCTCAACCACCACCACTATCTTGCTGTCTCCAAGCATTTTAACACTTCTACACACAATGGCTTGTCATTCCACTCGCTCTGCTACAACTCAGGCTTCTAGTGCCACTCCTACTGAGTCTGCTTCACTGTCAGTTGCTACACATGAAACTCACAGTGAGTCTCGCAAGTGTGGAACTTCTGCTGCCGATCTTACAGCCCAACCACCAACAAAGAAGCAGGCCAAGGCCAACAAACCTATTACAAATAATGAAGAGACTGAAAATATGCAGGAAAAACAGGGTAAAAAAGTTGTAAAAGGCAAGAAAGTCAAAAAAACTCGGTATGGTTTCCTAACTTTCTTTCACTGCCTCACTAATACTTTTTAGAAAAACTTCGGAAATGAAATGTGCTGAGGATGCTGCTGCAGATGAAGAGGGTATACCTGA
The DNA here is from genome assembly GCA_025738555.1 of Cyathus striatus. Classification (NCBI taxonomy): domain Eukaryota; kingdom Fungi; phylum Basidiomycota; class Agaricomycetes; order Agaricales; family Nidulariaceae; genus Cyathus; species Cyathus striatus. The sequence goes on from JAOVFP010000007.1 coordinate 564,543, forward strand.
CCTTACTGTGTACGTATTACATATATTTATACAATATTTATGTACTAATAATACTTAGTGCTGAAAGGGTGCTGGAGGAAAGTGGCCTTCCTGTTGCCCCTCCAAAGTGGGGTCCATCTTCTGATGTACCTCAACCAGCAGCTCCGGTTTTCACTGTCACTCGTAAGCACTGTTCAGACATGAAAAAAGGTAAAAAATATTCATCTATATACATAAAATGTGTATCTAAATATTTATATCTTCTACAGTTGAAGAAGAAGAATCTGATGAATATGAAACCCATAATGAAAGTGAAAATAAAGGTTTGAATTGATAGCTTACATATATATTTACTAACACAAGTTTTATTTCAGAAAATACTGAAGGTTCAACTAATGGATCAAATGCAGGTCATGGAAATGAATCAGAACACAGTGATGGTAGGTGATATTAGCATCACATCTTTCAAGTCTGACAAAAAGTATACAGAAGATCACACCAGTAAGAATAAAGGTAAGAAAAATTCATTAATGTTATAACTGTATTACTGTATTTAAGATCTTGAAAGGGAGTGATATCAGTGTTGTATCTTCCAAGTCCAACAACAATCATACAGAAGATGGGACCAGTAAAGATAAAGGTATGGATTTTCAGTAATATTTGTATTTATACTGACTCAATGTTTGCAGAGGTAGATATTATCATGACTAGTCCATCAATTAGTCCACCTCATACCACCAGTAAGCCAGGTACAGTTGACACTGTGGATATTACCAATATTAGCCCCAAAGGCTCTTCAAGGAGTGAAGGTAAATCTACAATTTGTATAAATATATATGTACTAACTATAAGTAGGTGGGATTCTCAGAGGAAACACACTTGGAAATCACCCAAATGCTGCTGACTTTCACAGTGCTGTTAAAAGCACTACTGTTGGTTCAGTTAAGGGGCAAGTATGGCTGTATGTGTCTAATGCAGATCCAAGTACTGTTATGGTACCTGGAGTTGCTTCATTCACATTGAAGCATAATCTTATGGCAACCATTGGGCCTGTCTTGAAGAAACTCAAAGACAAAGCTGAACATTTCTTTAGTATGTTTTCTTTCATATTTTATTCATATACTAATATCATTTTAGCTACTGATCGCTGTTTATATGTTTATGAAAGTAAAGCCTGAAACATTCTTGGAAACATTTGAATCTGCTGTCAAGGATGATGAGGAAGTTGGCTGGCTAAAGATAGATGGCAAATTTATTTTGCCAATTCTGAGTGTAGCTATATATTTTATTCTTTTATTCTTGTACCATTTACTTATATTGTATTGCTTTATAGTCTGGATTTCAGCCAAATGCACCACTCTCCCTTGATATTGAGACATATCCTATTCAGTCTAAGTCAGCTGGGAGCTCTGCAGCTAGCTCTCATGCTGTTTCTCACTCTCACACCCCTGCTCTTGCTCAAAGAGGTGGAATCTCAGAGCAATGCACTGAGGAACTTATCGATGTATTAAAGATTCCTAGGGATATTCTTGAGAGTACTGCACCTGGACTTCGAGTTGCCTACCAGAGGTATCTTGCCTGTATAAAGGCAGTTTCTGACCACAACACTATGGACAAGAACAGGACTTGGCCAGTTGCCAAGGCCACAAAGAAAGAAATTGTCTCAGTTTTTGTCTCATCCTCAGCCTGGTATGAGAACTACTCCAATTTTGATAAGATTGCAGATTTTCCAGCAATGCAGTCTTGGTTGGCTGAAGATCAGGATAGTCCTACTGATCTAGATCTTTGGGGCTTTGAAAGAGATTACTATACATTTTTGGATTTGAAAAGATGGCTTAAGGAGAAGAAGGAGAAAAGGAAGGGAAAGGGAAAGGGAAAGAGCAAGGAGGAGAAGGGAGGTAAGGATGAGAAAGCTCATGAGGATAAAGAGAAATCTAGTTCAAAGAAGTGCAAGTAAGTATATTAAACTTTAGTTGTAATAGTTTACAATATGAATTTTCAGTTGGATGGCAATATTTGAGACATATCTGTGGTGCTTAACTTGTATATGGGCTCTATTCATGCCAGAAATCACTCAACATATTTTATTCTGGTTATTAATAATTTGGCTATTTCAATGGCTCCCAACTGCAATACTAGTTCCATTTATTTTTATTCAACCAGTACATGCAGCAGGAGAACAATCATTTCCTAACATCACATTTGATGTGTTCAGTAAATTTATTCTGTCAAATTTTGGTTCCAACATCACACTCTCTGCCACATTAGTTATATTGTTCTCTATGATTGATAATGTTGATTTGTTGAGTCTTCATGCAAGACAGCAGAATGCAAAGTTAAAGGGAGAAAAAAATGTTGATGCAACTGCATGGATTAGATTACTGGCTAGAGCTATTCAGGAAAAAATTGGCATGGACTCAGATGATCTCTTTGAAGATAATGAAATTGATGAACACACAACTCGAACAGGCAGATCTATTTTGTTAGGCACTAAACTAGATGAAATGGCAAGACTTCTGAACTTGTATCCTTTCAATCAGGAGAGGAAAGTTTTTGAAGGTCAACTGAAACCTGTATCTCATGCTAGTATTGATCCTGTTCATATAATATGTCCTATAGCTGCAGAGTGTGAGACACTGAGCTGTAAAGGATGGGCACTACATGTGCATACTAAAGTTAGAGATGTACCTAAAGCAACATTAATTAATGGCTCAAAAATATTTGAACATGCACATGTAGTATCAGGTACTTGTGAAAAATGTAAAACATTATATTCTGCAGAACATGAACATGCCTATGATGAAAAGCAGGGATATTATATGGTTCATTTAAACTCTGCTAAATATCTGAAAGTAGGAAAAAAACTATGGGTAGATAGCTGTATATTTCACTCCTCCACGAGATCAGGTGGACTCTGGGTAGAGTCCAGGACTCCAGGTGGACTCTACCTAGACTCTACCTGGACTTTACCTGGACTTTACCTGGACTCTACCTGAACTTTAGTAAACTCAAGCATCTAGACTGAACCTGGACTCTATCTGGACTCTACATGGACTCTACCTGGACTCTACCTGGACTTTAGTAAAATCAAGCACCTAGACTGAACCTGGACTTTACCTGGACTCTACCTAGACTCTACCTGGACTTTACCTAGACTCTATCTGGACTTTACCCAGTAATTTACACTCCCCCAAGAGGTCTGTATGGATCTGTACGGATCCGCATGGAATCCGAAAATTCCGTACGGATCCATACAGACCTGTACAGACCTGTATAGATACCATACAGACCTGTACAGACCTGTATAGATACCATACAGAATTTATATAGAAGCTATTATTATTATTAGAGATGATTATTCTATATGGATTCCATACATATTCTGCATAGATTCTGAGTGGATTTATGCATTGCTGCCTTGTCACACATGTCAAGTGTAACCCTAGGTGAAAAGTGTCACACTATACAAATTCATGATACACTCAATATATAGTATCATTCTCAATGCATAGTATCATGCTTAATGCATAGTGTTATGCTTAATGTATAGTGTCACACTTATTGCAGAGTGTGACACTCATCACTTAGTGTTATGCTTAATGCATAGTGTCACACTCAATACTTAGTGTCATGCTTAATGTATAGTGTTATGTTTAATGTATAGTGTTATGTTTAATGTATAGTGTCACACTTAATGCATAGTATCACGCTTAATGCATAGTGTCACACTCAATGCTTAGTGTCACACTTAATGCATAGTGTCATGTTTAATGTATAGTGTGACACTCAATGCTTAGTGTGACACTCAACACTTAGTGTCACACTCAATACTTAGTATCACACTCAACACCTAGTGTCACGCTTATAGTGTCACATTTGATGTATAGTGTCACACTCAACATCTAGTATCACACTCAACACCTAGTGTCATGCTTAATGCAGAGTGTCACATGCAAGGAAATAAGTGTAATAAAATTCTGTACAGATTCTGTACAGAATCTGTACAGAATTTTCAGGTCTGTAATGCAGAATTCCGAGGAATTCTGCGTAATCTGTATGGAATTTTCGGAATCTGTGTGGAATCTGTACAGACCCAAAAAAACCTCTGCCAAAATGAAAAAAATCTGTGCAGATTCCGCACAGATTCCGAAAATTCCATATGGATTCTGCACGGATTCCACGCGGATCCATACAGAACATGGCTAAGTGTAAAGAGCTCACTTTACCTGGACTTTACCTGGACTCTACCTCGACTCTATTGTCACAGTTGTAACATGTTTCCTAGTTGTCAAACTTGTCACATGTGTGTGAAAGTGTGACATGTTGGAAAATGTTGGAAAAAGCGTGATATGCGTGACATGCGTGGGAAAAGTGTGACATGTTTAAAAGGTGTGGCAAGTGTGATGATTGTGATATGTGACATTTTTCGAACATGTCACACTTTTCCCACGCTAGTCACACATGTCACGCTTTTTCCAATATTTTCAACATGTCACACTTTTCCCACACTTCAAGTTTGATGACTGTAGGTGTTGGAAAATGTTGGAAAAAGCGTGACATGTGTGACTAGTGTGGGAAAAAGTGTGACATGTTCGAAGAATGTCACATATCACAATCATCACACTTGCCACACTTTTTAAACATGTCACACTTTTCCCACGCTTGTCACGCTTTTTCCAACATTTTCACGCATGTGTAACAATAGAGTCTACATACAGCTTAAGCACCACACTTTTTCTAACATTTTTCAACATGTCACACTTTCACACATGTGTGACAAGTATGATGACTGTGGGAAACATGTTACAACTTACAGCTTAGGCACTTGAGTTCAGTGGAGACCAGGTAGAGTCTAGGTAGAGTCTGGTTGCTTGAGTCCAGCAGACTCCAGGTGCAGTCTAGCTTCTACCTGAAGTTCACTTGGAGTCCATGTAGAGTCTATAATTTTTTCTATATAAAGTCCAGGTGGAGTCCAAGTAGAGTGCAAGTGGAGTCCAGGTTCAGTCTAGGTGCTTGAGTTTACTAAAGTTCAGGTAGAGTCCAGGTAGAGTCCAGGTAGAGTCCATGTAGATTCCAGGTTCAGTCTAGGTGCTTGAGTTTACTAAAGTCCAGGTAGAGTCCAGGTAGAGTCCATGTAGAGTCCATGTAGATTCCAGGTTCAGTCTGGGTACTTGATTCTACTAAAGTCCAGGTAGAGTCCAGGTAAAGTCCAGGTTCAGTCTAGGTGCTTGATTTTACTAAAGTCCAGGTAGAGTCCAGGTAGAGTCCATGTATGGTGCAGGGCACTTAGTCACTACCACTTTTGTACAGTGGCAGAATTGGAAGCTGAAAAAAATAAATAATTTAGAGCACATTTTCAGCTAATCTCCAGCCTTAAAAAGTAGTTTCTACAGTTATATTCTGGTTATTTAGAACAAAGAAACTGCAATAAAAATATTTCATAGGTGTTGAGTGGATGAAATGTTGTTACATATCATTGGTCACATGACATAATAATGCAATCCGTGCTTTAAGTAAATGAAAGTTTACTTATTCTTCACTCTGCCATGCTTATTTTCTTAAAGTCGTCAAATTTGAGTCAAATCATCAAGAACATATGCATGCCACCCACTTCCCACACATATCCAATGACTTTATATGGCAAATATTGATGATCAAACTTACCAAATTTAGTAATACATTACCATATATGGTAGCGATTATATAAGGTGGCGGAATTTCAGTTCTGCAAAAAATATAACTCAGTCAGTTTTGAGAAATTTGAAATTCTGTCTAGTCATTTTGTTCCTCTACTCAAAAGAAGCATTTTGGCTAGAGGAATAAGAAAAAAAAGTGTTTCCCACAGCTCTATAAAAGTTGTACAAAAGTAGTGGTGACTAAGTGCCCTGCACCATAGAGTCCAGATAGAGTCCAGGTTCAGTCTAGGTGCTTGAGTTTACTAAAGTTCAGGTAGAGTCCAGGTAGAGTCCATGTAGAGTCCAGATAGAGTCCAGGTTCAGTCTAGGTGCTTGATTTTACTAAAGTCCAGGTAGAGTCCAGGTAGAGTCCAAGTAGAGTCCATGTAGAGTCCAGGTTCAGTCTAGGTGCTTGATTCTACTAAAGTCCAGGTAGAGTCCAGATAGAGTCCAGGTTCAGTCTTGGTGCTTGATTTTACTTAAGTCCAGGTAGAGTCCAGGTAGAATCCAGGTGGAGTCCAGTTGGAGTCCAGTTGCTTGAGTCCAGTGGACTCCAGGTGCAGTCCAGCTCACACCTGGAGTCCACCTGAAGTCTATGTAGAGTCTATTATTTTCTATATGTAAAGTCCAGGTGAAGTCCAAGTAGAGTCCAAGTGAAGTCCAGGTAGAGTCCAGGTAGAGTCCTGGAGTCCAGGTGGAATCTACATGGAGTCTACACAATTTCATGGAGGAGTGTAATGACCTCGTAGATAGGGCATTTTCTCAAGGTGTTCTGAATAGTATATATAGCTTTCATGCATCTGCTGCAGCATATATGGAATATTGGAACAATAGTTTTGGAAATGGAAAGGAAATAAGCTGAAGACAAGTTTGGGAGGCTTTTATACATGAATCAATATGCATGGTTTCTGCAGGATCTGGTGTTAATTTTATTAGTCTTGATGGACTTTCAATTACTGCATTAACAGAAGAAGCATTTGCAAGGTTGGGTGAAAATGGAAAAATATGTGCATCACATAATCACAGCTGCTTAGAGTGTACACAGCCTTATAGAGAAACTCAAGACTCACTACCAGATGAGAGTGCAACAGTTAAAATGGTAGTAATTGATGGAATTGTTATGGGACCACAGGTAATGCACAACTAAAACTAAATAATATTATACTAATACATATTTTAAGCACTGTGCATATGACAATTGTTCCAATACACTTGTAAACCATAGAGGAGGTGTATTTTGTGATGTTCACAACCAAGAATTTGGAGCAAGATGCCATGTTTGTGACTGTCAAAATCAAAAGATAGATAATACACAAGCTTGCAATGAGCACCAGGAAATGTGGTGTAAATATAATTTAGAACATAGTTCAGATTATTTAAATGGTGCATGAAGAATGCTTTGCAAACCAGCTGAAAATCCACCTTGGAATAAAAACTGAGGAAGACGTGTTCAGCAGCCTCATGATGAGTCAGATAACAATATTTCAAAGAGATCTCATTACTTTAGTGCCTCTTGCTATTATTGTGTAGAAACAATATGTGCTCCATGTGGTGCTGTAATTGCATGGACAAAGTTTGTGAAGTCTGAGTCAACAACCAATATACTTAAGTTCTTAGAAGATGTTTTTCCTGATGAAGAATTAAGACCAGATTACATATGTATTGATAAGGCATGTAAACATCTTCGAACAGCAGTTGCAAATGGAAGTTGGGTAGATTGGTTTAAAAGTAGCCACTTTGTAGTAGATGGCTATCACTATACAAATCACCACTCAGATGATTACCTTTGTAGAAAGTGGTGTAATCCAGCACCACAAGATGGTTCTTCACCAAATCTTATTTATATTGCACAAGATAGAAATGGTGAAAGATATCACAAATGAGCATTCAATACACAAGCCTGTGAACAACTAAATTCATGGCTTGGTGGGTTTGCATCCATTATGAAACATATGACTCCAAGCAACTTTAATTGGTTCATACATTCTATGATCTTTTATCATACTCAACATGTAATAAAACAGCAGAACAGCCAAAGCTTTAGTATTATTAGTGAAGATTTTGAACATGATGATGGTCTGTTGTAGAAGCATTGGAAGATGTGGTAGAAGAGGCATCAGAAATAATAGGTGTGGGAAATATGGTAGAAGATGTGTCAGAAAATGTGGTACAGAGATATCTGGTAGGAGAAAAATAGGTGTGGGAAAATATTGTAGAAGAAACATAGGAAAATGTGGTAGGGAGAAAGTGTGCTATCAATACTGAAGGGTGTGGGAAAATGTAGTAAAGAATAGTAGTGATAGCATGAAATATAATTGATTTGTAAGATGTAGTAGTGAGATAGTATGTTATTAATAAGTGTGGGAAAAAGATGTAGTAGTGAGATAGTATGTTATCAATAAGTGTGGGAAAATGAATAGTAGTGGTAGTGTGAAATATAATTGATTTGTAAGATGTAGTAGTGAGATAGTATGTTATCAATAAGTGTGGGAAAATATCAATCTCCATTTCTTGCTGTGAAGTTCACCTGGAGTCTTAACAGAACTTACTTTAAAAAATACAAAGTCCATCAGAACTCCACCAGGACTCCTTATATTCCAGCAGGATGTCATCGGGACAATATCTATTCCATCAGGACTCCACCTGGACTATCCGGACTATATTGAGTCCGTCCAGAGTCCGGACAGACTGGGGGGGAGCATAAAGTACTGCTGCAAGCTCTGTTTTTGTGGAAGAACACTGAAGGGCCTTATGCAAATTATATTCCATATGACCAAAACACATGGTATTTTTATTGTCATATGAAAACTCAAGAAACTCAATAAATTTTTCCAAATAGATAATGAGAACTGCTTCCGCTTCACAATATGATCCAAATCAATTATTGGATGTGTCTGGAAATGTAAAAATTCCAGGCTTCATATTTTCATTCCACCACCAAACTGAATTTCTTATGATAACCTTTTTTATCATCTTTATTGTTGAAAATAGCTCCAGCAAGTGCAGATGCTTTTATAGCACCTCCTACAGTAGTTGAAATTGCATCCTTCTGTAGGCAATTGCACAGGTAACCCATGGGTATCTGGACCTCAACCCATACCCATACCCATGCTAACCCATACCCTTTCCCATGGGTATGGGTTCATGTGGGTACTGTGGGTAGTGGGTAACCCATGGGGTTTTCATGGGTTTTTTTGTTCTGTGTATATTACACCATTTTTAATTGAAGATATTGAAAAGACATAAGTATGACACATTATATTTAAAAGCAGAGTTAGACAATTAGACTGCATATACTAGTGCTACATCCACACCAAAATACAAAAGGAATACTAATTTATGTGTTCATGAGAAGATAAATAGTAGATTACTTATAGAAGAGGAAGCAGACCACTAAAAAATATGTTTGTAGAGATGTTCTGATCATGTAGTATTAGATTATTAGTGGCTATAAAACCGAAAGGAATTACAGTGAATTGAGGGAATGAGAGGTAACTTATGTGTACTGGAGAAGACACAGAATATATTCCTTATATAATAGGAACCAGATCACTTAAAAATATGTATATACTGTCATTATAATTGTATGACAATAGGCTATTCATATCTATAATATCAATATGAAATATAACAAAATGACAGAGATACATTAGATTTAGTGAATTGAATGTAGGCATGCCACTTAAGTTCAACCCTGCAAGCCGAACAATATGCAAAATCAAGTTGTTGGTTTATACATGAACACTAACTACAATGAAGTAAATTATATACTTGTTATGAAATGTTGTACTTGTGTAATTATACAATAATCCTTTTTATTCAATATAAAGCCTATGGGTACCAACAGGTTATGGGTCTCAGAGACCTGACCTGGACCTGTACCTGTGGTACCCATACCCATGACCCATGTGGGTATGGCCTACCCATGCTATTGCCTATCCTTCTGTGGCTTTGTTAGATTTTGGTTATCAAATTGTATATCTTGAATGACTGAATCATTTGCTCAGTTTGGTAGTAATACAGGGGGTTGAACATTGTTATCTTTCCAGTATGATGAAGCATGAGTTAAAAGGGCAAAGAAGGTTACTAGGGAGTAATAGCTATGAAACTATGTAAAGGTTGTCGCTTACTCTTGCTAACAATCAAGCAGGGGCAAGTCCAGGGGAATATCTTCAGAATACACAAGGTGATTCCAGGCAAGGGAGGGATGAACACACTACAATATTCACTTGTAATCTATAATGCTTGTAATCACTAATAATAAACTAAGCTTCTTTGAGGTCCTGGGAGGGCTTAGATCACACTGGGTTTTTACACTTGGAAATTGAATAGATTATCATGAATACACTAAATAGCACTGATAGTGGAAGGAATCGATACAGGATTGCTTGGTTCTACATGATCAAGTTTGTGAGTCTTATATACTACTGGAAAAGCAGAGTTCTTAGGTACTGTAAAGGTACTGTACAGGTTTAACATATGTCTAGATAAGGTAATTAAACTACGATGCTGGGCAGAGGGATGTGCACAAAGGCCTGGATAGGAGAGTGTTGGACATAGCTCCTCAAAAGGGGTGGGCATGTGTGATAATAGAGACACACTTATTGGCTGATGCACATGTTTAGATGCCCCATCATGTTGTGGGCCTAAAGATAGAACCATCAGCAACCATGGCTTCGGGTATATGGTCCATTTGCTTCAATCAGTAGATCAGGGTGAGATCTCATTCACAAGATGCTGAGGACTGATCTGGTTTGAGTCCAGAGTAGCAGCAATGGCTGTTGGTGCCTGATGGGCTCCTTGACACTGTTGGCTTCATTGGGTAAGTTGCACTGCCAGAACCATCCCATGACCTGGACGCATCATGTTACTGCATGCTTATGGTGGATCAAGTGCTGCTGGGGTTCTATATATATGCTTTCCTGCTAATCCCTTATTATAATCACTGTTGCTTGTGGAGGAAGATACTAGCTTGGAGGTATCTTCTCAACAAAGAATATGTGAGTGGAATGATGTCTGTCATTCCTCCAGTTCTAGTAAGGTATGATTCAAGCTGAAATGGGGGAAATGAAAACCTGGATTCAATGAGTGTATATATGACAGTTTAAATAGCTAATGAATGCAGTATGTATGAGTAAGCAACAGAAAGAATGAAATGAGGTACAGTAATGAAAAACATGAGATTTGCATCACAAGCAAACTGCATGCTCTACATGCTTTTAGATCTGTTCACTATATCCTTGGTGGTGGTGACTATAAATAGCACGATCGTTGGCAGTTCGGACCTCACTCCAACACTTAGGTAATCCAATTGTGATCGCAAGTGAGTGATTTATATTATGTAGATATCGCAAAAATTATGCTTATATACATTGTATGTCTGTCAGGCGTATCAGAATATAACCACTATGAACACTATTCATATCCTTATGGCAGCCACATCCTGCCCAGATGAATAACTTCATTATAGATTTTTCATATAAATCTTTTCCAAGAGACTTTATAAGTTCCTCCATCATTATAGCTTCTAATTCATTTCTTTCACTATTATCTAAGCTGTTCCATTTTTTTATTCCACCTGCAGATTTTAGAGCTCTTTACACTGAGCCATGTGTTCCATACGGAATCCGTGCAAATTCTGTAATTAGTAAATTGGCTGGGACTTCACTTTAAATTTGTAATTATTCCACACGGATTCCTTATGGAATCTGTATGGATTGGTAAATTCTGTACGGAATATGCAGAATTCCATAACAAAGACTTACACGGAATCCATACAGACCTCTTATCTTATCTGTAATTATCATATGTATTTAGTAAAATAACATACCATAGCGTGAATTGAACCCTTAGCCTCCAATTGCTTTGTCAGCAAACATATGGCGCGCTAAACCAGCTGAGCCAACATGGCCTTTAGACATAACCGCTGACTATGTCACATGTCATCGCTGTCACCGGCCGTCAGTGACCGGTGACTGGTGCCGGTGATGCATCACCACTGTGCTTCTCACCATCGTCACTCTCCACTCCCACCATCGTCACTCTCCACCCCCACCATCGTCACTCCCCACCCCCACCGTCATCACTCCCCACCCCCACCGTTGTCACTCCCCACCCCTACTCGGGTCCCTCGTCCTTCGCCACCTCACTTGATGACAATGCCCATGTTTCGTCGCCCCCCCTCATCCCTCGCCACCTCGCTTGACGGCAACGTCGCCACGTCAGCGCCCGCGCTTCGCTGCCCCCCCTCATCCCTCGCCACCTCGCCTCGCAAATGACGAGTGTGCGGCTTCTCTCCTCCCCTTGCACCTCGTCTGGCAAATGACGAGGTGCCATTCGTCCTCCTCCCCCTGCACCTTGTCTCGCAAGTAATGAGGTGGTGCTCATCTTCCCCCCCCCTTGCACCTCATCTGGCAAATGACGAGGTGCCACTTGTCCTCCTCCCCCTGCACCTTGTCTCGCAAGTGACGAGGTGCCACTCGTCTTCCCCCCCCCTTGCACCTTGTCTGGCAAATGATGAGGTGCTGCTTGTCCTCCTCCCCCTGCACCTCGTCTGGCAAGTGACAAGGTGGTGCTTGTCTTCCCCCCCCTTGCACCTCATCTGGCAAACGACGAGGTGCTGCCATTCCGCCTTCCCCCTCCACCTTGTCTCGCAAGTGACAAGGTGTTCCATCTCCTCCCCCCCTGCACCTCGTCTGGCAAATGATGAGGTGCCGTTCTCTCCTCTCCCCCTACATCCTTGTCTCGCAAGCGACAAGGAAGAGCATCCTCTCCCCTCTCCTCCGCCTCCTCATCTCGGGGAGGTGAGGGGAGAGGGAAGGAAGGAGGGGAAAAGCGAGGGGAGGGGAGAGCGAGAGGAGGGGAGAGCGAGGGGAGGGGAGGAGAGAGGATGTGTGAGCGATGGGAGAGGAGGGGGAGGAGGGGTGAGCGACAGGAGAGGAGGGAAGGGGATCGGCAGAAGAGGAGGGGAGAGGATAGCAAAGGGAGAGGATAGCAAAGGGAAGGGGAGGGGAGGGGAAGGGGCGTAGCAATGGTGTTGCCATCTCGCTGCCATAGTGAAGGATGGAGAGGGATAGTGAAGGATGGGGAGGGATAATGAGGGATGAGGAGGAACAGTAAGGGATGGGGAGGGACAGTGAGGGATGGGGACAGCGAGGGGATGGAAGGGGATGGTGACGGATCCCATCGTCGCCCCCCTTCGACATCCTCCCCCTTGACGCGTGCTACTGCCTGCATACACATGTTGTTGCACCCGTTTGCCCCCCCCCCTCTACCCATTGTTGCCCACTGTTCAGTATATTGTAGACTAGTGTACTTACATAGAAATATATACCATATAGATAGAAAGACAATACATATAGTTACAACATTCATTCAGAGAAGTGCTACAGTGAGATTCCAGATACAAAGACAATACATAAAATTATGATATTCATTTAGATGTGTTACAGTGAGATTCCTGTTGTTGACAACAGACTTCCCTGAGAGCTCATTTATATTTATGTATGATCGCTTGCTATTGAAGTTTGTATGTGTAGGTGATTTCACATTGAATTGCCTACATCTTATTTTTGTGCTCATCAATGTTGTGATCGCTTACATTTTTTTCTCACACTTCATTTGCTTAATCAATCAACATTGTCATCGCTCATGCCATTCCCTTATACTATTTATAGATTAGCTGTCAAATCATGATGTCACGTACACAGGAATAAAAATAAATGGTGTGAACATTCTGTTGCCTTTAGATCTTCACATGCCTCATGCCTCTTTCTCTCCCTTACCACTATCATCACCACTCATCCACCCACATCCACTCACATCAGAACATATCAGAGCTCACTTCAACATACCATGCCCCCTCGCAGATCTACTAGGAACAAATCTACCAGTGTTAATGCCACTACAATCAGTGGCAATACTGACAATTCACCAGAACCTTCAAATGCTTGCAAGCGTGCTGTCTCCTCCACTGAAGCTACTACTCAGCCTGCTAAAAAGAAGGGTAAAAAGGACAGTACTGTAGATGAAGAATCTGAGGGGAACAGTGCTAAGAAGAGGAAGGGAAAGAAGGGAAGAGGACAGTATGTAATAATTCACTTATAAAATCGCATTTTAATCATTTATATTTCTTTTTCAGTAAATCTGCAACACAACGCATTACTGAAGATGCTAGAGCTGGCTCACCAGTTAAGTTAACAAGAGCAGAACAAAATATTGTGGATGATGGCACCTCTGTTGCCCCTCTTAAGCGGATCTGCAATGCGGCTGTTAGTTTGCTTCCTGCTAGTGAGACTCAAGTTGCTACTAGTGGTCGTATCCGTCACTCTGAGGTACTTGAAAATGAAAGCACAGAAAGTGAGATCATAAATGAAGATACTAGTGCTGGTGAAAATGCTAGTAATAACTCCTCTGATAGAAGTGGCAGTGAGTTTGAAGAAGTTAGCTCTAAGCACAACAAGAGCAATAAAGATACTGGTAACCAGACCAGCAAGGGTACTCACAACAAAGACAGTGAGGATACTGGTAACCAGACCAGCAAGGATGCTCACAACAAAGACAGTGAGGATACTGGTAACCAGACCAGCAAGGGTGCTCACAACAAAGACAGTGAGGATACTGGTAACCAGACCAGCAAGGGTACTCACAACAAAGGCAGTGAGGTTACTGATAACCAGACCAGCAAGGGTACTCACAACAAAGGCAGTGAGGTTACTGATAACCAGACCAGCAAGGATGCTCACAACAAGAGCAGTGAGAATACTGGTAATCAGACCAGTAAGTATAATCACAATGAGAGCAGTGAGAATACTGGTAATCAGACCAGTAAGGATACTCATAAGGATATGTCCAACATTGAAAGTCTAAGTGAGCATGAGAATGCAGATGACCATATAACTGATGTTCACATGGCATCTCCACCAAAGACACAGACTTACAATCTACAAGGATCTTCTCATGTGACTGGTAAGTATCTTATTTCTCTAATATATGATAACAAATAACAAGCTATTTAGGTGGATTTATGCGCCATCATGCACAGGGTAATGTTTATAACAGTGCTGACTTTCTGGAAATTGAGAAGCAGTCAACCTATCTAGAACATGTCAAAGGAATTGTATACCTTTACATTTCAAAGCTAGATCCAACAAATCTGAAGGTTATAAACATGAACTCAATGACTTTCATTAAGATTCCTGTTTCAGTAAATTCAATGGAACCTGTTATGAAAGGACTGGCAAAGAAATATGAACCTATTGCTGATTCTAATCAGTGGTTTTATGTTATTGATAGTGACAGCCCACATTGGCATCTTTTGGGTAACTTTGAATGTGCTATTGAGGAAAATGAGGAATTTACATGGATTCAGCAAGGAAATTATGTTTTACATGTATTATGTGTAAGTGATATTTTTATGTATTTTTACAGCTCCAAACTCAACTATACAAATAGTCTTCTTTTTGTCCTTCAGGTCAAGAAGAGTCCACACCAATTACATTTCAGTCTCGCTCTGCATCTCTTTCCACTTGCAATCAATCTGTATCAATGGCTCCATCTGCTGTAACAGAAGCTGCTGCTGAGTCTCAAGTCATTGCTGCCCGTCTTGGTGTCCATGCAGATGAACTTAGCTGCACGTTTGAGGATGGAATTAGAGGCCAATATAAGAAGTACATGCTGGCTCTTAAGTATCTGGATATATATAACTCAACGGCAAGGAACAACCAATGGCAAGGGAAACCACCAAGAAAGAAGGAAATCATTGACATTTTCCTGTCCTATTCATACTTTCAGTCTAATCACTCAAAGCTTTTTACAAAGCTATCAGATTATCCTCTTTTAAGGGAATGGATGGAGGGAAAAGATGATGCTCCATCTGACCTGGAAGCATGGGGATATGAGAAGTCCCAAAAATATACATTTGAGGACCTTAAGACATTTTATAACAATGGAGGGACACTTGATCCTGACAGAGCAATAAGAAAGAAAGTGAAGGGAAAGGGAAAGGGAAAGGGAAAGGGAAAGGGAAAGGGAAAGGGAAAGGGAAAGGGAAAGGAAAGGGAAAGGGAAAGGGAAAGGGAAAGGAAAGGAAAGGAAAGGAAAGGGAAAGGGAAAGGGAAAGGGAAAGGGAAAAGTTAAAAGTAAACAGGAGAAGTCAGATGATGAGGAGTCAGATGATGATGATGATGATGATGATGAGAATGATGATGATGATGATGATGAGGATGATGATGATGAGGAGGAGGAGGAGGAGGAGGAAATGGAAAAGAATAAGAATAAGAATAATGAGAGAAAGGACAAGCAAATGGAGAAAGGGAAGGGTAAAGGGAAGGGTAAAGGTAAAGGAAAGGATAAGGAAGTTAAGAAGGCCTCTAAGAAGAAAGCTAAAGAGTAAGCTGATTTTATTTTGAATGAATTTTTTTTTCATTTTTAAAATGTAGTATAAAATTTGAGATCTTTGTATTCTGTCACATATGCCAAATTCTTATGCATCTATTCCTGCAAAAAAAATGTGTCTTGTATAGTTTTGTAACTGGATGTTCCACTCTAATGGAATTTGTTCTTATTTTTACAACACTTTGGAGATCTAAAGATTGGATGAATTTTAAGAACCCAACTATAAATTTACACATATGGATTATTTTAATAATGTTGCCAGGAGTATCAGCAAACATGCAGCCCTTTCCTGATATATCATTTAAAACTTTTAGCAAATTTATCAATAATAATTATAGTTCAGAAATCTCCTTATCAACAGCCTTAGTAATACTATTTACAGTTACACACAACTGTGACTTATTAAGTCTTCATGCATGGCAACACAATCCTAGATATCCTCAGAAGAATAATGTACAAATGACTGCTTTGATGCTTACCTTATCTCGAGCTTTACAAGAACAACTTGGGGAGAGATGTAACAAATTGTTTAAAGGTGAACCTAATGACCAAGCAGATACTACTTTGGCACTGAGCTTGGATAAATTAATGAAGACTCTAAAGCTTAATCCATGTGAATCATCTGGCAAATTTAAAGGAAACTTAAAGTCAGTATCTCATAAAGAGATTTCACCATTATTTGTTATTTGTCCTGTAACTGCTGTATGTCAAACAAATACATGCCCCCCATTAGCATTGCACTTATCAACAAGTATAAGAGATATTCCTCGAGTTACTTTAATTCAGGGTACTGAAACAATAAAAAATGTTCAAGTACTTACAGAAATCTGCAATAAATGTAAAACACAATACTCAGCTGATAGAGAGAAAGTTTCAATTCCTAATAAAAAAAGTACTTGAGTTTACCTCAATTCTGCAAAGTATGTTAAAGTGGGACAGTCACTGTGGGTGGACAGAATATTTTCAAATGCAGCTGTCAATGCAATCTATAGCTTTCATGCATCAGCTGCTGCTTACACTCAATTTTGGAATAATAGCTTTTCTGATGAACAAAGCATCACCCACAGACATATTTGGCAGGCATTCATTCAAGAAACTGTTAGAGCCTTAGCTGCTGTGCAAGGCATAAATTTGGAAGTTGAAGATGGACTTTCAATTGATAATCTTACACATGAAGCTTATTCTTTACTTGGTGATAATGGAATCATTCAATCTGCTGATAAGCACACTTGTGCTGAGTGTACACATGTTTACCAAGACAGATCTAATGTGACATCAGAAGTTGACTCTGCTGGTGTAGTAGGAATTGATGAAAACAGATCAGTTCCTGATCTTGTACAATCAGAAAGTACCCAGGAAGATATGAATTCTGTAAATGTACAAGCAGCAGTAGCAGATATGGAAAATAATGATTCTACAATAAATGAGAATGAGTATGCACCTGTAAAAATGGTGGTACTGGATGGTATTATAATGGGCCCAACACACTGTGCATTTGAAGGGTGTACAAGTGAATTGCATAATGCATGTGGAGGTGTTTTTTGTGAAGTACATGAAGCCTTTTATGGTGCATGCTGTCGTATTCAAGGTTGCACTAATATGAAAAAGCAAGGTACACAGGCTTGTAATGATCACCAAGCTGAGTGGACAAGATTTCAATCAACTCACCATTCTTCTTATCAAGCTGGTGTAAGGAGAATGCTTCACCGCCCAGGAGAACAGAATGAATGGAGTACAGTTAGACCAAGAAATTCTCAGTCACATGATGAACCACAACAATCATCAAATAGAAAAATAAAAAACTACTTTACTCCAGGCAAATACTACTGTGTTGAGACAATATGTGCACCTTGTGGAGTGGTTATTGCCTGGACAAAATTTGAGGATGCTGAATCACCATACAATATCATGAAGTTCCTTGAGAAGGTATTCCCTACTGAAGAATCTAGGCCAGATTATGTATGTATTGATAAGGCATGCTTGGTTCTAAGATATCTTCTTCATGAAGATTGAAGAGAGCAGTGGAATACATGGAAAAAAACTACAAGGTTTAGTGTGGACAGCTATCATTACACAGGACACAGAGTATCAGATTATCTCTACAGAATATTTTGTAATCCCGCACCATTAGATGGATCAGCTCCAAATCTGGTTATTACTGACTTTGATAAGAATGGACATCCATATTTGAAAAGAGCTTTTAATACACAGGTAAGAGCATATATAATAATGATATAAAATGTTTTAATAACTACTTCTTAATAATAGGCATGTGAACAGCTCAATGCTTGGCTTGGTGGCTTTGAATCCATTTTAAAAAAAATGGCACCACATAACTTTGATTGGTTTCTGCATGCCATGTTATTTTATCATAGCAAACATGTTATACAAGGGCAGGAAAGAAGAAAGAGACAGGAAGCTGCTGATATTGAAGTGCAAGGTGATGTAGTAGATGATGATGATGATGATGATGATGATGATGATAGTTTTCCAGCTGATGATATTGTTCTTTAAAAAAATACATACATATTTTTACATTTTAGCCAATTATAGGTAGAAATGATTATGAATTAACAGTTTTTGTAGTGTTCATTGAGATTTTAAATAGGAAAATTAAGGTATTAAACAGATCTTACAGATTCTGCATAAATCCACACAGAATCCATGCAGAATATGTATGGAATGTGCACAGAATTATCACCTATAATAATAAAAATAGCCACTATATAAATTCTGTATGCTATCTATACAGACCTCTTGGGGGAGTGTAAATTACTGAGATTTTATCATTTTCTTGTGTGCTTTTAAATATTCAGGTTTAAGTTCAATATTTGAAATATCCTCCATTGCTTTAGATCCCAATGTTTTATCAACTGTATCACTTTTTTGCTGTTTAAATATCTCTGCATCTCTTTTCTCTTTTGCACAGTGATCACTATGCATACCTACAAGCTTGCAATATATATTAATAAGTACCAGAAGCTCTCCAGTTTGTTCTCCAAGTGGACTATCATTGTAGGAAAGTGCAAGACTTTCAAGAATTATTTCCTAGTCTTTAATAGCCTCTGAGCTGGAACCATTTGATAATGGTCTAACTCCAACAAACTATGTTTCAATATTTGTTTTTTCAGAGATTTCACTATTGTAATCTTCAACTTCACAGTTAAGATGTCTTGAATTATAGTTAATACTCTATGTCCAGTTGAATCAGCTGAAATAGTAAAGCCTGTACACATACATAACTATATTGTATCCATATGAATTTAGGATCAAAAGTGCTTACCTTGGGTTTGTAGTAGCTCATAACCTAGCTGAATTTGTGCAGCATGAAATCCTTCTGCAATTATTCTTGATACTGTGGATTCACTAATATCTCCAACTACTTCAATACCTGCAGTTTTGAAGACCTCTTTTATAATGTCACCTATATGTCCTCTTTTACAGCCTGCTTTAACAAGTACATGTATTAAATGGCAGGTATCTTCTGTGTACACCCCTTTATATAACAGTGAATGAGTTAATTTCTTCCTAAGTGCAATTTCTTGAGCTTTATTTTGTGTCTTTAATTGTGATATTAATTCCTGTGTTTGTTTTTCAGCATTGAGTTTATTCTTGAGTAATAACACATTTTGTTCAAATGCTTTAAGAGATTTTTCCAGTTCTTGTTCTAATTTCTTTTTATCATTTTCTAACACCATCATTGAATCCATTGTTGCAGAAATCTGAGCTACCAGCACTTTTATATCAGCTTTCAATTTTTTTTCTGCAAGCTCTGATATTTTAAGATTCTCTTTCAATTTTTATCTTGCAGTAATAATCCTTTGTTTTTCACACTTTTCAGTTCTAAGGTTTTTGTACAATTCAGATGCTTTATTTGCTTCAAAGTCTTTAGCCATTTGCAATTCTTCAATATTTTTATCTTTTCTATTGCATATTTTAATTTGTTCTTTAAGTTTAGACTCAAGAGCATCAATTTGACCCTGAGAAACAGCTAGTAAGTTCTTGATATTGACTAATTCTTATTCTTGTGACTCCAGTTCCACATTCTGGCTGGGCCCATTATATTTATAAATATTCTTAGAGTTTTGAAGCCTTTCTATACAAGCCAATATTGCTTTTGTTTTTGCCATTTTTACTATGTCCTGTAATTTGCTAAAATAAGCAATAAATTCAGTGATGCATAAATACTTGCTCAATAATGAAGATTATATTGAAGAAATGGCTTTGAATCAATAGTTGGTGTGTTTAGAATCACTTATTGGGGTGGTGGTTTGAGCTAGGGGTGTGTAGTCAATGAAAGATTAATAAATGAACACCTGGAGCACACACCTACCCTCCACCTCCTCCTCCTACACCACTCCTCTTCTCCCTCTTCAATCTCTGCACCAATATGGTCGATACTCTGGATATATGTAGTGGCATACTGGACGATTCGGATGAGCCCACATACATCCAATTTGATGGGTGCCTTGGCATTATCGACCTCCATTTGTGCGCTGAGCACACATCTACCCTCCTCCTCCTCCTCCCATACCACTCCTCTTCTCCCTCTTCGATTGCTGCGCCGATACAGTTTATACTCGGGATATATGTAGTGGCATACTGGACTATTCGGATGAGCCTACATATGTCCGATTTGACAGACGCCTTGGCATTCTGGACCTCCATTTGTGCGCTGAGCACACATCTACCCCCCTCCTCCTCCTCCCACACCACTCCTCTTCTCCTTCTTTGATCCCTGAGCCGATACGGTCGATACTTGGGCTATAGGTAGTGGGATATTGGACGATTCTGATGAGCCTACATACGTACGATTTGAAGCCCACCTTGGTATTCTGTGCCTCCATTTGTGCTCTGAGCACATACCTACCCTCCTCCTTCTCCTCCCACACCACTCCTCTTTTCCCTCTTCAATACCTGCACTGATACAGTTGATACTTGGGCTATACATAGTGGGATATTGGATGATTCAAATGAGTCTACATATGTATGATTTGATGGCTGCCTTGGTGATCTGCACCTTCATTTGCACTCTGAGCACACACCCACCCCTGTACTGATACTCATCGCTTAGACTACTTGTAAGGCTGAACAATTATTCATCATGTATAGCTGTTCTTGAACTGTTCCATATGTTTTTATTTCAATTAAAGGAAGAAAGTGTACGAAGGTTTAAAGAAGCACTTAACAAACATAATCAATCCCGACAGAGTAAATGAAAACTGTTTCTTTGGGAAATGTCATGTGAAGAGCAGGAGAGGGTGCAATTAATAATCTGTTGCTAAGGATGAGTGTGCATCAGCTTCTGGGAACACATGTATCACCATGCTTAGAAACAGACTCTCATTATGCTTAATAATAATGGGCTGCCACTATAACTACAGTGATGTGTACATAACTATTCCACTGTAATTACAGTGGAATTATGCATAAAAATCACCATATGGCCTGTATAATTGATATTAAATAGTAAATAGCATTCTGTAAGTTAGCATCACATGATGCATATGATAATCAAGATGCTCCCCTGATAACTGAACTGAAGCACAACCCCTTCTCCCCTCACCAACCTCTTATTATCATGTCCTCAAAGAGAAAGCAGACAAAAAGTCATGATGGGCCAAAAAAGAAGTGACCTGCTGTATCTACCTCTTGGATAGAATTCCCTTCACCTTCTAATGACAATCCCACTTCTACAAAAACTACTAATATGAAAGAAAAAAAGAAGATTGAAGCTACTTCCACAGTTTATTCATCTTCAATGTCTCATATATGTGTATCTACCACTTTGAAGAAGAAAAAGGATCATATAGGGTTTAAACAGTCTGTCAACAAAGTTGATGAAGATCATAAATCTACATTCAAGTCAAGCATTGCAAATGAGTTCATGACTGAAGACTCATTCAGCACAGCAACTGATTTCATTGATGATCATGAAGATAATAACTCTAATAGAGGATATCAATATGAAGCAAGAAATACTACAGCAGTATGTAATGTATTCTTATCTAATTGCACATATTACTCATATAAGTGACATTACAGGCAAAGCTGAATCATTTTTTGCCACATAGAGCAGAATATCTTGATGAGCTTCTTCACCATGATGGGACAGGTGATTTCTCAGATGATAGCTGCATTACTTGCAATGTTCATAATGCACTATTCTGGTGTATTGACTGTTCCAGCTGGAAAGGTCTTCAATGTCAAAATTGTGTTTTAAGTGATCACAAGTATTTACCTTTACATCATATTGAGGTATAATTTCAGCTATCTTATATCTATACATATTTAATGTTTGATAGACTTGGGCAGGAACTCACTTCAACAAAATTCTGCTTAAAGCACTAGATCTTCATGTTCAACTTGGGCATTCTGGAAATACATGTCCTTTTCCAGAACCTGCATCAACAAACTTCTTGGTTTTTGATATTAATGGCATACACCCAGTGACAGTAAATTTCTGTAACTGTACAATTGCTAATCCAAAGCATATTCAGCTGATGTGGGCAAAGTAGTTCCCTACAACAATAACATGACCTCAGACAGCATTCACTTTTGACTGTCTTGACTACTTTCATAAGCTTTCATTACAAAGCAAGATTACTGCTTATGATTTTTACCATATTTTTCGACAAAGATCTGATGAACACCAGCTAGGTCCTCGATTTGTAAGTATTAGCAATTATTAAATAATTATTGTCTGAGTCAATTTAATAGAATTGATACAATGAGTTTCAATATGTATTTCACATTTGGAGAAACCTGCATGCTCTAAAGAGAAGAGGACATGGACATGACCCAGCAGGTCTTGATGTCACCTCACCAGGAGAACTTACAGTTGAATGCCCTGCATGTCCACATCCCAGTTGAAACCTTCCAGATGATTGGCAGCTAAGAGAAGCATTTATGTGAGAAGTTTGTATACATATATACATTGCTAAAATTCATTAAATATTTTAAGGTTTTTGTACACTCTTTATATTGCAATTTATGCTAACTTCACACTGAAAATGAACTTTTATTTATCTCATACACAACAATTATTCAGATATTGTAATATGGATTTCATATTCCTTTCAGCAATCAAGGGATTACAAGTGCCTATAATATTGGTTACTTATGATATAGGTTGCCAATGGTCTAAAAATCTTTATAAGCACATTACCAATATGCCTTCTGACCTAAAGATCTCTCAAAATACTACTATTGAAGTTGGTGTTCCCAGCTGGCACATTAATGCTCATGGTGATGCATGCAGAAATAACTTTAGGTTAATGCATATGCCTGGAGCTGGATGAACCTGTGGAGAAGAAGTTGAAACAAGTTGGGCAAATACCAATCCACTTGCTGCTAGTTTGCATGAAATGAGTGGTGCAAATAGACATGAGACTCTTGATGATCATTGGAGTGCATGGAACTTCCATAAAAGTGTTGGATTCCATAAGTAATCTGTAATATATATATAAATAATATATTTAATAGAGTAACATTTAGGTTTACTCTTTACAAAGAAATTTGAAGATGCATATGCTATGGTAGCAACACATAGTGATATTTTTGAAAAATTTACAGCTACATTCCCAGAGTCTACTATTAGGAAATGGGAAAGTATAATTATAGCATGGGAGAAAGACAAGAAAAATCCTAATCCATATGAGGATTAACAATCTCATCAGTGCTACTTCATATATAATGGACATATAATTTAAAATCTGTAATTATAGATGCCACTCTTCAAGATGTCAGATTGGAACTATTGAAAGAGGATATGGTTAAAAAGAGTCAACTAAAGTCCCATAAAACATCAGATGTCTCATTTCTGATCACAGGATTTGATCTTGAATATCAACAGTATGCAATTTTCAATATTTAACAAATTGTTCTAACATGACTATGGCAGACAGCAATTGAGAAATGAAGTAATGAAAACAAGTCTTCAACTAGCAAATTTTGAAGAAAAGTGTCTTGCACTTTTGAGAAAAATAGAAAATTGGAGAGAGATGCAAGAAATTATTATGCCTTCCATTGCTTCTCAAGTTGATCTAAATTTTGAAAATGAAGAATCTGAGTGGATCAATCTCTATCTTCCATCATCATTGCCTTCTGATATACATTAAGAATTCTCTATTGAATTGCTACTAAGTAAAGAAAAATGTCTTCAAATTGCCCAGGCAGATGATGCATTAGCTGAAATTAGGTGACATAGAAGAATAATTAAAGGCTTATGGCAATTCAAGAAACATAATATTTCAGGAACAGGAAATAGAGCAAACACTAGAATGTTTTCATTATATGAGCAGTTTTTTAAAAAGACAGAAAGTGCTGCCCAAAGATATTGGAATGCATATGTAGCTTTAAAAAATATTGATCCTGATGGTGACTGGAACATGCACTTGAAGGAGCTGAAAGCAGAGGATATTAGGGGGCCTGGTCAGGATGATGATGAAACAATATCAAAAGGACATTACATACCATCATGGATATGGCTTACTCCATGGAAGGATAGTTCTGAAACATTTGGGGATGATGAAGAGAGTGTACATGAAAGTTTGAGATCAGAGTGGGCAAAGGCAAAAGCTAGAAAAGATAGATGGTATGAAGAAACACTTATAATTCAGGAGGAAATGTGCAGGGTCATAAAATTCTGTGAATGGCAATCAAGATGGTGGCTTAATAAAGCAAAAGAAAGAGTGGTTTCAGACTTATCTACTCAACTAGGATTGGAGGCTTATGCATACAAGCAATCAAAATTCAGTAAACAATTGGCAGAAAGTTGTGCACAAACATGATTACCTGTATTGAATAAAAGGGGCATTGTACCAGAATGGAAAAATGACTACACATTGGAAGAAGAAAGACAGGAGAATGAAGGAAATGATATTTATCAAATAATGGTAAAGAATCTGACAATTCAGGAGGAAAGCAATGCAGAAGAAGGTGGAAGCAGTAATATAGAAGAGATAGAATATGATGAATGGTAAATAAAAGGAATATTGTGGAAATATTACTGAGAATTACATAAATAAAAGTGTATTAACCATGTAAAGCAAGATGATACTAGGAGTAAAATAACATGAAGCAAAAATGAAAACATGAAGTGTGGAATGCAGCTATATGAAGCAACAATACAAATATGAAGCTCAGACTGTGATAATATAAAGTAACAGTTGAAACATAAAGCCATCATGAAGCTTGAACTGCAATACCATGAAGCAACAGTACAATTATGAAGCTCAGTGCAACTACATGACACTATCATGAAGCTTGAACTGTAACATTATAAAGCAATAGTACAATTATGAAGCTTAGAGTGCAACCACATGAAGCCATCATGAAGCTCAAACTGTAACACTATGAAGCAACAGTACAAACATGAAGCTCAGAGTGCAACTACATGAAGCCATCATGAAGCCCAAACTGTAACACCATGAAGCAACAGTACAATCATGAAGCTCAGAGTGCAACTACATGAAGCCATCATGAAGCTCAAACTGTAACACCATGAAGCAACAGTACAATCATGAAGCTCAGAGTGCAACCACATGAAGCTATTATGAAGCTCAAACTGTAACAATATAAAGCAACAGTACAATCATGAAGCTCAGAGTGCTGTAACAACATGAAGCAATAGTACAAACATGAAGCTCAGAGTACAACCACATGAAGCCATCATGAAGCTCAAACTGTAACACCATGAAGCAACAGTACAAACATGAAGCTCATATACTGCAAATACATGAAGCTGCTTCAAAAAAAAAACCCTGCACATCACCAAGCAAGCTTACTGCAGTTGCAGGTGGAAGCTTGACAAAATTTGTCAGTACTAGTGGGCATTTGCCATGAGTCTAAGTCCTCATGCCTTTTCCTATGATGCAATAACATATGACTTTGATATCTTATTATTAGAATAGACACATGCTTAGCTTGATCTCCGGCCTTACTGGTAATTATTTCCCACTGATGTCAAGAATAAACTCTGACCTCAGTGTTTCTATTCTTAGATGCTTTCCTACTTAGGCTAGTTATGTCCCTTATTAGTGCGAATTGTTCCCACGCTAGCTAATGGTCTGGGACCTCTACCTTAGCTACTAATTACAACCCAGATATATTATACCATTTGTAAGTAGTGCATAGAATATAGAAATAATGTTTTTATAGTAGGTAGAAGTACACTAGGTGTATTAAAAGTGTGACATGTGTGGGAAAATTGTGACATATTGGAAAATGTTGGGGAAAAAGTGTCACATATTATAGCCATCACACTTGCCACACTTTTTCCAACATGTCACATTTTTCCCACACATGTCACACATGTCACGCTTTTTCCCCAACATTTCCAACATGTCACACTTTCACACATGTGTGACAAGTTTGATGACTGTAGGAAACATGTTACAACTGTGACAATAGAGTCTAGGGACAGCTTAGGCACCACACTTTTTCAACTTGTCACACATTGTGACATGTGTAATAACTGTGGGAAACTATAGTGATCAGGTGGAATCTACATGGAGTCTCTAAGATGCAATCTTATTTTACACCAATAACTTATACAAATTAATTAATAGTCAGATAATAGTCAGGTGAAATTGTATCAATCAACTCTCAGATTAGTATCTGATACCAGATTGAATAAGAGTAAGCTAATAGTAAGGTGAGAGTAAGGTGAGACTAGCAATATTCTAATTTTGTATGTAATTATAATCTGACTATCAACTGACTCTCACCTGAGTCTCAACTAAGTCTCATCTTACTATCAATCAACTCTCTGATACTATCAACTGACTATCAACTGACTCTCCAATAGTCAGTTGAAACATGTGGCTAAGTGACAAGTTCTCCACTATTAGTGCTATTTAGTATACCCATGACAATCCATTTAATTTCAAGTGTAATAACCTGTGTGATATCATTTCACTGGACTCTCATTAGACTATTAGTGATAGTTGTTTGTTGAATAAGCAAGTTGTCAATACATTATTGGTGATCAATGTGACAAGGGAAAAAAGTGTGACATTTTGGAAAATGTTGGAAAAGCATGACATGTGTGACATGTTGGATAAAGCCTGACATGCTGGAAAAAGTTGGAAAAGCATGACATGTTGGAAAATATTGGAAAAAGTGTGACATGCTAGAAAAAGTTGGAAAAAGTGTGACATGTTGGAAAAAGTTGGAGAAAGTGTGATAAGTGTGATGGCTATGATACTGTGACAATTGTGACAACTAGTCAGGTTGTCTTGTCACACTTTTTCCAACATGCCACATGTGGGTTTCAACTGACTCTACAGGCATTTGCATAAAGAACTGCAGTCATCAATTTCACGATTATGTTTGGTTATATTTACTGATAGCTATAGCTGACCAAATTGTGATACAGCGCAGCAACACCTAGGCAAGTGCTCTTGCTAGAATCACTATAGTGCCCTGAATCACTTGATGCGCTATCTACTTGCCCAAGGTATTCTCCCCATCCATCCTTCATCCTCCTCTTTCTGTTTCTCTGCCTGGTCCTTATCTGGTGAGAGGTCTTAGAATATACATAAATTGACCCTACTGATTCACATTCTTGGAAACAATCAGGAGAATATCATGTACCTTGAAACAACCAAGACTCAATGCACTGGAGCGTTGAACACTGTTCTACATCTTTTCCAGACCACATTGAAGAATTTTTTCGGTGGAAACAGTGGGTATAGTGGATATCTGTATATATTTAAACAGGTGTGCCCCATGCCTTTGCTCATCTCATTCTGTTCTCACATGTCTGATTCACATGCTCCAACATTTACATCTGACATACCAACTGTATCTATTCAACCCAGCACTACAGAAACAATACCACAAGTTCTGCCTCGCCCTGACTATACAAGACTTGCTCTGACTCAGGACGATGTTTTTACACCTGGCCCTTGCCCCTCAGAAGTTTGGTTGAAGAACCCTGGATGGATTGGTATGTTTATAGTCGAATTTTGATACCTACCCCTTATTATGTGCACTACTAGATGGTGCCAGGGATCCGCCTGGGTTTTATCATTCTCATCAAGAAATCAAAGATATGCTATGTTATTATAATCCTGGTCACCCTCATCTCCAGGCTTCGAGACCACAGCTCCCCTCATGTTCTCAGGCACCCCCACCATCATATTCAAGTGGTGTTCCATCCATCGCAACATCTGACAACAATGATGATGACATTGCTATATTGGCAGTTTCAGATCCAGCTGGTGAGTTCACATCGAAATATCATTGAATATGAAATATTAACTTGATATATACAGGTATTGATGCTATTAGCCACCAAGTTATAGCCACAATGGTTTATATGTCTGTCGAGAAGGCAAACCCTGCTACCTGCTCTCAGTCCACTGCAAAAAAGTTCAAGAGCTCGAAATTCGGCTACATTGATCTGAATGGTATTGACCACTGCAAGTTTGTAAACAAATTTCTCAAGCTTCACAATTTGGCTGGTGACTATAGTCCTGGCATGCACAATGGTCCATCATTTAAGCTTTCATGGACTGGTTCTGCATATGTTAAAGTCTTTTTTCTTCTTTATTCCTATTAATTCATACACTGTTTTAGTGGAGGGAAGAGTGGTGCTATTACAATTGATACCGACATTAACTTCAATCTCACCCTTTGTTCTTTGCTCAAAAAGAACAAGAGTAAATGTCACATAACAGTGGAGTTTGACATTAATTCAATGAATGGATTCCACATTACAAACAAATGGGTATGTCATTTATCATTGGGGTCATGTTTCTGACATGACCTGTGTCCTGCAGGCACTCACGTTTGATGATAATGAAGATGATGCAGAGTTATCATATGGTACTAAGGTATGAATGTCCTTGTGTACTGTGTGATGTGCAAAGCTCAAAATATTTATAAGGTTCCTTGGTTGGATGGATACACAGCGCATGAGCTACTACAAGGCAAGATTGTACTTGAGTTAAAAAAGAAATGGACCTGTGAATGACACCAAGGTGAGCATGGTGAGATTGGATACTGCTATATTGATGCAACAGGATCCCATCTCGGCCTTAATCACCGTAAGCTGTCACTTTGGGCAGCCACTATTGTATGTTCACTATTTTTATCTCATTGTTCACGTGCTGAAGTTATAATTAGGCTGCACAAGATGCCACAAAGCATGAGCCTCCCAATACTGTTGACTTTGATGGGCTTCGTGATGGTTGTATGTCCACTTCAAAACCTCGTGGATGCACAGGACCAAGATCAGGAGCTGTGGAGAACTTGTCTAATGATGTGATGGGTCTCACTATGGCTGCTATCATGCCTATTCTCGCAAGTTTGGTTCCTAAACCCACACCCACGGATCCTCCAACCACTCCTATTCAGCATAATCACCCTTCTACATCTCATACGCCCTCTCACCATGTGCATCTCTTGCCGCTCTTCTCTCCAATTCCTACTAAGGCTGGAGCAGTTCATGCATGCCTCAATGACTTCTTCAATGTGAAAGGTATTGATCTACAGCATCAAGAGTCTTTGATGGTAGATGTGGAATTTACACCAGAGAACATTCCATCCATTTTACCTTTACAAATTAGTGAGATTCTTCACATTAAAGAGGGGGTAGCTTGGATGCTCCAAGCATTTGTACTTGAATGGAATGAGCGACTGGAGGCCAAGAGGCAAATCGAGTTTTAATTCAAAGTACTTAGCATTCTAGTCTCATTACAACTCATTTCCATTTCCATCTTCAGTTACATATAATATCAACTTAATACTACCTGAATCCCTACTCCTTATGTATAGCCACAGTTAAAAATCCATCCCTCTGCATCTTCTACTGTTATGGACATAGCTGCCTGATGTATAAGCCAAGGTTGTGACTCTGGGTGAGTTGCTTGAACTTCATGGTGCCATAGCCAAGCTTTTATAGCTGAAAAGGCTTGTTCAATCAGATTGAAGTCAGGGGAATATGGAGGTAAATGTATAAGTTTAGCATCTATAATATATTGGAACTTTTGAGCACTGTAAAACACCACAACTTTAAGTGTAAGACTTACTGCATTCATCTTCAATTATGAATCTAATCTCTTTGTCATGGTGAATAGCACAGTTGTCTAATACTACTACACTCCTGGGACCAGGATAAGGAGTTAGTTTAGGTACCTTTATATGTTGCAAATGAGAAGTTGCATTAAATAATAGTATATAGAAGGGGAGAGTGTACATAATAGCTGAGTGTGAATGAAGTCAACAAAATGTTGCTTGTTTACAGAGCCTTCGAAGATATCCAGTGCTATAATCCCATCACATGACAATGCAGGAAGAATTGAATAACACTGGCCATGAATGAATGCTGCTCTATGTACACATGCCTGACCTAATGCACTCCAACCTGTACTCTGCTGATTTGTGTGATCATCAACAGCAGCTTCATCTATCCAGACTATATACTCCATTGGTATCTGTCTGTTTACAGCCTGCCAAGTAGCACGTAGCTGTTCATTTCGTTCAAGTGCAGATACAGCAACATTTTTGTGAGATATTGCAAGACAACGAAGAGCACGTGAAATTGTTGAAATAGATGCTTCAACACCACATACTGACATGAGTTTTTCCTGTAGTTCATCAAGATAAATGGAGGGATTTGCAGTGATAAGTGTGGCAATGTAGCTTGTATCCCCCATATCAAGAGCTTGTGTTCTGCCTTTACTGCAAGCATATGGATTTGAAATCTGTCCAAATTCATGGTGAAGTTGAAGAACATTATAGATGGTATGCTCTGAGCATCCTGCAATTACACTTATTTCCAGGGCAGTCTTGTTCAGCTCGTATTGCCAGTAGATGATACGCTCTCGGAGCTCTGGTGAGAGATGGGGGGACATCAGGGGACACTGAGTAGGCATGCCGCATTGATCAAATTTAATTAGATGGCCCCAGTTGTCAGTTTGATACCCTCAAGTCTCAACAATCTCTCATCAGTCTTGAACTGCCGAATACTGTGACTGTGACTATTTGGCAACTGTTTGGTCATGGAATATACATGAACAAACATATTTTCGACAGATCAGCACTGCAGTTTCCAATGCAAAGGCCTGTAATGAGACTCTCAGTTCAGACATGTGTGGGAGTGATACATACAGTATATAGTCTTCCACATGTAGTATTAGTCTTCAGTATTCATATTGAATCTGTCCCACTACTTCCTACTCTTAAGTCTGAAACCTGCTCTGGGTTTTCCTTCAGGTTTCTCTCTTGCTGCTTAGTGTAGCAGTGAAGCCTCTCTCGTGTGCTTTCAAATGTTCCCTCCTTCTTGTTACACTTCTTCCATCTCAACCCTGCCAGAGTACCTCTTTTTCACATGACCCTTCTATTTATATCTTTTCACTTACTCATCCCTTTCTATTTATAACTACATACTTACTCATCATTCCCGACCCTGCTCCTCTGGTTTGTCATACTACAAGCACAGACATCTCTTATCTCCCTGGACTTGCTTACTGATACTGCTGCACATTTATTTATAGACCTCTGCTGAGTCATGGCAAGTCATGGACTTTATTTATAGTAGCATACCTTCTGTGAATGGACCATGCTTCTTTTGTATAAATAGCTCATGTATTTTGATCAAGCTTCTTCAGCTTGATCTTAGTTAGCTATCATCCAATATAGCTGGCTAATCGCCTCTATCCTCTTTGAGACCACCTCAGACCCAGAACACTGCTACTTCCTCAGATCACATCTCAAGCATTGCTGTGAGATCGCCACAAGTCCATTTGTGTATAACTCTACATTATAACAGTTTAGGCTTCAACTTCATCATACAACTTACAAGTGTAGTGACAAGTCACATGATTATTATATCACAAGACCAAGAAGACATCACAAGACCAGCTCGGATCGTAACACTTCTGGGATGCTCTCATCATGAAATACAAACCATCCCCAGAAGATATCCAGGCAGTGCAGCATATATGCTGAAGCCACAGTTCATTCCCACACTCCCACTCTACATTCCTGTACCTGTACTCACTTCAGGTTTTTGTTATAGTTCTCCCATGCCTTCTGGGCATCTTTGCATTTGTTCCCACAGGAAGTAATTAGTATGTAACATGTATAAAGGGCATCAAGTGGGGAGTGGTGCTGGCAGAGAGACTTGGTAGTAGATATTCTTTGAGGACAATCATGTGAGGGGCATGGTGTACTCTACTTTGAGCATTTTGACAAAGAAGGATCAATATATGATATTGATTATGCTGCATCTTTTTCACCATCCTCAAGACCTAACAATGGAAAAGATCTGGTTAGTTGATTATCATTTTATTTCATTGTTTTAATGAAGTGTTGCATTGGTATATTTGTTACTTTTACCATGAGCTATGTATGACCTCTGGCATGAATCAAGGTATTGGTAAATGAATATAATTATTCTTTCATTGTCTAGCTTGTTACCTCTTCCAGAGTTAAATTAATAATCATAGTGGTTAGGTAGATCTACATTTTGCTGTTTCTCTGAATGGTGCTCACCAACTTGTGCTAATACATTATATCTTTCCTATTGTGTTAGTTTATAATTCATCTGATATGACATATTTTGTGA
Source organism: Cyathus striatus (assembly GCA_025738555.1). Lineage (NCBI taxonomy): Eukaryota > Fungi > Basidiomycota > Agaricomycetes > Agaricales > Nidulariaceae > Cyathus > Cyathus striatus. Next base: position 597,171 of record JAOVFP010000007.1, read on the forward strand.
ACATGTTTTCAGTTGCCATTATTATGAGTGTAGGTAGTAGTTTAACACATGACTATCTGTTCTTTCACTTACTTATGATGTCATTACATATCAAATTACTATGTAACACACAACAAACTATTACAATTCAGATAAAACAATGAAACATATAGTGAACAAAAGATTTACAGGGAAGTTTAAAATTGTAACACAGCTGTAATTATTTAGTTATAATGGTGTACTACAATGTAGATAAAAAATGAAGCAACCAGCCCCATAATAATGTGATGAATGAAAAAAATATCAAAATACTTCTCTGTTTCATCCTCTGTCAATAAAGAGCAAACAATTGAAGTTTCTTTTTTCTTGATAGATGACAAATGATGGTCATTATTTTCTGAATGCTCATGCTCTTTGTCTTCTTTAATAGGATCAGTAACTGCCAATTCATTTTCTACTATTACAGTATCAGAACTATCTGATAAATGATCAATGGGAAGATCAAGATGTCTGAGAAGTGTTGGAGAGCCAGTTTTACATTGAGCCCAATCAGGTCCATGAACAAAATTTGTGAAATCAACTTGACACAAGTTGTAATTTGGGAATATTTGATCAGTATCAGGACTACACAACTGTTTCCTGCTATTGAAAGGAACCCAAAATAGTGTATTTCCACTGCTATCTTTCACCCACCCATCTGAATTGCAAGATGAAAAAATTTGTGTGCCTCCAAGTGAATGAAGTTTGTTGTAGTGATTTAAGGTGAGGTCTACATTCCATGTATGCAATATATTACCCTGTGAGCTGTGGACCACTTGTGTTGCATGAGGAGGAAATGCCACTGATGTCACTGAAAGACTGTGGCCTTCAAATGGTCTAGCAATGGTTTTTCCACTCTCTACATTCCACACTCTGACAGTTTGATCAGATGAGCCAGACATCACTTGTGTTCCATCAGAAGAAAATGCCACTGATGTCACACCACAGCTGTGGCCTTTAAATGGTCCAGCAATGGTTTTTCCACTCACCACATTCCACACTCTGACAGTTTGATCAGATGAGCCAGACACCACTTGTGTTCCATCAGGAGAAAATGCCACTGATGTCACCCAATCACTGTGGCCTTCAAATGGTCCACCAATGGTTTTTCCACTCTCAACATTCCACACTCTGACTGTTTGATCATATGAGCCAGATACCACTTGTGTTCCATCAGGAGAAAATGCTACTGATGTCACCCAATGACTGTGGCCTTCAAATGGTCCAGCAAAGGTTTTTCCACTCTTCACATTCCACACTCTCACAGTTTTATCATATGAGCTAGACACCACTTGTGTTCCATCAGAAGAAAATGCCACTGATCTCACTGAATAACTGTGGCCTTCAAAAGGTCCAGCAATTGTTCTTCCACTCTCTACATTCCACACTCTGATAGTTTCATCACCTGAACCAGACACCACTTGTGTTCCATCAGGAGAAAATGCCACTGATGTCACATAATCACTGTGGCCTTCAAATGGTCTAGCAATGCTTTTTCCACTCTCCACATTCCACACTCTGATAGTCCTATCATATGAGCCAGACACCACTTGTGTTCCATCAGGAGAATATGCCACTGATGTTACATAATCACTGTGGCCTTCAAATGGTCTAGCAATGCTTTTTCCACTCTCAATATTCCACACTCTGACAGTTTGATCACCTGAGCCAGATACCACTTGTGTTCCATCAGAAGAAAATGCTACTGATGTTACCAAATGACTGTGGCCTTCAAATGGTCCAGCAATTGTTTTTCCACATTCCACATTCCACACTCTGATAGTTTGATCACCTGATCCAGACACCACTTGTGTTCCATCAGGAGAAAATGCCACTGATGTCACCCAATTACTGTGGCCTTCAAATAGTCCAGCAATTGTTTTTCCACTCTCCACATTCCACACTCTGACAGTTTGATCACCTGAGCCAGATACCACTTGTGTTCCATCAGGAGAAAATGCCACTGATGTCACTGAAAGACTGTGGCCTTCAAATGGTCCAGCAATTGTCTTTCCACTCTCCACATTCCACACTCTGACAGTTTGATCATCTGAGCCAGACACCACTTGTGTTCCATCAGAAGAAAATGCCACTGATGTCACTGAAAGACTGTGGCCTTCATAAGGTCCAGCAATTGTTCTTCCACTCTCAACATTCCACACTCTGACAGTTTGATCATATGATCCAGACACCACTTGTGTTCCATCAGGAGAAAATGTCACTGATGTCACTTCACCACTGTGGCCTTCAAATGGTCTAGCAATAGTTTTTCCACTCTCTACATTCCACACTCTGACAGTTTGATCAGATGAGCCAGACACCACTTGTGTTCCATCAGGAGAAAATGCCACTGATGTTACATAATCACTGTGGCCTTCAAATGGTCCACCAATGGTTTTTCCACTCTCTACATTCCACACTCTGACAGTTTTATCACCTGAGCCAGACACCACTTGTGTTCCATCAGGAGAAAATGCCACTGATTTCACCCAATTACTATGGCCTTCAAATGGTCCAGCAATTGTCTTTTCACTCTCCACATTCCACACTCTAACAGTTTTATCAGATGAGCCAAATACAATATCTTTTCCATTAGAAGAATATGCAACACTAGCCACAGATGATTCTGTGTAGTGTACTCTATACATAGTTGAGTTCCAGACTCTGTCTCTCCCTTTTCTTATTGCAAGTATATGCTGAAAGAAAGGTGAAAAGTGTTTAACAATCAAAGAATTCTCAGGTGCAAATGATAACACTAATATATATATATATGATATACTTGTTGTAATAGGAATGTAAAAATTTGCAATAAGATTAATACCATCTTCAATGAAATTGAGTTGGTTCAACTCCATCTATAAGACATTTAGTTTTCTATTTATTATAACTAGTTGACCATGTACCTTTGTACATGATGTTAATCTTCTCATCATTTCTTGTGCTGTCTGTATTTCTTTTAATATACTCATGACCTCTAACCAGTATAGGAACTTGCAATATAAGAACACATTTAATTCTTTTATCATAGAGATATGATCAAATTCTTCATTTTCAATAATATCAATATAATGCATGTTCCAATATTTGCAACAGTATTTAAGATGTGTTGGTATATGCTGGTTAATTATTTGTGATACATTTTCAATGTCTTTTTTTGCTATATAGGATGATTTGATTTTGCAGATATTAAATTTCAGTTTACTATTGAGAATTTTGAAAACCATTTTGGTCATTCTTTGTTCATGCTCATTTCTATTAATTTCTAATGTTATATTATTTAATCCTCCTGCTAAAAATTCAACAAATGATAAATGATGAAATGCCACATTATTATCATTTATTGAAATGACAGGTTGAAGATAATGTAATATTCTTAGAACTTCATTTGCAATGTCAGTCTTATTACCACTAATATCTAAGAAGTCTTTAATATCATATTTTCTCAGTTGTGATTTTGCAAATAATACTGTTCCCAATACTTGTCTAACAATTTCCTTCCTGTGTTCAGTCCATTTACCAAATGATGCTTGAAGTATTTGGTAATAGAGAATATCAGCCCCACTGCCTATCTGTCCTAATAGAACTTGCTGAAGCTTTTCAGTTGGTGAAGGCTGTTCATCATTCTCTGAATTCATTGTGATATATTTGACTGCAGTGGATGCCCAGATAAATAATCCACCAGCTTTTTTGGACATATACTGTATCTCTTCCTCTATTGAGCTAAATTGTAATTCATTTTTAAAAATTTCAAAACTCTGTTTCAAAAATAAACTTATATCTTGGTTTATCTCTAAATCAAGTTGGGAATTGGTTTCCAATTTAACAATCTTGCAACAGGTCTCATTCTCCATTGTGTCAGGTAGAGAACCAGCCCTTCCAGTCAGAATGAGCTTATAATTTTTAGGAAGTCCCATCCAATCTTGTAATGTCTTTTTCAAAGATATGAGTTGTTCAGATAATTTGCATTCATCTAGTGCATCAATAACAAATGCAGGAGGATTATCTTTCAATTGGTCCTTGCAAGACTTCAATGGATCAGTAATCAAGTGTTTGAAATGCCACTCAATTCTCCCAAGCTGGAAGGTATTATTAAGCAGTTCTGTGATTTTCTCTTTAAGAATTGAATACTTTGAATTAGATGATAAATCTGCAGCTATAGTTCTCCACACCACAGTGGCATCACTCAGGCTTTCATCATCCCTCTTGAAGAAGTGATATCCTCCAAGTCTATTATTAAATTCATTGGAGCTAAGAGTTTCAACTAAAGTAGAGGCAATTGCAGATTTTCCTGAGCCAGGACTACCAGTAATCCACATTATATTTGGAGTGGCCTTATCTATAATTGAAATTATTAACTATTTTATGAATGCACATATGTATGAACATACCAAAATCATTCAACCAGTTATAAATACCATTCAGAATAGTAACTCTAGTTCCTTCCATACAGGGAGATGGACAATGCAAGTTATGATCAACAGGCTTCAATAACTTCAGTTTTTCAGAGATTTCATCATTTTTCATATTGTAATAATTGTTTTGATCATGACCAATAGCATTCTGTTGACCACCTAGAACATTGACATGACTTGCACCGGCAAACATTTGACCATTGGATTTGGTTTGAGCCATTTTAAATGTAGGGAACTCAATGTTGAGCTTGTATGCTGTTGAACACTCAAGCAATAAGGTGTTTGAGAAGAAGGAAGGAGGAATGAAAGTTGATGCGGACGAGCTATATAGTATATCACAATGCAGTTGACATGGTTACTAAACGTGTACCGAGTCATATCATCAGAATGATCAATTATTATTACTGAAGATTCATTCTCGTTCTATGTATAGAGCCCGACAACGCATAAATTACAGGCGCTAACATCACACATAATAATTTACACGTCTTCAATATGATGACATCAAGATCAGGAAGAAAAATCTAGTGACTATTCCCGTTCTTACCATAATACTTACTAATGAGTACGAGTTAGGCAATCTACAGGATCTTGATGAACTCATCGATCTACTTCTGTTATTACACGTGCACCTTATCACCATCTCACATCTCCTTCGGTTATTTTTCCATTCCCATCGCGCAAGTATATCATGAAAACTAAGTTTGCCCCGCAACGAATTATGTGACATTGAAATGCCTTAATGCAAAGGCCTGAACGTAATGTGTATAAACGAGGACGAAACCATGCAAACCATCTTAATACGTGGCTTATAGTATTGCAATAAATGTATTTGTGCTAATGAATGTCAATGCTCCATACCGAGTCTTGTAATTTTAAGCATACCACCTAATTTGTTTTAAGCAATCTAACAATTTCTGGAAAAAAAAAACATTAAATCAAGATCTCTTTGAATACTCATTACTGCGAGGGGATCTTGATAAATCGTTATATATTCTGTTCCAACGCATACATGACCAGTAATTTACAGTACTTACACTAAGTATTACGCACCAATATATATACTTACAATACTGGAAACAGTTAGTAGCACGGCATAGTAAATAAAACATCACTTACTGGTTCATGCCACTTACCTTTATCTAAAATGTGACTTCAACACATTTCTTAAGCCACGCCGTTCGCAAACTCATCGCCCTTTTATACATACAGGACGCCAGTCTTAGTCAGCATCCACCGGATCCTGCGCAGTCTCGGCAGATGTTCGCGTTCAATTCCAGAACCAAGCTCAAGCTCCATCTCGACTACCCTGGACTTGGCCTACGTTGGTCTATGATCGTTTGCGCCACAGACCAGTGCACCCAGACCTGCCATACCCTCGGCGTGATATCTCTTAAGTCTAGCAGCCCTCCCTGTCGAAGTAACCAAAAAAAAATTAATGTACAATGGCTGCTCTTTGCGGAAAACATATTATATAATATTATATAGAGAGTACGGTCTTGAAGCTTAGGCTACATAATACATTGCAATGAAATTAGGACTTTCATGACATAAGTACCTCATTTCCTATCACTTCTTCCGAACTAACGCCAAAAATATCAAAATATTAGTGGATATGGAAGGATGAAAGCGGAGATATGATATGAACCCCTATGAAATTATGACCGATGAACAGGCATGCCCTTCCCCGAACGTTAGCACGAGCTCGATACGGCCCGGGTAAGTATAGATGGATATGATAATTGAAGAATGAGCGAGGAAATTAGAATCAGTTGACTGGGAAATGAGAGGAATGCATTCGATGCTGTACGTTTCCGTGTTCTTACTTCGCACGTATGATACTCACTCCTTGAAATTGCGGAAAGAAAGCTGGTGCTGTACTGCATGTACTTACTACCATACCACCAGCTTATCCGATTTCGTATGATTCTAGGCCATATGTATGCGACAAAATTGTGAAGCAAGGAAGCGGAGACGTGAACGAAGACAGTGAACGACGACGTAGTCTCCTTCCACCTCACCTGGCTGCTTCACGTTTCCCGTTGGTTAAGACACAACTTCTTCGTTAGTACAGTAGTCTGAATATGACAGAGGATGCCGCCGTTAATATTCGATTACACTATCCTCATCTCACTGTGCTCCGTTCTCATTGTTGATACGCGTGTCCTCATTTAAAACTTACCCCGACGCGCCATAAATGGCCCTTCATTTTACGAACTGAAGCCTCCCAACGTTCAATATTTCAATCCGTGACGTCCGCCGTTCGCTACTAGTACGGGCATGAACAAGTGGTTGAACTCGAAAAATGCAATTCTGTACCTTTCGTTGCAGTCGCATTGAAGTTAGCACTTGAAATTGTATACTTATGAGGGGATGAAGGCAAACTAGCGGCTAAAACGGTATACTTACCTCAATTTACTTTCTTTATCTATCAGGTCGTGCGGCTTGAGTGCGTTTCTAGTCGCTTCCAAGTCCAGAGTGGGCATGCGCTGTGTACAAATAAAATGTTGGTTTATCGGTAATTGTAGGATCGCCCGGTACTTACCTACATTTTGTCTCTCACCAGTGTCAGTGGTTCGAAGAAGGTCCGATTTGATCGACTTGATGTTTACGGACATCGATTAACCAGTGCCCTCTATTTCTGTGGGTATCGATGGTCCAGGAGGTTGGGTCTGTTAAAATTAGATCGTGTGTAGGAGCGCATAATAAGGAAGCAATGAGGACATCTAATCTTGATGTGAACGGTCCCAAGTTTCGGTTTTGGCGCTTGTCAAAGTTCATATTCATAGCTGTTATCGATGTAACATGCGCGTTCCCTTCGTGGTCGAGTGTACTCTCCTAGACGCACTCGATATGTTTGTGCGCGCTTCACTTTGCCAATTTGCCTGCCGTTGATAAGATAAGATAGACATCACATGATGTGTGTGAAATTCAAATTTCCAAACTTCCGAGTCCCGACGCTGTTTTGAACTCAACCTGGACCTTCACCATTCCGCTTGTACGACACGATTGACTCATATATGGCCCACTACTACTCGTTACACAATTTTGACCACATGGAGCGCTAATTCCCTTGGTTCCCTGAGTGACAGTCCCAAAGCTCGTCTTCCCATGTTGAAACACAAGACGCTCTTACACCATCCAATCCGAGTCGACAGCTGAATTCAGTGAGTCGTACAGGATGAATTGGACTATCACTACTTTACGCACATGACGGGTGTGTTCGCTTCCCTGCTTTCCCTCCTCCCTGCTGACGATTGAACCTACCTGAAGCACAGATAACCATTATCATCCAAGACCTTCATTTACGTCCTTTGCATCACGAGCCCTTCCATACACATCACCAAGACGACGAGCAGGCGGCTGCGTCCTCACCACGTACCGCGATTCACCCAGCGTCGGTTTCAACGCATTCACCGTCTCCGTTCTCTACGCCCATCGAAACGCCTTCCACTTCACAGAGAGCGTTTCGGCTACCTACTCCAGCGCTATTTCAGACCCATATCACGCGCCTACGATGAGCCCATGAAGAACTGAAAAAGGGAGCGAACCGTAGTAGAACTTCTAGTGTGTGGTGAAGGCTATCATTGTGTCCACGGGTGGTACGGCGGGTCCTGCTGGACCCAAGTTAGAGTGGAAGGGGGATAGAGTTGAGCGGAGAAGTGAGACGATGGTGGTCCCGCATAACGCATTTTTTCCTGGCTGACATCGTTCAGTACGTTCTGCACGTCACTCTTGAGGTTGGCGGTAACGATTCGCCTATCCAAGCAGATGCTTTTCAACCTCTTCATCAACTGCCGCTCACGTCTATCCTTCCTCGTCGATACAGGGCGACAACTGCAAAAACAACCACCCCGCGCGTCCGACACGAAGCACAAGACGGATTTGTACAGCGCATCGGATTCCTTGGCCTTACCGCGCGTACAGCCGGCGTATCCTCAGCCGTCTGATCTAAGGCTGCACCTGTGTCTTGTAAAGCCTACGCTTTCACGTTGAACGTTCGCGGAGTCTAGACCTATATCCGACGCCAACTGCGCTTCTTACTCCATCGCTACTATGACACCTGCGAAGAAGACTAGAGGGGCACTGGTGATGGTGCACGTGGGATCGTGGTGAAGTTTGTTAGACGTCGTTGTCTACGTTGATGTAACGTGGGCACTGGAGTTCGAGTTGGCTTGAAAAGAGGATGGGTAGCCGCGTCTAATCGCGTTGGAAAGGGTGTAGGGTGGTCCTGGGTTTCGTCTTGCCCGCTGGATGTGCGCGTTGTTCCGTTCACTTTGCCCGTCACTGACTGGGCAGACCTCAACGATACTTTATATGAAGCTATGGTAGTCTTCACTCCCCAAGCGCATGACTTATCGCAACGCTTCAGCGTCTCCGTTGCTTTCGCCCCCTTGGAGACCCAGGAAGACGCCTGCATTTGAAGTGAGGCGGAGAGAGGAAGAAGAGGCGGGACATTTGCCTTCGCTGCACGTGTCTCCTCCGACACCCGTATCGTCTCCGTTCAATATTCCTCTTGCAAAGCCACCGCGTTCACGATAATGGCGGAAGTTTGGATGGAGTGAAAGAGGGCAGAGGTTCATGGGCTGAGGACGGGAGCGAGGACGGTTCACAATGAAGCTGTGTGCTTTTCTTGTTCTCTCGGTTGGTTGCTCTGGAAGCGTATGTCGATATTGCGCCTATTCAGCGAGGTGTAATCATAATTTCTGAAGCTGATATCATCAATGCTCATGACTCCCCTTCCGTTCTCTACAACAACTTCGTTGCTCTCTCCTCCTCAAGGCCCACGAAGACGTCTGCGCAGGTAGCCGCCTATACTGAGGAGCTAAAGTACGGGGTGCGGGACTGGATAGCGTGTTCGGGTGCATGAGTTCATTTACGATGCTTCCGATACCTTCCCCGTTAGCCTCACTGCTTCCCAAACCCGCGACGAATCCATGTAGAAGATTGAAGGAAGCGTGTTTGGTGATGCCTGCTATTCTTGGTTGGAAGCTAGGAGATGCCAGGTCGATACGAGGTGCATAGATTCAGCCTCTAAGCACGTCAACGTAAAGCTGGGAGTGCATGTTTCGCATAACGCAGTTGTAGTGTCTTTGCCTCTTCCCGATTTCGTCGAAATGAGCTATTAACTCACTTATAGTCACTTCACAACGATCCCCCATCCTGTAGTCTTCCCTACTTCAACGACTATCCTGAATGGTGCCTATCATTTGTGAACGTAAACTCTACCAGCTAATATCCTTTGCGGTCGATAGACGTGGAAGAATGGTCTCTATCGTTCGATAGAGAGGAAGAACCAATTCGCTATGACTGTTTAACTTACGCTGGCCTTTCGAGCAAGGGTTATGGGATGATTTCTTGTCACAACACGTCTTCCTGCCTTCACGTCTGGCTTCCGCTCCTATAGGGATCAGGGAAGTGAGATTCTTCAATGAATCTATTACCGTGACGTGACCTAGCAGCACGCCCGCAGGATTGAGCTGAGGATGTAACGGGTCAGGGAGACAATGTATATCTGAAGCTTCCTTCTAACTGTAAATGTCTTATAGTAATCGACTTTCAAGCATAGCCTGTGCCCCCTGCTATTCTACGACTGGAGGAACTGTCTCTTCAATGCATACTACCCCTGCGCCGCTTCCAACATCGATACTATCACGTTTAAAACGCTCCTCCCAGTACTCGCTTCTTGACTTCAATCAGCCTCAGCCTATTATGTGGCGCCGTCCCCTCTCTCTGCACCTACAATGGTGTCCTGCGAAGGAGGGTGAGAGGGTCAAGGGTCTCGGTATACGCATAACCACAACCACAACCACTCTGCGTCCATGATCACAAAGATCACGATAAATACGCACGGACCCGCAAGTTCTTTTCACCGTGCATATATCAGATGTTACCTCCAGGCTGGTAGGTTCCGGCTTATAACTTCTATGGCTTCACGTTGATCATCCCCAGAGCCTAGACTCATCTCCATCTCCATCTCCTCTGCACACCATAGGATAAGATCTGCGAAGGTTGTTGCAAAAGGTTATGTGGTGGTGTGTGTAGGATCGTATCGGCGGAAGTTAAGTTTTGTTGTTTGAGTTGTAGCGGAATGAGGAGGGTGACTGGAGATTCGAGAATAAGGAAGACGTAATACTCAGAATCCTTCGCACACCGATGTTTGTCTTATTCTCTCTGCACATTGTATATTAAGTAGGCGACGACGTCACGTCTATCTAACTGGGCGTATCTTCTCCGACGCCGATGTTATCAACTCTTTGTAACTTCTACGGTCTCTGTCCCTCCGCGTAAGAAGGGGCCTGCACAATAGACAGCTACGCAGAGGAATGGAATGTGGGTGCGTGACAGCTATTCAAGGTTCTCCTTTTATCCTCTCCAATTCCTCTGGTCGTTTCGAGACTCGCACTGGGTGAGAGAAGCTAGTTTTTCGTTGGATGCTGCTTTCCCGTTCATTAACACACTGCTTCGTCTTCGATAGGTAGTCTGACACTGGCAGAGGATGCCGTCGTTAATGTTCGGTTACATTACCTCTTCATACTGCTCCGTCTTCAGTGTCGATTCGTGTGTCCTCATTTAAGGGCATTCAGAGTGTTCATAACTTCCTCCGTGTCTTAGCTGGACTTTGATTTTGCGAATTGCAATTTTCATGGGCCAAGGTCTGATTGTTGACATCCGCTAAGACGGGTCGTATACTGGTAGTCTATTATTTTGAATTCGAGGTATGCACAGGTAGTTGAACTCGACACCGGCAAGTACTTATGTACCTTTTGTTGTGGTATCAGTTAACCCGATAACGTGTATTTGGTGTTGAACTTTGGTCTATACCTGGTTGAAAGGCAGATTAGCGGCTTAAGCTAGCTTGGGCGATATACATACCTCGATTGAATTTAGATCGTGTAGATCGAGTGCAATTTTTGTTTCGTCCACGTGCAGAGTGCACTGTGAGCATGCACTTTGCACAAATGGAAAGTTAGTTTATACTAGCTAGTTATGGCAGGATCGCCCAGTACTTACATTTGGTCAACATTTGGTCTCTGACCAGTTACTAGTGTGAATGATTCGATGAAGGCCAAATTGGATCAACTTGGTGTTGGCAAGTATCGATTAACCAGCGCGTTCTATTTCCGTGGTTATCGATGATCAGGTGGGTTGGGTCAGTTGAAATTACATCGTGTGTAGCAAGTGTGTACTCGAGCGCATGACGAAAACATCGATGTGAAAAGTCCCAAGTTTCGGTTCAGGCGTTTGTGGAAGATCGTGTTCATGGCTGTTATCGATTTCATCTGCGCATAGTGGTGTCGGCGTTCGGTTGCGAACCGCGGTTCGAACGCGAACCAATACAGAACCGGACTTACGTTCGGTTTTAAGTTCGGTCACGTGCGTTGAACCGAACCTCATGTCCGGTTCTTGGTTCTTTGAGATGCTGTTTTTGCCGAACCTATTCGAACCCGTTCGAACCCGTTCGAACCTATAAATTTATTGTAGAAAAAATGGAAATATTTGTATGATTCAGATAATAATATAATGCAAAAGTAGTACTTCCGGCATGTGCAGTAGACCTGGATTACAACGGCACTGCCACAAGATTAGTCAGTGATGTAGATCAATACCATTGAAGGCTCGATCAATAGAACTAAGTAAGAACCGAAAGCCGCAAGCCCCGCAACCACACACTTCAAGCACCATGGAATTTATTTCTCGTTGTCTTGATGCTCGTAGCGTGTTTTGGTAACTCCAAGGCATTTCTTTGTCTCTTCTGTCAAGACTCTCAGCTCTATAACCCTCTGTTTGAACTTTGTGCAAGCTGTGCACTCCCGCTCCACTCTGCTTGAAAATGAAGGCTCAGAATCTGGAATCCGGAACTTGGAAATGATAGAACGATGGAAACGGAACAACAAACTTTTATGAAATGGCATAGCACTCGAGAGTGAAGGAACAAGTATTAAGTATGCAATGGTACACCTGATCTTCTAACCATGCAACTTAACTGCGCCAGCATGCAGTATGGTCTGCCTGAAGCCTTGGGACTTGAGAACTTTAAATACACACCACTCTGCACTCTACTTGAAGCCTTGGGACTTGGAACCCAGCGTCAGGACAACAGAACTACAATATCAAGCTTAAGACTTTAAACTTGGCACTCAGGAATGATGGAATCTATGCCAATTCTTGGTCCCTTGGATAGGCATTACTTAACGGGTCAGAATATGGAACAGAATAGACATCTTGGGGTGTGCGATGGCCTTGATGGTATATTTATGAAGCTAAGTAATTCCACTCAATTTTTTTACGGCTTTAAGGTGAACTCACTGACTCATTCTAGAGAAATTATTGTATAAATATGCGCCATTTGTGACGATCTATGCTATGGAGATGAAATCAAAGTTGGAAAAAATCTAGGAGGTCCAGTTCGGCGTTCGAACTTGTTTTGAACCTGAACCGGACCTCAATGAACCTGAACCTCAGGTCCAGTTCAAGGTTCAGCAAAAATGCCCGAACCGGACCTGAGGTTAGGTTCAAGTAGTGTTGCCACGGCTCGGCTGAAAGCCGCTAGCCGTTTAAGCCAAGCCGAAAATAAGCCGAGCCAAGCTGATTTCATGGCTTCAGGGCTCATTTGAGGGACGGCTAAGAATTTAGCGGCTCGCTGCAGCTAAAAGCCGGCTAAGCCAGCGGCTTATCTACCTATTTCTCACATTTTATATGTTGTGTGATTTTGTCAGCACATTTTGGTTGTTTGTAAGTATATAAAGCTATAAATGTTGGAAAATGTCATTATATCGAAATATGTTCAGTTATGTGTGCAAACTACTTCCAAACTTTCTCCTTAACATTGACTTAACGCGTAATGATGCGTGACACGTGACAACGCCGTGATCTAGTGTGACTTTAATTAAGTTCAGGCTCACAGCACTGCAACTACTTAATCCTCCACCTCAAGCTTCGTCGTTTCCAAGTATTTTGAGCTACAATGCCATTAATGCCAAATATTCAGCTATAGTAAATATTTAATTCTCTATTTGCATACGTCTTTGCAGTGTATTTTAAGTAGAATACTTACATTTTCGATTATTATGACATTTGTTTAGAAATTAAAGAGAAATAAGTAACTTAGCCAACGGCTTAGCCGATTAGCTAGCTAAAGCCGATGAAGCCAAGCCGTAGCCGTTCATTTCGGCTTCAAGCCAAGATACGAAAAGCCATTAGCTGATAGAAGCCGAGCCGTAGCCAAGCCGAGCCGAGCCGTGGCAACACTAGGTTCAAGGTTCAGAAAAAAGGTGTCTGAACCGGACGGAACCGGACTGCAACACCACTATCTGCACACTGTTGAAATAAACGACGCATCGACAATGACAACGTTACATTTGACCTCAGAGCATGCAGGGGGAGGAAGCAAGAGGCAAATGGATAAGTAGGTACAGTATGTAGTATACTACTTAAATACATACGAGTGAGGGCAGATTGTCTATGAAATATATAAAAAGTATAGTAAACTATCTAAATGAGTATGTGGAGGTGGCGGGCGCTGATGATCATGAAGACATTTGATTACTAATATATTTCGACACGCACTTCTTTTCGTGGTTGAATGAACTCGTATCTAGATGTGCTCAATAGGTGGGTATGCGCTTCACTTTGTAAATTTGTTAGCAATCTGATGATAAGATAAGATGGACATCACATGCTGTGTGTGAAATTTGAATGTTCCGAACATCCAACAGTTCTGATTTGAATGCCAACTACAGTGGCCCTACATAGACCTTCACCATCCCACTTCTATTGCATCAATGGCTCATATGCACAGCCTGTTAAACAATCTTAGGAAGACTTGAAGACACGCATCTTCTCCTGGCTCCCACTCCCTTGCCCTTGTCTGCAAGTGACGAGGGCATGTGTCTTCCCTCCTGCTTCCTCTCGCCCTTGTCTCGCAAGTGATGAGGATGCTGCCTTGCCCTGGCCCCCTCTCTTCCACCCTCGTCTCACAAGTGACGAGGGCCTTCCCCCATCTCCCTCTCCTCCGCCCTTGTCTCACAAGTGACGAGGGCACTGGCTTCCCCCATCCCCCTCTTCTCCGCCCTTGTCTCGCAAGTGACAAGGGCGCAGCCTTCCCCCATCCCCCTCTTCTGCCCTCATCTTGCAAATGACGAGGACGCTGTCTTCCCTCATCCCCCTCTCCCCCGCCCTCGTCCTCCCCCATCCCCTCTCCTCCGCCCTCATCTCGCAAGTGACGAGGATGCTGGCTTCCCCTGTCTCCCTCTCCTCCGCCCTCGTCTCGCAAGTGATGAGGGCGCTGGCTTCCCCCATCCCCCTCTTCTCCGCCCTCATCTCACAAGTGACGAGGGTGCAGCCTTCCCCCATTCCCCTCTTCTGCCCTCGTCTTGCAAATGACGAGAACACTGTCTTCCCTCATCCCCCTCTCCCCCGCCCTCATCCTCCCCCATCCCCTCTCCTCCGCCCTTGTCTCGCAAATGACAAGGGCACGTGCCTTCCCCCATCTCCCTTTCCTTCGCCCTCGTCCCACAAGTGACAAGGACGATTCGCTTTTCCCCCCTCCCCCTCCCTCTACCTTGCCCTTGCCCTTGCCCTCGTCTCGCAAGTGAGGCGAGTGCTTCCTCATGTCTCCATCACTGGCATCTTCATCCCCCATCTCGTAAATGACGAGGGGGGCGCGTTTTCTCCTCTCCCTCGCCCTTGTCTCGCAAGTGACGAGGGCGTGTGCATTCTCCTGTCTTCCCCTGTCTCCCTCTCCTTCGCCCTCGCCTCGCAAGTGATGAGGGCGATTCAATTCTCCCCCTCTCCCCCGCCCTCGCCCTCGTCTCGCAAGTGACGAGAGTGATTCATGTCTACCCCCTCCCACTCTCCCTTGCCCTCTCCCTCACCATTGCCCTCGTCTCGCAAGTGACGAGAGCGATTCACGTCTCCCCCCTCCCCCTCTCCCTTGCCCTCTCCCTTGCCCTCTCCCTCACCATTGCCCTTGTCTCGCAAGTGACGAGAGTGATTCACGTCTCCCCCCTCCTCCTCTCCCTCACCCTCACCCTTGTCCTTGCCCTCGTCTCGCAAGTGACGAGGATGATTTGCTTCTTCTGCCTCCGCCCCTCTCCCTCTCCTTCGCCCTTGTCTCGCAAGTGACGAGGGCGCTCTCATGCTATTCTATGGGAGATCAATCAGGCATTCCACTATTGGAACGCCTTATCGATTTCCCTTCTCATGCTATCTCGCCCTTGTCTCGCAAGTGACGAGGGCACTCTCATACTATTTTTATGGGAAATCGATAAGGTGTTCCGCTATTGGAATGCCTTATCGATTTCCCTTCTCATCTTGTCGCCTTCATGAGAAATCAATATGGCGTTCCATTAATGGAACGCCATATTGATTTCTCATACCTATACATAAATAGTTCATGTTCGTATATAGTTAAATAAAGGTTTATTAATAGATGTACACATGGATTAAGTGAGGCCGAAGTGGCAATTATAGATATGATGTGATCTTCATATATACAAGCATGTGCCCAGATAACTTCTTTCTTCCCTTCCACCCACTTCTCAGGCTACTATTCACCTGTTGTCACCACAGTTCATACAAATTTCAAACATGGTCAATACTAGAAAATCATCAAGTGCTGCTGCAAAGGCTGATAGTGGCCAGAGAGCAACTAACTCTGGTTCAAAAGCATCAGCAACACATGGGAAGGGAGCTAAAAAGAATAAGGCCAATAAGTGAGTAATATTTAGATCTATATTTGAGCTACTACATTTAAAATTTGGAATATAAAGGAAAACTTCAGTGGATTGACTTGAAGATGATAAGAATGCTGAAATTCCAAAGCAATTTACTCTGTAACTTTTTTTTTACTATATATATATTATATTTTAATGTTTTTATAGAGTAGAGCAGGTTCTTATGGAGGAGAACACATCTGTTGCTCCCCCACCTCATTTTTCTTCAAGAGAGTCCACTCAAGTTCTAGTGGGAGGAACCAATGACTTACTCAATGAAGATGAAACTCTTATGCCACTGGGATCTCAGTTAGAAACTATGGACTTGAATCTTATGAGTGCTGCTGATACTTCTGATAAATCTCTGGAAGGCTCTATGCCACTGGGTTCTGAGTTAGAAACAATGGATTTGAACTTTATGAGTGTTGCCAATATTTCTGATCAGTCTTTGGAACAGTCAGAAAACTCTATAGAGAGTACTTCTGATATCTCTGATAAGTTTCAAGAAGAGGACACTGATGCTGATAAATCTGAAGATAAAGATTATGACAATTCTAGTAAAGAGAATAATAGTGAGACAGAGTCAGATGTTGAAGATGAATCTATGAATATTGATACAGATATCACACCAAAGAAAGGAATTACCACTCTAAAACATGGTCGAGCACCATCTAGTCCAACTAATGCTAATCGTTCTAGAAGTAAGGTATCTAAGCGCTCAGAGTCCCACAGCTCAGCCACTTCCTCTCTTAGTAAAGATGAGCTTCAAGGAGCATCACATACAGCTGGTGGTTTTTCTCGTGGAAGAGCTACTGGAAATGTATATAATTATGGTGATGATGAAGATGGTAAGAATAATAGTTATAATTATAAGATTTTGGTAGCTAAATATTCATATGCATAGATCCATTCACCATGCCTCCAGAAAATATCAAAGGACAAATTCACCTGTTTCTGAAGCCTGAAGCACCAAAGCCTGATTTCATTATAACAGACCAAGAGCCATTATCTGATCTTCAAGAAGTACTAGAGAATATAAGTGAAGTTTATTCACCCATAGCCAGTATGTTATTATTACTATTTATCATCTGAAATATCATCTGATAATTAAAACAGAGAAAAATCCTAGAATATCTTTGCGTGAGAATGGAAACTGGAGCATTAAAGGCCGCTACATGAATATTAAGGAGAAAAAAGTCCAAACTGCCAAATGGCAAGTGGATGATAAGAACATTTATTATCTTGAAATATTAGCAGATGGTGCAGATAAGAATGACATTACAACAATGGCAGCACCATCTGGATCTTCTAGTACTGATGAGGAAGTTGTAAAACATTTAATTATTTCACATTTCAATATCCCTGAGCATTTGATTAAAAGTAAGGGGAAGGAAGATATATGTGCTGTGTATGAAAAGTTTGAAATGATTGAGGATATATGGGAGAACAAAAAAGCATCTCTCAGCATCATTCAAACATCTGTCAAAGCTACTATTGATAAGAAAGTTCTTATTAGTGTCTTTATGTCACCTTCAACATACTATACTTATCCTTACAAATCTTTTCCCCTTCTTAAATACCATCCACAAATGGTATCTTGGTTGAAAAATGAAGATGGAGTTGATAAGAAAAGTGTCTGGGGATCTAAGAAGCCAGGATTTTCAACCTTATATGAGATTTTAAAAGGCAAAGAAGCAGCAGCTGAAGCAGCTAAAGATCATAAAAATCAACAAAGTAAGGGAAAGGGCAAGGAAAGAGAAGAGGGTGAGACAGATAATAATGAGGAGGGAGTGAAGGAGAAAGATCAAGAAGATATGAGTGAAAATAAAGGAAAGGGAAAGAGTAAGAAGTCACACAAGAAGGACAAGGGAAAGTCCAAAAAATTGTAAGAGTTTTGTTATTACTTGCTTTCAATAGTTGGGTTTTTGTTTTTATTCTATTGTTGTGAATTGGAATACTTCAACAGTATTTTCAATCCTTGTACAGTAATTGACTTTCAACAGCCATTGATTTTGTATTTCTTTATTTTATGTAAAGTTGAGAATACTTCAACAGTATTTTCAACTTCATGTACAATCATTTGCTTTCAATAGCTGAATATTTCTACTATTCTTTATTTTATGTAGAGTTGGAATACTTCAACAGTATTTTCAACTTTATGTACAATTATTTGCTTTCAACAGCTGAATGTTTCTGCTACTCTTCATTTTATGTAGAGTTGAAATGCTTCAACAGTATTTTCAACTTCATGTATGTACAATTATTTGGTTTCAGTAGCTGAATGTTTCTGCTACTCTTTATTTTATGTAGAGTTGAAATACTTCAGCAGTATTTTTAACTTCATGTATGTACAACTATTGGCTTTCAACAGCTATATGCTGGCTATAAATTTTGTTGTGATTCTGTGAATTGTGAGAACAATTTTCTAATGAAACTTTCTATTTTTTATAGCTCAACTTACCTGCTTTATTTTAAAATATGGACAATATGTGTTTTATTGTCCTTTATACCTCAAGTAAATGCAGTTCAATCTGAAGATCCATTTCCAAATATTCCATTCAAGCTGTTTGCTGAATTTATTCATCTCAATTTCAGTTCAGATATTACTTTGGCAACTGTGTTGACAATTCTGTTCTCATTGCTGAATAACACTGATATTCTTAACCTTCATGCACGAGCAAAACATTCCATACATGAAGATGAATATTCTGTAACTGCTAATGGCACAACAGGCAAGACCAGAATAACTTAGTAATATAATATGGGGATATATTTTTAATTTCAATTCATTAAATAGTTACAAGTTCTTAGTTAGAAATTTAAATTATTTTGATTATTTCTAATATATATTTTGCGGCAGAATGTCTTTAATATATAGCCAAAGAATGTTCCTATTATTCTTCTAAGAAATTTTAAATATCTAATAAAAATTAAGCAGCTTATTATATAAAGTATTGTGTGGACAAAAGAGTACAAAATATTTCTTAATCTTTTAAAAAAAACACACCATAAATATTATGTCCACTTTGGGGAGAAATATGTGTCATATTTTAACCAAATTAAGCGACAGAATCATGGTTAAATATGACAGACATGTCTGGGTCTGGGTCTTGATGATGGTGTCAACTCATCCCAGCGCATCCCCAAGAAGCTGATGCAAGCGTGCATTATCATTTCAGCATATCAGCACATCATCAATCATAATATTACAGAGTAATGATGTCTGCCGTAGTCGGATATGCGTGAAAAACAACGGGCGCAGGGGGGGATCATAGTGGTAGTAGCAACTTTTATGGATGGGAGGTACTTGTGCAAATGAGTGTGAATATAATATACCGATATTTTCCTTTCAGGACATTTTGTACTCGTCTTTGTCAATTGGTCCTCTTCTGTTCCACTGATTCAAGTGATTGTGGTGTGATTCCAGTAGTGAATATATGGAACGCCTATCGAGTTCCACAGTCACGCAGGAGTACGTAAAATAGCGCAAGTAAAAAGATCCTGGCTCTGCTACAGAGGTCGGAGTTACGAAGACAACGGTTCCGTTAGTTAAGACCGAGAGTGATGGAGTGAGTGGAGGCCCTTGTAGGTGTTTCTATATTAGCAGGTTATGTTCAAAGTTTATGCCTACGCTGACAGTGTTTTATGATGTCCGTACACATCCGTCCTCTAAATAGCTACAGAGAGTTACAACGATTGTGACGTACATTGAAAAAAATCGTCGCGGGTCATCTGCGCAGAGGGAAAAAAATCTCTAACTTAGCAAATTAATAATCATATCAAAACTAGCAAAATGTGAAAGTTAGATCTCGTTGTAGCAGCAAGAGATTCATCAGAAACTGTTGCTTCTCCTTGTAGCTGGAGGTACGATGCAGGGACGAGTTCGAGCGTCTACACCTTTCAGCTGCACGGCAACGCCAGGCAACGTCGCAGAAGCGTGAGGTGTGTGCTAGTGTAGCCGTGGTCGAAGTCAAAGGATGAGGCGATTTAGTACTTAGAAGATAGTAAAACATACATTAAGATAGATCTAATAGATAAATCAATGGTTGAAGGACATGAATATAAATAAAGTCGTCGTGAGAGGGAGAGGCTCCACATGGTATAGAGGTAGAAGGTAGAACAACCAAGTGGGAGAGAGGAGACATGGCTATGCGGTGAGGTGAACGTAGCTGGTGGGAGAAGGTGGGTGGTGACAGAAGGGAACGTTGAAGTAGGGGACCGGCTGACGAGGAAGAGTCGTTGGTGGTGGCAGAAGGGAGTACATAGAAGTGGGGGATAGAGGTGAGGGACGTTGAAACGCGTAAGGTGGGGAATGGGGGACATTGAGACGCATAGAGGTGGCAACGTAGAAACACGTAAGTAGGGGACGTTGAGGTAGGGGACACGAGGAAGAGGCCTAAGGAGCCAGTGCTCGCACTTGTGGGGACCAGACGGGGGACGTTGACAAAACAACGTGCTGTACTCCACGTAGACAGCAGTGGGGGGTTGGGGTGTGGGTTGAGGACCGGGGGAGTGGGAGACGTTGAGGTAGGAACACGATGAGGCCTGTTTTTGTCGCCAGTCGCTCGCGTAAGGTCGTTCCCTATGTTGTGGGTGTCGTCGTATACTAAAGTGGTGAGGAAAAAAGGCTGAGCGTTTTGCATATTTGGATGAGGTAGTAGCGACCTCCGTTCGAATTAAGCTTTCGAATGCTTCCAAAGTCACCACATAGCCCAGCTTCCTGTACCGACCCATATCTAACCCATACCAAGCATTCAGAGGTACGTTTTCTTGTTATTTCATATAGATTTATTGTAATAATGTACAGAGGGCAAAAGGGCAAAAGATTAAAAAGCTGGAGGCAAGTATCGCATCGTTTAAACCTACTTATCACTCACTCATATTCATACTAGACTGTTGATTTCTTTATTCAAACAGGTAAAACTTCTAAAGTTGTAGAACGGTTGGATGGTATGACATTCGCTACCCATAAGTTTTTGAAACTGTTGACTGTTGTGTTTTCTCTATCTTACATATCCTTAGTGTTCGACGAAGGAAATAATATATAGTACCTATATGTGTCGTAAAAAGTTATAATGTTGTAGTAAATTGAATTTCTTGGAAGAGACTAACCTTAACTTGGAACAACAAGTTTCCCTCTATAAGAATTATTGTGATAAAGGTAACTGGTAATTGTTGCATTCGTGTTAGTATTCAAATGCATTTAATATACCGTCCCTACCTCGACATTCTTTTTTCCTTCTCATCAGCCTCATTAGAAGAGTTATCACTCTTATTCTCCCCGTCCTTCCCTTTATCTTTATCTTGCTGCGCACCACCAGTGACAAGGTGAGCACCACGCGGGACAGAAGACGTGTTCGCTGCTTCCACCTGTTCTAGATTTTCACGGAGGGCAGAGAGGAACTTTTCGAATGACCCTTGAACATCTGTTAGTTCCTTCTTTGACTCATGTGCTTCAGCGTACGCGAAAAAGACCATGTCGTCTTATCCCCGGTGTAACTTCACCACTTGCGAATGGAGATGGAAAATCTACTGACTTCGTCACTGTGCGAGCAGCAGAAGAAAGCACCTCACAGCTCCCACCTGCCACAGACAATCCAAGCTTCTGCACGTATGTAATACAAGAACTTGCCACAATTACTTGCAAAGCTACGAGAAGAAATTGCTACCAGGGCGAGGGGTTGGTCTGTACATTTTTTATACAATATTAATAAAAATCGTATACATGAAAGACTAGTGCTCACCTCCTTCTGGAGCACGAGGTGTATCATTATTTGCCTCCCTTTTGTCATTCCCAGCAAATCCTTCAACTACCTCTACGTCCATCTGATCGTCTCTGATCCATCTGGTAGAAAATAAGGGGTTATCAGCTGCAGCAGGCCTTCCTTGGCCAATTGTTGCGTTCATGACAGCATCACTAAATTCCTCTCAGAATGTCGCCTCGAAGTTATTTTTCTGCCATTTAGCGAAATTCTTTTGATGAATCACCCAAACTCCTCGCTTTAGTATCAATCCTGGCACCCTTTTCTTGGACTCTGCGTCAAACACTGTATGTTGAGTACAGACATTACATTGGCAAAGTCTCGGTGTGCTAGCGTCCAAAGGAGCCATTGAAATACAAACGAATTGAATATGCTATCAGCTTGGATTGAATTCAGGTTGTAGTGATTAGTGACTAGGAAGCGGCGGGGGAGGAATTCGGTATTGGGTGAAACCAATCGCCGTTATTGAGGGTTCAATAAAGATGCCAAGAACTCCAGAGTTGATGTGCAATATCGATGACAAAGATTGGCATATGATAGATATCGACAGAAGTTCGTTAGGGTTGGGTACATATGGTACAATAACAGATAACATGGGAATTGCATGAACATCAAGAAAGCTCCACAACATGCCCCGACAGGCTACAGTCTACATATGACCAGACTATTTCAACAGTTACACTGATATTATCGACCTAGAACCTTAAAGAACCATAGCGAAAACAAAACTATGTCTCCTGCACTTCCGGATACCAGAACATTTATCTTCAGCACATTTTGTTTGTAGCCATGCGGGAAGCTGTTCGCACCCCGGGACTCCGGATTCTCTACCGTAGTACAGGAATTCTCCCACTCACCAGTTTGTAACTACGGTCACGAAGGCATACAAATCTTAGTATATCAGTGGATCAGCAGCGAGCGGGTCGTTGAGGGCCAGTCCCCTGGGTTATCAAACATCGTATATAGCTTGAGTGTGGTCATCGCTGCCTTTATAGTCTTCGTCGGTCGTGGAGGTGGTTGGCGTCATATATGAAGACTGGGGAGAAGTAGGCCCGATAATATATTACACTTACATCTGTATTGAAGCAAGTTAAGACTTGCATAGCTACTACGGTTCAAGTGCATCTCGAAACGCCAGCGACAATTCTGGTAAGTGAAATGATTAGAATATTGTTGGCTAGCAAAATTGCATGGTATACACTCCCAAGAATTTCATTCGAAGTATATACACAGACCCTTTGTATATCACGGTGCATCTTTACATAATTAGTTGTCAGAGGGCTTGCACCAGTAACCGTTAGCGCTGCCAACCGTACCGTAACGGTATACGGCCATTGACGGTTCAAGGCTTTCATATATACTTAATTTGTGCTATTTTCGAACTTGAATGAATAAAATGAGAGTAATACTTCAACAGGTTGAAGAAAAAGGAAGGTCAGAACAAACATAAATGTTAAACAAGACCGCTAACCAGTGAGACAATGTTTCATTTCCGATAAATCGGTTTCGTCTTCTTTTGTGTCTTAACTGGCCTTTTGTTTTCTTCAGAATCCTATTGAATATATCAGATAACTATAAATCGTTCAAAAAACAGAAGGAAAAACATACCAGCAAATGGGATCGCACACTCTTACTGGAATTATCACGACGACTCTTCATCGCTGCCAATTTCTTAGAAGCTCCTTTAGTACGCTTCCGCTTAGAGGGTAGCTTACTGGGCAGGAGAAACGGCTATCTAAGAAGCAATTGGTGAAATGTA
Source organism: Cyathus striatus (assembly GCA_025738555.1). Taxonomy (NCBI): domain Eukaryota; kingdom Fungi; phylum Basidiomycota; class Agaricomycetes; order Agaricales; family Nidulariaceae; genus Cyathus; species Cyathus striatus. The sequence goes on from JAOVFP010000007.1 coordinate 620,839, forward strand.
ACTGATACACATGAAGTAGAATCATACCTCTTCATTAGTGATGATAACATTGTCACCATCCTCCTCCTCTGCTCCTTCGGAGTCTGATTTCTCTAACGATGGAAGAAACTCGATATCAGTCAAATCATCATTGGCATTGTTGGCAGTCTCAAACTCTACATGACTTGGCTTTGGCTTTGGCTGACGTAGTTTAATCGGATTTCGGGGCCTGAAGCGACTCTCAAGCTTTCCAGATTCCTAGAGCTTCACAACATTGAGCAACTCTTGATATCGAGTTCCATATCTGGTACGGGGTTGATGAATGGATGAATCTGTGTTAGTAAATTAGCATAAGAATTAGACGTAAAATAAAACTAAAAATTGATATACGCACCAGACTTCTCAGTAGTTGACGTTGTAGCACTTATGCCATCTGCAGTAGGCTCCATGTAAGCAGTGTTGGCGATATTAACAAGGGTACAACCCAATGGCAAGCCTGTATACATAGCCTTTATACAACTTGACAAGAACACTATACACATGAAATTATTATGCCTTAGAACGTCATATCGTCATGATTATTGCGTAAGAAACTTATCTTGCAATTAAATCTACTCATATCCTTGAGGTTCTGGATGTTGTAAAAGAGACAACACAGATAGGAAGTCAGTTAATTGTGCATTGCAAATTTGATTTTTATTGGTCCAATATGAGTGAAATTTGTCTAGTATTTGCCACCATTAACACCAGGTACATATACCATCAATAACTATAAATAACTGTTACCACGCGCTGGTTCAAACGCACTCACCGAAATGAGTGCGTGTCCCTGCATATAATAGTAATTTTGGGGAGTCTTACTTGGTCTACCAGTTTACTATTAATGCGTGTGATTGCATGTCTTTTATGTGTTGGTAAGAAGCCATTTCTGAGGAATCAGCATAGGTCACAAAATTATGATTCCCACACAGATGGGAGTTGGAGATTTTAAATGATTATTCAAGAGGGGTAGCTATGCAGCATGCAGACATTGCACCAAGATCAAGAAGATATCTAATTGGGATGACTCAAGAATATAATTGCGAAATTACCAAACAATATACATGTAGATCGTGTAAATACTATATGTCAATATCTGAAGCCCGTCAAGAATGCAGTCTAGATTTTGTCCATTGATCAGTATATACAAATATCTGTATGCAAATCTTCTCTCGTATTATTTGTATAGTGTAGTATGGTATAGTACATTATATTAATTTCAATAGTGATCTCCTCTCGTATTATTTGTGTAGTATAGTATAGTATATCATATTAATTCCAATAGTGATTATGGTCAAAGATATAGGTATATCTCCAAATGCTATGTGTTACTTCCCCAGAAATACGCCAAGATCACGAGTTGGTATATTTTTCCTCTTACTGTTTTCATATCTAAGCTTTCCTTTCCAAGGATGGACTGTGGTCTCATCCCCGTTCATTGTGTATACCTGGAATTCTTGTCCAAATAAAGCAACGTTTCCTGGATTCACTACTATGACACGTTGGATCATTCTATCCAGAGATACTATCCGTACAAATCTTGTGGGTATATCAATGCACCCTTCAGGGCCGGTAGGATCGGCATCTAAGTCAAGTCGGAAACACTTTGTGGTGTTCACCAACTCGACGAAGTTGCCAATTCGGTTTTCATAACGTCCATTTTCAAATCCTGCGTCGTCAGGTGTCGGAAAGGAGCCAGCAATAAAAGTACGTAGTTTTTTTCTTTTTAAATCTGATTTATATTCGACTAGCCGTGTGATCCAATGTTCTGTATTAAAATTGTTAGCGTTGACATATCGTCTATTGCTGTACAATTACACACCATTGAAACAATCTAATGAGTCGGATCCAGCATTGGCAGGAATGGTTGCAGTGCCTGCTGCAAACATACCCATTGACTCCAGAAGTGAAGCAGACGGTTGCAATGGAAGATGTGAAGGGTTGTTCTCGGGAACTATGAATGTAGCTGGTAAGTCTTGTGAGTTAGTCTAATGATCTGAAAAACTAACTGCGATGACGAAAAGATAACAATTCAAGATCTTCGATATTGGAACTAGAACCTGGCTTCGTGTGGTGTGAGGTGGTAATCAAATAATAATGTGATAAAGTTACCTGTGGAGTTTTTGAACTGGGATTCCACGCAGGCGTCTGTGATCCAATCCCATAATCGTGTTCCCAATGTGGTGTTGAACAAGGAGGTAATGGTTGTTCAGGAAGACTTCTGGAATCTGGGACATTTGTCGTCAAATTATTAAATCTGTAACGTATTATTAGATACTGGTGGAAGCATAATGTACTGTGTAAATACCCGGGGATGAATATATCCTTCAATTACACGCTCTCGCAGCGATTTGAAGTCATCAGATGTGTCTGTATCTCCACTACGGCGACGCCATTGAAATTTACATCTTGTAGTATTCCAAGCTCTCCCTTCAGAGGACCAGCTTTGATTATAACGTAACGCCTATATAAAGATTTGTAGCGATCGTTTCGCATGAGCCTGTCATCTAATGAAACGGGCTCAGTACAACTGGTGGATGAGCTTGCAGAAAATCTGCCGAAGTTGCTATCCTGCCACCTAAATGTCATATTTCGATGAACTTCATCGCAGAAGTCTAAATTTGAAGATAGGACCTGTATGTGGTTACACTACGTAATATTAGAATGTATATAATGTTATTCCCCAAGTGAATATTACCTTCTTCAGTGGAAAAGTGACTATCATGACATTATCCTCTCCAATCCTCCCATATGGCTCACTGTTAATAACCATCCCAACCAATCCTTTATGCTCGCCAGTGATCACTCGAACACCATCTCTGAGCTTAAAGCATTTCTGCAACAGACTTAACGAGTATACAAATGCACCTGTATGTGAATTGGCAAGTTTTAACGTTGCACTATCTTCTTGGATGTCCTGAACCAAAGCGAGAGAGTATGTTCCGTGATTTAGTGATACCTTTACCTGATCACCTATTCATATGCTTGACACCAGTATTGCACGTCTCGTATGGTCCAGAATTTGAGTGGGTACATGCCTGCAGTTCTGGAAAACTCTTAGCTCTGACATTGTAGGAATCGCTTCAACCTGGTAGAATTTTTCGATGTCAAGTTTTCATCGTAGAATAAATCCTTCTGTCATATATAATAAACCGTGAAAACCATATCCAGTGATAACATTTTTATCAGAACCTTCGTGTTGAACCTCAAATTTATCCGGACTTGTCTTTCTTGCGAGATCGGGGTTAAATGGATTACAGTGTGGGCGAGACTTTGAAGATCCTGGGGACCGCTTTCATTTCAAGGATCTCTTGTAGATCACTCGTGGAAGATGAATAATGTCAATCCGCAGAGTGCGCTGGCATACATTCGTGATGAAGGCGAGGTCGTAACGGTATTTTCCCTTCAATCTTACCCAAGTGTGCTGAGAAGGTATGTATGTTGACCCGTTAACTTTGTAGAAAGAAACCCATGCCTCGGTCGGCGCTGGGCGGATGTATTTGGAATATATGTCTTGATAAATAGAAGTGACGGCCTGAATGTCGCTGATGTTACGAGCCTCGACATATACGTGACCCGGAATAACCACTGATGCAAATGCACTGCGTATATGCTTTGAGCCAGCTTGATATGAGAGCGCATGTACAATAAGTTCCTCTGTTCCATCCTGTGAAATCATGTTACAGTTGTTTTCAACATAACAGGCTCGAATTCCACTTACTTTCACTGGAACATCAAATAACGGCCAGTCATCGTCACGTATTCCCTCGTGGCTAATAGAGTGCTTGCTCTTGGTAAGCTGTGAATTGGTTTCCTTTGGTGATTCGCTACTTCCTTCATTGTTCCCGTACTTGTCGAGCAAGTATCCAATGAAACTGTGGTTTGGCGCTGATTCAACAGCACGTGTCAATGCCTGCCGGCTGATAGGTATATTATCTTCGTCGTCCGTGCCATCGATATCCTCGTCATCGAAATGGTCGTCGATGAAGTCGTCTACGCAATTAGCATAATATTACCTCTTGAAGGTCATAATACATACCGGCACAGTCTGTGTCCGCTTCATCGTCGGTGGGCGACTCTGTCGATACCTCAGCTTCCAAATCTAAGAACGACTTCTCTTCATTAGCATCAGGTCCAATATCTTATACTCTCCAGCTCTTACCTCTACAAGCCGTCTCTTGGTTGTTTTCTTTTTCTTACCGCTCACACTAGGCGGTTGAGAGATAGGTATCTCATCATCAGGGTCGTTGTACCACGCAATGTTGTGTGCCTCCTTCAATGTGCCATTTTGATTTAAAGTGCAGTTTTCTTCACTCATTGTATATACTATCCTAACTACGCTGAATACTACTTTTCCAGAGTTGATGCGAATAGAGCGGAGGAAAAAAATTAAAAGGCGAGGTTCAATGAGTTAATCCAAAATCATCTTCTTGAGGGCAGGTTGAACGTTGAACCATCATGTGATGATGTCGAATTTCCACCGGCATAAGCATTCTGTGATTTGGTTGTGATACTTACTCCATCTAATGAATTAGCTCAATGCTGTTCATTTAGTCATGTGCAATAAGTGTGGTCGTAATATATTCACTTCTGTCTAATAGATACATATTGTAATACTGTAGATAGATATATTTGTGAAATTGACGTCGTCTACGACGGCTTTTTGAGCCTCGGTAATTGCCGTTATAATCCCCACGATCTCTAAGCATTCACCCCAACGTTGCTCTTTGTAAACATTGCCAGTATTTATATCATGAACTCAGTAATTATATTGAAAACTATTAACTTTATCTAAGCTAATGGCGTTCACTTTTAAATTGATAGAATAAGGCTGGCAAGCGGGCGGCAGTGCGGCACAGCTCACTACCGTTAAATATATGCTAAGTATTGATTCGTGGTCATTGTAGTGTAAAGTAAGGAGTAGAGACCGCATAAACGGTGGTTGCCGTAGTTGTCTTCAAAATATAAAAAGCCGTTGTCACCATAATAGTGCTGTGGGTAAGATGATGTGGAAGATGTTTCCGGGTTGAAGGAAATTCCAAAACAAAGAATTTGCAAGCAGATAGCACATCCGTCTATCCACAGGTCCTAGTGAGGGGTCAAAGTAATCTATATTCAAAGAATGTAAAGTACTGTACTTAAATAAGTACAGAAACATGTAAACGAGCAGAGAACTAAAAAGAGAAACGAGGCCGATTCTATGGTACAGGCAAATTGCCTGCTCTACAATGATTCGAAGAGCTCTTCTTTTCTCTTTAAACTTAATATCTTAGGAAAGAGTGGGTCTTCCATGTATGCATTAGTCCGTCGTTCGATTCCTCTTCTCTTACACTTACTAACACACTATATGATTTGACACTCTTCAGTATTCTGTAAAGGTATCTCATCAGTACACAGTTCAATGGGCTTTGAATTACTAGACTGAACGAATGCAGTTGCAACCGTCAGTAGTCTATTTTCGAATTTTGGTCCTAGCTCTTCGAACATATTCCGAATCATCCGTTGTTGGCCCAATTTGCAAAGAAGTATTTCTTCGTAGTCGGGACAACAGGTCTACATTAGAGTGTATACGACCTGCTCTATGGATAAATTTCATATTTGGAAAGGCTGAGAATACTCACCCCCAGGTTAATAATTGTCGATTTACATTTTGAAAAGTACGGCTCCATGTTAAGGCTGCGTGATCAGTTATACAAAATATATACTCACCTTCTAAAATTGGCTAGAATTTAATGAGACCCTTCTTCAATGCCAAAGCCTCTCATTCCGTTGGGGAGTAGTTTCGTTCAGCTGGCTGTAGGACACGAGACCAATAAGACACTACTCTTTCAATGTGCACTACAGTGTCTTCAAAATTTTAAATACATATATATATACGTACCATTAGATAGCGATGCACCTCAGTCATTATATCATACAGTCTTTATATCACATACTGACAGTACATGTAGTTTACTATTACTCACTACATGTATAGGTACAGTTGTTATATCATACAACAATACTGAGTTTATTATTACTCACTACATGTATAGGTTATTCCTTTCGATGCAGTCTCCTTTCTATGGTATATCAGTCGTTTTGGAATCTTTGACAAGGCTAGTAACAAGATCTGGTATCGATTCTCCACCTTTAAATGCCTTCTCCAATCTCTCATATACCTTTGTTCCTCTCAAATCCCCGATGTAACAATTTAATCATATCGTCGTAGGTCCTGGCAATAATGCATGATCTCCGGTTGCGTTTATTGCGATGTCATTTCCCTCAGTGTATGACTTGGTTATTAAGCTCTAGATGTGCTAGTACCTTGAACGCATCATGTCCATTTTCATTAATTAATGGAGATGATGATAGTGAATTATCAACCTTGAGCTTTCGACCACAATCACCGAACTGAAGATAGGTTTTGGTAGGTTCTCGCACAATAGATATGCCGTACTGGTTGTGAAGGTGGAAGTAGCTTGAAGTCGAGCAGCAGGCTGTCCACCGGTGCCAGCACACGCTTGCGTAAGCCCTCGACTACAACGGTTTCTATCTACCCTATCACAAACTTCAAAGCAAGGGCTTGCTTTCGGGTAGACGTTCCGTCCGCGAAACCACGCAATTTGTCCGGATCAACCGGTCCAACGAAGTGGTCACGCCATGGCGGGCAAAACACGTCACCCAGACACGATACACTCCAATAGAGCAGTTCTGACAGGGACTATCACTAGTCCAATCAATGATGTATGCAGTTCGTACTACCGATTCGACTTTATATGTATCATAGAGTTACAATTCCACGGTCGACAGTTACTGTACTACTAGAGTGATGGTACAAGTACAGTATTGAAGTCGCAACAATTACTGTTTTGTATCGCATTTGTATATAATGTTAATCTTTTGTCTATTTTGCTTAAGTTATGACGATTACGGAAGAACTCAGATTATCAGAGATTGTAAAAATATTGCATTTGGTAAATGCAACAGTGGTGCGAAAGTAGGGCAGTGAGCTTGAGAAATTGGTGCGCACATCCAAAATATGGCGCAGAGTTGGTGTAGAGCACGCAAACTGGCACGCGTGAATACCAAAAAGGGGCGCTGGACATGTCTCTGAAGAGTAGCACTACCGAGAAGAAGTGGCGTGGGAAATGATTAAATGTGCGATTTCAATAAACGCCATATTGCATCATTGCTTAGATGCACCATCCATAATTTCAGATATCATTTGACGGTCAGTATAATTATAAATGAAGCTGAGAAGGTGTCTCTCTACTGTAGCCTTGTTCTCGGTAATGTGTTCCCATTGCAAGAAGTTACATTTTATCATAATATATTCAGTTCATGTAATAGTCACTGATTGCCTCACGCAACGTTATCCAACTTGCTTCGATTTCGGCCCTAAAGGCAGGAAGCTGACTGTAATACCAAGTTTCAGCGCTACCTGTTAGGTGCGTAGGAACAAGGTCACTGAGTTCCCTTTCAATCGCCTTCGAACGCTCGCTCAAACGATTTACCTTATTCATTCAATGATGCAAATTGTCAGTATTTCCATCCCAACTCAGTATAATATCAAGTTTAAGTTTATAATCAAATTGTGGTTCATGACTTACTGCAAAGCTCGGCTCCTCGTGTTCAGTATTTCCTTGATTATTGTCCTTCGTCAACTGGGATGATTTTCGAGGTGGCCTTGGATGAGATTTGTGTCGATCATTGTTACCGGAATCTGATTCACCGTCCGATGCGTTAGGATCAGGGTCGCCGTTATTAGCACTTCTTTGTTGTTTGGTGGTTTCGACGGGTGGAGCTGGTTCTTGACCGAATAGACGTTGTACAACGCTAGCATTTGTATAATTTGTCGAGTTTGAGAGGGCAAAAACTGATCACTTAGGGAAAATACGTGTCTAATAGTCTCGTATTTCAGGAACTCTAAAGTACAGGGTACTCACCCACTGTAAGTATTCTAATCTACGTGTGATATCAGTACCTGGATTTAATAGAAAGTATACTAAGAGTCTTACCTCAGTGTTATTGTATGGTATAATGACTGAATATCTACTGGTAGGTGTTTATATGTATCTACAAGTGGCCATAATATAAAGATATAAAGAGAACATGTAAGTAAGTAGAAAGGTATGAAAGGGTTAAGTAAAAGGGAGAAAGGGGACACGTGCATATGTGCGCTTATGGTGATACAAACGTTAAGTTCATTTCATATCAACACTCCTCCTCGCATGGAGTCTTGGGAGACAGAAATTCAAGGCCTAGGAATGCGCGTAGTCGATTGAACTGTGGTCCGGGTAATGGTTTTGTAAAGATATCGGCGATGTTGTCTTTTGTAGAAATATAAGACAACTGGATGTTTCTATTATGTAAGTTGTGATTGTTCGCGAAGGAAATGATATTATGCTTCATGCGCACGTGGAGTAATGGATCATTGGATAATGTGATAGTGGCTTGGTTATCGCATAGGATAGGGTTTGGTGGTAGGCATATTTATGCCGTCAAATAAATGTTTGAGTCATATTCCTTCTTTGCACGCTTCGAATGCGGCCATATATTCAGCTTCATACGAAGATCCTGCGACTGCTTTTTGTTTTTTGGAGCTCCAAGATACCATACCAGAACCTAGTGTGAATCCATAACCACCAACACTACGACAAGTGAAGAGGAAAATAAAAGTAGGGATGGGAGGGAAGAGGGGGAGAAAGCTGTGAGTTGAGGTGGGTGGTTGGGGGGTGTGCGTTCTACAGGAAGTAGACAGGTAGAGATGGGTGAAGAGAAGGGAGGGAGGGAAGGAAGGGATGACAAAGTGGTGCTTGTCGTCGTGACATTATGGTCCCTGAATCTACGCCTGTCACTTGCAAGGCGAGAGGTAGGGCGTTGGGTGGGGACCATGGGGTGGCGTTAGTCTTTGTAGTATTGCTGGCCTAATGCCACTCGTCACTTGAAAATCGGGGGGAAAGAGTTGAGGGGGAGGAGGGGAGGGGAGGGGAGGGCAATGGCAATGGCAATGGTGCGATGCTCGTTCCTTGCGAGAAGAGGGAAGGGAGGGGTTGGTCGAGGAACTATAGACGGAGGCGTGTGTATGAGTGGGGGGTCGGGGAGGGGTCGGATTTGCGAGCGATGTCAGCAGCGTAGAACATTGGGAAAAGGGGACAGGAAAGGGTGTACCATGCGTCGTCAGCACGGACCGACGTTAAGGAGGGATCTGAATGGGCTCGAGTAATGAGTAAAACAAAGGTAGGGAGGACATACGATGAATAGGTAAGGTCCTTTGCCCCAAAATTCAGCGATCGTCGTCGTATGAACATTTTCGTTGCCCCACTATCCCCCTACTAGCCTTACAAACGCGGCGCCTCCTCGGACTATACCCCTCATATCCCAACCCACACTTCCAGGCCTTGAAAACGGACACTTCTGCGGTGGTGGGTGAAAAACCAACTCGGTATGAGCGCTGAATTTGAATGCTGATACTTGAGATGTTGCTGGTCAAGGAGCGTCATTGCTTCCTGCTGAGATAGAAGGACCGAATGTGGGGGTTGGGTGAAATGGTGGGCGTGTTGTATGAAGAAACATGAACTCGTTGTCGGTGGGCCATGGCTGGAGGCAGGACGGTGCGGTTGTGGACGTACGGGTGGGGTATGAAACCAGGGCGCCTTCTCCAAACAGCAACAGCAACGCGGTCCCTCCCTTCTTCCCAAATCCAGCTATCGTTGTCGTTGTTGGGTGAAATGATGAGAAGAAGGTGGTATGTATAGTTAGAGGCGGGAATGATTGGGTAGAGGCACGAATGCGTGTGCTGGAGTTCGAAATAAGCTTTCGATGGATTCAAAGCTACTATTCATCTTCCTGTATTTTGTAACGAGCTGATACCTATCGCTACCAAGTTTTCAATTGTTGCTGAGGTGAGTACATATGATAGAGCTATACTGGCGAGTTACCTCAATGTTATGATAGGAGCATGCCGAGAGTTGTTGAACCTACCTTCATCGCCTATGATCTCCAGGCTACATTTTATGAGGTACGTTTGTCTTGATTCGTTACGTTTCTCCCTCCTACGGTAGACAAATGTTTGTAGGTAGGCAATCGGGTGATGGTCCGCTGGGGAGGATGTTGGAGGGCCGCAGAATTGATACGCGTTGAACATATGGTGCACTGGAAAGGACGTTGGAGGGATGCAGAGTCAGTATGTGTCGAACAGCGCAGGAAGACAAAGCGAAAGAATGCAAAGGGTAACGGTTGCAAAACCAAAATGAAAGAGGTAAGTTGCCGGTATTTTGCAAGCTGCTGAACACTTACTTTTATTCGTAATAGAAAGTAAGTTTCTACGTCCGTACAGGCAAGACATCCAGGAGTTGTCGCGCTGTAAACTGGTACAACATCCGATACCCCATGTGAGCTTTTCTTGAATTGTGCTACCTTATACGTGCTTATATTTTCAGTGCAAGAAAAAGAGAAATTAAGACGTGTAATTAGTTGACCGTTAGTGTAAATAGTTGACCATTACATTGTAGAAGTCTTGATTGAGGCTAGTAGGTATATTTTGTAGGGCGAATACTGTGTAGGAATGTGTGAGTTTTTTGCTCTCTTTGGCTTAATTTGATAAACTTACAAACTAATCAAATTGACGCTGTCGTTTAAGATTAAGATAATCTAAGGTGCTAACAGGAATCGACTTTGTTCGTGTTACAACACCTGAGTGTCAGGAAATATTTAGCAAGGATATTCTTGGAAATTTAATAGGTGATCTTGTACAGCAAAAGCTGTATGAATTGTATGAAACTTGGTATGAAGGATAATGTACAGCAAAGGCTGTATATAATGTCAAGTATAATGAAAGGGGTATAATACACACTATAGACTTGGTGCTATATCTGATGTGTATATTGTATAGATCAATGCTTAACTTGCTTAAGACTTGACCTATGACTGAAGTGTTCTGATACTGATACTGTACTAAACTGTTACTTTGACTGATACTGTGACTGTGACTGATACTTTATCTGTGACTGTGACTGTGACTGTGACTGCTTCGATTTCTGTGACTGTTACTGATACTGACTGTACTGGCTGTGCTGATAAAACTGTACTAATAACTAATGACTAATGACAATTGGGTGAGACTACTGGGGGGTGGGTAGCTATCTATCTACTGCCAAACTGCCCTCCTTATATACCTTTTCCCAACCTGCTTAGTAATCCAATTCCCACTCTACCATCCTACATTGTTCTCCAAAATGAGTAGTGTGCAAGTGTAGATTTTAGATCTGAGGCTGTACAGGACAATGGTATTTGAGAGTTAGTCAGCAGAGAACAATAGCTTATGTTAGCACAATGTGTAATGAATTACATTGTTCTAAATAAAGAGCTACATTGTTCTGGGCAAGAACAATAGGAGTCCATTTATATAACAATGGAGTAGTGAACAATAGATACCTATCTGCCATTGTGTAAACAATGGCAGTGAAAACAATGGAGTCATATATAAATAGTTTCACATTGTCTCTGAACAATGGGTAAAGAGTACAATGTAGTTCATTTATTATGAACAATAGGATTGATAACAATGGAGTTGTATATAAATAGTTTTCTCATTGTCTTCAGATAATGGATGAATAGTACAATGTAGTTCATTTGTGATGAACAATAGGAGTGAAAACAATGGAATTGTATATAAATAGTTTTCTCATTGTCTTCAAGCAATGTGTTATCCTTTGTTTGTGCATTGTTTGTGCAAGTGATTATTTATTGATATGTGTATTATGTTTAATGGTGATTTAGAGTTGTTTGTTCATGTAAGGTATTGATTTGTTCATGTATAGTATTGGGTATATTTGATTATTAGTGTGTTGTATCATGTGATTGTGTGAGCTATTCAGTCATGTGACATGACTGTGCAATTTCTTTAATTGTGGTATACAGTGCATTTGCATGCATTATATATAATCAAAAATCATGCCTGACAACGCTACCACCCCCGCTATTCTATGTGAACATCCCTATCGAGTAATGAGAACGCGACGAATGGTATGGGTCGGTGAACGAGAAGTCGATTTGGGAAAACGTACCAATGATCCTGACATCGTGTACGTCCTCGAATAAAAATGATGCTATCGCCAAAGCACCAAAGAGTAAGTCTCCTCTCTCCTAAACGGGCATGAATAAATGATTTGACCTGTATGTTACTGTAACGCGACAAATAAGTCAGTAGACGAATTTGATTCAGGAAAACGTACCAATGATTCTGACACCGTGTACGTCGTCGAATCGTCATCGAATAACAACAATGCTACTACCAATGCACCAGATATCACTAATAAAGAGTAAGTCATTCGAATATGGCAGTTCTCGAAATAGAAATAGACATACCTTATGTCTCTGCATACGCTCTCTTTTATACGAGCACCATTAAACACGACATCAGCGCTCAGCAGTGAGTCTCTTATTCGTATTCATAATAGACTGTTGATCTCTACAAACAGGAAAGACGCCCGTTAACTGATGCGTTATATCTATCTTACAGGCTACGTACACATCTTACACTTCTCTGTCGTCATCGTACCAGGATTTCCCACTGTTCTTCTCTTTGGTAATGATAGAGGTACAGGTATATAAACCATGTAAGACATTTCTTGAATATAGCTCAATACGACAAATAGGCATTGTGTTACCGAAGGGTTCTGTGATTTGTAAGCAGAAAAGATTACACAGTAGATTCCTTCAGCTTATTTCCGTTTCGTCCGTCTATTGCAAGTTGTCTAAAGCTTTCTGACGAGAATATGGAGTTGGGGACGGTCATATTAGGGTCTGGCACTAGCTTTCCATCATTCGTCGTTTGAACAATACGTCGGCGTCAGACTGCACTCGATTCCTCACGGTAAGTCATCTAGTGTCTAAATTTTAATTGACCACCACGATCGGTTTATTAATAACTTTTGACCTATTATTAGTCCAAGCTATTATTATATTTCGCACTTTTGAGGGATGACTCTGAGTAGCTCCGAGTTCGAAACCCACTTGGATAGACTTGAACGCAATCCAAGACATCTTTCGGAAGCAGGTGTTTACTTGCATCTACGTGCTGATTTGGAATCACATGCGTGAATTGATGGTGTGATTGAGCATGATAGTTGAATTATATAAGACACAAGTGATTTCATCATGGCCAACTTAAATACGAGTAAAGACATATCGAGACGGCTCACAGATGTAACACGCATGGGAAATTATGATACCGCTAAGCAAGTGTAAAGGTGGTGGTTAGGTTGGCGCCTAAACAAAGAAATATAAATAGAACGAGTTGCAAGTGAGTTAAAGGAGATGGGATCGTAGATTTTGGAAGGGAAATGGGAAAGTGTGAAACTTAGATCATAGAATGAATTGAAAGAAAATTTGAAGAGTAAAACTAAGAAAGGGAGACATGGAGCGGTGACACAACCTTTAGTAAAGCAAATTGCACATTCAGTGGGTCTTGGTAGTGCACGATGTCGACGATCTTGAGTTGCTACTGAGAAATTACGACGTTTCGAACAGTGTATGTGTGTCGGCGTTGGATGGAACCTGCAGGAGGGGCCAAGTGAGAGGGGGAGAGCAAATGCAAATAGCGCGCTCTACTATAAGCAATGAAGACACTAAATTAAACAAAATCAGTTACAAAACACATTCGTCGAGTAGAAAAAACAATACTCACTATTATGTACCCTTCCACCCTGCCCCGCATTTGTCGTTGCAAATTAAGTGCAAGCTGGTGTACAAGCAGGGGTTATTAATGTCACACGGGCAGCATTGGTAGAGATAATGCAAGACTAACGGCTTGTTCGATCGTCAGAAGATCCAATGGGGCGGCAAGGTCAACATAGAGCCTGGTTGTCTGATATTTAGCGCCACCTTAATCTTATAGTATATCTTGCTGGAGATTTTTACACAAGAAAAAGAATATATTGAAAACTTATCGATGGACATTTATTAATTCTATTGCTACCTTACTATACCAATCAAGCCCAAGTACATAAACAGAATGTTTGCAAGCCGCATATTTGCACGACTGAACCTACATAGTGCATGAAGTGCGAGAGGCTGGTGGGAGAAAGGAAAGGGCATATGCGGCGAGTCCTGGACGCGCTTAGGCAATTTGATTTTCTTGAGGGCAGGTGGCTGGTAACGGCATCGGCCGGTAACTATACCATTATGTAACATAACGCGACGCGTTACGCCTGCCCTCAAGAAGATGGGTCCCACTTTTCAACGCATGTGTAGGCGTGCCTCTACTCTCTTTCTAGTCGCACATACTCTGTAGATTATAAGTAGTAGTAAGATGTGATGTATATGCTACTTTACGCTACCGTCGGTCTGAGGATATATACCATAATTTTGAAGCTCTACAAGCACGCTAAACTTGGGTAAAGCAATGAGAGTCGGAGGGAAGGTGAAAGGCACTGGCGGGAATGTTGATCGACAGGAGACAACTGTACCATTACGGCCAAGTTGAACCTAGTGTTCAAGGGTAGCTGTGATACGCATCAAATGCGGTATTGGTTCACAACCGTCAACTGAAGGGAGTGAGGGCTCGTTGAACAAGTTGTCGGGATAACATGTATGCCCCGGTTTTTCATATCTCTGTAATCGTTTCTCAGTCTACTAATCTTCAGCATAAACAGCCATTTCGTAGTACATACCAAGTGTTGCTGTATCGGTTGGGATTTGATAGGATTAGGAAGAAATGTATGTTCCATTTCTTACTGTCTTTTTGACACACTAACACTTCGTCTGCATGTTTCTTCACTCTATTTCGAGCTCTCTATCCACAGAATATGTTTCTGCTATGCCGTTCAACGCCTCTGCTCCTTACACGCTGTGGTGCTCCTCTACATGAACAATCCACCCCAACCCCTTTATACCCATCCTGCCACGTCGCCACTGTGCCTCATATATCACTCCAAGACGTGATCTACTTCACCTTCAATTCCCTTCGTGCTCGTTATTGATCTACATGTAATATAGGGTATAAATATACTGTCCTTGAAACCTCTATGCCTGAGAACGAACACATTCAATGTACTTCAACAACTTAAGCGAGTTGTCGCGTGCCTCGCCTCCCTCTTCCCAAGCAGCATCGAGTGAATCGGCCATCTTAGTAATGTTCGCGTCGATCTTGGCCCTCTCGTCCTTGTTGAAGAAAGCCTTTTGGAACATCTCCTTAGCCTCGGAGGTGACGTCCTCTATCGTCCCCGTGGGTGTCTGCCAAGTGCTAGCGCGGTACTTCAACCCATAGCCCAAGCGCACCTGCGATAGCTCGTAACCGCATCCATACACCTGGGAGACAAGGATGGAGAGTGCAGGCTTGTCTGCGAAGAGAGGTCAGCAGATCATGGCCACGTGGAAGCATAGACTCTCAAGGGTTTTGTTGATACTGCAGTGAGTGATTAACCATCCAACCACAGGATGTGCGAGGGTATATTGCTGAGGGAGCCAGGGCCCAATGAAGGTGTTCTTGTTGCCCTTCAGGTCCTTCGGGGAAGGCAGCCGAGGCAGCGCCACTCATAACCATAATGTCTGGGATGTCGAGCTCCTTGAGGACGCGGAGGACAGCATACAGCATCTCGATGTTGTTAGGAAGAAGGATGGAGCCAAAGGAGATCTATATGAAACTGTGAGCTACAAATATGATAAGATATTGAGTATACGCACGTAGATAGCAGATTTCTCTCCTTTCTCCTTGTGCACCCTCTCCAAGAACGATGTAAGCCCACTGCTCTACAATTTGGGTAACATTTTCATTATTGTCTGTGTTCATGAGATTAAAATATTCTGCACGAGCAATGCCCTGCAATGCTAACAGGCATACATACACAATACATCATTGAAAAGTGGTAAGCATGCTTAGGAAGTTCTTCGGACTCCCTGATGCTTTCGCATCTGTCAACGTGCCACAATGGTCAGATAACCGAAATGCATTACAGTAGACTAATTCAGCACGCCAGTCTGACTATTTTATGACTTTTGACTACAAATTAACTTTTAAATGACTAAGTTACGACCAATTGCAAGCAAGTAAGTGACTATGAATGACTGACCATTTTTGCTGAGCACATGGGGTCATGAACAGGAACAGATGTCCTGTTTGTAACGCATCACAGAGCCATTTGAACAGAGATACATCGAAAAATTGAGGTTAAGAATCTTAAGATTGAGTTTTCGGCAGCTCGCTTCGCTCTCATAGATTTCCATGAACAGTTAAGATTTTTGTCACACCTCACATGCCCCTTAGAACAGAAGGTCCAAGTGTTCAAGGCCGTCACACTGAAAAGTGGCGTCGTATTGGTACAGTACACTCGCCAGCAGATACTTCCCATACGCTGAAGAACATTATTCAAGGTATATGATTATCCATATTTACTGGTACGAGTACTCTCTTTCTAGTCGCACATAAGTACTCTGTAGATTATAAAATAGTAGTAGGATGTGATGTATATACTACTTTACGGTACCGTCGATCTCATAATCTTGAAGCTCTACAAGCACGCTAAACTTGGGTAAAGCGATGAGTTGGAGGGAAGGCGAAAGGCAGTGGCGGCAACATTGAAATATTGATCGACAGGAGAAATCCGTACCATATCGGCCAAGTTGAACCTAGTGCTAAAGGTAGCTGTGATGTGCATCAATGTGATATTGGTTCACAGAAGGGGTGATAGCTTGTTGAACAAGTTGTTGGGATAACTTATATGTCCCTTTTTCATATCTATATCGTCTCTCCAAGACGTGATCTACTTCACCTTCAATACCCTTCGTGCCCGTTATTGCTCGCCTTCAGTCACCTAAGCTTAATCAATTACGCTGTGCTTGCATCGCGAGTAGATGTCTTATACTTCTCCTTCCTTTGCCATTGTCACTGCCTCAGCAGCACGTACTGGTAACGAATCGTTTAGACGAGAAATCATGATGGTGAATGCTCGAGACCAATATATACAGTTTAAATAGTAAAAGAGAAAGAAATATACCTAAAAAGAGCGAAATGAGTGTAAGTAAGGCCAAGAAAAGATAGTATTAGAATAGTTGTTTCAAGGAGCCGAAACACAAGCTTATTTTCAATAGAATGCAGAGAATGAATGAGGAGATAAGGAGAGGGAGAGGGCATGTTGAGATGTCAGTATGAGGATGATAAGATCTTGAGGCGGACATCTCGACAAACTCGCATTAATTGTCTTCGTTATGTACGCGCAATCACACCTTCACTCTTCAACACTGCGCTGCTTTGCCCATCTGTAGAGTTCAGGTATCTTTAGGAAGATTCAGAGGGTGGAAGACTTGCAGCATTGAATGCCGTTTGTGGGGATCGAACTCTGGTCCTTTGACAAGTGGACTACTGGGTGACTTTCCGTAGGGATTCTATTCCGAATAGACTCGAATATTTAATAGATCGGAGTTTGAAAATATATGTCTATTCCATATCATTTTCCCGTAGCCATTTCTATTACAATCTATTATCAACAGAAATACCCTGAAACTTCTGCTCTCCCTCGCAAAATTACACCATGGCAGGCCTTTTAAGAGTCAAAATGACTAGAATTTTAGTAATAATAGTGGACTTTGATGTTGCTACTTTTCATTACATCCTCTCGATTCTAGGAGGACTTGAAGACCACTGGAATACATTCACCATATGCAAAATAGCAAAATTATGTGAGATATCTGTTAGGAGGACTCATTATATATTAAAAAAACTAGTGATTAAATTTTTTGGAGACAAAGGAAGGACTTGGGAGCGCATATGATACGTTGCATTCTCTAGAAACTCGTGGAATCCATGGAACTTGCAAGTCTGAAATGGACCACGGCACCTGTGTTGTAAGCTGGATGTCAGTTCACCTATAAAAGGAAGATCAAGGGAAATTAAGCAGACTAAGCGAGCCTTAGCGAGGTTTATTCAAGACTTAAAAATCTGGCGAGGGGTCTTAAGTTCTCCATAGACTTCAAAATCTATGAAGGTCTGTACGTCCCCACCTCCAACTATGCGACACTAAGCGAGGATCGGCATCTTGGCAATCAGCGATCTATTCGAATCTATTCAAAATAAACGTGAATAGATTCCTATGGAAAGTCACCCACTATCATCTTAATGTATTAATAGACTCCTGCTATTATTAGAATACTGAATATGACGGCTTTCAAGCTTATAGCTGGATCGATCATTCATTGCTTCTGGCACCGTTAACCCCGATATATCAAAGTGATTGTTACATACACGTAAGATTAAGTACAACCGTTTCAGTTTCAAGTATCACTGTCGAACTGATAAGCAACGCTTAATTTGGCATCCAACAATCGTCTCTCAGATAGATGAAGACTCTGATACCATGATTCATCGTAACAGTTAATTGGAAGCCCTTGTGGTGCGATTGTATCAGGATTCTTTCTAGTTGTATGAACCCCTATGGCGCTTTTCATTTCCTGGCCTTCGCCGAGCTCTTCCGATTATTGCTGTACTCTTTTCATAGGTATCTAGACGATGATACAATACCTCCAGCGGTTTTGCACGCCATATTGGGCCAATTGTTTTGAATTGCTTCGGCTTTGCGTCCGTATCTGTTTCATCAGAGCTAACTCCAGCGGTACCTATAGCTTTTATCAAATCAAAATGCCTTCGAACACCATCTTCTATCTCTACGGCACGCAGACGATTGTTGTATAACTAAATTACTTGTGAGTTTATAATCGCTTAACATTAAACATAAAGAGTGCATACGGTGTTTTTGCGACTTGCACGTGAGTTCTTTTCAGTCTTTCAAGTGCAGCCTGCGCTGGATCGTCCAAACTAAATTCTTTATATATACCATAGATATACTGCAAATGACTTTGAACAGCTTGGAGAACGACATCCCATTCCAGGAAGTCGTCAGGAAATTGCTCTCCGTAATACGTATACACGCCGCGTTTGGCAGCCCCAAGGAAGTCTTCCACTACAACATCAGCGGCTTCAATGTTGAATGGGATGGTTATTGTCTTCGAGAAGTCGATGCGGAAGTCATTGGCCGTTATTGGTGGGAACCCTATATCGCGATTGTTATATTTCTCAAGCTCTTCATCTGTTAATGGGGCGAATCTGTCAAATAGCTCTGCATTGTATCTCTGGTCTTTCTTCATTCCAAGTAGATGCTTGATATGCGTACGAATTGCTTCCTACAATTGCTTTAACGACAGCGAACATTTAATATAAGAGTACTGACGCACCAGAAAGAAGCTTCTTCTGGGATCATTTTTCAAAGGCACTTGTTCCTTAGTGCGAATGATCTTCCTGCGCGAGCCCGTTCCTGAAGACGCTAAGTTGGGAATGCGATCACTACAAGGCACCCTACTCGATGACGGAGACTCTCCGGGGACACTTCCACCTGTAGGAAGCAATCAATAACCGCCCACAATTGGTAGATCTTCGATAAGACAGACCTGTTGACAAAAGTCCTTCGACCGTCGACCTCACTGACGATTCGTACTGCTCCGCTTGATGTTTCAAAGCCTCACCCAATAACACTCTATCATGCTGCCTTTCCACTTCTCTATTTTTCAGCAAGGCTCTGAACTCATCTTCTTGCCGACGTCGCTCACGTTCTATCGTGTCTGATACGATATGAGCCGTCTTCTTCTGCTCTTGAAGGAGTAATGCCTTGAACGATTCGTATTCTTTTTCTTTCTGTTTCTTCAACTCTGAAGCGCTGTTATCGTTATATCGTTTCTGATCTTCGCGAAATGTGTTGAACTGATGACTTATAGCAGTGATAAAATTACCAATGTTTAACGGGGGTGTCATTCCAGGATCATTCTGGACATTTGGCTTTTCGACGGCTGTAGCAATCTGAATAGGAGCAGGATTTGACTGTTTAGCGGCAGCAGTCGACTTAGAGGGAGCGGGATTCGGTGGTTGGTCGACTGTGGTATCGTTTATGGGAGCTGGATTTGGCTGTTGGCTGGGTATGGCGTCGTCTGCAGGAGTGGGAACTTTACTAGGCCTATTAAATATATTCGGCCAGTAGAATTTGGGGGCAGGATTTGGGGGCTGGAATGCTGATTCGTTAGTCACTTGTGGACATATCCGAAATCCATTCCAATCAACGATCAGCGGCACCTCGGCACCCAACGACCGAGGGCCTAGTTTCTGTTGGCCGCTACCGCTAGGCTATTAATTATGATTAAAGTGTCGAATGCCTTTATGAAAGTAAATACATACCAAAGCATCCAAATCCATCGAAACTATGGTGTTGGTACCATCCAGCTATCAATTACGTTGGAACGAAGCACTTGGCACAATATCAGTGAATGCACCTTGTCTGTCTGTGCCGACTGTATTTCTTTCGTGCCATCACCAACCTCCTCATTAATATATTTCAAAGGGTCCAAATCCATCGGATTTATGCTCTTGTTACCGTCCAGCTATCAAATACGATTAGAATGATGGTCATCGACAAAAATCAGTGAACGTTGGTACCTTGTCGCGTCGCGCTGACTCCGAGATAACTTCTTCCGCCCCGCTATCCTCACGCTGACTAGGATTGCGAGATGAATCCGTTCTGGGATACGTGCTGTCAGATTCCGTTTCTGTTTCTCTTTCACGTGCCACGTCTCTGGTGTAGCTGATTTTGTCCTTGATGGTGTTGACAATGTAAGTTCAACTCCCTCAGCTGAAGGTGTACGGATACGCGTACGGAGTGCAGTAGCGTCCGTCTACAGCTTTTACTCTAACCGGTTGTCGAGATAGGGGAAATGTCCTGTGAGAAATTCCGAAGAGCTGGAGGGAAGGCCGCTTGTCCAGTAAATCGATACACACAAACACTTCTCATAGCGCTGGGACTGAGTATAGGATGCTCTCTTGCAGTCAATGAGCTGACCGCAATACTTAGGTACATGCGATGCTTCTAATTCTAGTTTGATCCAGCGATACCATTTGCTAATTGAATACCGAAACCTTATCATTGGTCCTACAGAGCCATCTGCAACTGAGTCATGTATGCCCTGTCACCTTCAGTAAAAATGCTCAGTCACTAATACGTAGCGATTTAGTCATCATGGAGTCACCATTAGGGGAGTTCAATCTTGGCCGTTTTGTCACGTTGCTACAGATCAGTCGCTACGAGTAGTGTCAGCAAATATTTTCATATTAACTCCTGGCTATATGATCATGTGTTCTTATAAGCATGGAGTTATATGATCACCTCTAAATTATATAGTGTTCTATACTATTAGTTATTCTAATAGTGATCATAAGTGATCATTTAGAGATATAGGTGGTGTATTGGGGTGCATACTAGTACTGGTGGATTTCTATGGACCATTACTGGTTCTAATGGATTTGTAAGTGATCATAAGTGATCATTGAGTGATTTTTGTAGTGTGTTGGGTTATTATTGGTACTAATGGATTCATAAGTGATCATAAGTGATCATTGAGTGATTTTTGTGGTGTATTGGGTTACTATTGGTACTAATGGATTCATAAGTGATCATAAGTGAACATTGAGTGATTTTTGTAGTGTGTTGGGTTATTATTGGTACTAATGGATTCATAAGTGATCATAAGTGATCATTGAGTGATTTTTGTGGTGTATTGGGTTATTATTGGTGCTAATGGATTTGTAAGTGATCATAAGTGATCATTGAGTGATTTTCATAGTGTATTGGGTTATTATTGGTACTAATGGATTTGTAAGTGATCATAAGTGATCATTGAGTGATTTTCATGGTGTATTGGGTTATTATTGGTACTAATGGTTTTGTAAGTGATCATAAGTGATCATTGAGTGATTTTTGTGGTGTATTGAGTTATTATTGGTACTAATGGTTTTGTAAGTGATCATAAGTGATCATTGAGTGATTTTCATCATGCATGGGTTATTATTGGTACTAATGGATTCATTAGTGATCATAAGTGATCATTGAGTGATTTTCATTGTGTATTGAGTTATTATTGGTACTAATGGTTTTGTAAGTGATCATAAGTGATCATTGAGTGATTTTCATTGTGTATTGGGTTATTATTGGTACTAATGGTTTTGTAAGTGATCATAAGTGATCATTGAGTGATTTTCATGGTGTATTAGGTTATTATTGGTGCTAATGGTTTTGTAAGTGATCATAAGTGATCATTGAGTGATTTTCATAGTGTATTGGGTTATTATTGGTACTAATGGTTTTGTAAGTGATCATAAGTGATCATTGAGTGATTTTTGTGGTGTATTGGGTTATTATTGGTGCTAATGGTTTTGTAAGTGATCATAAGTGATCATTGAGTGATTTTTGTGGTGTATTGGGTTATTATTGGTGCTAATGGATTTGTAAGTGATCATAAGTGATCATTGAATGATTTTTATGGTGCATTGGGTTATTATTGGTACTAATGGATTCATAAGTTATCATAAGTGATCATTGAGTGATATTTGTGGTGCATTGAGTTGCTATTGGTACTAATATATTCATAAGTGATGTAATGTTAATGAGTGAAAAATATTTTTATCACACATTGCAATTTAAAACATTGTTTTATATCAATCAATATATCTGTACAACTGATATATGTTATATACATTACACTACTATTGTACTACCTATATCAGTAATTGTCCATGCACTTGATATAACACATCAGTGGTGCTTGTAATAAATGATTACACTCATGTTTTTTTGTAGTTTTTCTGTATGGAGTGGTACATATAAGAGATAGAAGTGAAAAGACTGATTTATCCATGCACTTGATATAATTCATCACTGGTGCATTGAATGGTTATACTTTTACAAAGTATATGTTGCATAACAGATGTTTGGATATGAAAATAGATGTACAATATTTCAGTTGTATTCATCCTGCCAATCCTCATCACTATCATCACTATTTTCATCTTCAGAATGCATTAAGTGTGATTGGGCATTCTCTGATACATTATTTGTTAAAGTGATATATCTTTCAGACCAATCTGCTGTGTAATTATCAGAATTTAAAGCAGGTAGCCAGCATTCTGCACAGCTCTGTGCCAGCATTTTACAAATTGATGCTTGCTTTAAAGCATATGCTGTGACACCTTGTCTTATATCATATTCTGTAATATTCTGATAAATTCTTTTACTGCTGATACTCCCCCACCAGTTTTCCTTCCACTCAAGGTACATAATAACACGTCTCATCTCTTCTCTAAGAATGTCTACTTCCTCAGACCATCTGTCTCGCCTAGCACGTGCTTTTGCCCATTCAACTCTAAGACTATCACTGATTTCATTTGAACTGTTGACACTTTTTGATGAAGGATGTAATACAAGCCATATCCATGACATTTCAAATCTTCCACTACTAGATATATCATCTGGCTCTTTTCCTGGTCCCTGAATATCCTGAGTTTTAAGTGGCAATAAATATAATTGCCAGCTTCCATTAGGATCCAGTGCAGCTACTGCAGCTCGTGCCATTCGATATCTATCAGCAGCAAATTGTACTCTGGTCTTAAATTTTTGATACAATGTTCTGATGCGTGTATTTGGCTTATTCCCTATACCTGATGTATTCAATTGTTTAAAATACCATAATGTTGAAATCACACGCAAATAATGCCGGATATCTACCAATGCATCTTCAGCCTGTGCTAGCCTTAATTTGAGTTCATAGTTGGCTACTTTCTGTGTAGATGAAGCAGCTTGCAGTTCAATTGAAAGTGATGATGGAAGATGCAGTGGAATTAGCTCTGCTTTAATACCATCATAATCATCATCATCATCATCAGATATCTCCAATGCATCTATTGATTCAGAAGCTACTAGATGTGCCACTTCTGGCATATATATTAATTGAACTTTTTGCCATTTTTTAATTCGAATCATAAGTGATATGTGTTTATCTTGAATATCAGCTTTTTGTTTGGATGTTAAGTCCTTTTCTAGCTTTGAAATTTCTGTTTTAAGTGCATATCTAATAAATGTTATAAACATATATATATTTATAAAGATTTTGACTTACTGTTGCTCCTCTAAGTCAAATGCAAGCAGCAAAAATTTGGTCAGAGATATATTATGTTGTGGAGTAATCCCCTTATTGACATCTTCTGCTTCCTCATGCATAAGCTGAAGTCTAACATCTTGCAGGGTAATATCTAACAGAATATTAGTTCGATTTTTAATATAAGTATATAACTTACTGCACTCTGGTTCATCATATGGATTTGGGTTCATATGATTCTCATTCCATGCTATCATTTGTGATTCCCATTTTGCAGTAACAGATGGCACAAATGTGGCATTAAATTTGTCAAAAATCTCTCTCTGCTTTGCACTCATTAATATAGTCTCAGTATAATGTCTTACCAAATGCTTTCCTGAAGTAATTACTTAGTCATCAATTAAAGCAACAAATGAGATAATACACACGTAAGCCAACAAACTTTTGATAATTCCATGAATTCCACTGGTCATTTAATACTTCATGTCAAGCAGCAGGCCCCATTTCCCTTGTACTTGGGCGAAGGTGGTTACTACTTGACCAGGTCATTTCAATTTCCTCTCCACAAGTTCTTCCAGCCCCAGGCAGATAAGCTAATGAAAAGTTGCTATGACATGAGTTTCCATGACCATTAATATGCCAGGATGGAACAGCAACATCAATTTTTGTATTAGGAGAAATTTTCATAGACTCAGGATATGTGTTTATTCGTTGTCTTAGATTTTTTGACCATTGACATCCAATGTCATAAGTGATCACTATCCATGGAAGAACAAAACCAACAAGTGTTGAGAGCAAGATATAGTCGATATTGCAATACCTATTTATTTAGTAAATAAGATCCTTGTAGTTCTTGTATATAATAGTATTTACTTGCCTTTCTCCTTTTTGCAAATCACCTGCTCCATTATTGCGAATAAAAGAATGTCTTGAACAAATTACTAGTGCTGTTCCTGTTACTGAATGACCTGGAGCAGAGCGTATCCCAGCCTGAAGAATTGCATCATGTTCTGAAGTACAAGTATTAATCTGTTACAACATATATGAGTACTACATAAATAAACAGATAAACAACATACTTCAGGATTGTCAATGTAATTTTTAAGATGTGTTTGGTAAGCCCTCTCTTCAACAAAAGGCCCCCAACCAGGCATAAGCTCTATATCCTCAATGCCACGTTCCTTGCAGCTCAACTTGAAATTAGCATCAATGGCTAAATACATGATATATAGAAACCTATAAAATTAATTAATACAGTGATTTAACAATTTAACAAAATAAAAATATACATACTTGAATAGTTTAGCATTTTGCCAGCCATCAGGAAGATTTTTCCCAGGATGGGGACATGCTGGACACTCAACTGTCAATTCTCCATTTTTTGTACCTGCAATACCTTCAGTAAATTGACCTCTACCACCACGCTTGCACATGAAAAGAATTCGCCACATTCTCATAACAGTTCTAAATTCATTGTAGCGATTCTAGAATTTATAGTATTGGTTGCCAGTTTTATTTACTTTAAATTATTACTTACTATATCATCTTTCAATTTACACTTATCAGTTTTTCTGCACAGTGTGTGATACCAGTCATACAAAGTTGTTTTTGCTTGCAATGTTAATTCATGAAATGTTTCAAGGCAATCAAAAGTAAACACAGTTTGAGGTCGAGCAAAAGTAGCTGGAAACCAACCAGCTCTCAATAATTGTATATATCGTGGAATAGCTTGAACTTTGCAATCACAAAATGAGACTGAAACAATATGAACTCCAGTAGTATCAACAACCACAATTTTAATAGTGGCATCAGCTGCTTTTGAGCACTTTGCACCTCCATGTCCAAGTTGAACATTAAGTCCTATATTTTCTAGTGATTCCTTTTCAAAATATAGTCCATTCCACCTCTGGATTGATTGTAAATAATATATAAAACATACAATTAATAATGTGAAAATAATCTTACCTCAATTCGGTGAAGTGGCAAATGAGCATGTTCTTGTATCATACAATATTTGCACTTAAGTAGGCTGCCATGAAAGCAATCTTTACACTTGTAGTAACCAGTTTCATTTTTACAAGCAAAACATTTGTCTTCACTAACATATTCACCCTTGCCATCATGGCGAAGAAGCTCATCCAGAAATATTTGTCTTAAATTTACCCATTCCTTTAATTTTTCCTGTATAGCTAATCAGAATATGCATACAACCAGATTTAATGTACTCACTGATGACTTCTGGTTATGTTTTTGCTTAGATTTTGTAGATTGATCTTGATCAGGCACAGTCAACAAAGATTCTTCATTGTGAAAAGTCAACATTTCAGTAGGTGATTGCTCTGCATTCTGTGGTGTAGTCTCCTTTACTACAGAACGCTCAACTTCACGCATTCTCTGTGACTCTTTTTGTAATTTTCTCCTGCCTTGGCTCTCTGTAACTGAAAATGATGTAATGTTTGATGTACTGCTAGCTGCATTAGAGCTAGTGTTCTCCACAGACCGACTTAACTTAATTTGGTGTGAACTACTTTCAGCCTCAGCCCTAGATCTTACAATATGACGATGTTGAATTGAAATATTAGATGATGCAGCATTTGATGAACGTCGTGAATGTTTTTGAGCAGTGCTTGATGCTTCAGTAGTACTTCCAGAACCACGACGGCGCTTGGGAGGCATTTGAGGCTGTAGACAGTGAGTGATGGCAAGGAAGCAAGAAAGAAGAGAGCAAAGGCACATCGTATCCAAAGGTGTTACTTATCTATGCTATCAGATTTACGATGTTGCAAGATGCTGATACAAACGACTCTTAATCAATTGAAGAATCAGCATGCAGTTGATCACAAGGCATTCATGGGAACAGCCCCATGTACTAACACTGACTAAAAATAGGGTGGAACGATATATTAATGGGGTGAAGCACATAAGTAATGTGTATTCAAGCTGTCTACCGAAGACTGAAGAGCTTAGAATAGATGTTATTCTCACCATTCGACACATTACCCAGTAATAATGAGACTTCGTGAACTGGGAGGTGTAACTAGCACATGTCCATTGCTATTATGCAGCCTCACCTCCCTGTTTCCCATTGCATGCAATTCTCTTGCACGTTGCGTTTTTTCATCTATGAACCAGCTCATCTTTTCCATTCCCACATCTACCAATTTCACTTTC
The DNA here is from genome assembly GCA_025738555.1 of Cyathus striatus. Lineage (NCBI taxonomy): Eukaryota > Fungi > Basidiomycota > Agaricomycetes > Agaricales > Nidulariaceae > Cyathus > Cyathus striatus. The sequence goes on from JAOVFP010000007.1 coordinate 647,974, forward strand.
ATCTCCCACTCCTCGGAAGCTTTGCTTAGTCGCTTGCGTTCCGGCACTCTTTCTTCACGAATGGATGACCATTGTCCTTCTACCGATTTATTCCATGTGGTAACGAGAGCCGTAAGAGACTCTTTTTCCTGAGCATCAGAGTGAACTTGATCCTTCGAGACGAATTTTTCGATCCTCTCCAAACTGGAGACGAGATGATTCGACCCTACCCTCAAGAGTACAGATCGTTTCCTATGTGACAGCGTGTTGTGCGTCGAGTGTCGACATAAATGATACAATTGATGGTACTTGATTGGTCAGCGATGCAACGGCATCATGCTAAGTTGACAATCGGTCTTATTCTGCAGTGATAACTTGCGATAGAGGCGATCCACTACGTCCTCCTGAAGAAGTTGATGTACTTAATGCGCAAGTTAATTAAAATACATAATTTGTACTTAGAATAGTTTTTACTTATTCCAGTATCTTTTATATTCTAAGTTTCCCGTGCTAGAAGATTTTGTAAGTTCAAGGGCGCATGGATTTCAATTCTTTCAAAGTCAAACTAAATTTAGAACAGGGTCGGTCTATTTTTAATACACGATGGGACTTCGACAATTTAATTCACTCCTGGCTGCCGACTTTTTTGCCGTTCGCAAAATCCATCCAAATTTGACCTCAATAACTTTAAATATTGACTGAACATTTTGGCTGTCGCAAAATGTTCACTATTGGCTAGTGCAAAATTGTAGACAAATATTACATTTTGTACATATCTTGTATGAATACAAATCATTCTTTTTGTTCTAATTTTAGCTTCATCAAAATAAGTGTCAAATGTAACGTTGTGAACGTGTTTTGACCTCACGCAAAATTTATTGTTTTGCATGACTGCAAAACCCATGCAAAATGAATCATTTTGCTTTTTCTCTTAAAATAACACAACTGGTGAACCTGTTATTTTGGGAGAAAAAGCAAAATGATTCATTTTGCATGGGTTTTGCAGTCATGCAAAACAATAAATTTTGCGTGAGGTCAAAACACGTTCACAACGTTACATTTGACACTTATTTTGATGAAGCTAAAATTAGAACAAAAAGAATGATTTGTATTCATACAAGATATGTACAAAATGTAATATTTGTCTACAATTTTGCACTAGCCAATAGTGAACATTTTGCGACAGCCAAAATGTTCAGTCAATATTTAAAGTTATTGAGGTCAAATTTGGATGGATTTTGCGAACAGCAAAAAAGTCGGCAGCCAGGAGTGATTATAACTGTCTGGCTTTAATTCAGATCAAGTGCAATTCAATTCGGTACGTCAAAACTTGTAATACTATTTCTGGTACTTCTGTCTGATACATCACCCTGTCCGTGGGGGGGAAGAAAGCCCCTGCAGTTCCTCCCGTTCCATTCCCCCATCATTCATCTATATACAATTACTAACGCGCTTATCTACAGGTCTTATCTATTTTTAATTGTATACCACACGGTGCTCAGTTCTGGCTTTGCGCGCTCACGTGGGTGCTCCCATAAGCGCCTTCCTAATTCGGAAGCCGTGGCAATGATGCGTGATGCGTCTCCGCTTCATTTGTCAATGCGCCATCGCTACACTGATCTAGCTCTTATCTCGTCCTATTTACACAAACGGTACTCACTTGATCCACACATGCAATTGTCATCAAATAGTTCGTTATTACACGCGTACCAGCTAGGCTGTCTCTAGGTTTCAGCAAGTCATTGTATCCTGGCCTTTCCATCAATGCAGTAGGTTCCTTCAGTCTATTGTAAAGGATTATTACTTCAACCCAGGTTTTGTATCGTAAGGCAAATAGAAATTAACCATGCATGTATTTATTAAGAGTTTATAAGTTCAAGACTGAGGCGGAGTAATATGTTTTTAGGTATATGTCTTTTTTTTATCCCTTGTATATTTTTAGGAGTCCACCCGGGATCTCAGCTCCTCTTCTCATGTGCCCACTCTGACATACTTAGTCTGAAGTTCTATTAATGAAGAACGCAAAATTTAAATGGTACGTAACAATAACTTTAGCCTGTGTATCAATGTGTTCGAATTGGAGCAAATAGACATCCCCAAATTTGTAGGTCCAGGAGTATGCGGACGTCCAGCCGATTCCACTTGATCTCGTCTCCAGGCATGCTCCTGGAGTAGTAGTCACTTGCTAAGGGAGATAGTTCCAGTTTGCATGGAGGGTAGAAAATGATTCTGAGAGCCTGCAATTGGTGTCTTGAACACTCTGGAAGTAAATAGGCTGAGTGAGAATAAGTGCAGAGGCCAGACAGGAGGTAGATAAGATGTTCTGACAGGGTACTACTAGACTTAGATAACATGTTGGCGGCGGCACAATGATCACATAGTTCGTGTGCTCAACTATGAGTTCAACTGTGTTTTACTTGTACTGTACAACACATAGTTGAACACATGATCACCAATGTACGCTGAGCTAGAAGGCAGAAATTCATTCTAAGGAATTGAAGTAAGCTACACATTCACAATTTCATATGCCCATAACTCAATGTAAGCTTCATGTATCTTTAGTTCTGAAATTCTTTCATTCATTGTTGATTCATCATTTCTACCTTGGGCAACACTTCTAGGGCGCATGCTTCATACAGGAGTATTGGATATTTCAGGAATTTTATTCAAACCGAAGACAAAGATTCTGTCGGCACTGTCAAAGTACATTGCATAAATTATGCACACATGCACCTGGACCAAACCAAGAGGTGTGCCAGTCATGTCTTATACTTATAGAGCTCATGCGAGGCAGTTGGTAACTACTAGCACAAATTTCAAAAGCATCCTCAAATCATGCTTGGGAGATGCTGAACAAAACCAATCAGGTAATTTGTATAACTTAAAACTGTATTAACTCGCAGCCCTTAGCATGATGATTCAAACATGTCGTTGAATAATTTAGTTGAATTACGCTGGCCCATTATCAAACAGGAACCGAAAAGTCCCTCAAACACTAGTGTTTCCTTGGCCTCATAAAGTCTGGTGCTCTGCCACGTACGACTCTCGACCTCTACCTTTACCAAGTCCATAGGTATTCCTTCCACTCCCCATCATCCAATTGTTCTGACATTCTGAAGCCTTTAGACGTTGTCATAACCGATCATGACCAAGCGCTCGTGGGCCACCATGAAACAACGTAAATGGCTTAAAGCAAGAATTCCCGGTTTTCTTGAAGCCAAGGAGGCTGGCAAGAGTGGGACGACGACAGCCTGGTTTTCAAAGCTGTATGAGGACTACCTGCTCGAGTGGGGAATGCCGAAACCTAGCAGGCTAGAGAAGAATGAGTGGGGTTCAAATGCAAAGACTGAAAAGTGGAGGAAACGATGCAAAGTAAGTTTAAGATGTAGAAATTGAAAGGATTATGAATAATATCTTCACCATATTTTAGCAACTGAGTAGGTGGTTCAGAAACCATACTCGCACGACCACCTCTGCAATGCGAGGTCTTCTCGATCTTAGACCAAAGAAAGATGCAAAGCCAAATCTACTACAGTGGCAGGTCTACCTCGACCTGTACTTCGACTACCTCGAGCCACTCATGGAGGATGAGTGGCAATTATACCTGTCGAGATTGCCTACAGGTGTTGAAGCAGACAAGTCACGTTTTGAAGTTGAGAACACACTGGTACAATTTCATTATGAGAAAGAAGACGAGGAAGTCCGGAAAGAGGTGCAGGAAGTTCATGCCATACGATGTCGAGGCAACAGTGAGTTTGATCCTAAGGCTGAAGCTGACGAGGACCGAAACTTCCGCTATGACATGTAAGTTCAATATATTATTTTTTAAAACACCATATTGCGATAGCACTTACAATTACTGTTTAGGTCGATAGACAAAATTTCTGCGACTGTTGCTGCAGCACTATCCCAGCTAGCTGAGTACACGGGTTGGAAATTCAGTGTTTTATCTGGAGGGCCACGACCCCGTCGTGGTGGGAAGATGGAAACTATATCGTAAGTTAATAAAGATTCGATTTCGTTGGATATTGGTTACTCACTTGCCAACCCAGTGTCCACTATGGAAAAGACAAAAATGGAGACAACTGGGAGTCGTGGATGGGCAAGAAGAATTACACAGAAATCACCAACAAATTCGATGACTTCCTTTATGCGTGCTTTTGTGAGTACATGTTTCTACACCATCTTCTAGTCGTTGTACGAGCTAACTATTGTCACAAAGCTGAAGAAGAATGTCAATCACGAAGTCTTGCTACAAGTGACGTTCGCCCTGTTGCTCCAACCTCTGAGGGGCAGGCTGAGGGCAGTGAGGGAGAACAAGGTGAAGGCGAGGGTGGAGGTAACAAGGGAGGGCAGAATGTTGATGAGAACGAAGAACATAATGAAGACTCAGCTCGAGTGATCGAACCCATGGATCCAAACCAGACACTTGGTAGAAGCAAGAAGACCAGGCGAGTCAGAAAATCGAAGAAGTCGTCGAAGGAGGTCAGTGCTTCCAGTGAAGCCATGACTCTGCGCAGATCTGAGCGCGTACAAGACAATTCTACTGGGGATAACAGGTAAGGTTTAATCACTACATCATTACCTTGTATATGTACTGACATATCAATTACATGTCAAGAAGCGATGTCGGAAATGAACGCTCTGATGGTGTCTCCAACAGAGATGGGCCGGAATGTACTGCAAGGCGTACTGCTGTAGGAAACAAAGGAGCAAGTGTGGAGGGGTATGTATATTTCGTTGTCATTAGTATTGTATCTATATTAACTCATATGTCTATATATGTGTAGGTCAAGTGAAGTAGTTCAAAACAATACTGTCAGGTACTTCATTTCATTTATTTTGTCTGTCGTTTTCTGTCTAATTCGAAGTTCAAGCATTCCTACTTGCCCACCAATCCAGGATCAAGAAGTGTTGAACGTTCGTGCGGGTATGCCAGGGCCGGCTCAAAGTAATTGCACTCATATGCCGTATGTCGCTCATTTGTAATACAAATGTATGTCTTCTAACTCTTTCCGTTATAGGCGTGAGATACCTAATTCGGCTGGTAGTATTCCTTCAGTTACAAATGGTGATGACATCACCTCTCTACCTGACTATGCACGCCAATATTACGAATACCTGTGGACTGTATCATCAGACTCACGTTGGAAAGCCCTCGTTTCGGAATGGAAAGTATTTGAACTAAAGATGCCCAACACCATTGTAAGTTATTGTTAATCTCATAGATTATACTGTAATACAATAACTAATCTATCACAGGCTTTCCCTACCAAGAACCGCCCTAAGGAAATTGCATGGTGGATAAAAAACCACCGAAGCACGAAGGCTGTACCACCTGTTACAGCGGCTGAGTTCAGAATTTCATGGATGGCGTGGTGGTCGTCAATTCAGCCTCAATGGCGCATATCTGAATGCGGTAATCTTATCAAGTTATCTCCATCGGCCGGTTGTCACTGGGGCTCTTTGTTCCGTGGGGGGCCACTAGGTCTTTGCTGTGTCGTTATGTCATTGTCATGGTGGATTATCGCAGTGGAACGCGTACCAGACGACTCAGCAACACAGCTTTGGGATGCTGTCGAAGATGTGACTTGGGTTTTTCGTCAAGTCGGCCCACTTCCTGTGTTCGCAGGGGCTAAGCGAGGGTCAGACAATGCTACTGACTCCGTTAAACCAAAGAAACAGTAAGTGATACGTTCGTTTACGAGGGTTCGGTTTATAATTTTAAACTAACCAATAATCATTAGTGGACGGAAATAAACGCTCCGATGGACGCTCTACATAGTACGTTACCTCGTACCGACCATAGCCCAGGTTTACATTCTTCCATTCATTTGAGACAGTTTAATCTCGCTTTATTTAGCCCCTCTACATTCTTTCTCATATGTTACCTTCGGCTTCCTCAAATATGGTTTTTAAGTTCATTTTAATTCTCTTTTTCCTATTATGCTGAATCTTGATTCTTGACATCACATTCACTCTGCTCGTGAGATATTGTTGATTAATTCCATTTTCATTAATTACCTCATTCATACATTTTTTAATAATGCATAATGCGAATCTTCAGACACTTTTTGCAACTGGCTTTTATACATGAGTTAACTTCGGCCTTTAAGCTTGGACATTATTTTTTTACGACTTAAGACGTGCACATAGTGCTGCGTCATCAAATCGCGCATCAGCAAAACAACAATTGGATGCTGACGTGATGCTAAACAAAACGGCGCATGTCAACGTGCACGTCAGCGAAATAACTTGACACTGTTGCCAAACATGGCGGCACGTTGCATCAGGATCAGCCAGCTAGGTAATTGGGGTTGGGGCTAAGCAAAGGCAGCGTTACCTCAGTGTTACCTCATTATAGAATTTTGCCTGTTGGTCTTGAGGCCATTGCCACGGCCACGGCACATGACTTCGTTCAGTACATTAATTTATAACATTTCTAACATTTACTTCCTTCCTACTAGCTCACTATTATACTAATGTTTATGCATTTTATTTATGCAATTTAACACAATGTGCATCAACTTAATACGGTGAGCTTGGCGTCATGTCATCAATGTGCGCGTCAGCAAAACAATTGGATGCTGATGCTAAACACGACGGCGCGTTGTCAACGTGCGCGTCAGACAAACAATATGGTGCCAATGCCAAACACCGGGTGACCGTGGCACGTCGTCAACGTGCGCCAAACGTGCTGTCAGCCAAACAATTTGACGCTGTTGCCAAATACCGCGGCACGCTGCATCAGTCAGCTGGATAATTGGAAGCCGAAGCCAAACAAAGAAACGCGTTGCCTCAAGTGTCGCCTCTTTATAGAATTTTGTGCGTTGGTCTTCGAGGCCGTTGCCACAGCCACGGCGCGTGACTTTGGTCAATACATTAATATATAATGTTTATAACTTTTAGTTTCTTTTCTAATAGCTTATTATTATACTAATGATGTACTTAGCGCGCGGGTTTAGATTACTTTAATATATACTTAGAATAGTTTCCTAATTCCAGTTCAATTTTATATTCTAAGTTCCCGGGCTCAAAGATTTAATAAGTTCGAGGGCGCGCAAATATCAATTCTTTTCAAAGGTAAACTAAAAATAGAATGACTTGTATATTTTTAGAACACGCTTGGGATTTCAACAGTTTATCGAGCATGAGTTCAGGTAAACACTAAATCAATTTGGTACGTCTGATTCTGTGTCTAATTCTGTTCTGTTCTGTTCTAATTCACCGCCCTATCTGTGGGGGGAAGTCTGCCTGTGCAGTTCCTGGTGTATTTCTTCCCCCTTGCTTAGCTATATACTTCTACTGACACGGCCATTTACAGTTTATTATCTATTTCGGTTTTGCTACCATGTGATAGCTTGTGTCTAGGCTGACAGTGAGTCAGCGCCCAGTATTAGTCCATGCGTACACGGCCTATCCAACGGCGCTTCTCAGCCACCTATCTGTTGCCATAATACGACGGCGTGCGCTTTCATCAGCGCCTTCCTAATTCGGAAGCTATGGTAATGATGCGTGATGCGTCTTCACTTCACTTGACAACGCATAATTGCTTCATTATTCTAGTTCCTATCGTTCCGCTTTGTTCACTCATGGTTGCACTCACATGATCTACACACTGCTTCGTCATCAAGTGTCTCGTCATGCTATCTGTTTATTCTAGTCCCAGCTAGAGAGTTCAGTAAGTCATTATGTGCGTCTCCAGAGGTTTCTTTGTGTCATTTGTTTTAGAGGGGGAATAATACGTCCCAGGCTGTGTATCAAAATGTAAAATAGAAATGAAAAGTAGGTATTTGTTAAGGCTGTAAGCTCGAGACCAAGGTGGAGTATTGAGCTTTTATATATTTTTATTTTAATCCCTTTGTTTTAGTTTTTTGGAGACAACCCAGGAACTCGGTTCCTCCTCTCGTGTCCCTACTCTAACGCACTCGGTCCGAAGTTCTATTTAATTAAGAATGCGAAATATTAAAGGGTACATTGTGATAATTTAGCCTGTGTATCACTAATATTTATGCATTTTAATACAATGTGCATTAAAAGTGTAGTGATACTGATTATTTTTTGATGATTAAATATGTCGGAAAATGGGTAGTACTATCAGACAATATGGGAATCAAAGTGATCTACTGGGCATAAAATAGCTTTGTTAGCAGGGGATAATTGAGACAGAATAAAATAGGAGTGATATTATAGGATGTAACATGGCTTTTTGAGCAGGGGTTACTTAAGACAGAATAAAATAAGAGTTATATTATTGGTTGAAAAATAGCTTTGTGAGCAGGGATTACTTAAGACAGAATAAAATAAAAGTTATATTATTGGTTGAAAAATAGCTTTGTGAGCAGGGATTACTTAGGACAGGATAAATAGGAGTGATATTATTGGTTATGAAATAGCTTTGTGAACAGAGGTTATTTCAGGCAGAATTAAATAGGAGTGATAATTACCTTGAAACACAGCAAAAGTTTTGTGGGCAGGGGTTAGTTGAGAATGAATTAAATAAGAGTGATACAATTGGATCTAAAATAGCTTTTTGACCTCACTTAATGATAACTTATAATAACTTACAAATCCATTAGTATAACTAGTAACCCAGTGTGCCACTTCTATCAATCAATGATTACTTATGATAACTGAACAATCCATTACTTTACCATTATGACCAACTGTTAGTGAGATATTTGTGTAATGGCCATGTTCAGTTAGACCTTCTGTTTAATTAACAATGACTTGTGAAGTGCTTAACAAAGTCAAAATCTACTCAGAATTTGTTGTACCTCTGTTCAAGCCTGACTGTGATGTGTAACTGAACAGTTAAATGCAATGGTACAGTAGTACCAATAGAAATTGAATCAGTCAATAATTCTTATTTATACTTATGAATCTATTAGTATCAATACTAACCCAATGTAATACTGTCATGCCCCATTCCGAAGGGTACCAAGAGTTAGCAAGGAGTAGCTGATATTCATGCAGGAAAAGAGTATGATGTTGGTCATGTGACTCAGAGTATGAATAAAATATACAGAGTTTGGTGGAGCATTGGCTTCAGCTTATGTGCTACACTCCACAGTTCCCTGGTTCAAGTATTTCAGATGTAGAAGGTAGAAATAGGAGAAGCTGAGTAAGAGGTCAGAAGAGCAGAGTTAGAAGAACTTCAAGTGCAAAAATCCATAAGAAATGATAAATAAGAAGAATATATTAAGTAAATCATATGATTAATCTAATAGAAGGGGAAGATGCAGTGGATACAGATGTAGGAAATAAGATAAAAGATGACAAGTAAAAAGTGTGTAAATGGTAGAAGAGAAGCTTAAGCAGATGAAGTAGCCAAAAGTGTGGATTAATGATAAAACAGCAGAGTAAGCTATAGGTACTTTGTAGAATTGAATTTTGTGACATATGAATCAATTAGTACCAATACTAATCCAATTTACAACCAAAACACTTAATGATCACTTATAATCACTTACAAACCTATTAGTACCAATAGTAACCCAATGCACCACTAAAATCATTTAATGATCACCTATGATCACTTACAAATCCTTTGGTACCACCACTACTAATCCAACACACAACCAAAACACTCAATGATCATTTATGATCACTTACAAATCCATTAGTACTAATAGTAACTAAATGCACCACCAAAATTACTTAATGATCACTTATAATGACTTATAAATCTACTAGTACCAATACTAATCCAAATTAACACCAAAATACTCAATGATCACTTATGATCACTTAGACTTATAAATCTACTAGTACCAATACTAATCCAAATTAACACCAAAATACTCAATGATCACTTATGATCACTTATGTGTCCATTAGTACCAATAATAACCCAAGGCACCACAAAAATTATTCAATGATCACTTATGATCACTTATGAATCCTTTAGTACCAATAATAACCCAAGGCACCACAGAAATCACTCAATGATCACTTATGATCACTTACGAATCCATTAGTACCAATAATAACCCAAGGCACTATGAAAATCACTCAATGATCACTTATGATCACTTACAAATCCATTAGTACCAATAATAACCCAAGGCACCACAAAAATCATTCAATGATCACTTATGATCACTTACAAATCCATTAGTACCAATAATAACCCAAGGCACCAAAAAAATCACTCAATGATCACTTATGATCACTTACAAATCCATTAGAACCAGTAAAGGTCCATAGAAATCCATCAGTACTAGTATGCACCCCAATATGTCACCTATATCCCTAAATGATCATTTATGATCACTATTAGAATAACTATTAGTATAGAACACTATATAATTTAGAGGTGATCATAAAACTCCATGCTTATAAGAACACATGATCATATAGCCAGGAGTTAATATGAAAATAGTTTGCTAACACTTATGTTGCTACAGCAACTTGGCAGCAACACTACAATCCTGCCGAAAATGTTTAGCACGCGTTACAAAACGGCTGTAGCTGTATCATGTATCGCCAAGATTGAACTCTACTATTGATCGAATGGTGATGGTGTCATTTTTTAAACTCAGATTTGACTGTTGGCTGACCGTGCATAATTTTGAGTAGTCTAAATTTGTATCAGTATGAGAAATCTCATAGCGTACAATGAATAAACCAGTAAGGCCGACTAGCGGCAAGGCCCGCTACCTGATATTTTTTTAATAAATGTATAATATATGTATTTAGATTTGTTGAAAGTGCGTAAGTAAGCATATCAGTGAAAGTTAATTGAAAGGTATATCCTGTTTAAATTAATTTTCATGAAAATGTAGCCTAAAGTTATTGTTAATGATTCCAGTTAAATTCCACTCATCCTTGGAGTAGTACGCCCAAGGGGCTGCCTTCCGAGCAATTTGCGAAAGTCACTGAGGAGGCGTTACGCGTTGTGTGACACCTCCCTGATATTATGTCACGCACTAACTGCTTCACTTAGTCTCACTATTACATGACCTTGTCAATGAGCTTACGGTGTTGTAAGTTCTTTCTTCCTCGTTTCTTCCCACTGCTCGTATCTTTACTGTATTGTTATAGATGTCGCAACATTTTTAAATATTGTCTTTCTATAATTTACTCCGTTTTTTCTTATTTTCTTTCTGCGGCTTCAAAGTGTTGACTGCAATACATTCCTACTTGGGCGGTGCAATGAGGTTCGCATTCCTCACGAGTTCCTTTCTCACTGCTTCTCCTACTCTCTGTTTGTACGATATCAAACGATTTGGTTAAAATTCAATTGAATTGTAGAATTAATATCAGTTGGAGTGTAGTGTTGCTTATCATGTACTCCATGCGCTATTGTCAATTGATATGTCATGCCATTTGGGCAGGATGCCACACTTACCTTGAAAATTGACCTGGTAGACTCTGGCAGGTATAACTTAGAAATTAAACTTTTTAATCTCTTTTTCTTTTATATAAGTAGATTACAAAATCACCAGCTCTCCTCAGTTGTCTCTCGACTTATGAGAACTGAGGTGAGCTGGACTTTTGCTACTTCGATATAGTGTTTGCTATTCTATAGGTAATATAATCAGCTGTCTCTCAACTTAAGTGGTGTACAAGAAAAGAGAAATATCTGTTGAACTTCAAGCTCTACCAAGACAAACTTGAAATAAGACGAAGAATTAAATTTACTTTAAATGTAATGGTATGTTTCAAATTTTAGTGTTGTAGTTATTGCATTGCGGTGTGCAGAATGCCCTTCGAATGCGCTATCAGATTTAAATGAGTAGTGCTTTGCAAATAAGTACTCAGGTGATGGTGGAATGTGTCTAACTGACATGACAAACCCGAACGAACTACCAGTTAGATTATTATTAGCATACATCAGGGAGGTGTCACAGTGCGTAACGCCTCTCCAGTGACTTTCGCGAATTGCTCAGATGGCAGCTCCCTGAGTATGCCCAAGCTTAGCAAAATGGCTTCACTTCTATTCGCTGAGTAAAGCCCACAAGTGCTGTGGTTCGGTTATGAACTACACATTGGTGTATTCCTGTGAATACACGAAAGTCAATAGCTAGAACGATAGAATAGAATTGTACCTATAGTTCTGTTGAACTACCTTAATATAATAAGAGTGTCAAGTGCGTTGAATCCTCGAAGAGTGAATTACCTTAATTATGCTTAATAAATCTGTTATGTCACAAGCTACCGCCGATGTCTGGGAAACTTAGGATCACACTGGATTTAGAGGTTGAAAAAGAGATGATTTATTCATGAAACCTCGCTGTTTATATACAATTCTAATACTATGATAACTAGAATGTTCTACACGTAGTTTGGTATTTATCGCGCATACTACTATCATGAAGTATCTTCTACTGTATTCTACTAACTTCTTGGAGCTCTTGGACATACACAAAACAATATTCAATTGAGCAACGCAGCTGCAGATTGATAATACAAACAGAGACAAAATAAGAAGTGAGATAGAATGAAAAAGAACGAGAAAAGATGAAGAAACATGTTAACAGCTCTAAGTTAGATAGTTGAATATTACTATAACAACAAGCTACAACATACTCTAATCTACAAACATTTTGTTGACAATGAACATGGTGTGAAATCTCAACAGTGCAAAAGGCCAAAAAATTGTCGAAACAAGGACCACACATGCATGGATCACAAGGCAATTCATGATGGCAACTACATACATAAACCAAACATAAATTAATTAAGTACAGTTGGCTTGTGGAGTGGCTCTATCACCAGTTAAGTCCTGATGCATATCTCATAAAGTGTTCTGAGACATACAATATAATGAAACATACTACTGAACATGATGATGCAAATTAAAAAATACTTAAAAAGAAACTCTTATCTTCGTTGTCTACAAAGATGCGGCGGAGAAAGTTGGGATATGGGAATGACCGATATTTTGAACTCGTTTAAACTCCGGTTGATGGGAGGTGTTCGCTCTGCAAAATTTGGTTTTTCATCACCCTACATAACCCTACTACCTTAAAAGGTAGTGGGAATAGTCAATATAAGGTTCTTCAGAAGTCATCGTGTTGTCATGTACTAGTCAAAGGCAAGTCAGAAAATATGCAGTATGCAGTAACTGTATGTCCATAGATTATAATTTATTAGTACAGTAATCCCTTGATTCACTCAAGCACATAAATAACGAAAGATAACATTATATTTCAAAGGCAGTAGTACATAAAATATAGTACTATGGTTAACAAACAGTCTACAAGTCCCTAATAGTAACTAGCTCCTATTACCAATGCACACCTCCAGCGCAACAGAAAAATTCCTAGATGATCCAGCCAATTCAAAACCACCTGCATGCATGAAGTCATAAAGCAAAATCCCAATGTAAGCACGTGAACTTAGGAGGGGCAAAATAATGGGTGGGGGTGTCATACGGAGGAAGTTTGCATCACTTGGGATAACCTGGTCTTATACATATAGGCATGAACACGAAGCAGAAGAATTCGGAACATACAATGTGAACAGGCTGACAGCAGCATCTCCCATTACCATCTCAACACGTCTAACTTTGCCGAGGACCCGACGCCTATGAGATTGTAGGTAGTGTACACGGTGATGAGTCGGTCTTGATGAGGTTGTCCTGCAGCCTAAATTGAGGGCTTGTAGAGGAAGGGACACACAAGGTGGGGGGAGGAAACGAGTGGGAGAAAGGCCCCTAGAGTCTAAGGCGAAGAGAGGGAAAGGGTGTCAGCTGCTGAATTTCTGCTCAGTATAAGTATATTTAGTGGATCTGGAGTTTCAAATGACTTGTTTACATATGTAAGCTAAGTACTTAGCTTAGTTTTAGATCAGAACCGAAGGCTCGGCCCTCCAGATATGTAGTGCAACATAGTGAAATTGCTCTTGCACTCTTGAGTCGACTCTTAGATACAGTTACGCATACATACATATGTACATAACATAATTACTTAGCATTGCGGATCGGATTTCGATGTTTTTGTGCAGAGTTTACATTTGCATATATTTAACATGCTGTTACTTCAATATTAGTTTTCTATTGCTTTGCAAGTGTAGGTGATTCAAAGGAAAGACTCATCGAAGGTGAACATAGTACACTTATATTTAATCACACAATAATGGACGAAAGTCAAACTAAAGGGACTGAAAGCTTACTTCAAATAGCGGCGTGAAACAGGCTATATTGACTAAATCTCTACCCTTGTCGGATTAATATCCGACTATTTACAGACTTTTGACAAGTAAACAACTGTGAGTTGACTAGCTTCTGAATGATTGTCATCAGGTAGATGATTACGTCTGACCAGCGTCTGACTCAGCGTTTTTACTGAGTGTCACCATTCATATCCCGGGTTCGATTGTTATTTTGCGCATCCATTCTTGCATGCATTTCTCAGTGAGTTGAAGATCGCTTAACATTTCCACTCACTTTAGTTAGTAGGGTTATAGGGCTCGAGCTCGAATTTTCTTGACAGTAAATTATAATACACATGTTCTTGTTTGAATTCTCGGCAGTTCACATTCTCTCTTGTTCAGCTTCGTTCAGGTCTGCGGTCAACCTCTGCGGTCTGCATGGCAATTATAATAAGTTCTGTACATACTAAGTATGCACGACATTTCTCACAGGTTTTACGCTCGTAAAATAACTTACTTTATCTATAAAGTTCCTTGTTACCTATTAGTATAAATGAATCTACTTATTCATAAGTTCTTTACTTACTTGCGTATAGTTTCCAGCGATAGCCGGCCTTATTTGTTATTCCCACTAACTTTAGTTAGTAGGGTAATAGGGCTTGGGCTCCAATATTTTTTGGCAGTACATCACATTTTGTTTGCACCTGTTAGATATTTTGGCTTTTCGGCTGCTCCTTTGTTCTTCGTTTATTTAGTTAACCTCTACATTTGTGCTCGTGCACTCCTCTTATCTTTTCGGGGGCACTGCTTCAACAGTTGATATCAATTCCCGTTCGTAGTCATATAGTGATTCGGATTTTATTTACCGGTGCCCTCTTTTTAATGTATCTACATAAATTAACGCTTCCGCTTTGACAAGCACTGATGCTTTTGGTTATGAAACCTATTAACCTTGCTTAAGTACTTATTATTCGTATTATAGTGTTTTTTCCCGCGGGAAAGTAATGGGAAGCGCGGGAAATACCGAAGCGCGCGAACCTGTGACGTGAAACTGTGACAAATGTGACGCGCGAGAAATATTTCAGGCGCAGGAAAGTAATGTGAAGCGCGGGAAAATAGTGATCCGCTGGAAATCTGTGAGGTGCGGGAAAGTAGTGTGATGCGCGCGAAATACCGAAGCGCGCGAACCTGTGACACATGTGACATGCTCAAACAGCGTGACCAACTGATACAATATCCAATTAGTATTCTTTATGATTGTTTATGATCACTAATAGATTAGTAGTAATATTCAATTGGATTGAGCCAATGATTGTGTATGATCATCAATAAATTAATAGTAATATTCAACTAGAATGAACCAATGATTGTTTATGATCACCAATAAATTAATAGTAATATTCAACTAGAATGAACCAATGATTGTTTATGATCACCAATAGATTAATAGTAATATTCAATTAGAATGAACCAATGATTGCCCATGATCACCAATAGATTAGCAGTAATATTCAATTAGAATAAACCAATGATTGCCCATGATCACCAATAGATTAGTAGTAATATTCAATTAGAATAAACCAATGATTGTTTTTGATCACTAAAAGACTAATTAATACCCATACAAAGATAGGCACTCAAAAAAAGCCTGGCTTGCATGATTGAGGCAATCAATTATCCTAGGCTTTTTTTGAAAATATTGGCTGACACTTATGACATGTTGTAAGTCGGAAATAAGGACCAGTAACCAGATACTAACTGTCAAACCCCAGTGTCTGGGACACAGCTTGCAGATTGGTGTCCCAGATTTGCAGACATCCCTGTCTCAAGCCGCAGATGTGCTTTCCGTAGTTCAAAAATAAGGAGCTTACTAGCTCATTTTGAATTCTCCTAGGAGCTCCTATCGTAGGGCCTTGACGCAATTCTCGCAAGAAGTACGTTATCATGTAACCCTCATGGTTAGATAGAAGGAGGCGATCTTTTTCAGGAGAAAGGGAAGAGATTCCACTATAGATCGGTGGGATGAGTAATGATAGTATGATAAACAATGATGATAACGTAGCTTACATGTTTCGAAACAGAGGAATTATCCTCCATAGTTGAGTGTTGTTTGATAAACACCAGCATCTATATATATAATTATATATGGTTAATCCCA
The DNA here is from genome assembly GCA_025738555.1 of Cyathus striatus. NCBI lineage: Eukaryota > Fungi > Basidiomycota > Agaricomycetes > Agaricales > Nidulariaceae > Cyathus > Cyathus striatus. The sequence goes on from JAOVFP010000007.1 coordinate 664,211, forward strand.
CAAAACTAAATGAACCTACACTACGCCATGGTTACGATAAGTTACGATGAGCCGCTTGTCGCCCCTTCCATAGAAATTTAAGGACGAAGCACGAAGGCCATTGCCACTTTCAATCTCAGGATACAGGTCATTCGGGTTTGGGAGAACGTTGTCAGTGGCGAAGAGTCCTTTACAGTGTTAGAATAGAGCCAATAGCCAATGGAAGAAAACATACCATGGCGAAGCCACATAGCCACATGAACCTCTGATCCGACCCCGAGAGCGAGCTTTCGGCCTGATGCAGAGACATTGATGGCATATCCGGGAGCATTCGCAGACCCAGTCAGAACAGCAGTCAAGTTCTAAACAACATAAGACTAGTAATATCCGACACAAAAGAACATACACATACATGAAAATTGGTTAGCGTATAAGTCCCACGAACGGAACCGCAGTAAAGCTCTCGGTGATAAATAGGATCCCAGGCCAGAGAAAGGACAGGAGAATGGATCGGGACGTAATAAAGTAGCTCCCCAGATAAGACGGAGTAGACATACACATATCCATCCCCACCACCGCTAGCCAGATAGTGCCCATCAGGGGAGAATTTCAAAACTGTGATGGATCTGTTGTTGCCTCTGTGAGACCAGGCATTCACGTAGGTAGGATCCATAATTGTGCAGATACGTGCTTCCAAACCACGCACACATATATACGAGAAAACTGCGGAAGATCGCCGATTGTCGCACCTGAATCGATTACTAAAATATTTCTTAAGTAAAATAATTTAAATCACAAAGCAGCATTAATGGACACTGTGATGATCCCCCAAGGAAGACCCCGAATACCAGAGAGTTTAGATCATGAGTTTACGAATAATTTCCACCTCGTGCTTCATCATTTCTCTTTCAATAACCCCGGAAGTAAATCTATTGCGTGAGTCAGATGCCGCAAGGTTATGGCATGAGCGGGCCTAAAAAATACAAAGAACTTTGGTGATACAGATTGTCAAAAATCTTTTTGAGCCTTAATGACTCATAATCATCTCTCATAGTTTAATACTCAACTCTATGGCTTTAAGTCAATCTCTATTTGTAAATGTATTATATTGAACCTCAATTTCTGTGATGTGCTTAACCAGCTCAAGTGAACAAAAATAGAGATCAGTTCCGATGCTAAGAATTACAAAGTACACTAATTATCTACCATACAATTCTTCGGGAAACACGATGGGCGTCCCATCTCTCTCAGCCGGAACGATTGCCTGTCGGCAACACATTAAAAACCCAACACGGTGTTCAGGAAAATATGCAAGCTGTAGCATGGTGTGAGACCTACACGTTAACGGCCTTCTTCGCCACCAACTTCTGTTGCCTCGACCAGATACTGACATACGACCTTGTTGAGCCCATCTTGAGGACTAGTAAGTCACCATGCCAGATGGTGAGACCAGTCACTAGCTTCGCGGCGTAATTTCTGGTTGAAAAGGTACCCTTTCAGTATCGGTATATCACCCTGTAGGTGTGCCTCTTCGGTCCATCTCATATGTTCACAATTGTTGACCGTACAGGGACAGTCAAATAATTCGTTAGAACTACTTCAGCCGTGGGAAAAGTAGTATAAGGGTCGTCGGGCGAAAGGTGAAGTGGGATATCAACAGATTGGGTGGTCCGAGGGTGAAAAGAAGGGTAATAGATGCCTTTGATGGTGAGCTAAATAAAATATTATTCAGTCAGGCTCAATAAGTTGTATCATAAGGAGGCAAATACGAACCATATTCAAGGTTTACTAGGATGAAGATGGGAAAACAGAAACGCAAAGTATAGCTGTCTCCTTTCCCATAAAAGCTCTTCGATATCGTGCCTCATTCCACACTAAACACACCTACTAGTGCGACGACTCTAGAGCACTTGAACTTGGATAGTCTTTTGGGGTACTCCATGAGGCATGTCTTTGTCTTCAGATAACACCACCGTTTCACATTGCTTCATCAGCGGGGACTTCAATCGGTGGAACCCAAGGAGCCTGTTGAGAAGCCGAGAGATGTAGAACAAAGGCGTACGTTCGTCATAATTTCGGGTTCAGTGAGTGATTGGTACCAAGCTTTTATGACCATATGATTACCTCTTGAGAGAGGTGAATCTAAAGCTACAATTAATTTGAATATCCACATTATTGTGCGAGATTCCTTTCATAGATTCTGTCGGGATTATACTTAAATGAACTTTACTCGGTAGACCCGGGCCGAGATGCTCTGGCCACGCTGAAATACACCATAGAGATAAACATATGATAAATCGCAACAAACAGCGTTGATTGGAGCCGATGCTATGATCGAGCTCATGAAAATCCACCATATGCACAAAAAACCTTCTGATACACGTTGCATCCTCAAGTTTAAATCCAGGCATATAGAACGTATACTGTACGAATCAAATCAATTGGGCACCCCTTTGAGTGCGTGACAGGCCCAAACCACAAAGTGATTTTGGCACATGAAGATTTGTAGTGTGACATACCAGAATTTTCGGCATTTTGAGCACTCAAGCTAGCCAAAAATTTGAATTATTGCATGTATTTTACTTGTAGAAGTACAGAACACTATAATCTAGCAAGAAATAGCTTTCAGAGAAGAAAAAATGCCCATAAACTAGTTATTAATCTGCAAATACGCTGGTGCCTAAATATGTCACCGTTTAACCATTCGGCATTTTCATTTGTGATGTGTGACTTGGACCAAATTTCGGCGCGGCAGAACGGGTGCGTGACGCATGACTGCCCAATTGATTTGATTTGTACAGTATTGTCTAATTATGATCTGCTCCGATTAGCCTCAATAATGGGCTTAATGATAAAGCTCAGTATATACATCGAACTTATCACAGAAATCTAATCAAACATACACATACTGCCAGTACCGGCATTTGCATGCCGAGCTGACCTCACTATACCCCATCAATTAGTCAACCAGGACTCTCCAGGACTGTAGGATCACAGGATCACCCACTATATCCCATCTGTTACTGTCAGTCAATCAGGAACCTGATGAGATCAGTGATTGTCACTTGCTCCGAGAACTTAGAAGTTAGAAATGTGCTTTGATTCTTCGATACTATACCATGTACTAAGGGCTTCTGATACATGTTGCATTTCAAATTAAAAAGCCCAGGCGTAAGTGTCGCCGTACCGTAGCTATCGTATGGAAGGTTACGGATATGTATTGTCTGTCTGATTGTGATCTGCTCCGATTAGCTTTAGTAGCAGACGTATTGAATAGAACAAAGTATTCCATTGTAGCGTATATGAATTTCACATATTATCCAGGTTTCTACCTAATATTGTGTCGATGAATTGCACAGAACGTATACTTAACAGACTACAGTACCGAAATTTGCAGAATTAACCGACCTATATCCCACCAGTAAGTCAATCACGAACCTGATCAATATGGTTATGTAACCTGCCCGAGGCTCGAGAATGTGGTTTGATTCTCAGTTAGTCAATCACGAACCATATGCTACCATATGCACCTTACATATGTAGAAGCACACTTTGATTCTTTGATATGACAAGTGTGAATGCTATTGCCATACAATATTCATAGTACTTAGCAATAGGTATCTTCTAAACTAATAGGATATTATTGATCGAGATGGATGAACCTAGGCTCTATCAACGACTAAACAGTAGGCTTGTATTAAGACATTGGGGCCGTCTAAGTGAGATTCTGACCGGAACCAGCGATAGTGTAACAGCAGCCTCCGAAATATTTATTTCGTAGGTTTCCTAAGAGTTTTTCTGTGATCTGCAGACATATTTTTTAGGTACATTTCTGCAAACGCATCAATGGGCCATGATCGAGGATACTCTGAGAGAACGGGGTAGATTGCTTGAACCTAGGTACAGATTTATCAAAACAATAAGGAGATAATGTCGCTCAACACTTACGCTTTGTCGAAATAGAGCGATACTAGCTTCATCCTGGTTAATGTAAGAAACCCTTCTATCCAGGCACTTCAGGACGATTGCATGAATGAAATCCTAATAAAAGAATTTATTCAGAGACGAAACCTAGACATGAAGTCATGCATACAGACCTGGACTTCCTTGTAGAAGTCTTGTCTCCATCCCAGCGTTTTCTTGAGTGACCACCCCCTGCCACTCGGATGTCCAAGGACACCGCTAGGTCGGTACAGTTTGGTGCAATCTTGTTGTCCAAGTTTGTTGACTTCATCAAGGCTTGGCCGTTGCTCCAGGTTATCAAGCGGTTCACTGACCGGACGTTCAGTCCTTAGGGGTAAACTTGTCATACTCCTTGTACGTTGTGAACTGTTAATGATTGATAGCAAAGCTAAGAACCGACATACCCTTGGAATCCTTTATCAGAGTCGCCCATCTCATCTCCAGGTTTAGTTTCATAGAAATTGAATAGTTGCCTATTGGTAATTGTGCACTCCAGACCTGGGCTTGGTGTTTGCTCTGGAGAGAATTCTATGCGATTTGTCAATGGAGGAAAGTAAAGCTTTTCCATTGACATTGAAAAGTAGAGTGGATGGCTTCTGTCTTGGAGTACGATGTAGTGAACTAAGTCGTGGCTGGGGAAGTTGGAAGGTCATGATTCAGCATCCCAGAAGATGTATCGAAGATACAACATGTGTCCATCACTTCCGAGTGTTGCACATGGTACTACCATGCTTTGATGCACCTGATCATTATCAGAAACCGTGATATGTGTATTTTTCTACCTAATTCGATCTGCCTTCCGTTGCCTTCCTACTATCATAGCGAATTCAATGGATACTTCTCTCAAATGCCCAGCCAACTCATGTGCCTCCTCTTCACGACGCAGCTCATGCAGACCATAGTAGAACCAAAGAATTAAAATCAACAAAAATGCCGGAACCATACCCCACACAAAAAGAATAATCATCTTTAGGAGAGCGACACAATAGCTTACGCATGCGCGGAGGTACCCATCCTGACAGCGAGATATTGTCAATAAATTCAAAGTAAATGGTTGTTCGTTACCTTGGGGCTTTTCCATATGATAATAGTAGGCCGTACATCTCCTGGTTCCGAGGATGCACTTGCTATATACTGGGAACCATGCTTAGGAGAACAGTACTGGTACCTGACATCAGCATATATTATAAAATAAGTATATGTTTGCAACAAACCACAACTGCTTGAACTGCCATTGGTACTTTATTATAAACTGTTAGTCTTTATAGTTTCCACGCTTACTAAGGACACATACAAAATCTGTCATGGGCTAAGGCGGACACTCTCTTCTTGGTTTGTAGGTCCCAAAGATAGACTTCTCCTGTATTGCTTCCACTTATGATGTAACGATCGGATAAAGTGAAAGCTATCTGCACGACGAAGTTACGATTGATTTGCAATTTCAGTTTTCCTGTCCAAGTAGGCCGATCGGTGAGGTCATAGATATCAATTCCATCCACCAGATTCAAAATCAGTAACACTCTTGAGCTCTCAGACCAAGTCATGTTTCCTCTAAAATCAATGAATGGTCACTCTCAGTCATTTATATTAGGGATTACTGTATGGTACACTCACATTCTCCTCTCCACTTTGTAACGCCATGATAATCGCTGTGGTTTCACCACGTCCCAAGAGACACTATGGCCCATGTTAGCTATTAATACTAGTGGAAGATAGACTTGAAGACTTACATCTCCTTCATATCCAAATATCCAACCATCACAGACTGACCATTATTGTAAAAGATAACAGATCGAGGTAAACCTCTTCGATTATGGGGTATATCACAGGCTCCACTTGATCGAGATTGAAGCATGCGAGACGAGGGATCACTGAAAGCTTCGTGCCCATCATATGCGAGCAAACGAAATTTTGCTATATTTTATAAAATAAGATGATAGATCATTTATAATTATGCTCAGGGGAAACGGTCAACTTACCATTGTTTTCTTCGGTGACAACCGACAGCAAACAGCATTTACCTCTTCCCACTACAGCCAATCGCGTATCTACTGAGTCCATATCTTCTATTGGGGTATTGAGCACCGTGATAGCACAGCACAGTTCAAATGCAGACTAGTGAATAAGTCAGAAGGGTCAAAAGAAGTTACATAGGTATATGTGAGTACCTGTTTTGTACTCCGCCATAGTTTCAACGTGCCATCCAACCCCCCCGACACGAGAAATACTGCCCGAGAACGATGAGGATGTTTGATCTACAACACGCACACAACCTGCCCCTGCCTTGCGCTAATTCTTTGAATCTTCTTCCTGGAGTCGGCATTCCAGAGCATAATATAACCATCATCCGCTGGATGTCAATTAATGCAATTATAACGGTAATTCTAACATGAAATCGTTGTACGTTACCTCCACTGGCAAGGATATCTCCCTCAGGAGAGAATCGCAAGAAATTAACCGCCCGGAAATGCCCGTAACAAGTCAATGCACGATAATACTGAGGAGCCTCATTCGCAGGTGTAACTTCCGACATAAGAGCTGCAAGGAATCAAATTTGAAGAACGTAGTCGGGTGAGTACCCGTGTACTCTCACCTGCATCCTTTAACCAGTTTACAAATAACCTTCAACTCATCTTCACCAGTCATCTTGGAAACATGCAAAAACACACATCTATTATCTAGGGCCTTGACCAAGGCAAGATGCTCCAGATGCGCATCTTTTCATGCTCATGTAAAAAACGTGCCTACAGAAAGATACACCAGCCGAGGCGAAAATGATCAATGGTCTATGACTTCGAAACTGTTATGCATCAAGTTATCATTCAGTACTAAGTATGTACAATAAAGAACATTGAATTTGAACTTGATACGGTAAAGTTAATCTTGATCTGTAGCTTCAAGTAAGCTCATAAATTAGTTATGATTTAAGTGAACAGAATTAGGCCACAAACCTTGTCGAGAGGGTTGTCCTCAATACATATATGTTTTTATCGTTTGCACAGTAACCCACCCAGGAACTCCATTCACAAGACTTAGGCGATATTTGGCCAATTTGGGATGCGGGTGCCCGGATCTCACGACCTGCCAATTACGGGTTTCCTCCATCATCCATGCCTGTAACTCGCCTTTACCAAACAAGTGGAGATATATGTCCCCTGGGATTGCTGTGGTATTCGAATCTGGTAGAGGTGCTTCAATTCGAGAATTACCAGTGGATTCAAACCAGCCCAATGTTTCATGGATTCCGCGTATCTTGCACTCTTTCCGGGATGAGGACGTGATGTATTCTTATCAACTTTCGGTAAGGCGATCGGGGGTACATATGGAGGTTCACAGACTCACCAACGTTAGACCCGTGTCCTGGGGGTCTTATTATTCGGTAAGGAGTTTGTGATCGTAGACTGTTAACACGGGCAACAGAGTTACGCTCCGGCCCTGCAAAAGCAGCCCTCTGCAAAGCTCCCTCGAGATTATCCTCAGGTACTGGCGTCAAAGGTGAAGAACTATCATCCGAAGCTGGGTCTTGAACGATTGGGACATTAATCTGAGCATTATATGAGCCATTTAAATGTGATATTTAGTGATTGTATGAAACATATTTACCTGGAGCCGCTTAGCATGCTTGTTTCGTGTGGTTCTATCTATCAGCGTGAAAGATTGATGGTGAATGGGTATCTCCTAATTCTTTCAATATTCTGACAGCGAAGTCGGCAACGATATCAATTAACGTACGTCTTGCTCAATAGCACGTTTGCCTCTGTGAGGAATATGTACACTGCTCTGCAACTCGAATAACACAGTAGTATTAACCATGACACGCAGAGAAGATGGGAGGATGGTGAACAAAAAGTGAATTTCTACAGATTGATTCCTGCTTATAACGAATTCCCGGAATGCACTGGAATTGAACAAAGGAAAGGTATAAATAATAATAATTAATAAGATGTCCAATCCCATTAGTGTGGGCATGTGAGCAATGAGAGGGCAGCATGGCTAGCATGGCGTGTCATGCATTTATGATAGCCAATCAAGTTGATGTTTTTTGCATGCCTCATTGTAGCTACGTCATGTTGGCTTGAACTTGTTTAAACAAGAATACGTGTACTACGTAGACAGCTCGTTTATGAAGTGTATAGCTACGTCTAGTACAAGATATCTATCTCTCTATTTTCAGCTTCGAGCCACTCCAACACATGGTCTCTCAGTTTTGTGGACAAATGATTAAGAAATTGTTGCATGTAACTCGAGAGCGACAAGTATCCATAGTAGATATGAATCGAAACCCAGTGGCCGAAATCTTTAGCATAACGCCATGTTGAAAACAGCGGATACAATTGCAAGTTTGTCAACTACCCTCGAGAACATTAGTTAAATCCAGCAGGAATCCAATGCACGTACTTACGCTAGTGGTATAAGAACGATATACAATGATTAAAATGACAGCTCCTATCATGATCACAAAGCCTCATTGAGCTACTTCATCATTGGTCAGAATCTTCGATGGGTGTTTGAAATCAAATCATAAATCTAAATCCTGATAAAATGTACGCATGTAAGATTGACAACTTCTTCTATGTGTTCTCGCGTGCTTCTTTCTGTATGAGGAAGTCATTTAAAATCACTTAATTATGTATGAAATGACATTAACTTGCCAACTGCACCCTCCCATACATTAACTTGCAGTATCTTATCAGCTGTTGCTGCGGCAATGATCTCTCGGTCTTCGATTTGAATGCACTGTTGAAGAGTGACATCAATAATAAAACAAAGGCAGTAAAAGACCTCTTACCGCTAAGGCTTTGACGAAGGCCCCTGGATATTGATAGCGTTAGCGTCTTGAGTTGTGAAATGGATGTAGTACGTAAAGTAAATACTCGCCATTCTCCAGTGTTTGTAGCACCGCTCCAGAGCGCACATTCCAAATGTTAATACGCCCATCGTGTGAGCCACATGCCACATGACGACCATTGTTTAGAAATATGGCTGCGACGGGCTCATTGCGTGATTTATTCGTCATGATATGGAACTTCTTCACAAATTGTAGTTTGTCGATTGAATAAACAGCCATCCCGCCTTCAAGGTGGGATATCAGTATATACTGACAATCCTGGGATAAAGACGAGTAGCCTCTATATTCAGAAGTATATTGTATTAGGGATATCGAAGGCAGTGGTAGAAATGACAGTGAGGCTTACAAAAATCGGAAAGCCGGAGTTATCCTCCATAGTTTCACATTTTCGGTCAGGTTCCAGCAGCTAATAAATAGATATTAGAATAAGATTTATTTATATAAAATTTAGATCAGTGTACACAATACTGTGATTAAGATACGTAACAATAAGTTTTGTATCATTGTTGATGAGATGAAGACAGCGGCCACAGATGCGAGTATCTTCATCGTCATCATTCTCCAGAGACCTTGCATCTGGTTTAGGGAGAATATTAGTCGTTGCGAAGTGTTCTGAAATAGGTCAGGTACAACAAAAGTAAAAGTGGTCGAATACACACTACTAGTTAGCTTGGTGGCGATATGTATTTCAGATCCGACTGCAAGGGCTACCAGCTGGCCAGATCTACTGACTTCGATAGAGTACCCAGGAGCATCCCAAAGTCCAGTCAGTATTTCAGAGCCGGGACTCTATGATTTGGTTCTACTGTGCGTCAAATTCAATGAACCAGAATGATATAAACATACATTGAAATCATTGATATAGAAAGTTCCACGCAGACACCCGCAATAAATTTTGCAGCGATGGGCCAGATCCCAAGCAAGTGATATAACAGGTGAATGCATCTGAATGCGATGAAGAACATCTCCAGCATTAACGCCGTAGATAATTACCAGTCCATCCTCACTACTGCTAGCCAAGTATTCCCCGGTTGGAGAGAATTTCAGAACATTGACCGAATCTTCATTATCTTTTCTGTGGGACCAGGTACTCAAGTAGGTGGGATCCATCAGCGAGTGTGTTGGGGTTGCGTATCACACCCAAATGATCGATTTAGCATATATATCCCGATGAGTCAACAACATGCATGAATCTGGAGGGTCTCCTCGATTGCAAGGAGTTGCCGCGTTAGAGCTTACGTAATTACCAAGATAGATGTGACATTAAATGTGAGCAATCAGAGTTCTTCGTTAGCGGTCTTGAACTTTACAATCAGAACGTCAAATCAAGATATCAACTCCTTGCAAACAGGAGACATGTGCCCCGGTGAAGCATGACCCCCTCGTGTCCTTATCTTTCACCTTGTCTGGGTGTCACCATACCGCATGAAGAAATCCTCGTGCGCCTTCCTTAGCGGCATGTGTTAACTTGTGCAAGATAGATGGGTTTGTATTTTTTTCAATTTTCTTCTTTCCATTTCAGACAGCATCTTCCAAGTGGTCGGCTTGTGTCCCGTAGCCTGTCTATAGCAAGGCCAGGCAACCATTACTGAGTTAGGTATCTGAGGATTGTCCTTGACCAACGTGTATGTTTTTCCGATCATAATTACTCATCATGCTAATAATTTACGGTGCCAATAATTAGAGATCTTAGATTGAAAATGGCTGACTTGACATAACAAAGGAATTAGAGACAAAGACACTACGGAAACGAAACCCCCCGTCCTCGAAATTCTGCCACTATCAGCGACCGTAAGTAAATCTCACAAAATCCTTTGAAATAAATCACAACGATATATAGTAAAGTGCACTAGCAGTGCTAACATGGATGAAGATATTGACATGGATACCAGACGGAGTAACACTGCAGCTATAGTAACTCCGGGTAGTAAAAGCATGGTACAAGATGTGTGTAGAACATGTCCTATATTATTTTATGCATAAATTTAGTTGAGTGACTACCATCGCATTGGTCATATCCAGTCGGTCGATGTTGATGAAGACCCGGGAATTTCAAATGATACGGTGCGTAGAGCCAAACATAGTGCGTTCTTAGGCTCACGAATTTTTTTTCTTTGAAGTATGAGCCAGGTGAAAAACGCCACATCGACAGCATATCCCATCCAAATGATACCGAACACACAATAAAGGGGCTTCGCTCACACGAAACAGACAATTTTGCAGGGCGTGCTGTAACACCATTTCAAGCAATCAAGGTACGTAGTTAACAGATGTATATCGTAATTCTTTTTATTTATTAGTAATGCCTGTATTTAGGGAACACTTGCAAAGTTATTTGGATCAGGATTAAGGAAAAGTAATAGCATGGTGACCAGAGAGGATAATCACGCAGATAGCGAAGAAGCGTCAAAGGGGGCTCAACATGAAGGGGCATAAGTGTTAGCAAACTATTTTCATATTAACTCCTGGCTATATGATCATGTGTTCTTATAAGCATGGAGTTTTATGATCACCTCTAAATTATATAGTGTTCTATACTATTAGTGATTGTAATAGTGATCATAAATGATCATTTAGAGATATAGGTGGCATATTGGGGTGAATACTAGTACTGATGGGTTTCTATGGACTATTACTTGTTCTAATGGATTTGTAAATGATCATAAGTGATCATTAAGTGGTGCAGGTGGCGTAATGAGATATTAGTGATACTAATAGATTTGTAAGTGATCATAAGTGATCATTAGGTGATCTAGGTGGTGTAATGGGTTATTAGTGATACTAATGGATTTGTAAGTGATCATAAGTGGTCATTAGGTGATCTAGGTGGTGTAATGGGTTATTAGTGATACTAATGGATTTGTAAGTGATCATAAGTGATCATTAGGTGATCTAGGTGGCATAATGGATTATTAGTGGTACTAATGGATTTGTAAGTGATCATAAGTGATCATTAGGTGATCTAGGTGGCATAATGGATTATTAGTGGTACTAATGAATTTGTAAGTGATCATAAGTAATCATTAGGTGATCTAGGTGGTGTAATGGGTTAATAGTGATACTAATAGATTCATAAGTGATCATATGTGATTATTAGGTGATCTAGATGGCATAATGGATTATTAGTGGTACTAATGGATTCGTAAGTGATCATAAGTGATCATATATGTCACATGCATTGTGTATGTCACAGATGTCACGTTTGTTATGGATGTCACACGCGTCACAGATGTCACATATATCGCATTTGTCACACTTTTACAGATGTCACACTTCTACAGATGTCACAAATGTCACACCTTCGCATATGTCACACTTTCACATATGTCACATGTGTCACAAGTGTCACACTTTCGCATATGTCACGGATTCACACGTGTCACACTTTTACATATGTCACACGTGTCACACATGTCACACTTTCACATGTGTCACACTTTCGCATATGTCACACTTTCGCATATGTCACATGTGTCACACTTTCACATGTGTCACATATGTCACACTTTCACATGTGTCACATATGTCACACTTTCGCATATGTCACGGATTCACACGTGTCACACTTTTACATATGTCACACGTGTCACATATGTCACACTTTCACATATGTCACATGTGTCACACTTTCACATATGTCACGGATTCACACGTGTCACACTTTCGCATATGTCACACTGTCGCATATGTCACACTTTCATATATGTCACATGTGTCACATGTGTCACACTTTCACATATGTCACGGATTCACACGTGTCACACTTTCGCATATGTCACACTTTCATATATGTCACATGTGTCACACTTTCGCATATGTCACACTTTCACAAATATCACACTTTCACAAATGTCACACTTTCACAGATGTCAAAGGTGTCACACTATGTCATACTTTTACATATGTTGCATATATATCACACTTGTCACACTATATTACACAATGTCATACTTTTACATATGCTACACTTGTCACATTTGTCACACTCTTACATATGTCGCCCCCATCACATTTACTTGTATGACACTCCTATTATATAGTTACATATGTCACATTTCCAAATTCATGTTACACCACACCTGTTACAACCATTATACTTATCACATGTCATACATCTCTTATATGTCAATATTACACCTGTTAGATTCTAACATCTGTCACACTTTGTTCACTACCAAGCTTGTTACTGACAAGAGTGCTCCAATATTATACACCCCCATAACCCAGTCAAGGCTGTCAATTTTGCCAATCAAACACATACATGTCACATATCCCAACACATCACATTTATTCACATTTTATTCACAGGTCACACATCTCTCATTTGTAATACTGTACAATTCTGTAACAATGAAGATTGAACAGTAGTGAGTACTGCTAAGAGGGACACAAGAAATCATATACCCCAATAATCAATCAAGAAATAAATATCTGATTGGCTAATGGAAAGTGTGACAAAAATATAAGTGATGTGATAATAGAAGCAATAACTGAATGGAAGATATAGATAAGGCAACATAACCAGACCAGGTTACTGAACATGCTTAAAGTTGGTTAGACAAAATTAGAATCTAAGTACAGTTATATCTACTATAGAATCTGATAGACTAATTAAAACATAACATTGTAATTGCCAGAAAGTAGTATTGATATAATGTGATTTTTGCCTAGTGCTATGAATGTTGAATTCAAATAGTGGGAGATATATGATTCTCTTAAAGTAGTCTAGTGTCTTTGTCATATAATTTGTAATGCACATGAATCACTAGGTGAGCACTTTTCATGTAACCTTTTCATGTGACATGTATGATATGTGTTACAGCAGATGGTTGCAATGCAATGCCAAGAGAATGATAGACTGGTAGATGCAAAAAGCTGTCAAGGGTTTCAAGAATGGTAGGAGAGTCTGTGACTGGTGTAATTTTACTTTTTGACAGGGAGAGTACCTTGACAAATCAAGATGATACTTGGTAAAATTCAAAATTGGTTAATGTCACACAGAGTCAAATGTAACCACATGTTAGGTGTCACTATTGTTCAATCATGTTTCACTTTTGATCCTTATATTTGACTTATATTTGACTCTGTGTGATATATATCCAATTTTGCTTTTTACCAAGGGTATCATGAGAATGAAGTGTGATATGTGTGACAGATGTGAGAATGTAAACAGGTGTAATATTGACACATAAGGAGTGTATGACATGTGAGTGTGACAAATGCGATATATGTGACATCTGTGACGCGTGTGACATCCATAACAAACGTGACATCTGTGACATACACAATGCATGTGACATATATGATCACTTATGATCACTTACGAATCCATTAGTACCACTAATAATCCATTATGCCATCTAGATCACCTAATAATCACATATGATCACTTATGAATCTATTAGTATCACTATTAACCCATTACACCACCTAGATCACCTAATGATTACTTATGATCACTTACAAATTCATTAGTACCACTAATAATCCATTATGCCACCTAGATCACCTAATGATCACTTATGATCACTTACAAATCCATTAGTACCACTAATAATCCATTATGCCACCTAGATCACCTAATGATCACTTATGATCACTTACAAATCCATTAGTACCACTAATAATCCATTATGCCACCTAGATCACCTAATGATCACTTATGATCACTTACAAATCCATTAGTATCACTAATAACCCATTACACCACCTAGATCACCTAATGATCACTTATGATCACTTACAAATCCATTAGTATCACTAATAACCCATTACACCACCTAGATCACCTAATGATCACTTATGATCACTTACAAATCTATTAGTATCACTAATATCTCATTACGCCACCTGCACCACCTAATGATCACTTATGATCATTTACAAATCCATTAGAACAAGTAATAGTCCATAGAAACCCATCAGTACTAGTATTCACCCCAATATGCCACCTATATCTCTAAATGATCATTTATGATCACTATTACAATCACTAATAGTATAGAACACTATATAATTTAGAGGTGATCATAAAACTCCATGCTTATAAGAACACATGATCATATAGCCAGGAGTTAATATGAAAATATTTGCTGACACTACTCAAAGGGGGTGAAACCGTGAAGTTACCTGAACTGGAGGACTTCACCTTTACTTCAAAGGTAGACAATACGTCCACGGTTGCAGCCGAGAAAGATAATCCTACGAGCATTGCATCGGAGACATTTAAGTTGACCGATATCAGTGGTAGTACTACAGAAGGCTCTACTGAAACGGATATGGGGGGAAGTGACAAAACAATAAAACAGCCTGAGGTCTATATTTGCTTCTTTTTGTTGTTTAGATTACCATCATTAACTCAAGTGAAAATCAGCAGACTGGGGCTGGATCTCTTCAACGCTCTAAGCGGGTCAAAGCAGTGATCCTAAAAGATAAACGTGGCGAGGAAGAAGAAAGGTCGAAGAAACCCACAAAGAGGACAAAAACGAAAGGGAAAGGGGGGGGGAAAGGGAAAGGGAAAGGGAAAGAAAAGCAGAAACCTGTAGATAGCCAGGTATCTCCCGTAGGGATTTTCATTAACCGTTTGTTCAGATCCTACTAAAACATATTTAGGGAACCACTGAAGAAGTTCTAAAGTCGATCTTCAATTCAAACCCCCTTCTCAAACCTGCGAGTTCGCAATACAAAGAGGCACGTGAAAGCGAAACAGAAACGGAATCTGACAGCACGTATCCCAGAACGGATTCATCTCGCAATCCTAGTCAGCGTGAGGATAGCGGGGCGGAAGAAGTTATCTCGGAGTCAGCGCGACGCGACAAGGTACCAACGTTCACTGATTTTTGTCGATGACCATCATTCTAATCGTATTTGATAGCTGGACGGTAACAAGAGCATAAATCCGATGGATTTGGACCCTTTGAAATATATTAATGAGGAGGTTGGTGATGGCACGAAAGAAATACAGTCGGCACAGACAGACAAGGTGCATTCACTGATATTGTGCCAAGTGCTTCGTTCCAACGTAATTGATAGCTGGATGGTACCAACACCATAGTTTCGATGGATTTGGATGCTTTGGTATGTATTTACTTTCATAAAGGCATTCGACACTTTAATCATAATTAATAGCCTAGCGGTAGCGGCCAACAGAAACTAGGCCCTCGGTCGTTGGGTGCCGAGGTGCCGCTGATCGTTGATTGGAATGGATTTCGGATATGTCCACAAGTGACTAACGAATCAGCATTCCAGCCCCAAATCCTGCCCCCAAATTCTACTGGCCGAATATATTTAATAGGCCTAGTAAAGTTCCCACTCCTGCAGACGACGCCATACCCAGCCAACAGCCAAATCCAGCTCCCATAAACGATACCACAGTCGACCAACCACCGAATCCCGCTCCTCTAAGTCGACTGCTGCCGCTAAACAGTCAAATCCTGCTCCTATTCAGATTGCTACAGCCGTCGAAAAGCCAAATGTCCAGAATGATCCTGGAATGACACCCCCGTTAAACATTGGTAATTTTATCACTGCTATAAGTCATCAGTTCAACACATTTCGCGAAGATCAGAAACGATATAACGATAACAGCGCTTCAGAGTTGAAGAAACAGAAAGAAAAAGAATACGAATCGTTCAAGGCATTACTCCTTCAAGAGCAGAAGAAGACGGCTCATATCGTATCAGACACGATAGAACGTGAGCGACGTCGGCAAGAAGATGAGTTCAGAGCCTTGCTGAAAAATAGAGAAGTGGAAAGGCAGCATGATAGAGTGTTATTGGGTGAGGCTTTGAAACATCAAGCGGAGCAGTACGAATCGTCAGTGAGGTCGACGGTCGAAGGACTTTTGTCAACAGGTCTGTCTTATCGAAGATCTACCAATTGTGGGCGGTTATTGATTGCTTCCTACAGGTGGAAGTGTCCCCGGAGAGTCTCCGTCATCGAGTAGGGTGCCTTGTAGTGATCGCATTCCCAACTTAGCGTCTTCAGGAACGGGCTCGCGCAGGAAGATCATTCGCACTAAGGAACAAGTGCCTTTGAAAAATGATCCCAGAAGAAGCTTCTTTCTGGTGCGTCAGTACTCTTATATTAAATGTTCGCTGTCGTTAAAGCAATTGTAGGAAGCAATTCGTACGCATATCAAGCATCTACTTGGAATGAAGAAAGACCAGAGATACAATGCAGAGCTATTTGACAGATTCGCCCCATTAACAGATGAAGAGCTTGAGAAATATAACAATCGCGATATAGGGTTCCCACCAATAACGGCCAATGACTTCCGCATCGACTTCTCGAAGACAATAACCATCCCATTCAACATTGAAGCCGCTGATGTTGTAGTGGAAGACTTCCTTGGGGCTGCCAAACGCGGCGTGTATACGTATTACGGAGAGCAATTTCCTGACGACTTCCTGGAATGGGATGTCGTTCTCCAAGCTGTTCAAAGTCATTTGCAGTATATCTATGGTATATATAAAGAATTTAGTTTGGACGATCCAGCGCAGGCTGCACTTGAAAGACTGAAAAAGAACTCACGTGCAAGTCGCAAAAACACCGTATGCACTCTTTATGTTTAATGTTAAGCGATTATAAACTCACAAGTAATTTAGTTATACAACAATCGTCTGCGTGCCGTAGAGATAGAAGATGGTGTTCGAAGGCATTTTGATTTGATAAAAGCTATAGGTACCGCTGGAGTTAGCTCTGATGAAACAGATACGGACGCAAAGCCGAAGCAATTCAAAACAATTGGCCCAATATGGCGTGCAAAACCGCTGGAGGTATTGTATCATCGTCTAGATACCTATGAAAAGAGTACAGCAATAATCGGAAGAGCTCGGCGAAGGCCAGGAAATGAAAAGCGCCATAGGGTTCATACAACTAGAAAGAATCCTGATACAATCGCACCACAAGGGCTTCCAATTAACTGTTACGATGAATCATGGTATCAGAGTCTTCATCTATCTGAGAGACGATTGTTGGATGCCAAATTAAGCGTTGCTTATCAGTTCGACAGTGATACTTGAAACTGAAACGGTTGTACTTAATCTTACGTGTATGTAACAATCACTTTGATATATCGGGGTTAACGGTGCCAGAAGCAATGAATGATCGATCCAGCTATAAGCTTGAAAGCCGTCATATTCAGTATTCTAATAATAGCAGGAGTCTATTAATACATTAAGATGATAGTGGGTGACTTTCCATAGGAATCTATTCACGTTTATTTTGAATAGATTCGAATAGATCGCTGATTGCCAAGATGCCGATCCTCGCTTAGTGTCGCATAGTTGGAGGTGGGGACGTACAGACCTTCATAGATTTTGAAGTCTATGGAGAACTTAAGACCCCTCGCCAGATTTTTAAGTCTTGAATAAACCTCGCTAAGGCTCGCTTAGTCTGCTTAATTTCCCTTGATCTTCCTTTTATAGGTGAACTGACATCCAGCTTACAACACAGGTGCCGTGGTCCATTTCAGACTTGCAAGTTCCATGGATTCCACGAGTTTCTAGAGAATGCAACGTATCATATGCGCTCCCAAGTCCTTCCTTTGTCTCCAAAAAATTTAATCACTAGTTTTTTTAATATATAATGAGTCCTCCTAACAGATATCTCACATAATTTTGCTATTTTGCATATGGTGAATGTATTCCAGTGGTCTTCAAGTCCTCCTAGAATCGAGAGGATGTAATGAAAAGTAGCAACATCAAAGTCCACTATTATTACTAAAATTCTAGTCATTTTGACTCTTAAAAGGCCTGCCATGGTGTAATTTTGCGAGGGGAGAGCAGAAGTTTCAGGGTATTTCTGTTGATAATAGATTGTAATAGAAATGGCTACGGGAAAATGATATGGAATAGACATATATTTTCAAACTCCGATCTATTAAATATTCGAGTCTATTCGGAATAGAATCCCTACGGAAAGTCACCCAGTAGTCCACTTGTCAAAGGACCAGAGTTCGATCCCCACAAACGGCATTCAATGCTGCAAGTCTTCCACCCTCTGAATCTTCCTAAAGATACCTGAACTCTACAGATGGGCAAAGCAGCGCAGTGTTGAAGAGTGAAGGTGTGATTGCGCGTACATAACGAAGACAATTAATGCGAGTTTGTCGAGATGTCCGCCTCAAGATCTTATCATCCTCATACTGACATCTCAACATGCCCTCTCCCTCTCCTTATCTCCTCATTCATTCTCTGCATTCTATTGAAAATAAGCTTGTGTTTCGGCTCCTTGAAACAACTATTCTAATACTATCTTTTCTTGGCCTTACTTACACTCATTTCGCTCTTTTTAGGTATATTTCTTTCTCTTTTACTATTTAAACTGTATATATTGGTCTCGAGCATTCACCATCATGATTTCTCGTCTAAACGATTCGTTACCAGTACGTGCTGCTGAGGCAGTGACAATGGCAAAGGAAGGAGAAGTATAAGACATCTACTCGCGATGCAAGCACAGCGTAATTGATTAAGCTTAGGTGACTGAAGGCGAGCAATAACGGGCACGAAGGGTATTGAAGGTGAAGTAGATCACGTCTTGGAGAGACGATATAGATATGAAAAAGGGACATATAAGTTATCCCAACAACTTGTTCAACAAGCTATCACCCCTTCTGTGAACCAATATCACATTGATGCACATCACAGCTACCTTTAGCACTAGGTTCAACTTGGCCGATATGGTACGGATTTCTCCTGTCGATCAATATTTCAATGTTGCCGCCACTGCCTTTCGCCTTCCCTCCAACTCATCGCTTTACCCAAGTTTAGCGTGCTTGTAGAGCTTCAAGATTATGAGATCGACGGTACCGTAAAGTAGTATATACATCACATCCTACTACTATTTTATAATCTACAGAGTACTTATGTGCGACTAGAAAGAGAGTACTCGTACCAGTAAATATGGATAATCATATACCTTGAATAATGTTCTTCAGCGTATGGGAAGTATCTGCTGGCGAGTGTACTGTACCAATACGACGCCACTTTTCAGTGTGACGGCCTTGAACACTTGGACCTTCTGTTCTAAGGGGCATGTGAGGTGTGACAAAAATCTTAACTGTTCATGGAAATCTATGAGAGCGAAAGCGAGCTGCCGAAAACTCAATCTTAAGATTCTTAACCTCAATTTTTCGATGTATCTCTGTTCAAATGGCTCTGTGATGCGTTACAAACAGGACATCTGTTCCTGTTCATGACCCCATGTGCTCAGCAAAAATGGTCAGTCATTCATAGTCACTTACTTGCTTGCAATTGGTCGTAACTTAGTCATTTAAAAGTTAATTTGTAGTCAAAAGTCATAAAATAGTCAGACTGGCGTGCTGAATTAGTCTACTGTAATGCATTTCGGTTATCTGACCATTGTGGCACGTTGACAGATGCGAAAGCATCAGGGAGTCCGAAGAACTTCCTAAGCATGCTTACCACTTTTCAATGATGTATTGTGTATGTATGCCTGTTAGCATTGCAGGGCATTGCTCGTGCAGAATATTTTAATCTCATGAACACAGACAATAATGAAAATGTTACCCAAATTGTAGAGCAGTGGGCTTACATCGTTCTTGGAGAGGGTGCACAAGGAGAAAGGAGAGAAATCTGCTATCTACGTGCGTATACTCAATATCTTATCATATTTGTAGCTCACAGTTTCATATAGATCTCCTTTGGCTCCATCCTTCTTCCTAACAACATCGAGATGCTGTATGCTGTCCTCCGCGTCCTCAAGGAGCTCGACATCCCAGACATTATGGTTATGAGTGGCGCTGCCTCGGCTGCCTTCCCCGAAGGACCTGAAGGGCAACAAGAACACCTTCATTGGGCCCTGGCTCCCTCAGCAATATACCCTCGCACATCCTGTGGTTGGATGGTTAATCACTCACTGCAGTATCAACAAAACCCTTGAGAGTCTATGCTTCCACGTGGCCATGATCTGCTGACCTCTCTTCGCAGACAAGCCTGCACTCTCCATCCTTGTCTCCCAGGTGTATGGATGCGGTTACGAGCTATCGCAGGTGCGCTTGGGCTATGGGTTGAAGTACCGCGCTAGCACTTGGCAGACACCCACGGGGACGATAGAGGACGTCACCTCCGAGGCTAAGGAGATGTTCCAAAAGGCTTTCTTCAACAAGGACGAGAGGGCCAAGATCGACGCGAACATTACTAAGATGGCCGATTCACTCGATGCTGCTTGGGAAGAGGGAGGCGAGGCACGCGACAACTCGCTTAAGTTGTTGAAGTACATTGAATGTGTTCGTTCTCAGGCATAGAGGTTTCAAGGACAGTATATTTATACCCTATATTACATGTAGATCAATAACGAGCACGAAGGGAATTGAAGGTGAAGTAGATCACGTCTTGGAGTGATATATGAGGCACAGTGGCGACGTGGCAGGATGGGTATAAAGGGGTTGGGGTGGATTGTTCATGTAGAGGAGCACCACAGCGTGTAAGGAGCAGAGGCGTTGAACGGCATAGCAGAAACATATTCTGTGGATAGAGAGCTCGAAATAGAGTGAAGAAACATGCAGACGAAGTGTTAGTGTGTCAAAAAGACAGTAAGAAATGGAACATACATTTCTTCCTAATCCTATCAAATCCCAACCGATACAGCAACACTTGGTATGTACTACGAAATGGCTGTTTATGCTGAAGATTAGTAGACTGAGAAACGATTACAGAGATATGAAAAACCGGGGCATACATGTTATCCCGACAACTTGTTCAACGAGCCCTCACTCCCTTCAGTTGACGGTTGTGAACCAATACCGCATTTGATGCGTATCACAGCTACCCTTGAACACTAGGTTCAACTTGGCCGTAATGGTACAGTTGTCTCCTGTCGATCAACATTCCCGCCAGTGCCTTTCACCTTCCCTCCGACTCTCATTGCTTTACCCAAGTTTAGCGTGCTTGTAGAGCTTCAAAATTATGGTATATATCCTCAGACCGACGGTAGCGTAAAGTAGCATATACATCACATCTTACTACTACTTATAATCTACAGAGTATGTGCGACTAGAAAGAGAGTAGAGGCACGCCTACACATGCGTTGAAAAGTGGGACCCATCTTCTTGAGGGCAGGCGTAACGCGTCGCGTTATGTTACATAATGGTATAGTTACCGGCCGATGCCGTTACCAGCCACCTGCCCTCAAGAAAATCAAATTGCCTAAGCGCGTCCAGGACTCGCCGCATATGCCCTTTCCTTTCTCCCACCAGCCTCTCGCACTTCATGCACTATGTAGGTTCAGTCGTGCAAATATGCGGCTTGCAAACATTCTGTTTATGTACTTGGGCTTGATTGGTATAGTAAGGTAGCAATAGAATTAATAAATGTCCATCGATAAGTTTTCAATATATTCTTTTTCTTGTGTAAAAATCTCCAGCAAGATATACTATAAGATTAAGGTGGCGCTAAATATCAGACAACCAGGCTCTATGTTGACCTTGCCGCCCCATTGGATCTTCTGACGATCGAACAAGCCGTTAGTCTTGCATTATCTCTACCAATGCTGCCCGTGTGACATTAATAACCCCCTGCTTGTACACCAGCTTGCACTTAATTTGCAACGACAAATGCGGGGCAGGGTGGAAGGGTACATAATAGTGAGTATTGTTTTTTCTACTCGACGAATGTGTTTTGTAACTGATTTTGTTTAATTTAGTGTCTTCATTGCTTATAGTAGAGCGCGCTATTTGCATTTGCTCTCCCCCTCTCACTTGGCCCCTCCTGCAGGTTCCATCCAACGCCGACACACATACACTGTTCGAAACGTCGTAATTTCTCAGTAGCAACTCAAGATCGTCGACATCGTGCACTACCAAGACCCACTGAATGTGCAATTTGCTTTACTAAAGGTTGTGTCACCGCTCCATGTCTCCCTTTCTTAGTTTTACTCTTCAAATTTTCTTTCAATTCATTCTATGATCTAAGTTTCACACTTTCCCATTTCCCTTCCAAAATCTACGATCCCATCTCCTTTAACTCACTTGCAACTCGTTCTATTTATATTTCTTTGTTTAGGCGCCAACCTAACCACCACCTTTACACTTGCTTAGCGGTATCATAATTTCCCATGCGTGTTACATCTGTGAGCCGTCTCGATATGTCTTTACTCGTATTTAAGTTGGCCATGATGAAATCACTTGTGTCTTATATAATTCAACTATCATGCTCAATCACACCATCAATTCACGCATGTGATTCCAAATCAGCACGTAGATGCAAGTAAACACCTGCTTCCGAAAGATGTCTTGGATTGCGTTCAAGTCTATCCAAGTGGGTTTCGAACTCGGAGCTACTCAGAGTCATCCCTCAAAAGTGCGAAATATAATAATAGCTTGGACTAATAATAGGTCAAAAGTTATTAATAAACCGATCGTGGTGGTCAATTAAAATTTAGACACTAGATGACTTACCGTGAGGAATCGAGTGCAGTCTGACGCCGACGTATTGTTCAAACGACGAATGATGGAAAGCTAGTGCCAGACCCTAATATGACCGTCCCCAACTCCATATTCTCGTCAGAAAGCTTTAGACAACTTGCAATAGACGGACGAAACGGAAATAAGCTGAAGGAATCTACTGTGTAATCTTTTCTGCTTACAAATCACAGAACCCTTCGGTAACACAATGCCTATTTGTCGTATTGAGCTATATTCAAGAAATGTCTTACATGGTTTATATACCTGTACCTCTATCATTACCAAAGAGAAGAACAGTGGGAAATCCTGGTACGATGACGACAGAGAAGTGTAAGATGTGTACGTAGCCTGTAAGATAGATATAACGCATCAGTTAACGGGCGTCTTTCCTGTTTGTAGAGATCAACAGTCTATTATGAATACGAATAAGAGACTCACTGCTGAGCGCTGATGTCGTGTTTAATGGTGCTCGTATAAAAGAGAGCGTATGCAGAGACATAAGGTATGTCTATTTCTATTTCGAGAACTGCCATATTCGAATGACTTACTCTTTATTAGTGATATCTGGTGCATTGGTAGTAGCATTGTTGTTATTCGATGACGATTCGACAGCGTACACGGTGTCAGAATCATTGGTACGTTTTCCTGAATCAAATTCGTCTACTGACTTATTTGTCGCGTTACAGTAACATACAGGTCAAATCATTTATTCATGCCCGTTTAGGAGAGAGGAGACTTACTCTTTGGTGCTTTGGCGATAGCATCATTTTTATTCGAGGACGTACACGATGTCAGGATCATTGGTACGTTTTCCCAAATCGACTTCTCGTTCACCGACCCATACCATTCGTCGCGTTCTCATTACTCGATAGGGATGTTCACATAGAATAGCGGGGGTGGTAGCGTTGTCAGGCATGATTTTTGATTATATATAATGCATGCAAATGCACTGTATACCACAATTAAAGAAATTGCACAGTCATGTCACATGACTGAATAGCTCACACAATCACATGATACAACACACTAATAATCAAATATACCCAATACTATACATGAACAAATCAATACCTTACATGAACAAACAACTCTAAATCACCATTAAACATAATACACATATCAATAAATAATCACTTGCACAAACAATGCACAAACAAAGGATAACACATTGCTTGAAGACAATGAGAAAACTATTTATATACAATTCCATTGTTTTCACTCCTATTGTTCATCACAAATGAACTACATTGTACTATTCATCCATTATCTGAAGACAATGAGAAAACTATTTATATACAACTCCATTGTTATCAATCCTATTGTTCATAATAAATGAACTACATTGTACTCTTTACCCATTGTTCAGAGACAATGTGAAACTATTTATATATGACTCCATTGTTTTCACTGCCATTGTTTACACAATGGCAGATAGGTATCTATTGTTCACTACTCCATTGTTATATAAATGGACTCCTATTGTTCTTGCCCAGAACAATGTAGCTCTTTATTTAGAACAATGTAATTCATTACACATTGTGCTAACATAAGCTATTGTTCTCTGCTGACTAACTCTCAAATACCATTGTCCTGTACAGCCTCAGATCTAAAATCTACACTTGCACACTACTCATTTTGGAGAACAATGTAGGATGGTAGAGTGGGAATTGGATTACTAAGCAGGTTGGGAAAAGGTATATAAGGAGGGCAGTTTGGCAGTAGATAGATAGCTACCCACCCCCCAGTAGTCTCACCCAATTGTCATTAGTCATTAGTTATTAGTACAGTTTTATCAGCACAGCCAGTACAGTCAGTATCAGTAACAGTCACAGAAATCGAAGCAGTCACAGTCACAGTCACAGTCACAGATAAAGTATCAGTCACAGTCACAGTATCAGTCAAAGTAACAGTTTAGTACAGTATCAGTATCAGAACACTTCAGTCATAGGTCAAGTCTTAAGCAAGTTAAGCATTGATCTATACAATATACACATCAGATATAGCACCAAGTCTATAGTGTGTATTATACCCCTTTCATTATACTTGACATTATATACAGCCTTTGCTGTACATTATCCTTCATACCAAGTTTCATACAATTCATACAGCTTTTGCTGTACAAGATCACCTATTAAATTTCCAAGAATATCCTTGCTAAATATTTCCTGACACTCAGGTGTTGTAACACGAACAAAGTCGATTCCTGTTAGCACCTTAGATTATCTTAATCTTAAACGACAGCGTCAATTTGATTAGTTTGTAAGTTTATCAAATTAAGCCAAAGAGAGCAAAAAACTCACACATTCCTACACAGTATTCGCCCTACAAAATATACCTACTAGCCTCAATCAAGACTTCTACAATGTAATGGTCAACTATTTACACTAACGGTCAACTAATTACACGTCTTAATTTCTCTTTTTTCTTGCACTGAAAATATAAGCACGTATAAGGTAGCACAATTCAAGAAAAGCTCACATGGGGTATCGGATGTTGTACCAGTTTACAGCGCGACAACTCCTGGATGTCTTGCCTGTACGGACGTAGAAACTTACTTTCTATTACGAATAAAAGTAAGTGTTCAGCAGCTTGCAAAATACCGGCAACTTACCTCTTTCATTTTGGTTTTGCAACCGTTACCCTTTGCATTCTTTCGCTTTGTCTTCCTGCGCTGTTCGACACATACTGACTCTGCATCCCTCCAACGTCCTTTCCAGTGCACCATATGTTCAACGCGTATCAATTCTGCGGCCCTCCAACATCCTCCCCAGCGGACCATCACCCGATTGCCTACCTACAAACATTTGTCTACCGTAGGAGGGAGAAACGTAACGAATCAAGACAAACGTACCTCATAAAATGTAGCCTGGAGATCATAGGCGATGAAGGTAGGTTCAACAACTCTCGGCATGCTCCTATCATAACATTGAGGTAACTCGCCAGTATAGCTCTATCATATGTACTCACCTCAGCAACAATTGAAAACTTGGTAGCGATAGGTATCAGCTCGTTACAAAATACAGGAAGATGAATAGTAGCTTTGAATCCATCGAAAGCTTATTTCGAACTCCAGCACACGCATTCGTGCCTCTACCCAATCATTCCCGCCTCTAACTATACATACCACCTTCTTCTCATCATTTCACCCAACAACGACAACGATAGCTGGATTTGGGAAGAAGGGAGGGACCGCGTTGCTGTTGCTGTTTGGAGAAGGCGCCCTGGTTTCATACCCCACCCGTACGTCCACAACCGCACCGTCCTGCCTCCAGCCATGGCCCACCGACAACGAGTTCATGTTTCTTCATACAACACGCCCACCATTTCACCCAACCCCCACATTCGGTCCTTCTATCTCAGCAGGAAGCAATGACGCTCCTTGACCAGCAACATCTCAAGTATCAGCATTCAAATTCAGCGCTCATACCGAGTTGGTTTTTCACCCACCACCGCAGAAGTGTCCGTTTTCAAGGCCTGGAAGTGTGGGTTGGGATATGAGGGGTATAGTCCGAGGGAGGCGCCGCGTTTGTAAGGCTAGTAGGGGGATAGTGGGGCAACGAAAATGTTCATACGACGACGATCGCTGAATTTTGGGGCAAAGGACCTTACCTATTCATCGTATGTCCTCCCTACCTTTGTTTTACTCATTACTCGAGCCCATTCAGATCCCTCCTTAACGTCGGTCCGTGCTGACGACGCATGGTACACCCTTTCCTGTCCCCTTTTCCCAATGTTCTACGCTGCTGACATCGCTCGCAAATCCGACCCCTCCCCGACCCCCACTCATACACACGCCTCCGTCTATAGTTCCTCGACCAACCCCTCCCTTCCCTCTTCTCGCAAGGAACGAGCATCGCACCATTGCCATTGCCATTGCCCTCCCCTCCCCTCCCTCCTCCCCCTCAACTCTTTCCCCCGATTTTCAAGTGACGAGTGGCATTAGGCCAGCAATACTACAAAGACTAACGCCACCCCATGGTCCCCACCCAACGCCCTACCTCTCGCCTTGCAAGTGACAGGCGTAGATTCAGGGACCATAATGTCACGACGACAAGCACCACTTTGTCATCCCTTCCTTCCCTCCCTCCCTTCTCTTCACCCATCTCTACCTGTCTACTTCCTGTAGAACGCACACCCCCAACCACCCACCTCAACTCACAGCTTTCTCCCCTCTTCCCTCCCATCCCTACTTTTATTTTCCTCTTCACTTGTCGTAGTGTTGGTGGTTATGGATTCACACTAGGTTCTGGTATGGTATCTTGGAGCTCCAAAAACAAAAAGCAGTCGCAGGATCTTCGTATGAAGCTGAATATATGGCCGCATTCGAAGCGTGCAAAGAAGGAATATGACTCAAACATTTATTTGACGGCATAAATATGCCTACCACCAAACCCTATCCTATGCGATAACCAAGCCACTATCACATTATCCAATGATCCATTACTCCACGTGCGCATGAAGCATAATATCATTTCCTTCGCGAACAATCACAACTTACATAATAGAAACATCCAGTTGTCTTATATTTCTACAAAAGACAACATCGCCGATATCTTTACAAAACCATTACCCGGACCACAGTTCAATCGACTACGCGCATTCCTAGGCCTTGAATTTCTGTCTCCCAAGACTCCATGCGAGGAGGAGTGTTGATATGAAATGAACTTAACGTTTGTATCACCATAAGCGCACATATGCACGTGTCCCCTTTCTCCCTTTTACTTAACCCTTTCATACCTTTCTACTTACTTACATGTTCTCTTTATATCTTTATATTATGGCCACTTGTAGATACATATAAACACCTACCAGTAGATATTCAGTCATTATACCATACAATAACACTGAGGTAAGACTCTTAGTATACTTTCTATTAAATCCAGGTACTGATATCACACGTAGATTAGAATACTTACAGTGGGTGAGTACCCTGTACTTTAGAGTTCCTGAAATACGAGACTATTAGACACGTATTTTCCCTAAGTGATCAGTTTTTGCCCTCTCAAACTCGACAAATTATACAAATGCTAGCGTTGTACAACGTCTATTCGGTCAAGAACCAGCTCCACCCGTCGAAACCACCAAACAACAAAGAAGTGCTAATAACGGCGACCCTGATCCTAACGCATCGGACGGTGAATCAGATTCCGGTAACAATGATCGACACAAATCTCATCCAAGGCCACCTCGAAAATCATCCCAGTTGACGAAGGACAATAATCAAGGAAATACTGAACACGAGGAGCCGAGCTTTGCAGTAAGTCATGAACCACAATTTGATTATAAACTTAAACTTGATATTATACTGAGTTGGGATGGAAATACTGACAATTTGCATCATTGAATGAATAAGGTAAATCGTTTGAGCGAGCGTTCGAAGGCGATTGAAAGGGAACTCAGTGACCTTGTTCCTACGCACCTAACAGGTAGCGCTGAAACTTGGTATTACAGTCAGCTTCCTGCCTTTAGGGCCGAAATCGAAGCAAGTTGGATAACGTTGCGTGAGGCAATCAGTGACTATTACATGAACTGAATATATTATGATAAAATGTAACTTCTTGCAATGGGAACACATTACCGAGAACAAGGCTACAGTAGAGAGACACCTTCTCAGCTTCATTTATAATTATACTGACCGTCAAATGATATCTGAAATTATGGATGGTGCATCTAAGCAATGATGCAATATGGCGTTTATTGAAATCGCACATTTAATCATTTCCCACGCCACTTCTTCTCGGTAGTGCTACTCTTCAGAGACATGTCCAGCGCCCCTTTTGGTATTCACGCGTGCCAGTTTGCGTGCTCTACACCAACTCTGCGCCATATTTTGGATGTGCGCACCAATTTCTCAAGCTCACTGCCCTACTTTCGCACCACTGTTGCATTTACCAAATGCAATATTTTTACAATCTCTGATAATCTGAGTTCTTCCGTAATCGTCATAACTTAAGCAAAATAGACAAAAGATTAACATTATATACAAATGCGATACAAAACAGTAATTGTTGCGACTTCAATACTGTACTTGTACCATCACTCTAGTAGTACAGTAACTGTCGACCGTGGAATTGTAACTCTATGATACATATAAAGTCGAATCGGTAGTACGAACTGCATACATCATTGATTGGACTAGTGATAGTCCCTGTCAGAACTGCTCTATTGGAGTGTATCGTGTCTGGGTGACGTGTTTTGCCCGCCATGGCGTGACCACTTCGTTGGACCGGTTGATCCGGACAAATTGCGTGGTTTCGCGGACGGAACGTCTACCCGAAAGCAAGCCCTTGCTTTGAAGTTTGTGATAGGGTAGATAGAAACCGTTGTAGTCGAGGGGCTTACGCAAGCGTGTGCTGGCACCGGTGGACAGCCTGCTGCTCGACTTCAAGCTACTTCCACCTTCACAACCAGTACGGCATATCTATTGTGCGAGAACCTACCAAAACCTATCTTCAGTTCGGTGATTGTGGTCGAAAGCTCAAGGTTGATAATTCACTATCATCATCTCCATTAATTAATGAAAATGGACATGATGCGTTCAAGGTACTAGCACATCTAGAGCTTAATAACCAAGTCATACACTGAGGGAAATGACATCGCAATAAACGCAACCGGAGATCATGCATTATTGCCAGGACCTACGACGATATGATTAAATTGTTACATCGGGGATTTGAGAGGAACAAAGGTATATGAGAGATTGGAGAAGGCATTTAAAGGTGGAGAATCGATACCAGATCTTGTTACTAGCCTTGTCAAAGATTCCAAAACGACTGATATACCATAGAAAGGAGACTGCATCGAAAGGAATAACCTATACATGTAGTGAGTAATAATAAACTCAGTATTGTTGTATGATATAACAACTGTACCTATACATGTAGTGAGTAATAGTAAACTACATGTACTGTCAGTATGTGATATAAAGACTGTATGATATAATGACTGAGGTGCATCGCTATCTAATGGTACGTATATATATATGTATTTAAAATTTTGAAGACACTGTAGTGCACATTGAAAGAGTAGTGTCTTATTGGTCTCGTGTCCTACAGCCAGCTGAACGAAACTACTCCCCAACGGAATGAGAGGCTTTGGCATTGAAGAAGGGTCTCATTAAATTCTAGCCAATTTTAGAAGGTGAGTATATATTTTGTATAACTGATCACGCAGCCTTAACATGGAGCCGTACTTTTCAAAATGTAAATCGACAATTATTAACCTGGGGGTGAGTATTCTCAGCCTTTCCAAATATGAAATTTATCCATAGAGCAGGTCGTATACACTCTAATGTAGACCTGTTGTCCCGACTACGAAGAAATACTTCTTTGCAAATTGGGCCAACAACGGATGATTCGGAATATGTTCGAAGAGCTAGGACCAAAATTCGAAAATAGACTACTGACGGTTGCAACTGCATTCGTTCAGTCTAGTAATTCAAAGCCCATTGAACTGTGTACTGATGAGATACCTTTACAGAATACTGAAGAGTGTCAAATCATATAGTGTGTTAGTAAGTGTAAGAGAAGAGGAATCGGAACGACGGACTAATGCATACATGGAAGACCCACTCTTTCCTAAGATATTAAGTTTAAAGAGAAAAGAAGAGCTCTTCGAATCATTGTAGAGCAGGCAATTTGCCTGTACCATAGAATCGGCCTCGTTTCTCTTTTTAGTTCTCTGCTCGTTTACATGTTTCTGTACTTATTTAAGTACAGTACTTTACATTCTTTGAATATAGATTACTTTGACCCCTCACTAGGACCTGTGGATAGACGGATGTGCTATCTGCTTGCAAATTCTTTGTTTTGGAATTTCCTTCAACCCGGAAACATCTTCCACATCATCTTACCCACAGCACTATTATGGTGACAACGGCTTTTTATATTTTGAAGACAACTACGGCAACCACCGTTTATGCGGTCTCTACTCCTTACTTTACACTACAATGACCACGAATCAATACTTAGCATATATTTAACGGTAGTGAGCTGTGCCGCACTGCCGCCCGCTTGCCAGCCTTATTCTATCAATTTAAAAGTGAACGCCATTAGCTTAGATAAAGTTAATAGTTTTCAATATAATTACTGAGTTCATGATATAAATACTGGCAATGTTTACAAAGAGCAACGTTGGGGTGAATGCTTAGAGATCGTGGGGATTATAACGGCAATTACCGAGGCCTCAAAAAGCCGTCGTAGACGACGTCAATTTCACAAATATATCTATCTACAGTATTACAATATGTATCTATTAGACAGAAGTGAATATATTACGACCACACTTATTGCACATGACTAAATGAACAGCATTGAGCTAATTCATTAGATGGAGTAAGTATCACAACCAAATCACAGAATGCTTATGCCGGTGGAAATTCGACATCATCACATGATGGTTCAACGTTCAACCTGCCCTCAAGAAGATGATTTTGGATTAACTCATTGAACCTCGCCTTTTTAATTTTTTTCCTCCGCTCTATTCGCATCAACTCTGGAAAAGTAGTATTCAGCGTAGTTAGGATAGTATATACAATGAGTGAAGAAAACTGCACTTTAAATCAAAATGGCACATTGAAGGAGGCACACAACATTGCGTGGTACAACGACCCTGATGATGAGATACCTATCTCTCAACCGCCTAGTGTGAGCGGTAAGAAAAAGAAAACAACCAAGAGACGGCTTGTAGAGGTAAGAGCTGGAGAGTATAAGATATTGGACCTGATGCTAATGAAGAGAAGTCGTTCTTAGATTTGGAAGCTGAGGTATCGACAGAGTCGCCCACCGACGATGAAGCGGACACAGACTGTGCCGGTATGTATTATGACCTTCAAGAGGTAATATTATGCTAATTGCGTAGACGACTTCATCGACGACCATTTCGATGACGAGGATATCGATGGCACGGACGACGAAGATAATATACCTATCAGCCGGCAGGCATTGACACGTGCTGTTGAATCAGCGCCAAACCACAGTTTCATTGGATACTTGCTCGACAAGTACGGGAACAATGAAGGAAGTAGCGAATCACCAAAGGAAACCAATTCACAGCTTACCAAGAGCAAGCACTCTATTAGCCACGAGGGAATACGTGACGATGACTGGCCGTTATTTGATGTTCCAGTGAAAGTAAGTGGAATTCGAGCCTGTTATGTTGAAAACAACTGTAACATGATTTCACAGGATGGAACAGAGGAACTTATTGTACATGCGCTCTCATATCAAGCTGGCTCAAAGCATATACGCAGTGCATTTGCATCAGTGGTTATTCCGGGTCACGTATATGTCGAGGCTCGTAACATCAGCGACATTCAGGCCGTCACTTCTATTTATCAAGACATATATTCCAAATACATCCGCCCAGCGCCGACCGAGGCATGGGTTTCTTTCTACAAAGTTAACGGGTCAACATACATACCTTCTCAGCACACTTGGGTAAGATTGAAGGGAAAATACCGTTACGACCTCGCCTTCATCACGAATGTATGCCAGCGCACTCTGCGGATTGACATTATTCATCTTCCACGAGTGATCTACAAGAGATCCTTGAAATGAAAGCGGTCCCCAGGATCTTCAAAGTCTCGCCCACACTGTAATCCATTTAACCCCGATCTCGCAAGAAAGACAAGTCTGGATAAATTTGAGGTTCAACACGAAGGTTCTGATAAAAATGTTATCACTGGATATGGTTTTCGTGGTTTATTATATATGACAGAAGGATTTATTCTACGACGAAAACTTGACATCAAAAAATTCTACCAGGTTGAAGCGATTCCTACAATGTCAGAGCTAAGAGTTTTCCAGAACTGCAGGCATGTACCCACTCAAATTCTGGACCATACGAGACGCGCAATACTGGCGTCAAGCATACGAATAGGTGATCAGGTAAAGGTATCACTAAATCACAGAACATACTCTCTCGCTTTGGTTCAGGACATCCAAGAAGATAGTGCAACGTTAAAACTTGCCAATTCACATACAGGTGCATTTGTATACTCGTTAAGTCTGTTGCAGAAATGCTTTAAGCTCGGAGATGGTGTTCGAGTGATCACTGGCGAGCATAAAGGATTGGTTGGGATGGTTATTAACAGTGAGCCATATGGGAGGATTGGAGAGGATAATGTCATGATAGTCACTTTTCCACTGAAGAAGGTAATATTCACTTGGGGAATAACATTATATACATTCTAATATTACGTAGTGTAACCACATACAGGTCCTATCTTCAAATTTAGACTTCTGCGATGAAGTTCATCGAAATACAACATTTAGGTGGCAGGATAGCGACTTCGGCAGATTTTCTGCAAGCTCATCCACCAGTTGTACTGAGCCCGTTTCATTAGATGACAGGCTTATGCGAAACGATCGCTACAAATCTTTATATAGGCGTTACGTTATAATCAAAGCTGGTCCTCTGAAAGGAGAGCTTGGAATACTACAAGATGTAAATTTCAACGGCGTCGCCGTAGTGGAGATACAGACATAAGTGTCAGCCAATATATTCAAAAAAAGCCTAGGATAATTGATTGCCTCAATCATGCAAGCCAGGCTTTTTTTGAGTGCCTATCTTTGTATGGGTATTAGTCTTTTAGTGATCAAAAACAATCATTGGTTTATTCTAATTGAATATTACTACTAATCTATTGGTGATCATGGGCAATCATTGGTTCATTCTAATTGAATATTACTATTAATCTATTGGTGATCATAAACAATCATTGGTTCATTCTAGTTGAATATTACTATTAATTTATTGGTGATCATAAACAATCATTGGTTCATTCTAGTTGAATATTACTATTAATTTATTGATGATCATACACAATCATTAGCTCAATCCAATTGAATATTACTACTAATCTATTAGTGATCATAAACAATCATAAAGAATACTAATTGGATATTGCATCAGTTGGTCACGCTGTTTGAGCATGTCACATGTGTCACAGGTTCGCGCGCATCACACTACTTTCCCACGCCTCACAGATTTCCAGCGGATCACTATTTTCCCGCGCTTCACATTACTTTCCCACGCCTGAAATATTTCTTGCGCATCACATTTGTCACAGTTTCACGCCACAGGTTCGCGCGCTTCGGTATTTCGCACGCTTCCCATTACTTTCCCGCGCTTCACACTACTTTCCCGCGCTGTACACATTTCTCATACGTCACAATTTTCAGGCATATCATGCTATTCACACACGTCACACTATTTACACGCGCGTCATGCTATTCATGCACTTCACGCTATTCACACACATCATGCTATGCAGGCGTGTCACACTATTCACACACGCGTCACGCTGTTCATGCGTGTGACGCTATTCACACGCGTCACGCTATGCACGCGTGTCACGCTGTTCATACTTGTCACGCTGTTCATACATGTCACGCTATTCACACGCGTCACACTATTTACACACACGTCACGCTGTTCATGCATGTCACGATATTCACATGTGTCACGCTATGCACACATGTCACGAGTCACAATATTCACACATGTCACACTATTCATCCATGTCATGCTGTTCATGTGCGTCACACTATTCACATGCATCACACCATGCATATGTGTCACACTATTTATATGCCTGTCCTACTATTCATGTGTGTCATACTCTTCATGTGCATCATGACATTCATGCATGTCATGCTATTCACATGTGTCACACTGTTCATGCACATCACACTATTCACACATCACTCTTTCTTGTGCATCACACTATGTGTTAATGCATATCATGCAGTATTCACATTGTACTTTCATGCCTGTTACTTAACTTTCAGTTGTCATGCTATTTACACAAGTTCATGCTATTGACATGATATGGACTTATTACTCTTATCACTGAATGTGTGATGTATATGAATTATATCTAATAATGAACAAGTGTCTAAAGCATAGTAAGTATTTAAATATGTACTGGTAAAATTGAAGGGTGTAATACAAATATGACAATTAGAAAGTTATGGGAGTGGAAATTAACTCTGTATCATGTAGAATGTGTATACAGTTGGAGCTTTGACAGAGTATGAAAATTTGAAATGGCATGATATGAGATGTTTTACAATCAAGTCTGGATATGAGATAATGATAATTTTGGAAATAATAACAACTAGTCAAAAAAAGATATGTGATGTCACAAGTTATTACATGACTATGTTTCTTGCATCAGACTATTGGTTATTCTAATATCTTCAACACATATTATAGAGGCACATATCTGCTTACTATATATGACTACACAACAGTTTTCTTTGTTTTATTAAGACAGAGAGTTAATAAAAATGACTCACTCCTATTGATATTGTGTCACAATCAGTTTCACTTCTGTGCTGCTATATGTATTCACTTCTATGACATGTAATGTATGGTTCTTTTAACATTCATATACCTTTCTGAGCATAATGTCCATATCATGTTAACAGCATGAACTTGTGTAAATAGCATGACAACTGAAAGTTAAGTAACAGGCATGAAAGTACAATGTGAATACTGCATGATATGCATTAACACATAGTGTGATGCACAAGAAAGAGTGATGTGTGAATAGTGTGATGTGCATGAACAGTGTGACATGTGAATAGCATGACATGCATGAATGTATGGAAAGCCGGACAACCACACTCAACTAGATCAAAACAGTTGAACTCCAACCTTCGGCAAGATGGCAGTCACTTAGATATGTTCTTAAGTGCATCTTGTTTGGCCAGAATTTTGGTTAACTGCTTAGTCCAAGCTTCTAGTCCTACTGTATTCAGATGAAAATGTAAGACTTGGTATTACAATAGAGTACTATACCATGAGTCGTTACTAATTATTTTGTACATTCACTTAAGTTCAATAGATACAATTGAGAAATAAGATGTTAAAAAAGTGTCTATGTAGTATATACCTAGCTTTGAGATGAAATCCTGCAATGATAAGTGTGACTCATAACCTGAAAAAGCATACAAAGTGCAGTAGTATGTGTCTACTGCTATTTTTCTAGTGATTTGTTGGAATAGGGTTGATCATGTCTGCAAGAATAGTCCACTGGATTTGTGTGTGATAGCTTGATGTGCACAGCAGGAGTTGAACTTGAGACCGAATGCATGGGAAATTATCACGTGATATAAAAGTCACGAGTGTCGTTTCCATGGAGGAAATGACGCTCATGACTTACTCAAGTGTTGAGCCAGGTGCATTCTTTACAATGCTGGCACATTGATTTTCATTCATATTATAAATACATCATTTCTTATGTTCATTTAGAGATTGCATATTTCAATAGAAGTACTGTAGATTGTTTCAAGTGGTAATAATACCTATCTACAGAGCTATTCTAATTGAAGTATCTGCAAGTACATATACTTGTGGGTACCAAAAGTGATGGCAGTTCCCACATGACAGGAGAGCAGTTCCTCATATATTTTTAAGTGTAGCATCACACATACAGCTTGGAATGACTTGATACTTTATTATTATGAACTATATGATGTATGAAATATATATGTAAATTTACATGTTTATAAGTCTATTTTATACCACAATACAGGCTGTTTTTTAGAAATATCACAATCACATTGAGGATCAATTAATTGCTTTACAGAGCTTTTTGTAGAATTTGAAATGCTCCAATATTTCTCTTATACATAGTCCTAACTACATAACATATATTAGTCAAGTTATATATATTATGCACCATATGGTGACCCACAATTAGAGTTGTAATATTCAGCAAACATCATTGATTCATGAGCTTCATCCTCCACTATTGGATATCTACCTCCAATTGAATGAGTAGCAGTGTAATTTGAGATCAGTCTGGCAGAGCTTCTTGCTGAAAATACCAAAAAGTCCTTCTCTTTAATGGACCCTTGTCCAGGTACACTGACCATCAATCATTTTGAGTCTATTGGTATTGGAGCTTGTAAAACTGCACATAAAGGGCTCCTTAAACGAATGCTGAACCAACATTCCCTTGACCAAAAAGAGTGGCACCATTTTCAAGAAATCTGAATTGAAGTTATGTTACTCTATCACTTTGAGTAGCTGAAAAATAAACCTACAGCACAGTCATTATCTGTGGGTAAGATAGAAGTGTTTATCTGCCTATATTACAGAATGAACTAAATAAGAACACTCCAATAGTGGAATCTGGCCTTGGAGATACATTAAACCAGCCCACTGCTGCAAAGTGAGTTTACTTTCAGGATAATATAAAAAGTACAAAAAATAGCTCTTCTCAGACAGGACTATCACCTGTGAGATGTATGAATATGAATAAGACAGTAGAGATGCTGCCCAGTAGGTAACATTGGCCTTGACTAGTGTCTTTGTGAGCTCTGAATCAATTGCAAACCATTCAATTGATAGTCCTGTCTGAGAAGAGCTATTTTTTGTACTTTTTATATTATCCTGAAAGTAAACTCACTTTGCAGCAGTGGGCTGGTTTAATGTATCTCCAAGGCCAGATTCCACTATTGGAGTGTTCTTATTTAGTTCATTCTGTAATATAGGCAGATAAACACTTCTATCTTACCCACAGATAATGACTGTGCTGTAGGTTTATTTTTCAGCTACTCAAAGTGATAGAGTAACATAACTTCAATTCAGATTTCTTGAAAATGGTGCCACTCTTTTTGGTCAAGGGAATGTTGGTTCAGCATTCGTTTAAGGAGCCCTTTATGTGCAGTTTTACAAGCTCCAATACCAATAGACTCAAGATGATTGATGGTCAGTGTACCTGGACAAGGGTCCATTAAAGAGAAGGACTTTTGGTATTTTCAGCAAGAAGCTCTGCCAGACTGATCTCAAATTACACTGCTACTCATTCAATTGGAGGTAGATATCCAATAGTGGAGGATGAAGCTCATGAATCAATGATGTTTGCTGAATATTACAACTCTAATTGTGGGTCACCATATGGTGCATAATATATATAACTTGACTAATATATGTTATGTAGTTAGGACTATGTATAAGAGAAATATTGGAGCATTTCAAATTCTACAAAAAGCTCTGTAAAGCAATTAATTGATCCTCAATGTGATTGTGATATTTCTAAAAAACAGCCTGTATTGTGGTATAAAATAGACTTATAAACATGTAAATTTACATATATATTTCATACATCATATAGTTCATAATAATAAAGTATCAAGTCATTCCAAGCTGTATGTGTGATGCTACACTTAAAAATATATGAGGAACTGCTCTCCTGTCATGTGGGAACTGCCATCACTTTTGGTACCCACAAGTATATGTACTTGCAGATACTTCAATTAGAATAGCTCTGTAGATAGGTATTATTACCACTTGAAACAATCTACAGTACTTCTATTGAAATATGCAATCTCTAAATGAACATAAGAAATGATGTATTTATAATATGAATGAAAATCAATGTGCCAGCATTGTAAAGAATGCACCTGGCTCAACACTTGAGTAAGTCATGAGCGTCATTTCCTCCATGGAAACGACACTCGTGACTTTTATATCACGTGATAATTTCCCATGCATTCGGTCTCAAGTTCAACTCCTGCTGTGCACATCAAGCTATCACACACAAATCCAGTGGACTATTCTTGCAGACATGATCAACCCTATTCCAACAAATCACTAGAAAAATAGCAGTAGACACATACTACTGCACTTTGTATGCTTTTTCAGGTTATGAGTCACACTTATCATTGCAGGATTTCATCTCAAAGCTAGGTATATACTACATAGACACTTTTTTAACATCTTATTTCTCAATTGTATCTATTGAACTTAAGTGAATGTACAAAATAATTAGTAACGACTCATGGTATAGTACTCTATTGTAATACCAAGTCTTACATTTTCATCTGAATACAGTAGGACTAGAAGCTTGGACTAAGCAGTTAACCAAAATTCTGGCCAAACAAGATGCACTTAAGAACATATCTAAGTGACTGCCATCTTGCCGAAGGTTGGAGTTCAACTGTTTTGATCTAGTTGAGTGTGGTTGTCTGGCTTTCCTTATGAATGTCATGATGCACATGAAGAGTATAACACACATGAATAGTAGGACAGGCATATAAATAGTGTGACACATATGCATGGTGTGACACATGTGAATAGTGTGATGCACATGAACAGCATGACGTGGATGAATAGTGTGACATGTGTGAATATTGTGACTCGTGACATGCATGAACAGCGTGACGTGTGTGTAAATAGTGTGATGCGTGTGAATAGCGTGACATGTATGAACAGCGTGACACATGTGAATAGCGTGACGCGTGTGAATAGCGTGACACGCATGAACAGCGTGACGCGTGTGTAAATAGTGTGACACGCCTATGTAGCGTGACACGCGTGAATAGCGTGACGCGCATGAATAGCGTGACGCGCATGAATAGCGTGACGTGCATGAATAGCGTGACGCGCATGAATAGCGTGACGCGCATGAATAGCGTGATGCACATGAATAGCGTGACGTGTGTGAATAGCATGACGCATGTGAATAGCGTGACACGTGTGAATAGCGTGACACATGTGAATAGCGTGACACGCATGAACAGCGTGACACGTGTGAATAGCGTGACGTGCATGTAAATAGTGTGACGCGTGCCAATAGCGTGACACGCGTGTAAATAGTGTGACACGCATGAACAGCGTGACACGCATGTAAATAGTGTGACACACCTGCATAGCGTGACGCGCATGAATAGCGTGACACGCATAAATAGCGTGACGCGCGTGTAAATAGTGTGACGCGTGCAAATAGCGTGACACACGTGAATAGTGTGACTAGTATTGCCACGGCTCAGCTCAAAGCTGCTAGCTGAATGAGCCGAGCCCAAAATTAGCTGAGCTGAGCTTCTAATTTGGCTATGGCTATTTTTTGAGCGGCTCTTGTTTTAGCCGGCTTAGCTCAGGCTCGAGCCCTTGAGCCAAAAAATATTTTCAATATATTATTTACTGACATGTACTACAGTAAACATACATTTCTCAACACTTTCTTAGAATAAAAGTCAAGTAAATGTCTTCTATTAACCTTCTATACAATTCTGTATTTGAAAAAAAACTTCTAAGCATTTCTTTAATGTGAAATACACAACTTTAACTTGAAAGTTGCTTGAAACATGCTGTAGTCATGGATCTAGAATCTTTGATTTGACATAACTGAACAGATAATACACATATATCCTCCAATTTTTTTTATAGACATTGTCTTACATTAAACTAAAACATTATCTCTGTATTCCAGAGTTCTTGAGTACACTGACATTAAATAGAACCTGACTTTTCGATAAATCCAAAATAACCAATGAGGCAGTGGTGGTGTGCACGCCTTCGTGACATGTGGACATGTGACAATAATGTGACAGAAGCATATTGTCACATCACTTGGTTGACAGGACCTTGCGTAGTTTGTCTGTGCTGTTTTTCTTATAAGAATTAGTGGAAATAAGTAATAATAGCACAGCTCAGTAAGCACCTATAATATTATGTACTATATTTGTTATTTTAAAAAATATAACAAGTGACAGACATAATATTTACAGAAATTATGCAAAAATCTATATCTGAGCCATTGGCTAGCCATGAGCCAGCCGAGCTGAGCTGCAAATTTCGAGGTCATGTCACTGACCCACAGTCTCAGTAGAATCCAGTGAGATTCTCATGAGATTCTCTGATACTCCAGTGAGAATCCAGTGGTATTTCTGAGAGTATGGAGAGAGATTAGTGAGACTTTGGTGAGACTACACTGAGAAAATGAACAATTTCATCTCACTAAAATCTCAGCAAATTCTCATTTGGGTGAGAATCTCTTAGAGTCCAGTGATACTATAATGAGATGAATCTCAGAGAGTCCAATGAGAATTTAGTGAGAATAAGCCACTGGACTCTCAGTACAGTCTCTGACATTTAACTCTATTGTTACAAATTCCCACACAATATTTCATAAGATCTCTCTGCACCAAGCTGTACCTAGACTTATTGTAACAGTGATAACATATTTCCCACAGTCATTACACTTGTCACACATGTGTGAAAGTGTGACATCTTGGAAAAGCGTGACATTTTGGAAAAAGTGCAGCATGTGTGATACGTGTGATATATCATAGATATCACACTTGTCACACTTTTTCCAATATTGTCCAATATATCACATGTCACACTTTTTCAACATTTTTCAACATGTTGGAAAATGTTAGAAGAGGTGTAGTGCCTAAGCTGTACCTAGACTCTATTGTCACATATGTGTGAAAGTGTGACATGTTGGAAAATGTTGGAAAAAGCGTGACATGTGTGACAAGCGTGGGAAAAAGCGTGACATATTGGAAAATGTCAGGGAAGAAGTGTGACATATGTGACAAGCGTGGGAAAAATTGTGACATGTTTGGAAAAGTATTACATATCATAACCATCACACTTGCCACACTTCTCCAAACATGTCACACTTTTTCCCACGCTTGTCACACATGTCACACTGTCACACATGTGTGACAAGTTTGATGACTGTAGGAAGTGTGAAAGTGTGACACATCTGGGAATGTTGGAAAAATTGTAACAAGCGTGGGAAAAGTGTGACATATTGGAAAAGCGCTACATGTATGACATATCATAGCCATCACACTTGTCACACTTTTGGTGTACTGTTATGTTGTGACAAATGTGACAAGATGTGTCACATTTTTTCCAACATGTCACACATGTCACACTATGCTTTTCACTCCAATATGTCACACATACCACACTTTTGATAATATGTCACACTTTCACACATGTGTGACAAGTGTGATGACTGTGGGAAACATGTTACAACTGTGATAATAGAGTCTAGG
Organism: Cyathus striatus; assembly: GCA_025738555.1. Classification (NCBI taxonomy): domain Eukaryota; kingdom Fungi; phylum Basidiomycota; class Agaricomycetes; order Agaricales; family Nidulariaceae; genus Cyathus; species Cyathus striatus. The sequence goes on from JAOVFP010000007.1 coordinate 706,236, forward strand.
TACAGCTTAGGCACCTGAGTTCAGTGGAGTTCAAGTAGAGTCCAGGTGCCCTACTGATAGTGTAGTGAGACTCTCACTAGATTCTCGATAGTCTAGTGAGAGTTCAGTGAGACTCCACTGAACTCTCGATAATCTGGTGAGACTCTAGTGAGACTCTCACTGAACTCTCGATAGTCTGGTGAGAGTTCAGTGAGAGTCCAGTGATAACTGTGGGAGAGTGCAACATACTGCAAATTTCAGCTTTTTAGAGCTCACAAAGCCAAAAGTAGCTGAGCCGAGGATGAGCTGAGCCGAGCTGAACCTAGCCGAGCCGTGGCAACACTAAGCATGACATGTGTGAATAGTGTCACACGCATGAACAGCGTGACACGTATGTGAATAGCATCACACGCATGAACAGCATGACATGCATGTGAATAGTGTGACACACCTGCATAGCGTGATGCGTGTGAATAGCTTGAAGTGCATGAATAGCGTGACACGCATGTAAATAGTGTGACATGTGTGAATAGCATGATATGCCTGAAATTTGTGATGCATGAGAAATGTGTACAGCACGGGAAAGTAGTGTGAAGCGCGGGAAAGTAATGGGAAGCGCGGGAAATACCGAAGCGCGCGAACCTGTGGCATGAAACTGTGACAAATGTGATGTGCGAGAAATATTTCAGGTGCGGGAAAGTAATGTGAAGCGCGGGAAAATAGTGATCCGCTGGAAATCTGTGAGGTGCGGGAAAGTAGTGTGATGCGCGCGAACCTGTGACACATGTGACATGCTCAAACAGCGTGACCAATTGATGCAATATCCAATTAGTATTCTTTATGATTGTTTATGATCACTAATAGATTAGTAGTAATATTCAATTGGATTGAGCTAATGATTGTGTATGATCATCAATAAATTAATAGTAATATTCAACTAGAATGAACCAATGATTGTTTATGATCACCAATAGATTAATAGTAATATTCAATTAGAATGAACCAATGATTGCCCATGATCACCAATAGATTAGTAGTAATATTCAATTAGAATAAACCAATGATTGTTTTTGATCACTAAAAGACTAATACCCATACAAAGATAGGCACTCAAAAAAAGCCTGGCTTGCATGATTGAGGCAATCAATTATCCTAGGCTTTTTTTGAAAATATTGGCTGACACCACTCATACAGACGCATCTGATGACTTCAAATCGCTGCGAGAGCGTGTCATTGAAGGATATATTCATCCCCGGGTATTTACACAGTACATTATGCTTCCACCAGTATCTAATAATACATTACAGATTTAATAATTTGACGACAAATGTCCCAGATTCCAGAAGTCTTCCTGAACAACCATTACCTCCTTGTTCAACGCCACATTGGGAACACGATTATGGGATTGGATCACAGACGCCTGCGTGGAATCCCAGTTCAAAAACTCCACAGGTAACTTTATCACATTATTATTTGATTACCACCTCACACCACACGAAGCCAGGTTCTAGTTCCAATATCGAAGATCTTGAATTGTTATCTTTTCGTCATCGCAGTTAGTTTTTCAGATCATTAGACTAACTCACGAGACTTACCAGCTACATTCATAGTTCCCGAGAACAAAGTCAATGGGTATGTTTGCAGCAGGCACTGCAACCATTCCTGCCAATGCTGGATCCGACTCATTAGATTGTTTCAATGGTGTGTAATTGTACAGCAATAGACGATATGTCAACGCTAACAATTTTAATACAGAACATTGGATCACACGGCTAGTCGAATATAAATCAGATTTAAAAAGAAAAAAACTACGTACTTTTATTGCTGGCTCCTTTCCAACACCCGACGACGCAGGATTTGAAAATGGACGTTATGAAAACCGAATTGGTAACTTCGTCAAGTTGGTGAACACCACAAAGTGTTTCCAACTTGACTTAGATGCCGATCCTACCAGCCCTGAAGGGTGCATTGATATACCCACAAGATTTGTATGGATAGTATCTCTGGATAGAATGATCCAACGTGTCATAGTAGTGAATCCAGGAAACGTCGCTTTATTTGGACAAGAATTCCAGGTATACACAATGAACAGGGATGAGACCACAGTCCATCCTTGGAAAGGAAAGCTTAGATATGAAAACAGTAAGAGGAAAAATATACCAACTCGTGATCTTGGCGTATTTCTGGGGAAGTAACACATAGCATTTGGAGATATACCTATATCTTTGACCATAATCACTATTGGAATTAATATGATATACTATACTATACTACACAAATAATACGAGAGGAGATTCGCATACAGGTATATGTATATCCTGATCAATGGACGAAATCTAGTCTGCATTCTTGACGGGCTTCAGATTGACGTACGTATAGTATTTACACGATCTACATGTATATTGTTTGGTAATGTCGCAACTACATTCTTGATACGACGGTCAAAGTGCACTTTTTGTAAGGTATGCAAGAACTTTTTGATGCGAGCGCAAACATTTCAACCGAGCGAAAACTCTTTCTATAGCACAATCATTTGGAGAGCAACACAATTTTTGAGACCCACACAGTTATTTACGGAATAATGATTCATGTATATTTCATTAGGAATATAAAGAAAGGTATCATTTCAACTTTTGGTGCGATTTATATTTATCATATTTATGCCAGATAATCTAGACAGTAGAGTTCAAGTAACCCATGTAGGATGCCTGAATATATCAATGTGTTTATGTACAAGAGCATCATCTCTACAACAGGGAGACAAATCATCTTTGTGGCGAGGAAGAAGTGTTTTCCTTACCACGTCGGCAAGCCACAAGGTTCTTTGCGTCGCGCGATGGAAGAGGGAGCAAGCGTATTATCATCAACATACCGCTTGGTGATGCGCTTTGAAGTGCAGACACCATTCAAATTATCCAAATTTATCCAAATGCGGTCGAATTTTGATGTGTTCCTGCCTTCGCAGTCCAAACTCGATGATACTTCATGGTGAAATGTTGTAACGCAAGGCTTGATTTCTGAGTATGCTGGTTGTGATTCCTCAGATACGGCTCCCTAACGGCATATAAAAACATGCGATCATGCGCCTAAATACCGTGATGGCAAGTATGTTAGATCTTTACATCTATTTGACAAGTGAAAGAGTGCTGTAATAAAATATTTGCTGTGAAGACTTGTATGCCTTGGTGATAGTAGTTACAAACTGGCGAGTGAGAGAATTCCTGTGCGGTGGAGAAATCACATCCGGTGTAGATATATGAAAGATGAGTCTGTATTCAAGTTGTATACTAATGTATTGTGTCTATAACGAGACCAAGTGGACGCTTCAAGATTAGTTACTGTTATGTAGGGACACACACAAGACACGCACTTGTTTCAATAAACGCATGGTTATTGAAATATGTTGATGTACCGGCGTTACCGGTGCAAGCCTCCTAACCGAGGCAAGCCTATGAATCTGATAATCATCGAAGCACATGTGTTTCATTAAATCCGGATTCCCAGGGTGCGAACAGCTTCCCGCATGGCTACAAACAAAATGTGCTGAAGATAAATTTTCTGGTATCCGGAAGTGCAGGAGACATAGGTTTGTTTTCGCTATGTTACTTTAAGGTTCTAGGTTGATAATATCAGTGTAACTGTTGAAATCGTCTGGTCATATGTAGACTGTAGCCAGTCGGAGCAGGTCGTGGAGCATTCTTGATGTTCATGCAATTCCCATGTTATCTGTTATTGTACCATATGCACCCAACCCTAATGAACTTCTGTCGATATCTATCATATGCCAATCTTTGTCATCGATATTGCACATCAACTCTGGAGTTGTTGGCATCTTTATTGAACCCTCAATAATGGCGATTGGGTTTACCCAATACCGAATTCCTCCCCCGCTGCTTCCTAGTCACTAATCACTGCAACCTGAATTCAATCCAAGCTGATAGCATATTCAATCCGTTTTTATTTCAATGGCTCCTTTGGACGCTAGCACACCGAGACTTTGCCAATGTAACGTCTGTACTCAACATACAGTGTTTGATGCAGAGTCCAAGAAAAGGGTGCCAGGATTGATACTAAAGCGAGGAGTTTGGGTGATTCATCAAAAGAATTTCGCTAAATGGCAGAAAAATAACTTAGAGGTGACATTCCGAGAGGAATTTAGTGATGCTATCATGAATGCAACAATTGGCCAAGGAAGGCCTGCTGCAGCCGATAACCCCTTATTTTCTACCAGACGGATCAGAGACAATCAGATGGACATAGATGTAGTTGAAGGATTTTCTGGGAACGACGAAAGGGAGGCAAATAATGATACACCTCACGCTCCAGAAGGAGGTGAGCACTAGTCTTTCATGTATACGATTTTTATTGATATTGTATAAACAATGTACAGACCAACCCGCACCAAACGTACCTCGGAATGATTTCCTACCTACCCTAGAACAAAGACGTAAGATACTTTCTCTACACGTATGTATATTATTCTAAACAGCACGTAGGCACCAACGCGCTTGTCCTGATCCGTACCTATCAAGAAGAATTCAAGCGTCGAAGCTATTCATTCACTTATTCTGATATTATGTTTGAAAACGAAGATGGTGAAAGTACTGAGGATGCGATTCCTGAAATATTTTTTAAGAGAAATTGTGTGTTTAGTCTTCATAAGCTCTGGATCGAGAATGCAATAACTTCCCTTGGTGAAGAAGCAATGTATCCAGATGATATCGAGCTTGGATCAGTGAAGTTGAAAATCACACAAGATATGCAAAATCATCTGGCAACCTTGAATGATTCGATACGAACGGCGTGGAAGCACTGGTGCACTGTGAAAAATGGAGAGAACTCGCAGATTCCTCAAGTCATTGATTGCGGTGAGACTTAATTTATTTCACCTTAACGTTTCAAGCTCATTTTAGCAAAGCACGCTTTCATTGACATTGGTCTCGCATGGAAGCCATACCTGGACCACTGCTAGCATGTCTTGCGACACCGGTTATTCTTCATCTATTATCAGGTTTAGCTCGCCCTGGTAGCAATTTCCTTCTCGTAGCTTTGCAAGTAATTGTGGCAAGCTCTTGTATTACTTACGTGCAGAAGCTTGGATTGTTCAAACCCACCCAAGGAAACCCTTTAAAGATCGTAGGTGGGGCCTCTAGCTTTCCGATTGACATACGCACTGCGATGGACGAATTCGAGCTCAATCCTGACGTCATAACGTATGCATGCTGTCCTAAATGTTACGCATTATATCCTCCGCGTTCCTCGGATCTGGGTGTAGATACGTATCCATGAACTTGTACATTTCAAGCGTTTCCTGGGGATGATCTTTGCAGGGCAGATATATCGCGGAAAAAGGATCGGGGTACAGCTTCCGTGCCAATCATGCCCTACAGATATCAGCCCATGGAGTCTTGGATAGCCCAAATCCTGTCAAGGCCAGGATACATAGATAAGTTGAAAAATATACCAAATATTCAAGGCGATCCTCCAGCCATCAGAAAAGATGTATTTGACGGCGCCGCCTATCGCTCATTTTTAGGGCCTGATAGAAATTTTTTTTTCAATAGTACCGAGGGCGAGTTACGTCTCAGCTTTACTCTTAACATTGACTGGTTCAATCCATTCGGTCGAAAGCAGGCGGGAAAACACAGCTCTGTTGGCGGAATATATATGGTTTGTATGAATTTGCCCATCCATCTACGTTATAGGATAGAAAATGTCTATCTGGTTGGCGTAATTCCGGGTCCGAATGAACCGGATGTTGATGCAATGAATCACATACTACATCCTTTGGTTGAATCATTGCTAAAGTTATGGAGTCCTGGGATTCAATTTAAATGGCCAGCCTCACATCATTACGCATATCTTGTACAATGTGCTCTACTCATAGTGGTGTCCGACCTTCCTGCTCTACGGAAGGTTTCAGGATTTGTATCTCATACAGCACACCACTTTTGTTCCTTCTGCAAGTTACTTCGAAGCAATATTAGCAATTTAAATTACAAAACCTGGGAACGCCGCACACGCGAGGAACATCTAGCAGCTGCACACAAATATCGAGATGCTCCGAATCGTGAAACACGTCTTATTGGGCTACAAGAATCCGGTATACGGTGGTCTGAACTCTTACGCCTCCCATATTGGGATCCAACGCAATACGCTGTGGTAGATTCTATGCATAATCTATTTCTTGGAATTCTACAAAATCACTGCCGTGTTTCATGGGGAATGGATAACAGTGTCGCTCCCGACAAACGCATGCTTTCACATTCCCCTGAGAAACAAAAGGAAGAAATCGAGAAAGTGCTTCGAGGAATACAGATGTTATCAAGAACCGCTATCCTCGAACATCGAAAGACCTACATAGCTGCCTTCGTTCGCGAGAATTCAGTTTACGTCAAGAAATCAAACCCCCCGAGCAAAGAGCTGGTAGAAGCACTCATAAAATGGGTACATCTGACTTGTACCATTTCTTCCTAATTTTCATTAATTTTATCACTTAGCGTGTAGAGAACCCCAACATTGAAATCAAGGTACCCATGGCTCACACAGTGCCCGTCTACAACCTCCCTCTTCCAGGAGAGAGACTGATAGTTTTGGATCAGGCAGTGATCACGGAGATCACAACAGATATCAAGAACATGACTTTTCCTTCCTGGCTTACCAGGCCCCCTCAGGAATTAGGCACAAGGAAAGGAGGAAAATTGATCGCAGACCAGTGGAGGACTCTCTGTATGGTGTGTCTGGTGATCACCCTCACCCGCCTGTGGGGCCGAGAGGAAGCGTCTCCTCGCCATAAAGAGTTGTTGAAAAACTTCATTGACTTGGTCATTGCCATCAGGTGGAGTACCATGCGGTCGATTTTGGAGAAAAATATCCAGATTGTGGAAAAACATCTACATTCCTATTTAAGTTCTTTTATAGTTCTATTCTCCGCTGAAGAACTGAAACCGAATCATCACCTCAGCTTACATCTGGCTGAATGCATGAGAAATTTTGGACCAGTGCATGGTTGGTGGACATTTGCATTTGAACAATACAATGGTATAATACAAAAAACGAACACCAATAGCAAATTCGGTTCGTTGTTATTTTAAATTATACTAAATACGTTCTGAAAGCTCTTGAAATATAATTAGGCGAGCTAGAGTTAACATTTTTAAGAAGTTTTTGCTGCGGAGGAAATATTAAAGCCTTGATGACTTGTGAAGGCATCCCAGATGTGCTAGAGCAACTAAAGCCTGCTTTTCAGCAATATTTTGGAACAGAGTTGAAGGGAACACTGACAAGTGATCTTCTTGCACTTGGGGCAAGTGGCAAACTTATACAACAAGCTGTGTGGTATGAGAACAAGAGTGTCAGTACTCTTTCCGATGGAGAATACGAAGAGTTTCTCGTGATGCTAAACGGGAAGACTGCTGGTTTTCAATATGCCCACCACACAACCGCTAGCGTTGATGATTTACTTCCTTTAAGCCCCTACATGCAACTATATCGTAGGCTAAGGGGCCAGGGCATCGCGTATTGTATGGCGCAAGAGTCAGTGGGAAATTCTCAAATATTATTCAGGACTAATAACTGTGCAGTTGCTGGACAAATCGAGAAGATATTTGTTCATAAACGACAGTTATGTGAAGGTCATAAAGCGGAATATTTTCTTACTGTTAGGAAATATTGTGAACTTTCCCGGGTTGACGAACATCTGGATCCCTACCGCCTCAATCCATTGTTACAGGTTCAGCTGACATACAGTGATTTCGATGACAATATCTTCGTCATCGCCGAAGAGGATGTGATTTGCCATGTTGTTACGTGTCCTTATGGCGATCCTGCGACTTCTAAACCAGCGAAGGTCATATTATCATTAAACAGAGTGAGCAAACATGCATTATTAGTACTTTTCTTCGCCACTTATCTTCATTATTTGGAAGAATGAATCGTAGTTGTTAGCGAGATAAATGTTGGGATTGTTGTAAATGCAGACTTTTTAACTGATTTCTTACTTAGCGGTATCACAATTTCTTGGTAGTATGACGCTCCATCCGAGTCTATTAATAAATTCACCGTAGTTATGTAAAGCCTGCGCTGTAATTTGGAGTGCCATACTTAAGTGTCACCGTAAACTCAGAGTTGGCTCATTTTCACTATTTTAACATATAAAAATATAATAGATTTATCTTTAAAATAGTGAAAAATGAACCAATTCTGAGTTTACGGTGACACTTAAGTATGGCACACCAAATCACGGCGCAGGCTTTAACTACGGTGAATTTATTAATCTGTAAGTGATATCATGCGTTAAAGATTTTATGTCCTCTAAACCCTAAAAATCGCTGGGAGCTCAGCTATTATTCTAGTCAGTAGTTTGTTTGGTTTGCGCATGAACGTGAACATGGATATATTCATGCTCACATTCATTATAATAGAGTTTTGATTGTGAGCGTGATATTACTATTCACGCCAAATTCAAGCTTACGTATGTATTATAGACTGAGAATCTTATAAAATTAATAATCATGCCATGAATGTGAATTAAAGACCAACGCTACCAAGACAACAACATAATATTAGCAACTTTGTGAGGGTATGATAAGGAATATTTCCGATGCGTACAAGAACTAAATACAGTACTAATGATACAGTCAAGAAGTGCCGAAAATGTATAATACAGTAATAGAACATGCAACAAAAAGAAATATAAAGTCAAAAGAAAATGATTTCAAGTCCTATAGGGAGTTGAGGACTGGGAGAATATAAAACGAAAGTACTTACTATACAGGGTAACGAATATGATCCCAGCCTACTGAGCGATATGTACGCTTTCCAGTCTGGACGACAAACTCGAGGTACTGATAGAATTCGATGTGTAAGTAAGTATCGAGTACTAGTAATAGAAATGAATCACTTACTTTATATTTTTTCTTTTTATGTTCAATAATTTTGTCCACCGTTCCTGACCTCCATATTGGTCCAAGTCTACGACCTCTGTGGCATCTTTGATCGATTAGTATCATGACACGGTTTCCACACTACATACACGTTAGCTCAAAAAAGGAGAAAAATTAAATACATACTTCGTAGGTTGCTAACTTTTCTTCGTACTTGGGATGTCGAATAGGTGGGATCCTCTTGGGCATCTACAGGAATAGAAGATGTTAGTTACCATATAACAAAAATGGTCAAATAAAAAATACCGTCGTCAATGGTAGAAATGGTGGCAGGGAAGTAAATGTTAAGAACTGGAGCATACTTCGTGCACCGACGTGATTTTGGCACCGACGAAGTTGTTTACCAACGACATTGCATTCCAAACAAAGATGAATAACGATAATAATTGGATAGAGCAGATTGACTACTCTACAGGATGGATGGTAGGGCGTTATAACACCACGGTAGGATGTGCATGAGAAACAATGGGTGCGGGGGCGGGATACCGCGATCAGCGGAGCGGGTGCGTGGGAATGATATGCAGTGGGGGTTATCTCTGATCTTGGCAACGTTAAGCACATCATCAGTATAGGGGTGACATGGGATGGTCCGAACCGTAAGGTATTTCTCTCTCAGACCAATCTAATAGATAAGATAGTATTCAATTCCAAGAACGCAGCTGTACGCATCGTTCAATACTTCAAGGGAACGCAAAATATACAACTTACCCTAGGCGGGGACAACACTATTACTCCTATCAGATTCACGGACTTGGATTGGGCAAACTGCCTCGACACCTGTCGGCTTCGCAGTTTCCTTAGCCTCAGTCTTCCGTCAAGCTAGTCCGGCTACACAACTCCATGCGAGGAGGCACATACTACGGTGAGTAGGAGTTTTGAGCTAAGTGAGAAAAGGCGTTCACGGTAGCGCTCATAAGTTCTTCATTTGTTTTATTTACCTTTCCTTCCCTTTCATCCTTTATTCACTCTATGCCCCAGTGGCACCTATGGAAAGTATATATAGGCTCTTAGATACAATCTGTATGCCAGCCCAACGCCTTCATGTTGGGACTACTCGGATCTTCTGATAGTCATTAACCGGCGTATCACAGCAGTTAAATAAATAATCAGTCGCATTCCCTTCAATGCCAGACAATTATTACAGTCTTGCAGCCTGACTTACGGAAATATAGAGACACCGCAGGGATGGGAGGTATGGAAGGAGCTGGGACATCCATACATACTGCATTCGTTACCTACTTAAACTGGCATACGTACACTCAGTGAATTCAGGTTACTTTCCCTTCAATTCAATTCGTATCGTACTTCACTAGAACTGGAAGATGGACGAATGTCCATCAACTAGCATTTGAGTGGAAGCTGAATGGACAAGGAGGGTGCTCTGAGTTCGAGATCCAGCCTAACAAACCAAGACCTTTCTGATCGTCAGAACTATTAAATTAAGCAAGGCACATTCCAACTGATTATGAAATATATAAAGTAATGAAACAAAAATTGTATAGGGAAATGTATGTAGGATGAGGCGACAACATTTTTTAATCACTTAGGAAAGAAATTAGAACATAGAAAGATTTGAGTAGCAGTCCGACTGATTTCAAGTGATTATAACGCTATTATTGAATATATGGAGCGCCTATCGTGTTTCTCAGGACCGAACGAACCCATTAACGAATACAGCTGCACACTGGTCTTGTATATTTACAGTTACTTCCAAGTTACTTGCACATTATTTACATTTTTCCGAGTAATTTAGCATTTTGTACTTGCATTGCTAACTTTAATCACAATCTCGTCGCTCTTCTGATAAATATCACTAGTCGCGGCTTACGAAATTATTCTACATTCACATGCAAATGTGTCGCTACGCGATGATGCGTTGTTGGTTGCGATGGTAGTTGGATCACTCCTGGCACCATCCCGGATGATCTGATCGTTCCTATCAGCATCTTAGATAAGCAAACATTATTAGAATATTTTGTAAACACTTCTCCGAAGAACATGTAAAACATTCTACGGTGAAACATTTCCAAAATACTACTTGAAAATGAAAATAAATTAACGAAATTTTTGGAAACATTTAAAGTTGGACTTTTCAATATATTATGCCATTGAGTAACTGTTTTATATTTTCTAAATATTCTAAATAATCAAGCACTTTCTTAAATGCTCTCACCCGCAGAATGTTTATAATATATATGTGATATTAGTCGGACAATTATACTATAAGATATGTTAAATATTAAAGCAATAATGTAGAGATTAATACATGTCATATCATATGTATATTTTACAAATATTTGGCAGAAGGATAAGTCAGGTCTGCCCGTTGTGTGGATGGATTAAAGCACTTGCTACTGCTATACAAACTCACTTAGATGCAAAAATTAACTCTGCAGAAATGAAGGATACACAGCTATTTAATTCATATGAAAGGCCAGAAATTTTAGGGTCATCAAAAATATCTGTAATTTCTAAAAAAGCTAGATAGATTGTTGTCTATATTGGACTTAGACCCTTATGAAAGAAAAGGAGAAAATTTACAACCTTTGAAACCTGTTTCTACTAGTGAAATTGAGCCAGTACTGCTTATTGGTCCTGCTCGCATCACATGTTCAACACCTGAAAAAGCTTGTATTGGAAGAGCATTGCATATCAATACTCGTCAACGTGATAGAACAAAAGTTACACTTATAAAGGGAATTAAACTATATGAAAATGCTTAGATTGTATCTGGATTTTGCACAAAATGTGAAGCTATATATTATGCAGATCATAAAAGTCTTGCCACTTCTTCCAACTCTGAAGCTTCACAATGTAATCCAGATGTTAGTCCTAAAGATTGCATAATTTTCAATAAAGCAAAATATATTAAAATTGGAAAAAGTATCTGGGCTGATAGATTGTTTACAACTATGGTTGTCAATTCTATATATCATTTTCATGCATCAACTGCTGCATATACAGAGTTCTGGAATTATACATTTTCAAAAGGTGATGAAAATGAGTACCCACCTATTTCAAGACAGCAAATATGGAAAGCCTTCATACATGAAACAACTAGACAGATATCTGTTTCAATGAATAAAACTCTAGTGATGCCTGACAATTTATTAATACAGCAAATAGCTAAAGAGGCATATTTGAAGTTGGGACAAGAGGGTATTATTGGAGATGCTTTGAACCATTCATGTAAAGAATGCACACATGATTATAAAGCAACAGCTGATCATATTAATGCTGATGACAATGCTGCAGTAGTTGGAATAGATGAAAATCGCACTGTACCAATATTACAAGTAGATGCTGAAAATACAGAATATGCAGATATGGATGATAATGCAATGGAAACAGATCTTGTTCCAGAACCAAAAGTTAAAATGATAGTGGTTGATGGCATTGTTATGGGGCCAAATCACTGTGCCTATCAGAATTGTTCTGAAAAATTGGCAAATGCACAAACAGGAGTATTTTGTCTAAGACATGAAAGTCAACATGAAGGACTATGCTGAATGAAAAGGTGTTATAATATTAAAGAACAAAATTCTCAAACATGTGTAAACCACAGACAAAACTGGTATAATCATGTTATTAGATTTGGACGACAATCTGTACTTGGCATTCGAAGACTTATCTGAAGAACTGAAGAAGAAGGTGCACTATCATGGACACAGCAATTGAGAAGAAGAATTAATCCACAACATGACCAGCCAAATTGTGAACCACAGGAACCAGATAATTACTTTGTGGCTCCTCGTTTCTATTGTGTTGAAACAATTTGTGCACCATGTGGAGTTGTAATTGCATGGACAAAATTTGCAAAGTCAGAAGGTGCCCGTCAAATTGTGGAGTTTCTGGAAAATGTATATCCAATGCAAGAAACCAGACCAAGCTATGTATGCATTGATAAAGCATGTGTAGTCCTGAAATTTTTAATCAACTCCCATAATTGGAATATTTGGAAAGCCTCTACAAGATTTGTTGTAGACTCTTATCACTATATTAATCACAGAGTGTCAGATTACCTATGTCGCACTTACTGCAATCCTAGTCCTTTGAATGGATCAGCACCAAATCTAGTTGTTGTTGAGAGAGATATAGAGGGTAATGAGCATTATAAATGAGCATTTAATACTCAGGTATGTTTAATATAGTCTCATTTGCAATTTATAACTATTTTTCATATAGGCATGTGAGCAACTAAATGCTTGGTTAGGGGGCTTTCAAAGTATACTTAATAGGATGACTGTGGATAACTTCAACTGGACATTGCATGCAATGCTTTTATTCATACCCAAAGAGTTATTCAAAAACAAATCAAAAAACAAAATCAACAAATACAAATACAGTCAGAACAACAGGGAGATGAGGACGGAATTGAGGAAGATGGAGTTGAAATTAATAGAGTTGATTAGGTTGCATGTATGCTAATGTAAAGATCTGTTAAAATAAATATATCAATTTAGTGTTAAAATTTGCAATTTCCTCCTTTCAGCAAACTAAGAATCTCACAGTCTCAACAGCATCTGCCTGCCTTTTTTGTACAGTTATAAGTTGATATAAAGTCCAGATAGAGTCCAGGTAGAATCCAGGTGGAGTACAGGTAATGAACATGTATCACATTAGTATGAAGTTGATATAAAGTTCAGGTAGAGTCCAGGTAGAGTCCAGGTAGAGTCCAGGTGGAGTACAGGTAATGAACATGTATCACATTAGCATGAAGTAGATATAAAGTCCAGGTAGAGTCCAGGTGGAGTCCAGTTGGAGTCCAGGTAATGAACATGTATCACATTAGCATAAAGTTGATATAAAGTCCAGGTAGAGTACAGGTAGAGTACAGGTGGAGTACAGGTAATGAACATGTATCACATTAGCATGAAGTTGATATAAAGTCCAGGTAGTGTCCAGGTAGAGTCCAGGTGGAGTCCAGGTAGAGTACAGGTAGAGTCCAGAAGTCTACCTGGAGTCTATCTGAAGTCCACCTGATTTCGTGGGGGACCTCAATATACTGCTCTCTTCGTGGTCCATTCCTCGGCGTGGATGCTCAGGATGCTCACCTAGAGCTCATCTTGCATTCACTCGTCAATGCATCATACACTAACTTTTTGTCTTCTCACAGGACAATGCACTTAGGCAGTCAAATAGCTGACAGTCGAATTCCATGAGCCCGATGGGGCGAAATGGGCTCTTACAGCTTCATGAACATGACTGGTGTGTTCGCTTCTCTCCTTTCTCCCCCCTGCTTATGCTTACGCATTTCTACAGCACGTATAACCATTAGCATTCAAGAAACGATTCTGCAGACACTTCCTTTATGCCTTATTCCCTACGATTCCTTCCAGGGTGACCACTAAGACAAGGAATGAGCAGCTGCGTTCTCACCACGTACCATCCTAGTGTTGTTTCCGACATATACACTGTCCCTGTTATATGTGCCCTTTGAAACGCCTGCTCCTTCACAGAGAGCATCTCCTGTCCTCTCTTTGTTGTCCTTTGGGCTTCTTATGTCTACGATGGGACTCATGAAGGAGTGAAGTGGGGAGCGAACTATGGTAGACCATCTGGAGTGTGGTGAACGCCAACGCTGTGCGTGCGAGTGGTGTTGAGGGCACTACTTGCGCTTGAATTAGAGCTGACAAGGAGATAGACTAGAGGAGTGAGGTGATAGTGGAAGGATTCCTTCCTGGCTGGCATCGTCCTGTACATTCTGCACATCAGGCCCACTCCCGATGTCAACAGCACGTTTCCCCATTCCAAGCACATTTTTCAACCTCTCTACAATCTGCTCCCCGCTGTCCATTTCTCTTCCTCTCGCTACCTGTTGAGTGAGTTCAAGAAGACTATGAGGCACGCTAATTCGATGACATGCGTCAAATCATCTCAAGCCTCAGGAGGTTTTCTGCCTCTTGTTCAATATTGACAGCTGCAGTCGACGGAGACTTCGAAGGGGTAGAAAAAGAGAGAGGAAGTAGTGGTTAGATATCGTTGAGGTAAGCACTGTCCCCTTCTCCATTGTTAACGTTCCATCCTCCATGTTCATGCACTGATGCCTTTTCTCGCAGAATGACGTCTCTTGGATGTCTTGTACTCTTACATGGAAAAATGCGTGAGGGTCAAACAGTCAGTGGGCTGGGTAGGTTGGAGAAGATTTAATTGCTTTGTGGAAGTGATAGGTGTGTTTTTCTTCTTATCTCATCTCTTCACTCCGTGCTTACGCTTGTGCTTAGCTCATACCTAATGCACTATCATTGTCATTCAGGGTTTATTCAGCACCCTCCACGGTGATTGTGTACGTGGCAACAACAACCCTTCCAAACCATATGCTAAGACGAGAAACACCACCTATGGAGCGGCTGGGTCTTCACCATTATCTCAGCGCCATTTCCTATGCCACTCGTAATGCCTATATACACCTTCAGCTTAAGCGTTCCCAGATTTTCCGGAAGGTCCATTGCTCCCCGCTTCCTCCGCTTATGGGGACATGCAGGAAGGAGCCAGGAGTGATGATGACAGCTGACAGGTGTACAGGCTTGTTAGTTCAGGCGAAGGCTACCACTATGTGCAGCGGTGGTATTGGTGGATTCAATGACTGGAGATGGGGACGAGAATGATAAACAGTCCCTTCTGGATGGCAGATGTGTGCTTTCTCTGCTCCATTGCACGTACCTACTATATGATCCACAGCATCGCTCCTATTCAAGCCGTATCCTTCTCTTCTTTGACCTTGATACCCAACAACAATGGCAATGGCAATGACCTTATACCTTCACTCTTGTACCGTCTTCCTCTCATGTGCCGGTTGCAACGTTTACATCGTTACATAGAGCATTCAGGAGTCCATTCCCATCTCGTTCCTACTCCACTTGATACCCTTTTGACACCTGTGGAGGGGGCTAAGGAAAGCATTACTAGTGTGCGTAGGGCTGCGTTGGAGAAGGTTTTGGTTGTGTCGTATGAAGACTTTCTGGGGTTTTTGAGAAGAATCGAGCTTGAATGGAGGAGGCGATGGCGTAGGGTTGCTTACTGAACGACTGGCACATTCTTTCTGTCGATCATTCATGAGGTGGATGTTGACGTTGTGCCTGTTCAGTGAGGTGTGCTCATTATCTCTGAAGATGATATCATTGACGTTTGTCACTCTCCTTCTGTTCCCTACAGTGTCTTTGTTGTCATCTCCCCCTTCAAGGACCAAAATGCCTGTGCATGATGTGAGGCAGAGAAAAGAGGAAGATATATTGTCTAACGTGCTATCCAGGACAACTTCCTTCATGGTCTCTGATTGCTCCTTCTGTAAAGTCCATACTGGGAGCGAGGCTAGGAAGGTGGATTTGCTCTGTTAGCCTCATTATGCTGATAGAGCCAGAGTATGGGGTGCAGGTCTCGATCACCTACTAGCGTGTTTGGAAACCAGCGTTCATTTGTGATGTTTTTGTTACCTTCTCCATTCACCTTGCTGCTTCCTGTGCCCAAGAAGAATCCATGAAGAGTAAAGGAAGTGTGTTTGGTGGCGCTCGCTATTCTTGGTTCGATGCTGGATCCAGCAGTGAGATTAGGTTCAAGAGGTGATGCCATCAATACGAGGTGCATAGGGTCAGCCTTTGAGAGTGGATGCCTTACCGCAGCATTTGGAACTTCAAACTACTTTTCCAGATCTTAAGTGAGTGGCGTTCGGCAAAAGTAGCTTTTTGTTTCTAAGCCGTAGGACACATGTACATACAGATAATAAACAATTCTTACAGAAATAGTGACAGCTCAATAACAGTGTCCCTAAATAGTCCCTGATCTTATCGAAATCTAAGCAACATGGATATTGATGATACAGAGATCCTCGAGGAACAAGATTTTCTGTCTCTACAAGCACATATTGCACATCAGTTGCAGTTGATGGAGGAGGAGGAGGAGGAAGAGGAGGAGGCTAGCGTTGCATATATGGGATTGGTTGCATATGGAATTGATGAAGCTCACAGGATTTGTACAGAAAGGCGGAAAGAACACAGGAGTTATTTAGTGTGTTCTGATCTCCTACCCAATCCACGCATAGAGACACCATGGCAAGCTCTTTACAGAAGTCAAAATGATTGTGCATTCATTACAACAATGGGGTTTGATGTTGCAACATTTAGACTAATCTTAAACAGCGGGTTTGAAGTCCTGTGGAATAAAAGATCTATTCCACGGAATGATGTCCCACCTACTTCACAGCCTCGCATAGCACGTCGCTCACTTGATGCATGTGGGGCACTTGGTCTGACTTTGCATTATCTCAATTCAACAATGCATGATGTCAGCCTTTGCGAAATCTTGCACTTGTTGCATCAACAGTATCACGGTACATTAACTTCTCAATACAGATTCTGCTTTTGGTATTGAGAAAAATGCCAGAAGCACAAATCCATTGGCCAACTGGTGAATTGGAATTTCAAGAAATCAACTCTCTCATTGTAGATTGCCATCCACTACTTACAGGGGCTTTTGGTAGCATGGATGGTTTAAATCTTGCCATTCAAACTTCCAGTGATCAAGAGATTCAAAATGCAACTTACAATGGTTGGCTTCATGAGCACTTTGTTAGCTCTGTATTTGCATTCTCAGGTGATGGTGTGTATTCAACAATAAAATGATGTTCTACATGTTATTTACGCACTCTAGGAACAATTATGGCCTGTAAGCTCAATGCACCTGGAAGTTGGCATGACTCTTGTGTTGCACAACCAATATATGAAAAACTTCAAATATGTACTCCAGAAGGCTATTACCTAGTTACAGATACTGCATTTCCTTGAGGTTCTGATCAAATTGCAGGCTGCATCAAGGCTCCAATGAAAGATGTGACATGACTTCCCACAAACTGTCATATCCTGTATCACCTACCTCCGGACCTCTATGCTCTTACTCCGCCTTTTCCTTTGTTTACTCCAGACTTTGATTACATTCTCAGTATTACTTATTGCTTACTGTATATAGATTACTCTCGTTTCCTTTATTCCATTCTACTGAGCTATCCCCTCAGTATTGTAGTATACTTCTCATAGTGAGTCACTTATCATTCTTAAGTGTGCCACTATCAGTTTCACTTTACACTGCCATACACACTCACTTCTCTGACACGTTTTATTATGTTTAATTAGTTATAGTCTTCATTCTACATACACCTACCCTGACCATACTTCTCCACTGGCCTTGGCCAGCAGCCTTTACTTACTCCGAGTCTCTAGTATTTAAGTAGCACTCGATTTGTACTTAGTCTTTAGTTTTGTATTGAACTATGTCCTCACCCCTCAGTCTGACTTGAGTTACATCTCACGTCCTCTCGTCTCTCATCTTCTCTGAAGGGCTTGCCCTTACTCCGAAATACAGGACCAGGAATCCCAGGGGCACAGCACATAAGCTGAAGCCAAAGTCCTATCCCCTGAGTTCTCGTTCTCCATCTTCATCTCATACTCACCCTTGTTTCTTCGCAGTCACCCTCTCGTACTCTGCTGCCAAGTCAGGCTAGGGGCACGGTCATGACAGTATATGAAACTACCACCTTGGATTCTTCTCATAATGCCTTTCTTTCTCTCATGGCTACCTGCACGCAGACTCAGACTGCACATGCTAGGAGCCATGAACAGCAGCAAAATGAAGTGCACCGTAGTGATCGTCTAGCTGCCCAGCAAGCTCGTGAACATAACAACGCCAGCACGCCTCATCGTGTTGACTCTGCTCCGCCTCTCTCTTGGTGGAACGCCCCACCCTCAGCTAGTGCTCTGGTATCTGGAGGAATCGCCTCCAGTCATCATGCAGCTCGTGAACTTCAGCCGGTTCACAGCAATCAATTGCATGCACCTCGACCAATCCCATTGAGTATTCCTTTCGACCCCACTCTCATCCCCAATGCATCCATCAAACCAGTGGATACTCAGATTTCTCCGGAAGGTGCAGCTGCACACCAGCAGCAAGCATCCACAGCCACTTTGCCACCTGCCCAACAGCCTGTAGCCTCAGGCAGTGGAGGACCTCCTCCACCTCCACCTCCTTCTGGTGGTAATTCTGCCAGAGTTGGAAACAACAACCCTCCAGACAATAATGGAGATGATGGTGACCAACCCAGAGATGATGGTGACGATGGTGATGGATCCAGAGATGACGGCAACGAGCCAGGAGATGATGATAATGATGAGCAGGCAGGTGCTGGTGGCAATGGTCCTGGCAGACCAAATCACCCCGGAGGTCCTCCCTCTGACCCCTCTGAGCCTCCTTCTAGGCCTCCCTCAAGGGATAACTATCGTGACCCTTGTTGCCCAACTGCAAGACCCCATTACAATTTCACCTGGGATGAAATCCTGGAAATGGTGGCTTCTGTGGCAGGTTATTTTGCCCCGCCACCACTACCTCCACCACCTCCTCCTCCCATTCGGGAGAAGAAGGTTAACCAGCTGGACAACTTTGACGGCTCCAACATGCTTAAGCTGGAGCCCTTCATTATGCAAGTCTGCTTGGTTTTCCGGAACAACTCTCAGTTGTACCTGGATGACGCCTCTAAAGTTAACTATGCGTTGACTTTTCTCCGTGGCTCTGCCAGCAATCTGTTTGCCACCCATCTCAACGATGATGCATATGAGCCATGGATGGACTCATGGGACTACTTCATTCAGCTCCTCCATACCCATTTCGGTCATACCAACCCAGTTGGAGAAGCTGAAATTCGCATTTTCTCCCTCTACATGGAGGATAATCAGCGGCTTACAACCTACAAAATAAAGTTCAATGAGTACACTGCACTTTTGCCTTGGGACAATGCTGCCCTCAACTCAGCCTACTACCATGGCCTTTGTCCTCGTTTGAAGGATGCTCTCTCCCATTGAGAGCAAGGCTGGCCTATGACACTTGCCAGGACTAAGAAGGTAGCCCAGGGCTACGATCAGAGGCATTGGGAGCACAACACCGAGTGCAACATTGAGGAGAAGCGCAGCAAGTCTGCTGCCAAGTCTTCGGAGAAGCCCAAGGGCAATCAGAATTCAAAGTCAACTTCGAATTCTTCCTCCTCCTCCAAGACTCCATCCTCTGCCTCCTCCTCTGCCTCTTCTACCTCCGCTTCGTCCACAGGGAAACCCAAGAACAAGCAAAAGTAGAACCAGTCCAAGGTGCCAGACTTGACTGGGAAGCTCGGTTCTGATGGGAAGCTTACCCTGGAAGAACGTAAACATCACCTGGACCAGAAGCTTTGCCTATTCTGTGGCAATGCCGGTCATCAGGCCAAGGACTGTCGAAAGGCAGCCTCTGCCACCAAAGCTCGTGCGGCCACTGCCACCTCTACTGAGGCAACTCCCTCGGCGAACTCAGCTGAGAGTTCGAAAAAATAGAGAGTGGCTCCAGTGACTCCGCACAGGCTGAGGGCTGCATTAATCTCTCCTGTGCAACTAAGGAGATAAGACTAAACACATCTGCTCTTTATGATCCCCAAGCTGTAAATATTCCATTGACTTCATTTTCTCCAGCTATGCCAGATATGCCTCTTTCCTTCCTTTCGCTCATCAATTCTGGTTCAACCCATTGTTTTGCTGACTTGTCATTTGTGAGGGAACACAACCTCCCCACAACTCCAGTCCCTCCCATTGCACTGAAACTATTTGATGGTACCTCTAACTCCATACTTACAGAGAGTACAGTTACTACTATGTGATATATAAGAAAAGATGTGATGGATGTGGTGAATAGGGAAAGTGTAAAATGTGCAACTTGTCAGGAAAGTTGCAACAGGTGGCAGGAAAGGTACAATGTTAGATATTCTGGATTGTACAGCCTCTAGTTCAGGCCTTGGTAGGACTTTGGTTGATAACTCTAGTATATAAACCCCCTGTAATTTGATAGTTGACCACAAGTTTCCTCCTATTTGTATTTGTGTCTGTGTCTGTGTCTGTGTCTGAGCTTTTCATCTCTTATCACCCCCCTCTCTCCCAACCTACCCCCCTTCATTATTTGTTACTTCAGACAACAATTGGTGGCAGAAATGGTGTGATGGGTAGCAGGAAAAGAAAAAGCATGGCATGTGGTAATATAGGGGGACATATGTGACAAGTGGTAAAATTTGTGACAGATGTAATCTGTATGGCAAGTAAATTTACTTGTGAGATCAATATGCTAACAATTATATGTGGGAAAGATGTAAATGTAAAGCATAACAAGTGTAATATGGGTGCAAGTGTAACATACAGGAAAGGAATGACAAATACAGAAAATGTGACATTTGTGACAGATGGGACTGATAAGTGAAACATGTGTGTGACACATGTGACGAGCGTGACATGTGTGACGAATCTGACAAGCATGACATGTAAGAATGTGATATGCATGACAAGTGTGATGAATCTGACAAGCATGACATGTAAGAATGTGATATGCATGACAAATGTGACATACATAACAGGTGTGACATGTATAAAAGTGTGACAAGTATGACAAATGCTATATACATGACATATACAACAGGTGTGACAAATATGAGGAGCGTGACATTCATACTGTGACACGTGTGACAAATGTGACAAATATGAGACGTGTGACATGCATAATAAATGTGACATACATGGTGTGACATACGTGACATATACGACAGGTGTGACAGGTGTGACAGGTGTGACATACATGAGATGTGTGACATACGTGACATACGTGACAGGTGTGACAAATGTGACGTACATAACAAGTGTGACATACGTGACATACACAACAAGTGTGACAAGTATGACAAATGCTACATAGGTGACATATGTGACATATGTGACAAATATGTGGAGCGTGACATTCGTAACACTCGTGACATATGTGACATATGTGACGAGCGTGACAGGTGTGACATGTGGGAAAATGTGATATTCCTATATTCATTTATAGATTAATATGCTATTATTTATACAATGATCACTTATGATTACTTTTACATTTATTAGTATTAACTAGTAAGCATTATGCACAATAATATGCTATTATAACATACCATGATCACTTATGATCACTTCTACATTCATTAGTATTCACCAGTAGTCATTATGCACTATTATTTATACAATGATCACATATGATCACTTCCACATTCATTAGTATTAACTAGTAGTCATTACGCACTATAATACACCATTATACTTTACCATGATCACTTATGATCACTTACACATCCATTAGTATTCACCAGTAGTCATTACACACTATAATATGCTATTACAACATACCATGATCACTTATGATCACTTACACATCCATTAGTATTCACTAGTAGTCATTATGCACTATAATACACCATTATATCATATCATGATCACTTATGATCACTTTCACATTCATTAGTATTCATTAGTAGTCAATATGCCCTTTAATATCCATCATACACTATTATAACATCCAATGATCACCTTTGATCACTCATACATTCATTAATAATAATAAATACCATTAGATTTTGCAGTGATCATGGAAGCCAGGGATTTTGTGATCACTTTTTCATAAAACCTGGGCTTTTTATGATCCAAATGGCTAACACCCCTCACTTGCAAGGGTTTGAAATGGGACTTTTCTCCGGCTTGCCGTTCGGCGTTTGAGAAACTTAAGGATGCCTTCACTACAGCCCCTGTACTCACTCATTGGGTCCCTGATGCCCAGATCATTGTAGAGACTGATGCCTCCGATTATGCTCTCAGAGCAATCCTCTTGATTGTTGCTGACAATGGTGATATTCACCCCATTGCATTCCATTCCCATACCTTCACCGCTCCTGAACTAAATTATGACACCCACAACAAGGAACTCCTGGCTATTTTTGAAGCTTTTCGTGTCTGGCGACACTACTTGGAAGGTTCTGGTACTCTGGTTGATGTGGTTACTGACCATAAAAACTTAGAGTATTTCTCCACCACCAAGATCCTCACTCGCCATCAGGCTCATTGGTCAGAGTACCTATCTCAATTCAACCTGGTTATTCGTTTTCGCCCAGGGAAACTTGGTGTGAAACCTGACACTTTAACTAGTCGATGGGATGTCTACCCTAAAGGGGGGAATAACAACTATGCCAAAGTCAATCTGCACAATTTTCGCCCTGTTTTTACCCAAGAACAGCTCATCGCCTCTATCTGTGCCACCACACTCATTCATCCTGTTCTCTGTGTCAGCATCATCATGGATGTTGAGCAACTCCACCGTGACATCCTCACTGCCCAACCCCTAGACACTGTCGCTTCTATTCACCTTCGCAACCCTACTAATCGTTGGTCTGTTGGTTCAGATGGCTTACTCCGCCTCGACAACTGGATTTATGTCCCAGACGACGATTCTCTCCGCCTTCGCGTTGTCCAGTACAAACATGACCATTTGCTCACTGGACACCCTGGTCAGAATAAGACCTTGGATAATATTCGATGGGAATATACTTGGCCTGGACTTCATACTTATGTCAAGGACTATTGTAAGTCTTGCACCACCTGCTTACAGTCTAAACCACAGCGCCACCATCCCTACGGTACTTTGAAGCAACTGCCTATCCCGGAGCACCCATGGCACTCCATCTCTATGGACTTCATTGAAATGCTTCCCATCTCTGGATTTGATAAGTACAATTCAATCCTAGTTATTGTTGACCGTCTTAGCAAGCAAGCTATCTTCATCCCTTGTCATAACACCATCACTTCCGCCCAGCTCACTAAGCTCTTTGTCATGCATGTATTCTCTAAGCATGGTGTTCCCAGCCACATTACCTCTGATTGTGGTTCGGAGTTCATCTCCCACTTCTTCCGGTCTCTTGGTAAGGTTCTTGACATCAATCTGCACTTTACCTCCAGATATCACCCTGAAGGCGATGGACAAACCAAACACATTAACCAAGTCTTAGAGCAGTACCTTCGCATTTACTGCAATTACCAGCAGGACAACTGGGCTGATCTCCTTCCCATTGCTGAGTTTGCATATAACAATACACCAAGCTCGACCACTAATACTACTCCTTTCTTCGCCAATAAGGGTTATCATCCACAGATTACAGTCTACCCTGAATGTGATGTTACCTCTGTTCATGCTAGGGACTACACCATGGACCTCCAGGAACTTCATGAAAACCTCGAGGCCGAAATAGCACTTGCTCAGAAGCACTACCAGGTCAGAGCAGACAACCGTCGCTTACCTGCCCCAGAGTTCAAAGTTGGAACTAAAGCCTTCGTCCGTTGTGATGCCACCTGTGCATTTAGGCATAAAATTGTACATTTCTACCATTTACAGTATTAAATCTGTATACATTGAAGAACCCCAGATAATAAATAAAGATCCATGGACTGCTACAAATTAGCAAGCATTGTACTTATTACCCTTCTAATTTGGGTTAATATTCAACTGTCTACAACATAAAACAGAGTACAAGTGCTTTCATGTCCAACCTACCATTAGCCTGGTGTGTAGGAAAAGATATTGAATATTGAAAGAACCGCTTTTCTGCCAGTCACATGACTTGTATATCATTTCATTCCCACTACCTTTTTAGGTAGTAGGGTTTATGTAGGTCATTGGAAAACGCTCTTTGCAGGCCGATCGCTCGGCATTGCTTCGGATCAGATCTTGCTTGGTATGGTTAAAATTTTATCGTTGTTTGTACCCTGCTGAACATTGGGTGTGAAGGACAGCGTAGTGGATATGAGATCCAGTTGTTTGCCTCTGTCCTTCGTCTACTTTCTCGCTGCTCTCCCACTCTTCACCGCGGTCTGCGTCTCTATGTGCATTTTATTATCTTCTAAAACTCTATATTCATGACATGTATTTCTTGTTGGTCTTCATTGTTCATTGTTAATGCAATTACATTGTCCATACCATTACCTTTTTACTGTTTATTTAAGTTAATGCAGGATTTGTGTGTACGGATTATTGACTAATATATGCCTACAAATTGATAAAAGCAGGGTATGATCTGTGGAAGTAAATGTAATAATAAAATGCTCCCCAATTTGATATTGCTGCTATTCCAGACTGTTTCAACCCATTACTCCTATGAAAGGTAAAATATTATATATTTTCTATTTGTTATAATTCCATCTCATAAATGATGTAGACATTTCACCTGATCATTGAAATCTACAAGTGTTTGCGAAATCTGACCTGCCTTCTGAAATCCCCAACCAATTGATACAACTTGACAATAACAGTCTATCCTGCGCAAACATCATTTCAAGTCATTAAGAACCTTCCACCTCAAAGACAAAACCACTGAAGATAAACCTAATGCAAGCCCCTCTGGGAACAAGAAAGGTCGAAAAGCTGGGAAGGGCACTGAAATTGATGAAGTGTATGTTTGTTTCCTTTTCGTATCATTCCAATCTCACACATCACATAGTAAAAATTGATAATTAGTACTGATACGCCTGACGGACGTACAACGTATATAAGCGTATTTTTGCGATATCTACATAATATAAATCACTCACTTGCGATCACAATTGGATTACCTAAGCGTTGGAGTGAGGTCCGAACTGCCAACGATCGTGCTATTTATAGTCACCACCACTAAGGACATAGTAAACAGATCTAAAAGCAATAGTGATTATAGTAAGGGATTAGCAAGAAAGCGTGTATATAGAACCGCAGTGGCACTTGATCCACCATAAGCGCGCGGTAACACGACACGTCCAGGTCACGGGATGGTTCCGGCAGCGCAGCTTACCCAAAGAAGCCGACAGCGTCAAGGCGCCCATCAAGCGCCAACAGCCATTGCCGCAACTCTGGACTCAACCCAGATCGGTCCTCGGCATCTTGCGAATGAGATCTCACCCTGATCTACCGATCGAAGTGAACGGACCATATACCTGAAGCCGTGGTTGCCGATGGTTCTATCTTTAGGCCCGCGACGCGACGGGGCGTCTAAGACCCGCGCATCAGCCAATAAGTGCATCTCTATTATCATGCGTGCCCACCCCTTTCGAGGAGCTAAGTCCAACACTCTCCTATCCAGACCTTCGCGCACATCCCTCTGCCCAGCGTCGTAGTTAATTACCTTATCTAGACATCTGCTATACCTGTACAGTACCTTTACAGTACCTAAGAACTCCGCTTTTCCAGTAGTATATAAGACTCGCAAACCTGCTCATGTAGAACCAAGCAATCCTGTATCGATTCCTTCCGCTATCAGTGCTATTTAGTGTATTTGTGACAATCTATTCAATTTCCGAGTGTAAAAACCCAGTGTGATCTAAGCCCTCCCAGGACCTCAAAGAAGTTTAGTTTATTATTAGTGATTACAAGTGGTATAGATTACAAGTGAATATTATAGTGTGTTCATCCCTCCCTTGCCCGGAATTACCTTGTGTATTCTGAAGATATTCCCCCGGACTCGCCCCTGCTTGATTGTTAGCAAGAGTAAGCGACGACCTTTACATAGTTTCGTAGCTATTACTCCCTAGTAACCCTCTTTGCCCTTTTAGTACAATTCCGCTTTTATAATTTCTTATTCTACTTATCTGCTTCCCCCCCAAAAAAAGGTCCTTTCCTTAATGTCTCCAAAAAATCTACAACTAACATATTGTTTCTACTTCTTGTATAATTCTAACCTTATAAATAAAAATGGGCCCTTGTATTATTTAGCCTTGTAAAATATATATGACAGTTTCTTCGTCACATCTACACACTTAACGCAGTTTCCATTAGTCCAAATATCTTGCCAGTGATTCTTATGGACTTGAGTCCATTGAACAAAGACTCAATCATCTAAAGATATATGAATTACCAGCTGTCAGTCTTCCTCAACCTTTACCAGTCCTTGAAAAAATTGAGTACTGCACACAAGACCAGTGAAATCCCACTAAAGTATGCCACCATATACATGTTTCAGTGTGTTTACAACACAGCGACAGGGGAAGGTAGTGGGCCCTGCCGCTTGCCGGCCTTATTATCTTATTTCATTTTGATACTGCTAAGTTGTTTGTTTGGCATCAGGATTGAAGTCTAACAAATAGTCAATGAAATAAATATGAATTAATGAATATTTCAGAGTGGAATAGAATGGTCTATTCTTCATCAATCTGGATGATTCTGGTCTCGTTCTAAAGCTGGAGTCGAGTACATTCTATTCTAGTACTATATGACATGATCTCACCGAAGTCTGGACCAGGATAGGGGTAAAACATCGGACACAAGTAGATGTTTTATTATTATCTGCCCAGAGTGACACAGAGTAAGACACTATATCATCTGAAAATAAGAGGACTGAGTAGTCTAGAGTATCCTAATACTTCGGGTTTACTCAGCTCCAAATGACATATGATTGAAAGATACAGGTAAAAGACAGGGAAGTGTTTCATGTACATATATGTAGTATACAGTGTCTGAGAAACTCTTAGTAATACTGCTCTGTTTCCTGTATTTAAGTAGGTACTATAGACTGTAAGAGAGCAAGCAGAATAGCGCCTTTCTTGCCCAGGTACAATAGGTATTGGGTAGTGGTTTAGGTCTTTTTGTTTCAAAGATATAGAATTGTTTTGGTTCGCATTTTGGGTATTTTTAGAAAGAATCTAAGGTTCCAAGACTCCAGTGAGGGCCTAGGACTTAGTGTTTTCAATAAAGCGGTTTCATAAAGAGTAAAGACTTGCTCTTTTTCGGTTTTCTAAGAAGTTGTGCTGGTAAAAGATTGTTGGTCACTTCTACAGGGTTTGAAGTAGTACAAAGGGTGTATTACTTAAATTCTACAATAAAATTCTATTGTTTTTCGGTTCATTTGGCTTATAAACGATTGAAGAATACATAAGACAATAAGAGGCTACACCCACCTCAAACCCCTCTCGCATTTAAAGAGACTTGTGAATTTTGTAGTGAAGTTAGTTGCAAACTTAGAGCCAATTTCACTACTAGAACACAAGAAACCCTTTTCACCATGCTAAGTTCTTCAACACCACTCGCCCTTCCAAGAAATTGGCTGAAAAGTATTATGGTCCCTTCGAGATCATTGCTGAAACTGGTACCCACTCCCGCACCCTTAGACTCCCTTCCAATTTCCGAGCTGTACACCCTGTATTCCATGTTTCTATGCTCGAACCTGCAGTTGAAAACACCATCCCTGGTCGAGAGATACCTCTGCCTCCCCCTGTGGAAATCAACAGAGATATCGAGTTCGAGATCAGTGAGATCTGCAACTCCAAGCTGGATTGCTGGTTCAAGAAATGTCCACTTCATTACTTAGTCTGATGGACTGGTTATGAAGGAACCAACGAAGAACTCACTTGGTTGGCTGCCACCAAAGTAGAACATGCTACAGAGCTCATAGAGGAATTTCATGCTCGTTATCCCGATAAGTCCAATCCTTCTACTCCTGTTTCATAGACTTTTCTCCGCTTACATTTTTTATTTCTCCACTATAGTTTATTGTATATCCGTATTTGTCTTGACCAAAGGTTGAAGATTGACACTTCTCTGGACACTGCTTGCATGATGACCACTACATTTAATAGGCATAGCTGATTCGTCACTTTGCATACTTAACGAGGTGGGCTGAGAGTGGAAGTACAGAGTTGTATAGGTTTTCTCCTGAGGTGTTTCTTTTACTCTGTCTTACTGTTTACTCTTACTTTTCGTTCTCCTCGCACCAAAAAATCATTAAAAGTCCACAAAAAATAAGTATATACATTTTTTCCCTGCCTACTTGTACACTACTCTTCCTCTTCCTCCTCTTCATTACTCCCGGACTCATTAGTCTCTGCCAGAGTACCCTCCTCTGCCACCTGCATGGTTGTCATCAACCTATTCAATGTTCCCATCAACTCTGTGTGCATGTTGATGTTCCTCCCCAAGGCCTCCATGAGCATGGCCAACAAGGGGCTCCCGGAGTTGAGCTGCATTGCCAACTTGTCGCACTCATTCTCCGCTAGATACAGCTGATCCCTCGGGGTCTTGCACTCGGCATCGAACATTTTTCCCTTGGTCCACAATTCATCTGCTTGCTTCTCTGAGATCTCCAACTTTGACCTCGCCACCGCCAGTTGTGTCTGCAACTCCTCCATCAGTTTCTCCTGGCCCACACCACCAGTCTGCATCTTCTCCAGACCTCTTCTCTGCTCCTCTGCATTCCCCGGGACTACAGTCCCCCACATTATTCCCTCACTGTCACATCTCCCCTTCTTTGTCCGACACGCTTCACACACCTTGTGGTTCATTTTCTTTCCCCTAGGAGCAAGTCAGAACAACTTTGAAAGACAAATGGACAACTTACTCAAGGTCCAGCAAACACTCCCTGTTGAACTTGCTACACACATTGCAAGGGACCTTGGCCAAGACATAGGCCTCCTTTTCTTTCTTCTCCATGGCCATCTTGGTCTTCACCACACCCTTACCCCTTTTCTCTGCCGATGTTCGCACTTCTTCCACCTCGGCATCAGACTTGTTGCCAGCCTGGCTCTCTGTGCCGGTACGACTTTTGCTCCCAGATTGGCTAGCCTTGTTGCTAGTGTAATCTTTCACTGCCTCATCATCCATGAAGGCCTTGCTCTTCACCCCTTTGCGCTGGGAAGTCTGGGTCGTCATTTTCTTCCTCAGCAGTTTTGGCGTCGCCTCTGTGGTGTCCTCCAGATTCGTGTCAGTGTGTTTCCTCTTGGAACCACCCTCGTTCTCCACCTGCTGGACGCTCCTCTCCACCTCTTCCTCTGGTGTTATGATATGGCCTTTGGCCTCCAATTGCTGAACAGTGCGATCGTGATCAGCAAGTTGCTCCGCACTCATATAGGTACCCACCTGTGAAGCAGTGATTACCTCCAGCTCCACTACAGGAGTTGGAGTCCCTACCCTTGTTGGTCCTATCTCAGCTATCACTTGCTCCACTATGTTCTTCACCATGGTTGAGTCGTCCACCAACATCACCAAGCTGTTGGCCTCCCTGTGGTAATGCAAAGACGTTACCACCGACTCTGGACTAAATGACATTACTCCCAACCTTGCCATAGTCACCTTGTACTCTGTGTACTGGTGGAAAAGTGCCTTGTGCTGTCATTTCCTCCGCTGGGCGACCAGTTAGTCTTGCCATCATTTGAGCAACCCTCACTTTTGTCTCTTCCTGCTTACGTTTCTTTTCCCTTACTGCCTCCAATCGTCAGTCTCCCTCGTCCACCTCCATTGCATCCTCTTTCTCCAACCCAGCCTGCTCCATCTCCTTCATCACCTCAGCCTCAGTCTCTTTCGCCTCCACCTCAATCGACTCTGTCCCAACACCTAGCTCCGCCCTTAAGGCCTTCAACTGTGCCTCCATCTCCTCGAGCTTCTTGAGCTTCTCCACGTCGATGGCTGAGGGCATGGATTGAGAGCTTGAAGACATATTTAAAGCAGTCACATGTTAAGGAGTTATTGCAACGGGGTAAAAGATGGGTTTGATTTTTTCTTCCACAGCTGACCTTTATATATCCAGACCCGATGTCAAAACGCCAATCAAATTTTCAAAAGCCTATTTTTTGATCATGTGCTCAGACCTCGAGGGCTCGGCCTTAAGGGGGGAATACTGTCATATCCCATATTGCCTACCTCTGGACCTCTATGCTCTTACTCCGCCTTTTCCTTTCTTTACTCCAGACTTTGATTACGTTCTCAGTATTACTTATTGCTTACTGTATATAGATTACTCTTGTTTCCTTTATTCCATTCTACTGAGCTATCCCCTCAGTATTGTAGTATACTTCTCATGGTGAGTCACTTATCATTCTTAAGTGCGCCACTATCAGTTTCACTTTACACTGCCATACACACTCACTTCTCTGATGGGTTTTATTATGTTTAATTAGTTATAGTCTTCATTCTACATATGCCTACCCTGACCATACTTCTCCACTGGCCTTGGCCAGCAGCCTTTACTTACTCCAAGTCTCTAGTATTTAAGTAGCACTCGATTTGTACTTAGTCTTTAGTTTTGTATTGAACTATGTCCTCACCCCTCAGTCTGACTTGAGTTACATCTCACATCCTCTCGTCTCTCATCTTCTCTGAAGGGCTTGCCCTTACTCCGAAATACAGGACCAGGAATCCCAGGGGCGCAGCACATAAGCTGAAGCCAAAGTTCTATCCCCTGAGTTCTCGTTCTCTGTCTTCGTCTCATACTCACCCTTGTTTCTTCGCAGTCACCCTCTCATACTCTGCTGCCAAGTCAGGCTAGGGGCACGGTCATGACACAAACTCACAAGAGCATGCTGAATGGATGATGTTTGACAGACAACTTCTGTCATATCAGCAGACTGCAGAATGGGGAATGCATACTATGCAAGGATCATTTGGCTGTCTATGTGTTCCCCTTCCTATAAATTATAGTGATCTTTGTGCAGATTTATTGGAGACCACTTCATAGTTATTCAATCTTTGCACTCACACTGTTGGATACAATCAAATTCAGTCTGTTTATATGCCTGTTTGGAGAGCCAGTGAAGATCAAGAACAACTCTGGCTTTCATTTGAAGGAATGCTATTTTCAGATCAACATAAAAATGACCAAGTTCAAAAGTTCCACATGATTGTAATGGAGTCTTAGTTCACATCAGCTTGGGTTTTCAATTATTTTCATTGGGTATGTAATGTAAACAGTAAACAAGTGACAAAAGCAGTGGTACCTAGTCCATAGTGATTAATAATCTGAGAACAAAGAATAGTAAGCAGTAGAGTGAGTGCAAGCATGTTTAATCAGAAATAGATGTAACAAATGTGGTTTAAGCTAAAGTTAGCTTCAAGAACATTATGCATAAACAGTGGAAGCAGAAAACAGGAATATAAACAGTGAAAATGACTAAAGAATACATTATTTATCCACAGGATCAATAACATTGTCATCTTGATCAACTTCCATCAACAGAGTGAGAGTAGATGTATCATGTGAAGCATGTGAAGGAACACCTGCTTTAGTCCCTGATGATGCAGTAGGTGCTTTGAGTATACCACTGTGGTGATGACTTGGTCCTGAATGAACTGGGGACAGTGACCACCTAGCAGGAGAGTGGGAATGATGAGGAGAAAGTAGCATACTATCCTTGAAACGAGTTACACACTGGGTTTCAGGACTGTCATTGTAACCAGCAGGATCTTCATCAGATGATCCAGTATATTGCACTCCTCCACAAGATCAGGTGGACTTCAGGTAGACTTCAGGTAGACTTCTGGACTCTATGTGGACTCTACTGGACTCTACTAGACTACAGGTGAACTCTAGTAAACTTCAGGTGGACTTCAGGTGGACTTCAGTTAGAGCCAACTACCTAGACTCTACCTGGACTCTACCTGAACTTTACCTGGACTTTACACTTATCAGATACCTGTCTCTTACATGGA
The DNA here is from genome assembly GCA_025738555.1 of Cyathus striatus. Classification (NCBI taxonomy): domain Eukaryota; kingdom Fungi; phylum Basidiomycota; class Agaricomycetes; order Agaricales; family Nidulariaceae; genus Cyathus; species Cyathus striatus. The sequence continues at coordinate 738,446 of JAOVFP010000007.1, forward strand.
CTCTACCTGGACTCTACCTGGACTCTACCTGAACTTTACACCTACCAGGTACCTGTCTCTTACATGGACTCTACCTGGACTCTACCTGGACTCTACCTGAACTTTACACCTACCAGGTACCTGTCTCTTACATGGACTCTACCTGGACTCTACCTGGACTCTACCTGGACTCTATCTGGACTCTACCTGAACCCTACCTGAACTTTACCTGGACTTTACACTTATCAGGTACATGTCTCATACATGGACTGTACCTAGACTGTACCTGGACTTTATACTTATCAGGTACCTGTCTCTTACATGGACTCTACCTGGACTCTACCTGGACTCTACCTGAACTTTACACTTACTAGGTACCTATTTCTTACATGGACTCTACCTGAACTCTACCTGAACTTTACCTGGACTTTACACTTATCAGGTACCTGTCTCTTACATTGACTCTACCTGGACTCTACCTGAACTTTACACTTACTAGGTACCTATTTTTTACATGGACTCTACCTGAACTCTACCTGAACTTTACCTGAACTTTACACTTATCAGGTACCTGTCTCTTACATGGACTCTACCTGGACTCTACCAGGACTCTACCTAAACTTTACACTTATCAGGTACCTGTCTCTTACATGAACTCTACCTGGACTTTATACTTACTAGCTATTTGTCTCTTACATGGACTATACCTGGACTCTACCTGAATGCTCTGCATGTACTATACACTGACTGACCTGGCTTGTTAGAGTGCAAGGCATAAGCAATAAAAGCTGGCAGGTGTTGCTGAGACTGGGTGGTGAGAGTATAAGTAAAGCAGTTTAAAACAGTTAAATTTATTCCATACAAATATGTACACTAAATTCTATAAGTATATATACAACCTAGTCAACTCTATCAATTTCAACTCCATTAGCTTCAACTTCATCTTCATTTATCTGTTGTTCTGGAAGTTGTGTTTGCATGTACTGGTTTTGTCTTTTATTTTGCTTTTGAATAACTCTTTGTGTATGAATAAAAAGCAGTGCATGTAATGTCCAATTAAAGTTATCCACTGTCATTCTGTTAAGAATACTCTGAAAGCCTCCTAACCAAGCATTTAGCTGTTCACATGCCTGTATAACAAATATTGGCAAAGTGTAAATGAGAGTATATTTAACTTACCTGAGTGTTAAATGCTCTTTTATAATGTTGATTTTCATGTACATCTCTTTCTACAACCACTAGATTTGGAGCTGATCCATTTAAAGGACTGGGGTTGCAATAGGTGCGACATAGATAGTCTGTCACTCTGTGATTAATATAGTGATAAGAGTCCACAACAAATCTTGTAGAAGTTTTCCAAATATTCCAATTATGTGAGTTGATCAAATACTTAAGAACAACACAAGCTTTATCAATGCATACATAGCTTGGCCTAGATTCTTGTGTTGGATATACATCTTCCAAGAAATCCATTATTTGAGCTGCACCTTCAGATTTTACAAATTTTGTCCATGCAATAACAACTCCACATGGTGCACAAATTGTTTCAACACAGTAGAATCAAGGAGCAGTAAAGTAATTATCAGGCTCCTGAGTTTCATTATTTGGCTGATCATGTGGTGGATTATTTCTTCTTCTCAATTGGTGAAGCCAAGCTGGTCCACCTTCTTCTTCAGTTCTTCTTATAATTCTCCAAACTCCAAGTACAGATTGTCTTCCAAATCTAATAACATGATCATACCACCTTTGTCTGTGGTTTACACATGTTTGAGAATTTGGCTCTTTAGCATTATAACAAGCTCTAATTTGGCATCTTCCCTCATATTGACTTTCATGCATTAGACAAAATACTCCTGTGCGTGCATTTGCCAATTTTTCAGAACAATTTTGATAGGCACAGTGAGTTGGCCACATAAAAATTCCATCAATAACTACCATTTTAACCTTTGATTCAAGAGAATAGTCAATTTCCATTTCATTATCAACAATGTTCTCTAACTCTGTATTGTCAGCATCATGTCGTAGTGAAGGTACAGTCCAATTTTCATCAATGCCTGCTACTGCAGCATTGTCATCAGCAGTTATATAATCTGCTGTTGCCTTATAATTATGAGTGCATTCATTACAAGAATGATGTAGTGCATTTCCAATAATTCCATTTTGTCCTAACACCTTATATGCTTCTGTAGTAACTTGCTGTATAGATAATCCATCAGGCATTATTAAAGTTTTATTCATTGAAACAGATATTTGTCTAGTGGTCTCATGAATAAAGGCTTTCCATACTTGAAGTCTTGAAATAGGTGGATAGTCATTTTCTTCACTATTTGAAAATATATAATTCCAGAACTCTGTATATGCAGCAGTAGATGCATGAAAATGATATACTGAGTTAACAACCATATTGGTAAACAATCTATCAGCCCAAATATTTTGTCCAATTTTCAAATATTTTGCTTTATTAAAAGTCAATCTGTCTTTAGAGCTAACATTTGGATTGCGTTGAGAATCTTCTGAGTCAGAAGCAAAGGTAAGACTTTTATGGTCTGCATAATATATAGCTTTACATTTTGTACAATACCCAGAAACAATTTGAGCATTTTCATATGATTTAATTCCTTTTATTAGAGTAACTTGTGTTCTGTCACATTCATGAGTATTTATATGCAATGCTCTTCCAGTACATTCTTTCTTTAAAGTAGAACAAGTAATACGAGCAGGACAAATAAGCAGAACAGGTTCAATTTCATTCATAGATATAGGTTTCAGAGGTTCCAAAATTTTTGTATTTCTGGTATAGGGATCCAATTTCAATAGAGATATCATTCTATCTAACTTTTTAGAGATTACAGATATTTTTGTTGAACCTAAAATGCTTGGGTTTTCAGAAAAGTTAAAAAATTGTGTATCTTCCAAGTCAGAATTTACTTTTGCATTCAAATGAGTTTGTATGGCAGTAGCAAGAGCTTTAATCCATCCATTAGTAGTTGCAGAATATTCATCATCAAGTCCAGGGTTTTTTGCTCTTGCATGCAAGTTAAGAATGTCAGTGTTATTCATTAAAGAGAATAGAACAGTTAATACTGTTGCCAAAGTGATATTTGAGCTGAAATTTAAATTGATAAATTCAGAAAACAACTTGAATGAAATATTTGGAAATGGATCTTCAGATGATGCTGCCTTGACCTGAGGTATAAAAGACAAAAGAATGCATAGCAACCATAAATTAAGACTAAATTGATAGCTTGAACTATAGAAAGAACAAACAATTTTATTAGCCAATAGTTCTTTCAAGAAACAAAAACATAAAACATGCTAATAGTACAACAAATTACATATTGAAAAGGAAATGAGTATTTTGCTGTTGAGAGCAAATAACTGTACATAAGGCTGAATATACTGTTGAAGTACTCCAACTCTACAACATAAAGAACCAAGATATGAAAAGGAATTGAATATTTTGCTGTTGAAAGCAAATAACTATACATAAGGCTGAAAATACTGTTGAAGTATTCCAACTCTACAGAATAAAGAACCAAGATATAAAGCCAATTGTTGAAATTGGAGATAAAAAGATATTCATTTGTTGAAAATGAAAATATAAAAAAGATAGAGTATTAAAAGCTAACAACCACTTGTTGAAAGTGGAAATACAAGAACTAACAAATACTGTTGAGAGTATTTGAAGTACTATGGCAAAATGAAGATAATCTTACTGAGAAAAAATCTTACAATTTCTTAGATTTTCCCTTGTCCTTTCTGTGGGACTTCTTAGACTTTTCCTTACTCCCCTTCCCCTCCTTTTCTCTCTCTCTCCTCACTCTCTACTCTCTCCTCTCTTTCCTCATGTTCCTCACTCTCTTCTCTTTCTTTACCCTTACCCTTACTCTTTCTCTTTTTCTCCTCCTCAGCTGCAGCCTGCTTTCCAAGTAGAATTTGGTTCAAATTCTGAAAGTTTGGCTTTGCAGATCCCCAAACACTTTTTTTATCAACCCCTCCTTCCTTTTTCATCCAGGAAGTCATCTGTGGATGATATTCCAGAAGTGGAAAAACCTTAAATGCATATGTGTAGTATGTAGATGGAGATGTGAAAACACTAATAAGTACTTTCTTATCAACATTGGTTTTTGCTGATGTCATAATAGTACTTAGAGATGGTTTTTTATTGTTCCATATGTCTTCAATCATCTCATATTTCTCATATGTAATATGAATGTCCTGATCTTTACTGTTATTCTTAATGAGATGATCAGGAATGTTGAAGTGTGAGATTATAAGATTTTTTACAACTTCCTCCTTATTGGTGGAAGGTCCAGCAGCTCCAGAAGTAATGGACTCAGTATTTTGTTCAGTATCAGCACCCTCCTTATAAAAATGAGCTTTAAGATAAATTGATAATCAAAGTATAACTTACAGCTAAGATTTCCAAAACATATTTATTCTTATCATTTATTTGCCAGGTAACAGTACTCATCTTTTTTCCTGAATACTTAAGTAGTGACCTTTTAGACTCCAATTATGATTTTCATGCAAGGAAATTCTGGCATTCTTCTCTATTAACATTGTTAGAAAATATCTCAAATAGTATAAATTATAATAATACATACTTGCAATAGGTGAGTAACAATCACCTACATGTTCAAGTACAGCTTTAAGATCAGACATTGGCTCTTGATCAGTAATAACAAAATTGGCCTTTGGAGCATCTGACTTAAAAAATAAATGAATTTCGCCTTTATTATTTTCTGGAGGTATAATAAATGGATCTATAAAAATTAAGATTAGATAGTCCAATCTCATAAAATAGCTATTATCTTACCCTCTTCATCATCTCCATAATTGAATGTGTTTCCTGCTGCACATCCACATGAGAACCCTCCCATTGTACGTGATGCCCCTTGAAGTTCATCCTTGCTCAAACTAGATGTAGCTGAACTATGTGACTCAGAGTAGCAGTTATCAGTAGGACTGGATGGCGCATGTCCACACTTAAGAACTGGCAGAGATTTCTTTGGAGTGATATCTACATCAACATCCATAAGTGTGTGTTCTTCCTCCTCTGCATTCTCAATTCCAGTGCTAGTATCCATTTCCTCCATTTGATTATGAATTAAATTTTCATCTGAGTTCTCAGAGCTGTCCTCAGAACCATCCTCAGATTTGGATGTATTATCAACCTCAGTTTTAGAACTTTCAGGTAAATTCTCAGATGTCTTATCAGTGAGCAAAGAACTTAGAGCTATAGTTTCCAATTTAGCTAAAGGCATTAGAATCTCATCTTCATTGAGAGAATCACTTATATCAGCCACAGGAATTTGAGTGGACTGAATAGATATGTGAGGAGGAGGAGCAATAGAAGTGCCCTCCTCTGCTAATACCTGCTCCACCCTTTAATAACATCAGAAAATATATCAAGTACTTTAGAGAATAATAAATACGGAGTAAGTGTCTTGGGAGTCTCAGCACTCTCATCATCTTGAAGTCTTTGAACTGAGGTCTTTCTATGTTTAATAAATTTTAGCAAGTAGATAAAGCAAGAATTAATATAAAACATACTTTGTCTTCTTTGTCTTATTCTCTTTAACTGCCTTTCCACCCTTATTGGTGCTTTTCTGTAAATTTTCTGAATTTTTTGAAGCAGATCTAAGAGATCTTTGAGTGTTTTCTGTGTTTTCTGTAACATTTGAAGTCTTTCTGGTGCCAACCATAATGAAATGTATGAGAATAGTAGTAGGAACAAGTAGAAAGCAGTTGAGTGTGTATCTGAGGTGTGGGTGGAAGGGAAGAAAGAAGTTCTCAGGCCACCATGTTGTATATATGAAGATCAAGTAATGTCTATTAATATCTACTCAATCTGCACTTCCTTCACATGTCCATTTTCGGACTCACTCACAAAAATTCAAAGCCTCATGCTGTCAACTGTATTTAAAGAAAGCAATATAATTAGAAGAATCAATCCATTATGGATCTATTCTCCTTTGTATGGTACATTGTCGATAACAGAAATATTATATATAGTATGGGAGAATCAATCCTTATCAGATCGATTCTCCCTTGTATCATACATTGTCAATAATGGAACTATAATATAAAGTATGGGAGAATCAATCCTTATCGGATCAATTCTCCCTTGTAGATACTCTTTCAGAGGTGATAGCACATGTGCAAGTGGGCATGGGCATGGGCGTGGGCAAAGGCAAGGGTGTGGGCAAAGACAAGGGTGTGAGTGAAGGCAAGGGTGTGGGCAAAGGCAAGGGTGAGAGAGAGAGAGGTGAATACGAGAAGGGAAGAGGGTGAGGGGGAGAAGACGCCTGCCTCGTCAGCTGCAGACGAGGGCAAAGGAGACAGCGAGGAAGATGGGAAAAAATGCATGCCCTCATCACTTGCAGGACGAGGGCATAGAGGAGGCGAGGGGCCATAGGTGAGGAGACAAGATACTTTCCCTTGTCGCTTGCAGACGAGGGCGAGGGAGAGGGGAGGGGAGTGGCAAGGGAGGTGGTGGGGGAGGGGAAAAACATGCACCCTCATCACTTGCGAGACAAGGGTAGAGAGGAAGCATGGGGCCATGGGCAAGGAGAGAATATGCTCACCCTCATCACTTGCAGACAAGGGCAAGGGAGAGGGCGAGAGAGGGGCCATGGGGCCATATGTGGGTAGAGAAGATGCTCGCCCTTGTTGCTTGCAGACGAGGGCAGGGGAGAGTGGAGCGGTGAGGAGAAGACGCCTGCCTTCGTCACTTGCAGACGAGGACGAGAGAGATAGCAAGGAAGAGGGGAGGAAATGCATGCCCTCGTCACTTGTGAGACGAGGGCAGAGGAGGCACGGGGACATGGGTGAGGAGACAAAACACTCACCCTTGTCACTTGAAGACGAGGGCAAGGAAGAGGGAGAGGGGAGGAGAGGGGAGTGGCGAGAGGAGAAGACACTTGTTCTTGTCACTTGCAGATGAGGGCGAGGGAGAGGGGAGGGGAGTTGTGAAGGAAGAAAACACTCGTCCTCGTCACTTGCAGGTGAGGATGAGGGAGATGGTGGGGAAGAGGTCCTCGTCACTTGCAGACGAGGGCAACAGAAAGGGAGAGGGGACGGGACAGGATGGGACAGGAGTGATGAGGGGAGAAGATGCCCATCCTCGTCACTTGCAGACTCGGATGAGGGAGATGGCAGGGAAGAGGTCCTCGTCACTTGCAGACGAGGGTGACAGAAAGGGAGAGGGGACAGGACAGGATGGGAGTGGTGAGGGGAGAAGATGCCCGTCCTCGTCACTTACAAACTCGGACAAGGGAGATGGCGGGGAAGAGGGGAGGAAACATGTGTCCTTGTCACTTGCGAGACGAGGGCAGAGAGGGGGTGCAAGGCCGTGGGCAAGGGAGATGGCGAGGGAGAGGAAGAAGCTGGCGCCTGAAGAAGCCAGTGGCCAGCGAGGATGCTTGCACTCATCACTTGCAAGATGAGGGAAGGTGCGTGGCGTTACGCACGAGAGAGGGAGGGGAGGGGGACGAGAAGACGTAGCCACGTCATGTCACTGGCAAGATGGAGGCTGCTTGACACCACACTCGTCAATTGCTAGACGAGGGGAAGAAAAGAGGGTGAGGGGATGAGACGAGGAATGAGGGAAGAGGGGAGAAGGGAGGAGGAAGGGAGAAGGAGCAGAGCAGAGAACGGGTAAAGGAAGAGGGAGGAGCCATCATCGTTTGGGACGATAACGAAACATGCAGCACTGGTAGTGTGTGGCAGTGTGTGCGGCATGTAACCTTTCACTCTGAGGTTGGCTATAGGGAGTTGCATGTAAGTAATGACAATGCCCACTTGGCTTAGTGGTTAATGATAAATTAGTTAGCACTTGTTTAGTGCCTGCTGTGCTCGACATTGCGGGTTCAATTCTTGCTAGTAACATATATTAATTTAAATTTTTTCCTATATTATAAGTAAGAAACCCTGTTCTAATTGCCTGGTATTAAGTACAGTGAGAAATCAGGTGAACTACAGGTAAAGTCCAGTATTCTACCTGAAGTCCAGTGACTGAAATCAGTGATTTCCAGGTGATTTCCAGTAGTCCACCTGAAGTCCAGGACTGTACTTGGACTGTACCTGGACTACACCTGGACTGCACCTGAACTCGACCTGAACTGCACACAGGATGGCAGTATTCTCATAGTTCAGGTGGAGTCCAGTGAAGTTCAGGTGGAGTCCAGGTGGAGTCCTGGACTTCAGGTGGACTTCACTGGACTTCAGGTGGACTCCACCTGATTTCGTGGAGGAGTGCAATGACCTCAGATGATCCACCAATCCAATGTGTTGCTTGGCCATCTGCATAATAAATATCTTGCTGATACCTTTGCCTTCTTTGAACAGAATATTGGCGAGGTCAAGGGGAGGGTGTTTCTAAGTGATCACATTCTCCATGGTGGTGATATGAATGGGTTACAGACCTGGGAGCATGGCTATGACATTGAGATGACAACATTCCCAACAGCTCATTCCGATCTGCCTGATGTTCCGCAGCACTACATCTGCATTCTGCATCAAGTAACTGCACAGAAAGAGTATCTATGTGTTGCTGGGCCTCATGCAGCTGTGAAGTCAACTGAAGAATTTGATTTGTTTGCATTGCCTGCATGGAAAGGTCCTCATGTTGTGCCTGCCGAACAGATGGGTCCAGAGCAGAAGAAATATTTGTGAGGAGGTCTTGACTCACATTATGAGCATGGTGGTGAGAAAACGACACTCAGCCAGCTGCAGAATGCTGTGCAATGAAAGTGTCAGGCTTTTCAGCCTTGACCTTTGGATGAACAGTGGTGACCTTGAGAGTACCATCATCATCATCATCACTGTTGTCCTCAACAGCATTGGAGTCCAAGGCATCTATGATCTCACTGTCATCAAGATTCTGTGTGGCAGCCTTCATTTGGATTGCCTCTTTGATTTCATGAGAACAGAGAACATGTGGTGGGCACTCTGCATCGCCAGTGGGCTTAGGAGTCTTTATGAGCTAGATATCAGAAGTAAGCCTCACATATAAATATTGTAATAGTACCATTACATACCATTTTAAATTTCATCTCCAATGATTTCCCAGAACAATGGGGACAACATACACTTGTTGCCTTCACACAGTACAACTCCTCCACCTCATTCCAGCCATTACCACCAGTGGGCAACAGTTCTGTGACTGTTGCAAGGAGCATCTCGATGTCTTCATTTGAATAATTGGCAACCCCAGAAGTCCATCCTCCTCTTGGCTTCTTCACATTGGGTTGTCCACTTGGATCTGATTCTGCCTTTCGCTTTTTTCCAGAGCCAGAAGCAACAGGCTGCTCATCAATAGCCTTCTGCTTCCCTTTTGCTTTTGGTTCAGAAGGACAAGAACCAGCAGTCTTGGACATGGAGGGACCATACAGATGATAAAGCTGATTGGCTGGGGGGAACTCTGGGCCATCTGAGTCAGACCTTGCAAGATTACATGTTGAAGAAGGAATTGGCAGCAGTGGTGTGTAATTTTTACGATTGGAAGATGGTAATGGCTAAAAATATGTATTAGCATAGTGGCTGTACTAATAAATTACATACTTACCATTGGCACATTGTATTGGGTGTACTGTGCATGCAACGGCTGAACAGCAGAATGCTGAGGCTAGAGAATAAGATTCATTCGCTGAGAAATATTAGATGAAGAGTAATGTACATATTGATTGGGATAACTGTCCTGCTGTGAAGGTGGAGGTGGAATTGAACTGTCCCATGGAGGGACATCTCCATACTCGACCAAGTTGCTATAATGTGGTTGGGTAATGTGTAAGTGGGATATATATATAAAGAGCATGGATTGTCTAAAAGATTGTAAGAAGGATTGTAGTAGTAGAAAGATGGCGGTTCACTTACAATTCCAGTGCCTTTTATGTCTCTTCAACATGTCTACAAAGTGCCCACTATCCACTAACATCTCCTATATTTTGTTAGTTTCTTCAAGATACATTCTTGTGGATGTTGACTAAGTGGTCACCTGCAACAATAGAATGCAGTGATGCTTCAGTGGAGCAAAACTTCAATTATTTGGGCCCTGTTGAATGTAAACTGTTACCCACCGAATATAGCACTATTATACCAGAGAATACCACAAGAAATCGAGTGAAAAAAAGTGGTTTGAGACAAGTGTAAGCACAACACACAAATTGCAGTGCATGCATAGGCCTACAAGCAAGGTTAGATAACAACAAGCAGATAAAGAGATGAGGACATACCCTGAAGGTTGGAAGGGTTAGTTGACATTGAGCCTTGAACTAGCCTGAAAAGATATTTGGAATGAGCATTTGGAGCTGGAAGGGGGGGTGGTAGGCCTCCTCCAGACACAAAATCTGGAAGGGGGTCATATTCAATCTCAGCTGTCAACTAAGACGGATTTAGAAGCTGGCAGAATGGCAGATCTCATTCTCATCTTGCTTAAGGCATCTGGAAATTTATTCTGAAGTTCCAAACACTGCAGTAAGGCATCCAGTGTCAATGTACATCTGGGAATGCACGTTGCGCATATGTCTGTCCAATTTCATTGAAACAAGTTTCACAATGACCTCTCATTCTGAAGCTTTCCTCGCTTCAGCAACTATCCAGAATGGTGTCTATCATCTCTGAACATAAGCGATAAGTGATCCTGGCTACTATCTATTGTAGCTAATCTTTCTCAAGTTGGACCATTGAAGATTGTAGAAGGTGTATATCTGTTATTGTTTCAGCTTATACATGCATGTCTCTAAATACTAGCAACAATGCACTTTTGACAACATTTGTCATGATGTTGTTGTGTTCACCAAAGTGGCTGTCAGCTTGTGCATTTGTCATACAGATGAGTGTGACTGCAAGACGTTGTTACACTTACGATTGCACACTGTGATTCTGAATAGGAGGAAGACAGATTCACAGCTCTTACATTACCATAGGACCATACTTAGCAGCCGGCATGCACATTCAAAAGAAGTTTCTTTAAACCCTGTTTCTCCCCTTATGCAGAACACTAAGACTCATCCTAAATCTCTCCTTTCATAGGTGTTTGGCAAGTCGACACATATGTAATGACACATTGACAAGAAACTGTGAAGTGTCTCCAGTTACATTGTTGCTATGTGTCGTTGAAAGCCTTGCTCTACTTTCAGATTCATAGTCGAATCAGGAACATACATCAGGCTTTGAAGGCTTTGGAATGTGATATGTTTGTTCAAACATTCAGGGTTCGAGTAACTGATAAGATAAGATGGCAACAACACATAACATGAAGACGAACATAAGTCAAACACTGCATCTAATACTGCTCATCTCATTTGAAGGATCGAGCTGAGACTGAAGGGGGGGGTGACACTACCACAGACTTCAGTGCTGGGTCCTCCTTTGGCACATCCATTTCATTTGACTGTTAAGATGATCTCGTCCATCATGTGCTAATGGAGAGTCTGTTTTCCTCTGTCATATAAGCACCTTTGGCTGTTGATTGATACCCTGCCCTCGTCAACCATTTTGTTAGCTGTGATATACTTGTAGTCAGTTTTCACAGTTCTTTCGAAATGTAGTTATTACTGATAAGTATAAGCAACATTAACATTGGTGTTAGCATGATTACAGGGCAGAGAAAGAGTTTGCATAAGTAGTATATGACACAAAAAGATTGAATTACAAAAGCTGCTTGACAATGATTTAACAATCAAAATCCTCTCTGAGCAGTACTAAAAGTCCAGCCGCCAGCTGGACAAGAATGGGACGAGATCTTTGAACAAGACTCAAGGTACCAGTTATCCTATACACTGCGGGAGGTGGCTTATATAAGTTAAGAATATAGCATGAGCATTTGACAATTAAACTAGAAAAAATATCAGATTTTAATCTCAGAGCTTATGACAAGTATTTATGTATTATATTCTTTGATATGAGCAATTTTTATCTCAAAGATTTATTTTAAATATCTTCAGCATATTGCTTTATGATCTTAAGGAGAATATTTTAGTAATTTATTTTATATATGTCTCATGATTAATCTGTAAATAAGATCTTGGAATAAAATATCAATAAACTCTCAGGTCTTATTAATGAGAAACTGTCAGGATATATGAAAATTAATCAAAACTTACTCAGGATATAACCCCAGAGTATATTGTGATCAGTGGGCAGGTGCATCAATGTATAATCTTCCATTTATGGCACTCCCCTTGAGCCTTTTTGCAATAACCTGACTTTGATAGTATCCTAAAGCAAGCTTCACACTTTCAATGCCTGCTTTGTGGACTAATCACACTGTGTCTTTGAGAGAGATGTGGTATGAGCCAATAGACATGTCAATGACGAGAAATGGGTGCCTATTTCTGGGGGTCACCAATCCCTATATGGTGTTTAGTGTGATGTCACACAGTGTGACCAAAAGTGATGAAAATCTTGACCCGGAATAAAACTGATGCAGAGAAGTGAAATTCTAAGTGTTTCTCTTCATTCTTTCTGTGTAATAATAATATTTTATCTATTCTAAGTGTTGAAATATATGTACCATGTCGAAATTATAAACATAAATGCTTAAATACATCTTCCTTTCTTGTCACAACTTTGTCACAGTTGCTGAATTGAAGAATTAAAGAGATATTTTACTATATCTGGTTAAATTATTTTTATAATCATAAACAGTAGTTCAAATGTAGTATAATAAAACTTATTTTATGAATTTCTGCCAAGTTATCACTTGGAGGTAGTGTTTAAGTGGTGTATGTGCGGTATTTCCAAGTGTACTGTACTAATTTCCCACGCTCTTTGATACAGCGAAATTGCAACTTCAATTGCTTTATGGAAACTTATTATTTTAATTAGTGATAGTGATATAAAGTGCTCAGCTACAACATATTAACAACAATATTGAGTCAGAATAATTATTATGAAGAGAGTAGCTGTCTAATGGTGGTCCACAGTGCAACTTGAGTGTATGTTATACTAGTTTCTCACACTATTTTAGGAGGGCAAAATTTGTATCTATGGCCACTCATCAGAATTTCACTTTCACAGCTAGCTTTAATAACAAAAAGTACTCAGATTTAGTATTAGAATAGAACTGTTGAGCCTGAATTTTTATTTTTTTGACTTTTACCTGGAGATCTTGTGTGTTACCTTGCATGATTGACTGGTTAAAGAAGGTTTCTTAAAATTCTGGCTCAACAGTTTTGTTCCTTATGTTAAATTATATAACTTTTGTCATTAAGATTAGTGGATAAAGTGAAAATCTGAAGACTGGGCACAATATTACTGATTTGATGCATATTCTGGCAGAGGTTGGACTATTATGCAAATTTAAATTTATGTATTAGACTACTAAAAATATAATTATATCAGATTAAATATACTACTCAATTACATATCATGCAAGTTATTTTAAAGTGATTGAGTATCTGTAGGAAAAGATATTTCACTGAGTCCATGCAAAATGGGTATGCATCACTGTCACACTGGTGTGACATGTCAAATTAGTGACCCCCACTTGAAACTGCGGCCATGCAACGGGAACTCAATTTTAAAACTCATGTTAGTGACGAAATATGATCAGTCCTATTAGGAGAATAAAACTGTTGAGCCCGAATTTTTAATTTGTGATTGTTACCCCAAAATAATGACATATGATATAACAGATATCATGGTCAGAGATTATTTTTCAAAATTCTGGCTCAACAACATTGTTCTATTACCTTTACTGTATAATATTTGTTATTGAAGAAAGTCGGAATATTGAAATTCTGAGAGCTGGGGACAGAAATACTGATTTGATGCCTATTTTTGGCAGAGAGATTGCATTAACTCACAATTTTATAATGATATAACTAATACACACATATCAATCCAGTAATATTAAGGATACTATTCAACTGTATATAATGCAAGTTATTTGAAGGTAATCAGAGGCTTGTACTAAGTTGTAGCTTGAGATATTTGACTGGGTCAATGGAAAAGGGTGTGTGACGGCCGTCACGCTGGTGTGACATGCGTGATTGGTGACCGGTGACCCCCAACTATTTCGGAGTAGTGCTTCTAAAAGGAACAAAAGAAAGGGGAATGCCAGAAATGGAAAAGTATACCTTGATGCGCCTGTCCGCTGATCACAATATACTCTGGGGTTATATCCTATGGAAACCCGGAGCACCACGCTCAGAAGCATCAAAATATCTCGTGCCCCGAGCGTCGGCTGCTCGGCAGATCGCTTAAGCCTTCGCCTAGATATGTGTGCTCGGGTCCTGAAATTCGGTAGCGACTTACTAACAGCTAGAGCCTAGAGGAGTACAAATGAAGGCAAATTGGTGATTACATAAGCATAGTCACGAGCATCGTTTCCATAATGGAAACGATGCTCGTGACCTGAGAGATAGATTTATTGATATTTTCAGACTATTATGCAGTTGTCAATTGTATGTATAATACTGTATTAATTGCCTGTGATACACATAGAAGTGAAATGATTATCTCTTTTTCATTACAAATGTATGTACAAGATATTGTAAGTGATAAATCAATCATGTATTTTGCACAGATTCAGCAAAATATTAGTCAGTATACAAGGTGTTGCAATATTTATTTTTATAATGTTGGCTTTGTTACATATTACTACATCACAATTCATCTAGCCTTATTAAACATCTCTAGCTATATTCCTATTCATCTTGTGATGTTCCTAGTATCCTATAGGACTGGTACTAACTGACACTCTTTTATGCTCACTAAATTATACCTTGCTTTGTTCCTGCTCTTCAGTGATCATTGAAACTTTTCTAATGCCATTCCTACTTGTCTGGCACTTGCCTGGGCTTGAGAATACATGCACAGCCTCATTCCTACTTGTCTAGAACTCTTCTGTGCTTGTTGGAATTTATCTAGTGTCATTTCTACTTGTCTTGTACTTACCTGGGCTCAAGAAACATGTGTAGCTTCATTCCTACTTGTCTGGAGTCCTGGTCCAGTTTAAACTTTGTTCCTATTTGTCCAGTACTCTTCTGTGCTTGCTAAATCTTATATAGCTTCATTCTTATTCATCTTGTACTTGTCTATGCTCATTAAAAAAATCTCCTTCATTCTTACATATCAGGTACTCATCTTTTCTTTGTTCTTACTCATCTGAACTCATTGAATCTTGTCTAACTTCATTGAACATATCTACTTCATTTCTACTCATCTAGCACTATTCTGAGCTTGTTAAGACTTGCCTACTTCATTCATATTCATCTGGAACCCTTCTGTGCTTATTAAATCAGATCTAATTCATTCTATTTGTCTGGTACTTGTCTGCACTCATTAAAACATATCTACTTTGTTCTTAATCATTTAATTGTCTTCTGGGCTTGTTAGGACAGACTTATTTCATTCCTATTTGTCTAGAACTCATCTGGGTCTACTAAACTATGTCTACTTTGTTAATATCCATCTCAAATACATCAGATACTTGTTTAAACTTGCTAAAATGTCTGGTATCATTCCCACTTATCTTCACTTGATACAGTCGTTTGGCTTCATTGAAACCTTCATTTTTACTTACTTCAGATATACAGTTGTATATAATTTTTTATAACCTACAATTATTATAACAAATTCCTAACTTTGCACTAATTAATCTAGCATTGTTTTAGCAATTGATACTAGAACTGATATAAAAATGCAGGGATCATTCTATTGATACCAGCATTGTTTAGACAAATCATGCATCATTCTAAAAATACTGGCATCATTAAAATGAATCCTGCATCATTATAACAATGCTAAGATCATTCCAACGATGCCAGCGTTCATAAAACAAATTCTACATTATTATAACAGTGCTAGGATAGTTCTAACGACACCAGAATCGTTAAAATGAATCCTGCATCATTATAACGATGCTAGGATCGCTCTAATGATGCCAGCATTGATAAAATAAATTTGGCATTATTATAACAGTGCTAGGATAGTTCTAATAATACTAACACCATTATGACGATGTAAATGATACTGGCATCGTTAAAACAAATTATGCATCATTATAACAGTGTTAGGATAGTTCTAATGAAACTGGCATCATTATAATGGATCCTGCATCTTCATAATGTGTTATTACAATGTAGGATGTGTTTTAATGACACTGGTATCGTTAGAACAATACTAGCACCATTATAACGATGCAGGACTTATTTTAACAATGCCAGTTTCATTAATATTATCATAGCACCATTATGACGATGCAAACGATACCAGTGAATCTCAGAATACATAGTTTAATCAAGTCATTTACCAATTGTTTATGCAATTAAATATGTAAGCAACACGTAAGTATATATAACTATGATATAGTACATTCACATTAAATTTAAATATAAGATAACCCTCGGGTTACCCACAACCCATAGGGTTCAGATGGGTATGGGTATGAGTGTGGGTCGGACTCAAAACACCCACAGGTTGCCCATGCACTTCCCGTCATTGTCAGGTCAGCTTTAAAATACCTATTATTATCTTGTTCTATATTTACTATGTGCACGATTCAAGAGGTCCTGAGTTCAATCCTCGTTGCTAACTTCACTACCACCCAACCATAAC
Organism: Cyathus striatus; assembly: GCA_025738555.1. Classification (NCBI taxonomy): domain Eukaryota; kingdom Fungi; phylum Basidiomycota; class Agaricomycetes; order Agaricales; family Nidulariaceae; genus Cyathus; species Cyathus striatus. The sequence goes on from JAOVFP010000007.1 coordinate 754,994, forward strand.
TCATTGGTAATATATAGATACCTACTTACAATGTCCAATCGTACTGACTCGCTAAAGAGAGAGTAGGAGCAACAGTGCGTATCGCTCGTCTAAGGTATGAGCGATAGCACCATCACAGTCATGTATGATATATTATCATCACATACGAAGCCGCACAGAGAAAAATAGTATGTAGATTTGAAGAGAAGAAATCGGAGAGAAAAGATAGGTAATAAGAATAAAAGAATAAGCGAAGAAAAAAGGAATAATAGGCTTTGCGATAGGTAGTAAGAATAAAAGATTAAGAGTAAATAAATCGGGAAAGTGGGTGGGTGGGTGCGAGCGAATGCTCAGAGAGTCGTCGAGATGCCTGTCTGCAACCGGAGAACGAGGGATCAGTTAAATGAATGAACGTAAAAAACCATAACACCAGACCTGGTGCAGGAGGACGAGGGATACGGTATAATCATACCCTGCAATCCTCTATGAACCAAAGAGGGGTGGAGTCCAGTATCGATCAGAACCACTGGATCCACACCGACTGAATAAAAAATGATATAAGGATTAAGTCAGTACTACCTCGCGAAATCGAGGCAGAGCGATACTGACTCATCCGTTCTGGGCCCTGAACATAACGGGCGCACATGAAGTCTGTGTGACTTCATGAAAGAAATGACCGCTCCCATACGATTGGTCCAGTGCAAGTCTTCGCCTTGAACTGCAAATAACTATAAGCACAGTCTATCTCTCAGGTCACGAGCATCGTTTCCACTATGGAAACGATGCTCGTGACTATGCTGACGTAATCACCAATTTGCCTTCATTTGTACTCCTCTAGCTGTTAGTAAGTCGCTACCGAATTTCAGGACCCGAGCACACATATCTAGGCGAAGGCTTAAGCGATCTGCCGAGCAGCCGACGCTCGGAGCACAAAATATTTTGATGCTTCTGAGCGTGGTGCTCCGGGTTTCCATAATATCCTGGGTGGGTTTTGATCAATTTTCATATATCTTCTCTATATACTCTGACAGTTTCTCATTAATAAGACCTGAGAGTTTATTGATATTTTATTCCAAGATCTTATTTACAGATTAATCATGAGACATATGTAAGAAAGATTACTAAAATATTCTCCTTAAGATCATAAGCAATATGCTGAAGATATTTAAAATAAATCTTTGAGATAAAAATTGCTCATATCAAAGAATATAATACATAAATACTTGCCATAAGCTCTGAGATTAAAATCTGATATATTTTCTAGTTTAATTGTCAAATGCTCACGCTATATTCTTAACTTATATAAGCCACCTCCCACAGTGATAACTCTGTGTTCAATGTCATGAGAGCCGATACTTCCACCTGCAATGACTGATAGCATTCAGCATAACGACCATGCCTGCTTATCAAAGGTCCTCAACCTTCGAGCCTCAGTTCCTTTCGAGAGTCTCATCGTAGAGGTAGGGAATGGAAACAGCATTGTGAAAGCGATTGAGGAAGTTCTAGGTAAGGGATAGGTCGTTACGAAGAGCATGTCGGACAAAAATGGTATATGCTTCGGCATCAACGCTGGGACGGACTATGAAAAATACCCAGCTGTTCCATGCCGAGTGGTGACAATGTTCTGAATGGTCAGCTTCTAGAAGGATGGTTGTAGTTTGTAAGACAAGACGTGAAATGAAGCAGTAGTGTGGTTATACGCACGCTATGAGGCAAGTGCAGGCGTAAGAACAGCGGAGAGAATGAATGAATGGGAAGAAGACGTGCTTGTCGTTCGAAAAGCGGCAAGAACGCTTCAGCCCGTACAGCCCAATTCATCTGTCAGCCACTCTCCCCAGTATCACCGACCAGGGAATTGGGGGCGATAAACAGATATCTATCTCTTGCAGGGGCGAGATAAGCCCAGTTGTATAGACGCAACGCCGTCGTCCACTTAATAGCATAATGAACGATGTGTAGAGAGAACAAAATAACATGTTCGTGCGCCAGCCACTAAAGGACATTACGTCGTTCTCACTCTCGAATCCCCAGCCACCCTCTCCATTCCGCAACAACTCAAACAACGAAACTGAACCTACGCCAATACGATTCAACTCACACCACCAAAACCTTTTTCAATAGCTTCCGTAGGTCCCATCCGATGGTATGCAGAGGGGATGGTGCTAGATATGAGTCTCGGCTCTGGGGACGCTCAACGTAAAGCCATAGAGCTTGTAAGTCAGAGCCTGGAGGCAACACCTGATAGATCGTATACATATCGTGAAAAGAACCTCCTGGTCCGTGCGCGCGGCGTATTATTCTTCGTAATCTTCATCTTCAGGGTCGTGCGGATGTTTGTGCGTAAGGTATCGAGAGGAAGGGCAGGCTTAGCAGAGGATGGTAAAGAACTTCCACATGACTATGAGATTTTCCTCCTGAACTACGACACATCGACATGTGGAGAGAAAAGAATAAACTGCGCCATCGTCAGTCAGAACATAACTGGGGACGATCATCATGTTCTCCCCCAAAGGCAGCTGTCATAATCAACCAGGACCTCCGGTGTACCGCCGTATACGTCCGCACATCATCCATCCCCGACCAACGTATGTTACTCTGCATGAAAGCATAGCTGATACACTCCTCGTGGCTCGGCGTCTCCTGGTGAAGCTAACCCCACTGCAAGATTAGCCCAATCGAGCAGAACGAGCTCTACAGAATTCAATTTCTCCTTCATATTTTCGAGCTGGCACTGTGGAAGGGGAAAAACACAGGGATCTCTGGACTAGACTCAAGATGTGCATCTTATGAGCCCAGCGTTCCACGCCATTCGACAGGTATTTGACTGTCTCCCAAGGACAATCTACCCTCTTCCTGGCTTCGCTCCTCAGTCCAGAGTCTAGCAATAACGAACAACGAGAATAATTGGGGATGATACGGGAATCCGTTTTGAACGGAGCAGACGCTATCAAGGAGCTTCTTAAGCCTAGAAGAAGGCGAAGGCGACCGAGGATGAAGGACTGTTGCGAAGGCCGGTCATGAGACCACATCACCGATAGCCGCGAAGTCGACGTACGCCTCGTGAGCCATCCTCGACTTCCGAGCTTCCGCTTCCCTCTACTCCAACTTGACCAACAAAACTAATAACTCCCGGACGGCTTGATGACAACCTTCACTGTTGCGATTCTACGCACACCTTCAACCGTCATCTCAGTCCTCACAGGTTTCATTGTACCATAGGTACTAGGAAACGGAGTAGGAATGGAAGCCGGGTCTTGTGCAAAATAAACGTTGGATGTTTAAAGGAGCGTATGAAACGGAGAAGATACAGATGTCGGAGACGCGTACGGCGAAAGCGAAGATTCTGTTATCGTATTCATAGTAGTGAGAGTAGCAGGGTGGTTGTAGCTGCTGCCGATGTGGTTGTCATTATCATTGTACGAAGGTGTCGATGAGGATGAGTAGGCTACGAGGGCTGGATGATAAATGTCGAAGGGCTTCAGTTGAATAGGCGTGACGCTTTCGTGTTGACCTCGATATCATGAGGTATGGATAGAAAGAACACAAAAAGCCGCACGTCTGCCGTATACGAAGGAGCCCAAGAACAGCATATATCATCTTCGACTCTCGACGTCAATCCCCCTTTCAGCCTAACTTGAACTAGAGAGTTGTCACTACCACCACCGTCACGTAGGACAACGTCCTTCGTCATAGCGAGCCTAGGCGCTCTAAAAAGACCCTTGTCTCTTTCACCCTCCTTCGCAAGTCACGTACGTGTAGGAGAGAGGGCGTCACGCATGCTGTAGAAGGGGCTGAGGACGCTTGAAATGAGGGAGCGAATGTTGCGAGGAACGTTCAGAACGGAGGTAGTATTGGTGTTAGAAACGGCACTGGGATAGTATATGCTGAAGAGCTAGGGCCTTCAAGCTGAGCGATTATAGTCTTCAGAATGTCCAGTTCGGAAGGGGGTCGTCGTATGGTGGAGGGCACGTTTATGGCTGGAAGGAGTGTGATCAATCGATTACTATAAGACAAGTCCAGTTAACGGAGAGAAGTAGCAGAGTAGAAGGAAGGCTAACGCACCCAAGACACAGAGAACCATTTCAATCCATCCAGGTCATTGAGTTTGACTGTCACTGATTTGACTGCATATACGAGTCCGACGTTATCCTGTGAGAAGAGAAAGAGTTAGTGCGCGAGGAGACGATGAGTCGACCAACAGTGAAAGTGGAAGGGGCGCAGTGGTTATATGTATGTTTCGATAGCGGAGAAGGGAACCTGAGAGCTGAGGGGGGAGACAGTGCTTACCTTAGTGCCACCCAACGTCTACTGCTCCTTCCTTTTCTGCCGTTATAAATCTCCCTCGACTACAGCTTCTGGTGTTCAATATGCGAAAGAGAACGTTCGGAACAGTGAACCTAAAGCGGTCTGGTGCTCATTGTGCGGGATGTCGAATTGATGTACATTGCCAGTGTGTGTTCTTGTCGGGCACGGCTCAGTGGTTTGTGCAAGTGACTCGCAGTAGTACTCGAGTCTTTCCATTGGTAAAATAGGAGTGGAATGGCGAAACAGCTGGTGGCAACGCACTGGAGGTTGTTGATCGTTGTGGTTGGTGTCGAGAGAGGTTGGAGGTGGTTGAACAACTTCGGATGTTCTGAGCGTTAGATTCACATGCATCATGTGATGACCATCTTATCTTATCAGCTTCCAGAAGGTTGGGTTTATTAAATTAGATCGTGATAGGGGGCGCATGAGGATGCAGTAAGGACATCGATGTGAACAATCCCAAGTTTCGGTTCAGACGCTTGTGAAAGATCCTGTTCATAGCTAATCTGCGCGTTTCCCTTTGTGGAGGAATGTATTGCATGCGCGCTTCACTTTGCCAGTTTGCAAGTTGTTGATAAGTAGTGTTGTTAACGGCTCAGCTCAGGACCGTTGAGCCGGTGAGCCGAGCCTTGTTTGAGCTGAGCCGAGCTGTTGATAATGGGGGTGCACAATGCTCTCACATGGCTAGTGACGTGACAGTCACACCATGTGACTAAAAGCGTCACAAATCTTGACTCAACTCTGTTCTTCACATTTCCTGGGTGTTTCTTCATACTTTTCTTTGCTCTTTTCACTCTTACTTTAACTAATATTATACTAGATGTAATAAATATATTATTTTAAGTAGTGTAATATGTATAAATTCCTATATTCTCTTATAACTACTGGTTAAAACAAGGTGACAGCTGTGGTAGCTTACATCAATCAATCAAGCGATCTTCCGAAATAGGTTCTACTGGTGGCTGTGCCTTATGTGGTTGGTTTCAGAACCTGTTTCTCAAATAGCTTTCTGAGATCACATTGTATTACTATAGTTTATAGAGCAAAATCGCATTATTATATTGTGTAAATAATTTCATCTATACAGAATTTTATTAAAAATCCTGTATGTATGGAAACCCATTGTTATACATGCCCAAATTACAAGTTACAGCTGCTGAATCAAAATCCTAGCTTGATATGATTATTGGCACAAAAAAGTAGTGTAATTTTGCTCTATAAACCATAGTCTTACGTTCACTCCTTCAAAAGTTATTAAAGAATGAAAATCACAGCTATACAATTAATAGGCATTTGGATATAAGTTTGGCCAATTCAACATTATTACATGCACAAAAACCTATACAGCCTATACAAATAATCTATTACAAACTGTACTTAATGTGTAGTTCATATATACATGATAATGGAATATTTGTGTTGAGCAATCGATCACACATGGTGTTGTTTGATGTCTAGCCTGTGGCTGTGCCTCTGAGCTATGGGAGCGAGAACTTATACCTTATAACTTTACGGAATCGCATCGTATGTATTTGATTTATAGAGCAAATTTGTACTATTATGCCTCCAGCAATATCCGGCACATTTTAACACAAAAAAACTTCATACAATCGTAGATAATGTATTTTTATTATGACGTGACACAAAAGAGCTAGCTAAAATATGCTGAGTGAGGAATGAGAGCAGTGGGTCAGTAGAATTTGGGGGTATGCGTGACAGGTGTCACAGATCATGTGAGTCACACTTTGCGGGCGTTGTGCACCCCCATTGATACTGTTATTTACCGGCCGGTTGTACGCCATTAGCCACTTGTACAGTAGCACATTTCTCCGCTAAAATTGTAATAACATTTATTAAAATTGGATACATATGTAGCTGTAAGTGTATTCTATCACTTCATGCATTTATGTTGGCATCAAGATATGTGGTTCTGTTGCAATGTTAGATTTGGTGTGTTTTTTCGAATTTTGATGGTCCCGAACAATGCTAATCGGCATTATGTATAGCTCTGTCACGCGACATCGCTTAGATAGGTCACAAAATTGTAACGCTGTAGAACCGGGTGGTGATGCCGGATTGCACATCAAAATCAGTAAAACATAAACCACTTCTTCAAAATATGTTCAACTGCCGTGAAACTTGAGGAATAAATAGTATACACATCACAACTTATGTTTGTCAATTTGTTTAGGTTCGTAGTATAATGTCGGTAATTTTAAAATAAATTTAAGATTCGGCGTCCAACCGGCCGGTAAATAACAGTAATGCGTGATGCGTAACTTCGCTTTGCACTGTCACGTCGATTTCCAACTTGCTTAGATTTTGTTTTACTCATTCATCTCTCCTCTTTCGCTGTCTTCAACAGGCTTCAAGGCATTCTCGGGGTTTATGGTGCAAAATGAGGTCTTATTTCGATGCCACATACTTATTGCTATACCAGTATTTTTATCTCGCTTGCAGCTTGGGCAAAGGGTTTCTCTGACTGATATTTATACATTTAGACTACAGTGCTCAAGGATTTGGTTAACTGGCTTCGTGGTGTGATGGTTTATTGGCTTCTCAGTCTTCTGGAAATCCCAGAAGACTTACACCCTTTCCTCATCCTTGCCAGTTGGCTGCAGCAAAGGCAACATGCTCCAAGTACTAGGGTCTTGCAAGTTGTATGTCCGTTGAGGCAGAAAGGTGTCCAGCTGGTTAGTGTGCATGGACTGGGGCTGGATTTGGGCCATGTTCAGGGAGGGGATAAAGTGGTGCTGATTTTTAAGTATGTGCTATATCATAACTTATTTTTAAGGCTTTACACTGACTATGGAATAGGTGAATATTATATAAATATATAATAGTTGGCTAGGCTATTTGCTACTCTATTGTCTTGACTGCAACTTGGTTTATAATATCAAGATTTACAGGCAGAGGGGAATCATGGGTTGTGGGTCATAAGTGCTGCTTCTCAATATGAAGAGGTGACTAGTGGATAATGAGAGTGATGAGCTGCTCTGGGATTGATTTTTGGTGGGCTTATTGTCATGTGGCAGTGGCAATGTGAACTACAGTAACAGGACTTTGGGGTACAGGCTTTTGTGAGGTCACTTCAAGGCAACAGTGAGATAAGGATTGAGGGTAGCCATGATGCATATTGGGAGTGTCAACGAATAGTTGTCACCAAATATACAACTATCCTGTGCTGACTATGATGGAAATGAAGTACATGCTGAGTACTTCAAGGTAAGCATGCATATTTCAATGAAACCTGTATATGTATGCATTGACCAATCAGCAAATATGTAGTCTTGGGGCCCTTGACCTACATGCATATATATACTGGGTTACAATGTACACCATAGTCTGGAAAATAAACTATTTCTTTCCTCACTTTTTCTATGGCAAATAAAACTTGTCACAGTTGAAAAGCAGAGACAGAAGTGAGAGGTCCTAATGATACTCTCACAACTGTCTTCGATAGCCAGCCTGCTGGTAGGTGCTTTGATTATGTTGTTTAATATCACAAATTACTTATAAGTTATTTTAAATTCTAGCTGCTCCAGTTCCTGAAAAACCTAAGGCTAAGCATGGTTGGAAGAAAGGACAGGTTCAAGTTGTTGTACCAGTGAGTAATACATACCAGTTTTATATCTTAATTTTGCAACACCTTATCTTTATACTAATGTCATTAGGAGCCAGTTGCTGAGGAATCTGAACTCCACTCATCTAAGGAGACACAGAATATAGCAGATTCTCATTGTTTCAGCATTCTGAAGTTGTACTAGGGGTAACAAATGACAAAATATCTGATAATCCTTTTTTAAATAGTGAATCTGACACTGAGGAGCCAACTGCACCTATTGAACTGGTAACTCCAGGAAAATCAGCTTGTGTTCTTGATTGCCTTCAGCTCATTGCAACACCTGCTTTAACTATTCCATGGGCAGGTCACAGCAGTGTTAACCAGGACAGGCACAGAGAGAATCATCTGAAGTGCACTCATTCCACTAAGGATGTCAACACCTTTATTGAAAAATAAAAGAATGGAAACAGAGTGCAAACTTTGCAAGTATGTACAGTGTCACTTTTTCTTATACAATTAATGACTTTAAAAATTTACTCGCCAACAGGGCTAAGGAACAGCAAGATCCCAATGGTGAATTCAAGGCTACCATTTTTGAACAGAACACTTCTACTGGTTCAATTTGTCGTCATTTTGTTTCAATTCATATAGCTGAGTGGGTTCCTGCTTGTGATAAGCTCAAAATTTCGATTACTACTACAGATGAAACATTATTAAAACAAATTAATGACTTTTGACAATGTCAAAACCAATTGGGACCACAAGGAAAGCCTCAATTGAAACAGAAGGAGTATAGTCCTGAGGCCTTTGCTGATGCAATTGCTGAATGGATTATAGCTGATGACCAGGTATGTTTAGATGTTATTACTATAGTGTATTATCTAATTCAAAAATTTAACAGGCATTGAATGCAATTGAAAATCCAAAACTTCGCAGTATATTTCTAATACTACATGCAGAACTTGAAGACAAAGATATTCCTCACAGACACTCTCTTTGTGACCAGATTATGCAAATGTGGGATAATCATATGACTAATATGTGTCATGAACTTGAGGTAAGGATTATCTGACATGCATTTATAAATTCTCATATTGATTGGTACTACACGCAGGTCCTAAAAGTGATGGCAGTTCCCATGCATATGGAGAATAGTCCATTGCCTCGTTCAACGTATCACACATCCAAAACTGCATTGACTTCTTTCAAACTTTGGTTATGCATAATATATAATGTATTCTATTGGATTACAGATTTAAATGCTGTTTAAATGATAGCATGTTGTGATATACTTGTTTAAACTCATCAGCTATATGTGTGTGATATACATTACTAATTTGCTCGTAAAAGTCTCCATAGTAGGATTGTCATCAAGATATCATGGGAATTTGGACTTCCAAAGATAATATACATTATGTAAAAATATAAAATAGAAAGGACATTCCAGCATGAAGATATGGCACTATAAAAATAATCCTTCCTCATTTTCAATGCTGCAAGATTCAGAAATGTTGTTATATTTTCTCTATAGATGAATATAATGCGAAGGTACTTCATTAATATATGTAGAAGTATTTCTGTAGCAAAATGGTGTGCATAAAAGTTTTCATTGTCTCAGTTATATAGTAATATTCTATAGTAGAGAAAGAAGCACACATGCCAATTCAGTGCAATGAATATTAAGCCTTAAATTTTTCATAGTTGGTTTGGAGTACATTCATATAAATTTGGGCATGGATTAAATGGAATGTATACTATAGCGTGGAGAAGAATAGTGGCATTCTGGAACCCAGAAGGAAATGTATAATGCAATTGATTCATCTCAGAATGAGAGTGCATATTTATAAGGAAATAGCTTATAACACACTATTGAATAATCATCTCCATCAGGAAAATCTGAATCTCATAATTTTATAACATTTTCATTGATTTTGAAAGTTGTGAAAGTTTTCAAAATTAAGCGAGATTTGGATAAATAATAACAAGTCTTTTGACCCCCCTTTTTAATCTACCTCAATTATCTTTACTTATTATCAAATCTGGCTTGATTTTCGAAGATCTAGGTAAATTGAAGAGCATGAATCTTTGGTCAATAGTATGCTATGTAGCACGTAGTATGCAGTATCAGGACACCTCACATGATGATATATTAATAAAAAAAAGTGCATTGAAATCAGGGAGGTTAGCCTTGTATCTTTTAGCTGATGCAGGCATGAAAATTTATAGTGTATTAATATAAGAGGTAAACTTGAGTTTTGAACATCCCTACTTAAAGAAATACAAGTCTCTGGCGTGTTTGTTCAGTTAAGGTTCCAGTAAGATGACAGAAAAGTGTTATTAATGTGTATGAGAGGAATGATAACACAACAAATTAAGAGAACAAGGGAACCTGGAGTTCAATTTCAGATATGAAAATGGTTGAATGCTGTTCATTTCGATGTGTTGAAACAAGTAAAGCAGTGCAGAATGTTAAGATATCAACAGAGAGTGAAGTACAACAACTAAGACGAGAGAGCAAGAGGATGGACCCGCTGGATTGCTAGAGACTGAGCTACACAGTTTAGTCAGTAAAATAAAGAGAAATATACCTATAAAAAAGCGAACTAAGTCAAACTAAGTATAAGTAAGCCTGTTTCAAAGAGCTGCAATGTGAGTGTATATGGGATGAATTTGGATCTGGAGACTGAATGAAAGAGAAAGAATGGGAGAGGATATGCTGAGATATTGACATGAAAGTAATAAGACCAACAGTGTATTATGTTCAGAATGGGCTTGTGCACTGTTGAGCATGCGGTTAGTTGCTCAAGGTTGTGTCATATCTGGTGCTTTGGTGGTCTTGGTGTTGTTTGAGTGGCGAGTATTGTGGTAAATTGAGTGTATTATGCATTATGACCGTTTTAAATAGCTCAACAAAGTAGTATATGAGTAGCATGAGTACTACTGTGACCTAGTAGTACTTGCTTGACATTGAAGTAACTTGATACTTTGGAATGGTGTGTATCACGTGAGTGTGTGAGCAATGCTGTGTGTCAGCACATTCACTGTCAGTGGGGATGACCAATGCCTACATGTCACGTGGCCCACAAATGTCACACTGCGTCACACTGCTGTCACAAAACCTGAAGTCGGCCTGTTTTACCTCAATCTTTCATCAAATTGACACAATTTTTTTACCATCATGTAGCTTAGAGCATGTAGAATACATATACATGCACATATAAACTATAAATCAACTATCTAAAGTGCAAGGCATGGAATATATGAAGTTCATATTTGCACATGTTTGCTTTGATCATAGGGCAGCAATAAATTGTATAGAATGAAGCAACCACCGCATGGATCAATATGATTAATAGAGCTTTTTTACACTAATCATCGATGGCTATAATTCTCCGCATTTAGAATTTTTATTTTCAAACTTACATGTGCAGAAATCATAAATTTTCGAGCTAAGTACACTATTTTGCCATGAATACATCAATTTTAATGTAAATACATCCAATTTTGCTTCAGTATTCTACCTATGAGTTGCATAAATTTATCCTGGAGCATTCTGGGTGTGTAAATCGAATGGAGGGTGAAGGAAGAAGCATTAAACCATGTTGTCGAAGCATATAATCAATATCTGAGCTCATGTTTGCGCATGTTTGCTTTGGTCATATGGTAGCACTAAATTGTATAGAACGAAGCAACCACTGCACGGATCGATATGGTTAATAGAGCGTTTTCACACTACTCATCAATGGCTACAATTCTCCGCATTTATAATTTTTATTTTCAAACTTACATGTGCAGAAATCATAAATTTTCGAGCTAAGTACACTGTTTCTGCCATGAATATATAGCATTTTAATGTAAATATATATAATTACGGCTTAATAATCTACTTATATACTGTAGAAACCAATCTCAAAGTATCCTGAGTGTATAGATCGAATGGGGTGATGAATGAAGAAGTGTTAAGCCATGTTGTCGAAGCATGGAATCTATTAAGTTCTTATTTGCGCATGCTTGCTTGGCCTTGGGGCACCTCACAGTAGGCCTGATACTAAAATGTATAGAACACAACAACCACTGCACGGATTGATACAATATATAGAGCGTTTTTACACTACTCATCGATGGCTACAATTCTCCGCATTTAGATTTTTTATTTATGAGCCAGAATATGTAAAAGTAGCGATTTTATTGGTTGAAATATGCCTTAAGGTGTTAAATTTAAAATTCTAATCGCGGGCGTATGTTCTCCTCAATGAGTAGTACAATTTTGCTCTATAACACAAGTTGATCCGATAACTGTATGTTGAGTTCTATTCAAAATGGTATTCCCCTGCCAAAATTGCACAGAATATGAAACTATCTGAGTTTTCTGTCGTTATATTTATGTATACTTTGAAACAAAACATTTTATATATTGGACTAATCTATACAAACATAATACAAGTTATTTCATGATGGTAGATTACATGTGGAAGGAGGAATGTCAAAAAATATGTCTGGCTTCAAGTTTCAGGACTGTCACACAGTGTGACTATGTGTCACGGCGCGGCGCCATAACCGAGGATTGGGCATCCCCACTGTCAGTGTCACCGGTCCTGAGTCCCAACTACCCACCTCAGCCTTGCTTCACTACATCGACAGTCTCAAAGTCAACTCTCATTCTTGCTGGATATTTTTGCTTCAAGATACTGTATGTAATCCAGCTGATCAGGATACTTCATGTATCTAAGCTGTCCTAGACTATTGTAGGTCTCCGCATATTTTGTTCTGCCATGTCACCAGCATCTCAAAGGTTTTTGTAGTGCCCATCCTTCCTAGGTCTTTTGGTGTCGCCACCTCCCTGCACCTACATTTTGGACCAGGTCATAGACTGGTGGGGGCTGTGTCATGCATGAGTTATTTTCTGCTTACTCTGGTTGTACCTTGTGCTATGTTTGTGTTTCTCTTCATTCCTTTGTCACTTGTATGTGGATGCTGATTTGATTTGTACTAGAGGAATGCACAGGCTGCCACCATTCACTGCTTGCAACACCCTCCCCACCTTAGCTCAGTCCTCCCTGACCTCAATGTTCCCCCTCTTCAAGTCCTTGTCAATTATCAACATGATATCACTAAGCCCATGTGTATGTTGACACCAGGTGAGCGCCCCTCCCATTCCAACGTGCACCTCCTGAAAACCCCTTCTCACAGCAACGGTGTCCACTGTTGCCATCTTCAGCATTGTCAATGACATTGTACAGTGCAAGACTGGTTTATGTGTGGTTTGTTATGCCTGGGCGTGTGTCTGTGGCCATGCAAAGTCAAGAAGGGGTGGGATTAAGAAGGGGAGGTGGAGGAAGGGGAACACCAATGTTGATTCTGCCACCTACACCTGTGCCTGTCTCTGGTGAGATGTTGAGGATTAGGGGGCAGGGGGATGTATTTCCTTCTTTGATGAGTGTGGAGAGGTGGAAGTGGTGGAGAGGTTGGGATTGAGAGTGCAGAGATTGAGGGCAGAGGCAAGTAGGAGGATGGTAGGGTCCTGGGGTTGCGGAGATGAGTGCACTATTGTGAGAACAGGAGTTGGGCAGGTGGATTTTATTACTGTAGTGTTTTTGGCAGTGTGGTGAGGTCAGCTGGGTGTGGTTGGTGGATGTTTGGCATTATGTGCATGTGGAAAAGATGGTGTTGGTTTTTTCATGTATTTAAGACTATTGCTTTAGAGATGATGTTCAATATGCACCTGTTATTAGTACTTAGTGTAGTTTTGAATAACAGACATTTGGATATTTCTAGCAGTAACTTGTTTAGATCAATGCTAAAACAGCAGTACTGTACATGCTTTAGTGGTGAATATGTTGAAAATTTTACAAAAATTTTAGAAAGTTTATGAGTTTTAATGGCCCAAGTTCTTTTTTAAGAGAATAGCTATAATCTGTATAATTTTTTTAATCTGTTTAATATGTATAATATTCGCACATTTTCAATAATTCCATTACATTTGACTGAATTAGTTCATATTTGTAAAGATTATACATATGGGATTTTCCTGATGTCATAATGAAAATTTACACTTGTATGAGGCACCATATATAGAACATATTAACAAAGTTATAAACCATTTCAAGCAATAGGTAATAAACTAGACTCAATATAATACAATATATTATTCACCCAAAGCATGGGAACTGCCATCACTTTTGGGAGCCGTGTGTAGAGCTCAATAGGAAAGCATTCCTTCACAATGGATCTATGGACAGATCCGAATCTCACTCCATTCATGGCTGTCACCATGCGCTGGATTGAGACAATTGCTTGAAGGACTAGTTCTGGTATACAATATGATTTGCATTTACAAGCTGAGTCAGTTGGCTTTTACTCAGTTCCAAAAAGACATACTGGCAATCATCTTTGTGCTGTCTTTTTGGAAATTCTGGACCACTTGGAAATCACTTCTGTATGTGACTATTAATTATAATATGATATTTTGGACAATAATAATTTGTTCAAGGTTGGATGGGTGACAATGGATAATGCAGCTAACAATGATACATTTGTAGAATTTCTTGAGGAGCAGCTTGTTGGTCGAGGCTTTTCATTTGATTCAGTGCAAAATCATATAAGGTTTGTAAATATTATTGATTGTTGTCTAATATATTAATCTTGTGAACAGATGCTTTCCACATGTTGTTAATCTGGCTATTCAGACTGTATTAAATGCAATCACAGATACTTCATTTATTGTCGAAGAAGCAATAGACTATATCCCATCTCCACTAGGCTCAACACATGACTCAGTTGCACTCCTTCGCACTGCTATTCATGCTGTATGTGCATTAATTATAATTTACCATTTCTATATTTATTCTTTTTTTAGATTTGTGCTTCTCCAACATGTAGAGATGCATTTACTGAACTTCAAAATGCAAAAGGACTACCAAAGTTGCAGCTTCTTCGTGATGTTGAAACAAGATGGTCATCAATGCTGTTAATGATTGAACATGCAATTGAATGTTGATGTGTGAGTATGATCTTTATATTTATAACTAAGTAATACTAATATAGTATGGCACCAGGCCATTGATATATTCTTATCCAGTGATGATGTACTTTTGAAGTACAAATTATCTGCAACAGATTGGAAGATTCTGGGTGACTATTCAGTCATTCTTAAGGTATATTATTATATAAATGGATTAGGATTTTACTATATAAGCTATTATATTTTATAGGTGCCACATGTGTTCCAGCAGAAGCTTTCAGCTGAAAAAACTCCCACACTTTCTCATGCCCTGCCTTCTTTTTGGATAATGATTGCACAATGGCAGGAGTATCAAAGATTGATGCCCACATATGCATCTGTTATAGCAAAGGGCATTGAAAAGTTGGAGGAGTCTCATGAATGCATATCATGTGTTGATGCTTTCATACTGGCTATTCATGTGTGAGGTTAACTTATTATGACTACCATTGAGCTAACCATTTTTCAGTTGTTAACCCTTCTTGCAAGTTAAAATGGTTTTTAAAAAACTCTTGTACAGAAGCCCAATATGCCCATGAATTATTTACTAAACATGTAAGCTATTATATCACCAATGTTTTATAAGCTAAATATGTTTATCTTCTTTACATAGCTACAAAAATATCACACAGCTACAGGAATAGAAAGCCCTCAGAAAAATGCTACAATGGTTGATGAGTTTGACATGAACTGGGCAGATGAAATTCTTGAGGACTTTGATGAAGCTGATTATATAGCATCCACACAAAGTTTGGAGGCTGAGATTGAAGCTTATTTTCTTGAGGCTCCAGTTTTGCATGATCCTGTTCAGTTCTGGGCTGTAAGTCTTATTATTTCAAAGTTTTACACATAACTGATCTGATCAAATATGTAAACTTGTAGGACAATCAGTTGAGATATCCAACAATATTTCTTCTTGCTTTGGACATTCTTGCTATTCAAGGCTCTTCAGTTCCATATGAGAGAGTTTTTTCATCAGCAAAAGAAACCACCACTGCTCATCGAAGTCACATTAAAGCAGACTTAATGGAGGCTCTACAGATGCTTAAGTTTTCATTGAAGCATAGTGATGGACTCAATTTTTCGGCAGGTACATCATGCAGAGAGGAGTTAATATTTTTGGAGGAGTGTGAAGTAGATGCTGATACATGCCCTGAAGATCTTGCAGCATTTGTAGCCACTTTAGGTGTATATTCTGAGTATGAAAGCAACCATAACTCTGAGCCACTGCTAGATGAAGATTAGTTATGTAATTGCTAGCCAAATATATTATATTTCTACAGTCTGAACAGCTAGAGCTGTGAGCCGAGCCGATAAGGGCTGAGCTGAGCTTAGCTGGACTGGGCCATTAACAACACTATTGATAAGATAAGATGGACATCACATGACATGTGAAATTTGAAATTCCTCTGAACACTGTTCTGATTCAACCTCTCGAATGCCAACAACAATGTTCCTACAGTGACCTTCACCATCCTGCTTTGACTATACCAACATGGGACTCATATGCACTTCCCATTAAACTATCCTGTGAAGATATGAAGACACATCACTTTGATGATATGGAGTGCCAAATCACTTTAGATCCCAGGATTCATGTCTTCCCATGTTAAATGCCAGCAGCAGCAGTCATTTGAGACTTAAAGGAGTAGAGGGGAGAGGGGCAGTCAATGTTTAACTTTGGGTATTATATGGTAAGCATTGTCTCTCCTATTCACTATTCAAGGTTTATTCCATGGCATGAATGCTTATCTAGAGCTAGTCTTGTGTTGATTCATTGAACCACATCATTCACTAAGTTTTCATTTTCTCACAGGACAAAGAGCTTCTCTTATGCAGTCAACCATCAGGCAGTTGAATTTCATGAGCTGGCTGGGGTGGAATGCACTCTTGCAGCTTTACAAACATGAGTCATGACTAGTGTGTTCACTTCTCATTTTTTCTCTCTCCCAACTTATGCTTGCACCTTCCTTGTAGCATATATGCATCCTCATTCAAGATCTAATCTGTAGTCTCTTCATTTACACCTTATGCCCTGCAATCCCTTTCAAACCTACCACCAAGATGAGGAACAACTCAAATGAGGTACAGCATCCTCACTATGTATCAAGCCCAAGTTGCTTCCAACACCTGTACCACTCCCATTCCCTATGCCTCTAGAAACACCTTCTAATTCATGGAGGTCATCCCTGTTCCCTTTCTCAGTGCAGTTCTGGCTTCTTATGTCTATGATGAGGCCCATGAAGAACTGAAGTGGGGAGTGAATCATGGTGGACCATCTGGAGTGTGGTGGAAGCCAACATTGTGTGCATAGGTAGTACTACAGGCTCTGCTGGTGCTTGAGTTAGAGTGCAAGGGGGTATAGACTTGAGAGGTGGAGATGATGGTGGTTTCAGGTTCCTTCCTGGCTGACATCATTCTGTACACTTTGCATGTTACTTCTGAGGTCAACCACACATTTTGCTAATCCAAGCACATGTTTTGACCTCTTAGACTTTATGATTTGCTCCTCACTGTTCATCTGCCACCCATTGAGTAAGCCCAAGACTATGAGACACACTAATTCAATGATATGGAGTACAAATTGCTTTAAACCCTGGAGATTTTCTTCCATATGTTGAATACCAACAACTACTGTCAATAGAGACTTCAAGGGGGTGGGGAGGGGGCATAGCAGTTAGATATCACTGAAGTAAGCACTGTCCTCCTCCATTGTTCAGGCTCTATTCTCCATGTTCATGCACTGATGCCTCCTCTCACAGAACAACATCTCTTGGACATCTCATGCTCTTAAACAGACAATGTGTGAGGATTGAACAATCAGTGGACTGGGTGGGCTGGAGTAGGGACTGACACAGATGAGCCTGAACTGGCTATCCACTATTTTTATTTGAAAATAGCAGATGCAGATTGGTTCTGGATGCCAATCTGCAGATAAACCCAGTATTTGGATGCATCCAATTGCATCCAATAGCTGTCATGCACTCTTTCCATTTTCTTATAAATAAATCCATTCACTTTAAATTGTACTACATCTATATGTACTCTAATATGTATTTAATGGATCCACATACTTATTTCTTTGTTTGAAGACAGATTTGTTAATATATACTTAAATTGATGTGTTTTGGGAGACTTTGTGAAGGTTTGATGAGGTCTGTGATTGCATGACATGTCTAGTAACATGTCACATACCATGACTAAGGCCATTAGTCACATTTTGTGGCAATAACATGAAAAAAAACATGTAGTGAGAGGTCTTTATGCTCGCCCCCCCATTCTGTTCGGACTCTGTGGAATCCAGCCAGACTCCAGCTGGACTCATTTTGGCTGCAAGTTCAGCCAATTTGTTCAAATCCAGTCCTGTTCCAGTCCACCTGGAGTCCACCAGGAATTCTTTCATTAGCTGGAGTCTGGCAAGTTTAGCAGGAATTCCAGCAGACTAAATCTGTTCAGAACTCACCTGGACTCTGGTTGGAACTAGGTGGACACAGACTTTTCATTAGCCACTATTAGTATTACTAGCTTTTATTAGTATTGGCTACCTTTTATTAGTATTAGCTACCTTTCATTAATTTATAGTAAAAATATGTAACAAGCAGGAATCAAACCCAGATTGAACAGACAAGTCACATGGACAAACACAAACATACATGATACCAATACACCAAAGGGTCATATATTTTGTAGAGACAATATGCTAGATAATCACCATATATTTCACTTTCCTAAAATGGTATGTCATTTTTCCCACCTTGTTTTTTCTTTCTCTCCCACATCAATGTGTCAAGCTCACATTGTCGCCTCACACCCCCTTCCCACATTGTCACCTTCTCACATCATTGCCTCATGCTCTCTCCCATGTCATTGCCCCAAGCCCCCTTCGCACATTGGTGCCTCAAGACTCCTTCACACATCATTGCCTTAGGACCCCTTTCCATGTTGTCGCCCCATGCCCACCTCCCACATTGTCACCCAAATCAACTCAAGTGCAAGATTGATAACATAGGGTATAGGCGCTGTGGTGTGAACAATTGCACATGGGTGAGCACATACAAAACTACAGGTATGTATTTCCCCCTCCTTTCTCCCTCTTCTCTTCTCACTACATGACAATGGGCACTGTTTATAGGTGCGCCTCTCATTGTCCCCCTCCCCTCCTTGTCCTCATCTCGCAAGTGATGAGGATGAGCACTCTTTGCACTTCCACTGCCACCTTGTCTGGCAAGTGACAAGTGTTCATTCACTGTCCTTCCCTTCTCCACCTCATTTGGCAAGTGACAAATGTGCATGCATCCATGCACACATCCCCTTCCTCTCTGCCCCAAGCATCCTCCATCCCCCCATCATTCTCCCCCACCTCATCTGGCTAGTGACAAGTGTGTGTGTGTCCCCATGCACATCCCTCTCCTCTTCACCTCATACATCCTCTGTCCTCCTGTTGTCCTCTCCCCACATGTCCCCTTCCTCTTCCTCTCCTCCCATGTCCTCCATCCCACTGTCATCCTGTCCCCCACCTCATTTGGCAAGTGATGAGTGTGCATGCATCCCTGCACATGTCAGAGTGGCCATCCCCCTTCTTTGCCTGGCTCTCATCTCGCAAATGACGAGCTTGCCATCCCTCCCTACTCTGCTGCTTCCTCATCTCGCAAATGACAAGCTTGCTGTCCCCCCCTACTCTGCTGCCTCCTCATCTTGCAAGTGATGAGGAGGAGCTCTGCACTTCATCTCACAAATGATGAATGTGCATTCCCCCTCCTCATCTTGCAAATGATGAGAATGAGCATATTGTCCCCCCCCTTCATCCTCATTCTCATCTTGCAAGTGACAAGGATGAGTGCTCATCCCCCCTCCTCCTCCTCCTTGTCTTGCAAGTGATGAGGATGAGTGCTCATCCCCCCTCCTCCTCCTCCTTGTCTTGCAAGTGACAAGGACAAGCACTTGTCCCCCCTCCTTCTCCTCCTCCTTGTCTTCTGGATGAGCACTTGTCCCTCCTCCTCCTCCTCCTTGTCTTCCCCCTCCTCCTTGTCTTGCAAGTGACAAGGATGAGTGCTCATTCCCCCCCTCCTCCTCCTCATCTTGCAAGTGACAAGGATGAGCACTTGTCCCTCCTCCTCCTCCTCCTCCTCATCTTGCAAGTGATGAGGATGAGCACTCATCCCCCCCTCCTCCTCCTCCTCCTCCTCATCTTGCAAGTGACAAGGACGAGCACCTGTCCCCCCTCCTCCTCCTCCTTGTCTTCCCCCCTCCTCCTCATCTTGCAAGTGACAAGGATGCAAGCTTGTCCCTCCTCCTCCTCCTTGTCTTCCCCCCTCCTCCTTGTCTTGCAAGTGACAAGGACGAGCACCTGTCCCCCCCTTGTCCTTGTCCTTGTCTTGCAAGTGATGAGAACAAGTGCCTGTCCCCCCCTCGTCCCCCCTCCTCTTCATCCCCCCTCCTCATCCTTGGCTTGTCCCCCCTCCTTCTCGTCCCCTCCCCTCCTTGTCCCCCCCTCTTCCTCTTCCTCCTCATCTCACAAGTGACAAGGACAAGCATCCATCCCCCTCCTCTCCACCCCTCTGCCTCTGCCTTGTACACATGTCCCCCTCCTCTTCACCACTCCTTCCCCTCCTCATCTTGCAAGTGGTGTGGATGAGTCCCCCCCCTCCATCCCCTCCTTGTCTTGCAACTGACAAGTGCCAGTCCTCCCCCTCCTCCCATGCCTTGTCTTGCAAGTGACAAGGACAAGTGCACCATCCCCCTCTCCTCTGCTGTCTCCTCATCTAGCAAATGACAAGCATGGTCCCACTGTCCTTTCCCCCTGCCTCCTCCCCCTCCTTGTTTCTGTCATCTCTGTTGTCCCCTTTCCCCTCCTATCACACTGTTCCTCCCCCCCTTCTCCCTTTGTCTTCATGTGTGCTGTCAACAGGCTGAAGTAGATGGAAGGCTGTGTCTCCTTAAAATAGTTAGATAGTAGTGTTGTGTAGCCAATGACATGTAATATATATTTAGTTATGTTCAATGTAACCTATAAAATGCTGTATATTTTTAATTTTTTGATCATGAGAAATTGCTGTGCATCATCAGACTTCTAAGATTTTAGTTTGCATCAACCCCCCCCTCCTTCTCAACCCTCAACCACCACCACTATCTTGCTATCTCAAAGCATTTTAACACTTCTACACACAATGGCTCCTTGTCATTCCACTCACTCTGCTACAACTCAGGCTTCTAGTATTACTCCTACTGAGTCTGCTTCTCTGTCAGTTGCTACACATGAAACTCATAGCAAGTCTCACAAGCATGGTACTTCTGCTGCCAATCTTACAGCCCAACCACCAACAAAGAAGCAGGCCACAACCAACAAACCTATTACAGATAATGAGGAGAGTGAAAATGTGCAGGAAAAACAGAGTAAAAAAGTTGTAAAAGCCAAGAAAGCCAAAAAAACTTGGTATGGTTTCATAACTTTCTTTCACTGCCTTGCTAATATTTTTTAGAAAAACTTCGGAACAGAAAAGAGCTGAGGATGCTGCTGCAGATGAAGAAGGTGTACCTGACCTTACTGCATACATATTACATATATTTATACAATATTTATGTACTAATAATACTTAGTGCTGAAAGGGTGCTGGAGGAAAGTGGCCTTCCTGTTGCCCCTCCAAAGTGGGGTCCATCTTCTGATGTACCTCAACCAGCAGCTCCAGTTTTCACTGTTACTTGTAAGTGCCATTCAGACATGAAAAAAGGTAAAGAAATATTCATTTATATGTATAAAATGTGTATCTAAACATTTATATCTTCTACAGTTGAAGAAGAACATGAATCAGATGGATATGATACCAATAATGAAAGCAAAAATAAAGGTTTGAATTGATAGCTTACACATATATTTACTAACACAAGTTATATTTCAGAAAATACTGAAGGTTCAACTGATGGATCAAATGCAGGTCATGGAAATGAATCAGAACACAGTGATGGTAGGTGATATTAGCATCACATCTTTTGAGTCTGACAAAAAGTATACAGAAGATCACACCAGTAAGAATAAAGGTAAGAAAAATTCAGTAATATTATAACTGTATTACTGTATTTAAGATCTTGAAAGGGAGTGATATCAGCATTGTATCTTCCAAGTCCAACAGCAATCATACAGAAGACAGGACTGGTAAAGATAAAGGTATGGATTTTCAGTAATATTTGTATTTATACTGACTCAATGTTTGCAGAGCTAGATATTATCATGAATAGTCCACCAGTTAGTCCACCTTGTACCACCAGTAAGCCAGGTACAGTCGACACTGTGGATATTACCAATATTAGTCCCAAAGGTTCTTCAAGGAGTGAAGGTAAACCTATAATTTGTATAAATATATATGTACTAACTCTAAGTAGGTGGCATTCTCAGAGAAAATGCACTTGGGAATCACCCAAATGCTCAGTACTTTACACTCCCCCCACTCTGGCTGGACTCCAGGTGGACCCAATATAGTCCAGATATTCCAGATGGACTCCAGCTTGTTCAGCTGGAGTCTGTGTGGAGTCCTGGTGGAATAAATATTGTCCAGATGGAGTCCTGATTGAATGGATATTGTCCTGGTGGCATCCTGTTGGAATATATGGAGTCCTGATGGAGTCTGTATTTTCCACTGGGTCCTGATATCTTAGGTGTGTTCTTAAGTAAGGGTTCAGGACTCTGGGTGGAGTCCTGATGGAGTCCTGATGGAGTCCATATTTTCCACTGAGTTCTGATATCTTAGGTGTGTTCTTAAGTAAGGGTTCAGGACTCCGGGTGGACTTTACAAGAAATTAGGTGTATTAGCATTTGTTTTGAGTATAATAATAATATAAGGGATCAGGACTCCAGGTGAATTCCAGGTGGACTTAACAAGAAATGTAGGTGTTTTATAGGGTTTCAATTAATTCTCATACACATTTTCCCACACATCTCAGCATTGATAACAGCAATCTATTATCTCCCTACCACATCTCTATTACCACTTGGTTGTCATGCCAACATGATGTGGCTAAGTACTTCCATTATTATTACACTTAGGGGCATTATTACTATAATCATTAATATTACTATTACCTATTACATGTTTCACACCATATATAAAAATATTACATAGAAATTATATTTCAGTACCATCATCAAGTTCTAGATCTTCACTAATAATGCTAAAATTTTGGCTGTTCTGCCATGTTGAGTATGATGAAAGATCATAGAATGTATGTCATTATAGATTCAAATCCACCAAGCTATGAGTTTAGCTGTTCACAGGCTTGTGTATTGAATGCTCATTTGTAATATCTTTCACCATCTCTATCTTGTGCTATGTAAACAAGATTTGGTGCAGAACCATCTTGAGGTGCAGGATTACACCACTTTCTACAAAGGTAATCATCTGAGTGATGATTTGTATAGTGATACCCATCCACTACAAAGCAGCTACCTTTAAACCAATATACCCAACCCCCACTTGCAACTGCTGTTCTAAGAACCTTACATGTCTTATCAATACATATATAATCTGGTCTTGATTCTTTATTAGGAAAAACATCTTCCAAGAACTTAAGTATGTTGGTTGCTGACTCAGACTTCACAAACTTTGTCCATGCAATTACAGCACCACATGGAGCACATATTGTCTCTACACAATAATAGCAAGAGGCACTAAAATAATGTTTTTTGTTTGAAATTTCATTATCTGACTCATCATGAGGCTGCTGAACATGTCTTCTTCTGGTTTTATTCCAAGGTAGATTTTCAGCTGGTTTACATAGCATTCTTCATGCACCATTTAAGTAGTCTGAACTATGTTCTAAGTTATATTTATGCCACATTTCCTGGTGCTCATTGCAAGCTTGTGTATTATTTATCTTTTGATTTGGACAGTCATGAACACAACATCTTGCTCCAAATTCCTGGTTATGAACATCACAAAATACACCTCCTCTATGGTTTACAAGTGTATTGGAACAATTGTCATATGCACAGTGCTTAAAATATATATCAGTATAATATTACTTATATTTAGTTGTGCATTACCTGTGGTCCCATAACAATCCCATCAATTACTACCATTGTAACTGTTGCGCTCTCATGTGGTGGTGAGTCTTGAGTTTCTCTGTAAGGCTGTGTACACTCTGAGCAACTGTGACCATGTGATGCATGTATATTTCCATTTTCACCCAACTTTGCAAATGCTTCTTCTGTTAATCCAGTAATTGAAAGTCCATCAAGACCAATAAAATTAACATCAGATGCTGTAGCAACCATGTGTATTGATTCATGTATAAAAGCCTGCCAGACTTGTCTGCAACTTATTTCCTTTCCATTTCCAAAACTATTGTTCCAATATTCAGTATAGGCTGCAGCACATGCATGAAAACTATAAATACCATTCAGAACACTTTGGGAAAATGCCTGTATGTGTCACTCCCACACACATCTCAACTGACTATCAACTGACTATCAACTGACTCTCATATAAGTATCAATAGTCTCACCTGACTCTCATCTGACTCTCAACTAAGTCTCAGAAGTCAGGTTAGACTCTCATCTGACTGTCATTTGACTCTCAACTGAGTCTCAAAAGTGAACTGAGAGTCTCATTAGAGTCAGTTGAGAGTCAGTTGAGACCTGAAATTAGTATTGGGCTTAGCTTGGATTCTTACCTGACTCTTACCTGACTCTTACCTAACTCCATGTGTGACATGTTGGAAAATGTTGGGAAAAGTGTGACATGCTGGAAAATGTTGGAAAAGCGTGACATGTTGGAAAATGTTGGAAAAAGCGTGACATGTGTGACAAGCGTGGGAGAAATGTGACATGTTTGGAAAACTGTCACATATCATAACCATCACACTTGCCACACTTTTCCAACATGTCACACTTTTCCCACGCTTGTCACACATGTCACGCTTTTTCCAACATTTTCCAACATGTCACACTTTCACACATGTGTGACAATAGAGTCTAGGTACAGCTTAGTTCCCAGCATATCATACTTTTCCAACATTTTTCAGCATGTCACACATGTCACACTTTTTCCAGCTTTTTCCAACATTTTCCAACATGTCACACTTTTCAAACATGTCACGCTTTTCCAGCATGTCACACATGTCACAATGTGTGACATGTGTGAGGACTGTGGGAAACTATAGTCTAGATAAGTGTGATGACTGTGCACACTTGTTCTAGTGTGTCATTCAGGAAGTCCACTTTTTCAACATGTCACATATGTCACACATTGTGACATGTGTAATAACTGTGGGAAACTATAGTGATCAGGTGGAATCTACATGGAGTCTATTTTACATCAATAACTCATACAAATTTAATTGATAGTCAGATGATAGTCAGGTGAAATTGTATCAATCAACTCTCAGATTACTATCTGATACCAGATTGAATAAGAGTAAGCTAATAGTAAGGTGAGAGTAAGGTGAGACTAGCAATATTCTAATTTTGTATGTAATTATAATCTGACTATCAACTGACTCTCACCTGACTCTCAAAACTCTCGCCTGACTCTCACCTGACTCTCAACTAAGTCTCATCTTACTATCAATCTATTCTCTGATACTATCAACTGACTCTCAACTGACTCTCTGATAGTCAGTTGAAACATGTGGCTAAGTGTCACAACCTCAAAAATGCTCTATCTACCCATAGATTTTGTCCTACTTTCAAATATTTAGCAGAGTTTAAATGAACCTTGTAATATCCCTGTGTTTCATCACGGGCACATTCATGCTCTGCAGAATATAATGTTTTACATATTTTACAAACACCTGATACCACATAAGCATATTCAGATATTTTTGAGCCTTTAATTAATGTTGCTGTAGGTATATCTCTAATTTTAGTATGCACACATAATGCCCATCCTTTACAACTCAGTGTCTCACACTCTGCAGTTATAGGACATATTATATGAACAGGACCAATACTAGCATGTGATACAGGTTTCAGTTATCCTTCAAAAACTTTTCTCTCCTTGTTGAAGGGATACAACTTTAGAAGCCTTGCCATTTTGTCTAGTTTAAGGCTCAACAAAATAGATCTACCCTTTTCAGTTGTGTACTCAGTAATTTCATCATCTTCAAAGAGATCATCTGAGTCCTTGCCAATTTTTTCCTGGATAGCTCTAGCAAGTAACCTAATCCATGCTGTTGCATCAACATTTTTTTCTCCCTTTAACTTTGCATTCTGCTGTCTTGCATGCAGACTTAAAAGATCAACATTATCAATCATAGAGAACAATATAAGTAATGTGGCAGAAAGTGTGATATTGGAGCCAAAATTTGAGAGAATAAATTCACTGAATACATCAAATGGGATGTTAGGAAATGGTTGTTCTTTTGCTGCAATTACTGGTTGAATAAAAATAAATAGAGCCAATATTGCCCTTGGAAACCATTGAAATAGCCAGATTATTAATAGCCAGAATAAAATATGTTGAGTAATTTCTGGCATTAATATAGCCCATATCCAGGTTATACACCACAGATATATCTTAAAAGTTGCAGCCCAACTGAAAATTTACATTGTAAACTATTACAATTTGATTTCAATATACTTACTTTTGCTTAGACTTCTCCTTTCTCTCACTAGTACCCGCATCTTTATCTCCCTTCTCCTCCTTGCTCTTACTCTTACCCTTTCCCTTCCTTTTCTCCACCTTTTCCTTCAGCCACTTTTTCAAGTCCAAAAATGTATAGTGGTCACTTTCAAAGCCCCAAAGATCCAAGTCAGTTGGACTCTCCTCATCTCCAGCTAACCACAAATGCATTGCTGGGAAATTTGCAATCTTGTCAAAATTTGAGTAGTTATCATACCAGGCTGAGGATGAAACAAAAACTGAAATAATTTCCTTTTTAATTGCTTTTGCAACTGGCCAAGTCCTGTTCTTGTCCATCACATTATGCTCAGAAACTGCCTTTATACAGGCAGTATATTTCTGGTAAGCAACTTGAAGTCCAGGTGCAGTATTCTCAAGAATATTTCGGGGAATCTTTAGAACAGCTATAAGCTCCTCAGTACATTGCTCTGAGATCCCACCCCTTTGAGCCACAGAAGGGGTGTGAGAGTGAGACACAACATGAGAACTAGCTGCTGAGCTTCCAGCTGATGACTGAATATAACTTATCTCATCATTGACAAGGGGGGTTGCATTTGGCTTAAATCCAGACTATAAAATAACACAGCATAAGTAAATTTTACAAGAATAAGAGAATGAAATATGTAGTTACACTCAGTACTGGCAGGATAAATTCACCATCAATCTTGAGCTAGTTGACTTCCTCATCTTCCATAATGGCAGTTTCAAAACTTCCCAGAAGATTCCAGGCTTTGCTTTCATAAACAAATAGACAGCAATTGGCAGCTTAAATAATATTAGCATTTGAATAAACAATAAAAAAAAACATACTAAAGAAATGTTCAGCTTTTGCTTTGAGTTTCTTCAAGATGAGTGCAATGGTTAAAGTATGATTGTGCTTGAATGAAAATGATGCCACTCCAGGTACCATAATGGTACTTGGCTCTGCATCAGATACATACAGCCAGACTCATCCCTTGACTGAACCAATGGTAGCACTTTCAACAGCACTGCTGAAGTCAGCAGCATTCAGGTGATTCCTGAATGCATTTCCTCTTATAATACCACCTACTTAGAGTTAGTATAGTATATAGTTATACAAAAGATAGATTTACCTTCACTTCTCAAAGAACCTTTGGGGCTAATCATAGCTATGTCCACAGTATCTACTGTACCTGGTTTACTGGTGGTATGAGGTGAACTGACTGGTGGACTAGTCATGACAATGTCTATCATATAATTGTAAGTTTTGACAATATTTAGAAATGAATAGTGTATACCATCTTTATTCTGACTATTATCATTTCCATCTGCAAAGAATAATAAATTAATATGAATATAAATATTACTGAATTGTCCATACCTTTATCCTTACTGGTTTGGTCTTCTGTATGCTTTTCATTACTAATATCACTTCCTTTCAAGATGTTAGTTACAGTAATATGGTTAAGACATTACTGAATTATTCTTACCTTTGTCCTTACTGGTTTGCTGTTCTGTATACTTTTTATTACTAATATCACTCCCTTTCAAGATGTTAGTTATAGTAATATAGGTAAGATATATCATTTACCATCACTGCCATCTGATTCTTCTTTATCACCAACACTCAATTTGTCACCTGAATTTTCTGAATTTTCTATATTTTCTGCAATATAAGTGTTAGCAAAAATATATATCAGAGCTATCAATTGCAAACCTTTGCTTTTGCTTTCATTGTTGGTTTCAGATGGTTGAGGTACATTCAGGGCTGGACCTCGCTTTGGAGGAGCAATAGGAAGCCTGCTTTCCTCCAGTACCCTTTCAGCACTAAGTATTAAATATATTATCAGTTCATAAATATTGTATAAATATATATAATACATACACTGTAAGATCAGGAGTGCCCTCTGCATCTGCAGCAGCATTCTCAGCTGCTTTCATTTCTGAAGTTTTCCTACAAAATTATTAGTGAGGCAGTGGAAGAAAGATTGAAACCATACTGAGTTTTTTTGCCTTGTTTGCCCTTCTTGTTGGTGGCTGAGCTGAGAGATCAGCAGCAGAAGTACCATGCTTGTGAGTCTCACTGCGAGTCTTGCTGTGAGTCTCATGTGTAGCTGAGAGTGGTACAGATTCAGCAGGAAGAGTACTGGAAGCCTGAGTGGTAGCAGAATGAGTAGAACAACAAGTCATTGTGTATAGATGTGTTAGAATGCTTTGAGATGGTGAGATGGTGTGGC
Organism: Cyathus striatus; assembly: GCA_025738555.1. Classification (NCBI taxonomy): domain Eukaryota; kingdom Fungi; phylum Basidiomycota; class Agaricomycetes; order Agaricales; family Nidulariaceae; genus Cyathus; species Cyathus striatus. The sequence goes on from JAOVFP010000007.1 coordinate 783,653, forward strand.
CGAAATTCTCGACGTACTCATGAATATCGGCTGTAGCTGGATCCGACGAGAGAAGCTTTCTCCGGGCCCACCAAATTCGAGACGGAGAAGGATAGATGGAGAGCGCTGACTAATTGTTTTTCTTGCCAGAACTTGCCAAACGCCCAAATTGAGGTTGCTTGAGGGAAGAAGCACGTAGGCGCGAGTTTCAGAGAAGCTGTCTGACAGCTGTCATTGATTTCGATCAGGAAGGGATACCAGTGCTGGGATAGAGGTCTTTTTATCTCCGTTTTTCTTTTCTTTTCTTTTCTTTTGATGACCTTACTTACTTTTCTTGTGACTCTTGAGGGTGTTGGGAATTGCTGGAACAGGAGGGTTGGTCTAGGTGCTTTTTGGAGCTGCGACTGAGGCATTTGGGGACCGCTCTGTGCAGGAGGAGCAGATGCGATCACAAATAGTCCCCAAGCCCTTGGGGCTGCGCCCGAAAACACCAAGTCTGAGCTTTCCTGTTTTGGTAATTTTTTGACATCTCTCTTTCTTATTGCTTGACAAGGACTCTTAGACATGACGTAGAGTAGTGTAGTTAGAGAATTGGGGTCTGTGACGCAAGAGAACGCGTTGCACAGACCAGCTTTCATTTGTACATAAACTCACTCCCCTCTGAGGGAGAAATGCATCTTCTGTTCACTCGGTATTTTCTGCGAGACCGTGCTTTGAGCTCAGATCGACTTCTGGTTTTATTCTCTTTGTACTGTGTGCTTTGTACTCTACTAGCTAAGTCCCATCTTCATTCGTCCTCTTCCCTTTCCCTCCGTATTCCGCTCCCGCGATGTTTAAACACGTCGCATTTGTTTCCGCGCGTGGATTACATAATCCATTGAATGCGTCACTCACATGGTCTAACGGACCGCATTTCGCTTGCCAGAGCTTCATTTACTTGTACTCTAACGCACAGGCTCCCGCCAACAGACTCCCGTGTCTCCTCCCCTCTTCCACAATGGTGGTGGTTGAGAAGAAAGAGAAGGGGATTGATGCATACCAATACCTTGGAAGCTGCACAGCACACACATGATCAAAAAACTAAAAATATGAAGCATTTGATTGGCTATACTGAACACAGATAAATATATATTATATTTGATTGGCTACAACATGATTATGTAAACTACTTTGGCCTTCCTCTTCCCCAAAACACAGCCTTGAGAACACAGCCTCGAGGCAAGACAGCACAGGGGAAGGAGGTGAGGGGGTGGAGATGAGGGGGTGGAGATGAGGGGGTGGAGATGGCACAGGGGGAGGGGGCAAGGGGGTAGAGATGAAGGGGAGGAGACAGCACAGAAGGAGGGAACAAAGGGGAGGAGATGATGCCTGCACTTGTCACTTTCAAGATGGCACAGGGGGAAGTGGCAAGGGGAGGAGACAGCACAGGGGGAAGAGGGAGGGAGAGGAGGCAAGGGGGAGGAGACAATGCCTGAGCTTGTCACTTGCAAGATGGCACAGGGGGATGACATGAAGGGGTAGGAGGGGGATGGCCATTCATCCTCGTCACTTGCAAGACGAGGCGGTGGGAGGAGTGGAACACACACTCGACATTTGTGAGACAATGTGCAAGGGAGGAGGGGAGACAGTTGCTCGTCCTCATCACTTGTGAGATGAGGCAGTGGGAGGAGGAGGGGGATGTGTGCTTGTCATTGAGATGGCACAGGGAGAGGGAATGAGGTGAAGGAGACAAGGGGGAGACAGCACAGGGAGAGGGGACGAGGGGAAGGAGACAAGGGGGAGATGGTGCAGGGAGGAGATGTGGAAGGAGACAAGGAGACAGAAGAGGGAGGAAAGAACAGTCTGGGGATGGACATTTGTCCCTGTCACTTGTGAGATGGCACAGGGGGATGAGGCATGGGGGAGGAGATGAGGCCTGCACTCATCATTTGCGAGATGGCACAGGGGGAGGAGGCATGGGGGAGGAGATGACACCTGCACTCGTCATTTGTGAGACAGTGCAGAGGGAAGAGCCATGGGGGAAAAGACGATGCCTGCACTCATCAGTTGTGAGATGGCACAGGGGGAGGAGGCATGGAGGAGGAGATGACACCTGCACTCATCATTTGTGAGATGGCACAGGGGGAGGAGGTGTGGGGGAGGAGATGATGCCTGCACTCATCAGTTGTGAGATGGCACAGGGGGAGGAGGTGTGGGGGAGGAGATGACACCTGCGCTCATCATTTGCAAGATGGTGCAGGGGGAGGAGGTGTGGGGGAGGAGATGACACCTGTGCTCATCAGTTGTGAGATGGCACAGGGGGAGGAGGTGTGAGGGAGGAGATGATGCCTGCACTCATTATTTGCAAGATGGCACAGGGGGAGGAGGTGTGGGGGAAGAGACAATGCCTGCACTTGTCAGTTGTGAGATGGAACAGGGGAAGGGGGCAGGGCAGTGGAGACAACACATGTGCTTGTCATCTGCAAAACAGTGCAGCAGGGGGAGAAGATGGGACAAAAAGATAAAAAAACTCACCTGTTAGTCCTGTATGTGTTCTCACATGCACAACCATTCACAGAGCTCTCTGCCAACCACCTATTATTGATCTTGTAATTGATTTGTTGCCTGCCAAAACAGATAGTTTGAGGTGACAATGTGGGACCATAGAGTGGGCTTGAAGCAATGACATGGGACCACAAGTGAGCTTGAGGCAATGATGAAGTGGGAATATTGAGGCTGGTGCTAGGCGACAAAGAGGGAATTGTGAGGTGGGCTTGAGGCGACAATGTGGGAGCTTGAGTCGTTGACATGGGAGGGTGAGGCACTGACATGGGAGAGAAAAAAAAGTGCTTGGGAAAAAACATACCATATGAGGAAAGTGCAATATTGCTGGTGGTTATGTAGCATAGTGAAAAAAGATATTATAAGGCTGCTTGGTGTAGTGGTATATCATTTGCTTTATTTGCTCACATGATCTCTATGTGCTGTGAGGGTTCAATTCTTGCCAGATGCAAAATTTTTATTCTATATTAATAACATACAACTAGTAATACATAACTGAGCTAGTACATTAGTAAAGTAAATGTAATGTGGTTCCACCATAGGTCCAGCTGGAGTCCAGGTGGGTTTCAAAAGGATTTGGTCTGCCAGAATTCCTGCTGAACTGGCCGAACTCCCACTAACCAATGGATTCCAGGTGTACTTGAACTGGACTGGATTCAAAAAAATTGGCTGGACTTACAGCTAAAACAAGTCCAGCAGGAGTCCACCCAGAATCCATGGACTATCCAGAAAATCCTTGGAGTCCATCTGGATAGTCCATGGATTCCACAGAGTCCACCTGGAGTCTGGCCAGAATGGGGGGGGGGGAGTGTAAAGACCTCCAAATGCTGCTGACTTTCACAGTGCTGCTGAAAGCACTACTGTTGGTTCATTTAAGGGGTGAGTATGGTTGTATATGTCTAATGCAGATCCAAGTACTGTTATGGTACCTGGAGTTGCTTCATTTACATTGAAGCATAATCTTACAGCAACCATTGGGCCTGTCTTGAAGAAACTCAAAGACAGAGCCAAACATTTCTTTAGTATGTTTTCTTTCATATTTTATTCATATACTAATATCATTTTAGCTGCTGATCACTGTTTGTATGTTTATGAAAGTAAAGCCTGGAACATTCTCAGAAACTTTGAATCTGCTGTCAAGGATGATGAGGAAGTCAACTGGCTAAAGATAGATAGTGAATTTATCTTGCCTATTCTGAGTGTAGCTATATATTTTATTCTTTTATTCTTGTACTATTTACTTATATTGTGTTGCTTTATAGTCTGGATTTCAGCCAAATGCACCACTCTCCCTTGATATTGAGACATATTCCATTCAGTCTAAGTCAGCTGGAAGCTCTGCAACTAGCTCTCATGCTGTTTCTTGCTCTCATACCCCTTCTCTTGTTCAAAGAGGTGGAATCTCAGAGCAATGTACTGAGGAACTTATTGATGTTCTAAAGATTCCTAGGGACATTCTTGAGAGCACTGCACCTGGACTTCGAGTCACATACCAGAGATATCTTGCCTGTATAAAGGCAGTTTCCAACCACAATACTATGGACAAGAACAGGACTTGGCCAGTTGCCAAGGCCACAAAGAAAGAAATTGTCACAGTCTTTGTCTCATCTTCAGCCTGGTATGAGAACTATTCAAACTTTGATAAGATTGCAGATTTTCCAGCAATGCAGTCTTGGTTGGCTGAAGATGAGGATAGTCCTACTGATCTGGACCTTTGGGGCTTTGAAAGAGATTACTACACATTTTTGGATCTGAAAAGATGGCTTAAGGAGAAGGAGAAAAGGAAGGGAAAGGGAAAGGGAAAGAGAAGGGAGGTAAGCTTGAGAAGGCTCATGAGGATAAAGAGAAATCAAGTTCAAAGAAGTGCATGTAAGTATATTGAACTCAAATTGTAATAGTTTACAATATGATTTTTCAGTTGGATGGTAACCTTTGAGACATATCTGTGGTGCTTAACCTGTATATGGGCTATATTCATGCCAGAAATCACTCAATATATTTTATTCTGGTTATTAATAATTTGGCTATTTCAATGGCTCCCAAGTGCAATACTAGTTCTATTTATTTTTATTCAACCAGTACTTGCAGCCAGAGAACAATCATTTTCTAACATTACATTTGATGTGTTCAGTAAATTTATTCTGTCAAATTTTGGTTCCAATATCACACTCTCTGCCACATTGGTTATATTGTTCTCTATGATTGATAATGTTGATTTGTTGAGTCTTCATGCAAGACAGCAGAATGCAAAGTTAACAGGAGAAAAAATGTTGATGCAACTGCATGGATTAGATTACTGGCTAGAGCTATTCAGGAAAAAATTGGCATGGACTCAGATGATCTCTTTGAAGATTATGAAATTAATGAACACACAACTCAAACAGGCAGATCTATTTTGTTAGGCACTAAATTAAATGAAATGGCAAGACTTCTGAACTTGTATCCTTTAATCAGGAGAGGAAAGTTTTTGAAGGTCAACTGAAACCTGTATCTCATGCTAGTATTGATCCTGTTCATATAATATGTCCTATAGCTGCAGAGTGTGAGACATGGAGCTGTAAAGGATGGGCACTACATGTGCATACTAAAGTTAGAGATGTACCTAAAGCAACATTAATTAAAGGCTCAAAAATATTTGAACATGCTTATGTAGTATCAGGTGTTTGTGAAAAATGTAAAACATTATATTCTGCAGAACATGAACAAGCCTATGATGAAAAAAAGGGATATTATATGGTTCATCTAAACTCTGCTAAATATCTGAAAGTAGGAAAAAAACTATGGGTAGATAGGGCATTTTCTCAAGGTGTTCTGAATGGTATATATAGCTTTCATGCATCTGCTGCAGCATATATGGAATATTGGAACAACAGTTTTGGAAATGGAAAGGAAATAAGCCAAAGACAAGTCTGGGAGGCTTTTATACATGAATCAATACACATGGTTTCTGCAGGATCTGGTGTTAATTTTATTAGTCTTGATGGACTTTCAATTACTGCATTAACAGAAGAAGCATTTGCAAGGTTGGGTGAAAATGGAAAAATACATGCATCACATAATCACAGCTGCTTAGAGTGTACACAGCCTTATAGAGAAACTCAAGACTCACTACCAAATGAGAGTGCAACAGTTAAAATGGTAGTAATTGATGGGATTGTTATGGGACCACAGGTAATGCACAACTAAAACTAAACAATATTATATTAATACATATTTTAAGCACTGTGCATATGACAATTGTTCCAATACTCTTGTAAACCATAGAGGAGGTGTATTTTGTGATGTTCACAACCAAGAATTTGGAGCAAGATGCCATGTTTGTGACTGTCAAAATCAAAAGATAGAAAATACACAAGCTTGCAATGAGCACCAGGAAATGTGGCATAAATATAATTTAGAACATAGTTCAGATTATTTAAATGGTGCATGAAGAATGCTTCACAAACCAGCTGAAAACCCATCTCAGAATAAAAACTGAGGAAGACACATTCAGCAGCCTCATGATGAGTCAGATACCAATATTCCAAAGAAATCTCATTATTTTAGTGCCTCTTGCTATTGTTGTGTAGAAACAATAGGGGGGGTCACGGATGGCTGGTTCTGGTTTTGGTTCAGACTTTGGTTCTGAACACCAAAACTGTGGGAGAACCAAGAAAAACCATGAACCAGAATCCATCTGTGGACCAGCTTTTTAGTTGGTCCACAGGCAGTTCTGGTTCTGGTTCTGGTTTTGGTTCTGCACTTCTCCCCACCCAACACTTGTAATTTATTTAAGTATACTACATAATACTACATTTGACTACACTTCCTATTAAGTACTTATACAAATTTAAATCAATGCTTATATTTTACTATACTTATTCCCACTAACTTTAGTTAGTAGGGTTATAGGGTGCTGTTCAAACATTTTTTGGCTGTAAATTTCGATGCCAACACGCTGACAGGGTCGTTGTGGTCATGCACTGTAATCTTTGGCAATTTCCCTATTGCAGCTTTGTTCATCCTATTCAGGTTTTGCAAACTTAAGAGCACTTATCTTCAAATTTCAAGGCAATCAAAAGTCTTTCAGTTAATGGTTGTATGGTATTGTAGTGTATGAGTCTCATTTTAATTTTACTGTAGTCTGTGGAGATACTTATATTTGATATACTTATATGATATGTGGTACATTTTTGCCCATTGAGTGTGGAGTCTGCCCCTCCATTGTAGGTCTTGAGTCTAAGTATTAATTCAGCTTATATTATATATTTCAAACATCTTATTATTGCTTCTTACCATTGCATTTCTACCTTGAATTTCAATTAGTTTAGATGTTTGTATCTTTCCTGGGTCAGGTAAGTTAAAGTAGTTAGTGGGCTCTGCCAGCGACAGCCAGCTCTAGGTATTATTCCCCAACTAGTAGTATTTACGATAGTTTCAAAGTCTAGACTCTTGATTCTTGAGTATCATAATAGAAAGGACAGTTTGACATTTGATTTTAATCTACTAATAATAACTAGAGCCTACAATAGACTTTTAACAGTAGTGAGTACTATGAGAAAAACAAGAAATATGATTGAAGATGCCATGAACCCAATCTGTGAACCAGAACATGAACCAATGAAAAACCAGAAATCCAAATGGGGGGGTCACGATAGGATCTGGTTCTGGTTTGGTTCTGAGACTTTTTAAATCCCAGAACCAAGGTCAGAACCCAGGTCAGAACCAGCTGAAAACCAGCTGAACCAAGCAACCGTGACCCCCCCTAATATGTGCTCCATGTGGTGCTGTAATTGCATGGACAAAGTTTGTGAAGTCTGAGTCAACAACCAATATACTTAAGTTCTTAGAAGATGCTTTTCCTGATGAAGAATTAAGACCAGATTATATATGTATTGATAAGGCATGTAAACTTCTTTGAACAGCAGTTGCAAATGGAAGTTGGGTAGATTGGTTTAAGGGTAGCCACTTTGTAGTAGATGGCTATCACTATACAAATCACCACTCAGATGATTATCTTTGTAGAAAGTGGTGTAATCCAGCACCACAAGATGGTTCTGCACCAAACCTTGTTTATATTGCACAAGACAGAAATGGTGAAAGATATCACAAATGAGCATTCAATACACAAGCCTGTGAACAACTAAATTCATGGCTTGGTGGGTTTGAATCTATTATGAAACATATGACTCCAAGCAACTTTAATTGGTTCATACATTCTATGATCTTTTATCATACTCAACAAGTAATAAAACAGCAGAACAGCCAAAACTTTAGTATTATTAGTGAAGATTTTGAACATGATGATGGTCTGTTGTAGAAGCATTGGAAGATGTGGTAGAAGAGGCATCAGAAATAATAGGTGTGGGAAATATGGTAGAAGATGTGTCAGAAAATGTGGTACAAATGTAGTACAGAGATATCTGGTAGGAGAATAATAGGTGTGGGAAAATATTGTAGAAGAGGCATAGGAAGATGTGGTAGGGAGATAGTATACTATCAGTACTGAAGAGTGTGGGAAAATGTAGTAAAGAGTAGTAGTGGTAGCATGTACTGAAGGATGTGGGAAAATGTAGTAAAGAATAGTAGTGGTAGCATGTACTGAAGAGTGTGGGAAAATGTAGTAAAGAATAGTAGTAGTAGCAAAGATGTAGTAGTAAGTCTTAAACAGAACTTACTTTAAAAAATACAAAGTCCATCAGGACTCCACCAGGACTCCATCAGGACTTCTTATATTCCAGCAGGATGTCATCAGGACAATATCTATTCCGTCAGGACTCCATCTGGACTCCACCCGGACTCTGCCGGACTTCACTGGACTCCACCTGGATTCCACCAGATTCCATCAGGACTCTGCCAGACTCCACCCAGACTATCCGGACTATATTGAGTCCAGACAGACTGAGGGGGGGAGTGTAAAGTACTGCTGAGTGAGCTACCATTACATGATTTAACAGTTCAAACTATGTACTAATCACAAACTCTTTCTGTCCTTCTTAACTACACAAAACCAACAAGAGTGGTAAGAGGCATTAGAAGGTTCATAAACTCCATTATCTATCTTTGATTTGATGATTTTACAGACCTCATCAAATAGCATGTTGGAGATAGGAATGGGTTTCTCTACCCAAGGAATATGTGGTACCATAGGGATTTTTACTGGAGGAAAGTACTCCTCTTTGAAGTTTCTGCACTCTGAATCCTCCCAAGTGAAGGCCTCTTCTTGTTCTGTTAGAAGGTAATGCATGAGCTTTCACTCTTCTGGTAACAAGAAATCCTTAGTGTGATTCTTATCCATTATTTCTTTTCTCTCTTGTGTATAGTGTACCCCTGTGATGAAGTCAGGTGGATTAGTGGGCAGAACTGGTAAGTCCTTTAATGGATCCCCTTTAATTTTGCATTTAATGTAGTAGTTCTCTGGTACTCCAGTGAGTACTGGTCTTACTTTCAGTGCTACAGGTTTATATTTCTTTCCAGTGTAACAAGTCCTTTCTGAGGGGCCAAGTCCTTCAGTCATATCAGACACCTTCATAGTGCATATTCCTTTTCCAGTCTCAGATGCCTCCATAGCACTAAATCTTTCTTCAGACACCTCCATAGCATTATATCCTTTATCAGATGCATCCATAGCATTAATCCTTTCAGTTTCAGATGCCTACATAGCAGTATATCTCTTATCAGTCTTTCCTTTCTCAGATACTTTCATAAAGAATGCTTCTGCCCTTTTATCTTCAATTAATCCATCTTTTGCTTGTTCAGTTAGATAAGCACATCTCAGTTCAGTTTTCTCAAATTTTGTTCCATTTTGCAGTCCATAATACCCTTCTACTTTCAGCTCACCTATTATACTATCATGTATAAAAACTATTGCAACCTCTCCTTGATCATTGATCAAATCATCAATTACTGAGAATTCCAGCTCTCTCCATGGTTCAAAACTACTTCCCCTATTTTTAATTGAACTCTCAGTTAGAATGTCAAATGGTCTTCCTAATAACAGCCCATATGGTGGATTTTTAAGGATATGTATTTGAAGCAGTATTATTACTGGTCCTAACTTCAAGGGCACATCTCTAGCTAACCCAATTGACAGTTCATACTCTCCATTACCTCCTTGTATATGAATTCTCATTGTTGGATCCCATCCAACCCCACACACTACAGCCATTTCCTGACTCATGGACATGATTTGTGATCCACTATCTAATAATGCTTCTTTGTCTCATACTCCATTTACTAATACTTTGATCACTTGCAGTGATTCAGATTCTCTAGCTGCTAGGTACCTTTCTTCATGTACCTCCTCTGGTAGCCCTGCCAAATACTGGCTTACAGGATCATTGACTTTCCAGACTTGGCACTCCAGACTGTCACCAGTGCCTTTCCAACTCCATTTCTCAATTTTTACAGGTTGTAAGTCATTAGCTAGTACATGATTATTGACTTCATAGTGAGGTTTCCACCTGATAGGTACAGCTTTCATTGGCTTGTCTTGTTCAGTGTTCACCAATCTAATAGGTGCTTCCTTACTTGTCTCTGGGTGCTCTTCCACTGTTGAATCTCTAAACTATGTAACCAGTCTTTGACCTTTTCATCATCACCATGTCACTTAGGACTATCTTTACTCATTGAGGATGGAAGATCTTTAGTTATAGTGGCTGGGGAATCTGCTGGAGGTACATTTGACATATAATTACTTTCTAGTTCTTGTGGAAGTTCTATTGGTTCAATCACCAGTGTCAGCTCTAGACTTGGTTCATCAAGGCTGAGTGATAATAGCTTTGGTAATAGCTGTGACTCTACTTCTGAGTTGGAATGCAATGGTTCTACAAATGCTCCTGGGAACTCGGGTTCACTAGGGACTGCTGGTATTACTGTTGTAATATTACTACTGTCTGTTTCAACAACTGTTGCCTTTTTAACTACTTTCTTTCTTGCTTTGATTTGCTCTGGGTTCTCTACAAATAGAGTTCCTGCTCTCTGTGATGTTTTTGACAAATGTTCTTTCTTGTTTGTACTAGAACTCACCACACTGTCTCTTTTTCTGCTCTTTCAAGTGCTGCTACTGTTTAATATGATGTCCAAATCCTAGACTTTCAACTTCACCCCCTCATAGTGGGCTCCAGATGATAAGACTAACTTTTAGATAATGTTATTTATGTAGTATTAACACCACCAATGAAGAACATATAGTTCAAGTTAGATTTATATTAAGTTTGAGGGCACAAGGTTTTCAAGTATAGTAAAATGAACAAGGTATTTAATAGTAGATAATGCAATTGCTTTCAGGTACTTTCAGAACAGACTTCAGACTTCAGATTTATACTTCAGAATCCAATATCAATTTCAGATGTACTCTACTGTGAGAATGGAAGTACAGCCAGTGCAGTGCTTAAGGTATTCTAAAGGTATGTCTAACTACTTATATATTTAATTACATGGTGGCAGTCTCATGCACAATGGGATAGGTATAGTAAATAATATGTCATAAAGTCCTAGTGGAACCATATGGTCAAAGAGGTATGGTTACCCCTCCATATGAAGAATCATGCAGACATGCTCTGTTTCTGAGACACATCATGACATGGTGCATGGCTATTATTAGAAACACATCAGGACATGCACTATTATATGTGCTATTCTTGGCCAAGTACTCAGATATAACAGATACCAGTGTTTCCAGTACTGGCGTGTCTGATGGCACTACCCAATGTGCTGCAGGTAGTGTTCAGCATGTGTTTCAAAGTCCTGGGGGCATGTGGTTTCCTGCATGGTGGCAATATTACACAAGAGAGACATATGGACATCTTGGGTTATTCAAGAGACTGTGTGATAGCTAGGAGTCACAGTATTCAGTGGTACTAAGTGTTCTCTAGTCTGAAGTATTTCCCTGAAATTAGGTGATTGCCTAGCTTAGTACTGGGAGTGTTATTCTGAGTATGTAGAAGTACTAATACATTTCCATAGTATTTTCTCTGGGTCTTTTCTTTATGGTATAGCTATCTAGTACTTGTAATTTGTATAGGAATTGATAGCCCAATTATATTGTCATTGTGTCAAATCCCTTGGTTTGTATTGTGCAGATACTTTGACTGGCAGCACAGGACTCAACCCCAGCCCTTGGACTCTTCCCTTGATAGTTTTATTCAGATAGAATACTCTAGTTGGCAGCTCAGGACTCACCCCAGCTCTTGGACTCTGGGACTGGATTCACTAACTGTAATACTAGTATTGATTGTCTATTATATTTCGAAAAATAACCCTTATATTTTACTAGGCATATCAATGTCAACCAATTTTTTCATATAAACTCCTGGCTATATGATCATGCATGACATAGTGGATGAACATGAGTGAGTAATTGATAAATCATGATGATGTATCTGATGATTGGTCAGAAATGCAGCCAATGCAGACATGCAGGAAGTGTGGGAATGTCAGGATAGTGCAGAATAGCAGATTCCAGATATGGATGTAACAACAAGTTATATGGTTCATTGATCAATACACATATTCTAGTTCTTGTTAGATGTTCTGCGTTGCACAGCCTTTAGATCAGACCTTGGTAGGACTTTGGTAGGACTTTGGTTGACACCTGCAGTATATAAACCCCCTGTACTTTGATAGTTGACAACAAGTTTCCTCCCTTTTGTATTTGTGTCTGTATCAGTGTCTGAGACTTTGCTCTCTAAATCATTCTCTATTCTCTTAACTACTCCTTTCTTCATTTATTGCTTCTGACAGTTCTAAGTCTGAACTTTATAAGAAATAAAAAATCTGATGTACACATGACATTAAAGCATTGTACTGTTCTGTTCCATTCTGTTGTCATGTATCACCATTGAAGTTCATATTCTGATTGAAATAACAGCATTTACTTATACACAAGCAATATTTACAGCTTAAAAGCTGAGTGGACTGCCACAGTCAAGGCTCACCTTAAAAAGTGGTTGTATCTGTAGCATAGAGAGGTTGATAGTGCCAATATTAACAATGCAATATATTCACCATCAATTATCACATATAACTCTTTCCAATTATTGCATGTATTATTGTCTGAACCAATATTATGGTGTGATTTAGCACTCCAATGTAGGTATGTAAAGTATATTAGCTGAGAATAATAACAGGAATAAAGGTGTTGAAAAGTCATAATAGAAGTAATAATAACATGAAAATATTTGTGTAGTTATTATTGTTTAAAAATGAACATGGGTATGAACAAATTGTAAGCCTGTCATGCACTGAACTGGGCCTCAAACTAAACAATGAATTCAAAATTTTGGTCATGCCCAAAATCAGTAAACAACTGGTCAAAATAGTACAGTATCCTTCCACACCTAGCAAGAGCAACTCAGTTGGCTAGATGTACCACAAGTGTTATAAACTACTTCTAAATGCTTTGTAATCAATTTTTTTGACATTATATTTTTGAAAAAATTTTCAGCCTTTAGATTTGGCCAGTCTTAGCACTTATGTAATATGATTACATAAGGGTGCTGGATCTATCTGAGCCCTACCTTACTTCAGGTGATCATAAACAAGGTCTGTCTCTCCCTCTTCACTTTCCTCTCATGTGTTCATGCTTAGTTTTACTCCAAAACTAGTGCTTGCATGTGCACACAAATTCTCATCCGAGATCCAAACCCCATCTGCTCCCCCTACACTTCTCACATAACATTGCTATTTCTGTGCAAAGTAAACTGAGCTCAGGAAAGAAGAGGGAGATGGCACACAGTGGGGCTGTTGGATCATTGCACACCAGTACAGGTACAGATACAAACATGGCATTGGTTATGGTACATGTTCAGGTGTTCACATATGAGAGTTCACCTAATATGCCTATGCCTTTGCCAAGAGCTTCCCTGGTTCCTTCTCCACTTCCATCTCTGCTACTATCTCCACTTTCAATGTCCACAGATAGCTATTCAAAGGAAACTTGGTAGAAGACCTCAAATAAATTGGCTCACATGAGAGGTGCAGTGGTACTGAATTATAGTGTTCAAGGTGACTGAAAGAGTATAGGGTTCATTATATATTGTCAAGAGTGATGTTTGCTTTCTCAAGGCCAACTAATGATTACTAGGGAGAGCAATTACATGATGTTGAGGTGCTTTCAACACTACAATGGCTTTATTTTAAAACTTGAATGCACTGGTATGTACTTCACCATGGTCACATTCTATGCCTACAATGAGGCTTGTGCAAAATTCTTTCTTTCTTTACTGCACACTATGACAGTCTTCAGTTTACATGTATAGAGGGTATCAAGCAGGAGGTAGTACTGGCAGATATATTTTGAGGCCAATTGATTGAGGGGAATGGTGGACTCCTCTTCAAGTATTTTAAAGGGGGGGGGGGAGTGTAGGTTAGGTATAAGTAATGAGACATGATACTGAATGTGTCACACATTTTTTTTCAGTTTACTTTAAATTTTAATCATGAAAATAAAACTGATTACCTGGTTATTATTGTTCATGAGCAAGTTGAAAGCAAGGATTTAGCTTTCTTTTGAACCAAGTGTTTATGTTATGTAATTAGTATCTTACTGTATATGCCTAATACCTTTGTACTATAAGTGTTGTCTGATGTAATATCCCCATCAACAGTATGGTTGTTTAACAGATGACCATGTATTCATAACACTTACCTACTATAATATTACATGTAAAGTTGATATATAACAAACAACACAGTATCACAATTTAAATAAAACAGTGAAACTTATAGCCCTACAGAGAAGTACAAATTATAATGCAATATTAAGTATCTACTCATATAGTTGTACTACAATGTAAATAAAAAATGAAACAACCAGTACAACAATAACATGACAAATGAAAAAAATATCAAAATATTTTTGCTTTTCTTGCTCTTTCAAAAGAAAAGGAACTACTTGAAGTTTCTTTCCTGAAGGCAATGAATAATGAGCATTACTTTCTGAACACTCAAACTCTTTGTCTTCTGTTATAGACTTAGTAACTGCCAATTCATTTTCTGCTTTCATGATATCAGAATATTCTGATAAATAATCAGTGGGAAGATCAAGGTGTTTTGGAAGTGTTGGAGAACCAGTTTTACATTGATCCCAATCAGATCCATGAACAAAATTTGTCAAATCAACTTGACACAGATTACAATTGGGCAATATTTGAACAGTTTCTGAGCTACATAATTGTGATCTATTATGAAGAGGAACCCAAAACAGTGCATTTCCACTTCCATCTTTCACCCACCCTTCAACATCACAAGATTGAAATATTTTTGCACCTCCAAGTAAACTGAGTCTGCTAAAGTGATTTGAGGTGGCATCTATATTCTTCAAATATGATATATTATTATGTAGGCTTGACACCACTTGTATTCCATCAGGAGAAAACACATCTGATGTCATATTATGATTGTTGCCTTCAAATGGTCCAGCAATAGCTTTTCCATTTTCCACATTCCACACTCTGACAGTTTTATCTAGTGAGCCAGACACCACTTTTTTTCCATCAGGAGAAAATGCTACTGACCTCACTGAATGACTGTGGCCCTCAAATGGTCCAGCAATGGTTTCTCCACTCTCCACATTCCACACTCTGATAGTTTTATCCCATGAACCAGATACCACTTGTGTTCCATCAGGAGAAAATGCTACTGATCTCACAGATTGATTGTGGCCTTCAAATGGTCCAGCAACAGTTTTTCCACTCTCCACATTCCACACTCTGACAGTTCTATCTTGTGAGCCAGACACCATTTGTGTTCCATCAGGAGAAAATGCCACTGATGTCACATAATCACTGTGGCCTTCAAATGATCCAGCAATGGTTTTTCCACTCTCCATACTCCACATTCTGACAAGTCTATCATGTGAGCCAGACACTACTTGAGTTCCATCAGGAGAAAATGCTACTGATGTCACATAATCACTGTGGCCCTCAAATGGTCCAGCAATGGTTTCTCCACTCTCCACATTCCACACTCTGACAGTATGATCACATGAGCCAGACACCACTTGTGTTCCATCAGGAGAAAATGCCACTGATGTCACATAACGACTGTGGCCCTCAAATGGTCCAGCAATGGTTTTTCCACTCTCCACATTCCATACTCTGATAGTTCTATCATATGAGCCAGATGCCACTTGTGTTCCATCAGGAGAAAATGCCACTGATGTCACATCTTCACTGTGGCCTTCAAATGGTCCAGCTATGATTTTTCCACTCTTGATATTCCACAGTGTGACAGTTCCATCACTTGAGCCAAATACAATATCTTTTCCATTAGAACAATATGCAACACTAGTCACAGATGAATCTGTGTAGTGTACTGTATACATTGTTGAGTTCCAGACACTGTCTCTTCCTTTTTTTATTGCAAGTATATGTTGAAAGAAAGGTGAAAAGTGTCTTACAATCAAAGAATTTTCAGGTGCAAATGATAACACTGATATATATATGTGTGATATGCTTCTTATAATGGGAATGTAAAAATTTTCAACAAGGTGAATACCATCTTCAATGAAATTGAGCTGGTTCAACTCCATCTATAAGAAGTTTAGCCTCTTATGTACTTTAACTAGTTGACCAAATACCTTTGTACAAGTTGTTAATCTTCTCATCATTTCTTGTGCTGTCTGTATTTCATTTAAGAGACTCATGACCTCTAACCAGTATAGGAACTTGCAATATAAGAACACATTTAATTCTTTTATTATAGATATATGATCTAATTCTTCATTTTCAATAACATCAATATAATGTATGTTCCAATATTTGCAACAGTATTGAAGATGTGTGGGTATATGCTGGTTAATTATTTCTAGTCCATTTTCAATGTCCTTTTTTGTTATGTATGATGATTTTATTTTGCAAATATTAAATTTCAGTTTACTATTGAGAATTTTGAAAATCATTTTTGTCATTCTTTGTTTGTGTTCATTTCTATTAATTTCTAAAGTTATATTATTTAATCCCCCTGCCAAAAATTCAACAAATAATAAATGATGAAATGTTATATTGTTATCATTTACTGAAATGACAGGTTGAAGATAATGTAATATCCTTACAACTTCATTTGCAATGTCAGTCTCATTACCACTAACATCTAAGAAGTGTGTAATGTCCTCCTTTCTCAATTGTGATTTTGCCACTAATACTGTTGTCAATACTTGTCTCACAACTTCCTTTCTATCTTCATTCCATTTTCCAAAAGAGGCTTCAAGTATTTGGTGATAGAGATTATAAACTCCATTATCTATCTGTCCAGATAGAACTTTCTCAACCTTTTCAGTTGGTGAAAGCTGTTCATCTTTATCTGCATTTATGGTGATGTACTTAATTGCAGTTGATGCCCATATAAATAATCCAGAAGCTTTATTGCACATTTTATGTAATGTTTCTTCTATTGAATCAAGCTGTAGTTCATTTTTGTAGTCTTCAAAACTTTGTTTTAGGAAAGAATATATGTCATCATTTATCTCTGAATCAAGTTTAGAATCAGTTTCCAATTTAATAATTTTGCAATAATTTTTTTTCTCAAATTTTTCTGGCAGGGAACCAGGCCTTCCAGTCAAAATGAGTTTATATTGCTTAGGAAGCTTAATCCAATTTTGTAAGGTTTTTTTTAGAGATACTAATGGACCTGATGAATTAATTTCATCTAGAGCATCAATAACAAATACAGGTGGATCCTTTTTCAATTGTTCTTGACAGGTGTTCAGTGGATCAACAATCAAATGTTCAAAATGCCATTCAATTCTCCCAAGCTGGAAGCTATTATCAAGATGTTCAGCCATCACCTCTTTTACAAAATAATATTTTGGTTTAGAGGCTAAGTCTGCAGCTATTGTCCTCCAAACTGAAGAAGGATCACTTAAAGTATCATCATCTCTTTTAAAGAAATGATGGCCACCCAATCTCTTTAATTTCTTTGAATTGAGGGTATCAACTAGAGTTGAAGCAATTGCAGATTTTCCTGAGCCAGGACTACCAGTAATCCACATAATGTTTGTAGCAGACTCATCTATGAATGAAAATGATGATTTATTATAAATATTCAAATATATGAACATACCAAAATCATTCATCCACTTAAATATATCATTCAGAATAGTAACTCTAGTTCCTTCCATACAGGGAGGCGGACAATGCAAGTTATGATCAACAGGCTTCAATAACTTAAGTTTTTCAGATATTTCATCATTTTTCATATTGTAGTAATTGTTTTGATCACGACCAATGACATTCTGCTGACCACCAAGCACATTGACATTGCTTGTATTGGTGAACATTTGAGCATTGTATTCAATTTGAGCCATTGTATGTGGAGGGAATTCGATGTTGAACTTGTATGTTGTTGAGCGCCCGAGCAATAAGGCGTTTGAGAGGAAGGAAGGGGGAATGCAGATGAGCTATATAGTATATCACATCTCAATGCAGTTGACATGTGTTACTAAATGTGTACCGAGCGATATCATCGGAACAATCAATTGATTATTACTGACGATTCATTCGCGTTCTATGTATAGAGCATGATAATAAGTACATAACGCGTGTTAACATCACACATAATAATTTACACGTCTTCAACATGATGACATCAAGATCAGGAAGAAAAGTCCAGTGACTATTCCCGTTCTTACTATAATACTTACTACTGAATATGGGTTAGGCAATGTACAGGATCTTAATGAACCCATCGATCTACTTCTATTATTACATGTGCACCCTATCGCCATCCCACATCTCCTTCAGTCATTTCTCCATTCCCATCGATCGCACAAGTATATAAGTACCTCATTTCTTATCGCTTCTTCCGAACTATTCCCAAAATATTGGGTAGGTACGAAAACTAACATCTAGCGTGTACCGGAACCGTATGCCTCGCATTTTCAGCTCCTTCCTTAGGCGACCAAACGTGCTGATGGACCGCTACACCCCTTCATATTGGCTTACGTAATCATCCGATCTTGCGTGGGAACTAAGTGAGAGTGCGAGAATCGCGATAGGAAATCATCATTTATCTGTTGTGAAAGTTAAAAAAGGCACAAATAAAACATTAGACAATCCAGTTTAAATCCGTTACAAATGTAAAGTGATAGAGAACACGGGTATGGTGGTGCAGTAGCGATATCTAGACTGAAATAAGGCTTATTATAGTGCTGGGACTATACTTACCAAGACAAATCCCTCCAAATTCCAAATTCCAGTAGCAAATTGCGTTGGCACGTATCCACAATCTTTTATAACATATATGTGTACGCTAAATACCAGCTGGAAATCTTGTTTCTCCCTTCAGTCCCTCCAGGCTCCCATTGCACCGTAACACATGGACCAACAGTAACAAATAATATCATGTGACACTCGAGACCAATCAACTTACCCCAGTTTCCCACGGATCGCGCTGTGCTCTTTCTCTTCCTTCACCACCATGCATCGCCGCTCTTCGACATCAAGACGCACTCCACCCCGACGAATCTTTTAAGTTAAGTGTTCATACTCATATCTCAGCCTTCCTCTTACTCGATGGCAGAAAGGGAATGAAAGCCTACCATGCACGCAGATTCAACACTAAACAGAACCGCACTCTCATCTCAGCTCTCTTCCTCATCCGCATCAACACTAAGCGGCACCGCACTCTCTTCCCTTGTTTCCTCCATCCCCTCCTCGCTTTTTATATGGTCGCTAATCGAAGTACCACTTTATCTGGCCGTGTATCCCTTCCCACACCACCAGGGCCAACCGCAAGCTAGCAGGGAACAGCGGTTGCAGCGAGCAAGAGTGCGTGTGTGCATGGTCACGGTGCACTAGGGTAGCAGTAGTGGCATTGGAAAAGTAGTAGCTGGTACCGGGTGGGATGGGGCAGTTGTAGGGGTTTCCACCGGTTGGCAGCGGGAACGAGGCGATAATTTGGTAACGGCAGCGGGATCGACATGCGGGTGGGTGCGGTAGGTTCAGGTAGACAAGGTAGTATGCACCATATGAGCCGGATGGTGGCGGAGGTGTCGTAAACGGAAGGAAATGAGAGACAAAGGGGAGTTGTAAGATAATATGGGTCAGTATGTTGATAGGATGTATCGTTAGTAGCCTACAATTATGGTGGCATGTGTTTAAATATACATACTTGCAAATTTAATGGTATATATATACTATGTGCTTATATATCCACCCCCATGAAGAAAGCAGTATGCTAGCGTGTACCGGAACCGTATGCCTCGTATTTTCGGCTTCTTCCTTAGGCGACCAAACGTCTAGTCTCGGCTACCCATCCGTTTGCGGCGATTCGTCCTAAAAAGGACTTCCCACCACAACCGTCTGGGATATCTCCAACGACTTTAGGAGGGGTGTGCATTCCGCGATTATCGGGAATTCGGAAGGCCTTTCTTTGCTTTGTAATCACAGTTGTGCCATCGAAACGCGTCGCATCCTCCACCCACCATCCACTGAATTCATACATATTTCCATAGTTTTGTTACTTTGTATCTACCTTTTTGAATAAATATATTTAATCCATGTCATGTTGCTATAATATCGTTCCGTGCCCTCAAATTCATAGCCGTTTATGTATAGTTTTTACTTATATGCACTTATTACTTAAGAGAATTTGAACTTTGAATACATTGAAATGATCTTGAATAAAGATTGTTTTTCATCTTCTGTAGGTCTCCCACCTTTTTAGATCTCCACCAGAAGTATCCCCTGCAGAGATTATGTTGAGTTTTCAGGGTCCATTAAAACTAGGCAAATGCATGGGTACGCCATACCCGCACGGGTCACGGGTAAGGGTACCGGCGGGTACGGGTATGGGTCAGGTCTTCGAGACCCGTAACCCGCAGGTACCCGTAGACAGTTTATTGAATAAAAATCACTGAAAGGAAGATTTTTCAAGCACTACCATAATAATGAATAAGTACATAGTATATATTAATCTAAATAGTGTTTGTGCTTAGAGAAAAACCTCGGTTTTGCATTTTGTTCAGCTCGCGGGGTTGACCTTAAATGATATACCTAATGCAATTCATTCAAACTAACATTACTACTCCAATTCTTTTTGCATCTCTTCGATATTTCAGATACAGATAGTGCGTTACTGCACGTTCCTAACGACCCTACATACACAATTTATGGCCGACTCGTTCTGGTTCTATAAATAATATTGTCTACCTCTTCCCCAGTACACAGAAATTAGGATTTCTCCTCTATATCACACTCGCTCCCTTTGTATTTCAACAGAAATATCGCACTATTATGTACTGGTTACATGCAATATAGTACCTGTTCCATATAACTGTGTATTGGACCTGAGACAATGTTTATTTAATATTCTTCTATGTTATGTAGAATTTCCTATATTTTGAAGATGGTACAACACAACAAGCAGTGTTCATGCTAGTCTCTCATACTTTCATGCAATTATACCCATGTTTTCTATGTACGAAATGAGCTATTATAAACTATGTTGGCACATCTTGTTCAAGTACTATGAAATAGACATTCTATATTTTTATATATACTGGAGATAGTATGATACAAGCAGCAATTTTGACTCACTTCTCTTGCATACTCGTGTACTAATACCCGTGTTGTATCACTACAAAATGAGCTATTATACACAATGTTCGCGTATCTGCTTCAAATACTACGAAATAAGCATTCCAAATTTCCTATTTTTGGAGATAGTACAATAAAAGCGGCCATTTTCATGCAATGTTCACATATGCTTGCATACTAATACTAGTACCGTTTAAGTATAAAATAAGCCATTACAAAAAATTATCGTACATTTGCTTCAAGTGATACAAATTAATTCGTCATATGTTTATTCTAATTCTAAAATAAGTACTTAAAACCCACGGGTTGTGATACCCATGGGAACCTGTACCCGTGGGAATGGGTACGGGTTGACATGGGTACGGGTACGGGTCGAGCTCGAGACACCCATGGGTTACCCATGACGTTGCCTAATTAAAACTCAGTGTGCTCTGTATTCTTCAATAAGTAAATTGTGCAAAGTGTGAGTCGAGATCATAGCTAAGAGCATGATCTAAATATATTTGTTAAAGATAATGATGCAGAATAACAAAACTATGCAGAGGACATGATGTTTCAACTAAGTTTTGATAGCACAACTGTGATTACAAATCAAGAATATACACCAAACGGGTGGATCACGTGCATATTTCCAGGCCTTAGTCGTGCAAAAAAGGCCTTCCGAATTCCCGATAATCGCGGAATGCACACCCTCCTAAAGTCGTTGGAGATATCCCAGACGGTTGCGGTAGGAAGTCCTTTTTAGGACGAATCGCCGCAAATGGATGGGTAGCCGAGACTACCAAACGTCCTGATGGACTGTTACTCCCCTTCGCATTAGCTTACGTAAGCAATCAAAATTGCGTGGGAACTAAGTGGGAATGCGTGAACAGCGACAGGAAATCGTCAAATATATCTACTGTAAAAGTCAAAAAGGCGCAAATAAAATATTATACTATCCAGTACAAATGGAAAACTATAAAGAACACGGGCACAACAGCATAGAAGTGATATTCAGACTTAAACAAGGCTTATTATTGTGCTTGGGCTGAAATCCCTCCAAATTCCAATTTCCGGGAGCAAATAGCATGAGCGCATATCTAAAATTTACTGTTCTTATAGATACATGTATTATATGCTAAATACGAGCTGAAAATTTTGTTTCTCCTTTCTTCAGTCCCCTCTAGACTCCCATTGCGCCGTACCCCATGGACCAATCCAACAATAACAAACTATGGAAAGCCGGACAACCACGCTCGACCACGTCAAAATCTTTGAGCTCCGACCTTCGGCGCTTCGGCAGCTCGCTTAGATATTCGCTTAGGGCGCTTGCTGTTCGGACTAGGTTTTCGGTTAACGGCTTAATCGGAATGTACATATATCTAAGTGCTAATGTAAAACATTAGAATGGACTGCCACAGAACATAGGTCTTTTGTCATTATGATATGTTATTAATTCAAAAATTACTTGGGATAAAAGAAGAATTAAGTCTCTGATTCAATCACAATAAGTGTAAGCAAAAATACAATTCCTTAGTTTCAAATCTATGTATTCATTTGTCCCTGCAACATTTTTAACAGCACTCTGAATTGACACTGATCTGTTATTCACACTTGAGATTACAAGCTACAACACTAGGTTACATATTTGCAGGTGGTGAATGACTACTAAGAACGACAATTTAGGCAGAGTATAAACAAATACAAATAAAAACAACGAAAGAGCGAACACATTGTGCAATAAGTGATAATGGACTCATATGTAAGCTTAACTAATAGTCTATATATGTAGTAAGATAGGATACATTTAATTAAGTGTAACATTTATGCTATTGCCAGGTTGTACATAATTTAAAATGGTGAATGACTACTGAGGACGACATTTTAGGTAGAGTATAAACAAATACAAATAAAAACAACAACAGAGCGAACATTGTGCAATAAGTGATAATGGATTCATATGTAAGCTTAACTGATAGTCTATAGATGTAGTAAGATAGGATACATTTAATTAGGAGCAACATTTATGCTATTGCCAGGTTGTACATAATTTAAAATGGTGAATGACTACTGAGGACGACATTTTAGGTAGAGTATAAAGGTATGCTACTCTGAATAGTATAGCATCATATATTCTAATATAAATTGACTATTGTACAGGAAGTTCTACACTATTATCTGACCCACAAATAATGACTGCACTGTGAGTATTTATTTTTAACTTGTCTCAAAATAATCTTATAACACTTTTATTAAGTTCCCTGGAAGACAGTGAGGCCCAAGAGGCCGCTTTATTTCATCAGGAAAAACCTCAACAGCTATATTAGCAAATAATCTTGAATTTTAGCTCAGATAAGTAGAAAATAGTTAAAATAAGGACTCTAAGGACAATAAGGTAAAATAGTGAGGCCCCCTACTTATTTCGAAAAAATAAGTACATTTTAGTACCTTATCTGCACAATTATAGTTCAGATAAGGACTGAGAAGTTCATTTAAAGTGTAATATGCACATAAATTGATGCTTATAAGGACACTTTGCTTTCACTCAGTACAGTATAATAGGTGTCAGTTAATTATTGTATTACAACAAAGTGGTTACAGATATAAATAACATATCTAATTACAACAATCCACTGAAGATATAACATTATGCACTCCACAATATCCAGCCCCACATATCCCTCTATTTCCATGATCCAGCAGTACCACTCACCCCACAACATCCAGCCCCACAACATCCAGCCCCACAACATCCAGCCCCACAACATCCAGCCCCACAACATCCAGCCCCACAACATCCAGCCCCACATATCCACCCATATCCCCCCCTCTCCATCATCCAGCAGTACCACTCATTGAATGACAGCAACTGTAGTGCTCCTGTACATGATAAGCATACACTTAAAAGGAAGACAACTCAAATACATACCAAAAAAAGATTGTCAATACCAGTTATACAATGGGCAGAGATGCAGACTTGCACAGCATGTGAGAGACAGGTGTAAGATAAGGGTAGCAGGGAAGCAGAGGAGCACATATATGAGTCAGATCTCAAAGTAGAAGCCAGAGTTTACCAAATGAACAGGCCAAAGTGACAGGCAGGGGAAGGAGGGAGAGGAATGAAGGTGAGGTGGGGGAATTGAAAGGAGTGTACGACGACACGTCAAGTTCAACATGCACGTGATACAATCAAGGCCAAACACAGTGAATCGATCACGTGCTAACTTTCTCACTTGCCTTTGAACTTAACTGTTTAAACCTTTAATGTTTGTACTTGGTTCATACAATGCTATGGTAACATCTAACTTGTGTGTACCATATGTTTCCCTCAATTAAAAATGATGTGGGCTACTTATATTATGTGTTCCCCCACTATGATATTGGCTCTTAACTACAATTTAATCATACTAGAAAGTATTGTACATGTGTATATTGTGATGTATAACTTCAGCCTTTAAATGTAATACATATAGAACACATATAATTTCATAATATGGAATTAAACTTGATGCAAAGTGCTCAAGATGAAATTCTCTGAAATGGAATTGGCTTGCTTTAAGTATAGCTAGTATAGTATGCTAAAATTTGGCTAAAATTGATTAATGTCTTAAATTCATAACAGTGGTTAATTTCTGTAAAACTTATGAACACTTATCATTCTCATACTATGCAATATAAGTACAAGTAAGTGTGCTTTGCCATTGTACCAAACTTATAAACACTTATCATGCCTCACAATGGGTAATATAAGTACAAGTAAGTTTGCTTTTTTATTGTACCAAACTTATGAACACTTATTATGCCTCACAATAGGCAATATAAGTACAATTAAGTATGAATTACCCATTATTAGTAAAATTTGGACAAGGGTACAGCTTATTTCTACTAATATCACTAATTTAGCTGATGGGGTTTTTCCTGATGTTGGTCAAGGAAATGTGGGTTCTGCATTCGAAAAATTCACATTGGACCATATCTGCAACAAATACTGTGAATGGTTCGGTCTCACAGCTCTGAATTAAGAGTTGATAACTGGCAGCTTACTTGTCCATTTTGATTCTGGTTCTTGTTAAGGTAACACATGGACGAATAGATACAACTAGGATCACACTGTAATACAATGTCTATTGCTTTTGTGAAACTAATTTACAGTATCTCATTTTGTTAATCAATTTCTCAGATCATAATTTGAACTATTCTGCATTGCCTATATTCATAAATTTATATGGCATCATAGGCCATTCTAATTCTAATGTTTTACATATGTACACTGAAATTGTTGTCCTCAGTCGTCATTCACCATTTTAAATTATGTACAACCTGGCAATAGCATAAATGTTGCTCTTACTTAAATGTATCCTATCTTACTACATCTATAGACTATCAGTTAAGCTTACATATGAGTCCATTATCACTTATTGCACAATGTTCGCTCTGTCGCTGTTTTTATTTGTATTTGTTTATACTCTACCTAAAATGTCGTCCTCAGTAGTCATTCACCATTTTAAATTATGTACAACCTGGCAATAGCATAAATGTTGCTCCTAATTAAATGTATCCTATCTTACTACATCTATAGACTATCAGTTAAGCTTACATATGAATCCATTATCACTTATTGCACAATGTTCGCTCTGTTGTTGTTTTTATTTGTATTTGTTTATACTCTACCTAAAATGTCGTCCTCAGTAGTCATTCACCATTTTAAATTATGTACAACCTGGCAATAGCATAAATGTTACACTTAATTAAATGTATCCTATCTTACTACATATATAGACTATTAGTTAAGCTTACATATGAGTCCATTATCACTTATTGCACAATGTGTTCGCTCTTTCGTTGTTTTTATTTGTATTTGTTTATACTCTGCCTAAATTGTCGTTCTTAGTAGTCATTCACCACCTGCAAATATGTAACCTAGTGTTGTAGCTTGTAATCTCAAGTGTGAATAACAGATCAGTGTCAATTCAGAGTGCTGTTAAAAATGTTGCAGGGACAAATGAATACATAGATTTGAAACTAAGGAATTGTATTTTTGCTTACACTTATTGTGATTGAATCAGAGACTTAATTCTTCTTTTATCCCAAGTAATTTTTGAATTAATAACATATCATAATGACAAAAGACCTATGTTCTGTGGCAGTCCATTCTAATGTTTTACATTAGCACTTAGATATATGTACATTCCGATTAAGCCGTTAACCGAAAACCTAGTCCGAACAGCAAGCGCCCTAAGCGAATATCTAAGCGAGCTGCCGAAGCGCCGAAGGTCGGAGCTCAAAGATTTTGACGTGGTCGAGCGTGGTTGTCCGGCTTTCCATAACAAACAGTATCATGTGATACTCGAGACCAATCAACACACCCCAGTTTCCTAGGATCGCATTGTGCTCTTTCTCTTCCTCCACCACCATGCATCGTCGGCGCGCCGCTCTGACACTCCACCCTGAAGATCCTTTTAAGCTAAGTATTCATACTCTCATCTTCGCCTTCATCTCATTCGATGACAGACAGGGAATGAAAACCTACCATGCGCGCAGATTCAACACTAAACGGAACCGCGCTCTCGAGTCTCATCTCAGTTTCCTTCTTGTCCGCATCAGCCCTAAGCGGCTCCTCGCTATCTTCCCTTGTTTCCTCCAGCCCCTCCTCTTTCCTTTATTATTGTACTACCCATGACGAGCACGGGTGTAAGCATCCACAGTCAGAGTGTGTTGAAGCAGCAGCAATGGCGTTGGGAAGGTAGTAGTTGATACAGGGATAGTTGGGGTGGTTGCGGCTGTAGGGGTTTTTATTGGTTGGTAGTGAGGACGGGGTGATAAGGTGTTGGCATGGCAGCAGGACTGACGCGCGGGTGGGTGTAGTAGGTTGAGGTCAGACGCGGTGATACGCGCATATAAGCTGGACAGTGGCAGAGGTGTCGTAAACGGAAGGAAATGAGAGACGAATGGGAGGTGCAAGATATTATGGGTGGGTATGTAGGTAGGATGTATTGTTAGTAGCCTATAATTATGGTAGGATGTATTTACATATACTTGTAAATTTAATAGTATCTATATATATTATGCACATATACCCACATCCTTGAAGAAAGTAGAAAGAAATGTCTCGAAATCTACAATCGGGACAATGGACACATCACGTGGTGAGAGTGAGAGTCGGACTGAGACGTTGCTGAGGCTGAGCCGGGAGACTCGAGGGAGGCATGCGGTTTAGGAACACCGTAAACATCATACACGGTGTAAATTTCACTTTACGCCGTGTAAGCAATACACAGTGTAGTTCAAGATATAATTTGCCACGGTACTTAAAAATTACATAGATAACACACTTCGACAACACGGAGCGCCAAGTCGCTTTAAGTTCCAGGATGTCAAAGCCCATATCCCATGCTGAACGCCGGCAGCAGCAGTAGTTCGAGACTTACAAGAGTAGAGAGGAGAGGAGCAGCAAACGTTGGGTATTATATGGTAAGTGCCGTCTCTCCTCTCCACTCTTCGTGGTCCATTCCTCGGCGTTGGATGCTGGTCTTGCGTAGTGTTGCCGTCCGCTCGGCTCCAAAGCCACGAGCCGGTGAGCTGAGCCGAAAATGAGCGGAGCTGAGCAGGTCTCACGAGAGCTGCACTCAGACGGCTCTAGCTCAGCTAGGAGCCGCTCCACGTCGGCTATGAGCCCGCTAAGCTACAGCTTATGTAATTTCCGTTTCTGAATCTCGTTAAACAAATATCATGTACCACTTAATCTTCCGTTATTTTCATTGATAACTTCCCTTTTTACATATAGATAAATACTACTAATATTCATGCATGCATAATAGTATTGAGCTCGAGCAAACTCGATGGAAAGAAGATAAAAATGCTACCTCGCACGCAGATTTAACAGCTTTTCGGACCATTATGTAAAAGGTACGCGCTGCGTCAAATTAGCTTCTAAGCGCCTTTCGAATGCCCATTCTCTATTCCGCTGAGCTATGTAAGGACCCCTGAAAATCCCCATAAATCCCTGATCCCATAAGAGACAAATTGGCGGCCGTCAGGCCGCTCGGCCTGATCCAAAAGAGACATTTTGAAGGAGAATTTTGATGCAATGCTTGAGGAGAATTGAAGACATTTTTGGGTAAAATAAATATGGTATGATCCAGCATGAAGACAAATAAGGCATTGTGGCTGAGCGGTTGTATGGCTCAAATTTTTGTTGTAGAATTTCGATTTGTGTAACCAGATGTAACCGAGTTTGACTCCTAATAGTAAAATTTGAGCAAAATTTGAGGGCTGATCCCATTTTCAGACATTTTTAGGGCTCTGGGAGGTCTGATCCATACTTGGGACAAATTTTTGGAAATTTTTGGAGGCCTGATCCCCTGGGGACATTTTTTCCGAAATCGCTCAAATTCTTACCAGACAAAACCACCGGCGCCGGGATCATGCCTTTATAGGCATTTTCAGGGGTCCTGCTATGTATTTAGTAACTTCCGGCGAACAGACTGAGCTGTGGCTTAGCCAAAGCTAAGCGGTTAGCTGGAGAAGCGAACCAAACCTAAACAGCTCCGCTCATGAGCTGAGCTACTGGCAGCACCTGAGCCACGGAAGCTGAGCTAAACTGAGCGGAGCTGAGCGGCGGCAACACTAGTCTTGCGTCCACTTGTCACCACGTCATACACTAACTTTTCGTCTTCTCACAGGACAACGCACTTAGGCAGTCAACTAGCCGACAGTCGAACTCCACGAGCTGGATGGGGTGAAATATGCTCTTACAGCTATATAAACATGACTGGTGTGTTCGCTCCTCCTCTTTCTCCCCTCCCTGCTTATGCTTACGCATCTCTGCAGCACGTATAACTATTAGCATCCGAGACCTATCCTGTAGACCATTCCCCTACTCCATACGTACTACATTCCCTTCCCTTCCCGACCACTAATACAGGGAACGAGCAACTGGGTCCTTCACCACATGCCATCCCAGTGTCGTTTTCGACGCACGTGCCGTCACCGTTCCATACTTCCCTCGAATCATCTGCTCTTTCACAGAGTGTCTCCTGTTCCTTCCCCAACGCCTTTCCCGCTCCTTACGCCTAGCATAAGGCACACGAAAACTAGAATGAGGAGCGAACTGTGGTGGGACACCTCGGCGTAGTGAAAGCCAACGCTGTGCATGCGAGTGGCACTGCGGGCTCTCCTGACGCTCGAGTTGGAGTATCAGGGCGATGACTCAAGCGAAGAAGCGAGGCGATGGCGGTTCTCTGCAATGGCTACTGCGTAGATCATGTCGTTCTGAACTTTCTGAACGTCACCTCCGAGGTCAACGGCATGTTTCGTCATTCCAAGCACATTTTCCGACCTTTTTATGATACGCTCCTCTCAGCTCATCCTCCTTCCTCTCGCAACCGCTCAAGGAGACCGAGGCACGCTAATTCAACGACATGGAGTATCAAGCTGTCTCAAGCCCTTGAGATTTTCATCCGGATATTGAATACTAGCAGATGCGGTCGACGGAGACTTCGAGGGGGTAGAGGAAGATCGCTGAGGTAAGCACTGTCCCCCTTCTCCGTTGTTCACGTTCCATTCTCCGTGTTCATGCACTAACGCTTCTTCTCACAGAACGTCTCTTGGACGTCGCGTGCTCTTACATGGAACAATATGTGAGGATCGAACAGTCAGTGGGCTGGGTGGGCTGGAGAGGACTCTAACGGCTTTGCGGATGTGATAGGTGTGTTTTTCTTCATATCCCTTCTCTTCACTCCGTGCTTACGCCGACTCTTAGTTTGTACCTCACGTACAATCGTTGTCATCCAAGGTCTGTTCTACATCATGTCCAGTGATACCGTAAGCACCACCAACCTCTCTTCTAAAGTGACCACTCAGAAGAGTAAAAACGCACTCAGAGCAGCAGGGTCTCCACTACACCATATGCAAATGCTGATATGTACACCCCTCGCAACGTCTATACCTTCACCTTGGGCGTTCTCAAGCCTTTCAACATTGACGTCTCCTCTCGCTCCCTGTGGCTACGTAGACGTGTAGGCCGAGAAGTGGGGAGAAGTGGGGAGAACGTCTGGTGAACGGACAAGCGCGTTCGGGGGAAGGCTACCGTTATACGTTTGGGTGGTATTGGTGGATTCGATGGCTTGGGATAAGGGTGGGAACGATGTGCGGTTCCTTCCTAGACGACGGATGTGCGCATTCTCTACCCCTTTTCACATACGTACGACGTGATACGCAACGTTTCGCCTATCCAAGCCCTATTCTATCCGTCTGCCACCTTGATGCCCAACGACAGACATTCACCTTGCACCTTCACTCTTGTCCCGACTTCCATACGCTGGTTACAACGCCTACGCCGTCACGTAGAGCGTTCGGGAACCTATACCTGCCTCCTTACTGCTCCGCTTGATACGGTACAACGACAGCTGAGAAGAGGGCTAACGAGAGCATTGCTAATGGGCGTACGCTCCTGTTGGAGAAGGTTTGGTTGTGTTGTATGAAAGTTTTCTGGTTTGTTCGAGGAGGATCGAGGCAGAGTGGAAGGAGAATGAAAGCCTGAGATAGGGTTGCTTACTGGACGACTGGCGTGTTCCGTCTGACAATCGTTCACGAGGTGGATGTCGACGTTGCGCCTGTTCAGCGAAGTGTGCTCATAACCTCTGACGACGATATCATCGACCCTCGTAACACTCCTCCTGTTCTCTACAGCGTCTTCGTTGTCATCTCCTTCAAGAAGAAGAACTGTGTAATGTTTTCGCACGTACTATCTAGAATGACTTCCTTCATGGCCTCCGATTGCTTTTCCTGTAAAGTCCGTACTGGGAACGAGGCTAAAACGGTTATTATCCCCGGTGGCCGTCTTATGCTGATGGAGCCGGACTACGGGGTGCAGGACTCACAGAAACTTGCGTTCATTTGCGATTCCTTCGTTATCTTCTCTATTCCGTTCGCCGCTTCCTATACCCACGAGGAATCCATGTAGAAGAGTGAAAGAAGCGTGTCTAGTAGTGCTCACTATTCTTGATTGGATGCTGGATCCAGCACTGGGATTATGTTCAAGGGGAGATGTCGGATCGATATGTGGTGCATAGGGTCAGCTTCTCAGCACTTTAACGTACATCTGGGAGTGCGCGTTTATGCAGTTATAGCGCCTACACGTCTGCCCGATTTCATCGAAACGAGTCATCAACCAGGTCACCCATAATCGCTTCGTAACGATCTCTCATCCTGCAGCCTTCCTCACTTTAACAACTGTCAGGAGTGGTGTCTATCATCCATGAACACAACCTATCATGCGTGGTTTATGATGAATACGATGGTTCAGTGGATGTCTGTGTAGTTCGGGCTAGGTAACGTCAGTCATTGTACAAAGTATGGCTACAGTAACTAATCTTCGGTCAAGGCACAACTCGACGCATTACGCATGATATATGATACATCTAAAAGAGGGGGTACGATTGATTATTGTTGGGGGTCATTATGCTGTGGAAGTTTGGTATGTTTTGCAACCATCTATTCCGCAAGGTCAAGAACCAATTTGACGTTGAGGTGGCAGAACCGTCACATGTATATTCTCACTGCATTGCGATTGGCTTCGCACCATATGCTCTGGTAGAAAACCGCTTTCCCTTTCGCAGGAGAATTCAAACCTATATTTAGAGACAACACTTGAACTTACAAAGGCGAGCTCTAAAGGCTGATCGAATAAATGCTTAAAGGAATGAATAATCTTATGACCATTCACCAACACAAATCCGTGTATCCCTGCTTCGCGCGTTTTCGGTCTACGTCCCTTGGCGTGGTATGATTGAAGTAGGGGATGGAATACATATGGCATAGCGGTAAAGAATGTATATGTTGGATACTTGAGGGAGGTTGGGCGTGGCTAGGCGTCGAAGTCATACCTCCAAGTCAAAGAGACTCATGGAGCCCCCACAGAGAGCATTTTGGCTGGAGGCACGTATGCGATTTGCTGTGATGATGTTTCCCTTTCTTATCGTTCCTCTCTTAGCCTTAACCGATTCACTTGCTATTGCGTCAACTCAGGTTCACCTCTTTCCTTGGAACGAAGCTCACGGTAGATGCTTATCTTAGACTCATTACTGCCCTTCAAACATCTCTTGAATCTATACCCGTCGCTGTGCTCACGCAAGATGGGTGCACACATTCCTATGTTCTTACCGGCATGCCACATCATGTCGTGTCCGGGCCGTTCTTCCAAGTTTCATCGGCGTTTCGTCAATGTGGGACAGTTATGCATGCAGAGGACTGTTTTACTTTGGAAATAGTGGCGCCGTTCTTCTCTCATTCTGGACTCTGCGCTATACCACTGTAGAGCAGGCAAAGTGCCTGCGATGCGAAACGCGATATCTCGAACATCTGAAGACGTCCCAATTGCGATTACGTAATCACGCATCACGCTGGAATGACGCATCCATACGCGTTCCGTTCGTCTCAACTTATCCTCCTCTCTCCGCTCGCCCTGTCCCGGACTTTCCTCAAAATGTACAACTTCGTGCACCGCTCCGACATTATACCCAGTTCTAGGGATCGTTTCGACTCACCAAGACCTTCCCGCCGCCGCTCGCAGTACAAACCCTGAACTTTGACATCGGAAACTTTACATGGACTCAACACTATTCCTTATAACGGACTCCCTGGATTACATCTCATTCATTCCTTGTGTTTCAGCTATGTTACCTGACTTTATTATTCATTTTAATCCGAGATCGTCGCTCACCAGAGTCCCAGAGTGACCTATTCATTTTAGGATTAGTGGTTTATTCTCTGTATATAAACCACTGTATTTTCTACAGCTTGGCTAATCAACTTTTACACCGTCTCATACTCGAAATCTAAGTCTACAACACCGTCTCTAACGTTTCACCGTTCACTTTCCCAACCTTACGCTCACACCATCGCTCATCCTCTCTAGAACTTCCTGTTGAAGTTCTATCTCTCTTGTTACGTCACAAACCTCTCATCTTATCGTTCTGACTCCCTTCCTTCTCACCTTAGAACACCCCAGTCGGACGGACGTCTCGACGACTCGCATTTTGTCTTTGTTTAGGTACGCCCAACGGACTTAATACCTCTTCACCACTATATAGAGCGTAAAGCCCTCCACTCATTTTGCATTTCGATACTGTTATATGTATGGTCGTTTTTCTATGTGGCTTTTGGCGTTTGGTGAGTTTATCTGGATTCCACACATAGGACACATATAGCGTTGGCCACTCAAAGCTGCCAGCCCCGGAGTCCTGGGCATACTGCCACGCTGCCTCAGGTTTGACAATAGCCCAGTACTAATACTA
Organism: Cyathus striatus; assembly: GCA_025738555.1. Lineage (NCBI taxonomy): Eukaryota > Fungi > Basidiomycota > Agaricomycetes > Agaricales > Nidulariaceae > Cyathus > Cyathus striatus. Next base: position 816,966 of record JAOVFP010000007.1, read on the forward strand.
TACTACTATTATCATTGTTTTTACTGTTGTTTCGAAATATATTTAGCTTTACTGTATTCGTGTTATATTCAACGCCGGTACTACATACTTGTCTTTTCACCGGAAATAATGTTATTACCAAGTATTCAAACCAGTACAGTACGACGTAATGCAACATAAAACCGCGCTACATCGAAATCGACCTTATGAGTACAGGATACCTGACCCATCCGTCATCCAGGGAAAACCCTTACACCTCCCCCACCCTCGACTCAAATCTCTATCTCCATTCCACCTAAACAAAGGTACAACTCTCGAATTCATTGCAGCGAGATTCCTCTTTCGACGATAGCATCATAACAACGATTCTGTAACTTCAACGTCCCGTTAATCGTCAACGTAACACAAAAGCAAGAGTTGAACGTACCACCCAGCCGCTGCATGAAGCCTCCTAATGCAAAGCAAACGTACCTTAGCCTGTAGTGCCAAACGTTGTGTAAGTCGAGCGCAGTCAGTCATTTCAACGCCCAAATCTCGGCCTTGAGCATAGGTTAGTTCTTATAACCATACTTCAGGGAGTGAAGAACCTTACCTGCCTGCCCGATCTAACCATGTTTCCTTCACCAGTAAGAAAGCGTTAGCAATACCAGCCGAAGCATACTCTGGATAGTGCGCTAAAGTAATATAAGCGGCTAGATGGGTGGTGGAAGACTCGTTTGGATTCAGATAAATCGATCACTGGCAGAAGCTTGGGCGTTACGACAACAACATTCCACGCTGGTGTACACTGTAGTGCTCTACTGGGCAATCTATGAAAGGTAGCGCCAGCCGAGCACTACAAAAAACTAGATGAAGTTAGACAGGTACCTTCTTGACCCCGCTCCGTAGTAGGTACTACAGTATTCGGGCAGGAACGAGACCCGTCTGGGGAAGGAAAGGTCCGTGACGCTCTACCACGCATATATATCATATCTAATTGGGCTGCACAGAACGTAAGAGAACCCTCGTAGGCGCAGTAGAGGACGAACGCAGAAGGAATGCCGTCAAAATCCTAAGGACGCTAAGAGATGTCGACAATATCGGCTTCCCACTAGACCAGCCTGAATAAATGCAACGTCAACGTTCACCTCAAGTGTAACGTGCAAAAGAACGTCGACGTGCATAATGGCGCAACGTGGGCCAGGACGCAACCTAGAGCCACCTCACACCATTTCGGTACTCGACCCTTGACCTCTCCACTCCGCCTCTAACGGCACAACGTCAGCATCCGCTATTACAAACATATGTGGTACCAAGTCCACCACCGCCGTCCTCCTTGGTACTCTTCGCAGGTGTTGACGGTCATCGTGGCGTATGCGGTGAGGTAAGCACGGGATGTGAATCTGAACTCGCGAACGTTCTACGTGAAGGCGTGGGCATTGAATATAAGAAAGGAATGGGGGGAACACCCGATACAAGTAAGTGAAACAGTCTGATCGGACTCGAAAGGAAGTTGAAGGCTGCAAACGACGTAGAAGAGCCCACGCTTCAAAGAGCAGGAACAACATTTTCGTTCACGTCGACAGTGCGCGCAGAGAGAGAGTAGAAATGTGCACGTTCGTTATCCAGGAAGGAACGCTCCTTTGGCCCCGCAACCGTCCTCTGCCTTTGTATTAGACTTTAGTATGCGTCGTGAACCGTTCTTGACTTCCGAGTCTCCACCCCCGGGCTCCCTTCTACTCCAACTTGACCAACAAAACCTATAACTCCGGGACGACACAACGACAACCTTCATCATTACGATCGTATGCAAGCTTCCAACGCCCATTTCAGTCCTCGCGGGTCTCTACTTGGCATAGAGTGTGGAGAAGCCTCACTCTGCTGCAACATCAGACCAATCGAGCATCACGAGCGCTACAAAGGGCAATCTCGCTCACCCTTCTGAGCTGGCACCGTGAGGGGAGAAGCGGAGAATGTACGAGAGATGACCCGCCCCGATAAGGACTCATAATTGAAGGTAGACCATCGGATGAGACTCAGGGTGCGTAACAGCGTATCATCTATAAACTCGGTATTCCACGTCGTTCATGTTGAGGTACTCGACTGCCTCCAAGGACAATCTACCCTCCTACTGGTTTCGTTCCCCAGTCCAAAGCCTAACAGCAACGAGCAACGAGAGTACCCGGAGATGAGAACAGAAGCCGTTTTGGAGATGTAGTCCGCAATAATGAGGCCTCTTCATAAACACAAAAACTTGGAAGTAGTGAAGGCGCTCAAGACGACGGTCTAAAGAACGAAATGAGCGTCGCGAGGTTCGATGACACCAGCTCCAGCAGCCACCAGTTTACCACACTGAACATGAGCAACGTTGACGTAGCCTTGTCAGCCGTCTTCGACTTTTGAGCCTGCTTCCCCCCTCCGGTCTAACTTTGTTAACAATACCGATGAGCCCATCACGACAGTGTCTGCCTTCGTCATTACGATCCTAGATCCTACGCGCGCCTCCAATACCCCTCCCAGTCCTCGCAGATCTCTTCGTAGTGTAGGAACCGAAGAAGGAACAGGGGCTAGGTCCTGCGCAAGGTAACGCATACCAGTTGCGTAGGGCGCATGCATGGAACAGAGACGATACAGCCAAAAGTACACGTATAGGTGGGGTAAGTACCCTGTCTTCGCATTCATAGTAGTGAGAATGGTAGGGTGGTTGTAGTTGTCGATGTGGCTGTCATTATCATCGTGCCAATGTCCCGAGGAGGGAGGGAGGGAGGGCTACGAGTGCTGAATGACAGAGACGTTGAAGAGCTTCGGTTGAATACTAGCGTGACATTGACGTTCATATCATGAACAACGAGTAGAAAGAACAGAAACACCGCACGTCTGGCGTTCAGGACAGAGCCCAAGAGCATCCCACATCGTCTTCATCCACCGTCGACATTCAGTTGTCTTTCACTCCAGCTTGTGCAACAGAGACGCCACTTTCATCACATGTGCGGCCGTATCCTTCGTCATAACGAGCCTGTATGCACTACTGAGCAGTAAGACCGCTGTCTTTCTCTCACCCTCCTCCGCAGGTTGTAGGGAGAGAAGATGCAACCACGGAAGGGGCTCGGAACGCTTGAAATGAGGAAGCGAGTGCTGCGAAGAACGTTTCGAACGGAGATGGTATCAGTGTTGGAAACGACACTGTGATAGGTGTTAAGGAGCCTGCATCTCTGCATGCCGAGCGGGTTATCGTCTTTGGAATGGCCGATTTGAAAGAGGAGTCCTGGTAGTGCAGCAAAGGGCACAGTTTACGCCTGGGGCGGGTGTAATCATTCGGTTACTGCAAGACAATTGCAATTAGAAGGGGGTAGTAGGAGGGTAGACGGAAGACTGCTAACGCACCAAGACACAGAGAACCAGTTCAACCCATCCCGGTCATCGAGGTCGATTGTGGATTATCCTGTGAGAAGAGCACAGTTAGTGCATGAAGTGCTAATGAGTCGACATGCAGTACAAGTGGATAGCGCGCAATGAACATATGCGTCATGCATCGATAGCGAACGCCGAGGAAGGGAACCTAAGAACAGAGTGGGGAGACGGCGCTTACCTTAGTGATACCCAACGTCTACAGCTCCTTCCTTCTCTCCCTCTTCGAAATCTCCATCGACTACAGCTGCCAGTGTTCAATGACTTTCCGAAAGCGAGATGTCGAGTTGATGTGCATTGTGTGGTCTTCGCAAGTACGGCTCAACGGGTTACAATTGTAGCTTGTGATAGTAATCGAGTCTTTCCATTGGTGAGATAGAAATGGAATGGAAAAACAGCACGAGACAACGCACTGGAGGTTGTTGATCGTTATGGTTGGCGTGGTGAGAGGCTGGAGGTGGTTGAATTGAACAACGTCGGATGGTTCTCAGCGTAAGATTCACACGCATCATGTGACGATTATCTTATCTTATCAACTTCCAGTAAATAGGCTAAGACAAGCGCTGAAGCACGGCACGTCTAACAATCGGATCTGGACTTCTACCACCAACCAACAACAACCAACACTGCTTCGACCTCTGACATTCTTTTCACTTCTCGTCCCCCCACACTTCTCAATTATGTATATCTCAAATTAACGCCATCTTCATTCTCAACTACCGCCAAGAACCATCACAAACTTTCCTTTTCAACCTCTTGCTTCGGACATGCTCCCTTTCCCACCTGCAAGCCCGTAATGGAGAACACGGACCTTTCACTGTGGATACAACATCAGAACATGTACCAGTTGCACTCCCTCCTGGATGATAATGGAGAGAAGGGTGTAGTAAACTACGGCCGTCGGGAGGAAACCAATAATACACTTGCTACCAGGCGTCTTCCGCACATCCCATCCTATCGACAACTACGCTGTCTTACCCTCCTATTCAATATCGGCTTTTCCTCGCGCTGCGTGGCATGATGTCCATTACTGGCGCTGGGATACGACGGATACATATCTGTGGGTTAGCTCGCCATTGGATAGCTCGCTAATGTGTATGTCATCCTCTCCTAAAATACAAGTACGGTAACTAACACGTCGTTAATCCAACAGACCATCCGCTCAAAACCTCACCTAGGTGTCGCCACGGCGTCAACAGTTCATTACATGTGCTCACCTAGCTTGTCGACATCGAACCTGTCCCCTGCGCACGATCCTCTCGTGATTCTGGACGTCGTCTGGTTCAAGACGCTCCATGTTGGTTGACGGACCGAGGACCATCATACACACGCGACGATCTGCATCTACTGCGAAGCCGCTATGGGGAATTGGATCATCGCACATACACAGACGTACACTCACCCAACTTTCGCTTGCGCACAATACGAAATGGAGGTTGCCTGGCCAGTGTCGGGATCTGCTTTTGCACTAGGGAATATGGTAAGCACGGTTGATCATCACCTAATGCGCAATGAATAACTAACATGACGTTGACCTGGCAGAGCCTTACAGCCTCCTCCTACTCTGCTATCACCTTATTCCACCTCCTCGCCGACGGTTCTTGCTCAAGTACCCCATATTCGCCCACCTCCAACATTCTACTGCTCTATTTCAAGTCGGCTCTCGCTGTCCGTCGTCCTCTATTCATGAAGAAGGCATCCCCGTGCTTGATTTAGGAAAGATACGTTGGCTCGATAGGTGTACTAGGTTAGTTCGGCGGAGGTGAATCTATGCGAAGAGGCATAGGAAGTAAGTGAATGCAAGAACGCTATAAAAAACTGAAAGACGCCAAAAGCCTAGAGGTTTCGACAACATCGAGCTTGGTCAGGCGCAACGTCGACGTCAACCTTATGTGTAACGTGCAAAAGAACATACTTATCGATGTACATAACGTCACAAACGTCGGACAGAACCCATAACTACTTCAAACTATCTCGGCACTCGGCACTTGACTCTTGAACCCTCTTCCGCTCCGCTTCGAACGGCACAACGTCAACCTCTGCTATTACAATCCTACGTGGCACCACCACTGCTCTCCTTGATACTCTTCGCAGATATCGACGGCCACCGTAGCGCATAGGGTGAGGTAAGCGCGGGATATGGGCCTGAACTCGCGAATGCCATACGTGAAGCGTCGTACGGTCGTATATAAGAGAGGCGGTATAGGAGTGAGGGGAAACGCCCAACACAGGTACAGTGAAACAGCCTGCTGCTTCATAAGGGATCATTGTGTTCTTCGGAGGAGAATTCGTAAGAGAGTCAGTGGTTGCAAGCGACGTCGAAGAGCTTCCGCTTGAGCAGACGCAACGTTGCCGTTCACTAGAGAGTACGTTCAGAGAGTAGAAGAGTGCACGTCTGTCGTCTAGGAAGGAACCCTCCCTCGTTCTCATTCCCGTCCCCGTCCTCTGCCTTTGTATTTTCCAGTCCAGTTCGAAAACCAGAGTTGGCACTCGCACGCACGATAACGGCTTTCAGCACGAATGTCCGCCTGTCATTCGACCCCTCTACTAAGTTTCCTTCGACAGTGTTATCGTAGGCGTAGAGAGCGAAAGCAGTTCCATAGTGGTGAATCGTGATCGAAGATGCCTCACACGAAAGAATGAACAATAGACATTGCGAGGGGCGTGAACCTTGAGGAACGAAGATGTACGACACTGAAGTGCTACGTGAAAAAGTGCAACCGGTCCATGCCGAGCGGTCATGCTATTCTGAATGGCCGGTTGGGAAGGATGGTCGTAGTGCGCAAGGTATAGTGAGGGATGGTGCGGTTCGAATATCAAACAGACGTGATTAAACGCATACTATGAGGCAATGCAAGGAAGAGCTCAGGGAACACGGAAAGCGGAGGAAAGAGACAATGCCTACCTCAGAGGTACCCAACATCTACTACTCCTCCCTCCTCTACACCACCTCAGTATCTAACATCTCCAGTCGGCCAGGGTCAACACACGACAAACGAACTCCAGCCTCCAGGACCTAAAGCGATTTGGTGTTACATGTTGTCAGATTCATGTGTTTTGTGATCTTTTCGGGCTGCAAGAGTACTCGGAGACAATAACGGAAGCCGTTTTGGAGGGAGTAGATGCAATCCGCAACCATTAGGCCTCTTCATAAGCCCAGGAAGAGGTGAAGGCGATCAAGACGACACAGAACGGAAGGAGCGTTACGAGAATTGATGATATCAGCTTCGGCGACCATGAGCCCACTTTGCTGAATAGGCGCAACATCGACATACGCAAGAAGTGAAAGCGATCGAGACGATGTAGAACGGAAGGAGCGCCACGAGGGTCGATGATATCAGCTTCAGCGACCATGAGCCCACTTCACTGAATAGACCCAACGTCGACGTACGCCTCGTGAACCGTCCTGGACTTCGAGCCTCCACCCCTTCTACTTCAACTTGATCAACAAACCCGACAATTCCCGCACGGAACAACAACCACAACCCGTATCGCAATCCTACGCACGCCAACGCCAACCTCAGTCCTCGCGGGCCTCAATGCCCATCGTAGCGTATGGAGCGGAGAAGGAATGGAAGCCGAGTCTTGCGCTGCGTAGGAGTTGCAAGAGGTGTATAGAATCATAGAATGGAGACGGTACGGGTGTCGGATGAAACACGTGCGGTGGAGGTAACGATTCTGCCTTCGTACTCTTAGTGACAAGAGTCGTGGGGTGGTTGTATTTGTCGATGTAGTTGTCGTTATCGTTGTGTGTAAGGCACCGAGCACCGAAGAGGATGTATGAACTACAAGGGCTGGATGATCAAGACGTCTCTGGTTGAATAGGCATGGTGATGCCGTTCACCTGGTGCGTACGTGCGAAGGAGCAGTGAGCTCCAAGCCCACCCTACATCATGTTGTCTTCTTCAGCCCTCACTGTCGACCCTTAATCTTCCTTTTGCTCCAACTTGAACTAGAAAGGTGACACTTCCACCACATGCACAATGATAACATGCTGCCCTTGTCATAACACCAGATCTTGTCCCTACTAACACTCTTTCGCACGTCATGTTGTACGTGTAGAGAGAGGGGACGATACAGCAGAAGGGGCTGAGGATGTTTAAGGTGAAGGCGCGAGTGTTGCGAGGAACGATTTGAACGGAAATAGTATCGGTTTTAGAAGCGGTGCTAGGATCGTATGTGTTGAAGAGCTAGCCCCTCCAACCTGCGGGGTTATCATCTTCGGAATGGCTGGTTTAGAAGGGGAGTTGTGGTACAGCAGAGGGCACAGTTTAGGTCTGAGACGAGTGTAATAGCTTGATTACTGTAAGGCAATTGCAGTTAGAGGAGAGGAGTAAAAGAGTAGAATGGAGACCGACGGACCAGACCTCATCTAGTAGGACCATTTCAGCCCACCCCGGTCACCGAGTTTGACTGTGGCTGATTGGACTGAGTAAGAGAATATACTGTCATTGATCAACACTTCGCTAAACCCCATTGAGTCGCTATTTCTTGAATATCGCCGCAGCAACACTTCTACAATCCATAAAAATTTACAGGTATATTGTTTGTACATATTAGAACGTGTGTTCAAAGTTTCAAGACAAAAGAACAGGTAGTTCTGGAGTCCCTTCAAAAGTAGGAAATTTGACGCATTGTCACACTTGCTGCCATGCCGTTTCGATAGCAATCAAGGAGTTTTCCGGAAGGAGCTGGCGCAAATGTCAAGCAAATGTCTCACATTGTGCATAAGGTAGGGCTCAGATAAATCCAGCACCCCCTTACATAAGCAGTTGCCTTTACCAACATTGATGGCTATCTGTTCAACCACAATTCACTCTAATGCATTTATTTCCTCTGGGATGTGTTTATGATGATTGAATCTCTAAATCCCAGAAAGAAAAAATTAAATAAAGTTTATTTTGGGGGACCAGATAGGCAAAGAATTTTTATTGTAGAAAATGCATATTTATTACATTTCTGTGTGAATGATAGCATTTTATAGGGTAGGTACGAAAAGCGACACCATACACTGTGTAATATTGCATTTGTAGTTACAAAAAGTGCCAGATGAATAAATAGCCACTTCCCACACGAAAAATAAATGTGTTTCTTTAACTGAGTAATCCTGAGTTAATATATTATAATTTTTCAAAATACAGTAGCGGTATGGGCATAAGTAAAGTATGTATCAAAGTATATGTAACAGTAGATTGCTTAGTGGTAAGTTGTGTTTGTACAACTTCAACTTAATTTGAAGGTTCTTAGTTCAAACCTTTCTCTATGTAATTTTTTTTTACTTATATGTATGTGACATGCATGAAGGATGAAGGAATGAGTTAAAAGCCAGCACACAACAAGCAACAATCACATATACAGTGATGCACAAGAAGGACAAAGGAAGAAGTTAAAAGCCAGCACACAGCGAGCAACAATTGTGTATACAGTGACACACAAGAAGAACGAAGGAATGAGTTAAAAGCCAGCATGCAACGAGCAACAATCACATATACAGTGATGTGCATGAATGCCAAAATCTCAAAACAACCAAACCAGTGAATTTTTCAAAGAAACAGACATGAACCACTATCAGATACATATACCAATATATATCCTGTTGTAGAGTTGTAGAGTAGTTAACATGGCTGGTTTGAGCTTACACAACTTATGAATTATGCAATCCAGGAAGAGAATTGTCCCTTTGAAGCCTGAGATCTTCATACTGCACCCCCACAGGATAAGTGTGAACTCATGAACTGCATGCACATTTCTAGTAACATACCAAACTGCTCAGACACCCAAAGAAGTTCAAATAAGCTTCAGTCAAACTAACATCACCCCAACTCACATGCATTCTCTGGACAGGCAGTGTGGACTTTCAAAATGAACATACACACCTTCATTAACAACTTCAAACAGCTCACCCTCTACATACCATCAGGCATCCAACACCATAACCAAAGCTTATACAGAGGCTATGGCATGGTGCCTGACGAGACATGGCACAATGTCCACTCCAGAGTCCACAGCCAATAACTGCACCCTTCTCCCGCCTGGTCGAAAACCAAGATGATTCCAACAAATAAAATTGTATTATAATGATAAAGTATTAGAATACATTATCAGACAGGCTTCCATAGCACTCGAGAAAACCATTCAAGATGGATTCTGATAGTGCTTGATCCTGTTCAGGGACAAACTCATATTCACAATATGAATGAACATTCGCCACATGAGATGCACTAGATATTCCCACATAGGAAACTGTGCGATAAGGTGACAGTATTACAGGTGTTTCTGGGTGAGATCGCCTAGGTGTTTCTGCATGAGGCATAGCTAGAGTATATTATTGTTAGTGTTATGTGTTGCATTACAAGTAGGGTTAGGCACAAACTCACCAGTGGGAGAGTGGTAAGGGGCTGCTGTGGTGCAAGCTTCTTTGCAGTGAGACTTGGGAGTATCAACCCTACCAGTTGAATTCCCATGATTCGTCCCCTTCTTGGTTTTAAGGGTGACCTCTATCCCTTTCTGGCATAGCAGCAACTCCCTTCATAGACATTTTTCATTCTCAATCTGATTGCAAAGCTTTTCAACTTTGGTTTGATTTTTAATTTTTGTGGTAGCAGCTGAAGAACACTGGAGATTTGTACTCATACGATGCTGAAGACTATTGTTGTGGTTGGTTAATATGCCACTTTGTAGAGAACACTTGACCTGAGAAGAAACTTGTTGGTCAATTTTACGAGCTCTATTTGAATTCCATCAATGAATGTAAGGTTAACAATAATTAATACTTGTGTACAATTCAATCACCTCTCTTAAAGGGAGATCTGTCCCTGTTTGTCTATTAGTCCAACTGTGCTGGCCCTTGCCTGTATTGGTTGTCAATGCACATATATCCCAGTCCTCAGGATGCATTCGTGAAAGGCTCTTAACAACTGAAGGAAGAATTCACTTATTGTTAGGTTTGTGCGACCACCAAGCTATTCATACAGTCAGAATACAGTCAATTAAAGTAAACAAAATACATACCTTTGATCTTTTCAATGCCAAGGCTATCAATGAACTTCGTAAATGCATCAACTTCATTTGATTTAATATATGGGAACTTGGTGAGGTGCTGATAGACTTCTGGGGATACCAATCCCTTGAAGTCAAGAATTGCACTAAACAAGACATATCAATAACTAAGTAACCAAAAACCAAAACTCTAATACACACCATTGAACATGTGTATGACATGCCCTGAGAACATAAGCAAGGATTTCTACAGAAGTGGTACTATCAGGGATACCACTGTACTCAGAGACATTGGTAGAAATAATGGATTCACCAAATCCAATTGCTTGCACAGTTTCGAGGTCTGCATTCATGCAGAGTAAATTACCTCCTGGAGTTAGCTGCTTGAATTGTAGAGGCATTCCTGTAACTCGAAGGACAGTGTCTTGAAACTCATCAAAAAGACATTTGTAGTATCAGGTATCATGACCATTAGTGTTAGGCCTGCACATGGGTCGATCCGCCACAACCCATCATCCGAATTACGGCTATCCACCGGATATGGGTACGGATCGACAATTATTACGGATTTTGGCACCCATCCGTGCCAATCCATGCTACTGTCGGCTATCAGGAAGCTGGCCACACCCAGAATCTGGTCATGGCTCATTCTCCAGCTTCCACATTAACTACTCATACAATTTATCGATACAGTTGGGTACATTACTATAGTATCTATATATTTTATAAGTATTTAGACTGTTGCTCTCCTGTACATAGAGAAATTCAAGAGATAGTTGACTGCTATAACCAAAATAGGCTAAATCTTAAGATGCAGAATCTCACTTTGGAAAGAAGATAATGCTGTGACATTATGCAGTACATTCAAAGCATACAATCAGGCTATATATATAATTTAAAGCCCTCTGAATTCATTGAATCAGTTTGGAAATCTCATTCTCACTCGTTTCTATTCTATCTCATTGATCTACATGAAAGAGTGCTAGTAAGATACAGTTCCAAGGTATATATTGAACTGTCTGTATCCTTCCTACATGATAAATCTATGCTACAAAATTTATAATGTGGAATATACACAATAAATACATTACAATCTATGCTTTACCTTAACTTTAGCAATTTTCCTTTGCTTAAAAACTGCAGATATGTCTTGAACCTCTAGTTCTCATTGTATTATCCTAATACATCGAATATTAGGATGCTACACACCAAATAGAGCACTGTATAAATTCATTATAGGTAGAAGAAATATATATTAATATTTTAAAAGCATTAGTTGGATATAATATGCGAGCTATTGCTTCAAATATCCAGACCATTGCTAATCTTGGAAGAAAGATGATATTTCGGCTGTAAAATCCGTTCGGCTGCTAAACAAGCCGTGGTAATTATTAATAAGGGGTAGCCAGTTTCCCGGTTTTCCTACTTCCCAAGGTCTCGCGACAAAAATATTCATAACATCTCTCAGAGTGCCTCAAAAAATACGGTTTAAGTCTTATATAATTCCATACGAGGTCTAATATCTAGTACATGTGTTTAATTCTAAGTGTGCAGTTTTTTAGAATGAACAAATTTGAATTTTCCGCTAATGTGGCCAGGTTCCTGAGCTAGTACAGTAAATTTAGATGGGTGCCCCGGATGAGCTAAAAATATCCAAATACCCATGGGAAATCATCCGGACCCATCCGAACTTGGCTAAATTCGGATAATATCCGTGGGTATTCGGATATCAGCCATCCATGCGCAGCCTTAATTAGTGTATACATGGCCAATTGTAAGTGCTCATAAATATTGTTAGTATATGATTTAGATTTAATTAAAGATGACTTGACTTACCACACTGAACAGCATCACAGAATATTACAGTTTCCCATTCATTATAACCATGAACATGTTTGAATGTGTGGTCAACCTCAAAAGACACAGCATCATGAATAAGAGACAAAAGAAATGTGTCAAATGTTAGTATCATAATTTCATCTCCAACATGATGATATGCATGAATATAGCAATCAGTAACTGGCAACTCTCAGCTTTCCTTTAAATACTGTTGGTATATGCCTATCAAAACAATAAAAATATACCAGGTTGATAGCTAGACAGTATTAGACAGCACTTACCATCAATATCAAGTTGTTAGTGACAGACAAGCAAAAATAAAAAATACTTGAAGTCAAACTCAAACATGAAGAAGAAAGAGAAAAGATGAATCTTATTGCAAGTCTGGAATAAACTAGCACAAGAATAGGGAATATCTAACTAAAATGATTGTATTTATAATAAAAGTCCATGAGGGAGTCACATGTAATCTAACCTACACTATAACATGTTTACTGTGCTTCTACTGTGCAAACTCATGTACTACATATGTAACAAGCATGGCTGAACTGTAGACTGTGCCTGTAGTCTTGATGAATAATGCATGTCAATATGCATGGTATCTGGATTGTATGTCAGGTGATATGTGTCAGGTGACTATGATAAGATAAGATAATACTGATTAGATAAGATAAGGTGTGAAATCCTAACACAAGTCCCCCAGGTGACTTCTTCATCTTTGCATTCCTGATCATATCTTTCTTTTGACAGTTATCCATAAGTGCTGTGTCATGAAGGGCTGGGGTTTCTCCTTGCAAAATTAATGTCGTAGTTGGTGCTAAGGTAGGGCTCAGATAGACCCAGCACCCTTATGTAATCATATTACATAAGCGCCAAGACCGGCCAAATCTGAGGCTGAAAAAATTTCTGAAAATATAATGTCAAAAAAATTGAAAATGTTACTCAGGGAAGTAAAAGTTACCTTCAAGTTCCCCATACAAAGCATTTAGAAGTAGTTTATAACACTTGTGGTACATCTAGCCAACCGAGCTGCTCTCACCAAGAGTGGAAGGAGTATCTCCTGCTCTCCAAGGTCATGTATAAGTGTGACATTGTGTGACATTGTGTGACATGTCACAATATGTCACGGAGTGTGACGGCCAAATCTGAGAACTCAAAAATATAAAATGCTATCATTCGCACAGAAATGTAATAAATATGCATTTTCTACAATAATTTTTTTTTGCCTATCTGGTCCCCCAAAATAAACTTTATTTAATTTTTTCTTTCTGGGATTTAGAGATTCAATCATCATAAACACATCCCAGAGGAAATAAATGCATTAGAGTGAATTGTGGTTGAGCAGATAGCTGTCAATGTTGGTGAAGGCAACTGCTTATGTAAAGGGGTGCTAGATTTATCTGAGCCCTACCTTACCAAGTATTAGTAACATGTAAACTAAGTAATAAAGAAATAACTTGCCATTTTCGATTGATTGGACCATTGCTCCCCAAGGTCCATGTGCTTTTATTAACTGGTTATAAATATCCTTGCTCTCATGTGAAAGCTTTGAGTAAATTGGCAATGGATGATTGTGAGGTGTGCTTTTGTGTACAACAACAACCTTATGAATTGTATCACTGACAGGGACATAAATCAGTTGATATGATTTGCATGGATGATGCTTCATTTCACTGCAAATGGCAACTCCATTAACAATGTGAGAAATTGCTGTTAGGACATGTAAATTAACTTGACTATAATGAGTAAAAAGTGTCAAACTTACAGCAGTGCTTTAGTCGTCCCCCAATTGATGATGAAATAATTGTTGAACAAGGCTTTGTGTCATAGGTAATTGATGTCTGAGTGTCTAATGTTGTAACACTTGTTGTTGAAATGCTTCCATTGAGAAAGAGTGATGAGAGAACATCTTCATTAATGTATGGTGGAATGGATTTGGCAGTGTGGTGGCAATCTTGCAGAGTCCATTCACTGCAGCTTATAAAGTAATTATTTTCTTCTTGTGCCTGTATAAATTATAAATGAGACAGGAGCTAGGATAGAAACCATGACACATACCTCTCTTAAAGGCTTCATGACTGGTTTCCCATTACACTGTACTTTACCTTCATGTGTGACTCAAGTACATTGCCAGGATGACTTTATAACATTAAACCATCTATTTAAACATTAGCAGACATCATAATATTTAGAGAGTAGCCAACGTACATGACTGTTTTTTCAATTGTAGATCTTGCTTCATCTCTGTATGTTTGAATTTGAGCATTGATTAGTGGCTTGTTTGCATCTGGGTCTAGTTCATATCAAGTAACATTGAGAAGCCTAGGGTCAACCTGTTCGCATGCCCAAATACCCTGACAGCTTAAGTGAACTCTGTGACATTCAACAGTATCAAACCCTAGGACATTTCGTATTTTTGTATGTGTATCTCCCCTCCCATTGGGTCCATAAAATGAATCCCTGTCCTATGAATGTAACATAAAGTTATCTAAGTCAGATTTATAACAGAAAGTAATACTACATACCTTTCATTGAATTAATACATCCATTGGGATTGGTTTTCCATTGTCATCCTTTAGATTGTACTTCTCATTGCTAAGTCCAGCACATAAGCAATTGTATTGTGAGGAATTGGCCAGGCAGTGGGAATGCCCTTCACATACTGGACAGCATCAACTTCAAGGACTTTAGAGAGTGAAACTCTCCCTTCTCTAAAGCCAGTAGTCTTGACATCTTTGTCAAGCCAAGTTGTAGGGGCAATAGAACTCAAAGGATTGACATCCATTGGCTCATCAACTTCAACTAATATAATGTTTGAGTCAGTATTCATTTGATTAATAGAAACTCACTATCTTCCTCTGAGTCTGTATCCTGTATTTCAATAACTTCACATCCATCCTTCTGAATAACACATGTTTTAACATTTACTGGCCT
Source organism: Cyathus striatus (assembly GCA_025738555.1). Taxonomy (NCBI): domain Eukaryota; kingdom Fungi; phylum Basidiomycota; class Agaricomycetes; order Agaricales; family Nidulariaceae; genus Cyathus; species Cyathus striatus. The sequence continues at coordinate 832,104 of JAOVFP010000007.1, forward strand.
AGGGGGATGAGAAGGGGAACCACAGAGGTCAATGGTGCCAGGCCTAGGAGAGCGAAGAGAGGAACCACAAAGATCTATGATAGTATCCTCGATCTTGACTTGACATGTGAAAGGCTCCTCCTGCTTCACACATATGCATGAAGCTGCATCAGGCACAGTTGATAGGATGCCACCATCATCATGTTGTCTGATGAATTCCTGAAGGTGAGGTACATCCACCCAATCATTTGAGAGAAAGACATCTGGGTGGTTCACCACAAATTCTTTTGATAACACCTAAGAGATGTCATTATATGAGCTTGGTCTTGAAAATACAGCTCAGAACACTTACTTGGTCATGAAATTCACATATAATGTCCTCAGAAACAGAGGCCAGAAATATGCTGTCATGTGCAGAATGTGTTCCTGATGACATAGTTTAAAGCAGATTGATGATGAAAGTGGGGAAGTGTGGGGAGACATCATCATATGTTGTGCTCAAAATTTTCAAATATTGTTTCTCATTATTTATTATTCCTTATTATTAATCAACAAAATTTTTATTAAAGTATTTTTTAAGTACTGTGGGAAAGCAACATGGTGTATGCAATACATTGGAATTACATGGTGTATGGTGTTGCTTTTCATCCATCCTGCATTTTATATTTTGAGTTCTCAGATTTGGCCATCACACTCTGTGACATATTGTGAAATGTCACTAAAATATCACACAATGTCACACTTATATGTAGGGACTAACACAGGTTAGTGAATTTGAGCTCTTTACACTGAGCCATGTGTTCCATACGGAATCCATACGGATCCGCACAGATTATGAAGATTCCATATGGAATCCGTGCAAATTCTGTAATTAGTAAATTGGCTGGGACTTCACTTTAAATTTGTAATTATTCTGCATGGATTCCTTACGGAATCTGTATGGATTGGTAAATTCCATAACAAAGACTTACACGGAATCCGTATGGACCTCTTATCTTATCTGTAATTATCATATGTATTTAGTAAAATAACATACCATAGCGTGAATTGAACCCCTAGCCTCCAATTGCTTTGTCAGCAAACATATGGCACGCTAAACCAGCTGAGCCAACACAGCCTTTAGACATAACCGCTGACTATGTCACATGTCATCGCTGTCACTGGCCGTCGGTGACTGGTGACTGGTGCCGGTGACGTGTCACCACTGTGCTTCTCACCGTTGTCACTCTCCACCCCCACCGTTGTCACTCTCCACCCCCACCGTTGTCACTCCTCACCCCTACTTGGGTCTCTCGTCCTTCGCCACCTTGCTCGACAACAACACCCACATTTCGTTGCCTCCCCTTGTCCCTCGCCACCTCGCTCGACGGCAATGTCGCCACGTCAACGCCCGCGCTTCGCTGCCCCCCCTTGTCCCTTGCTGCCTCGCCTCGCAAACGACAAGTGCGCGGCTTCTCTCCTCCCCTTGCACCTCATCTGGCAAATGACGAGGTGCCATTCGTCCTCCTCCCCCTGCACCTCGTCTCGCAAGTGACAAGGTGGTGCTCGTCTTCCCCCCCCTGCACCTCGTCTCGCAAGTGACAAGGTGGTGCTCGTCTTCCCCCCCCTTGCACCTCGTCTGGCAAACTACGAGGTGCTGCTTGTCCTCCTCCCCCTGCACCTTGTCTCGCAAGTGACAAGGTGCCGCTCGTCTTCCCCCTCCTTGCACCTTGTCTGGCAAACGACGAGGTGCCGCTCGTCCTCCTCCCCCTGCACCTCATCTGGCAAACGACAAGGTGCTGCTCGTCCTCCCCCCCTTGCACCTTGTCTCGCAAGTGACGAGGTGCTGCTCGTCCTCCTCCCCCTGCACCTTGTCTCGCAAGTGACGAGGTGCTGTTCGTCCTTTCCCCCTGCACCTTGTCTCGCAAGTGACGAGGTGTTTCGTCTCCTCCCCACCCCCTGCACCTTGTCTGGCAAACGACGAGGTGCTGCCATTCCGCCTTCCCCCTGCACCTTGTCTCGCAAGTGATGAGGTGTTTCATCTCCTCCCCACCCCCTGCACCTTGTCTGGCAAACGATGAGGTGCCATTCTGCCTTCCCCCCTGCACCTTGTCTTGCAAGTGACGAGGTGTTCCGTCTCCTCCCCCCCTGCACCTCGTCTTGCAAATGACAAGGTGCTGTTCTCTCCTCTCCCCCTACATCCTTGTCTCGCAAGCGACGAGGAAGAGCGAAGGAAGGGAAGGGGAAAAGCGAGGGGAGGGGAGAGCGAGGGGAGGGGATGAGAGAGGATGTGTGAGCGACGGGAGAGGAGGGGGAGGAGGGGTGAGCAACGGGAGGGGGGGGAAGGGGATCGGGGGAAGAGGAGGGGAGAGGATAGCGAAGGGAGAGGATAGCGAAGGGAGAGGATAGTGAAGGGAGAGGATAGCGAAGGGAAGGGGAGGGGAGGGGAGGGGGCGTGGCAATGGTGTCGCCATCTTGCTGCCATAGCGAAGGATGGAGAGGGATAGCGAAGGATGGGGAGGGATAACGAGGGATGGGGAGGGACAGCGAGGGATGGGGACAGCGAGGGGAGGGAAGGGGATGGTGATGGATCCCATCGTTGCCCCCTTCGACGTCCTCCCCCTTGATGCGCGCTACTGCCTGCGTATGCATGTTGTTGCACCCGTTTGCCCCCCCCCCTCTACCCATTGTTGCCTGCCGTTCAGTATATTGTAGACTAGTGTACTTAGATAGAAATATGTACCATATAGATAGAAAGACAATACATATAGTTACGATATTCATTCAGAGAAGTGCTACAGTGAGATTCCAGATACAAAGACAATACATAAAATTATGATATTCATTCTGATGTGTTACAGTGAGATTCCTGTTGTTGACAACAGACTTCCCTGAGAGCTCATTTATATTTATGTATGATCACTTGCTATCGAAGTTTGTATGTGTAGGCGATTTCACATGAAATCGCCTACATCTTATTTTTGGGCTCATCAATGTTGTGATCGCTTACATTTTTCTCTCACACTTCATTTGCTTAATCAATCAACATTGTCATCGCTCATGCCATTCCCTTATACTATTTATAGATTAGCTGTCAAATCATGATGTCACGTACACAAGAATAAAAATAAATGGTGTGAACATTCTGTTGCCTTTAGATCTTCACATGCCTCATCCCTCTTTCTCTCCCTTACCACTATCATCACCACTCATCCACCCACATCCACTCACATCAGAACATATCAGAGCTCACTTCAACATACCATGCCCCCTCGCAGATCTACTAGGAAAAAATCTACCAGTGTTAATGCCACTACAATCAGTGGCAATACTGACAATTCACCAGAACCTTCAAATGCTCGCAAGCATGCTGTCTCCTCCACTGAAGCTACTACTCAGCCTGCTAAAAAGAAGGGTAAAAAGGACAGTACTGTAGATGAAGAATCTGAGGGGAACAGTGCTAAGAAGAGGAAGGGAAAGAAGGGAAGAGGACGGTATGTAATAATTCACTTATAAAATCACATTTTAATCATTTATATTTCTTTTTCAGTAAATCTGCAACACAACGCATTACTGAAGATGCTAGAGCTGGCTCACCATTTAAGTTAACAAGAGCAGAACAAAATATTGTGGATGATGGCACCTCTGTTGCCCCTCCTAAGCAGATCCACAATGCGGCTGTTAGTTTGCTTCCTGCTAGTGAGACTCAAGTTGCTACTAGTGGTCATATCCATTGCTCTGAGGTACTTGAAAATGAAAGCACAGAAAGTGAGATCATAAATGAAGATACTAGTGCTGGTGAAAATGCTAGTAATAACTCCTCTGATAGAAGTGGCAGTGAGTTTGAAGAAGTTAGCTCTAAGCACAACAAGAGCAATAAAGATACTGGTAACCAGACCAGCAAGGGTACTCACAACAAAGACAGTGAGGATACTGGTAACCAGACCAGCAAGGATGCTCACAACAAGAGCAGTGAGAATACTGGTAATCAGACCAGTAAGGATAATCACAATGAGAGCAGTGAGAATACTGGTAGTCAGACCAGTAAGGATAATCACAATGAGAGCAGTGAGAATACTGGTAGTCAGACCAGTAAGGATAATCACAATGAGAGCAGTGAGAATACTGGTAGTCAGACTAGTAAGGATACTCATAAGGATATGTCCAACATTGAAAGTCTAAGTGAGCATGAGAATGCAGATGACCATATAACTGATGTTCACATGGCATCTCCACCAAAGACACAGACTTACAATCTACAAGGATCTTCTCATGTGACTGGTAAGTATCTAATTTCTCTAATATATGATAACAAATAACAAGCTATTTAGGTGGATTTATGCGCCATCATGCACAGGGTAATGTTTATAACAGTGCTGACTTTCTGGAAATTGAGAAGCAGTCAACCTATCTAGAACATGTCAAAGGAATCGTATACCTTTACATTTCAAAGCTAGATCCAACAAATCTGAAGGTTATAAACATGAACTCAATGACTTTCATTAAGATTCCTGTTTCAGTAAATTCAATGGAACCTGTTATGAAAGGACTGGCAAAGAAATATGAACCTATTGCTGATTCTAATCAGTGGTTTTATGTTGTTGATAGTGACAGCCCACATTGGCATCTTTTGGGTAACTTTGAATGTGCTATTGAGGAAAATGAGGAATTTACATGGATTCAGCAAGGAAATTATGTTTTACATGTATTATGTGTAAGTGATATTTTTATGTATTTTTACAGCTCCAAACTCAACTATACAAATAGTCTTCTTTTCGTCCTTCAGGTCAAGAGTCCACACCAATTACATTTCAGTCTCGCTCTGCATCTCTTTCCACTTGCAATTGATCTGTATCAATGGCTCCATCTGCTGTAACAGAAGCTGCTGCTGAGTCTCAAGTCATTGCTGCCCGTCTTGGTGTCCGTGCAGATGAACTTAGCTGCACATTTGAGGATGGAATTAGAGGCCAATATAAGAAGTACATGCTGGCTCTTAAGTATCTGGATATATATAACTCAATGGCAAGGAACAACCAATGGCAAGGGAAACCACCAAGAAAGAAGGAAATCATTGACATTTTCCTGTCCTATTCATACTTTCAGTCTAATCACTCAAAGCTTTTTACAAAGCTATCAGATTATCCTCTTTTAAGCAAATGGATGGAGGGAAATGATGATGCTCCATCTGACCTGGAAGCATGGGGATATGAGAAGTCCCAAAAATATACATTTGAGGACCTTAAGACATTTTATGAGAATGGAGGGACACTTGATCCTGACAGAGCAGTAAGAAAGAAAGTGAAGGGAAAGGGAAAGGGAAAGGGAAAAGTTAAAAGCAAACAGGAGGAGTCAGATGATGAGGAGTCAGATGATGATGATGGTGATGATGATGATGAGAATGAGGATGATGATGATGATGAGGAGGAGGAGGAGGAAATGGAAAAGAATAAGAATAAGAATAATAAGAGAAAGGACAAGCAAATGGAGAAAGGGAAGGGTAAAGGGAAGGGTAAAGGTAAAGGAAAGGATAAGGAAGTTAAGAAGGCTTCTAAGAAGAAAGCTAAAGAGTAAGCTGATTTTATTTTGAATGAATTTTTTTTTCATTTTTAAAATGTAGTATAAAATTTGAGATCTTTGTATTCTGTCACATATGCCAAATTCTTATGCATCTATTCCTGCAAAAAAAATGTGTCTTGTATAGTTTTGTAACTGGATGTTCCACTCTAATGGAATTTGTTCATATTTTTACAACACTTTGGAGATCTAAAGATTGGATGAATTTTAAGAACCCAACTATAAATTTGCACATATGGATTATTTTAATAATGTTGCCAGGAGTATCAGCAAACATGCAGCCCTTTCCTGATATATCATTTAAAACTTTTAGCAAATTTATCAATAATAATTATAGTTCAGAAATCTCCTTATCAACAGCCTTAGTAATACTATTTACAGTTACACACAACTGTGACTTATTAAGTCTTCATGCATGGCAACACAATCCTAGATATCCTCAGGAGAATAATGTACAAATGACTGCTTGGATGCTTACCTTATCTCGAGCTTTACAAGAACAACTTGGGGAGAGATGTAACAAATTGTTTAAAGGTGAACCTGGTGACCAAGCAGATACTACTTTGGCACTGAGCTTGGATAAATTAATGAAGACTCTAAAGCTTAATCCATGTGAATCATCTGGCAAATTTAAAGGAAACTTAAAGTCAGTATCTCATAAAGAGATTTCACCATCATTTGTTATTTGTCCTGTAACTGCTGTATGTCAAACAAATACATGCCCCCCATTAGCATTGCACTTATCAACAAGTATAAGAGATATTCCTTGAGTTACTTTAATTCAGGGTACTGAAACAATAAAAAATGTTCAAGTACTTACAGGAATCTGCAATAAATGTAAAACACAATACTCAGCTGATAGAGAGAAAGTTTCAATTCCTAATAAAAAAGTACTTGAGTTTACCTCAATTCTGCAAAGTATGTTAAAGTGGGACAGTCACTGTGGGTGGACAGAATATTTTCAAATGCAGCTGTCAATGCAATCTATAGCTTTCATGCATCAGCTGCTGCTTACACTCAATTTTGGAATAATAGCTTTTCTGATGAACAAAGCATCACCCACAGACATATTTGGCAGGCATTCATTCAAGAAACTGTTAGAGCCTTAGCTGCTGTGCAAGGCATAAATTTGGAAGTTGAAGATGGACTTTCAATTGATAATCTTACACATGAAGCTTATTCTTTACTTGGTGATAATGGAATCATTCGATCTGCTGATAAGCACACTTGTGCTGAGTGTACACATGTCTACCAAGACAGATCTAATGTAACATCAGAAGTTGACTCTGCTGGTGTAGTAGGAATTGATGAAAACAGATCAGTTCCTGATCTTGTACAATCAGAAAGTACCCAGGAAGATATGAATTCTGTAAATGTACAAGCAGCAGTAGCAGATATGGAAAATAATGATTCTACAATAAATGAGAATGAGTATGCACCTGTAAAAATGGTGGTACTGAATGGTATTATAATGGGCCCAACACACTGTGCATTTGAAGGGTGTACAAGTGAGTTGCATAATGCATGTGGAGGTGTTTTTTGTGAAGTACATGAAGCCTTTTATGGTGCATGCTGTCATATTCAAGGTTGTACTAATATGAAAAAGCAAGGTACACAGGCTTGTAATGATCACCAAGCTGAGTGGACAAGATTTCAATCAACTTGCCATTCTTCTTATCAAGCTGGTGTAAGGAGAATGCTTCACCGCCCAGGAGAACAGAATGAATGGAGTACAGTTAGACCAAGAAATTCTCAGCCACATGATGAACCACAACAATCATCAAATAGAAAAATAAAAAACTACTTTACTCCAGGCAAATACTACTGTGTTGAGACAATATGTGCACCTTGTGGAGTGGTTATTGCCTGGACAAAATTTGAGGATGCTGAATCACCATACAATATCATGAAGTTCCTTGAGAAGGTATTCCCTACTGAAGAATCTAGGCCAGATTATGTATGTATTGATAAGGCACGCTTGGTTCTAAGATATCTTCTTCATGAAGATCGAAGAGAGCAGTGGAATACATGGAAAAAAACTACAAGGTTTAGTGTGGACAGCTATCATTACACAGGACACAGAGTATCAGATTATCTCTGCAGAATATTTTGTAATCCTGCACCATTAGATGGATCAGCTCCAAATCTGGTTATTACTGACTTTGATAAGAATGGACATCCATATTTGAAAAGAGCTTTTAATACACAGGTAAGAGCATATATAATAATGATATAAGATGTTTTAATAACTACTTCTTAATAATAGGCATGTGAACAGCTCAATGCTTGGCTTGGTGGCTTTGAATCCATTTTTTTTAAAATGGCACCACATAACTTTGATTGGTTTCTGCATGCCATGTTATTTTATCATAGCAAACATGTTATACAAAGGCAGGAAAGAAGAAAGAGACAGGAAGCTACTGATAAGGTAGGGGACACTTTGATCCAGCACCCTTACATAATCCAAATTCTGGTCCTCACAGACTCAGAAATTCTTTCCTCACACATCATTTATATGAAAATCTAACTCCAACATTTGATAGCTTTCAGTAATAAAAGCAGAATGTTGGAAATATTTTCTGTAAATCTTGAGTACAGCTGAAGTAATTTCAGGTGCAAGTTTTTGAGTAGTAAAAGGCTTAAAACATCATATTATTGCATATCTAAATATTTGGAAGGCATTTGGATTTTTTGACCTCAAACATTTTGCACCTTATGTAATACAATTATGATTATGTAATGTGCTTACATGTGACATAGTGTAACATAATGTCACACTGTGTGACAGTGACAACCATCTACACATATCTTTCAGCAGAACTGTATGAGATATTTGCTGCAGTTTGCTTAGTATAGTATATATCTGAGAAGGTAGCATCTAAGAATATCACATCCAGGCAAAAATGATGGTGTATAATTTTTTTTATTTTCCTGAACCAAAGATTTTGCACCTCTTGGTGCTTACTAAGCAGATTACATAAGGGTGCTGGATTGCAGTGTCCTCTACCTTATTGAAGTGCAAGGTGATGTAGTAGATGATGATGATGATGATGATGATGATGATGATGATAGTTTTCCAGCTGATGATATTGTTCTTTAAAAAAATACATACATAGTTTTACATTTTAGCCAACTATAGGTAGAAATGATTATGAATTAACATTTTTTTGTAGTGTTCATTGAGATCTTAAATAGGAAAATTAAGGTATTAAACAGATCTTACAGATTCTGCATAAATCCACACAGAATCCATGCAGAATATGTATGGAATGTGCACAGAATTATCACCTATAATAATAAAAATAGCCACTATATAAATTCTGTATAGTATCTATACAGGTCTGTACGGATCTGTACAGAATTTTCGGATTCCGTGCGGATTCTGTACGGATCTGTGCAGATCCATACAGACCTCTTGGGGGAGTGTAAATTACTGGTGAATTTTGGGTTATTACCTGAAATTCCCTAATCCATGTGGGTTGGGACCCATCCGGGTGATGCACGGGTGTAACCCGCAGGTTAAGAGGGATCTGCAGGTTAAAAATAGAATATTACTCAGCCAGTGTGCAATGACAGACTTCCCTAAGGTTCTGTGAAATAAGTGTTATTTTGAGAATGTGAGATTGACTGGCTAGCTGAAATTGCAATGTATTGTGGTAACAAATATTATTCAGGAAATTATGGACTAAAATAACTCTTATAGGTGATTATTAAATGAAAAGCTTATTTGTTGATCCTGTAGTGTATATTAGTGTACTCCTACCTATGCAAATCTTTTGTTTCAAGCTGTACTGAACTGCCAGTATCTTGCAGTGTATATTAGTGTACTTCTACCTATGCAAATATTTCAGTTCATTATGTATTGGAATGTTTTTTGAGTAGTATATTGGTATTTGATAATAAATTCAATTAGGGAAGACAATTATGAAGTAATTGACTTCAAATCATCACTAAATCAACACTACAAATTAAATTAAAAGTAGCTAGGCTCTACATAGGGTTCAAAGAAGCAGGTGAGTGCAGGTAAGTGTGCACCCAACCCAAATTTGTTGGTCACCCACAGGTGGCACCCAGATATAGCCCAGATTCACCCATGTTAGACTGACCCTACTTATATGTGACCTTGGAGAGCAGGAGATACTCATTCCACTCTTGGTGAGAGCAGCTTGGTTGGCTAGATGTACCACAAGTGTTATAAATTACTTCTAAATGCATTGTATGGGGAACTTGAAGATAACTTTTACTTCCCTGAGTAACATTTTCAATGTTTTTGACATTATATTTTCAGAAACTTTTTCAGCCTCAGATTTGGCCAGTCTTGGCGCTTATGTAATATGATTACATAAGGGTGCTGGGTCTATCTGAGCTCTACCTTACATGCTGCAGGCCTCCAAACTGGCTGATTGCAGCATTGTGACATTGCATGACAAACTCAAAAATAGTGAGTTGATGGGGTTGGTGAAGTGTTGATCAATGACAGTAGTGTTACCCTGTAACAAGAGGGAAAGTTAGTGGATGATGTGATGATAGATTGACTGACAGTGAAAGTGAAATGTGAGTAATGTATCAGCAGTGAAGAATGAAAAACAAAGTGCAGATTGAAGGGATGAGTAACCATATCAATATCAAGTCTTTCCATTAGTAAGATAGAAGGGACAACACTCTGGAAGTTGTCATGGTCATTGGCATCATGAGAGGTTGGACCAAGGTTGAATGTAGTTGGAGTCTGGACTTCAGTGTGGACAATGTACAGACACAGAGTTTAGAGCTGGCACTGCAGCAATCAACAGTCTGGACTTCTGTGTCTAGTGACCATCATCTCCCTGCTTTTCTGGCCTTCAAGCTCTCTATCTTGCTTTCTTATTTCATTGTTGCTTGCTTTTTTCTCTTCTCAAGGACTTCACAACAGTGGCAGTGGCAGAGTCAGATGAAGAAGACTTGTGAAGATTCATAGAAGCATCTAGGGACCAGGAACACTGTGACCATTTCAAGTTTTGTCAAAAAATGATGCAGATGCATCAAGTTGCTTTAGGACCTGGTGCTCCCCTGCTTTCATGTGCTGAGCAGCACTGGCTCCAGTTATTTCAGATTAAGATGGAGCAGAGGAAGAAGGAGCAGGAGGCATTGGGCATTACTGAGGTAAGTGCTTGCTATTCTCTGTTCTTAGTTACATTCCTCATCAATTCTTCATTCTTCACTGTCTATTGAGTGTCTTTCCCCTTTCATTGATCACCATTTGCTTCTTCAACTAGCTCTTTTCTTACAGGAACAGCGTCAGATTCTTCTGCACACTTTCAAGTCAGTCAAAATAGAATTCAGCGGCCTCAATGGGCCGAAGTGGACTCCTGCAGCTTTACAAACTTGACAGGTCTGTCCCTCCCTCCTCACTTTCCTCTTATGTATTCTTGCTTAGCTTACTCCAAACTAGCACTTGCATACACACGTGCATTCTCATCTGAGATCTAAGCCTCATCCACTCCCCTTACACCTCTCACATCATCATAATGTTGCCATTTCCATGCAAAGTAAACTGAGCTCAGGCAAGAAGAGGAGGACAGTGCACAGTGGATCTGCTGGATCATTGTGTACTGGTGCAGGTATGGGTATGGCATTGGTTATGACCCATGTTCAAGCATCTGTGTATGAGAGTTTGCTTGATACACCTATGCCTTTACCTAGAGCATCTCCAGCCCCTTCTCTGTCATCTCCGCTACCTTCACCAATTGCAACACCCACTGTGATGCCCACAAGGGAGAGTCATTTGATGGAGACTTGGTAGTAGATGCTGAATGAATTTGCTTGTGTGAGGAGGGTGATGATTCTGGTCTATAGTGTTCAAGGTGAACAAAGGGGTATAGGGTTCAAGATACACCATCAAGAGTGGTGCTGACTTTCTCACTGCTGACCAATGGTTCTAGGAGGAGCAATCACACAGTATTGATACATGGCTCGATGTTATGGTGCCCTCACTTCAAGTGCTACCAGTGTTTACTTTGCCATGGCCACATTTTATGTCTACTATGAGACCTGTGTAGGGCATTGTTCATTGTCTATGCATATGAAATGTATCAAATGGGGAGTGATGCTGGCAGAGAGACTTGGTAGTAGACATTCTTCAAGGCTGATCATGTGGGGGGTATGGTATACTCTACTTTGAGCTTGTTGATGGAGAAAGATTGAGATATGATATTGATTATGCTGCATGTTTTTCATTATCTTTGGGCTTAAATGATGGAAAAGATCTGGTTAGTTGATTATCAAATCATTTCATTGTTTTCATGTGTCACATTGATATATTTGTTACTTTTACTATGAGCTACATATGATCTCTGGCATGAATCAAGGTATTGATAAAGGAATGGAATTATTCTTTCATTCTCTAGCTTGTTACACCTCTTGCAGAGTTAAATAAATAATCATGGTAGTTTTTTGCTGTTTCTCTGAATGGTGTTCACCAACTTGTGCTAATACATTATATCATTCCTATTGTGTTAGCTCATTAATTCATCTGATATGACATATTTTGAGAACATGTTTTCAGTTACCATTATTATGAGTGTATGTAGTTGTTTAACACATGATATGTGTTCTTTTCACTTACTTATGATGTCATTACATGTCAAATTGCTATGGTTCAAATTGTAACACAACCTTAAGTATTTAGCTATAATGGTGTACTAAAATGTAGATAAAAAATGAAACAACCAGCTGCATAATAACGTGATGAATGAAAAAAATATCAAAATATCTCTCCCTGTCATTCTCTGTCAATAAAGAGCAAACACTTGAAGTTTCATTCTTGATAGATGACAAATGATGGTCATTGCTTTCTGAATGCTCATACTCTTTGTCTTCTTTAATAGGATCAGTAACTGCCAATTCATTTTCTTCTTTTACAATATCAGAACTTTCTGATAAATGATCAATGGGGAGATCAAGGTGTCTGGGAAGTGTTGGAGAGCCAGTTTTACATTGAGCCCAATCAGGTCCATGAACAAAATTTGTCAAATCAACTTGACACAAGTTGTAATTTGGCAATATTTGAACAGTATCAGGACTGCACAACTGTTTCCTGTTATTAAAAGGAACCCAAAATAGTGCATTCTCACTGCTATCTTTCATCCACCCATCTGAATCACAAGATGAAAAAATCTGTGTGCCTCCAAGTGAATGAAGTTTGTTGTAGTGATTTGAAGTGGGGTCTATATTCCATGCATGCAATATATTACCATGTGAGCTGGAGACCACTTGTGTTCCATCAGGAGAAAATGCCACTGATGTCACATAATGACTATGGCCTTCAAATAGTCCAGCAATGGTTTTTCCACTCTCCACATTCCACACTCTGATAGTTTCATCCTGTGAGCCAGACACCACTTGTGTTCCATCAGGAGAAAATGCCACTGATGTCACCCTATAACTGTGGCCTTCAAATGGTCCAGCAATGGTTTTTCCACTCTCCACATTCCACACTCTGACAGTTCTATCCCATGAGCCAGACACCACTTGTGTTCCATCAGGAGAAAATGCCACTGATGTCACCCAATCACTGTGGCTTTCAAATGGTCCAGCAATGGTTTTTCCACTCTCCACACTCCACACTCTGACAGTTTTATCATCTGAGCCAGACACCACTTGTGTTCCATCAGGAGAAAATGCCACTGATGTCACAAAATCACTGTGGCCTTTAAATGGTCCAGCAATAGTTTTTCCACTCTCCACATTCCACACTCTGACAGTTTTATCATCTGAGCCAGACACCACTTGTGTTCCATCAGGAGAAAATGCCACTGATGTCACCCAATGACTGTGGCCTTCAAATGGTCCAGCAATTGTTTTTCCACTCTCCACATTCCACACTCTGACAGTTTTATCATCTGAGCCAGACACTACTTGTGTTCCATCAGGAGAAAATGCCACTGATGTCACACAATGACTGTGGCCTTCAAATGGTCCAGCAATGGTTTTTCCACTCTCCACATTCCACACTCTGACAGTTTTATCAAGTGAGCCAGACACCACTTGTGTTCTATCAGAAGAAAATGCCACTGATGTTACATAATAACTGTGGCCTTCAAATGGTCCAGCAATTGTTTTTCCACTCTCCACATTCCACACTCTGATAGTTTTATCATGTGAGCCAGACACCACTTGTGTTCCATCAGGAGAAAATGCCACTGATGTCACATAACTGTGACCTTCAAATGGTCCAGCAATGGTTTTTCTACTCTCCACATTCCACACTCTGATAGTTTTATCAAGTGAGCCAGACACCACTTGTGTTCCATCAGGAGAAAATGCCGCTGATGTCACCCAATCACTGTGGCCTTCAAATGGTCCAGCAATGGTTTCTCCACTCTCCACATTCCACACTCTGACAGTTTTATCATCTGAGCCAGACACCACTTGTGTTCCATCAGGAGAAAATGCCACTGATGTCACCCAATCACTGTGGTCTTCAAATGGTCCAGCAATGGTTTTTCCACTCTCCACATTCCACACTCTGACAGTTTTATCATTTGAGCCAGACACCACTTGTGTTCCATCAGGAGAAAATGCCACTGATGTCACCCAATCACTGTGGCTTTCAAATGGTCCAGCAATGGTTTTTCCACTCTCCACATTCCACACTCTGACAGTTTTATCATCTGAGCCAGACACCACTTGTGTTCCATCAGGAGAAAATGCCACTGATCTCACATAACCACTGTGGCCTTTAAATGGTCCAGCAATAGTTTCTCCACTCTCCACATTCCACACTCTGACAGTTTTATCATTTGAGCCAGACACCACTTGTGTTCCATCAGGAGAAAATGCCACTGATATCACATAATGACTATGGCCTTCAAATGGTCCAGCAATGGTTTTTCCACTCTCCACATTCCACACTCTGACAGTTTTATCATCTGAGCCAGACACCACTTGTGTTCCATCAGGAGAAAATGCCACTGATGTCACCCAATGACTGTGGCCTTCAAATGGTTCAGCAATAGTTTTTTCACTCTTCACACTCCACACTCTGACAGTTCCATCATCTGAGCCAAATGCAATATCTTTTCCATTAGAAGAATATGCAACACTAGTCACAAATGATTCTGTGTAGTGAACTCTATACATTGTTGAGTTCCAGACTCTGTCTTTACCTTTTCTAATAGAAAGTATATTTCCAAAGAAAGGTGAGTAGTGTTTTGCAATCAAAGAGTTTTCAGGTGCAAATGATAACACTGATATATATATGTATGATATGCTTGTTATAATGGGAATGTAAAAATTTGCAGCAAGGTTAATACCATCTTCAATAAAATTGAGTTGGTTCAAATCCATCTACAAGAAGTTTAGCTTATTTATTTATCTTAACTAGTTGACTGTATACCTTTGTACAATATGTTAATCTTCTCATCATTTCTTGTGCTGTCTGTATTTCATTTAAGAGACTCATGACCTCTAACCAGTATAAGAACTTGCAATATAAGAATTTATTTAATCCTGCTATTATAGGTATATGATCAATTTCTTCATTTTCAATTGTTTCAATATAATGCATGTTCCAATATTTACTGCAGTACTGAAGATGTGTGGGTATATACTGGCTGTTTATTTGCAATAGATTTTCAATATTCTCTTTTGCTACATATGATGATTTAATTTTGCAAATATTAAATTTTAGTTTACTGTTGAGGATGTTGAAAACCATATTGTTCATTCTTAGTACATGTTTGTTTTGATTAATTTCAAATGTTTTATTATTTATTCCTCCTACTAAGAATTCAACAGATGACAAATGATGAAATGTTACATTATTATTATTTATTGAAATAACAGGCTGAAGATAATGTAATATTCTTTGAACTTCACTTGCAATTTCATCCTCATCACCAGTAACATCTATGAAGTGTGAAATGTCCTCTTTTCTCAATTGTGATTTTGAAATTAATACTGTTGCTAATACTTGTCTCACAATTTCCTTTCTATCTTCATTCCATTTTCCAAAAGAAGCATCAAGTATTTGGTAGTATAGAACATCAGCTCCATTCCCTATCTGTCCAGATAGCACTTGTTTAAGCTTTACAGTTGGTGAAGGTTGTTCGTCATTTTCTGAATTCATGGTAATGTACTTGACTGCAGTAGATGCCCAGATAAATAATCCACCAGCTTTTTTGCACATCACCTGTAATGTATCCTCTACTGAATGAAGTTGCAATTCACATTGGTGATTTTCAAAGCTATTTTTAAGAAAGAAATATATGTCTTTATTTATCTCTGTGTCAAGCTGGGAATCAGTTTCCAATCTGATAATCTTGCAAAAATTTTCATTCTCAATAACACCTGGTAGGGAACCAGGCCTTCCAGTTAAGATAAGCTTATAGTGCTTAGGAAGCCCAGTCCAATTTTGTAAGGTCTTTTTCAAAGATGTTAACAGTTCAGATAATTTGCATTCATCTAGTGCATCAATAACAAATGCAGGAGGATCACTTTTCAGTTGTTCATGGTAAGTAATGATTGGATCAGCAATTAGATGTTTCAAATGCCATTCAATTTCTAAAGGCTGAAAGCTATTATCAAGATGCTCTGCTATTTTCTCTTTCACTACAGAATACTTGAATTTAGATGCCAATTCTGCAGCTATTGTTCTCCAGACAACACTAGCATCACTTAAAGTGTTATCATCCTTCTTGAAGAAATAATGACCACCTAATCTCTTCCATCCTGTTGAGTTGAGGGTATTGAATAGTGTAGAAGCTATTGCAGATTTTCCAGAGCCAGGACCACCAGTAATCCACATAATATTTGGAGTAGACTCATCTGTAAATTACATTAAGGTTTTTTGTAATAGATTAAAATAGAGAAACATACCAAAGTCATTGAGCCAGTTGTGAATATCTTTCAGTATTTTAACTCTGGTACCTTCCATACATGGAGGTGGACAGTACAAGTTATGATCAACAGGCTTCAATAATTTCAATTTTTCGGAGATCTCATCATTTTTCATACTGTAGTAATTGTTTTGATCACGACCAATAGCATTCTGCTGACCACCAAGCACATTGACATGGTTTGCATTGGTGAACATTTGACCATTAGATTCATTTTGAGCCATTTTAAGTGCAGGGAAGATCTTGAACTTGTGTACCGTTGAGATCTTGAGCGATGAAGTGTTTGAGAAGACGGAAGGAGGAATGAAAGTTAATGCAAACGGGCTATATAGGGTATTGCAATGCAGTTGACACGCGTTACTGAACGTGTACTGAGCCAAATCATCGGAACGATCAATCATTACCGAATATTAATTCCTGTTTTATGTATAGAGTCCATAACAATTAATAATTACACGCCTTCAGCACGACGACATCAAGATCAGGAAGAAAAGTTCAGCAACCACTCCTGTTTTTACTGTAGTACTTACTACTGAATGCAAGTTAGGCAAGCTATATGCAATATACAGGATCACAATGAATTCATTGACCTACTCTTGCTATCACTCGTGCACCTTATCACTGAGTCATCTCACATCTCCTTCGGCTCTTTCTCCTTTCCCATCTCAAGTGAGTACTTCATTTAGATTTCATCTCGACCGAATTAACACTAACTATACCAACGTGTTACTACAGTAGAAGTTGTCATAGTGAATAGGGATGGTTGTGGGCTTTCTTATTTGTTTCAAGCATTCGTTCGCTATCACAAGCTGTCACAGTGTGTTATACAAGTTGGTTTTCACAAATCTGTATTCATTATGAGCTTTTATTCATTATTACCTTATTCATTATGTCAATTTCTACTGTACTGTATTTGGGAAGATGAAAGCGCGGATACAATGTTCCCTTCCTGAACGTTAATATGAGCTCGATACGACCCGGATATAAGTGGATACATTAATTGAAGAATGAGCAAGGGAATTAGAATCGATGGACTGGGAAACGAGAGAGATGCAGTCAATGCTGTACGTTCCCGTGTTCTTACTTCGCATGTATGATACTCACTCCTTAAAATTGCGGAAAGAAAGCTGGAACTGTGCTGCGTGTACTACCATACCACCGGCTTATCCGATTTCGTATGATTTCGGGCCATACGTATGCGACAAAATTGTGAAACAAGGAAGCGGAGACGTGAACGAAGACAGTGAACGACGACGTAGTCTCCTTCCACTTCGCCGGGCTGCTTCACGGTTCCCGCTGGTTAAGACACTACTTCTTCGTTAGTACAGTAGTCTGAATCCGATAGAGGATGTCACCGTTAATATTCGATTACACTGCCCTCGTCTCACTGTGCTCCGTTCTTATAGTTGATACGAGTTATCCTCATTTAAAACTTACCCCGACGCGCCATAAATCGCCCTTCATTTTACGAACTGAAGCCTCCCAATATTCAATATTCCAATCCTTGACGTCCGTCGTCCACTAATAGTACGGGCATGTAGTTGGCTCATTATTTTAAAATTACGGGCATGAACAAGTAGTTGAACTCTAAAGTTGCAAGTCTGTGCCTTTCGTTGCAGTCGCACTGAAGTTAGCACTTAAAACCGTATACTTATGCAGGGATGAAGGCAAATTAACGTCTTAAACAATAGACTTACCTCAATTTTTCCTTCTTTATCTATCAGATCGTGCGGCTCGAGTGCGTTTCTCGTCGCATTCACGTGCAGAGTGTGCATGCGCTGTGTACAAATGAAATGTTGGTTTATCGGTAATTGTAGGATCGCCCGTACTTACATTTTGTCTCTCACCAGTGTCAGTGGTTCGAAGAAGGTCCGATTGGATCGACTTGATGTTTACGGGCATCGATTAACCAGTGCGCTCAGTTCTGTGGGTATCGATGGTCCAGGAGGTTGGGTCTGTTAAAATTAGATCGTGTGTAGGAGCGCATGAGGAAGCAATAAGGACATCAAATCTTGATGTGAACGGTCCCAAGTTTCGGTTCTGGCGCTTGTCGAAGGTGATATTCATAACAGTAGTTATCGATGTAACATGCGCGTTTTCATTCATGGTCGATTGTACTCTCGTAGACGCACTCGATTTGTGTGTGCGCGCTTCACTTTGCCAATTTGCCAGCCGTTGATAAGATAAGATGAACATCACATGATATGTGTGAAATTTGATTTTTCGAACATCCGAGTCCCGACGCTGTTCTGAACTCAACCTGCAGGCCTGGACCTTCACCATTCCGCTTCTACGACACGATTGACTCATATATGGCCCACTGCGACTCGTTACACAATCTTATAAAGTCTAGAAGACACAACATGGTGCGCCAACCCCCTTGGGTCCCTGAGTGACAGTCCCAAAGCTCGTCTTCCCATGTTGAAACACAAGACGCTCTTACACCATCCAATCTGAGTCGACAGCTGGATTCAGTGGGTCGTACAGGATGAATTGGACTATCGCAACTTTACGCACATGACGGGTGTGTTCGTTTCTCTGCTTTCCCTCCTCCCTGCTGACGATTGAACCTACCTGAAGCACAGATAACCATTATCATCCAAGACCTTCATTTACGTCCTTTGCATCACGAGCCCTTTCATACACATCACCAAGACGACGAGCAGGCGGCTGCGTTCTCACCACGTATCGCGATTCACCCAGCGTCGGTTTCAACGCATTCACCGTCTCCGTTCTCTACGCCCCTCGAAACGCCTTCCACTTCACAGAGAGCGTTTCGGTTACCTACTCCAGCGCTATTCCAGATCCGTATCATGCGCCTACCACGATCCCATGAAGAACTGAAAGAGGGAGCGAACCGTAGTAGAACTTCTAGTGTGTGGTGAAGGCTATCGTTGTGTGTGCGGGTGGTACGGCGGGTTCTGCTGGATTCAAGTTAGAGTGGAAGGGGGATAGAGTTGAGCGGAGAAGTGAGACGATGGTGGTCCTGCGTAACGTGTTTCTTCCTGGCTGACATCGTTCAGTACGTTCTGCACGTCACTCTTGAGGTTGGCGGCAACGATTTGCCTGTCCAAGCAGATGCTTTTCAACCTCTTCATCAACTGCCCCTCACGTCTATCCTTCCTCTTCGATACAGGGCGACAACTGCAAAAGCAACCACCCCGCGTGTCCGACGCGAAGCACAAGACGGATCTGTACAGCGCATCGGATTCCTTGGCCTTACCACGCGTACAGCCGGCGTATCCTCAGACGTCTGATCTAAGGCTACACCTGTGTCTTGTAAAGCCTACGCTTTTACGTTGAACGTTCGCGGACTCTAGACCTATATCCGACGCCAACTGCGCTTCTTACTCCAGCGCTACCATGACACCTGCGAAGAAGACTACGGGGGCACTGGTGATGGTGCACGTGGGATCGTGGTGAAGTTTGTTAGACGTCGTTGTCTACGTCGATGTAACGTGGGCACTGGAGTTCAAGTTGGCTTGAAAAGAGGATGGGTAGCCGCGTCTAATCGCGTTGGAAAGGGTGTAGGGTGGTCCTGGGTTTCGTCTTGCCCGTTGGATGTGCGCGTTGTTCCGTTCACTTTGCCCGTCACTGACTAGGCAGACCCCAACGATACTTTATATGAAGCTATAGTAGTCTTCACCCCCCAAGCGTATGACTTATCGTAACGCTCCAGCGTCTCCGTTGTTTTCGCCCCCTTGGAGACCCAGGAAGACGCCTGCATTTGAAGTGAGGCGGAGAGAGGAAGAAGAGGCGGGACATTTGCCTTCGCTGCACGTGTCTCCTCCGACACCCGTATCGTCTCCGTTCAATATTCCTCTTGCAAAGCCTCCGCGTTCACGATAATGGCGAACGTTAACATTTTGCTACTCTGGAGTTATCGAGACTGTTGATTTGGATGGAGTGAAAGGGGGCAGAGGTTCATGGGCTGAGGACGGGATCGAGGATAGTTCACAATGAAGCTGTGTGCTTTTCTTGTTCTCTCGGTTGGTTGCTCTGGAGGCGTATGTCGATGTTGCGCCTATTCAGCAAGGTGTAATCATAATTTCTGAAGCTGATATCATCAATGCTCATGACTCCCCTTCCGTTCTCTACAACAACTTTGTTGCTCTCTCCTCCTCAGGGCCCACGAAGACGCCTGTGCAGGTAGCCGCCCATACTGAGGAACTATAGTACGGGGTGCAGGAGTCGATAGCGTGTTCGGGTACATGAGTTCATTTGCGATCCTTCCGATACCTTCCCCGTTAGCCTTGCTGCTTCCCAAACCCGCGACGATTCCATGTAGAAGATTGCAGGAAGCGTGTTTGGTGGTGCCCGCTATTCTCGGTTGGAAGCTAGGAGATGCCAGGTCGATACGAGGTGCATAGGGTCAGCCTCTAAGCACGTCAACGTACAGCTGGGAGTGCACGTTCCGCATAACGCAGTTGTAGTGTCTTTTCCTCTTCCCGTTTTCGTCGAAATGAGCTATTAACTCACTTATAGTCACTTCACAACGATCCCCCATCCTGCAGTCTTCCCCACTTCAACGACCATCCTGAATGATGTCTATCATTTGTAAACGTAAACTCTACCAGCTAGTATCCTTTGTGGTCAATAGACGTGGAATAATGGTCTCTATCGTCGCACGATGATTCTTGCTGCACTATGCTTTGACGTCGTACCGTTTGACCGATGGGAAGAACCACTTACCTCGTATCGCTTCTTTCAAATTGTGCTGGAAGGTGACTCCATGCCCTCGTTACGATACATCCCCTTTCCTTACCGTCCAACTTCCGTGTGTTTATGAGAAGGGCTGAGAGGCGATCACTAGTCCTATCATCACAGTGTGACGTGTTAGCCCGTTCGCATTATGGAGTCAAGCTAAGTCAGAGGGCAACGTGCCTCTCACAGGCTAATCGGACATCTTTCGAACAATGTCGAACTGCATCTTTCCCCACTCGTCAACAACTTCGCGTACTCGTACCCTCCTTCGCCTCCCGCTGCCCTTATTTCGTTCCGACTTTGCTGGTGTTACATGAGGATTCCTTGCTGGCAAAGTGAATGTGGTCATGCGTGGTTTGTGGTGGACACTCTGGTTCTTGTGGGTGTTCTTGGCTAGATCAGGCTGCCCTGCAAAGTCAATCCCGCCTTTTTGAGTATGGTCAAGATAACTAACCTTGTGTTCAAGACTTACCTAGGTGTCTACACGAATGTGCCCGGTTCAACTTGTGCTCACTTGCGCGTGATACGTTATGGTACGTTTCGAGGGGTGTACGGTTGCTCAACATTGGGGGATCTTCTACATTGGTAGTCTGGTAGGTTCAACCACCCCCTGTTGCGCGTGGATCACAGCTAATTTGAAGTAGTCATAGCAGAACCACCTCTACTCTCGAAGGATGAATGCTGCAGCATTGCATTTTGGCCTCGTATCATTCGACAGGGGGGGGAATCAATTCCCTATGACTGTTTAACTTATGCTGGCCTTTCTAGCAAGGGTTATGGGGTGATTTCTTATCACGACACGTTTTCCTACCTTCACATCTGGCTTCCGCTCCTGTAAGGATGAGAGAAGTGAGATTTTCCACTGAATCTATTGTCGTAGTAGCCCATCCACAGGATTGAGCTGAGGATTTAATAATCCAGGGAGACAATGTATGTCTGTTTGCGTTGGCGACACATTTCTATGTGTAAAACCAATGTCTAATCCTTCTGCTGCCCCCGGAATGAGCTAGGAGGTATGTGTGTGTGGTATGAGCATTTTTTCTGGGCTTCAGGAAGCTGTAGGTATGTCCATCCATTCTTTCATGGATTGAAATGGTTCTGTGTCCTGGTGCGTCACTCTACGATATACTCCTTTGCTCCTTGAAGCTTCTTTTGAACTGTAACCGTCTTATAGTAATCGACTTTTCAGGCATGGCCTGTGCCTGCTGCCGTTCTACTGGAGGACCGGTCTCTTCAGCGCACACTACTCCTGCGCCGCTTCCAACACCTATACTATCATGTTTAAAACGCTTCTCACAATATTCGCTTCTTAACTTCAGTCAGCCTCAGTCTATTATGTGGTGCCGTCTCCTCTCTCCGCACCTACAGTGGCGTCCTGCGAAGGAGAGTGAGAGGGTCAAGGGTCTCGGTATACGCTGCATGCATAACCACATCCACAACCACCCTCCGTTCATGATCACAAAGACCACAAAGAATACACACGGGCCAGCAAGTCTTTTTCACCCAGAGTCATCTCCAGCACCATTTCCTCTGCATACCATAGGATGGACCTGCGAAGGCTGTTGAGAAGGGTTTTGGTGGTATGTGTACGATTGTATCGGCGGAAGTTATGTTTTGTTGTTTGAGTTGTAGCGGAATGGGGCCTAAAGGTGCCTGAAGATTCGAGACCGAGGAAGACGTAATACTCAGAATTCTTCGCACACTAATGTTTGTCTTATTCTCTCTGTACATTGTATATTAATTAGACGACGACATTACGTCTATCTAATTGGGCATATCTCCTCCGATGCCGATGTTATCAACTCTTCGTAACCTCTTAGATCTCTCTGTTCCTCTGCGTACGAAGGGGCCTGCACAATAGATAGAGCTACGCAGAGGAATGGAATGTGGGTGCGTGACAACTATTCAAGGTTCTCCTTTTGTCCTCTTCAATTCCTCTGGTCGCTGCGAAACTTGCACTGGGTGAGAAAAGCTAGTTTTTCGTTGGATGCTGCTTTCACGTTCATTAACACACTGCTTCGTCTTCGATAAGTAGTCTGACACTGGCAGAGGATGCCGCCATTATTAATATTCGGTTAAATAACCTCTTCATACTGTGCTCCGTCCCATTGTCGATCTATGTCTCCTCGTTTAATGGCATTCAGAATATTCGTAACCCCCTCCGTGTCTTAACTCGTCTTTGATTTTTCGAATTGATATCTTCACAAGCCAATGTTCGATCGCTGACGTCCATTAGAGCGGGTCGTGTACTGGTAGTTTATTATTTTGGAATTCGAGGTATGCACAGGTAGTTGAACTCGACACCGGAAGTAGTATGTATCTTTTGTTGTGGTCGTAGTTAACCCAATCAATAACGTGTAATTTCGTGTTGAACTTTGGTCTGTACCGGGTTGAAGGCCCAGGCAAATTAGCGGCTTAACCCAAGCTTGAACGACATACATAACTCGATTGAACTTCGATCATGCGGATCGAGTGCAGTATTCATCTCATTCACATGCAGAATGCACTGTGAGCACGCGCTTTACACAAATGGAAAGTTGGTTACTTACTAGCTAATTATAGGATCGCCCAGTACTTACATTTGGCCTCTGACTAGTGTGAATGATTCGACGAAGGCTCGATTGGATCAACTTGATGTTGACAAGTATCGATTAACTAGTGCGTTCTATTTCTGTGGTTATCGATGGTCCGGTGGATTGGGCCAGTTAAAATAGCATCGTATATAGCAAGTGTGTAAGAGGAGCGCATAAAGAAAACATCGATGTGAACAGTCCCAAGTTTTGGTTCAGGCGCTTGTGTAAGATCGTGTTCATAGCTGTTATCGATTTAATCTGCCCATTTCTCTTCGTGGTCGAATGGATTCGTATCTAGACGCGCTCAATAGGTAGGTCCAAGGGTGCGCGCTTCACTTTGTAAATTTGTCAGCGCCGATACGATAAGATGTGCATCACATGATGCGTGTGAAATTTGAATTCGACGTTCCGAACTTCCGACGCTGTTCTGGTTCAACCTCTCGAATGCCAACCATCTCGACTACATTGACCTTCACTGTCCCACTTCTGCTACCTCATATGCACCTCTCGTTAAACCATCCCGTGACGCGTGAAGCTTGAAGCTTCATGAAGCTTTGAAGACTTGAAGACACGCTACTTCGACAACGCGGAGTCGCTTTAGGTCCCAGGATCCCACAGTCGTTCGAGAGGTGCATTAAACGTTGAATGTTATATGGTAAGAGCCGTATCTCCTCTCCGCTCTTCGTGGTGTTGATGTACAGCTATTGCTCGTTTGCGTCACTACTTCATTCACTTACTTTCGTCCTCTCGCAGGACAACGAGAGATTCCCTTACGCAGTCAAATGGCCGATAATCGAATTCGATGAGCCGGATGAGGTGGAATAGGCTCTTACAGCTTTATGAACGTGACTGGTGTGTTTACTTCTCCTCTTCTCCTCCATTGCTTACCCTCGCACCTCTCTGTAGCACTTATAACCATTAACATTCAAGAGCGATTCTGCAGACTACTCATTTACGGCATACGCACTGCGATCCCTTCCAGACCGACCACCTAGAGGAGGAACAATGAGCAGCTGGGTCATGACTAGTGACTAGTGACTCCTTACCACATGATATCCCAGTGTCGTTTTCGACGCACGCACCGTCACCGTTCCATACTTCCCTAGAATCATCTGCTCCTTCATAGAAAGTGTCTCTGGCACCTTCCCCAACGTCATTCCCGCTCCTTACGCTTAACATGGGGTACACAAAAACTGGAATGGAGAGCGAATCGTGGTAGGCCGCCCGGAGCGTGGCAAATGCCAACGTTGCGCGGACGGGTGGTACTACGGGTTCTGATGGCGCTCAAGTTGGAGTATCAGGAGGATGACTCAGGCGGAGAGGCGAGGCGATGGTAGTCCTGGATGAAGGGTTCCTTCGTGGCTGACGTCGTTCCGAACTTTCTACACGACACCTCGAGGTTAACAGTATCATTTTGCATATCCAGGCAGAGTTGCTCGACCTCTTTTAACTTTATGATCCGCTCCTCGTTGTCCGTCCTTCGTCCCCTCGCCGCCTGTCGAGTGAGCCCAAGACTACGAGACACGCTAATTCGGCGACATGGAGCACAAATCATCTCAAGTCCCGGAAGGTTTCTTCCTCTTGTTGAATACCGACAGCTGCAGTCGATGGAGACTTCGAAGGGGTAGAGAAGAGAGAGGAAGTAGCGGTTATGTATCGCTGGGGTAAGCAATGTCCCCCTTTCCGTTGTTCACGTTCCATCCTCCGTGTTCATGCACTAACACCTCTTCGTACAGAACGACGTCTCTTAGATGTCTCGTGCTCTTACGCGGAACAATGTGTGAGGATCGAATAGTCACTGGGCTGGGTGTGCTGGAAAACGCTCTAACGGCTTTGCGGAGGTGATGGGTGTGTTTTTTTATTTGACTCTCTTCTCTTCACTCCGTGCTTATGACAGTTCTTAGCTCATACCTCACGCACCATCGTTGACATCTAAGATCTATTCAGCGCCCTCTACGGTGATTGTGTACGTGGCAACAACGACCCTTCCAAACCGGCTGCTAGACGAGAAAACTCACCCATGGAGCGGCCGTGTCTTCACCACTATCTCAATGCCATTTCCTATGCCACTCGTAATGTCTACATCTTCAGCTTGAGCGTTCCCAGGGTTTCCAGAAGTTCCATCTCCTCTCGCTTCCTCCGTCTATGGGGACGTGCAAGAAGGATTGAGGAGTGAGGGTGACTCATGGCGAACGGACAGATTAATTCGGGCGAAAGTTACTGTTATGCGCTGGGGGTATTGGCGGACTTATTGGCTTGGGGTAAGGATGGGAACAATGTACGCTACCATCTTAGACAACGGGTGTGCGCTTTCTCTGCCCCTTCACACGTACTTATGACATGATCTGCAACGCTGCGCCTATTCAAGTCGTATCCTACCCATCTGCCACCCTGATAGTCAACGACAAAGAGAGTTAGCTATCTTACACCTTCAGCCTTGCGCCGCCTTCCTTCCATACGCCAGTTGCAACGCCTGCGCCGTCACGTAGATCGTTCAGGAGTCCATACCAGCCTTCTTCCTACTCCGCAAGATGCGCTACGATGTCATCTGCTAAGTGGGCTAAGGGGGGGATCGCTGGTGCGCGTACGGTCGTGCTGGAGGAAGTTTTTGGTTGTATCGTATGAAAGCTTTCGCGGTTTTTCGAGGAGAATCGAGGTGGAATGGAAGGGGATAAAGCTTGGGTCGAGCAGACGGCGTAGGGCTGTTTCCTTGACGACCATCGTGTTCCCTCTGACAATCGTTCACGAGGTAGATGTCGACATTGCGGCTGTTCAGCGAGGTGTAGTCATAACTTCTAAACATCAGGTATCATCGACACTCGTGACGCTTCTTCCGTTCTCTAAAGCGTCTTAATTGCTTCCTCCTTCGACGCTCACGAAGACGCCTGCGCATGGAGTGAGGCAGGCAGAGGATATCGTCGTACATGCCATTCGGAACGATGTCCTTCATGGTCTCTGATTACTTCTTTTGTTAAGCCCGTACGGGGGAGTTAGGCTAGGAGGGTATGTTGCATCTACTAGCTGCCCTATGCTAAGGGAGCCGGAGTATGGGGTCTCGATCACCGACGAGCGTGTCGATCTTAGTCTCCTCCACTTTACTCATACCCTCTATCTCAAGGTCCTGCTCTCTTCGTTCCCAACTACGCTGAGTCAGGGCACCCCTCATATCAACCTCCCGCTTCTGTCACGCTCGATCTCGTAAACTCTCTAGGGCAACCACGACCTTTGGTCATGAATACGAAGCTCTTCCTGTGACGATTCGTGCTCCTGGATCTCTACGACAAAGGAGGTGCAGTGGGCTGGATATCGACGTAGCAAGATCACCGCATTTCCGTCTTCGGGCAGGATTCAATACAACCTCTCGCAGGCTATCAGTCATCTTCCAACACGGGTGAGCGTCGTCAACTGTTAGCGCACTCATGCCCTCCCTCGCCGCCCGATGCACCCATCTATGTCCACCTTTGCTGGCATTGCATAACGTGGTATTGCTGGTAACGAAAAAGTAGTCATGCTGGATACGATGGGTCAGTGGATGTTCTAGGTTGGCGCTGGCAGTCGGTAGGGTCAACTATATTCTATAGTACGCTTACAACCACTAATCTTTGTCCAAGGCACATCCTGGTGTCGACACGAGTGCGCTCGAATCACCAAGAGTTTAACTGCGCACGATATCATACGTTGAAATGGGGGTAGGGTTGGGCAGATTGGGGGCATATTAGGGGGTCTTTATACAGTGGACGTTTGGTATGTTCCATCATCACCTGCCACACAAGGACGATTGCCAATGCGATGTTGACGCGGCAGAGGTCTCTACCGTCGCAAGACGATTTGCGCTGTGCTGTGCTTAGACCTCGTACAGTTCGACCGAGGGGAAGAACCACCTCCTGCCTGTCACTTCTACTTGACCTTTCGAGCTGGGCCGGAGGGTGACTCTACGTTCTCGTAGCGATGGGTTTCCTTGCCTTCACGACCGCCTTCCGTGCGTTTGAGGGTGGGAAAAGGAGATGGCCACTAGCTCTATCATCGCAGCGTGATGTGGTAGCCCATTCGCATGACAGAGGTGAGTAGGTGGGACAACGCAACTTCCAGCCTCCAGCAGTATTTCGGTCATCTTTCGAACAACTTCGAACTGCAGCTTTACCCACTTACTCGTCAACACTCCGTGCGCTCGTACCCTCCTTCACTTCCCTCTGCCCATATTTCGTGCCGAGTTTGCTGGAATTCCATGACGCTTTCTTAACGGCGAAGTAAGCGTAGCTGTGCATAGTTTGTGATGGATACACTGGGTCTGTGGGTGTTCTGGGCTGGGTCAGGCGTTCGGTAAGGTCAATCCCATCTGTTGAAATACGGTTAAGGCAACTAACCTTCGTTCAAAGCGACCTAGGTGTGCATATAACTGCGATCGGCTCAACTAGCATTTACTTGCACGTGATGCATTGAGAAGAGGGTACTTCGGGGGTACGGTTACTCAGTGTTGGGATATCATATACCATCATTGGTAGTCTGGCATGTTCAAATCATCACAAGTTGTGGATGACAATTGCTAACGAAACGTTGGCGTGGCAGAACTGCCAGACATTTCGAGCAGAGGGGAAGATTATGATTTCATAATACATATCTTCGTTTCAGTGCGTCTCCTTGTATTCACATTCAACTTCCGTATGTCTCAGAGACGGGGGTGAGGCAAACACTGCGTCTAACACTGCTCATCTCATTTAAAGGATCGAGCTGAGACTGAAGAAGGGGTGACGCTACCACAGACTTCAGTGCTCGGTCCTCCCTTGGCATGTCCATTTCGTTTGACTGTTAAGATGATCTCGTCCATCATGTGCTAACGAAGAGTCAGTTCTCCGTCGTATAAGCTCCTTTGGCTGTTGATTGATACCCTGCCCTCGTCGACCATTACGTTAACTGTGATATACTTATAGTCCGTTTTCACTGTTCCTTCGAAAAGTAGACATTATTGATAAGTATAAGCAACATTAACATTGGTGTTAGCACGGTTACAAGGCAGAGAAAGGGTTCGCGTAAGTAGTGTACGACGTAAAAAGATTGAATTACAAAAGCTGCTCGACAGTGGTTTAACAATAGACAGCAGATGGTTGTATCCGAACACAAAATCCTCTCTGAGCAGTACTAAAAGTCTAGCAGCCAGCTGAACAGTCTGGACAAAAATAAGGTGAGATCTTTGAACAAGACTCCCTATAACTCTGCGTTCAATGTCATGAGAGCTGATGCTTTCACCTGCAAAGACTGATAGCATTCAGCATAATGAGCATGTCTACTTTCAAACGTCCTCTACCTTCGAGCCTCAGTCCCCTCCGAAAATCTCGTCTTAGAAGTAGGGAATGGAAACAGCATTGTGGAAGCGACCAAGTAAGTTCTAGGTAAGGGAAAGGTCTTTGATATGAAGAGCATGTCGGACGAAGATGGTATATGCTTCGGCATCGATGCTGGGCCGGATTATGGAAAAGACCCAACTGTTACATGTCGAGTGGTTACAATGTTCTGAATGGTCGGCTTCTACAAGGTCGTAGTGTGTAAGACGAGAAGTGAAACGAAGCAGTAGTGTGGTTATATGTATGCTATGAGGCAAGTGCATGTGTAAGAATAGTGGGGAGAACAAATGAATGGAAAGGAAACATACTTGTTGCGTTCGAAAAGCCGCAAGAACACTTCAGGCCCAATCCATCTGTTAGCTGCTCTCCCTAGTGTGTCACCGACCAAGAAATTGGGGTCGAAGAAAGGAAACGTATCTCTAACAGGCTTCTTCGTAGACCGAGGATGGACGGAAATGGCGCACAAGATACGAGAGGTGGGGCGAGCCCAGTTGTATAGACGCAACGCCGTTGTCCACTTAATGTCACAATGAACGATGTACAGAGAGAACAAAATAACATGTTCGTGCGCCAGTCACTAGAAAACATTACGCCGTTCTCCCTCTCGAACCCCCAGCCACCCTCTTCATTCCGCTACGCCTCAAACAACGAAATTGAACCTACGCCAATACGTTTCAACTCACACCACCAAAACCTATTTCAATAGTCTTCACAGGCGCCATCTGATGATATACAGGGGAGATGGTGCTGGAGATGAGTCTCGGCTCTGGATACGCTCAACATGAAGCCATAGAACTTGTAAGTCAGAGCCTGGAGGCAGCACCTGATAGATCGTATATGTATCGTCAAAAGAGCCTGTTGGTCGGTGCGCACTGCATATCATTCCTCGTAATCGGCTTAGCAGTGGATGGTAAAAAACCGCATGATTGGACGCATGGTTGAGATGTTCCTTCTGAACAACGACACGGCGACGTGTGAAGATAACCGGGGATGACCATCGTGTTTTCCCCCAAAGACAACTGACATAACCAACCAGGGCCTCCCGTGTACCGTCGTATATGTCCACACATCATCCATCCCCCACCAACGTATGTTACTCTGCATGAAAGCATAGCTGATACACTCCACATGGCTCAACGTCTCCTGGTGAAGCTAACCCCACTAAAAGATAAGTCCAATCGAGCATAACGAGCTCTACAGAATTCAACTTCTCCTTCATGTTTTCGAGCAGGTACTGTGGAAGGGAAAAAACAAAGATCTCTGGACTAGACTCAAGATATGAATCTTATGGGCCCAGAATTCCACGACATTCGACAGGTATTTAGCTATCCCCCAAGAACAATCTACCCTCCTCCTGGCTTCGTTCATCGGTCCAGAGTCTAACAGCATTGAGCAACGAATAACGAGAGTAATCGGGGACGATACGGGAAGTCACTTCGGGGGGAGTCGACGCTATCATGCGGCCTCTTCATAAACCTAGGAGGTGAAAGCAACCGAGGATGAAGGACCGTTGCGAGGGTCGGTTATGAGACCACATCTCCGATAGGCGCAACCAAGGGGCTGTCGTCCGAGCAATTTTGGAAAGTGACCCCTCCCATCACCCCGTGGGAAGTGGCTGTGGCCGCGCGCGGAAATCGATCATAACCGGGTAGCCGGTAGGTCATGTGATCTCGATGCGCGCGAGCGCGTTGAAGTTGACTAGATTATTTCATGCACACACAGCACAATGCTACAAGTAAATTATATACATAGTACAATACATAAATATATCTAAACCACATTATATTTAATTTTTTTGTTTCTTTCCTTTTGGAACAGCTTGCTGATCACTTACAGATCTTACTCTTTTCTTCAAGTTCTTGTCTTTCAGGTTATTTTGAATAAGTACAACATCATCACTGTTCTCTATCCCATATTCATCTCTGAAAAATAATGTTGCCTCATGAGGAATATCCATTAATATTTCTTCTTCTTTTGAGATGAAAATGTCTACCAACAGTTGCCCAGAGATTTCAGGATTTAAGTATTTTCCAGGCTGTGAGGGATCTCTGAATTCTAACTAGAAATTAGGAAACATACCTCTTGAAGCAGTCCTCTGTCTGGCTTTCCTCTAAACTTTGCAAGAACATGATGGCCTACATGTTCATGCATTTTTTAAACATCATTCTATCTCCACATATGTGGCAGTAACCAACCTCATCACATTCTAACTTCTCTTTAGGCACCAGAGTTTCAGGAATATTATCAACAATAAAACATTTTTGGCCTATATATATATTACTATAATTTATTTAATTATCATTGCATACAACTTACCAGATGAAGAGATATATGGTAGGGACTTTTCATTCTTTATTTCAGGAAGTACTTGAATATTTTTAAGAGTCTCAAGACCTGAACTAGCTAAATTGCATGCCTGCTATAAGGTGCTAACTGTATTTGACAGTTGATCACCATCAACAGCCCAAGTAACTTTACCACTCAATGTTTTTCTTACATATTGATGGAGTGGATGAACCAGAACAGAAGGAAGCTGAAGCACATAAAGAGCTTTACTCATATGAGAGTTTTCTGAACAAGTAGCAATGGGTGGATAGTTACCTATCCATTCCCATATATTTGATTCAATATTCACCAGTTGAGTGACTTTCCCAATAACTATTACTCCCTTTTTGTAATCAAAGAGATCCTCTAAATTTGCTACAGATTTTTTGGAGATAAATATGGGATAGGGAACAGTGATGATGTTGTACTTATTCAAAATAACCTGAAAGACAAGAACTTGAAGAAAAGAGTAAGATCTGTAAGTGATCAGCAAGCTGTTCCAAAAGGAAAGAAACAAAAAAATTAAATATAATGTGGTTTAGATATATTTATGTATTGTACTATGTATATAATTTACTTGTAGCATTGTGCTGTGTGTGCATGAAATAATCTAGTCAACTTCAACGCGCTCGCGCGCGTCGAGATCACATGACCTACCGGTTATTCGGTTATGATCGATTTCCGCGCGCGGCCACAGCCACTTCCCACGGGGTGATGGGAGGGGTCACTCTCCAAAATTGCTCGGACGACAGCCCCTTGGTCAAAACGCATTCAGAACAGCAGGGTCCCCACTACACCGTATCCCAATATCACCTACAACATATTTCCCGGTGTATAGGCCCTTCGCAACATCTATATCTTCACCTTGGGCGTTCTAAAGTCTTTCAACATTGACGTCTCCTCTCGCTCCCTGTGGCTACGGAGACGTGCGAGAAGTAGGGAGAAGCGGGGGGACGCCTGACGAATGGACAGGCTCGTTCAGGCGAAGGCTATCGTTATGCGTTGTGGTGGTATTGGCGGATTCGATGGCTTGGAATAGGGATGGGAATGATGTACGCTACCATCCTGGACGACGCATATGTGCCTTCCCTTCTCCTTTGCACGAGCTTATGAGTGGTCTGCAACGTTATGCCTATTCAAGCCGTATCCTACCCTTCTTCCACAATAATACCCAATGACAAAGACAATCAACTTGCGCCTTCACTCTTGTGCCACCTCCCTTTCATACGCCGGTTGCAACGCCTACGTCGTCACGTAGAGCGTTCGAGAGTCTATACCTACGTCCTTCCCTACTTCACCCACTCAACCTCCGAATTAAGCTAGGGAGAGCGTTGCTAGTGGACGTACGGTCGTGTTGGGCTCCCGGAGGAGGTTTGGTTGTGTGGTATGAAAATTTTGTTCGAGGAGAATCGAGGTGAAGTGGAAGGAGAATGAAAGCTTGAGTCGAGGAGGAGACGACGTAGGGTTACTTACTGGACGACTGGCGTGTGCTCTCTGACAATCGTTGACGAGGTGGACGTCGACATTGCGGCTGTTCAGCGAGGTGTGCGAACCTCGACCGAATCGACCCCTGTACAACTCTATGTAACCTGCTTGCTCTTGCTCTCAACTGAAGTCAGCTGGCTTCTACCAACATCTCTATGGTTTTCAAACACACACCTGTATATCGAAAACAAACTCTGGAAATGGTGACTTCGATGGGGTGGCTTACTTATTCGACGGGGATTGGGAGTTCGAAGTCGATGTTTCTGAAGGTGTATTGCTCCTTTCTATATCTTATTCTCATCCACTCCACTCACACCTTCTATCTCAAAGTCCTGCCGTGTTCGTTCTGAACTACACTCAGGGTATCCCTAGAGTCAACCTCTTGTACTCCTCTTGCTTCGGCCACGCTCGATCTTGTAAACCTGCTAGGGCAACCACGACCTTCGACTATGGATACGAAGCCGTTTTTCGTGATAGTTTTGTGCTCCCGCTGGATATCTTTATCGACATAACCAAACCATATTCTCTCCGCCTTCGAGCGGATGACAGCAACCCTTCGCATGCTATCGCTCATCTTCCAAATACGATCGAACTATATCTTCTCACACCTTCCCAGCACCACTTCGCGCTCTCGTACCTCTCGATGCACCCACCCATGTCAACCATGTCTGACATTGCATGACTCGCTCTTGTTGGTAAAGCAAGGGTAGTCATACTGGATACGACGAGCTAGTGGATGGTTCTAGGTTAGCTCTGGCAGTTCGGTAAGATCATCCATTTTCTATAGTACGCTTGCAACCACTAACCTTCGTTCGAGGCACATCCAAGTTTCGAATCGACTGCGCTCTAAGCACGATATATACGTTGAAATGGAGTTGGAGCTGGTCAGGTTGGAGCTAAGCTGGGGGGTCTTTTTGCACTTGCAGTTTAGTATGTTCAACTACTGCATGTTACACAAGGACGAGAACTAATTTGATGAATATCGCAGCATTGTGTATGGGCCTCATACCGTTTGACCTAGGGGAAGAACCACCACCCGCCTGTAACATCTGCTGGACATTTCAAGAAGGGAAGAAGATTATGACTTCATGTCCTCGTTACAATGTGTCTCTTTGCATCCACGTTCAGCTTATGCATGTCTAAGAGAGGGTGGTGAGGCTGCCTCTGCGTCTAACACTGCAGCGTGACGTAGCATTCCATTTACAGAATCGAGCTGAGACTGAAGGAGAGGTGACGTTCCCACTTCGGTGCTGCGTCCTCCCTTGGCATCGCTCATTGCGTTCGACTATTAAGATGATGTCTTCCCTTGTGTGATACGGAAGGGTCTGTTGTTCTCCTTTGCATCAGTTCCTTTGGCTGTTGATACCCTTCTGCCCTCGCCGGCCGTTACGTTCGTTATGATATACCGCGGTTTTTCACTGTTCGTTCGAAATGTAGTCAAGTGAAAGGCTGTCGTGTCGGAGCAGCCTCACTGAATGACGGTACGTGACAGGACAAGAGTATCTTCGTTGCAGCAGTAAGGAAACGGCCTTTTACATGGGATAGTAGAAATATACGTACCTTCGTTGCAGCAGTAAGGAAACGGCAACGAAGGTAAAAGAAAGATAGGCTGTTTATATATGAGGGGAAAGATACCAGTGTGATCAAATAAGTGCTTAGGGGAACGGTTGAATAGGAGAGAGGGAACAAGAGAAAAGGTATTGGAAAGAGGAAGGAAAGGTATTGGAATAAGAGAGCGTCATGGGATGAGAAGAGAGGAGGAAAGGGTGGAGACAAGAGAGTACTCGGCACGTGTGTGTCGAGTATTGGCATTGCGGTCATATGTGGTGAGATTGGTGGTAGCCAGGCTTACATCAAGTCGGCTTTGATTTAACGCCAGTAGTATGTATTTAAGTCTTTTTCGTTGAGGACCACGAACAACGTTGGCATTTAAATCATCATAACGCATATAAATGTAAGGAACAAATTGACATTGGGTGATAGCACGATTACAGGGCAGTGTTCACATAAGTATTGTACGATGTAAAAACACGAAGACAAGTTACAACAGCTGCTTCACAATGATTTAACAATTGACAGAAGATGGTTCGAGGGTAACGTCACCGTATGGGTATTCTGAGAACCAAACCAGCAGAGGGCTCTACCCTCTGACTTAGATGCAATGGACCGTCCGTCCGCGTTTCCACAATGTGTATCTTGTTGTGTTTTGTACATCCCATGTGAAGGGTCGTAACCTTGAGATACCGTTAGTGAAACTGGTGGTGTGCGAGGTGACATGTTGACAGGCCATGCAGTAGGTGCTGCTCGAACCTACGCCAACGCTGTCGTCTTTACAACCCATACAAAGCTCGGTACGTCTTTCGACTCGCATCACCTCCAACCAATTTGGTGCTCGAGTTGTCATCTATCGAAGTCTGCAATCTCGAAACGCAGGTATTGGGTGATTCGAACTCGAGCTTCACTCCGACATTGAACAGAACCCAGTTACCAAATGAGTGATCACGAGCTATCGTCCAACATTCATCCTGCACCTTAATTCACCAGAGGGTTCTTTACCATTACCCGGACTGTGGTAGCCAGCATACATCCTTCCAACCTGGTGACGGTAAAATCGCTGTAAGCCTATATATGACGTTGCTCAGCACGAAGAGACCAGAGTAAGATACCACGCAGCACCGTCCTCTCTCCGCCTCACTTCATGTGCGCGCATCCTCGTAGACTTCAGAAAGAGAGGGAAGATCGAGACGTTGTAAAGGTGGCTGCCCCTTGATCGAAGGTTGGTGGTTGTAACCGTACGTTAGGAGATGACTGTCCTTACCCGCTTGCCCGAAATAACCCAGAACGCAGAGTACACATCATCAACCACGCACGACTGTGCATCTTTAACCAGTAAGATAATATCACGAATTACCAGCTAAATTATAAACTGGTAGTGTGCTGATCTGATATAGGAAGCTATGCGGGCGGTGGAGTGACCATCGTAGGCGTAGAGAGCGAAAGCAGTTCCATAGTGGTGATCAAAGATGCCTCACGCGAAAGAATGAACAGTAGGCGCTGCGAGGGGTATGAGCCTTGAGGAGCGAAGATATACGACACTGAGGTGGTACGTGAAAAAGTGCAACCGGTCCATGTTGAGCGGTTATACTGTTCTGAATGGCCTGTTGGGAAGGGTGGTCGTAGTGTATAAGGTGTAGTGAAGGATGGCGCGGCCCAAGTACCAAACAGGTGACTAAACGCATACTATGAGGCAAATACATGTATAAGCACAAGGCAGAGAAAGAAGAGACGGGAATGAAGCATACCCGTCGTGATTTTAAAGCACCAAGAACACTTCAGCCTATCCTGCCCTCTGAATTTGGCTGTAGCTAATACGAGTACGTCGTATAAAGACAGTATTCTGTGAAAAGAGGAAGAGTTAGTGTACGAAGTACTCGGAAGTAGGGGTGAGCCAACGCAATAGCCGTGAAGGAAGAGCTCAAGGAACACGGAAAGCGAATGAAAGAAACAATGCCTACCCCAACCCAGCATTTACTGCTACTCCCCCCTCTGCACCGCTTCAACATCTAACATCTCCAGTCTGCCATGGTCGACACACGACAAACGAACTCCAGCCTCCAGGGCC
Source organism: Cyathus striatus (assembly GCA_025738555.1). Taxonomy (NCBI): domain Eukaryota; kingdom Fungi; phylum Basidiomycota; class Agaricomycetes; order Agaricales; family Nidulariaceae; genus Cyathus; species Cyathus striatus. The sequence goes on from JAOVFP010000007.1 coordinate 868,558, forward strand.
TAAAGCGATTTAGTGTTACATGTCGTCCGATTCATGTGTTTTGTGGTTTTTTCGGGCCACGAGAGTACTCGGAGACGATAACGGAAGCCGTTTTGATGGAATCCACAACCATCAGGCTTATTCATAAGCCCAGGACGAGGTGAAGGTGATCGAGACGATGTAGGAAGGAGCGTTACGAGAATTGATGATACCAGCTCCAGTGACCATAAGCCCAGATCGCTGAATAAACCCAACATCGACGTACGCCCCGTGAACCATCCTCTACTTCGAGCCTCCACCCCCCCCTTCCGCTCCAACTTGATCAACAACCCCGACAATTCCCGCATGGCACAACAATCAACCCTCATCACAATCCTATGCACTCCAATGTCCTTCTCAGTCCCCGCTGGCCTCAATGCCCATCGTAGCATATAGAGCGGAGAAGGAAGTGGGGTCTTGCACCAAGTAAAGCGTAGGAGTTGCAAGAGGGGCACAGAACGAAGACGGTATATGTCAGAGGAAACAAGTGTGGTGAATGCAACAATCCTGCCTTCGTGTTCTTAGTGGGAGAGTCGTGGGGTGGTTGTGATTGTCGATGTGGATGTCGTGTGTAAGGCAACGAGGATGTATGGGCTACGGGGGGTGGATGATAAAGACACCCCCTGGTTGATTAAGCACGATGATGCCGGTTCGTCGCCAAAGATGGAACCCAGGTCCATCCAGGTAAACCCAGATCCACCCTATATCGTCTTTGGCCCTCGACCCTCAAGCCACCTTTCACTCCAGCTTGAACTAGAGGCGGCACTTCCACCATACGCACGATGATAGCCTTCGTCATAACACCGGGGTCCCTGTCGCTACTATCGCTCTCTTTTGCATGTCATGTCGTACGTGTAGAGAGAGAGGGGACGATACAACAGAAGGTGCTGAGGATGTTGAAGGTGAAGACGCGAGTGTTGCGAGGAAGGTTTTGAACGGAAATAGTGCCAGTGTTGGAAGCGGCGTGGGGATAGTATGCGTTGAAGACCTAACTCCTCCAACCTGGGGAGTTATCATCTTTGGAGTGACAGGTTTGGAAGGAGGGCGGTGGTACGGCGGAGAGCACAGTTTATGCCTGGGACGAGTGTATTTGTTTGATTACTGTAAGACAATTGCAGTTAGAAAGGAGGAGTAGAGGAGTAGAAGGAAGGCTGACGCACAGGAAACCATTTCAACCAAATCCCAACCCATCCCGACCACCAAGTTCAACTGAGACTGATTCGACTGAGTAAGAAAATCCCGCGTTGTCCTGTGAGAGGAGGGAGAGTTAGTGCACGAAGTGAGACAAATCGACCAACAGTGAACGTGAAAGGCGGGCAATGTATTGACAGCGAAGAATGGAAACCGAAGCGCAGAGCGAAGAGACAGTACGTACTTTAAATATACTCAAAGCCACTTTCTCTCCTTTCTCTACTCCATCTCACTCTCCGTTAGCTGCAGCTGCGGGTGTTCAACATGCGAACGAGAACCTCCAGGACCTAAGGCTACTCCGGTGCTCTGTGCCCGTGTTGTCAAATTGGTGTGCATTTAGGTGGTCTTCTCAAGCACTCTCAATGGGTGGTTCATACGAGTAGCCGTATAAATGGCGAGTCTTTCCATTTGTGAGATAGAAGGGACAATACTCTGGAGGTTGTCGTGATCATTGGCGTCGTGAGAAGTTGGACCAAGGTTGGACATGGTTGGAGTCTGGACTTGGTGTGGACAACGTGCAGATGCGGAGTTTAGAGCCGGCACTGCGGCAGTCAACGGTCTGGAATTCTGTGTCCCATTGACCATCATCTCCCCGCCCTCCTGGCCCTCAAGTCCTCTATCTAGCTTTCTTGTTCCTCCGTTGCTTGCTTTTTTCTCTTCTCGATGACTTCATGACTTCGACGGCGACGTGATGGCATTTGGAGAAGACCCTTGACGCGTGACGATTCATAGAAGCATCTAGGGCCCAGGAACACTGAGATACTTATTTGCTTTTTCGTCGAAAAATTATGCAGATGCACCAAGTTGCGTTAGGATCTGGAGCTCCCCCGCTTTCGCGTGCTGAACAGCGGCAGCTGCAGTTATTGCAGATTGAGATGGAGCAGGGAAGGGAGGAGCAGGAGGCTTTGGGTATTACTGAGGTAAGCGCTTACTAGTTACTGTTCTCCATTCTGAGTTACATTCTTCGTCAACTCTTCATTCTTCGCTGTTGATTGAGCGTCTTCCCCCTTTCATTGATCACCATTGCTTCTTCGACTAACCCTTTTCTTACAGGAACAGCGTCAAATTCTCCTGCACACTTTCAAATCGGTCAAAATAGAATTCAGTGACCTCGATGGGCTGAAGTGGACTCCTGCAGCTTTACGAACTTGACAGGTCTGTCTTCCTTCTCTTCAATACTTCCCTCTTATGCATTCTTGCTTGTATCTACCATGAAACTAGTGCTCGCACGTGCATGTGCATTCTCATCTGAGATCTAAGCCTCATCCACTCCCCTTACACCTCTTACACCATCATAACATTGCCGTTTCCATGCAAAGTAAATCCAGCTTGGGCAAGAAGAGGGAGACAGCGCACAGTGGGTCTAATGGATTGTTGTGTACAGGTACTAGTACAGGTACAGCGTCGGTTATGACGCATGTTCAAGCGTCCGCGTATGAGAGTTCGCTTGATACGCCTATGCCTTCGCCGAGAGCGTCTCCAGCTCCTTCTCTTTCGTCTCTGCTACCTTCGCCAATTCCGACACCCACCGTGATACCCACAAGGGAGAGTCATTCGAAGGAGACTTGGTAGATGCCGAATGAATTCGCTCGCGTGAGGAGTGTGATGATTCTGGTCTACAGCGTTCGAGGTGAACGAAGGGGTATGGGGTTCAAAATGCACCATCAAGAGTGGTGCCAATTTTCCCACCGCCGACCAACGGCTCTAGGAGGAGCAATTACACGGTATCGATACGTGGCTCGACGCTATGGTGCCTTCACTTCGAGTGCTACCGGTGTTTACTTTGCCGTGGTCATGTTCTATGTCTACTGTGGGACCTGTGTAGGGTGTCGTTCATTCTCAACTACCCGCTTCAACGCTGTCTTCATTGTCTACGCATATGAAGGGTATCAAGCAGGGAGTGGTGCTGGAAGAGACTTGGTAGTAGATATTCTTCTAGGCCGATCATGTGAGGGGCATGGTATACTTTACTTTGAGCTTTTTGACGGAGAAGGATTGAGATATGATATTGATTATGCTGCACATTTTTCGTTATATTTTGGTTTTAATGATGGAAAAGATCTGGTTACTTGATTATCAAATCATTTCATTGATTTTATGATGTGTCACATTGGTATATTCATTACTTTTACTACGGCCTTGACGAAAATAAAAACAAAAACTTCGGTTCCGAATAGTAACCAGGTAGATAACGGTCAGATAGCGGGTGCTCCGTCTGCTTATGTCATACGCTTCGGCAGAAGCTCATTAACATCGGAGCGGCATGGTGCGCCCACCAAACGTCGCGTAACACGCCTTGAACGCTCACGTTCCTGTTTAACTAGCGTGCATTGCGCGCGAGGTGTTTAAACAAAACCGAATATAAAACTTATAATTACAGCGTGATCAATTTAAACAAAATTTCAATAGTGTATAATTATTACTCTCTTAAGTAGATGTGAAGCAAATATGTATATGCTTTTGTTTTCGTGTTTGCTGTAGATAAACTAACATATGTATCATCGAAATATTTACACTGTTTATATAACGGCTAGCCCCATTTAATAGTATGTAGCTCGAACTATATGTCCCGAAAAGAAACTAACAGCATAGTAAACTCCGCAGCTTGAATGGATCTCAGGAACGGTTGGGAGTCATACGTGTTGGCAAACAGGTGGGAGGTGGTGTTGTCGAGCTGAGTAGCCTTGGAATTGACCAGCATCAGCTCTGTGCACTGTGAGCTTTTTAATGTTTTTGCTTATTTCTGGGGTTGCCGCGTGGCTAATTATGAGCAAGAATAAATTGTAATTCAAACATACCCCATCGAGAAACATCTTTTTACATTAGTAAAAACATATGCAAGCTTGAATAAGCGATGTCTGCAATAAGCATACTTACAGTGGTAGCTAATTCAAATTTAATCTGATTATAGAAAATCACTAGTCTTTGCTAAGTTGATGAATTGTTTACTGGCATCCTAAAAATCACTATGTTTTGCTGTGCATGACAGGTTCATGGTGGCTCCAATTATAATGCGGGACTGTAAAACATAATAATTTCAGCAATGCCACATTAATTTGTTCTATATTCTACTATATTTTCCAGAAAGATATTCTAAGCTCAAGCAGAAGTGTATGTGACAACTATTTGTAATAGAAATTACCATAGGCACATTGAATTACAATCTTCAATCTAGAGAGTTCATTCCAAGTTCATTAGTAAATAATTTACTGTGTATGTAAGTATGTGTCTACATGATGTCTATGTAAATATTTTTTTAAATGTACATATAGGAGGAGGCAAGATGGTGGGATGATGCACACTGTGACTATTACTAATGCATCTTAAGATCTGTCAGACAGCAGCATTGCTGTCCATCGTCAGTTTTGCAGTCGGGCAATCAACAGCCTCACCGTAAATCAGTGGCCTGATAAGGCATAAAATGTTGGTTCCTATTCAGAACCGAAGTTTTTGTTTTCATTCTTGTATAGACCCCTTTTACTATGAGCTACATATGATCTCTGGCATGAATCAAGGTACTCGAGAAGCACTGACATAAACCTTGCTTGGCCTGATTTAAGATTACATACTTAAGTGCACAATACAAGTTTTACAATTTTACAAGTACAACAAGAAATGTTACATATGTAACCAGATAATATATATTTTAGCCAGATGGTTGAATCCAAGCTTTTTTGATTGGTGAAATAGGAGAGAGGATCAAATTTTCTGAAAGATCAGTGCTCAGCACTCATCTATGAAATCCTCCTACTCTATAAAGACTGGCAGTTAATGGCAACAAATGTCTTCAGCTACATACTGTCCAGCACTGTCAAAAAGAAACAGAAGCACAGAAACCTCCTATAATAAACAGTTCACAACAACAAATGTTTCAAGAGCATATTATTCAGCAGTGTCAAAAAGAAACAGAAAAAGTAATCAAACAATGTGTATGACAGTAGCCTTAGGTTGTCTGCTCAGTACCCAAAGGTACCCTGAGAAAAATGACCATCATGTCACACACATGGAAAAGGCTTCATTTTGGGTCCCAGAAACCTTGCCAAGCAATGTAATTGGTGAAGGAATATAATTATTCTTTCAGTCTCTAGCTTATTGTTACCCCTCTTGCAGCATTAAATAAATAATCATGGTGGTTAGGTAGATCTACATTTTGCTGTTTCTCTGAATGGTGTTCACCAACTTGTGCTAATACTGTACTATTTTGACTGATTGTTTGGTCACATGTCACAGTACCCATCTGAACTGAACAAATTTTCCATTTGTTATGCATAATGGATGGGTTTGAACAATGGTTCAATGAAAGAAATATTGTTCTAAATTGAAAAAAATTCTTGAACAATGATATATTGAACAAATTTGGCCAATGTCATGCACAAAATCATGATCTGAATTTTTCTGTCACACCAAAAAGTCATGAACATTCAGTCTAAATAGTACAGTACATTATATTTTTCCTATAGTGTTAGCTCATTAATTAATCTGATATGATATACTTTGTGGGCATGTTTTCAGTTGCCATTGTTATGAGTGTAGGTAGTTGTTTACCACATGACCCTGTATTCTTCTCACTTACATATGATACCAATGCATATCAAATTGCTATGTAACACAACAAAATATCACAATTCAGATAAAACAATGAAACATATGGTGAACAAAAGATTTACAGGGAAGTTCAAAATTGTAACACAGTCTTAAGTATTTAGCTATAATGGTGTACTACAATGTAGATAGAAAATGAAACAACCAACCCTACAATAATGTGATGAATGAAAAAAATATCAAAATATCTCTCCTTTTCATCCTCTGTCAATGAAGAGCAAACACTTGAAGTTTATTTCTTCTTGATAGATGACAAATGATGGTCATTGCTTTCTGAATGCTCATGCTCTTTGTCTTCTTTAATAGGATCAATAACTGCCAATTTATTTTCTTCTTTTAATTTATCAGAACTTTCTGATAAATGATCAATGGGAAGATCAAGGTGTTTGGGAAGTGTTGGAGAGCCAGTTTTACATTGAGCCCAATCAGGCCCATGAACAAAATTTGTGAAATCAACTTGACACAAGTTGTAATTTGGCAATATCTGAACGGTATCAGGACCACACAACTGTTTCCTGTTATTAAAAGGAACCCAAAATAGTGCATTTTCACTGCTATCTTTCATCCACCCATCTGAATGACAAGACGAAAAAATTTGTGTGCCTCCAAGTGAATGAAGTTTGTTGTAGTGATTTGAGGTTGGGTTTATATTCTGCACATGCAATATATCACCATGTGAGCTGGAGACCACTTGTGTTCTATCAGGAGAAAATGCCACTGATGTTACATAATCACTGTGGCCTTCAAATGGTCCAGCAATGGTTATTCCACTCTCCACATTCCACACTCTGACAGTTTCATCATCTGAGCCAGACACCACTTGTGTTCCATCAGGAGAAAATGCCACTGATGTCACCCAATGACTGTGGCCTTCAAATGGTCCAGCAATGATTTTTCCACTCTCCACATTCCACACTCTGACAGTTTTATCAAGTGAGCCAGACACCACTTGTGTTCCATCAGGAGAAAATGCCACTGATCTCACATAATCACTGTGGCCTTCAAATGGTCCAGCAATAGTTTTTCCACTCTCCACATTCCACACTCTGACAGTTTCATCATTTGAGCCAGACACCACTTGTGTTCCATCAGGAGAAAATGCCACTGATGTCACATAATCACTGTGGCCTTGAAATGGTCCAGCAATGGTTTTTCCACTCTCCACATTCCACACTCTGACAGTTTTGTCACCTGAGCCAGACACCACTTGTGTTCCATCAGGAGAAAATGCCACTGATCTCACATAATCACTGTGGCCTTCAAATGGTCCAGCAATGATTTTTCCACTCTCCACATTCCACACTCTGACAGTTTTATCAAGTGAGCCAGACACCACTTGTGTTCCATCAGGAGAAAATGCCACTGATCTCACATAATCACTGTGGCCTTCAAATGGTCCAGCAATAGTTTTTCCACTCTCCACATTCCACACTCTGACAGTTTCATCATCTGAGCCAGACACCACTTGTGTTCCATCAGGAGAAAATGCCACTGATGTCACATAATCACTGTGGCCTTGAAATGGTCCAGCAATGGTTTTTCCACTCTCCACATTCCACACTCTGACAGTTTTGTCACCTGAGCCAGACACCACTTGTGTTCCATCAGGAGAAAATGCCACTGATCTCACATAATCACTGTGGCCTTCAAATGGTCCAGCAATAGTTTTTCCACTCTCCACATTCCACACTCTGACAGTTTCATCATCTGAGCCAGACACCACTTGTGTTCCATCAGGAGAAAATGCCACTGATGTCACATAATCACTGTGGCCTTGAAATGGTCCAGCAATGGTTTTTCCACTCTCCACATTCCACACTCTGACAGTTTTGTCACCTGAGCCAGACACCACTTGTGTTCCATCAGGAGAAAATGCCACTGATCTCACATAATCACTGTGGCCTTCAAATGGTCCAGCAATGATTTTTCCACTCTCCACATTCCACACTCTGACAGTTTTATCAAGTGAGCCAGACACCACATGTGTTCCATCAGGAGAAAATGCCACTGATGTCACCCAATGACTGTGGCCTTCAAATGGTCCAGCAATGATTTTTCCACTCTCCACATTCCACACTCTGACAGTTTTGTCACCTGAGCCAGACACCACTTGTGTTCCATCAGGAGAAAATGCCACTGATGTCACATGATGATGGTGGCCTTGAAATGGTCCAGCAATTGTTTTTCCACTCTCCACATTCCACACTCTGACAGTTTTATCCCATGACCCAGACACCACTTGTGTTCCATCAGGAGAAAATGCCACTGATGTCACATAATCACTGTGGCCTTGAAATGGTCCAGCAATAGTTTTTCCACTCTCCACATTCCACACTCTGACAGTTTTATCATCTGAGCCAGACACCACTTGTGTTCCATCAGGAGAAAATGCCACTGATCTCACCCAATCACTGTGGCCTTCAAGTGGTCCAGCAATGGTTTTTCCACTCTCTACATTCCATACTCTGACAGTTCCATCATGTGAGCCAGACACCACTTGTGTTCCATCAAGAGAAAATGCCACTGATAGCACTGGATTACTGTGGCCTTCAAATTGTCCAGCAATGATTTTTCCACTCTTGGTATTCCACAGTGTGACAGTTCCATCACTTGAGCCAAATACAATATCTATTCCATTAAAAGAATATGAAATACTAGTCACAGATGAATCTGTGTAATGTACTGTATACATTGTTGAGCTCCATACTCTGTCTCTCCCTTTTCTTATTGCTGGTATATTTTGAAAGAAAGGTGAAAAGTATTTTACAATCAAAGAATTTTCAGGTGCAAATGATAACACTGATATATATATGTGTGATATGCTTCTTATAATGGGAATGTAAAAATGTGCAACAGTATTAATACCATCTTCAATGAAATTGAGTTGGTTCAAATCCATCTATAAGAAGTTTAGCTTCCTATTTATTATAACTAGTTAACCATATACCTTTGTGCAAGATGTTAATCTTCTCATCATTTCTTGTGCTGTCTGTATTTCATGTAATAGACTCATGACCTCTAACCAGTATAGGAACTTGCAATATAAGAATACATTTAATTCTTTTATTATAAATATATGATCAAATTCTTCATTTTCAATAATATCAATATAATGCATGTTCCAATATTTGCAACAATATTGAAGATATGTAGGTATATACTCACTAATAATTTTTTTTAAGTTTTCAATGTCTTTATTTGCTACATATGATGACTTAATATTGCATATATTAAATTTTAGTTTACTGTTGAGAGTTTTAAAAACCATTTTGGTCACTATTGGGACATGTTTGATTTTATTGATTTTAAATGTTTCATTATTTAATCCCTCTATTAAATATTCAACAAATGATAGATGATGGAATGTTATATTGTTATCATTTATTGAAATGACTGGTAGGAGATAATGTATTATTCTTGAAACTTCTTTTGCAATGTCACCCTCATTACCATCAACATCAAGAAAGTATGCAATATCCTCTTTTCTCAATGGAGATTTTGCCAAGAGTACTGTTGCCAATACTTGTCTTACAATTTCTTTTCTATATTCTTTCCATTTTCCAAAAGATATTTGAAGCATTTGATGATAGAGAACTTCAACTCCATGATCTATCTGCCCAGATAGAACTTGTTGAAGCTTTTCAGTTGGTGAAGGCTGGTCATCTTGTTCTGCAGTCATGGTAATGTACTTAACTGCAGTAGATGCCCAGATAAATAATCCACTAGCTCTTGTGCACATCATCTGTGATATATCTTCTATTGACTCAAGTTGCAATTCATTTTGGTTATTTTCAAAACTTTTCTTGAGAAAAAAATGTATGTCTTGATTTATCTCTGAGTCAAGTTCAGAATCAGTTTCCAATCTGATAATCTTGCAAAAAAATTCATTCTCAGTAACACCTGGCAGAGAACCAGGCCGTCCAGTTAAAATAAGCTTATAGTGCTTAGGAAGCTGAATCCAATCTTGTAAAGTCCTTTTCAGAGATGTTAACAGTTCAGATGATTTGCATTCATCTAGTCCATCAATAACAAATGCAGGTGGATCCTTTTTCAATTGTTCATGGTAGGAATTCAGTGGGTCAACAATTAGATGTTTGAACTGCCATTCAATTCTTACAAGTTGGAAGTTGTTATCAAGATGTTCTCCAATCTTTTCTTTCAGAAAAGAATACTTTGATTTGGATGCTAAATCTGCAGCTATTGTTCTCCAAACTACAGTAGCATCACCTAAGGTGTTATCATCCCTCTTAAAAAAATGACAACCACCCAATCTCTTCCAGTTGTTTGAGTTTAGAGTTTCAACTAAAGTAGAGGCTATTGCAGATTTTCCTGAGCCAGGACCACCAGTAATCCACATAATATTTGTAGCAGACTCATCTATGGATGAAAATGACAATTTATTTTATAAATATACAAATATATGAACATACCAAAATCATTCAACCACTTATAAATATCATCCAGAATAGTAACTCTAGTTCCTTCCATACAGGGAGGTGGACAATGTAAGTTATGATCAGCAGGCTTCAATAACTTGAGTTTTTCAGAGATTTCATCATTTTTCATATTGTAATAATTGTTTTGATCACGACCAATAGCATTCTGCTGACCACCAAGCACATTGACATGGCTTGCATTGGTGAATATTTGACCATTGGATAAGGTTTGAGCCATTGTAAATTCAGAGATTTCAATGTTGAACTTGTGTGCTATTGAGAGCTTTAGCAATGAGGTGTTTGAGAAGAAAAGAAGGAATGAAAGTTGACGCGGGCGGGCTATATAGTGTATCACAATGCAGTTGACACGTGTTACTGAACGTGTATTGAGCCAAATCATCGGAACGATCGATTATTACTGAATATTAATTCCCGTTCTATAACAAATTATAATTACACGCCTTCAACACGATGACATCAAAATCAGGAAGAAAAATTCGGCGGCCATTCCTGTTCTTACTGTAATACTTACTACTGAATGCGGGTTAGGCTAGCTGTACGCAATTTACAGGTGATGAACCCATCGACCTACTCCTTCTGCTATCGCACGTGCACCTTATCACCATCTCACCTCTCCTTCGGCTCTTTCTACTTTCCCATCTCAACTAAGTACTTCATTTCGATTTCACCTCGGCCGAACTAACAATAACCATACCAACGTGCTACTACTGGAAGTGGAAAGATAGAAGCACCGATATGATAAGAACCCTTATAAAAAATATGATCATGAGCAGGCGTTCCCTTCCTGAACATTAATACGAGCTCTATACAACCTGGCTATGATTGGATATAATGACTGAAGAATGAGCGAGGAAATTTGAATCGATGGACTGGGAAACCAGAGGGATGCATTCGATGCTGTACGTTCCCGTGTTCTTACTTCGCACGTATCATACTCACTCCTTAAAACTGCGAAAAGAAAGCTGGAGCTGTACTGCATGTACTACCCTACCACCGGTTTATCCAATTTCGTACGATTCTGGGCTGTGCGTATGAGACAAAATTGTGTAGCAAGGAAGCGGAGACGTGAACAAAGACAGTGAACGACGACGTAGTCTCCTTCCACTTCACTTGGCTGCTTCACATTTCCCATTGGTTAAGACACAACTTCTTCATTAGTACAGTAGTCTGAATCTGACAGAGGATCCCGCCGTTAATATTTGATTACACTACCCTTGTCTCACTGTGCTCTGTTCTCATTGTTGATACGCGTGTCCTCATCTAAAACTTACCCCGACACGCCATACATCGCCCTTCATTTTACGAACTGAAGCTTCTCAACATTCAATATTTCAATCCTTGACATCCGTCGTCCACTACTATTACGGGCATGAACAAGTGGTTGAACTCTAAAATTGAAAGTCTGTACCTCTCATTGCAGTCGCATTGAAGTTAGCACTTAAAACCGTATACTTATGCGGGGATGAAGGGAAATTACCATCTTAAACGATATACTTGCCTACCTCAATTTACTTTCTTTATCTGTCAGGTTATGTGGCTCAAGTGAGTTTCTCGTCGCCCCCATGTGCAGAGTGGGCATGCACTGTGTACAAATGAAATGTTGGTTTATCGGTAATTGTACGATCACTCGGTACTTATGTAGTTACATTTTGTCTCTCACCAGTGTCAATGTTCGAAGGTCCGATTGGATCGACTTGATGTATACGAGCATCGATTATCCAGTGCGCTCTATTTCTGTGGGTATTGATGGTCTAGGAGGTTGGGTTTGTTAAAATTAGATCGTGTGTAGGAGTGCATGAGGAAGTAATGAGGACATCGAATCTTGATGTGAACAGTCCCTAGTTTCGGTTCTGGCGCTTGTTTAAGATCATATTCATAGCTGTTATCGATGTAACATGCACGTCCCCTTCGTGGTCGAGTGTACTCTCGTAGACGCACTCGATATGTGTATGCGCGCTTCACTTTGCCAATTTGCCGGTCATCGGTAGTAGTGTTGCCACGGCTCGGCTAAGCTCAGCTCGGCTCAGCTACTTAGCAGCTCAGCTATTTGAGGCTCGAGAGCCTCAAATAGCTGATTTTTTTGGCTCAGCTCAGCTCAGCTAAAGGTTAGCCAGCGGCTACTGTCAGTTCATTAAATGTGTTTATGTACAATACAAGATACTTGTCATATTTCTAAGGATCGTCTTCCTGATCGTCATGTAGTAGACTACTCAAAAAAGCACTAATGTCTTCTGGTACTTTTGCCTCCTCATTCATAATATTCTCCATGATCTCAAGTTCCTCCTTTCTCCCAGTACCCTCCATAAAATTGAGGTGTGAGTTACCATGTTTACGTGAAAACTTTATCATTTGTAAAGCTTCCATCAATTTTGGGCTGATGCGATTCCGTCGTTCTGTCATTGTTTCCTTTGCAGATGAGAATACCCTCTCGCATGGAACTGCAGATCCTTGAATAGCAAGAATGTCAAGAGCAAGTCGGAATATTGTAGGATATCTGAGACGGTTTTCCTAAATTTATCGAAATTAGAATGAGTAGCATGTTACTTATAAATATGTCAGAGTGCTTACCTGCCAGAAATTAAGAATTGTAGATCCAGTTTGCGTGTCAAGAAAATATGATTCAACTTCAGCCTGAAGGCTTTGCGGCTGAGATGATCTACCATAAAGGTCGTCATCCAGTTCTAGAATAAAGTTAGCACGTGCCAGATCATCTATATCAGATCCACTAGAATCATAGTCGCCAAACTCTGAATCATATGGATTACCACACATATGTCGTGGTTTACGTGCAGGTGTCTTTATGCTAGCAGAAGTGCGATACTTCCGAAGCTAAGTAGTATGATCATCAATGTGAGTAGGAAAGAGTAAATATGTCATAGAAACTAACTAACCATGTCAATAAATAGTTGTTTCACTGAATCCACCTTATCCGGCAAATGTTTTTCAATCCATCTGAGCTTGCTGGATGGATTAAGGACTATATATTTTAACATTTAGTATACAAATAGATAACGGTGAAATATAAACATACTTAAAGATAGCAGATAAACTGGCGTGACATTTGTACGTTGGTCATAGTCATCTAGCTTTTTTATACCGGCATTAATAACACTTTCATATATGGGCATGTCAACTTTAAGTTGTGTCCAAATTCTAACCATTGACTTAAGTGCCGGTAGTGCATGACATAAAGTTGGAGTCTTCTCGGCTGATAGCTTCTGCTGAAAGGAATGCAGTACCTATAATAGTATCATCAGCACCTGTACTAATTCAAATATTAATGGTCAGTCTTATAATGCACTGCGAGTATTTTGGCATATGACTTGAGTATCACCCAGTCAGTGTTTGTGAGTTTATAGTTGGTAAGTTCTCGAGATAAGAATAGATCAATTCCCTTTAAAAATCGAAATTTAGTTGTATATGAAGCCTGTTGACTAATGACAACTGCACACCTTTCTAACAGTCAATGCCCGTTCAATCATTAAATACGTCGAGGACTATCGAGTGCTGACATCACGAAGTAATTCTAAAACCGGCATGTTAGGTATTTTGACAAGTGTTCTACGAAATGCATCTCGTCGATTAGATGAAGACTGAATCTAAATGAAATAAATTCAAGCTAAATTTAGAATTGGAAGATTTTTCAAACTTTACGAATAGCTGAACGAAGCAAAGCAATCGGATCACGTTTACTTCCAGGTGTTGATATATATTCAGCAGCATTATCCTCTGCATATTTTAAATCTGTAGCCGCTGATAATACAGCCTGGCAAGCAAGATTTACGATGTGGGGGAAGCATCTGTTAATAAATAAAATATAAGTCCACATACATGTATTAAGGATATAGTTCTATACCTTATTTGTCGTTCGGATGAATTGAATGGAATATTACGTGTTCGTAAGTCTTGTTGCAATGCTTCCATAAATGTATCATTATTGGAAGCATTGTCTAGCGTCACCCAGCCAATCTTAAAAGAACATTAGGTATAATTCCAACAAATAATAGTATTTCTTCACCTTTGATGCAATATTAAGACGATCAAGAATATATATAAATGCACCAGATAAATGTACACCTGTATGACGGCCAGGTGTGCAGTGAAATCTTATTAAATCTGATCGAAGATTTAATTTATAATGTATTCCCTCTGATGTTTTCTCAGCCTTAACCTTGATCCGATGAGCAGTAATGGCCATGAAGGGTGAAAGGTTTTCATCTGACCAAAGATCCATAGTCAATGAAATGTTTCCAAGTGTATCCTTTATATAGATGTGTGAGGCGGCAATGTGCTCAATATACAGTGTACATACCACCAATTCATCCCTTAACTTGTCGAGATGAGCCTCCCAGGTCTCTATGATTCTGCTGCGAAGATGTGATCGGTGAGGAATATCACCATCAGTGAGGTCTTCACATAGCATTAAAAACAAGGCTCATAGTTTCTCATTTTCAATTACATTAATTGACTAGAACATTCAGCGTAAATTTACATTAGAATTATATTGCCTAATTATATGACGTACCTGATCATCCGAGACGATCCAATCAACCAGTGCTTCAACAAAAGCTTCCTTCGAGAAAGGTTGCCATGGTGTACTGGTGTTTACAGCAGGATTATTACCTTGCTTCATTCTGTAAGTGTAGATGTGCAGATCAATCTTGACTCCCTTTCCAATTGTAATCTTAGTCCAAGTGTGTAATCACCAAATGACACTGAAGAATACCAGTAGTAGTTGATGGCTTGTAACGCAAAACTCTATGTGTTGGTCATGATTTTTGGATAAGACTAAATGGCAGTGCAAAGTAATTGTATTAGATGTGTTCCATTGTAATAAAGTGGATTAGTACATACCTGCAGAAGTGACACTCTCGCAGTGTTTCATCCTTCACATTCACTTCACAGAAGAATGTTTTAACATCCTCAGCACCACGGTTCGTTCTCTTACCCACATGCCTTTTGAAAGCCACACTAGCGCGAGCTTTACTATGAGGACCAGAACGAGGGGACACTGTTGAGGGGGTAGCAACTGTGGTGAGGCGCTCAAGCAAAGAGATATCCGAGTCCGTTGTGACACCGCTCGCGCATTTAGGCGTAAAATTGTGCATTTTTATCATTTTCAGCATTAAAGCTGAACACATTGAGGAAGCCCATATAATAAATAAAGATCCATGGACTGCTATTTAATAGCAAGCACTCAACAAATTGACTTAATATTCATAGTTATATACCATCTACAAATATACTTATACAGTATAAGTGCTCCAATGTCCAACCTACCACTAACCTGGAAATAAAGGAATGAGAATATAATCATTAAAATGGACCGCTTTAGCATCAGTCACATGACTTGTACAGGTGTTTGTTATGTTCTAAGACCGATATAATTGTTTATTTGGCAACAGGAATGATATTAAACAATTAGTCAGACATGATATAATGGAATATTAATAAGGAAATCTATGCATTACTCGGAGTACAAAACTCTACAGAATGTAAATATTGGTCTATGAGTAATACATACCTCTAATGAATGAAATCTATTCTAAAGAACAAGTGTAATATACTGTATCAATGGTAAATTGCAGTAATGGAATAATCAGCATATATTCTGAGGGCATACAGAGGTCAAATCTCCATGAAAATGGATGACCTTGGGCTCGTTCGAAGCTAGAAAGAAACACATGTTAATCGACCATGATTAGCAATGCAACGGACGGGATTCCGGCCGATATAAGGCTGATAAACCAATCAGATATGTAAATGATGCTTATCTACCAGAAATAGCATTGATAAGGACATCTAAGGTCCTGAAACATAGGAGATTGGTTATGAATGATTAATGCGCAGTGCTTCACAGCCTGGACCTGGGTAATAATATTACCAATAGTAATGAGGATCTGACTAATAGATGAGAGTAGTGTTTCCATATGTTTTCACTGTACATATTTAGTATTTATGATCTGAGAACTTGCTTTGTAATATGTTTTTCAATTCTGTATATAACTAGGTACATTAGAGGGTGGAAAAGGAAGCAGCTTAGCGCCTTTCTTGCCCAGTACATAGGTATAGGGTAGTGGTTTTGGTCTAGGTGTTTCAAAGGAATTTAAAGTGATTTTATCGGAATTGTGTGTTTACTACAAAGTACAAAGGACTGAGATTCCAGTGAGGGTCTAGTATTTGGGATTTTGAGTAAAGCGAAATCAAGGAAAGCAAAGGGTTGCTTTCAACCAGTTCGAAGGATTTAAGTTAGCACAAAGGTGTTAATTAAAGTCTTGCAATTTCGGAGTAGTACAAAGAGTATTACTTCTTTTTCTTACAATAAATCATTATTGTTTCAGTTCATTTGGGATTGAAAAGCGAACTTAAAGATACCTTAACATAAAGAGGAGCACTACCTTACCCGTCACTCGCATTCTCGGAGTTTTTGTACAAGTTAGAAGTGATCTTGCTGTGGAAACATAGCAGAATTTACATCTAGAATACAAGTACCCGTTTCACCGTTAAACAATCATCATCACTACTAATTTCCTTCGGAGCAACAGGTGGGAGAGATAATGGGCACACAATGATATCCGATCCAAGAAATGGATCGTCAATGTTGCTGGGATTTTGATGAGGAGAAGGGAGAGCAACTGGTGGCTCAGGTACAGCAATAACAAGTTCCTCAGCTTGAGCTTTCTTAGCTTGTGTATTCTTGCATCGCAGCTTCGGCTTTGCTTTCACCTTTGTAGCTAAGAGCAAGGTAAGTCAACAGTAATAGGAAGATACCTTGAGAATACAGACACGCATACCTGGATTGGCTTCCACCGACACCCCTGGCATATCAGGCGCATTAGCAGCAGTATTCCTGGGTGCAGCTTTACGAGGTGGCATGGATAATAAGAATGCTGAACAAAAGAAAAGTACGTTGAATGGGGTGCAAGGTTTGCTACTGTTCCTCTTGCAACAGATTTCCCACTTAAATACTTCAAATTTCGGTAACTAGGAATTACAAATGAAAAAACGAGTGTAAGTTTCATACCATGCCCCCTTCCAAGCATCAAAATCGCTCCACAGGATTGAATCCACCAAGTAATTTACCAGTAAGCAGTGTGCGCTGGGTAGCCTTAAGGCATAAACGTGCAAAACTAGGAGGACACTCGTCAATTGCTAATGCTTCAATATGAAAAACTATGACTCACCCGGACCGACACTGCTAGAGATACTCTCTAATAGCAAGATAGCTGGATAAATGGCATGAGAACGTAGCTCAGCGCTGTGGAACCAGTTTCATCACGAGCATCCCCAGTTGCCAGTGTGAGTGTATACAGGCTGAAAGTCCAATCACGATAATTGCCGGCCAACTATAACGATAAGCTCTCAACGAAGTCCGGCTTGAACGGCTCGAGCCTCAGCTTAGCCGGCTTTCGCCTGAGCCGCTCAAAAATAAACCTTAGCCATTTAAGGGGCTCGGCTCAGCTAATTGTCGGTTCAGCTCATCCGGCTAGCGGCTTTGAGCTGAGCCGTGGCAACACTAGTCGGTAGGGTAAGATGAACATCACGTGATGTGTGTGAAATCTGATTTTCCGAATCCCGACGCTCTTCTGAACTCAACCTGGACCTTCACCATTCCGCTTCTACGACACCGTTGACTCATATATGGCACACTACTACTCGCTACACAATGTTATGGAGGCAGGAAGACACGCTATTTCGACGACATGGAGCGCCAACCCCCTTGTGTCCGTAACTCATTCACCGGCACCGGTCACCATCCATCCCGCTTCTACTACACCAATCGCTCATATACTGCACTCGTTAAACAATCTTAGAAGGCACGTCACTTCGACAATATGGAGCGCCAAGTCGCTTTAGGTTCCAGGATGTTAAATATTGTATTCCATGCTGAACGCCGGCAGCAGCAGTCGTTCGAGACTTACAAGAGTAGAGATGAGAGGAGCAGCAAACGTTAGGTATTATATGATAAGTGCCGTCTCTCCTCTCCACTCTTCGTGGTCCATTCCTCGGCGTTGGATGCTGGTCTTGCTTCCACTTGTCACCTCATCATCCACTAACTTTTCGTCGTCTCACAGGACAACCCACTTACGTAGTCAAATACCCAACAGTCGAATTCGATGAGCCGGATGGGGTGAAATAGGCTCTTACGGCTTTGTGAACATGACTGGTGTGTTACGCCTCTCTCCTTTCTTCCCTCCCTGCTCACGCTTACGCATCTCTGCAGTATGCAGCACGTATAACCATTATCATTCGAGAAACGATTCTGCAGACTCTTCCTTTATGCTTTACGCACTACGATCCCTCCCAAACACGCCACCAAGGCTAGAAACGAGCAGCTGCGTTCTCACCACATGCCATTCCAGTGTCGTTTCCAACATATACACCGTTCCCATTACCTATGCCCTTCGAAATGCCTGCTCCTTCACAGAGCGTTCCCGGTCCTTTCTCCGACATCCTTCCGACTTCCTATGCCTACGATGTGGCTCATGATGAATTGAAGTGGAGAGTGAACCATGGTAGACGGTCTGGAGTGTGTTGAAAGCCAACGTTGTGCGTGTGGGTAGTACTGAGATCTTTGCTGTCGCTCAAGCTAGAATGATAGGGGAGATAGACTCGAGAGACGAAGACATTGGTGGTTCTGGGTGAAGGATTCCTTCGTGGCTGACGTCGTTCTGAACTT
Organism: Cyathus striatus; assembly: GCA_025738555.1. Taxonomy (NCBI): domain Eukaryota; kingdom Fungi; phylum Basidiomycota; class Agaricomycetes; order Agaricales; family Nidulariaceae; genus Cyathus; species Cyathus striatus. Next base: position 887,506 of record JAOVFP010000007.1, read on the forward strand.
TCCACACGGAGGTCAACGGCACGTTTCGCTATTCCAAGCACATTTTTTAGGCTCCGCTCCTCTCTGTTCATTCTTCTTCCTCTCGCCACCTGTTGAGTGAGCCCAAGAAGACTACGAGGCACGCTAAATCGACGACATGAAATAGAAAATCGTCTCAAGCCCTGGAGGTTTTCTTCCTCTTGTTGAATACCGGCAGCTGCAGTCGATGGAGACTCCGAGGGGGTAGGGAAGAGAGAAGAAGGAACGGTTAGGTATCAATGAGGTAAGTACTGTCCCCCTTCTCCGTTGTTCACGTTCCATCCTCCATGTTCATGCACTAACGCCTCTTCTCACAGAATGACGTCTCTTGGACGTCTCGTGCTCTTACGCGGAACAATGTGAGAGAATCGAACAGTCAGTGGGCTGGGTAGGCTGGAGAAGGCTCTAAAGGCTTTGCGGAGGTGATAGGTATGTTTTTTCTACCTATTTCATTTCTTCACTCCGTGCTTACGCTTGCGCTTAGCTCGTACCTCGCGCACACTCATTTTCATCCAAGATATATTCAGCACTCTCTACGGTGATTTGTGTACGTGGCGACAACGACCCTTCCAAACCGTACGCTAGGACAAGTATACCACCCATGGAACCGCTGGGTCTTCACCACTATCTCGGCGCCGTTTCCAACGCCTGTACCGTTTACGGTTCCTATGCCGCTTGTAAAGTCTACATCTTCACCTTGAGCGTCCCCAGGTTTTCCAGAAGTACCGTTTCACTCCGCTTCCTCCGCCTATGGGGTTGTGCAGGAAAGAGTGAAGAGTCTCTCAGGCAGGGATGACGAACCTTACGAACGGACATGCTCGTTCGCTCAGGCGAAGTTACCGCTGTGCGCTGGGGTGGTATTGGTGGATTCAATAGCTGGGGATGGGAACGAGAATGATAAACGATTTCTTTGTGGATGGTTGATGTGCGCTTTCTCTGCTCCTTTGCACGTACGTGCGACGTGCTCCACAGTATCGCGCCTATTCAAGCCGTATCTTACCCTTCTTCCACCTTGATACCCAACGACAGAGATAATCACCTTCTAGCTTTGCGCTTTTACTCTTGTACCTCCTTCCTCCCTACGCCTGTTGCAACGTCCGCGTCGTCACGTATAGCGTTCGGGAGTTCGGGCCTGCCTCCTCTAGTGCAGTTGATACGGTACAACGACAGCTGCGAAGAGGGCTAACAAGAGCATTGCTAATGGGCGTACGGTTGTGTTGGAGAAGATTTGGTCGCGCCGTACGAAAACTTCCCGAGCTGCCCGAGGAGGATCGAGGAGGATTGAGGTGGAGTGGAAGGAGAATGAAAGCCTGAGTCGAGGAGGCGACATAGGGTTGCTTACTGGACGGCTGGTGTGTTCCGTCTGACAATCGTTGACGAGGTGAATGTCGACGTTGCGCCTGTTCAGCGAGGTGTGCTTATTACCTCTGAAGAGAATATCATCGACGCTCGTAACGCTCCTTCCATTCTCTGCAACACCTTCGTTTCTTTCTCCTTCTTCGAGGCTCACGAAGACGCTTGTGCATGAAGTGAGGCAGGGAGAGAAAGGGGAAGAGATATCGTCTCACGTGCCGTCCAGAACGTCGTTCTTCATCGTCTCCGATTACTCCTTTCGTTAAGCCCGTACGGGAGAGTTAGGCTATGAGGGTATGTTGCCTCCAATAGCAGCCTTATCCTGAAAGAGCCGGAGTACGGGGTGCAGGACTCGATCACCGACGAGCGTGTCGGAATCTGCGTTCATTTTCGATGCCTTCGTTAACTTCTCCGTTTATCTCGCTGCTTCCTACACTCACGGGGAATCTGTATAGGTGTTTAGAAGCGCTCGCTATTCTTGGTTGGATGCTCGATTCTGCAGTGGGGTTAGGTTCAAGTGGAGAAGCCGGATCGATAGGAAGGGCGTGGGGTCAGCCCCCGAGCACATCAACGTACACCAGGGAATGCACCCTGCGTATGCGTCTCTGTCCAGTTTCGTCGAAACGAGTATCTTTCATTCTGAAATCTTCCTCGCTTCAACGACTATCCAGAATGGTGTCTATCATCTGTGAACGTAAAATTCGAATTTTAGAATTCCTGCTGATATGCCTTAAAATATTTAATGGTTAAATCTCTATATTTGTCATATAATATTAGAACTCAGTATTAGTAATGCACATCATGAGTACAAGGGTTGGGGTGAGTCTTGAGTTGCCAATCAAAGTGTTCTATTTTGAATACATTACTAAGGGAATGAGACATCTGAGAGCTGGGGTTGAGTTCTGCACTGCCAGCAGAAATATCTAATTGATATATACTAAAGGAAATACAACCAGATGTGTGTTATCTAATTACTAGAGTCCAAAAGACTATGTACATGCACCCAGTACTTGATTGAAACTTAGCTAAGGAACATGTTCTGCATTCCTGTCACATGATCAAATGTGAGGCATTAGAGCCATTATCTCTGAACCAGTTACTGTGGTAATACTAATCACAGCCCAGAGCAAGTCATGTGACTTTGTACTTTGTACTCTGAGAATATCCCACTGTTTTAATCTACCACATGGAATTCCACATGTATGGTTGCTCCTGCATGGTCAATATGTTAGAAATATCATTATGTTGTCATATAAAGTATTCTAGAGTAGTTCCTTTCCATATATAGGTACTGTACAGTTTTATTTGTAAAAAGATATATAAGGAGGACAGGGAGGAGGAAAAGTAAGCAATCCCAGGAGAAATCCTAGGCTTCTTCCACTCTAGGAGTGTAATAAATTGGAATAGAAACAAATCTGAATAGTACTTGAACCAAGTAATTTCATATTAGAAAGGTTTTGAAATCTATAGTTTACTTCCTTTATACTAGTTTATACATTATCTGTGTTATCTCTCCCTTGAACTTAAAGCCTGTGGTTTGCAATGATTATTTGAGTATTACATAATATATTAGTCTTATTTGAATACAAATCACAAATTCGGCACATCACTGCTCACCTCCAGAGCTCAATCAATCAATGCCTTTTCAACCTCTCTAAACTGTTTGCTCTTGCTTTTAACTGATGGCTTCCTTCTACCAGCACCCTTACTTTTCAAACATGTACCTATTCCACACAAATTCTGATGCCACCAATGCAGAGATGTTGAAATCCATGGAAAAGCATGTGTTCCAAGACTTCAATAGGCTGACTTGGAATTTGACAGGGATTGGGAGATCAAGGTTGATGTTTCTGAAGGTGTGTTGCTCCTCTCTCTATCTCATCACTTTCTGACATACTCTATCTCAAGGTCAGGCAGCAAAAAAAATCAATGATTTTTTTGTGCCTTGGACTTCTTCGGGATTGAAAGAGGCCTTAAATAGCTTTCAATCAGTACTACTTACATGACATTTCTACAAGCCATTCTTCCTAAAAATGGATTTTGATTTTTTTTTCCCCAAAAAATTTGGCAGACCATAATAAATTCAATAAAATCGCAATAAAATCGCCATTCAAGCCCTTTTGTTATATTATTACTATTTCCAATTTATATTAGACCTTCATGTTGAGTGGTTTCTGAGAAAAAAAATGAAAAAAAAAAAAAAAAAAAAAAAAAAAAAAAAAAAAAACATTGCTGGAGTTTATAAATGTACACAAACATCAGTGATGAGATAAATTTTCTATTGAGAATGATGCAGATAAATATGCTATCAGGATGAGAATAATATATATTTCATTTAAACAGCCCAATAGCACATCTATTCACACCTATCTATTGCATAACTGCTCTACAAGATGAGTTGACCTCAAGGACATCCATCTAAAAAACAGAAAACTAATTTACATGGTCTTTGGAATTTCTCCCAGTCCTCCCTGACACCACCTTCCTCAGATATTGTGCATGCTCACAGCAGTGCACCAGATCTCTAGTCAGTGATCTCAGTCACAAAAAAGGGCATGGTCAACTCATCCATGTCTCTGATTTCTTGAATCCTGAAAATGGCTGTCTCATTGTTATTGGTGATGATGGAAAGATTACTCACGATGCAAGAAAGATAATCTATCCTGGGGCAGATGATGATCCATGGTGGGATACAAAGCAACTGATAGAGCAGATAAGCATGGAACAACAGTATTTGAGCTCGCACACCCAGGAAAGCAAGCACTCTTTGTATTTGATCAGTCTTTGGCACATGCAGCACTTCCTCCAGATGCACTCAGGGCATTTGACATGAATAAATCAGATGGTGGAAAGCAACAGAAGCAAAAGGACACAATAATTCCAATGACCAATCCAGCACCAGAATTTTGTGGTAAAGCCCAAGCAATGACATTGCCAAATGGCAATGCAAAAGGTTTAAAATGTGTTCTGGAGGAGCAAGGCTTCAACATACAAAAGCTGAATGTGAAGTGCTCACCTGTATGCCCATTTGAGAGTAAAAACTGCTGTATGGCTTGTCTCCTCAGTCAGCAAGATGATTTTATAAACCAGCCCTCATTGCTTGAAACTTTGATAAAAGGAGCCAGGCACAAGTGTGTTTTCTTACCTAAATTTCACTGTGAATTGAATCCTATTGAAATGGTTGGTGAACTATCCCTTTCAAGTTGAAATATTGATACTTACAAGTTGGTTTTAGTACTGGGGGTGGTGTAAGTACCATTATTGCGAAGCTGACTAGAGAACCTTTCAGGATGCTAAAAACACGGCAATTAAATACCTTGATGCATGTCCTATCAATGTAATTTGGCACTTCATCAATTGTTCATGGTGCTTCATGAGTGCATATAGGATTGGTTTGATGGGAAAGGCAGCAGAGTGGGCAGTGTGATGTCAAAAGCAGCACTGTAGTGTGTTGAATGCTGCAATAATGGCAATTGAGTTGATAGTTTCCCATCCAAGATAGGTGCTTACCAACAGCACTGCCCGAAGTGCCCAAAGAGGTACATACAATTTCATTATTTTGTCCAAAAAGTTTGGCAGTCTTAAAATGTTGTGGAAAAATGATTCTAAATGCATTTTTGAACATTTTTGAGGTCTCTGAGTCTGAATCTGAAATTATTTTCTGGCTAAAAAATCATTTACATGTGGTAATAGGAATTGCTGCCTTTGACTGTCCCTAACTGTAGTAATTTCAAAGTAATTTGTAACTTTGTAATACTTAGTTGTTGTAATAGTATGTACTAAGCTTTAAATTAAATACAAAGTACAATAGTGTCAATGTAATCCCTCACTGACAACTGCAACAAGTCTCTTTCAAATATTAATACTCCATATCCCTAACCTAACTACTCATATTTACCAAAAATGATGGCAGTTCCCACACTTTGGAGAACACTTCATCACTTTAACTACAATGTAGAGCATCATACTCTGCTCAGAACACTTTAAAATTTTTAATACACATACTATATGGTGTGATGTATATTTATGCAAATTTATATATCACCATGGCTGTTTAATGTCGAGATATATGCATTTTTTATGTGATTTCAAATATTCACAAAGAAATAATTCATTCATTAATATAATTACTTGTAAACTGAGGAATAGTGCAATTTTTTTTAAACATATAGTCAGTATGCTGAATAATTGAATAGCCAAGTTATGTGACATTTATCCAGTCCATTGACCTAGAATAAGAGCCATAAGATTGATTACAATCATTTGATTTGAGTATCTCATCTTGTATCAGTGAATATATTGCTCTATCAGAAATAAATGCCATCCATTTCAAACATAATTCATATATTGCAGTCAATCTACATGTATATTTGAGTTATAGCAATGTCTCAGCAGTCTATACAGTATTTAAACATGGAGTTTCCAACCTGCTCAGACCTGACAAGTAGGAAGGCCAATGTAAATGCCTAAATATCTCAATTTCAAGAAGTTCCCTAAGGATAAAATTTTGGAGTTGTATACTGTATATTATGAAAAATACATATCCAAGATTTCAAAAGGAGTATCCCACTACAGAGTCATCTATGAGCTACTTAACAAGATACATGAAATAAAGAGTGTCTAACATTTATAGCATGTATATCACAATATACAGAAATCTATGAAGATCACATTTTTGCATAGTGGTAGCGAAATTAAGATAGTATATATTACCAAAATTTCAAGATGTTTCAAGCAGAGTGTGATGTTCTATAGTCATTATAATATGGACTAACCAATAAATTGCTCTCCAAAAGTGTGGGAACTGCCATCATTTTTGGTAAATATGAGTATCCCAAACCAAACTCTAACCTCTAACTCTAACCTCTAACCTCTATTCTTTCATAGGACAACAAAGTTAGGGCTGGGTTACCCCAGCCCTAACTTCTGCTAATTACTAGTTCTATTATACCCTCCCTAACCTAAACCTCTCTCACCTACCCTCCCTAACCTACCCTCCCTAACCTAACCATACTAACAATTGTATTATGCCCTCCCTAACCTAACCTCCCTAACCTAACCACATTTTCTAACAGTTATTTTAACTAATTACTGTTTTACAATACCCCAAACCTAGCCCAACCTCAATTTTATTAGTAAAAATAGCAATAAAAAATAAGACATCACTGGGAATTGAACCCCACTTCGCACAAAAAACAATCTTTATTGTAGGTCAACAAACCACTACACCATTGAGCAATGTAAAATTAGGATCGGAATGTACTTCAGGCGATCAGCGGACGAACACCTTCCACATTTGGTAAGTCACATGGTGTCATAGTGGGGGAGAGCAAGGACCGTCTCTCGTTGGGCCGCACAGAACGTAAGGGAACCCTCGTAGGCGCAGTAGAGGACGAACGCAGAAGGAATACCGTCAAAATCCTAAGGATGCTAAGAGGTGTCGACAATATCGGCTTCCCACTAGACAAGCTTGAATAAACCCAACGTCAACGTTCACCTCAAGTGTAACGTGCAAAAGAACATATCGACGTGCATAATGGCACAAACGTGGGGCAGGACACAACCTAGAACCACCTCACACCATCTCGGTACTCAAACCTTGACCTCTCTCCATTCCGCTTCGAACGGCACAACGTCAACATCCGCTATTACAACCATATGTGGCACCAGGTCCGCCACCGCTGTCCTCTTCGCAGGTGTCGACGATCATCATGGCGGATGTGGTGAGGTAAGCACGGGATGTGAGTCCGAACTCGCGAACGTTCTACATGAAGGCGTGGGCATTGAATATGAAAGAAAGGAATGGGGGGAACGTCCGATACAGGTAAGTGAAACCGTCTGCTGCTTCGTAAAAGATCTTTGTTCTTCGGGATCGGACTCGAAAGTAAGTTGACAGCTGCAAACGACCAAGGAGCAGGAACAACGTTTCCGTTCACGTCGACAGTGCGCACGGAGAGTGGAAATATGCACGTCCTTTCTCCAGGAACGAACGCTCCTTCGACCTGCAACCGTCCTGTCTTTGTATTTGTACGCCTCGTGAACCGTTCTCGACTTCCGAGCCTCCACCCGGCTCCCTCCCACTCCAACCCGACTAAGAAAACCGATAACTCCAGGACGATACAACGACAACCTCCACCATTACGATCGTACGCAAGCTTTCAACGCCCATCACAGTCCTCGCAGGTCTCTACTTAGCGTAGAGTGCGGAGAAGGAACGAAGAGTAAAGAACGTGAGCCTCACTCTGCGGCAAGATCAGACCAATCGGGGTTATAGCTGTCGATGTGGCTGTCATAATCATCGTCCCAATGTCCCGAGGAGGGAGGATGGGCTACGAGTGCTGAATTACAGGAACGTTGAAGAGCTTCGGTTCAATACTAGCGTGGCATAGACGTTTATATCGTGAACAACGAACAGAAAGAACAGAAACACCGCACGTCTGGCGTCCAGGATGGAGCCCAAGAACACTCCACATTGTCTTCATCCACCGTCGACATTCAGTCGTCTTTCACTCCAGCTTGAGCAACAGAAACGCTCTTCCATCACATGTGTGGCGGTATCCTTCGTTATATTGAGCTCGCATGCACTACTGAGCAGTAAGACCCTTGTCTCTCTCATCCTCCTCCGCAGGTTGTAGGGAGAGAAGATGCAACCACGGAAGGGGCTCGGGACGCTTGAAATGTGGGAGCGAGTGCTGCGAAGAACGTCTCGAACGGAGATGGTATCGATGTAGGAAATGACACTGTGATAGTACGTGTTGAGGAGCTTGCATCTCTGCATGCTGAGCGGGTTATCGACTTTGGAACGGCCAATTTGGAAGGGGAGTCCTGGTAGTGCAGCAAAGGGCACAGTTTACGCCTGGTATGAGTATAGTCATTCGATTGCTATAAGAAAATTGCGGTTAGAAGCAAGTAGTAGAAGAGTAGAAGGGAGGGTGACGCACCAGAACACAGAGAACCACTTCAGCCCATCCCAGTCATCGAATTCGACTGTTTCTTACCCTGCGAGAAGAGCACAGTTAGTGCATGAAATGATAATGAGCCAACAAGCAGTACAAGTGGAAGGCACGCAATGAACATATGCATGCATCGATAGTGAACGCCGAAGAAGGAACCTAAGAGCGGAATGGGGAGACGGCGCTTACCTTAGTGACACCCAATGCCTAGAGCCCGTTCCTTCTCCGCCTCTTCGAAATCTCCATCGACTACAGCTGCCAGTGTTCAATGACTTTCCGAACGCGGGATGTCGCCGAGTTGATCATTGCATTGTGTGGTCTTCGCAAGCACGGCTCAACGGGTTACAATTGTAGCTTGCAATAGTAACCGAGTCTTTCCATTGGTGAGATAGAAATGGAATGGTAAAACAGCGGGAGACAACGCACTGGAGGTTGTTGGTCGTTGTGGTTGGCGTGGTGAGAGGCTGGATGTGGTTGAATTGAACAACGTCGGATGGTTCTCAGCGTTAGATTCACACGCATCATGTGATGCTTATCTTATCTTATCAGCTTCCAGCAAATTGGCTACATAAGACAAGCGCTGAAGCGCCCCCTTCGGTATATCTAACAATCGATTTGACCATGGACATGAACACAAAGATCGCATCTCTATCTATACATACGTTAGATTTATGAACTTTGACAAGCGCCAAAACCGAAACTTGGAACCATCCACAGTCACATGCATGTTTTGATGGACCATACGCGCTTCTACACACGCCGATTTAATCTTCCTGACACAACGTACCGGACCATCGATAACAACAGAAATAGAACGGTGCGCTGGCTAATCGATACTTGTCAATACCTAGGTGAGAAAATCGAGCCTTCGACGAATCATTATCGGCACTTGATTGATACTGACCGAACCAATTGAATGTTCCAGGCGATCCTACACGTTTAAAACTAAAATATAACTCTATGAATCGATGAAAGCATGCATTTGCGATTATGATGAAACCAATTACATGGGCGCCGGTGAAGCTTTGGTGAGGCTTTTGACAAACCTGTGAAGTTCGTTAGGGTTCATCGCACGCACCGTGCGTCGTATACGGTATACTACGTAAACGCGGACACTGGACAGCCGGGACATCGAGGCTGGAGAGTAACTGAAGAGAGCGGTTGAAATATCGCATGATGTGACTCGGATCGAACGGGGCGAATTCTAACTTCGGATTCGCCTAAGATTCGCCTTATCCCACCTTATCTCCCACCTGCTTCCACCTCCTCTACGATGACTTCTACCTCCAACATCTGAATGCTCTATTCCAAGTCGATTCTCGCGGTTCTTTCTCTTTTATTCATGAATATAGCATGGCTATGCTTTGTTTAAGACAGATGCAGGGGCTCGATGAGCAGTGTTCTAGGTTGATTAGGCTCGGTGAAACCATGTGAAGAGCGGGATAGACTGGTATGGTCATTCTACTCATAAAATATGATTACAAAGTCTGACATAATACCGGTTAGCATATCCTTTGATTGAAGCAAAGTCGAAGCCGTGTCGCAGCTACCAACTGGACTCCCGTCCCTCATGTTGACCCATGGGACATCCAATGCGTGTGATACACCACTCTACATCGAAGTTGGAGTACGTTATAGTACATTTGGCGGTGTCGGGTGATATTTCACAGTAGACAATCTGGTACGTGCGGCTCTATTACCCATTGTGAAAGGACAATGGCTAACGTGATTTTGACATGGCAGACTTTTTACTATTGTTGTAGGAGGAATATAACTGTACGGCGGTTGTTCTATGAGAAGATGGACCCTGGGCCTCATACCGCTTGATGGCAGCGAATTACTGGTGCTTGCCCATGCCTGTGCTGAATTTTCAAACGTGGGCAGGGATTGACCTTCATGACTCGCAGAATGCGCGCACCCCGAACCTGGCTTCTATGCATTTCAGTAGGAGGAAGGAGGAGATGCATGACACTTTGTTGGGTCTCTTATACTTGTCGAGTTAGAATTGAACTCACTCAGAGCTGGAGTTGAAGGAGACCTGACACTCGCCATGGTGTCATTGGCATTTACTTGTCTGTCATTTGTATGTCTGGTCACTGCTCGAGAACCGTCCTTTATATATTTCAATGCTTCGACGCATGTTCCTTGTCCCCAAACTCCTAATTCTCTAGTTCATTTTCGATGACTCCATATTTCGGATGCTGGCTGATGATGCACACTGTAGGAATGATGTCAAACCTGTTCACTGTACCATTAGCCACACTGTACAGTGGAATTGTTCATGTATCAGATCCAAGTGGGGATCAACTTTAACTTGACAGCGCACAAACTGATCCATCATACACCAACGAAGTTAATATTATGAAGTGAAGTGTCCAACCCACTGGGTTATTGATTATCATAAGCATTGAACTTTGTCAATGAAACCTTTGTGCAGTATATTGCACTGCCCCATGAGATCAGGTGGACTTCAGGTGGACTCCAGGACTCTATCTGGACTTCAGGTGGACATTAGTGGACTTCAGGTAGATTTTCATTTTGTATCTATTCTACCTGGACTCCAGCTGGACTCTACCTGAACTCTACCTGTACTATGTAGCTGAGATATTACCTGGACTCTACCTGGACTCTACCTGGATTCTACCTGAATTCTACATGTACTAAGTAGCTGAGATATTACCTGGACTCTACCTGGACTCTACCTGAACTCTACCTGTACTAAGTAGCTGAGACATTACCTGGACTTCACCTGGACTCTACCTGTACTCTACCTGAACTCTACCTGTACTAAGTAGCTGAGACATTACCTGGACTTCACCTGGACTCTACCTGAGCTCTACCTGAACTCTACTTGTACTAAGTAGTTGAAACATTACCTGGACTCTACCTGGACTCTACCTGAACTCTAGCTGTACTAAGTAGCTGAGACATTACCTGGACTCTACCTGTACTCTACCTGAACTAAGTAACTGAGACATTATCTGGACTTCATCTGGACTCTACCTGTACTCTACCTGAACTCTAGCTGTACTAAGTAGTTGAGACATTACCTGGACTCTACCTGTACTCTACCTGAACTCTAGCTGTACTAAGTAGTTGAAACATTACCTGGACTCTACCTGGACTCTACCTGAACTCTAGCTGTACTAAGTAGCTGAGACATTACCTGGACTCTACCTGGACTTTACCTGGACTCTACCTGAACTCTAGCTGTACTAAGTAGTTGAGACTTCATCTGGACTCTACCTGTACTCTACCTGTACTCTAGCTGTACTAAGTAGTTGAGACATTACCTGGACTCTACCTGAACTCTACCTGAACTCTAGCTGTACTAAGTAGTTGAGACATTACCTGGACTCTACCTGTACTCTAGCTGAACTCTAGCTGTACTAAGTAGTTGAAACATTACCTGGACTCTACCTGGACTCTACCTGAACTCTAGCTGTACTAAGTAGCTGAGACATTACCTGGACTCTACCTGAACTCTAGCTGTACTAAGTAGTTGAGACATTACCTGGACTCTACCTGGACTCTACCTGAACTCTACCTGAACTAAGTAACTGAGACATTATCTGGACTTCATCTGGACTCTACCTGTACTCTACCTGAACTCTAGCTGTACTAAGTAGCTGAGACCAAGAGGTTAGAGATGTTTACAGTGGGGTGATAGTAGCTAGATTATGTAATAATAACTACTTACTCCTAAAACAACATAACGGGGTGGCGAGTTTGGAGGGAATTTCGCAGAAGATTGGTATTAAGGATGCTTCCAGGCAAAAAGGGGGTAGAAGGGGGATGTATAGGAAGGTGAAGGACTGTCTAAGTAGTGGGTAGGTAATGTCTCTGGCTATATATGATGTAACACGCAATACTCTAGGAGTTTGCGGCTCTTCTTACTAGACTCAAATCAAATCACTTAATCAATAATCTTGGAAATGTCACTTTAATTCACTACACTATGTCAAGGTACTTTATAACGGAAGCTGTGTGGGGGATAGCTTGCTGTACATGGCAAAACTCGTCTACTTTATATACTGCTGGAAATATGGTGGCTGAAGGTACTGTATAGCTACTGGATAGTTACATCCAGGGTACTAGGCATGGTAAACGACGTCACTGCAAAGGGAAAGCCGTTTGCTCACGGAGCATGCTGGACAGGGGGCTGCGCGTCTGTCATAGGAGGTTGTGCGACAGGGGATATGGCGCTGCACGTGTTCCTTCGGTCGGGACGGGATTGGCTATACGTGGATGTGCTAAGAATAGTGCAAAGATCTATCAGGGCTCAGGGCTTATTACTTTAATTAAACACGCATCACTTCGCCAGTTACTCCGAGAGAAGTCGATCGGTTGGCTTGGGGTTCTGGGGGTTGCCGAAGCATCCAGTAAGGTGCTTCGTCATTGCTTGCTTCTCTTGAGTAATGATCATGTTTGATCACGTGACCTTCACGCGTCGCTAGACATGTTCTGGCTGTTATCCACTTAGTCACTGAGTTTGGCGCTGCTGCTTTATCTGTCTCTTCTGCACGTAGTACTACCTTAGGCTTTGTCCTATTCACACCCTTGGTAAGTGTACTTCTTAGTACTTTTAACTGACAGCTCGGGTCTCACTCCAATTCTGTAACTAACCCATGTTTGTTACCATTTGGTGAGTACTAATTACATGTATAGAAAAAGCTAAAATCCACGACTATAGGTAGTGTACGCCTGTCAGGCATCTCAAGACATTACCTGGACTCTACCTGGACTCTACCTGGACTCTACCTGAACTCTACCTGTACTAAGTAGCTGAGACATTACCTGGACTCTACCTGGACTCTACCTGGACTTCACCTGAACTCTACCTGTACTCTACCTGTACTAAGTAGCTAAGACATTACTGAACTTCACCTGGACTCTACCTATACTTACCTGTACTCTGCCTATGGTTTGTACCTCATTAAATTTCACTCAGATCTGTAAGTATGACATATATTATAACAAGAAATACAAGCTTAATGGCAAACATTAACATATCAAATTATATATTCAGTCCACTCTATCAATTTCAATTCCATCAATTTCAACTTCATCATCATATGGAGGTTGTTCCATTTGGCCTGGTTGCTCATTCTGATTATTCTTTTTGCTTTGTTTCTGAATAACTCTTTGAGTATGAATATAAAGCAAAGCATGTGTAGTCCAATTGAAATTGTCAACAGTCATTCTATTAAGAATTCCTTGAAACCCCCCTAGCCAAGCATTTAATTGTTCACATGCCTACATAATGTGTTAGAGACTAATAAATTGGAGGAAAATAGTACTTACCTGAGTATTAAATGCTTGTTTATAATGTGAATTACCATTTATATCTCTCTCCACAACAACTAAATTTGGTGCTGACCCATTTAGGGGGCTTGGGTTGCAATAAGTGCGACATAAGTAATCACCAACTCTGTGATTTATATAATGATAAGAATCAACTATAAACCTTGTTGTGGCTTTCCATATATTCCAATTACGAGAAGTAATTAAATGCTTTAGAACCACACATGCTTTATCAATGCACACATAGCTTGGTCTTGACTCAGGAGTTGGATATATATCTTCTAAGAAATCCATAATTTGACTTGCACCTTCAGACTTTGCAAATTTTGTCCATGCAATAACAACTCCACATGGTGCACAAAGTGTTTCCACACAATAAAATCAAGGAGCAACAAAGTAGTTATCTGGTTCCTGAGCCTGGCCAGCTGGCTCATCATGGGGCTGATTATTTCTTCGATTCAGCCGGCACATCCATGTAGGAGCACCTTCTTCTGCACTTCTCCTGATGATTCTTCTAATTCCAAGAACAGATTGTCTTCCAAATCGAGTAATATGATTAAACCAATTTTGTCTGTGATTAACACATGTTTTAGAATTTGGTTCATGACGATTATAGCAATCTTTCATTCTGCACAATCCCTCATATTGACTCTCATGTCTCAGACAAAATACTCCAGTGCGTGCATTTGCCAGTTTGGCTGAACAATTTGTATAAGCACAATGAGCTGGCCCCATAACAATTCCATCTATCACTACCATTTTAACATCTGGCTCCACAGAATTTCCTGTTTCCATTGCATTGTTATCCATATTTTGTAATTCTGTATTTTCAGCATTTTGTTGTAGTGGAGGAACAGCTTGATTTTCATCAATACCAACTACTGCTGCATCATCAGCAGGTGTAATAAAGTCAGCTGTGGCTTTATATGGATGTGTACACTCATTACAGGAATGATCTAGTGATTGACCAATAAGTCCATTTTGACCCAATTGTTCATATGCTTCTTTTGTTACTGCTTCTGTTGATATGTTATCAGGTACTTGCAAAAATGTATTCATTGAAACAGATATCTGTCTAACTGTTTCCTCAATAAAAGCTTTCCACACTTGCCGCCATGAAATAGGTGGATATATATTTTCTGCACCATTTGAAAAAGTGTAATTCCAAAATTCTGTATATGCAGCAGTTGATGCATGGAAATGATATACAGAATTAACAACCATATTTGTAAATGTTCTATCAGCCCATATACTTTGACCAAGTTTTACATATTTTGAATTATTATAAAAGAGCTTATCTTTTGGACTAAGTTGTGGATCTCGGGGAGTATTAGAGCTTGCAGTAACACTTTTATGATCTGCATAATAAATAGCTTTACAATTTGTACAAGAGCCAGCTACAATTGATGCATTTTCATATAGCTTAATTCCTTTCAAAAGTGTCACCTGTGCTCTATCTCGTTTAGATGTGAGTACATGGATTGCTCAGCCAATACAGTTTTTATGATGAGTTGAACAGGTAAGGCGAGCTGGACAAATTAGTAGTACTGGTTCAATGTCACTTGTGGAAATTGGCTTTAAAAGTTGCATTGTGCTTGAATTTCTTTTATATGGGTCCAAGTCCAAAATAGTTATCATCTCATTTAGTTTTCTTGATATAGTACTTATCTGCATAGATGAACTCAAATGTTGCTGATTATCAGATGCATTAAATAGTTGGGTATCTTCCATATTTCTTAACCCAATTTTTGCATCCAAATGAGCTTTGATAGCAGTTGAAAGTGCTCTTATCCAGCCATTAACAGGTACAGAATACTCATCTTGAAGCCTAGGATTTTTTGCTCTTGCATGCAAATTTAGAATATCAACATTATTTGTTAATGAGAATAGAACTGTTAAAACTGTTGCCAAAGTTATCTCTGAGCTGAAATTATCTTGAACAAATGAAGAGAATAATTTGAATGGAATGTCTGGAAATGAATCTTTGGTAGAAACTGCTTTAACTGGAGGTATAAAAGCAAGAAATAAATATAGTGTCCATATTTGCAGAACCCATTGATAACTGAAACTATTGAAACAGAATTCAAGATTGATTAGTTAAAATTCACATGTTGAGAAAACAATGAAATTTAGCTGTTAAAAATCAATAGTATACATGAGTTTAGAAATACTGCCAAAGTATTCTAACTCATAATGTTCAATACATAACTGCAATAATTTGCTGTTGAAAGCAAGTAAGTATACATGAGTAAAAATACTGTTGAAGTATTTTCACTCCACAAATAAAACTACATATTTAAATCCATTTGTTGAAAATGGAAGGAAAACAAGATAAATAAATATGAATCCATTTGTTGAAAATGGAAATAAATGAAATAACAGCATATTTAGAACAACCACTTGTTGAAAGTGGAAATAAAGAAAACTATCAAATACTGTTGAAAGTATTTGAACCATAACACCAAAAAATTATCCTTTTAAAAAAAACCTTACAATTGTTTGGATTTCCCCTTGTCCTTCTTATGGGACCTTTTAGACTTTTCCTTTCCCTCTTTGTCATCCTTACTCTTTCCTTTGTTCCCCTTGTCTTCCCTCTGCTTTCCCTTTCCTTTATTCTTTTTACAACTTCCTCCTCACTTTCAGGATCCTCTTCAGACTCTATCTCTCTCCTTCCAGCCTCATTTTCAACAGCATCTCTTCTTCCTTCCAAAATACTTAATAAATTATTAAAGTTTGCTTTTTTTGATTTCCAGACCTTATTGGTGTCAACACCTTCCTCCCTTTTCATCCATGATGTCATTTCAGGAGAATAATGAAGCAGTGGAAAGACTCTTTTTGCATATGAATAATATGTGGATGGGGCTATAAGAAGACTTATAATTTGCTTCTTGTCAATGGTAGATTTCGATGCTGCCTCAATTGTGCTTAGATCTGGTTTGTGATTATTCCAGATGTTCTCAATGAGCACGTATTTCTCATATGTTGCCTGAATATCTTGCTCTTTACTTGATTTTTTAAGTAAATGCTCAGAAATATTAAAATGAGAAATCATCATTGCATTGGCAATGTCCTCCTTTGACTCTGAAGGGCCTGAAGATTTGGACACCATGGGTCCAGTACTCTCACTGTTCTGCTCAATATTAGCGCCATCCTTATAAAAGTTGAGTTTATAATATATTACTAAATAAAATTGAACTTACAGCTAAAACATCAATAAAATATTTGTTCTGATCATTCAATCTCCAATTTGCACTAAGAGGCTTTTGCTTTTGACTTATATTCAAGTACTTTCCTTTCAAACTCCAATAACCATTTTCACGAATTGAAATTCGGACATTCCACTCTATTTATTCTGTTAGAGTGGTACTGAAAATAAATTAAAAAACTTACTAGCAACTGGTGAGTATATATTGCCTAAGGTTTCAAGGACATCATGAAAATCTGATGATGGTTGTTGATCCGTAATAACATAATCAGGATCAGTTGTATCAGATTTAAAGAACAGTCTGATATCTCCCTTAGTATTTGGAGCTGTAATGAAAGGATCTGTAAAAAGTTACTAAATAAATAGATAGTTATTAGTATTAATTAACATACCCTCCTCTTCATCACCATAGTTATATGTGTTACCTGCAGCTCGTCCTCGTGAAAACCCTCCCACTGTATGTGATGCACCTTGAAGGTAGTCTGTGGATATCTCACTTGCAGTAGATGTTGCAGAACTATGTGAGATAGAACGTCGAGACACCTTGCTTGTGGACCTTGTATCACTTGACTTAGCCTTAGGACTGGAAGGAGCACATTCACACTTGAGAACAGGCTTTGCTTTCTTTGGGGTGATATCAACATCCATAGCTGCATCTGCTGCATCTGCTTCATCTCCACTTTCAGAGCTTTCTGATTCAGATGATTCATTATCATTTTCTTTCTCAACAACATCCATTACCACATCATCCCCATCCCCACCCCCAGAGCTTTCTGATTCAGATGATTTATTGTTGTTTTCTTTCTCTGAGGAGCTCTCAATGTGCTCAATATATTTCTCAGATTTATTACTACTCAATGCCATGTCTTGAAGTTGAGATCCTAAAGGTTGGAGTGCTTCCTCCTCAGCAGAATCATTGGTCTGTTTCATAGATCTTACAACACTCTGAAATTCAAGAGATAAGAGTGTTTCCTCTTCATTTAATGTATCCCCACCCCTGAGGCAAAAACATCAGTCTGCTTGCTAGACCCTGCAGCCATCTGAGATCTCAGAGGAGATTCCTCTTCATTAAAAGATTCCTCACTCCATGAGACAGAAGTAGTGGTCTTCTCAATGGACCTTGTACTCGCAGAAGCAACAGCAATTTTGGCCTGCTTAACAGATTCCAGATCTGTCTGAGATCCTAGAGGCATGAGTGTTTCCTCCTCATTTAGTGTGTCCTTAGTTCCTGAGAAAGAAGTTTGAGCCTGCTTGATAGACCCTGTACTTGTCATGGTATGAGGAGGGGGAGCTATAGAAATATTCTCCTCTGCTAGTACTTTTTCAGCCCTGTAAAAATGTTAGATTCTTAAATAATAGTTATAAATATTAAAATACGGGGTCAAATTTCTAGGAGTATTGGCACTCTGATCTTCTTCCAATCTCTGGATTGATGTTTTCCTTTGTATGAATTTAATTGGATGTCTCAGTGCAAGAATATAGTGAAATACATACTTTGAGCCTTTCTTCCTCTTTTCCTTAGCTGCCTTAGCACCTTTACCTTTAGCCTTTGACACTCCTGCAGCACCTCCAGTCTCCTGATTAGCTTCTTCCTGTGCTACCTCAGCAACTTTAGTGTCAGATCTCAGTGATCTGCTACTATTATCTGTACTTGCAGAGGCAGCAGCAGCAGTATTTGATGATTTTCTTGTAGTTACCATGTTGAAATATATCAAAAATCAGTAGTAAAGTGCTCAGAAACAAGTGAACTATAGGGTTGAGAGTGGAAGGGAAGAAAGAACCTTCAGGTTCACAATGCTGTATATTTGACATTTCAGCAGCTGCTGTTATTGGCTGTCTAAAATAAATAATCTGGCACATGTCCGCTTTTATATCTAAAAATAAATAGCGGCCTTTTGGGGCCTTTGTGTTTGGTGCAGCGGCAGCAGCTATAGCTGGTCACATGATGACTTGAGTGAGAACGATCAGTATTGCTTACAGAAATAGATAACGGTATCGATTGTAATAATAAAATAGTTAAGGGATCGCTTCCACAATTAGAACGGCCAGTATCGCTTACAAAAATAAATGATGGTATCGATTGTAATAACAAAGTAGTTAGTTAAGGGATCGCTTCTGCAATTAGAATGGGGGGGGGGTAAGGGAAAGCGACAACAGACATTGATGTAAAGTTTTAAATCACTCCACAAATATCTCTGCTATTTTATTCTCAAACTCATGCTTGCTGGTTAACATTAATTGTTATTTGTATAGTGGATAGTACATTGTAAGTACACTAATAGTAACTAATTATAAGTGGGAGGCTGGGGCTATCAGACGATGAGCATCCCTCTCTATGCTTTCCCCCTTCTATGCTATACCCCCTCTACGCTATACCCCCTCTACGCTATACCCCCTCTACGCTATCCCCCTCTACACTATCCCCCTCTATGTTGTCTCCATCTCCCCTCTCTACGCTATCCCTCCTCTACTATCCCCTCTCTCTACGCTGTCCCATCC
The DNA here is from genome assembly GCA_025738555.1 of Cyathus striatus. Lineage (NCBI taxonomy): Eukaryota > Fungi > Basidiomycota > Agaricomycetes > Agaricales > Nidulariaceae > Cyathus > Cyathus striatus. The sequence continues at coordinate 906,838 of JAOVFP010000007.1, forward strand.
CCCCTCCTCCCTTCTACGCCATCCCCCCTCTATGCGATCCCCTTCTACATTATCCCCCCTGTATACTATCTCTCCTTGTACACCATCATTTGTTGTGCCGTTCGGATGGCGATGCGGTGGTGCGAGGTGGTAGGTGGTAGGTGCGGGGTGGTAGCCAAGGTGGTGCGGTGCGAGATGGTGGAGGTGGTACAGTGCGAGGTGGTGGAGGTGGTGGATGTGGTGGTATGTTCCGAGGTGGTAGCGGTGGTGGTAGTACGGTGCGAGGCAGTGGGGTGGAGGTAAGGTGCGAGGTGGTGGTACAGTGGTGGTGCGTTCCAAGGTGATGGTGGTGCAGTGTGAGGTGGTGGTGGGTTCGAGACGGCGGAAGCAGGAGGCACAGTGCAGCGAGGAGTAGGTGGTGGTGGAGACGGCGAGTGAGGTGGTGGTGATGGTGGGAGATGGCGGGGTCAGAGGTGAGGTGGTGGGAGAGGATGAGTGCCCCCGCTTGCCCTCATCACTTGAGAGACAAGGGTGAGGGCGCGAGAGAGGGAGATGAGGAGAGGAGACAAGGCACTCGCCCTCGTCATATGCAAGGTGAGGGCGAGGGGAGACGCATTGCAGTGCTTGACGCCGCGCCCGTCGACTTGCTAGAGTGAGGGGGGTGGCAGAGGCGTGTGCCACGCCATGCCACTGGCGAGACGTGAGGGAGGATGGGGAGGGCGGGAGTGGAGAGAACGCAAGAGGCGGCACTCATTTGGGCTTGACCTAGTTGCGCATAGCATTGCGTAAAGGGGAGGGTGGCCACGCCACGTCGCTGGCGATACGAGATGGAGACGGCATTGCGGTACTGGATGCCACGCTCGTCACTTGCTAGACAAGAGGAGACATGGGGGGGAGCCAGGAGATGGATGAGGGCAGGGGAGAGGCTGGGGCCGTTGACATATCGTCAATGTCGACGACTGGTGAGGAGGGTGGAAGGGGTGATGTAGGCCGTTGGGCCATTTGGACCTCGAACGAGCAGGCGTATAGCGACATCAGCCGCTGAGATACCAAAGCGCCAAGGGGAGGTGACATGGAGAGCAGGCTCGCACTGTTGCTGTTGTCGTTGGTGGGGAAGTTGGACGGGGACGGGGACGCTGTGAGATGGCAACAGCATAATGATAACGAGGATGGGAAGGGTACATACGTTTTATAAGAAAAACAGTGCACAGAAGGGCTGCGGTGAAGAGGACTAGCCAACGACGATGAGGGAGGGGGAGAGAAAACAGCGTGACGTGCCGACGACGACGAGAGGGGAAGGGCCCATACCAACGACGACGAGAGGAGGGTGACTGCGTGATGTGGCGACGAAGATGAGAGAGGGAGATGGCCTGGAGAGGAGATGGCATGACATGTGGGAGGAGGTTGAGGCTGTAGGCCATTACGCGGAGAGACTGGTGTAGAGAGGGAATGTCGTCGATGAGAGGGGGCTAGGGATGCTAGCATGGAAATGGAGAGGGTGCGAAGAACATGAGGAGGGCAAGGGGAAAACGCAAACGTTAGTAGCAGAACGAGAGGCAGGAAAACGAGACTTACCACTCCAAATTTGAAAAGAGGGAGGGAGATGAGGGCAGGAGGGAGAAGAAGAGGGCGGAAGGGAGAGCGTTATCGTCAACGACATTGACAATGTGGATGCGCTGGCAGTGACAGTGGTGACGACATGTGATGCGTCATCAAGGATGGGCTATAGTGAGTAATAATCATTGCCTTCACAAGGTCTTGTGGCTTACTGGTAATTGTCATTGGTGTTAACTGCCTAGGTCTTAAGTTCAATTCTCGTTGGGGACCAAAGTATCTCAGTGAATATTGTAAATTATTTATTTTTACTTAATTAAAGTAAGAGACACTAAAGGAATTAATGTATGCAGTCCATCTGTATTCCAGCTGAAGTTCAGCCCGGAGTCCAGGTGAATTCCAGTGATTTCCTGAATTCCACCTGGACTTGACTTCTCAAGTCCAGTGGACTTCAAGTGGAATCCAGGAATTTGCCTGGACTACTGGACTTCAGCTGGACTCCACCTGGACTCCACCTGAACTCAACATGCTCTGTACATATATAAAATAGCATGTCTGAGTCCAGGTGGACTACAGGTAGAGTCCAGTGGAGTCTAGGTTGAGTCCAGGTGGACTTCAGGTGGAATACTAGACTCCAGGTGGACTCCACCTGATTTCATGGGGCAGTGTAATGACCTCCCTTTGTGTGTCATCAAACTAATCAATTCTTTGATTGCATACCACTTATTTCTATGGTCAACATGAGATGTAGAACACTGATACCCAACTTGTACCTTCTCTGAAATATTGTAATCATGCTATTTTTGTTTGTTCTTGAGATTTCAATTCATTTTCTGATAAAAATCAATCTTTGATTGTTGTCACTCATACTGGAGAAATAACTGCTGTTTGCAATCATGAGTATTTTTTAACAGCAGGTAAGAATTGTTTGCCTAGTTGATATTCATCTGCATATTCCTGAAGAAGAACAATGCAGTAAATGCTGACATCTTATCTGCCACATATCCTTCTCTATGCTCTGCATTGATATTACATTTTTATCTGATCATTTTGGGAATGATGAGCAGAATGTTACAGAATGGTTGATGCTTGATGACTCCATCAGTTCAACTCAGGAACATTGATTAGTGCATGCTACATAAATATGCAAGTTGCTGATGCCCTCCTTCCTTCCCCCTTGCCTTCTTGAACACCTCACACAAGCTCAAACTTATATTCTAGCACAACTACAATGACTAAACACCCACTGAATGCTCAATTATTCCCAAATGCACATAATGTCAATGTGGTGGGCAGTCATCAGAATGCTGTTGGTCGTGATCAAATTAATTTTTACAATATGAAAAATGATGAAATCTCTGAAAAACTCAAGTTATTGAAGCCTGCTGACCATAACTTGCATTGTCCACCACCCTGTATGGAAGGAACCAGAATTACCATTCTGAATGATATTTACAAGTGGCTCAATGATTTTGGTATGTTCAAATGTGTGGATCTATTACAAAAATCACTAATTAAAATTAAAATTATAGATGAGTCCACTCCAAATATTATGTGGATTACTGGTAGTCCTGGCTCAGGAAAATCTGCAATAGCTTCTACTCTGGTTGATGCTCTCAACTCAAAGGAATGGAAGAGGCTGGGTGGCCATCATTTCTTTAAGAGAGATGAAAGTGATTTAAGCGATGCTGCTGTAGTTTGGAGAACAATGGCTGCAGATTTAGCATCTAAATCAAAGTATTCATTTGTAAAAGTGAAGATAGCAGAACACCTTGATAATAGCTTCCAGCTTGGGAGAGTTGAATGGCAATTCAAACATCTAATTGCTGACCCACTGAATACCTGCCATGAACAATTGAAAAAAGATCCACCTGCATTTGTTATTGATGCACTAGATGAATGCAAATCATCTGAACTGCTAATATCTTTGAAAAAGACTTTGAAAGATTGGACTGGACTTCCTAAACACTATAAGCTGATCTTGACTGGAAGACCTGGTTCTCTACCAGGTGCAATTCAGAATGAAAACTTTTGCAAGATTATTAAATTGGAAACTGATTCTAAAATTGACTCAGAGATAAATCTTGATATATTGTTCTTTCTGAAACAAAGCTTTCAAAATTATGAAAATGAATTACAGCTTGATTCAATAGATGAGAAGTTGCACAAAATGTCTGATAGAGCTGGTGGATTATTTATCTGGGCATCTACTGCAGTTAAGTACATCACCATGTCTCCAGAGCAAGATGATCAGCTTTCGCCAACTGAAAAGCTTCAACAAACTCTATCTAAACAGATAGGCAATGGAGCTGACATTCTATATCACCAAATACTTCAAACTTCTTTTGGAAAATGGACAGAAGATAGAAAGGAAATAGTTAGACAGGTATTAGGAACAGTACTATTGGCAAAGTCTCTGTTGAGAAAAGAGGATATTACACACTTCCTTAATGTTCATGACAATGATGATATTGCAAAAGAAGTGTCAAGAATAATACATCATCTTCTACCTGTTATTTCAATGAAAGAAAACAATATAGCATTCCATCATTCATCATTTGTTGAATTTTTAATAAATGGATTAAATGATGGATCATTTAAAATAAATGAAAACAAACATGTACCAAGAATGACCAAAAATATTTTTAAAATTCTCCATAGTAAGCTAGAATTTAATATATGCAAGATTACTTCATCATATGTAGCAAAAGAGAACATTGAAAACTTATCACATATAATTAACCAGCACATACCCACACACCTTCAATACTGCTGCAAATACTGGAATGTGCATTATATTGATATGGTTGAGAATGAAGAATTTAATCATCTTTCCATAATAAAAGAATTAAATATATTCTTATATTGCAAGTTTTTATACTGGTTAGAGGTCATGAGCCTCTTGAATGAGATACAGACTGCACAAGAGATGATGAAAAGATTAGCATCTTGTACAGAGGTATATCACAAACAATTTAAATGGAATGAAATGCTAAATTTTGCTTAGATAAACTCAAATCAACTCAATTTCATTGAAGATGGTATTAATCTTGTTGCAAATTTTTACATTCCCATAATAGCAGGGATACCACACATTTATATATCAGTATTATCATTTGCACCTGAAAACTCTGTGATCACAAAACACTTCTCAGCTTTCTTTCAAAATATACTTTCAGTAAGAAAAGGCAAAGACAGAGTATGGAATTCAACAATGTATACAGTACACTACACAGATTTTTCTGTGGCTGGTGTTGCATATTCTTCTAATGGAAAAGATATTGTGTTTGGATCAAGTGATGGGACTGTCAGACTGTGGAATATAGAGAGTGGAAAAATCATTTCCAGACCATTTGAAGGACATAGTGATTATGTCACATCAGTGGCATTTTCTCCTGATGGAACACAAATTGTGTCAGGCTCATATGATAAAACAGTTAGATTGTGGAGTGTGGAGAGTGGAAAGGCCATTGCTGGACCATTTGAAGGCCACAGTCACTATGTGAAATCAGTGGCATTTTCTCCTGATGGAACAAAAGTGGTGTCAGGTTCAGGTGATAAAACTGTCAGAGTGTGGAATGTGGAGAGTGGGGAAACCAGTGCTGGACCATTTGAAGGCCACAGTAATTGGGTGACATCAGTGGCATTTTCTCCTGATGGAACACATGTGGTGTCTGGCTCATGTGATAAAACTATCAGAGTGTGGAATGTGGAGAGTGGAAAGACCATTTTTGGACCATTTGAAGGCCACAGTGATTGGGTGACATCAGTAGCATTTTCTCTTAATGGAGCACATGTGGTATCTGGGTCAGTGGATAGAACTATCAGAGTGTGGAATGTAGTAAATGGAAAAACAATTGCTGGACCATTTGAAGGCCACAGTGATTATGTGAGATCAGTAGTATTTTCTCCTGAAGGAACACATGTGGTCTCTGGCTCACATGATAAAACTGTCAGAGCGTGGAATGTGGAGAGTGGAAAAACCATAGCTGAACCATTTGAAGGTCATAGTGATTGGGTGAGATCAGTGGCATTTTCTCCTGATGGAACACATGTGGTGTCTGGATCACGTGATCACACTGTCAGAGTGTGGAATGTGGATAGTGGAAAAACTATTGCTAAACAATTTGAAGGCCACAGCCATTGTATGACATTTGAAGAAAGATCTATGAGCATGTGGAATGTGGAAAGTGAAAAAATCATGTCTAAAGCATTTGAAGGCCACAGTGATTTTGTCACATCAGTGGTATTTTCTCCTGATGGAACACAAGTGGTGTCTGGCTCAGTGGATAAATCTATTAGAGTGTGGAATGTGGAGAGTGGAAAAACCATTGCTGGACCATTTGAAGGCCACAGTGATCATGTGACATCAGTGGCATTGTCTCCTGATGGAACACAAGTAGTGTCTGGATCATGTGATAACACAATCAGAGTGTGGAAAGTGGAAAGTGGACAAACTATTGCTGAACCATTTAAAGGCCACAGTCATTGGGTGACATCAGTGGCATTTTCCCCTGATGGAACACAAGTTGTATCTGGTTCAGTGGATAAATCTATTAGAGTGTGGAATGTAGTAAATGGAAAAACTATTGCTGGACCATTTGATGGCCACAGTCATTATGTGAGATCAGTGGCATTTTCTCCTGATGGAACCCAAGTGGTGTCAGGTTCACAAGATAAAACTGTCAGAGTGTGGAATGTGGAGAGTGGAAAAATCAATGCTAAAATATTTGAAGGCCACACTGATTGGGTGAGATCAGTGGCATTTTCTCCTGATGGGACACAAGTGGTATCTGGGTCACATGATAAAACTGTCAGAGTGTGGAATGTAGGGAGTGGAAATATAACTACTGAACCATTTGTAGGCCACAGTTGCTGTGTGACATCTGTTGCATTTTCACCTAATGGAACACAAGTGGTATCTGGATCTGATGATAAAACCATTAGGGTATGGAATGTGAAGAGTGGAATAACAATTGCTGGACCATTTGAAGGCCACAGTCATTTGGTACGATCGGTAGCATTTTCTCCTGATGGAATGCAAGTAGTGTCTGGCTCACATGATACAACTGTGAGAGTGTGGAATGTGGAGATTGGAAAGACTATTTCTGAACAATTTAAAGGCCACAGTCTTGAAGTGACATTAGGATCATTGTCTCTTGATGGAACAGAAGTGATATCTAGCTCCCATGATAATATATTGCATGTGTGGAATAATCACTTCTTCAAACTTAGTTCACTTGGAGGCACACCAATATTTTCATCTTGTCATTCAGATGGGTGGGTAAAAGATAGCATTAAGAATAAACTATTTTGGGTCCCTTCTCATTCTAGAAAACACTTGTGCAGTCTTGAAACAGTTCAAATATTGCCAAATTACAATATGTGTCAAGTTGATTTACAAACTTTTGTTTATGGATCTGACTGGGCTCAATGTAGAACTGGATCTCCAAAACTTCCAGAATATCTTGATCTTCCAATTGGTAATTTTCCAGGAAGTTCTTATATTTTCAGAGAAGGTAATGAATCAATAGCCACTGGATCTATTGAAAGGGTTGAAGAGCATGAACACTCTGAAAATAGTGGCAATCTTTATTGGTCTATTGGTACCAAAGCAAAAGAAATTTCAGATAGTTATTCTTTATTGCCAGAGAATGAAAAAGAAAAATACTTTAATATTTTTTTCATTTGTCACATTACTATTGTGCTGGTTGTTTCATTTTTCATTCATATTGTAATACAACATTTTGACTAGATACTTAAAATTATGTTTCAACTTTGTACTTCCATGTAAAACTTTACATTGATATATATTCATTGTTTTCTTGGAATTCTGTGATTGTGTTGTGTGCAAGCCACAGATGTATGCCATTAAGATTGGAGGGATGAAAACTGACACCATACATGGTGTCAGTTCCATGTTTACACCAATCTTAGCTACACCATAGAAAAGTTCCCACCATACTTAATAATTCTTAATTATACTTAAAATAAAAGTGAATAATTCCTAATATAAAATGTGCAAGTAAATAAATGAGCTGTAAATAATGAGAAACAGTATTGCCTCCTGAAAATTTTTGAATACAACAACACTTCCTTGCTTTCATCACCTACCACACTAACTATATCATCAAAATCTCTAGCCATGCTATCACAAGCTCACTCTACATGCAATAACATCAATCTGGGTTTGGGCTCTGCTGATGCAATCACATGTGTGAAGCATGAGTGTGAGCCAATTGATTTCACACATCATTTCAAGGTTGAAGCTACTGATGCTGTCATTGACCTCTGTGGTTCCCCCCCCCAGCTGTTATGGTTCAAACACAAATCATTCAAGAAGATGGTCATGAAGTTGTCAAAATAGAGGACTTGGATTCTGAGGCAGAAGATGAACTCAGTGATGAAGAAGGTGAGTGAGCTCATTAATTCATTTCTAACTAGGTACTAATACAGTGAATCAGTAGATCCTATGAATATTGACTTGCCATGTTCAATTGTTCCAGTCACTTGGCTGGACCATAATGTTCAGACTACTGGTTTTGAAGTGGGCAAGATTCACAGTATTCATCTTACACAGCACTTCCTACTTCATCAAAAACCCAACTACATATTTATGGACAACTGGATAACTATTTACATGCTACAATTCTTCTTTTTCCTTGCACTGAAAAAGATAAGTACATAAAAGGTAAAACAATTCAGAGAGAGCTTACATGAGGTAATGGATATTATACCAATTAATGACCTGACAACTCCTGTACCTTTTGTCAGTATAAATGTAGAAATGGACAGTCTTTACAAACAAAAGTAAGTACTTAATGGCTTGCAAAATATTAGCAACTTACCTCTTTCACTTTGGATTTATGACCATTCCTCTTTGTTATGAATATTCAACTATCCAAATACCATGTTACCTTTTTTGACCTTAACACATATGTTTTCCCTTGCTTAAAGCCCCTGCCAAGAATACCAAGTCCAGATAGCTCCTGCACTTGGTAGACTCTTCACCTACATACAAGTCTTTTGTAGAATAGTCTAGATATTAGTTACAGTAGTCTACTTAAACTTGTTATGTAGATACTGAAATATTATCACTCTTCACATAAACTCCAACTTTGTCCAAAGACCTTCAGAACCAGAACTCAACTTACACTATGTGCTAAGTCTTGTACTGTAGGTATACCATTACCCTATTCACTTGTTATGCTGTCACTTATGGAATACTTTGATACCCAAAGCAGCTGTACCTTGCTAACCCAGAATCAGACATTCTCTCATTGATTAGGACAATCCTACACTTTGAGAACCCAACTACAGCTCACTTCAGTATGCTTCCCTTCTATCCCAGTATACTGACCCTTCATGTATTCATAGGAATACACCAACATTATAGTTCCCATTGAACCATAACACTCTTATTTGTGTTCTTTTGCTTGGGCTTCCATTGACATTCATTGCATACCAGTTCCACAGCCTTCCAACATCCTCTCCAGTACACCATATGTTCAATGCACACCAACAACAAACCACAAACATGATAGTTGGATTTGGGGCAAAGGGAGAGTCTGAGTTGCAGCTGCTGTTTGGAGAGGGCACATTGGTTTCAGATCATATTTGTATGTTCACTGCTTCTTCAGCTTCATCACTCACTCTCCTGCTATGTCTCATCGACATGAGACCATTGTTCTTTGCCATACAACATATAAAATCATGCCCACCATTCCACTGAACCCCAAATGACCATAACAACAGCAAAGGCAGCAATGTTTGAACATTGAAAGCAATGGCATCTACACTCAAACAATGATGGCAAAGGTGATGGTGGCAACACTTGAGCAATGATAGTGAAGGTGATGGCAGCAATGCTCAAACATCAAAAGTGACAACACTCACACTCAAACAACAATGGTGAAGGTGAAGGCAGCAATGTTTGAATGACAATAACCCATGGAGTCTCAGACTCTCACTCCCTCATCTCATCTTGCAAGTGACAGGCACTGTCTCACCCTCTCCCTATTCCCCTCCCTTTCCTCCCCTGCCTTGTCTTGCAAGTGATGAGTAGTGCCATCTTGTCTCTCCTCCTCCATGCCTCCTCCCCTCATCTGGTGGCTGATGAGTAAGTGTCAATCCACCCAATGCATCTTCCCCTTGTCTTGCAAGTGACAAGTTAGCTGTTTCATCCCTTCCTCCCCTCCTTGCCCATGTCTCCTCCCCTTCCCAGAAATTGATGTGCATAATGTCACAGGTAGGAACATCAAGCTGACAAGTGCCTCTGCCTGCACTACCTCCCTTTCCTCTTCTTGCAAGGAATGAACATCACACTATTGCCATTGCCCTCCCCTTGATTTTCAAGTGATGAGTGGCATTGGGCCTCCCACTCATACAAATGGCTCTATTTATCATTCAACAATGATGTGGATGACAAATATCTGGATTTGGGAGCAATAGCTGGTTGTACATGTGTCCACTCTTCATTCACTCCCCCCTCCCCTCTCCTCCCCAACCTTCATGCATGCTGACAATGCATGATAGATGCTGCCTCCACTTACCCTCCAGATCATCTGTGATGTCAATGTTGCCCACAAGTCCCTGTTCCCCCCCCTTCCCAGCCAATGCCTCCCACTCATGCAAACATCCCATTCAACATTCAATGACTACAAATAGCTGGATTTGGGAGTGAGGACTTGTCATATGTGTATCCACTCTTTATTCACCCCCACCCCCTCCCCAATCTCCCTGTGTGCTGACAATGAATGATAGATATTACCTCCACTTCTCCTTCAGATCATCTGTGATGCCAACATTGCCCACAAGTCCCTACTTCCCCAGCCCAGTCATGCCTGCCACTCATGCAAATGGCTCCATTCATCAATCAATGATGATAAATAGCTGTATTTGGAAGGGAGGACTCAATGTACATGTATCCACTCTCCATTCACCCCCCTCTCTCCCCCAGCCTTTGTGTGTGCTGATGATGCATGGTAGATACCCCCTCCACTTTCCCTCCTCCAGATCATCTGTGATGCTGATGTTGCCCATGAATCCCTGTCCCCTTTTCCCCCCCCAGCCCACCCAACACCTCCCATTCATGCAAATGGCCCCATTCATTCCCCTGATCCACTGGTTTCAAGTCTCCCCTCTCCTCACCCATGCTACAGACATTTCAATTGAGCACTCATCTTCATAATCACACCAGCAGCCCCTCCCCCCCCATCCACTCCAGCAACCCAAGAGTGCTTGCAATGAGACTCAAACATCTACAAGGCAACTCCAGGAATACATGCAGAGCAGAGAACTAGCTGCACAAAATGCATCTGGTAAACCACCCATTGCAAGAAGGGTCACATTGAAGGCATGGAATGCCAATCATGCATAACAGTCAAACCTCTGCAGGATAATCCCACAGATATGCAACCAGAGAACAGGGTGTGCAAAATGCCTCCACAAGCAAACAACACAGCTTAGAACCAACACTCTGTCCTTGTCCAATGATGAATAACAACACACTCCATGTCCCTGTGCACCTCCAGCAATCTGCCCCAGTCCCTGCTTGCAGCATACATTGTAAACAGCTGTACTCCACTGGCCCACACTTGCACTGTTGTCCTGTCCCCTGCTCAAGCAGGATTTAACATAACAGTCATCACCAACCATCTATCCTGCTGGGCAGACAACCATAAGATGCCAAGCATGTGCCCACACATTACTTCCTCATCTGTCCTAGTGCAAGTAACCAGCACTGCCAGCTGTCATGAATACCATCTTGAGACTCCAAAAACAGCCTGAGCCATCATAGTTACAGCTGCACACAAACCCCAAGCACAAACCATGGTTGCAGCTGCCCACTGGTACCACTCAAGCAAAACACATAAAATGAGTAAAAACACCATTCCCTCCACACTGGGAACTATCACCAGTACCTTGCAGGGGCTGGCTCTCACCTCCTGCAAAACTCAAAGTGGGGGAGGGACCACCATGTCCCACCTTCACCACCACTGTATCATTCATTGACCTCAACACATTGCCTGCACCAGCTCAACTTCATGCAAGTCCTGAATTTGCCTTCATCTTTTTGGTCTACCTCAACAACACCTCTCATATCTCTCATCCTCACAAATGGACCCATTCTCCCCCCTCCTCAGTGCTCCTTCATACTGATTATATGTGATATCACCTCCCACCCCTCCCCCCACCAATGATCTGATGTCACTCACAAGTCCTATTGTGTTTTCAACTCCTTAATCCAGCCAATGGCTCCTCCCCCCTCATTCATGAAAACAGTCCTGATCTCTTGTATCCACTGGCTACCCATGTCAGTTTCTCCCACCTGTGCTACCAACATTATTACTGAGCCTCTGTCTCCTTAATCATGCTAGTGGCTATGCTCCCACCTCATCTGTGCTGGTGGTTTTTATGGGTTTACAGGAAAAGGGAATGTTTTCCTTTTATATTCTCCATGTTCATGGGCCCATTCATTCCTTTCCCTTCTTTCTTCCTCACTTCCAGCATCATGCTCACTCACTGGGCTTACCTGTTCAACTCCAAGGTCAACATCTCCTATCCATTCACTAATTGGACATTTTCTACCTTGACATTAATAGTGCAATGTTTGTATATGAATGAACATCTATCTATGGTACATTTTATATGTAAATGGATTGAGTGGGGAACATGGTGGGAATAGAGTGGGTAGCAAGCAGCTGTGAGCAGCCCTGTGAGTGGGTAATCAATATTTGTAATTGTCATATTTACAATCTGCACATGAATCAGGGCAAGCAACATATTTTTGTCTACATTCTAAATCAGAGTGAGGATATGATAAAAGATCCAATTCAAGATCTGTTTCAAGGGCAAATTCAGAATATGTGATAAGATAGGGACATGAGACACACTTAGGATCAGTATTTGGATAGGATCTAGGGACAAATGTGTGCCCTGATTCAGGGTTTGTTCATACATCAGTATGGTAACCAATTTTTGTACAAAATTCTACACATGTCTTATTGTTATATTCTCAATAATTTTCATGGATTTGATACATGCCCAATTCATAATTATTTTCTAAATATGAACATGAATCAGTCAAATGACATATTTTTGTACATATTCTAATTGTTAACTACATTGGGTTGTACCATATCTACCCTGATCTGATTTGGTCCTGTCTGAGGTGAGTGTGGTTATACACATGCTATAAGGCAAGTGCAAGCATAAGTATAGTGGGGAGAATGAATGAATGGGAAGAAGATGTACTTGTTATTCAAAAAGCAGCAAGAATGCTTCAGCCCACTGTCACGGGTGAAAGTTGATTTCACATAATGATATGAATACAGCTAAATCACTCAAAGATAGAAAAGCAAACACTTAGAAAACTTAATAATACCTTAACAAACAACACTTAATAAGCACTTCTATTTCACTATTAATCAGAAAAACCATACACAAGTAACTAATCAATACACTAACAAATAAAGCTACATAAACACTAATAGTCCATCACCAATCAGAACAATTATACACAAACAAGTAACTACAATACCAGCTCATTATTAATCAAGATAAACATACACAAATACTTAGTCATACTGGACCAGCACTAATCAGAATAAATATCATCATACAACAACTACACCAAGACTAATATGTACAAACAATTATACTCTGTACAAAATAAGAAAGCCTTCAGATACAAACAAAAGAAGCACCATTGTTCTCAAGAGCTATTAATAGCACAACCATTGTGCTAAATATACCCATTGTTCTTTCAAGTACTATTAATAGCATTTCCATTGTGCTAAATATACCCATTGTCTAAGATGCTGACTCATGCATCCTAAATTGGAGAACAATGGAGAAAAGGATGACTCATACTTTCCCCAGTTGGAGAACAATGGGAAAGTAGGTGTGGGATATGATTAGTCAGCAGGAGGGTAAAAGGCATATAAGGAAGAGGAATTGGCCTGTAGAATTAATAACTTATACCTAGTTTACATTTGTTTGTATCCCTTTGCAGTTGTAGCACACAACCCTTACCTACTAAATATAACCTATATACTTCCCCTCTACCCAGTACATGTATTGTCAGAGTCACATATAAAGCGTCAACAGTAAAGTGTGAAACTAATTTGTATTATTTGTGTCTACTCAGATAGTAAGGCACCATATCTTCATAAAGTAACAGCAGCAGCAGCATCATATTTGTGTCCACTCAGATAGTGAGGCACCATATCTTTGTAAAGTAACAGCAGCAGCAGCAGCATCGTATTTGTGTCCACTCAGATAGTGAGACACCGTAACTTCATATAGCAACTGTTGTCATACTGTATTTGTGTCTACTCAGATAGTGAGGCACCATAACCTTGTAAATTATATATATGCGCCCCAGTTGTGAAGTAAGAAGCAGAAACTGTCAGGGACCTCAGCTCCGCTTCAACCTTCAACATAATAGTGACCTATAACTTCAGCCTACCCTTCACCTGCAAGCCCTTGCCACAATCCTAGTTGTTGTGCTTGCTATTTGCCTACTCTTCTAAACTTACCTACCCACCTCTACACTTAAATATACACCTGTGTTCATCACCAAACCTCTTGAGTTAAGGAGAATATCTACAAATAATATCCCCCAACACTCCGGTGCAAAGCACGAATAAAGTCACTTCCTGCTGACCACCTTAGATATTTATTATCTTAAACTGACACTGCACAGTCTAATTCATCTTTCAGCCACTCTCCCCAGCATCACTGGCCAGGGAATCAGGGATGATAAACAGAAATCTATCTCTTGCAGGGGTGAGATAAGCCCAGTTGTATAGATGCAACACTGTCATCCACTCCACTGTCCACTTAATGCCATGATGAACAATGTGCAGAGAGAACAAAATAACATGTTTGTGTGCCAGCCACTAAACAACATTACATTGTTCTCCCTCTTGAATCCCCAGCCACCCTCTCCATTCTGGTACAACTCAAACTACAAAACTGAATATATGCCAATATGATTAAATTCACACCACCAAAACCTTTATCAATAGCCTTCACAGGTCCCATCTGATGGTATGCAGAGGGGATGATGCTAGAGATGACTCTTGGCTCTGGGGATGCTCAATATAAAGCCATAGAACTTGTAAGCCAGAGCCTGGAGGCAACTTCTTCTTATAGATCATATACATATCATAAAAAGAGCCTGCTGGTCCATGTGCACTGCATATCATTCTTTGCTATCTTCATATTCAGGGTTGTGCAGATGTTTGTGCATAAGGTATCAAGAGGAAGGGCAGGCTTAGCAGAGGATGGTAAAGAACTTCCACATGATTAGACACATGATTGAGATGCTCCTCCTGAACAATGACATGCTTACATGTGGAGAGAAAAGAATAAACTGCACCATCACTAGTCAGGATAACTGAGAACAATTATTGTGTTTGTTCTCAAAAACAGCTGTCATAATCAACCAGGGCCTCCAGTGTACTGCCATATATGTCCACACACCACACACACACTCCACATGGCTCAACCTCTCCTTGTGAAGCTAACCTCACTGCAAGATTAGCCCAATCAAGCTTAATGAGCTCTATAGAATTCGATTTCTCATTCATGCTTTTGAGTAGGCACTGTGGAAGGGGAAAACCCACAGAGATCTCTGAACTAGACTCAATATGTGAATATTATGAGCCTGGCATTCCATGTCATTTGACAGGTATTTGACTGTCTCCCAAGGACAATCTACCCTCTTCCTGGCTTCATTCCTCAGCCAGAGTCTAGCAATAATAAACAATGAGAGTAATTGAGGATAATATGGGAATCCATTTTGAATGGAGCAGACACTATCATGCAGCTTCTTCATAAGCCTAGGAGATGTAGACAACTGAGTATGTCAATGAAGGACCATTGTGAGGGTCAGTCATGAGACCACATCACTGATAGATGCAAAGTTGACATATGCCTCATGAGCCATTCTTGACCTCTGAAGCTCCACCTCCCTCTACTCCAACTTGACCAACAAAACTGACAACTCCTGGACAGCTTGACAACAATCTTCACCAATACCATCCTATGCACACCTTCAACTGTCATCTGTTCTCGCAGGTCTCCTTGTAGCATAGGTATTAGAGAGCAGAGTAGGAATGGAAGCTGGGTCTTGCACAATGTAAAGCATAGGTGTTGAAAGGAGCATATGGAACAGTGAAGATACAAGTATTGGAGATGTGTATGATGAAAGCAAAGATCCAGTTATTGTACTCATAGTAATGAGAGTAGCAGGGTGGTTATAGCTGTCAATGAGGATGAGTAGGCTACAAAGCAGGATGACAAACATTGAAGGGCTTCATTTGAATAGGCATGACACTGATGCATTGACACTGATATCACAAGGTATGGACAGAAGGAACACAAAAAACCACATGTCTGCCATACCCAATAGAGCCCAAGAACACCATACATTGTCTTCTTCAACTCCTGACCCTCAATCTCTCATTCAGTCCAACTTAAACTAGAGAACCAACACAACCACCACACACAGGACAACATCCTTCATCATAATGAGCCTATATGCACTTGTGAGACCCTTGTTTCTTTCACCCTCCTTTGCAGGTCATGTAGGTGTAGGGAGAGTGTGTGTGCTGGAGAAGGGGCTGAGGATGCTTAAAATGAGGGAGTGAATATTTTGAGGAACATTCAGAATGGAGGTGGTAACAGCACTGGGATAGTATGTGCTGAAGAGCTAGGGCCTTCAAGCCAAGCAATTATAGTCTTCAGAATGATCAGTTTGGAAAGGGGTCATTGTACAGTGGAGGGATTACTGTAAGACAGGTCCAGTTAAAAGAGAGAAGTAGCAGAGTAGAAGGGAGGCTAATGCACCAGGACACAGAGAACCATTTCAACCCATCAGGTCATCCAGTTTGACTGTCATTGATTTGACTGCATATACAAGTTTAATGTTATCCTGTGAGAAGAGAATGAGTTAGTGCACGAGGAGATGATGAGTCAACCAACAGTAAAAGTGGAAGGGGTGCAATGGTCATATGCATGTTTCAATAGCAGAGAAGGGAGGCTAAGAGCAGAGGGGGAGACAGTGCTTACCTTAGTGTCACCCAATGTCTACTGCTCCTTCCCTTTCTGCTCTTATAAATCTCCCTTGACTACAGCTGCCTGTGTTCAACATGCAAAAGAGAATGTTCATAACCATGAACATAAAGCAGTCTGGTGCCCAGTGTGTGGGATGTCAAATTGATGTACATTGCAAGTGCATGGTCTTGTCAGGCATGGCTCAGTGGTTTGTGCAAGTGACTTGCAGTAGTACTCAAATCTTTATATTGGTAAAACAGGAGTGGAATGGTGAAACAGCTGGTGGTAACACACTGGAGGTTGTCGGTCATTGTGGTTGGTGTCATGAGAGGTTGAATTAAACAACTTCAAATGGATTTACATGCATCATGTGATGCCTATTTTATCTTATCAGCTTCCAGGAGGTTGGGTCTAGACCAGAAGCTGGTTGGTTATGTGCAAGCACTTGATATGAATGATTGAATCATGTCAATACTATTGTCAATCAATGTTTAGTATTTATCAGGGGTTAGTGTTGTCACAGTTGTGACACTGTCCCATATTTGAACTCTGTTGATACTTTTGATCGCACTACTAACCAAATACCATCACATGCTTGGAGCAACTTGGGAGCAACTAAGTATTGTGACTAGTATAGAGAGATGCCATCTGGGACAATACTTAGTTTGAATGTTTGAGCATTAACAATTATATGCCACTATATACCTATAAGTAATACAAGTACTAGCAATATGTACATTTAAATTAGAATGATTATACTATCTCTCATAATCCACATCATGATATGTATGACTTTTGCTTCATGAACCGCCATTAACCATATCTCTAGAGGCTTGAGAGCCTGCCCAAGCATTCAGTGTGGTATGTGATGTGTTCCTCACTGTCACTATCATTGATTTTAGATGAGGTAACATGATGTTTGGCACCATCAAAAAATGATTATGTTATTAAAATTCTGCTCAGCCATAACACTGCTAGCATGACAACCTTCCAAAAGCATAAACATCATACATGAGCTCTTACTGACATATAAATGTGATATTCATGTTTATTGAAGTAAGTGATAGTTGTATGTCAAATTTTGAGAGGAAAAAATGTCAGGAAGGCAGTCAAAAATGCCCAACACTAACCCCTGATAAACACTAAACATTGATTGACAATAGTATACCAACCAGTCCAACTTGTCAAATTTTAGCATACTAAACCTTATGTCCTTATCCACTTCCTTTTTTGGATTTTCAGAATGGCTCTGTCTCAACATCACATCCTGACACTCTTCTCTCACTCTGTCCCCTCCTCTGTCCCTCATCTCTCCATTCTTCCAGTCTCTCTCACCTATGGATCAAAATACTGCACCCTCATCTTAGCATATCCCATTCCGCAAATGACCTTACTTGGCCCTCTACAAGCAGCAAATTGTGCTCAATGACATAACTCAGCCATTCAACATTGAGCCATGCAGCAGACCACCAGAACAGTGGCAGACAACACAGCTCTTTCATATTGGCTCATCAAGTAACAGTGCCAGCCCAGCTCATGCTAACAAAGGACATGGAAGGAAGGGAGGATGCACAGGAGGTGGGAAAGTTGGAAGAGCTGCAGGCAGAAGGAGGGTGGTTGGTAGTATGTCTCTGAATGATGAGAACTGGTTTGTTGCCTCCATAATTACTTACTTTGTACTGGACAATATGCTTAGTGTTCCAGTTGAACCAATGCTATCTGATTCACCAAAAAGATGAGCACCAAGGCAAAGTACAACAGAGAAGGTGCAATCTGTATTGTCAATGTTGAAGCAAGAGTCTATCAGCCCCTTTGACTTGGTCCAATATGTTCTGGATGAATCTAATACTGACTGTAGCATGTACAGGTCACACTTATTCCATGAAAGTGATAAAAGACTATCCAACATTTTGAATGCAGTTGCTCACTCCAAGGATGGTTGCCAAAAACTTCAAACATGGTTACATTGCAGTCCCAGAATTGATATGGTTGCTGATATCATTTCAAATGAAATGGATGGACTTCATGATCTCACTTGCATGAAAGGGCTGGCTGATATAGATCTGGAGTACATTGATAGTAGGGACACTACAGATTTGGAAGCTGAGGTCCCATTCACTCTTCAACTTCTCCATTCCACTGCAGAGAGCAAACATCAATATAAAGTGAACACTTCCAAATCCCCAGAGCATGTAAGCATATTTGTACTGTTCAAATGTTATATCCTTGCTTATGATTGCATAGCTTTGCAAAGTTGTAATCAGGCAGCTTCTCTATCAACAGTCAAACAAATATTTTAGCTTTGCTGCAGAATTTGGTATTTTTCT
Source organism: Cyathus striatus (assembly GCA_025738555.1). Classification (NCBI taxonomy): domain Eukaryota; kingdom Fungi; phylum Basidiomycota; class Agaricomycetes; order Agaricales; family Nidulariaceae; genus Cyathus; species Cyathus striatus. The sequence continues at coordinate 925,764 of JAOVFP010000007.1, forward strand.
TTGGGCCACAGGTGCTTCTCAGCAAACTATTGAGGCAGTTCACTGCTGCAGACTCTGTCCATGTTATCAGTCTGTGCTAGACAGCATTGAAATGCTTGGTAACTGGGGTATTGAACATGTGATATCAATTTCCAGTGGCCTTCATGCATTTTGCTATGATAATGTCAATATCAGTACATCAATTTTTGTTGAACAAAGGGGATCTTTCACGCTGAATAAAGTGACATCTGGAACCTTAGGAATCATTTATAGGCTTAGCAATGTGTCTGAAGAAGATATGATACTTGCTCCAATTCTAGCTTGAATGCAAGATGCCAGCATCCATGGTCTTAGGTTTGAGGTAGACCTTACACCTTTGGAACTCCAGTACCAATCAGTAATTTACACTCCCCCAAGAGGTCTGTACAGATCTGTGCAGATCCGTACAGACCCATACAAACCTGTATAGATACCATACAGAATTTATATAGTAGCTATTATTATTATTAGAGGTGATTATTCTATATGGATTCCATACATATTCTGCATGGATTCTGTGTGGATTTAAACCCTAGGTGAAAAGTGTCACACTATACAAAATCCATGATACACTCAATATATAGTATCATTCTCAATGCATAGTATTACACTTAATGCATAGTGTTATGCTTAATGTATAGTGTTATGTTTAATGTATAGTGTCACACTTAATGCATAGTGTCGTGTTTAATATATAGTGTGACACTCAACACTTAGTGTCACGCTTAGTCACACTCAACACTTAGTGTGACACTCAACACCTAGTATCACACTCAACACCTAGTATCACACTCAACACCTAGTGTCACGCTTATAGTGTCACATTTAATGTATAGTGTCACACTCAATACCTAGTATCACACTCAACACCTAGTGTCATGCTTAATGCAGAGTGTCACATGCAAGGAAATAAGTATAATAAAATTCTGTACAGAATTTTCAGGTCTGTAATGTGGAATTCTGAGGAATTCTGCGTAATCCATATGGAATTTTCGGAATCTGTGCAGAATCTGTACAGACCCAAAAAAACCTCTGCCAAAATGAAAAAAATCTGTACAGATTCCACATGGATTCCATACAGATTCCATGCAGATCTGTACAGAACACATGGCTAAGTGTAAAGAGCTTGTACCAATCAACATTTTATCAATTTCAAGTACATATTATTAAGATACTTGCCAAGCACTGCACACCTTTCAATCAATATGCTACACATTCTTCCTTGCAATACAAACCATGCCATATTGTCTCCAATGAGAAACCAGCAGAGTTTTGCTCTCCTTGTGTATCAACAACAGAAGAAGCATCTACACAAGGAAACCTCTCATATCATGATGAGATGTATTTGACTCTGCTTAAGAAGATGTCTGAACAGCTCTCAAAATTTGCCATACCAACTGTAAATGATCAGCTAACCAATTCTCACATTCGATCTGGACAGATTCTTCATGCAGCAGATCTTAATCCATACCACCAGTGCTTGGTATTTCAAATTGGTATTGGACTTTTCCATTTATATCTAAACCTTTCTTGGGCATTGCTTGCTACACATCAAGGGACTATAGATCAGAAAGGGTCACTGCAATACTTCTTTGCTCTTCTTGGAAAGTCAAGACTATCTGGTGAAAAGCCAGACTATTACACACTCCTTGCAAGCCTTAGTCAAATTCTGGAAGGGCTTGTTATTAATGGAGTTCAAATTCTCTGCTGGCACAGTGGTGAAACATTGTCCTCATTCACAAATAGAAACCCTTCACCAAATGAACTATTACAGAAAGCTGCAAACTTTATGAATGAATTTGCCACTCCTCTACCACATCATTTCAGTGACAATGGTGTCCAGTCAAATGAAGAGAACATCTTGGGTACATCTAGTAAGAAGACTCAGACCAAAAAAGTTTCTTCAATTCCACTGCCAATTCATCCAATGCAGCCAAACTCAGAAGATGATAAAACAAATCAGAACATTTGGCTATTGACATGTGACCTACTCTACCTTTGTGAAGTTGTCTCAGCAATTCAGGAAGGTGATATTGGTAGAGTTGAAAACATTCTTCCACAACTAGCAATGATATTTTGGGCTGCTAGTGGAAACAACTATTGCACTGAAATCTTACATCTTTTGATTAATCTCAAATATGTCTGGACTCTGAAATTTGCATGAGTCCTTCCTTTATTTGATTAATATGTTTTTATGAAGTATTAGACAGTGACATAATGAGAGATTCACTACTTGTGAATGTTTCAGGACTACCTGGACATTGGATGGGCACAGATTTTAATATGGAACATACTGTTTGTAAGGTCTTGACCTTGCAGAACTCTGACATCAACAAATCAATGCAGTCATGTGATACGAACACTGCCACATGGAATGTCCATGCGACAACAACTCTACTTCCATATGCTTTCTCTTCCCTCATTGGATCTCCTCTCTCTCGCTCCCACTTTGACATACAGTACTGTTGACCATCTCAGTACTGCCTCCGAAAGACACAGGCAATGATGCACTCATTCCCCTTCTCTATTCCTGTTCTTCCTTTTCTCATTACTCTGTATTTACTTCATTCTATTCCTTTCATTTCTTTCTTAACTCATTCTGACTTGATACTTACTTCTCCTGACTCATTCATTACTCATTCTGACTTGTACATACCTCATAGATACTTATATAAACCCCAGTAGAATACCATGTACTTTAGAGTTCCTGAATACAAGACTTTAGACACATATTTCCTAAGTGACTGTAAGTTCTCGGAACCTCAAACTCTAACCCCTTTTCCATGTGTTTCTGCTATCGAAGTCTAACCCTCTGACTTTAATTCAGAAACTCCACACTGTTGGAGCAATAAAGGTATAGTTTATTCAGATAAGCAGCTTTTAATACAATATAATATGTTTTAAAAAAGGAATTGATAGGTGCAAAGGGTCTAGAAACAACTTGGGACATGCTTGGAAACATATCAGCTTGTATCATTGAGCTCAACAAGATCAAGAAGAAAATTGCTGAAGTTGCAGAGCTATCATACCAAAACAGATATCATTCCGAAGTTGATACAAGCCAATTGGTATGGCAGGTTGCAGTGAAGTCAAAAGAGGAAGCCTTTCAGATATTTAATGGCAAGCAACCAGACAATGAAAGAGTTATGGCTGTTGCAGATCTCATTGAAAAAGGGGCTCAAAAGCTCAGATTGTTATCATTGAATATATTTAATACAAGATTCTGAAAATTTGTAGCTGGACAAATTACAGACATCTCAGTTGATCAAGATACACTGGGAAATGGCGCAGATATGATTGATATTTCAGGTGTTTCATTAGAATGCTAAGAATATATGTACAATTGTCTACTGTTACAATAATGTACACTCTCTAATTTAAATTGTGCAGAAGCTCCTTAAGTTTTGCCAAGTCTAGGTTTTGAAGATGCTTATCTATCTCATCCTGAAGAGCTTGTGATGTTTCCTTGAAGAGCTTGTTGTTGGCTTCAAATTGTTGCTGCTTAATGTCTACCTTTGTACACTTTCATTGTTCCTGCTTCTTGGTACAAACTCTTTCAGTTAATCATGCTAATTCCTCATCAAAGTGGCAAATACACTGATAAATACCACTAGCCCACATAGATATCCAATCCTCTGTCCTGTCCAGCAATGCACCAATAGATCTTGGTGAAGTTATATCAGCCAAGTGTGATTGTGCAAGAATATGAATACCTTTATCCTGCAATATGAAAGAGAGTGGCCAAACACTGCAAAGAGGATCACATTGCTGAGATTTTCATTGGTCAGTTGGACAGTAAGTTGATCCACATTTATGCTTAAGATTAACAGTGCAAGATGCTGGTGGATCATCTTGCCTATCATCATCCACTTGCTGGCTGTCAGAATCCATATTGAGAAATTGGTTAGGGAAAAATATACTGAATGAGAATTTTTGATCATTTGAATAATGCACTGGACTGTTGCAACAATATTGAGCTGTGTCATATCCTGTATCACCTACCTCTGGACTCCTATGCTCTTACTCTGCCTTCACCTATGTTTACTCCAGACTTTGATTATGTTCTTAGTATTACTTATTGCTTACTGTACATAGATTACTTTCATTTCCTTTCTTCCGCCCTACTGAGCTATCCCCTCAGTATTGTAGTATAGATCTCATAGTGAGTCACTTATCATTCTTAAGTGTGCCACTATCAGTTTTACTTTACACTGCCATATGTGCTCACTTCTCTGACACATTTTATTATGTTTAATTAGTTATAGTCTTCATTCTACATACACCTACCCTGACCATACTTCTCCACTGGCCTTTACTTACTCCAAGTCTCTAGTATTTAAGTAGTACTCAATTTGTACTTAGACTTCAGTTTCATATTGAACTACGTCCTCACCCTTCAGTCTGACTTGAATTATACCTCTTGTCTTCTTGTCTTTTGTCTTCTCCGAAGGGCTTGCCTTTACTCCGAAATCCAGGACCAGGAATCCCAGGGGCACAGCACATAAGCTGAAGCCAAAGTCCTACCCCCTGAGTTCTCATTCTCCACTCTCATCTCATACTCACCCCTCACTTCTCTGTAGTCACTCCCTTGTACTCTGCTGCCAAGTCAGGCTAGGGGCACAGTCATGACAAGCTGTAAACAATAATGCTGAAATATGATCAATAGATAATTTGAAATGAAACTAATTTAATAACCATATGGAGACTCATCTCCATTTGCTTTAGCAAAAAAGGACCTTATGCAATGCTTATCTGAGTTTTGAACAAGTCTGAGAATAGCAATACCAGTGATACACCTAGTAAAATATAAGGGTTATTTTTTGAAATATAATAGACAATCAGTACCAGTAATACAGTTAGTAAATCCAGTCCCAGAGTCCAAGAGTTGGGGCAAGTCCTGAGCTGCCAGCTAAAGTATTCTACTCGAGTACACTATCAAGGGAGGAGTCCGAGGGCTGGGGTTGAGTCCTGTGCTGCCAGACAAAGTATCTGCATGATACAAACCAAGGGATTCGACACAACGACAATATAATTGGGCTATCAATTCCTATACAAATTACAAGTACTAGATAGCTATACCATAAAGAAAAGACCCAGAAAAAATACTATGGAAACATATTAGTACTTCTACATACTCAGAATAATGCTCCTAGTACTAAGCTAGGCAATCACCCAATTTCAGGGAAATACTTCAGACTAGAGAACACTTAGTACCACTGAATACTGCAACACATAGCTATTGCACAGTCTCTCAAATAACCCAGAATGTCTATATGTCTCTCCTGTGTAATACTGCTACCATGTGGGAAACCACATGCCCCTAGGACTTTGAAACATGTGCTGAACACTACCCATGGCACATTGGGTAGTGCCATTAGACATGCCAATACCAGAAACACCAGTATCCATATCCAAGTACTTGGCCAAGGATAGCACATGTAATAGTGTATGTCCTAATGTGTTTCTAATAATAGCCATGTGCCACATCATGATGTGTCTCAGAAACAGAGCATATCTGCATGATTCTTCATATGGAAGGATAACCATACCTCTTTGACTGTATGGTTCCACTAGGACTTTATGACATATTATTTACTATACCTATCCCATTGTGCATGAGACCACTGCCATGTAATTAAATATATAAGTAGTTAGACATACCTTTAGAATACCTTAAGCACCACACTGGCTGTACTTCTGTTCTCACAGTAGAGTACATTCTGAAATTGATATTGGATTCCAAGTACAAATCTGAAGTCTGAAGTCTGTTCTGAAAGTACCTGAAGGCAATCATGCTATCTACTATTAAATACCTAGTTCACTTTACTATACTTGAAACTCTTGTGCCCTTGAACTAAATATAAACTAACTTGAACTTTATGTTCTTCATTGGTGGTGTTAATACTATGTAAATAAACATTATCTAAAAGTTAGTCTTATCACTAGTGTGGTCATGCTTTGTTGACCTATCAGTTAGCAGGCCAACATGAGGCCTATCTGGGTCAGTAATGTCAATGCCAGAAGAATCTCCTATCACTCCAGCCACTGTTGATAGATCAATAGTTTTCACCCAAGGTTCCTGGAGAATGAGGAAGATTGACTTGGTAGTACCATCATGACCACAATGACCACCTCTCTGCAGACATGTAGGAATATCTCAGGGCATTCCATATTGAATGACAACAGTGACATCATGTACATCCAGACCCTGTAGAATTGTTCAGAAAACATTAGAGATAATTATACTATCACACAGTTGATATTCCTTCAGTGGTATGCAAGATTCAACAAGTTTCATTTGGGTTAGCAAAATCTTCAAACACAGTCTTCAGGTATTCAGTAGACATTCTGCTGTGATAGTGTCACACAATGCCTTTGTTCTGAAGGTGTGGTGGAAGACATCCATTCATATAGTTGCTGCCATCTTGCACCAACTGCATGCTGTTGTAAAATATAATTGTTTTTTGAGGGATGAAATCAGAAGGGTATGGATTAGGAAGCAGGAATTGAAGATTTCGAAGATCTGAAAGCAAATTGACAATTTCATGTACTACATATGATATATTTGCATGATTACTTGACATCTCAATGGGTAATAGCTTTGAAGGCTTGAATAACAGGCTTCATGAAATGGCTTTCTTGATATGAGGGGGTTGTGTTCCTGATAGTGCTTGAAAAATGGTTTTGTTTGAAAGACAAATGTGAAGTTCACTAAGTTTACCCCAGGCTGGGTGAAAGGCATCCAATCCATAGTGAGGAAGGCCAGCTGTAAAGATAAAGTGTGCCTCATCAATGTGAACATGCTTGATATGATTGATGAACTTTTGTTTGTTCTTCAGAAGTCATGACAGCTGTGGCCAGTGACCATTGAAGATTGAAAGTTGTTCTGGCTGCACCAGTAGCACGGTATATGTGTCATTCTCTATATTCTAATGAAAATGTAGTAAGCTTTGAGTATGGTAATCATTGACACTTACTTTCCACAGAATGTCATCCCTGGGAGTGTCCTCATTGATAGAAACAGCCATGATTTGGTACTTCTCAAATTCCATCAATTGCACAGCTTGCAGGCATTTGAGAGGAGAAATAACAAGGGCTATATCATCCAGGAAGAGCAGACATGGTAAGATCAAGCAAAGGGTTTTGCCATACCCAGTTCCAACATCCACTAGTGAGTCCTTCCTGGTCAATAGAGCAAGTGTTGCCTTGAGTTGAAACTCCCTTGGTACAATACTTCCAGCAGAGACCACATAGATACAAAGACAGGCCTTTAGTCCAAGCAGAACTTCTTCATCACCATATCCAATCCAAAACTCATCTGGGAGTCTGTGTTTGCAGGGAATAACTTGCTCAACCATATATCTTGCTTCTTCTATACATGCAAGCTCTCAGATATTGGACAAAGTAATGTTTTGAGGTTCAATGTTCATAATGATTGAAAACAGCAATGATAGCAACTACAAGGTACATAAGAGAAGAGAATGGAGAGATGAGGGACAGAGGAGGGGACAGAGGAAGGGATGGAGTGAGGCAAGAGTGTCGGGACCCAACATAAGGTTTAGTACACTAAAATTCGACAAGTTGGACCAGTCAGTATATCAACATGATTCAATTGTTCATATTCATGTGCTTGCACGTAACTGATTGGCTTCCAGTCTAGGTCCCAAGTTTTGGTGCTTGTGAAAGATCTTGTTCATAGCTGCTATCAACTTATCAACATACTACCACATTCTAATTTAGTTGTTAACAAGGGAGGATCACTGCAAAAATTTTGGACAGGGGGGTCAGATTTTTTGCTAAGGGTGTCTTGCTCTACCCTACCTATCAATCATGAGAATATATTTCCATATATAGATGCATTAGTCATCTTTCAAGGTGGATTTTAGATTGGAAAATTTTTTACCTCCAAAATTTTTTAGCATAACATCTAGGGGGTACCTTATCTATACCCCATGTAGCAGATTGTGCATGTGATCCCCCCTTGGTTGTTAACTGAAATTCTGCCTGAAGAACTAGGTCCTAAGTGAGTATCTAAGCACACTGCCATAGAGCCAAAGGATGGAGCTCAAAAACTTTGATGTAGTCAAGCATGGTTGTCCGGCTTTCCATATGGAAGAGGAGATACACTACAGTGCCATCATTTTTGGTAAAACTTAAACTACATTTTATAATTGTGTCCTTTCACTTCAGAAATACTTTTAATGGCATTAGATAGACTGGTTCTAATGATGATGTGCTTCCCAAGTTGATTGGACAACTTTTTTTTCTTTTTTTCCCCAGGTGGCCAGAAAAATGAAACATGATGTATTATGTAATAACTAATTACCATATATGGTATACATTACATAATCGCACCACCTCAATTCTAAGCTCAAGCAATGATGTCCATCCAAATACTTTGAGGTATACAAAGGTGTAAAGTATATTTTTTAACCATGTATGCATCCTGTTGGATGTTAAGTTCAATTCTACAGTGCCATCAGTCACTTCTCAACACCTGATTTGGCAGGGAGCCATCAATTTTTGTCAAACTCGAACTACATTTCGGCAACTTATTTAATTGTCACAGAATCATGTTTGATGGTGATATGTAGGCTAGTTCTATCTTTACTGTGCTTTTCAAGTCAATTGGATGAATTTTTTTCTTCAGCCTTGGAAAAAGTGAAGCAAGACATATTACATAATATTATTATGTAATATATGCGAACATTCTCATGCTAAAGCTACCCTAAGGTCCTCTCTTGAACCTCCACTGCGGCAGCTACATACCTTAAATGGCAATAATTCATTCAAATACCCATTTTGAGTGACGAGACCACTATTTCATGATATTTCATTAGTATTTTAGCCTAGTACATCTGGAAATAACTGTGATTGATCCCCAATTTTTTCGGTCAGCCATAGAAAACTGAAACACCGTGGGAAAAAACGAGATAACACCGTAAATCGCGTTTTTTTGGTGGGTTTCCTTCTCAAAAAAATATCAAAAAAATGTACAAAATTTTTTTTAACCTAAAACGGGATGTGTAAGGGAGGTGCCCGTTGGCACTGTAGAGGAGCGAGGCGACAGTGGAAGGGTTCCTTCCTGGCTGGCGTCGTCCTGTACGTTCTGCACGCCAGACACACTCCCGAGGTCAACGGCACGTTTCCCCATTCCAAGCACATTTTTCGACCTCTTTACAATCCGCTCCTTGCTGTCCATTCCCCTTCCTCTCGCTACCCGTTGAGTGAGTTCAAGAAGACTACGAGGCACGCTAATTCGACGACATGGAGCATCAAACCGTCTCAAGCCTCGGAGGTTTTCTGCCTCTTGTTCAATACCGACAGGTGCAGTCGACGGAGAATTCGAGGGGGTAGAAAAAGAGAGAGGAAGTAGCGGTTAGGTATCGTTGAGGTAAGCACTGTCCCCCTTCTCCGTTGTTAACGTTCCATCCTCCGTGTTCATACACTGACGCCTCTTCTCGCAGAACGACGTCTCTTGGACGTCTCGTACTCTTACGCGGAAAAATGCGTGAGGATCGACTAGTCAGTGGGCTGGGTGGGTTGGAGAAGACTCTAATTGCTTTACGGAGGTGATAAGTGTGTTTTTCTTATCTCATCTCTTCACTTTGTGCTTAGTTCATACCTCACGCACAATTATTATCATCCAACGTCCGAAATCTATTCTACGCCCTCTACGGTGATTGATTACGTGGCAACAACGACCCTTCTAAACCGACCGCTAAGACGAGAAACTCATCCATGGAGCAGCTGGGTCTTCACCACTGTCTCAGCGCTATTTCCTACGCCATTCCCAAGGCCTACATCTTCAGCTTGGGCGTCCCTAGGTTTTCCAGAAGTGCTGTTCTCTTCGCTTTCCCCGTCTACGGTGATGTGCAGGAAGGAGTGAAGAGCCGCTTAGACACTTGACGAACGGACATGCTTCGTTCGTTCAGGCGAAGGCTACCTTTATGCGCTAGGATAGCGTTGGTGGCTTCATTGACAACCATCCTAGATGGTGGACGTGCGCTTTCTCTGCTCCTTTGCACGTACGTACGACGTAATCCGCAGCGTTGCGCGTATTCAAACTGCATCCTACTCTTCTTCGACTTGACCTTGATAACCAACGACAAAGACAATCTCCTTACGTCTTCACTCTTGTACCGCCTTCCTTCCATACACCGGTTGCACGCATACGTCGTCACGTAGAGCCTTTGCGAGTCCACACCCTCCTCTTTCCGTACTCTGCTTGACACGCCACGATGACACCTGAGAAGAGGACTAAGGAGAGCGTTGCTAGCGAACGTAGAGTTGCGTTGGAGGAGGTTTTGGATGTGTCGTATGAAAGTTTTCGTAGTCGTTCGAGGACAATCGAGGTGGGGTGGAGGGAGGATGAAAGCTTGAGTCCAGGAGATTTGTAGAGTCGTTTCACGGACGACTGGTCACTGGCGTGTTATCTCTGACAGTCCTACACAAGGTGGGTATCGACGTTCTGCCTGTTCAGCTAGGTGTGCTCACAACCTCTGAAGATGATATCATCTACGCTCGTAACGCTTCTTCCGTTATCTACGAGCGTCTTCGTTGTCATCTCCTTTTAGGACCACGAAGACGCCTGTGTATTAAATGAGGCATGGAGAGAAAGGGGAAGATTATATCGTCTCACGTGCTATCCAGAACGACTTTCTTCACGGTCTCCGATTACTTCTTGCGTTAAGCCCGTACGGAGGAGTTAGGCTAGGGGGAGTATTTCTTCTATGTACTAGCTGCCTTATGCTGAGGGAGCCGGAGTACGGGGTACAGGACTCGATCACCAATCAGCGTGTTCGGATACCCGCGTTCATCTGCGATGCCTTCGTTAACTTATCCGTTAACCTCGCTGCTTCCTACACACAAGAACCCGTGAAGAGTAAAGGAAGCGTGTTTAGCAGCGCTCGCTATTCTTGGTTCGATGCTGGATCCAGCAGCGGGATTCTGAGGTTCAAGAGGAGATACCGGATCGATACGAGGCGCATAGGGTCAGCTTCTGAGCACGTTAAGGTACACCTGGGAAGGCGCGTTTATGCAGTTGTAGCGTCTACGCGTCTGCCCGATTTCATCGAAACGAGTTATCAACCAGGTCACCCGTAATCGCTTCATAACGATCTCTCATCCTGCAGCCTTTCTCACTTCAACAACCGTCAGGAGCAGTGTCTATCATCCATGAACATAATCTATCACTGACTATCATTCCTCTGGACACCGGAGTTTCTTAAGCAACAAAGCGCTTTGACGACATCCACGCGTCCGTGTGCTGGTCAAGTCAGCGTTCAACTATGATACGCGACGTATGATTCTGACCTCCAGCTTTTCGATTTATGATACAATTGGTCGGAGGTATGTGGTGTTTCACTCATTTATTCTCGTCCACTTCACTGAGGACTCACATATGCCCATGTCATTCCTAGTATCAACCTCTTGCTTTAGCCATGCTCGATCCTGTAAATCCGCAATGCAACCATTGAGTGAGACTATGGCTGCAAAGCTTATCCTTGTGATAGTTTAGTAGTCCTCCTGGATCGCCTCATCGACGTAACCAAATCATATCCCCCGTCGACGGGCAGACGACGATACAACCCCTCACATTCTATCGCTCATCTTCCGAAGATGGTGAAACTGCATCTTCTCCCACCTTTTTGCCAACACTTTCTGTTCTCGTACCCCCCTTAGCCGTCGGTGCCGACTTTTGCTGGCATTGTAGACCCCTCTTGCTAGTGAACCGGGCTTACCCATGCATGGTTTACGATGAATACGATGGTTCAGTGGATGTCTGTGATTGAAGTGGGGGGATGGGATACATATGGTATAGCGGTAAGAATGTATATGTTAAATATTTGAGGGAGGTTGGGCGGGGCTAGGCATCGAAGTCAGGCCTCCATGTCAGGGAGACTCATGGACCCCCCACAGAGAGCATTTTAGCTGGAGGCACGTATACGATTTTGCTGTAATAATGTTCCCTTTCTTATCGTTCCTCTCTTAGCCTTAACCAATTCACTTGTTATCGCGTCAACTCAGGTTCACCTCTTTCGTTAGAACAAAGCTCACGGCGGATACTTCTCTTAGACTCGTTACTGCCCTTCATGCATCTCTTGAATCTATACCCCTCGCTGTGCTCGCGCACGATTGGTGCACGGATTCCTATGTTCTTGCCGATCATATCGTATCCAAGTTGTTCTTCCAAGCTCCATCGGTGTTTCATCAATGTGGGACAGTCGTGCATGCAGAGAACTGTTTCACTTTGGGAATAGTGATGTCGTTCTTCCCTCATTCCAGACTCTGCGCTATACCACTATATAGAGCCTAAGACCCTCCACTCACTCTGCAACTCGATACTGTTATATGTATGGCCGTTCTTCTATGTGGCTTTTAGCATTTGGTGAGCTTATCTGGATTCCACACATAGGACACATATAGCATTGGCCACTCAAAGCTCCCGGCCCCGCAGTCCCGGGCATACTACCACGCTACCTTAGATTTGACAATAGCCCAGTACTACTTACTATACTACTATCATCATTTTTTTACTGTTGTTTCGAAATGTATTTAGCTTTACTGTGTTCGTGTTATATTCAACGCCGGTACTATATACTTGTCTTTCACCGGAAACAATGTTATTACTAAGTATTCAAACCAGTACAGTACGGCGTAATGCATTGATTGGATTTACATAAAACCGCGCTACATCGAAATCGACCTTATGAGTACAGGGTACTTGACCCATCCGTCATCCAGAGAAAACCCTTACACCTCCCTCACGCTCGACTCAAATCTCTATCTCCATTTCACCTAAACAAAGGTATAACTCTCGAATTCATTGCAGCGAGATTCCTTTTTCGACGATAGCATCAAAACAACGATTCTATAACTTCAATGTCCCGTTAATCGTCAACGTAACGTAAAAGCAAGAGTTAAACGCACCACGCAGCCACTGCATGAAGCCTCCCAATGCAAAGCAAACGTACCTTAGCCTGTAGTGCCAAACGTTGTCTAAGTCGAGCGCAGTCAGTCGTCTCAACGCCCAAAGCTCGGCCTTGAACGTAGGTTAGTTCTTATAACCATACTTCAGAGGGTGAAGAACCTTACCTGCCTGCCCGGTCTAACTATATTTCCTTCACCAGTAAGAAAACGTTAGATTGCCAGCCGAAGTATACTCTGGATAGTGCGTTAAGGTAATATAGGTGGCTAGATGGATGGTGGAGGATTCGCTCGGATTCAGATAAAATCAGCCACTGGCAGAAGCTCGGGCGTTACGACAACAACATTCCGCGCTGGTGTATATTGTAGTGCTCGACTGAGCAATCTACCAGGGCTGGCGCCAGCCGAGCACTACAAAAAACTAGATGAAGTCAGATAGGTACCTTCTTGACCTCGCTCCGTAGTAAGTACTACAGTATTCGGGCAGGAACGAGACGCTCTGGAGGAAGGAAAGGTCCGTGACGCTCTACCACGCATATATACCATATTTCGTTGGGCCGCACGGAACATAAGGGAACCCTCGTAGGCGCAGTAATAGACGAACGCCGAAGGGATGCCGTCAGGCTTCCCACTAGACCGACTTGAATAAACCCAACGTGAACGTTCACCTCAAGTGTAACGTGCAAAAGAACATATCGACGTGCATAATGGCACAAACGTGGGCCAGGACGCAACCTAGAACTACCTCACCATCTCGGTACTCGATCCTTGACCTCTCTCCACTCCGCCTCGAACGGCACAACGTCAGCATCCGCTATTATAATCATATGTGGCAACGGGTCCACCACCGCCATCCTCCTTGGTACTCTTCGCAGGTGTCGACGGTCATCGTGGTGTATGCGATGAGGTAAGCATGGGATGTGAGTCTGAACTCGCAAACGTTCTACGTGAAGGCGTGGGCATTGGATATGAAAGAAAGGAGTGGGGGAATGTCCGATACAGGTAAGTGAAATAGTCGGCTGCTTCGTAAAGGATCTTTGTTCTTCAGGATCAGACTCGAAAGGAAGTTGACAGCTGCAAACGACGTTGAAGAGCCCCCGCTTCAAGGAGCATGAACAACGTTTCCGTTCACGTCGACAGTGCGCGCAGAGAGAGTAGAAATGTGCACGTCCGTTGTCCAGGAAGGAATGCTCCTTTGAACCCGCAACCGTCCTCTGTCTTTGTATTTGTACGCCTCGTGAACCGTCCTCGACTTCCGAGCCTCTACCCCCGGGCTCCCTTCCACTCCAACTTGACCAACAAAACCGATAACTCCGGGACGATACAACAACAACCTCCATCATTACGCCCATACGCAAGCATTCAACGCCCATCTCAGTCCTCGCAGGTCTCTACTTAGCGTAGAGTGTGGAGAAGGAACGAAGAGTAAAGAAGAACGTGAGCCTCACTCTGCGGCAAGATCAGACCAATCGGGCATCACGAGTGCTACAAAATGCAATCTTGTCCACCCATCCGAGCTGGTACCGTGAGGGGAGAAGAAACGAAGAATGTACAAGAAATGACCCGTAACGGTAAAGGCTCGCGATTGAAGGTAGGTCATCAAATGAGACTTAGGGTGCGGAACAGTGTATCATCTATAAATTCGGTATTCCACGTCATTCAGGTTGAGGTTCTCGACTGTCTCCAAGGACAATCTACTCTCCTACTGGTTTCATTCCTCCTCAGTCCAAAGCCTAACAGCAGCGAGCAACGAGAGTACTCGGGGATGAGAACAGAAGCCGTTTTGGTCCGCAATAATGAGGCATCTTCATAAACCCAGAAACTTGGAAGTGAAGGCACTCAAGACGACGGTCTAAAGAACGAAACGAGCGCCGCGAGGTCCGACGACACCAGCTCCAGCGGACGCCAGTTTACCACACTGAACATGAGCAATGTTGACGTAGCCCCGTGGGCCGTCCTCGACTTTCGAGCCCTCTTCTCCCCTCCCGGTCCAACTTTGTTAACAATACCGATGAGCCCATCACGACACAGCGTCAAGCTCCATCATTATGATCCTACGCGTGCCTCCGATACCCCTCCCAGTCCTCGCAGATCTCTTCGTAGTGTAGGGACCGAAGAAAGAACAGGAGCTGGGTCCTGCGCAAGGTAACGCATACCAGTTGCATAGGGCGCATGGAACAAAGACGATACAGCCGGGGGTACACGTATAGCGAAGGCAAGTACCTTGTCTTCGCATTCATAGTAGTGAGAATGGTAGGGTGATTGTAGCTGTCGATGTAGCTGTCATTATCATCGTGCCAATGTCCCGAAGAGGGAGGGTGGGCTACAAGTGCTGAATGATAGGGAGGTTGAAAAGCTTTGATTGAATACTAGCGTGACATTGACGTTCATATCATGAACAATGGGTAGAAAGAAGAGAAACACCGCACGTTTGACGTCCAGGACAGAGCCCAAGAACACTTTACATCGTCTTCATCCACCGTCGACATCCAGTCGTCTTTCACTCCAGCTTGAGCAACAGAGACGTCACTTCCATCACACGTGCAGCCGTATCCTTCGTCATAACGAGTCTGTGTGCACGACTGAGCGGTGAGACCCATGTCTTTCTCTCACCCTCCTCCGCGGGTTGTAGGGAGAGAAGATGCAACTACGGAAGGGGCTCGGGACGCCTGAAATGAGGGAGCAAGTGTTGCGAAGAACATTTCGAACGGAGATGGTATCGGTGTTGGAAACGACACTGATAGTACGTGTTGAGGAGCCGGCATCTCTGCATGCTGAGTGAGTTATCGTCTTAGACTCTTTGGAGTGGCCAATTTGGAAGGGGTGTCCTGGTAGTACAGCAAAGTGCACAGTTTACGCTTGGGACGAGTGTGATCATTCGATTGCTGTAAGACAATTGCGGTTAGAAGAGAGTAGTAGAAGAGTAGAAGGGAGGGTGACGCACCAGAACACAGAGAACTACTTCAACCCATCCCAGTCATTAAGTGCGACTGTTGATTATCCTGTGAGAAGAGCACTGTTAGTGCATGAAGTGATAGTGAGCCAACAAGCAGTACAAGTGGATGGCGCGCAATGAACGTATGTATGCATGCATCGATAGCGAACGCCGAAGAAGGGAACCTAAGAGCGGAATGGGGAGAGGGCGCTTACCTTAGTGACACCCAACGCCTACAACTCCTTCCTTCTCTGCCTCTTCGAAATCTCCATCGACTATAGCTGCCGGTGTTCAATGACTTTCTGAACGTGGGATGTCGAGTTGATGTGCATTGTGTGGTCTTCGCAAGCACGGCTCAACGGGTTACAATTGTAGCTTGCAATAGTACTCAAGTCTTTCCACTGGTGAGATAGAAATGGAATGACAAAACGGCAGGAGACAACGCACTGGAGGTTGTTAATCGTTGTGGTTGGCGTCGAGGCTGGAGGTGGTTGAATTGAACAACGTCGGATGGTTCTCAAGCGTTCGATTCACACGCATCATGTGATGCTCATCTTGCCTTACTTCGGCACATCTAACAATCGATTTCACCACGGAGATGAACACAAAGATCGTATCTCCGATATCTATACATATGTTAGATTCATGAACTTCGACAAGCGCCAAAACCGAAACTTGGGAACATTCGCATGCATGTCTTGACGGACCACACGCGCTTCCACACACGCCGATTTAATCTTCCTAGCACAACTTCGTACTGGACCATCGATAACAACAGAAATAGAACGGCACGCTGGTTAATCGATACCTGTGAATACCCAGGTAAGAAAATCGAGCCTTCGACGAACCATTATTAGCACTTGATTGATACTGACTAATTGAATGTTCCAAGCGATCCTACAAGTTGGAAACTAAAATGTAATGCTATGAATCGATGAAAGCATGCATTTGTGATTATGGTCAAACTGGTCACATGGGCGCCAGTGAGGCTTTGGTGAGGCTTTTGACAAACCTGTGAAGTTCGTTAGGGTTCATTGCGCGCAGCATACGGCATATACGGTGTACTGTGTAAACATGGACACTGGACAGCCGGGACATCGAGGCTAGAGAGTAACTGGAGAGAGCAGTTGAAACATCGCATGATGCGACTTGGTTGAACGGGGCGAATTCCGACTTCAGATTCGCCTAAGATTTGCCTTATCCCACCTTCTCTTCCACCTGCTTCCACCTCCTCTACGATGACTTCTAACTCCAACATCTGACTGCTCTATTCCAAGTCGATTCTCGCTGTTCTTTCTCTTTTATTCATGAGGATAGCATGGTCACGCTTTGTTTAAGAGAGATGCAGGGGCTTTATGAGCAGTGTTCTAGGTTCATTAGGCTCGGTGGAATCATCGGAAGAGCAATACAGACTGGTATAGTCATCCTGCTCATACAATGTGGCTACAAAGTCTGACATAACATCGTTCAGCATATTCTTTCATTGAAGCCAAGTCGAAGCCGTGTCGCATCTACCAGCTGGATTTCCGTCTACCATGTTGACCCATGGGACATCCAATGCGCGTGGTACACCATTCTACGTCGAAGTTGGAGTACGCTGTAGTACGTCTGGCGTTGTTGGGAGATATTTCGCAGTAGACAATCTGGTACGTGCAGCTCTAGTACCCATTGTGAAAGGACGATGGCTAACGTGATTTTGACATGGCAAATATTTTACTATTGTTGTAGGAGGAATATAACTGTAAGGCGGTCGTTCTACAAGATGGACCCTGGGCCTCATACCGCTTGATGGCGGCGAATTATTGATGCTTGGCCGTGCCTGTGCTGGATTTTCGAACATGGGCAGGGATTGACCTTCATGACTCGCGGAACGCGAGCATCCCGAACCCGGCTTCTATGCATTTTAGTAGGAGGAAGGAGGAGATGCGTGACACTTTGTTGGGTCTTTTATAGTTATCGAGTTAGAATTGAGCTCATTCAAAGCTGGAGTTGAAGGAGACCTAACACTCACCACGGTGTCGTTGGCATTTACTTGTTTGTCATTCATATGTCTGATCACTGCTCAAGAGCCGTCCTTCTTTATATATTTCGATGCTTCGACGCATGTTCCTTGTCTCCAAACTCCTAATTCTCTGGTTCATTTTCGATGACTCCGTATTTCGGATGCTGGCTGATGATGCACACTGTAGGAACGATGTCAAACCCATTCACTGTACCATGAGCCACACTGTACAGTGGAATTGTTCATGTATCAGATCCAAGTGGGGATCAACTTTAACTTGACAGCGCACAAACTGATCCATCATACACCAACGAAGTTAATGTTATGAAGTGAAGTGTCCAACCCACTGGGTTATTGATTATCATGAGCATTGAACTTTGTCAATGAAACCTTTGTGTGTCATCAAACTAATCAATTCTTTGATTGCATACCACTTATTTCTATGGTCAACGTGAGATGTAGAACACTGATACCCAACTTGTACCTTCTCTGACATATTGTAATCATGCTATTTTTGTTCGTTCTCGAGATTTCAACTCGTTTTCTGATAAAAATCAATCTTTGATTGTTGTCACTCATACTGGAGGAATAACTGCTGTTCGCAATCATGAGTATTTTTTAACAGTAGGTAAGAATTGTTTGCCTAGTTGATATTCATCTGCATATTCCTGAAGAAGAACAATGCAGTAAATGCTAACGCCTCACCTGCCACATATCCTTCTCTATGCTCTGCATTGATATTACATTTTTATCTGATCATTTTGGGAATGATGAGCAGAATGTTACGGAATGGTTGATGCTTGATGACTCCATCAGTTCAACTTGGGAACATTGATTGGTGCATGCTACATAAATATGCAAGTTGCTGATGTCCTCCTCCTTCCTTCCCTCTTGCCTTCTTGAACACCTCACACAAGCTCAAACTTATATTCTAGCACAACTACAATGACTAAACACCCACTGAATGCTCAATTATTCCCAAATGCACATAATGTCAATGTGGTGGGCAGTCATCAGAATGCTGTTGGTCGTGATCAAATTAATTTTTACAATATGAAAAATGATGAAATCTCTGAAAAACTCAAGTTATTGAAGCCTGCTGACCATAACTTGCATTGTCCACCACCCTGTATGGAAGGAACCAGAATTACTATTCTACATAATATTTACAACTGGCTCAATGATTTTGGTATGTTCATATGTGTACACTTGTAATAGCAATCTTCAATCTAATTCATAGATGAGTCCACCCCAAACATTATGTGGATTACTGGTAGTCCTGGCTCAGGAAAATCAGCAATTGCTTCTACTCTGATTGAAACACTCAATTCAAAGGAATGGAAAAGGCTGGGTGGCTTCCACTTCTTTAAGAGAGATGATATCACCTTAAGTGATGCCACTGTTGTCTGGAGAACCATAGCTGCTGATTTGGCATCTAAATCCAAATATTCTTTTTTGAAAGAGAAAATCATAGAGCATCTTGATAACCATTTCCAGCTTGGGAGAATTAAATGGCATTTCAGGCATTTAGTTGCAGATCCACTAATTACTTCTCATGAACAACTGAAAAGAGATCCACCTGTGTTTGTGATTGATGCACTAGATGAATGCAAATCATCTGATTTAATGATATCTCTAAAAAAGACTTTTGAAGATTGGGTTAGACTTCCTACACACTGCAAGCTTATTGTAACAGGAAGGCCCGGCTCTGAGCCAGATATATGTCAAAACAGCAATATTTGCAGAATTGTCAAATTGGAAACTGATCCTCAGCATGAATTAGAGATCAATCAAGACATATATATATATTTAAAACAAAGCTTTGAAAACTACAAAAATGAACTAAAACTTTATCCAACAGAAGTTGAGTTACATGAAATGACTAAAAGAGCTGGAGGATTATTCATATGGGCATCTACTGCCATAAAATACATCACTATGACTTCTGATGATTATGAACAATCTTCACCAAGTGAAAAGTTTCAAAAAGTTATATTGGGGCAGATAAACAATGGAGTCTATGTTCTCTATCATGAAATACTTCAAAATTGTTTTGGAAAATGGACAGATAAAAGAAAGGAAATTGTTAGACAAGTCTTGTCAACAATTTACTTTGCAAAGTCTTCTATGCAAAAAGAGGATCTTGTCTATTTTCTTGATTTTGATGAAAATATACATGATATTCCAAAAGAAGTTGACAGAATAATACATCACCTTCTACCAGTTATTTCATTAAATGGCAATAGTATAACATATCATCATTTATCATTTGTTGAATGTTTATTGCATGGATTAAAAAACACAAAATTTAAAATAAATACAGAAAAGGACGTGTCAAGAATGACAAAAATGATATTTAAAATTCTCAACAGAGAGTTAAAGTTTAACATCTGCAATATTGAATCATCACATGTTATGAATGAAAACATAAATAACTTACCTGAAGTAATTAGCCAATATATACCAACACATGTTCAATATTGCTGCAAATATTGGAACTCACATTATATTGAAATGTTGGAAAGTAAAGAATGTAATGGTGACAGTTTATTGGAGGATTTAAATATTTTCTTATATTGCAAGTTCTTATATTGGTTGGAAGTAATGAGTCTCTTAAATGAGGTTCAAATGGCACATGACATGATGAAATTACTAATTTCATGTGTAAAGGTATGTTATTAAAATATTTAAATAAGACAAAAAAATATAAACATCAATTAGGTGAATTATAACACAATGAATTTTATTGAAGATGGTACAAAATTGATTGAAAACTTTTATACTCCCATATCAAGAAGTATATCACATATATATGTATCAGCATTAGCATTTATGCCAGAAAATTCTTTAATTTTTAAGCATTTTTCACCTTTCTTTAAAAATACACTTTCAATTAGAAAGGGTAGAGACACTGACTGGAATGCAACATTAGATACTTTGTATTATCATAATTCACAGGTACTCAGTGTGGCATTTTCTCCAGATGGAACACAAGTAGTATTTGGCTCAGTTGATAAAGCTGTTAGGGTGTGGAATGTGAAGAATGGAAAGACTATTTCAGGTCCATTGAAAGGACACAGCGACTGGGTAAGATCAGTGGCCTTCTCCCCAAATGGAAAACTAGTGGTGTCAGGCTCAGAAGATCAAACTGTCAGAGTGTGGAATGTGGAAAATGGGAAAATTATTGCTGGACCATTTGTAGGTCACAGTGACTATGTAACTTCAGTAGCTTTTTCTCCAGATGGGGAAAGAGTAGTATCAGGATCACAGGATCAAACCTTGCAAGTATGGGATGTGAAGAGTGAAAAGATGATTGCTGGACCATTTAAAGGTCATGGAGATTCAGTAACATCAGTAGCATTTTCTCCCAATGGAGCATATATAGTATCTGGCTCATGTGATCAGACTGTTAGAGTATGGAATGTACAAAATGGCAAAGCCATTTCTGATCCATTTGAAGGCCACTGGCATTGGGTGACATCAGTGGCATTCTCCCCTGATGGAACAAAAGTAGTGTCTGGCTCCTATGATCGAACTATTAGGGTATGGGATGTTACAAATGGAATAACTATATCAGATCCATTTCAAGGCCATACAGACTGGGTAACATCAGTAGCTTTCTCTCCTAATGGCACACAGGTAGTATCTGGTTCATATGATAAAACAATTAGATTGTGGAGTGTGGACAGTGGAGAAATCATTTCTGGACCACTTGAAGGTCACAATATTGGTGTGACATCAGTTGCATTTTCTCCAGATGGTGATCAAGTAGTGTCTGGATCAAATGATCAAACAGTCAGAGTGTGGAATTTAGAGACAGGGATGGCATTGAAACCATCTGAAAGTTATAGTGGTACAGTAAAATCAGTGTCATTTTCCCAAGATGGGAAGGGAGCAACTTCTAGCTCAGATAATAAATCTGTCAAAATGTGGTCTGCAAAGAGCAGAAAAAATGGTATTTTACCTTTTGAAGGATATTGGGATTGGGTAACATCAGTAGCATTCTCACCAGATGGAACACAAGTGGTGTCTGGCTCATGTGATCAGACAGTCAGAGTGTGGAATGTTAAAAGTGGCAAAGCCATTTCTGACCCATTTGAAGGACACATGAACTGGGTGACATCAGTAGCATTCTCCCCAGATGGAAGAAATTTGGTGTCTGGCTCAAATGATCACACAGTTAGACTATGGAATATCAATAGTGGAAAACCTATTTCCATACTACCCAATGGTCATGAAAGTTGGGTGACATCAGTTGCATTTTCTCCTGATGGAACATATGTGGTGTCTGGTTCATATGATAAGTCTATAAGAGTTTGGAATGTGAAAAATGGCATAACAATCATACTTCAAGGTCATAAATTTGGAGTGACATCAGTGGCTTTTTCTCCAGATGGAGCTCATGTAGTGTCTGGTTCATATGATAAAACTATCAGAGTGTGGAATATAAAGAGGAAAAATTCTATAGCTAGATCATTTGAGGGCCATACTAGTGGGGTGACATCAGTGGCATTTTCCCCAGATGGACAAAAGGTAGTATCTGGCTCATATGATAGAACTGTCAGAGTATGGAATATGAGGACTGGGAAGCTTGTTGCTGGACCATTAGAAGGCCATCATGATTATGTGACCTCAGTGTCATTTTCTCCAGATGGAACACATATTGTGTCTGGATCATGTGATCAAGCTATAAAATTATGGAATGTAGGGAATGGAAATACAGTAGCTATGTCATTTGAAGGTCATGGTGGTTCAGTGACATCAGTGGCATTTTCTCCTAATGGAAAACAAGTACTGTCTGGATCAAAGGATCAGATTGTAAGAGTGTGGAATCTTGAGTTTGGACATTCTATTTTTGATTTATCTAAAAGTCATGGTAATGGAAATGCTATCAAATGTAATATGGAGATCACTTCAGACAATTTGAGTATGAACAATTTGCTTGGAGGTTACAATATTTTTGGATCTTGCCATTCAGATGGGTGGACAAAAGATATGGGTGGTGATGTACTATTTTGGGTTCCTTTCAGTTATAGAAAACATTTGTGTAGTTTTGAAACTGTTCAAATATTGCCAGATTATGACATGTGTCAAATTGATTTAACACATTTTGCATTTGGATTTGACTGGACAAAATGTCAAACTGAATGTCCCACTCTTCCAAAAAAACTTTCTCATTCCATCTGTAATTCAATGGAAAACAGTAAAAATTCTAATGCAGTTAACAATATACATCAAATCAAATCAGGCATTTTTTCCATAGTTAAAGAAGAACAAGAATCTTCTGAATTAGAAGAAGAAAGCCATATTAGCATAGATTTTCCTTTCTCCAGTCAAATCAGTATTATGCTTGCTATTACATTTTTTATTTACATTATAGTACAACATCATGACTAAATAGCTAAATATTTATATTTACATCATAAAAAAGGTCAGTTGGAGTAGCTAATTCTTGAATCTACCTCAAATCTATCAATTCTGTTCCCTCTGTCCCCTCTAATACATCTTTCCTATGGCAATCTATTTACATATAGCTAAATTTTACTAGCTAGTAACAATTCTGCAAGTGTGAGTTTGAAGGTAATATCTGTGGAAGGTTGATGTGATATTCTAAAAAAGAATAAGATAGATACTAATATATTTGGAAAAGTGCAAAGACAGTTACTGAGGGGTCATGGCCACAATGTTAGATATTCTGGGTTGCACAGCCTCTAGATCAGACCTTGGTGGGACTTTGGTAACCTTGGTAAGACTTTGGTAGATCACTCTAGTATATAAACACTCTGTATCTTGGTAGTTGTCAACAAGTTTCCTCCCTTTTGTGTTTGTGTTTGTGTCAGTGTCTGAGTCTTTGCTCTTTTATCATCCTCATCCCTCTCAACCACCCCTTTTCTATTTGTTGCTTCTAACACACAAATCTATGCAAGTCCTCCACTACCCAAGAGCTACAGGATGAGCAGGTTGGAACACTGGTGCTTGCTGCTGTTGTGCAATATCACAGTCTGGAAAGCTGGGTATCCACCAGGTCAATTGATGTGTGGGGATTGTAGAGCAGGCAATTTTCCTGCATAGCAAAATGTGCTTTCATTTCATTTTCATATTCACACATAGTCCTCATGTAATCCTACTTAAGTACTTGTACCTACATTCTTTCAATTTGAGTTATTTTCTCTTGCAAACACACTAGAATCCTGGAGGGATAGGTGGACTTCTTCCCAACTTGCATTCTTTGTTGAAAAGATACCTCCAACCCAGTGTCTTCCTCTTCAAGATAAGAGTGGGGTCAAAAGAAAAAGTCAGTGGGATTGGACACAGTGTATGCAGCTGGTTTCCATGAACTGGCTGAAGTTCACAGGTTGCACAATGAATGGAAGCAGTTACTCCAGAAATGAGAACACTGGCTGATAGTGGATTGTTCTTCCAAGAGAGGCAGAGCAGAGTCAACATGACAAGGCATGTTGATGGTATTGTGACATTCATGAGCTTGTTGGGCAGTGATAATTGCTGTAATGTACATTGTTTTGCTGCTGCTCATGGCTCCCAGCATGTGCAGTCTGAGTCTGTGTACAGGTGGTTATGAGAGAAAGAAACGTGTGGTGGGAGGAGGAATTCAAGGTAGTAATTTCATATACTATCACAGCCATGCTTCTAGCCTGACTTGGCAGTGGAGGATGAGATAGTAAGTGCATAGAAACAAGGGGTAAGCAGGAGGTAAGAGCAGAGAACAGAAACTCAGAGAGTGGGACTTCAGCTTCAGCTTATGTGCTGTGCTGCTGGGATTCCTTGTTACAGATTTCAGAGTAAGGGCAAACAAGTAAGGATGTAGTTTAAGATAAAACTGAGGTCTGAGTACAAATTTGGTGCTACATAAATACTAGAGACTTGGAGTAAATAAAGACCACTGGGAGAAGTATAGTCAGGGTACAAGGTACAGGAATGGAGACTAATACTAATTAAATATAATAAAACACATTGGAGAAGTGAACACATATGGCAGAGTAATGTGAAACAGATAGTGGCATGCTTAAGAATAATAGTGGCTCACTACGAAACATATACTACAACACTGAGGGGATAGCTCAGTAGAATGGATAAAGTGGAAAGAATAGTTGTTATGGTTTTCTTTACTTGTTCTATTTATCTTTCTTTTCTTTGTCATCTGTTTACTTATATTTTGACATATTTAGTTACAGCCTAGAGCTATTGCCAAATACCCTATATTTAGTTTTTCTTCTAAGTCTAATCAACTTAAATGACTGTTAATAGAGATTTTACTTTGATACTGGTTAACTCATTCATTGAACTCATTAGTTACATGACTATTGGACTTGTACAATTAATGTATGTACAGTAATTAAACAATATCAGACACATACAAGTTATTCTGGAGGAAATGATATACAAAGCAGAGTAAGCTGGTGTCACAGCTGTACTTTTCTGAGCTTTCCTTGAGCTTTGGTCCAAACTATTCTGAGCTCTTTGACATGTATAGATTTCCTCCCTCCAGTTTTCCTTCCATTCTTCTGACCAATGATTATAGTAAGGGATATAGCAGAAAAGTGTGTATTACAGAACCTCAGTAGCATCTGAACTGTCTAAGCACACAGAAATGTGATATGCCTTGATCATGGTATTATTTCTTAAATGCTGAACCCAAAGAGGTGGAAAGTATGGAGCACCCATTAAGCATCAATAGTTTTTCCATGACTCTGGAGCAAGGCAGATCAGTTCTCAGCAACTTGTGAAATGAGATTGTACCTGATCTAACTTGGAGAAGCAACCCCTGCCAGCTAATAGACCCTAAACCCTGACCCAAGTGTGCTGATGGGTCTATACTTAGACCTGTGACACAGTGGGATGCTCAAGCCAGTGCTTCAGCCAATAAGCATGACATTATCCTGCATGTCCAAATTCTATGAGAAGGAATGCCTGACAAGTCTCCTATTCAGACTTTCTTTCAGAAAACACATGATCTCTCCTTCTAGCATTATAGTTAATTACCTATTCTAAACATCTGTTAGCTGTACAGTACCTAAGAACTCTGCTTTCTCAGTAGCATATAAGACTTGCATCCTCTCTCATGTATACCAAGCAATCCTGCACTGATTGTTCTGCTATTGGTGCTATTTAGTGTACTTGTGACAATCCATTATATTGATAAAGTGTCTTTTTTAATTGGTAAGAACTATGGAGAATTCACTATAAAGTCCAGTTAGTATTACATAACTTCTGATCTTAAGTCCAAGAGCTGGGATTAAGTCCCACACCACCAGCTAAAGTATGTTTCACATACATATTAAGGGAGCTACCAAAATACCATTAATAACAAAGGATCAATAGAAATTATGATTAATAAACATATATACAGATGTGGGGAGACTGTTACAAGCAAACCTTCTATATTTTTGTCAATTAAAGGTGAATAACACACCTGTTAACCATTGAGTGATTGAGACATTGGGTTTTGGCACTAAAAAAACCTATAACTACCATGTCAGTATTCAAGAACAAGGACTACATACTTGGACTTAGAAAGCATAATAATATCTGGGGAATATAAGTTGGAGATACTGAGGAGGCATCCAGTTTAATGGTACAAGTGCTTGGCAGGAAACAAGGTGCCTGGAGATAATACAATACTATTGGCATGAAGTCTGATAGGCACTATGGGATCAGAGTGGTGACAATAATGCTAAGGGACAAGCACTCATCAGGAAGACTGAGTACCTGGCACAGATCTCTGGGAAAGTTGACATGCACTTTCACATGCCTTGTGCAGTGTTGCATGTTTGTACATGGTGCATGCAGCTTGAGAGATAGTACCTAAGATGCAATTGTGATACCACCTGCATGTGATCATAATTATGTCTAGGCTTGGTCCAGACTCCTAGATAAGGCAGGCTTCATCTATATGGTACCTGTGTTTATGCAAGCACCACACAGTTTAATCACACTGCATTATAAAAGTCTAGTAGCAATTAATGGGAACACAAGCACCACTTAGTTAGTGATACTTCCATTCTCTACAGACAGGGTAGCATACAGACAAGATATATTGGTTTTAACATGGCAACAAGTTCTCTGAGTACACAAAGTGCCTATAAGCACTAGAATCCCCTGTCAATGCCCTTGAACTTACAAGACTATTGATGTACTCAAGTATGTAATTAGATTATCAGTAGTATTACCTTGCATAGTATTTCTATTATTGTAGTTAGCTCAGTGTGACCTAAGTGTTACCCCAGAATCTCAAAGGAGTTTAGTGACATAGAGTAATTACAGTGTTATTATATAAAAGTAAATATATTAGTGTGTTCATCCTCCCTTTGCCTAGAATTACCTTTGGTATCTACAGATACTCCCCTGGACTCACCTTTGTTCAGCTGTTAGCAGGAGTAAGCAATGGCCCTTACATAGTTTTGTAGCTATTACTCCCTAGTAACCATCTTTGCTCTTTCATGGTGAAACAGATAGAAGGAAAGATAGAGGTGTAACTAGAAATAATAACATAATGAAATAGACAAGCAACTAATAACAAATGAGCACCAGCAGGTAAACTATAAATCATGACAATGTGACTGGTATTTGGTCAGAACAAGGCCAATGCAGAACCTAGGAATTATCAGACACAGATTAGAATATGTTGGAATAGTGTGGACTGGTGGGTATCCAATATGGATGTAAGACTAATGAAGATTTTGGGCCAGATTGAGTGCCAAAAATGCCAGGGATTCTGATGTTACACTACAAATTTTTAAGTGTTGAAGTCACTTTGTGGTTTGGTCTTGTCACAAACTGAAATGAGTGTCCAATTGATTGGATTTATACAGTAATATCAATTTGTATAACTAGTAAATTTTCACATTGACAAACTGTGCCAAAATGATAAAACATCACTAAGTACTAATTGAATGTCTAGAAATTATTAAGTATATTAAAACAATGAAATGTAACTCCAATTTAGAGTTTAGTCACTATGTTGTAGTATATTGTAAATAAAAATTGAAATAATCAAAATAATAACAAATTGAAGAATAAAGAAAATGTTGAAATACTTCTGCTTTTCATCATCTGTCATATATGTATTATCTTTAACAGAATGAATATCTACAAATATATTCCTGTTATTCAGTGCATTAGAGCTTTCTGATAAATTGAGCTGAGGTAGATCAAGATCTTTGGGAAGAGCTGGGGAGCTGGTTTTGCATTTCATCCAGTCTATACCACAGAAAAAATGTGTGAAATCTACTTGACACATATCATGATCTGGAAGTATTTGAATAGTTTCTAAACCACATAAATGTTTCCTGTGATGAAAAGGAACCCAGAAAAATATATTCCCATAGCAGTCTTGTATGCATCCTTCTATATAGTGAGATGAAAATATGTGGTAACCACCAAGTAATTCCACCTTCCTCAAATGATCTGAAGTTGAATGTAAATTCCATACTCTAACAGTTTGATCATATGAACCAGAAATGACTTCTGTCCCATTAGGAGAAGATGACACCAATGTAACCCATTTGGCATGTTCAAATGGTCCAGCAACAATTTTTCTGCTCTCCACATTCCATACTCTGACAGTTTTATCACCAGAACTAGAAACAATTTGTTGCCCATCAGGTGAAAATGCTACTGATGTCACTGTACTGAGGTGGCCACAAAATAACTCAGCAACATTTTTTTTATTTTCCACATTCCACACTCTGATATTATGATCAGCTGATCCAGACACAACTTTTTTGCCATCAGGAGAAAATGCTACTGATATTACTTGATGTCCATAACTTTCAAAAAATTCTGCAATGGTTTCACCACTCTCTACATTCCAAACTCTCACAGTTTGATCATAAGAACCAGACACAACTTGTTTTCCATCAGAAGAAAATGCCACTGAAGATACCCAATGCTTGTGACCTTCAAATATTTTAGCAATGGATTTCTCACTTTCTACATTCCACAATTGCATAGTTTGATCACATGAGCCTGACATCACTTGTATTCCTCTAGGAGAAAATGCAACTGATTTCACTGCATTACTGTGACCTTCAAATACCTTACTACTGACCTTACTGCTCTCCACATTCCAAATTCTCACAGTATGATCATCTGAGCCAGATACCACTTGTTTCCCACTAGGAGAAAATGAAACTGATGTTACAATATTAGTATGGCCTTCAAATGGTCCAGCAATGAGATTCCCACTCTTCATATTCCAAATTCTAATCATTTTATCATATGAGCCAGACACCACACTTTTTCCATCTGGAGAAACAGCTACTGATGTTACTGTGTCACTATTTCCTTTATATTGTTCTTCAGTAGTCTTTCCAAGTTCAATATTCCACAGCTTTATAGTTTTATCATGTGAACCAGACACCACTTTTTTTCCATCAGGGGAAAATGCCACTGATGTCACCATATCAATATGGCCTTCCAATGGCCCAGCAATAGCTTTTCCACTCTCAACATTCCAGACTCTGATAGTAGAATCATGAGAACCAGAAACCACTTGTCTTCCATCAGGAGAAAATGCTACAGATTTTACCCAATCACTGTGACCTTTAAATGGCTCAGAAACCAGTTTTCTTTCATCAATATTCCACACCATAACAGTTGCATTGCCTGCACCAGACACCAACTGTCTTCCATTAGGAGAAAATGCCACTGATAGTACTCCATTTATATTGTGCTCAACTAGTTCAGCAATAGTTTCCCCACTCACTACATTCCAGACTCTAATAGTCTGATCAATTGACCCAGACACTACTTCTCTTCCATTAGGAGAAAATGCTACTGATAATACTGAATTGCTGTGGCCTCTGAATATTTCAGCAATTAGATTTACACTCTCTATATTCCAAACTCTCACTGTTTGATCTGGGAACCAGACACTACTTGCTTTCCACCAGGGGAAAATGCCACTGATGTTACTGCATTGCTGTGGCTTTCAAGAGGGGCAGTGAGAATTTTTTCACTCTTAATATGCCACAACCTAACAGATTGATCATATGAGCCAGACACAACTTGATTTCCATCTGGTGAAAATGCCACTGATTTCACATAGTCACTGTGACCTTTGAATGGTCCAGCAATAATTTCTCCAGTCTCCACATTCCACACTGTGATAGTTTTATCTACTGAGCCAAATGCTACATTTCTTCCATCTGGAGAAAATGATACACTCTCCACTTGTGAATTATGATAGTGAAGAGTATCTAATGCTGAATTCCAATTCAAATCTCTTCCCTTTCTAATTGAAAGTGTATTCTCAAAGAAAGATGAAAAGTGCTTATAAATCAAGGAGTTTTGTGGTGCAAAAGCAAGTGCTGTCACATATATATGTGTCATGCTTCTTGTTATTGGAATGTAAAAACTGGTAATAAATTTTGTGCCATCTTCAATGAAATTGAGTATTTTTGAGTTTATCTGGTTAAAAATGAGCTTTTGCCTTAGATTAGATAGGAATGACAAACCTTTCCACATGAAATTAGTTTCTTCATCATTTCTTGTGCACCTTTGATCTCAATTAAGAGACTCATGACCTCCAACCAGTATAAAAACTTGCAATAAAAGAATACATTTAGTTCCATCAGTAAACAACTAGCATCATATTTTTCACTTTCTATCATTTCAATATAATGTAAATTCCAGTATTTACAACAATATTGAAGATGTGTTGGTATGCACCGTGTGATAACTTGTGGCAAATCTGCAATTTTCTCATTTGTTATATATGAAGTTTCAACATTGCAAATATTAAATTTTAGTTTGCTGTTGAGAATTTTAAACATCATTTTGGTGATTCTCAGCATATGGTTGTTTAGGTCAATTTCAAATGTGGAATCATTGAATGATCCAGCAATATTTTCAACAAATGATAAGTGATGGAATTTTATATAGCTATGATCTGTTGAAATAACTGGCAGGAGATGATGTATTATTCTGGACACTTCATTTGCAATTTCATTTGTATTGCAATCAACATCAATGAAGTGGACAATATCTTCTTTGTATAATGGAGCCTTTGCCATTAATACTGTTGCCAATACTTGCTTGACAATTTCTTTTACTTTTGCAGTTTTATTTTCAAAAGAAGCTTGAAGTATTTAGTGATATAGAATGTAAATTCCACTTTCTATCTGCCCTGATAGAACTTGTTGAACCTTTTCAGTTGGTGATGGCTCTTCATATTGCTCAGATGGCATCACAATATACTTGACTGCAGTGGATGCCCAGATAAACAATCCTGCAGCTTTTTTAGTCATCTCTTGCAACTCATCTTCTGCTAATACAAGTTGTAAGTTGATTCTATCCTCAAGAGTTTGCTTGAGAAAAAAAAATATGTCTTTATTGATTTCTGAGGAACTTGAAGAATCTGTTTCCAATTTTACAATTCTGCATACATTGGTGTTTTGAAATATATCTGGTAAAGAGCCATGCCTTCCAGTCAAGATGAGCTTATACTGTTTAGGAAGCCCATTCCAACCTTGTAAGGTCTTTCTTAGGGATGCCAACTGATCAGTTGATTTGCATTCATCTAGTGCATCAATGACAAATACAGGTGGATCTTCTTTCAGTTGGTGATGAAAAGTCATCAGCAAATCTACAATTAAGTTTTTGAAATGCCATTCAATTCTTCCAGGCTGGAAAGTATTATCAAGTAAATCTGCTATTTTCTTCTGTAGAAAGGAATACTTAGATTTAGATGCTAAATCTGCAGCTATAGTTCTCCAAACTGCACTGGCATCATTTAAAATAGCATCATCTCTTTTAAAGAAGTGGTATCCACCCAGCCTTTTCATTTCTGCAGAACTGAGAGTTTCAACCAGTGTAGAAGCTATAGCAGATTTTCCTGTGCCAGGACCACCAGTAATCCACATGATGTTTGGTGTAGAGTCATCTACAAATTCAATGTATGATAATTTCTCTAAATGTACATATATATGTGTACCTACCAAAATCATTAAGCCACTTGTAAACATCATTCAGAATAGTAACTCTTGTTCCTTCCATACAGGGAGGTGGAAAGTGCAAGTTATGATCAACAGGCTTTAATAACTTCAGTTTTTCAGAGATCTCATCATTTTTTGTATTGTAATAATTGAACTGATCTCGGCCAACAGCATTTTGCTGACCTCCATACACATTGACATTGTTTGCATTGGGAAAAATTTGAGAACTCAATAGATTTTCTGTCATTTTATTTGCAAGAGAATTTGTTGCAGAGAATACAAGTTGTTAAGCACCTGGGTAGCGTGTAGAAGGCAAGAGAGTGGGTGTGGCGAAAATAGATATGATGAATCTATATAGCGTTGCACATTGCACGTTAAAAAACATGCTTCGATCCAAGGCATCAGAACAAGAACCTCTTAATTTCATGTATATCCATGAACCACTCGAAACTTTAATAACACTTACGAGAAGTTAGAGCACTAGTCAGATTTAGGAATACTTATATCATTCATTGTTGACGTTCGAACACGAGATCATGTTCGGTGTGCAATAAGATTGATTGTCTTCTATTTTGTGGTGGTCGATATCCCAGTAGTTGGGTCAGCTAATAATAGGTATCAGGCGGTGGACTAGTGGTGGACCCGTGGATACAACATGTACAAGCTGTTGTCGGTGGAGATGTGGCTTCTGCCATCATTGAAAGATGCATGTTTCTTTTGATTCTATTTGACTATCGCCTTTATGGTGAAGTCGATTGTGATTCGTGAAGCTCAGTGAAGGAGCAAAGAGACCAGAGACCCAGAGAGCTGGCGAATGCCACGTGATGCTTTTGAATACGATGTTTCGGATCCCGAACGTCCGATCAACGTCCGACTCAGGAGTAGGGCTGTACACCGTACCGTATACGGTATACGGCCGTATAGCTTACGGTCAGGTGACGGTTACGGTTTGCCCGTAACCGTACCGTATCAATGAATTTTTTCAGCATGAAAAAATGGTATGGTCCGTAAAACGGTTACGGACGGCCTCATACGGTTATACGGGTAGTAAATGTGTGATTTTATTTTTTCGAAGCAGTAATTTTGTTATATAAAGTATCGAAGAAGTGTTTACAAAGCATAAAATGCGAATTGGACACTGCATAAGAGATTCAATGCTATCAAAAGTTCATTACTATCTTGTACAACTCAAATAGGCCTTGCATGTGAGCCATTAGTATGTTTATATAGTGTATTTAATAGATGGAAGTTCAATTGAACGATGTCGAAATATTTATAAACATAAAAAATCGTAAAATAATGCGATTGAGCTACATGGGGTGTGGGGGTGTCGAGTACAAGTTACTATGTCCGGTTTAGTTGAGTGCGTAGAATAGTAGCCGCCGGAGATACTTGTCAGCAAAGGTGTGTAATGAGTATCAGCGTGGTGGTCAGAGCGGATCGTGACAACCTTAAGACGATAGTAGTCTTTATACAGAGCCTGTCTTGTATTCTACTAATATTAGATAATGTGAGCAGTATCTAATATTTGTATTCTGAGCGAGTGGGCCAAGGGGCAATGAGTTAAAGGTAAAGTAGACAATATTATTGGGTACTACATAAATGCTGTGGTTATATACATTGTCTACTGTGTAACTAGAACGTTTGCATATTGCCAGACTATGTGAGAATTTTAACAATTTCTACAGAAGTGTAGGGTATTCTATAACCGAAAGGAATCGAAATTTATAAGTAATATAAGTAGGTAGTTGAATACCATAGTAGAAATGCGATGGTATACTATTCAAATAACATATTCCATAACATACCTCTTATTCACTCGCCTCCAGTAAGCGTGGGAAATCTCTCCGAAAAGGAAGACAAAAGAAAGAGCTGACGGAAAATGGGTTATAAAATAACAGTAATAGGATATATGTTTGTTTGAAAATATATACACGAATTCTTATATTCAATGGTACTTATCTGTGTAGAAGAAACTAAAAAATACAGGAATTTTTGGAATTACGACGCCCCGAAGTTACGACACAGCCGATTCACAGCTACGGTGAATTATTCCACACTTGGAACTTCATACATACATACTTACATACTGTATGACCGTAAATGGCCGTCATATGGCCGTATTCATACGGGAAACATACGGTCGACGGTACGGTCTAATCCGTACCGTATTGAACCACTGAAAAACTTCACCTAGACGGTACGGCCCGGTAAATACGGTAGCCCGTATAGCCGTATTATACGGTTACGGTGTACAGCCCTACTCAGGAGTCGGCTGTCGAACCTCTCTCGATACCAACGTACATGTCCCTTCCAGTTAACATTCACCCTCCCATTCTATCGACATTCACGAACTACTCGTAGCCACTTCTCGTTTAGCGAGTCTATGAGTAAAAGAGGAAACACCAATGCAGCAGTAATCTGGATGATTAGAATGGAGCTCTAGCTTCTAAGGGTTTGCGGATGCAAGTGGTGTGTTTTCTTCCTTCTTCTTTCTCTCCCCAACACTAACTTCTTCATACATATTGTAGTTTACATTAATACATCATCATCCCAGCCATAGACGACATCGATTCCCGTTACTCCCTGACCATCGTTCCAATCCGGCTTTCAGACCAAGATAATGACTTCACATGGTGCAACTAGGTCACATACAATTCCACCGTAGTACTCTCAATGTATGCACTGCCCTGACCTCTAGAGTCTCCCCGTACGCCTTCGCCTTCATTAACACCATCCCCAGTTCATTCGGTAGTAGCGTCTTCGCTGCCCAGGATCCAATATGAACTGCGAAAGTGACTACATGCCAGGCATGGTCATCTCTCTCTCGTTGAAACTGGAGTGAAGAGGGATTGAAGCTCGAGAGCGGAGACGTTGAGGATGGTGAAGGCGTAGGGCCACGTCCTGCTGATGGATGTACGCTTATTTTGTCCCTTGTACACGGGAAAACGTCAATATTAGGGGAATTCAAAGTTGGCGTAACACGATACGCTACGGTGATTTCTGTATCGTTACTAAGGAGAACAATCGGCGATCAGTTCGGAGTTTATAACATTGAGATAGTGCTGATAGGAACCACATCTTTTCACCTTACGAAAATATACATTTTATTAGATATATTGTCTAAACATAATAATATCTACACAACCTCCAAATTTTTAACGAGATATAGAGGTAGGAAAGAATAAAATTTAGTGAATGTGTATAGCGAAATTCTCCGTTTGAATATCCGATCACGGTTTTCGGCAGGACTGTAGCGATTTGTCCGTAGCGACCGGTTGCAACGCTACAAAACAGCCAACTTTGAATTCCCCTAATGTCAAGCCCATTCAATCTGGAGCTCTTCAACTTCTCGGAACGCTGATGGCATTATATGCCCTGACATGGGTATGTCTGTTCATATATTGTTATTTCGATTTTTCTGACATTGTATAGTACTGGTAGCCTTATAATTTACTATAGGAAAGCCCATACGTTACAATGAATTGCGGTTTCGTTATAATGTTTTCAGTACTATCTTATAACTATCTTGTTATGCATTATTACGAGAGTAAAGGCTTAATGCCTTCCAAGGTAAATCGGACTTTCGTGACAATGTAGAATACAGAGTGAGTGGAAGGTCTTACGCTCTGTGTAGTGATATAGCGCGGAGTACAGAATGAAGGAAGCACGGCACCACTCTACGCGAAGTAAAACAGTCCTCTCTGCATAACTGTCCCGCATTGACGAAACACCGAGGCAATAGTTACTCTCGAAGGACCGATGCTTCGCTCCACAGCTATGAATGAACGGCCCGGACATGATGCATACCGGCAAGAACATAGGTGCGTGCACCAGCCATGCGCGAGCACAACGATGGGTAAAGATTCAAGAGATGCACGAAGGGCAGTAATAAGATAAACTTCTAGTCGTGAGCGTCGTTCCAGCTGAACCTGAGATGACGCGTTAGTATGTGAATTTGGATAAGGCTAAGAATTTGGTAACGTCGATGTAGAGATCAAGTATAAGTACGGAACTATCAGCATTATAGCCGTAGTCGAAGGTCGTGGTTGTGCTTGTGGGTGCATAAGCATGCATTCCCAGGTGTACGTGAATACTCAGAGGCTAACCCTATGCACTTCGTATCGATCCGGCACCTCTTCTTGAACCTCAGAATCCCATTGATGTAAACAGCATTGAACCAAGAATAGCAAGCGCTACCAAACAAGTTTCTTGAACTCTTCTATACGGATTCATCGCGAGTATAAGAAGCGGCGAGGTGAACGGAGGAGTTAACGAAGACATCACGAATGAACGCAGGTTTCCGAACACTCGTCAGTGATCGAAACCTGCACCCCGTACTCTGGCTTCATCAGCATAACGCAGCTAGTAGGTGCAATATGCCCTCTTAGCCTACTAGCTCCCCAGTACGGACTTAACAGGCACACCAACCCACCAGCGTAATCCTGTCATATTGCCGGCCGCTTGAACCTGTATGTAGACCGGTTGAAAATGGGCGCTGGTGTTCTTCGCCTCCTTCGTCAAACTCGTAAGAGGCAAATCTTATCTAGGATAAGGAAGGCGGTACGCTGGTCGAGAGGTACACTCTTACGCCATTCTGCCATGCCAATGCAACATTAGCAGTCTTTCCCGTACTTTGAATGATGAAATATCTCACCAGATTATCATATACACCGAGACCACCATCCTCTCAAGCCACCTACGTTCCACCTCTAATACTAAGGCCAGCGCGATGCATGCAGCACCGTACAAGCAAGATGATGACGAGCTAGGGATCGAGACCTTGATTGTATGATCGTGGTTGAACTCCCAGACGGGGTTGGATAGCTGAGCACGATTTTTGATGTTGTGTAGGTGGGGAAACGATGCGACCAGTTCAGCGCGAGCCTCTTGGTTACGGCTTCGAAGTGAAAGTTCAACTGCCCTGTCCCGGACTCCCCACAGACAGCCCATTCCGTACCCATACATCATTCGATGTTTTGCGATAGTGAGAACGATGAGTCGTATAGCAGGCAGCCCCAGAACGAATCCATGTACTATGAGTAGAGTAGTGCGTCCTAAGAAATAGGTGTTAGCAAGACGAAACGACACCTACTGAGGGTATTGACACGTACGTACCTGCAAAACCTATCCTGTCTGAGCCCCTAATCAACCACACACCAAACAACCAGCGCAATCCTGTCATGTTACCGTCGAAGGCCGTCGAAATCCCGCGAAATACTGCGATGTTGACCGAATGTTGACTGCAGTTAGACAAAGGATCGACAACGAAAAAATGGAGGTCTCTGGCTGTACCGATAGCTTGTGAATGTAACATTTTGATAATGAGGGGGTAAGAGCGGGATGGTTCAGTCAATGGTGGAGACTAGACTCTACGCATTACGCGTTAAGCCCGACGTTGGATTGGTTCAAGGGTCGTCGGTCGACGTCGGACATTACCGCCGGTATGTATGATCGTGAGAGATTGGACTCGTTGGATGTTCGGAACGCATGGTATTCAAGCGCCTACATAGTACACGCTCAATACAAAGACAAACTGCCACATTTCTAGAGACTAGCAGCGCTACGCTCAAACGCCCAAACGCCCAAGAACCTGGTACTAACTACTATTTGTTATCGGTACGTACTTATCGAATCGACCACGGAGGTTACCCATAAATGCATAACATCTCATCGATAACAGTTATGTACGTGTCTGGACTCTGTACGCGCGCGGTTGACAAGCGCCAGAGCCAAAACTTGGGACCATTCGCACCCACGTCTTTGAGTGTCACACGATAGCCCAAATATAACTGACCGAACCCATCGGGCAATCGATATGCATAGCGAGTATACGAGAATACGCTGATAACCAATCGATCCCTTTATATAACTTAAAATAAGTACCGAACTCCATCAGTGATTCAGGGCTTCGAAGTCGACAACTCACTGATAGAATCCTCAGGGATATCCACAGAATCACCAGGCGATCCTGTGAAATAACTTACCTTTCTATTAAACAGAAACGACTGTCACTGTGAGACATGGCCTAGTAACGCTTTACATAAATTATCCACCCTCGTAACGATATTCATAAACCACAATAAATCATATTTCTCCTAGGTTCTTATCGATCTCATAGCAGATACAATATCGTGACTATCTCACGCCTAAACCCCAAGAGAAAGTATACTACAGTAAAGCGATGTGGTAGCAATATTATTGAACCGAGGGGGGCGTTGGGTGTATCGAACACGCCTTCAAACCGATGGAGCATCCAAACTAAAAAATAGGAAATCGAGCACAAGAGAAGACCGACAAGATCCGAACAGTGATAGCGTAGCTATGCGAAGACTCATCGACCAACTGAAGAGTAATGTAGAGGGTCAAATATCCTCGACATTATCTCCTAAGAAATAAATATTGAACTACGAACGTAATATTACGATAATCCATCATCCCCTAACTCAAGTATCTTACACCCAAGAGGTAGAAAGCGAACTAGATCAGAGGACAACATTGAAAACCCTAACGGATGGATGAACATAACATATGTCATTGGGACAAATAATTGCTTAGTGAAAACGGAATTTCTACTGTACTCCACACATAAAAATTATGTGCGTCTTAAATCACATACATTTCATAGAAGAACAACAATCAATTAGTGTACGCCCTAGCTGAAAATGACAAACGCTACATATCCCAGTATTCACAACGTCTTTTCCATCGGATACGAAAGTCGACAACCGTTCTACAGACCCTATACAAATAGCTGAAAAACTGGGAAGTAGAATTGGGCACGAAAATGAGTCTTCGTAGCATAATCAAAAATCGATAGCAAAGAATGAAAGTGTAACGGTATCCGGTACCAAACGAAGAGGTGAACCAACCTACGTTTGAACATCTAATAGAGTATCGTAATCGACCATTTAGATTGATCGTCAAAGTTAACGCTTCTCATCGAGTAAACGAACTCTCTTACAAAGGCAATTTCTGCACTCTCGTGCTGCTCCCTACCAGGACTCATGATAAAGGCATCCTGTGACGCTAGAGTTACATAAATGTGTCATTTCGTATGTTCCTGAAATTATAGAAAATAAACTTGAGCGTGAAATAGGACCATCCATCACGCTCACGCTCAAGTTAAAGAATATATATGTGAGTGGAATCGGGGTGTTGTACCACTCTCTCTTTCAAGTTATAGTATTCCCACTGTAAGTTGCGGCTCACTTTCAATTTCAATAACAAATTATATATCTATTCACGCTCATGCACCATGCTTATCCCAATTTAAAATATGTGCAGTCATAAAGTGCATACCACGCTCATGCTCAAATAATTTGAGTTGCTCATTTAAAATGAGAGATATCCTACATTCACGCTCACACTCAAGTTACTGAAAGTATATGAGCGTGATAGGAATACTATCACGCTCACGCTCAAACTCAGTTCAAGTTGGGTTGGGAGAGAACATTAGTACAATATTTCATGCATTTTTAAGATAGATAATAAGGTCATACTACAGTGATAATAGATCCTATTGCTTCTCACTCACTTATATCTTGCTTCACGCCCACTTACATATTTTTCACACTCATGTATATATTCTTCACGGTCAGGGTCGAAATTCCACGCGCAGACCCTGAGCGTTTACGCTCAACTCACGCTCACAATTGAGCGTGCAGGGAATTTTCTGCCTGTCCGCACTACTGGAGACTTTCGACCGATTGTTCGGCGATTTTTCAGCGTGACACAAAAGTTCATTCATTGTTCTGTTCACCTCCCGGTTTGAAGCGTGATGTAGAGCAGGCGTTCCGCCTGCATGGTGGAATTGACACATTAGCGAGTTCTGCACACGCGTCAGAGTCACGTGATCTACAACGTAATTGAAGCTCGAACGCGTACACGTCGCCAACTCATCTTTCACCTCCGTCTGCACAATGCCCCCCAACGCTCTCGATATCGGACCGACTTCTCCTCAATGCCGGACAAACTATCATACAAACGAGCAACCAAAGCACTCAGTTATGGACACGCGAAGCTAGGGACAGCGGAACTCGCTCACAAACTGAAGATCTCGACATCAGCATCTCAACATCCAGTCTTTCAGTACCCACCATCGCTACATTTCTCACTTCTCCTCATATCACACCCTCTATCCCTTCACATTTTACATACAAATCCTTCTCTCTATCTCCTTGAAACACTCATCTTTTGCTATCACATTCTTGGCTTCAAGAAGTTTTTATTCGCTCTTTTAGGTATAATCTTCTACTATTTTTCATATATAAACAGTGTATCTAGGTCTCGAGTAATTCAGTGAATTTCCCCCCCATCTCTCTCTCTCTTTCGGTGGCTCTTGTCTCGTGTTTCTTCGTCGTCTCGCTCGTTCCCAACTCTCATTTCGGAAATTTACTCACTCAAACACCCAAGAACTTCGTCTCGAAGTTCTGTCTCTCGTTACGTCGTCACCTCTCTCGTTTACGTCGTTGACACTCTCTTTCCCAACCTTAGAACCTTAAACGTTGGACGGACGCGCCAACGGCTCGCATTCCTTTGATTAGGAACCTTCAACCACTCATTTCCCTCTTCAGTGACTAGCATAAAATTTGTTCACATCTCACGGTGATCATAAAAAATTTCTACAATCTAGGAAGACTTTGAAGAGAAATTAGACCATTCTAATGTAACAGAGCACTTGTATTTTGTGAAAAATAATTGAAGTTTTTTGGAAAAAAAATCAGTCTTTTAGTTTCACAGAACCTTTGTTCGCGAGGCCCTGCGTGACGCGTGACCGAACAATCGGTCGAAAGTCTCCAGTAGTGCACTTCCTGAAGTCCCACATTTCTATATCTAGATTCCAGACTCATGCAAGCTCATGTTCTCATATTTCATTGAGCTATTTACTACCTGAATTGGCAATCTGAAACTCTAACACCTCCTCGAGACGCTCACATAGTTTCCCGAGAACCCACTGCGTCTCTCCTTCAGTACTCATAAGTGGCCCATCTCCACTCAACCAAGACCACTTAATCCACTTCTCTTCTACATCCGTCTCTCTCTCCATTTCACTCTCCACCTCCTGCTGACGGTTCTGATCCTTCTTTCTTCCTCTAGGATCTTCACAAAGCAACTCTAACCACCTAACCCATTCATCCCACTCATACTGTCTAGGATTGTCGATATCTCGAGATACATTACGTATCTCGCGCGCCAGGCGTGCAGGAAGCGAATCCCCTCGACCTTTTGCTTCTTCCGCGTGCGTTATAGCGCTCCCGAGGTGCTCTACGTCCGCGGATAGTCCATCATCTCGATGTTCTCGTTCTTCGTGGTTTTTGTCTTTCTCTCCACTTCGATCTTCGTGATTGCCTTTGGTCCGGTTTTGGTGGTGACCATGATGTCGACCAAATATCTTCGGCTCAGGGAGTACAGTCCACCTTCCTAAAAGTTCTACGCCTTTGCTTACCGCTCGTACCACAGTACTTCCCATATGCGACACGAGGATCGTCACAGCTGGAACAGCAAGAAGCGTCCAAAATACAAAGAACGGTCTTCCTGCCTGTGAAGTTGGATATAAGTCCCCATATCCGATAGTTGTTATCGTTGTGTATGTGAAATATAGTGCTGAAGGGTACGTCCATTGTTTCTAACGATAATGTTTAATATTAGTACAAATTATACGGTTTGAAAAGGAAACTTACGCCTTCAGTAGCCCAAAACACCAACGACCCAGCAATCCATACAATTACATACACGAGCGTAGCAACAGCCAAGCCAGTATACCTCTCCACCTTCTCCGCCTTTCGCTCAACTTCTCGCATAAGTGCAAATTCCGCTTTTCTCCACTTATGTTCCAGGTCATTCACGTTCTTCCTCTCGACACGATCTTGCTCGGCATGCTCTTTCTGCTCTAATCTTTTACGCTCTCTCTCTTTTTCCAGCCTTCGTCGTCCGACCTTTACTTTGGCCCTTTCGAGAACAAGTCCTCGGACAGAACCGACAATAATACCAACCAACACTATCCCAAACGCCGCAAATGGAATAAGCAACATCCTCGCTCCAGTCGTTTTCAACGAAAAATCTGATCCAAGTCCAATAGTAAGTAGTGTGTACTCCGCCCAATATAACCCATCCACGAAGCTCCAGGTCTCCAACTTCGCAAACACACCCCCGCCAAGGGCAAGATACGAGCCAAATACTATCGTTTGGAGCATGAGTGTCCTCTGTGGCATTGTGAGTGCTCCAAAGGAAGGTGAATAAGCACGAAAAATATGTGCGCCAACGAGGTTGAAGAGGAGTAAAGTTGATATTGTGAAATACAATGCGGAAGCTATAAGTCCGTAGTAATACGATTGACTGAGTTCTAGTGTGTCTTCAGGGAAGTGAGAGGTAGAAGGAGAGAGGTATTTCGTATGTGTGAGGATAAGCGGGGGAACAAGGATGATGCTGGATGAGTACCACAAGACTATTGTTGCTGACTGAGCGATGGTATACCCTATACGTCTGGCAAAATTGAGCAAAAGGATTATGTTGGCGGAAAGAGCCATTGCAAGTGATATCGTATTTAACGCTATTATCCTATGCTATCTTTTAGCCTCATATAAACCGAGACAGATAACACAGCGTACCATGCAGGATCATGGACTTTTTCTCCATCTGACTCTCTTACACGCCACGTCTGCGAAAGTGCACATACAGAAAACAAGTTTGCAATCGGACCAAATGTTCCTGCTATAAGCGGAAATGCCGTCGATGTGAACCACCATAGACTGATTATATCCTGCATTAGAATCCGATGGCGTCTGTTATATATATCGAACGAAAACATACGTAGGCTGAAAAAACGCAACTTCGTCATCCTCTTCTATTTCCAAATGCTCTTTCGCCGATGCTAGGCTTTCTGATTCTGCGCTTTGTGGATGCGTTCTACGTTTTCTGCTCGTTACCCCACTCTCAGGAGGCTCGCGGTGCTCAACAATGGATTTGCTAGATCTATGGGAACAAAAGCTAGGGGTTTCGTCAAGGTCATTCCTGATATTATGCGTAGCTTTATTGAGATGGTCGCGAATGGGTTCTTCAAGCTCTGGGTCGTTCATGGCGGTCTTGAACTTCAAGTGGTGTTGGGTCAAGCTGTCGACAACTTGAACTCGGCGTCGTCATCGATCATTTCTCTACGTCACTCACTCTAAGAATTAACTCCGAGATTACATAAGACAGTCCAGACAACCTAGGCGCCTACAGCGATAACTTGGCAGGCGCTTGTATGATTAGCGCTTATCCAACTCCATCCGACTTATCCGACTTTAATGGACGATCCAAGATGGAACTTCAAAAAGAAGAACCCCGTCCCCAGCTCTATTCATCTCTATCCTCAGTCTATAGAAGCTTCTTTACTCCACAGGCAAACCTTAGCTTCAGCGTTTCAACGTTCAAAAGCCGCCTCGGAGGGTCGGACTAGTTTTTACTCCGATAAACATGGCGGTACTGAACATTTTCCGCGTCATCCATTAAGTTTTACATTATGTGTGCCATCCTCAGTTGATCTGCAGGGTTTCAATCAGTACACGAGACATCATGCAAAGATAAACCTATATTGTGAGTCATTTCACCACATTCACCGCGTAGTGGTACTTAGGTCCCATACGAATTTTATATAAATGATTCGATTTAGAGAGAGCGTCAATTGAAGCACCATAAACGCTCATAAAGAAGCGCAATTACTAATGTAGATATTTATCTAATGTGCTTGTATTATGGCGTTAAATGAGACGTGTAAGGAGGTGCTGTAATAGACTCGGACCGGATCACTTTTGTCTCGCTGCTCGTTCAAGTAGTTTGAAGTCGCTACATGCATACTTATTGCATAAGCGCCCTAGTTCAGTAACAGCCCGACGAATGATCCTCATTCTTCTTGCGTGTATTATCCAATCAGCTGAACTGTTACAAAGTCGAGCATTTAAATGTATTGATTTTTAAATCTGCTTGTCGCAATTAAAGTTGCCTAGTCAACCTCTCAGTAAGGAAGCCACCACAACGCAGCCTTTGTTCGAGCGCTTTCGCTAAGTAGTATTTTGTTCTCAGACATTCGGCACATGATATATTGGTCCATTAGAAGTGATATTCTCTTAATTTCTTAAGAGGCAACGTGTAGCATTGTAAGGGCTGCCAAGAGCTTTACCGAAATAGTTCGAACTTTGTATGACCTGAATTCAATGGCACAAGTGCCTCCTAACATGAAGGAAGCGAGTAAATTACGTTTATTCTTCTCAAATAATAAATCGATATAATACTTTAACACCCAATTAGCACCAATTAACATGCCGTAATAGTTTCTATCTATAGAAAAGCTGGGATATCAATATATCACAAGATCAGCGCTTCGCGATACGTGATATCACAAAGTGGCGTACACTGCCTACGTTTTATTTTGATGATAAACTTACAGAACAAAGAGCATATCACAAGGCGCTACGACAGCGTTCTTGGAAGGAAGGCCCCAGGATGTGT
Organism: Cyathus striatus; assembly: GCA_025738555.1. Lineage (NCBI taxonomy): Eukaryota > Fungi > Basidiomycota > Agaricomycetes > Agaricales > Nidulariaceae > Cyathus > Cyathus striatus. The sequence continues at coordinate 970,093 of JAOVFP010000007.1, forward strand.
GTATTTAATCCGTACGAATGTGCGAATTCAGAGCATCCCTCATCCTCCTCTTTTCCCGTTTCAAGAACCTCATACTCCTCTCATCATCCTCGCTCTCCATTGCCAATCATGTTGTCTGAAATGCTCACGTTTACAATAAGGCGTAACACCAGGCATTACGAACCTATCGTAAACGTTAACAACGTCCTCAATCAAATCTACGAGCTCGCTCCAACGCTGGAGAAGGTTCTGCAGCTTTACAGGCCGCAATATCTGCCTGAGCATTACGACGCATTTCTGGAAGAACGAAACGAGTAAGTGAAAGCACAGAACAGTGAATAACACCATTCTTAACGGATCATATACAGGATTTCCCGAAAAATTCAATTCGAGTTGCCATGCCTCGAAGGGGATCCAGCCAGGTTTAGAGAATTGGCCATGGAAATTTCAGATCAACTGCATCTATTAATAACGAGGATAGAAAGAAATGTATGTACCGCTGACCTATATCTATTTTTGAACAAATGCTCATATGATCATAAGTGACTACCCAAACCGTACCAAATTCTAGCGTTTCTATCGCCGGTTTCTATGGTAAACACATTTCGAGAATGAACGTCATAAGTCTTCTTACACATCATATCTAGACCTTTAATGACAATGCAATTTCATGTTAAGTCAAGAAAACTCGGATTGGAGGAAGGAAAGGCAGTGATGTCGACGTGTAATATATGTACATTAATTTCCGTAGTAAGCGTGTAACAATCCGATGCAACATGTATTTTGTATGCAACGAATTTAGGTTATAGTAATGACATATCCTAAGTGAATCGAATCGTGATAGCGTTACTGTGAGTTGAATCATCTAATTATTTACCAAAGTTAATCCAAATATAGCGGAGGCGAATAGTAGCAACTTCTGAGAGTGTACATAAGTAAGGTCTAGATGCATACGGATGATTCAAGATCATCATATTCAAGAAGACAGCGCCCTGACAGCGCCTATTACGCGCATCACTTAGAATTACCGATAAATATTCCTCGCCGAGCGATATCAGATAATATTTATAATTTCATGAACGCTGAGATGTGATATATTGATATATGAGACGTGACGAGTTCCTCACGTCTGGTAATCATCCATTAACTGTAGCATCGTGGTAATTCGCAAGGAGCGAAGGTGCGGATGCATGAACTACACTAATAACGCGAGTTAAGCTCCCATGAACTTAAGATTCTGGGCTTTGAGTCTATCAGCGTTTTCATCTCAGAAACAGAAACAGGTCAGGCGAGGGGATTTTTGACGTCAAGACAAGTTAAGCAACGCGACGAAGCATTCACGTGCACATATAATACTTATTGAGGAAGGAGAAACGTAAGTCTACCATCTTCGATGAATTCTAGTGTCGGCTGACAGTAGAACGTACTGTTTTTCATGATTATATCGGATGATACATTGTAGTATTGAATGTCAAGTGGCGGCGGCTGTACATGTGATTAAAGTCGAAGGTCATTTATAATGAAATACATAGCATGATAAGATGGCAGTTTCGCACTTTCCTCTGTCATAACTCCCGGTGTTAGCACTAAGATAGACTCCGTTATGCAAGAACAACCAAAGAATAACGTAGCAAGTACTCCATTCTAAGAGAACATGCGCAATAGAGACCTATGATCGCGGGAGACGTTTCAGAGGAGATTCTACCGCGAAGCCCTGCGGCTTTTCATATACAGTTAAGTAACTTCCAGCGGTAAATACTAGAAGGTGTAGAAGAAGATGCTCATAATAAGTACCGGATGTACACCTACCAGGTATAGAGGAATGTATTAGTAATAGAATTTCGAGAGAGAGGTGACCAGCTCGCATTTGAATAATAAATTAATAAACGTTGGCGATTGTAGTTGAAAATAGACTGAACCCCCACGTTGAATCTGCGTGTAATAAGTATAACTTCCAGGGAGAGTGTCAACTCAAGCGATGTCGGACGACATGAAAAACATTCACAGGACATCACGCGGTCAATGACAAGTTACAAACGGGACGGTCTGGATCTTTTATACCGGAGCTTGAAGTTGAACTCGAACCCCGCCAGCCTCTAAGTTCTCACACTCAAAGCTGAGATAGGTTGAGATAGTGTAAGATAAGATAAGATAATTATTAGGTGACGACATTGGTATGATTTTTTTCGTGTGCTTTACAAAGTTTACATAGTCATTGGTACATAATGAGTAGGAATTATTTAATTGAACATGTACCGGCTCAAGTTCAATAAAATGACTTTCACTCTCATTGAAAGATCCCTTGCAAAAAGATTGAAATGGGAAGAAATTATTACATGTGTATTGTATGGAAGTTCAATAATTGTATGGCATTGCATTGACCAGAAACTATTGTATGCATATTTTATCGTTACACCATTATTTTAATGCCTTGTAATGGTATTGTATGAATAATAAAAGGATTAAGCCGTGCGCTTTTTTCTGATGTCTTGTAGCAAGACTTAAAACTTCAAAGCAACAATCAATATGTACATCTTGTCCAATGTCAACATGTACATCAACCAATAACGAGTCAAAACAACCCTCAAACAACACCCGCAGCACGAACACAACCAGGAGCAATCTCCTCACACCAATCTACAGTCTCCTTCCACAACTTGCTAACCGTCTTCTTTCCAACTTCCGTATCTATGAACGAGGGTAACCTTCCATCGCCTCAATTAGCCATCACCATCAAAAACACCGTTGAGGAATCGAGCTCACTCTTTTGCCTGTGACCTAACTAACAACTCCCCATGCGTCTCTTTCCCCGCCTTATCACTAACGGTAAACGGAACCTCCCGCGACGCTTCTCCTATATCCCGCGGACTCATCGCTACCATCTGATATAAGGTTACGAAAGGCTTGAGGAGGTACGGAACACGGCGAGCTAGATTCGTTCCTTTTACCGCACCTGGGCAGAGAGCGTTGATCACCACGCGTTCCGCGTTTACGAGGGTGGATATGTGTCGAAATAGAAGCATAACGAGGAGCTTAGTGTCTGCATATCGTCCGCTGCTTGTCTTATTGGGCGCGTTGGGGTCGTTGAGGTACTCGAAGATCGATCCGGAGAGGGGAAGGAGAGGAATGAGAGGGGCTTTAGCGAGCATCTGCGAGCCCACAATCGTAATATGCGGTACGTTCCCCTTTCCCTCCTCAGGTTCGCGCAAAAGAGGGAGCAGAAGGAATAGCAGAAGAGCGTTAGAAAGATAGTTCACTTGTAAGTTCTTCTCGTTCCCCGAGTCGACTACCTCAAATGCGAAACTGAACATTCCCGCATTAAGGACGATAGCATCCAATGCCTTTGCGTAGTCTCGTCCCAGTTTGTCAACGAATGAAACCACGGACTTCGTCAATTCGAGGTTGAGTTCATACACGACGACTTTCTTCGTGTCGACTCCGGATTCTTCTACAAGACGGGCCTTCGCTTCTTCGCCTTTGGATTGAGTACGCGCCGTGATAACGAGCGTGCCTACGTCCTGTTCAAGGAAGTGAAGAGCAGCTGCATATCCTATACCTGAGGTCGCACCAGTTAGGAGAACTGTTTGACCAGTGAAGGTCGGGTGAGAGGAATTGAGCGCGGACATGGTTTGTTCGATGGTAGTGCTATGGTTGGAGGGTATTTAAGTCTATCACTCCCGTTGGCAATCATTTTGCTGAATCATTCGTAAGTTACTATTGGATTTCCGACCATTTACATGGCTGATTCAGCTGCAGACTCGTATTTCGTTTTGATGGTAAGTACGCGCAGCATAGTTGATTTCTTACGCAATTCACATCGCGTACAGGCTATCTGATCACGTTGACGCATGACTTCAACTTACGTATGCGTGTCATTTGTTTATTTGTACTACGCACTTACCAACTCTGAGATCTGAAGATCTGACTCCTGAGTTGAGTGCCCAGTGAGGCACAAAGTTTAAGGCGCTAATATGTTTCGTGGTTGTCAGTCGTAGCTGGGTGTTCTTTGACTGGTCGACCTTCCATGGCGTTCTGCCCTCGGGCTTATCTCCCGTCGAATTCCAATAGCAAACTTATTCCGATCAGAATAGCGACGGTTGTCGTAATCCACATTTTTCAGAGGTTCGTGATTCGTTAACAATATCACCACTAATCAGACTCCTGTAGTAAGATGGCAGAGCTGAATAACTCGCGTCTTGTATGGTCGATTGGAATATGAGATTCTTCATCACAGTACCACCCAAAGTCCTTAATGTTAATCATCTGGCACTGGTACTTGTGTAACCTACGGTAACCTGTCTCAACAACGTGCATCGAGCATTGTACTGATACTGAATGATAATAGTTGTTTAATGTTTGCATCATCATGTCTATTATTGCATTGAAACATCATTGCAGCGAGATGGTAGAGTTGAATGCTTAACTCGCATCTAATCTACATGGTTGAGACTCCATTGGAATATGTGATTTTTATATCTGTACGTACCACCCAGGTCCCAAGTCATATCTATGTCTATGGGACTTTTTATGTACATGATTTCTTCTCACTTCCGCCCATGTCACGTCAATGTCGACCTTCAACATGGCGAGATGGCCGAGCGGTCTAAGGCGCCAGACTAAGGACCAGGGCAGCATCTGTCCAACTCCGTACCGCATGGTATATCTGGTCTTTCGGGGCGTGAGTTCGAATCCCACTCTCGTCATCTTCAAAATCAAGATATTTATATTTTATAAATTTCAATTCGGGAGTTCCTGCTGGTGGTTAGTTTTATTTCAACTTTAAGTGGCTGCTGCCACTAAACTTCGAAGTCAGATCGAAAATTAGGATCCGGGAGGCGACCTATCGATACAGTTCTGCTCTATATTATATTTACCAGTAGTAATTTAGGAAGCTATTCCTAGCTATTACCTACTTGGCCAGCAAGCTGTACCCGAATAAATCTCACCACCGCACTGTCATTCTATTACAGACGAGAGTTGGACAAAGATTTTAGCGAAAAACATCTTGGTAAAAAAACTTTCATGTTCGTTGTCTATTTACGTTTTACCCAATAATATTTCTGGAAGACAACTGACGTTCCAAGTTGGGCAAGGTCCCAATGGCCAACCGCTCAAGTCCGTGGTGGACTGATGACCAGCTGAATTTCCAGAGTTCGGCATTCCGTCTGATGTGCATTGAGCCTGGAGTTCTGGGGGAGGTTTGTTTCGCTGCTGTACTAACAATGGAGCTTCGACAAATTGGACAGCCAGCCCTGCTTCGAGATGCCATTCGATGTGACCTTTCACTTCTTTTCAGTTATGATAACACACTATGATGCGATAAACTTACAGTGGAAAAACCAACCACCTGGATTGTCAGCTACGAAACGCAGCGTTGCTGCTGTTCCAGCAGGAATTTGAACTGTATCCCTCCGCATGGGATTCGTCTGTCCTTCGACGACTGGTGTGTTTATACCTGTGGAGGTAAAGTTGGATGTGCGTTGGATAAGTTGGACTTGGTGTCCGTGAATGTGGCTATTTTATTCGTGCGCGTGAGGACAAGTTGTAAATATATCGAAGGGGTTGGACTTACAACGGATGACCTCCAGAATCGGCGTTCTGAACCACAATGTCGACAACATCGAATGGGTTAATTACGAATGTAGAGGGTCCGTATTCACTCTGTACTGTTGCATTCTTCGCCGTTGTCAGCTCGGATAGTACTAGCGGGACAAGGGGGGAACTGTATGTAACGTTGTTGAACATTGCCCTATTGGTCCCGTCTGTCATTAGAGAGAAGTTGGCTAGGAGGACGATTGTTCTTGTGCTCAATGGTTGTGGGACGACATTGATTGGGACAAGGGATATATCGTTGACTTCCGGGTACGAATCGCGCGTTGTTTGGGGGCCGAGTGGTGCCTTTGCGTTGTACGTTACCGACGCCGTTACATCTACAAAGGACATTTATATATGATAGGATTATATATATGTATATATAACATACTGGGGTTGAGCGTGGGAGGGACGGTGTCGAACATGGCTGTTGTGGGTCTTTATTAATGTTCAACATCGTGCATTCTACATAGAACATACTTGTATCCATGTTGGCATGTATAGCCCAATTATTTGAAGTATCCGAACGGGCCCTGATGAGAACTGAATATCTCTGAGCAACAGCCACCTTTAACGTGTCAATTGGGGAAGGTTGGACATCGGTTCCATCTGCTTCAATAATCGTCATATTGTGGCCATCGATCCAGAAAGCAAACGAAGCAAATGCCCCGGTGTTAACAACCCGAAGACGATAAGTTTTTCCAGGCTGGAAGTTTATGGTGGCATTTTGATTGAATCCTACCGCGGAAGTGACTGGGTCAGGGTGAGTCCCTGGGATTGGAGGGAGGTACGTCCCGTTCTGGGAAAAGTAGATTAGTGCGTTATCTGCAAGCTAGGGTGAGTAATTACGTTATCCAAGAGTTGTTAATTATACCTGGTACAGGTTCCGCTCCTCCTGGATTGGAAGTACTTATATATTGCGCGAGAAGAATATCGTGCTGCTGATGATACCAGTCACCGAGGACGACGGTAAATTCAGCGTCGTAGCTGTAGTGCTCCTTTGTAGGATGAATAACAACCGGTGCTCGAAGGCCATCCACGTAATGACCCTGATTATAATTATACATCAGTTTACAAATTAGATGCAGAAGGTACGTACATGAGCATGGGAGTGCACCCAGTAGGTTCCAAACTGTCCTGACGTATCCACCTGAAAGTGGAATGTGAGGCTTATAAGTAAAATCAATATTATTAACGAGCGGCTTACAGGAACTGTATATGTGAAAGATTGTCCAGGAGGGATGCCACTGAAGTAGATTCAGCACATACAAAGTTAATTGATCTGTCATCGTCAACTCACCACTGGGAGAGGCCTAGGGCGCCATCAAACCAAGACGTAGAATTAAAGAACATGCCATGGTGATGCAAGGTAGTTGGCTGGTCGATGGAATTAAATGCATGGACTACGAGACTATCCGTGGAGTTCATTTCGATAGGTGGTGGTCTAAGTAGTCATATTCAGCATCCTCCCAATGCGAATAAAGTTAACTTACGGCCAGGTACCGTTGACTCCAATGACTCTGCGAGGAAATTGGCCATCTGGGTTTGCGTTCTGAACATAGGTGATATTCCACCATATTTCATGAACTCCAGCCCAGGATGGGCCTACAAGACATATTAAAAGTATCAAGCTATTCAAAAGACGCATGTTGAGAGGTGCAATGTGGATACCTTTTGTGCACCTCGTCCTCCCCTTTAAAGACCCGAGCGCCTGCAGGGTTAAACAATGAACGGAACTTGAATCTTGTTATTTCATTCGTACCTTTCTGAGTATGGGATTTCGATTTACTATGTGAGGGCAAAAATAGACTGAGGTAGAGAACCAGGAACGGGACTCGTGCTCCATGTGCCTTTGATGTGCGGAGATGTACGCCTAAAAGGTTACTATTCAGACTTTCGCGCATATTTTAAGATATACTTACATGATGGAATCACATCTTTGATGAAGGCCGATGGATTTGGCCCACCATGTGGGTACTGACAGTGATATCTTAGCCCGAGTCCCTTACCGAGAGTTATGATATGACATTCGTAAATAGTGATTTACACTTGATGTAAAAATTGACATATTCGCCCTGTCCGGGAACAATATTACAGAATAAACAGTTCTTATTGGCTTAGACAACCCTCAGGATGATATACTATCTCTCACCACCATAGTATGTCCGTGTCTAGTTTCCCAGTCCATCATGTCACGAGTCGTCTCCTTCATGTGATTTTCGGACGTACTGCAGTGATCATAGTACAGCTGGAATGAGTTTACGTCCTCCATGCCATGCCAAGCATAAATGTATCATATGGAACAATGAATTAAAATGGGGAGGAGTATGTAGATGTAGATAATTGTTTTACTGTAAATGCTGTGTTGAGGCATAAGATCTCACGGAACGTTTTATTGTGTGATACATCAAGTTCAAATGGCGCTAACTTCGACCTTAGCTAGCACAAAGATATCCTCTATTCCTTCACAAGCCTTAAGATCGTTTGAATTGTGCTTAACAACGACATGTTTTAAGAAGCAACAAATGAGAATAACACGCCAATAACGTACGAAAGAATTGACAGTGGATTGGTTTCCAATATCCATCAGCCTTGTGCGAAATATCGGAAGAATCATGCGACCTTTACAAAGCTGGCACTCTAAATGCTGATTGAGTATTAATCCCAATGTTTGAACGCAACCCCCAATCTATTAGATTAATGACTTAGGTGGTACTTATATTGAGTACTGTGACTGAGCCAAGAGCTTGAACATATTTGTATACACTACAAAGATAAAAATTAGATATAATCATGCTTGACTTATCACAGCATCACAATGCATCATCCTACACACCCGAATTTAGTGATAATTATTTCTTGTCGCGGATGATCGACGGATGAAGGCAAGTCGCTTCCATTATGTGAACTCAACCTAAAACAACAGGCATGTGTTGATGTATTTACCCAATATTTACCACTGTATGTAGTGGGTGACTTCAAGGGGCTGTCTTCCGAGCAATTCGCGAAAGTAACCTATCCCATCACCCCGTGGGAATTCCTGGCTGTCCACACATGCGAAGCAGTGCTCCTTGTGTACATCTCGACACTAACCCTTTTGCTCACATACGTTCCAGAACCCACTTCAATTCTATACACCCGCCTATGTGACTGTGCTCTAGCCAATGACCTGGCTATGTGACCATCTGTCTCCCTATGTTCTACCATGTGCACGACACCACTTCTCACCGTGTTACTACCTCTCATCTATTGTTCATGGGACGTTCCGTTATCATCCTTTAAACGTTTCCATGGGTCGGACACTACGTCGGTTCATACTTTTTGTGATGCTAGGCTTCAATACGGAATAAAAGAACTGCTGTTAGCAAGTCTTGAACATCCCTTGTTCCTCTTCTGCTTCATATCACTTTGTGTTTCTCTTTCTTGTTCTTCGCAATGATGCTGATCGGAGTTTTCACAGATCATATTTTCTGACGGTTGGCATATCGACACGAGGTTACACAACGTTGAACCAGCGGAACGGAGTTACTGCTGTTCATACGATCTCTTGTAGTCGTGTCACTTCACTGACCTTTCCTTGTTCTATGCATTGATGTTGCTAGAAGGCAGACTAGAACTTCTCGCGTCTTGCGCTTATTGCACAATGCTATACAAGCTCTGTAGGACTTCTTTCTTTGAACGATGAAGATAACGGGTTTCCAACTATGCACGCGTAGTCACATTTACCGGACCACTTATAACTACTGCACACCTCCAATCGGGTCATTCGTTCACCGCACACACCATGAACTCAGACAAGCAAACCCAATCCAGCACTAACCCCACCAATGACCAGCTTCCAGCACCACTACAACCAGCTCACATGTTTACCAATGCCAAAGACGTAAATATTAGCAGTGGAAACTATCAGAATATCGGCGGGGCCTATATCAGGAACCACGGTCCAAACATCGACCCGTTGCAGACCAAGGAAACTAAGGCCCAGTTAAAGGCGACTAGGGAACGTTACGGTACAAATACCAACGTCAGCACGTTCGAAGGTTTCACAGGACGAATCTCTAATGCTGGCACGTTTAAAAATGTAGCCGGAGGAGAATTTTCCATTGTACACGATGATTGCAGCGAGAAGATGGATTTGAGCAAGTGCCATGCATCTTAATTTTTTCTATTCAGGCATATTGATAACGTTTTCCATCTAGAACCATATCCTACACCATCTGAAGTAGACAATTTCCCTGCAACAGAAGCTAAATTGCCTCCCACCCGATATGAAGCAACCATGTTTAAAGAAGCAGAAGTTGACGACTTGCAATTTGAGAACATGAGAAATGTTGCAACTGTAGACCTTTCAGGCCTAGATCTGACTCCCAAAGAAGCGGCGCGTGTATATCAAAGCATCATGGTTACTAATGAAGAATGCGCTAGCAGCATGGTAGCGGAGTCGTTCAAAGGCGTAAAAAGCAAGAGTATAAAGACCAAGAATGTAGTAAATGTTGCAGGCGCTCGATTCTAGTCTAAGGATCCTGTTGGAACTTTTATAGTCGCTTTAGGATCAATTTGTGATTTGAATGATTATGCATTGGTTATCATCCACTGTATGGAAATGAGGCTTAGACTCTCGGTATTAAAATATCAGAACGTCGATACTTGTAAACATAACTAGCTTGAGCAGCATCAACGTTCAATCATAACAATGACATGTGTCCTACGTAGTGAATAAGTGGCGGTCCGATTGTTGTACTACAATTACAGTAGGTAGATACTCTTTTGTAGTAAAAGATAGCAAGATGACATGATGGCATAATAGTTTAGTTAAGCGTACCAACGCAAAACTGAGACTTCGTCCATCCAAAAAGCTGGTTCTTCTATCCCAAGGTTTCAAAATCGAGACATTTTAGTCCACCACTTATTCTTTTCTCTTGATGGCGATGATTTGTTTCGCTGGACCGGGCTGCTAACATTTCGAGTTCCCCTTAAGTTTTTCGAGTCAAAGTTAAGTTCCAGTTGAGTTATAGTTAAGTTCCGCTTTGGCCTCGCTTATTTTTATTCAGTGAAAGTTAAGTTTTTCGAGTCGACTTAAGTTCCTCGCTAATTAATTCTCTGAAAGTTGAGTTCTCTCGAGATAAGTTCCTCACTGATTTTTCGAGTTCCCTCGAGTTCAATTTTCAAAATTTCAAGTGTAAAGTAAAAACTAATCACTAGTACTACTATCTGAGTGAGTGTAAGTCAAGTTCCCTCAAGTTAAGTTTTTCGAGTCGACTTAAATTCCTTGTTAATTTTTTTCTGAAAGTTCAGTTCTCTCGAGTTAAGTTCCTCACTAATTTTTCGAGTTCCCTCAAGTTCAAGTTTCAAAATTTCAATTATACAGTAACTATAAACTAATCACTAGTACTACTATTTATTAATCACTACTATTGCTACCACAGCTCTGTCCCGCACCCCGCCTGATTTCATCTACATTTCCTACGCACTCTGCCCGCCTTTATTTACTTCTGTTTATGTGCAGTATTGAACCATCACATCTATCATACACAAATATTCATCACTGCAACGTCAGCACATCGTGTGATTTTTGATGTGCACTCTTCCTTATCATCAATGCTCATCATGCTCAACAGTGAGCAAGTCTTTTCTGATTTTTAAGCTCAATTCTTGCTCTTTTTATTTCAATCTTTTTGTATCACTTAATATAAGTTGTTATCCATTTAGTAGGCCATATTATACTAAGTACTAATGTAAATGAACTTATAAAAATGCGAGTTATATATGTATTTAGTCTTTTATTATAATATGTTCCATGTTTTGTACAGATTAAGTGATTTGTGCATAAAAGTGTATTAGTTGTGAGGGAAAATAAGAGAGGAGGCGTGGGAAAATAAGAGCGGGAGGGCGGGAAATGATGAAATGAGTGGGAAATTGCGAATGGGAGGGAGGGTATAATGAACAGAGGTCGGAATAATAAGCGATAGCGTGGGAAAATGTTGAGCGGGGATGCGGACAGCAGTGAACAGCAGAAGCGGAGGCGTGGGAAATAAATGCGAACACCCAGTGAGCATCAGGAGTGAAAGCGGAAGCGTGGGAAACTATGAGCGGAAGGGCGGGAAATGATGAAATGCGTGGGAAATTGCGAGCGGAAGGGAGGGCAGGAAATAATAATTAAAGGAGAAGCGAAAGCGTGGGAAATGCTGAGCGGGAAGTGGACAGCAGTGGATAGCAGAAATAATAAGCGGATGCGTGGGAAATTATGAGCGGGAGGGCGGGAAATAATGAGTAGAGGTCAGAATGATAGCAGCAGAGCGTGGGAAACATTGAGCGCGAAAGTATGTTGGCGCGATATGTTAAGCGGATGCGTGGGAGATTATGAGCGGAGGTGCGGGCAACAATGAGGATGTGCAATTAATGGGAAATGAGTAAACATTGAATTATATGCGTGGGAAACAGTGAGCGGAGGGGCGGGAAACAACACAAACTACTGTATAATTACTGTAAGGTTCTCATACAATACAGGTATACAACTTGCTTATCTTTCGAGTAAAAGTTAAGTTCCCTTGAGTGAAAGTTAAGTTCCATCGAGTGGAGTTGAGTTCCTTGCTTATTTTTTTTCGAGTGGTGTTAAGTTCCTAAATTCGAGTGTCAGTTAAGTTACCATCGAGTTACCTTCAAGTGGTAAATTGACACTCAAGGACACTTGAATTTGGGTCAAGTTCCATTCGAGTTCCAGTTAAGTTCCAGTTAAGTTCCTACTTTAAGTTCTTCAAATTCCCAAGGGGGTCTGAGGATTATGCTAAGGTACATCGGGTCGATGTATTTTTTAAGCACCATAATGCGGACCCTCCCTCCCTACTGTGGGAACTAATTACCGCATATGTACATTACATAAGCAATTCATGTGCACTCGTCTGAGTCATCCTGGTCACGGCGGGTCCCCCCAATCTCCTACCGAACTCCTACTTGGATCCTTATTCACGAAATCTTTTCACTGTTGACCTCAGATTCCTCACAGTTTCACAAGCTTCACAACTCCATTGCAGTATAGAATATTCAAGCCCCACGCAATCAAGATGGTACTGCATAGCAACAGTAGGTTGTTCTCAAGAATCCAATGTTGACAAGCAATGACTTACCCATTGTGTCTCGCAGGCTTTATGTGTACATTTTATAACGTTCTCAGTAGACCTTGCCTCCTCCAGTATTGCTTTACCACATGTACATACCTGTAACACTGCTACAAGATCGGTTACCTTGTGTTTACGGTTACCACACCCGAGAAGTTCAATATCTGTATTTGCAGTGATGTCAACATTTGCTGGAGGATTGTTCTCAGAGGGAGTCTGTAGTGAGCTTGAGCTCACACTGAATTCTGGGGCTGTCAAACATGGTGAGTTCGTTTGTATCATAACTCTTGTCGTTGGAGGCTACAGTGACATTATCCTCAAGTTGTGCATTCTCGTCGCTGTTACAGCTTTGTATAGTTATGAGTATTATGAATACATTGGATTCATTGATTTTTGTTTGTACTGAGATTCCTCTTAGATTTAGCTCGAATTGAGCATAAATTGAGTACTGGATACATCTTTAACTCATTTACTGATACAGGTGGGGAAATATAAAGCTATATATGTCAAATGTACACTTATATTGAAAATTTCTAAGTGAGGTCAAGAAAAAATTTAAGAGGACCTGGGACCACCCCCCCTCCCTAACCCGATATGGCTCGGCAAAATCCTCGGACCCCCTTGCAAATTCCATTACAAAAAACCCATACTTTACAATCATGCTCATAGTTGTCGCAATCCCTTAGCTCGTTGTTTCCCACGCCTACCCCTGCCGCTGCGGATGTGTAAAAATAGCGCCATCACATCAGCCATCAAATCCCCGATAACTCCACTCGCTTCTGATGCATTGATGGTGATCACGTCGCACTTCTTCCATCATCATGTTCAACAGTGAGCACGTATTTTGTGCATTCTTCTCTCAGTTTTTGGATTCTTCCTGTGATTTTTTTTATAATATGGAGTTAGTTATTTTGCATGTAATATAACATCTTAGTTGCATAAACATGATGTACTGTGCTTACATAAAATATAACATTAATAATAATAATATGAGCTTTTCATACTATTTCATAGGTAATTTAGCTGTACTGTAGAAGCATTTAGTATACATTCATATTCACAAAAAAATTGAGAGGAATTGAGAGGAATTGCCCAATAACTCGACCAGAAATGAAAATAATGGGTGCTCACTGTTTATAACCATGATGAGGCATATGAATGTGGTCAAACGCGCCATGGAAAACGACGTGCGGCACTCATTGATCAAATTGATGGAGGGAGACGCATCAGATCAAATTAATGATCAACATTCAGGGGCGTAGGAAATGATGAGCGCCGAGGCGCAACAGCGAGTGAGCATTAATAATAATATAGTAATCCATAGCAGGGTCAGAATGTCTGTGATATACGATACAAATCAAGCTAATTTACATTTTTCGAGTTACAGGTGAGTTCCTAAGTTGAGTTCCACTTAAGTTCCTTTCGAGTTCCATTCGAGTTACCGGTAACTCGAAAAGTTGACGGCCCCCTGCGTAGGGGAGCCGGTTCTGACACATAGAATTCCTATCCTGCAACGACTCGAGAAATGGTTCGAGCTTCATCGTAACACCTCGTTCCGCAGCTTCTATTCCTTCGAGCCAGAACGGTACCATATCTTTTACTTTGTCAACAGGCCTTGGTGTTAACCACTGGGAATTAAAGTCCTCTGGAAATGCATCCCATTTCCATCCGTTATTGGGATTCATGGAAATAGGAGACGCTGCAAGTGAGGAGATAGTATATAGTTGTACAGTGAATCGGACTCGAGGTGGTAACTATGTTACTGGTGCGTGTGTGTCGAGTGCGCGAGCCAGTTTAAAATATTTAATCTCGTCGATCGATCGTTGACTCAACTATCAGCTACTGAATCGAGGAGAGCGACTCGGTTAAGATCAAATGAAATAAAGTAGAGATAGGGGCGCCATAGTTCCATTGAATATATTATATATAAGTGCCTTCGGTACGACGGTACCGAATAAGAACCGTTGAGAGAGCACAGAATTACAACCATGATATAAAGTGATGCTTATGGTGTAGTTAAACCCACTCCAGCCCAACTCCAGCACAAGACTCGACACACCCTAGCGGAATGTGATCGTTGTAGCATCAGCGATAAATCAATGATAATACATATCGTGTACACTACGAGTCCGGACTCTTGCCACCGGACTCCGTTAAGCCATTCTTACACACCTTCATACTGGATCCCAATTCATTAATGATAATCTGGTGTTTATATTCCTTCCTCTATCTCTTATTGTTAAAATGCGTACTACACGTATGGCTGGATACCTGAGCAGTAATGCACAACTTAGAATAGAATATGTGCACAATTGTAAAGTGCCTACCTTTCACCTCTCTCAAAATATGATGTTCAACGTAAATATGAGAAAAAACTTCATTAGATGGTAGCGAGGTATATACAATAGCGTATAAACAATCGGTATAGCTACTAGCTAGGTGGGTGAGTAGGGATTTAGAGAATGCGTACAAGTCTACAGATTTAGAATAAGACTTAAACGAATCACCTGTGATCATTTGGTACAGCTAGAATAAATGGGGTCGCAGTAGGGGTTTAGGACAGCACGAATAACGAATATCAGCCAGTATAGTAAAGGGAGTCAAGATGATCAAAGGAAAATCTTCGAGAAATATTTATCTAGATTCTCGAGAACGGTAAGCCGAGCGCCAACTACACCATCCGGTCGTACAACGACCATGTGCAACTCTTCCTCAGGGATGTGATATCCTTCGAACGCATAACCTTTGGCGTCAACTAACACGACATCGAACCCCTCAGCCACGATCTCCGGCTTGTTAGCGGGATAGACCAAGACAGATTTCACCGATTCCTTGGGTAACGTCACAAGCTTTGCGAGCACAGTACTATGCGCCTCTGCCGACCCTCCGAACACAAGAATAGTATGATAACTAGACCCGTATATCTGGAAGAGCGATTTCTCTTCCTTCACAGGGGAAATCTGCTGTAACTCAGGAGCATTTGGAGCTCTATCCCCAGCCCTAGCCGCAGTGGCGCTTTCAGGATTATAAGCTGGACCAACGAACTCCCCTAATGCACCATCGTCGATGACAAAGGAACTAGTGCGACAGTTCACACTGAGCATATGAACTTCCGGGCCGCGCTTCCAGGACGTCGCTTTTTCTTTCTCATTTGAAGGGTAGACAGCCGACTTATAAAGCTTTGTTGTAATGTTGAGCATTTCAGCGATAACTGGGATCCTCTCTTCGTCGTAGGAATCGAGGAGACTTGAAGGTGCCAAGCCTTTTTCTACGAGGGCCAGTTTCCAGCCAAGATTGAACTTTACACGGTATCTCAGCTATCCGAACATAGAATCCAAAATATATGCTTACTGCATCCTGGGAGCTCGAATTCATTCCCTGTTACGTGGTCAATTAACTTTAAATGGCAAATTTAAAAGTTCTCACTTGTCCACCAGTAAAACTATGACAATGAGCAGCATCTAGAACATACATTACAAGTTGTCTAGCTCTCCGAAAAGGGCATTGGTACTCACCTCCAGCAAGGAAGACACGATTTACGTGGAATTTATCCACCATGCGGACAGTGGGTCTAAATCATAACATTAATAGAAATCATCTATTGATCAGAGAGACATGGCGTACCGGTAATTGCTAATCCAACGTATAGCCTTGAACACAAAGTCCTTTCGTCCCGATATTTCTTCGATCGCGCGAATCAAGTCCTCGCGTCCGGAGGTTTCAGTAACATGTGTAAGATTATTTTCTCCGGAAATAACGAAGCTAAATACATCAGGATCTTGGCCTGATGGACGAATAAGAACCCTGCAAACGAGGATCGGAATTGCTGTCAGAACCTAATGACTGATAGTACTTGCATCTTCGTCTGTGTATCTCCCCAAAAGTGCCAGAGCTACATTTATGTATTAGAATCAAATCCTTCGTTTCGACAATATGGCACCATTACCTTTGGATCCAAACCTTCCATCTCTATGTCTCCAACTTTCATGTAGGCTTCTGGAATACTCTTTCCAAGAAACGAAACTCCAAGTTGCTTCCGAACAGTACTATGAGCTCCGTCGGCTCCAACAAGATAAGGAAAATTGGCAATCTCCGAGATTGCTTTGCCATCAACCGTCTTAAGAATATGAGCTACGACATGGTCATCGTATTGTTCGAACTTCTCGAGGGCCGTGGCGAGTTCCACTTCTACGCCATATTTTTTCAAGTGCTTGCGAAGGATCGCTTCTAAATGATTCTGACCAAGCACCATAGGGTTGATCTATCGGAAGTCAGGCGATATTGGCGATCAAAATAAAGAGATGAACCTACATATGGCGTATGATAAGTAGGTTTAATATAGGGCATCATGTCGTCTTCAGCGAGTATCTTTGTTCCTCCAGGGGGTTCGTAAATCCTGCGTTTAGGAACGAAAGTAGCAACATTTAAAATATCGGGCAGAGTTCCCAGCAGATTATGTACTTCGAAAGTACGTGGCTGATAATCATGATAGTCTTAAGCGAAATCCCACCAGATATATAAGAGTAACATACCATGATACCTGCCCCTCTTTCACCAACTCTGTGAGATACTTCTTTCTCGATAACTCGAACCGATACTCCATTTTGAAGAAGGGACAAAGCCAGGATAAGCCCAGAAGGACCAGCTCCCACCTAATGAGATAGATGTTAGAGACAGTAGGATTACGAATGATGTTAAACGTTACGCACAACCAAGACAGATGAGGACTTGATACGTAACTTGATGGGAATCCAACGAGATAAAATATAGTAAGAATATACTTATAAGAGTTTCATTGCCGAGCTCGAGACTATATGATATAGACTGATATAGATCTCGTTTTTGCAGGGTGTAGCAAGCGGTTGATGATTGATTTGATTTCTAACGATAAAAATAGATGTGAGTCACTGGAGTCGGCTGAACGGTATGTACGTAGTGATTTGCACTATTCTTTCAGAGATGAATATCATTGTCAAGTCGGCATTGGACGCGTAATGAAGTTATAGACGGTATATAGCGATGGATTGACGGCAGCAGTCGTTCGTACTACGTAGAAAAAAAGAGTGAGTCACAGAGTCGGCATTCATGGAAGTTCCGACACGGCAGCCTGGACCCTACGAGAGTGACATTATTCACCGAGATGTAAAAAATCGATGCTAATGTCATACATGAAAAGTAAATTGATCTAATATCCCTCTCATCAGTAGTATCACAGCCGTAACGGCGGTAAGAGATGGCCTAGAGGCTAGCGGTCTGATCAACGTAGCCATCAACTTTTCTAGCGATTTTTGACGACTGGAAACGTGCAGCAGTGGCTAGACTCACATTTCAATGGTAGTTTGTTGAAGGCATGACGGGATGATGTTGTGATTCTAAGAGACGCAATTGCGTACCTCTAATCATACGATATGAAGATACCGATACCACCACGCCCTGATGGGAAGGATGAACGCAGAACACAGGTAATGTTAGATACCCTGACCTTATGAGCAACGAAATGTTATTCGCATTTGTTCTTCTCGTCGCTCACCATCTCCCATGGATTGCGAAGATCCGCAGCGTGATGTATATGCCCGTCTTAGATAGGAAAGGGTAATGTTGCGAAGCAAATGTTGAACTTGCAGTACTTGGGCGCTTAACTGGTCCCGGTTAACCATGAATCGAATCAATTGAAAGCCTTTGAACAGACAAGTGACACAGAAAACACACATTTTACACCACATACTAATCCCCTCCTCCACCCCAGCTCATACGACTATGCACTGTTCATAATCTCATCATCCGCGACCCTGGTACTAGCCCTCGTCCCCTTCCTCCACCACATAACCCAAATCCCCAGCAACCCGCGTAGCTCTTGAAGCTTGACATCCTCATCACTCCTAATCTAACCACCCTTTCCCCTCTCGCGCTTCCACCACTGTGGCCTGCGGGCGGGAGGTGGTCTAGAGTTTGCAGGGTACTTGCGGCCGAGTTTCAGTCAGTCACTGGAGGGGTGGGCACTGAGCGTGAGCCCAGGTGGAGGTTTGAAGAGTCTATGTGGGTGAGTATCGGGATGAAGTTGGTAGGTTGGATTGGCAGGGGTAGTACAAGGTAGCGAATATGGCGCGCATCCAGGAGGGTACCGTGTCGCTGTAGCTATATGCTCGTTGGTTGGTTGGTATAGTAGAGAAGGGATCGACAGGGTACGAACCATGAACACACACCCCTCAATCCCCGTGTGTGTATGTTGAGTCGCGAAGTCGCAAGATCGCAGACTTTTCCGCAAGTCTACAGCAAATCCATGTAGGTAAGCATGGCTGTTCATGCACATGTCTAGAGACAAGGACATTATGTCAGAATGTACAACCCCAATATCAGCCACGAACCAAGCTTATAGATGGAATATACGCACCTGAGATCCAGCAGACCGCGAATCAAACGACAAATAGCCCCTTCACTACGAGCCTCTCCATTGAAATGGCATAGAATCTCTCCACCGTAGGAATCTTCAACATCGGAGCCCTAGTAGTATACGTAGGGGTGTTCACGGGAACTTTGAGAATCTTAAGGAAGTTCGGTGGCTATGGCCTTTTGACAACGTGGTTTTGGGGGTGTTGGTAAGGTGCTAGGGCCCTGGATGAAAGAGTAGTAGATCCATGATGCGGAGAGAACGAGATATAAGAATATATGAGGGGGATACCACTGTCATCGTGGTTAACGAGGCGGATAAGTACCATCTGGCACATGAGGATAGTTGTAGTGGTTGTGGAAAAGAAGCGAAGTTCGACACATCGTGGAGTCTGGACGTGTCACCGTCACCGTCACGTCGTCACGCGTCTAACTCTTTTCAATTTCATTGTCAATTTCAAATTGAACAGTCTGCAGCAGACGGTCGGAAAACTCAGCGAGAAGATGGTGTCTGCGAAGTCTATATAATAGTTTGCTTTATACAATACGAATATTCACTGTCGATAATAATACTGGTCCATGTAATCTAGCTAGTCCATCTCAGGTCCGATCCCAGTTCTACTATCTACTTATGTCATCTCTTCTACATTTCTAGCGAAAAGCCAATAACAGTCCATTTATTCTATCTAGTAGCCCATCGTGTACAGTTCTTGGTGGTGTTCATCTTTTCTAGATTCGAATGTTGCGATAGATCATCAACTGGTCCCGCATACGATCAACTTGATCGGGAGTAAACTCAGTGCGACAAGAGTCCTCAGTGTAGTCCATATGGTTATCTGCAACAACGAATCATTCCACCATGTTTTAGCTAGATCATGGTAACGGAGCAAGGCACTACTTACGGATGGGATCTTCACCGGGGAATTCAGGACCAGGACAAGTATCTCTTCCAACAGGGCAGTTATGGATAAAGTCAATGAGATATTCTGCCGGTGTATCCGCAACAAAATCTCCCTCAACGTTATTGCAGCCACCCTATTGAAAAAAGTATAAGCACTAACCAGAACAATGCATGACTGACACATACCTCGAAAGTGTGATACAACCTCACCCAATGACCAACTTCGTGAACGGCAACCTTACCCATGTTGTTATTTGTTCCAGTACCTCCAGGGAGAGAAGAGAGCCTAATAACGACGCCGTCATCGATGGAATTGTATTCATAGTTGAAAGGAAAAGTCGAGTATCCAGTGGCATTCAAAATAAACCTACATATAGGTAGTGAGTGAAATTCATAATAAGAATAACAGCTACGTACCCAACGGTGTAGATATTCAGATCGGATACGTTTCCGATTCTGAGTCGCTGTTTCATCTCCATTTGGACTACGCTACAAAGACATCGCACTTGTTATCCCATTGACTCGATAGTAACTAGAACATTCGCTTACCCATTAGTCTGATTGATCCCTCTGAACCAAGTTTCATTAACCGTCCTGTCGATCCCAGCTAAAGTCCACTGTAGACCAACGGAGAACTCTTCGTTAAGAACGTGAAACTGGTTTTCAATGGCTATATCACTATAAAATTGTGTGTCAGCTTTAGACAAGTCACGAGAATAGTGGCAAACAAAGGCGTACGGTAGCCAGCCACCTGCAACAGTATTGTTCTCCGCAACGACGTGGAAGTACACATTCGCAACGCTAGATTGACAGGCCTCGCGTTGGGATTCCTTGAGGGCTTTGTCGATTTGGAACTTCTCTTCGGCGGCGAGACGGTCTTCTGTGCTGATGAAAGTACCGCATTCAAGTTGGCTGACAACTAGAAGTTAGAATGTATATGGATAAGATAAGGGTGTATATACTTACTGGGTCGGCTCAGCGGAGGAGGCCAAAAGAGAGGAAGCAACGAGGAGAGTGACGAGGAGTTTTGAGAACATGGTGGTACGAGGAAGAAAGCTGAGAAGAGGCTCGAGGGCCAAATTGCGCATATATGCAGAAATTTCAGACTCAGCTTCCGCTGTAATATCTACCAGAGAAATATTAATATTTATCAATCCATAAATGACAACAGTTCCTAGCTTTGGGGATTGAGAAGTGCTCATCAGCCACAACTAGCCATTTTCGTCCAGCCCAATCCATCTAACACCGAGTCCATCTAGCAGTAAGTAGTGTGTAATAGACATGGATGTTCTAACAATAAATGCCTGCTAACTTCTCATTTGAGTTCTCATGCCACAGAACTAGTATAATAATCAAGATAAATTCGAGAGACAGCGTTGTATAGTGGTACGGTATATAACTATTTGAAGCTATAATCAATTGGTATAGCTACATCGATGGATAAAGGGTGAGTGGGGGTTTATAACAGAATACGTATCAAATTTCTGGGTATAGCAAAAATCATTGTAAACCTCCAGTAGACGATCAAAGGAAAATCTTCGAGAAATATTTATCTAGATTCTCAAGAACGGTAAGCCGAGCACCAACTACACCATCAGGTCGTACAATGACCACATGTAACCCTTCCTCGGGGATGTGATATCCTTCGAACGCATAACCTTTGGTGTCAACCAAGACGACATCAAACCCCTCAGTAACTGTATCCGGCTTGTTAGCAGGACAGACCAAAACAGACTTCACCAGTTCCTTGGGCAACGTCGCAAGCTTTGCAAGCACTGTTTTATGCTCCTCTGTCGACCCTCCAAACACAAGAACAGTGTGATAACTGGACCTAAAGATCTGGAAGAGAGATTTATCTTCCCCCACCGGAGAGATCTGCTGTAGCTCCGGAGCATCTGGAGCTCTATCTCCAGCCCTAGCCGCAGTCGCGCTTTCAAGATTATAAGCAGGACCGACGAACTCCCCTGATGCACCATCGTCGATAACAAAAGAGCTAGTGCGATAGTTGACACTGAACATATAAAACTCCGTGCCGCGCTTCCACGATGCCACTTGTTCTTCCTTAGTTGAGGCATTACGAGTTGTCTTGTAAAGTTTAGTTGTTAAGTTTAGCATTTCTGCGATTACTGGGAGTCTCTCTTCGTCGTAGGAGTCGAGGAGACTTGGGGGCGCCAGTCCTTTTGCTACGAGGGCCAGTTTCCAGCCAAGATTGAACTATGCAGAGTATGTCAGCTACCAGAATACATTATCCGTAAAGCATCTGCGTACTGCATCCTGGGAGCTCGAATTCATTCCCTGTTACGTGGTCAATTTACTTAAAACAGAAAATGTGAAAGCTCTCACTTGTCCTCCCGCTGGACTATGGCAGTGGGCAGCATCTAAAGCGTACATTTAGCTATCTAGCTTGCCGAGAACAATCTTTACTCACCGCCAGCAAGGAAGACACGATTTACGTGAAATTTATCCACCATGCGAACATTGGGTCTAAATAATAGCATTAATAGAAACCATCCATCAGAGAGACCTGGCTTACCGGTAATTGCTGATCCAACGTATAGCCTTGAACACCAAATCCTTTCGTCCTGTTATTTCTTCGATCGCTTGAATCAAGTTTTCTCGCCCGGAGGTTGCAGTAACATTTGTAAGGTTATCGTCTCCAGAAACCATAAAGTTATATACATCAGGATCTTGACCTGATGGGCGAATGAAAACCCTACATGTAATGATAAGCGTTATGGTCAGGCATAATAGCTAATAGTACTTGCATCTTTGAACGAGGTTCTCCCCAAAAGTGCCAGAACTACGACGTATTATGCTTAGAATATTTCATTATGACAATTTAAATCATGGACGGCGTCATTACCTTTCGATCCAACCTTTCCTCCATTTCTATGTCTCCTACTTTCATGTAGGCTTCTTGAATACACTCTCCAAGAAACGAGAGACCAAGCTTCTTCCGAACAGTACTGTGAGCTCCGTCGGCTCCAACAAGATAAGCGAAATTGATAATCTCCGAGGTTGCATTGCCCTCAACCAATTTGAGAAGATGAGCTGCGACGTGGTCGTCGTATTGTTCAAACTTCTCGAGGGTTGTAGCAAGTTCTACTTCAACACCATATTTTTTCAAGTGTTTACGAAGGATTTCTTCTAGATAATTCTGACCAAGCGCCATAGGGTTGGCCTGCTGTAAGTTAGATAATATCGATGAACATAATTAAACAAGCTAACGCACATATGGTGTATGATACGCAGGCTCAACATAAGGCATCATATTATTTTCAGCAATTACCTTGGTTCCTCCAGGAAGTTCGTAAACCCTGTGCGGTGCAATGGAAGTAGCACTGTTTAAAATATCAGGCAGAGTGCCTAGAAGATTATGTACTTCAAATGTACGCGGCTTATAATGATGTTAAGCACAAATTCACCAAGTCGGTATCAGTAACGTACCATGATACCCGCCCCTCTTTCACCAACTCTGTGAGATACTTCTTTTTCGATGATTCGAACCGATACCCCATTTTGAAGAAGGGATAAAGCAAGGATAAGCCCAGATGGGCCAGCTCCCACCTATCGGGATATACGTTAGAGACTTGGATTGAGAAAGACGTGAAATGTTACGCACAACTAAGACAGATGCAGATGTGGACATGATATGCAAGTTGATGGGAGTACAACGAGAAAGATACTGTATTTATTGCTGAGCTTGAGGCTACACTGTGACGTAGATCTCGATTATCCTAGGTGTGGTACGCAGTTAACATCGGAAAGTACATTGATAAAAAGTCGGTTGCCACTGGTGTCGGCATTGGACACGTCACGATGGTATAGTGACGCCGATGACTATCATTATCGCAGTCTAGTGAATAACTGCAGTCGGCATTTCGACGCGTCATGAAGTTGATATGAAATATGCATACTTATTATGATGAATATCACTATCGCAGTCGATCCTAGGAAAATCCAGTTAGTTACAGAGTCGGCAGTGTACGCGTCATGAAGTTCCGACATGGCACTACATTCAAATACGCTCAAACTTAGAAAGATTAACTAACATGTGATCTATGATTTGCATCTCAATTACTATAAGTAGTGAACACGGTGATCCCATCCACATGCACCTCAGACAGGACTGAATCGGATCGCGCCGCATATGGTACACAGTTAGAATATAGTTCTCAATCTGATGCACAAAATAGCCTTTTTTGGAAGGTGTTAACATCGGGGTGTACCATATGTACCGTGATCCGATTCACTATTGTCTTATCTGACACATGGCAAATTGAAACCATTTAGTATGGCGAGATGGCCGAGCGGTCTAAGGCGCCAGACTAAGGACCAGGACAGTTTGTGTCCAATCTATACCGTTGGTAATATATCTGGTCTTTCGGGGCGTGGGTTCGAATCCCACTCTCGTCATATGTTAGCATGTCGTACTAGCTTTTTATATTTTACTTTGTTAAGTACTTAATATGTTGTACACGCTGGTGGGTGGTAGGGTTATGCGAGGTGAAATTTACTTTTCGTTCAAGTAGTTCGACTACTATAACTTTACTTTATGTTTGAGTGTTTGAAGCTGTTAAGTACAAACTAAATATGTATGTAGTAGTTTACACATTATTCCATTATAAGCAAGCACCCTATAATAATTCCTATTATATTGGTACAACCGGACCAAGCAAGAAATCTCAGACTGCAAGCACAAATTCAAATCCCAAACTGACATTGATTGAAGCAGAAAAAACTATCCGAAATACAGGATAGTACAGCTGCTGTCATTTTCCTGTTTAACTATATTAGTACACATCAACATAATGATGTGCACGGAGGGCCAAACTCCACCCTAAGCACACATATAATTAACCAGAAACTCACCGTCAACAACATCACTCTCTCCTCGTCTAAAAACTCAGTGGAAAAGTCAGATTTCTCCTTCGAGGTCATACGTATGTATGGCAAGCATGTCTCGACACTTTCATAGAATCCATCCTCGTGAATACTCGGCTCTGTTACGAGATCCCAACTTCCTTTACTGCCATCTCTTACCGACATATTTGTGTCCCTGTGAGCAATAGCATCGCATACTCTCCCCCTTCCAAAATCGATCACCTGCACTGCGCCGTCTACGGGGAAGGGGTTGACGAGACGCCCACCACTGGTAGGAATGATGATCTT
Source organism: Cyathus striatus (assembly GCA_025738555.1). Classification (NCBI taxonomy): domain Eukaryota; kingdom Fungi; phylum Basidiomycota; class Agaricomycetes; order Agaricales; family Nidulariaceae; genus Cyathus; species Cyathus striatus. The sequence continues at coordinate 995,239 of JAOVFP010000007.1, forward strand.
GAAGATGTCCTCATCGTAGCTAAATAAGCGGGTGTTTTGAGGCCCCCATTCCTCCCACAACAACCCCTCCGGGAAGACGTTCGAGTCCAACGGGGCATCGAGTGCGGGTAAGTAAGGTCGCACGATGTCCATAAGCCGATCACGATGCATTAAAAACGCGTAATCATAGTAACAATTCTCGGAATAAATTTGAATTTTGACGTTGAGTGTTATTAACGAGTCGCGAGAATGGCTGCGAAACGGTCTTTTCTGGGAGTGGCCAGCATATGGTCCAGGGGGAGGATGAGACAGTGGATCCTGCAAGCCGGAGCCACCATGGCAGAATAGCTCAGTTACATATACGTCATCGTTATCAAGCTCTGGGAGCAACAAGACCAAGAACGGGAAGAGCCCGGCATTCGGTCCGATGTGGCGCGCTTTAGGGAGATGATATACTCCTATTTCAAGATGATAGTCGCGTTCTTCGTCCTTCTCACATATGGCTTGATAAATATGTCAGAACGAAGGAAAGCTGAACCTATCGGAGACTTCCTGTATTATTTGTAATCAGCTGTGGGACAAACGCCAATCTTCCAGTCGAATATGTGCAAAGAGTAGTAACCTTTTAGCTCGTCCTGTATAAAAAGAACGAGATTCTCGCCGCATATGTCGATACTAACTTTTGGTGGCCCACTCGGCCATGGTACATCGAGTACATGTATGTTACTTTTCTCAGCGTGAGGGTGCTTAGACTGTGTGCTGAATTGTCGAAGTACAATTTCTAGCCCGTCTAGGCAAGAATCCGTACTTTTCCCATGATTAGTAAAGTCATAGAGAAATCGTATAGAATGGCAGAGACATACCAGCATGCAAGCGCTATCAGATCGTGTTCTTCCAGTGCAGCTCCAAAAGAGATGATAGGTCTGTTCACGTCTAACGTCCGTCATACCACCTCTCCTTCTGAATTTCTCGGAAGGCACAGATACTTCATAGCACTTGTTATACCCGTAGTATTCTGCGGATCATCACAGCCGACGATAAGCGTATCCGCCATTATGTTATACAGCTTACTTCGCGGCAAATCAACTGTGATCTTTTTGAAAAACTTGTAATTGAATTGTTTCCACGCATCTTCTCTGACTGCAAGTAAAGAAAGTTTTCGGAGACGCTGGGTTTTCCGATGCTACCAATTAAGGGGCTATCTTCGACACCCGCTTTCTCCTTTGCTAGGGCATATTGGATGGCGACGCTTCCTTTTATTACGTGATCATACAGGCGCGACGTGAGTGCACAAGCTGGGAGAGATGATAGAGGGAGGTAGGAGAATATCTGGGATATGATTTCGACTGGGAGTTTCTGCATTGGAGGCATAGAAGTCATTATGGAATGATTTAGGATACGATATTGCAGCCTAAAATAGCAACGTTTAAATATAAAAATGGTTGATTGTAAGGCCGCTTATCCACTACTTAATCCTACCGTCGGGGCTTAAGTTACAGACCTAGCACAATTGTTCCTTGTTCATGGTCGTCCATATTTGCAGCGGGCCGTTTTGGTCCATGTGATCTTTGTGTGATATGATGCGGTTCTTTGTCTTTACTTTACAATTTGTTGTGATTATGTCAACGAAACTCTTTTGTTTTTAACTTCCTTTGACCGTCACCACAGGGCACCATTGATGAAAGCCAAAAGGACCATGCGAGTTGTTTTTGATTCTAGACTGGAGTCATACGGACGATGCAAAGTTATGCTTCTGTCTTGTAAACATAACAATCCAACCGGACCAAAAAGCCATTTGTATGTATATCAATTTATTAGTGACTGAGATGACATGTATGTGAACCAGTCGGTCTATTATACGAAAGATGAAACCTAACTTAAACCATGCGCCTCCAGACCACGCTATCGAAGCTCACCTGCTAAACTATCCCTTTATGGTGAGATGACCGAGCGGTCTAAGGCGGTGTCCAATCCGTTACCATTAAGGTATATCTGGTCTTTCGGGGCGTGGGTTCGAACCCCACTCTCGTCATATGGGCAATTTGAATCGTTTTCAAAACAAGTCAAAATTTAAAAAATTTTAATTTTTTAATTCCTCTTTCTTCGGAAGGTTTACTATATACGTAGAACCTTCAAGAGTCAGATATTTCCAGTACCTATTGTTGATGCGTTCATATTTCATCTAACTCGCTACAGGAGTTGAAACTCTGTGTCTTCACTGAAGGATTGAACTTGATGTGTTACAGAATAAAACATTCCGTGAGATCTGACGCCACAGCACGACATTAGCAAATACCTGTTACAGTAAAAGGATTATTTGTATTTACTCCTCCCCAACTGAATTCATGATTCCATGTGCTTGACTTAATTCGGAGGACATAAAATTAGTCTAGCTACAGTATGCTTGGCACTGCAGTGCGATTGACAATGACATGAAGGAGACGAGTGGCATGATAGACTGCAGACTAGACGTCGATCGACGTACTGTGATGGCGAGAGATAGTACTTACGTTCTCCTGCGGGTTGTCTAAGCCAATCAAAACCGTTTGTTTTGTAATACTGTTCCCGGACAGGGTGGATATGTCAATCTCCACGTCAAGTGTAAATCATTGACGAATAACATATCATAACTTTCAGTAAGAGAGGTAGTTATGTTCCTTTTGTGTAAAATATCGCTGTCAGTACCTGGCTCCTGCATTTTTGTCCTATATACCTTCTGTAGCTAGTATTACACTTGGTGGGCATAATCTATCAGCCTTCACGTGATTCTATCTTGATTCTATCATATAAGTATAAGTATCTTAAAATATGCCCGAAAATCTAGCTAGTAACCTTTTAGGCGTACACCTCCGAGTCCGCGCTGTAGGATAAGCTCATTCGATTAAAATCACCCTGGAATCGAGTGAAATGGAGCAGGAGTCTAGTTCCTGGTTCTCTCCCTGAGTCTATTTTTGACCTCATAACCCTAGTATATCGAAATCCATCTTTTTCGGGTAGGTATACGCTGCACAGTACTTTGCACTGTGGGGTCCCTGCTGAACGTGAACGTACTGTTAGTTGAAACAGTTTGATTTATGCTATAATCTTTTCTCCTTTGTATGCATAAGGTGAAATCTACTACTGTCAGCGCCATTTGTGCGTGTTCACCTGCTGTTGATATAAATAGAAGTACCTTCACCCTGGTACATAGACATGTGTCAGTCTATGCTATGCCGTACTCAGAAAAGTACGAATGAAATAACAAGGTTCTTCCTTTCATTGTTTAACCCTGCGCTGGTCCTTATAAGAGAGGAGGACGAGGTGAACAGTAGGTATCCTCATTGCACCTCCCAACATGCGTCTTCTGCATTGCTTGATACTGTTTCTTGTAGGTCCAGTCTGGGCCGGAGTTCATGAAATATGGTGGAATATCACCTACGTTCAGAACGCAAACCCAGACGGCCAATTTTCTCGCAGAGTCATTGGAGTCAATGGTACCTGGCCGTAAGTTTTGCTTCTTTTTCGCATTGAAAGGATATTGACGATTACTTAGACCACCACCTATCGAAGTCAAGTCCACGGATAGGCTCGTCGTGCATGCATTTAATTCCATCGACCAACCAACCACCTTGCATCACCATGGCATGTTCTTTAATTCCACGTCGTGGTTCGATGGTGCCATGGGCGTCTCCCAGTGGTGAGTTGACGGTGTATTAATTAATTCAGTATGTGCTAACACTACTTCAGCGGTATCCCTCCCGGACAATCTTTCACATATACAGTTCCTGTAGGTCATTCATTAATAATAAAGATATTATAAAGCTTACATTTAATTTCCAGGTGGATACGTCAGGACAGTTTGGAACCTACTGGGTGCACTCCCATGCTTATGTATGTCCCTTTTGCATACAATATGTAACCGATCTGAAATTATAACCAGGGTCATTATGTGGATGGTCTTCGTGCACCAGTTGTCATTCATCCTACAACTGAGCACTACCGCTACGACGCTGAATTTACAGTCGTCCTCGGTGACTGGTATCATCAGCAACACGATGCTCTACTCACACAATATTTAAGTACCTCCAATCCAGATGGAGTGGAGCCTATACCAGGTATAGTTAATCTAGACTTTCCGTAAATCATTTGCTCACCATAACATGCAGATAACGCACTAATCTACTTTTCCCAGAATGGGAAATACCTCCCTCCAATCCCAGGGACTCACCCTGACCCAGTCACTTCGGCGGTCGGATTTAATCAAAATGCTACCCTGAACTTCCAGCCTGGAAAGACATACCGTCTCCGGGTGGTTAACACTGGAGCATTTGCTTCGTTTGCTTTCTGGATTGATGGTCACGATATGACGATTATTGAAGTGGATGGAACCGATGTCCAGCCTTCTCCTATTAACACATTAAAGGTGGCTGTTGCTCAGAGATACTCAGTTCTCGTCAAGGCTCGTTCGGATACCTCACATAATTGGGTTATACATGCCAATATGGATACAGGTAAGTTCTATGTATGATGCACGGTGATAGAAACTAATACACTCACAACAGCCATGTTTGACGTCGTCCCTCCCTCGCTCAACCCAAGTGCGCTATACATTTCCAACAAGTGATATCATTTATAAATCTCCATCGTAGATGTAACCGCGTCAGTGACATACAACGCAAAGGCTCCTCTCGGCCCCCAAACAACGCGCAACTCATACCCCGAAGTGAACGACATATCCCTCATCCCAATCAAAGTAATTCCACAGCCAAAGACGACTAGAACACTTGTCCTACAAGCCAATTTCGACCTAATGACAGATGGGACCAACAGGGGAATATTCAACAATGTCACCTATAACTCTCCGCTTGTTCCCTTGGTCCTATCAGAGTTGACCATGGGACAGAATGCAACAAACCCGAGCGTATACGGGCCCTCAACATTCGTATTTAACCCATTCGATGTTGTCGACCTTGTAGTTCAGAACGCCGATTCTGGAGGACATCCATTGTAAGTCGAACCCCTTCGATAAATTTACAAGTAAGTCCTCACGAATAAAATAGCCATATTCACGGACACCAATTCCACATTGTCCAACGCACAACCGACTTTACATCCTCAGACAAAAGTATAAACCCACCAGTAGTAGAAGGGCAGAAGAATCCTATGCGGAGGGATACAGTTCAAATTCCCGCCGGAGCAGGAGCAACGCTGCGTTTCGTAGCTGACAACCCCGGTGGTTGGTTCTTCCACTGTAAGTCCATCGCATCCCAGGGAGATAACATAACTGAACAAAATGAAAGGTCACATCGAATGGCATCTCGAAGCTGGACTAGCAGTCCAATTCATCGAAGCTCCATTGCTAGCACAGCAACGTAACACACCGCCCCCAGAACTCAAGGTTCAATGTACAGCAGACGGATTGCCAAACTCTGGAAACGCAGCGGGTCATCTGTCTACCACAGATTTGAGCGGATGGACATTGGGACCTTACCCAACTTAGAACCTCCCATTTCCTTCATAAATATTATTGCGTAAAATGTAAATAGACAACGAACACGAAATATTGTTCACCAAGATAATATCTATTCTCAAAAGTAAGCAGGAGAAAGTAACCATACATTACACTTCTCCTACAAAAGAAACAAAAGAAAAAACGAAAGAGGAAAACGAAAAAAAGGGAAAGGCAAATACCAAAAACAGAATCCACCTGCGGGGGGAACCTACAACAGTAAACGGATATACGTATATAAAAGTACACTATCAAGAAATGAAGAGGTAGCAGCAGACATATTCAGTGCAAGGCAAGACATCATGTAACGCAAAACGAGCGGACGGGACATAACAAAACGGTGAAAACGAAAGAACAAAAAGCAGATAGGTAGAGGGGGTGTCGCAAGGCGGGTAAAAAAGGGTGTGAGGGGGAGTAGTGAGCTAGTACAGATCCGATCCGGGGTGTTAGGTATAGTATTGTCGAGGAACGTATGGAGGGTATGAAAGGGTATGAGCAAGAAAGTCGAAGCGGGTTCTGGTTTGGTTGTACATGTGGGCTGGGGGAAGTTACCGCCCATACACGACGTAAGGCTGGGCGTAACCCGTTGGGTATGGGGCGTCGTCCCAGGATTCTAGTAAGGAGATTTGTTAGCTTCGTGTTTGGCGGAACAGATGGGGCAGAATGGGGAATGGGAATTGGCGGAGAAAGGGAGGGTATGAACGGCCACGATCTCCGCAGTAGCCAGACATATAACCTGGGGGAGAAGCTTCCCCCTATACCAGTGATACCCCACCGCCAATCCCCACCTCCCCTCTGAAAGAGAAGGCAGAGGAACGGCCTAGCCACCCCCGCTACCCACCCCCCACATACAAACCAAATAGAACTCACCTTCAGTAATACTCCTCCACCCAAGGTACAAAGCACAAACAGATGCAGTCTCAAGGATAGTAGCGATAAAGGAGCCGTCTACTCTTTCATTCGAGCCCTGCATGCGTAACATATCAGCATTCATAGTCTTATCAAGATTTCTGAGAAAAGAAAGGAGAGTGGAAAGCGGGGGAAGACGACCATGGAATCACGGGACCCCTGAGGACCCACAGTTCGTTCCATGGAACAGATAATAGCAGTGTGGCGCATTCACACTCCTTATCACATCCTACCCCCACTTAATCTCGCTCCCCCTCCCCTGAAGAAAGAAACCAAACTCACCCGACACACAACCTTCCCTAACAAAAACCACGCCAACTGCGCCAGAACAAACAGTGCAGCCGACAGGACATAGTACCACATCGGTCTTGTCTCATTGAGCACCTTGAGGACGATAAAGGTCATTAGCAGGAGGAAAACTACTGCCGTTCTGTATAGGGTATCAGTACGTGTTCGTTACACTGTAAGTAGGGGCAAAGGTAGAACGGAAAAAGGAAGGATGAGAAAGGTGAAGGTGTACAAAAAGGCATAGCATAGAATATGCAAAACCAGCCAACGGGGAGAAGGCAAAGAGAAGGGAACGCACGCAGCAGGCCAAATATTCAACAACACAAACAACGGGATACTCTTCAGCCTCTCGGGGGGATTCGATAGCCCGCCAAGAGTCTCAGTGATGCCTAGCGCAACGTCGAGCGAGATGTATGTTGTCCCGCCGAAGAGGAGGAGGGAGAGGAGTGCGTATGGCTACAAAAGGATGTTAGTAACGGATACGGAGGGGAGGGAGGAGAAGGACGGAAGCGAAGAACGAAAGAGAAGAAGATAAGATAAGATAAAGCAGAAGAACGAAAGAAAAGTGGAGGAAAGAGAGAGAAAGCTCGAATACAAGTAACAGACCACCCGACATACGACGAATGTCCACGGCGAGGAAAAGAAGCCCAAGTTCAACATCCACCGGAAGCACGACACACATATCATGTACGCGCTCTCCACACGCGGCAAGGCTAACTCTCAGGCATGCTCGAAGGCCATCAGCATAAAGCACGCTCCTTCTGCCATCACAACACGTCGAACGACAACACCCTAAGACACGCCAAACACCATCTCAAGCGCCGCATCACCCCGACTTTTCCCTCAAGCTATGACCCACGACAACCAAGGGCACGTGCGCGCCGCCATAGACCGCACCCAGCCCACCCCTACGGCAAACGACGTCATACCCGGCACAGAGCCCTGCCTGACAAAGCCGACGACGACATAGCGGCCTTTTTTCACCCTACGCACCACTATTTTCAACCACGAGCAGATGCGCGTAAGAGACGGAGAAAGAGAAGGTACGTCGCAGTCACGAAGTGGAATTACCATCAGGCAGGGATCGACGCTCCACAAGAGACGCACACTCCATATAGCCCAAATTGCGCTGCACACAGAAAAGAGAACAGAAGCAGCAGCAGCAGCAGGCGGGGAAAGAACGGTACGTCCCATCACGAAGGCGAGTGCTCCACAAGAGATATTTGTGGTGAATCACGAGCTCGCGTACACGCAAAAACGAGGCAGGGTACGTCCTCCCTATCACGAAGTGAAGAGAGCGGCACACGCAGAAAAGAGGCAGCGAAGAAGACAGGCAAAGAACGATACGTCCTTCAATCACGAAGTGGAAGTACCACTATCGGCGAGAGGGCAGGGTGCACACTGCAGCGAATCGAGCTCGCGCACTATAATCTCACAAGGCGAAGTATTACACCACCGAGCCTTCCCCTCTGCACAGCGCGAACAAGGAGCCTACACCAGAAAGAACGAAGCGTGTCGAAGGCCAATTGCAGATCAGGCACCGCCGCATGCCTTTCTCGTTCCGTAGAGACGTTCATCCAAGCCACTGTCCATCCAAGCCACTGTCCATCCAAGCCACTGTCCATCCAAGTCACCGTCCATCCAAGCCACCGTCCATCCAAGCCACATCCCTACCCACACCCACACCTGCAAAACGCACATCCACATCCACAGCCCCATCCCCAGTCAAACCGTAGCGACAACACAACGCAAAGCAGGCATCGCCTACCGCCCGCGATAACTATCACTATCACTGTCAATCCAAAATCCAAAATCCAACGGCCGAACACCACACTCCACTACGGCGCAGCCCGCTGTGGGCTGTGGACACAGAGCCAACCGCACTACGCCCGCTCGAAGCACAGGTCCAAAGACCAAGACCAAGACCAAGATGAAAGAGATAGGGATAGGAAGACGAAGACGAAGATGAAGACGAAATAAAGAGAGCGAATGAAGCTGAGCATAGCGTACGTCCGTCACTCCACTGCACATCTACGCACGCACGCATTCCATCACCCATCCATCACCCATCATACGCACGGCCGCGGCGCAGGCGCATGTCCACACCACACCATCACATCACGCCAAGCATGAATGAAAGTGGGCGATGGGGCGATGCTGTCGCAGTCCGCTATGATGAGGGTGGGAGGGGGAGATGTGTCCCTTAGAATCTCCAGAGAACGAGGAACGAGACGAAAGGAAACGAAAGGAAACGAAAGGGAAAAGACGAAAAAGAAAGAAACGAAAGAACGAAGAATGAAATACGTACGACTAAACTAGCCATCGTCCCATCTTCCACAACCTGCGTCGCCATCGCCGCATTCACAATCAGCCCCCAAAAGAACGCTGCCACCACTCCTGCATGGATGGCCGTGAGCACCACCAGCGCCGTTGATCCCTGCTCGAGGAATGAGCCGGTCGTGAGTAGTTGCAAGGGCAGAGTGAGGAGGTACGTCAATAAGAGGATTATGAATTCTAGTCTGCCTTTGGGGGTATCAGTACGCTTCTAAGGAGGGGAAGAGGAAGAGAAGACAAGAGAGGTGTACTAGAAGGCACGAAACGAATGGAATGAAAGAAAACGAACCAACAGCAGCCTTCCTCCTCGAACTAGCCCACACCAAACCAAGCACAACAGCAACACTAACACCACAAGCAGCGATATTGGCTACATTCGAAATGCTCCCTTCGTGTCCTAACCGCGGGATTCCGCATTCAGGGTTTATACCCACCGGGTCGGAGGTTGCGTTTCCGCGGAGGGTTGTGGGTGAGAGGTGTAGGAGCTGTTTTTGCGAGTGAGGAGAGAGGGGGGAAGGGTTAGAGAATGGGAAGGGGCAGGGGCAGGGAGGAGGAAGACAGACCTGGCGATAGAATAGGTTACACCATGGATAAGAAGGCGTATCGTGGCATAAAGGTGCAAAGTCGCCGAATTGAGTCATCGTTTTATCTTTTCTTTTTCTTTTTTATTCGTGAGATTTCGTAACTGAAGGGAGGAAGAGCAAGGGAGGAAGAGAGAAGAGAAGAGGGAGAAAGAAAGAAAGAGAGCTCGTGGACGTGCACCCGATCTAAAAACACAAAAAATCAACCTCCTAAATACCACATCACGGGACCTAAATGAACACATACCAATCCAATCCTAGCCTAGCCTAATTCAAATCCAATTCAACACAACAGCCCTGGCACAGAATCAACGAACGCAACACAGGAGCGGGAGTGCACGATAAGGAGAAAGGGAAAGGGAGAAAAGAAGGCTCAAAGCAAAGCAAAGCAACCCAAGCAACGTGTGCTCTGCTAACTGTGTGAACGCGAACCCGCGGAATCGGAATCGGAAGGTCACATCAGTGCCCTAGCCAAACACGCCATCATACGACGTCTATCGGCTATTTGTCGGGATCAAACTAAAGTTTGTGTCCGCGTGGATAGGGGGTTTGTGAGGCCTGGTGAGATTAGGATTCAGTACGTGAATGCATGAGGATTGGGGATTGGAGGTTCGGTATTGAGGATAGTATTAACGACGATACGATATCTAAGCTGTGAAGATATACTTAGACCTAATCTATATCGTATCCAAGTATGGAGATAAGAGGGAATAAACTCCACAGGCTTATATACGTACGAACCAATAGCACGCACGAATCTGTGAGAACACGGTGGTCCGGCTATCATCTAAGGAACTGACAACGCGTGAACGAAGATCAGTAACAATCATCCCCGCACACATGCACTGCACATTGTTTTTGATATCACGCGATAAGTAACCGCACGAAACAAGTCCCGTAAATAAAACAAATATATGCCTTGATATATATTCTTCAAAACCTCTTAACCCACTCTCGCCCAACCAAAAAAAATGCGAACAGTGGGTATATCATAATGAGGTTCGAACTTTCACTTAAGTAAACTCAAGCTCTATCTCCGCAAAGTCTCTGGACACAGTAGAGTAGCTCTGCTACCTCACCTCTATTGCCAATCACTAACCTAAGTTGTAAGTACCACGTCAATATCTTCAATGTGAAAAAATAGAACAAAAGTGATTTTAGAATTCCAGATCGAGGTCCATATAAGATAGAAAGTTGTCAGATAACCACTTCACCATCAGACTTAGTATGACTTTGCTAACACGATATACATATATACCAAAGTATGGTGTCAAGCCTATACAAAAAGATAAAAGCTACGGACGATAATGAGGTTCGATCTTGCACTTCCAAACTCAAAGTCTCAAGTGCAGCAAACTAGCTCTGCTACCTTACCTCTATTGTACATTACTAACTTACCTTGTAAGTATCATGATGATATCGTCAATGCAAAAAAATAGAACAAAAGTGTCATGGACATAGTTCTTAGTCATTACAATACAAGATGGCAAGTTGTCCATATGACCACTTCGCCATCTGACTTGGTATAACCTTGCTAATGTGATATTTATGGACACCAAAATGTGGAGTCAAACCTACTGTACCTATCAAATCAATTCGGCACCCCTCTTAGTGCGTGACAGGCCGAACCACCAAGTGGTTTCGGCACTTCAAGATTTTTTGCGTGACATTGCAGAAATTTCGGCATTTCACACAAATTTCGCGGTTGACTGGACCCAAAATTACTACAGTAATATATAATATCATTGTAATGTATACAACTACTATTGACTACTGGTAAATTACGAGAATCGGGTTATAAATGCTTCAAAATTGTCCGTCCAAACCCTTTCAAGTGCGGAATTTTTTGGCGTTTATTAGGCGCCTATTATGTACCTATTTGACCTTTCGGCATTTTAGTTTGTGACGCGTTACACTCAGTAAAAACGGTTAGTCGGCAATATGTAGTTATTTAGTCTGGGTTTAGTCATCTGAACGTCACAATTGAGCAAACGGTGACTAAGGTGTCCAAAATTTTACGCAATTTTGACTTTTTGATGACTACAGATATTTTTAGGTGGTCAATACTCGGTATCGTGTAGTTTTACATATACAATGAATAGTCAGTCTCGAGTTCTCTAGTAGTCGCCAAGTAGTCATGTATAAGTCAAGTCACGGTCAAAATTTGGCAGTATGTGGTCAATTTTGTATGTTTATTAATTCTTTAATTCCCTCATGCAATACATAGAAGAACAATAATATATTTAATCTAAATACATAATACTATGACTACCGAGCTAAGTTTACATGTCTATACCTATCCCCACAAGTCTCCAGCAAAATCGACATACCGGAGCTAATACTACAAAAGGCTGATACTTTGAAGTTTTATGAGTCAAATATGATGTCATTCACTGTGAAATGTAATGAATGACTAGGATATGTGACAATAATTGGGAGCTTTACTCACCAGCAATCCACAACCCAAGAAATCCAGTCTCAATGAACACCCGCACATCTACAGGCTACAGCCAGGCTTGAGTTATGAGGAACTGAACACCTGCTAAGCCATTGGTCCTGATAGTGGCGAGGCGATCATGCGATGGTGGGGGTGTGAGCTTGAGAGGGATGGGGTGATGATGTGCAGAAGTGTTGTTGATGCTCCTTGTGGGGAAGGACCACTAAGAGGGAGGCCGGACAGAACAGCCTTGTACACAGAGGCTCAAAGGAGCAAGATTCGGTGGGCGAGGCAGAGGAGAACGTGGATATGGCGGTAGAGGGAAGGGAAAATGGGAAGGGAATGAGGGCTAGTAAAGAGGAGGAAAGAGGGAGGGGAAACGAGGAGGGGAAAGCGGAAGGGGAAGGAAGGAAAGAGGGAAAGTTGAAGTTTGTGGTCAGCACAGAGTGTATATACATTGCAGAGTTTAAAGTAACTTACATAAATGTATAGTGTTTGGGTGTTTGGAACCATTCAACTTCACTCGAATTCACTAATATGTACATTGCCAATATTTACTAATGATATAGTAAGTAGTACAAGCGAAATAGCACTTACTTAGCATTCAATTCTCTGAGCTGCTCTGTGGTTACACAAATTATAAGCAACCAATGCTAATGCCACACAGGTATGTCGGTTTTCAAGGCACTACAGACAAACTACGGAAAAAAATGGACTCAGAACTCCGTTTTTTGTACTGCATATAGTTTGTAATGTAAGGGATAGCGATTAGTGTATGTATCTACTCTCAAATGTAATTTATCATTTACTTCCCCTCTCAGTTGCGGCACTGTTATGGATAGACTGTGTACTTCTAAAAGTATGTATTTCCCATGAGTATATGTTCTAAGTTTTATTAGATGCTTAAGATAGCGGTCACAATGTTCCAGCACCCTTACATAAGCTGATTATGTAAGTGCCAAGAGGTGCAAAATGTCGGGTTCAGAAAAATCCAAAAAATTAAGTGCTAGGAATCAGCTCGGAAGAGCTCTACGGAGTATGGATTTTTTGTGAGATAACTAATATTGGTATTACAAAGTAAGATTGGAAATATATTATAGATATTCACTCTTAAGATTGGCTGATATTTCTTGAAGAAGTATCTTTTGTTTGCCCATGCTGCCTTAGACCCTGATTATATATGCCGATGAAGTGTGCTGAGTGATTGGCATAACTAAAATTATATATGTAAGGTTGATAGCTATTGTCATGTATTATGTGTACCAAAGAATTTGAAGTTGTGGGATGTCATTAAGACATGGATCCAATTCCTCAAAGTCCAATGAGTCAATATTGTCAGAAACTGTTTCTTTGAAGTAATTAAGCTTCTGAAGTGGTACTCACACCATATCCTAGCATGCACTTGTCATCTTTGCTGTCTGTAATCTCCACAGTGGCCTGCAGCTTCCCTGATGTCCCACTACAAGATTGATTTTTTGGTTTCCCAGAACCATTCTTCAAGTTTAATAGGTGGTTTATTGTGATTTTGGGATGTCTACCCATGTTTTTAATGTCGATATCCTTTTGTTTTTGTTCACATAAGGTGGTTGCTGTCACCTGAAAAGTCACGTGACTTGATTATATAAGCCGCAAAATGTTAGGGGACAAAAATCTGAAGAGGCTTCCAACCTATCTGCAGTGTAATAATAAAGCATTCTGAACAACTTTTATTTAAAAATATTGTTGTCAAAATTCTGAAGTCAATTTACTTTTTTTTCAATTTCTTTTTTGAACATTCTGCTTTAAATACACTACAGAATAACTTCTTGGAATCAGATTTGTGCGAAAATAAATGTTGAGGAAGGTATTTCAGGATTGAGTTGAGGTTAAGTTTGTATTATGTAAGGGTGCTGGAACATTGTGACTGCTATCTTATGTGACTTGAAAAACCTGGAAATTTAGCCAGGAACACTTTCCAAACACATATTTTCTGGTTTACTCAGCTATGACCTCTTTAAGTGATCTGTCAGCATGTATTAAAAGGGTTGCAGAACTAACTAAATCTAAACAAGATCCAAATTGACTAAATTACCGCCACTTTCAGACTATTTTCAGACATTGTTCTGACTTCAGACAAGATATTCCCACTACCTTTTAAGGTAGTTGGGTATTAGGGACATTTGAACCGCCAGATATGGTAATTTGAGGATCTTGGATAAGATCTCGGCCTGATTGGCTGGAGTAGTTTTTGAATTCCTGTGATCCTTGTGACCACGTACTTCCTGGTATGATCATCTTCCCCAGTATTCAACTTATTTGTGTCAGTCCAGATGGAGGGGATCGGATGGCTGAAGCAAGGTTAATATGAAAGTATTTCTAGTACTTATCACTGTGAGAGATCTTGTGTCTCATTGTCTTTATGTCATCTCTTTAATAATTTCTGCATACCATCAAAGCAACTCATAAAACAATGTTATAGCTGCTGGCACCAGCTGTTGCATTGGTGTGACCTGCACTGTTTTGGTGTCCTCTGTTGTTTTTCATTCTCTCTTCGTTACTTTCTACACTATACATTGTTGTGTCTCTATAACTCCTTCATGAACTTTCTCACTAACGACCATTGCTTACAGCCATCAAACACCTCCATACATCCCTTGTCTCATCCTTACCAGCTCAAAAGTATGCAAACTGCTCTTACCACTTCCCCCATTGTTCAATCTCCTCGGACCCTTTTCAAGATAAAATGTGATCTGGCACAATACTGAGAACACCTCATATACATTGACCACCTATGTACCCATTTGTTACTGATGGTGGACTGAATGTGAGGGGGAATGTGAATCTCTGATTGTAAGCCTGACCTATCCAACTCTACCCCAGCAATTGCTCTATATGTCCTACTCATATCTTGGGCTCAAATTGTTGCTGCTAGCATTGTCCCTGCAATCAAATGAGCCATCAACACCAATGAAAGACACCTCAACTGTGACATGGTACACCAGCTGCCACTACCATCCTTGAAAGTGGTATATCTATCACATCTGGACAATATATGTAGCCATGAGTTTTTTACTAAGGTTGTGATATATATAACTATGGACTGACCTGTTCTAAACATGCACCTTTCCTTTGTTGTTCTATACCCATCCTAGCTCCTGTCAATAGCATTGAATTTAATAAAACTTTTGTAGACACTTTTGCTAACATCCCTAAGAATATAGAAGACCATGTGCTTATCAAGTTATCATACCTCTTACTCTCACCATATTATCCTTTTTCACTTCAAGACTTCCTGCATTATATCATTACTGCTGTTAATGCTACAGTTTTCAAGCAACTAAATATATATCAGAATAAGTAATACACACTGGCATGTATGACATCACACCAAGAATAATGTGCCAACAATGGTGTACAATACTTAGGGGGTAAGTAGTGGGCTTTGCTGCTTGCCGGCCCTATTCCTTTATTGACTATAAGGTAGGGGACACTTTGATCCAGCACCCTTATGTAATCCAAATTCTGGTCCTCACAGACTCGGAAATTCTTTCCTCACACATCATTTTATGAAAATCTAACTCCAACATTTGATAGCTTTCAGTATTTAAAGCAGAATGTTGGAAATATTTTCTCTAAATTTTGAGTACAGCTGAAGTAATTTCGGGTGCAAGTTTTTAAGTAGTAAAAGGCTTAAAACATCATATTATTGCATATCCAAATGTTTGGAAGGCATTTGGATTTTTTGACCTCAAACATTTTGCGCCTTATGTAATACAATTATGATTATGTAATATGCTTACATGTGACATAGTGTAACATAATGTCACACTGTGTGACAGTGACAATCATCTACACATATCTTTCAGCAGAACTGTAGGAGATACTTACTGCAGTTTGCTTAGTATAGTATATATCTGAGAAGGTACCATCTAAGAATATCACATCCAGGCAAAAATAGTGGTGTATAATTTTTTTTATTTTCCTGAACTGAAGATTTTGCACCTCTTGGCGCTTACTAAGCAGATTACATAAGGGTGCTGGATCGCAGTGTCCTCTACCTTAGAATGATTAGGGTTTGACTGATACATTACAGGTGCATGACTATGAGTGATTGATGAATGACTGACCATTTTTACTGAGCATTACATGTGCCAAAATACCTTTCGGCAGGAGGGGTGCATTATGCATTACTGCTGAATTGATTTGATTGGTACAGTATACCAAAAAATTGCAAGAACTTCGGGAATGAGATTTGAACTTGCACTTATAAACTTAAAGTCTCAAGTGTAGCAAAGTAACTCTGCTATCTCACCTCTAGTATAAATAATTAATCTACCCTGTAAGGACTATGCTGATAGCAAATGTAAAAGTAAAAACACTGGCATCAATGCCACCTGAATTAGCTTAATCTTACTAACATGATATTCATATACATCAAAGTATCAAATTAATACTTCTCAAAACTACACCAAAAAATTAATATGCTTTTTCACAATGGGATTTGATCTTGCACTTATAAACTCAAAGTCTCAAGTGCAGCAAAGTAACTGTGCTATCTCACCTCTAGTATAAATTATTAACTTACTTTGTAAGTACTATGGCAATAGCTCATAATTGAGAGCATATAAAAGAAATAGCATATGTCATTATAAGATAGTTAGTTGTCAATGAATGTAATCACTTCACTGGCATCTGATATTCATTGTGATACATCATTACATATGGTGATATATTTAGATCTAATCTATATTGTATCCAAGTGGCAAATATGGGGATAAGACAGAATAAACTGCATGAGCTTATATATTCATATGAACCCATATCACACACAAATCTGTGAGAACACAGTGGTCTGGCTATCATCCAAGGAACTGACAATGTGTGAATGAAGATCAGTAACAATCACCCTGCATGCATGCATGCACATTATATTTGATACCACACAATAAGCAACTACATGAGATAAAACCCATAAAATAAAACAAATGTATGTGTGGGAGGGGACAAGTGTGAGGGGGAGAGCAAACATGGATAGCATGCTGCTGCATGTATGGCTAGATTTGATATTGTTATCTTTATGATATTGGTCATGTGATCTAGGCAAATGCAGCTCATAAAATGGTGAGTTTTGTAGTGCAGGTGAAACACCTGCTCTACAAGACACAGTAGAGTAGCTCTGCTACCTCACCTCTATTGCCAATCACTAACCTAAATTGTAAGTACCACATCAATATCTTCAATGTGAAAAAATAGAACAAAAGTGACTATGAAAATTTGCTGATAGTCACAAGTCACACAATGGTAAGTTGTCAATATGATCACTTCACCATCTGATTTAGTGTAATCTTGCTAATATAATATTCATGTACACCAAAGTATGGAGTTGATACTTCTCAAAACTACACCAATAAATCCCACAAGTTATTTCACAATGAGGTTTGATCTGGCACTTATAAACTCAAAGTCTCAAGTGCAGCAAGTAACTGTGCTACCTCACCTCTAGAGTAAATTATTAACTTATCTTGGAAGTATTATGTCAATAACTCATAATTGAGAGCATGTAAAAGAAATAGCATATGACATTATAAGATTGCTAGTTGTCAATGTGATCACTTCACTGGCACCTGACATTCATTGTAGTACATCATTACATATGACAATATACTTTGACCTAATCTATATTGTATCCAAGTGGCAAATACTGTGGAGATGAGACAGAATAAACTCCACAAGCTTGTATATTCATACAACATGGTGGTCTGGCTATCATCCAAGGAACTGACAACATGTGAATGAAGAACACAATAAGTAACTGCATGAAATAAGTCCCATAAAATAAAATGAATGTACACATTGATATATATTCCTCAAAACCTCTGAGCATACTCTTAACCTAACCAAAAAAATCGAACTAAAAATCATTTTGAATATTTTTATGCTTAGATATTCATATATGCCAAAGTGTTGAGTTAATGCTTCTCAAAACTACACCAAAAAAAATGCTATGCTATTTCAAATGAGGTTTGATGTTGCACTTATAAACTCAAAGTCCCAGGTGCAGCAAATTAACTCTACTATCTCATCTCTAGTGTAAATTATTAACTTTACTTGTAAGTACTATGTCAATAGCTCAAAAGTAACAGAATATAAATCAAAAGTGAAGTGGAAGAATAAGAAGGCTAGTTGTCAATTGTGACCACTTCAATGGCATCTGACATTCATTGTGATATTTCAATACATATGATAATATATATTAATCCAAGTGGCAATTATGGAGATAAGAAAGAATAAACTTCACAAGCTTATATTCATAAGAACCAATAGCACACATGAATATATGAGAACATGGTGGTCCAGCTATCATCCAAGGAACTGTAACAATCATCCACACATGCAGTAGCACATTATTTTTGATATTGTGATATGCACCAGAAAATTTGAGAACTGCACCATGTAATACAATATAAAATAAATTTATGTGTTGATACATACTTCTCAATGCCTCTGAACCCACTCTCACATAACTAAAAACATTATGGCCATAGTTTATTATCCCCAGCACCTCTGAACCCATTCTCACCTAACCAAAAAAAATGTGGACAATTAATATATCATAATGATGTTAGAACTTTCACTTAGATATAAACTCAAGCTCCAGTTCCACAAAGTCACTAAAGTGCAGCAAAGTAACTCTGCTATCTCACCTCTATTGTATAATATTAACTTATCTTGTAAGTACTATGCTGATAGCTCAAAAGTGAAAGCATATAAAACAATCACCTCTGCACACATGTACTATCATGATACCATCTCAGTGCACCACTGGCATAGTTGATAACTGCACAGAATACTGGTAAGACTAACTTTTAGAGAATGTTTTTTACATAGTATTAACACCACCAACAAAGAACATATAGTTCAAGTTAGATTTATATTAAATTTGAGGGTGCAAGGTTTTCAAGTATAGTAAAATGAACAATGTATTTTTAATAGTAGCTAATGTGATTTCTTTCTGTACTTTCAAATCAGATCTCAGACTTCAGATTTATACTTGGAATTCCAATATCAATTCAGAATGTACTCTACTGTAAGAACAGAAGTACAGCCAGTGCAGTGCTTGAGGTTGTTATATCTGTGTCTGGATACATCATGCTGATGTTCCCATGTGACCTTCCAATATACCCAGTCTGTTCCCGGAACGTACCCAGTATGGGTTTACACTTCCTGATGTTCCTGCCTGGGAATGTACCCAGAACCTGTTGGGTTTTCTATTGGGTATCCCAGAAATGTAGTTTCTCTTATGATGGCCTCACTGCATCATTATTCTATTACTCCTCTCTTCCATTCCTACTTGTATGTTTCATTATGGCCTTTGTAGTTTAGTTTCTTATTCTTCATTTTGAGCACATCATTTGCACCCCTACTCCACTTTGCCCAGACTTCATTTCCTACTTACTCCTTTGACTTACTCTTAGTATTATACTTCTACATTTGTATCTAAAGGTTCCTACTTAGTATAAGTAGTCTTCCAGATGTACTAAGTAGTCTTCAGTATTCATATCAACTTCATACACTTCTTCCTACACTTAAGTTCTGAAACCCACTCCGGGTTTTCCTTCGGGTTTCTCTCCCACTACCTAGTGTAGTGGCAAAGCCTCATCTTATACTCTGGAACATTTCCCTTTGTCATATATTGTCTTCCTTGAAATACAAACCATTCCTTGGGGATATTCAGGCAGCACAGCACATATGCTGAAGCCATGGTTCTTTTCCACACTCCTGCTCTATGTTCTGTACCTGCACTCACTTTGGGTTTCTGTTATAGTTCTCCCATGCCCTCCAGGTGTCTTTGCATTCATTTTCCAGTAGGAAGGGAATTGGTATGTAACAGAGGTATTCTAAGGTATGTCTAACTACTTATATACTCAAATACATGGCAATGGTCTCATGTGCAATGGGATAGGTAAGGTAAATAATATGTCATAAAGACCAAGAGTTTTATAGAAACCCAGGAGGTGTAGTTGACCCTCCATATGAAGAACCATACAGATACACTCTGTTTCAGAGGCACACCAAGTGCTGCACTATGCTATTAATAGGCACACATCAAGACATGTGCTATTACATGTGCTAATCTTGGACAGGTACTCAGATATAATGGACACCAGTGTTACTGGTACCGGTGCATCTGATGGCACCACCCAATGTGCCATGGGTAGTGTTTGATACACATTTCAAAGTGCTGGGTGACATGCAGTTTCCCACATGGCTGCAGTAATACACATGAGAGGACATGTGGGTGTTCAAGGCTATTAGATGGAGGGCCAGAGCAGCACCAGAACTGTGACAATGATAACAGGTAAGACATAGATCACAAAGAGAACCTCAGGCTGATGTATATTCTGAAGCCTTGTGACTAGTCTGACTTAGTACTGGGGACATTACTGGTGGTGCAAGGAGGGTACAGACATGTTCCATAGTAGCACATTCAGGGTTCTACTTTTCTGTATAGTATAGCTATCTAGTACTGGTAATTTATACAGGAACTGTTGAGCTGCCCAAATATATTGTCACCATTCTGAACCCCTTAATTCATATCAGGGGTGATACTTTGACTGGCAGTGCAGGACTCAACCCCAGCCCTTGGACTCCTCCCTTGATAGTGTACTCAAGCAGAATACTTTAGCTGGTGGCTCAGGACTTGCCCCAACTCTTGGACTCTTGAGCTTGATTCACTATACTATATTACTGATACTACATGCTCTTTATATTTCGAAAAGTAGCCTTATTATTTTACTATGCATATCAATACCATAAAATAAAATAACATGTTAATAATCACTCTTGCTGCAATAATGAAGTTCAAACTTGCACTTATAAACTCAAAGTCTCAAGCTCAAGTGCAACAAAGTAACTCCACTACCTCACCTCTATTGTAAATTATTAACTTAACTTGTAAGTACGCATTAGCTACTTACTATTATTATTAGCGTACTGATTCACTCTACGTTATAATATTACCTAAGCTTGTCAAGACACGTCTGGTGCTTGCGAAAGTAGCAATAGTCTTGTCTCCGGGGGTAGTATAAGCCAGGGAAAGGCCGTTTGGGTCGAGGGGTCGTCTCGTTTCAGACAGAAGCTCAACTAAAGGTTTATTTCCACTTTCTATTTTTAACTAACTGCTTCGTGTATTCATAGGAATACACCAACGATTATAGTTCTCCACGAACGCATAACACCTTACAGCATCTATATATCGCAATCACGTTGCTCTAAGTCATTTATTATTTTTCGTGTACCCAACAAACTCAGTTCACTTCATATAAAATAGCAATATGTCAGCAAATCTGGAAGCCTGGAAGGATGCCCAGTTCAAGCTCCGACTAAGCACTTGTTTGACGCTCGCGACGATACAGCACGAAGGCATCGTATCTTCGTAATGCCAGGTCTGACTTCCCTCGTTATCTTTCAAGATGGCCCGTCTCGTCGCATCACGGCCTGCTTTCAGGAGAAAATTAACCGCATATCCACCTGTGCCCCACACTGGCCCGTCTCCTGAATATCCGACCGCTCGTATGTCGTCGATCATAGCGCTAGCTGGACATCCCACACTCGTGGATGGGTTTGAGTGAGACATGGTGACCACGTACAAACAAGCTATCCGAATGTGACCATCCCTCAGTCGCTTCAGCGCCATAATTGCCGTATCGTATGTCTCTCGTAATGCAGGTATGGATTTCGCCAACTTGCGTACTGAACGAGGATGCGCAGAAAGGTATGAGAGGTACTCTCGATGTTTACCTGGCATGTAGCGACGCATTTGTTCCATAAAGCCACGGTCAGCCCGTTTGTTCTCGGCTGAAGGCTTCGGATAGCGCTTTTTATGTAACTTGTGGTCGATGTCCAAAAAAATATCCAATGCATGCATAACGCTGCTTTGCCCTGATGAGGGTCCACTGAGGTCAAGTTTTGAGCTATTCTCAATTCCTTCGTATATCCACCCTGGGCCCGATGGCCTTTGAGCGTCGCTACCCTCGAACCATGGGCGGATGTCCCAGTAAAACACATGAGGGTCGCAGTGAGGACGCACAGACTGAATAATACCACTAATATCATCGATGATACTAGCAAGGCGACAAAGGTCTCTTGAAATCTTAGAGATGGCACTCAAGTCACTTGTGCTTGGAAGATTATAGAAGTCGTCGATTATTCGCAACGCTTCCACACCACGCAATTCGGCCTTTGCAGATACAAAATAGAAATTGCGTTCATCCTCGGTTCCGGAGAACAAATTGACTAAGCGCATGTTATCGATGGAAAGAGGTTGCTCTGGGTCAATTAGCTCCCAATTCCACAATACGATATCCGCAAACGTGAGGACCGGTGCAAAACCTAAGAAACCTGATATTTGAACAATGGGAACAGCGAGAGATTTCGGAACACGCTTGGGAGCAAAGGAGTTGTCGTCGGAGAGTGGTATCGAATGCACATATAGGCTGACAAGCCATGCAAGAACCATATGTGCGCGTTGGGATAGTCGAAGGTCGTCGTGCAATGCAGAGGTGTCTAACACTGGCCATTATGAATGCAGATAATAAGCGTTACTTATTCCCACATTGGGATAATTGTTGTAAACTCACCGACTCAATAACGCTTCTCCACTTCTCACCGTAGGAATGCCGACTTAACGCCTTTTCCGAGTGATGTTCGCCCAAGCTCAAGTTTCCCATCGCATCTACAAAAGCCATCTCCCATATTTCAAATTCTTGTGTTAATTTTGGAAGTGGTTGTGCGGGGAAGAACCCGGTCTCGGAGAAAACACTACCAGTAAGCCGCATAACAGTCTTGCTTGTGAAATTGGGGGTATTATTTATGTACCAAGCAAGTATCAAGTATTTATAAATGCTGTAAGTACGCTTTTAACAGCTCGAGAGCAATGTTTTGAAGATGTGTCACAAAACTGAAGAGGCTGTCCGACTTAGTTCCTTCAACAGCTTTCGACATTTACCAGTATAAAAATATAGTAGCTGTTGATATCATCGCACTAACTGCATCGGGGGATCCGGTAACGAAAGCATGTGGTGGCGGCTCATATGGAGTTATTCCTTTCAGTATTATTAATTTCTATTTTTTATCAGAACTACTGCAACAGTTTTCGGTCTCATCAGAAGGAAGTCTTTCGTCGTCTTAACAGCGAGGGCGCCCAAAGGTATTAGCAATGTATGTTCATAATTGCCCGACTTCTTAGTTCTTTCAACAGCTTTCAACATTTACCAGTATAAAACTTATATAGTAGCTGTTGACATGGAGTTTGTAGTCCCCTGTTATTATATTATCTGATTGGATCCCTCAGGGACATTGGCATTCCCATGGCTTTTCCCGTCACCAGACATTCTGGGGTATTATTGCGCAATCCAAGATTTACCCAACCTTCTATTCACCGATGTCAGGCACTGACCAATACTCTGGACCGCACACTGCAGCAGTGAGATGGTGAATAGTGTCTACAAATTTTCTTGGTAAAATCCGTACAGGGCCCACTGAATATACATTGATGTCGACAGTGGGATTTAAGTGAAGAACATCAGGTGGGATTGCAATATACATTTCAGAACTTAATCTTTCACATTTAAAATGTACATACCATTATACTATGATGTAGAGTCCATCTTTCATGTGACTGAGGTAAGCAATGATATTTATACCAATTGTTAGTCCCAGATCACAGAAGGTAGTGGAGAGATCTGAAAAAGGACCCTTAAAAAATGGAATGGAGCACTTACAAAGTTCACACAAGTATGCTCTTGGTTAAAGAATGTACTTACACGCAGTTGTGATTTTCACGACTATTTGTATTGAAACGGCATTTAACAAGAGAATGATTATGTAAAGCGCAGTGAATGTACTATCTAGATACAATATGTCAGAGATGTAGCAAGTATGTATCTAAAGTCGATATACGTGCTCAGGAAAGTAGTGTTAAATGATATTTGCTTACATTTTAGCAGTTGTCTCGTATCTAAACAAGACTGCTGCCAAACATTATGCAATACCGACCGCCAGGCGGCCAACGGGTCGTTTGCTGAATGTGTGACCGCATTGAACGGTGGGGCAGTTTATCGACCCGCTATCTTCACGGATACTGTTCGGATCCGAAAGTTCTTTTCTTTTCGTCAAGCCCGCCGCAAAGTCTTCCGAATAGCTACACTATTCCTTCGGATGTACTCACAACATGTTAATAAGCACCTATACCTTGACCTGGAACCAAAAGAGCATCTGTTGAAAGGGAACGCAAGAGGAACTTAATATTTAATATGACGGTCATTAAATCACTATACCTTGCTGCCACCAAACATGTATCATGTGCATGAAGTGTGTAGACCCGTCTTAATGGTCCCCCACGTAGCATAACATACAACTTTGGCTCTTATGAACATCTCGTATCCGTACCTAAATTGAACTACAACGAAATTGTTGCATACTATACAGACGCTCAAGATCCAGCTACAAAATTCCGAATAAACATCTGGTAACCATTACTTCTTGATATATGATGACCCCGATCCTGCATGATTTTCCACATTATTTACCTTGATATCTTTGCTCTTGAGTCCTCCTTTAACAATATTTGCTTCCATACCGCTAACTGTTTCATCGTTAATGGCCATGATGCGGTCGAACATCTTTGCGACAACGTCAGGTGGTAGATCGAGCCCTGAAAAGTCGACCATAGCTGTATTATTTATATCTCCGAACTCTAGATTATTTGTCTGCGTTTTGTTGAAAATGCCTGCTTCGTATCTCGTGGGTGGCAATCTACTCTGAGTCACAGTAGACGATTCTGACTGCAACAGTTCAGGATCTGATTCTAAAAAGTGGATTTTATGGGCATGTAAAAGAAAACCCATATAGACTTACTCGATAACTCCTGTACTTCGCTTCCGTCATTCTTCTCATCTTTTCCATCATGCACAACGGAAAACTTTCCACCAGCCACATTCTTAATCGTGCCAGCATGATGAATTTCCCCACTGAAACCCTCGAACGCACTAACATCGGTGTTTGTACCGTAACGTTTCCTAGTAGCTTTCAACTTTTCCTGAAGCTCCTTGGTCCGAGTGGAGTCGATGTTAGGACCTTGAGTGCGGATTTCTGCTCCTATAACGTTTTTATAGTCACCACTGCTGATCTTAACGTCTCTGGCGTTGGTGAACATGTGTGCTGATGGGAAAGGAATTGGGGTACGGTCTGCGCTGGTGGGACCCTGATTGGAGAGATCTGTGCTGATTTCGTTGTCTGAGTTCATAATTTGAAAATGTGAACGATAGATGAGGATTATAGACACAAGAAATGAGTGAAATGTATCAACCAACTAAGGCAGGAAGGAGTTAGAGATGCATAGTCATTTCGGAATACAGCATTGATGACGTGGATGGCTGTCGACTTGCTGTTGAAACGTTGACGGGACGCTTTGTGCACGATGTCAGACCTTGTTTGGATCGCATGAAGATGGTCAATATTTACTATTGTGTTTATTGATGAAAACTTGTAACCACGTGCTATCAGCTCTGCGGTTGCTATTCAAATTGTACCATCATCAACGCATTTTCATTCAGAACTACTTTTATCACAACCACGACAGCATTTGAAGATTGTACGTTGCACAGGGATACATCACCTATCATTAGCAAAACGGTATATAGGTACTCTTGAACTTCAAGTAATACGAACACATTCAAATCCGTGTGTACCCTTGTTCACCATCACCAGATCATCACGCAGTATTTTACTCGCACTACCGACGTCTTTATTTTACATATCACCGTCACCATGCGCACATATATGTATGTCAATCATTGCTTTAATGCAGTTATGTTTCAAACTGATCATTCCCGCAGTCCGCAGTATGCATAGAAGCCCCGAAGAACACAACTCCGATGATTAACCTATGATCTCCACACCAATACCACACGCTTCAGAGAAAAGTAGATCATTTCCTGAGATTTTTATCATTCTCCTACTACTCGAAGATCCAGAGTGTAACAATTTATGGCTTAAACATGCCGTATCGCATGAAATTTCTGTGACGTGAGGGTTTCGCAGGGTTTCAGCGCTCGTATATAAACCTCAGGCGCAACTTCAAGACATAACGATCTTCAAGTTCCTTCGCAGAGACATGTCAAGCTTCTCAACGTTACTGGCTTTCGTCGCTTTATCCACTATCGTTTTCGCATCTACCGATGTTGCTCGCGTTAAAAGGCATTCTGTCGATTCTATTCCGAACGGATGGGACTTCTACAATACAGACTCTCCTCCAGACCACGTTGTTACCCTCCATATCGGCGTGAAGCAACAGTCTTTTGATAAACTGGTGGACAATCTCTACGAAGTCAGCGATCCAGATCATGAACGTTATGGGAAATACCTTTCGAAAGAGTACGTACTATATTTCCTGCACACTTTCTACATGCTAACAACATAATTTCAGAGAAGTCGAAAACCTCGTCAGGCCGCACCATACTTCTCTCGAAGCTGTCGATCAGTGGCTTAAGCACGCGGGAGTCGATATTTCCAGCGTGGAACGAACCCCGGCGAAGGACTGGGTATCGATCACAGTCCCAGTCTCTCTGGCCGAAGAACTCGTCGGGGCGAAGTACAACACGTTCCGTCATCGTTCCACTGGACGTGTGGTTGTCAGAACGCTCGAGTACAGTATTCCAGAGTCTATAAACGAACACATTGATTGTATCGAGCCGACCACGTATTTTGGATCCTCGTAAGCGTCATCGATGACATGTATTCTGTTGATTCTAAAGTGATTTATCATTCTATTTTTATAGGAAGTTCCCTCAGCAGCTCTCTGTTGAGAAGCGCCAGGTTCAAGGGAACCCGTCCACCTCAGGTCCCGTTCCCCAAAGCTGCAACGACCCCGATGGTTTCATTACGCCTGCTTGTCTCCGTGACTTTTACCACTTCTCCAACTACGTCCCGAAAAGTGTAGCAAAAAATAAACTTGGAGTAGCACTCTACTTGGGCTCTCTTTTGAAAAACGACGATCTGCAACAGTACTTTCAGAGTTATCGACCTGATGCTGTCAACACGACGTTTCAACTGACTACGGTGACTGGGGGAATCAATACGACGAAGTTCGGTGATTCGGAAGCTGAACTGGACGTAGAGGTACGCATGTTTCATTACTTGCTTATACCGTAAGATGTTGATATTCATGTCGCAGACTATCATGGCGTTGACGCATCCTACCCCTGTCGAAGTATATTCAGTTGGACAGTCAGCTGAGCCTGGTATGTACAGTATTCGATTCAAGTGGCCTATATTTGACCCTTCACAATTTCATTCTCAGACAACCAGAACGAAGCGTGAGTTATCTTACCTTAACATTATCAAAAATAGCACTAACAGCGATCTTTACACCAGGTTCCTTAGCTGGGCACTATTCACGTTGAATCAAACCAACCCACCGAGCGTAATAAGTACCAGCTTTGCGGATAACGAAGTAGATATTCCTATCGACTATGCTAATCGATTGTGCAATGCTATCGCACAGCTCGGTGCTCGTGGAATCTCTGTGATCTTTGGATCGGGAGACGGTGGTGTTGATAATAATGTCGACTGCAGCGCGATTACCAATGCTACAGCTTTCCAGCCTTCGTTCCCTGGCGGATGGTACGCAATTTCGTATATAATGAAGTAATAGAAATGATTTACTTAATATGGCTGTAGTCCATTTATCACCAGCGTTGGTGGGACCCAGGGGTAAGCCGTTCTCGTTAAATTTGTATGCTGCTAATAATATTGTACCCGAGTAGGTTTAATCCTGAGCGTGCAGTCGGTGGTCCGAACTCCACTGCAAACTACAGGGGTTCCGGTGCTGGGTTTAGCAATGTTAGTCGTTGTGTCTCTTTGTGTCATCCAAAGTTTTTCACGACTAACGACATCGTTGTAGTACTTCCCTCGCCCGAAGTATCAAGACGAAGCAGTAGCGGCTTATCTCAAAAAGTTGGGAACGAAATATACAGGTCTATTTAACGCTACTGGTCGTGCATTCCCCGATATCTCCGCTCAGAGTAGCACGTGAGTTATGTGTTTTACATACCTTCTCTATATTTATGCACATGGAATCCATCTAGTTTCCCCATCATTGAGGATGGAGAAGTCTTCGCTGATTCCGGTACGAGTGCAAGTGGTCCGGTTGTAGCGGCTACCATCTCGCTCCTGAACGACTACCGGTTGTCCATCGGAAAACCACCTCTTGGGTTCTTGAATCCATGGTTGTACTCGAAAGGCTTCGAAGGACTGAACGATATTCTTATTGGAAGGAGTGAAGGATGTGACGAGAGAGGATTCGATGCGTCTACTGGATGGGATCCTGTCACTGGTACGTGCTGTTGCACTGTTCAGTAACGTTGATCTTATATTGTGTTTCAATTTTAGGTCTTGGTACTCCTGATTTCGTCAAGCTTCAGAAGTTGGTTTGATGGGATAGATGCTAAATGGCATTTTATCCATGTCAGGTAATTTTTGCGAGTGGGATATAGCAGATGTAACTACACACTCTGAAATATATGTTTTCCTGTTAAGTACTTCCTGTAGTATCGAGAGACACCGCCTTACACCCCTCACCCCTTAGCCATCTCTCCACGTCGAACTGCCAAAGGGGTTTGAAGTTATTGATTTATTACGAGGGAAAGTACTACAGTACATAATGTCCGCCTGGGTGCCATGACAGGTTGAGAAAGAAGGGAGGTCAAAGAACATCTACGCTGAGATATGATTAAAATTCATCACTAGAATACTTATCAGTGTCCGTAGTTTGATTACAGTCGCCTTCAAACTCAAGTTGGTGAACGCGTAATACCAATACTAACGAGTTATAGCTGCCTGTACATGATATGAATTGTGTGAGATATCAACGATGCTGCGCAGATCATGAGAACAAAATAAAAGTATGAATTAGCCAGGTGAATAGACAGAAATCCAATAGTGACTTACAATTAATTCAGCAGATGATTCAATCCATTGAACGAAACTAAGTGACAGACTTGGAAACTACACCTTTCATCCATACCACTATGGCACCATTGAACAAATCATGACCGCGCCCAATTCCTCTCATCCGACCTTCACTGATCAAACCGTCCTCCTTACTGGCTCGTCTTGTATAAGA
Source organism: Cyathus striatus (assembly GCA_025738555.1). Taxonomy (NCBI): domain Eukaryota; kingdom Fungi; phylum Basidiomycota; class Agaricomycetes; order Agaricales; family Nidulariaceae; genus Cyathus; species Cyathus striatus. Next base: position 1,024,419 of record JAOVFP010000007.1, read on the forward strand.
ATTGGGGATTGAAACGAGGAATGTCCTCGTGTACGAACTTAATCGTGAATCGACCAAATCAGTAGCTTCATTCATTAAAACCCTAGGGATAGACTACGCAAACTTCAAAGGTGTTGGATGAAATCGTCGAGTCAACGCTTGGATGTTCAGTTTCGCATTTGAAGTGAGAGAACGCCGAGAAGAATCTACAAGTGAGTTATTATCATTCTAACATTCTTCTGTTATTCCTTCAGCTCCCTCTTCTGCGCGAACCCGAGGAGCGAAAGGGGTTCGGAACGTACCGGTGACATATTACGATCGTAGCCTCGCAGATGCTTGCTAATGCCCCTCATTTCTCTCGGTCCCTCCTCCGGATCGATCCTCGAGTACCTCAACGACCCCAACGCACTCAATGGAACAGTAGCAGACAATACACGGATACCAGGATCCTTGTTATACTCCTCTTTTGACACATATCCACCCTGATCAACACGGAACGTGTGGTTATCAATGCTCTCTTCCCCGATGCGGTAAAAGAGACGAATCTAGCTCACCGTGTTTTAGTCCTCCCTAAATCCTCCTCAAGCCTTTCGTGAAGCTGTATCAGGTGGCAGCGATGAACCAGCGGGATATAGAAGCTTCGTGGCAAGTTCTGTTTGCTGTTAGTGATAAAGCTGGAAAACAGGATTTTGGGGGTCTTCATTTTGTAATTGCGTGTGATGGTCCTCTCTCTCCCTCGAACAGAGTATGGTATTGCAAGTGTGAAAAGTTATTCCTGCATGTGTCCCTCACACTTTTCGCCCCCTTCGCTTTACGGTTTTCCACTCTTCGCCTTTCTCCCCTTTTCTCTGTTCAACTGGTCCTTTTCATTTCATGTATACTATATTCCCACTTCCTTACACTGTTACCCACGCGAAATCAATGTATTACATAAGCTAGACTCTCTTGTACCTCTACAGTTAAACAGATATCGCTGCACTGCTTATACTCCTGGCACCCAACTTTTTGCAAGTAGCGAACTGTGGCAAAATTCATGTAACATGTTTGCATTTTGTACTGATTTTGATAGCTGCAACCATTTTGAGGTTTGATCACCGCAAAACTGGGGTTAATTTCCTTTTATAGTATTTTTAATTTTTAATTTTGCATTTGTTTTGCGCGTAGCAAAATGCAAACATGTTGCAACCTATGGAAAGCCTAACGACCACGCTCAAACGCATCAAATATAATTGAGCTCCGGTGTCCGGCACCACGGCTTCTCGGTTAGATATTATAATATCGGTTTCAGAATTTCACCCAAGCGAGATTGAGCGCTTACTAACTGAAGCATGGTCGTCCGGTAACTACTTATGTGTTCTTAAGTAATTATTTAATTTGTTACAGTGAAATAGAATAATATGTCTATATGAGCTCGGATGCAAGTATTTGTGTACTAGATGAACCGATGATGCAAGCAATACTACGCGGCGCTTATATTAAGTAAACCGAATCTCAGCCATTTTGCCGTTAAATCCAATTTTATTCAAGTGTAACGTTAAGCATTGCTGAACTTTTGTTTAAGCTCTTCTTTTATTGTTCTATGCTACTGTTATATATTTAGCACTGAATAAGAATTATGAAAGGGTCGTTGAGATGTTTTAGAGATGCTATCTCTTGGTTATCTCAGGTATAAAATCCACTCATCCAAGTTGTAAGAAGATTATTAGAGTGACGGAGCATAAATAACAGCAGAGAAATTGTTTTAATGGCAAAAGGAATGAAGCTGGATATAAGTCAAACAACATGCCGTGCGCGATGCTTAGAAAAGCATGGGAATTAAAAGGGGATATTTCCGAAGCCTCATAAATTCGTCGAAACGGTCATTATAAAAGAGATATCTGTGGTGGTAAGATATATCAATGCGTAAAATATAGCGGCATATCAATTCGTAGACCGGACACATTTTTATAGGCTGTTATTTTACAGGGCTTTGCATTAGAAGCTGCTGCGCTGATTTCTCTGAATTTGTTTGATGTATTTTCTATAAACACATAACGACCGTGTCACTTAATTCAACGCATACCGCATAGAGAAGTCCGGAAACGAGCGAATAGTAATACTTAATAGGATAGTTGAAACGTGTCACTCGAGAAGCTGACAAGATATCGTTGAAGTTGTCCGGCACTACTGTGAAGAACCCCTAGAGTATGTAATCAAAGTACAAGGTATATAAGTATACATACAAAAAGTCACTTTTATCGTTGAATACAACGCCTGAGGTGTACAGAATATGGTACGGCTATTATATAAGTAATGTAAATCATGAGTTCGAGAGTCCGCTACTTCTAGAGTCAGAGTGGAGTAAGCAAATGATAAGTAGTAGGCGGTGAAGCGTATAGCACTGTTGTACAGTGTACAGTATCTGTAAATACTGTACATGTCAGGATTATGGAGTAAGAAAGCAAGATAGACATAGTACGTATGAAATAATTACCTGGTCGTCAATTATGTATGTATGTCAAAGGTAGCTTACTGAAGTGAATTTGTAGTCGGATCGGGTGCGTGGGTTCACTTAATATGAGTGCTACATAGTATCGCTTATATGGTCTGCCGATGGCTCATCTAGTCTTCATTGCACAAATACTTATATTGGAGCTCATAGAAGTATATTATTCTATCTTAACGAACTAAATAATTACATGAGCGCACATTGTAGTTACCGGACGACCATGCTTCAGTTAATAAGCGCTCAGTCTCGCTTAAGTGAAATTCTGAAACTGATATTATAATATCTAACCGAGAAGCCGTGGTGCCGGACACCGGAGCTCAATTATATTTGATGCGTTTGAGCGTGGTCGTTAGACTTTCCATAGCAACCGGTTTTAGCTGAATTTTGCAGGTCACAATAAAGTCAGGTGCCAGATGTGTTATTAACCTAACTTCCTAACTTGTTCCACCACTACTTTTATAATATTTTATTTTTTGTTCTTGTTTTTCTTCATTTTTTTCTTTTCTTTTTTTCTGACAAGCAAGGTTTCTGTCGACGTAGTCGACCCTTCTGAATATTCAATTCTGATTCAATATATATGTTGTATCAATAGCATTGATCGAAGATCACCATACTAAAAATCGGCACCCCCAATGTTACATGTATAGAAGTCATACCATTTTTATCAGTGTATACAAATTTCATTGAGAAATTGAAAGAGCTCACAAACTTTAGTGTCCTTCTCTTGAATTACATCAGCTTAGTCAATACACTGTATATTAAATTCCAAATTGTATACTTCTTATCATGTAATCACTCAGAAATGTTTAAATATCTCGGCATCTTGCAATATCTCTTTCTCACCGATCTTCATCTGCTCCAGATTGAAATTCACCTATGGCTTCAAATTTTTTTTCATGCATCGCCATTATCATGGCTCTTGTATTTTCTGCTATGGCTGAGAAGCATACCGTTATTTTCAGGAACAAGTATTTATCTTCTGTTTATAAGTTTACATTGCAGTATTAACCATTGACAATAGGTGTGGATATGGACAGCCACGCCTGATTCAAGGGCCTCATACTCTCTCAACTGGAGAGCCTTATACATCCTATGGTCCACTATCATCTGCTATTGCGTCTGTATTTCATTTCTCTTGTGTATCTTCATACTGAAATTGATTTATATATAGCTACCTTCAAACAGATGACAATGGACAACCATGCAACTTCAACGGAGAAGGATGCTCCTTGGTGGAAATGACTCTCAAAAATGCTGATTGTCCTGGTTGTGGATCTAGTGCTGATATTTCCCTTATAGAGCCGTGAGTTTAATCTAGTTATTTACTGTTTGCAGTTTGGTATTTCTAATATGGACTATCTAGACATAGTTTTAATGTCCCAGTGGGATTTGCATATAATGATGGTAAATGTCATGGATATGGAGCTCGCTGTATGTTATCATTCCTTGTTACTTAACTTCTCTGAATTTACTTTATTAAAGGTGCTTCTCAATTCTGTGGTACCGCTTTCTTCGAGCCAGATGACACATGGGTTCAAGTCGCATGTCAGGACGCTGATGTATGTTATTTTATTTATTTATGTTTTTACTCTAACTTAATCTTATTTTTGCAGGCTGATATTGAAATCACGTTTTGTCCCTCAGGACATAGCAAAAAGCTCGATCCTAAGACTAGCTTTGAACCTGATCGGGATTATGGTTTAGATCCAGAGCACAGAGGTGGTTCTAAGTAGTAAATAGCTTAATGTTTGTAGTTAGGAATAATTACACCAAATAAATTGGATGTGGGTTTGCCAGACACGTTTTCATAATGAGACAATGCCTCTTGTATGTATTGTGTTTGAATGATGAAAGGGGAATATAAACGGGGATGGAAAAGGGAAGTAATCTCTGTTCCTGAATTTTTTGAGCTGAAAATGAACTGAAAGAAACAGATGGGAGGAAAGGGAATGCACCTGAGTCAGAAAAACAGTAGATCCAGCTCATCTCATCCAAGTCACTAAACTTCGATACAATGGAAGGTGTGCACTAATAATTGATGTTGTTCTTGATATATTAGAATCTGAATTATATGAGTACTACGTTATGACAGGATTTGAAATGAGAGGAGGTATAGAAGTCGAGATTTACGCCATCTTGACTTCTATAGAGTACCATTGTCAAACGAACATCTTACTAAGTATAATCCAATTAATACACATCACGACCAGTTCGCCCACACACGTGTAGTTGAAGGAACAAATGCGGAAAGATATATTACAGTTTTATCTTCGTTACAATTGCGCAAATTTTCAAAATCCAAGGTGATAAGGGGGAGAAGTGGGCAGTGGCGCTGAAATATACGAAGTAATACGGATGGTGATAATAAGTACTACGATGAGTGCATGATGTGGTATATAACAAAAAGTAAACGAGGAAAATAGTCCACCGTTCATGCTTTTTTGGATGACTGTATTGTCAACGATGGGTGTAGTATTTGCTCATGTAGAGCCTTACCCGATGGAACCTGACGAAAAAATAAGGTATCAGTCACTGAAATGATGAATGAATTGACAAGACAAACCATAGGAAGCACATGCTCGTTCTTCTCCACAATACACTCCATCACAACCGGCTTATTATTATCGTATTCCAAAAACTCCTTCATCTTGGCAGGCAACTCCTCCGCCGAAGTGCACCGAATAGCATGCATTCCCATCGCCTGAGCCAGAAGAACAAAGTCCGGGTTAATCATCTGCGTATGCGCACGCCTCGCCTTATAGTACACATCCTGCAACTGCAGTACCATACCCTGGAATTCGTTGTTCAAAATCAAAACCTTCACACCGATACCGTACTGCGTTGCTGTCGCGAGCTCCATACCAGTCATCACGAAGGACGCGTCTCCATCGATGTCGATGACCATTTTCTCTGGTGCAGCGACTTTCGCGCCAATAGCGGCTGGGAGACCGAAACCCATTGTACCGAGACCACCGGAGGTAACCAACGTCCTGGGGTGCTTCCATCTGAAGTGCTGAGCGGCCCACATCTGATGCTGTCCAACGCCAGTAGAAATAATCACATCATCTTTCTTCTCCTTCGTCTGAAGCTCAAGCTCCTCAATAACCTGCTGAGGCTTCATCGGGGCACCCTTCTCCGCCTTGATGTACGTGAAAGGATAGTCCTTCTTCCACGATTGAATATCCTTGAACCAATCGTCTCTAGGAGAGTGTTTAATCAAAGGAACGAGAACAGAGAGGCTTGCGATGACATCTCCGACGACAGGAATCTGCGCCTCGACGACCTTGTTGATATTCTTAGGCTGAATCTCGAAGTGGATGATACCACCACGTCCCTGAATAGCCGCGGCGTGAGCAGCAGGCGCAAATTTATCGATACTGCCCGTCACACGATCGTCGAATCGTCCACCGAGAGCAATAATAACATCCGCCTCCTGCATAGCAAGGTTCGCATACGCCGACCCATGCAAACCGAGCATATGCAGACTCTTCTCATCCGTCTCGTCGAATGCTCCGAGACCCTGCAGGGTCGTGCACACGGGGATGTTACCCTGTTCCGCAAGGGCAGCAAGAAGCTTAGGACCAGCAGGTGACGATAGAACTCCATTCCCCGCACAGATGACAGGTCTCTGAGCCTGGTTGATCATCTGGGCAGCTTGACGGATAGCTATCTCGTCTACGGGGGAATCAGGCAGCGCCAATGGATTGGCGGGGAGACCAAGGTGAATGCCCGGTGTCGTAGCTTTGAAAGGCAGAGGGGTACGTAGAATGTTAGCTGTAACGTCCTTTGGGAGATCAACGAGAACAGGACCGGGGCGACCAGAAGTAGCAATCTTGAACGCTTCGTTGATTCTCCGCGGGAGTTCGGCAACGTCTTGCACCATCACGTTCCATTTCGTACAGGAACGCGAGATACCGAGGATGTCTGCTTCTTGGAATGCATCCGAGCCAATGGAAGATGTCGCCACTTGACCAGTGAACACGACGAGGGGGATTCCATCGCTCAGGGCATCTTGCATAGGTGTAACGACGTTTGTTGCTCCTGGACCTGATGTGACGAGGACGACACCGGGTTTGCCAGAAACGCGCGCGTACCCTTCTGCCATGTGACCCGCCCCTTGCTCGTGGCGGGGAAGAATGAACTCGAAGTGGGGGGAGTTGTAGATGGCATCGAACACGGGGAGAATAGCACCTCCAGGGTATCCGAATATCTGCTTAACGCCATGACGCAGCATCATCTCGTGGAAGATCTCTCCGCCAGTCAGACCGATAAACGAGTGATCTAGAGGTGCATTGGGAGCGGGACCTGCCAAGTTGGGGGGGAATCTGACTTTGTTCGGTATGGGTACCTGCTGGAATCCTGGTGCGGGTATTGGTCGTCTGTGAAGTGGATAGGAGTAACCGAGAATAGTTCAGTTGGATATAAATAAGTGACGACGATGAACGTACCCAGTAGGGGCGGGTGTCGCGTTATTTACGGTTGAACGACTTATTTTTCGAACATGCTCTCTCACTCTTGATTTTGCATCGACGATGGAGTTGTTGGGAGATGCGGATGAAGCAGAAGAGGTGGAGCGACACCTTACGAACGAAGGGGAGACTTTTGAAGTTGATCCGCGGATGGTAGCTGCTGGGATGGCTAAAGACATCTTTTGAGAGGGTGTAAGGAAGGAAAGACAACCTGGACGCAAGCCAGGAGTATTGAGAGGGGAAAACAGACAATGAGATGGTGGTTCAAGACGAGATGCTACCCTTGAAATGAAGTGCCTCTTCGTGCTCTGACTCGTTTTGATCCAATTCATCGGCCGACCCTGCTTTGATTCTGAGAAGTCCGATGAAGGGACTGGGAAAGTTCGACGTGTCGTAACTCGGGGTCGGCATCGGCGTGTTATGTCTAAATTAAAACCTCGGTCCTATGAATCCGACGAGGTGGTGAAATGGGCTAAGGCGCGCTGAACTTTTGAACGCGGAGAGTTACAGTATGGTCATAAGCTAACTATTGAAGCGTAGAAACACCAGCTATTGTAACGTTAGGGACAACCTTGGTCAGAATCGTGAGCGAGCAGCGATCTTGTATGTCGGTGGATGTGCCACCGTTGAAGTCAAATTGAAGCCACAAGCGATTCCGTTTCGCACACAATAGCCTGCAATACAAGTTGACGCGCTGACATGACGATCCGACGAGTCACATGCCTCGGATGGAGGCCATTGAATACTACCAGAACCTGCGAGGCTGCAGACCAGTTATCAGCAGGAACTTCCGTTCCGTTATCATGCGAAACGTTGCACTTAGCGGCAACGCGAGGGAGAGACATCTAAATTATTCTTAGCTGACGTGAGGAAATGAGAAGCCGATGAGTCACGTACCTCGGATGGAAGCTATTGACTCTCGAGGAATACTAAAACATGCAAAGCTTCAGACCAATATATAAGTGGCAGAAATTTTAGCTATCAGACGAACGTTCTCATCTATCGAAAAATGAGGGTTCCTATCTGTACGGGGTACGTGTATGGCGTGTAGAGTCGATATAGGGGCCGTCGTGGAGGGTTGGATGGTTGGACGGGTTATCCGAGGGATGGTGAATCTCTTCTGAGGGCGAGGAAATGTGAGAACCTTTAAGATGATAGAAGACCTGCAAACAAAGTATATACGTAATGAGACCTTGAAAAACTACGACGAAGAGTTCGTACATTTGAAAGAAAACGCACTAACAATGTCTTGATCCTTCCCTGAATTCACCTCTCAGCTTGAACCAAACGATGAACCAGACATCGAAAATAATGCCCCAATTTCAATCAAACCATTACTCCACCAGCACAAGCATACCAAGGGTACACAGCAATTTGAGTGCATGAGTCCGATGGATCACAAGGACCACAGGGTATATCGATCGTAAAATTATTCAATATGGAACCAGATCGAAAAATCTTCCTTCTCAAAGGTTGGTACCATTATGTTGATTATATGGCGAGATCAAGTCCTGCCATCATGGATTCCCGGAGAGAAAAGTCAAGTAATAGTGGTCCATTGGGTTGTACGTGAGATTGAGATATCGTGCAGCTTTGAAAGAGAAGAGAACGGAGAGAAAACAGGTGCATGGAGAGTAATTGAGTTAGTATCAAAATCACGCTGGATTGAAGATAACGTACAATAACTTTACCGACCCTCCGAAAGATGAGGGTTCATGATCCTCGGGTCTGCAGGCCCAGGTCTTGTGCGTAGTGTACTAAACACTTGGACCGTTAACTACACGATCCACCCACTACATAAAGGCAGACAAAAAACAATGGTGGGAAGTGTAATTTCCGAGGCCCCCACCCCACCCGTACTAAGAAATCCATGTGGTTCACAAGTCGACTTAACACTTTCCGATTTCGTTCAAAGATCTCAGAAACGTACAAAAGGTGTGAGGTACTCCTCTCATTTACTGCAGGCTAGTTCTGAGACTACTCTTCTATTTACTTAAAACTGAAGAATTATTTCTTTAGTCTTTCAGAAACATTCAGGCTGGTCCCACATTGTCTCAGAAATTTTGCTTGAGCTGTGCTCACAAAATCCTATCATCTTTGTCAAAATTCTATTTCAACCACAATCTACGATGTTCTTTACTACTCGCCTTTATTGGCCATCCTTATTGTCAGTTCAGTCTGCACTATGAATAGTTTACCCGTACCCCCCGGGGAGTCTTCACAACTCGAAAGGTGAGAATGATCATATTAGCAAAATACGTTGTCAGTTCTAATTCAACCCACTACTAGTTCTGACCAATGTGACTCTAGCTGTATTAGCAAGTGCATTGAGGAGTGCACGAAATGCAAAGCCCGGAAAAAAGGCTCCGACTAAAATGCAATGGATAAAATCGTCAATCGCGATGTAACTGAGCTCGTAAGGTATGGTATTCCCACAAACATTCGCAATTCTACTAACGTATTGTTCCCTTAAGTTGTGACCAGTACTCCAGCTGTATCGGAAAGTGTATTGGGGAGTATGCGGAAGATCCAAACTGTATAACTACTGGAAGAAGTGCGATGTATTATTCGATGGTCCTAATGCAAAATCTGGTAAGGCTCTTACTAAGCAACCTCAATCCAATGATGAGTCGAACTTGATGCATCTGAGCTCGAAAGGTGCAACTTACTATGTCGCATAAAGTTGGAGCCTTTCTATTTTTTTTTGTCTTCAGTCGTGAAAAATACTCTAGCTATATCAGCAAGTGCATGGAGGACTATGCAGAGGGATCTAACCGAACAAACTGCTGGAGAATGTGTGATGTGTTAGTGATGCGTTGGTTGGTGAGCCTGCTATTGGTATTGGTACGTCTGTCGTCTCTCTCTTCATTCCGACACTAATCCTACTTTGCAGTATTAGTGATAGGCAGAAGTGTAAGCGAATGTCTTCTCGTTTTTTTTTGTTTCTCCACCTTTACTATCGCTTTCCACCGCATCTGGCCGTCCCTTTTCGTGGCTGTTGAGTATTGAATGTGTGTCACGATGAAATTTTCGAATCGTAAACCCATTCCTGGTGCGTCATTTAGAGCATCCTTCTTCGACAATTGCCTGAATCTTGGAACGAGTGACTACCCACTTGAAAACGGAAAAAACGAAAAAGTATTCACTCCGAAAATGAAACGTAGCCACATACTGGTCAACAGTACGAGCTCGAGACAGGGGGATAGTAAAGTCTTTAAAGTGTTTAGATCTCCATTCTCCAATTGCTTCCTGATCTTCAATACATACATCCCCCATGGTCTCCTTAGAACTTAACTAAAGTAGTGGGCTGTGCCGCTTGTTGGCCTTATTCTTTATTTTTCAACATGGCATTGAATACAAGCTATTTTTCACTTACATTCACACATGGGTATATTATGGGTTACAGGTAATGTGAAGCTGACCTTCACCTGTACTGCTTGCACCCTTACCTGTAGCCTGTGCTTTTCCTTACATGAGAGCCCACCAAGACATCAAGAGATAATTATGTAGGCCTGAGGTACAAGATATTGCTGAGGTTTTGTAGTTTGAACTTTGAAGATATTTCTTATACAAGCTATTCCTAAGATGAAGATGTAGGACACTTTCTGCTCACAAAAATACTGGTTATAATTTTTGTACTTAGTTTAAATCAATAAATAATAGGTGTCATACACACAAGAGATGGAGGAATGTAAGGATGAAGAAAAGAGACAGGGGAGTCGTACATTAGGAAGTTAGAAGAACAAGAGTGAAGAGCGGGAAATACTGAACAATTTAAACTCAACTGCACAGCATAAAATTCTCCGCATAACCGCAAGATTCTGGTGCACCCCATAACCCTACTACCTTAAAAGGTAGTTGGAATTATACCCCCGTGAGGGTTGTGCTATACAATCGATGAGTTTCGCATCCTCTTTCCCTTATATTCAAGACAACACGACACGTGAGTGTTGAATGGATTACACGACCAAGTCTAAAGTTCTCCACTATTAGTTCCTGCGCAAGAGGAAAGTACTGATGACCGCGTACATAGCAAGCATAGAAAAGTAATCAGGCTATGAATGGACCCAGGTTGATATTATTCGGAATAGCGTTGTATAACATGCAGCCACTTACACTGAGCTTCGACAGCCCCACCACATTCACTAAAGAAACCGCTGATAGAGGTTCTAGTCAGTTATTCATGTCTATTATCCTCAGTGATGCTCACCGAATAAACATATGTAATAAATGACTCCTAGTTAATTATGTTAAAACTTTTCGAATTTTTGTATTTTCAACAGTCTTTACCATCCTTTATGACAGTGTTCGCCATTGTTGACTTGCCTCCTCTCTTATCTGTAAAGCTCATTAGCAGAGTATCTAAAATAATTAAATGGATCTGCTACTAACAAGCATGGTACGCAGGAGGTAACATTAAAAACATCATAACTATCAAAGTGGGTCCTCATTAGCAAGAACTATTGTCTCAAGAACCACTCTCACCCGCATCGTAACCCATCAGTAAGCCCCATGTTGCCACCTCCATTGTAATTCTTCCACTTGTTGCAAGGCATCCATTTATATGACTCGGAAGAAGGCCCTGCAAATCGACTTAGTAGTGATTTGATAAGTATCAGAATGGATATCTGTTTCTCTAGAGTTTTTGGTTTACGAACACGTAAGAGAACTTCCGAGAATTCCGTCGAGGACGAATGATGGCACTACGGTACCAATAATGAAGTACACAGCTAATAGGATGGTGATTAATTTTGCCTTTTGCCAGACTGCCCAGACGCGCAAAGTTAATATGGCTGTGATTATCGGCAGTAAGAATTAGATAATTTTATGTCGCAAGAAATGGATACTAACTTTCAGCGGCTGTCATTCCGGTCAGGAGAGACCCTGAAAATACAAATATGGATTAGACAAATTTAGTACGTGCTCAGAGATAACTAATTAGAAGTTTACATATGATAGCCCAGTATAGCGACTTGCATGTATGCGAAGAAAGGGAGGGGAAGCATTGAACTGCATTTAAGTCAGAATGGGGCCTAGATTCCAGCCGATTCGACCTACCCACTACGTTTAATGAGGCATCGATATACGCATTATATCTCACAAAGACATATAACACTTTTACAACGCTCCATTGTGGCGACCTCCAGATGTAGGTTACTTCCTTGTCCAGTGTGATAAGATGCTCGAATACCTATGATTAAAAATGTCAAAATTTGCACATCGTATATGAGAAGACATACCCAAAGAGCTAAGCTCGCCACTTATAGTGGATGGAATTTAACATATGCAATGGGCCTACGGTTAGCTACATACCATGAAAGTACTGAGATAATGATGAATGGAAGTCTTCGCCAAATGGTTAAAAACGTACCGCGACATTCTGCATGTGCCCTAGGGAAACTAGAACAGTTTGGGAAAGGGGCTCCATTGTAGCAACAGACAACAGGAAAGCTATAACTGTGTCTCCTACTCACTGCCACCTTAAGTACTGAAGGATAAAGCCACGCTTTATGTTGCAACACGACGCAAATATGTTGAAGCTCCATGTGCTTTCCGCAGAAGGAAGTTGAGAACGCATATAGCAGTGAGAAATATGACTTTCCTAAAAACATTCATCTGATTATCAGTGTTGCAGTGCATCATAGATGTGATGGGGCGTTCAGAAGTTCTTTAGCAGAGTTTATCTAAAATTCCTGTAGAATGCCATGCGGGGGTGAAGTAAACACGCAGAGTATTCTGATAATAACAGTATTTCCTAGTAGTGTACGTCGGGGCGTCCAGTGCAAGATAGATCTGAGAACCTAACGACCATGGGATTATGAAATACTTTGTGGGCCGTGCATAGTCATTTTGCAAGAAGGAATGACAAAATTGGCGTCGCTGATGATCTACATAGACGAATCTGTTCTAATAAAAGCCGCTCGAACCCACTACCGATTTCCGTAGTACGTTGTTAAGTCCACCGCTTATAAGATAAAAATCTAGTGCAGGATCCACATGTGCGCCTAAGACTATTTTCGATAGATTTGAATTTCCAGACTAATGAAATCATTGTGATAGCACTGTGTAGTGTTCTGTTGGAAAGACAGCGACCGGTTAGTATACCTAGTTAAATTGGTAGTAAAATGGCTGCGTTAATACCAGGTGAACGCTTGAAGCTTGACATTGAATTTACAGCTGGTATACATCGTGGATAAAGATCGCGATGATTGTATAAAAAAAGATATTATCATCTTTGATTGTGAAGCTCGTTTAACCGCATAAGGTTAAATGGTCGGTTACTTGAGAAAAAAGCTTCCCAATCTTATCCTACCTTCTTGTCGCAAAATAAGTGGATGAGAACCGCTACGTTCCATTTTATAGGGAATAAGAGCGCGATATGATGCACAAAGGTGACTGTTACGTGCGTAAAATGATTCAATAGAGAGCACGCACTTGAGTATGCAGTAAAGTATGGCGTTCGAACTGCACATTTATTCGGGTGCCGCGCTACTTCGTGATGCCCGCGCCACTTCTGGGGGACCAACCCAACTTAGCGCGCTACTTTTCGTTGGTACCGCGCCATTTTCTCTTGACTGTCAGCGCGCGACTTTTCGTTGGTACCGCGCCACTTTCTTTTGACTTTGTCTCGACTTACCGCCCTTTCGCAGTTCATCCAAGCGCTACTTTGTTTTTTTTTTTTGTCCCGCGCCACTTTCTGAAATCCCTCAGCGCCACTTTTTGCAGCCAGATAACTCAAGTTCTCCAAAATATCAAAAATTACTAAGTTAAATGAAATATATTATATACTACTAGAAATAATACTAGCATACAGTGTCTTTTACTTGTATAAAATACTTATTTTCGACTAAGGCGGTGTGAACAAGGGTGTATGTATAAGTAGATCGCATTACGTAAAAGATGGGGATGCAAAAAATGCGCTGGCAGTCTCGAACACCACAGGATACGTCAAGCCCCAATAAAGACAAGACCCTCACGAATCCCGGCAACAACACAAAGACACCCATCTGAAAAATGCTTCGCAGTCAGCCATGTAGCTCCCTTCTAAGAGCGGATGGTTCGGTAGTGGCGACCAAAGGCACAGAAAGACGAAGGGCGGGGTTGAATATGGGAACATGGAGCGCTAAATTCAACATAGCCCAGAAATAATGGTAAAGGTTGAACCACTGGCATCTTGTCCCACGAATAAATTGAAAATAAACAATAAGTCAGTACTTGGTGGGAGAAGTTGTAACTGAGCACGAACCTATGAGAACAGAGGACCTTAAACCAACTAGAGCAATTCACATTTGCTCGTTTCCGACAACCCTGCGACCTGAGCTGGAAATGGAGCGACTAGAAGAGAGACAGAACGAGTATAGAGGCCAAGATGATCGAGCGTAGAGGAAGCATAGCACAGAGCAACTTTGAGGCCTGACTGGGACTGCTGGCAATGGCAGCAGAAGACGAAATGCTAGCTCGAGTGCTGGCAATGGAGGCCGCTGGCAAACAATGCAAACTAACGCGTACATAAGAGTACATATTTGTGTCTATTTAATACCACGTGCATAATGTTGTTTATCTCCCACGGTACACCGCCAATTCTGAGTTCCGATTCTACTCTACCGCTTACCGCTTGACACGCAGCGCCGAACACCCACACTCGTCTACACTCTTTCCCATTGCCCTACATTGTCTTTCCCTATTTTCTATGTGCTCCCTACACACCAAACCCCCGAAGCCTTAACCATAACATCCTACCCCTTCCACAAATGCCACCATCAAATAGGCAGACTCTCAATTCTTTATTTCAGATTACTTCGACAAATTGTGTGGCCAGCGGCCTCTGGTTCATGGTTAGTAGAATTTTAGGGGTGCTGATTATAACGTGCGTATATATGCGAAGGTTTTTGTTTCTTCTACACGATTTACTTATGTATATCAGACCCCTCCTCCCCGCGGCACTCCCTCCCTACACGGCATGCCCCCGGCTCCTAGAGACACACTTCGGCTGCATCCCTCCTCCAGCATCTTATACAGGATGACGGAGAGCCGCTCAGTTGAGTGTTATGACCCCACTTCCTAGCTCGTTCCCCGCTCGTCTACCGTATCAACACATCGTTTCGCGGCATTCAGCTCGGGATCTCATTGCTTATGCATATCTGACGGACTGCCGGTGCATTGTGTAATGATCGCTCCCGCCTTTTACGTAATGTGGTTTACTTGTACGCCCTCGCTCTCATACCACCTTTAGTCAAAAATAAATATTTTATACAATTAAAAGACACTGTAGACTAGTATTATTTCTAGTAGCATATAATATATTTCATTTAACTTAGTAATTGTTGATATTTTGGAGTACTTAAGCTATCTGGCTACAAAAAGTAGCGCTGAGTGAACTCAGAAAGTGGCGCGCGGGACAAAAAAAACAAAGTAGCGCTTGGATGAACTGCGAAAGGGCGGCAAGTCAAGACAAAGTCAAGAGAAAGTGGCGCGGTACCAACGAAAAGTCGCGCGCTGACAGTCAAGAGAAAATGGCGCGGTACCAACGAAAAGTAGCGCGCTAAGTTGGGTTGGTCCCCCAGAAGTGGCGCGGGCATCACGAAGTAGCGCGGCACCCGAATAAATGTGCAGTTTGAACGCCATAGTAAAGTATTGACATCGAAGCTCTTGTTCCACTCCACCATGCTTCAATCTGGAAAGGCTGTTAGAACATTTAAGATGGATAGATGTGATTGAAGAAATGTCAGACATGTGAAAAATGATCGAAAACATCTCATCCACAGTGGCTTCAGATGGAATGTTACAACTCCAAGGACCTGCAACGCTCCAGACCAATAGTCAGCCGAACTTCCACCATCATCTGAAATGTTGTGTTTAACAGAAATTGGAGAGACACATCTGATTTCAAGTACCTCGGATGGAGGCTAGTGAGAGCTACAAAAAGCTTCAATGCTACCTACCAAGAGGTAGTAGAAACTTCCGCCATCACACGAACTTACCAATGCTACCTAAGAAGCGTATGGGATATGTGCGCTATCGATGTGTAGAATTGATATAGGTCCATTGCGGAGGGCTGGAGTGGAAATCCGAGGGATAGCTAGAGGCCTGGAAACAAATGATATGTGTGATCAGACCTTGAAGACCCACGATGAAGAGCTCGGAAATTTGAAAAGAAACCGCACCAGAGCAGAATCCATCTCTTCCTCTCTTCATCGGCTTGAACCACGCCACCTTCGATCAAAACATGATTCCACCAACTCAGATATACCAAGGGGACACAGCAAGTTGAGTGCATGAGTACCGTGTCACAAGGACCACAAGATATATTAATCGGAAACCATGCTACTGACGGAACTGGATCGGAAATTCTTGCTTCTCAAAGGTTGGTATGAGAATGTTGATGATATGTCGAGTTAGTAGAGATCCTGTCGTCGATTATTGGAGGGAAATGTCAAGCAATAGTGGACCAGGTTGTAGGTGAGATTGAGATATCGCGCAGTATTGAATAACATGCGGCCCATAAAGAGAAAGCAGATGCGTGAAGAGTACTTGAGTTAGTATCAAGACGATTCTAGATTAAAGATAACGTACCATAACTTCCCAACCTTCCGAAAGTCGAGGGTTCAACGCAAGTTCAACGTGTTCAATGTGAACGTTCCTGACTCAGTTTTCTCCTCAAGTCTGCAGCCCAGGTGGGCAATGAGGCGTACAACTGTGAAATATATGCGCGTACCCAATCATAAGGCCATATGATGGTGCATTCACGGTGACATTTGAACTTAAGTCGTGAAATTTGGAGTGCATAAACGTTGTAAGAACTGCCACAGATGAATTATAGTAAGTATAGCCGGCGCTAGCCTAGATCTACTCCCTTCAGTGGGAGGGAGTATGTAGCTCACCTTAGCGCTTATCGATTATCTATCAATACTTCTACATATGTACCTATCGTTCTTCAATCATTAGAGGGGACATATTTCCAGTGGTACTGGATCCGGTACGAAGGGATAAATCGATGATGGAGGGACGGAAGAAGTTGTTCCGAAGAAGCATGTAAATCTATGTATCACGTGAATATATCACACGGTGAATACTATTATTATTTTGCCAAATACTTATTGTTCGAACCACACTACACTGTGCGTTATGTAGGCAATGAGTACTGAGTGTTAAAAATTGCATTGCTTGCAGTTCGGTCTTTAATGTATACTCGTGTCAAACATGCATTATAGTAAAGAACCATTTAGTAAGCCGCTTTGCCACAATGCTTCCTGTGTACTTGAAACCATAAAGCTGTGATTGCGATTATTTTGAAAAGTAGAAAACTTAGTATACTTAGTCGAACTGCCTTATTGATTTGAAGTAGATGGTAGATAATTAATATAGTAACATCTATACTATTTCGTCTCGTAGTTATTTTGTCCTAAACAGGACATAAGGTAAAGTAGTAGCTAATAAATACGAAGCAGATACAGATTTATTCCACAAAACAGAACAACGAATTACTATATCTCTGACTTTTAATCCCGTTTGCATAGCACACGCGAGAGTGATAGTATCATGGATAATATAAACGAGAATCACCGCTAACTTTTGAAGATTGTTTGGGGTACACAGTACGTACTCGGGAGAAAGAAAAATGGTGATGGGTTGATTAACTAAGGTAGGTAGTTGTAGGTTAGTTATATTTCTTTGCCCAAATGGACAAGTGGAAACTGTCTAAGGTCCCTAATTCAGATGTAACGTGGAGGAGGAGTGGGATAGCACTGATAAAAAACGAACATGCCAAATAGCTGCAGTATACGAGGCAGTGTACAGTGGGGCAATTGCCCAATATACCATTTCCACGTGTGCGTACTTGAAGATATCGTTCATATATCTCGGTACATATAGTAGTCAGAGTGTTAGGTAAATATTATCGAAATTCAAGTAAGCATGTCGTCTTCCGCTGAAAAGTTACCGGCAGACGCATGGGCAATGGTGGATATTGGACAGCTTGCTTCAGTTATGCAGCTTAGCCATTCACCTTACTTCTAACTCCGTTCAGTATACTCTAAGTGTAATAAGTAACAGACTGTTTTAGTCACAAAAAGATTGTAAGCCATCTCGCCACACATTACCATGCCCGGTGGTGCGCTGAATGATAGGCCGCCGTGGTGGGGGATGTCTTGTTCAAAACTTTGATAGAAAAGAGTCTAATTGCGGAGTGAAATGTATATAATCTCTGCACCATGTCATGTTTCTGTTACTCGCAGTTACGATCCATAAATCCATGATTCTGGGCTGAATTTGTAATGCTTAGACAAATGTTGGACGAGTGTGATTTGTGTACGATGTTAGGAAGCTATTGCAATGCCAGGCTCCTGAAGGCATCCTCTCGCTTCGCTAGAACGCCCTATGTAAGGCTTCCATGAAGAGTTCGTACAAATAATAAATAGGTTGTAAAACATAGCCGTCACCGGCAAATATTGTAATCGGGAATCTCGATGAGTAAATATATACAAGTCACTCGCCGAGATCCCCGCTTACGATGTTTTCCAGTCTCTCCCTTACGAGCTTTATTTCCAACTCATTTTATGCCCTGCGTATACCATTCGAGCGAGTTGAGAGGATGGTTTAGGGGCTGTTGCAATGCTAAGTACTAAGTACTGAGTAGTCTCGCTTGCCATCCCCTCCCGATTAGGCCATGTCCCAAAAAGTACCTCCAATTGAAACCACTCTCGCACCAAGAGATTAGGAGCAGCGTGTGGGGAGACAGCATCCGCTAGCGCCGTGATGTGTCTCGACACCGCAAAAGAATAGATTGATTGCGCACGTAACGAGGGAGCAGACGCGAAGAAAAACAGAAGTAGTGTAAACGTAACGAGAAAAGATAGTATGCTGAAAAACATAAGGGGCATAGGAGAGAAGAGAAAAATCGCAAAGAAATATCTATGAAATATCGAAGAAAGAGATTATAGGTAGAGAGACAGTAGGTAGGGACGGTGTGTGACGCAAAAAGGCCACAAGCGAGACAAACTAACAAAAAGGTGCAAGACGAGGAAACTGTCAGTGACGAGTCTGAACGCTTGCCGGTACCTACTCGACGCGGGAGGAAAAGGAATAGAGTTGCTTCCTATTTCCTCCCTGGAATATTGTGTGATGAGTGGTCTAGCCTAGCTGAGACCTACAACACTCAATAGAAACGGAATTAGAATCTAAGTGTAGAGGAACTGGGTCGATACATACCCTAGTTCACTGCCGCCGGCGTCAGCCGCCTGTGAAGATTGCATAAGCACTTCACAGCCCACAAAGTCTGCTCTCGTTTATCTATTGGTCTTGTGCAAGTTAGAAACTTGAACCGCAACCTATCAGGTACTTTTTGGGACATGGCCTAATCGGGAGGGGATGGCAAGCGAGACTAACTTATTGTTTGTGCCATGTGGTGTGTTATTTGTTTTAATTTTATTGACCCACCACTGGCCAGTACGGTTGCCAGCTCATAACTTCGGCAGCTCCATTACTTGTGTGCGCCCATCACTTCAAGCTTCGTTCACCCTTTAACGATCGCCATGCCACTATATTTTTATAACATACTTATTCAAACTATCAAATCCGCAGTCTGCAGTGTCGAAACACAAACCTCCTTGATGCCCATTGCGAACACAACGTTTCAGCACTAATTTAGACTATTTTCCTTTGCTCGAAGCTAAGTTAGCATCATCATTCAATAATAAGTAAGCCTCCTTCCTACACGGTTACTAAGGTCCATCGGATTGCAGGATATATAATAATCACCTGCAGTATTTCAAGGCATCAATATGTTGAAGCTCTTAACTCTGCTAAGCCTCTTAGTGGCATCTGCGGTTTCATTTGGATCTACCGAAGTTGCCCGTGTCAGAAGACATTCCCTTGATACTGCTCCGAATGGCTGGGACATTCATAGCGTAGACCCACATCCAGGCCAGGATATTACACTTCATATCGGCTTAAAGCAACAATTTTTTGATTTGTTAGTGGATAGTCTATACGAAGTAAGTGATCCGGATCACGAACGTTACGGCCAACACCTGTCAAAAGAGTGAGTCTTAATACCCTTCTATTCCTCACATTTTCTCAGTACAGAGATCATCAGGGAAGTCGAAAATCTCGTTAGACCACATAATACCTCACTCGAAGCAGTTGATCTATGGCTTCAACATGCAGGTGTTGATCTTACCAGCGTTAGCAGAACGCCAGCCAAAGACTGGGTATCGGTTACGGTCCCTGTCTCATTGGCAGAGAGACTAGTGGGAGCGAAGTATAACAGATTTCAGCACCGATCTACAGGTCGGATGGTCGTCAGAACCTTGGAGTATAGTGTTCCACTGTCGCTGAACGACCATATTGATTGCATACAGCCAACAACCTATTTTGGATCCTCGTACGCCATGACAAACCCCTTTGTTAATTCTCAATCTTAATGCTCTTCTGTATTTAAGGAAGTTTACTCCACCCCTTTCCGTTGAGAAGCGCCAGGTTCCATCGGGAACATCACCATCCGGACCATCCATTCCACAAAGCTGTAATGATCCTGATGGATACGTCACCCCCGCTTGTCTCGCCGACTTTTATCACTTTTCAAACTACATCCCAAAAAGCGCATCCAAGAACAAAATCGGTGTTGCTCTGTACTTGGGCTCGTTTTTGACTAATGCAGATCTGCAGCAGTACTTGCAGAGTTATCGTCCTTATGCTGTTAACACAACGTTTGAACTCACTAATGTGACTGGTAGCGCCACATTCAGCGACTCGGAGGCTGATTTGGATGTAGAGGTGAGCATGGGTTGGATATTCTGCTTTGAGACATTGACATTCCATTGTAATAGACGGTCATTGCCTTGACACATCCCACCCCTATGGAAGTGTATTCGGTCGGAAACGCGGACGAACCAGGTATTACAGGCATCATTTGTTTCTTTCAGCTTCAGCTGACTCGTGATGTCCTAAAGACAATACAAATGAAGCGTAAGTCAGAATTTCCTCAACAGCCTTACAAATCGTATCAGTGTTAATAACGGTTTTCACCATAGATTCCTGAGTTGGGCGATGTTCACGTTGAATCAAACAAATCCACCAAATGTGATAAGTACTAGCTTTGCCGATACGGAGTCGGAGATCCCATTTGATTACGCAGTTCGGCTTTGCAATGCCATTGCACAACTGGGCGCCCGTGGGATCTCTATCATCTTTGGATCTGGAGATGGAGGCGTTGATAACAGTGGTTGCAGCACAGTTACTAATTCCACAGCTTTCCAGCCTTCGTTCCCCGGTGGATGGTATGTACATATCTACTTGTATTGTGAAGTGTTTGAACTAATCTGGACATATCATATTAGCCCATTTATTACCAGCGTTGGTGGGACGGTGGGGTAAGATCCTTCCTTGATAAATACTCTTTACTAACATAGAAGCGTACTCGCTTCAAGTTTTAGTCCTGAACGTGCAGTCGGCGGACCTGGTTCCCTTGCTAACTATATTGGTTCTGGCGCTGGATTCAGTAACGTATGTCTTTTCCCCTTCAACCTTCCCACTGTAACTAACAATATTCTCGCTAAAGTATTTTTCTCGGCCGCAGTACCAAGAACAAGCTGTAAATACATATCTCAAGAATTTAGGATCCACGTACAGCGGTTTATACAATGCTAGTGGGCGTGCTTTTCCTGATATCGCCGCTCAGAGTAGCAAGTATGTGAATTTAGTTTACGTCTAGTCATAACTCATTAAATCTGGTATTAGCTTCCCTATTGTTCAGGACGGAGAAGTCTCTGCTGATTCCGGGACGAGTGCAAGCGGGCCATTGGTTGCGTCTATTATATCGCTACTGAATGACTACAGACTCTCTATTGGGAAGCCACCACTCGGGTTCTTGAATCCTTGGCTATATTCAAAAGGGTTTCAAGGTCTAAACGACATTCTTATTGGTCAAAGCGAGGGTTGTAGTGGGAGAGGTTTCAATGCTTCGATAGGATGGGATCCTGTTACAGGTGCGCAATGGTTTCAGTGTTTTGTATGTGTCTCACGTATGCTGCTTATAGGACTTGGAACTCCTGACTTTGTTAAGCTTCAAAAGTTGGTTTCATGATATAATTACATATGGATATATCATGTCTTGACGAAGAACTGGACTACGAACAAGTATCCAATATACCATCGGATTTACAGCTTACTTACTGTAACGACTAAATCAAAGCTTCAGCAGAAGCAGCCCTGGGCTTGATGGTGCATTCAAATGATTCCGGGTGACTTTTGTGAAGCAATCAGCCATTGAAACTTTGTCATTAAAGTAAAAGCTGACCTAATTGACCCATCGACGTACTTGGCGACGGGTGGAATAGGTTTTCCGTCTTTTACTATTGGTCGAATATCAAAGGCAGATAGAAGTGAAACACACAACAGCCACATGGATGCATCGGCGAGATGAATTCCAGGGCAAGTGCTGAACAGCACCCCTATATTGAGTTTTACTCCCTAAAATCATAACTTACACATACCGGCGACCAAACCCGAACAGGTAATCTCTTGGATCTTTTTGTGTGTCATTCCCAAAGAATCGCTCAGGTAAGAATTGCTCCGGACTTGGATAAGTGTCGGGATCATGGAAGAATTGCCACACATTTGTGATAACTATTGAGCCTTTCGGGATAAAGTACCCATTGTGTATGTCGTCTTCTCGAGCTACGTGAGGAAGACCTGTAATAAATTACTCAAATGAAAATATTCTCGAAGGCTAGTTCTAATAGGTCATACCCATAGGTCCGAAAGTATATGTCCTAAGTGTCTCTGTGAATAATGCCTCGAAGTAAGGCAATTGGCAACGATCGGCTAGCGTCGGGAGTCGTTCTCGACCAATCATACGATCTACTTCGGCTTGAGCTCGCTGTTGTTCCTCGGTATGCAACGTCATGGCAAGGACGAAGCATTCAATACCAGCAACCGTCTAGGGGAAACAAATCAGTAAGTGTTAGGTGATGGCCATTGAACACAAAACGTACGGTATCTGCGCCACCTGGTGCAAAGATAGAAGTTAAATGAGAAGAAAATGTGATTAAACTGGCGTACCGCTGTAAATTCCAGCTGCTGCCCATTGTATTACATATTCTTCGTTGGGAGTATAGGTTTGATTTTCATGTGCCTGTGAAACGAAACATGATTTTGGAAGTGTGCCTGCAGCCTTGACACCGAATCAGAGCAACACGCAATCTACATCGGTCAACATACCATTTGCTGTTTCGTCCATCTATACGGGCGATGTAACATCTCTTGAAGGGTGCTCCTGTATTTGGATGCTTTTCTCTTCCATCCTGCTCCTGGAAGCCACGAAGGCGCATAACGAACTACCAACCAAATTCGTTGTGATTCCGAATTATGCAAACTTTGGATAGGGTAAACGTACGACTGGGGAATATATCAACAAGAAATGCACCAGTAGCGGTGGTTTCGGAGAACTGATCCATCGCCTCATTGACGATTTTAACTAATCCATCGTCTTCCGACTTTGGCTTATATCCATATGCTAACATCAATACGATGCCTCCTGCAAACCTGAAAAGACCCATGTGGTAATTCATCTAAAGATCATTTAAACGTACCTTCTACTGTGCTCCACCCAGGACTCAGGTACCTCTAATAGACTTTTAAGGAATTCGTTCGTTTCTTCCTGAATTATACCTGCGAGAGCATCAACTTTTCCCCTCGTTCCCATGAATTGAGAGAAGTGTCGACGATATTCAGTCCATGTCTGACAACACGGAATAAGCGCTGGTCCTTCTACCCAGCCGACCAATTCTCCAGCCATAACGAGTTTCGGACGGTCGCTGTATATCTTGCTTTTTTTGTCAAGCATTTCTGTAGCGTATTTTGGATCATTGAGAATGATGATGGAGTTTCCTAATGCGTTCAGATAGACGATTCCACCTGTAGAGTAAGAACATAGTAAGAATCTCAATAACGCCATAGGCATTCCAGTGATCTTGTTACACACCATATTTCTCTCCCAGCTTTGAGAAGGTTATCCATGGCTGTGATTTAGGTAGGTGGTCTACGTTACCAACCAGAGGAAGGCCCTTTGGTCCGGGAGGAAGAGGGGCTGGGGTTGACTTCTTTGAGGTGAAGTAGAGTAGCACAGACAAACCAGTTGTCCCAATCAAGAGAAATGCAGGCAAAGTCACAGTGGTCATTACCGCCGTATAAATGTTAGAGATTCCTGTGAGGAAGGCCTTCAGGTCGTGGTGGGGGGAAGAATGTCAGCCTAGCGATGTAGTTCTGCAACCATGTGCCCTGAAAGTTTGTGGGTGTCAAGTATGTGCTTCTGTAGGTGACCACTGACAACTGATAGCCTCGCGCCCACGACGGAATCGGCCAATGCACGTATGCGATTCTACAATCATTGCACGCACAAGATATACGTCGATAATTTACTAAGTAATATAAATCATCAGTAACAGTACTCGCATGGAAGAAAATCTAACTGAAGACGAAGGTAATACAAGTTATTCATAAACATAAGATAATTAAGATAACAAGTATTCTATATATATCAAAACACAACGTCGACACCGTAAGGTAATCAATGGTCAGGCTTTATAAGATTGCATCATTTGCTGATAGAAGCTGACTTCGTCACGTAACGCAGAATAATCAACGATGACTGTGGGTATTGTAAGATTTTCTACTAAAAGCATTGAAGCAAAGGTTGGAAGATCCCCCCTAGTCAAATATCTGCATGTTCAGCTTCCTGTGTTGTTTTCTCTAAATTTAGTTACTACGAAGACTGCGCGTAGAATTAGCTTTTACAACTCCGACTCCTCCCAAGTACTTAACTTATGCAACCATAGGTGCAAGAATGCCTGGACATATATTTGCTACAGTGCGTATATTTACTCCTACTAAGTACTGTACGCCCGACGCGTCCCATCAACGTACCATCGGCAGACTGCAGTTACTACATATGGGTCACCTATTTATACGTAATCGCATAACTGGCCGCCGCTGCCGCTTATGACAAGCTTACGAGGCCTCTCGGAATCGACTTTCGTACAATACGACATACATACTATAAGACTTCATCTTCATGCGAACAGAACTTTGACAGCACTCATACCGCCTTGTCTTTATTTTGGTTCATGCATATATCTCCTGAGAAGATTAAGAAATCTAAACCATGCGAGCCTCTATTTTAGTCAGAGAACTCTCGTCGAAGAAACTTATTGAAGAATATGGGTCAGGAAAGCCAGCGCACTGGGCGAACGCATCCGGAACGTACTTTCAGAATCCTTGGAAAAGTTTCAGGCCACACACATTTGGTGATAAACTCTCAGCCGTCCGTTTTCAATTTACTGCCTGAAGTCTATCTTCTCTGATTTTCTTGGTCTATAGCTACCAGGACAAATAGGGCAATTCCCGTCCCCTCCAGCAAAGAATGCAATAAAAGTTGTAAAGCCAACTTGGGAGGAGTACCGCAAAACAGAGACGAAGGGTATGATCAAGTCGACTTGGCTGGGACACGCCTGCTTTTTCATAGAGTACCCCTCACGCATTGGTCAGTCAAGAGGAGTGAGGATACTTTATGACCCTGTTTTCAGCGACAGGTGTTCTCCAAGTCAGCTGATAGGCCCTAAAAGACACACTTGTTCGTCTTTCTCGTCTCCTGATTGATTTAAGGTAGACCTAAACGTATTTTCAGCTCCTCCGTGCAAGATCGAAGAGATACCAGATGTCGACGCCATTGTGATTTCGGTATGTACTACCACTGCATTTAACTGTTTTCATTCATCTATATTAATATTATATCCCTCTAGCACAATCATTACGACCAGTACGGTTTCATATGCTGACATCCATCATTTTTCGGGATCTAATGCTGTGTTTGGTTTTCATAGCCTTGATACACACACCATTCGTACTCTTTTTAACAGAACCAGAAAACCACATATTTTTGCTCCCCTTGGAAATGGAAGCTATTTCGAGTCGCTCAGTATCCTGAAGGATAACACACATACCATGGACTGGTGGGAGAGTAAGCGCATCGAAGTATCTGTACCTTCGGAACATTCGGCCAACGGCGCTACTACTGTTGCCGTCGATATAACGTGCACTCCAGGTCAACATGCCACCGGGAGAACATTATTTGACAACTTCAAATCTCTTTGGGCAAGTTGGGTTGTTGAGGAAGTTCCCAGCTCCAGTGATAGCTCTGAAAGACCTCCTGTTAAAACATATTTTGCTGGAGATACCGGATATCGGACAGTATTAGATGGTCAAAATGAAAACGAAGTACCAGTCTGTCCAGCGTTCAAAGAGATTGGAGATCAATTTGGGGGATTTGATTTTGCGATGATACCGGTTGGGTTGGTAATTATTGCCAATGCAAGCTATTTACAACTCATCGTCTTTCTAGCGCTTATCTTCCGAGGTTTTTCATGTCGCCGATTCATTGTGCCCCGCAAGATAGCGTTAGACTATTCCAAGATATCCGCGCAAAGAAGGCACTTGGTATGCACTGGGGGTACGTTTAGTTGAACTTGCCTTTCTCTTTGACCTCGGTTTCATACTTTTATTACAGAACCTGGATTCTTACGTCCGAGGACCCTTTGGAACCACCGAAAAGGCTTCGAGAAGAGTGTCAGAGAGCTGGGATAGAAAAAGATGCCTTCAATGTTTGCGATATTGGTCAAACGCTTCTATTTTGAGGATTCAGTGATATATACTGGTTCTGTGATGGCGGATACGTTGGTTAATTTCGGATAGACATAAGTAGATGCTTGGTAGATGCACCCTCGAACACGCTACTACTAAGACTCAAGAGGTGCAGCGTCGATACGGATCAGTCGCTACGACCCTGCATCTCAAACTTACAAACTCCGAAGTGATCGCCGAACTACCACGCTATCGCTTATGATTTATCGCCAATTTTGAGTTACCCCGTGCAGTTGTTCAGATTTTCAGGCTGCTAGTTGTTGCTTGGGTCGGATATTTACAGCTTTTATTATCTCATAGTCATGTAGGAGAGAATGCAATGGTATCTATAAAATTTATTGTATATGGGGCCGTCATTATTGAAGTTGTCGATGTACAATAAGTTACTATGAGCTTTATATTACATGATTGATGTGGTCTCAACATTTTCTGCGATTCCATCATTTACAGGCCAGCACAAATCGGCCACCACGTATGTGATCTCTCATATTCAAGATCTTTTAGCTACATTCTGGCTTGACTGTCCAGACTGCATTACGAAGTTCGAGTCGACATCGACATGCGGAGTTGAAATATATTCATGCTGTGGAGTCGATGTCATCGGAAGCGACGGTGACGGATAGTAGTGAAATGCGCTGGGATTCATCGAGCCGGAGATATTTTCTGCCAGGACAAGGTGCGGATAAGTCATACGGGATTACTGAAATAGCCATGGGACCTCACCTGATATAGCGTTGACAGTTTGACGCTGATCGCTATGGCTGAAACCTAGACCTAAATTACTACTGCCGTGAAAATCCATCTGCATACCTTTTGATAAGTTAGAAAGGAAACAGAGAATCGGAGAAATAGATAGATATGTATCTTACCATATGGAGTGCATGAGCCTGTGGAGGCACCCATCGAAAAACAGGCAATTAGTATCGAGGCGACGTTAAGGTGAATATATGTGACGTACTAGTACTACCGAGAGGGAGCTGGGCATGATGTGTAGACCCGGTATGCGATCGAGGACGCAGATCATTCGCAGGATTGTATGTCGAATACACGTGAAGTGTGCTCTGGCCATTTTTCTCCACAGTCTCGAAATGAACCGAGATGCCGCTCGGGTTCTTCGGTGCTCTCGAATTACCACCTTGACCTTGTGCGGATGGCTGCAGCGAGAGTGCAATTTTACCATCCTGTCCTCGCTGTTTCGCGCAGATTGCCAGGGAGGTGAGCTCTTCGAGGGGTAGTTTGATGGACATCTGTTGGCGTTGTTAGTACGCCTGCATAAAACATCGATGTATAAGAAACTGGCCTTGTGTGATTAGTTAGGAAGATTTACGCTTGAAGTTTGGCTTATATGTATACGGTGCGATCTGCGATAGGTACTATTTGGTATCGTTGTCTGAAAGACTTGAAGGCGGTACGTAAAACTATGAACATCACGGAGTTGAAAACAAATGGCATTAGCTTGGCTGCACGTTTCGGTTGTATTGTCTGATCAAAAAACTTTATGTTGTGTGGAATTCTGTAGAATAATGTACCTGCTCCATCCCGCTTGATTACTGCCGCTGGCTGAAAAACATGCTTCGCGAAATGAAAGTTATGTAACCTTCAGTGACGAGGACGTTCAACGTTCAAAGTGATAGATACCTTTCACAAGATAAGCTCGCAATATAGGTATATGGTTAGCTGAAGCTCTTACTTTTATTATTATCAGATAATATCTTCGGATGAGCTTTCACTCGGTGACGAACGGTTTAAAGAGGAAATTCTCTTCGAAACTTGAAATCTGCAAGTTGCTTGGTTGACGACAGTCGTGAGACTTTCTCGGATCTCTCCGCGCTGTCCGGTGCTTCACCCGAACCGCAGGCGCTCTTTGCGGCCACCTTGCAACCTCTTGCAACCCGACCATTATCATGTAGCTAAGCGACCTAACCATCAAAGCAACTAGCACAGTGCCCGCCGTCGGCGGATAGCTATCAGTCGCATCACCTGCGGCTCGAGGACACATCATGCATCATCGACGGTGATTACTACGGAAGTACTTCCATCCGCGATGTCCTCGAAAACAGTCACTCCGTACAAACTCCGTAGACCACTACCTATGCGGAATGCATTACGCACCATTGATGCATATCAAGCCACTGTCATCTCTCTAACACCTAAACTAATCTAAGACGAATATCACCGTCGGAACGTAGACTGGAATAACTTATCTGGTCCGTACAGGACGAAACCCAGCAACTTTTCTCTTTCCTTCCTCATACTCGATTTCTCCAATGTTTTCAACACTAGAGGTCGTAATTGGCGTCTGCGGTCTTTTTCTTGCCGCGAAGCTGTTCTTTCATTCCGGGAACTCAAAAAATAAGCTTCCGCCGGGTCCAAAGGGCTACCCAATCATTGGCAATCTGTTAGATATGCCCTCAGGAGACGAGGTCTTTGTATGGAAAAAGTGGAGGGACCAATGGGGTATGTCATCGTAATTTTACTCAGAATAACCTCGCAATGTCTTATGTTCATTCGACATTAGGGCCTCTTAACTCCGTCACCACTTTTGGGAGGACAATCGTTGTGGCCAACTCGTACAAAGTGGCTTATGAACTATGTGAAAAGAAGGGCAGCATTTACTCTGACAGAGCCCCTATTCCGATGGCTGGGGAGCTTGTGGGATGGAAAGAGAATCTTGCGTTCCGTCCTTACGGAAATGAGTTCCGTTACGGGCGACGCGTGTATCATCAGGCATTTGGAAATGCTGCTTCTTTGGCTCAGTTTCAGCCTGCGCAAGCCAAAGAGGCTTCGAGATTTTTGCGGAATCTGCTTGATGATTCTAAGAACTTTGATAAGCTCACTGCGAGGTAAGCATATTATGTTGACTCTAGATTTTGTTGCTGTTTAAGGTGTTTTTCGTCTATAGTTTTGCTGGTGCAATGTCAATGCGTACAGCTTACGGATATGAGGAAGTCGATATTGACTTCGTACAACTCGTTAACAAAGTCATGGACATCGCCGGAGTTGCCTCTGCACCCAACTCTTTCCTCGTCAATCTCGTTCCTTCGCGTAAGAATCTCCATTTGTGTGTTTGCACGTTTTACCTAGTAACGTCTATGAAACAGTGTTAAAGGTCCCTACATGGGTTCCGGGACAGAAGTACAGGAAAATAGCAGCTAAATGGCGTGAGCAGCTATTACACATGAACCAGATTCCTTGGGACTTCGTCAAGAGCCAAGTTGTACGTTATCAACTCCTTGAAAACCAAAATTGCTTCTAATATGGCTTAGGCTGCTGGAATCGCTCTGGACTCCTTCTCATCCCGTTTACTAAAAGAGGTGAAGTCCGAGAAAGACGAGACTTATCTTAAATGGCTAGCTGCTGGAATCCTAGTAGGCAAGTCTTATAATTAAACGAGCTTATCTCTTCCGTTAACAAAATAATCCGTTTAGGAGGTAGTGATACTACATACGGAACACTGCTGTCGTACTTCCTTGCAATGATTCATAATCCGAAAATACAGAAGAAAGCACAAGCTGAGATCGAATCTGTTGTTGGGTATGACCGTCTCCCGACGTTTGAGGATCGACCACACCTTCCGTATGTTGATGCTATTGTGAAGGAGATATACCGAACCTTCGTTGTTGGCCCTCTCGGTACGTTCTTGTAACCGAATGTTCCCTTCCAAGACCTTAACGTTACCTAGGAATCCCGCATACATCGAGTGAGGATGACATTCACGATGGATACTTCATTCCCAAAGGGTCGATTATCTTCACGAACATCTGGTACGTTTCCAAAACATTCTTCCCTGAAAACGTCGTAACTTACGTGCCCCACAGGCTCATCGCACACGATCCGGAAGTCTTCACTCGCCCCATGGACTTCTGGCCTGAACGATACATAGGAGACAAGCCAGAACAAGACTCGATGGAATTCGCGTTCGGCTTTGGCAGGCGCATTTGTCCGGGTCGGTTCCTTGCTGATGCCGCTGTGTGGATTACTGTCGCCAAGTTACTTGCTACGTTTGATGTTGTGCCGCCGCTTGATGAGAGTGGGAAGGAGTATATTCCTCCGATAGAGATGACGCCTGGGCTTGTTAGGTGTGTATTACTTTGTTTTGGATGACTACGAGAGTTTTGATTGGTGTGTGTGTGTTAGTCACCCGAAGCACTTTAATTGTAGGATTATACCGAGGTCGGAGAAAGCTGTAGAGTTAATTCGTGGTAGCATTGAATAGTAATTTACTTATTCGTACCAGTTGATAGCCAACGTATTTTGTTTTACTTCAACTTCCTTATTTCTTTAAGGCCTTCTTTTCTAACTTTATAATGTCGAGCAACTCGCAATACGAAAAGACGCTAGTCATATGTAATGCGGGAATACTATTTCCATAAAAACGGGTGATAGTGGTGGCTTAAACAAACGAGAGAAGATATGAAGTACAAGTGAATCGGTGATATCTTTTCCCAGCAAAGACGTGAGAGTCGAGTTGACACTCGCCTATTCCACTGACGACATGTTCTGCAGAGGAAGGAACATATGAAAGAGCAAGTTATAGAAACTAATTATGCGTAACTGGTGCAATGGGATACCGATATATTTTATCACTGCTAAAATTACATACTAACAACAGTTATAACAGGTTAGAACGCAGCGACATAACGGCATCGATAAATGCACTTCTATGAAAAATAGTACCAGTAGGACGTTTTTCAATGAGACACCAAGGATTAAAACTTAAGAATAACGGGACGGGAATATAATGAATGTATATTTGTTCAAATAATGATAAAATGAATTATTTCTCTACGCAGAATGTACAAGGACTCATTAATAGACCGTGTATCGTCCATTATCGATGTATTATCACCGAATATTAGCTGGAGACAAATGAATTATGACTGCTTATGGTCCGCCTTAATAAGATCGGATGCACGTTCGGCAAATACTGAAAATAAAATTAGACAAGTAAACTGAAGCTCTGTGATGCGACGTACGATAAGTTTCAGCCATGGGGTGTGAGCTGGGGAGGTACGGCTACAGAGAAATGAGATGTTTTAGTAAAGTTCACGACCATTATTGAGAACAACATACAAATATGGATGAATCAACAATTCGCAAGCCATCAGCACCTTTCACTTTCAAGTCCGGATCGACAACTCCCCAACTGGCCCCTTTCGGACTCATCTCTGCACCTCCAAGAATATGGGAGAATGTAAGACTGGTCTCTCTCAAATAATTCTCGATCTCCTCGTCGGTCTCTACCTCAGCGTAGGGACCGTAAGGAGCAAGGATAAATCCTTGCAGCGCTTGCGATGCTACAAATTTCTTAGCGAGCTTGAGACCATATATGTAGGTCTGAATGTCGAAGTCAGTAGTGAGGTAGTTCGGGTTAATCAGAGGTTGCGTGAAGGGATCCGAAGAGACGATGTCTATTGATCCACGGGAAGTCGGGTGAGAGACAGTCACTGAAACGGTGAAGAAGCTGCCATTCGCTGGACGAGGATCAGGGAATTGGACCCATCCAGGCTGAGTAACGATAAGTTTTATGTCCTTGGAATGGTACGAGAAACACTTACAGTAAAGACCAACTCGATATGCGAAGAACCAGGGCCGGGGGTAGGATCACCAAATTGTTGAATAATCGAGCTATTCGAGGGGAGGCGGAAGAATCCTAGTTGATTGCTGACTGCGAACGTAAGAGGGCCAGTCTTTGTCTGATTCCATTCAGCAACAGAAGCGGTCAGATTCGCTCCGCGCAAGTAATGATCTAAGCTTTGCCCTTCAGGAACAGTGTATGGTGCCACAGCGAGACTATAATGAATGGTTAGGTTGTTCATGAAAGGAAGAAAGCAGTGCGTACGGGTGATCAGTGATATTCTGGCCCACATTGGGATTGTTGATAACCGTCTTGATACCAGCCTTGCTGAGCTTTATGGTGTCACCAATGCCGGACAACTGGAGAAGATGAGGGGTACCAATAGCACCTGCCGAGAGGATAACTTCGTTGTTAGCGGTAACCTGTTTGTAAGGAGCGGAGTGGTTGTTCGCGTTAGCAAACTCCACAGCACGGAACGATGGTTTTTTCGATGAGGTACCGGTTTGAACGACTTTGGTAACTTGCGCATTGACTACAACGTATAAGTTGGAACGGTTGATAAACTTGTCGCCAAGGTAAGAGGTAGCTGAGCTATCTCTGTACGCTGGGTCACCAACAGTTCCCTGTGACCAAGCTGGAAGACGGGTCAGCGAAGCAGAAAAGAAAGGTGAAGGTACTCACCAATACCCAAAAGTGTACCGTCATTGTGATCCAGGTTAAAGGGGAAGTCGGTAGGGTTTTCTTGAGTAACAGCGATGATCTTTGGATCTGAGGGGAATCCGAATCCAGGCAGACTGACTTGCAGAATTCCATTAGTTCCATGCGCAGAAGCGTTGTACTCTCCTGTGATATTGTGGTGATCAGCAGGTGGAACCCAACGTTCGTGCTGAAATGCAGATAATAAGAAGCTTGATAAAATGTACAATATTGCGTTTACTCACCCTAGCAAAGTACTTCGTCAAGCTATTCCATGACCAGCCACTTTCACCAGTAATCTTAGCGTAACCATCGTAATCGCTGGATGAACCTCGGGTGTAGTACATTCCGTTTACTGAGCTGCTACCACCCAAGACGTGACCGCGAGCATAGGCAAATGTGCGATTGTTGTATCCAGCTTGAGGAGTGATGGTGTAAGGCCAGTATAAGTCGGCAGGAGTGCTGACACCTGGACCGTAGAATGGGGCTTCAATCTCGAAGATATCTCGGTTCCTGGCGGTAAGAAATCAGCAACGAGCTGATGAACAAAACTAACAAAACATACGAGCGTCCAGCTTCAAGAACAAGCACACTGATACTGGGATCCTCCGTTAGACGGTTGGCTATTACTGCGCCAGCTGTACCACCTAGATAGGTATACTTGAGTAAGAACAATATACCCAATTACAGGGGTGAAAACGTGCCTCCGACCACCACATAGTCGAACTGTGTCTTCGCCAACTGGTCTGTAGAGTTGAGAAGAACTGCAGAAGCGGATAGCGCGAGTGCTGAGATCACAAGAGTCAGGAAACAGCTCGACATCGTCATAGTGTTCAAAGCGGAATTGAAATGGGGTTGAACGCTAGTCGGGCGACGGAGGGAGGACGTCTAGTTGAGTTTATATAACATATCCCTGTTGTAGCCAAGGCTGTTTCAATTTTCCAGCCACGAATAGAACGCCGGCGAAGTAGTCGGCTGCGAGAGGGTAACATCAAAGAAAGAGGCGGGTCTGTCACGGCCGCTGAAGATATCTGCCCATCAAATCGTTTGAAGAGACGGAATCAATACAATCCAACGGAAAAGGTACAGTGCCTGAGGGCGACGCTAGGCGACTGCCGACGTCCCTCCGCCATCGACGGTGCAACGACGTCACGAACCGACGGGGCCAGCCGATTATCCAAGCGGTACCGAATCCATCCATTGATGCACGCAGCATGTGACTGTCATTGTGAGACCTTGAGACATGTGGTGTGCGGCGTGGGCGTGATGTTAGATGAGGTTAGATGTTCTATCATTAACAATAGCACTAGAATATATTTTTAAGTCCAACCACATAAAGACAAAACACATGCAAGGCAAACAGTAGTGCTAGCCCAGGAGGCTTCTTGCGCGAATATCGTAGTTTCGTAGTGACGACGTTTGTTAAATGGTTATCTAGATGATTTAGTAATGTCCTGCGACATGAAACCGGCTATACTGGGCAAAGAAGAGAGAGACATACCAGCGGTCCCGAAGCAATCCTGAAGTCCATTCCAATACCTTCGTCATTTAATTGCGCAGTTCACAACTTTGATTTTGTCCTTGTTTCCCCTTATCATTTACTTGCGTCTGGTAGGAGCCTCCTATATCTCAAAGAATAGTACCATGCGAGCTGAAGAGAGAAAACGGGCGATGTTGAACGGAAATATTGTGGAACACGGCCCATCTGTCGCTGCTGGTTAGTAAAACGATCACTAAAGGGTGGAGAATACACTGTACCATTGTTATCAGATTGATAAGTTTTTGAGACGGCGATGCATATACATAGTAACATCGAAGGCGCCTGCCGAAGATCACTTTAACAAATTAAGTATATCGACTTCCAGAAATTGCGTTTACAGTAATAGTAAGCTTGACATCCCAGATGTAAGCATCGAGAACACATTTGAGACAAAAACAGGTTTGACATACCAGGAACCAGGGTCCACTGAAAGGAACGAACTCGCAACGTAGTCTTGGATCATCATCTCTACTAATGCATATGTTATGACTTCCGCGTGGCATCTTCAATTAAAGGAGGAAAAGAAACCGCTAGAGAAATGCCCAGAGAATGGTGAGCGACGTCGGAACTTACGGATAAGGAGAAACTTACGGATACAGCCCTGTTTCCCATGAAACTTCCTTGACTGCGTCAATGACAGTCGCGCATTAAGCCGGAAATACTGAAACGTTTTTGCTCATAGTCAAAGATAAGTCGATGACGATCGATTGGAATACATACTCAGCTGTTTTGATCCAGGAAATGGTGAAATTTTATGTATCTACAGAAGCACTTTCTCGTCGAAGGCCAGTGGATACTTCTCTTTAAAAATGAGTAAGAGAATATTTACTTAAAGCGTGAATTATTAGGCGACTTTCTTTAGAACGAGAGTAGAATAGAGCGTGAGCCGTGGAGGTTGGAAACTGAGAAAAGCAAGAGAGACCAAAGAGAGACTTCCCGGCACCGTCAACGTTAATTTTGACATCACGTGGTCATGTTCACAATTTACCTAGGTCCAAAGTTCGATTCCGAAATCCGAATCCAACAACTTGAAGCAAATATTAATTTCTATGTATGAAACTCTATGTGAGCTTTCTGATGCCAGCCTGAGCCAGTACAGCATTGACATTTTGAGGGAATTTTGACCCCCGCAAAAGCAGAGTCAAATACATAGTGATTGGCATTACTTTTCAATTTCTCATGTCCCTTATTCTGCTGGAAATCGAGGAAGAGAAATGTGACGGTTGCAGTAGAAATAGAAATTTACGAGTACGTATATATAGTGTCATAGTGGAATTAATGCTAATGAGCGATGGGCATTATGAAAACAGGATGTGCATAGTCGCGATAAAGAATTGGTGTAATCAAAGAAAATGCTAGTATCATAGTATGGCAACGGGATGTGCAGAACTCTACATAGATTTAGATGAAGAGATGTATTACTTGAATATGTTAAAACTTAACTGGCGAATGGCTCAACATAGCAGTGACACTTTTGGAATTACTTCAGCCAAGAGTAACGGATATCATCGATAACTGACGGAAGACGCCTACCATCACGATACAACCTACTGAGTCTAACTCTCCATTCTTTCATATCAATGTTCTCATCATCACACCACAATCTTAAAAGATAACCGATAAGCTTCAAATCAGATGTGTACTACATCAACGCCGCTGTCCAACAAAATGAAATGCGGAAGTGGGGTGATTGCGAATGGTATACCCGAAGCCCATCCGATTCATTACCAATGCAAAGATAAAAATAGCACAACGCAACGTTGGACGATGCGTTTGGTATGGTTGCAAGTGCTTGCTATTTATATATTCTGTCATTGTCAGGGTTCTGCCACTATTCAACAGACTTGGAAGCACTTGGATGAATACAGGAAGGTGTGGCGATTAAAACGGAATGCAGCAAATTCAAGCGGTAGTTGTACTATTATGAAGTGTGCGCGCGTCAACTGATAAGATTTCTTAGCTTAGTTGGTAGAGAGTGTTAATATTAGCATCATTTCTTCGACTCTCTATGACCTCAGAGGTCAGTCATTCGAGTCTTCGCATTATGAACTTGACGTTTTGTACCAATTTCATACACAAGTCGGTAATACGAAATGCATTGTTACCTACAAGAAGTAACTTGTACTCCTTCTTAGCTCAGTTGGTAGAGCGCGTCACTAGTATTTTGTTGTATTTACTAATGTTCTATGACGAGGCCAGCCGTTCGAGTCGGCTAGAAGGAACTTTATACAGTAGGCTTGGTTTTGATCTAAAATTCCGTCTCGCCTTTGCTTTGTGATTTAACATTCATAAATTTCTTTTGCTTTTCTCGACTCGAAATGCACTTGGCAAACTTAATAGGAACTCTTTTAACCATACAAGGACCTTTAAGTCCAATTCAAATCAGCTAGATAGATGTGTTTTTAGTATAGAAGTGATCCTTATTTACGATATTGCTTTGGATATGACATGATCAGATGCATTTATTGACCTCTGGGAGGAAAGGATGCAAGACGTTACATACAAGAATAGCTATGAAATTTTTATCAAGTCTTAGACTCAATAAATAATACTAATATGTATTATATGACGAACTACTGCTGCTCTGTCTGGCTGGAGTGGATGCACCCTGCTGCCAAGGATGTGTACATATACATCTGTAGTGCGAGTCAGATTTAAACTCCTTCTAAGCTCAGCTGTTAGAGCACGTCATTAGTATTGCCTTTCCTTTAACGAAATATAGTGACGAGGTCAGTCGTAAAGTCAACCAGAGGGAGCTAAGCCGTAAATAGAGATTGAATGGTTTTGACTAAGATTTAGTAGTTGTTGCAGCATAAGTTCAAGGACCATCCTTGAGGTCCCTTTCCTGTTGTGAGAAATAATTGGTACTCTTTAGCTCAGCTAGTGGAGTTACTACTTAATCGACTAGAAGAAATTTTTGTAAGCTATTTCGAATGATCAAGTATATCTTTTCGGCTCACTAGCTGCTGCAAGTTGTATATTCATACTCAGATCTCTCTTTGCAGGACTCTGATGAAGTGTATGTATGTGTAGTACCACGAGTCAAATAAAAACGCCTTCTAAGCCCAGCTGGTTAGCGTGTCACATCGTACTATTAATATATTATCAGTGACGAGGGTCGATCGAATCGACTAGAAGGGAATTCTGCGTAATGTTGTCTCTAAATGTATTTTTTGTATAGATTTGTAGTTCACAACATGGTTTACAGTGCAGGTTATAAGAATTCTTACAGCCATACTTTGGATTTCGCCTTCCAGGACGTTGGGTATTGTATAGGTATGTGTAGTACAGCGAGTCAGATAAAACGCCTTCTAAGCTCAGCCGGTTAGCGTGTCACATCCTACTATTACACATTCAAATGGATCAGAAGGAATTCAAGAATGGAACTTGTTGTTCAAAGTTTTTGTGTAGATTCCAGGTAATATAGGACGATGCACAGGCATCTTCGCATACATAAGCTCACGAACACCTCTTCCACTTCTCCCTCTTCTCACTATCCTTCTTCAACTTGGACGCCAGCGATGCAGGTACTTCATCACCCAACAGAATCTGCATCGAAACTTATTTCTCCTTGTCTACAAATGAAGTGTATGCATTTTTAGTACCATGAGTTGAATAAAACGCCTTCTAAGCTCAACTGGTTAGCTTGTCGCTATCCTACTATTATAAGTGGTGAGGGTCGTTCGAAAAGGCCAGAGGGCGGTGAAAATTTCGAGTTGTATTTTTTGTATGCATAGTGCGCATGTTATAAAAACTCTTGACATAATTCGGATTTCTGCTTTTAGGACATTGGGTAACGAGTATGTATATGTAGTACCACGAGTCAAACAAAACACCTTCTAAGCTCAGCTGGTTAGCGCGTCACTAATGACGAGGGTCGTTCGAATCGACCAGAAGGACTTATGTTCGAGTATGTGATTTCTTTTTGTGTAAATTCCGAGTAGTTCAGGACGGTGTACTGGGACCCCCACACACCACATGCGTGAATCAGAAGAACAAATTCATCATGCATTGAAGAAAAGTAAAAGTACAAAAAACGTATTTATCGGGCAGCAAGAAAATTCCGGGCACGCACAAAAGTGAGCGTGAGTTGAGCGTGCACGCTCACCTATTGAGCGTGAAAATTCGACCCTGTGCGTGATGTGAGCGTGAATATTCTATACATGAGCGTGAATAATCCTTATATGAGCGTGAGCCAACTGGTTGTCTTATATCAACTACATACTGAATAATTGGCATAGTAAAGCATATTTTTAATAAAATTTGGTATATACTAAGCACTTTAATGTAATAATTGAAGAACACCAGTGGCTTTTATATATATTTCATTGTTATTGTCTTCTTAATGAGTGTATATTGATTTAAAATGTACACTGGAGTGCAAAAAGAATGAGCACACATTATTTTGTAATATCTCTGTAACGGTTCTACATATTCCTAACCTGTAACATGTGAAAAATAATATACCTTCTTGTCTTTGAAATAGCGATAAAACATTTCCTAAAAAGGAAATTCTCTTTATATACTAGCAGAAATAAAAATGGCACACTTTTCAGAGTGGTTAAGGAAGCACCTACAGAATCCAGAAAAAAAATATGTTATACTACACAACGAACTGAACAAGATGCATTTTAGATCATAGAAATTGATGATGTGTTTCACTACAAAATAAATTCAAAACATGTCAATTTTTGGTCTGAGAGCCAAAAATTTGCCAAAAACAGCTGAATTTTGGACATTTCTGATTTTTTTATCTAGTGATCCACTAGTCCAAATTTTATGATCTAAAATATGTCTTTCTTAGTTGATGGAGTACTATAACATATATTTTTTCCAGATTCTGTAGGTGCTCCCTTAACCACTCTGAAAAGTGTGCCATTTTTATTTCTGCTGGTATATCAAGAGAATTTCCTTTTTAGGAAATATTTTGCCGCAATTTCAAAGACAAGAAGGTATATTATTTTTCACATTTTACAGGTTAGGAATATATGGAACTGTTCCAGAGATATTACAAAATAATGTGTGCTCATTCTTTTTGCACTCCAGTGTATACCAATGATCCAGAGTGCTTAGATATGACTTAGAGTGTATATAAATGATTCAGAGAGTGTACATATGATCTACAAGTTGAAAAAATGACTCAGAGAGTGTAGCAGTAATTCAGACTAACAGTTAAAATTTTATAGAGCTAGAGAATGGTATATATTGAACAGTAGAAGCAGGGGAAGTTTATAATGAAGCAGGGGGCTCAGAAAATTACAGGAAGCTTTACAATGAAGCAGGAAAATTCAGGACAAGGCAGGGGGATTCAAAGTGAGGCAGAGAACATGGGAAATTCAAAACAATGAATGGGGCTTTACAGCGAAGTAGGGAACTTCAGAACAAGGAAGAGGGCTTAATAACAAAGCAGGGAAATTCACAACAAAGCAGGGAGCAATACAGGATAGATTACTACCTATCACACATATTTGCATAGTATAACTGGATGTCAGTATTATATTTACACTCATGCTCAATGCCCTTTGATTTGAGCATGAGCATGATAGGTATTCTATCACATTTATAATACTTATTTACACTTGCACTCAATGTCCTTTAACTTGAGTGTGAGTGTGATTGGCATTTTTACTCATGCTCACAAATATTTCACTTATATTTCACTTGAGCATGAGTGTGATTGGTATTCCTGTTCATGCTCACAAATATTACACTCATGCTCAATGCCCTTTAACTTGAGCATGAGTATAATTGGTATTCCTATTCATGCTCACAAGTATTACACTCACGCTCAATGTCCTTTAACTTGAGTGTGAGCATAATTGGTATTCCTATTCACACTCACAAGTATTACACTCATGCTCAATGTCTTTTAACTTGAGTGTGAGCATAATTGGTATTCCTATTCATGCTCACAAGTATTACACTCACACTCAATGTCCTTTAACTTGAGCGTGAGTGTGGTATTCCTATTCACGCTCACAAGTATTACACTCATGCTCGATGTCCTTTAACTTGAGCATGAGCATAATTGGTATTCCTATTCATGCACACAAATATTACACTCATGCTCAATGTCTTTTAACTTGAGCATGAGTGTGGTATTCCTATTCATGCTCACAAGTATTACACTCACACTCAATGTCTTTAACTTGAGCATGAGTGTGGTATTCCTATTCACACTCACAAGTATTACACTCACGCTCAATGTCTTTTAACTTGAGCATGAGTGTGGTATTTCTATTCATGCTCACAAGTATTACACTCACACTCAATGTCCTTTAACTTGAGTGTGAGCATAATTGGTATTCCTATTCATGCTCACAAGTATTACACTCACACTCAATGTCCTTTAACTTGAGCGTGAGCATAATTGGTATTCCTATTCACACTCACAAGTAATAAACTCATGCTCAATGTCTGAGTGTGATTGGTATTCCTATTCATGCTCACATATATTACACTTGCAACTTACTTTTCCTCCCACATGTAAGTGAAGCCAAAATATCAATGTAACATATAAATTTTTGTGAGCGTGAAGTAAAAACTTTGAGTGTGAGTTGACAGACCTTGAGCATGAGTTGATGACCTTGAGTGTGAAAACTCAGACCCTGTGCGTGAATGTATGGACCCTGTGCGTGAGATGTTGACCCTGAGCATGAAGTAAAATCTTGAGCGTGATGTGTGCGTGCACACTCAATCCACGCTCACACCTTGAGCATGAACATGAGCATGCACGCACATGTTTGAGCATGAAGTATAAATATTATTCTTCAAGATTTGACTTCATATCTTGATTAGAAACAACTCACGTTCACAATATGACACAGTGATACAACACTAGTATGTACATTTGATTTACACTCTTTTTGACCCACAAATGGGCCATTTAGAGCTAAAATAAATACCTTGAGCATGACATGCTCAATCACACTCACTTTTGTGCGTGAAAATTTGGCCTTGAGTGTGGCACGCTCAATCACGCTCACTTTTGTGCATGCCTGGAATTTTCTATGTGCCTGTATTTATCTACTCGTCACAAACCAATCTACTAACCTGCCCCTTCAACTTCAGTTCCAGAAATGCGGGTGCTTCGTCGCCCAATATAATGATTGTCGGGAACTCCGTTAATTATACTCGGGAGCATGAAGTGTGTGATGTTTCCAGGAGGTGTAGGATGAGTTCTCATAGATGGGGAATGTATGGATTTTAACATGATGTTGGTGCGGAAGAATCTTAGGTCTGCTATGGGGGTGAGTGAGTGGAGAAGGGGACGGAGGATAGACTCTGTTATGTGTACTACCACCACCAATTAAGATTAAAATACTTCTTAGCTCAGTTGGTAGAGCGCGTCACTAGTATATCGCCGAGAGCATAGGTTAATGACGAGGTCAGTCGTTCGAGTCGGCTACTAGTAGAAGGAATGAATTGATAATGTCCCCATTTTTTTCCTTGTAGCTGTAGACCCACAACACGAGAAAAACACGTAAAGCAAATTTCATAACATTTTACAATTTACACCAAAACTACCTATTTACTCATCAAAAGCCAACCCCGAAACCCACCCCTTCCACTTCTCCCTCTCCTCCTTATCCCTATTCAACTTCGGTTCCAACAAAACAGGCGCTTCATCACCCAACAAAATCCGCATGAGCACCTCCTCCTTAATCTGACTCACTTCAAAAATGCACTTGGCGAGCTTGGAGCGGGTGATGTTGCCGAGGAGCGAGGGGGTGTGTATGCTGGGTGGGAGTATACTGGGAATGTATGGTTTTTGACGAAGTTTGTGCGGAAGAATCCTAGGTCTGCGAGGGTAATCTATGCGTGGTGAGAAAGGGAGGGAGGGGGGAGGGATGGGACGGACGGACTTTGATTTTCCA
The DNA here is from genome assembly GCA_025738555.1 of Cyathus striatus. Lineage (NCBI taxonomy): Eukaryota > Fungi > Basidiomycota > Agaricomycetes > Agaricales > Nidulariaceae > Cyathus > Cyathus striatus. The sequence goes on from JAOVFP010000007.1 coordinate 1,066,741, forward strand.
CTCTGGATCAAGTTCGAGTGCGATTGATTCCGTTACGCCTTCTACTGCTATCATAGGAATAAAACCTTTCAGCGCCCTTCTCAACATCAATTAAGAAAGAAACGAACCGAATTTGCTAGCGCTATAATACCCATTCGCTCCGCCCGCTACGAGTCCGTAGATGTATGAACGACAGTGTCCGAACAGTCTGCCACTGGCGCACGCCGCAAGTCTCCCACACCATACCAATCAATCTCTCAGCACTACGACCACCATTGTGACACCGACTGAGCCTCATGGCCTCACTGGCTCTTGTGGTTCCCTATGAGTACGAACCCCACATGTTGAGATCTGCACCTTTGCTACTAACCTACTACTTACTACTACTAGGTTAGGTCGTTCTGGCTTCAGGCTTCAGGCCACACCACAAGTTTTCGCAGTCCCTGCGCGGCGTCAACATTACCGCTGTAATCTCCCCCACTGTAAAGTTTACTGGCAAGAGCCTCCGAGGATTTTGTCCCCTTTCAAGAAGGATCTTACCCTACCAGCGCGATCACACAGTCTCGTTGTGCTATCAAGAAGCGTGTCAAGCGTTAGGTACTTGCGAGTACTGCACGGTCTCCGAGAGGCACACTGGCGCTCTGTCCATTCATAACACATCAACGCATCAACGCATCAACCGCCCCCATCGGATTCACTTCTCCCCTGCGCTACATGATACCCCGGTGGTACATCACTGTAGAACTCAAGGAACACCGTCAGAATCCGAAGATTGCATGTCCTGCGGACCCTATTTAAGAGGTGTAGGGCACTAAGGTTCTGAGTTTTGAGGCTAGCATGAAGAAAACTAGTGCGCGAGATGGTTCAACTGGTTGCTGCATAGTTTATGGCAGGTTCTTCCTTCCTTCGCTAAATTAGTATCTTCCCCACACGCTGGGCCTCGTCATCTTCCATGCTATCTCACAGGCGTCGATGCTTCCTTCCTCATTTCTCCTTTTCATCTACACTTCTGTCTACTATATCTTACCTTATTAAATGTGCACGTTGACCGTCATACTATTCACGTACTGGACATCAAGTATAGATTTTTAACATCTGAGAAGTGCTGTGCTGGGACCAATTGACCTGCATCCGAGCGATGTTTAACAACGTTAAGAATCAGGACACCACCAGGCCATTCTGCATCATTGCACAACACGCTCATCGTGGTTGTACCCGATTATTTTTTCCTCATATTACAAGTCAATCAGTGCATATGTCAACGACGTGACAAGGCAATTAGAAAAGAGCCTGAGGAGTAAGAGTAAGAAACTCTAGAATCTTCTTGCTTAGTCGTGAGCTTGTTATTCGAATCAATGTACCGTCCAATTACAAAGAACTTGAAAATCTATAGGCGCATACAACTTGTATTTGCTATGATGATGCATGTACAAAAAGTGTGTGTTTGAGTTGTACCCCTAAGTCGAACTGACACCATGTTCTTCTCCGGCTCTATCTGTTTCCCGAGCTGAACCAGCGAAGAAAATAGACCGAGACATATTTGGTGCATTACTATCGTCCACATCGACCATTTTCCTCAGTTTCAAGATTAGTCGGGATCCCTTATGTTGCCCATTGAGGGGTGCAATTTCATCGAAGACATAATGGCTTACCGTAAGCGACAACATTGCAATGTACCATCTGTAAGTATAAAGTTTAGGACGGTAACTATTGTAAAATTATAATAGTGCATACGGTTGGATAAACTGGTTGTAGCTATCTTCAAGTAATGTAGTCAATGTATTAGTAATGGTAAATACTATCATGATATTAATATGATTATGTGGCATTATTTGAACGGTACCTCACCAAAAAGGATGGAAAAATGGATTGTCCCATCGCGGACTAGTGATGTAATGACTGGATAAGCACTCATTTCACTTTGTAGTAGATTCCGAAGTCCTCCGCGGATAAGAATGATATCTCTCCTTAACTTGAAAATGGTAAGTAGAAAGAAGAGACCTGGTACAGATCCAAGGTGAGCAATGAAGCAATGATTATGACTGAATAAAATGACTTACTCTGGATAACCAGGATACATATAAATGCAGCAAGTTGCAATGTATTACTTAATGTATTTTGTGAAAATACCGAGAAACATGATAATGGACCTAACATAGGTGTGAAGCGAAGATCATTGGATACTTGGACGGTGATCCATATAGTGACAAAGAGCGAATACTAATTATGATGGGTTAGTAGTAGGCAGTGGAATACTGGCAGCATATCGGAAACGAACCATAAATATTGCTGAATCGACCATTTACTGAAGTGTTAGTGGAGACAGTGGAAACACTAACCACTTCATTGACCCACCAAGCAACCCTGATGTCAGAATTAAAACAACTATTGTCGGTTTAAAAATGAAGTCGAAGCATTGTAAAGATACTAAGAGAACACTCACTGCGTCTTCCATTACCGTAGCATGCACACACTCGGAACATAACTATGAGGTCGGTTACAGTACTACATATGATCAGTCCGCCGCTAGGTACTTCTATGAGAATTTCATTATAGAAATGTAATCAAGGTTCACACCATCCATGGACCCAGGTGACAGCGTAACAGCTGTAGTCATGTGTCAGAATATAGTGTCCAAGTATTTCCACTGCATATTACATCTGATGTAACGGATTTATTGCACAAATTATCAGAATCACCAATGCAACTTACAGTACGCGATGTGTGTCCGGTAGCAATATTCAATGGCGCTACCACACACTGAGTTCAGGGACTGGACTAGTAGTTCCGGAACTAACTGCATACCGATGGTTTCAAACCTGTTCAAGTATGAATAAGTTACGACAGCTTCGTTCACATAGCGGGCAGAAATAATACAGGAGGTATAGTGGGATGTAATAACGTGCAATGCTATAAAGCAGCTTCGGAATTGACCATTTCATTCCCCTGGAACATTGTAAGATGAATAATGTTGTAACCAGTAACATGATAATCGCACAGCCATATATACTCTACCTATAATGGTCATATTAGATGATATAAATATTAAATATGATTGTGAATACCTCATCAGCAAAACAGTAAACAATGTCATACATGAGAGACGTTATAGTGGCGGCTGTACTGATACTTTAGTTATGACTCCATATCAACGTAAAAAAACATACCATATACAATATTTTGTTTTGTAGATCTATCGATGGTATGTAGTAAATAATCCGAGTCAATTCCATATGGGAAAACAATGTCAGCCATGAAGAAGTCGTGTACGGTGATGTATATGCCGAGGTAGAAGCAAGGCCTTACAAGAGTTGACATGAAGTGTTACATATTTATGGGCTCTCTGTCCAGCGCTAAATAATCATTATTACTTCAAACCACATCATTGATGTCTAGACATCAAGGACATATCAATCAGATGTAATCGAACATAACTGCACGCTCAACTGAGCAAGTTTCTGAGCCTCTCGGAAGACTAGTACGAATGATGTCGGTACGAGTGGACCCGCAGAAAAACACTGTCAAGTCATAAATGTGAAACACGACTTTGTAGTGGTTGCGATGATTGGCTATATATGGCTTCAGTGTATTTTACACACCCAGTATCTTAAGTGCACTTAAGCCTAAATACCTTCTTTTTATGTGTTAGTTCATGATGATTTCCAGCATAAATAATTATCAAAAAATAATATTCCCTTAAGAATTCGTCTTCATCAGGGCTACATAGACGTTGCCAGTCGCAGCATTCCATTCAAATCGTGCAGCTATGACCAATTTGAAATACATCTTATCGGCGTCTTTATCATCTACCAAATTAATTTGGCGCCTGAGAATTGCGTGAATATATAAGATCTAAACCCTTTTGGGAAGCTGTGGCTTGAGACCATGGTATATTGATGGTATATCTATGATGGCGTTAACGACTATGCTGTATTTCAACCTAGGAAATATAATTGCTATCAACTGCGGCTTCTATTTTGCACTGGACGAAATGAAGTATGGATTGTTAACATCTAATAAATGCTGTGCTAGCGTCTGACCTGAAACAGACCGATAAATGCTGAGCTTTGTTTAAAAGCATAGTTAGTGTTGTCAGAAGATGACACATCATCGCATAACATGTCGATGGTAGTCCGCACGCCATTACGAGCAAGAGTAAGAAACTCGAGATTCCTCTTCGCGAGCTTGTCCGGTGCCCTTAATCATTCACGGGTGGAATTTCGTAAGCATTGAACAGGTATATACAGGGATGCAAGGTTAGTGTATACGTGGATTGTGTAGATTTTGATATCAGCTTACTACGAACACCTTTATCGTAATTGGATCGAACCTTCGGGGACCTGGGGGATATGTATACGTTGTGGAAGTCAGAAAAAATATCCTAAACTCAGCTGGTAGAGCACGTCACTGGTATTATTATACCCCAAACCGTAGTACTTATCAGTATCATTCAAGTCAACTGGAAGAAATTAAACTGGACCTCCGCAAAAACGTTTTTATTATCACTATGTATATATCTAGCTCATACGGTACATCTCACTGGCTCTTAATCAACATTTTTTATCACAATTGCAATTCGCATTACATTCGACATCCAAAACTCAATTATTTACGCCCTTATTCATCGAAAGCCAACCCAGAAACCTACCCCCATTACTTCCCCCTCCCCTCCCTACCCCTCTCCAACTTCGGTCCTGACAACGCAGGCACCTCATTTGTGTAGATTTGTAGTTTACCACATAGTTGAAAGTGCAGGTTATAAGAACTCTTATAGTCATACTCGGATTTCACTATGTAGGACGTCGGATGAAGTGTATGTATTTGTAGTACCACGAGTCAAATAGAACGCCTTCTAAGCTCAGCTAGTTAGCGCGTCACATTCTACTATTATAAGTGACGAAGGTCGTTCGAATCGACCAGAAGGACTTGTGTTTGAGGTATGTAATTTCTTTCTGTGTGTAGACTCCGGGTACTTCACAACGGTCCGGGACTTAGCATACCACATGTACATGAATCAAAAGTACAAAAGAACTTATGATTTACTCGTTGAACCCCAACCACAAAATCCATCCCTTCCATTTCTCCTTCTCCTCCACATCCCTCTTCATCTTCGGCTCAAGTAAAGCGGGCGCTTCGTCGCTCAATAAATGTTTGTCGGGGTCTCCGTTAATCATACTCGGATCGGTTTTCGGGAGCATGGAGCGTGTGATGTTTCCAGGAGGTTCCAGGAGGTATAGGATGGGCTCTCGTAGATGGGGAATGTATGGGTTTTAACACGATGTTGGTACGGAAGAATCCTAGGTCTGCTATGGAGGTGAACTTCAGCCGCAATCAACTTCGTTACGTGTACCACCACGACCTGGGGTAATTAAAATCCTTCTTAGCTCAGTTGGTAGAGCGCGTCACTAGTATCCGACTCATATTCGTGCCCTCGGGTATTAACGTTCTATGACGAGGTCAGTCGTTCGAGTCGGCTAGAAGGAATAATGAAAGTGGTATGATTTTTTTCCTTTCTTGCAGCTGTAGAGTCGTGTACACCTCACAACACGAGAAAAAAATACTTAGCGCGTTACTATCTTATTATTACAGCTGAGGATCGTTCGAAACGATCAGAAGGAAAATTTCGGTCAAGAGATCAAAACTTCTACATTCGTACTTCGGATTTCCGCTTTCAGGACGTTGGGTAACGAGTATATACGTAGCACTACAAGTCAAATAAAACGCCTTCTAAGCTCAGCTAGTTAGCGCGTCACTATTGACGAGAGTCGTTCGAATCGACCAGAAGGAGATGGTCAATGTAAGTTAGGCTTCAATTTCTTTTTGTGTAGATTCTGGGTAGTTCACAACGGTGTACTTGGACCTTCACTTACTACATGCGTGAATCAAAAGAACAAACAAATTCATCACACGTTGAAGAAAAGTAAAAGGTATGTATCTACTCGTCACAAGCCAATTAATCTACTAACCTACCCCTTCAACTTCGGGTCAAGTAAAGCGGGCGCTTCGTCGCCCAATATAATGTTTGTCGGGGTCTCCGTTAATTATACTTGGGTTACTGATTTTTGGGAGCATGGAGTGGGTGATGTATGGTTTTTGACGAAGTTGGTAAGAAAGAATCCTAGGCGTTCTATGGGGGTGAGTGGGAGGAGAAGGGGACGGAGGATAGACTCTGTTACGTGTACTACCACTACCAACTAAGACTAAAGTCCTTCTTAGCTCAGTTGGTAGAGCGCGTCACTAGTATCATATTCATACCTATACTTCGGTTATAAATGTTCTATGACGAGGTCAGTCGTTCGAATCGGCTAGAAGGAATATCGGCAGTTTTCCCATTTTTTTTCCTTTCTTGCAGCTGGAGAGTCGCGTACACCTCACAATACAAGAAAAAAAACACACAAAGCAAAATTTCATAACATTTTACAAATTACACCCAAACCCGAACTACCTACTCATCAAAAGCCAACCCCGAAACCCACCCCTTCCACTTCTCCCTCTCCTCCTTATCCCTATTCAACTTGGGCTCTAACAAAACAGGCGCCTCATCACCCAACAAAATCCGCATGGGCACCTCCTCCTCCTTAATCTGACTGACTTCGAAAATGCGCTTGGCGAGCTTGTCGGGGTCGCCTTTGATCATGGTAGGATCGATCTTGGCGAGCATGGAGCGGGTGATGTTGCCTAGGAGCGTGGGGGATGTGTATGCTGGATGGGAGTATACTGGGAATGTATGGTTTTTGACGAAGTTTGTGCGGAAGAATCCTAGGTCTGCGAGGGTTATCTATAGGGGGGTGAGGGGGAGGGAGGGGGGAGGGATGGGACGGCGGACTTTGATTTTCCACTCTGGATCGAGTTCGAGTGCGATTGATTCTGTTACGCCTTCTACGGCTATCATAAAAATAAAACTCTTCAGCGCGTTTCTTAATACGAACTAAGAAAGAAACGAACCGAATTTGCTGGCGCTATAGTACCCATTCGCTCCGCCTGCTACGAGTCCGTAGATGGATGAAGATATGATGATGCGTCCGCCTTTTCCTTTTTGGTGTGTCCGGAAGAAGTTTACTGCTGCGAGTGTTATATGTGTTGAGCCCCAGAAGTTTGTCTATGATGCATTGTTAGTATAAGTGTATACAATAGAAAGACGAAGAACTCACCTCAAACATATCCCTAGCCTCCTTCTCAGGAACAGCTTCAACCTCACCAACAGCGCTATACCCCGCATTATTATACACCACGTCGATTTTCCCGAATTTCTCTTTAGCACTATCGAACCCCTTCTCGATCTCCTCCTTATTCTGTACGTCGACTTTGACGATGTGCAGGGTTGTGGGGTATTGTGATTGGAGATCTTTAAGTGCATCTGGGCGCCTGATTGCTGCTACCACTGAGTGTTTTTGAGAGAGGAGGTATGTGGTCATTGAGAGGCCCATGCCGTTCGATGCGCCTGTTACTGTGGGTGTGTTAGCGTGGAAGAGGTGGAAGGGGGGGGAGACGTACTGAACCATACTTGGGATTCGGACATTGCGTTGTGTATTGTGGTGTGGTGTGTGGTGTGGATGGGATGGGATGGGGGAATGGACGAAGGGTAGGTCTTATATACCGAATTGGAAAGACAACAAAGGTAGGGGGACACACAAAAGTAAGAATCAGGCCGCGTCATCACATCACATCATATCGTAAATCGTTATCCGCGCCGTAGGGCATTCGAAGCACAATGTATAAAGAAAAAACGACTTAGCGGCGTCCTCGAGTTTTGATCACCATCCACAGAGTGTAGAATCGAAGCATCGTGGACGTGACAAAGGGTATTCGTTCGGCAATCGCCGTATGTAAGCCAAGCATAAAGGACGCTTCTTGCCGATTGTAATTTCGGCCCGTTGTACTCTCCGCTCATCATTCCGCTGGGCATTTCGAATGTGACTGCGTAGTGCACTTTGCAATGTACGTTATACCGTTACGCCCCACTGTCCAACACTATTGTTTTCGTTTTCTGACTTATCCTACGCGTATAGTATGCGTGCGTGCGTGATGGCGGCGCATTTCGACCATTTTGTCCCTGAAACATAGACGGTGGAGTGTCCAATGGGGGAATGGGTAACTTTACTGGGTCGTACAAAAGCCTTTACTTTCTCGTATTTGCGGGGGAGGAATTGTACCTGAAGATGTTCGATAGCATTCAAAGTCCAGAAACTCTCCTCATCCTATGTGGTTCAGCGGCACTGGTATACCACCTCTTCCTCCGCGTACGCACACCGCCTCGTCCACCCGGTCCACCAGGATACCCGCTCATAGGAAATGTATTCGATATGCCGTCTGTGGATGAGTGTAAGACGTTTGCGAAGTGGAGAGATGAATATGGTTCGTCCCCCCCCTCTTTCCTTCTCCTCTTAACTAAGATATCGGTAGGCGATCTGGTATCATTAAACTGCGCCGGCACCAATATAACAATAACAAACTCCTACCCCGTCTCAACCGCCCTCCTCGAGAAGAAATCAGCGATATATTGTAATCGCCCCGAAGCACCTATGGCCACCGAACTCGTAGGGTGGAAGAACAATTTGGCGTTTCTGCAATATGGGAAGAGGTTCCGCGAAGGGAGGAAATTGTTCCATCAGGAATTCGGTTCGCCGTTAGGATTGGGGAAGTTTTATAGACAGCAGGAGGAGGAGAGTTTGAATTTGTTAAAGAGGTTGGGGGAGGGGAAGGGAGAATTTGAGAGTGCTATTTCCAAGTGCGTTTTTTTTCTTTTTCTTTTCCATTTTCATGATAGATGTACTGATATATTGGATAGACACGCTGGTGCTCTAATTATGCGCGTAGCATACGGCTACGAGAAGCAAGATCATACACTTACTGCACTCGTTAATAAAGTGATGAAAGCAGCCGCATTAGCTACCGCCCCGTCCCATTTTTGGGTGAACATGATGCCTTGGTGTACGTCCCCCTTCCCTCCCTTTTCCCTCTAATCACAATCTAACTTTTCGAAAGTAAAACACATACCCCCCTGGTTCCCACTAGCAACCTTCCACCGCATAGCAGCAGAATGGAGAAAAGACATGCTAGAGATGGTTAATCGCCCTTTTGAATTTGTGAAAACTGGTATGCGGGAGGGGACGGCGCCCGAATCGTTTACTTCTATTCTTCTTTCTCAGTTGGAGAGAGATACGAAGAAGGGGGAAGGGGAGAGGGAGGAAAAGGAAGATACGATAAAGTGGTTGGCGGGTACTATGTTTAGTGGAGGCGCAGATACCGTATGTCCTCCTTCCTTCCTTTCCTCCCCTTTTTCGTCTTCTTACATAAATTGTTAGACATACTCGACACTCCTCTCTTTCATACTAGCAATAACACTCCATCCAAAAGTGCAACAAAAGGCACAACAAGAGATTGATCGTGTGGTGGGCTCGGATCGGTTGCCTGATTTTAGCGATCGGAAGGAGTTGAGGTATTGTGAAATGTTGGTTTGGGAGGTGTTTAGGTGGTTTAGTGTTGTTCCTATTGGTAAGTTACGTTTTTTTCTTTATTGAAGGGGAAGGGGATGGGGATGGCAGATTCATTATGCTGATGATCCGCTTGTCTGCGTATTCTATTTCTTTGGTGTTTCGACGGTTCCTTTATGTCGAGCATGTTCCGCTCCTCTTTTCTCTTTGTACCTGATCACCTGTATACCTAAAGACTAACACTCCACCCATAGGAATCCCACACGTCTCGATATCAGATGATATCCACGAGGGGTATTTTATTCCTAAAGGGTCTATTGTGTTCCAGAATTTGTGGTGCGTCTTTTCTTTCTTTCCTTTCTTATTTTTTAAGAGAGAGATATGATAGCTAATGAGAAATAACAGGCTAATGTCGCACGATCCAAAAGTCTACACCAACCCAGATGAATTCGACCCAGAGCGGTATACGCCTGGGAGGGGCGAACAGGATCCGAGGGAGTATTGTTTTGGATTTGGAAGACGGTACGTCATTTCTTCTATTCTTCCACCTTCCACCCCACACCCTCTTTTCTAATCCTATCAACATACTAACACCGCGCGTATAGATCGTGCCCAGGCCGCCATCTAGCAGAAATAACAGTCTGGATCGCTGTTGTTCGTATTCTTTCGGTGTTTACTATTCGTCCTGTTAAAGGACAGCCTGTTCCGGAAGTTAAGGCTGCACCGGGGTTGGTTACGCATCCTGTGGAGTTTGAGTGTGAGATTGGGGTGAGGGAGGGGAGGAGGGGGTTGGTTTGGGATGAGTAGGGAGGGGAGGGGGTATTTTTATTTGTGTGTTATGGGGTTGCATTTGCACGTATGTATTCGAATTTAGAGAGGCGTATGTATGTCTTTGATAAATGTTAGTGGGCGCCGATAAGCAAGGTTAAAGACGCCCACCTGAATTGACCGACTTAATGTATGACGTCATGTAATCGCACCCTGTCCATCAATCTTATCTTCGTTCGGTTTATACACACTTGTTAACACTCTTTCCGTAATCGCCATCCATCCTGCTCACAATGGGAAGATTCCGAACTGCCGCTAGGCAGTGGGTTGGTTATAGTACTATATGGAGGGTTTGTTTAATTTGTGCATGTAGGATATCGATAGTAGTATGATTTACACGTGTATTCTGTAGGGTGTGAATACAGATTCTTTTATTTATTAGCAAGTCTTTTCTAGCGTCTTATGAATTGCATGACAGAAGTTAGCGAGAAGACTATACTTACTATTTTTATGTAATCCGATAATATAGGGCGTCTGCGTATGCGTTTATGTTCTCAAACTTCTTTGCGATTGCAATATTTGGGATATGTCGTAGTATACGTTGATTCGTACCTGCCAATTCCCTGCCAATCAAGAAGTAGTAAAAAGTCATCCTTTTCGGTTCAGAGCGGCTATGGGCTTCCAACCTATCTTACTTCTGTCAAGTTTCTCTTTTCATGGTTCCTATAAATACTGACGATTTTGGAGGTGTCGATGTCCCTCTTTCACGCGCCTTCTCACCACTTTTGGCTGGTGTTGGCAAAATACTCATCACTCGGGTACACAAGTAGAGTATAGTATTAGGACACATGAGCCCATTATAGATTCTGAATGTATGATGTAAACTTTCTACAACATTCATGACTCTCTTATTATTAATCTACCAGAGCCAGATGCTATATTCCCTGGTGTATTCTGACAACCTTCCTGACATCTTTTGTACGAAGACGAATATTTAAGCAGACCAGATGTACCTTTGTTAATAGGACATCAGTCATCATTTAATAAGAAACATGTATTCTATAAAAATAAGAGCTGATCACGAATGATGTCAGAATATACGGTGCATACTTACCCTCTACAGCCCTCACTGCTTTATTTCAAGGTTATTTAAACCTATCAAATGCCGCTGGATATTCAATAGACATCAACAAGACTCAGCTATCTTCATCAGGATATGCACGTTCCAGTACAAGAGTATCATTATCATGTCAGAATGTACGGTGTATATCTTTCTACAACTTCTCCATCAAGAGCCAAGGCTAGTGGGATTTACGAAATTCCATAAGTCAATCGTCAACTTCCTTAGTGAAAACGGCGGACTTGCGTTATGTATGTTCTAGCAGAACATTGCAAGTGGAGTATGTGAAAACGGAGTTGTCTTATCAATGTTATTTAAAATTATCGAATTCCAAATACCTATTTCTCTTTCGAAGATGGTGTCGTTAAAATTCAAACCCCGTAGGTAAAGGTTCTATGTCTTTACTAGAACATGTCTTCTCCTGTGTCCTACGAAATCGCCCACAAGACGATTTATATTTTAATAAGATGTTCACACAGCTCGAAAGGACATATATTTAGTAACCTAAGGTGTCCGCATAACCACCGGTTATATTACATACCAAGACATACATGGTATCAGTGGTCTCACGAACACATCCTGTGAAATCGTAATGTACCAGTGGCAGCACGACATATCATCCTATGAAATCGCATGCGAGAAAATTTGTCTTTACCCCAGTACGGTGTTCACGTGGATCCTTGTCAGATCACATTGCGGACATATATGGTCACTTAAGTAAGGAATTCACAAAGTATGTCAGTTATAAAAAGCTATCACGACTTCTATCTTGTCAAAGCTATTTAAACTTGACCAATGCAAGATATGCCGCATAGTATAACTTCGAATGTTAAAATTTAAATGCCGAAAGCTCGGAATCAAGCTATGATTGGGATCGTCAACCCCGTTCTCGGTAATCGAGAAGTCACCGAATCAATCCCATTCTTACAAACATTTTCGCGTGAGTAAGTTTTAATTATCATGTACCTATGATTGTCACCAACTTTTTGACATAGGTATGCGAGTGATTCGACCATCACGTCATCTCCAGCGTCCTAGGAAAAGTATCTCTGACGTATGTACCTGGTAAGTTTTCCATTTAACCGTATGTGATATCACATGCAAGGAAAGACGTTTTAACATCATTATTATGACGAAATACTATACCCAATACAACAGTGAATACGTGTACTTGCTCAAACTTGTCTCGCCATAGGGAACTATTCATTCCATTTGAAGAGTTAAAATGTACCTTCAACCTAAAGTTTACGCTGAAAAGTTCAAACTTACTTGTATGACCACGATGAGCTTATAAAGGCAATATTATATAGGCACTGCAACGTGCGCGCCCTTCATTCTTATCACTGTTGCTATTTAGATTAACTCAATGTCAGATATCATTCGTTTTCGTTGCGCCAAGCATACTTGTGACTGAACCCTATATCATCTATGCTAAGGTATGCGAGTGATGGAAAGATCATGTCATCCGAAACAGAAATCATTTTATTAGGCTTCCATTTGGCTTCCATGTAAGTAGCAAATGCTGGGACTCACTATAACGATAGAAAAGCACAGACTACTCATAGTTCTCAATTACCATTCTGTCATATATACTTGGGACGGTGAAAGTCAACCCATCTTGAGCTTGGAGGCTGGAGCTATGATAAGTATACGGTAATCAAGAAGTTCCCGATGTCAATGTCAATGTCACTATCAATTCAACGCCATACGGATCCCGAATGGACACCGATGCGGGACGTACAAAATTCCTTTTGTTTAGTAAAGTCGCCAATTACAAACAATCGGAAACGGACCGGATACGGTCTCCGCATGCTCCCCGCCCATAATTCTTGACAGTTTTGAAGGATGAAAATTGTATGCTTCTCCGCCATTCTGTATCGCGAATACATCGTAGGTCCGATTCATATGCGCCACACGGGCATCGATTGAACGCTGAAGCGGGTTGGATGAAGTCCCATTTGTTTAACAAAGTCTCTAAATGCAAACAACGTTTGCCTCGTGGCAAATTGGCTTACAAAGTGCTTACTGTTCATTTTATTTACCTTTTATTTTCTATTGGCTACCGAGATTCACCTTCACCCGAATCTTAATAGTTCACGGTACTTTCATTAATGAAATCAGCTATTTTCTTCCTTACTCACCTACGCGCTCAGAGCTGAAAATTGTTTCAGTTTCCAAAGTCCGATGTACGCGCTTGCAATTCATCATTTTGATATGATCTTCTCTTGGAAACCATACGGATATAGTGACTACCCCGCACTGACGGCCGGCACGGCACATCCGTTTCAGCGATCCGCAGAAGTTGTCGCGGATTCCTGTGCGGTCACCTGAGTGTGTGCAATTTTCTATTTGGAGACTTGCGACTCGTAATTCATATCTGAAATGGGATACTCAAGATGTATTTCTGCTCTAAAGGGTATATTATGGGTGTAGAGGTTCAGATTTTCCTCTGATCCCGCCCAAGTCTACCACACCCACGATGCTCCATTCAACGACCTGCTCAACTGGGATGGACTCTGGTGTACTGCTGTTTGACGCCGTGCTCGATCTACCCGGCAAGGTGTCTCCAACTCAGAGTCTTGAACCAGAAGCAGTGTACGCCGATATTATAAGTGAACAAGGTTCGAAAAAGCGTCGCTGCTGGACGGAGGCAGAAGATGAAGCCTTACGAACAGCTGTCCGTCTTGGTAAGTTCATCCCTCGAACCACGCAAAGCCAATCTGACATATCTCGGTTGTCATAGAACATCCAGATGGTCGTTCTCCTACAAAATGGCTGGAGGTATCACGACATGTCTCCGGACGAACAAACAAGGATTGCCGCAAACGTTGGCACAACCACATGGCTTGCCCTCGAACTGCAAAAGGAGGGTGGACGGCAGAGGAAGATGCTTTATTACTGGCTGCAGTTAAAGAGCATGGTGCAAAGTTATTATTCCACTGTCTGCAACTCCTTTGCGCAGTTACTAATCTAATCGGTTGCTAGGTGGCCTACTGTAGCAGACATCGTAGGAACCCGAAAGAGCTGTCGTGAGTATCGCATGTCATTCATTGTATTTATTCAGCTAACAGATCTTATAGAATGCGCCAGACGGTGGTATGATACACTCAACCCAAAGATAGATAAAACGCCTTGGACTACGCAAGAGGTAAGAGTTTTCTGTGTTTGCGTCTCGCAAGTGTGTTCTGACGCTCTTTAAGGACGTACAGCTAGTCAAAGCGGTTAATAAACACGGAAAGAGATGGTCCTACATATCGAAATCATACTTTCCACGAAGAACAGGACTGGCAGCAAAAACAGGCAAGACCATCTATTATATCATGCAGAGGCCCTTAATTGACCTTTTTATTATTTATAGATTCTTCTCTATCGTCACATCGTCTATGAGAAGGCTCAAAAGTGATCCTATTAGAAGCGATAAACTGGAAGAAAACGAAGGTTGGATATTTACCCAGGATCTCCGCACGTCTTCGAATGACCAGCTTGCTTCGCCAACTCATCTGTTTACGTACGACACGGACTCAAGCTCGTCATCTCCTTCCTCTCCATCCTTAACCACAAGGTCAACTTCTTCCCCAACAAGTGACATCTCCCTGCATGGCGACTCGTACCCATTCAACATCGATTGTCGTTTTGAAGACGCATTTAAGGTCTTTGCGCCAGAGTTATCATACCGGAACGTCAACGTCACGGTCTCACCCACACACTGTGTACATCATTCGTTTCATTCTCTGCTGCCGCATGCGTCTATGTCATTTCAAGGTCTACAGGATAAACACCTAATATCACAATCGTGCGATCATTGGGGGGACAGTGGTTCGAACTTAAATTTTCATACTTGCAGTTAGAATGATAGATCTATCTTGGAAATTTTATGTACTACCAGGTTGCCACGTATGTCTTTGTAGAGCCCATCATTTTCGTCATGAAGCTGTTCGCACACTTTAACTGTAACATTAGTACCTTTAAAATGGTTTATGGAAACCCCGGCGCGATGATCCTTCGATAAACTTCTTCTCTACTTTGCGGCGATTGTAGGCTCTTGTGATCATTGAGCATGAACGGCATACGGTCTTGATGGCCTAAGATGACGCGTCCTCAGTTGTCTTTGTGTGTCCCCGAACCCTACAGTGCACGCTGATTATGAATCTGATAATCCGAAGTTCTGCTATACTGTATTAATCAAGTCAATTCGCCACCCCTCTGAGTGCGTGACACGCCGAGCCATCAACTCGGTTCGTCACTTTGGTAGATCCTGCGTGATGCACCAAAATTTTTGTCACTTTCACTACTTGAACTAGCAAAAGAAATTTTTTTAAGTCAATTTAAGCCCAAATAGCAAGTTTGACCACTGTAAAAAAAAAATTAAACCTGCAACTTTGCGTAACCATTTAAAACCTTCGTCATTTTTGAACGTGACGCGTGACAAACACCAGAATTTCGTCTCGTCAAAGGGGTGTGTGACGCGTGACACTCAGTAAAAACGGTAAGTCAGTGACATGTAGCCGAAATACACTAGTTTAGTCATCTGAGAGTCGAAGTTTGGTTGAAATTGAGCAAGTGGTGACTAAAGTGCCAAAAATTTGATGTTGGTCCGACTAATGAATGCAAAATCAATGACCGCGGTTACAGTATACAACCATCAAACATGACAGAAAAAACATGATGTTGTCATAACTCATTACTCCCTGCCCCAATTTTCACAAAAGCTGTACGAGGAGATAGCGTAGTACTTCATTAATTTCACTATAAAATATTTAATGCATTGGATGAAGGGAAGGTGGTCAAATATGCAAAATAGTGGAGGGGAATGAATTTTGATCAGTACCACATGTGTTATGGTTCGCAAGAACTTGACGTTGGTGTATTCCTGTGAATACACAAAAGTTTAGCAAAGTGGTTTCGAAATCAGAACGTACCCTGTAGTTTAGTGTAGATTTGATTAATAATGTGTCTGAATGCGAGAATGCTTAGTACGTTCGGTAAGGATCGAGTTCTCGAAGCGTGAGTCAGCCAAGCTGGAGATCAAGTACATCACAGGCTACCGCCGATTGGACTATCTGTTGATATTCAGCAATCGACAATACTAACTTATGTAGTATGTTTGTAGTGAGTAGATAGGTATGAAATACTATGTACCCTTTTTAGCAATGATATGAGACTTAGTGCGAACTTCGAAGCCTTAAGTCAAGTGCTGGATTCTTACAGTTCACACTGAGTCGAAAGGTAGTAAAAAGGTTGTTTTTTCCTATCTACACAATGAGCTATATACCTTGTAGTACTAATATATCTAGATTGTTCTTGTGTAGTCCTATGTATTCTACAGGGCTTGAGAAGGTACTGCTTCCAGGGCCTTCTCGGTCAACATAACTGAGTTGGTTTATAGCCTTTTATGGCAGGAGTAGCCTTTAGCTGTGTAAATACTTACTTGCTTAGGTTACTTCTGTCGTTCTGAAGGTAAACCAAGATAGAAATAAAATGAGTAGTTTGTACAGCTATGAGAGATTGGAAAATATATAGGTTTTGTAATGAATTTTGTAAAATGTAGTAGACAGAGATAGAATTCATAGATGAAAAACCATGAGCGCGCAAATGTAGCTAAGTATACATAACAACATGGCATGACAGTCAATTATTTATTATGAAACCATTCAAAATTAGTAGTGCCGAAGTGCCAGATCAGTTTATAAATAAAGTTTTATTGTCTTGCAAGATGGTGAATGCCACACAATCTGTAATCCTATAAAGATATGACACACACAGGTCAATAAAAATAATAGAAAATGTAAATTAGTGAGTGTCCTCAACAACTATATACTTTAAGAGTGATTATTCCCAATTTTTTATAGCAATACAAGCCACAGAATTTTTGAAATTCACTAGGTTATCCAAACCCCCCATTTTGTTTTGCATGTAGTCCATCAGAATGTGAATATTTTGAATAGTTAATTTATGGAACATTTTTACAGTATGCTATTCCTTACTATTCAAAAAGAATTGGTGTAATAGGTGTAGATTAGGGATCAGGAGAAGCAAAATGTGAAAGATTGTCACATGGTGTGATGGTGTCACGTTTGATGGTTGTATACTGTAATTAACATTAATCCCTGAGTGTTCCCGAAATAGACAGCAACTTTTGGAACTGAAAACGGAATTCTAAACTCATTTGTTGTGTAATCTTAGTATAATTCGGGACACCTATTGGGCAGTGGTATGACATTCAGAATCCAAAATTATAGAATAATTGGGTAAGCATGCAAAGAGATATTCATGATATAAAGATGAAAACTTAGAATTATTTTAAAATTAACTGCAGTCATTCAATAGTCGGACTAACATCAAATTTTTGGCACTTTAGTCACCACTTGCTCAATTTCAACCAAACTTCGACCCTCAGATGACTAAACTAGTGTATTTCGGCTACATGTCACTGACTTACTGTTTTTACTGAGCGTGACAGATGAATTGATTTGATTATTACAGTATAAGAATTATCATTTATCTTCAATTCATCCCTCACCCACCTACAGTTTTATAATGCACAATGTCCGAGTCTCAGGTATGGTTCAGTACGGTCCCCTCTTTCCACTGTATCCTGTATAATCACTGCCAACGCCCATGAAATCACTGGTAGTGATGTGAAAGGGCTGGATACGGTGAAGCTCAGCTCAGCTACAGGCAGCTAAACCAGTAAATTGGCTAACACCAGCTCGGCTAGTCAGCTAAGCCACAACTAACTTTATATTTAGGGAAATGTATGTTGGCAGGATCATGTTGCGATGTAAGTTAGGCATACTTCAGGTATTCTTACTTCTTCTTAAAAACATTTTATTTTTAATATTATGCAATGCATTTATCAATAGTATGATATGAGAATATATGACTTTTAATAAATACAACATGAGTTACATGATTTAAATGATGATTGAGACTCCTTGAGAACACTGCTTAGTATCAGCAAAGTAAACATCATATAATGTTCAAAAAAAAGAACCCTTTCGACGAAGCAGGATTATTTTTAATGATTAAAATTTCATATCCAAGGCCTGAAAAATAGCAAAACTGAGGTTAGTAAGTAATACAAAGATGCTGCTCGAGATACACTGGTTTTGTCAAGGTAACTTTCACTAAACAGAAATTCCTAAAACTGCGGCACAAATGCATCTAATGAGAGCATCAAATATGATAAATAACCAAATTTATGTTCAATTATAACAGGTTCAAATGGAGCATGTGTGAATCATGAGGAGCACAAGTGATTCAATAAGAGGTTGCCAGTGAGCAACCCAAGAGTGACCAAAGCTGAAGCCTTGTCCTAATTAAGGGGGCTGAGGGCTAAGACCCTTAGCTGTTAGCCGCAAACCCGGCAATGGCTATTAGCAGAATCAGCTCAGCTCAAGCAGCTGCAGCTCCTCAAGCTGAGCCGCAACAACACTAGTTACAGGCTACCAATGATTGCATGCAGTATTTAATCCACTTGAGTGATCTTGGCGAATTTTCATCGAATACTTGATCTGGTCATTCTTGTATCTTGTGATCGCTTCCTTTGGAATATATTTTGTACAAAGAGAAGAAACAAAGATGAAAATTTGTTCCATATAAATATCTCTTATTAGCACAAACATGTAAAATTTAACTATGGGGTAATAGGTATACTTTTGCACTATATTTAAGGAATAAAACAGAAAATGTGGATTTTAAGAGATCTAAATGTTTATACTAATACTTCAAGTATTTGGATGGTCTGCAGCGATGCATTTTTGAATGTCAATTTGCTGGTTATCACATGTCGGCTTGGCTTGATTTTGTCTCGACATCAATCATCACCCAATTTGGTATGTGTGACATCGTGACTGATGCCTGAACAGGACAGATCAAACCTGCTGCGAGAGTAGGTTCAACTATCATGATTGTAGAGGCCTCCCATCAGTACTCTCCATCACTCTTGATTGAAGTCATTCACCACTGAAATTTCAACATACAGTATTCAAACAATACTTCTCATTCGTCGTCATCTAAAGCTGGCCTGAATATTTTTTCCTGCCACAAACAAATCATAAGGGTATATTACATTACATTCCATATGAAAACTCATAGGAATCTAGTATAGCTATACCTGTACAAACCATTCTTCATCCTCTCCGCCCAAAGATAAACAAAATGGTAGTTTGTATCCGCAACTCGAATTATAGAATCCAAAGCCTTCCATTCCTTGATCTGGACATAAAAATCTCTCTCATCGCGCCATTCGAGGTACCGTTCTATAGGGCGAATTATTAATGAGCGTAGTCCTGGAACAGTATCCTTGATGATTTTCAATTTTTTCCGGAACAGTCTGATGTCATAGCGTTTACCAATATTTATTTCAATGTCGCAGAGTGCTGGAAGCCATCCAAGCCCAGAGAAAGCTTCGTCTTCAAGGAAAGAGTCGACGTCAAGATATGTGACTTGTGGATGCGCTCGGTTCAGCTGGGATAGAGCTTCTAGGGTACGGAAATATACTTCCAATGATTGTAGAGGCATTGTCATAATATCGTTGCAAATGCTAGCATTGTTGTAGTTACTCCAATATGCGAGGTGCTGAACACCGGTACAAAGGGATAGCAAGTGCGATACAACCGGCTCGGAAACCGAATCCGTGATCATTAAGTGCATGACGTTCATTTCGAAGAAAGATTTCGGTTTCGACTGAAGAGCTACCGCAAAATTGTCTTCGTCGATCATATGAAAACCTCTCTTAAAGGTGTAGTGCACATAGTTGCCACAAAACTTTAGAGTTTTATACAGGAGCGGTTCCACGCTTAAATCTGAGTCAGTCATATGCTGAGATAATTACAAATAGCTTAAAAGGTCTTACGAACGTTGCACTCGTTTGCATACCTCAGGCAAGTGGGCATCTGTTCTTTCATAAGGGTGCATGAGGATAACCCATCGAAATATCTCATCTTCAATCTCTGGTGGAAAAAAGAAGGACATCGGGGGGAATGAGAACCACATCTAAGAATCATACTCTTATAGAATCTAGATGGTCCGGGCGTCCTTGGTTTTGGTGACTCCACAAACCCATCATTATTGTGCCCCACTTGGACTGGCACATTAGAACCCCGCAACTCTTTCGCTGTACCCACTCAGAGCTTTAATACTATGTAAGTCCCTTCCCAAATTTCGCAAAAGTAGTAACAATTATAAAATTATATAAAACTTGCATAGCTATTTCTGTAAGCAATGCCCCGCATCACTTCCTCTCACAGATCAATAAAATAGTCTTCTGTATCTACAGCTCGAATTCTTGAACCAAAAGCCTTCCATTCCCGCACGTGGAAGTAAAAAGCTGTCCGCATCGCGCCAATCGTAAAACTCTTCAGGGCGAACTATACCTGTGCGCAGTCCCGGCACAGTGTTGATGATAATTTTCAAGTTTTCCCAGAAAAACTCGGTGCTATAACCTACACCGATGTTTATTTCCACGTCACGGAGAGCCGGAAGCCATCCAAGATTAGAAAATGTTTCTTCTTCAAGGAAACAGGAGGTGCCAATGTACGTGACTTGTGGGTGCTCACATTTCAACTTGGACAAAGCTTGTAGTATAGCAAAATATGCTTCCAATGATTGTAGAGGTAGTGTCCATGTCATTATACGATCGCAAATGCTAGCCTCGTTGTGATCACTCCAATATGCAAGATGCTGAATACCAGTACAGAGCGATAACAGGTGTGTCACGAAGCACTCTGATACGGGGCGTGTGATCAGTAGGTGCATAATGTTCATTTCGAAGAAAAGTTTGGGCTTCGATTGCAGAGCTATGACAAAATTGTCTTCGTGGATTAAATGAAAACTCTGTTAAAGCATCCTGTGAAGTGCACATGACTGCCTCAAAGCTTCTGAGTTTCATATAAGAGCGGTTCCACCCTTCAGTTAAAGTCAGCGATATGCCTTTGGCATAGATAAAAAAACTTTAAAAAGACTCACAAATGTTGCACTCGATTGCATACCTCGGGCAAATGGGCATCTGTTGGACGATAAGGCCGGATGCGGATAGCCCATTGAAATATCTCAACCTCAATCTCAGGCGGAAAAAAGAATATGCGCGGAATGCAACCCATGTGCCACAACCTTGAGAGTGTTCTCTTATAGGTGTGATTGTTGTTATTGAACCCACATGATGTCATTGTATTTGTGGTATTCATAGAATTTCTTGTGGTATTCATAGAATTTCTTGTGGAGCTCCGACATTAAGGGGGTCAGAGAAGTTGGTTCTGGACTTATTCAGACTGATTCAACATCGGTTCGGGGTCTGATCCAGTTAATCCAGCGCAAAGAGCCCATGATCTGTATATCCACGTACACGTGGTATCCAAAAGTGATGGCAAACAACAACAATTCCCATACATAATTAGAATGGTTTCTTGCATCG
The DNA here is from genome assembly GCA_025738555.1 of Cyathus striatus. NCBI lineage: Eukaryota > Fungi > Basidiomycota > Agaricomycetes > Agaricales > Nidulariaceae > Cyathus > Cyathus striatus. The sequence continues at coordinate 1,088,456 of JAOVFP010000007.1, forward strand.
TTTGAGGTATAACACATTATACACAGCTCGGAATGTCTCATAAATTCGGTTGTGTATTCTATATAGTGTGAAGTATGTGCATGAAAAATTAGGGACGTACTTAGTATCTTGGTGGTATGGTATAAGCTATTTTTGTATAAGGCTGCATTTTATTCAAGGAAATCATATATTGACGAGCAGAACATTTTAGGAGTTATAGAATTGTTTAAAATTTCTCTGAGACATTACTTGTATATCAAATAACATAACCTCCATATTATTTAGCAATTGCTTCATTATTGCGCTGAAAATGAGAGTGATAAGTTGGATCACACATAGCTGACATCTGTATTTCATCTCTTGCCAGTAGATATCTTCCTATATCTGAGTAAATACCATACTGTACGTACAGGACTATTCTGAAGCATAAATTATAAATATATTTATGAATTTATATTGAGATACAGAGGTCCATATAACTATTAAACATTCGATTTCTAATTCACTCAGATCTGACAAATAGGAAGTTTCAGATTAATGTCATTATATCTCGGTATACACTTACATTTATCTTTTAATATTTTAATAGCTTATACTGTATATACAGCACATAGTATATCCGAAATCTCATGTAGATATATCATGAATAACAACTCCTGTAGGCTACTTAGTAAATTGTATGATACAGACATAGTTGGTGAATTAGATTGTGTATATCATGGCATTAAATACGTTCAGTGCTTCGTAAATTTACATACAACGGGTTAAATATGTACACAAAATTTAAAGTTGGTCCGCACAGGGAGTAATGTGCTACAAGCTAATTAATGCGAGAACACCTTGCATTCTGAGTGGGAAAAATGCATGGTTGCCATCATTTTTGGCGATCACGTGTATATCCCAGCATGTAACAAAAAAATCTACTTCCACGACATTAATACTCGAATCAATTCTTCACCGATTCTTTATCGCAACCTGTACACGTATACTGACATACCTTCACAGCGGTAGAAGGCATAACAAAATCAATTGCACTTGAGCTCGATCCAGAATGGAAAACCAAAGTCCATAATCTCCTTTCCTCTCGTCCGTCTCCTACCGACTAACTGGCATTCACACTCGCAGACTTAGGTTTATTCCGCACCAACTTTGCTAAGAACCATACGTTCCCAGTATACACCCACCACACAAACACATTCCCCTCTTTCCTAGGAAATATCACCCGTTCGATGTTAACGGATATCGATCCGAGTGTGATCAAAGGTAATCCTGATAAGCTCGCGAAGCGCATTTACGAGTTGAGTAATGCACCTGAGGGAGAGGTTTCTATGCGTATTAGTTGGAGAGGGAGAAGTGGGAGAAGATTGAAATTGAAGAGGCGTGTGCATAATATCTACTTCAGTGTAATCAACGTGGTTGGATAAAATGCTAACTTGGCAGCGACTAAGAAGATGACGCTTGCCATAGGTACTTAGTATTAGTTTCGGAGACAGCATGAGCGACGTGAGCGTAGCCCAAGTTGAACTAACAGTGAAGTCCCGTGATGCCGAAGTTCGGAGATCAATTGAGTCTGAACCAACGAACATCGTGCTCGGTCGTTCTCCGATGTTGCTCCGATGCTCACTTCTTGCTCACCTCAATACTCCCGCGGGGTTTGGCTCCTGTAGGTGTAAGTGCGTTGTATTCACCAGCATCTACGATCTACCTTGATCTCCATAACTCATACTGCCTGACCCACTGCACTCTTCCGCGGCCTTGTTACCTTACGCATTCCGGGTCAGACTCCGATACTGTTGAGATTCGAGGTAACTAGTATGATTCTGTACGTCCCCCTTCCCTTCTATCTACGCCCTAACTAACATCCCCATAGTCACGGGCGCCTCGAATGACATAGGCCTCTTAATCACACCGCCTTCTCACGCAAACACTCCGTCGTAGCGGCCGCCCGGCGCCCAGGAGTTCTAAGCGACCTACCCTGATACTCTACGCGTAGTCAAAGCCGACGTGCAGAGAGATTGAGAAGGGATATGGAAGCACCAGAGGAAAGTTTGGTAAGACATTGTGTGTATAACGCTGTTGGCCCGGGAGGTTGAGGTGTGTCGGAGAAGGATGTTAGTAGGGAGGGACATGTTCGAGGCGAGACCTCCGTTTCCTTCGTTTCTTCTTTGCGTTTGTTCGCTCTTTCGGATCGGATCGGTTAGTTCGGTTTTGTTTGAATTCGCTCTTCATTCTTCGTTCGTATACCCTCTTTGACCCCCACGGACCCGCAGCGGGCGGTGCGAGTCTGGCACTGCGAATGGGTAATACAGCGCTTCCATGTTCGGTTCGTCTTTGTTACCGTTAATTTATTCGTAAGGAGATAAGCGTTGATGGGGGGGGTGATATGATAACGGCGGAAGGTGTAGCGGAATCAACTTATCACACTCAAATTTTATCCAGAGTGGTATCAAAGTGTGCCCGTTCTCCTTTTATCCCTCCCTCCCCATCTAACACCCTTCTTTCGCATAGATAACTCTAGCAGGACGTACCAATGCCATCAAAACCACACCTTCCCTGTATACGAACACCCAGAAAATACATCTCTTAACCTCCTCGGCGTCATCACACACCCGATGCTAGCTAGATCCGAGTATGATCAAAGGAGACTCCGACAAGCTCGCGAAGCGGATTTTCGAGTTAGTAGGAGTGAACGAGGTAGAGGGGCTCATGATGATTCTTTTAGTTAGTAGGTTAGCTGTTGATGAGTAGGTAGTTTTGGTGTTCTAAATACGTGTAAATGTAACGTTTTTCGCTTTGCGTGCTTTTCAAAAGTGTTGTGTTGTGGAATTGAGCTGTACATGACCATATGCCTGCAAGTATATCATGTGTAAAAGGTAAAGATTATATACAATCCATCGATTCCTTCTAGCCGATTCGAACGACTGACCTCGTCATTAATATTTGAATTGAGATCCTGTTTCTTGTAATCATAATACTAGTGACGCGCTCTACCAACTGAGCTAAGAAGGATTTTTGTTATGTAGTGCATTGAAGTGAATTTGTATGCAGACATTGATATGTAACGAGGAAAGACCGATCTCACACTATGATAATTCCTTCTAGTCGACTTGAACGACTAACCTCGTCAATAATACTAGTAGTGACATGCTCTACCATCTGAGCTTTAAAGGAGTTTATATTTCACTTTCGATTCATTCCACTGTCGAGTCGGACGACTGATTAACTTGTAAATCATAAATATCAAAAAGGGGTTTGAAAGGATTCAATTCGTTCTAGTCGACTTGAACGACTGACCTTATCACTGATAAGTAGCATTCCGGGGGAAGGTAAATGCTAGTGACACGCTCTACCAGTTGAGCTTAGAAGGAGTTTTTATCTGATTCTCAATACATATACATATACATTGACATCTTTGACAGATCGATCCGTGTATGACTGTAAGAACTCGTAATACCTGCACAAAATAAGCTAAAAATTATATGACTTCCATATCTTCCTTCTAGACCTTCCAATCGACTCGAACGACTGACCTCGCTACTACACTAGTCTTGCTCCCATACATAATACTAGTGATGTGCTCTACCAGCTGAGCTTAGAAGGAGTCTCATCCTTTCATATTGTCGAGATATTGATCCGATAAGTAATACTACTACTACTAGTGACGCGCTGAGCGCTCTAATGGCATCTAAGCTTAGATGGAGTTTCATTAATTCATTCTTACGTTCACAATGCATGCATACATATCCAAATCTTCTAAATATCATCAACGCTCCAAAATATATACGTACTGGTATGCGTCGATTATGAGTGTATGTGAATATATCAGCCAGCTCCCGTCGCCCGACTTGTGAGTAATACTTACTTGTTTTTGATTACGCTTCCGTTGCTCTTCCGCTTACATCGCCCACTCGGAATCGGAATCGCCTTCCACATCCGGTAGACCTTATACTTATGTATTTAATAAAGTTTGTGATGGATGTCAATCATACTTTACGCGTCTTTCAACGCTGCGTCGCGGTATTTTAACTCTTGCATTGAGAATGAATAAGGTTGAACAAGGGGTTCGGCAATGAGATCTGAGACATCGTAACACGTAGTAGTAGTACGTACTTACCATACCTTTTTCGGTTACCTGGCCAGGGTCTTTAGGCCTTTAGGTTTTAAGTTATTGGACAGCGTTTGCCATGCGCCACTAGACTCTACAAGATGGATATTTTTGGACTGTACGCTGATTCAGATGGGTTCGTGACTCTGAGAGGTAAGGGCCAGGTAACGCGTAATGGGTTGAGAGTGTATGTGATCAGAATATAATTAAACATGTTTGAAATTTCTACATCGAAGCAGTAACTGAAATGATACAGACTATATATCACTATAAACACTTGTAACGGCAAAATCTAGTAAAGTAGAACCACTGCGCCAACGCTGGCCATCAATCCCAAAGCCCATGCCGCAGTGCGTGTACCTTTGAATACTCTCCCAGCATAGTCCTCAAAGTCTGATAGAATGCCGACGCCCTGCTTATCTGGTTTGACTGAACTGTACCCCTGTTTAGGAAGTTGTTCGATTGTGCGTTCTTTTAGAACGCGGAGTCCGTCTTTTCCGAAGTACCGTTGACTCTAAAACATGAGGATGGTTGTGAACGGTATGATGGGATATACAAAAGCAAAAATACCTCAAAGCTCCATTGATCGTTTGCTCGAACCCAGTTACCCAAGTCATCGACGTATTGTGCTACGGCCTCGTCAACTTCTGGACCCCAAGAGGGAACTTTCCTGTAGTCATCCAAGAATTTATCAACTAGCTGATCATGTAGCTTTCCAATCCAGTCGAAGGCTCCTTGTACGTCGAGTTGAAGCTGATGTATTACTATTGTGACAAGATTGTGCAGATCGTCGCCACGGGCTTGTCTGTATCAAGAACAAATGTGTTTATATGTTGATGAAATAGAATGAAGAGACGCACTCTACATTGTATGAGCATAAGTCATTGCCGATGCAGAGCATATCTATGCATCCTGCATGTAAGTGTTTGATGACCTCGTTCTCCATCACGTAGTCAGGAATATTCATGTGGAGTTCATTAACAGCAAAAGATGGCTTAGCGCCAATGGTATCTCGACGAACGTCAAAGTAGCTTTCGATGGTACGAATATGGTTCTGATCACGATCAGCTGACTGCTGCACCACTGAGGCAGTATATCCGTCAAACGCATTGACGAACCGACGCTGTGCTGATGGAGTAGCAGTTCGAATAGCGTTTGCCCAGTACCTTTAAAATGATAATTCAGTGGTTTTGTGCGATACGATTGCTTGGAAAATACTGACTGTCTAGTGACCTCACCTCCGACCCATTCGTCTTGTGGACGAGGCTTGTGTGGGTTTCGAAGAGCGTCCATTATGATATCGGCGAGCTTTCTTGTTTCAACTGCATCAGAAACATCGGACCATTCGTCGAATACAAAGAAGAGGTTCATGAGATCACATCCGACGCGACAGCCATCTGAGATGCGCGTTAGTTCTTATTAATTCGTGAAGCGCACAATAAAATCGACCTTTATTCAACTTCGAGAAAGCCATCGATGCCAGAAGGTCTATCAAAAAAATGAGTTTAGTTCTCGATTAACCAATATAGAGAATTTACATACTAAAGTCGCATTTGTTGAAAGCCTTCTGTGCTTTCGGACTGAAAGCACCGAAGCTCTCTGCCCAAGCGGCTGATTCGGCCTTGCATGTCTCGTAGTTCGGATTGACAGCTCGCTGCCAGGGCCAGTTGCGAAGAGTGTCTGGTATGTATATGGTCTTGGGCATTTTTATAAGAATGGGGAGGTACTGATATTATCTATAGGGTTTTAAACGTTGGAGTCGGGGGACGTAATTCAGTGTCTTCCGTAGCGAATACGGCTTCATATGAAGCCAGCTTCCTCCACGATCAATCGGAACAAAAATGCTTATGTTTGGAAGTTGGGTTGTGCCCGTAGACCATATACAAGCGTAGATATACCAGTAGTAACAATACGTTCTAATTGTAGGACCCCCTGACCGGATTGTCGTCCTCTAGTATGCGTTTCAACGCAGTCCACAAGGGGATGCCTCTAACGAATCACAGATAAATTTCAGTAATAGATCATCTTAACAATACACTCCGTTTGGGGGCGGCGTTATCGCGTTGCATTTCAAGTTTGAATGCCGGTTAATATAGAGGCTGAATTCAAGTGTAATGAATGAACTTACTACATGATAATGTTCGTAAAGGAAAATTTACCGAAATCTCTCTTCCACTACCGCCATTAAAATTAATCCAGATCTAAGTCATGGCATATATTTTTAAAGAGATACATAGAATTAACGACCATACTATTTCTTTGTATTGGGCGCAATCAGGCTGCTCCTCGAACATCGGTTTTTGGGCGGAGGATATATTCGTGCGAAAGTATCACGTGAACAACGAAAGAAATCAAGCTGATCCTGACCGGAAATGCCACTGCATGCGGACCGTCGTCCACCCCGCTACCCATTCCGCATATCACAGCCATGTTTGCAGTGATGCGCCCAGGTAATGTCAGTTATCGAAGACAAGTTTCTATATTGGACAATCCGCCTGCACTCCGCGTATTCTACAATAATTGATAAAACCCATCTTCATTCTCTACGTTTTCTATCGCCCCAGATACACACAGCTCACCATGAATTCCTCAGCTGATTTCCTAAGCTCATCTTCTTCGTTTTTCGAAGACCCCGCAAGTTTGATAACTGGTCGATCCATTCTTGGAGGGCTGGTCGCCGCATACTTCGTATATTATCTCCTTAGCACGGTAAAACAATCTAGGAAAGGGAAACTCCCTCCCGGTCCTAAGGGAATTCCTATCTTCGGGAATATGTTCCAGCTTACAGCCGATGCTTGGGTACAATTTGCTGAATGGGGCAATCAATACGGTATGTACCTTAGCTCTTCTTTTACATTGCGAGATCTCACATTCCCTGGCAGGCGATCTTGTATACATCAGAGCTGCTGGACATGGCATGCTGATTTTGAACTCGCACAAGGTTGCTACCGATATTATGGAACAAAGGGCTGCAATTTACAGCGACAGGCCGAGGCTAATTGGTTTGTCCTTTTCGTTTTCGTTCTCGCTTTAAACTCATTGTGCGCTATTAGTTGCTTCCGAGATTCTTACTGGTAGCCTTCTTATCCCATTCGCTGGATATAATGACTTGTAAGTTTAATTAATATTGAAGTAGAGTCTAGTTGAAGCTTAAGTGCTGTGTAGTTGGCGTCGCATGCGTCGTGCTAGCCACGAAGGTCTTAACAACAACACTGCTCGTAACTACTATCCCGCACAGCTACGCGAAGCTGTACTTCTAGTTGAGGGTATGCTAAAAGATTCTAATAATTGGGACGACGAACTCAAGAGGTGAAATAGTCTCCCTTGGCTTGATGATGCATCTTTAAACTCACATTGGTGCACTTGATAGGGCTGCACAGTCTATGATTCTCGGTGTAGTTTATGACAACGGTGTCATCGCCGACTGCAAGGATCCTAATATTACTTATGTCAACGATTTCATTGCTCGAATCGTCCGAGCAGCATTCCCTGGTGCACACTATGCTGAATTCTTTCCTATCATGAAAGTAAGTCTTTCCATAAGTCTTTCTCGGTATCCAATTTTGATACACGTCTACAGTACCTGCCTACTTCTATGGCTAAGTGGAAGCGCGACGCCCTGGATTGGTTCCGCCGTGACGGAGAGTACTTTGGTGCCATGTATAACGACGTTAAGGAACGCATTGTGGGCATGCTATTCACTTAACGCATCGGCACCTTCTAACGGATTAATTGCAGAAAAACGGCGATGAGAGACACAGCTTCGCAGCCACCCTCGTTCACGATGAAAAGCAACTTAATCTCTCCGAAGATGAAAATGCATGGCTAGCAGCAACAATATTCGCAACTGGTGGTGAAACCACCTCAACCGTCATGTCTTGGTTTATTCTTGCAATGGTGAAGTATCCTGCCGCAGCCAAAGCTGCTCAGGAGGAGCTTGATCGAGTTGTCGGACGCGATCGTATGCCAACGTTTGCTGACCGCGATTCACTTCCGTATATCACCGCTTGTGTTCGTGAGACGTTGCGCTGGAAGACTGTCGCTCCTGTGGGTGTTCCTCATCGCTCCGTCGAGGTACGTTATCTTGTGTCTAAGGAATACAACCCACGTTGCTGACAATGCGATCAGGATGATTGGTACGAGGGTCATTTCATTCCTAAGGGTACCATCGTTATCCCCAACCAGTGGTACGTCTAATCCTAGTCATAGACATGACAAAAATAGCTGAACACGTCGATCATCAGGGCAATGAATAAAGACACCAGGGTTTATGTGAGTCATTTGGTCTTGCACACACGTTGAAATCTTACCAATTCTCCAGGGTCCTGATGCTGATGACTTCAAACCCGAGCGCCATCTTGACGCTGATGGTAACTTGGGCCCTGCTCCGTTTGGAACTCACGATGGTAGTGCTTCCTCTAATCTACTCTCAAAGCGCATGTCTGATGTATTTTACAACAGAGGGTCACGTAGGCTACGGCTTTGGACGTCGCATTTGCGTCGGTCGTCACGTTGCCAATAACTCTCTTTATATGGACATGGCATGTTTATTATGGGCTTGTAATATTTCCCCGGTGAAAGATGCAAAGGGTAACCCAGTCATCCCTGACTCAGAGAAGTTCGTCAACGATGGTCTCGTGCTGTAAGTGTTATTTTTATCCAATTGCTCGATTGAACTAAGCTAAACTATATCGTGCTAGTCGGCCTTGGCCATTCCAGTGCGCAGTCACACCCCGCTTCCCCGGTGCTGAGGAGATTGTTGCTGCTACGAGAGAGATGTTGACTGAGTAAACTTGTGGTACAGTTGATTGTATACGATTTGTAATACATAGTATGCTTTAGAATTTACAATTTTGATACTCAGCATCTGCTCATTGAATTTTTCTTGGTCACTTCGAAACACTATCGTATACGGAGGCTTAACAGCTTTTGAATTCAAGATATATTGTTGTAGACAGTGCTCGTACTGTGTCATGAACAATTATTATACTTGAATGTTAAGGAACGACTCTCAATGTGTTCATGTTACCTTTTATGGGATGTTACCTTCCTTATTAAGGTACTTACACCGTCTTAAAGTTACTGTGGGTTCATTACATCTATCTTCAACAGAGGTTTCCATGTAAACAAAGGCTACATTGAAGGTTGGACTAGTTAGATTCGGTTTGCACTGGGTCAAACAAGACGCAGAGCAGTCGAGTTAACTAATGGAATGAGAGAAAACTGTACGTAGGTATACATGCTAATATTGTCGATGAAACATAGGTCAACAAGAAGGATATTAATAGCGATAACGATTTACTACGGATACCTCAGACTCCAAACCAGTCGCTCCGCGCGTACAAGTTGGCTTGCAGTGTGGGAATAGAAGCGAAACACTCCATAAAGCGAAACGAAGATGACTAAGAACGGCTCGTAAGCAAGCGAGCGATCGTGAAGCTGTTAGCCAAACTTGAACGTTCTGAACGCGCAAGTTTGGAGTCGGACTTCGTGTTGGAATCCAAGCTCAAGATTACATCTTATCAAATCAAATCAGGTAGAATGCATTTATCTATCATATCTATCCAAACTTAGGTAGTACTTTACTTGTTAAATGCTACATGAATTTTATACTTCTCGTACAATACTTAAATAATGTGATATCGTAACGTACACGTGCCAAACTATCATACTTTCGGAAGGATATGTCGCGTCGCGATTTCCTTGCGTTACCAGAACATTTGTGTTTGTCCAGAGTCCCTTGGCATGAGAAAAACCTTCGACAACGCTCGCACAGCCACTCGACTTGTCGTCCATGTATTGCAACCTCGTGGCGGAGTCGGTCATGTTGTCGAGAGAATGTTTCATCGCATCCCATTTGGCAAGTATATCGTGTTTTGGGTTTGTGAGTTCCCATATGTAATTTTCTTGTATACTAATCATAACGAAAAGAGTCAGCTATTGCAGAGGAAGATTAAGCGATACAACGCACTTCGCTCATGAACCTTCTGTTGCACCCACTATGTAAACAACTCAGCCTCCGTGGTCTACGGTTGCCATTCTGAGATATACTTGATGACGAATCTTCGCATGATGAGACCGAGTGAGATGGAGTCGAGGGAGTAGGTGAAGATCCTAACGAGTGTAAATATTTGTGTTTATATGAAACAGTAAAATAAAGTACCTTCATCGAGCGATCCCTCGGGGACTCCTTCACTAGATAAATCTTCCCATATGCCTTTATTTAATGGGTGCTCTATTCCCCATGCCTCAGGATTGGAGAAATCCAGGAAGCCTGCTGAACTATCTGCTCCAAATCCAACCCCATGTTGCATCCAATCGGACGTGAGTTGCTGCATGGAATTCCCTGAACGGTTCCCCTGAGTAAGCCTTCGGGATCAACGACAAGAAAAATGTTATACCTGTTGCAAGCCCATTGTGGTCGCCGAGAATTAGGGAGTTAAGTTGGTCTGAACGGATAACTAATTAGCTTTATCAAAGCTTGATGGTATAATTTGCGAATGGTTATGCGTACCTGACACTGTTCCTCCCGTTGATGATGAAGCACCCAGTCCCACATTTTCAGCTGTAGTATCCGCGCCGACTTCCTCAAAAGATGCGAAAATGAGGAGCTTATAGCATCCATCTTCAAGGATAGTCTCGAAGTGTATCATTGTTCTCGATGCCTCCAGGCATTGGGATAGAGGAGAACATTCGGCGTCAAGTGATGGTTTTAGAGCGAGTGATATCGAGCCATTTTTAGAGCCTGAGAAGTCCGCTGATATACAATAGCGATGAAGATCTTCTGTGCGTAGAGTAAGAGACATAATAAAGCGGATGTAAAGCAAGGCAAGGCAGGAGCAGATCAGGGATTTAACTGTAGTCGTTTTTGACACCGTTGCTATCTATAGTCCGGATGCCGAGGGCATTGATGCGGGGAATTGATGCGATTTTCCAACTGGGGAGTATATATCCAAATCTTCGGCTGTGACAGGCCTTTGCATCAAATGCGCCGAATGAAGTTGGTTAGACGCATTCTGTACATGTGCGTGATCGGTGGGCATAATGGGGTTACAGTAAGCGAACGTTTGAACCCCGCCTAATAAAGCTAGCACTTACCACACTAATTTCGTCAAGGCGCTTTATATGTTTGTTGCCTGCTGCTTTGAATTATTGAACGTCACAATGATAAACATGTCGTTTTAAAACAGGTAAAGGTTGTACAAGAAATTGGATACCAGTAGCTCTAAGCTCCCTTGTAGTCTAAAACTTTGCTCGCATAAATGCCTCGATGCCCTTCTGCACTAATTTCATCAACGCTGATCTGGACCAAGTCATGAAAAATGCCGATACTACACAATTGAATTGACATTTGATACCCGATGACCGGGGGACTCCGAGCGAGGATGACAAGCACCCCATGGCATCCACTAGTCAGACACCCTCGTTTGGTAAAATAATGCCATCGTTGTGATGTCCGGCGATAGGGGAGCATTAGCAATGGCTTCCAATAGGAGGGATACATATATACGCGGGTGTTCATTGGTGGCCTGATGATACGAGCCCAGTGCAGCCCACACCTGCCCACACGAATCTGTATTCCCGTAGATGTCGGATTGTGTTATCCAATTGTTATCAGCTGGCTTTAACAGTTATCCGATAAATATGTAGATTGTGAGTTTTTTTTAGAAACGACGCTCGACGCTATAGTTCTCTAACCCCAATAAACTAATAATCGGGGTAACAATAGTCGGGATTTTGCTCCTCAAACCTATCCTTTCCAAACTTTATAACTGTGGATATTTTCGAAGGATGCGCTAACGAAAATAAACAATGTGAGTTGCTGATTTCGCCATTCCTAACCAGAGCCACTTACAAGAGCTTACAAGCCATAGTGCATAAGAGTTTATGGATTGTGCTTCATCTCGTCACTACTAGCTGATGGACGACGTCACTAGATTTTGAAACGCTGGTGCTCGGACCTAAAATGAAGGCCGTGAGGAGCGAGCTGGCTGCTAAGCCTATCAGTAGCCTATGGCGTTGTCGCGACAGAATCCTTTCACGTGCAATATGACATTTATCTCGACGCCTGTTATTGATGGAAGTATATGATTATCATCGAGATCTGTTGAACGGTGTGGCCGAGCGCCTTGTTTCATTTCGTAGGATAAAGCAAAGAGACTATCGAAGAAACAAAGTTGGCTGTGGGGGAGGGCCATATTGATGTCTATAGTCTACGCGTATATTCTAGCATCTGATAAGCATCTGTTGAGATGGTGCCGCGCAAAGATGGTTGTTACGTATGTAGTATTTTCATACTCTTGGAACTGTGGACATACATACATAGAAGCTGACGCCAAGTCAACAGTGCATGTATTTTACATTACCGGGATTGATCCTCATCAGAAATGGCTTTAAAGTGGATTACGCGGATGAACGAAAATATCGAACAGGGGCACAACCGTACAGGCTGGCACAGGCACAAAAACACATGAGAATGTTTTTGGTTTCTGTATTCATTTGCGTTTCTGAAGGTTTCTGATGTACCTATTCTGACGGCAAGTTTCTTATCGGTTTGTGCGCAAGTCCAGATTCTATAAGGCCCAATGGTTATTGGTAGATAACTGGCGCTACATTTCATCGAGCAGCAGCGAAATGTAGTGCATTGATTGTATCAGATATAAGAATATCTCAACTTCATTAAGCAACAGCGCAGGGTGGAGCGTAGTTCTATAAATAAAGAATGCGGAAGAATCATGTGTACGAACACGTAACTCAATAGTGTACTTTGCTCGAGGTCTATCAGCTGGCCTATTTTAGCCTATCGTTCCGAGCTAAGAGAATGGAAGCCAGAATAATTTGATATCCAGCAATTAGTTCCACACAGTTCTGATATGTGGGAAGACTTGGGACCTCTTGTGACTGCTTGGAGCAAATTGGAGGTTTAGCAGTGGTTTAGCCTGCTTTAGCGTTCCCGATCGTGATGATAGTTCTGTCCCTGAAACCAACAATCTTGAACCGTTATTATGCCATAGCCACAAAGCGTGAGCGGCGAGCCTATCGGAATCCATTCCTAATACAGACTATCAGTCAGTGTATCTTATGTCTCGCTGAGGGAAGCTTATGGCTATCGGGATCAATCATCAGATTGTTGTAGCGTCGCTTGCTGCAGGTAGCTACAGCTTCGGGAAAGGGATAGAAAGGGTTTCCTCGGGTTTGCATGGGTTTGCTCGATATCTAAAGCTAGTGCGGGTAAGGAAAGTGATATCCGATGATCTCGTAGCTAAATGTTCAGCGTTCAATATTCATACGTTGACCAGCACCATTGTGATCAACCAGATAGTAGCTAGCCTGCGGATATATTAGATCTTATTGCTGACTAGATATCTAGTGTTAACTATTTGTTCTCTTAGCTCAACGTTGACAAGTTGTACAGGCTGCGGCTTCTCAAATTATGGTGAAACAACTATCGCGCGTAAGTAGCTGATATACACTAACTCTTGTAGGCTCATTACTCACAGGGCCACGGATTCGGAGGATCTTCCGGCTACCGCAGCTTTGTATTCTCCGTAAGTTATGTCTGACCAACACCACACCGATCTCCGAGCCTCTCCTGCCTCTCGCCCTCGTAATAAGTACATTAAGTATCGTATACATATACGGTATTTGGCTACATAAGACCCATCATAATCACATCAAAATTGGCTTGAAAGCTGATGCAACGATGATCTTGGACGAAGGTCAATGTGGGACTTAAAACGGTAGCCCGTCGGAGGGCTCGCGTAGCAGATTGATGTTATGTCTGTAACTTAATCAACACAAATTTTATACCATTGTTTGCGTTGACTCGTTCACCAATCTAATCTATGCATCAAAGGCGCACCAGGGGATTGAAATTTCCCACCTCCTGTAGGTCTTGTGCTCCGCGGTCCGTGCCATTATGTTTGAATAGACACTTTTCATCTTAACTTAAACTTACTTATTTAAGCTACTTCAAAACCGACAATAAGGACTATCCTAACTGTCTCCGAGGCCTTTTGATATTATAACCCTATTCAGTGGTTTACGGACGGATACCGACGTACCGTAAGTACTTGAAAAGTGTTTCGGACCGGACTCCAACTTAAGCGTACAGTTGATGGCCCTGAATAAGTAACCACTCCGTGAAATCGGCTGCATACTCAGCCACTACTCAGCCTCACTGAGCATTTTCAACAAGCTGTGCTTCCAATTTTGCCAAATGTTTTATTCATAACAAATGGTATACTGTAGTTACATATGCATGTAAGTTTTTTAAATCGACAGATTAACTAATTTGTAAGATATGAGGCAAGGAGGCGCCGCCCTTGAGAGGCCCAAAGGAGACCTCGCCTCAATAATAGGGAGCCTTACGATGAAAGTAAAGTATACAATATGTGATATATATATCTTAAATACACACCGACATGTATACATAGCTACATTGACGAAAATATAAGTGTTGAGGCTGCAGTAGGCTGCAGCGCTGTGAAACAACATCACTGTGGGAAATTTTCTAGTACATATGTACAAACCCCGCTCATCCTAATGATTAGGTCAGCAGGAGGAAGATTCCTTTCAACTTGAACTCAACTTCTCCGACTCGTCCGTCTGAACACCGCAAGACTTGAGGCACCTATCCAGGGGAGGTGAATGCTATACAAGTATTAATTATGATGTACTATCTCAAATGGAGTATTTCTTTTCTCCAGCTGTCCTTTACATGGACGTGAGTAACGTCTTGACTTCTCAATGAACTTATCTCTGAGTCATCACTTTCTTTCTTACCAACGTATATTAGAGAATGGTACAAAATGGCTCAGAAGTTAGGCCTTTCGGGGTGTCCTTCGCTGAAGGGTGCTTTGCGAAAACGAGTATGCTCAAACTTGTCGCTCGACTGCGGTGTAATGCGGCTGCCAAGTATTGGCTGAGTATACAACTTTTGAATCTGTCACTGATGCTGACACACTCTATATTCTTCGCGATTTTGTGCTTCCCATTATGTCCTTTTAAGACGTTCATTCAAAATATACTAACTCTCCTTGCCCACCGTTTCAGCTATTTTGAGACAAGCGCTAACAAGCGCCCGCCGCCATCTGAGGAAATTGATCTTTAACCGTGATGCGGCTGTGCAAAAGTCAACGAACGAGACAATGATTCGTAACGATCCCCATCATTCCCTCCCCCGTCCTGTGCAGGTCGGTGCTACCCTCTCTCTCTCAACGACGACAAGGACAACCCTGGCTGGTCATCCTCCCTATTCTTCTAGCTGAACGCGCTGGCGCTGTTCTTCCAATTCCTGAGCTGGCCTCAACGTGGTGCTGGATCACCACGAGACTCTCGTAGCTACGTGTCGATGAGGAGGTGTCTTTGGTGCGTTCGGTTACGCCTTCTTGTTATCCTTGTACTGACGCTCATTTGGTTCTATAGCTTCCTCTTCCTCTTTTCCTTTCTTTCATCTGCATCTGCTCTGGGCATTACTGTTCCTTCGCAAGCTGCCGTCAATCAGCCAACTCGTGTGACGTGGTCTCTCGATCCGGGGGATGAGACGACGTGGGACTTCAGATTCGTGCTAGATGGGTGGGATGTTGGACTAGCAGCTGCAAACGTCGTTGCTGGAGGCATGAGCGAGGGCCAAGTAGATGTGACATTCAACCGTATTGGGTACGCTATATTGTTCTTTCTTATATTCAATGCTGATTGTGTATGGCAATACAGGGATTTCGTGATAGTTGCCGTTGCTGGGTACGTTTGTCTTGATCACTATCGCTGGAGGACGTCAACCAACTGAGTTGTTATAGACCTCAATCGGATGTGATAGGTCAAAGCCTAGCGGTTCAAGTTCTCAATGCACTACCTACCTCATCGTATGTCCACCTTTCGGTTCGTTGTATTCCTACTTTACGCTAACACTGGCCCCTCTCAGTTCCGCACTTCCAAGCATGACATGGTACAATCCACTTTCCCAACGTTCCGACGTCCCTGCTGATCAGAGCCCACTCAGCACCCCCTCCGTCTCCATATCAACTGTATTCGAAAGGTTCGTCATTCATTCTATCTACCTTATATACCCGAACTTACCCATAACATAGTGCATCCTCGAGTCCCACCCCCCTCGCCCGCCTCGGGCCAAAAGTCAACGTAGCAGCCATAGTAGGCGGCATCCTCGGCGTACTCCTTTTCATACTCCTCTTAATCCTCCTCATCATCTTCCTCCGCCGGCGAAAATCCGAAAATGACAATAAACCCACGCGGCGATTCACATTCCACCGCTCGTGGATGGTTCGCGCGAGGGACGACCCCGCTCCAGGTCCATCCATGGCAGGAATAGACAATGCACCTGTGAGCGGGGGTCCGCGTGGTCCTCGGCCCGGGAAGAATCTGCGCCCGTTCATTTTGGATCCTGTGCGGACGGAGAGGCAGCAGATGCTCGATGAGAGGGTGATAGAGCTGTTGGAGGATATTAGTTCGTTGCCGCTTACGCCTGCTCCTGGAGCGCGGAGGATGAGCGATCGGTTGGGGGAGATTAGGAGGAAGATTAGGTGGGCGAGGGAGATGAAGGATAGTCCGTGGGCTAGGGGGGAGACGGATGCTAGGCCTGTTGGATGGGAGGAGTGTATGTCTTAGTTTAATAGGCCGCAAGTGTTTCACCTCACTATAAAGCTCTTGGATATGTCTTAGAGCAACTCGTTCGACAGCCTGAGCCAGGAGAAAGGGTGAAATACGTGGCACGCGTTTACCAGTGCGTACACATATGTTGTACAGGCTCAAGAGGCCGGTGGAGTAGCAGGAAAATAAATCGCCATCACTGCAGGAGTTGGTAATGAAGAGAAGTGGAGAAAACCACTATCACACACACACCGACAAATCTCGGTGGGGTTGCAGAATTTGTAGCTACGTATGTGGTTTGTGCAACAAGAACCCCCGTGTGTGATAAACTGTCACGTTAATTCAACTTGAGATACAATTGAGTCGAGAGTCGAGAATTCAATTGAAAAATATGTATTATTGAATATCCAGAGAACCCACTACCCCTCGACGTATTACTCACCTCCTTTCTTCACTCCTACTTTCTCTCCCACTATCTACATGTCATTCGGCTGGCGGCGTTGTCTTCTTTTTAACTTCTTTTAATTTCCGATGCTCGGAGGTGCAAGACCTATCGGTGCCAGTGCAAGTGGGGGTTGCAAGGTCTTGGGATTCTTCGCATGCCGTACATGGTTTGCCGACGAAAGGCTTCAGAGGTACGCGACAGACGTTGTGATGACAATTCGCATTGTAACGATTGTATAATTTTCCAGAGAATCTTCGACCGTAAAAGAATTACTTGACTGCATGGGGAGGAGGATTCAGTGCGCAACAACCATTTCGATATGTCCGTCTGCTTAACGTCTAGCAAATGAGTTCATGTCTTTTGTAAGTGTTTTGGTCAGCACTATCACGACGCCTCATGAACGAATAGGTTAATATGATATACCTGTCGACCATCAGCGATCGGGTACCAATAATCCCTCCATTCGCACTGGATCATCATATGCATACGAAAGCCTTCTCCGACGCAAACTATATATGATTCACAGTTTCAACGTAGCCAGTTCCGCCGGAATTATTTGTTTTGGTGATATCTTCAATCTCATGCATCTGCACAGCGCCCTTCAGAAGCCAATACTCGAATGGCGAGAAGTAAAGAAACCGCCACCCCTCGAGGATCCCTACTCTTCCATAAGCAAGGAACACGTCGGTTGCTGGTCAACTACAAACATAGACCATACAATTCCATTTGAAAATGGAAATATACTCAATCACTTGGGACTGGATATATTATACACGCGTTCCAAAGCAAGTACGACGAAAAGAGGACGAGAATGATTTCCATGTCATATTCTCTGAATTGGCAGCGTTGACGTATCCAGGCGGTCCTAACAGCAATCCAACGGATTTCCCATTGATGATTCCGTCCCCGATGGACTCCAAGCTTCCACCTGATTAACATTTGGCGTGTCTCGACTGTCTATATTTTGTTACTTCCAGTGGGCATTCCTTTGAGTGGGAGCGTCCTTGGTCTCCTGCGTGGAATATCATAGGCAAAAACTTACCTTTCACGGAGCGCATGATGCCATTGGGGAAGGAATATCTGGCAATTTTGTTTCAAGTTTCCCCAATTGATATTCCTCGTGTAGGTCTCCTCTGCGTAATTACAGTTTCTCGTCGATAATTGACAACTCCCATCGCATTAGTTGATCGCTATACATATCCGAAGAGGAGATTTCACTAGAATTTGAACCACGATTGTCCAGATCTATCGGAGTACTCAAAACAAGTACTGGGAGTTCAAGAAAAGCTACTACAAAAGCATGGTATTGCCATTCACGACGTTATAATTACATCAGGTACTATAAGCATCACACTCTTGTCGTGCTAGAGCTTATTCGAGATGTTGCAGATGAGACGGACCCAGAGTTCTGACATCAAGCTAAAAGCCTCAGGTGGAAACAACTCGACCATGACGCACTGAAAACTACCGCAACGTTACGGGAGTGGTATCCGCCACTTATCAATATTTTCATGCACAGCATGGCTGTTGGATTTGTGGGAACGTTTATATCGACTTATAGTCTAAATAGTAAACGGCGCGTAGAAGACTGGAATCAGGATGTAACATAGTTGGTGGAAATATTTCACTAGTGGTTGTCTGTAAATTGAAATCAACTATTTTCTTTACTTTGTCGTTTACATTGGATTGGTCTCTTTTCTGAGCCCCACTGCGGACTAGATCAGAGTTGTACTCCTCTTACGAAACCTTGCCAGTAACATGATTTGGTATTGCCCAGTAGATGGTTTCTCATGACATTGATACTCCACTGACGTGAGGATTTTATACTTATCACTGGTGTTTCATGTATCATAGCGCGGATAAGGCTTGTCCATTAGGTTATGTATGTTGTGTATCATCACCATGTTCGTCGTGTTCGATAAGGCTACGGGATGTTGTTGTTGTTTGGTACGTGTTATATAAAAATTCTTTCTACTATCTGCTATATTGTTCTGTCCTATAATACATAACTTTACGGTAATATACTATTTGTTCGGCCTCTCAGTCATTCTCGTAATATGGCATTGGTAAGGTAGTGGGCAATGCCGCTTGCCGGCCTTATTTCTTTATCCTACATTCACGCTCACACTCAAGTTACTGAAAGTATATGAGTGTGATAGGAATACTATCACGCTCACGCTCAAACTCAGTTCAAGTTGGGTTGGGAGAGAACATTAGTACAGTATTTCATGCATTTTTAAGATAGATAATAAGGACATACTACAGTGATAATAGATCCTATTGCTTCTCACTCACTTATATCTTGCTTCACGCTCACTTACATATTTTTCACGGCCAGGGTCGAAATTCCACGCGCAGACCCTGAGCGTTCACGCTCAACTCCATCACTAAATTCGGGAGAATCTCCTATGTCGTTATCATGCCGTATAAGTCTCCATAAGTGGTATGAGCTAACATAACCTTACAAATATATGATACTGCAGGATACTGCCATGTGTGGCTGCACCAAATTTCGTCATTTGCACAGTAGCTTCGTGCACCTTCGTACATATTATAGACAATCATGAGGGGATTATAACATAATGCCAACAAGATGAGAGAGACACGAGATCGGATCACAATTATGAGCACGTATTCATCTTCAAGGACAAGCATAACAATCATATAATTTGCTAATGTAGGTGTACTTTTATTTCAAGGAGAGATAACATTGAAAAACATTATATTTGATTACATATATTCTACATACATGGCACTACTACCAAACTCCGAGTCAAAGTGGCCAACCTCAAGCCTCTATTTCCTACAGCCCCCCCCCCCAAATGTGACCCGGAAGCAAACTCGAGCAATACGAGCCACTACTACACGATAAAAATTAGCAGATGAACAGAGATCCGAGAGAGAGGATGATATTCGTACTCATGCCATGGGTTTTGAAAATGATAGGCTTCGGTACTCCTAGCCTATTCAAGATAAAGTTAGTTATGTATGAAGTAGAATGTCAATCAACTCACCTTTTCCCACTCGAATAGAGTACTAGAATTCAATAGCGCGACACCTATTAGTATGTTAGCTCACTGACATTTTGAAGAGTAATGATCATGAGGGCCGAAACATAGCGAAAAGGCAGGGAATGTTGCTCATTTTATGCTGGGTCGGTGCTTGATGTTCCTGGCTGGCTAGACATAAAATCTATACATGGGCGGTGTGTGTTCCGAAGGACTCGAATCGCGAATCGGCGTCCAGATAACTCGATGGTCTCTAGATGCAATCCAGGCCTATAGCCAAATAGTCGATAAGCTGATGTGATTTGTTAGGTGACATATTGAGGGGATCAGGTTTGCTGTGACATGGCCTCCAGCGTAACTAGCAGCTATTGAATTTAGTGACTGAATGCGAACCAGTGGTCCGCATCGAAAGGAATTTGGACCAAGTTGACGAGAGTGCATTTGCGCCTGTTTACGTCCCCGCCGGAATAGGCATTTCCCATCAAGCGCGCTCTCAAGGTCTCAGATCTCAACGTTCAACTCCAGGGCCACTTGCCCGCCCAAGTCCTGCCTTAAACAAAACATACTTACTCTTTGGTATGGATTTGTTTCTTATCTTACATATCATAGTGGGGTGAGACTGAGTCGAAGAAACGGTGAAGTTCATTCCAAAGCCATGTTAGGGACTGTTGTCTCCGCTGTACAATGATATATACTATAGAATTTAAGGACTCACGAGCAAAGTACAATATGCCGATAACATAGTAACATGTTGTACGCTGTATTTGACTTTAATTGGGACTTGCAATTATTGGTGCGCGGAGTAAGGTATGTTGGTCGGATTGTGATTTTTATTTACTATGTCAGTACCATTATAATGCCGTACAACTGCTTGTAACCACTTTAACATCTTCCATTGAGCGCGTGAGAAACGTACGGCAATATCAGACCTTCACGAATTTACTGATGTCACGCTTACAATTGAGCGTGCAGGGGATTTTCTGCCTGCCCGCACTAGCGCACTTCCTGAAGTCCCACATTTCTATATCTAGATTCCAGACTCATGCAACCTCATGTTCTCATATTTCATTGAGCTATCTACTACCTGAATTGGCAATCTGAAACTCTAACACCTCGAGACGCTCACATAGTTTCCCGAGAACCCACTGCGTCTCTCCTTCAGTACTCATAAGTGGCCCACCTCCACTCAACCAAGACCACTTAATCCACTTCTCTTCTACATCCGTCTCTCTCTCCATATCATCCTCCACTTCCTGCTGACGCTTCTGATCCTTCTTTCCTCCTCTAGGATCTTCACAAAGCAACTCTAACCACCTAACCCATTCATCCCACTCGTACTGTCTAGGATTGTCGATATCTCGAGATACATTACGTATCTCGCGCGCCAGACGTGCAGGAAGCGAATCCCCTCGACCTTTTGCTTCTTCCGCGTGCGTTATAGCGCTCCCGAGGTGCTCTATGTCCGCGGATAGTCCATCTTCTCGATGTTCTCGTTCTTCGTGGTTTTTGTTTTTCTCTCCACTTCGATCTTCGTGATTGCCTTTGGTCCGGTTTTGGTGGTGATCATGATGTCGACCAAATATCTCCGGCTCAGGGAGTACTGTCCACCTTCCCAAAAGTTCTACGCCTTTGCTTACTGCTCGTACCACAGTACTTCCCATATGCGACACGAGTATCGTCACAGCTGGAACAGCAAGAAGCGTCCAAAATACGAAGAACGGTCTTCCTGCTTGTGAAGTTGGGTATAAGTCCCCATATCCGATAGTTGTTATTGTCGTATACGTGAAGTATAGTGCTGAAGGGTACGTCCATTGTTTCTAATGATAATACTTAATATTAGTACAAATTATAGGGTTTTAAAAGGAAAACTTACGCCTTCAGTAGCCCAAAACACCAACGACCCAGCAATCCATACAATCACATACACAAGCGTAGCAACAGCCAAGCCAGTATACCTCTCCACCTTCTCCGCCTTTCGTTCAACTTCCCGCATAAGTGCAAACTCCGCTTTTCTCCACTTATGTTCCAGGTCATTTACATTCTTCCTCTCGACACGATCTTGCTCGGCACGCTCTTTCTGCTCTAGTCTTTTTCGCTCTCTCTCCTCTTCCAACCTTCGTCGTCCGACCTTTACTTTGGCCCTTTCGAGAACAAGTCCTCGGACAGAACCGATAATAATACCAACCAACACTATCCCAAACGCTGCAAATGGAATAAGCAACATCCTCGCTCCAGTCGTCTTCAACGAAAAATCTGATCCAAGTCCAATAGTAAGTAGTGTATACTCTGCCCAATATAACCCATCCACGAAGCTCCAGGTCTCCAACTTCGCAAATACACCCCGCCAAGGGCAAGATACGAGCTAAATACCATCGTTTGGAGCATGAGTGTCCTCTGTGGCATTGTGAGTGCTCCAAAGGAAGGTGAATAGGCACGAAAAATATGTGCGCCAACGAGGTTGAAGAGGAGTAAAGTTGATATTGTGAAATACAATGCGGAAGCTATAAGTCCGTAGTAATACGATTGACTGAGTTCTATTGTGTCTTCAGGGAAGTGAGAGGCGGAAGGAGAGAGGTATTTCGTGTGTGTGAGGATGAGCGGGGGGACAAGGATGATGCTGGATGAGTACCACAAGACTATTGTTGCTGACTGAGCGATGGTATACCCTATACGTCTGGCGAAATTGAGCAAAAGGATTATGTTAGCGGCAAGAGCCATTGCAAGTGATATTGTATTTAATGCTATTATCCTATGCTATCTTTCAGCCTCATATAAACCAAGACAGATAACGCAGCGTACCACGCAGGATCATGTACTTTCCCTCCATCTGACTGTCTTACACGCCACGTCTGTGCAAGTGCACATACAGAGAACAAGTTCGCAATTGGACCAAATGTTCCTGCAATCAGAGGAAACGCCGTCGATGTGAACCACCATAAACTGATTGTATCCCGTTTCAGAATTCGATGGCGTCTGTTATATATATCGAACGAAAACATACGTAGGCTGAAAAAATGCAACTTCGTCATCCTCTTCTATTTCCAAATGCTCTTTCACCGATGCTAGGCTTTCCGATTCTGCGCTTTGTGAATGCGTTCTACGTTTCCTGCTCGTTACCCCGCTCTCAGGAGACTCGCGGTGCTCAACAATGGATTTGCTAGATCTATGGGAACAAAAGCTGGGAGTTTCGTCAAGGTCATTCCTGATATTATGCGTAGCTTTATTGAGATGGTCGCGAATGGGTTCTTCAAGCTCTGGGTCGTTCATGGAGGTCTTGAACTTCAAGTGGTGTTGGGTCAAACTGTCGACAACTTGAACTCGGCGTCGTCATCAATCATTTCTCTACGTCACTCGCTCTAAGAATTAACTCCGAGATTAGGGTATATTTTAGTCTCGGCTACCCAGCCGTTAACGCCGGAACAAATCCAAATTAGGATTTGCCAGCGGTAACGCTCAGTAAAAACAAAAAATCATGCCAGGCATGCAATGGTCATGCGAGATCATGCAAAATATGCTTCTCGTCATGCACCAGGCATTTATGACATAGTGTGTGAATAATACTAACGCAACCCGAGATTAAGATGAAATCTTTATTTTGTAGGACATCTACAGCGCATGTACAAGTCATGTATAGGTCATATGTAAGCACTTGCAGAACAGAACAAACCCAGAGCTTAGTGTACGAACGTCATAAAATTCTGCTAAGTCCCTTCGATTCCCTTGGCATCCACTAAGGGTTCCGTGTACATACATATATGTATGGCTACATTAATTTCTTAAGTGCGCACCACTTGCTTCCAACCCGGTTCCCCTTTTTCCCCCATATCCATTGGTATGCTTCTCTTCCCATCTCCTCCTTCCTCGAAACTACGGTACGGTGTTTCACTGTTTCACTCATGGAAAACAACAATGGTCTGAGTCTGGCGAGGCCCGAGCGGTGAGGGGAAAGGGTGGAACAGGGTTGGAATGGCGCATGGGCTTGGGTTGGTTGAAAACTTGCGAATTTTTGGTGAGTCACTCCCATTCTCTCCGGGGTTTCTATTGATACTACAGATAAATACTTATTGTTTACAATCCCTCTACGATTCCGCACCATCTCAACCACTGCAACAGCGCATGGGCTTGAGTGATGTTAAAACTGACGAGATTTTGGTGAGTCCCCCTCATTCTCTCCAGGATTTTTTACAGTCCTCCTATGATGCTGCACAATCTCGATCACTCATCTCTTCAAACACTTTCTGCTCACCAGACCCACATCCTGAACAGTGAGCAGCACTTCAGCGCACCAACTCTTGAGCCTTCTATGTTAAAGAGTTAGGTATATCGTTTTACCTCGTTATTATTGCTATGAGTAAAGCTTGAATATTAGTATACACTTTTTGTATGTAGGTAGTAGATGTAATTGAGTTCGGATTGTTCTACTACATATCAAATGGATGAGTAGATAATAACCGGAAAATGACCTGGGTATGCCCAACCCATGCTAATATCTATTGGATGAAAAGGAATAAACTAAATAACAACGACGTGACATCGACATGTCGTCGGGATGATTCTTACAAGCTCTCCACATGACGCAAAAAAGTGCCTCCGGTCATGTAGTCGACATGCATGACCTAGGCATGTGCTACACATGTCATAGCATGACTTTTCGTTTTTACTGAGGGTAACGTCTGGGATACTACCAACAGGTTTGGCAGGGGTTTGCGTTCGGTGTTCTCGGACTTCGCGAGTCCTCATCCGCTGGCATATTTGATGGCTTTTGACATTAGTAATCATATTAGTCACCATTATGATGTAATTTGATGTAACTAATTATATTATGTAATCACATTGCACACACATTCACCAATAAAATATTCAAATGTGACACACAGATTCTCTCCTTGAGCACCTAAGCTTGTAAATGGGACAATAACAAGTAAGATACCACCCTTCTGTGCTAAGAGAGGTAGTATCCATAGCATTGACTTTCCAGCACCAGTTGGGGCTACCACACAGATATCTAACTTATGTTCTAGTATCCTATTTGCACCTTCAATTTGATATTCATGCAGCTTTTCATTTTCTTGATGTAAGTTACGAGAATGTGCCAAATTATTCCATTCATTAGTAGAAAGATCTGGTATAGAGAAAACTCTTGGAGATGAGGGGAAATTTAATGCTTTTCCCCTTGATTTTCCAGAGGAAGCAATGACATAGGGTGAGAAAGAGAGAGCTTTAGGAGTAGAGACAGAGCCATTTCGAAAATTTTGTTTATTGAGTGTTGGTATATGTGAAATTAAGCTTGAAGTCTCTGTCTGAAACTGGACTGGAGTTGGAGTTGTTGGTGGTGACTCATTTTCATTTGTTCTTGCTCTCTTGTTGTGTTGAGGAGGCCATATTGTAAGATTATCCACAGCTCAGCAAGCAGAATGTAATAAAAGTGAGGTATGAGGGGGGGAGATGGTGAGTGGAATGATAATACTTAGGGGTGAATGTGCATGCAATGTGATTACATAATATAATTAGTTACATCAAATTACATCATAATGGTGACTAATATGATTACTAATGTCAAAAGCCATCAAATATGCCAGCGGATGAGGACTCGCGAAGTCTGAGAACACCGAATGCAAACCCCTGCCAAACCTGTTGGTAGTATCCCAGACATTACTGCTGGCAAATCCTAATTTGGATTTGTTCCGGCATTAACGGCTGGGTAGCCGAGACTAGGTACAGTATACAACCATCAAACGTGACAGAAAAAACATGATGTCATCATAACTCTGTGTTCCCTCCTCCAATTTTTACAAATGATGTATAGGCAGATAGCGTAGTACTTCATTAACTCTACTGTAAAATATTTAATGCATTAGATGAAGGGAAGTTGGTCAAATATACAAAATGGTGGATGGGAATGGATTTTGATCAATACCACATGGCGTGACAGTCAATTATTTATTACAAAACCATTCAAAATTAGTAATGCCAAAGTCCCGGATCAGTTTATAAATAAAGTTTTGATGTCTTGCAAGACAGTGAATATCACAGAATCTGTAATTCTATAAAGATATGACACACACAGCTCGATAAGAATAATAGAAAATGTAGATTAGTGCTTTTCTTCAACAACTATATACTATAAGAATGATTATTCCTGATTTTTAACAGCAATACAAGCCACAGAATTTTTGAAATTCACTAAATTATCCAAACTCCCCATTTTGTTTTGCATATAATTCTTTGGAATGTGAATGTTTTGAGTAGCTACTTCCTGTAACATTTTAATAGTATGCTATTCCTTGCGATTCAAAAAGAATTGGTGTGATTGGTGTAGATTTGGGATCAGGATAAGCAAAATGAGAAAAGTTGTCATGCGAAGTGATAGTGTCACGTTTGATGGTTGTATACTGTATATTTGCAATCGAGTTTGAGCGAGCTTTGAGCGAACGAAAATAAGCGAGTTTGAGTGATCAATTGGTGGAGCGGCTGTGCAAGCGATTCAGCTCGACTCGTTTCAGTGCTTGTTGGAATTTGGGTACGCGCATCAGCTATGAATAATGTCATCAGTTGCGGTTCACTTCTCTACTACCTGTTATGGATATTTTAGCTTCAGCTGAACTCCGAGTGGAGCATCAGTTTGGTTGAAGTTTACCTGATTTTTAGCGAAAAAGCTCAAAAATTCGGTTGCAAATATGCCCTATTACATAAGATAGTCTAGACAGTCTAGGCGCTTATCCAACTCCATCCGACTTCAATGGATGATCCAAGATGGAACTTCAAAAAGAAGAACTCCAGGTCCCCAGCTCTGTTCATCTCTATCCTCAGTCTATAGAAGCTTCTTTACTCCACAGGCAAACCTTAGCTTCAGCGTTTCGACATTCAAAAGCCGCCTCGGAGGGTCGGACTAGTTTTTACTCTGATAAACATGGCAGTGCTGAACATTTTCCGTGTCGTTACAGTTGCCGAGGAGTATCAGCCAGGATTTTGAACCACTCAAAGTCCACATTCTTTGCAAAAGAGCCGAACAAGCATCGAACGGCGTCCGTTTCTAGGAACAGTAATAGAACTTAATTATCTTATATTACGTAATACAGATTCTTACCGGTACTTACCCTCTTGCCCTCCAAAATGATACCAGAGTATTGCCAGAAAACCAAAATACATAGGCCTAGTAAGTTATGTATTTGTGAGAGCGCATATATATATATGAATGGTAAGTAATGTGATTAGAAAGTGTGACTTTAATTCAATTGCATACAAAAGTTCAATGTAGGTACTACGGCTGGATATAGTTGCTGTTGTCATGATATACTTATATTCAGTGCCGCTCAACTTGCCTATTCAACTGTCTCGCTATCTAGTACCAAGTCTACAAACTTGCTATGTTCAACATGTTACCTGTACCTCTTGTGTGTTTAATTAGTCCACTGTATATTAGTTTTAGATATGTTGAGATAATGTGAAAAAAATGTTGCAGCAAACAGCAACTCGATATCAGAGCATAAAAGTTTGAATATACAGTAAATTTGTAAACATTAGAGTTGCTTTAGAGCATATCGAACTTAGAACATTGTTCATGTCGAGTTCATGCATACATGTAGACAATGACTAAGAATCAGTCACCTTGCACCTCAAGCCAATCAGTATAAACATTCAGATATGCATAACTTGTATGACTTGTAATAGTACTAGTAAATAGCTTAAATACTGCCATTATATCTTCAATAAATTCAGATCACCGCGCACACCATAAGAATATTACTTAGAAAAAGCCTTTAAGACTTGGCATTCCACTTTGTTTCACTTGTAAGTGTAAGTAAGTTAATCGTCTAT
The DNA here is from genome assembly GCA_025738555.1 of Cyathus striatus. Classification (NCBI taxonomy): domain Eukaryota; kingdom Fungi; phylum Basidiomycota; class Agaricomycetes; order Agaricales; family Nidulariaceae; genus Cyathus; species Cyathus striatus. The sequence goes on from JAOVFP010000007.1 coordinate 1,116,417, forward strand.
GAAGCACCTGAAAGAGATGCATAAATGGCCCTCTACAGATAGCAGCCCGTTTAAATACCTCGCAGTCTGTCTCTGTGTGTCTCGTAAAAGGAAATACATGCATTGAACTGTTGGACAGAAGTGTCCAGTCTTGTAACCTAAGTGCATACATAGTTGCTATTGCACTTCTGAAAAACCAACTTTATTTGTGTGGTACATTCTCACTTTACTAAGATCATTCAAGTTGATTTAAAGACTTTCAACTCCCAACTCATTGACCAAGTAATTGAAAAGTGCCCTTGTCAAGTATATACTAACTATGTAATGAAGATAATATGTGCGAAATGTGGTTGCAGGGTAGCGTGAACACAAGGCTGAAGGGCTGAAAGACTGAAAGTCAATCGAACACTGCCCTTACCATCAGTGCGCTTATTTCCGATAATAAGCGCGTGGTGAAATAAGAAGCGCCGGTCCCTTGGTGTAAACTAGGCAAGAGTGACAGTGTTTTGAGTAACTTGGCGTTTGATTTGGCTCAGTTTCAGGGTAGAAGTTTATAGACAGATGGATCTGTCATTGGCTTTGAATTGGGGTGGGGGGTGCGGGTGCGGGGTCCTGGCTGATACTCCTCGGCAACCGTAGTCATCCATTAAGTTTTACACTATGTGTGCCATCCTCAGTTGATCTGCAGGGTTTCAATCAGTACACGAGACATCATGCAAAGATAAACTATATTGTGAGTCATTTCACCACATTCACCGCGTAGTGGAACTTAGGTCCCATACGAATTTTATACAAATGATTCGATTCAGAGAGAGCGTCAATCGAAGCATCATAAACGCTCATAAAGAAGCGCAATGTAGATATTTATCTAATGTGCTTGCATTATGGCGTTAAATGAGACGTGTAAGGAGGTGCTGTAATAGACTCGGACCGGATCACTTTTGTCTCACTGCTCGTTCAAGTAGTTTGTGGTCGCTACATGCATACTTATTGCATAAGCGCCCTAGTTCAGTAACAGCCTGACGGATGATCCTCATTCTTCTTGCGTGTATTATCCAATCAGCTGAACTGAACATTTAAATGTATTGATTTTTAAATCTGCTTGTCGCAATAAAAGTTACCTAGTTAACCTCTCAGTAAGGAAGCCACCACAACGCAGCATTTGTTCGAGCGCTTTCGCTAAGTAGTACTTTGTTCTGAGACATTCTGTAGATAGTGCGGCGCGTAAACAATTTCAACATCTTGGCACATAATATAGTATTCTCTTAATTTCTTAAGAGGCAACGTGTAGCATTGTAAAGGCTGCTATGAGCTCTACCGAAATAGTTCGTATGACCTGGATTCAATGGCACTCGGTCCGTAAGTGCCTCCTAACATGACGGAAGCGAGTAAATTAGGTTTATTCTTCTCAAATAATAAATCGATATAATACTTTAACACCGAATTAGCACCAATTAACATGCCGTAATAGTTTCTATCTATAGAAAAGTTGGTGCTGCCGCCACAGTGCAGTGACTGTGCAGGCACTGTGACTGCACTGCAAGATTTCAAACTCAGTCACACTACACAGTGTGTCACAGTCCTTGTGATGTACTGTGAATTGACTGTGAAACGCTGTTGCGTTTCAAAGCACTTGTTCGTTTCCGCTCGCCGGCGCTTCAGAGCGCTTATTCTGTCCCTTGATAATTAGATAAGTAACAGGACCCTACTATTTCCTAAAGCAGTAGTTCAGAGAGAGCGCCTTCTGAGCGCTGTCACTTCACAGTGGCTTCACAGCACACTGTGCCAACTGTGAAGCATGTCACAGTGACATAAAATTTCGCTTCACTGTCACTTTACTACACTCTGCGGCAGCACTAGATATCAATATATCAAGATCAGCACTTCGCGATACGTGATATCACAAAGTGACGTACACTGCCTGCGTTTTATTTTGATGATAAAATTGGCGCATATCACAAGATAGCGCTACAACAGCGTTCTTGGGATGAAGGCGCCAGGATTTGTGTATTTAATCCGTATGAATGTACGAATTCAGAGCATCCCTCATCCTCCTCTTTTCCCGTTTCAAGAACCCCATCCTCCTCTCAGCATCCTCACTCTCCATTGCTAATCATGTTGTCTGAAATGCTCACGTTTACAATAAAGCGTAACACCAGGCGTTACGAACCTATCGTAAACGTTAACAGCATTCTCAATCAAATCTACGAGCTCACTCCAACGCTGGAGAAGGTTCTACAGCTTTACAGGCCGCAATATCTGCCTGAGGATTACGACGCATTTCTGGAAGAACGAAACGAGTGAGTAAAAGCACAGAACAGTGAATAACACCATTCTTAACGGATCATATACAGGATTTCCCGAAAGATTCAATTCGAGTTGCCATGCCTCGAAGGGGATCCAGCCAGGTTTAGAGAATTGGCTATGGAAATTTCAGATCAACTGCATCTATTAATAACGAGGATAGAAAGAAATGTATGTACCGCTGACCCACATCAATTTTTGAACAAATACTCATATGATCATAAGTAACTACCCAAACCATACCAAATTCTAGCGTTTCTATCGCCGGTTTCTAGGGTAAACATATTCCGAGAATAAACGTCATAAGTGTTCTCACACATCATATCTAGACCTTTAATGTCAATGCAATTTAATGTTAAGTCAAGAAAACTCGGAATGGTGGAAAGGAAAGGCAGCGATATCGACGTGTAATACATGTACATTAATTTCGGTAGCAAGCGTGTAACAATTCGATGCATAGTAACGACATATCCTAAGTGAATCGAATGGTAATAGCGTTACTGTGAGTTGAATCCAAGGGTGGTCGCGAAATAGAATAATCGACCTGGGGTCGATTTTTTTGAAATCATCAAGCTGAGGTACCCTAGGACCCCTGATAATTCCCCCAAAACTTAGATACGGGTCCCCCTATAAATGGCCAAAATTGTGTGAAAGGTTGGATACACTTTGGCAGGCGTCCCCCTATGAAGGCTGTAAAAATTCCCACGAGGTTGAGTTTAGCGTCCCCCTACAGGCCGTGGTCTCACGAGTAGGTTAGATACTTGTCCCCCTACTGTGAGCGCTTAGGCATAACCTCACCTGCCTAATGGGGACACATACTGAGGAAACCGGTCAAAATTCAACAAATTATCAATGATATGACCCTATGCTCTGATTATAAGGAGAGAATATGAGCTACTGCAACTTGTTGCTTTATGTAGTAAGTAAGATATCTCAAAGTGCAAATAATTACCCTTGATGTGCATAACTACTTAGCTCAAACTTGCCTTGAGATGTGTCTTTCCACCTACTTTTGATGTTGCCATTGGCTCAGTGCACAGTGTACACCAAGCCTTGACCTCGCCTAACCTTGCTGCTTGTGCACACTTGATTGCAACTTGATTCGCGACTTAGTAGGGCGGCCTGCTCAAATGATTAAATCTAGTGCCATAATATATCGTAGATATAGCACATCTGTTGCTGGAAGTAGCATATTCATGAGTTACGTAAGTACTGAGTACTTTGGTTTTTGAGTCATGACCATTACAAGTTTTGTAATAAGCACTACAATACACTATAAACACTTTTAGAATCACTCTCAAACTTTAAGGAAAATTCAGTTTTTTCCTCCAATTTTTAAACAATTTCTCGCATTTTTAAAGGTTAGATACTTTGTCCCCCTATAATACCCAAATTTCGTAGCTTAGATACGCCATCCCCCTAAAATTTAGGAAAAATTTGGCATTTTTTGTCCCCCTATAACCAGCCAAAAATCGCCATTTTGGTATCTAACCTTTGGAGGGATTATCAGGGGTCCTGGTACCCTACCTACCTATCGGAGCTGACTAATCCTATCAATTACCAAATGCGGTAGGTACTCTATTTTTAGATGACTCTACCAGCCGCCAGCGCCAACCGACACCTCCTCTACTTTCATGCTTGCTTACTCCCTCTCAGACTAACTCCCGTATCGGTGACCCAACAAGCATTTCAAATCCAGTTGCGTGGAAGCGGTCCCTCAGAAATACATTCAAGATGATACTGTTGCATGGACCAGGTGAGCATGATTGGTGTGTATGTAGTAAAGATGTGTTGATAAATACGCACCCACTCAGTTTCATATCCTGCTTGATTGCAGTTTACTGTAGTATCAAGTGAGTTGTCAAAAACCTCACCGCATAAACAAACATTCAACTGATACACTTTGCGGATTCTTTTTCAGCGACTAGGAGCTTTCTTGATGACGACAACTTCAGTTAACAGTGAAGTAGAAGCATGCTGTGAAGTTGGACATGCGCCATCTTCGCTAGCGGAAGCTACAGCTGGGGTAGTTCTTACTTCAATGCTTGTTTGTCTTAAATTAGTCAGCCAATGGCAGCAGTGGCCATGTAAGCCATATGACCATTCCTTGGAGAATATAGCTGTCTATAGCAGCGAAGTATAACATTATTACGCCCAAGTGTAAAATATTGTAACGACAATGATATTGGAAAGTACGGCTTCCTGAATCTTAACTACCACAATAGGGCAGTGGGAGTTATCTTAGCTTTATAACGCTATGAAAATTACATCCGTTATACTAACTTCAGTATAGAACGTCAGTTGAGAAGGTAGAAGATAGCTTTCTTGTATCACGTGACTTACCTAACCGCACAGACCACAACCGTCCAAAGCTCCCCAACGACACGAAAACACCTCCACATCCATACGCTTCCCCTCTCGAGCATTCCACAAACGACTTTATCCCTTTCCTGGTCTTCGACTCCCTCCCCCCATGTTTACCCACGACCCCCGCAAAAACGCACTACTCGCTCAAATAATCGACCTTCAAGAGCCCGCGCCCAAGTGCTAGGATCCTCCGCACACTTTAATGTCGCAGGCTGCAGCTCAACCATGTTCGTCCCTCCCCCCTACTCCCTAAGTGACCGCATCCGTGTAACACTCTCCTTGGCATATTGGTTCTTGGATGTCCTCGTGGGGACATAAGACGAGGTCGAATATGGTTATGCCTGGGCATTGAACGATGAGGCGCGGATTAGGAAGGACTACGGTATATGGGGTGAGAGGGAGAGAGACTGGAGAGGGAGGTGGCACGAAGGCAAGTTCGTACAGGGTAAACTTGAAGGGGGTGGGATGGAACGGAGATCGTATACGATGCTGTGGTGGCCTCCCGCGTTCAGAAATGGAGCTATTGGAATTACACTTGAGCAGAGCGTGATCGTGTGCGGAGGTGGAAGTGAAAGCGTGAAAGCGGCTACGAGGCCACGAAGGGAGGTAGTAGAGTAACGTGTTCCTCTCTCCAGTCTTTCTCCGGGCGTATTGCATGGCTGTCAGCCCTTATGTAATGTGAAGCATGTCCCATATCGTTGGACATGTTGACGTATGCAGAGCCGCTGGCCACGAGTTAGGTAAGTGGTGGGGAGAAGAAGGAACATTGGATGTTGGAGAGGGGGCGTTCTATGGGGGTGTGGGTGGTGGCCAGGAGAGTGTAGAGTGTACGGGCTTGGTGGTGCGACGTAGCTTCATGCTGAGATGGAGGGACCGAGTGCGGGGTTGGGCAAGCCGAATTGGGGGCACTGTATGCGGGGCTGAACGTGGTCTGTAGGTGTGAACGTAAGCGTGTGGGAGAGGGAGGGGAGCGAGTGGTAGAAAACGTTGGAGAGGAAAGGAGCGAATATAAGAGGTGTGGGAGAGGGGGGTGACGGAGGAAGGAGGACGTACGACGCTTGAGCTTGAAAAGGTGGAGGGACGTAGTGTTTGCTGTGGTGCGCTGGGAAATGCATGGAATAGCATGTGTCCTCTGTTGTACGATCAGACCAGTGCATGTCCGAGTAGAGTGAGAAGAAAACACGTACTGCTCACTCTTATTCTACTCATCCAATCCAACCATCCCTTCGATAACGCGTCAGAGAAGTATCTTCTATCATGGGGTTTGGGGGCCTGTCGATGTGTGGAGTGGGCCACGAGCTAGGATGATAAGACAAGGAGGAAGGAGGCTTGCTACGAGGAGTGGGTGCGATCCACAGTGAAGTGGGTTTTTACTAGGGAGAGAGCTGTTGGACGTATGGGCTTGGTGGTATGCATTAGGATGCTGCGCCTGCGAGAACTGACCATGGTCCGAGAAGTGTGTGAGTGTAACTAGGATCGATGGATGGAAGGAGTGGGGAAAGACCTGGGAAGTGGGGATGGAAGGGGGAGAAGAGGAGGAAGAGATGTACGAGTTTGAGGCGGAGGTGGGGTGCATTGGTCGTTTTACACTGACGTGCGTGTGCTGTATGATCATATTCACGTCAGTCACAGTGTACATGCAATTCATGTGCATGAAGTGAGAACTTGAACTGAAGAAAAAACGTACTGCCTACTCTTATATCATCCTACCCAATTTTATCCCGCCCCAGAGAAGTGTCTTCCGGTAGAGAGCAGTTTCCAATCGCAGTGTTGGAGTGGGAAGCAAGTGAGAAGTCCTGGTCACCCACGAAGTTCAAGCACGATATACAGTGTTCCCATTGAGACATGTCGAGTAGATTGGAAGTAAGAATTAGAAGTCCATAGTGCGCACTACAGAGCGAGAAATTGACTTGGAGAGGCAGCAGCTCGCGATGAGGCTCAGAGGGGTAGGTACGAAAACTCGGAGAATGACGCAGATGAACAGACTGCCCGGAAGGCTGAGGCGAGACGGTGAGGACGGGCCTTGCCGGGCGTGTGATTCCAGGTGATTCCGGCCCTACTGGTGCGAGGCCGCCGGCGCCAACATTGAACATGGTTACACGAGGCTTTGAAGGCGGCTCTCAAACACACTCACACGGCTGCTGTCGCTATCTCTCTAGCACTGTCCTTGTTCTATGGCGGTTTCAAATTATTGCCAATAGTCCTAGGAAAGCTCTTACAACTTGAAAGAGGTACAATGTCGGATTATGGCGCTGAGTTCGGTTTGTTGCTCAGATGAGAAGTGCCGGTACATACGTAGCCTAGTTCATGTTAAATCTGCCTATGATCCTCTCAACAACTCTTGGTTATCTTTTGCTGCACAAGGCTGTGTAATGGTATTTTATACGTGAGAGAAACTTTTCTACATATTTCGTGGCCAGTATTAATGAAAACGGTGATACATGATATGGGACGCCAGTCTCTTGGACGTTTGGTGGGATTGTCTTCATGGTGGAATGACACAGCCCCTTTGAATGAGGGGAAGCCCTCCTCCTGCTCCTCTCCCTTCAGCTGAAACATACTGAACCCAAGTCAACTCCTCCCTCCAACCCCATAACCACTCACCAAACCCCAGTCCAGCACTCGCAGACCTTGCAAACCTATTCTGCTGCAGAGCCAACTCTGCTCAGTTGCTGAATTTGAATATCATAGCAAGGGAGCAGATACGAGGGGAAGTAGTGTGATATCCATATTGTGGGACTGGTAAGCAATGTAATGTTGTTGGATTGGAGCTAGATGAGTGGTGGGGTCAAGCACGGGTGAAATGGGGCTCGTCTGGAATAGTGTGGTATGTTCCATGGTGTGTGAGTGCTTGCCAGGGGGAGTGTAAGTGTATAAACATGGAGGGGGCATTACTTTCTGCAGAGAGACTGAATGTGGGGTTAATCAGGTTGTTTCCACCTGATTGAGTGACATTGCTTGCAGGGTTGATGCATGTGTGTGTTACTTAGGCTGAGATGAGGCAGAGATATGTTGAATTGGTCAAAGAGGTGGTAGGGGAGAGGGAGATAGAAGGGGGGAGAAAGAAAGGACTGGCATATGCTGGGGAATGCAGCAAATAGAACCCAGCAGTCAGAGGAAGAAAGTGATTTTGGAGAAGATCACTGGAGAATGAGGCACAGGCAAGGATGGGCGTTACCAAGCGTGTGACTTTCATCATGATCTGGTGACACTTGCAGCTTATTGCCAACAATGAGCCTATGCATACAGGTGCTTATGAGTGACTTACATGTAGAGCTTTTTCAATGTATTTTTGTTGTCTACTTTGGAAAGATGTATGAATTTATTTGCAAGGCATGGCCATGCATTTAAATAATGGTCATATTTCTGTATTGCTAATGGTGCCTCCAGACAGGTAATGATTCAGCTCATGGCTTGACTCTGCAGGTCATTTTCATAAGACCAGTAATGTATATTAATTAATCAACAACATTGCTGACCTCATTGGTATCCCCACCCAGATCAGTACTATCTTTATTAGAGGGATTGATCTTTTCTATAGTGATAACCCTTTCAAAAATCAATGGACCTGCTGTAATCCATTCTCATTTCCCAATGTGCTACAGGATTGGACACAAACTTCAAAGGAGAAACCATGATCCTCTTGTCCACCTCCTCCCATTCCTTAATCAACTCTGACACTCCATCATCTTCAAGTATGATCACAATGGATTGTAGCTTTTTAATGTCCCTGAGTGAGTGCAGGGTGGACAGTAAGCATCTGATGTATTGGCTGACAAGTATCATGAGGTGAGTTAGTGCTGGTACTACCAACTGAAATCTTTCCAGATAATGGAGACTTTTGACTGATTGTTTGGTCATGGATCATGCAGGGCCTCCAAACAGAACAATTTAGTCCTGCTGTCACACCATGGACAGCTGCAAACAAAGGTTCTGTGAAACTAAAAGACTGAATTTTTTTTAAATAAAACTTCAATGATTTGTTACAAAATATAAGTGCTCTGTTACATTATGATTGTCTAATTTCCCTTCCAAATTTACCTTGATTATGGAAATTTTTCATGATCACCATGAGATATGAACAAATTTTACTCCAGTCACACTTAAAACTGGGAAGTGAACAGAACAATGAGTAAAACTTTCGTGTCATGCTAAAAATCACCAAACAATTAGTCAAAAGTCTCCAGTAATTGTAATCATAGTAAAGCTGACCTCCAAGTGTGAGGTAGCTAACTTGTGACAGCCCTAATTTAAATGTGTCAAATGTATCCAGTGTGTGGATATTGGCTATGAGAGAGCAAAGTGGCAACATGGGAATATTTCAAGCAAATGACTCACTCATATCTGTGGGAGTCACCAACCCCTATACGGTGTTTAGCGTGATGTCACACAGTGTGACCAAAAGTGACGAAAATCTTGACCCAGAATAAAACTGGTGCAGGGAAGTGAAATTCTGAGTGTCCCTCTTCATTCTTTCTGTGTAATAATAATATTTTATCTATTCTAAGTGTTGAAATATATGTACCATGTTGAAATTATAAACATAAATGCTTAAGTACATCTTCCTTTCTTGTCACAACTTTGTCACAGTTGCTGAATTGAAGAATTAAAGAGATACTTTACTATATCTGGTTAAACTATTTTTATAATCATAAACTGTTGTTCAAATGTAGTATAATAAAGCTTATTTTATGAATTTCTGCTAAGTTATCACTTGGAGGTAGTGTTTAAGTGGTGTATGTGCAGTATTTCCAAGTGTACTGTGCTAATTTCCCATGCTCTTTGATACAGCGAAATTGCAACTTTAATTGCTTTATGGAAACTTATTATTTTAATTAGTGATAGTGATATAAAGTGCTCAGCTACAACATATTAACAACAATATTGAGTCAGAATAATTACTATGAAGAGAATAACTGTCTAATGGTGGTCCACAGTGCAACTTGAGTGTATGTTATACTAGTTTCTCACACTATTTAGGAGGGCAAAACTTGTATCTACAGCCACTCATCAGAATTTCACTTTCACAGCTAGCTTTAATGACAAAAAGTACTCATATTTAGTATTAGAATAGAACTGTTGAGCCTGAAATTTTATTTTTTGACTTTTACCTGGAGATCTTGTGTGTTACCTTGCATGATTGACTGGTTAAAGAAGGTTTCTTAAAATTCTGGCTCAACAGTTTTGTTCCTTATGTTGAATTATATAACTTTTGTCCTTAAGATTAGTGGATAAAGTGAAAATCTGAAGACTGGGCACAATATTACTGATTTGATGCATATTTTGGCAGAGGTTGGACTATTATGCAAATTTAAATTTATGTATTAGACTACTAAAAATATGATTATATCAGATTAAATATACTACTCAATTACATATCATGCAAGTTATTTTAAAGTGATTGAGTATCTGTAGGAAAAGATATTTCATGAGTCCGTGCAAAATGGGCATGCATCACTGTCACACTGGTGTGACATGTCAAATTAGTGACCCCCACTTGAAACTGCGGCCGTGCAACGGAAACTCAATTTTACAACTCGTGTTAGTGACGAAATATGATCAATTCTATTAGGAGAATAAAACTGTTGAGCCCGAATTTTTAATTTGTGATTGTTACCCCAAAATAATGACATATGATATACCAGATATCATGGTCAGAGATTATTTTTCAAATTCTGGCTCAACAAAATTGTTATATTACCTTTACTGCATAATATTTGTTATTGAAGAAAGTCGGAATATTGCAATTCTGAGAGCTGGGGACAGAAATACTGATTTGATGCCTATTTTTGGCAGAGAGATTGCATTAACTCACGATTTTATAATGATATAACTAATACACACATATCCATTCAGTAATATTAATGATACTATTCAACTGTATATAATGAAAGTTATTTGAAGGTAATCAGAGGCTTGTACTAAGTTGTAGCTTAAGATATTCGACTGGGTCAATGAAAAAGGGCATGTGACGGCTGTCACGCTGGTGTGACATACGTGATTGGTGACCCCCAATATCTGTCACAACAAAAAGGTGTTGAATTCCCATGCAGATAGAAAGTGGAGACATGGTGAGCTCCATCAATACATTGTATGCAAAGAGAATGTTCTTGATGTTTTCTTGAAAGAAGGATTTGTGTTTGGAATCAAGAGCTATTTTAAATTTGTCTTCATCAATGTGTCCAGGTCTTGCATTATTACCATAAAACTGAATAGTTCTGTATAAGAGTGGCTCTATACTTTATTTAATGTTTAGCAGGCTCTCTCATATGACTGGGAATCTACCTTACCACAGTTGCACCTGTTTGGACACTCTAGCTAGGTGTGCATCTGCTCTATGGAATGGACAAATACAGACCATGTGTTGAAATATTTCATCCTCAATTTCAGGGGGGAAGTAGAATGACATTGCATGGAGCTGAGTGCTGATGTGTCACATTCTCTTATCTTTTATATGATTAAATCTCACTAATCAGATCCAGGATTCCAGGGGACCCATCACATCATGAGATACCCGCCAGCGTGATCTCGGCTACAGACAGTTCAGCTTTCAGTCTACGGCTTCCGGACTAACTACAGCAAAGCCTCCACCCCCATGCCTGTCCAAACACTGGCAATTCCCTCCCATATTGATAGCAAAACAACTGCACCGGCCCTTTCTACCTCCCACGTCCCCCACCTACAATCCCACGACCCTGAGCAGTGTCACCCCATCCAAGTATCTATTGATCCTCCATGCACTTAAGAGTCGCCTCTCGATTAAGTTTCTCCCTTTAAGAGCATCTGTGAACCAACTCCCTTGGCCTACTGGTTCTTTTAGTTCCTCCTAGAGACATACAGAGGGCTGAATGTGTCTGTGCTTCTTATCTAGTTTTGATTCCATGGTGCACTGATTGACCTATACAACCCTAGAGCAGGGTATCGTCTAACACGGGAAATGTAGTTGCATAAGACCTGTACTGGTACATTAATCAAGAACATTCCTGACCTCATTCGTATTCCCACCCAGATCTGAATCTTCATTATTATCAGAGTCCTCATCTTCACTGCTCCAGCGATCTCCTCCGTAGCGAAAACCTTCTTCAAAATCAATGGACCCGCCATAATCCACTCTCTCCTCCCAATGCGTTATACAAGACCCAGACTTCAAACAAGCAACCATGACCCTTGTATCCACTTCCCCCCATTCATTAATCAACTCTGGCACTACATCATGATTAAGCATGATCACAATGGATTGTAACTTTTCAATGTCACTGAGCGAGCGCAGGGTTTTCGGTAAGTATTTGATGCCTATGCCGACGAATATCACGAGGTGAGTTAGTGCCGGTAGCGATCGAAACATTTCCAAGTAGTTGTAATCGACATCTTGATAGAAAATCAGACCTCCAAGTGAGAGGTAGCTAACTTGCGACAGCCCTAATTTAAACGTGTCAAACGTGTCCAGTGTGTAGATATTAGTATCAAGAGAGCGAAGCAGTGGTAACGTGGCAATATTTTGAGCAAATAACTTGTCGATAGTTGTCTCAATAAAAAGGTGTTGAATTCCCGTACATATCGAAAGTAGAGACGTGGCGAACTCCATCGATACCGCGAATGCGAAGAGAACGTTCTTGACGTTTTTTTGAAAGAATGTTTTAGGTTTGGACTCGAGAGCTATTTCAAATTTGTGTTCGTCAATGTGTCCGGGACTTGCATTATCGCCATAGAACTGAATAGTTTTGTATAAGAGCGGTTCTATACTTTATCCAACATTTAGCAGGCTCTCTCGTATGAAAGGGATTTTACCTTACCACAGTTGTGCCCGTTTGGACACTCTAGCTAAGTGTGCGTCTGCTCTATGGAATGGACGGGTGCAGACCACGTGTTGAAATATTTCATCCTCAATTTCAGGGGGAAAGAAGAACGACATTGGACAGGGAGGGGTCAGATCCTCCTACCTTTTATATGATCAACGATCATCAATTAACGAATCATTGGGTCAGATGAGTCAAATTTGGCAAACCATAATGTTAGCGCTCATGATTCTCACTGATACATATAGGCCAGCTAGTCTAAGAATAAACTATGTTTCTGACTAAAAGGCTGAGAGTTTTCATAATATCAACAAAAACACAACGAATTCCTCTACCCTAGCAATCCATCTTAACCTATACCGCACTGTGGACACCAATCATCATTAGAGTCTTTCGGCCAAGGAGCTATCTGACTACTAATGCATTAATTTTATTGTTGTTCAGGTATGTTGAGCCATTTAAGTTTAGTAATGGGAAATTTTAGCGGGCGGAAGGCCGCCAGGAATCACTTACGCCGTGGGATACATTGTTTATAAGATCTTATCTTTTTTCTGCCCGTATATAAAGCATACGGGAGGAAATCATGGTATCCTTAAATAATTTAACACATCTCCCACCCATACCAACATGTCTCAGCAGAAAGCTATCTTCCTAGAAGGCGTAGGCGGCGCCTTCGTACTTCGGACGACTGAAATTTATAAACCAGCTTCCGGAGAGCTTCTCGTGAAGATTAAGGCAGCCGCCCTTAACCCAATTGACTGGAAACTTCAGAAAAACGACTATGGGTTTGTCACATTTCCAGCAATACTTGGACTGGACATCGCGGGAGACGTTGTGGAAGTAGGAGAAGGTGTTCAGGGTTTTTCTAAAGGCGATAAAGTGTTAGTATATCACATTATTTAGGTTAATGTTTCATTTACACGAACTCTACAGCTTTTTCCAAGGTAATTTCACGGACCGTAACAATGGATTTCAACAGTATACGACATCTCCTGCGGATAGAACTGCTAAGGTCAGTTGTAACTCTTATTTATCTATGTATCCACCGACCTGATGTGAAATAAATAGATTCCAGCTGGGTGGTCCTATGATCAAATTGCCACCATCCCTCTAGTCTTATTCACTGCGTGGACAGGGTTGTATAATAAAGTGCCTCTTGGACTAGGACTTTCTGGCCCAACATCTCTCCATGATTCGCCTAAAGGGAAATATGAAAACACTCCAATCGTCATCTTCGGAGGCGCAAGTTCAGTGGGACAGATTGGTAAGCATGATGGCTTCGTCAATCTGCAAGATCTTTTGGGGTTCTAATTAATTATCTTTGATCAGCAATCCAGCTTGCGAAGTTCTCTGGATTCTCACCAATAATTACCACTGCTTCCCTGAAGCACGAGTCGACTCTTAAGCCCCTTGGAGCAACACATCTCATCGATCGCACTCTTCCATTGTCCTCTCTCCCATCAGAAGTCGCGAAAATCACTGAGAAACCAATCACGCTCGTATACGATGCTATTTCATCTGAAGAAACGTCACAAGCGGGGTATGATCTTCTTGCAAATGGTGGAAAGATTACCGTTGTTATTCCTGGGTTGAAAGTAAATGAGAGTGAAGGCAGTGGAAAGACGGTTATCCACGCTTCTGCTTACCCTCTCGCACCTCCTGAGAATGCACAATTGATTAATGAGGTATATGGGATGATAACTTCGTTATTGGAATCCGGAGCGATTGTTGTGAGTTTCTTGATTTTATGTTGGGGGTGATGGTGAGTGATTAACGTATTTTGTAGCCTAACAGGGTGGAAGTACTTCCTAACGGGCTTCGTGGTATTGTGGAAGGGTTGAAGCGTCTCGAGAATGATCAAGTCTCCGCAGGCAAACTTGTCGTACATCCAGATGAGACTGATTGATACCTTAATTACCGTCCAGTAGGTGTTGTATGTAAGGTTTCGTTACATTGGATCCTTAGCCCATGATGGCACTTGAATCGACAAGATATATATATATTCCATGAACTGCGTCATGCACCCGACACAATTAAATACGAAGTAGAATCGATTGTCTATAATAAACCAATAGTCCACAGAACAAAACGATGTAGATATAACTAGGACATACGGTTTGCCTCAGGTACATCATACATCCAGGATCCCTTTGAAGTCGATCTAAGGTTCTCAACGCGTTATCATATCAAAATACAGCGGTACTATAAAGTTATGAAGAACTTCAGTGAAAAAGATCCGCTCAGAACGAAAAGGATAGAATAAAAGAGAGACGTACGGCAAAGCCCCGACTGAGAAATTTGAGGTCACGTGACATCATAAAGAGCACAGATCCCCACTACCCTGTTGCTCCGAGATATTCCCAACCGACGACGAAACGTCCTCACCCCTTCTACAAACATCCTCAACTCCTGCAGCCCACATCCTGCTAAAGCCCCCACTAACACACATTCCTCGCCCTAACCCCCTCCCCCTCACACACATAACAGTCTCATTCACCCTCCTCCCATGCATCCGTGTAAAAACAGCCCTGCCTAATCGGTTCTTTGAGCCCGTTGTGTCGACATCCTAGGCGAGGTTAGGTAATGTGATTTCACTGGAGTTAAGGTGCGTATGGGTAGGCTAGGGAAGACGGAGAAGAGCGCGTGCATTCACATGTATATGAGGGGATATGTTATGTTTTGGATTCTCGATACGTTAGCGATATCGAGCATGTTCGTCAGCGAGGGCGGAGGGGAAACCGAAAGTGGGCGCGTAAAGAGAGTGCGATGTATTCTCCACGTTAGTCTCTTGGACGTTTGTCAAGACTGTCGTCACTGAACGCGCCTGTGCCTTTTCCGAATTGGACTCCGCGGTGCACTGATGGAACTATAGAGCTGTCCCCCTCCCCCTCCCCCTTCAGTAGAAGCACACTGCACCCAAGACGACTCCCCCATCTACTCTAACCCCATGGACTCTCACCCAACCTCATTCCAGCACCCGCAAACCTCGCAAACGAATTCCGCTGCAGAAGAGGAACTAACCAACCCAGCCCAGGTGCCGAATTCGAATGTGATAGCGAGGGAGCAGATACGAGGGGGGTTATATTCGTATCGTTGGGCTGGTTGGCGTGTAATAGCGTTGGGTGGGAGATAGATGAGTGATAGGGCGAAACAGGGGTTTTTCGGGAACAGTGTGGTGCGTATAGGCTAGGAGGTACACCGTTGCCTCCTGCGAGGTTGGGCCAGCCGACCTGGAGAGCTGCGCTGCCGGGTGCTTATCAAGATCTGCGAAGCGATTTAATGTTATTGCAATCGAGGGAGTGAGGAGTGGTAGAAGTTTGAGGGCAGGAGATTGGACTGGTAGAGCGTTCCTTATGTGGGAAATTGTAGGGATGGTGAGAGGCGGAGGTCGGATGATGTACTGTGATGCCCCCCTCCCCTCTGGCTACGGGGACATTGTGCGTTGGAATTCGAGAGAGCTGACAGGCAGCACTGTGAGCATGATTGAACACGGTGGTAGGGGAATTGGAACGTACCCTTCCTTCCAATTCCTCTGGCGGTTCGCGCGATTACCCTCGTCAAATGCATCAGTTCCCCGTTCCGACTCCCGCTCCTTGGTTTACCAATCGAACGATGCGACAGCTGTGGAGGGGGATCGTATCCTCTCCCAGTACATTAAATCCACCACAGCTCCTCCCTCTGACCTCGTGAACGACATCCCTCACTATACCCCAGCTCGCAGCTGGATTAGCAGGCCCGCAAGCGGACTCTTCCGTCATAGTGGGGGGACAAGCCAACTCGGTACTGGACATAGAAACGAGGGTTGTAGGTGTGTGAAGTGTCATTGACCAGGAACTGGGTGGGTGGTATGGACTATCGGGTGCGTTCGTAGCTGGTGCGTTCTAAGGTGATGTGGGTGGCTAGAGAGACAGGTGGGTATGGGCTCGGAGGTGCATCGTTGCCTTCTATCAGTCGGATTGTGATATGCCTGCGAGGGCTTAGCGTGTGATTTAGATTGAGGGGAGAACAGTGGGAGAAGAGTTCGGGCAAGGAGATCGAAGGGGGGGAGAAGAGAGGAAGGACGGACGGCAGTTGAGCTCGGGAGGAAGGAAGGAGGTATTGCGTTGCTGTCATGCGACGGAGAATGCGCAAGTTCATATCAGTATGAGCGGGAGAGTTATATAAAGTGCACGCACCGCTCATGTACACGTATCCGCCTTCCAAGCATCCATCTCAGTGTGATTCATGCATTCGCATCACGCAGGCGTTTGGTATGCGTATGATCTTCTGTTGCAACATTTATTCTTGAATATGAAAACAGTTAGATTACGACGCCCGGAGCTAGGGAGAAAGAAAGTAGAGAAAATCAGGGTGAATCGTGGTGAGGTACTGAGAGAACGAACACTCGGAGCAGAGGAAGGGCAGAGGCCGCATTTGCAGGCGGGCGTTGCCGAGCGTGTGATTTTCGTCGCGGGCCGGACTTGCTCGCTTCCAAACAACTTCCAAACTCTCATCGGATTCGCCATCGCTGTAACGTGGTTCTATAGCCACTCCTCTCTTCTTAGTGATTCGTATGTATGGCAGGGCTCAAGAGGTGTTTAAAGAAGGGTCTTAGCCGATTCTGGGATAGTGTTAGATTGATCAGATTTGGATCAGATTATAGATGTCGATAAGAGGTAAGTAAACGTTCAGTTGCCTATGCAGTTCTCTCAAAGCTTGCTTACTGAACGTATCGTTCAGGTTTTCTTGTACTTCTGTGAAGTAGTATACTTGTATCGTATTATATAGAACTGAAGATGACTGAAGACGTTATCACTACGTTCGTGGCAGTTTCTCCAAGATCGTCTTCCGAAAGAATTCATAGGGCGGAGAAGATTCAACGGCAATTCTAACAAGAACGCTCGAACGAAAGGTTACTTCAGCCAAATGAAATACTCACTCTCTACAACGACAAAGGTTGGAACACTGGCAAGTACGATTTATTTTTATAATATAGTAAGAGTAACATATCTTTCGCACTTCATGTGAATTACAGTGAATATACGTAGACAGCGGAATGTAAAAAAGTTCACCTGAATATCTCCTGGACTTATATGAGTATTTCACCTAATTTATGTGAATTTCATGTGAAACTTACATAAAATTCACATGAAATAATTTATGGTATTCTCATCTAAAAGTCGAGAAAATAATGAGCTGAAAGTTCATGTGTAAGGGGGGAGAAGGATAAAGAGCTCGCTTTACTTATGAGTGGAGCATGCACTGAAACATTGTTCTTACTTATCCAATAATGTACAGTGTTCACCATCTATGTTCATCTTCATAATTCAAATATCTATAATAGTTAGCAAGTAATTGCAAAGTATAAACCAGTCAAACGTACATAAGAATAGTCATTTGCTGCTTTTCTCTCCTTCAGCCACTCTACAGCTAATGACCGCCAGTCTGTCTCCATGAAGTTTTTTATCCTCTTACGGAAAGCCGTTTCAGTCATGAAGTCAGGTATAATGCTACATCTCTGCAATCAATCGCTGCCAGAAAATCCTAGCTGCCGAGTCGTTCTCACCTATCTATTGGTGTGGTCGTAGCTTTCCTAACTGCATCAATTAATTCCGTGTAATTGCCCTTGTGGACGTGGTAGACATATGGCTCATGGAACATTTTCAAAACGGGGTGTTGTACGTCCCACTTTTGTCTATTCCATGGATCATTCCTGTCAAAATTTCGAATCTATACAACGACAGGTTAAGTTTGTGTATAACTCTCATGCGAAAGCTAGTGGTTTACCGGATGAATAAAGGGTACTCCGTGGCATAAAGCTTCCCAAGGTGTAGGGCTCCAAGATGGATTTCCCACGGCAAGCATAACTTTGCTATTTCTGACTTCTTGAATGAACCCCGGATGATCCTGGAGTCCTAAGTTAACAATCCCGTGTTCCCGATCTTCAATATCCGGCGTTTCTCCCAGAACTGGATCATCGGGAATGACTTTCCATCCTCCGACAACCTTCAAGTCGGTCTCTTCCACAAGTTTACTGAACCAAGGTCTTTCCAAACAGAACCAAGGGTCATATACATAACGAATCTCCTTCATAAACAACCAAATCTGATCTTTCCGCTGGGAAAGAGGAATAACCGGATGCTGGCGACATTGCTCTTCGATTGAAAACCTGTTAATGGTGTCAGATAGTATATATGTAACCACGATTTTGAAGGAGGTACCCAATATACTGATATGGACTTTCCTCTCCTTTCTCTTCCCGGAAAATATCAGGATGAGACGTGATAATCCATTTACCCCTTAGCCTTGAGTGTATTTCATAAGAATCGGTAGGCCAATATGAAAATTCGAATATTTTCCAAGCAGGGATCCCTGATGGGTTTTCGGGTCCTTTCACACATGCCGGGTTGTCTTGGCATTCTACTGGAGTTAATAAGATGACCACTTTTATCAGATCTGGCATTTTTTTGTATAACGCCAATGCCTCATCTAGCGGCTTCAGTCAATACTGGGATCTCATTCGAACAATAATTTGCTTACTCCAGTTGTTGGCAAAGAAGGTTGTGTATCCAAGGTTGCGAAGGGTGTTATACTGTGTCAAGCACGATTAACAACTTTTTTGTGGTCTATTAAAACACTCCCTACCATTGATTGTCCCCTGTAAGCATTCGTTTGAATACAGTCTTCGAGTGAAAGGAAGTGAACATTGAACTCACCATATCCCCTCGCCCGCTCCCTGACCTCTTACAATCCTCTCTTCGAAATAATCTGATCCAAGGACAGCTATTTTAAGCTGATTAGCCCCACAATTTTTTCCTGCGATACAGGCATGCAATTCCAAAAATGTCTGATCATTCCATTGGTGATAAGCTTCCCACTCTTTTGATGCTGAGGGAGGGGGGAAATACTTCATTATCCAAGCTGGAGCGTACCGGTATGCGCTGAATTCGACTTCTAATCCACGAGGAGAGGAAGGGACATATGTCGACAGCGCAACTTCAATGTACAATACCGAGCCAACAAGCAGTATTAAGACAATGAAGACGATGGTAACAAGCGCCGGCTGCGAAAAACACCGTCTTGCCAATATTTTCATATGTTGGAAATAAAGAGAAATATTAGCAAATAGAGGCACGCAGAGGTTAGCGTTACTCAGAGAGAGATGATGGTAGGAGGGAGACGAGAGAGAGCAGATCTATTATTATGTGGCTGTGCTCAGGTTTATATACCAGGCAGATTGAATATATAGTGACGCAACAATACAGTACAATAGAGTAGAAATGTATTACAATAGAATATCATGCAGTATTCTGATGATGCTTATATAATTCATTCAGGTAGATCATGCAATATTATTACAATCATAATTTCACTCTGCAGCGGAAGCTTAGTCGTAAATATATTTTACCCTCAACGCTTCTTATCTTTCTCCCTCGTACCGAAAGTTCGTGTTGTGAGACATAAGTCAGATATAACGAATCCCAGAACCATATACCATCCATATAAATACCATATGCATTAATAACCAGTCCAAGTAGATATATACGTGTTAAATCATTACAGTAGTGAAATAGAGATTAAATACAGTGAAGTGTGTTACCTATACAAGACTGAATAGCCTGTGGATATTGTCATTGGGGATCATTTATTTGAAGGGATTATATTACATTTTCTATTGATTTCATTTTTATTGATTCAGATACAGTATTGATTTCAATTCAGACATGCTATTGATTCCATTTATTGAATGATTTCACACTTTGCATAATAGATTCCAACTATATATTCAATGATTTCTACCTATATACTTCTAATTGATTTTATAGTGATTTATTGATTGTGCCAACTCAAATTGCAATCAATCAAGCTCCTGGTGGTGAAACATAGCACACCTCTGCAGCATGCCAACAGCAATTGATCAAGATGATAGCCACAACTCAGGAGAGATGGGCCAAAATGAGGAAGAAGTACTTACATGGGCATTGGAGTTTTGCTTCAGGTTTGGAGGAGGGAGATGAAGGTGTTGGGGCATGAGCAAGTGGTGCTTGTGGACAGTTCATGAAGAGAGGGGATGGTAGAGGTGATGAGAGAATAAGAGAGATAGGAAAACTGGAAGGTGGTGAACAAAAGGAGCTGCCCCCCAGTTCTGTATAGGAGATAAGATGTGGAAGACTGTCCCTGAAACTCAGTGTTGTTGTAATTACTAAGAAAGGAGGGGAACCCTTCAACCAAACCCTTTAAAATTTAAATCAACTCAGAATATTCCCCATACTTCCATTCCCACACCACAATATCAGCAACATCACATGACACCTGGTAGCTTTTTCTCCATGCTGTCTAGTTTTTCCAGTGGTGTCAGGTTTTGATGCACCTTTGCTTGTAATACCTGTATGTGCTATACTTTCTCCTCTTTTCTTATCCTGTGCTCAGTACTACACTTTTCTTTACAACATTTAATATATGCATATCCCACTAGAAGCAAAGTGTGATGAGAGCACTGCAAAGTTTGATGAATTAACTTAGTATTTCAGATGTACTTGTTACTTATTGTAAGACTCGCAATCAGTAGTTATTTTAGTTCATCAGCCCTCGGTATCTCACTTCCTCCCAAACTCCTCCCCGCTTGTCTAGATCAAAATCATCCACCTATGAAGTTGAGTACTGATCTCCAGTGACCAGTAATTACCCGTAGGCTGTGTTACATTTGAGCGGTCTTCACCAAATTTTAGGATACCATTGGTTCCAAATGAAGTAGTTACCTACATAACCAACCATTTTGAACTAGATCAAAGTTGTTTTGAATGCAGTTAGCTGTCTTAAAGTGTCCCACAATTTTATGAATATTTTGCTCACTGTACTCTTCATTGACGTCATCTCAAAATTTTATCTACATGTACCTTGGGTAAGATATAGAGCAAATTTTTATCTCTCTTAATGATGGATATCTGTGATACATATCGCCTAGTGGATTTGATTCCTCCGATTAACATGATATTGGTCATTGAACCGGTAATAAGAAGGATTGAAACGGTAAAGATTCGAAGTCACTTTGAGGAACTTAACAAGATCCTTGAATAGCGAAGGGATTCTACCGTGAAAAACTATACCCTCCGCCAGCTTCTGTTCATTGTCACCCAATTTTCACCTCTATATAGTGCTTACCAATAACTTACAAGTAGAAGCAAGTCTGAGAGCAATAGTTCTTTGCGAAATTAATTGAACACACGAAGTTCTCCAACGAGTACCGATGTGCATTTTATACTTATGTAAACATTTTGATGCCCTTACCAACATCTGTAGATGTGTCATTATAACTTGACGTTACTGCGGAGCAGGCGTTCTGCCTGCACCGCAAAATGCGGTTTTCACTCGTTTTCATTTAATCCGTACCTCACTGGATCTAAAGGAAGGATGGACGTCCAACCACTCGCACCATTTCTTTACCATGAAGATTCCCCCAAGCTTTTATCTTCCTCCACAGTAGATCCATTGGATAAGTATCATCTAATGTACATAATCTGTATACATTCACACTTTCCCCATGCAGCATGATAATGAAGTACGATATATCAAAGATTCGAACTGTATAGATTGATTATCACAAACTTGATGGTGATATCGTATCTTTTGGGTGAGCTGAATAATGGTCGGTTATATATGTAGCACGGCTGGATACGAATTTCCATAGCTTAACCTGCACTCATCCTCGTTATGACAGAGACACCACTGCCCCTTGACGAGCTACACCAAGAAATTGTTGTAGCCTCAATGAAACACTTACGTATCGAAAATGTATGGCTAAATTTTATTGAAGTGTTTATTACAAGTATGTCTAACTTTTGATTAAGGAGATAAACGGTAAGGAGCATGAAATATATCATCATATCCGGAATTGAGTACTAGTGGTTCAGTCATGGCTTTCTCCTTAATGGGAAGTATTTTGTATTCAAGACAATCACCTTTTAAGCAACAAGCTAATGGTTATGTGTACATTAACAGGTCTATGATTACTTGTTGACATTCGAACGCGAAGTTAACTTGGTCTGGAATGCACCCTGGGGCTTCATGAATTTAATGTTTATTTTCGCTCGATATGCTCCATTTATAATGATCGGTGTGATAGGTACTATATTCTCTCCTTTTCTCATTCTACAGAGCACTACTAACTTAATTCAGATCGGGTAGCTACGGATGCGTCAGCAAAAAAATGCAAATCTCTATACCTACTTGCAACATGTAAGTAAAGATTCTCTTAGTTTACTAAAAGTATATTTAAGTGAATCGTGATAAAAAAGGGTCCCTCTTGATTAGTATGGGTGCAGCAGAAGGTGATATCGCTAAAATCAATTAATAAAAGTCTCGATTCTCACCTCTTCTTCTTGAAGCTGTCTTAACTATACGAACCTGGACAGTTTGTGGAAGACGAAGGTGGCTTGGAGTTGTGCTATTATTTTATTTTATAGGAATGTGTGTTGGGGCGGCCATATGGACCGCTCGATTCCTAGATTCCATGGAATGTATGTCTAAACATACCTCCAAATGCAAAACATTGACTTGCGATCTTCAACATTCAGTTGTGTTACAAAAGCCCCTACACCCCATATTGCACGGCTGCTTAATCACAAGCGCGAGAAACAATTTAATTATTGTTGACTGGAGTCTCCTTTTTGTCTTTGATGCTGGTATGCCAAATTTTGTGTACGTGTGCAATAGAGCCTATGCTTATCCAAATTACAGTTAATTTGGGACTAATTCTTGTCCCAACCTATTACTCATGTAAGCAGATCTTTCTGCTTAGACATCACTAGCTAAAATTGTTACTAGTCAAACAGAGATCCTCAAATTTGGTCCAAGTGATCTTACGCGACGGTAAGAGTTAAACAGCTCTAGGATTCTTACATACAATTAAGTTTTAGGGATCTTTTACTATATTTATATTTTCGGTACATTTATTTTCTCAAACGGAAGTGCTCGTAGTAAATTTTATTCACATTGGAAGCTGTGGCTTCAGAAAACATAGTGATTGCCTCGAATGCGAAGGTAAGTGAACCACAGTGAGCATTCATATTTATCGGCCACTGATTGACTTGAGCTTAGACCGACTCTTACCCTCCATTCTTTGTCGAGTACGTGCCTTTGAAATATAAACTGAATGTTGAGAAAGCAGTCGAATCTATCAATGTAATTTCACAGGCTTGGGAGAGTGCTACATTCGATATTTGCATGCCGGGTGATCCTTCATGCACGTGAAGAGGCTCGCAAAACAGTGGGGATAGCCTCAGCAAATGAATTAATGACACTGGATTTCAGCCTAACGCGAGTTAAATAGCTATGTTATTTCTCACGGGGCTGCTAACATTTCGAGTTCCCCTTAAGTTTTTCGAGTCAAAGTTAAGTTCTAGTTGAGTCAAAGTTAAGTTCCACTTTGGCCCCGCTTATTTTTATTCATTGAAAGTTAAGTTTTTCGAGTCGACTTAAGTTCCTCGCTAATTAATTCTCTGAAAGTTAAGTTCTCTCGAGTTAAGTTCCTCACTAATCGAGTTCCCTCAAGTTCAATTTTCAAAATTTCAAGTGTAAAGTAAAAACTAATCACTAGTACTACTATCTGAGTGAGTGTAAGTCGAGTTCCCTCAAGTTGAGTTTTTCGAGTCAACTTAAGTTCCTTGTTAATTTTTTTCTGAAAGTTGAGTTCTCTCGAGTTAAGTTCCTCACTAATTTTTCGAGTTCCCTCAAGTTCGAGTTTCAAAATTTCAACTATACAGTAACTATAAACTAATCACTAGTACTACTATTTGCTAATCACTACTATTGCTACCACAGCTCTGTCCCGCACCCTGCCTGATTTCATCGACATTTCCCACGCACTCTGCCCGCCTTTATTTACTTCTGTTTACGTGCAGTATTGAACGATCACATCTATCATAAACAAATATTCATCACTGCGACATCAACACATTGCGTGATTTTTGATGTGCACTCTTCCTTATCATCAATGCTCATCATGCTCAACAGTGAGCAAGTCTTTTCTGATTTTTAAGCTCAATTCTTGCTCTTTTTATTTCAGTCTTTTTGCATCACTTAATATAAGTTGTTATACATTTAGTAGACCATATTATACTAAGTACTAATGTACATAAACTTATAAAAATGCGAGTTATATATGTATTTAGTCTTTTATTATAATATGTTCCATGCTTTGCACATATTATGTGATTTGTGTAGAAAAGTGTATTAGTTGTGAAGGAAAATAAGAGCGGAGGCATGGGAAAATAAGAGCGGGAGGGCGGGAAATGATGAAATGAGTGGGAAATAATAAACAGAGGTCGGAACAATAAGCGATAGCGCGGGAAAATATTGAGCGGGGATGCAGACAGCAGTGAACAGCAGAAGCGGTGGCGTGGTAAATAAATGCGAATACCCAGTGAGCATCAGAAGTGAAAGCGGAAGCGTGGGAAAATATGAGCGGGAGGGCGGGAAATGATGGAATGCGTGGGAAATTTCGAGCGGAAGGGAGGGCAGGAAATAATAATTAAAGGAGAAGCGAAAGCATGGAAAATGCTGAGCGGGAAGTGGACAGCAGTGGACAGCAGAAATAGTAAGCGGATGCGTGGGAAATAACGAGCGGGAGGGCGGGAAATAATGAGTAGAGGTCAGAATGATAGCAGCAGAGCGTGGGAAACATTGAGCGCGAAAGTATGTTGGCGCGATATGTTAAGCGGATGCGTGGGAAATTATGAGCGGAGGTGCGGGCAACAATGAGGATGTGCAATTAATGGGAAATGAGTAAACATTGAATTATATGCATGGGAAACAGTGAGTGGAGGGGCGGGAAACAACACAAACTACTGTATAATTACTGTAAGGTTCTCATACAATACAGGTATACAACTTGCTTATTTTTCGAATAAAAGTTAAGTTCCCTTGAGTAAAGTTAAGTTTCTCGCATATTTTTTTGAGTAAAAGTTAAGTTCCATCGAGTCAAGTTGAGTTCCTCGCATATTTTTTTTTCGAGTGGTGTTAAGTTCCTAAATTCGAGTGTCAGTTAAGTTACCATCGAGTTACCTTCGAGTGGTAAATTGACACTCAAGGACACTCGAATTTGGGTCGAGTTCCATTCGAGTTCCAGTTAAGTTCCAGTTAAGTTCCTATATTAAGTTCCTCAAATTCCATTACAAAAAACCCATACTTTACAATCATGCTCATTGTTATCGCAATCCCTTACCTCGTTGTTTCCCACGCCCACCCCTGCTGCCGCGGATGTGTAAAAAATAGTGCCATCACATCAGCCATCAAATCCCCGATAACTCCACTCGCTTCTGATGCATTGATGGTGATCGCATCGCACTTCTTCCATCATGTTCAACAGTGAGCACGTATTTTGTGCATTCTTCTCTCAGTTTTTGGATTCTTCCTGTGATTTTTTTTTTACAATATGAAGTTAGTTATTTTGCATGTATTATAACATCTTAGTTGCATAAGCATGATGTACTGTGCTTATATAAAATATAACATTAATAATAATAATATAAACTTTTCATACTATTTCATAGGTAATTTAGCTGTACTGTAGAAGCATTTAATATACATTCATATTCACAAAAAATTGAGAGGAATTGTCCAATAACTCGACCAGAAATGAAAATAATGGGTGCTCACTGTTTATAACGATGATGAGGCATATGAATGTGATCAAGCGCGCCGTGGAAAACAATGTGCGGCACTCATTGATCAATTTGATGGAGGGAGAAGCATCAGATCAAATTAATGATCAACATTCAGGGGCGTGGGAAATAATGAGCGCCGAGGCGCAACAGCGAGTGAGCATTAATCTAGTAATCCATAGCAGGGTCAGAATGTCTGTGATATACGATACAAATCAAGCTAATTTACATTTTTCGAGTTACAGGTGAGTTCCTAAGTTGAGTTCCACTCAAGTTCCTTTCGAGTTCCATTCGAGTTACCGGTAACTCGAAAAGTTGATGGCCCATTTCTCACGTACTATACTAGCTTGTTTTCTTATATTGAACCTGTATAAATATCTGCGATTTCATATCTTGAGTTTGGAGACAACATATATAATGTGAATTTAATATGCTACTGTATGATGGCACGCACCCAATGATAGACTGACATAACGCTGGTTCCGACGCCGCCTGAGCAATCATTCGAGTTTAACTGTCTTTATAATACGATGTTATCAATTCGTTGAAGCATCAAATACAGTTAATAACATGTACAATATTGTCGCTAGCTACACTGTAGTAGTGTTTTGATCTCGATGATATGTTTTATCAGCGTCCAACTATCAACAGTCAGCTAGTTAAGTAACAATTTCTGTAGCTGAATGCTGGTGGGTTCAGATTACGTATTTGACAATTAAATCCATCTGGAGTGCCACATTCTGCTAAGTACTATAGTGACTCTAATCTAAGACTATGGCACCTCACATAACAAACTGTAAGTGGATGATATCATAATTTGATGAACTTTTAATGAAATTTGCTTGCCAACTAATGTTACCCCTGGACTCAAAGGAAGCATTGAAAAGCATGGTCCACGTTTTCTTCTATGCAGATAATTTTATAGGATACTACCTACTGGGAATTGCCGACTGTATTGGCGAAGACCTTGTTTGACTTTGAATTGCGACATAAGGGTTGCCTGAACAAAAATTTGAGTGCAAAGGAATGAGAAACATCATAGGATAACAAACTGGCTGTAACCGTATAGAGAGGGGATGTGACCATGACACTGTCATCCACACGGTTCTATGTAACACGTTCGGAGAACTTGTCACTTCTGAGATAACCATGTGAATGCAGAAGACGATCTTGGATGATTGTAGCATGATGTTCGACAACAGCCCACTTGCGTTGAACAGGTCGTGTAGTAGCCACCAAAAAAAGTAGGCAAACAATAAATTACTAGGATCTACAACATAATTTTTGGAACATATTTGAATGAAGTATAGACATCATATACAGAAATAGACAAGTGTGCATCTTTTTGGGTTAGCAATACAACAGTGATTGAATGAATATGATCACTTGTGAATACAACCCATAGTGGATCTCCTATGCTACCTCCAGATATGCAAATTTCATCTGCAGAGGAGGATAACAACATGTGGATGTCAAGTAATAAGAAGCCAGTACTGTCCTTGGGGCAGCCGGCACCTAAAGATCCAATAGCTGTGAGCTGTCCAAAGAATAAATGTCTACGCAAGGTTTCAGCAATTATGAATGCCATTAAGCAAAGGGTGGAAGCTGCACCTAAAGGAATCTTGAGATTCTTTACAAAATGTATGCCTGAAGAAAATCAATCACAGCTGAAGCATGAACAATTAAAGCTAAAGGATGAGCGCAAGGAGCAAGCAGGGTATGGGGAGGAGAAACAGAAACAAAACATTGAGAGGAAGCACATGCTAGACCGTCAGCACCAACAGAAACATCAAGATAAGCTTCACGCTCATGAGGTGGAGAAGGGTGTATGGTCATCAGGTGGTACTAAAAAGGTAAGTTAATTAGTTATACATGAACTTGAAACTTATCTTGAAATAGCGTACACTTGATATTGATCATTGGAAAGACTCTGGCCCCAGCATACTGAAGCATGCAAAGATTGCAGAGTTTTCTTGTCCAGCACATGAAGCAAACAGGCATCTACATGAGAAGAATCTTAAACCTGTTGGCTGTAAATGTACAAAGAGTCATCAAGATGTGAAGTACATGAACTGGCATACACCTTTTACATGGGTGGATATTGATCGAATTGCAAACTTGCCAGCTGTGAGTTACCAAATGAGTGCATCAGTCATTGTCAATGAATTAAAGAAGTACAACCCCGATGTTTTTGGGTGCATTAGCTGAACCATAGTTGAAGGCTGGATAGATGGCACTAATGGATGTGCACAGTGGTCTAAACGTGCAAGGGATATAGCTGAGAATGGGAACCATCAAGGACATCCTGATATAGGATGCCAAGGGGCATTGGTGAGCATTAAGAATTGATTTCTAAGATATCCACTTACATACCCCGCAAGGCCACATATCCTGATGTTGTAGATGGAATTTCATCCCAGCTGAAAGAGCTGCAAGATGCTTCAGCTCCTATCACAGTTGTGACTGCTCATGTAATCATGGTGGGCACCATTCTGAAGATGGCACCAGAGATATTCAAAAAGGAAGCGACTTGAGTTGTTGATTGTAGTAAAGAAAGTATTGTATAGATTTGCAATG
Source organism: Cyathus striatus (assembly GCA_025738555.1). Classification (NCBI taxonomy): domain Eukaryota; kingdom Fungi; phylum Basidiomycota; class Agaricomycetes; order Agaricales; family Nidulariaceae; genus Cyathus; species Cyathus striatus. The sequence goes on from JAOVFP010000007.1 coordinate 1,145,080, forward strand.
AGTAATGGTAGGGTAATATTACAGTACTTAATATGTTTAAAAAATGAAATAAATATTCACTTAGTTATATGTGTTGGAGGGTGGTGGAAGAATAGAACATATTGTGATGAGGTCCGCAGAGAATATGTCATAGGGGATGTCTCTGTGGTTTCTAGGAGGAATAGCGGAGAGGGTGAGTTTGAAGTGAACTTCTACTGTGGCATTGACAAGACAATGCCAATAGTCTTCCAGATGGATGTTTGCACCATTAACATCATATACCATAAGGTTGTCATTTTTAACTGTGGAGTATAGTGTCCAATCTGTTGAATCAGTGGCAAGAGGCCAGTGGTAGCAAGCATTTGGATAGTAGAAAGAGGGATATTTGAGTGAGGTCTAGAGAGATGATGGAATTAGTTGTTGGCAGATAAAGTGTGAAAAAGTATACTGACACTGAATAACCTGTACCGCAATCTGATTCATGGGGAAAATGAGGGCCCAATGAGAAAGCCTTGTTTTTTTGTATGACAGAAATCAGTGGATTGTGTGAGGAGCCATTTGACATTCTCAATGACATTCTTGTATTCAGACTTGAATGGCTCAATGGTAAGTGCACTGCCAGAGAAAGTTAGATTAGGTTGAGTAAAACTGGTCTCGGGGGTGGAGACATAGAAATCTTTGTCAGAGATTTTGACCACTGCAGATATTATAGCAATTTTGGGTTCACTGGCCTCTGTGACATAGCATGCACCCTCACAGTACACCACTAAAGCACTATCAGAGTCAACAATGTCGTATTTCCTGTCGTTTATATCCCAAGTAATAACTTGATTAAAGAATTTGTTACCGAGGTACATGCCTGAGAACAGGAGATTTTCATGAAACTGGTGAAGATGTTCAAATATGCAGGTTACAGCATTGGAAGTCATGAGGACAAAGTTTATACTGAAGTAGCATTAAAGCTATTAAAGGTTGTGTATTATTTGGTGACATGATCAAGGCAGTAATGATGTCAATAAAGATGGTAATATATTTGGGTGTGCATACTATCCATTCATTTATGATGTAGCAATCCATTTTAGAACAATTTATAGAGGTCAAGCCATTCATGCCATGAATTAACTTTCTATACATGTCACATGTATCTGGCCTTCATTCTGACATGCTAGCTTACTTTTAAAATATTGTTCAATATCGCTCTGTTCTCCTGTTAAACTTCATGACCACTGTAAAGCTACTTACTATCCTATGGATGATCGTGTATCTATCATACACAACTGTCTTATAAATGCCCATTGTAGGAGTTAGGATGTTGCAAAATGACCAAAAGATAAAACATCTATTCTATGTTGGAATATGATTCAAGGTGGTTGACGGAAAGTATATATATAATAAGAAATAATTAATAAAATATCTATTACTTGTTTTATTGTTATTTATGCATGACCTTGTTTCTTGGTGGTAGGTTTAGGCATGGGAGGAGGAGTGATGAGATAGGGAGCAGGAGGACTGATGATGATATCAGGAGGAGGAGCAATGATGGGGGGAGGAGGAAGGATTGTGTAGATTGCTACCAGGTCGGCTCTATACAGATGGAAAGGTCTACCATCTTGAGTTATATTGGGAATTTTCCTGTGACTAAGTTCAAAGTGAATTTCTGCAGTGGAATTGACAAGGCATCGTTGATAATGAACAGGATGAATTTTAATTTCATTGATGTCATAGATGGCGGGGCGATTGATACTATGTGTGGCAAATAATTTAGGCATGACGTCACAAGCAGCTTTAATGGTAAGAGGCCAAGTGCGTATATCAAAGAAATCTAGGGATAGCATTAGTATATGTTTTGTTATACAACAAATAAACATACCGACAGGATAATGTGGATTGAAACTTTGTGGTTCAGCCTTAATGAGAGAAGTATTAAAAAAGAGAAAGTAAATTGAAACAATTGAGGTTTACATTGAACAGCCAATGTCCTATTTTGATTTGAGGTGCTGAATGGGGGCCAACAAAGAGGCCACGATTCCATGTTAGACTGAAAATAGAGGTTTGATCAAGAAGCCATTTGATGTTATCAAGTACTTTGGTATACTCACTTTTAAATGGTTTGACTATTGGGCAGCCTCTGGATAATGTCAGACATAGATCTGCAAAGTTTGGTGTCCATGTTGCGGAGTCGGTAAATCTGCCATCTGAGGAAAAAGAAAAGTCTCATTCTGAAATATTGACCACAGCGATGAGACTCGTGATAGTTGGTTCAGAGAGCCATGTCCCATCGTTGTTCTTGTTTGACTTATGTGTTACTTTATTGACATCATTGATTTTTTCCCATGACACAATGTCGCTAAAAAGATCATTTGCAAGATAAGTCCTGGTTGTCGAAAGGCCTTCATGTACATATTTTAGATGTTCATTGATGTTGAATTCAGAGGACATGAAGTTCACGATGGAAGATTAAGGAGAGGATGGTGTCAAATATGTCAACATCAGTCAGGATGAGCAGGGGATCATTTAATGAGAACATAAAGAGAGAGAGTTAGATGGGGTGAGTGATGCTAGCAGGGTATTGGTACATCAGAATGAATGGGTAGTATGTATACATACATTGTGAGAGTGAATTTAACAGCTAGACCTGGAATCATTGCTCGAGACCTTTGTGCAATCACATTCAACTGAGTTTGTTATTCAAATCTATTGGAACATCACAATGAACATGGCTGGACCTGAAGTCATTGCTTGATCAGGAGGTTAAAAATTTGTTAGTTAAGCCATTAAATGTTTCAGCAAAGACAAATTTCTATACCTGACTGTTGGAGTAATCATATGACCTTTTTTGTCGCGAGGTAACAGAAGAATAGGGTGAATCGCTACCTAGCCAGTTTGATAGGTACATTTTGGTTAAAGTTAAATGAATGTGTGATTCACAGTAGGTGAGGGAAGGATGCTAGATACAGTAGGATGGTTGGTCATTTAAGTAGGAGGTGGAAGAATAGTACAAATGGCAACAAGATCTGCAGAAAAGAGGTCAAATGATCTATTCTCAGGTAATGCATTCCAATTGGTGAGCTCAAATTCAACCTCTACAATTGCATTGACAAGAGTATGTTGATAGTCAACAAGATCTACCTTGATTCCATTGATGTCATAGACATCAGGGAGGGCAGTAGGATGATGAATCTGGACAAGTGACATTAGATATATGATGTGGCAAAAAAGACAAAAAAATGTACATCATGTATTTTATGTTTGAGGCTAATTTGAGGCGGAAATGTTTGATTGACAAGAAGTCCTCGTGTTGCTGTATCCAGTGAGCCAGTAACTTGGGATACAAGCCACTTGAGGTTGTTGACAGATGTTAAATAATCTGTCTGGAATGGTTCAATGGTTGGAGAACCACCAGACAGCATAAGCATTACATTAGTGATGTTGTTATGATCTGTACTCATCCAGCCTCCATTAGGGTCGAAGTGGTAATCATTTGCAGTGATTTTTACAACAGCTGAGAGACTGGTGATTTCGGTTTTAGTAGGTGGTTTGATGTTGGATTCATTAAGGTCAGGAATGAAGAAGGTACTAGCAGGTTGAACAATTTTTAGGCATCCACTGCATATTTGCCAGCTGACAATTTGACTGAATAGATCACCTGCAAGGTAGGTGCCAGTGTAGAGGAGTTTTTCATGGACATGTTTGAGGTGTTCATCTACATTTGTAAGATACATAGAGCACATCGTAATAAAATGATAAACAGAGGAAATGGCACTTGCATATTTGTAGGATGTAAGTGATAATGATACAAATATGATGATTTGGTGATATGATTATGAGGATCAGCCAGAACAAGTGGAGTTTGGTACTGGCGTCATAACTAGGTTTCTATTTAGTCATAGATTATTGTAACAAGATTGAATTGGGGTAGGTGTACATGTTCAAGGTAGGTTGTGGTATTTACAGACCTTCATACTGGAAAGAGAATCATATGCCATGAGATTAGTAGTAATTTATATCTTTAATCATTGATCAAAGTACAACAGATTTACTTTCCAGTCCATCCAGAGTGAGAAAAACGAAATCGAGCTTCTCTTATAATGTTATTCATAGTGTTACATGCAAACATGGTTAAATATATAATATTTATATGTAACCAAATGTAAAGAGATCAGTTGTGGACACAACATTTTTTCTTAGGGTGCAGGGATGTGAAGGGATAGACCTTGTTGTAATCTTTGATCTTGTGCCTGGTTCCAGTGGGTGGAGCTGTGACAGTATGAATTGCAACCAGTTCCGCAGAATACATGTCATGAGAGGTAACTCCATCATTATTGGCAGGAGAAGGCCAGTTGATAAGTTCAAAGTCAAGCTCGATGGTAGCATCCACCAAGTGGCTATGGTAGTCCTTAGGATGGATAGGATCACCATTGGCATCAAATACAAAAGGTTGATTAATGCTGTGGCTGTCATAGAGTTTAGGAATTTCAATTTGTGCAGCCTCAGTGAACACAGGCCAGTTATGAATCCTCCGCCAATCTGTACAGAGGTGAAGTGAGTAATATGTTTTGCCGTGAAAAGGGAATAGGAATTATACCTTTAGGGTCTTCATCATCTGATTTTTCTTCAGGTTCCAGCTAAATGTAAAATGAAAATTTATTAGTATTGCAAAGCCACTGAGTAAATGTGGAGCAAATACCTTGAATAATTTGTGTTTTACTTCAAGACATTGGGCTGAATGTGGACCAACAAGAAAACTGACCTTTTCTGCCCCCTCCTTGCAAGTCACTTTGTTCATCAACCATTTAACATTTTCAAGAACTTTGTTGTAATCACTTTTAAACAGCTCAATTGCAGGAGCTCCACCAGACAAGGAAAGTGTCAAAAGTGAGAAATCGTTGCTGTATTTGCTCTTTCCAGTATAACCTCCATCAGAGGAGAAGTGATACCTTTACAACAGCAGTAAGCCCAGCAATTTCAGGTCCATCTTCCTCGGACGAGTTTTCATCAGCAACAACATTGCTACCAACTGTAGCACTGGAAGAATTGGATGGTTCTTCAGTCAATTCAGCAGGGTTAGAGGTTGTATCAGAGTTGTTGTTATCATCTTCCATGTCAATCTCTACTACTTTGAGGGTACAGTCGAATTTTTCCCATTTGACATTATCTCTAATCCTATTATCTCCAAGGTATGTCCCACTATCCATAAGCTGGTCATGGATTTCTTGAATCTGAGTAGCAAGGGAGAGCATGTTGGAGGTGGAAGGAGGCATTGTCAAGTGGTAGGTAATGACAAGAGATAATGTTGGAGACAAACTCTGTATATAAGGCATACCTATCAATGATGCAGGCAATTGCAGAATTAAATGCAGGCTGATCGAATTGAAATAAATGCAGACCTAGTGTTTTCAATGGTGTTAATGACCAAAGAATCATGTCCAGGTAACATATTATTGCATGTATTTGCAATTCATCAGAGAATAGTTAGTCAGTGACATATAAGGATAACATACCAAGAAATCACCAAAACACAAAGGCCAAACAGACACTGTCATGGAGTATGGTGAAAACAGTGATATGCAAAGACAACAAATAGAGGTGTTGACAGTTGTGGAGTTAAAAGCATTTTTTCAAGGCAAGTTATTGTTCTTGAATGAGCAAAGAAATAACAAAGCATTAATGATTGATCATATAATGCAAATGGCCACTGAGGAACAAAGAGAGATATTGAGTCAGAAAGGTTATGAAAAGGAGAGGGACAGGTTGCAAAGAGTACAAGGAAGAAAACACAGGCGAGAGGAGTCGCAGACAACAAGAAGGGTCCAGCAAAGGATGAATGTGGACGAGGAGAATCAATGGAATGATTTCACCATCATTCTGAGCCGGTATCTTGAATTACCATCAGAAGATGAGCTGAGGACCTGCTACAAGTCATTCTATGAGGCAACCTCAAACCACCAAATAATGATATCAATATGCACAGTATGTGGACGAGAATTTAGCAGGTATGAAGGAAACATGGAGATAGTAAAGATAGGTGACATACCAAATCCAGAAAGACTCAGACCAGCATTCTGTCATCATGTGCATACCCTGTATAATGGCTGTTTGTTGGAACCGGCTGGAATAATCATACAAGGGGATGAGACAATGGTAAGGATATGTCAAGAATGCATGCAAGGGTTGAAAAGAGGAGTGGGAACCAATAATATGAGGCCACCATGAATGTTGCTTGCAAACAACCTCTGGACAGGAGGTGTCCCCTGGGAACTAAAAAGGTTAACATTTGCTGAGCAGTTGCTCATTGCACAGGTGTATCCTAGGGTCTATACATTCAAATTGTTCCCAAAGAAAAGAGGTGGGACATGGGATAACTTGCAAAGGGGCATGAGAGGAAATGTTAGCTCATTTGAGCTAAACACAGATGACATGTTGAAAATGCTGCATGGAGATCTAATGCCTCGACCTCCTAGTGTGCTTGCATCAATAATAACCATAACCTTTATTGGAGTAGGGCAGCTTTCAAGGAAGTATCTTTGGAACATGTTTTGAGTATGAAGACAGGCCGTGACAGAAGCTCTGTTATGGTTAAAAACAAATAATGAAAAGTATTACAAGGATATAAAAATTGATCCTGTACACCTGGGTTCTTTACCAGAAGACAATATTCCTGCAGAAATTGTAGGAATTGTTCAGCAATCCTCAGACGTAGGAATAGTTGATGAAGAAAGTGATGGCTACATACCTAACCCTGAGGAGGAGCCAAGGGATGAAGGTAATGTCAAAAAAATATACAAAATGACAGTTAATTTATGAATATCAAAACAGATGGAAATGAGGAAACAAATGACAAATCTGATGTGATACCATACACTGTAACAGGTACTAGTGACACAGATCTATCCAAGGTGACAGCATTGGAATTACTGGAATGGGGCCTGAATGATCTTTGGGAAGAGGGGACAGAGGGCAATTACACAATAAGACATGGGAGAAAACCAGTATGCAACTTTGGTTGCCCGAGAATGAAACTTGCAAGACAAGATAAATTATGACAGGGAAAACTATTTTGAACAAGCTTTTCCATGCTTGTTTCCATATGGTGTAGGAGGACCAGAGGCAGATAGACCATTTGAAGTGTTATTGGCTGATCATGCAAAGTGGCTAATGCAGTACCATGATTGCAGATTTCGAACACATGAAACCTTCCCATTTGTGATTTTTGGAATATTACAGAGACGAGAGGCATTGGGCTCTGCACGACTTCAAATGCATAGGAGAGATTTTGAGGCCAAGGCTAGAATACTATCGACCATAACTGCAGATAAACTTGAAAAGGCCAAGATAGAGGAAGAAAATAAGTTGGAGATTTCCAATCCTGCAGTGAGATTGTTATGGAAACATGTTCATGCTGTAGGTGGCAGAGTTATGGAATCAAATCAATCACAGTATCAGATGTGGTCTCAGATGTGGTCGACAGTGGCTTACATAGGACCCCCATCTTTATGGGTTACTATAAACCCTTGTGATCTCCATGATCCTATAGCCCAGGTATTTGCAGGGGAAAACATTGATATGGATAACTTTATCCAAACAGCAGGACCTGACAAGTATAAGAGGGCACAAAATATAGCAAATGATCCCTATGGCGCCACCAAGTTTTTTCATTTCTTGGTCAACACAATATTATGTAAACTTTTTGGAATTCAGGCCACACAATTTAAAGTTCACAGCACAAATGGAGTGTATGGTAAATTGGCGGCATATTTTGGGACAGTGGAGTCCCAAGGAAGAGGAAGCTTGCACCTTCACATAATCCTATGGCTAGAAAACACTCCAAGTACTAGCGAGATGCAGGAACTATTGAAAACCAAGCAATTTTGGAAGCAAGTAAAAGATTACATTGCCACCAATATACATGCACATGCCCCAGGATTAGAAACTGCTGAATCAGTTCGGCAAATAACAGGTAGGTTGGTGGAGACATAATTAGTAAAAATAAAAAGCTGAAAAAAGGTAATAGGATCCTTGGTCCGGAACAGAGAGAGGGTACTACAGATAACATGCCAATCAATAGGTAAGTCCACCAACTGTACAAGGACACTGCACTCACAATTATGTTGACACAGCGAAAACTCAAGTAATGAAAATGAAGTGGATGAGTGAGTTCTACTTAAACTAAACAGTAATCCAGTAATTAGATAACAGATAGATCTAACAGCAAGGAAACAGACAGTGAGGATAACAAGTCAGACAGTGAGAAAGAGGAGGAAAATGAGGTATGTACACTTGATAACTCTTCATTGACAAAAAGAACACAAACACACTATAGGGAGAGGAGGAATTGATAACTTTACAAAGTGATGATACAGGCAAGTTGGGTAAAAAATGTCAATTTACAGACTACGCGTTACAGGGAGAGCAATTAGAAAATTATAGTGTCTTGCAATATTTCATGGACACATACAAGACAAATTCTCAGTCAAACATGGATGAAGGAACATCAGACATCCAAATGAGCAATAACAGGGGAAGAAACAAGAACCTCAGGGTGCATTATCAGGAAAATCATCCACTTTATGGAACAAAACAAAGAATAGTATGTACACAAGGACATTCAAATCTTCCTAATTTTATAGGAATGTACTTTCTGAGAAATGACAACAGTGAGGTTCAAGATTACTACTGCGCATCCATGCTGGTGTTATTGAAACCCTGGAGAAAGTTAACAGATTTGAAATTAAACACAGAAAGCTGGGTGGATACATTTAACAAATTCCTGGAGACAGCACCTGCTCGAGTTCACCTAGTATTGTCTGGAATTCAATATTATCATGAAAGCAAGGGTGCTGTGAGAAGAGAATGAGAAAGGGTCATGGCAGAGGTATCAGATACAGAGACAGGAAACACAGACAGGATGTACATCAATACCGAGGAAGATCTGGAGGAGAAAGATCAGACCATTACAAACATTATATCTTCATACTCCAAACAGGGACTCCAAGACCTAAAGATGACAATGGTGAATTGGGTGGAAGCAAACCATGGAACAATAGTGGTCATGGTAGGAAAAGAGAATGGAATTTTTGCCAAAATGGCAAATTCAAATTGGAGTGTACAATCCTTTCAAGAACATGTTAGACCAGCATCAGGCGAAAATATGAACCTGTTACAAAAATGGAAGATGCAGATGGGAAACGATGTCACAGAACAAAATAGAATCCAAGTACCAGATACTGCAAATAGAGATGAAAACAATGTCACAGGCACAGTGACATTATTAACTGAGCAAGCAGAAGGTTCTGTAACTTGTCTGCAGAATGTTACCCAACTCAGACAAAGAGCCGAAATATGCGAAGACGCATTGACACCTGTCAACCTGTCCTTGCTCAAACCAGATCAAAAATGAGCTTTTGAGATCATTGAATGGCATTTGAGTCAAACACTTGTTAAGTTTTTTTTTTGCAGCTGGTTATTGTCTCCAATTCAAGTTGGTGGTAATTGGCCTGAAGGCAGGTAATTATATGTTCTGCCTTTATTCCCCTTTTGTATTTTTAATGTTAATCATACTATTCAGTGGAATCAGTACATTTGAAGCTGTGAACCAAGATGCATTTAGCCATATGAGCTTGCACACTACTGCAAGGTGTAATGCATCATCTGACTTGAATCCAAACCAAAATGCCGCATCAATTGTTAATACGACTGATTGTGGTGACCCATTGCTAGGATGTACCACTACTAATGCTGGTTTTCCTTCATATGGTCCGGACTTTAACAATGAGCAGGGAGGGGCTTTCATTACTGAATATACTTCCACTGAAATATTGTAAGCTCGGTATCCAAAGCTCTTATCATAAATTTATATCACTGAATACTTGCAGGATATGGTATTTACCATGCAGTAATGTGCCTCAGTTTATTTCATTGAATCACAGCACCATTAATACATTGGAATTTGATATGCCAGTAGTGTATTGGCCAGCTTCAATTTGTGGACCAAGTGGATTATCTGCAGCCTTTTTACCTCAATCTCTTGTAATCGACATTGACATTTGTAGTGGTGAGCTTGCATATTTACTACTTGAACATTTGGGTTGAATGAGTCCACTCAGCTCTTGGTCAGCAACTATACAATCAAACTTGTCCTGGAACCTGCCAATCAAATGTGGTTGGAAATGGGTCCAATTTTGGGGGGGCGTACTTCGAAATTGGGTCAATCAGGGTGTTTCAATCCAACCCTACAACTAGTTCTTCAAGTATCACATTGTCGGAAAGTGCTGCTAATCCTACATCTTCAAAAAAAAACAGAATGGGAAGCAGTTCTGGTACTGAGAAACAAAAAAGCATGCTAACAATAGGGAGTACTGTGGGATCCATTTGTGGCTTAATTGCCATTTTGGGGGTTGTAATTTTTGTTTATCAAAGACGAAGAAATATGTATAGGTTTAGATTCCAAGGAGAACATCTCCAACCTGCCCTATCTATCAGCAAGCCTCATTTAAATACTAATGTGCTGCATAATCCCATGTTTGGACCCCTCTGCTCAAAATTATCTATTGGGGAAAGTGGAGCGGAGCAAAATTTACCAGTAGGAAGTGGTGATGTAGCTCCACATGTGGATTTGGATCTGTCGAGATTGCTTCAGGAGCTCGACATGGTGAGGAGGGCTGACTGTTGATAGTTGGACACTGATAAAACATATCATCAAGATCAAAACACTACTACAGTGTAGCTAGCGACAATATTGTACATGTTATTAACTGTATTTGACACTTCAATGAATTGATAACATTGTATTATAAAGACAGTTAAACTTGAATGATTGCTCAGGTGGCATCAGAACCAGCATTATGTCAGTCTATCATTGGGTGCGTGCCATCATACAGTAGCATATTAAATTCACATTATATATGTTGTCTCCAAACTCAAGATATGAAATCGCGGATATTTATACAGGTTCAATATAAGAAAACAAGCTAGTATAGTATGTGAGAAATGGGCTGCTAACTTTTCAAGTTTCAGTTAAGTTTTTCGAGTTAAAGTTAAGTTACACTTGAGTTATAGTCGAGTTCCACTTTTGAGCTCGCTTAACTTTTTCGAGTCAAAGTTAAGTTACCTCAAGTGGCGATTTTCTTATTTCAAGTGGACTCGAGTTCCCCACTTTTTTATTTTGGTGAAAGTTGAGTTCCCTCGAGTGGACTTAAGTTCCTTCCTTATTTTTTTTTGGTGAAAGTCAAGTTCCCTTGAGTAAACTTAAGTTCATGTCTTATTTTTTTTTGAATGAAAGTCGAGTTCCCTTTAATTATTTCGAGTCAAAGTTAAGTTCTGATACGACTAACTCTTAGATGTACTCTATTATGTCAGTAGTAGCACCACCAACATAAAGTACTATTTCAGTATATGCGCCAGGACATGCACTTGGCTACAGGGATTCTGGAGTTAACAGCTTTTGCTGATGTGCACATCAATAGTGCATGATGGCAAATGTACTGTCCTTGGCTGTTTCATGCACCATTAACACAAACTACTGTATGTATTATTGTAGGGTACTTCATACAATACAATTGTAGAACATTCTTATTTTTAAGTAAAATTTAAGTTCCCTAGTTTAAAGTTAAGTTTCTCGCTTATTTTTTTGAGCAAAAGTTAAGTTCCATTGAGTGGAGTTGAGTTTCTCGCTTATTTTTTTTGAGTGAAAGTTAAGTTCTATCAAGTCAAGTCGAGTTTCTTGCTTATAATTTTTTTCAAGTGTCAGTCGAGTGGAGTTAAGTTCCTCACTTATGCTAAATTCAAGTGTCAGTTAAGTTACCATCAAGTTACATTCGGGTGATAAGTGCCACTTGACTCCACTCAAGTTTGAGTCGAGTTCCATTCAAGTTCCACTTAAGTTCCAGTCGAGTGTCTAACTTAAGTTCCTCAAGTTCCATAACAAAAAACCCATACTTTATGATTGTCCTCATTGTTGTCGTGATCCCTTAGCTTGTTGTTTCCCACACCCACCCCTGCTGCTGCAGATGTGTAAAAATAGTGCCATCACATCATCCATCAAATTCCCAATCATTCCACTTGCTTCCAATGCATTGATGGTGGTGGTGTCGTGCTTCTTCCACCACTGTACTCAACAGTGAGCATTCATTTTGTGCATTCCTCACTCATTTTTTGCCCTCTTCTCATTATTATTTTTAATACAACAAGAAGTACATTATTTAGTATATAATATATTATTAGTTTCACAAATGTAGTGCACTGTGCCTCCATAAAATTTAAAATGCATAATAATAATCTCAGGTTCTCATATAATATTCATCTATGATTTATCTGCACTGTGGAAATATTTAATATATATATGTGCTCGCAAAAATTGGTATGAAATACTCAAAAACTCGACCATAAACGAGAATACTAGTTGCTCACTGTGTGTGACAGTGATGAGCGATATGTACGCGATCAAATGCGCTGTGGAAAACAGCGCGTGGCGCACATTAATCAATTTGATGGAGAGCGCCGAGCAGCATCAAAAAATAGAATCAACATTCAGGGCGTGGGAAATAACGACTGCGAGGCCCAATGGTGAGCGCGCAACAATTTAGTAATCCATAGAGGTGAGGAAATGTCTGTCATAAACCATACAAATCAAGATAATTTACATTTTCGAGTTACAAGTTAAGTTCCCAAGTTAAGTTCCACTTAAGTGTCAGTCAAGTTCCATTCGAGTTACCGGTAACTCGAAAAGTTGACGGCCCGTGAGAAATAACATAGCTATTTAACTCGCGTTAGGCTGAAATCCAGTGTCATTAATTCATTTGCTGAGGCTATCCCCACTGTTTTGCGAGCCTCTTCACGTGCATGAAGGATCACCCGGCATGCAAATATCGAATGTAGCACTCTCCCAAGCCTGTGAAATTACATTGATAGATCCGACTGCTTTCTCAACATTCAGTTTATATTTCAAAGGCACGTACTCGACAAAGAATGGAGGGTAAGAGTCGGTCTAAGCTCTATAGTGACGCAACAATACAGTACAATAGAGTAGAAATGTATTACGATAGAATATCATGCTGTATTCTGATGATGCTTATATAACTGGGAATTGCCGACTGCGTCGGCGAGAACCTTGTTTGACTTTGACAAATAAAAATTGGTAGAGTTGGGCGTATAAGTTCACAGGGAACAAATAACATGTTATCAGTTATATAAGTACAGTACAGAGGTACATTTTGAGAAGAGTAGGAACGAGTTTACAAATAACAAAAAAGTATCATTTGTCACATTTAAAGTTGAACATGAGGTGTGTTGATGTCGAGCAAGGTAGTATAAGGTTTCTTCCTGTTCTGAACAGCGTGGTGTTTCTTGGTGTAATGAATTTTGCCATTGTGGTTGTTCAATGTCTTGTTCATGTTGTTATTGAGATGAGGATGAAGTATGGGAGAGGGAAGGATAGAAGTTATGATGGAGACTGTTAGCTGTTACGGAAGGAGGTGGAGGATGACGCGAATTGCGACAAGGTTTGCCTTGTAACAGTCATACTGGGTTATTTCTCACCTCTCAATTCAAAGTTAATCTCGACAGTAACGTTGCCACCATTAATCCCATATACGGTAGGGCAGACAATTCTATGAGTGTTGTAAAGAAATGGCATTGCTTGGCGAGCTACTTCTGTGGGAAGAGGCCTCAGGCCAGCTGCATAAGAGGGCACAATCTAGCCGAATACAAGTTATCAAAGAGATTGATTAATTTTATATGGCAAGGGATGCTTACTATTAGTGTCATAGTCAACGGGTACCTCAGGTTCAGGCTAGAGATAAAGGAAAGTCAGGAAATAGAAATAAGTAAAATTAAGATTTAGTACATACCATGAACAATTTATGCTGTACCCATTGGATCATCTTGCCCGTTCTCGTCATCTCTATCTGTCCTCCGCTAGAAGCAAGGAAGACAGCTAGGAACAACACCATAAAGGTGCAGACATAAGAGGGCTTGAGGAAAAGGAAGAAATAGGTGGAGTGTGCACGCCAGCTGCCCCCTCTCCCCAGGCGTACAAATAGATTCGGTGAATCGGCACACCACTACCTGCACTGTTAACTCCAGAGCAGGAACTGACCCTATAATCCACGTTGCAAAAAGTCTACTAGTGCTCCAATAGCGGCAAACGGGTAACGAGTACACAGAAACGGAGGAAAACAATATGTACTAGATGGTGCAGGAAACTGAAAGAAGAAAGCACGAAGGCAAGGCGCCAAAAAAAGAACGGTCGACGCGTCAATCATGGGACAAAATCACGTTCGTGCACGTGCAGGTCAAAAAGTGAACCAATTTTGGCCTCGGAGATACCTTGTCAAACAAGGTGATTCATTCAGGTAGATCATGCAATATTATTACAATCATAATTTCACTCTGCAGCGGAAGCTTAGTCGTAAATATATTTTACCCTCAACGCTTCTTATCTTTCTCCCTCGTACCACGATGTTCTCAAAATTCCGCGTCGCTCTCCTCTCTGTCTGGGAATTTGAGTGATTTATATTTATTTAATGTTGAATTCACTAGTTAGCAGCAAAATTTGAAGTAACTTACAGAAAGTTCGTGTTGTGAGACATAAGTCAGATATAACGAATCCCAGAACCATATACCATCCATATAAATACCATATGCATTAATAACCAGTCCAAGTAGATATATACGTGTTAAATCATTACGCAACGCCCCAACACAGCATCCATAACGTCTAGTACACAGTCAAAGAGTATATCTTATAACGCATCCTCATCCTCAATAGGTACAATAACCTGATATATCTGCTTATTCCACTCTTCCAACATCCCAGAACAACACCCTGTATAACCTTATCAGTACCATTTATCTAACGCAACAAGTGAAAGGAAATCGTTACTCACAACGTAAACAATCAACCCCAGGCTCAAGATGCGCATGTGGCCTCATAAGCGCCATACCCCAAATATCCAAATAAACCCACCTCGCCCCCTCGCCGGAATTCACCCCCAACATATCCCTCGTTTCTCCCATCATGCGAATACTCTCCTTCCATAACTCGTTATGCACCTCAAATCTATCCCAATCCCATTTGAGCCTGTCTTCTTTCTCGTCTTGAGTCAGGTATGGTGAAGAGTAGAGACGGCCAGGTATGGAGGAGGGTGGTTCAGAAGCGAGGGCAGAGGAGAGCGAGGGGTATGGGTGTGTGGAAAGGTGGCATTGAGGATGGCCGGGTGATGTTGAGCGGTAGGGTATTGTGATATGGGTTAAGGGTGTTAAGCGGGGTCGGATTCTACGCAGTTAGGAGAGGGGGTTAGTGGGAGGGGAAGAGGGGAGGGAGACAAACCATTTGTTTGAATGTAAGCTCAAGTCAGTGTTGTTGATCTGCTTGCGTATTATCCGTTGGGAGCATTGTACATTCGCGTCTTGACCACTACCCTCGCACCCATCAACACAGCGCCCCCCAAAAGGTAAAAAGAGACGCACATGCGCACCAGTGTTAAGCACAACAACACTATCCTCCGTCACCAACCCCTTCTCATTCTCTCTCCATCTCACAGCATCTCTAACGAAATCCTCCGACCCCTCTATGCGCCGAAAATCATGATACCACGGGTAATCCTCTTTAGGTGCCCCGTACGTAGCTGTAATCTCACGGATTTCAGATTCACCTATAAGCATTGTGAATATGAGTCTGCAGCCGGGAGGCGGGGACGCCAGAGCGAGCGATGAGGGCGTGTGCGAGGGGGGTATTGCTTAGGAGGATGTGTTGTTGGACGTTTTTGTGGTTGTACAGGGGGAGGTGGGGTGGGTCTTCGTGGAATTGAAGGCCTGTGCTGCTGAGGGCCTACCTGAGGGCGCGGAATTGTTATTGTGTTAGTCTGGATATCAGGTCAATCATCCCAATCATCACTGAGAAGAAAGAAGGGGACGAACCGCCAATAAGTATAATCCCCCCCGCATTCCATAACAATCTAACCACCAACGCTTCCATGTTCCACTCCCGCATCTTCTTTCCATTATCAGGGAGCCATTCGCAATTCATAACGTCGAGGAGACGTTGAGCGGTCCCATTGTTCCGCTTGGTGTCGGTTAGATTTGATCGGCCATGGGGACGCGACGGCCTGACCAGACGGGTTCTTGTGGGTTCGCGTAGGCTTTTTGGAGGTCTGCTAGGGTGTGGTAGGGCAGGGTGCGGAGGATCCAGTGGCCTGTTATACATTTATTGCCTTGCACCATTGTTGTTCTGGTTCCGGTTCTGAGTTTGATTTTTGGGGGGAGTCGTTGGGGTTGCGCAGGGGTAAGGGGGTAATTTGGCAGAGAGAAGTTTGGGTATGGAGAAGTTTAGATGGAGCTACTCTAGTTGTCCTGCTAGTTGTGGACGGGGTGAATCGTGTATTGTGTGTTTGAGCCTCGTGATGTGGTTGATTAGCGATTAGCGCTTAGCTGTGACGCCTATGAATAGCGCTAAAGGAAGCATAAAGTAAAAACGGAGGAAGCGCCGGAAGCGCCGGATCAAGGGCGTCTTTGCCTTTCCTTGTCTCACGCGCACGCGTGCAAGTTATGCGTGAGGAAGTGTATCTGTGACTACTGCGTGACCAAATAAGACTGCCAACATGATTAAGCGCTCGTGTCGAGACAGTCGATCGTGGAATACGACATTTAAAACGCTCCCTACTGCCTGCTATCTATTTATTCACATACTGTCGGATTCTGCATTACAGCAATAACCTTCCTCTACCCATCTTCAAGTGCACACCTGTACCACAACTCTCAATGTTGATGAGGACGGCTATGCAAAATTATTTCTCATTCCTCTCACTGAACACGCTTGCGTTAATATGTCATGTTTCTAATATGCACTATATGTTGTCACAGTAAACCTAAGACTGAAATATATTAACCAATCGCGTCACACCCTGATTCCAATCGTCTACGCGCCGTCTACTAAGTAGACTAAAAGTCGATCCAATCGTGCCGACAAATCCAACAGCCATACTGTGCGTAACAATGTCAATAAGTGGCGGATACCACTCCCCTAACATTTCAGCCGTTTTCAGCGCATCATGGTCGAATCGTTTCCACCCGAAGCTTTTAGCTTGATCCCAGAATTCTGGGTCCGTTTCATCTATAACATCTGAATGAGCTCTAGCAAAACAAAGTGTGACGCTTTGTACCTGATGTAATTATAACTTCCTGAATAGCAATACCATGCTTTCGTAGTATCTCTTCTTGAACTTCCTGCACTTGTTGTGCGTACTTGGATATATGTGAACAATTGCCCTCCGGGCATATGTCGGTGAAATCCCCTCTTCGAACATGTACAGCAATAAACTAACTGTCAATTAGTATATCAGAGAGAAACTGTAGATGAAACATACATGAGGAATATCATTCAGAGAAACTTGAAATAAAGTTGCCAGATATTCCTTTCCCAATGACATCATGCGTTCCGTAAAAGGCAAGTATTTGCCGATGATATTCCACGCCGGAGACCAAGGACGCTCCCACTCAAAGGAATGCCCACCGGAAGTAACAAAATATAAACAGTCAATACACGCCAAATGCTGATCAGGTGGAAGCTTGGAGTCCATCCGGGATGGAAATGTCAGTGGGAAATCCGTTGGATTGCTGCTAGGACCCCCTGGATACGTCAACGCTGCCAATTCAGAGAATATGACATGGAAATCATTCTCATCTTCTTTTTGTCGTACTTGCTTTGGAACGCGTGTGTAAGATATATCCAGTCCCAAGTGATTTAGCATATTCACATTTTCAAACGGAGCTTTATGGTCTCTGACTATGCTTGACCAGCAACCGATTTGTTCCTTGCTTACAGTGGAAGAGTAGTCCTCGGGGGGTGGTGGAAGTTCTTTCACATCTCGCCATTCGAGTATTGGCCTCTGAAGTGCATTGCTCAGATGCGTGAGATTGAAGATATCGCCGAAATGAATAACTCCTGCGGAATTGGCTATGTTGAATCGGTGAGCCACATATAGTTTGCATCGGAGAAGGCTTTCGTACGCATATGATGACTTGGTGCAAATGGCGGGATTATGGGTATGCGATCGCTGATCATTGCCAGATATATCATGTTAACCTATTCGTTCATTATGCGTCGTGATAATGCTGACCGGACGGTAATAAACACTCACAAATGCCATGAACTGATTTGCTAAATGTTTGTACTATGAGCATACATAGAGTCATATCGAAATGGTTATTACGCACTGAATCCTGCTACTGCCCATGCAGTCAAGTAATACTTCTCTGGTCGAAGATTCTCTGGAAAATGATAAAATCGTTATTAAGCGCATTTGATATCACATCGTCTGTCTCGTACCTCTAAACCCTTTCGTCGGCAAACCAAGTAAGGCATATGAAGAATCCCAAGGCCTTAATACCTCCACTGGTACTGGCGCTGGTAGGTCTTGCGGCTCTGAGCGTTGGGGTGTCGGCGGTAGACTCGTTACTGAGTCGGAACTATCCCCCGCGTCCGTTATGTTCTGGTATCCGAGGTGTGTCTCGACATATGGTATAGTGCAGTCGAAGAAATTACAAGAAGACGATCCCGTTGACCAGTAGTATAAAGACAGAGGGACGATTGATATAAAGAATGCTAAGATAGCCCTTTTTGCGCGTACGAACACCATGTAGATAGTGGGAACTGAGGGGGGGGGAAGGGGAAGAGTACGTTGAGGGGTAGTGGGTTCCCCTGATGATCAATAATGGTCTGCAGGAGCCTGTGACCATGCTGAGTGAGATAGATTAGCAACTTTATTGCAACGTCGGGTTTGGCCACATCACAATTATAATTTGATAAACATCCGAAATAGATCCTAATTTGAATGCTATGATTGCCCATCTTGCATACACAAACGCCATATGGATGATGGGAGGGAAGAAAAGGAGTGAGTAAGTCAAGAAGTAGTGGTTTCTCCAGCTGGTATAATGGTCAGCGGACTACACGTCCTGATCGACCATCACGCTGAGCTGGTCAAGTTAGCAACCTCCTGATTGGGCCATATCACAATTAAAATGTAATAAAACTTAACATAGACCATGAGAGTATGAAATGAAGTTAAGATAGCTCGTTTTGCACACACGAACACCGTATAGATGGTGGGAGGGCGGAAGTAGGGGTGAGTAAGCCCAAAGGCAGCGGTATTTCTTGATGATTGTCAATGTTGAGCAGCATCTTACTGAGCTGTCTAAATGGAGGTGAGAAGCTATCTACGGCTTGAGCTGGAATTATTTACCCGATATTTTCATGAACTTATTACTGTGTATCTCGCCTATTTTGGGTCTATTTGGCTTGGTCTGGCGGATGATGTGAACCTTCGAAAATGAAACCAACTGCCTTCTAAAATGCAGCACTTTCTAAGATTCATCTCAAGCTTCTTGGACAGTTACAGGCTTTCTCATGAATCGTGATAACCAAATTTTACATTCACTTTAGCGTTAACGTTCCCAAGCTTCAAGTTTGACACAACTCACATTTGAAATTACGTGTCAATAGTTGGCCCAATGCATATGCTGTGCATCACCGAGATGATTATAATTGGTATATAGTTTTTATTAGTTGTTCATATTATAAGGTGATTATTACTTAACTTTGGTCCCAATTGTGCATTATTTATGCATCCGGCGGTAAGGACAAAGGATGGTGCAAAAACTAGACAAGTTAGCAGCTCACCGTTAACAAGACGATGTCAACTTCGCCAAGTTGGTTTTTCGAACAACCAGAGATTGAGCCCCTAAAGCTGGAATGAGTATACTAATATAGTAGGATAAGCACCCGTTCCTCCAGGATACTTGATATCCCGTTCGCATGGGTGTGCGAAGTTCCTCGCAATCTTTTTGAATATGATAGTGCTCCCGAGACTGCTGGTCGATAGCATCCGCGGGCATCAATAGTGCTGCAACGCATGAACAAGATTACGCAGTCCCCAAATATCATCTTGATTTTAAAAAGAACCAATCAATCAATGAATTTTGGTGATATATATCAAATAGAAGAAGAAATACCATATGGCGTACATATATAGACTTCATAGAAGCTGCAAGGAACAAACGAAGACCATCAATTAGTAATGAATGAATGGAAAAGAGAAAATCAGATATACCGATACGGTGTTATTCACGTGTAGATAGCTCTAATGTGGTCAACATTTAGCTCCGCCAGATGTCAGATGTCTTTAAAAATGAAGCAAAGTTCATCCTCTTCAAGTCGTACCGCCGTCCAACTATTAACCGGGGGAAGTGGTGAGACGGTAAAGTCGAACGAGAGAATCTCGTCGATACTACGTACTTAGATTGTGCATGTGGTAGGCGATGGGATGTTGATAAGCAGATCATCTATCTTCTCTTTTGAAGGAGATATCAGTAAACCAAGTAAGAATCGATCATATGCACATTTACTAAGGTGAACCCACTGCAGAGATTAAAATATGAGGAGGCCATTGCTATCAATTGGGATAAGGCGGGTGAGCCAACTTACTCTTTTAGACTCGAATCATCCATGTCTCGCACTGATATTTGATACCAAGTGAGGGGAAAGTGCGCCGATGTTGTGATTTCAGGGCTTCCGTAGATAGCCGCTGGGCTGGGACCTGCAGTAGTGCTACATATGTGCCCGTCAATTAAGTACTCTCCCATCCGCGATGTCCGCAGAGTTTCGCTAGAGTGGCATAGACGATGTACAGTGCTCGCCCGGACTTGCGCTGATACTGCCTCCATTCGTACGCGGTTCATACCTGTACCCGAGGTATTTGTCATGCAGCACCGTTGTTCTATTAAACGCGATAAAAGCGTCGATCGCAGTTTACATTACTCATCTTCCTAAATGTTTGGGTGTGAACAGCAGTAGTGTTAAGTATCCGACTGAAAAGGTGAAAGAGGAAAAGAGACTCAAAGAGTTGACGCACGAAAAGGCCAGTCGATCTTCAAAAGTCAAATTCCGTCCTTGCTTCCGGATCTCTCACTTAGTTCTACACAAGTCGACTCTAGTGATAACCGAGCGTATCAGTCAAATCTTCCCGGGGCTTCATCTGCTCATACGGTTTGTTATACTGGTTTTCCATTAAGAGTAACGTGGGCGCAGTCCATTGTGTTTACAGAGGTAGGCGACGAGGCGAACTTGTGAACGGAGGTAGACGTAATTGACGACCGTGAGGAAAGGTACCACCTAGGGGACGAAATTTGATAGCATAAGCTCTGTGAGTGGGGAAATACCTCAGAGTAGACATGGTGAATAGGCCTGAAGTTGAACATGGTCCTCTCTCGGATCCGCAGTAAAGCTAGAGCGAACCTCCTCGCTGAGCGCACTGGTGACACTCCGAGTGACCTCTACAGTGTTGGTGTGTAAAACATTGGCCGGTATACTGCACTACGAATTGGAGAGCTCAAAAGAGGTTTTACGCTTCCATGTTTCAGAGTCGTTCGCTAGTAATGGTAGATCAAACGAACGGCGAGCGGAGTTAGCGGAGAGGTACCAGCACGAGATTAGAGACCAGACGTAAATCCGAAGCTGAGCACGCCATCTGAGGTGGGTACCAGACGATGGAATATGGTAGGTACTGATAAAGTGCCACTAAGGAAATGCAACCCATTCGAATTCAAGGCATGGAATGGTAGAGGAGATGGATGCGTGCTTACTGGCTGATTGAAGTCTGGTAGTACTGAGCTTCAAGTCGTTACGTGTGGAAAATAACACTAACCGTTCGCAACAAACGGTATCCTTTCTGGGTCCTGTTCCAGTTGAGAACCAGTGCAAGTGGCATTCAAGTCCCAGTCTGAGTGCTGAAAGTAGACGAAAGAAGAAAGATTAGGGGACAGCCTAAACCATTCAAGTCACTGCTGTCGTTATGTGACGGTAGTGAAGGTGCACAGTCAATAAGTATTGTCAGCGTGGTCGTCGAAGTAGAAGTCACAGCACCGTGAGAACGTGGCAGCAAAATCCTAAGAATTATTTTGAGATGTTGTCTAAAGGCTTCATAATATTTGGCGATGTCATCCTCGGCACGCGCAGCGGCGCACCTGACGCCAGCATTAAGCGCTCGAGATCAAAACGACCAGACTGAATTAAGGGTCAAGACTGAGCAGATATCTGTATACTTGTTGGAAATTGGGAGCAGGTAGCAGCAAGCAGAGTCACACAGAGATAAATAGAGAGTTTACTCAGAGAGAGATCACATATTATTTGTGTATCTACCTGGGTATATATACCAGGAGGATTGAATATACAGTGAGTCATGATACAGTACAATAGAGTAGAAGTGTATTATACTATTGAATATCATACTGTATTCTGATTATATCTAAATCATTCTGATCAATTATACAATTACAATTCTGTTCTGGCCAATGTGATTGGCTTGTTCAGCAATAGATTCAGCTGCTTTTTCAGCCAAATCTCAACAATACTGTTAGAAATCAAGCCCAGATAGTAGCAGACCAAGACACACAGAGATGAGTGGTGAGATTAATCAGAGGTTATACCACAAGGTGGTGGTTAAAGGGAAAGAAAGGATCATATATTTTGTGTGTTGTTCAGGTTTATATACCTGACATACTGAATATACAATGATGTAATGATAATAGAAATGAATTATACTATAGAGTACTTTACTGTATTCTGATCATTCTGATAATGATCAGCCAATCAGGCCAATGTGTTTGGCTTGTTTGGCAAGGGGTTCTGCTGCTTGGTCAGCAGAATCTTAACACTCCCCCTCAAGCCATGGAAGCATTGGCCTTGAGCACGGGTGCATCAAAACCTTCCATCAAAAACCCTGTGGGAAAAAAGACAGATAGGGATTGTTAGGATATCTGCAGTTTGTTCAGGGTCTCTGCATGTATGGATAACTAGATTTCCATTTTGTACGCATTCATGAACAAAGTGCCATCGGAGGTCAATGTGTTTAGTGCGTTTGTGGAACTTGGGTTCATTATTTGCTAAGGCAATAGACCCATCATTGTCACCAAATAAATCAGTAGGCAATGGTTGTTGGAAACCCAGTTCATAATATAGATTCCTGAGCCATTTGACTTCACACGATGATTCAGACAAAGCAATGTACTCTGCCTCAGTGGTTGAACTGGCCACCAATGTTTGTTTTTTGGATGCCCAGGTAATACAGCCACCACCACAACTAAGAAATGCATAACCTGTCACAGATTTCAGGTCATGGGTACTTCCATGAGATGAGTCTGAGTACCCAATGAAGGTGTTCTGCATTTTAGATATATCTTCTGGTACACCATATGTTATACCATAGTCTTTAGTGCCAGCCAAATACCTTAGTAATTTTTTGGCTGCATCCCAATGTTGCATACTGGGGTTAGCAGTGAATTGTGCCAAAGTATTAACTGCATAGGCAATATCAGGATGAGTTGCAACAGATAAGTATTGGAGTGAGCCAACTAATGAAGCATAATCATTGCTTCAGTTTGGTTCATGATATTCAGAATTGGGAACTAGCTTTATATTTGGATCCATTGGTACCTTAATAGGATTGGCATCCTGCATTCCAAAGTGTTTAAGGATGGTATTGGTATATTGGCTTTGTGTTAAGGTAATTTCTTTCCCTTTCCGCATAATTTCAATACCAATTACTTTTTTTGGTGAGCCAAGATCTGTTATTTCAAAAGGTAGAGAGGTTATTGTGCTGACAAGTTTATTCATTTCAGACTTAGAGCTTGCAAAATTGATTAAGTCATCAACCCAGACAGTTATAATTTGTAAACCATCTTCAGTATGTTGGATATACGCACATGGGTCAGAATGTAGAGGTTTAAACCCCCTTTTGCATAGCTCTCTATTAATTGCAATATTCCATTGCTGTCCAGCCTGTTTTAAGCCATATAGTGATTTCTTTAAAAGACAAACTTGGTTTGTTCCATTAGAGTAACCCTCAGGCTGGCGCATGTATATGGTTTCATCTAGGTCAGCATTCAAATAAGCCCCTTTAAAGTCCATTTGTCTCATTTCGAGATCAAACATTGGTACCAGTGCAAGTATAGCACACACAGTTTCTAGGCGAACCACTGGAGAGTAGGTTTCATTGAAATCTTGGCCTGGCTGTTGGTTGTATCCCTTTGCCACCAGGTGAGCCTTGAATTTGTCTAGTAATTCAGGCTCAACTGTTTTCTTGTTAAAGACCCATTTGTTACCAATTGGGACTTTCCCAGGTGGAAGGTTGACAAGTGTCCAAGTACCTTTATTTATAAGCTGTTCCATTTCACTTTCAACAGCTTCTCTCCACTGTGGCCACTCTTTAGAGTGCCTAGCATCCTCTAGGGTTTTTGGTTGTTCACATTCCTTATGGTCAGTGAAAAACTTGTAGATGATTTCTGCCACTGGTAATTTATCTTTAGCAGAATTGGTGTCATTTATTTCATCCAGGAAAGCTAGTTTGCTATAATCTATATCACCTTTATTGAGGTGTCTATAGTTGATGTCCTTCTTTTGGCATTTTCCCCTTCCTAGGGAATTGTATTGGTCAGGATCTTGTATTGGATCCAGACCATCTAATTTTTTCCATTTTACCCCAGTGAGTTCACTGGGAATATCATCATTTTCACCATCAGACTCTAAGCCTATAGGTGGTTCAGATCTATTTCCAGATGACTCCCCCTCATGCAGTTGCTCCTGCACATCATCAGGAATAGAGTCTCCACCATTTAGGAAACGAAAGTTTCATGAAACATTAATATTTTTGGTCACTGAATTGTAGTATTTGACAGCTTTCTTTGCTGGTTCAAATCTAACAAATGTATGTTTGGTTCCTCTGGGTTCAAGTTTTGATAACTCATTTTCCCCTTGATTGAGTATCCAAACTGGTGTACCAAACTCCTGGAAATGGCTGACATCTGGTTTCATACCAAACATTGCTTCATAAGGAGTTGTTCCCTTCAGGGCTGCTGTATATGTGTGGTTTTGAACATAGACTGCATGGCTCACTGCTTCCTCCCATAGATATTTAGGGATATCTTTTGCAATGAGCATAGTTCATGCTAGTTCTACTATTGTTCGATTATTTTGTTCAGCAATTCCATTTTGGGAAGGCAAGTATGGTGAAGTTGTTTGGAGCTCTAGGCCCTCTTTTTCACACCAATCTGTTAAGCCATAGTTTATATATTCTTTTCCATTATCAGATCTAATGGCTTTAGGTTTAAATCCTTTAACCCATAAATGTGTAATATGGGTTTTAACCTTTTGTACTGCTTCAGGTTTAGTTGATATAAAATGGATGGTTATAAAGCATGAAAAGTCATCTGTTAATATAACATAATATGCATTTCTGTGTTTGGAGTATGATGGTGCTTCCCATACATCAGTATAAGTTAAGTCTCCTGGGGCTTTTGCATGGTAGTCTGTTCCTTTTGGGAATGGTCTTTTTGACATTTTACCAGCAATGCAATGTTCACAGTCAATCATAGGTGACTCAGGATCAACAGTGAAACCTGTGACCATTTTGTCTCTGAATATTCTTTTAAGACCTGAATATCCAATGTGACCATAATGTTTGTGCCAATCACTCCATGTTGGTTTGACAATGGCAGGTTTAATAACCTTTTGATATGTTTCAATGTTCAAACTGTATAGTTCGGATGACAATTTGTGTCCTTCAATAACAGTTTTTCCATCTTTAGACATCAATTGGACTTTTCCATTGTGAAAATGAATACTTCCACCATGTTTATCCCACTGACCAATGGATAGTAAATTTCCATCATTTTCAGGAACATATAGAACATTGGACAGAGTGATACAGTATGTATGGCCATTGACTGTTGATTTTAATTTAACAGTCCCTTGCCCATGGGATTTTGTAACAATATTTCCTACCCCCTGAATTTCAACCTTAGAAGGTGTGAAATCCATGAATGCAGTATGATCATTACAGACATGAGATGATGAACATGAATCACCCAACCAATAATAGTAGCAAATCTGCTTGTATTCACCATTACCAACATACACAGTTTTGTAAGTATAACCATCATCATCTATGTACATAGGATTGTCTGGATTGTTCTCTCCATCTTTAATTTCCTCTATACCACTGCTTTGACCCACAACTTCAATGATGTCTACTGAATCAGGTTTTCTGATAGGAGGATTGTCGGTAGGAGAATTGGCAGAAGAGGCATGAAGTACCTTCTGTTTTTTAGCTGGAGGTTCTTCATTGGACTCATCTTTTGCCACTTCAGGTTTCTTTCTGCATTTCTCCGAGCCTGATTTGTGTCCAAATCTATTACAGTCTGGACACCTCATTTGTCCAATAAACCAACAGTTAGCCTCCTCATGTCCCCTCATACCACAGTACTGGCAGTGGGGTACACTTGGTTTAGCAGACTTCTGGGGTGTACTTTCCTCTTCAACATGATCCACATTTTTATCCCCAATACAGTCTGCCAGAGAATGCTTCCTTCCTCTAGCCAAAGCTTTGTAGGAAATGTTTGCATTTCTCTGGTTCTTGCGAGTTTCCTCATGGGCTTTATATTCGTTTTTAATGCACCCAATAATAATACTAGAGGGTTTATATTTCCCATTCTCATCTGTGTCTTTGAGAAGATTTTTACAGAAATCTCCCCATGAATCAAGTGGAAGTGAAGCACAGATAAAATGAACAAATAGGTGATCCTCCATGTGCAAGTATGAGTCCTTCATAGTTTGGAGCTCATTATATGCCTTCAGCATTTCATCAAGGTGCTCAGGAATATTAGCACCTTCAGGGACATGGTAACTAGTAATTTTCTTGAATGCCAGGCTAGCAATTTGATCCCCCTGTTGCATGTAGTTTGCTTTCAAACTGTTCCACTCATCATAAGCAGTGGAACCTTCTCCAATGACTGAAGCCAATGTAGGTTGATCAAGAGCATTGTGAATAATAATTCTGGCCAACCAGTCTCCAGTGCACCACCTCTTTCTAGCTTGTTTATAAGCCTTTCTTAGTGGCTCATCAATGTCATCAGGATATGCTGGATATGGTAGCTTCCCATTGACTATACTCTCAACACGTGATAAAAAGAATCTCTCCTGAATGCTGCCACTCCAAACTGCCCAGTTTGAGTCATTGAGAATAATAGGGTTGGGGCAAGGTTTGTAGTCGCTTATTTCTTTTTCAAAGGAAGGGACCTTTGGTGCAGAAGACATGATAGTAATTCTTAATCAGATATTGTCAACAAGGTCAACTGAATTCTGAGTAAAGTCTCTGTCTCCAACACTAATAGGCAATAGATCTCTGTCAACAAGGTCAACTGAAGAATAATCCCAACCAGGTATTCGTCAACAAGGTCAACTGAATCCTGACCAGATCTTCGTCAACAGGGTCAACTGAAGGATAATTCCAATCAGGTATTTGTCAACAAGGTCAACTGAATCCTGACCAGAGCTTTATCTCTAACACCAAAGGACAATAGATGTTCGTCAACAAGGTCAACTGAAATCTAAATCCAACCAGGTATTTGCCAACAAGGTCAACTGAATTCTGGTGGTGTAGTTGATAGAGTTGATAAAAGTTTGATAGGTGTCCAACAGACACACACCCACTTGCAGATAGAACCAGCTGGGTCAATGACCTACCCAGTCACTGGCGCCATGTATCTCTCCGAGGATCAATACAGCAAGCCTTAAGATGTTCAGTATTTCAGCAGAGTTGGGCTCAACATTACTCCAGTGCCTCTGTGGTCTTCCCAAACTGTTGAATGAACAAGTCTATCAAACAGGGTGTATGCCAACCAATGTCCAAGGTGGACAGGTAAAAGTATAAGTATTGGGAAGGTGGTAGAGTTAAAAAGTGTGCTCAGCATAGTGGAACCTCAGTATAAAAGGTAAAGCCCAGGGCCCATAACCCTTGTTAGAAATCAAGCCCAGATAGTAGCAGACCAAGACACACAGAGATGAGTGGTGAGACTACTCAGAGGTTATACCACAAGGTGGTGGTTAAAGGGAAAGAAAGGATCATATATTTTGTGTGTTGTTCAGGTTTATATACCTGACATACTGAATATACAATGATGTAATGATAATAGAAATGAATTATACTATAGAGTACTTTACTGTATTCTGATCATTCTGATAATGATCAGCCAATCAGGCCAATGTGTTTGGCTTGTTTGGCAAGGGGTTCTGCTGCTTGGTCAGTGGAATCTTAACAAATACTACCTGGATATAAACTGCTGTAGAGTTATAGTTTTATAGACACAGTGATTCGTCAACCTAACACATGAAACACAGTACACTCAAAGGCTGAGCAGGTACCCAAACAAACCTAAAATGGAGCATGCTGCATGACTCACGGACCTGATTCCCTGGGACCTGGAAGTGTTTAGAAGAAGAACCTTGGGAAATTAAGCAATACATGGAAGTATACACAGCTGATTGATTTTATTCCCACTACCTTTTAAGGTAGTTGGGTATTAGGGACATTTGAGCTGCCGGATACGGTAATTTGAGGATCTTGGATAAGATCTTAACCTGATTGGTTGGAGTCCTCTCTGAATTCCTGTGACGGTTGTGACCAGGTGCTCACTGGTAACTTGCGATCATTTTCACCAGCAAACCAATTTTATACTTCAACGTCCAAATGTTCTATATTCAAGTTCAACACTGACTTGATGTCTGCCTAATGTCTATATGTTTTTGCCCACATCTCAATTTACTAGTGACCATTTTATCTTAAATGCTTACTGTTCCATAACGTTGCAGAACATCATGCAGTCCTCAACCCAACGATAGTTCCATAATTGTTCATTCTCGATAGCAAATACAAACTTCTGTGGTAAGTGTTCCTTGGGGCTCCCAGTGTGCCTGGTGTGTACATCACCGGGTGGAATTTTCTGGGAAACTGATGTTTGGTCAGCATCCTTCTGCTCACACTGTTCACGGGTCATACACCACCAGCACCACCAACAAGATCACTCATATTTATGGTACATCCGATCTCCTCTGATTTCCTTCCTGTATTCCTGTATTCTGCTGATGACAATACTGCATAGTATGATATAAATTCCCCATGTCTCCATCCCTCCAGCTGGAGGTGTAATTTCGGAATGAGGGTCTTAGGAACATGTGTATACATGAAATCTTATCTGCAGCCTACACAATGTATTACAAGTCTTACAGGGTAGACTGGCTGATCTGGAAAACAGGTCAATCTTGTACTACATAGCCCCATCCCATCTAGTGTGTATTCGACTTTCCTGCATAGAGCTGTCGTTGTTTCTGCCCACTTCTCTGTCACCGTCACGCTTCCAAGTCTTATCCTTCAAAACATGAATTCATACAATACTTGAAGTCTTTTTCCAGTCCTTTTCACTGATTTATGTATTTATCCCCCTACAAAACCTCTGCAGGGTTTCATTCATTGGACCTTGGAGCTTTATCAACAGGGATGTTGCCTGGGGAAGGTGGATGTGGATGTGTAGTGGATGACTACAGGAAATGGATGAGGCTCGCCTGTGATTGGTTGGATTGGATACAATAAGCAGTAAGTGCTCAACGAGTACAATACCCTGTATGTTTCTCTTTCTCACTTAATTCCACAGTGTACTGATGTTCTCTCAATGCTGTTACAGTGAGACCCTCCCGACTAAGAGACCTATGTATCGATACTATCTCTATGCTTTCAGGGTGAGACTCTGCTGACTTGGACTATAATGCGCAGACAAGTAACAAGGTATCAACTATTGATGTAGGAGTGTGACTGCAATACATGTTCTGAATTTGAAATTCATAAATCTAAAGAATAAAGAGATTATGAATGAATTGAGTCAGTACTTTACACTCCCCCCCTTCACCATGAATTCACATGAATTTCACATGAAAGGCAGAAATTCACATGAACTTCACATGAATATCACCAATTTAGAGTATATTTCTCATGAAATTCACATGAAATTACATGAACTTCATGTGATTTTAAATATTTTCTAAAAAGCATAGGTTCATGAACTTTCATGTATTTTAGGTGAAATTAAAGTGAAAATATAGTGAAATTCACATGAAAAATTGAGTGAAATTCATTCAAAAATATGGAGAAAATGAATTTATTTATTGATCATGTGACTAATTTACATATTACAAAGCAACAATAATATTACATAATATCCCCCAACTTCCTGCCCTTGCACTCGATGTCCCATCCCCTGCTTTCCCACGCCTCCCGCCCCTCTGCTCGCTGTGCGCCTCATCCCGCTTGCTATCCCGCCCCTCCCGCCCTGCCATCCCGCCCCTCGTGCTCGCTGTGCGCCTCCCGCTTTCCCACGCTCTTGTTGTTACTGTATTGGTTCTTGATAGAGAAAGAGGAGGAGGGAAGGAGTGAAATAGAGGAGGAATGAGGGTGGAAGGATAAAAGAGTGGAAGGGAGGAAGGAGGGAGGGGGAGAGGGAGGGGGGAGAGGGAGGGGAGAAGGGAGTGAGTGATAGTGATGTGGCAAGAAGCAAGAATCAACAATGGTGCGACGTGTTTTGGTCATGTGATATGTCAATCATGTGACAACGTATTAGAAAGCGGAGGGTTGATGGGGGTATATAGTGTGGGAAATAACTTTTCTATACAAGTTCTTATGGTGTAGTGGTTAATTGCTGTACTGTGGGAAAACTATTAGTCATCACTCCGAGACTGTTGGTTCAATTCTGACTGGAGTCATTATTTACTATGTACATTTATTTTTATTATTAGTAAGCAACACTATGAAATACAATTGAAGCTCATTACTATTGTATAAGCTCCATGTGAATTTCTGGTGAAATTTACGTGAACTTCACCAAGTGACATGAAAATTTGGTGAAAAATTTCATGTGAAGATCAAGTGAATTATTCACCTGAATTCACATGAATTGGTGAAGTTCATGTGAAATTCATGTGAAATTCAGGTGAAATTATTAGCAGTGTTCTCACTGAAATTCAGCAAAAATAATGCAAAAAAGTTCACCTAAATTTCACATGAACTTCACATGAACTTCACCAATTCATGTGAATTTCACGTGAAATTCACATGTAAGGGGGGGGGGAGCGTAAAGAGCTCAATTGAGTAAATTAAAGTGAAGGAATATACATACCCTGTTCAAAGCTGATTTGTCCAGCACTGGACCAATTTGGCGTTATGTTTCAGATCTATTTGCAACTTCAAATTGAGGACTTACATGTCTTTTATTTTCTTGTATTATTTTCTATCTCTACACAAGCTCTGTTGTAGAGCATGTGTTTCGCCTGCACTACAAAACTGATGATTTTACTAATTTCATTATCATAAGCACGCGAGCATTATTTTCGTTATGTAATCAGCTGATGCATGTGTCAATGTGCTGTTCGTGCGTTCTCTCACTTTCTCCCTTCAATGCTGACACTCCTATATCACCCTCAATGCTGCTATTACTCAACAGGACTCAAGATTGTTGGTATCCTGCATTACCAAGACCTGCTGAATACTATAATCTGCTTTACCAAAGGCCGTGTCACCACTCCCTATGTCTCTCCTCAGCTTTTATTCTTTAAAATTTCTTTCTATTCATCGGTATGTTCTCTGTTTCATACCTTACCATTTTCCTACATAAATCTATGATTTCAATACTATTAATTTCCATTTTATCACCCATTCCTCATTAAGTACATTCTTTATTTTAATTTTATATAAAATCCCTGTACCTACACACTTGCAATTCAGTTAACATTTATCCCCCTCTCTCGACACCTTAGAACACTCAAGGTTGAACAGATGTTCACTGACTTGCTAAATTATTTCTTTGTTTAGGCATCAGCGCACCTTTTAACTCTACACTGTCATTCCATGTAATGTAATAATTGAATTGGTTTTTCAGCTCTAACACCTGTCCATCACGACTAATCATCTTGCCATAAGTGGCAATCACTGGGGTTGGTAGTGGGCTTTGCCGCTTGTCAGCCCTATTCCATTATTTATGTCATGCATGTGGGTGTGGGTCCGATTTGTGGGTGCAAATAGGCATATTCAAAAGTCTATACCTTGACCTATTTTTCGTGAATCACTGGTACAAACCATGATAGCAGAGTTTAGCATTTCGACCAGAATGTGTGAATTGTCGAAATGAATGTTTACTCACTTTAGTGAGAGCTATAAGTGAACACATAATAATAGGAGTCCATAGTTATAGGACACACAACGCCCTATGAACTGGTGCCTACTATATCTAATACCAATAATGCAGCATACATCAGCGTGATCCTAGCATGATTCATTTGTTTATCTTTTGATTGTGCCTATCAATCTGGCTCTGGAATAAGTATAAAATGCAGCCCTTCGAAACACAGCTCTACAATGCCATGCCTTCGCCATAAGAAGTTTTTTTTCCTGCCTGAGATTGAAGATGAAAATTTCCAATGGGTATTCTCCATGTGTCCTATTCATTGTAACGTCGTGCGTTGGGCTACAGTCTCCAGATGGGTAAAGCAGTGGTAAGTCACTCCATCAGCCTGGACCATATCCAAATCTTGATGTAAAGGATACTCAGTATCGAGCCAATATTATACAAAACTCTCAGGTTTTATGGTAATAGTGCAAGATATGGATTCAATATTGACAAAATATACAAGTTGGTTCATGAAAATAAATTCAAATTTACTCTCAACTCAAAGCCTCAATCTTTCTTTCACAAGAATGTGAAAAATGTTCTCCTTATTGCTTCAGTATCCAAGGAATTCATCTCATAACTGCTCTCTATTTGCACTGGCATTCAGCATCTATATTTTTTTGGTTTTGAACTAAGAAGTTGATCACTCAGACTATTTCCACAATGCCACTCCGCTCACTCGAAGCTGATATATCAATGCTAGACACATTGGTCAGGTAGAAACAAGGGTGCTCCGGGATTCAAAAAAAAGAACTAGGGTCCAACTTTTCTAAATCAACCTGCTAGCGGACTCCCCCCCCCTCCCCCATTACATAACAATTAAATATTCTAAATTAGGAAGGTATAGTACACACATAATACTCACAATGTCACACCAAGCTTCAACCTACTTCCATGTTCTTTTACCACCTCATCCTTCACTAACACTGCAAGCTGCACAAATCCACTTTACAGGGATATGATTAAAATCTGTGACACATTCTGGATGGTACTGAAGAAATTACATAATGAGTAAAGGATTATTTTTCTAGAAGAAAGGTAACACACCAATCAAGTCACCAGATACTGGAACTTTGATGTATCATTTGCAGTAATTAGCGTAACAGTGGGATGTATAACTAACAGTAATTACAGTAGGCACTGATGTATCATTTGCTGCAATTATAGGTGGTATTCCATGCATACTGAGACCAAACTGAAACACCCCATGATCTAGTAATAGATGTGCAAGTTGCAACATCCCGACGTAGCCTACTGGTATATAGTATTTGGAACTTCTTGCAGTGCACAGTGCACATCAATTCATTAATTTAAATTTCATAATCACGCTGGTCAGCCCTTAATTCTTTTCACCAGATCTACTTGTAATATTAAATTGACAAAGTTAAGTATGTTGCTTCCTTATGATAGTATGTTTTTTCTCCTTAACCAGATATGTTTTCTGGTACTTCCATAATTCTTTAAGTCAATAATCAGACCTCATTTCCAGCTTTGTATAATACATAAATATTTAGGTATGTCAAGAAGAGGGGAAAAATGCTGAGAAATGTGATGCACAAAGGCTCAACAAAGGCTGCAGACACAGCGTTAAAGGGCCCTAGGATGCAGGGCGAGCGAACTTCAAGTGGTAAGGCGCTAAATCTTGATGTTACATTAAATGGTAAATGGAAGTGTCTGTTTTAATCACGTGGCACATACCTTGGCCAGAATTTACGTGCCGGAAGAACTGTATTATAAGGAGGTTTTTGTAGCAGTAAAACATAGGAATATAGTGTCTCCCATAGGTCCCACTTCTCCAAAAAAGCGAAATATATTCATTTATATGCTATAATCTATGTATTCAAGGTACTAGATAATGTACAAAGCTATTTTTTAGTTTTGGTCAGACGAAAATCCTAAACTCATACACACTCATGCTTTGGAGCATAGAGAAGTCATTATATTTTAATTGCCAGATGCATGTAGCATACAACATATTTCAACAAATATTTTAAGTTGAAAAAATGACATATTTAGTCAACCTTGTCATCTATCCTTCATTAAGAAAAATACTAACAAGTGTAACAGTGTCTGGCTGGATGATTTCACAATGCTTACAGTAATGAGTTTTGAAAGCAATTTAATTGGTATCACTGTCAAAATATGAAGCAAGCATTTCTTACATGTAATCAATGGATTTGGGTGTAGTGCATAGTGTGAAACAAACAGACAAAAGAATATACATAATTTATGGATGTGGAAATATTATATTTTTTGCATTTCAAAGTGGATACAATGTGAAGCCCTAAAGAAGCACAATTCATGGAACACGTTAAATTAATGAGCTAGATTTGCACTAATTTTAGTGCTGTCAAATTGGAAGTGTGCAAGGGTGGGCTGGCGGGTGTAAGGTGTATAATCTATTACTAAGAACTTTTAGAACGGTGTGTATGTAACCATTCCATCAGCTTCCATCAAATCTATTTCCTACCTGGGAGCCCTCAGCAATTGCTGCATTTATACATCTCTCACTTACAGTAATCACTGCAATTGATACATCACAGGTCTGTTGCAATTACTGCAAATGATGCATCAAAACCATGGTATTGCCTGATCAAGTTTCACAGCCTTTGAACTTACACTCAACACTTTCAGTACTGGAAAGATCAACATTGCAAAGCTGGTAACACCAGGCTATGAACAGAGGGGGTGCTTGTAACCATTGCCAGATTGCATGTTCCTTTTGGCTTTGTGAAATAACTACATATAGTGATTTGCTTAAGCACAGACATTTCTGATACTTTATCACACTTAGGCTCAGCTTTTACATCACAACAGGATTTCTTGCCAACATAATTGGTGAAAATGTTTTTAATCCTGTTAAGTCCCCAGTACTTGCGAACTCTGCATTGATGACATGTCACATATCTATCTGCATCTAGAACACCTGGAGGGATTGCAATTCTGCATCTTTTTCACATTGTACACTTACAAGTATTCATTATACATTCATTGAGTATATAAATACTGCACAAAAATGGGCTGGGGAAGCTTGGGGGGTACTTGGGGGGTACCTTCCAACTTTTTTTTTGGTCCCCTGACCCCCCCCCCCCCCTCTACCCCCGGTCATGGATTCAAATCCCAGAGCACCCTTGGGTAGAAAGTTACACTTCCACAGGTCAATTACCTTTCAATTGTTACGTAAGACATTCGCAATAAGATTAAGGGAGTGAGGTCGTGTGTTTGATTCTTTCAGCTCCACAATCGAAGCCCTTGCAACTTTCACATCCACTCCAAGATATATCATGTACCGCTCTGAAACTACATTATCATGAGTGAGATCTTGAGGCCTCTGAGAGGTTGATAATATTCAAACATACTGCATGGCTTGGCAGGGTCCCTCTGCACATGTTGTATCAATGTGCACTGCCTTAGTCTACTAGACTAAGATGGATAAGGCTGGCAACAATTGTGCTTGTTCGCTTATGCAGAACATCATAACATGGTACTTACATACACAAATATGTAATCAAACAATGACATTACCTATGGTGTGGAATCAATGATTCGTTGCTATCATCAACCCTTATATAGAGAGAAGTGAGTTTGAAAGATTGCAGTATAGGCCCCCCCCCATCCAATAGGGGAATTTAAAGTTGGCTGTTTTTTCGCTACAGACAAATCACTACAGTCTTGCCGAAAACCATGATCAGAAATTCAAACAGAGGATTTTGCTATACACATTCACTATGTTTTATTCTTTTCTACCTCTATGTCTCGTTAAAAATTTGGAGGTTGTATAGATATTATTATGTTTAGACAATATATCTAGTAAAATGTATATTTTTGTAAGGTGAAAGGATGTGGTCTCTGTCAGCACTATCTCAATGTTATAAACTCCAAACTGATCGCCAATTGTTCTCCTTAGTAACGATACAGAAATTACTGTAGCGTATCGTGTTACACCAACTTTGAATTCCCCTAATGTCATTCCTCTTCCCCCCTGAAATTGAGGAAGAAATATTTCAACATGTGGTCACTACTCGTCCCTACTACGATACAGACACACACTTAGCCAGGGTGTCCAAATGAGTGCAATTGTGGTAAGTCACCTCCATCATATCATAGACCTGGCTAAATGTTCAATAAAGCATGGAGCCAGTGTTATACAGAACCATCAAATTCTATGGTGACAGAGTAAAGTATGGATACAACATCCATGAGATCTACAGGTTAATCCACGAAGACAATTTCAAGATCACTCTCAAGTTCAAGCCTAAGTCATTCTTTCAAGAAAACATCAAAAATGTTCTCTTTATTGCCTTAGTATCAAAGGAGTTCACCACCTCTCTGCTTTCTATTTGCACAGGAATTCAACATCTGTTCATTTGGTTCAAATGGCATGATGAGTCATTTGTTCAAAAAATCACTCTGTTACCACTATACTCTCTCGAAGTTGATGCTTCCATGCTGAACACATTGGCCATATCTCAAGTAAAGCTATCTCAAGTTAGATACATATCTATTGGAGGTCTTTGCTTTGACAAGGATATTGATTACATCCCTATGGATAGCTTCCAATGGCTACCCACATTAACTCACCTTGTGATACCTGTTGGTGAACAAAACGAGTACTTAATGAGGACTCTGCACACTCTCAGAAATATTAAACAGCTGCAATCCATTTTCATCCTTCTTGATGATTTTTATGTTTGGGGCAACGATGATGGAGTTCATGAGTTGATTAGTCAATGGGAAGCAATCGACTCAAAGATTATGGTTGTCCATTTGCAGTCAGAGTCATCGATAAGGCATTGGGAAGAGAGGATGGATTGTGGGGGCATTGATGTTCAAGATGGTTATTGTTATGGAGAGGATTGCTGGAGTAATGATGGTGAGGATATAGTTGGAAATAAGGATTAATAAAAGAATGTATATAGCAATGGCTTCTATATGCATGTAAAGGAAGTGTTTGAAAAGAGGTATACCAAACTGCAAAGTCCAGATCTGAGAGCTTTTGATTGCTACAGCCTGGACTAACATGGGTGGCGTATAGTAGCACACCTCGTCTCATCAGGGGGGGGGCTAAGAAAACTTCTGCTTACCTCTGTTTGCCACAATGGTGGATGCTGAGACCGGCACTTCCCAGCTGCTCCCAGGCTGCAGCTGCAGGTGGTGGTACTTACATACAGTCAACTCTGTCTAAATACATAGGGTTCTGTAGACCTAAAATGTTATTAAATAGTACAGAGTATGTAATAGTGAGAAGGATCCTTAGTGGCTAAGCTGGACTTGGTGGAGCTATAAAAGTATTAAATTGTATTTATACGGAGTCAACTGTACATAGATAGTGTAGGGGGCAAAACCTCCCAGAGCTTTCGCCTCACCCAGCAAATGGCGAAACCCTAGTGTGGGAAAATTGTGATTCATGGCGAAACTGGCAATTGGGACTTTTATATTTTGGCAGGTGCAAGGCAGATGTAGCCTATTTTTTTTTAGTATCGTTGGTGAATTAAATACTCTATTCTAGTCCCATTCACATAGTATGATCACAGCATTCAATGACATATTATTTTCCCTACTACTGTTGGCTCCCAGCCTGCAAATATGGTTTGAAGTGAAGGAAGATATCCTGGCAGCACATATTGTATTGATTATATTTAGAGGTATTATATACTTCCTCCAAAATGACAGCAAATGAAAACCCATCACCATTCTGGCTTGCAAAACCTTCTCCTGCCTTCTGTCTCTTTCTCTGAGTCTGACATCCAACTGCAACCACTCCACCTGAGAGTCACACAGCAAGATATATCATATATTTTTGCCATTTATCCTTCGGCATCAGGAAAAACCCCATCAGCTAAATTAGTGATATTAGTAGAAATAAGCTGTACCCTTGTCCAAATTTTACTAATAATGGGTAATTCATACTTAATTGTACTTATATTGCCTATTGTGAGGCATAATAAGTGTTCATAAGTTTGGTACAATAAAAACACAAACTTACTTGTACTTATATTACCCATTGTGAGGCATGATAAGTGTTTATAAGTTTGGTACAATGGCAAAGCACACTTACTTGTACTTATATTGCATAGTATGAGAATGATAAGTGTTCATAAGTTTTACAGAAATTAACCACTGTTATGAATTTAAGACATTAATCAATTTTAGCCAAATTTTAGCATACTATACTAGCTATACTTAAAGCAAGCCAATTCCATTTCAGAGAATTTCATCTTGAGCACTTTGCATCAAGTTTAATTCCATATTACGAAATTATATGTGTTCTATATGTATTACATTTAAAGGCTGAAGTCATACATCACAATATACACATGTACAATACTTTCTAGTATGATTAAATTGTAGTTAAGAGCCAATATCATAGTGGGGGAACACATAATATAAGTAGCCCACATCATTTTTAACTGAGGGAAACATATGGTACACACAAGTTAGATGTTACCATAGCATTGTATGAACCAAGTACAAACATTAAAGGTTTAAACGGTTAAGTTCAAAGGCAAGTGAGAAAGTTAGCACGTGATCGATTCACTGTGTTTGGCCTTGATTGTATCACGTGCATGTTGAACTTGACATGTCGTCGTACACTCCTTTCAATTCCCCACCTCACCTTCATTCCTCTCCCTCCTTCCCCTGCCTGTCACTTTGGCCCGCTCATTTGGTAAACTCTGGCTTCTACTTTGAGATCTGACTCATATATGTGCTCCTCTGCTTCCCTGCTACCCTTATCTTACACCTGTCTCTCACATGCTGTGCAAGTCTGCATCTCTGCCCATCATATAACTGGTATTGACAATCTTTCTTTGGTATGTATTTGAGTTGTCTTCCTTTTAAGTGTATGCTTATCATGTACAGGAGCACTACATTTGCTGTCATTCAATGAGTGGTACTGCTGGATGATGGAGAGGGGGGATATGGGTGGATATGTGGGGCTGGATGTTGTGGGGTGAGTGGTACTGCTGGATCATGGAAATAGAGGGATATGTGGGGCTGGATATTGTGGAGTGCATAATGGTTATATCTTCAGTGGATTGTTGTAATTAGATATGTTATTTATATCCGTAACCACTTTGTTGTAATACAATAATAATATATAATTAACTGACACCTATTATACTGTACTGAGTGAAAGCAAAGTGTCCTTATAAGCATCAATTTATGTGCATATTACACTTTAAATGAACTTCTCAGTCCTTATCTGAACTATAATTGTGCAGATAAGGTACTAAAATGTACTTATTTTTTCGAAATAAGTAGGGGGCCTCACTATTTTACCTTATTGTCCTTAGAGTCCTTATTTTAACTATTTTCTACTTATCTGAGCTAAAATTCAAGATTATTTGCTAATATAGCTGTTGAGGTTTTTCCTGATGCTCTGTGAGTGGTGCCTTTTTGCACTCACAGGGACAGCTGTAACTTGTCTTGGTGAATAAGTGAGTATGGGGCTTATGGACTGGGAGGGGGGCATTACTCCTGCTGAGGGGGGTTGACCAAATATTGGGTTGGGCCAGCCTAATTGGGGGATGTTGCCTGGGGGTGCTGACCATGGTCTGTAGGTGAATATTAGTGTGATTTAGATAGAGGGAGGAGGGGGGACATCCAGTGCTTGAGCTTGAGAGGGAGGAGTGTAGAGCAGGCATTCTGCCTGCACCGCAAAAATGCAGTTTTCATTCTTTTCATCTCTGCACCTCATTACTTACATGCTGTCATTCACATGACCTTCCTTACATACATAAATGTCATACCTACCCATCTGAGAATACCAGCTTCGCATTCCCCTTCACTTCACCTCTAATGCAAGTTCACTAGGATCTGGAGGTTGGACAGATGTGTATTCCTCCTCTTCAGGAGGGATGAAACCATTCTGTTGTCATGCGCCAGGGAATGCATGGAATAGATCATCTGTTTGGATCAGATTAGTATCTCTTGAGTCTGGGTGCTCTGGCCTTAGAGAGCTCAGAGTTTTAGCTCTCAGTTTCATGACTTGCAATCTGAGACATTCGGCTTCTGACCACCTTCCTTGCATACTGTATATAGATGCAAATGCATACTTGCTGGTAATATTGTATTAGGATGCTCAGCATCAAAGACATTGGATATCATTGAAGCCATAACTTGCCTGCTATCTATTTGTTCACATACTGTCAGATTCTGCATTACAGCAATAACCTTCCCCCACCCATCTTCAAGTGCATACCTGTACCACAACTCTCAATGTTGACGAGGACGGCTATACAAAAATCTTTTTCATTCCTCTCACTGAATACACTTGCGTTCATATGCCATGTTTCACATATGCACTATATGTTGTCGCAGTAAACCTAGGGCTGAAATATATTAACCAATCGCGTTACACCATGATTCCAGTCTTCTACGCGCCGTTTGCTATTTAGACTAAAAGTCGATGCAATAGTTCCCACAAATCCAACAGCCATGCTGTGCATAACGATGTCTATAAGTGGCGGATACCACTCCCCTAACATTGCAGCAGTTTTCAGTGCGTCATGGTCGATTTG
This sequence comes from Cyathus striatus, assembly GCA_025738555.1. NCBI lineage: Eukaryota > Fungi > Basidiomycota > Agaricomycetes > Agaricales > Nidulariaceae > Cyathus > Cyathus striatus. The sequence goes on from JAOVFP010000007.1 coordinate 1,185,678, forward strand.
TTTCCACCCGAGGCTTTTAACTTGATTCCAGAACTCTGGGTCCGTCTCATCTGCAACATCTCGAATAAGCTCTAGCACGACAAGAGTGTGATGCTTTTATTACCTGATGTAATTATAATGTCGTGAATAGCAATACCATGCTTTTGTAGTAGCTCTTCTTGAACTTCCAGTACTTGTTTTGAGTACTTTGATATATCTCGACAATCGTCGCTCGAGCATCCTTCAGTGAAATCCCCTCTTCGAGCATGTACAGCGATAAACTAACGTTATAGGAGCTGTCAATTATCAGTGAGAAACTGTAAGTATGAAGGGGATACTTACACGAGGAATATCATTCAGAGAAACTTGAAATAACGTTGCTAGATATTCCTTCCCCAATGACATCATGCGCTCCGTGAAAGGTAAGTTTTTGCCGATGATATTCCACGCAGGAGACCAAGGACGCTCCCACTCAAACGAATGCCCACTGGAAGTAACAAAATATAGACAGTCGAGACACGCCAAATGCTGATCAGGTGGAAGCTTGGAGTCCATCGGGGACGGAATCATCAATGGGAAATCCGTTGGATTGCTGCTAGGACCACCTGGATACGTCAACGCAGCCAATTCGGAGAATATGACATGGAAATCATTCTCATCTTCTTTTTGTCGTACTTGCTTTGGAACGCGTGTGTATGATATATCCAGTCCCAAGTGATTTATCATATTCCAATTTTCAAATGGACCCGTATGTTCTATGTTTATAGTTGACCAGCAACCGATGTGTTCCTTGCTTATAGAAGAGTAGGGATCCCCGAGGGGTGGTAGTTCCTTCACTTCTCGCCATTCGAGTATTGGCTTCTGAAGAGCGTTGCGCAGATGCGTGAGATTGAAGATGTCACCAAAATGAATAATTCCTGCGGAACTGGCTACGTTGAATCTGTGAGTCCGATGTAGTTTGTGTCGGAAAAGGCTTTCGTACGCATATGATGGTCCGGTGCGAATGGCGGGATTATTGGTACCCGATCGCTGATGGTCGACAGATATATCATATTAACCTATACGTTCATGAGGCGTCGTGATAGTGCTGACCAGACGGTAATAAACACTCACAAGAGACATGAACTCATTTGCTAGACGTTTGTACTATGAGCAGACGGACACACGAAATGGTTGCTGCGCACTGAATCCTCCTCCTCCCCATGCAGTCAAGTAATACTTCTCTGGTCGAAGATTCTCTGGAAAATGATACAATCGTTACTAAGCGCATTTGATATCACAACGTCTGTCGCGTACCTCTGAAGCCTTTCGTCGGCAAACCAAGTAAGGTATGTGAAGAGTCCCAAGGCCTTACTACCTCCACTGGCACTGGCACTGGTAGGTCTTGCGGCTCCGAGCATTGGAAATTAAAAGAAGACAATCCCGTCGACCAGTAATATAAAGAGAGGGTGACTATAGATATAAAAAATGCTAGGATAGCTTTTTTTGCGGGCACGAAAGCCATGTGAATAGTGGGAGAGAAAGTGGGAGGGAAGAAAAGGGGTGAGTACGTCGAGGGGTGGTGGGTTATCTTGATAAGCAATAATGGTAAGTGTGATCCGGCGACCATGCTGAGTGCGATAAGTTAGCAACTTCGTTGCAACACCAGGATTGGCCATACTATAATTAGCAAAAAATGATAAAACCCCGAATTAGATCCTAACAATGTTAAGATGGACCATTTTGTGCACACAAACGCCATATGGATGGTGGGAGGAAGAACAGGGATCGTTAAATCGAAAGGTAGTGGTTTCTCTTGCTGGTACAATGTCAGCGGACTCCAAGCCCCGATCGACCATGCTGAGCGGGACAAGTTAGCAACTTCAGATTGGCCATATCACAATTAAAATGTGATAAAACCTAAAATAGACCATGAGAGTATAAAGTAAGTTTAAGATGGCTCGTTCTGTACGCACGAACACGGTGTAAATGATGGGAGGGCGGAAGTAAGGGTAAGTATGTCCAGATACAGTGGCATTTCTTGATGATTGACAATGTAGAGCAGCTTCTGGATTGGTCATACATACTGAGCTGTCAAAATGAGGGCCAGAATTCAGAAGTTGACTACGGATTAAGCCGAGCTCATTTGCCCGATATTTTCATCAATTTATCATTATGTATCTCGTCTATATTTGGTCTATTTGGTTTGATCTGGTGGATGATGTGGACCTTTGAAAATGAACCAACTGTCTTCTAAAATGCAGCACTTTCTAAGAATCCTGAGGCATGAGGCCTGGATATTAATCAGCGTATAAGCTTCTCATGAATCGTGACCACCAACTTTGAACTTTTACATTCTGAACCAGCAATAATGTTCCCAAGCATGTATTTTCGTTAACTTTTCACTCACAGCTCACATTTAGAATAACCAACCCCGTGTCAATAATTGGCCCGGAGCATATGCTGTGCATCCGGGAACTCATCACGGAGACGATTAAAAATTTTATTGGTCATTCATCTTATTAAGGTGGTTATTACCAACTTATGTATCCAGAGGTACGAATAGAGAACGGTGGAGAAACTAGGTAAGTTCAACGCAATTCACCGTTAACAAGACGATGCCAACATTTCTAAGTTAATTCTTCATTCTTATTTTACCTCATTTTTCGCACAACCAGACATTGAGTCCGTAATGCTGGAATGAATATACTAATTTAGTTGGATAAGCATCTGTGTCCCTCACGATCTTCCGAGACCGATGATCAATAACACCCGCGGGCATCAACAGTACCTGAACAGTACTGTAACACATGAACAAAGTTTCGCAGTCCCCAAAGATCATGGTGCTAGAAAGAACGAATAAATGGATGAAATTTAGCTCAAATTCCATATGACGTACAGATATAGACTACAGAGAAGCTGCAAAGAAAAAAACGAAGATTATCACTGGTTAGTAATAAATATATAGAAAAGAGAAAATCGGATGTACCGGTACACAGACCATGCTCACGTGCAGATAGCTCTAATGTAGTTCACATTTTCTCATAGCTTCACCAGATGTGACATAAAAATGACAATAATCTCTTACACTGGATATCGTCTATCTTCTCGATTGGAGGAGATATCAGTAACCAAAAGAAGATTCGATCATATGCACATAAAGCGTACCCACGGAGAACTTACAGCATATGGAGGTCATTGCCATCATGTCGCGTCGTTTATTGTATGTGTAGTGGTAGGAGACGGGGTGAAGGTAACCAAGAAAGTGGTTGAAGACTGAGGGACCATGCCAGGAGGACAAAAGTTGGTACGTATTATGCTCTGTCATTCAAAGGAACACTTCAGAGTAAATATGCTGGATCGCCTGGTTGGGCTTCTGCAGCGCTGTAGCGTGGAATCTCAAAAGGGGAGTACACTTCCAAGTTACAGAGTCAATCGCAAGTAATCACAGTATAACGAACGATCCCATTACTATAATAAAGCAATAATATACAGAAAAAAAACAGTGTAGATAGACATACGATATGCCCCAGCAGCATCGCATGTTCGAGGTCCCACGAAATGCGCCTACAAATAATTAAGGTAATTCCGTGGGCTGGTACTGTCGTATCACGCCAAAAACCAAGCACTGTGTTCGATCTTGAAACTAAAAATACATGAAGGTATCTAAGCGTACCAACGCTATTTATGTATAAAATACAGTATAAATGACTGCGGTAGAGAACGAAGAACGTCAGTTGAGATAGTGAAAGTTAGAGCAAGAGAAATGTACCGAGCTATATCACGTGATCTCGTCAAACGCACAAACCCCCTTTGCCCACAACGAACTTGATGTCCTCTCCACACCTAACAGCCCACTCGCCCAGCTCGCGAAGACCAATCAACCGGTCTCCCCTAACTTATTCCCGTCGTGTCTTCAACTCCCACCCTCTACGTCCACCTACAATCCCTGCAAAAATGCAATCCTCGCCCAAAAAATCGACTCTCAAGACTCCGCGTCCGAGTAACCCACTATCACCCGCACATCGGACAGTCGCAGCACGACCCAGTGCTTCTCTCTCCGTCCCACCTAATGCGTCTGTGTAATACTCCCCCTGTCGAATAGGTTCTTGCAGCTCCTCGTAGAGGCATAGGAGGAGATCGGAGATTGTTATACCTGAGGGAGTTGATGCGCGTATAGGGATAGACCAGGGTAGGAGGGGGTGGGTTAAGGAGAGGGATTGGAGAGGTGGTAGGAGGGCTAGTTGGAATAGTGTTATTTGGGGGATGCTGGGGGGTGGTGGGAGGCGTAGGTCGTATGATATGTTATGCTGTCCTCCTGTGTCTAGGTATGGTGATATTGTACATTTGGCTTCTCGAGGCGCCACTGATATCGAGCGAGAGCGTGAGCGTGCTCTGAGGGGGAATCGAAAACGTCCTCGGAGAGAGGGAGCAGTGTAATCATCTCTCCAGTCTCTGGGCCTCTTCGCGAGATTGTCCTCGCTGAATGCGTCTGTGCCTCTCGTTCGACTCCGACTCCAAGGCGCACTTATAGATCGATGGAGTCCCGCCGAGTTAGGAGGAGCAAAGAACATCGGCTGATACACCCCTCCTCCTCCTCCTCCTCCTCCTCCTCCCCCTCCCATATCTCCATTGTGTTGCACCCAAGGAGGCTCATCCTGCCTCCCCCACGGACCCTCACCCAACGTCGCACCAGCACTCGCTGGCCTGGCAAACGGACTCTGTGGAGGGGGAGCAAGCCAACGCGGTACCGGGGCCGAGTTGGAGTGCGATAGTGGGGGAGCGGAGACGAGGGGTGGTATATCCCATACGCTTGGGCTTGCCGGTGTATGGAGTGGCGCTGGCCAGGAGGTTGGTTGATGCCACGGTGAGGAGGGGGCATTCCAGGGAGCAGAGGACGCTTGCCATGGGGATGGGGATGTGGGCGGCCAGGGCAAGTGTGGAGCAGGAGCGTTGCCTGCTGAGGTCGAGGGACCGAATGTGGGGTTGGGCCAGCCGGATTGAGGACCCGGTGCGCCTGGGGGTGCTGACCATGGTCTGTAGATGAATCGTGTGAGTGTGATTGAGATCGAGGGAAGAGGGGAGGGGACGTACGGTGCTTGAGCTTGAGAGGGAGGAGGGATGAAACCGTTTTGCTGTCGTGCGCCGGGGAATGCATGGAATAGATCGTCTGTTGATCAGATTAGTATCTGCTCCATGCTCCGAATGAAAAGAATACACACTGTTCATTCTTATCCTATCCTATCCTATCCTATTGTTCCTTCGATAACGTATCTGATAAGTTCTTGCAGCGGGTATTGTCGAGTTGCAGTGTTGGTGTTGTTGAGAGGGGGGAACGAAGTGGCCTGTACACTCGAGGTAATAAAGCAAAAAGCTAGCAAAGAACAAGGGCCTGTACAAGCTGTACAAGAATGACACTGGATGAGTTGCCATCGAAGCACATCGCCCTCTTGTGCATGAGTGTCTCAGCGTCTTCTCAGCGTTCCCACTGGGCCTGCGGTTTCCGAAAACGGCGCCCAGCGGAGGATGACAGCGCTAATGCACAGCCTCTGTTTGTGTACTTGTATTGTGCGGGGGCTTTGGAGTGTGGGTCTGAATGCCAAATGAGAACAATAGGACGGTTGTGCCTTTTCGTTTTGTCCAAATTTGTCGTCCTTCCTTCAGGCTTCAGCGCCTCAACAACCAAAATCGTAAAAGAAATAAAACAGCTTAATGACAGTTCTACTTACACTTTTCTATTGTACATTTACTTGGTTACCCTACCACAATATCTAAGTATCATTGAATTCAATTGAATCACCACTTTAAGTGAAGGTGCTGTACCCTGACTCATTGTACCAAAGAAAGTATATTCCTGTCACATCGACTGACACTACAATTATCTTAAATATACAACATATTACCCACTTGAGTCTAATATGTACCACTGTTTCATTTGTCAATTATCAGGGTCCAGTACTACCTTGTTTGAACAGATGTATGTGTTGTTTCATTTATTTTTTGTTGATGCCATCCATTGACCAGGTGAATAGGTGGACAGATCAACATGGCTCGCTGTTTTGGTTTTGTGTTGGCTGGCGGGCTCTGTGTGCGATGATTTCATTGTGTCTAACTACCTAAATGTTGACAAATATCATGCTACACCTCGCTTTTATCTATCTACATGGCTACCTAGTATGCCTGGCATCATCCTTTCATTATTCAACTCCCTGCTCCTTTTATTGTGTCCCTTGTCTTATCACTTTTTCTTTACTTCTTACTCACTCTTCAATGTTACCCCTGTGTTCAACTTTTTTATTTCTAAATACATGAGTAATTCAGTAGTTAGCTGTGCCAGGTCTGCTTGTTGGCCCTATCTTTATTATTACATAGACATTAAAATGTAAAATGAAGTTTTAGATTATTGAACCACCACTTCCTATTATTCAACCTTTTTAATTTTTGCAGTGTTTCTGTATGTGTTTGCAAGATCAGCCATAATCATAAGGGTTTTAGAGTGCTCTTTTCTCAGAATTCAGATACTAATTTCTAGTGATGATGCTCCTAGTTTCTCTGCTTCTTACCATTTTCCAAGGTCTCCATATGTACATGCAAGATTAATCACACTTGAAAGGGTGTCAGGATGCTCTTTACCTAGTACTCTGGATCTCATTTCTAGAGCTCACACTTCTAATTCCTCTGTCTCTTTCCATTTTTCAAGGAACTCATATGTACATGCAAGATTGACCATACCTGAAAGGGTGTCAGGATGCTCTTTACCTACATCAGAGAAAAAAACATGACATCATAGAGCTACATAGTTCATGTAGCAGTAATATCTCTTATTGGAAAGTTCCCTTTATATTGATCCATATAGACTGTGCCAATGCACCATAGACTTACATAGATCAACATAGCCACAGTGGTAGCACAATAGTTGTAGAGCAGCTTAATGACAGTTCTACCTACATCTCTCTATTGTATATTTACTTGGTTACCCTACTACAGCATCTAAGTATTATTGAAACAATTCAATTGAATCACCACTTTAGGTGAAGGTTTATCTAATTAAGTCAAGAAATCTTAGAATGAAATTTGGTTTAAGGAACTACTACATCCAATAATTCAGCCTTTTCAATATTTCAATATTTCTGTATGTATTTTCAAGATTACCCATAATTCTAAGGGTTTCAGAATGGTTCTTTCCCAGAACTCTTGTACTTATTTCTAGAGCTGACACTCCTAACTCCTTTGCCTCTGAGCTCTTAACACTTAGCCAGGTGTTCTGTACAGATCTGCACAGAATCTGTGTGGAATCTGCACAGATTTGGCAGAGGTTTTTTGGGATTTGTGCAGATTCTGCACAGAATCAAAAATTCCATGCAGATTACACAGAATTCCACATTACAGACCTGAAAAATTCTGTACAGATTCTGTACAGAATCTTATTATACTTATTTCCTTATGGAAAATTAGAATAGAAAAATTGTAACCAATGCCTTAAGTGTGACACTAAGTGTTGAGTGTGACACTATACATTAGGCATGACACTAAGCATTGAGTGTCACACTCTGCATTGGGCATGACACTAAGTGTTGAGTGTGACACTATGCATTAAGCATGATATTAAGTGTTGAGTGTGACACTATACATTAAGCATGACACTAAACATTGAGTGTGACACTATGCATTAGGTGTGACACTAAGTATTGAGTGTCACACTCTGCATTAAGTGTGACACTATACATTGAGTGTGACACTATGCATTAAGTGCAACACTCTGCATTAAGCATGACAATGTGGTGAACATGACACTATGCTTTAAATGTGACACTTTGCATTGAGTGTAAATTAAGTGTGAAACTATGCATTGAGTGTGATACTATACATTAATCATGACACTATTCATTGTGCATAAATCTACACAGAATCCATGCAGAATATGTATGGAATCTGTACAGAATAATCACCTTTAAAAATAATAATAGCCACTATATGTATTCTGTATGGTATTCTCATGGATCTGTACAGACTCCTAGGGGGAGTGTAAATTACTGACAAATACACACAGAATCCATGCAGAATATGTACAGAATCTGCACAGAATTATCACCTCTAACAGTAAAATTACTACTAATTAAATTCTGTATAGTATCCACACAGATCTGTGCAGATTCCATATGGAATTTTTGATTCTGTGTGGATCTGTACAGACCTCCTAGGGGAGTGGGAATTACTGCAGAAAGTTGGAGCATATTCTGGTAGTGAGCTAATATTATTCTTGCCAGTAGGATTTGATTTTGCAGCAGATGGACTGTGCCAAGAATGATTATATTCTATGTCAAAAATAGTAACAGAGATGGACACATCATATAACCCATTTACTTGGACTCACTATGACAACTGTTTCATTTACTGATCCATTAGCTTCTCCTTCCATTTGCAAGTCATCAGAATCTTGAAGGTGTGCTTCTTCAATGTGGTCAGATTGCCGAGAAATTGCCCTATAAATAGATCATGAGTGACACAATGTAATATAATTTCTACAGTAACATACCATTCAGCATTATTGTGTTGAAGATCTACTATGGCTCCAGCAGTTAATCTATGTATATTGGATAAGTAGACTATTCCAATTATACTGAGATGAAACCTATGTACCTTTGAATGTTCCATTGATCTGTTTCTAAGGGAAGGTTCTCATTGGACTCATTTTCATTTACCTGATGCATTGACATATCATTGATGTTGACATCAGGAATAGAACACCATGGTATGCCTCTGGGGAAAAGAATCCATGTGATAAGTCAGCAATATGAACTCATCATCAATGGAAGTTCAACTTACACATCCCCTTTGGTAGCAAGACAAGTCGATCAACAAGGAGCCACCTCAGTAGAAGACTTTCTCTCCTTTGGCTTTCTAGGCTGATTCTTTACTTTCTTGTTGAGACTTGGCAGGCAATCCTTTCCTTCCTTGCCTTCCATCAGCTGTTCAATCACCTAACACCACTTCTGTAAGTTAGAAAGGACCATCAGTAACTGCAGAGAACACTGTGCTTCTATAATGAGGGGTAGTCACTGGGCAACAGCTAAGAATAAAAATAAAATACCAGTAAAATCAGAAAAATGGAATGAAAAGAACCTGATGAAGGACATACCAGCAGCCAAGGGTTCAATATGAGGCAGAGGTAGCTTGGGAACTTGCATGTTTGTAGGATCATCCAGAATGAATGTGCATTGGAAGGAAGTCTCCATCCCTATGCAAGGGTCACAAGACATGCCAGTCATCTGAGAAAGGACACTTGATACACATGCACAATTCAGATCGGTGCAACAGCTGCAATGCACAGCACCGCAGGAACCACAAAAGTCAAGCTTCTTGAACTCCAGGAGAACAAAGTCGAGGTCAATAAGGTTGGCAATATCAGGGAGTGGTGGATCAATATCCATGGCAAGTGAAAAATAATAATACCTGGGATATGGTCAGTACAGTCATGGAAAAATTATAAATGAGACTCACAATGGGTATCAGAGTACTGGGGTGGTATGAAACTGGAGAAAGTACAACAGAGAGATTTATAGAAAGCTGGGACTATGGGTAGAAAATTGATAAGGGCACTAGTAATACAGTTAGTGAATCAAGCCTGAGATTCCAAGAGTTGGAGCAAGTCCTGAGCCACCAGCTAAAGTATTCTACTTGAGTACACTATCAAGGGAAGAGTCCAAGGGCTGGGGTTGAGTCCTGTGCTGCCAGTCAAAGTATCACCTCCAATACAAATTAAGGGATTTGACATAACAACAATATATTTGGGCAGCTTGACAATTCCTACATACATTACAATGTACTAGATAGCTATACAATAAAGAAAAGAACCTAAAGATAATACTCTGGAACATATTAGTACTTCTCCATACCCAGAATAATGCACCCAGTACTAGGCTAGACAATCACATACATTCAGAGAAATACTTCAGACTAGAGGGCTCTTTGTGCTACTGGTCCCACCAGATACCACAACACATAGCTATTGTGCAGTCTCTTGAATAACCTGAAATATCCATATGTCTCTCCTGTGTAATACTGCCACCATGTGGGAAACCACATGCCCCTAGGACTTTGAAACATGCACTGAACACTACCTGTGGCACAATGGGTGGTGCCATTGGACACACCTGTACTAGAAACACCAGTGTCCATTATATCTGAGTACTTGGCCAAGATTAGCATGTGTATTAGTGCATGTCTTGATGTGTGCCTATTAATAGCACAGTGCAGCATTTGATGCATCTCTGAAACTGAGCATGCCCTCATGGATTGTTGTATGGAGGGATAACCATACCTCTTTGACCATTAGAATTTCACTAGGGCATTATGATGTACTATTTACCTTACCTATCCCATCATGCATGAGACTGCTGCCATGTAATTAAGTATATAAGTAGTTAGACATACCTTAGATTATCTTAAGCACCACACTAGCTGTACTTCTGTTCTCACAGTAGAGTATGTCTGAAATTGATATTGGATTCTGAAGTGTAAATCTGAAGTCTGAAGTCCATTCTGGAAGTACCTGAAAGCAATTGCATTTAACTACTACTTGAAACTCTTATGCCCTCAAACTAAATATAATCTAACTAGAACTTTATGTTCCTTGTTGGTGGTGTTAAAACTACATAAAATAACACAATCTAAAAGTTAGTCTTATCACTTGTGATCAATATATTTCCCTTATTCTTAGGTGGTATAAAATTCTCCACAGTTTTTGTAGAACTAGTGTTGCCATTCACTTGGCTTAAAAGCTATGAGCCAATGAACTGAGCCAAAAAATAGTGGAGCTGAGTGGTTATTAGAAAGCTGTGTTCTGACAGGTTGAGCTCAGGTCCAGCTATGAGCTTGCTTAACTGCTGCTCAGTCACTTTCAGTCACTATTCACAGCACATGAGTCTTGAAGTTCACCTGTTGTCTGTAACATGTTCTTTACATATTAATGCTGTGCATTTAATTACTTCAACAGTTCAGTAGCATAGTATCAAGTATCAACCTATACCATATAATAAATTGTGTGGTGAGCCTGTTAACCATTATGCCAAAAAATTTAGAGTTAAGAAATGTTAACTACCTTTCATTGATGCCAGATCTACATATTTTACATGCATGTTGCTCAATTGTGACCTAATGGTCAGCAGACAGTGTTATGTACAACAATTTTTGAGAGTAGGCAAATATTTCAATGATAGAAGTCAGTAATGATTTTGAATATAAAGTTCAGCAGGTGTAGCAAATTCACTGTAGTGCAGCTCCATCAGCCCCCTTCTCAAATTATGGCTCAAAAAACACATGGTCAAACCTGTGCTCAAGCAGCTCAGGCAAATGGCACTGGCACACCTGTGTGGAGGGAATGGTTGGACTTTGGGTAGATTTGGGGTGTTGTACCAATTACCTATTTATTCTATAAGTTTCATACCTTTCATTATATTATACTGAAGCACAATTTTATGAGTCATTCTACTATGCTTCAATTTTATTTCTTTCATCATATTATTTATCATTTTGAAGTACTAACATATTCACCTCTTTGAGCCTTTGAAAATAGGACTTAGAGGCACCACAAGTTCTGCACTGTAGCTAAACAAGTCCTTGCAAAACAATGTCAGCTGACTGGTACATCACCATTTAGAAGTCCCCTTCCATCTTTCTCCCTCATCCTTTCTTCATCATTCCTCAAAATCCAAGCATTGTGTCAAGGGAGGATCAAGAATGATGACTGGGTTTTACTGTCATCATTCCTTACTCAATGTTATCCTGTGATCGAAGAGAGGGTCATATGTTGAGGACTAGGGGTTGTATTTCACATTCTTCCTTTCTTGTTTTACTCACTCTTTCATTTCTATTGTAGATCTACTCTTTTATTCTATACAGAGTGTTCAGGGACCTGACAGATCAACATGATGACAAGACAATGTTTCAACTTCAACATCTCCATGGTTGTCATGCTGTGCATGCAGCTTGGGCCACTGCATCCACTCTCAGGGAGGGGTAGTTATGTCTTCATGCTGGCACTGTGGATTCCCCTCAAGAATAATGCTGTCAAAGTCATCTGGTTGGTTCAGAGGGCTCAGGGACAAAGAGTTCATTTCTTTTACTTACTTTGTTCTATTCATTTCAGAACATGGGCAATCTACTTACCATATGATGTACCTTTATTCTTTTATATCTCAATTGGGTTCTGATGGCATGTGAGTATGCACATGTTGATCTGTACCATTAGGACACTGCTGTTGTATATTATGCAGGCATTATGATACCTGAATCTCACCTCTTTTTATGGCCTATTCCTTAATGTGCAACAATACACCTCGAGCCTTAAGCCAAACAAAGAGTGTCAATGTCCCAATTATTCAAATATCATTTATTAAAAAAGCTAAGTCTTTCTCAACATTGTATACTAATGTTGTTCTATAGTTTCAAGTCCTGTAGCTAATGAAGAAGGATTATGCTCACTAAGCATACTATGTCTTATTCTTCCACACCTGGTACAACAGCACTACAAGTAACTGGTGAGTATTAAATAATTACATTCCATCACTATTTCATTCATTGAACACTATTATTTTAGAAAATACAGGTCCTGTCATACCATAACAATATTATCCCCTGCAAGACACCCAGCCCCTGGTACCAGAGGCCAAGGCATTTGCAAAATTGGTAACCACAGGGAATATAATGCCAGGTCATCATAAACTTCCAGATGAGTCTTTACCAATTTGCAACTTTTGTGAGATGTAGACACCCACTGGTCATCAACTCTGTTAATGATTGAGAGAGCAATTGTACTTCAACAGGTAAATACTGCTCTGTTATATTGTCATCACTCATCAACAAGCTGATTGACATTCAATAGGCAATAACTCAATTTCTTGCTTTACCTGACTTTGATCTCACAGGGTATCAATTAAAAAATTTGGAGTGGAAAGCACTAGAAATGATTCAAGGTATCTTATTGGTCAGATAGTTTCATTCATTGCATTGTGAATTAGTTTATTTATTAGCAAATATCTACTTAGATTCTGCATACATTTTAGGAAGAGCTATCAGCAGAGAAGACACCTACACTGTGTGACATGATACCTGCATTTAACAGCATAGGAGTAATCTGGGAGGAACATCAATATGAGTATTCAGAACATCAGATATTGCTCAAGCTGCAGCAAACAAGCTTAATCATTATCTCAGGGGCATGATGGCTCAGTGGTCTCCATCATGCATGCCTGCCATTGCACCCTGGCAGGCAGGGGACCAGAATTCCCCACTCAAGCACAAGCCCCTTGGTTCAATCCATGCCCTGGTGATATATTTCACTCCCTACAATTTCACCTTCTGACTACACTGATTACATCATCTGACATGTCATGTGTTACATAGAACACTCAATCACAGCATCCAACTACCCACCAAACAACCAACAACAGCATCTGGAATGCTGAGAGTCCAGGCACAATCAAAAATTCTTGTAGCTCCATTCCAGAGTCAGGCTTGTGGCCAGATTGGGTACCTGGTGACATGCTGCCTGGAGTTGTGACCTGAAAAAATGGCCAAGGGTGTGAGCAAGGGAAAATTTGGTTTCTGCCAAAGATTAGCCACTGCAGCTTGGGAATAGTGCCAGAGTGAGCCTGAGTAGGATGTGGAGGGCAGATGGGAAAGTGATTGGATTGTGGGAGGGGATTCAGAATGTGAATGTGGCCAGGCATGGTGTAGGATTGATGCATCCAGCCACCTAACCAGATTTACCTGGGTAGGAGTGAGCTTGGTTACATACACTCCTGGCCCACTTACAAGGCACATTGAGTTACTATATAATTGACACCTTACATACAAGACAACTAGGCCTTACAATTACACACTGCAGTATCACATTACATATGTAGACATTCCATTATTGTGACATACCATACCAGGTGACCAATATAAAATGAAAGGATTTTTTTTAAAAAGAAAAAAATCATTACCTCAAGCACACTGAGCTTGTTCCTGCCTATGTACTTGCTCTAGGTCAGCATTATTCATATTTATTTATCATTACATTATTCTAACTAGTGTTATCTTTAGTTCTTAACCCTGCAGCAAAAATGAATTGGTTTATTGAGAATGCACCTGATAAAGTTCAGTGGGCAAAGAGTATTCTCTATTGTGAGGTAGGCTATATTTAATTTACAATGTACTTCTGATCTGAAGTTTACTAATATTTGTCTATACTGTAGCTAAAACTGTACTACAACACTATCACTACTCAAAGAAATAGAGTTGATAATCCCCCTTTTTTTTTTTTTTTTTTTTTTTTTTTTTTTTTTTTTTTATTGTCGGTGATGGTGACCCATATGTCGCGACAGTGGAATGTCTACCGTATAGTATGGTATAGTTCTGGGTAATGTAGTTATAGGGAAAATGCGTGTCATAAGTGTGAGACGGCGGTTTATAAGACGGAAGCCTCGGGACGTCTTGCGGGAGCATGGCGCCAGGAGGGTGAGAGAGGTGGCTTCACGTAGTGTGTGCGCACTGTGATTATAGGTGGGGTGGCTGTGTGCCAGTGCATCGTGGCAGGTGATGGGCTGAGCATAGCGGTGCGTGGCAGCAACTGAGAATCCGTTAACCAAAGAGATAACCGTGTCCCCTTCATCCTACTACTTCGACTACTCATTCTCCTGTGGGGGGTTCCATTGTGGTATAATTCCGAGTGTGTGCCGCAGTCGGCCTGTGGCATTGACAAAGACGGCTAGTGCTGAGAGGTTCTTCGGAGTGGAGAGGATTTTGCGTAGGGAAATTTGGTGGCCGCGCCGAGCACATTGTGCTAGTAGAGGTTTGCGTTGGTCGGTGTAGGCAGGGCATCGTAACAGGTAGTGTTCCACTGATTCTGGGGCATTTCTAGAGCATTTCTCGCATTGTGGGGAGTCAGCTTTGTCTATGCAGTGGAGGTGCATATTGAGAGCAATATGCCCCGTGATCAACTGCATGATAAGACTAGTTAGTTTGCAGGGTAATTGGAGGAGCAGTGTGGAATTAAAGGGTGACGGCTTAGCTGGGATGTTACGACTGATTCGTGCATGTGAAGGTGACCTCTTCCAATGGGTGGCAGCTGCAAATTTGAGGTGTTTCTGGAATTTTGCCTGAATAGCAGCCTTGGAATAGGGAAGGACGCGACGGAGTGGTTTAGGTAGGTCAAGATGAGGGCTGGAGCCTTCGGTAATGGCTCGTTTTGCCTCGCTGTCAGCTGCCTCGTTGCCAATCACGTCGCAGTGCCCTGGAACCCATCGCAGTGTAACTGTTACATCATTGTCGATAGCGCTTGCAAGGGCCTCCAGGAAAGTGTCGATAATATAGTGACCAGGGCAAGAGTGATGACTGCCAGAAGCAGATATGGCCGCCTGGTTATCCACCACAAAGGTAACTGATGCAAAGTCTCGTTCCTTCCGCAGGAGGTGGGTTCCTAGAAGAAGGCCTGTACATTCGGCTCCATATACCACATATTGAGACTCGGGGCCAAGGAGGTAGCGGAGGTGAGCGACTTCACGTTCTCCTTGATACATTACCGCTGACAAGCCAATAAGACCCTTGAACCCGGATCCATCTGTGTATATTATAATGTCAGAGCTGTCGTCTCCATCCATTAGGAGAGCTGCCTCTTTGCTGGGTGCTACTGCTGTAGAGAAGGGTGGGGTCCATGTCGTATGGTGACGTGTGGGCAGTACCATCTCAATTGTGTGGGGGTTGAGCGGATAAGTGTGAAAGAGAAGGTGGATGGGGGAGTTGTGTGATCGCAGTTTGCGTCGGTTGCATGCGTGAGTTACGATTTTGTACATGGGGTTAGTAGATGGAAGGGTACAGTAATGAAGGAGGGCTCGGTGCTGGTGTTTAGCTAGCAGGATATGAAAGGGTAACAAACCAGCCAGTACGTCCAGGGCATCTGTCGGTGTAGACTGCAGGCCTCCCGTGATTAGTAATGCAGCTTGGCGTTGTAAGGATGCCATCTTCGCTAGGCCTGAGCGAGGGGATTCTTTCTGGAGGTCAGGGGGGGTAAGGAATAGGTCAGTGGCATACATGATGCGAGGGATAGCCTGAGCGATGTACAGACGCCGTAGGCAGGCCCCTGAGGCTCCCTTTGAGGGCCGAGCCAGGCGAGCAACCTGCTGAATCCAGCGTTGCCCCTTTGTCAGTACTGCTGCACGCTGTGGTCCCCATCGCAGTTCATTATCCAAGAGCACTCCCAGGAAACAGATGGTGGGAGTAGAGGGTATAACACGCCCCTCCAGTTCCAATGCTGGGCGAGGGATGGGGATTGTGTGCTGACGCTGGCGCTGTGTGCGGCCAAAGTAGCGAAGAAGTGATGTGTCGCGTACACATCGTCTCGTAAAATCACAGAGCTGGAACTTCTCGATTCCAAACTCACAGTTATGCGCCGCTGCCCAATCCAGAACTCCTCCTGGGCATGTCATTATCTGGTGGATAGCAGAATGTGTATTCTGGAGTGAACGTCCAGTGAGTAGCATGGCAGCATCATTGACAAAGAGTAAAGAAAGTTTGGCATCATGTGTGACTTTTAGTAATCCAGCATTGTAGAAGAGGTAAAGAATAGAAGAAGCAGGGTTCCCCTGATCCAGTCCAGAGAAAAGGCGGACAATCTCAGACACATAGTCATCATATGTCATTGTTGTACTATGCTGCTGATGAGCTCGGAAGAGCCACTCCACTAGGGTGGGTGGAATTCCAAGTAAGCGAAGTTCGTGATACAAGCAGTCAAGTGAGACACTTGGGAATGCTCCTTTAACATCAAGGCTGAGTAGAGAAGCTACTTCCCCCCGGCGCCAGGCTGCTTTCACTGAGTGAGTTAGCAGCTGTAGGGAGTCAGTGGTAGTGCGTCCCGGGCGACCCCCAAAATGATGAGGGGGGAGAAGGTTATGGCGTTCACTCATTGTAGTGAGTTCCTCAGCCACACAGCTATTTAGAAGACGCGCAAGGCCATCTGAAAGGACGATGGGACGCCAGGAGGAGGGGGACGAGTAGTCCGTTTTTCCTGGTTTTCGAAGCACAAGAGTCTCTGTGCATGCCCACTCTGCTGGGTAAAACTGGAGTGTAACGGTAGCACGAAAAAGCGGTCCAAGGAAAGGAAGAAGAAGAGATCGACATTCTTTGATCACGATATTAGGAATGGAGTCAGGACGTGTGGCCTTAGCTGGATTGATACGGTCAATTGCCTGTTCAATCTGCTCATTAGAAAAATTATTAAAGTGCCAAGCAGCTGCGGGATATTCAGCATTGGGCGGGGGGGCTGCTACTGCAGAGTCAGGGGGGAAGAATGTCTTGTAGAACATTTCACTCTTCTCCTCGTTAGTGCATGCCATTGCACTAACTTGTCTGGTAATTGGGTCATGTTGTAACAGGTTAGGGATACGAGCCCTGCCACTGTCCGTGCCTGCTGTGGTCACCATACGCCCGGCTTCCCATATCGTAGAGTCCGTCAGACTCTCTAGATAGGTAAGCCATGTTTTATCCTTTGCCTCATCTATGCTACTAGCATACAACCATGTAGCCACCCTTGCCTCTTCATGACACAGGTGGTTAGGATGGTGACGCATACGGTGCACTTTGTGCTCAAGCCGTACCTTTGCCTTTTTGAGAGCAGCTAGCTCCAAAGACCACCACCGTTTGGTGTGTGGAGAGAGCCGGGCCAGGGGGACAATGTCTGCAATAGCCTGTGTGATAGTGTCAGTAAATGTGTCAAGGCCTGTTCTGAATTGTTCGATGGAGGTGAACTCATCAGGAGGCGGGAGGTTATCCAAGCGGGTACGTAGATGTGTATGAAATTCTTCCCAGTTGACCTGTTTGAAGTTGCGGCGTGGGCGGGGGGTGGATGTTTGAGTAGTAGCAAGGAGTTTGGTGATGATAGGAAAGTGGTCGACACGAGGTGGGCGGAACTCCAGGATTGTAGTGCAGAGAATAACTTGATCCATCAAAGTCTCGCTTAGGAAAACTTGGTCCACTCGCGTGAGGTTTTTGGTATTAAAGGATTCTAGTGTCGGGATGTCCTTTGGTAATGCCATCTGTAGCTTGTATTTTGCCAGTAGGCGAAGGAGAGGCTGTGTTAGTAGGAGGGCATGGTTAGTAAAGAGGTGGTGATTATGCTCCTCATCCCAAAGAGGATGGTGGCGGTTGAAATCTCCCAACCAGACAAAATGGCGAGATTCCCCCGGGTCTAGTGGCTGGGAGTTGATCTTCTGCATAGCAGAGACTAATGGACGCAGAGCATCGTTGTGCGTGCAAGCCAGATAAATATTGAAAATAAACAGGGTACATCCGCCATTCAAGTGAAGGCGGACTGCTGTGATGTCAGAAGATTTAATGGGTACCTCAGCCCATGCATTAGAAGAGATAGCTGTATTAATAAGTAGGAGAGAACGGACGACGCGCCCCTCTGGCGCCCTTATAGAAGGGTAAACAGGGCGCCAGTAACTGTTGGCACGTGATTTTCCATTGAACCCAATGTAGGGCTCTTGAATGGCACAGATATCATAGTCAAATTGTCTCAAGGACACCAATAGATCTTGGTGTCCCAGCAAAGAGCCATTCATGTTCTGTTGCCAGAAGCGAAGCTCTTTCTGCGCGCCTGGATTGTCGGCGTCGCTCATAAAGGCAACACTGTGTTAGCCGGCGGCACTTCTCCTTCCTCCATGTCCTCTGCCCAATCCCGATGGGGAGGGGCAGCACTCGCCCTAGAGCTAGGACGAGATCTCGAGACATAGGTGTCGAGAGGACCTTGACGCCCGCTTTAAGGGGGTCTTGGGAAGATGGACCTGCAATCCGTTCCTCAAATGAATCTGCTGTAGTACGAGCAGGCTTTTTAACAGGCCCCTTTGCAGTGGGGTGCCTGGCTACAGTAGTCTGGGAGTTAGTAGATCCTCTCTCAGGCATGGAGAGGGGGGGGCCCATGGCATGCGGTTCAACCGGCTGTGCTTCATGCGATGGCATAGGGGGAGGGGAGATGCGAGAGGAGTGGACTGGATGTGCTGCTGCTGCCCATGACGAGGCAGAGATGCCCCATGGTGCTTTTATGTCAGCTAATTTCCATGTTGCAGGGTCATCCGATGGAAAACCCACATATTTGGTTGAATCAGCATGGTTATAATAAACCCAGAGTCGACATGCAAAGATGGTGCATGATCTCGCTGCTGCACCATGGCCCATTAGGCCACAGTTGGAACAGTGGTGGCCAGAGAAGTCTCCCTTGGCAGCCGTGCAGCTAGTGGTGGGGTGAGACTTAGCACATCAGGCACATGTAGGCACTGTGGCCTTGCTTTCCCGTGCGAAGTGTCCAAAACGTTGGCAATGGAGACACCGAGTGGGTTCAGGTATGAATTTTCGCACTCGAATGTGTGCCCCTTCAATGACCAAGCCATTGAATATGGCTTTGTTCGCACTTTTCTGGTCAGAGAATGCTAGCAGGAAGTGGGCAAAACACTGGCCCTCTTTCCAGTATCCAGGGTCCTTGAGAGGCTTGGCCTCCGCAATAGAGCCTGGCCTGAGGCCGTTGCTAGTTTCCAAAGCACTAAAATCATATGAAGGCGAAGGGTGAAATGAAGTAGGAATAAACTCTGCAACAACAGAGAAAAGAGAAAGATCTGCCGTGGATGTGCCATCGAAATGAGAAATAAAAGAAATCATGATGTCTTTGCCTCGTAGCCACCCAGCAGCATTGGCTGAGTTGGCTTCTAGAATGACTGTTCCCCCAGTCCTATGTGCTGCCATAATCCTCGCCCCTTCAGGGCAGCTATGTGTGGCATCTAGCACTCCATCAAGGGCAAGGTTTGCCTTTTCGACAAGTTCGCGGGGGGATAAATTGCCGACACTATTGGGCTCAGAGCTGCCTGGGTTTGCCAATTTAATTGGAACCTGTCGGTCACGTAGTGTAGCCGCTCGGATAGCGCTAGAATGAGGGGCAGCAGCAGAAGCTAGAGCCGCAGCATAGGAAGTGCGGCCCATGAGGGGGGTCCTTCCTGAGATATCTGAGATATCTGGGTCCTCCGCAGTACCCTCCTTGAGACGGTGTAAAAGTGCAGAGGCCTGGGTGTGGGTCGCCTCAAGCCGCTGCGTGGCAGCTTCAACCCGTTCTAATTGGTGGTCAACTAGAGCCTGAGTTCTCAAGGCAATTGCATTGATCGTCTTGTCGTCGAGCAAAGCTGCGATGGCGCGGAGAATGGACCCACACTTACTTTGGTAGGCAGCGGGTAGTGATCCTGCAACCTGGTGAAGAATGGTGCAGGCAGTTGAAGCTTCGAATGCACAAGACGCTGGCACATATCCCTCCTGGTCCAGGATTTCACGTGCCTCTGAGACGTCCATGGGGGGTGGAGGAGTGCTGTGAATGCGCGTCGTTGTTTTCTTAGACCGGGTTTTTGAGTTTCCAAGTCCTTCGTCGGCAGGGTTCGTCTTTGTTGTTGTCGTCAATGTAGGAGAGGGTCTGGTGGATGGCGTTCTGTGCGTAGGTGGGGCGGACAGGGATGTCGAGCGAGGCATGGCAGCTCCCGGGTCTTTCCGGGGTGGAGGCCACGACATGTGGGTATCAATGTGTGGCTGGGAATACAGCGACGAGGGGTGGGGGGTGTAGAGGAGAGTACGAGTGAAAATGGAGCGAGGGCGTCGTTGTTGACATCCCGCTCAGTGAGGAATTTACCGTGGGAAAGTTAGAGATGGTGGTGGTTCCTTCTACCGAAAGAGTTTTATAATAATCCCCCCCTTCACTATGGAGATTCACCAATACATCAGCATACTTTGCCTACAGCTATCATGTTAGCAGGAACTAACATGTGGGAAAATAAACTACTTCAACTTAAATCTGGTACATCTGTCAAATCACTTCCCACACTTGAAGCAGAGATAGATGTATACCTGCTTGATGGACAGACTGGAACAAGTTGTGTTAGTTTCTGGCATGTAAGATATTATGATAATATGTGTATAAAGTTTATTGATATGACTGATATTTACTTTGTTAGGAGAATCAATTGTGCTATCCAACTTTTTTTGCAGCTGCAATGGATATATTACCTATCCAAGCACCTGTGGTGTCATGTGAGTGTGTGTTCTCCTCTAGAAAAGAAACTATAACAGCATGTCATAACTGGATTTTACCTGAGCTCATGGAAGCACTTCAGATGATGAAATTTACTCTTCACAGCAGTCAATCAATTAATTTTACTGCTGGATTAAGCAGGGATGAGGAAATATTCAATCTTGAGAACTCAGTAGATGATGATAATACTACAGTACTCAGTTAAAAACTAGTATATTCAATGTTGACCAGCTACTTTTGTCTTTACACAATTGTATGTGACCTCACTATGTCATTTTTGGTTTATTGCTTGGGAGCTGATGGCTTAACCAAAGTTGAGCAGTAACCAATGTGAATGAGCCAAGCAAAAATAGTTCTGCTTAGAGCTGAACCACACATTGTCCCTGAGCCACTAGAGCTGAGCCAAGCAAAGTGAAACTGAGTGGCAGCAACACTATGTAGGACTGTCAGCATTATCAAATATCATCAACCATCTACATCTTTGAACAGATATCCAATTGAGAACAACAGCTGGAAAAAATTCTACCTGTTGAGAATGAGAATGATGGTGCTACTGTGTGATTACAAGTAAACTACAAGACTGGAAGTACTACTTAATGTAATAATACTTTATCCCAAGCAATTGTACTTGTACTTTAACAATAGTCTTGTAAATTTGAGGTGTTAATAGTTCAAATATAAATGGTATTTAAATAGTAGACTAATGCAATGTGAATATTGTTACTTTAATGCTGTAGGTGCTACATGTGCTTATCAATCTCAAAAATACATCAAAAACTAATTATCTTTGTCTGTTTGTGTTACTCTGTCTGTGGGGAACAGAGTATCACTTGTCTAGCAGTCCTTGTCTTCTTCTCCTACACTGAGACTTATATATATTATAACTATTTGACACAATCAAACTGTAATGTATGTATCTTATCTATTTTAGATAAACTACATATGTGTTTATTTGACAATACTAAAGCCCAACCTGTGCCTGTCTTATCCAGCAACCTAAGACAGGCTGTGACTCTGGTTCCTGTGCTTATGATATATGTTATCTCTGTGCACCTTGGTCTCACCCACATGCTCCTCACTGATACCGATGACATTAATATTCTTTGCCTTGTAAGTGGACTATAAACAGCTATGGCATCAGTTATTCATTTCCTGACAAGAGAATCATGTGTGCTATATTCATTGGAACTATTTAAATAATCTTCTAACCTCAGGTTTGCATCTCCATCTGTGTTAAAACTGTCCTCTACTGATCTTTTATATTGGTTTTATATTTTATATTGATTCCCTTGTTAAAGGTGTGTTTTGTTACACAATAGCTGACAGTGTGGGACTTAGCTTCAGCTCACAGTACCCAAGATCAGCAAGTTAAGCTTTATATGAATGTGATGGTGAGGACTTTATTTAACCATTCCTTAATGAATTAAAACCCACTATATTAAGAAGCAAGATAAGTCTTGAAAATATCACTAAGACTTTGTACCACAGTGTCTTCTGAAGAAGTATCAATCCAAAATGTGTACTGATACCTTCATAAGAGTTAAAATTGTTAGTATCATAAATTTAAGTTCACTTACAAGTCTTCCATGTTATCTATGTATTTTAGACAGATTTGTGTTTTCCCAATTCCTCCCATTCCATACAGAAGAATATATTTTCTAGATAAATCATTGGAAATCTCAAGCTTAAAATGTTTATTCAAGGCTTCAAGATATTGTTCTTGTCCTGTGAACATTTGGCTTGTGCATGGAGGTGTTTGTTGCATTGAAGATAGTCATCCATTATTGCCTATGTTAACCTGAAACAGTATATATATTGAACACATTAGACAAATAGACTCTTGGAGATGATTTACCTGATCTATCAAGATAGGTTGATTTTGCACAAAGTTGCTCACATTTGTAAATATTCCAGATGTCATGTTGTAAATGTGGAGAAGGAACTGCATTCATGAACATCCTGTCTTTATGTGCACCAGTTTGCAACACAGTTTTCAATGAAATCAAATTTTATCTCTCCAATCTGCTTTGAGCACACACAACTGTCAGAGATTTACCTGGTAAAGAACAATTCATTCTCACTGTGATAATCTGTTTTTGCAATTGCATTCAAACTGTCACTGTCACAGAGCTAATTATATGGACAACTGTATTTACAGTGTGCTGTTTGGTATGGCACCCACATGATATTTATAGTTGTTCATCTTCACATGGAAGATGCAAGTGAAGTTCTATGAACATGAGGATCACAAGGGGCACCACTTATCAATATAAGTATCCCAATGTTCTTTGCAAAGTTGCATTTAGTTCACACATTTAGAATCAATGAGACAATAATGCTGTTCAAGCTTCTGAGCATTCATACTTATTTATGATCATGAGTCATGAGGTTAGATGATTCATAAATCAATGACAAAAGAACATTTTACGGTCCATACATTGCTATTTTGTTCACTGCAATCATACAAATACATGTGTATGTTACAGTGTCATGCAAACAGCATGGAGTGTCCTTGTGCATTACAGCAATCACATAATGGTTATCAAATCTTCATCCCATGAGGTGAACTGTGAATGCACTGGCTCACAAGTAGTCAACTAATATCTAGTCCAGTAAACTGACACTTCTGATAACTAAGTTAATGGAGGTATCAATAAGTGTAGTCATATTACAGTGTCCTCTTCTCCCTCAAGGTGGTACTTGCAATACATTCATCTTCTCACAGTGATACTAATGGAACTGCAATCAATAATAGTAGGAAACAGTGCCATATTCAATTGAGCTTTTTGATGACAAAATATGACAGTTGAATGAAGAAGGTAGGGGTTGCCAAGTTGTAATGTGTAGAGCAGACCCATGTAAATGACTTTATGAATGAGGAAAGCCTCCTGGTACACATATGTTAATCTATCTCTGATGTATTATGTCTTGATCCATAAGGTCATCAAATGTGCAGTATAACTTGTAATGTACCAGGTTCTCCATAAATCTCCTAAATCTCCCTGCCATCCAGATGTCCTGCTTGGCTAACTACTGCCAGTGGCAATTGTTGCTCACACTTCATTCAGCCTTGTTGGTGACATTTATGTTCAAACATTCTTCTAGCTGAATTGCTGCTGAGCCTCCACTGTGTGATTCCCTCAGATAATGACTTTAGGTAGTAATTCCCTGCTATGCTAGCACACACTGCATTGCCACTCTCTGGCCACAAAAGTTTCAATAATGTGTTCAATTCCATATATGTATAACACAATACAGGTTATTTCACAACATTATAATCAAACCTAGATGGGGTACTCAGTGAACAAGTGACATCTGGAGAACTACATAGGTAGTTTCAATGTAAATTGAAGTGCTTACTGGTTCCTTTCATCTGAGAAACATAACTAATCCGTCCCAAGAATACTAAATTTCCCTCTTTCAGGCACCATAAGGCCTACCCATGCACATGAACTAGTGACAAGAAAGAGGGAACAAAAGTGATGAGAGAGTTTAAGTATGTGTCATTGCTGGAAGGCACTGGTGATCTCATACCAGCACACATTTGGCAATTCCTGTCCATGGGTTTGACCACACAGCTTCACTCAGTCTGCTCATGATCACTATGACCATACATACACTTATGCATATTTCAGTGTCATGCTTAAGAGTATGGGGTGTCCTTGCGCAGTGAGGCACACATGTTATATTTACTGAATATTCAATTCATGAGGCAAATGTACTTGTTCACATTTTGGTTACTATCTAGTTAGGTAAACTGACACTTCTGACAACAAATTTGATGATTGGTGTCCATCATCACCCTCAGTAAAAACACTTTGTCACTAATGCATAGCAATTTAGTCACTGAAATGTCACAATTGATCTAATGGTGACTAAGGTGTCATTTTTTTTTACACACATTTGACTGTTGGTTGACTGCATAATTTTTGGTAGTTTAAATTTGTATACAAGAAGTCTCATACAGTACAATGATTAGTCAATTCATGGTTCTCCAGAAGTCATTGCTTCATCATGTACTAGTCAAAGCCAAGTCACAAAATATCCAGCATGCAGTAATTGTATTTCCATAGATTATTGGTACAGCAATCCCTTTATTCACTCAACCATGTAAATAATAAAAGAAACATTATATTTCAAAAGACAGTACATAAAATATAATAATATCCATAGGAACTAAGCAGTCTACAAGTCCCTAACTAACTTCTATCAATGCAGCAATGCATGCCTCCAGCACAACAAAAAATCCTAAAAAATCCACCCAATTCAAAACTGTTAGTGTGCATGAAGGAAGTGATAAAGCAAAATCCCAACAGTAAGTATGCATACCTGGGAAGGGTAATATAATGGGTGTTGCATGTGGCATGGAGGAACTTGGTCTTAAATATATAAGCATCAATGTGAAGCAGGAGAAGAAACTAGAACATACTATGATCTGAATAGCAGCATCTCCCACCACCATCTCAGACTGTCCTGCAGTCTAAATTGAGGGCTCATAAAAGAAGGGATGCACAAGGGGGGGAGGAAACAAGTAGGAGAAAGGCTCATGAGGCAAAGAGAGGGAAGAAGTGTCAACTGACAGCCACCAAAGTTCTGCTTGGTATAAGTATATTTAGCAGATCCAGAGTTTCAAATAGGACTTAGCTTACTTTCAGATCAGAGCTGAAGGTTCCCATTATGTAATGCAAGTGAAATTCCTCTTGCACTCCTGAGTTGAATCCCACATAGATACAGCCCAGTATGCATACACACCATAGTTACTTAGTATCAAGGATTGTATTTCAATTTTTTGCACAGATTTTTCATTTGCATATACTTAATATGCCACTACTTCAATATTCATCTTTATATTGCTTTGCCAGTGTAGGTGAGTCAAAGAAAGCCTCATTGAAGTTGTACACAGTACACTTGTATTTAATCACACAATAATGGACTATTAGACACCAGTACTGCTAGTATGTAAAAGGTCCAATGCAGTCAAAGGGGTTGAAAGATGCTACAAGTCCAAGTAACAGCATGAAATAGGCTATATTGACTAAATCACTACCCTTGTCAGATTAATATCAGACTATTTACAGACTTTGGACTGGTAATTGACTGTGAGTTGACTGGCTTCTTCTGAACAATGGTCCTGAGGTAGATGACTATGTCTGACTAGCATCTGACTGAGCATTTTTACTGAGTGTCATTCTTGATTATTAATGATTCTGAACTGAAAGGATACATTTACTGGAAGAGCATGAAAAAAACATACACCATTCAGGCAAGTGGTCATTGTTGCTCTTTTGATGTTGCCATTGTACAGTGCATTTTGTTGGCCTTTTCAGCAACATCAATATGTGTATGCTCTTCTACTCATAACTCCCCCCCAAATGGCACAGGACCCCAGGAGCACTAGTGGGACCTGCCTACCAGGCTGGCACACATTATATTACCACTCTACAGCTATGAATGTCATGGGCAAAGCCTTCATTAGTCTATAAAATAATAATAGTCAACATATAATATTAGGCCACCTTTCAAGGCTCTGTTACACTGAAGTTGTTACATTACCTGACACAAACCTTACAAACCATACTAATGTATGTTAGTTCTTGATTACTTGTAATAACCCCATTTATTATTATCTCAATGACATCTTTGAATGATGCACTGTCAAAGTCACTGTGCTTCTCACCACTTTCACACATTTCTATTGTGCCTTTGAGCTTGATAGAACTTAACTTCAAAATTGAAATTTAACTCTAATTTATATGATAAATACATTACAGTAAGAAAATAAAAACTGTTGCAATTCAAAATACTGGATCATTTCAACCTATTGTTCAGTCACACATCACACAGGGATTTCAAACAGAACAATTTTGAACAATGTCATGCATCCTCAGGAGGATCAAACAAAGGTACAGGGAAAGTAATATTAGGCCAAAATTCTGCTAAAACACATATATTTTTAGGTTACATGAAAGCACAGTGATGTAGCATTATAGTTTTCAATATTCCTCCCAAGTGTCATAGAATACATAATGTTTTTGATAGTTAGAAGAATCTCTAAGTTTGGGGGCATATTTTGTTGAGACTATCTAATCAATCCAACTAACTTAGAAATGCTAATGTCCAAGTAGATACAGGGTAGCACACTTGCCTCAATACTGCAGTCTGATATATATGACACCAATATAAAGAATTCTTTTCCAAAACTGATAACACTTCATTGATCAAATCTCATTGTTATTCAAATCAGTGCAAGTAACATGTATTCAACAATTACAGAGATTACTATAGTGAAAATGTGTCATTGTAAGGACAAACAAATTTCTTCCATGTCACACAATAAATTGGACCTCAAACAGAACAATGAACCAAAATTTTCGGTCACACCCAAAATCAGTGAACAATAGGTTGAAATGATCCAGTAAATTGAGTCAACAAAGCTGGGCATGAAGTTTTGATTTATAGAACTAGCACTTCTAATTATTTAATCTTATGCAACTCTTCAATTTTTCTGTATGTGATTGCAAGATTGGTCATACTCTCAAGGGTGTCAGGATGTTTTGTACCCAGTACTCTGGTTCTAATTTCTAGGGCTAGTAGTTCTAATTCCTCTGCCTCTTTCCATTTCCCAAGGTTTCCATATGTATGTGCAAGATTGGCCATACTCATAAGAGTATCAGGGTGCTCCATGCCCAGTACTCTGATTCTTATTTCTAGGGCTGGTACTTCCAATACCTCTGCCTCTTTCAATTTTCCAAGATCTCTGTATGTACATGCAAGATTGGCCATACTTACAAGGGTGTCAGGATGCTCCTTTCCCAGTACTCTGGTTCTCATGTGTAATGCTGACACTTCCAATTCCTCTGCCTCTTTCAATTTTCCAAGCTCTCTGTATGTACATGCAAGATTGGCAATACTTATAAGGGTATCAGGATGCTGCTTGCCTAGTACTCTGGTTCTGATTTCTAGGGCTGGTACCTCCAACTCCTCGGCCTCTTTTGATCTTCCAAGATTTTTATATATACATGCAAGGTTAGCTACACTTCTAAGAGTATCAGGATGTTCATTGCCCAGTACTCTGGTTCTGATTTCTAGAGCTGGCACTTCCAATTCCTCTGCCTCTTTCAATTTTCCAAGTGATCTATATGTACTTGCAAGATTGGACATATTGTAGAGAGTGTCAGGATGCTCTTTTCCCAGTACTCTGGTTCTTATTTCTAGGGCTAGGATTTCTAATTTCTCTGCCTCTTTCAAATTTCCAAGCTTTCCATATGTACATGCAAGGTTAGCCATACTCATAAGGGTGTCAGGATGCTCTTTACCCAGTACTCTGGTTCTGATATCTATGGCTGGCACTTCCAATTCCTCTGCCTCTTTCAATTTTCCAAGCTTTCCATATGTGCATGCAAGGTTGGCCATGCTCCAAATGGTATCAGGATGCTCCTTGCCCAGTACTCTTTTTCTGATTTCTAGAACTGACACTCCCAATGTC
This sequence comes from Cyathus striatus, assembly GCA_025738555.1. Lineage (NCBI taxonomy): Eukaryota > Fungi > Basidiomycota > Agaricomycetes > Agaricales > Nidulariaceae > Cyathus > Cyathus striatus. The sequence goes on from JAOVFP010000007.1 coordinate 1,214,222, forward strand.
TCTGCCTCTCTCAATTTTCCAAGAGATCTATATGTACTTGCAAGATTGGACATATTGTGGAGAGTGTCAGGATGCTCTTTTCCCAATACTCTAGTTCTGATTTCTAGGGCTGGCATTTCTAATTCCTCTGCTTCTTTCCATTTTCCAAGCTTTCCATATGTACATGCAAGGTTGGTAATACTTCTAAGAGTGTCAGGATGCTCTTTTCCCAGTACTCTGATTCTGATTTCTAGAACTAGCACTTCTAATTGCTCTGCCTCTTTCCATTTTCCAAGGTTTCCATATGTGCATGCAAGATTGGCCATACTTGTAAGTGTGTAAGGATGCTCCTTGCCCAGTACTCCAGTCATAAATTCTAAGGCTAGCACTTCTAATTCCTCTGCCTCTTTCCATTTCCCAAGAGTTCCATATGTACATGCAAGCTTGGCCATACTCAAAAGGGTGTCAGGGTGCTCCTTGCCCAGTACTCTGTTTCTGATTTCTAGAACTGACACTCCCAATGTTTCTGCCTCTCTCAATTTTCCAAGGGATCTATATGTACTTGCAAGATTGGACATATTGTGGAGAGTGTCAGGATGCTCTTTTCCCAATACTCTAGTTCTGATTTCTAGGGCTGGCATTTCTAATTCCTCTGCTTCTTTCCATTTTCCAAGCTTTCCATATGTACATGCAAGGTTGGCCATACTCATAAGAGTGTCAGGATGCTCCTCACCCAGTACCCCAATTCTGATTTCCAGAACTGGCACCTCTAATTGCTCTGCCTCTTTCCATTTTCCAAGGTTTCCATATGTACATGCAAGATTGGCCATACTTGTAAGTGTGTAAGGATGCTCCTTGCCCAGTACTCTGGTCATAAATTCTAGGGCTGGCACTTCTAGTTCCTCTGCCTTTTTCCATTTCCCAAGGGTTCCATATGTACATGCAAGATTGACCATACTCAAAAGGGTGTCAGGGTGCTCCTTGCCCAGTACTCTGGTTATAATTTCTAGGGCTGGCACTTCCAATTCCTCTGCCTCTTTCAATCTTCCAAGAGATCTATATGTATCTCCAAGATTTATAACACCCCTAAGGGTGTTAGGATGCTCTTCTGTGTACATTTGTTTTGTTATTTTTACTATTCTTTCTCTTAAATTCACTTCTATTTTAGATATACCAATTCTGTATAATACAGTTGCTAACTTCCATAAAAGTATGTAGTCTTGATTACTATATAATTCTTCTTCATTTGAGAGAATATTAATGACATGAACTACAATTGTTTGGTCATAAGCATATTCCTCAAGTGTATTCCCATATCTTATTGACATTGCTAATATTCTACCAGTATTTGATATCCATAGTTTTTTTTCAGTAATTGATAGTCTATCTTGACACCAATGCTGGACTACAGGGTGTAGGCTATAATATTTTGTGCCCATGTGTTTTTTTATTAATGAATATGATAAGAGCATTGCAATTGCTTCAGTGAATAAAAAATAATTCCAATCATCACTATCATCCAAATTGAACAAATCTTTATTCATATTCCTAATCAAATAGAATATACTTTTATCATGATATTCAGCAAGTGCTGCATGATAGTTTTCAGCTGCTCTTTGAAATATTAGTTGAGGAATATTTTCATGGTGAAGAAAGGCACAGATGTTTATAATATTAACTGCATATTTGGCTGCACATGCTGTGTCATAATGTGTCACATCTTGTGATATTTCTTCTATTTTCTGAAATGAAATTTCCCAAGTGCCATAAACAGTCTTGTCATACTTAGATGCACCACAAAATGTTTTATTGTTCATTAATTTTGCTCTGTGCTTCTTGTAAACACTCTTAAACTCTGTAATGTCACAACCAGATTGTATGTATGCTCCTGCATGATCAATTGCAAGTGGTAGCCCATAAAGCTCTGAGACTATCTCTTTTGCCACATTTTCATATATTTCTAACTGTTGAGAGAACCCACTAACTCTCAGCAGCAGACATACAGCAGTATCTTCATTCATTTCTGTAACCTCCATTGAGTGTTTAGCTGTAGTTATTTTTTTCAGTTCATGATTTCTGCTTGTGATCAATATATTTCCCTTATTCTTAGGTGGAAGGAAGTTCTCCACATTTTTTGGGTGACCATCAGCATTATCAAAGATCATCAACCATCTACACTTTTGAATAGATATCCAATTGAGCACCACAGCTGGAGAAAATTCCAACCTCTGTGCTGCAAGATAAGTTTTGAAGATATCTCTAAGGCTCTGTACCACAGTATCTTCTGAAGATGTATCAATCCAAAATGTGTAAACATAACTGTAGACGGGTTGATATTCCATTTATTGTAAATTAATGTTCACCCACGAGTCTTCTGTGTCATCTATAAACTTTAGACAGATTTGGGTTTTACCAATTCCTCCCATTCCATATAGAAGAAAATATTTTCTGGATAAATCATTTGAAATCTCTGGTTTAAAATGTTTCTTCAGGGCTTCAAGATATTGCTCTTGTCCTGTGAACATTTGGCTTGTACATGGAGGTGTTTGTTGGATAGGAGATAGTCGCTCATTATTGACAATATTGACCTGGAGCAGTAAATAATGTGAGTACAGTTCACGATACACTCTCAGATATATCATATGGTTTACCAGGGAATTCACATAATAATTGGGTTGATCTATCATGATAGGTTGATTTAGCGCAAAGTGACTTGCATTTGGAAATACTCCGGAGGACATGTTGAACGAGGTGGGGAATACACTGCAACAATGAACATCCTGTCTTTATATGTTACTAGCGCATAATGCAACCTTCGCTAAAATTAAACTCTATCTTCTGAACTTACTTCGGGCACCCACGACTGTTGTAGATTTGCTTGGTAAAGATTAATCCATACCCATCGTGATCGCCGGTTTTAGTAGTTGCATTTATACTGTCGCGTCACAGAGCTAATTATATGTATAACTTTCACACCCAGCGCTACATTCGGTAACGCAAGCAGACTATTTTTATAGATGTTTTTCTTCGCATGGAAGTTGCCAGCGAAGTTCTATAGCTATGAGGGGCACAGGGCAAGCGACTTATGAATATGAGTATCTCATTGTTCTTCGCAATTGCGTTTGGTTCACACGACAAGGATCGATATGACAAAGTTATAATGTGGAGAACGGACCGATGTAAATGACTGTATGAATGTGGAAAGGCTCCTACCTATACGTGTTAGTTGCTCAATCTCTGGCCTAGTAACGTCTCGATCTGTGAGCTCTTATAAAATGCAGTGTAAGTAACGTACCATGTTGTCGATAGAATTCTCAGGTCTCTCTTCCATCCACACCTCCCGCTTGACCAGCTATCAGACTAGTGACCACCGTTGCTCTTTTGTTGCTGTTGTGCAATGCATTTCGTTCGGCCATGACAGTGACATCGATATTCGAATCTTGTTCTGGCTGGTGTTGCTGTATAATCTTCTCCAGTAGCTGTGTAACTCCCTCAGATAATGACTTTGGGTAGTAACTCCCTGCCAGGCTGGCTTGGATCACATTGCCAGTACTCTCTGGCCACGGGGGTGGTGATAACGTCTTCATTTCTACATAACGCGATATAAGTATGCTACTTTACAGCGTTATAAATCAACCTAGTTGGTGTACTCAGTGAACAGACGATGTTGGGAGGACTACTTAGGTAGTTTCAACGTGAATTTAAGCACTTACCGGCACCTCTCATCCGAGCTACCAAACCTAGCGCCAGGATCCGGCGTTGCCCCCTTTTCAAATTCAATTACTCTATAGCGTTCCACGATAACATTGCCCAATACTTATATACGAAACACTGTGAAGAAGAGAGGAAGTGCGGGAGAGATAGCAGTAGCGGCCACGGTGAGATCTGTGAGACCTTGGTGAAAGCTTAGAAGTGCGTGGACAACGTGTGGAAGCCTCGCGACGGCATAACCGGACTTGGACCGGACCGCGATGAAGTTACTTACACGCTCGGCAACATCCGTCACGGTGCTGCCTCCACCCTTCTGCTCGCCGTTCTCCCACCGCGATTTCCTTCCACTCTGAAGCCTCTTCCTGACAGCAAATAATACACATACGAAATATCTGCGTGATGTGAATGCATATGTCGATCTCAAATAGCTGCTTGAAAGGCGGACTTGCATCAATGAGCAGTACGTGCTCCCCTACCACCCTACCGCCTAAACTGATGCTACCGTACAACAGATGTTCTGTTCGCAGCGTTCCCCAGCGCACGACAGCAAAACAACAACATCCCTTCTCCCCTCCCATCTCCATCTCCGTCTCTCAGGTCTTCTTGCACCCTCTCCCTCTCTCGATATCGGTCGCGCTCTCATGCCTCAAAGCTTCACAGACCACAGTCAGTTCTCGCAGGCGCAGCATCCCAATGCGTACCACCACGTTCATACGCCCAGCACTCTCCCTGGCAAACACTCGCTTCACTGTGGAACGCACCTGCTTCGAGTCGCGGCAAGCCTCCTGCCTCATCCTATCATTCTAGCTCGTGGCTAGCAGCATTCCACACACCGTCAAGCCCCCGAACCCCACGATAGAAGATACTACTCTAATACGTTATCGAAGGAAGGGCAGTACTGGATAGGTTAGGATGAGAACGGGCTAGCAGTACGTGTTTTCTTCTCACTTTACGACATATACTGATCTGATCGTGCAATAGAGGACGCATTCCTGGCGCATGATAGCAAAACGACTACATTCCTCCACCTTTTCAAACTCAAGCTCCGTACGTCCTCCTTCCCTCTTCCTCCCTCTCCCCTTTCCCTCTCGTATATCTTCGTACAATCCCTCCCCACATCTCCAACGTCTTCTCCCACTCGCTCTCCTCTCTCTCCCACACGCTTACGTACACATCTACAGACCATAGGCAGCCCCAAACGAAATGCCACCCAATCAGGCTTGCCTAACCCCGTACTCGGTCCCTTCACCTCAGCATGAAACATTCGAACTCGACGCTGGCACCACGCATGGCTCACTCTCAGATACTGTAGCTGTTTAGAGGGGGATCTGTTTGGATGAGTGGTACTGCTTTCCTCCCATTCTACCGCCTACGCTGATGTTATCGTACAACAGAAGATCTATTCGTTGCGTTTCCCGGCAAACATGCGTACTTCCCTTCTTCCCCTCAAGCTCACGCGCTATACGTTTTTTCCATCTCCATCTCCCTCACACTCTTCCACGTCTTCTCCCATTCCGTCCTTCCCTCAATCTCAATCGCAGTTGTCACTCACACTCTTCGTAGATTATGATAGCCCCATCAAGCACAGCCCCCCAATCGGCTCAACTCCACATTAGGCCTTTCAACCTCCGCAGGAAGCAATCCTCCAAGCCAATACACCTGACACTCCCTGGTCACTCCTTACTATGGAACGCTTCAGCTAGGTCATCGCGCACACCAAAGTCGTGGCTAGCGTACTCCAGACACCAAAAGTCCAATGATAACGACATTCTTCCTTACGTCCGTCAATCCCCTTCCCTCTCGTACTCGGCACTCGTGCTGTCTTAGTCAGCTCACAGCAGAGTCCATTTGTGGGGCTTGCGAGCACAAGTTCAAGGTTAGGACACGGTGAAGGTTGTACGTCTTGGAGTAGGAACGTGGAGCCGCCTTTGGTGCAACATTGAGGAGGAAGAGGGGAAGAAATGTATGTTCCCGTGCTGTACTTTCCCCTCCTCTGGAGAGCTGTATATGTCGATCTGTTCGCCACGGGGTCGGCGTCGGACGGGGGTACGAAGCGTTTACCGAGACGTTAGCGAAGCAGCCGAGGGATTGGAGGGAGGATTACGTTGCTCCCTCTTTACATGGCTGTTTTCACTTCCAACTCAAGAGTCACGCTCACGCTCAATATGCCTAGTCTCTCAAATTACTATATCCTCGTACTTAAATGCAGGAAGCCACCACTGCATCGTATATGACCCCTCCCCCTTCTATCCCCCAAATCACATTACACCGGCTCGTTCTCCAGTTCCAGGTTGTCTAATCAATCACCCTCACACACCCAACGGTATAATCGTATCCGATCTCTTTCCATATCTACAGATCGTACGAAGAGCTCCAAGAACGGATTAGGCAGGGTGGCGATTATGCGTTGATGGTAGGGAAGGAGAACCTCTGAGTGGAGCAGCGACTGGTAGTTGTGCGGATGATAAGGGGTTATTTAGATGGGGTGTTTTGGGGTTGGTTTCTTGCGCAAGGGATGTTTGTGAGAATTAGGGGTGGGAGGTGAATACTCTACGGGGTAGGCTGTTGAATTTGTTTGTGGAATGGGGTGAAGAGGTTCAAAGTTGTGAGACGTGGTGGTTGTTTCACTTCGTCGTCGTTTGGACTCTGGAGTGACAACGGAAGATTAGCGTAAGTCTTTCACGATGGTATCAAAATCTGCAGGGCTTCATATCATGTACATGTTTAGAGAGTATATATATGTAGTACAAACCCAGCCGAACAGCTCAACTATGAAAGAATAGTGTAAATGGTGACAAAGTAGATGGAAGAGAAAGAGAAAGAGAGAAAGAGTGAGGAAACATGATAAAGTAAGCAAGTGAGTACTATAATTTATTAAAGCTTTCGAAACCATGGAATGTGATCTGAAGAATTGTCGCAGAAAGAGCGACACCCCACAGCACTAAGGACTTTGCGGATGTGAAGTTCTTCAACCTCCGAGTGTATAGAGCAAATTGCCAGGACTGTATCCCGGTTCCGTACGTATTCTGTATCATGTCTACGTCAATCGTGTAGTCTGTACCACCAGCCGCTGTATCCGACGTCTTTGCTTTCGAGTCGCTATTATCGACATGTCCAATTTTACACGGGTGAAAATCCATGTGTAGTGGGGAATAGCTTTGGTTTGCACTATGTGGTAAATAAATTGTCATTTCGCTCTCCTGTTCCGATTGAATGGGTACGTTCTTTAGCATCATTATTTCATTCGAAAAGCCACTACTCCCATCTGAATAAGTTTTCACACTAACACACTGAGGTGGAGATGGTAATGCAGTGTGCACTGGCGGCAGTGATGATGGCGGAGAGACCGCCATCTGAGAATTGAGCACGGTTACTGCCACCATACCAGTTGCAACGCCTGGTATGAATCCGCTTCTGCCAGATACTGTGAACAAATATTAAGATTCATCATCCACTATTCTATGTAGGAAACTTACCGTAAACATTAGTTTGATCTGAGAACGATGGATTATACATGTTAAAGTGATGAGCGTCTTTAAATGATGTTCCATGCATTTGGGCATTCGCATAATTGACATCTGAACTGTCCGCATTTTGCTTCTCAGGAACATAATTTGACGTATCGTAGGACGCTGAATAAGCTCCGTTGTCGGTTGTTGGTGAAGGTGGAGGAGTATCCTCGATTATGATGACCTCTCGAAGTCTGCCATCGCTATCGACTTCCTGTACTTCGCTATAATTTACAGTATACTGGTGAGCACGGTTACCCTTGCGTGTTGCCACTGGTGGGGTTATGGAATTGGATGGAGAGGAATGGACATCTCTGGGTTCCGCTGAAGCGGAAGGACCATCTCGGTTTACTGAAAAGGGAGGAGTGTAATGCCTTTCTCTGGTTTCTGTTGAATCCGGAAAGGAATGATCGTCTCTGTTTTCTGCTGAAGCAGGACTATTTTGGTTTACATAGAAAGAAGGAGCACGAAAGATCGGACTCAACTTGTCTGCTAACATGTCTCCTACTTTTTTAGGCCAATTCTGAAAAATCCTTTTGGTTGACTCGGGAGAAATGGTATGAAATTCTGCATTATCACTTATCCCAATATTCATGACACTCGATGTAAATGCTCCAGATCCTGCACTGTTTCTAACAGTATTCTTTTCCTGTGTTATGTAAGATATATATCAGTTAATCAAATAACTAATTGATGTTACCTTTGGTGCACTGAACGAAGTGATACTTGATGCTTCGTTGTTAGGTAGAAGGGAATGATATTCCATTCCTACATCGGATGGAGGAACTTCGACATCGAGTGAGTAAGACTTTGCGGTGTCTTGATTTGTGTCTTTCTTAAATGATTGAGACATTGCTATGCGGTTGAGCGTATTACGCATGATACGAAGGGGAGGGAGTCTTACCGTTTAGCGGCACGTATATATGCAAACCGTGATGCTATCGATATACATGCTGTGTATGTATATGTCAATTCAAAAGCATAGCATATGGATGCATGGCACGCTGTTTATATTTAGCTTCTCATTTGATGGTCATATGGTGGAATTGATTAAGCAGTGAAAGGCACTTCTCTTTGATCAACATTCCGGACATATTTTGTCGGATAAGGTGGGGTTATATCTTTATCCAGACAAAAATTTCTCCGTATTACGAAGTTGTGTTTGACTACCTAGAGCAGTTTTCAAGATGTACTTCAACGTGGATCATCCCGAGGTCTTGCTGATTTGGTTAGAATCAATACCACTCTTTGGCACAAAATATGAATGTGCCTAGTGATTCTAGGGTGATTCTTTACATATAACCAAATGCTCCCTTGTTCTCGCAACGAGGCGGTGATAGAGACCCACATCCGTCAATACGGCGTCAATAGGTGGGTCAACTTTAACCATGCTGTGGTGGCTTCCTTCGGTCAAGTATGGGATACCGGTATTCCCTAGATAACGACCGTCCATTGTATTCTTGAAAAATCACGTACCGTAGGGCCTCCCTATGCATACGAGCCAGCGACAAGAAAGAGGTTGTGATAATAGGAAGACAGGGATATCGAAGATGGAGATGGGGGTGGAACGAAGAAGGGACATCCGTGGTTGTTAGGGCTGGAGGTTGTAATCTGGGAGTGGACCTATGTAGAAAGTTATCGGCATGTAGGTACATAGGTCTTCCTTTTCTGCAAGACGTCCGAGGGTTCTTCGTGGGTGTACTTGCTCAAATATCGAACTGGTAATCTCTCTCTATTCAGACGTCCTGCTTGCCTAGCTATCCTTCTCTAACGGGCCACAGGTCGATCGTAAATGTCCTACCGTAGGGGTGAGACGTTGTCTACGTTCTGCAGGTATGTACAGCGAAATTCAAGATTTTCCCCAAGAAATGTTTCATTCGAGTCTTCTTGCTCTCCATTCATTCTGGCACGTATTTGGCACGCATCGCGTTGCTACTCTGGAGCAAAAAAAATGGTGATCATGTCTTCATTTTTGTAAAATACGATACAAGTGCGATGCTTCACAGAAGTACAAGAAACCTGAACGATGCGCTCAGTGAGCAAGCATTGAAATGAGAGGACTGAACTTTACTTGCCGGTTATTTACCGGTATCTCCCATCGACCTTTATGCTGCTGCATTTCTTTCAACAGTACTAGAGCCCTTAAATGCATACGATCCACTGAGGAGAAGAGAGGAGGCACGAGAGAGCCTATACACTGCATTAGCGTCGGTGGTTTCAAGTTCGGCCCGTGATGAAAATCACACGCTCGGCAACGCCCGTCCTCGCTTCCGCCCCAACACTGCCCTTCCTCTGCTAAGTCCGCTCGTTCTCTAACCATGATTCACTGTGCTTTTCTCTACTTTCTTTCTCTCCAGCTCTGTACGTCACAATATAACTCTTTTTATATTCTAGAATAAGCTTTGCAATAGATGATTGATGATCGATGATAATATGTATACCAAACGCCTGCATGACGCGAATGCATAAATCACACTCAGATGGGTGCCTGGAAGGTGGATATGTATAGATGGGCGGTGCGTGGCTTTTTATCACTCTACTGCATACACTGATCTGAATTTGATCTAAATATATCATCATTTCGCAGCATTCGATACCAAACCGGCTGTGCATAGACAACCGTCATACGTTCCTTCCCTTCCCCCCTTCTACCCCCCTATCATATCTCATCCCTTCTCTTCATCGATCCAAATCACGCTCACACACTTCACGCACAGGCTGTGATAAGCTCTCGCAGGTGCATCACAATCGGACTGGCCCAACCCCGTATTTGGCCACTCTACGTGAGCCAACAGCCCACACGCACCCCACACTCTGGCCACCATATCTCATACCAGCTAATTCATGACAAACCTCATCCACGCCACGGAATACACTCGATAGCCCATGCCGCCCACGTAGCTCCTGGTCGGCGACACTCCGCACACCTGCATCCAACTCCAACAGTATCAGACATTCCCCTCTCTTTTCTGCGGTGGTACCGAGTTAGCTTGTCCTCCCACCACCGCCGAAGAGTCTGTCTGCAAAGCCCGCTAGTGCTAGTGCGAGATTGGGGTAGGTGAGAGGTGTAATCCGTGAGGTTAGAGGGGGAGCCGCCGTGGGTTTAACATACTTCGGGAAGGGTACGACCCCTCTTCACAGGCGTCGCAGCGTTCGATTGATGATCCAAGAAGCGGTAGTCGGAACCGTGAACTAATGCATTCAGCGAGGGTCACCTAGTGCAACGCTCAAGGAATTGGAAGGAGGGGTAGGTTGCGATTCCACAACCGCGCTCGATCATTCCCATGCTCCGTCTCCCAGCTCACTTGAATTCCAATGCACAATGTCCCCGTAGCTAGAGGAAGAAGGGCACTACAGTACATCTTACTTACGACCTCCGCCTCCCACTGCCCCCTACAATTTCCTAGCACATAACGCTCTACCAGTCCGACCTCTTGCCCTCAAGCACATCTTCTACTACTCCCTCCCTCCTTCGATCGAAATCACACTAAATCGCTCCGCAGATCATGATAAGCCCCCGCCAGCGTAGCTCCCCAAGTCGATCCTTCCGCAGGAGACAACAGTGTACCTCCGAGCCTATACGTACCACTCTATTCCCGACCCGGTTTTGCTCCCGCTAGGCCCTGGCACTCATATAGCTCCTAGCCAACGGCATTACATCGCCTACCAGTCCAACGATATGGATATTACACTACCCCCCTCGTATATACTCCATCGCTATCACGTTCGAATTCGGCCCATGGGCTGGGTTGGCTAGTTCCTCCTCTGCAGCATAATCCGTTTTCGGGACCTGCGAGTGCTGGACCGAGGTTGATTGAGAGTCCATAGGGTCGGTGGGAGGAGTTGCCTTAGGTTCAGCATGCTTTAGCTGACGGGGGAGGGCTGTATCGGTCCATCAGCGCACGACGGAGTCCAAATCGGACGAGGCACCGACACGTTCAGTGAACACAATCTCGCCAAATGTCCAAGAGATCGGAGCAGAGACCACATTTCTCCGTCTTTACGTGATCGCTTTCGTTTTCTAATCTCCAGGCCAGCACTGAGCGCCACTCCACACGCCTATGAGTCCAACCGTATGGGACGTTCATCGTCGTATTCGAACTCGTCGCCCGTGCTGAGTTAGCTTGTCGCACCACCTCCACAGAGAACGTTCGCCAGGCCTACGTGTGCGTGTGCGGATAAGAGGTTGGGCGAGAGTCCATGGGGTTGGGGTGGGGAGCCGCTTTGGGTTCAGCGTGCTTCAGCAGAATGAGGAAGGGAAAGTGTTCTACACTACCCCTCATTCAGGAGACTGTATCGATCCATCAGCGCACCACGAAGTAGGGGTCGAACAAGGCGCACTGACGATTCAGTGATGACAATATTGAGAAGCATCCGAAAGACTTGAGCATTACTTACACTTACCCTTCATTATGTGGCTGTTTTTCCTTTCTTCTTTGAGCTCGCTCCTGCTAAAGCTCCCCGTACCGAGGCCACCACAGCATATCCTACGACCTGCGCCTCCCCTTCCCCCAGTATATCCTAAATCACATTATATCAACTCGCCCTCCGCCTCCAGTCTCTCTCCCTCTCACGCCCCCGCCTGCCCTGGCCTATCCCCACATGCGCTTCCGCACCCTCAGGCATAACCATGTCTGATCTCCTGCTATATCTCTTCAAAAAGCTAGAAGAATGGTTTCGCCAGGGGGTGTACTACACGGACGCGTTACAGAGCAGGGAGAGGGATGAACTGGGTCGAGCTGTGACAGTGAAGTATGCGGGGGTCATCGCACCTTGGACGGAGCGATGGGGTGCGCTGAGGGTCGATTTCTCGGGCGAGAAGTGCATGTTTGTGGGGATTGTGGAAGGAAGTATAGTGTAGGAGTGGACGAAGCTACTGTAGGATCGGGGAGGTAGATGTGTGGGGCCTGGCGTGGTGGATTGATCGTCGTTCGGAACGATGGATGAATCGACGGCGGTCAGTGCGTTTGGAGTGGTCACGTGATCTTGAATTACGCAAACGGGAAGTCAGTGAAGCGCATCAGTGGGTCTCTTTTGTTCTATCTTTAACCACCACAACTTATGTTCTCTGCCGTTACATGGTGCAGCTCTCTATAACAGCATCCTGTTTCGATATTTAAACATTCGTAGTAACGTTGGAACGCTACGATAACCCTCATCGTCCTATATTAGTGTTCAAGAGGCAGTAGTACTGTACGCCCCGTATGATTCGTACTGTAGCTAATATGACAACTTCTCAAGACTTTGTCAACTATTTCCCATCGTTTCAACATCATTTTTGGTACCCTCAACACTTGATATTACTTGTGAGTTACCAGTGATATGTTTATTTGAGAATTTAGTATTAAGTAACATAGCTGTGTGGAGTCGGCGTTGGAGGCGGTCCACTTCACGGATCGTGCAGGGATCACATACACTCTTGAAGTTAAAATTGGGGTGCTTCCAATGGTCTACCAAGATAGTGGTGTCGCAGTGTCGAAGATATAGATCGATTTTTTTAGGCTAGAAGAGAAAGCAACTCACGACTGGACGATAGCAAGAATTAACGACACTGTCCGTGTGTTCGATGCAGAAGGTGAAACTATTGAACGTTATACTTCACTCCAGAGCTCATGAATCGGGTCATTATGAGTGCATTGTTTGAACAAGTAGAATGTCAAGGTACTTATAATACCAATAGAGTAACGATAACGGCTTACATTTACGGAGGGAGATGAATTTAGGTTTTGTAGTTCGGTATGATCGAGATATTACATTTTCAGTAGTTGAGCAATAACACGCAAGGAGCCCTCCAACCTCGTGCTTTATTGTTAGAAGTAAGCGTATCCACATTCAGACACCCATCAACATAAGTCTAATTTACGTATTTTAACATCCTACCTATCACACCTACCCACTCTTCCTTCTACCACAATCATTCGACATTATTTTCTCCCATATTAACAGTTGTCCACTTACTAGATCCTTGACTACTACTGACGCGTCAAGCCAGTGGCCTGAACTTCACACCATGTCTTACCGTTGTCGATTGCGGCTCGTTAACAATCCTCGAAGTGGAAAAGATGGTGGTCCTTGCATAAGTGTATGTACAGTAGCAGCGATCAGAACCGAAACGTACGAATAGTAATATATTCTTGTCTGGGCGATTCATCCGGCACTGATGATCTCATGATGGTATAAGCGGTCACCTACATGCTTTGACATCAGTATTGTCATGTCTATCATCGATGTGCGAAGGAAATTGCGAAGAGGTCAATGATAGAATAAAGTAAAATGGACGTACGGATACGTTTCCTATCAACGTTCATTTCAGATCACGTGACGGCGAAAAACGCACAGACCACCGTCCATTGCTCCCAACGACCATGAAAAACCTCAGTGCCGTTCTTCATCTCTTCTCCCCAAATTACACATGAAAATGCTTCACCTCTGTTGCGTCTTGAACTCCCACCCCCCACACGCCCATCCACAACCCCCGCAAAAATGCAATCCTCGCCCAAAAAATCGACTCTCAAGACTCCGTGTCCGAGTAACCCACTATCACCCGCACATCGGACAGCCGCAGCGCGACCCAGTGCTTCCCTCTCCTTCCCACCTAATGCGTCTGTGTAATACTCCCCCTGTTGAATAGGTTCTTGCAGCTCTTCGTACAGGCATAGGAGAAGGTCAGAGATTGTTATACCCGAGGGAGTTGATACGCGTATAGGGATGGACCAGGGTAGGAGGGGGTGGGTTAAGGAGAGGGATTGGAGAGGTGGTAGGAGGGCTAGTTGGAATAGTGTTATTTGGGGGATGCTAGGGGGTGGTGGGAGGCGTAGGTCGTATGATATGTTATATGGTCCTTCTGCGTCTAGGTATGGTGATATTGTATATTTGGCTTCTCGAGCCGCCACTGATATCGAGCGAGAGTGAGAGCGTGCTCTGAGGGGGAATCGAAAGCGTCCTCGGAGGGAGGGAGCAGTGTAATCATCTCTCCAGTCTCCAGGCCTCTTCGCGAGATTGTCTTCGCTGAATGCGTCTGTGCCTCTCGTTCGACTCCGACTCCAAGGCGCACTGATGGATCGATGGAGTCCCGCTGAGTTAGGAGGAGCAAAGAACATCGGCTGATACATCCCCCCTCCCCCTCCCCCTCCCATATCTCCATTGTGTTGCACCCAAGGAGGCTCATCCTGCCTCCCCCACGGACCCTCACCCAACGTCGCACCAGCACTCGCTGGCCTGGCAAACGGACTCTGTGGAGGGGGAGCAAGCCAACGCGGTACCGGGGCCGAGTTGGAGTGCGATAGTGGGGGAGCGGAGACGAGGGGTGGTATATCCCATACGCTTGGGCTTGCCGGTGTATGGAGCGGCGCTGGCCAGGAGGTTGGTTGATGCCACGGTGAGGAGGGGGATTCCAGGGAGCAGAGGACGCTTGCCATGGGGATGGGGATGCGGGTAGCCAGGGCAAGTGTGGGGCAGGATCGTTGCCTGCTGAGGTCGAGGGACCGAATGTGGGGTTGGGCCAGCCGGATTGAGGCCCCGGTGCACCAGGGGGTGCTGACCATGGTCTGTAGGTGAATTGTGTGAGTGTGATTGAGATTGAGGGAAGAGGGGAGGGGACGTACGGTGCTTGAGTTTGAGAGGGAGGAGGGATGAAACCGTTTTGTTGTCGTGCGCCGGGGAATGCGTGGAGTAGATCGTCTGTTGATCCGATTAGGATCTCTGGTCCACGTTCCGAATGAAAAGAATACACACTGTTCATTCTTATCCTTTCCTATCGTATCCTATCCTATTGTTCCTTCGATAACGTATCTGATAAGTAAGTTCTTGCAGCGGGTAGTGTCGAGTTGCAGTGTTGGTGTTGTTGAGAGGAGAGAACGAAGTGGCCTGTACACTCGAGGTAATAAAGCAAAAGCTGGCGGATAACAAGGGTCTGTACAAGCTGTACAAGAATGGCACTGGATGAGTTGCCATCGAAGCACATCGCCCCGACCTTGTGCATGAGTGTCTCAGCGTCTTCTCAGCGTTCCCACTGGGCCTGCGGTTTCCGAAAACGGCGCCCAGCGGAGGATGACAGCGCTAATGCACAGCCTCTGTTTGTGTACTTGTATTGTGCGGGGGCTTTGGAGTGTGGGTCTGAATGCCAAATAAGATAATAAGGCCGGCAAGCGGCAGGGCCCACTACCTTCCCCTGTCGCTGTCATAAACACACTGAAACACGTGCACAGTGGCATACTTTAGTGGACTTTCACTGGTCTTGTGTGTAGTACTTGATTTTTTTCAAGGACTGGTAAAGGTTTAGGAAGACCAGTGACAGCAGGTGATTCATATATCTTTAGATGATTGAGTCTCTGTTTGATGGACTCAAGTCCATAAGAATTACTGGCAAGATATTTGGACTAATGGAAACTGGGTTAAGTGTGTAGATGTGATGAAGAAGCTGTCATATATATTTTAAAAGACTAAATAATACAAGGGTCCATTTTTATTTATAAGGTTAGAATTAGACAAGTAGAAACAATATGTTAGTTGTAGATTTTTTGAAGACATTAAGGAAAGGGTTTTTTGGGGAGGTGGAAGTAGATAAGTAGGATAAGAAATTATTAAAAGCAGAATTGTACTAATTATAAATTTTTACTATGTGATGTGTGAGATTGTGTAAGGTCTTGACTTTGCAGAGCTCTGACATCAACAATCAATGCAGTCACATGATACAAACACTGTCACATGGACTGTCCATGCAATGATGACTTTACTTCCATATGCCTCCTCTCCCTTCATTGGTTTCTGCTCTCTCACGCTTCCACTTTGACATATGGTACCAACAGCCACACCAGTACCACCTCCCTCAAGACTCACACAATCACTAATGTTCTCCTTTCCCCTTACTCACTTTCCATATTCTCTTACTCACCTTCTCTACTCAATACAAAACCTTTCTCCTCTTTCCTGACTTGATACTTACTTTATCTGACTTGATAGATTCATTCTGACTCATTAATCATCTCATAGATACATATATAAACCACAGTAAAGTACATACTGTACTAATCAAAATACTTCGGCAGTCACACATCACGATGCTACCCAATGTGCCGAAATTTGGTACATGTCACGCGTCATGAGAGCAACTGATGAAGGTTCAAATGGTTCAAAAAAATCTTCGATTTCAAGCTTTAAACCCCCCCAAAATCGCCTCCTACATACTCTAGCTATATTCTGGACATCGTAAGATTAAATAGAAGGCACCTACTCAACATCAGAGGCATCTTCATCATTATGGCGCCAAAAGTCCTGGTAACGTGTATTCAGCTTGCACTTCCTTTTCCCAGGCCCTAACTCTTCATCCTCCTTCACCAGCACTGCAGTACTACCTTCCCCAACCTGTACAATAAGCACATCAATATCATCTGCCTGTGCTCCAGAGTAGAGGCCCCCAGCCTCATTTCTGCAAAGGGACTCAGACTGTGGCAGCCCTAGGACTTCGTTGATCAAGACACCAGAGGGAAGATCACTTTCGTCATCAAAATCTGCCTCAAGCACATCAAGGTCAATCTCAAGATCTTCGATAATTACAGAGTCTATATCGATATATGGAGCAGGTTCATCGGCAGTATATGCTTTTAACTCTTTGCAAAAGTCAGGATCTGTCTTCTGTAGATTCTGGATGGCTGCATGCGCTGCTATACTATTCAACGATTCATATGACAAATTCCAGGTTTTCACCTCACACATCTCGAAGGCCTTTAAAAATTGTCAGATATTGTATGAGTATTAATGGTAAGCATACCTTTTTGATTATTTCAGGCTTTTGTAATGACACATACACGTTCCACAGCCATCTAACACTCCGGTCTCGCATCAATCCAATTTTATTGTCTAGCTTCACCTCTTCTTTTGCCTCGAGCTTCTCTGTCACCTCACGGACAATATCTTCATGATACGAACGCTTCAACAAATGCTTGAAGATTCATTGAAAACCCACATCACATGCTTGGAAGACTGGAGTACAACAACCAGGTACATAGTGGAGAAGAATTTCAGGGTGCGTCTCTTTCATCCACGTTCGGAACTCCAGGGATTGATGTACTGACCATACATCTATCTGCCAGATACACTTGTAGTCTGGTGGAAGGCCCAGCTTTTCACGTTGTGCCTTGAAATACGGAACTAGAACATCTTCGACAAGGGTCTTCATAGTGCTTTGATTTGACCAGTAGGTTGATGAATGTGATGCTTCAAATCGTAAGCCTGCATTCTCTGCTTCCTTGTATTTGTCGGCTGTTGGTTTAGGACAGGATCGTGGCCCGTGACCCTGGTATATAGATTGAAATGGCAACAGTACCCCACTGTTTGACAGAGAGCAGACAACAGTGAATGTGTGCTTCTCATCCTGCCCTACAAGTGAAACTTGTGATGCACCTGTCTTGGCCCAGGTAAGCTTTGTACCCTGAGCGAAGACAACCTGTGTTTGATCTGAGTTAACTATCAGCTCGCTAGGTATATCCTCCTGCCATATAGCATTTGCCATGCGAAAAAATGCGTGCTCGCATATGGTTTCCCAATTGTCAGGAAGCTTATGAGCCGCTTGTGTTGCCTTCCATTGTGACCATTGAAGTGTCTCATGCAACCATTAGGCAACGTCATGGGTAACCCATGGGTGTCTCGAGCTCAACCCGTACCCATACCCACATCAACCCGTACCCATTCCCACGGGTATGGGTTCCCATGGGTATCACAACCCGTGGGTTTTAAGTACTTATTTTAGAATTAGAATAAACATATGACGAATTAATTTGTATCACTTGAAGCAAATGTACAATAATTTTTTGTAATGGCTTATTTTATACTTAAACAGTACGCAAGCATATGTGAACATTACGTGAAAATGGCTGCTTTTATTGTACTATCTCCAAAAATAGGAAATTTGGAATGCTTATCTCATAGGATTTGAAGCAGATACGCGAACGTTGTGTATAATAGCTCATTTTGTAGTTATACAACACAGGTATTAGTACACGAGTATGCAAGAGAAGTGAGTCAAAATTGCTGCTTGTATCGTACTATCTCCAGTATATAAAAGATATAGAATGTCTATTTCATAGTACTTGAACAAGATGTGCCAATATAGTTTATAATAGCTCATTTCGTACATAGACAACATGGGTATAATTGCATGAAAGTATGAGAGACTAGCATGAACACTGCTTGTTGTGTTGTACCATCTTCAAAATATAGGAAATTATACATAACATAGAAGAATATTAAATAAACATTGTCTCAGGTCCAATACACAGTTATATGGAACAGGTACTATATTGCATGTAACCAGTACATAATAGTGCGATATTTCTGTTGAAATACAAAGGGAGCGAGTGTGATATAGAGGGGAATCCTAATTTCTGTATACTGGGGAAGAGGTAGACAATATTATTTATAGAACCAGAACGAGTCGGCCATAAATTGTGTATGTAGGGTCGTTAGGAACGTGCAGCAACGCACTATCTGTATCCGAAATATCGAAGAGATGCAAAAAAAAATTGGAGTAGTAATGTTAGTTTGAATGAATTGCATTAGGTATATCATTTAAGGTCAACCCCGCGAGCTGAACAAAATGCAAAACCGAGGTTTTTCTCTAAGCATAAACACTATCTAGGTTAATATATACTATGTACTTATTCATTATTATTGTAGTGCTTGTAAAATCTTAATTTCAGTCATTTTTATTCAATAAACTGTCTACGGGTACCTGCGGGTTACGGGTCTCGAAGACCTGACCCATACCCGTACCCGCCGGTACCCTTACCCGTGACCCGTGCGGGTATGGTGTACCCATGCATTTGCCTAGCAACCATCAACGTACAAAGTTATTGGAACACCGAAAATGCGAGCCATCATCTGCCTCATTCTCAAATATCTCCGGTGCCAGCTTCATAATAATGCCCACCATAATTGCACGAGCTGTGACAATAGTAATGGGAGCTGATGCATCACGTAGCTCATTCAGTCGTGCTTTAATTGCTTCAACAACTTTGGGATATTGTGTCTTAATTGGTATGTGAGCTTGTGGTATGATTAATAGTAACTGTATATTTCTCACCAATGCGCCACGCCTCCCCATGCCAGGATGTCCTTGATGATTACCATTCTTGACCATCTCTTCTGCCCTTTTAGACCATTTTGGACGGCCATTTTTCCGATCTATCCAACCATCGACTGTAGTACGATTTAACCCTCCAAATAACTCCTTATTAAACTTCTTCAACTCGCTAACAATCATTGATGAACTCATTTTATAGCCTACTGCAGGAGACTTTGAAATGCGGTCAATATGGACCCATAGAAATGGTGTGTGCCAGTTGGTATGTTTTGCTAATTGATATTCTTTAGTACGTTTGCGTCCTGCAGGTTTAAGATGCTTGTCCCATAGTCGCTTGTTAGCCTCACGGTCTGGACGTGAAAATTCTGCAATTTGTGTGCGCTTCACTGTTGTGGGTTCGTTATCCTTCCAACCATCTAAATCAAGCTCACAATGTTTCTGTACAAGTGAGTTAACAGTTGA
The DNA here is from genome assembly GCA_025738555.1 of Cyathus striatus. Taxonomy (NCBI): domain Eukaryota; kingdom Fungi; phylum Basidiomycota; class Agaricomycetes; order Agaricales; family Nidulariaceae; genus Cyathus; species Cyathus striatus. Next base: position 1,233,962 of record JAOVFP010000007.1, read on the forward strand.
CATGTACAAAATGATTTACTTACTCATTTTCTTCCATCAGCTAAACGGATACCTTTCTCCATTTCAGAAATGCGGACCTTCTTGTGATGCTTTCTTTGGCGATCTCGGTCAATTGTCCGCTTTCTCTCTGTGCATCGTTCCTTTCTTTCCTGGTCATATTCTGCCCTTTCATCTCGCTCCTGTTGGAGTTTTTGTGTCTCTCACTGCAGTTGTGCTCGCTTCTCCTCAGGAGCACATTTCTTGAAGTACTGCATGATCCCCTTTGGTGCAGCCTTTACATTTCGCGATATAGCACTAGAAATTGCTGACACCACGTGCAAGTGCTTTCTCTTTGGCAAGTGGCCCGCAGTGTGATCATCAGAAGCTTCACGCTTCGATGTCAACCCTTCTTCATCATGCCATGCTCTTTCGTCTTCTGATGTCCAGTGTAAAACCTCTTCCTTTTGCGGGGAAATATATGAAGTATTTGACAGCGTGGAAGTGCAAGACAATGTACTAGCGCAACTTTCAGCAAATGATGAATCTGGTATCAGGGAGCAAACACTCATGATGCTCTTGGTACTCAATGTGGTACATATCGATGTTGTATCGCTATCGGAGGCAGCACCGTTATGTTCCCTTGGCCCATTATCTGATATGCTGTCCACCAGTTGCGTAATGGCATGAGCTGTAAAAGAGAAGTTGTAATTGACAGCTTCTATTTCAAACGTCTGAAGACAAATGTAAATACTTATTCTCATTCTTGTGATTGTATTGACACTTACATCATTCAAATGGTGTCCGATTACTTTGCTCAACATTCTAATTTGTGCCGCATCAACTCACCTTGCATCAATGAGTGGATACAGCTCAGGTAAGAAGTGGTGCGCAAGTGCATTGGCCGCAAGAATACCACAATTGTTGGGATCCAGCTGTTGGGTGGTCCTGAGAATTCCAATGAGGAATTCAGAGCCGGTATGAACACTTGTCCACCATTTGAGTGCTACTAATAGCTCTTCATCATACGGTTGATTCATAGAGTTCCCGAAGAAGATTTTATTGAGGGTAAAATCAACAACAACCGAAATCCAATGATTCTTGTTAACATTGGATATAAAACCTAATGCTCTGAGTGTTCCATTGGCGAGATCCTGTCCAAGTTTCTGTAGATAACTGTACTTTCGGCTCCCCATGTAAGTAGCTTGATCCTGGTATGCATTCAGCAGAGCATATTTAAAGTAACAATCTTTCAGCTTGATATAATCCAAAGGCCGGTGGTGCCGAAGCTCGAGTTCAAGGATCTGAACCATTTGATCCATGTGAACATCAGCAAACCACTGGTCCTTGCTTGCATACACTGCCAGCTTGACAATCAGCTCCGAATCTTTAAACCCACGAACATATCCACCCCATGGTAATGCCAGTAACTGATTCAGCACTTGTCCTACTAGCTGATTTGAACCATTCTCACTGCCTCGTGCCTGCAGAAACTTCTTTGCAGCTAACCATGGCCTCCACTGAGAGAGATGAAGATTAGCAACTTCGGTCCAAAAGGTGATAACCCAGATTGGTAAGTAGCTATCTTTCCCCTCTATCACCACCTTGATTGACAAGATGCTTCCTTCCTGGCGTACATATGTAGCTTTCACATCCTTCAAAAGGTCTACACTGGGGACTGGGATTTGGCATATAGTTTGTGCGTCATGAATATTTGGGGAATTCGGACTCAGGAGATCGGTCGCACTGATTCCAATGGATGTTGAGTTTGTGCGAATTGTTGGTAGTGGAAATTGAAGTAGCTCGAAGATAGTTTCATTGCGATCAGGTAGAATTAGAGGACGGAGAGCGCCAGGAATAGCAAGGGATGCTTCCTTAGATTGAGTAGCCATGTGTAATGAATGAAGCCGCAAAAATGGATCCTTTTGATTATCCGTATCATCCGGCACTAGTGGTTACCGGTTACCATCTTGTGAGGATAACATGTGCACACATAGCCACTGGAAATAAATAGAAAAACTTTTCTGGAGGAGACGGAATCAAACTCGTTACCTCTTACTCATGTTGTCTCTCAGATTGTAACTGAAACTGAGACATGAAAGACCTCTATGCCACTGCAAATTACACAAAAAATTTCTCTAGCAAGTTTATCTGCCGAAAATTCACTAATGTCACGTCACAAATATGCAACTGCCGAAGGCATTCAGCAGTTGGGCCTGTCATGCACATCCAAGGGTGCCAAAGTATTTTGATTAGTACAGTAGTACTTTAGAGTTCCTGAACATGAGAAATTAGACACATATTTCCTAAGTGATTGTAAGTTCTTGGCACCTCGAACTCTAACCCCTTTTCTGTGTGTTTCTGCTATCAAAGTCTAACCCTCTGACTTCAACTTGGAAACTCCACAGATTGGAATGATATGAAAAGGAAACAACATACACTTCGTTGATTTCAGCGCCCTTCCTAGCTTTTCAACCTTTCTTTTTCCTGGAGGTGCTTGTCATAGGTTTATCTTCAGTGGTTTTGTATTTGAGGGAAGATGCAGTTGATGCACTTTGGAAGGTTCTTAATGACTTGAAACAACATTTGTGCAGGATAAGAGCTTGTCCCTGAGATGGACTGTTATTGACAAGTTGTATCAATTGGTCAGGGATTTCAGGAGGCAGGTTGGATTTCACAAACACTTGTTGATTTTCAATGATCAGGTGAAATATCTAATATTTTACCTATCATAGGAGCAATGGGTTGAAATGGTCTGGAATAATCCATTCAATCAGCGAGGGATCTATAACAACCAAAGTTCTGGGGTGGAGTTCATCATGCACTTCCCAAGGGCAAATGGTTTTGCCATCAATATTGTCAAAATTTTGTTGGACCAATTTTGCTTTATCTAGTTGGAAGTAGGAACCTTGGTAGTCAGGCAATCTGGACAGTTTGCAGAAGGGCTCTATTTTTGACTCTTGATTATTGTTACTTGAAATGAAAATCTTAAGGTAAAAACATGGAAATAGAAACAATTAACATACTAGCAGGTTTCGGAGGTGGTTCAGAATCCAACACCATTTTTTCAAGTGGTTTGTATGAAAGTTTCTTTTCTTAGGTACAGAGCTAGGCCTATTGTTGGAGTAGGTAGGGGGAACCTGGATAAATTTGATTAGAATGCTATTAACAGTGTTTAGTGATACCAGTACTTTGTATTTCAAAGTAGTAATGAGTTTGATCAATGTGAAATCTTCTTCAGGAGTTGGTCACATGATTACTGGATTAACTTCCTGAAATATGGTGAAGAACATCAAAGAGAGACCATGGTATGATAGTAAAATGGTTGCTTTGTTAGTGTTGGAAATTCCATTCATCTCAGCTTCATAAATTTCATACAAGACAGCAATTTGATTGTTATATGCTGATTTCAGTTCAGGAGTGGCTAAGGTGGGAGTAGAGGATCATACAGGCACAATGAGCTAACACCCAATGTTCAGCAGGGTACAAACAACAATAAACTTTTAACCATACCAAGCAAGGTCTGATCCGAAGCAATGCTGAGTGATCAGCCTGCAAAGAGCATTTTCCAATGACCTACATAAACCCTACTACCTAAAAAGGTAGTGGGAATAACCTTGGTAGGGCTGGCAAGCAGCAGAGCCCACTACCTAACCCACCCATGCAGTGCACAGACTTGTTTATTATTCAGTAAGTGACTTTGTGGATGAAACCTCTGTTTGTAGTTATTAGAATAAGTGAACAATGGTGTAGTTTAATATGCATATGTTTAAGTATGTCTGCTCAAGGGAATTGTGCTGTTAATAAAATGCCAAATTTTTCATGGATGCCATTCTGGACTGCCCCAACAGCTTGGGAATATATCATACAGGAAGAATGTAGCACAGCTGGAACAATACAGTCCCATGAAAGAGGCACACTGTGAGGGAGGAGGTAGAAATTATTGACATTGTAAAGTATTTGTGCTGAGACACAGACAGTGGCAGTCAACATCCAGCAATGACTGTCTATGAGGGTGCTTGCAAGAAAGGGTATTGAAAGGCTAGAATACCACTTGGTGATTCTAAGTGGATTGCAGTTGTCAGACAGGAACCACAGTTCATAGTGTATGCTGGCAGCTGATGCTTATAGTGGAGAATGTGAGCATGTGCCAGTCAGAGATTCTGACACAATGTCACACTAGAATTTCAAGCAAAAGCAAAAGAGTTGTGTAGATTTGGTGAAAGCAACATCTCATCCCAGTCACCCTTGACTCCAGGCAGGATGAATATAGATTTGACAAGCACTTTCAGAGAAGCTCATCATTGGCTTCTTTAGTTAACTGAAGTAAATTGCAATGAAAGATATGGTGAAAAGATACAAGGGTATCTATCCAACAAGCAGCATTTTTGCCATGTCTGTAACATTCAGGTGGGTGCAAACAAAGGTAATTTGCATTCAACATCACAACATGGACAAAGGCAATAGAGGTATTCCAAATTACGAAGTCTTGGATTCCATAATTGCTACATTGCTAGTATTATCCATAATGTATTCACAAGAATAATTTATACTAGCCAATAGTCTGTGCACACAGACTGTAGTGCAGCTCCATTGTAAACAAAGTAAACAGGTGAAAGAGCAGTGGTATTGGCAATATAACTGCATTAGTAATGAACTTTGAAGACCAGCAAGAAATACATGGCCCTGCAACTGGTCCCCATGACCCCATTGTCAATCCACCATAGCTGGCTCAAATATCAGCACAATTTGTCAGGTGTGTTGGGACTTTTGGAGCCTGTTACAAGAACAGTTTGGGCAGTGCATTTGATTCATGTTTAGAAGGTTGTCAGCTTTGGAGGTCTGTGATTTAGTTTGAAAAGATGTGTGTGTCTTGGAAGGATGTGCAGATGGCAGGGTGCATGGGGAACATATTGCGATTGGAATGAGGCATGTTTGGATGTGATTAGAGGGACATAAGAATACATGTTTAGTTTTGTACCATGAAATAGATAGAGAAAAACAGACCTATGATTAATGTGAAACCTCACTTCCAAATCCTGAATTATGAACTCACTATTCATGCACTAAAACATGTACTGGCTGAATGAGATAGTTGATGAGGAAGTACAGTGTATAGGTGATGTCCAGGTGGTTATAAGCAACAAGAACCTTGGGATACAGTATAGGAACTTAGCAGAGCACCATACAAGTACTCACCAAATGGTGAAGAGGTGGAAAGTGCTCTGGGTGTACCTAAACAAAGACAAAATGCAAGTCATCAAGACATCTGTCTGACATGGGTGTTCTAAGGTGAGAGTGAGAGAGTGAGAATGATAAAACAAGAGTTTTGGAATGTTACAGGAGAGAGAGAACTTCAATATGAAGTTCTGGCATGAAAACAAGGGGCAGGAGTGTATAAATCGATAGAATTGACAGTGAGAGCATAGAGACAGAGATTTTAACTTAGAGTACAAGTTCGAAGTGGTAAAAACTTTTTTTAGATTCTTTGTAGTATAACTACCAAGGTTTAAATACTTATAAAACAAATATATTTAAAGGAAGTAAGGGTAATTAATTCAGAGGAAAGAATGGAAATATTAAAGGAACATAGACTGAAATGTTATGGAGGAATGGAAAAACCCAAGTTAGAAATATTGAGTTGAGGAGTTTGCAAGGAAATGAGTTTTCTTGTCAAACTCAGGGTGTTGTGTCTGTTGCCAATGTCAGAGCTATTTTGAGAGCTTGACATGTCACAGGAGTTGGGTATGATATCAGGATGGTGCACAAATATGTATGTTTTGAGGAAGGTGAGGGACAGCACAAGCAGGAAAGTGAGGATAGGTTGAGATGAGCAGAATGCATATGAACACATCATTCCAGCGTGATGCGTGATTATGTAATCATACTTAGAACATCTTCAGATGTGTGAGATATCACGTTTCGCATTGCAGGCATTTTGCCTGCTCTACAATGGGATAGTTGATGAAAGCAGCACAATGTATAAACCAATGTTCAGCTGGGTGCAAACAAAGGTAAATTCCCACTACCTTTTAAGGTAGTTGGGTTATAGGGACATCTGATTTCCCTATATGGCGATTTACAGGTTCATGAATGGGATCTCAACCTGATTGGCTGGAGCCCTGTAACAATCCTGTGACCACTGACAAATTTCACTCATCTCAAATCCTTTTGCTCCCCTATCATCATCCCTCTCATTTTGTTTTCACCTCAAACTTTCCTGCTCATTCATTCTTTCCATGTTCATTAATATCACACTGTTTTCTTTGTCTTTCATATCTTCCTGCCTCTCTGTAATTTCTACACTCATTCACCTGGTCCTCCCTGTATGAACCTTTGAATAGCACCATAGTACTGTTGTGTGCATGCTCTCCATGCAGTAGCCCCCTTTCTTTCTCCTTTATTACCATTACTTTCTTTCTATCCACTGGCAAATGGAAATGTGAGTGGAGAACATGACCCATGTTGAACAGATCACACCTACAGTTCCATTCATCCCAGCAGAGGATCAACATAGTGGCCATTTCAGCACTACCATCAGCAAATTCCCCATTGACTAAATTAGTTAAGTTAGTTAAATTAAGGTGTACCCCTTACCTTATATTTCTTTACATATCCTTAAATGTAATAAATTTCGGCTTAAGTGTACTAATGCACACATGTACAGCCTACTAATCTTGGCTTAAATGCACTACTTCACACACATTTAGGACAATAATAGGTATATATAACTATTAATACTTATTAATTTGACCTTCTATTAACTATATTATGGTAGAGTTTTGGTAGAGTACTGAAGTATGTTTCTTGAGTAATGAGTTTTATAGATACCTGTACTTCCTTTGGCCTTACACATAATCCTAATGATTCAAAAAACAAAAAACATTTACAAAGTTATAATATTCAATGTGTTATCGAAATATCTATCTGTAATGCACAACAAAATTCCAAAGTCTTGATGTGGCTAAATACAAGTCTGACAGCTGCCATTAAGGTTCAGCCAAAATGTTCAGCTGAAGAGCTCCCAAGCCAATCAAATCACTGGGAAGCTGACATGATTATCACATGACTTTTCCACGTCACAGACACGTCATCGTTCAACTTTCCTCAAACCTTCCCCTTACATTCTCCCTCTCGTCTTCTATGGTCCATCCACCTCTGCCAGCCATGCATACACATATTGCTCCCCTCTCTCCCTCAAGACCCCTTCCAATGTTTCATCTATCTTCTGTCCTGGGTGGTAGGAGTTAGAACTCAGCAATCCAAGCCTTCAAGAACTTGTCTGGGTGTACTTGATTCATGTTTTGTCAAGCTGGGTGTCTGTGCCAGTAAGTTCTTCATCCCCTTAACTGATATCTATCTATTGAAGCTTTAAGCTTGAAGTTTGGCTACAGGGACTATCCACTCTTGTGCTCTCCCTCCTGTGCCCTCTCACTCTCACACCCTCTCTCATTCTCATGCCCTCTCTCGTTCTCATGCCCTCTCTCATTCTCATGCCCTCTCTCATTCTCATGTCCTCTCTCATTCTCATGCCCTCTCTCATTCTCGTGCCCTTTCTTGTTCTCGCGCCCTCTCTCGTGCACCTTCTCTCTTGTTCTCATACCCTCTCTCTCTTGTTCTCTTGTTCTCGTACCCTCTCTCTCTTGTTCTCTTGTTCTCACACCCTCTCTCTCTCTTGTTCTCTTGTTCTCGCACCCTCTCTCTCTCGTTCCCTCCTTCTTGCACCCTCTCTCTCTCATTCCCTCCTTCTTGCACCCTCTCTCGCACACCCTCTCTTCTGTGCCCTCTTTCGTTCTCTCCCTCTCATGGCCCTCTCTTGCATGCCTCTCTTGTTCTCTTGTTCTCGCTCTCTTGCCCCCTCTCTTGTGCTTTCTCTTTCACTCGTGCTCTCGCGCTTGTGCTCCTCGCCTGGACTCTCTCGTATGCTCTGTTTCTCTTGTGCACTCTGTCTCTCTTGCATTCTTGCTGTTGTCTGAGCTCTCTCTGGTGCTGTTCGCCTCTGCTGCTTCCACGACCTGTCGCTACTTTAATATATGGACCTCAGCAAATGCTCAACTAGTTCATTTATTCTCTCATGGTTGCTCTTAGTGATACATAGACAATTGTTAATGCCTTTATCATAGTCATTGTATTTAGCTTAATAGAAAATATTGAGTTATGCATTTTTATTGGTGATATGTTGTGAGATAAGTCCACCTATTCCTATCCTATTCCCTCTTTATGTGCAATTTATATTGTAAAAACCTACTTAATGTTTGCTTAATGCTATGACATAAGTGGGACAATACAATTAAAATATATTAAATCGCAATTTAAATCACCTAAGTTCAAGCTAATGGCTTCTTACTCCAACTTTTTTTAGTCAGAATAAGTATTAGACCTCCTTATTTGCCTTAAACAGCTTATGGTACTTTTTTTTTTGACTAAATCTACCTTAAACTGAGCTTTTTTCTGCTTTAATTGTCTAAATTTGTAATATGGGTATTTGCTGATGACCACCATGACTTCCACACACTTCCCAATTGCAACAGGTGCATGTGGGCCTAAGTTACACTTCTCTGAGAAAGTTCATCTGTTAGTGATTCTATGTATGCTAATTACTCACAATTCACTTAGATCTTCCCTGGCTAATGTAATAAGATTCCCCCCACCTCCCAGCCATCTCCCTTACACTAACTCAAGAGGATTGACACCAGCCACTGGCTAGCTCCTACAAATGAGGGTAACCTTCCATTGCCACAATCAGCTATCACCATCCAAAACACCATTGAGGAATCAAGCTCACTCTTTTCCCTGTGACCTAACTAACAACTCCCCATATGTCTCTGTTCCTGCCTTATCACTAACAGTAAATGGGACCTCCCACAACACTTCTCCTATATTCTGCTGGCTCATCACTACCATCTGATATAAGGTTACAGAAGGCTTGAGGAGGTATGGAACATGACAAGCTATATTTGTCCCTTTTACTGCACCTGGGCAGAGAGCATTGATCACCATGCATTTCGCATTTACAAGGGTGGATATGTGTCGAAAGAGAAGCATAACAAGGAGCTTTGTGTCTGTGTATTGTCCACTACTTGTCCTATTTGGTGTGTTAGGGTTGTTGATGTACTTGAAGATTGATCTGGAGAGGGGAAGGAGAGGAATGAGAGGGGTTTTAGCAAGCATCTGCAAGCCCACAATCGTAATATGCAGTATGTTCCCCTTTCCCCTGACTTGGAGAAGATGTGAAGTTTACTATGCTTAGTGGGATTGCACATGCTCAGATCAGGTCACTCAAGATTGAGTCACTTCAGCAACTCTGTATGCCCCCCCTACTTCTTCACTTTCATCGTGCTGATTCACCCTCACAGTAGATTCCATTCTGTACATCTAGTGAGCCACATAGACCTCTACTCAGTTCAAACTTCCCCTGTCCTGTTCTTCAACATTGCACATAAGCTCTTAGGGGAACATGTATCATGTGGAGGATTGCAACAGTCTTACATTGTACAGGCCTCACTGAAAACCATGAAGCAACATACATGTTATCTCTATTACATGCAGTCAGTCTCAGACACTGGTACATTATGGAGTTGAATTGAGGACATGACTCAGTTGTAGCCATTTGTCCACTTCCCCTCTACATTCTCATTCTTCTCATCTTGTCGATAGCTCAACACAGGAAATTTCCTGAAATCCCTATTTGTGTTTCTCTACCTCATCCAGCTGGCATTGGGACTCCCCTTCATATTGTCACCCTGCCTTGGTCGACCTGTTGTGCTTGACACTAGCATCGCATCCATTGTTCCATGAAGAGGATCAGAACACAATACTGTAGTTCTTCAACTTGCAGCACAACCCACTGGTTTCAACATTGAAAGAGCACCAAATGTATGCCTTTTCTCTAGTGCATGTCAGCAGGCCTTGGATGTTCCACTCATCTCAGATCCTTGTGCCCCCTGTCATCATCCCTCTCATTTTCATCTTCACCTCAAAGTTTCCTGCTTGTTCATTGGCCTCATTTTGTTTTTTGACCTACTACCTCCATCATCCACCTTGTCTGAATGCGAGTAGTAACCTCTCCAGTGGAACTTGAGGTATCATTCCCTCATAACTAAGGGGACAATTAATGCGATTGCCCCCAGACATTTGGTGGGGTTTGGGATGAATGGTCACTCGGTTTTGCAATGAACTTTCAGGGCTACCTGTTCACAAGCTATTCTTACTGTACATCGGCACAAACTTTCATTCAGAGCTATTCTCCATCAAGACAGTGAGTCTCGTAGTGATCTATTTATTGTGATGCTAATTGCTCCCTACAGTCAAATTCTTCAACAAGGACAACAACAGTGTGCATATTTAGTTACTAATTACTGCACTTCATCTGATGTTTTTTGTTCAGACTGGTGCTCTTACATCAAGCTTGAGTGACAGACCTCAGAAGGTCAATGGGTTTGCTGGTGCAACCCTCGGAATGTAAGTCATTTACCATATCCATCAGATCTCATTAGAGTGTTTACTGATCATCTTTACAGAATATTACAGAGCTTGACAATTATCGTTAGTGGCTCCATCATTGATCTCGCCTTTGTGTGGAAACTTGCCCTTGTTGCAATAGGTATGTTCAATGATCCAACTGTTGAGTAAAGCATGTTAGCATTTCCACTGGATATATTCACTTGGTAGGTTTACAATTTTCTCAGTGTCTGTCTGAGTTTCTTATAGCAATTACACACTGTGTTGTCACTCTAAAGGATCATGTCAACAAGAAGGCTCATGAAGTCTCTGCAGACAACGTAATCATATGGAAGTTCAAGCAACTGGTACCTTCATACACCAAAGATGCTGCAGTATAACTGTCATAAGTTTATAACTCCATTACTATCCTTCTCAACTTTTCCTTTCTGTGCTCATAATAGCAGTAACCTCTGTAATATATATGTACCACCACTGCCACTTTCCAGTAAAGGTGTCGGTGCTGCTCATGTCATCGAGAACCTCACTAGGAATGCATGTATGACATTTAAGGCTGAGTAAAAATTTCCTGTATTGTGAGTTCTTTCTCAATTTCTATGCATAGTTTGGCTTTATGGTAGTAGTCACTACACCCTACATCTCAAGTAGCCCACTCATACTGCAGTATTAACAGATATTGTATCATTGTATACAATGTGTTTGGTTAAATCTCATTGTTCACTCTAAGCCTCTCATGCAGTCCCATTCGCCCACCTACATTACTGATGACAATGCATCATTTATGCTCTTCTTGTAGATAAACCCATCTTCGTGATGTGTATTTCATGATACATATTCTCGTTTCATCTGTCTTCGCATGCTTGTACAGCCACTTGTCACCTTGGAGGTACTACAATATAAAGCATTTTTCCTCCAGTGCCCTTGGCATATCACCATTCTGTGAACTCAACATGACAATGTAATGTTTCCACCCACACTAGCTCTATCCCCCTCTCCCCCTGCATTGTTCTCTTTTGACTGCTCTACTTTTATCACTCAAATTTGCTGTTCTTTATTGATCCTCACTTTCTCTCAATCATCTTCCCTACTACAGCCTTGCAACCACACCTCTTAACAGATGATGAGAATGAGGTTCATCACACTATCTAGCCTACATTTCTACACTTCTCTCATACTAATTCTTTAGTTTTACTGTATATGTCTGTTGGTATCTCTCCCCATTTAGTAATTACTTCTATTGATCTTCCCTTTGTCATTGTATATGTATATAATTAAATCTATGAATTCTGGATTCTTCCTTGGTTCCTAAGCTTTAGTCTTTTCTTTCATTATGGCTTTCTCTTCATTTATGTCCCTTGAGTGAGACTTGGATATGTCCTCAACCCCAGCATTGGGTGGTATTGTTTATGGAAAAAACTTAACATCAAAAGTTCACTTGTCGAAAATTACATACTCATCAACATCTTCCTCTGGCTATCCTACTGATAAGTTGACTTTCTTCAGTCAAATTGTATCCTCCTCCTGCCAACTTGATGGTACTCTACTGGTCTCTGTTGTATGTCCTTCCAAGGCTTGTAGTGACATTCAAACTTCAAAAATCAAATTTCTTTCTTATTGAGAATTGAACAAGTCAACAGCCAAGTATTGACTCTTTATCCAGTTATTTCTCAGATCCAAATTCCATTTCCTGATGTAATCTAGTCTACCAATATTTTGTCTGTGATTTCCAGCTCTACCCCCAATCCAGATGTCTGTTGTATCCAATTTACCTCATTCTCTCTCATCAATGTTTGTTATTCTGTTTTTAGATTTATTAACTGCAGTTCCATGTATACACTTTGTTTTTTAAAGGAAAATTATTTGAATCTCACCTCTGGTACTACAATCTTCATTACTGCTAAATTGGTCCAGTGGTTGGACAGATATGCCTGGATCAGAGTATGTTTGTTTCCTTAATTTCAACCTGCCTGTTTATGATCTATTCCTGTTTCAGACTTATGAACTCCAAATTCAAGGCATTTTTGACTATCACTATTAATGTAGTATATTATTAACAGATCTCTTTTAATACAATTTGTCAACCATCCTTGCCCCTCCCTGTGTTTAATTGCTTCTTAATTTAAAGTTCCCTCTCATTGACTTATCATGGTAAATAAATGTCAGTTAAATGAGGTGGTAGTGGGCCCTGCCACTTGCTGGCCCTATTTCTTTATTTTTAACCATACAGAGCAGGTTCTGATCCGAAGCAATGCTGAGTGATCGGCCTGCAAAGTGTGTTTTCCAATGTCCTACATAAACCCTACTACCTAAAAAGGTAGTGGGAATGAAAACAATAGGATGGTTGTGCCTTTTTATTTTGTCCAAATTTGTCATCCTTCCTTCAGGCTTCAGCGCCTCAACAACCAAAATCGTAAAAGAAATACAACAGCTTAATGACAGTTCTACTTACACTTTTCTATTGTACATTTACTGATTATTACATAGACATTAAAATGTAAAATGAAGTTTTAGATTATTGAACCACCACTTCCTATTATTCAACCTTTTTAATTTTTGCAGTGTTTCTGTATGTGTTTGCAAGATCAGCCATAATCATAAGGGTTTTAGAGTGCTCTTTTCTCAGAATTCAGATACTAATTTCTAGTGATGATGCTCCTAATTTCTCTGCTTCTTACCATTTTCCAAGGTCTCCATATGTACATGCAAGATTAATCACACTTGAAAGGGTGTCAGGATGCTCTTTACCTAGTACTCTGGATCTCATTTCTAGAGCTCACACTTTTAATTCCTCTGTCTCTTTCCATTTTCCAAGGACCTCATATGTACATACAAGATTGACCATACCTGAAAGGGTGTCAGGATGCTCTTTACCTACATCAGGGAAAAAAACATGACAACATAGAGCTACATAGTTCATGTAGCAGTAATATCTCTTATTGGAAAGTTCCCTTTATATTGATCCATATAGACTGTGCCAATGAACCATAGACTTACATAGATCAACATAGCCACAGTGGTAGCACAATAGTTGTAGAGCAGCTTAATGACAGTTCTACCTACATCTCTCTATTGTATATTTACTTGGTTACTCTACTACAGCATCTAAGTATTATTGAAACAATTCAATTGAATCGCCACTTTAGGTGAAGGTTTATCTGATTGGGTCAAGGGATCTTAGAATGAAATTTGGTTTAAGGAACTACTACATCCAATAATTCAGCCTTTTCAATATTTCAATATTTCTGTATGTATTTTCAAGATTACCCATAATTCTAAGGGTTTCAGGATGCTCTTTCCCAAGAACTCTGTTACTGATTTTTAGGGCTGGCACTTCTAATTCTTCTGCCTCTTTCCATTTCCCAAGATTTGTATATGTCCATGCAAGAATGACCATACTTTTAAAGTGTTAGGATTCTCCTTTCCCAGTATTCTGGTACTGATTTCTAGGGTTGACAGTTCCAATTCCTCTGCTTCTTTAAATTTACCAAGCCTTCCATATGTACATCCAAGATTTACCATACTCTTAAGGGTGTTAGGATGCTCTCTTCCTAGTACTCTGGTTCTGAATTCTAGTACTTGCACTTGTAATTTCCACAGTTTTTGGAGAACCATCAGCATTATCAAATATCATCAACCATCTGCACTTTTGGATAGATATCCAATTGAGAACAGCTGGTGAAAACTCCACTGTCTAAGAAGCAAGATAAGTCTTGAAGACATCCCTAAGACTCTGTATCACAGTGGCATCTGAAGAAGTGTTGATCCAAAACATGTACTCATAACTACAAGTAACAAAATAGTTAACATTTTTTTAAAAGAAAATTCAAAGTGACTTACAAGTCTTCTGTGTCATCTATATACTTTAAACAGATTTGGGTTTTCCTGATACCTCCTATTCCATACAGAAGAAAATATTTTCTTGCTAAATCATATGAAATCTCAGGCTTAAAATGTTTCTTCAAAGCTTTAAGATATTGTTCTTGTCCTGTGAACATTTGGCTTGTGCACAGAGATGCTTGTTGTATTGGAGATAGTCATCCATTATTGCTTATGTTGACCTGAAATATTAAATATTTCGAACACAGTATAGATATACACTCTTAGAGATGGTCTACCTGATCTATCATAATTGGTTGATATTGCATGAAGTTGCTCGCATTTTGAAATACTCCGGAGGCCATGCTGAATGCGACAGAAAATAAACTGCTTGATGAATTCACTGTTTTTATACAATACCAGTGGGTGACGCAGCCTGATATATAATTAAACTCTATCTTTATAATTCCTGCTACCTTTTAAGGTATAGTAGGGTTATGTAGGGCGATGAAAACTCATTTTTTGCAGAGCGAACACCTCCCATCAACCGGAGTTTAAATACACGTGGTTGCCAAAAATGATGGCAACCAGCACAATTTGAGCTCTTTACACTTAGCCATGTGTTCTGTACAGATCTGTGCGGAATCTGCACAGATTTTTTTCATTTTGGCAGAGGTTTTTTTGGGTCTGTACAGATTCTGCACAGATTCCGAAAATTCCGCACGGATTATGCAGAATTCCAAGGAATTCTGCATTACAGACCTGAAAATTCTGTACAGAATTTTATTATACTTATTTCCTTGCATGTGACACTCTGCATTAAGCATGACACTAGGTGTTGAGTGTGATACCAGGTGTTGAGACATTATACATTAAATGTGACACTATAAGCGTGACACTAGGTGTTGAGTGTGACACTATACATTAAATGTGACACTATAAGCGTGACACTATGGAGCATTTCACCTAGACACCGCTATATTTGTATAGTGGCCAAATTCCTAATTGAATGATGTATTGGTCAAGTGCCTGCAGGGCGTGCTGGTGCTGCACTTGCAATGTGGAGTTGAGACCACTACATTACTATAGAACATGCTACAAATTTACTGAGGGCTTCCTCATTGTCAACAATGCACATACACTATGGTTTGACACAAAAAGAAACTGATAGAAAACCTATCACATGCGTGGTCAGTAAAGGCTGAAAAAGCTACAACCAAACAACTTAACACATCCTGCACACCCATACCTAACAACACGCAAGCAAATGTTGATGAATGCACTTGGGATGGCACTGTTAATTACTGTCTACTGCTCAGGTCTTGGAGAAAAGGATGCTCAGTTACAGGTGCAGCAGTTCAGCTCAAAAAGATACTCATCTCACTGTAGGATTCCTGAAGCTGTAGCCTGCGTGTTTGATGCATAGCCACATATTACATAATACATTTCCTAATTAGGTATGTATTATATAATCTGGCCAAAATCATTGCAGCGAAAAATATTTTTCCCATAGTTTTGACTTTCATAAAATTCTGTCTTACAGTTTTATTCATATCCTAAAAACAAACATTTCTGTAAGATGGATAAGAGATATACCAAAATTTGAGTGGGAAATTTATTTTGTACAAAACTAGCGGTGTTTAGGTGAAATGCTCCATAGGTGTTGAGTGTGACACTATATGTTAAATGTGACACTATAAGCGTGACACTAGGTGTTGAGTGTGACACTATATGTTAAATGTGACACTATAAGCGTGACACTAGATGTTGAGTGTGATACTATATGTTAAATGTGACACTATAAGTGTGACACTAGATGTTGAGTGTGATACTAGGTGTTGAGTGTGACACTATACATTAAATGTGACACTATAAGCGTGATACTAGGTGTTGAGTGTGACGCTATACATTAAATGTGACACTATAAGCGTGACACTAGGTGTTGAGTGTGACTAAGCATGACACTAAGTGTTGAGTGCAACTAAGTGTGACACTAAGTGTTGAGTGTCATACTATACATTAAACATGACACTATGCATTAAGTGTGACACTAAGCATTGAGTGTGACACTAAGCATTGAGTGTGACACTAAGCATTGAGTGCGACACTAAGCATTGAGTGTGACACTATGCATTAAGCATGACACTATGCATTAAGTGTGACACTATACATTAAGCATGACACTAAGTATTGAGTGTGATACTCTGCATTAAGCGTGACACTAAGTGTTGAATGTGACACTATACATTAAGCATAACACTATGCATTAAGTGTGATACTATGCATTGAGAATGATACTATATATTGAGTGTATCATGGATTTTGTATAGTGTGACACTTTTCACCTAGGGTTACACTTGACATGTGTGACAAGGCAGTAATGCATAAATCCACACAGAATCCATGCAGAATATGTATGGAATCCATATAGAATAATCACCTCTAATAATAATAATAGCTACTATATAAATTCTGTATGGTATCTATACAGGTCTGTACAGGTCTGTACGGATCTGTACAGACCTCTTGGGGGAGTGTAAATTACTGCACAATTCCCACACATATTGAGAATGGCTTCTTACATTGTCCAGGCTGTAGCACGTTACACACAGCTTGGGATACCTCAAAAGTTTGATTATATATTTAAAATAGTGTGAAATACATGTATATAAATTTTTGACTAAATTTGATATCTCAGTGGCATATTATAAGCTATTTTTCTATGAAGCCACATTTTCTTAAGGGAAATGATTCATTGATCAACAGAGCACTTTGAGAACTACGGAATTGTTCAAAATTTCTCTGGGACATAACTTGTATGCCACATAATATAATATCCAGATGATTTAACAATTGCTTCATTATTGTACTGAAAACAAGAGTAATAAGTTTGATCACATGATTGATATATGTGTTTCATCTCCTACCAGTAAATATCATACTGTGTGTGCAGTACTATTCTGAAGCATGAATTCTACATATACTGAGGAATTTATGCAGTGCTACATTAGTTTATATAGCAATTAAATATGCAATTTCTCAGGTCTGACAAGTGGGAGGACTCACATAAATATCATTATATCTCAGTATACAATCACCTGTATCTTTTAGTATTTAAATAGCTTATGCTACATATATAGTACATCATATGTTCAGAGTATCATGTAGAAATATCATGAAGAACAATTCCTGTAGGCTAATTTGTAGATTTTATGATACAAATATAGTTGGTGAATTAGAATGTGTATATTATGCCAATAAATAAGTCCATTATGTTATAAAGTTATGTTCCAGTAGTATACATTATGGAAAGTATATATGCAAAATTTCAAGGTGGTCTGCAGAGAGTGTAGTGTGCTACATTCTAATTAATGCAGGAATGCCTCACAATTTTGGCGAGAATAATGCATGATTGCCATCACTTCTGGAAATTATGTGTAAGCTTGAAATATCAGTCATTCCCATATCCCAACTGACTGGAATTTCTGGGATCATGAAGAATAAGTTTATGTGATGTTTTCATGGGAGTTAGTTTTAATGAGATGTCCCATTCAATAAACTTTCACTGATACACCCACTTGTGCACTTTCAATAGGTCTAACTACATACTTATCTAAATGATATATTATACATTTATTGGAGAGAATGTCAGGTTGTGTCAGGTAGCAGGCCTTGCCGCTAGTCGGCCTTATTGATTTATCTGTTTCAGGCATGCACAAATGTCGTAGATTTGGCTGATAAAGATTATTTTAGTTCTGTTTTGAATGCCGATTACAACAGTGGTATTCACACTGTCAGCGTTAAAGAGCTAAATATATGTACAACATTCACATACAGCACTCGGTTTGATAAAGCAAGTATACCATTATTATAGTTGTTCATTTTTGCATGGATGATTCCAGTAAACAATCAAACAATCCTTAGCTATCTGTACCTAAGATATGTACTCGAAGTACTTGCGAGTTGCAACTCTGTTCTTCTGATCAAAGTGCAAGATCATAATTTTCATCTTGGTAATACAGAGATGCTAAAGGGAAAGCAACCAATAGCAGTAGGATGCGAGCTTTTCTATGTCATAGTGAAACGAAGAAGGTTGAGACTGGAAGTTGCAATGTATAGAGTGGACCCACGTAAATGACTGTCAGAATAGTTTCTGACCTACTACTACTAGTGTTGCCGCAAGGTGAGGTGAGGTCATACCAAGGTCTCGACTAATTCACCTCAAGGTAGCTCGAGGTGTACTTCATTTACCTCAGTGACAATGCATTGTATGTATGGGGACACTACAAAGGAAGATACGTTAAATTGTGCTCGAACTTCAAGTCCGGGGGTGTGTTATGGATATTCAACTATTCGTAGAGTTAACGTACTTCCTCACCCTTTCTCTTCTTTTCCTTACCATTTCATCTCTGTATCTCGTCATTTCATCCCTTTGCAGCTGTGTATGGAAAGCCAGACAACCACACTCAACTACATCAAAGTAGTTGAGCTCCGACCTTCGGCAAAGCAGCATATCGCTTAGATATTCGCTTAGGCGCATCCTGTTCACTCAAGATTTCGGTTAAGGGCTTAGCCGCTATCTTAAGTCCTATCATACTCGGATGCACAAGTAAGACATATTATTAGAATACAGTAGTAAGTACTATAGTATGAACTTTTGTCTTTATTACTTGTTTTTGTATGCTCAGTTAAGTTCTAGTGTCAATGTAGTAAATATAAAACTTTGAATGAAAGTCTTGTGACAGTGCAGTACACTGATATGTTAAAATATATTATAATTTATAGATGCATATAATAAATGCATTGTAGCTTAAGTTCATTGTTTAGAAATTGCATAGTTCAATGCAGATACTGTAGATTTTTACAAGTGTGGAACTAATTACTAATTAGCTGGTAATAGTACTTATCTACCGGAGTTAATCTAATTGAAGTACCTACGAGCGCATATAGTGAAGAATGGCAATTATGTGTTTACCAAGTCCCATCTCCGTTAATTGAGTCATCCTCATCTGAAGTAAAATTCACTTCAATTTCAGGAAATTCATGCTCCTCGTAAATAGCTGGATGGTCCACATTCATCATAGCATTGAGCTGTGCTGAATGAGATTCATCTGGGTACAGAAAGTTGTCAAAAAGCGAAATGTACTACATGCTGAATATCATTTACCTATTCCCCTCCCATTATTCACACCACCCATGTAATACAAACCCTCTTCTGTCGCATTTTCAATTCCTCCTTCTAATTCTGAAAGGCCAGGCAACAAATCCATGGTACCATGAACCTCACACTGCGAAGTTCTAATAATTTCAGTCCAGGTGTCTTGAATGCCGGGTGGAATGTCGATTCCAGACTGGATGTCATTAAGAATAAATAAGTAGACATCCCAGACATTGTTCCGGGTAATAATTGGTGAACCATGTTGTAAATATATGTTCTGAGCTAGATTAGAAAATGTATCGGGTACGAGCTCAAATACAGGGTCAGTAGGTGGCGAAAATAATGTACGTGCTTCTTGAATGGCTTCAATTTTGACAGGTAGCTAATATATACTGAGTGTAACAAATGATTTATAAAAATAATAACAGACCTTGAAGTCTAAAACACCATATTCATTGGGATTCTCAAAAATGTCATTGGGTACACCATGAGGAAGCACTTTGTTGTGATCAGCACATTTTTATGGAAAGTCTAATGACCACGCTCAAACACATCAAATATAATTGGGCTCCGATGTCCGGCACTGCGGCGTCTCGGTTAGATATGACAAGATTGGTTTCAGATCTTCAGTTTCGCTTAGTGTACTCAGGATCACTTACATGAGATCTAAAGTGTGAGTGAAGCGTGGTCGTCCAGTACCCAATCAAGTATATATGTGTGCTCACAGTGCGCTTAAGCAATTGTTACCTCGGGTGAAGGGGCCGTCAACTTTTCGAGTTCCCAGTAACTCGAATGGAACTCGACTGGAACTCGACTGGAACTTGACTTTGGAACTTACCTGTAACTCGAAAAATGTAAATTGTATGGTATATGACAGAAATTCCAACACTGCTATGGATTGCTAGATTAATGTTCGCCTCCGCGCTCATTATTTCCCACATCCCTGAATGTCGATCATTAATTTGATCTAATGCCTCTGCCTCCATCAAATTGATCAATGAGTGCTGCACGTTGTTTTCCGTGGCGCGTTTGATCACATTCATGTGCCTTGTCATCGTCATAAACAATGAGCACCCATTTTTTTCATTTCTAGTTGAGTTCATGGGTGATTCCTCCCAATCTTTTTGTGAATACAAATGTATATTAAATACTTCGACAGTACAGCTAAATTACCTATGAAATAGTATAAAATGCTGATATTATTATTATTCTGAATATTATATTTTCTGTAAGCACAATACACCATGTTTATGCAACCAAGATGTTATATTACATACAAAATAACTAACTTCATATTGTAAAAAATAAATCACAGGAAGAATCTAAAAACTGAGAGAAGAATGCACAAAATACGTGCTCACTGCTGAGCATGATGATGGAAGAAGTGCGACGCGATCACCATCAATGCATCAGAAGCGAGTGGAGTTATCAGGGATTTGATGGCTGATGTGATGGCGCTATTTTTACACATCCACGGTGGCAGGGGTGGGCGTGGGAAACAACGAGCTAAGGAATCATGACGACAATGAGCACAATTATAAAGTATGGGTTTTTAGTAATGGAATTCGAGGAACTTAAAGTAGGAACTTAACTGGAACTCAACTGGAACTTGAATGGAACTCAACTCAAATTCAAGTGGAGTTGAGTTGTCATTTACCACTTGAAGGTAGCTCGATGGTAACTTGAATTTAGCTTAAGTGAGGAACTCGATGGAACTTAACTTTTACTCGAAAAAAATAAGCGAGGAACTCAACTCGACTCAATGGAACTTAACTTTCACTCAAAAAAATAAGTGAGAAACTTAACTTTACTCAAGGGAACTTAACTTTTACTTGAAAAATAAGCAAGTTGTATAATGAATACCTTACAATAATTATACAGTAGTTTGTGTTGTTTCCCGCCCCCCCCGCTCGCTGTTTCCCACGCTTATAATTTAATGTTTATTCATTTCCTATTAATTGCACATTCTCATTGTTGCCTACACCTCCGCTCTTAATTTCCCACGCTTCCGCTTAACATATCGCGCCTATATACTTTCGCGCTCACTGATTCCCACGCTCTGCTCATTGTCACCGCACCTCCGCTCATAATTTCCCACGCTTCCGCTATCATTCTGATCTCTACTCATATTATCTCGCCCTCCCACTCATGATTTCCCACGCTTTCGCTTCTCCTCTAATCCACTCACAATTTCCCGTACATTTCATCATTCCCGCCCTCCCGCTCATAATTTCCCACGCCTTCGCTTTTCACTTCTGACGCTCACTGCTGTCCACTTCTATTTCCCACACCTCCGCTTCTGCTGTTCACTGCTATCTGCATCCCCCCTCAACATTTTCCCACGCTTTCGCTGATCATTCCGACCTCTTTTCACTTTCCCGCCCTCCCGCTCATATATTCCCATGCCTCCGCTTTTCACTTCTGGTGCTCATTACTGTCCACTTCTACTTCCCACACCTCCGCTTCTATTGTTCACTGCTGTCCGCATCCCCGCTCAAATTTTCCCACGCTTTCGCTTATCATTCCGACCTCTGTTCATTATCTCCTGCCCTCCTGCTCATAGTTTCCCATGCCTCCGCTCTTACTTTCCCACACAATTGATACACTTTTCCAACAAATTACATAATCTACTGTACAAAGCATGGAACATATTATAAAGGATTACATAAAAATGTAACTCGCATTTTTTATAAGTTTATTTACATTATTACTTAATATAATATGGTCTACTATGTGTATAACAACCTACATTAAGTGATGCAAAAAGATTGAAAGAAAAAGAGCAAGAACTGAGCCAACAATTTAAGAAAAGACTTGCTCACTGTTAAGGATGATGACTAGGAAGAGTGCCCATCAACAGTCCCGCGATGTGTTCGCGTGTTGATGTCACGGTGATGAATATTTGTGTTGATATAAGTGATGAATAGTACAACACACATGCAAATGTGTGTAAATAAAGGTGGGCGGAGTGCGTGGGAATTGTTGAGCAGAGCTGTAGAAAACATCGGGCGGGGGTATGGGAACGATTAGTGTACACTTACTGTACACTTGAACTTTTGAAATTAGAATATTTGGAACTCGACTTACACCTGATTGGAACTAAATATAACTCGAGGGAACTCGACTTTCACCTGATTGGAACTTAATATAACTCGAGGGAACTTGACTTTCACCAAAAAAAACTTAACTTTAACTCGAAAAAATTAACAGGAGCTCGAAATGTTAGCATCCCCTCTACTTGACTTGAGGGAACTTGACTTTCACTCAAAAAATACAAGTGAGTAACTTAACTTGACTCAAAGGAACTTGACTTTCACTTAAAAAAAAATTAAGTGGTGAACTTAAGTTTACTCGAGGGAACTCGACTTTTCCAAAAAAAAAAAATGCGAGGAACTTAAGTCCACTCGAAATATGAAAAAGCCACTCGAGGTAACTTAACTTTGACTCGAAAAAGTTAAGCGAGATCAAAAGTGGAACTCGACTATAACTTAGGTGAGACTCGACTGTAACTCGAAAAACTCGACAGGAACTCGAAAAGTTAGCAGCCCCGGGTGAAGGGGATCGTTTTATTTAGCACTAATACATTTGCAGCCTGTTTGAACCAGGAAGGTAAGCGATACATTGCCATGTGCCCTCATGCATCATGTACCACGATACACATCTGTAAGTCAAAAGGTAGTAAGTAAGCATGACTGCACTTTATGTGGCACACATTTTCAGGACATATAAACCTATGTGATTGAAGACATGAATGAGTAATGTACCGACATTGTGTACACATAAATATTCATTTAACTATGTGACTGACAGATCATGACATTACTGTATGTGTTAACATTTATGTTGCACTGTAGAGTGTAAAGGGAAGGGTGGGTTGACGCCTAAACAAAGAAATAAAAATTGCGCGAGTCGGTGAACATCCATTCAACTATGGGTGTCCTAAGGTGTCGAGAGGGAGATTAGTAATTGTTTGAATATGGAGGAGAGCGAGATGAGGAGAAAACTTCGAAATGCGAATAATACTGAGACTGAGAACGAGAAAACAACGATATAAAAAACCCTTAAAGAGAGCCTATGAGTGGGATCAACATTTTTACTGAGTTGGGAGGAAGTATATACATAGCTTATATAGAAAATGAGAATAAAGCTATTACTTAACTAGGAATGGTTGAATAAAATGGAAGCTAACGATATTGAGATTGTACTATTATTGAGGAAAAGGGTAAAGTGTGAAACATATAGCATACTGATGAATAAAAAGAAATTTGAAGAATAAAATTGGGGAAAAGAGACATGGGGCGGAGACACGGCCTTCAGTAAACTGTTTTGCGGCATTCAGTGGGACTTGGTAGAGTGGGATACCGATTTTATAGTGTTCCTGTTGTGTGATTGCGGCGCTGGGGCAGTGTACAAGTGTTGACAATGGAGGGAATTTGAGGGAGAAGGTGAGAAGGTGAGAATTGAGTGAGAACAAATGCGTTGCGAACTGTTATGATATATGATTCTCTATTAATTATGTTTGCCTTCGTATCCCTCACTCCCTCACTTAGTATAGTATACTACTACTCTACTATGCATATGCCCCTACTTTTTACTTATTCTACACATCACTGGAACTATCTTGCATACACATGAATCATATCGAAGTCTGGCGATGGTAGTAGAATCATCTAGATACATTACACGAGGCTACTTGGTATTTTGTATAAATACTCGATTAACTCACCGTAAATATCATCCTTTTTGCCAACAATATTTCAAACCTTCGTATTGAGACTACTAAGTCTAAATCAACGTATAGAATAAACACAGATCCGCTCTGTTTATTCTATAAGACCGCTATAAGACGTTACCGACTCGCTCTAACGCTTATTGAGGGAAAGATCACCTGACCTTTCCTCTAGTGGTCAACACGGTTAAACCACGTTGGCTTAGGGAATCTTAACACACTCTAGACTAAACTAAACGAACGCTCACCCTACCCAACACCCCTTAAATAACAGATTCAATCATTATATTAAAGGTGAGTAGCCATACACTAACGTATACACTAACATATATATTCAAGGGAATACACCAACGATTATAGTTCTTCACGAACCATAACATTGGTGGACACATTGGGAAATAAGTCTACGAGTGCGTAAGTTTCGGACCGTATAAACAAGTCGAATCAATTCACTTCCACACACGTGTACACTCGACACATGTCCCCTAAAGGTAAAGGCAAAGGTAAAGCTACAGAACGGGAAACACGCGCCGCGCAACGTGCAAGAGAAGCAGCAGAGGAACTCACAAGGATGCAGGCATCTGATTCTGCTCCTATGCAGAAATCAACATCAAGGGATGATGAAGTGACTGCGCCGCCTGGCATGGTAGGAGAATTCCCCAGTGACGAAGATCCAAAACAAATAGAGAAACCAAAGAGGGATCCTGTTCTCGGATTAGATCGAGATGATAACCCTGAAGACGAAGACAAGCACACAGGTGAAAGAAAGGAAGAAGAGGAGGAGGATTCAAATGAATACATCTCGTCCATCCCTGAACTGACTGAGTTTGGTGAACCAATAGGAACTGTCGAAGAAATAATGCACGAGATACCTAAGGGCCTCACTATAGAAAATGTACGAGTAGATTTACCTGCCTCACGATCTTCTGATGTTTTGAGAAATCAACAAACTGATGACTTGACAGCTACCGATCTTCGTGAACGTATAAACCTTGCTTTAGACCTCGGAAGACAGCACACTGGACGATTATTAAGGTCTAGACACTTGTCTAGAACAGAAGAAGTTATATTCAGTACCGAAATTAAAATAACACAAGAAATTCTAACATCTGTTCTCCAGATTCGTTTTGCAAATAATATAACAGGATACTTTATTGATCAGAAACGGATTCAGACTTTAAACAAAGAGTTACAGAAGAGACGAAATTTAGCAGAAGAATCTCTCAGCTTCGCTAGTGCGCGCATTCCTAATTACCCAGCATGGGGAAAAGATGGAGAAACAACGATTGTTTGGGAAAGAAATGAATTTGAAATTCTTTCCGCTTGCTATAGGTTCGAAGTAGAGGCGTTTCTAGCCCATCTTGCAGATTATTTCGACTTTGGAAAACCCAATGTTTCGATTTTACCTCAAGGAATAGCCCCACCCAATTCTCCGAGAACCAAGACTGAGGCTGTAATACCTAAATTAAACAAACGTGTTCTTGCACCGCCATCTATTAGCACCTATACAGCAAGGCAAAGTCACATTGTAAGTTCAGACACAAGGCCAAGAGAATACCAGCGCGACGCACCGCCACACATGCTGAACACGAGTACTAATCCGTTCAAACGGCCTAGTCTAAGTGCTAATCAGAACAACAGCATCTCAACGCATGCCCGACGAATTCAGGATAGCCGCATGAGAGCTAATGCAGGAAATAGTGTAGGAATATCAACATTCAGGCATCCCACTACCTACTCTACAGCTCCCAAATTGCGAGAGTTATTTTCTAATAAACAAAAAGTTGTTGTATCCGGCTCAGGTGACCCAGATCCCGGAGGGGATGACCCCGATGATAACGAACCTACTAGCAATCGGCGAGATCCAATACCTCGAAGATCATCAAATAGGGATGATGGGAATGACCCAGATCCTTCTGACACCGGTGTAAGCTTGATCAGCAGAGACAGCAAACCAGTAAGTAAACCAGCTATGGCTCAGTTTGATGCTAAAATCAAAGTAGACATGATTCCTGAATGGAACGGTGACACTGAGACACTTACACGCTGGATGACTAAGGTAAATGATCTAGCTAAAAAATCAGACATAGTATTTAAACAACTAGGAGCCTGGGTTCCAACCAGATTGCGAGGGAGTGCAGAACGATGGTACTATAGTCTCTCAGAAGCTAGCAGAGATCTAATGGAAGAAGACTGGGAGTGTATGCGAAATGGAATAGCTTCCTATTACATGAATAATCATTACATGGAAACTCAACGAACTAAAGCAAATAAGTCGAAGTACCGAGAGTCTGGATATGCAAAGGAGACACCAACGGAGTACTATATCCGTAAAACAGATCTTATTAAATCAGTATATGATTATTCAGATCAACAGATCATAAATGAAATCGTAGACGGAATGCCTACTCATTGGATACCAATACTAACACCTCATATTTATGAGACGGCTGATGACTTTCAAGCTAATATCAAGTATCACGAGAATACTTTGCTTAAAATGGATAATGTATTTTATAATACTTATTCTTCTTCGCCCTCGGTTCCATACATTCCGAAACACTCGATTTCATCAAATTCACGCAACCCATTCAATTATAGGTCTGCTAAAACTAATCTAGTTGGATGGTCTAAGTCTACAGTTAATCCTCAATTTCCCAAGGACGATAGCATTATATCAAAGAATGGAACACCAGAATCTAAGAATGCACGACCTTGTAGGCATTGTGGAAGTGGTAAACATTGGGATTATGATTGTAAGTATGCTCGTAAGGGAATGAAACGAGTACGAGCAAATTTAGTCCAATCAGATACCGACCCTGAAGACTTACGAGCACAGGCCGATTACGATGACTTATATTATAATCTCGATTCAGATGATGAAGAAACTCAACAATCAAATCCCTCGGAACAGGATTTTGATCAACCCCTTCAGAACACCGCCGCCGAGCACCCTGCTGAACACCCTACAGCAGACAAAGTGACGAGCGATGCAGGACTGGAGGGGACTTCCTGGGGCAAATTTATGGAACAATTAGAGCACGATTATAATTCAAAAACATATAAAATAACAAGTAAAGATTGGGTCGAAAATTTGCAAGACAATTCTGCACCAAGTATGAAGTCGTCAACTCAAACCAAAGATAACAAGAATTCTACACGAGTAAATCGAAAATCTAGACGCGATATGTTCAAGGAAGTAGAACGAACCGCATATGCAGTAATAAGTGAAGATAATACACTTAGCTTGAAACCACATAAGGCAAGACCTCCCGGATGCGCATTTTTAGGAGCAAAAGCGACTGAAACTACTGCACATGTTAACGAAATAAGAGACCAACCTATTAATGTTATATTAGATTCAGGTTCTGACATTACGCTCATTTCGGAAAATACACTCAACAAATGCATAAAAAACCCGAAAATCAAACAGGGACAGCGTATCAAACTTATACAAGTTACTGGTAACACTATTATAACTGGATATGTTGTGATAAGTCTAATATTTGAAACAGAGGAGGGTCCAGTCAAATTAGAAATCGAAGCATATGTTGTGAAAGGTATGACGACTGATTTTATTCTTGGTAATGACTATGCAGACCAGTATTCACTGTCAATCATGCGAATGGAGGGAGAAACAAATGTTTTATTTGGGGAATCAGGTCGCAAGGTACAAGTACAAAACTCAGTGTCTTCACCCTTCATAGATGAAAATGGACACGCATTCAAAATCGAAGTTCGCGGAGATATAGCCGATCGAATTTCTAAAGCTCGAACTCATCGTCAACAGCAGAATAAAAGAAGAAGAGGAAAAGAGAATCTTAATACCGTTCGTAGTACGGAGCAAGTCGTCATTGCACCTGGCACTTCAAGACTAGTTGCAGTAGAAGCCTACTTTCCCCCTGAACAAGATACACTATTTGTTGAACGAATGTTAAGTTCTAATAAAAACATGGAAGATATATATGGATCTGCAGACTCTTTGATATCGAAAGAAAAACCAGGATTGCATGTCGCGAACTTTTCCGAATACTCAATCACTATAGCTCAAGGTCAAGCTCTAGGAACGAGTCATAACCCTAACACATGGCTTGATAAGAAACGAAGAATGTCTGTGCGTCAACTACAACAAGCTGAAGCTCACGCTGCCTTTATACGAAATCTCGTTACAGAATTGGGAACAGGGACTGTGAAAAGTGAAGTAAAGAATGAAAACAAAGATTTAAGTGACATCGTACCAGAAGTTCCTTTATATGGTGGTCCTAAAACGGCGGAAATACCAGAAGCATCTGTAAAGGAAGAGAATTTTATCAATGAGCTTGATATCAATGAGAATCTTACAGATGATCAGAAGAACAAATTACGCACAATTCTATTGCAACACAAGGATGCATTTGGACTTGATGGAAGGCTAGGAAAGTACGAAGCTCAAGTTGAAATTCCACTGAAACCTGGCTCACAGCCCGTTTCAGTACCACCATTCCCTCAATCACCTGCCAAACGAGAAGTAATTGATAAACAAATGGATGCATGGTTGGAATTAGGAGTAATAGAACCTTCTGTAAGTCCATGGGCGGCACCAGTTTTCATTGTCTATCGAAATTCAAAACCACGTATGGTTACAGATATGAGAAAATTGAACGAGATGGTAATACCAGATGAATTTCCCTTACCACGACAAGAGGACATCCTTCAATCTTTATCTGGTAGCCAATATTTGTCAACACTGGATGCACTTTCTGGATTTACACAGCTTAGCATAGCAGAAAATGACAAGGAAAAGCTAGCCTTCCGTACACATAGAGGTCTATTCCAATTCATGCGAATGCCATTTGGGTACCGTAATGGTCCTGCCGTTTTCCAAAGAGTTATGCAAAAGGTCCTTGCACCTTTCCTTTGGATTTTTGCATTAGTATACATTGACGACATCGTAATATATTCACTAACATTTGAAGACCACCTGAAGCACGTTGATTTAGTTCTCAATGCAATTAAAAAAGCTAAAATCACGTTGTCACCTTCGAAGTGTCATTTTGGATATCAATCTCTTCTACTGCTCGGTCAAAAGGTGTCTCGGCTCGGTTTATCTACACACAAAGAAAAGGTAGAAGCAATTTTGCAGCTTGATGAACCTAGAAATATTCATGAACTACAAGTCTTTCTAGGCATGATGGTATATTTTGCAGCTTACATACCATTTTACGCATGGATTGCTCATCCCCTTTTTGCGCTGCTAAAAAATAAAAAGAAATGGGAATGGGGAGGAAAGGAGTCTGAAGCATTCAACCTTTGCAAACAAGTTCTTACTGAAGCCCCTGTACGTGCACACCCTATACCTGGACAGCCTTATCGTTTGTATACCGATGCGTGTGACTATGCTTTAGCCGGAATAGTCCAGCAAGTTCAGCCTATTCTGATACGAGATCTGAAGGGAACCAAGCTATACGAACGCCTAGAAAATGCGCATAAACGAAAAGAGTCAATTCCGAATCTTGTTGTACACCTCAGCAAAGCAGATTCGGATATTCCTAATAATGGTGATTGGGAACCTATTTTCGAGAACACTAAGGTATATGTTGAGAGAGTAATTGCGTATTGGTCAAGAGTCTTGCAACCTGCAGAGCGAAATTATTCGCCAACTGAACGAGAAGCACTGGCTTTAAAAGAAAGTTTAATAAAATTCCAGCCTCTCCTTGAAGGCGAGAAAATACTGGCAATAACTGACCATGCAGCACTAACCTGGAGTAAGACATTCCAAAATGTAAATCGAAGATTACTTACGTGGGGATTAGTGTTTGCCGCATATCCAAACATGCATATAGTACATCGAGCAGGCAGAATACACTCAAATGTCGACCCAATATCCCGCTTACGAAAGAGAGTACCACCAGAACAAGGACCTAATAGTGATCCACTCGGAGCTCTATACTTGAACACAACAGAAGACCCTCTACGGAATATGTATGATGAGCTAGGACCAGATTTCGAGCGAAAACTTCTTATGGTAGCTGCCAATTATTCTGCAAGCGAACAATTAAACGAATCAATCAGTTATCAACACTGTCTAAATATAACAGTCGAGCTAGAAAACGGAACCGAGATTGAATATTCTGACTACTTCTCAAGAAGTTATAACACATTAATTGGTATGAATGACACAGAACGAAAGAAATGGGTAAAAGGCTATAATGAAGACAAGCATTTCAAAAATGTAGTAACTGACAAGAAAAATGGGAAAGCAGATGAAAACTACATATCCCTATATCCCCAATACCGACTAGGAGATAATCAACTACTTTATTTTGATGATACTGAAGGACTAACTAGAGTATGCATACCAGCAAGTATGCGAGCCGAAGTTATGAATGACATACATAACACCGTAAGTGAAGCCACACATGGTGGATATTATAAAACGTACAACCGTATTGCCAATGGGTATTATTGGCCTCGAATGTCTAGAGAGATCAAAAAATTTGTCAATTCATGTGACATATGTCAAAAATCAAAATCAAAGAGACACGCGCCATTTGGATATTTACAACCAATTCCAATACCAATGCAACCGTTTGAAGTTGTAACCATGGATTTTATTACCGAGTTACCAAAATCAAATGGTTACGATGCGGTTCTAGTTATTGTTGATAAACTTACCAAGTATGTAACATTTATTCCAACTACTACTAAACTTAAAGAACACGAAACTGCTCAGCTATTCGTCAATCACATCATATGCCATTATGGAATTCCTAGACAAGTCATTTCTGATCGAGATACACGGTGGAGAAATACGTTCTGGAAAGAAGTATGTCGACTACTAGGAATGAAGCGAGCCCTTACAACATCTTATCATCCTCAAGCTGACGGACAAACTGAAATAATGAATCAAACGCTGGAAGTTGCTTTACGAGCCTACATAGGACCTAACCGAGATGATTGGAGCAATTATCTCTCAGTACTCGCACTATCTTATAATACGAGTATCCATAGTTCAACAGGATTTTCTCCAAGTTATTTACTACGAGGTTATCATCCAATTACCGGTGCTTCCATACCTATTAGCACAGGAAGTATTGAACGGCCACCGGAAATTGAGGAGGGGAAGAAGATGGAAGAAGAAATTGTATATCACCCAATGGCTACTAGTATGGTGGAGGCATTTAAAGCAGAACGAAGAAAGGCACAAGACTCATTGATTTTGTCACAAGTATTTCAGAAAAGAGCATACAATAAAGGCCATCTCAACAAGGAATTCCAGGAAGGACAAAAAGTAATGATTAATCCACACTCGTTAAAGCTCCTAAAGAAAGAGAAAGGAAACGGAAAAAAGTTGCTAATGCGTTATGAAGGACCATTTGAAATTGCGCAGAAAATAAGTCCAGTTGCTTATCGACTAAGATTACCTAGTTCATATGGAAGAATACACCCGATCATAAACATCGCGCATATCGAACCATACCACGAGTCACCCTTGGAGTTCGGAAAGAGACCTCATCGTGAACTGAATCGCGAAGATTTTGATGACTTGCCAGAACAGGAGATTGAAGGAATCATAGCCGAATCCACGAGGAAAGCGCGCAACGGACGGCGCGTGCCTATATACTTAACACGTTTCCTTGGTCAAGGCCCAGAAGAAGATGAGTGGTTAACAAAGGAAGATCTCCGAAATGCGCACGAAATTCTACAGAAATGGGAGGAGAAAAATCAAAACAAAAGGCATGTTAATCGAGGACGAAGGGTATAAGTACCAAGCGTCATCACAAGGTTTTCACGCTAACCAGTACATCTTTTCTCATCATCTCCATCATGTCTTCCACCAACAATCTCCAAGTTTCGAACAGGAACTCTTCTTATGAACTCGCACCTTTCGCACCCTCCAATAACGAAGAATTGCAAGTCTTCGTTTCGATTTTGTCACCTATATTCTCCCCTCTACGCAAAGATGAAATTATGGAATCCAGAAACGAGGTATATCTATTCGTATGCTTACTGTGCACTCTTTATCACCTTTCTCATATTTATCGGCTTAGGACGGTGTATTTTATATGATCGACGATCTTAAGGCACTGGGCCTGTGGAGTTCTCTTCGGACTCTCGCTCGTTATGTTCTTAGGGCCGCATATCGTCGACAATATGGGGAAGACTTCCTGACTTATCCGACTACTATTCCTCCTCACGTACTGCAAGAGGTCGGGTTAGAATTCCCCGGATTTATTCTCGCAGAGGAATTTCGCAGCAAGAATCCTCTGACTAGGTTCTGCCCTTCCGCCAAACTCTGTTATGATTTTTATGCGGATCTCAAGTCCGCTGGACGAAAGGCTATACGTTGGATTCAAGCAGCTCGATCTAGAAGCTTACGAAACGGAGCTGATTCCTTCTGGGATTGGAGCGACAACCTCGAACTCGATCCGTATCCGTTTTCTCCTCACTCTACTTCGTCTCATCCCGATCTTGGTCATGACTCTGGGAATCAGATTGAACATAACACGGCTGAAGAGAGTCAAGGAGTTGTCTCTCGGACAAAGCATTTGACTGGTGGTACGATGAAGTTGTCTCTCAACAATTACTATTTATATCTCATCTTCGCATCTTCAGCTCCTGGACCAACTCGTAATCACTGGAAACGGCGTATTCGACCTTACCCAGACGGAGCTGCTAGAACTAGCGTTCAACTAGCATTCAGCAAGGACAGGAAGAAGAAGAAGGCTGCTCGACGCAAGGCTCTGGGTAAAGATTCA
Source organism: Cyathus striatus (assembly GCA_025738555.1). NCBI lineage: Eukaryota > Fungi > Basidiomycota > Agaricomycetes > Agaricales > Nidulariaceae > Cyathus > Cyathus striatus. The sequence continues at coordinate 1,266,840 of JAOVFP010000007.1, forward strand.
ATTATGACTGACCTTACTCGAGACTAAGTCATCCCTTTCGTTAAAACGTCACTATTCTCCACTTCAATGATTCCATTCTGATTCTTCAACTTCTATGTTACTTTTATCATTCCTCTCCTTATTCGATACACGAAGGCAGGGGGGGAATTGTTATGATATATGATTCTCTATTAATTATGTTTGCCTTCGTATCCCTCACTCCCTCACTTAGTATAGTATACTACTACTCTACTATGCATATGCCCCTACTTTTTACTTATTCTACACATCACTGGAACTATCTTGCATACACATGAATCATATCGAAGTCTGGCGATGGTAGTAGAATCATCTAGATACATTACACGAGGCTACTTGGTATTTTGTATAAATACTCGATTAACTCACCGTAAATATCATCCTTTTTGCCAACAATATTTCAAACCTTCGTATTGAGACTACTAAGTCTAAATCAACGTATAGAATAAACACAGATCCGCTCTGTTTATTCTATAAGACCGCTATAAGACGTTACCGACTCGCTCTAACGCTTATTGAGGGAAAGATCACCTGACCTTTCCTCTAGTGGTCAACACGGTTAAACCACGTTGGCTTAGGGAATCTTAACACACTCTAGACTAAACTAAACGAACGCTCACCCTACCCAACACCCCTTAAATAACAGATTCAATCATTATATTAAAGGTGAGTAGCCATACACTAACGTATACACTAACATATATATTCAAGGGAATACACCAACGATTATAGTTCTTCACGAACCATAACACGAACCCAAACAACGCGTCGGTGCGCGTACGAGCTGATTATAGAGCAGGCATTTCGCTTGCACCATAAAACCCGAAACCTCACGAAGCGCAGCGAACAAGGAGTCGTGTGGCCGCTATGTAATGATCAAACCACTAGAGGTTCGCGCATTACATGCCTTATCGTTCTCTTCACCGCTTCTCTCGATCCCTTCGCTGTCTACCACCGCCAAAAGCTTCAATTATTCATAAGGAGCAAGCTATCGTCTATCCCATGGGTAAAACTATAAATTGTTAAGTATTATAAGTACTTTGTCTCTCTCTTATAAAAACCTGTATCTACTTTACTTACACCCCAGTGAATTTATCCCCTACTGAACTTCAGATTATATTCATGATTATAATCATATTTTATTTCTATTCAGTCGTCTCAGGCCTTTCACCTTCTCATAACCAGTTTCTGTCGACATCTCACTGTCAAAACTCCTTCAGGAGTTCACCCTTGACGTTACTTTATTAATGGTCTCGTCATTCCACTAACAACTTCTCCGTGCATTTTAGGACTCCACCGGTTGAATGGTCCTTCAACCGACTCACATTTTTTTATTTCGTTGTTTAGGTGTTACGCTCACCTTCACCTTTACAGCACGTCTATCTGACTGAGATAATATTTTGGGTCTAAAGCTCTGTAATATATTTTCGCAGCTTAATAAATAATACGGCTTGGGAAGATCGACTATTTGAAAGGCCTAGGAGACTCGGACACGTGTAGCGGTACAATGGCAGCGTCGAATGATATGCATCATACGTGTTCATGAGCCGCAGTTATCATGTTTCTTATTTCACGTCATCTTCACTATCTATTATTAAAAAGCTCCTTATGTGTCCCATCTACACACCCGCATTCAGAACTCTATAAATACAGCAGGGCAAATAGTACGGTAGGATATATATAGCTCGCTATCATTCAGCAGGTCCCAAGTTCGATCCCTACCTCAGACCAACTGACTATAATGCTCCTAACGAGCTCAACAATTGCTTAAGCGCATTGTGTGCGCACATACTTGGTTAGGTACCGGACGACCACGCTTCACTCACACTTAGATCTCGCGTAAGTGATCCTGAGTACACTAAGCGAGACTGAAAGTCTGAAACCAATATTATCATATCTAACCGAAAAGCCGTGGTGCCGGATATCAGAGCCCAATTATATTTGATGCGTTTGAGCGTGGTCGTTAGACTTTCCATATGTTTTGCTGTATTGTTAACTCGATCTTTGTAGCCATCAAGCTCGCTCTGTAACCAAGGAATGAATACCCATCAGAACACCATACTATTGCAGTGATTTATAAGTAAAATATATTTTATAATATAAGAAATTACAAACACTTCAATAGTGTGATCAGGATGATAGAAGTCTTCATTAATTCCCCTCTCAAGAATATCTTCAAATCCAGGCGTAAACCTTCGATGAAGCTGTGACCAAGTTATTTCTGGCTTAACATTCTTCTTTGAACGCATCCAGCGGTGCTGAAGTGTACCCTGAAGTGCAGGATCATGATAGTGACGAAGGAATGTATGTCCATTTGCGAGTCCAAAATTTTCTGAGCCAGGATCACTTTGAGTAACCAAAGGCATTGCTACACATATATGTCAATAGTGCACAATCTGAATGAAACTATAAAGTACTTACAACCAAGATTTTCAATGGCTTCCAGGTAATATGAAAGAATAAGCTTAGGATTACTATTTGTATACCAAACCTTCAACCAGTGAATCTTTCCAGCAAATGGGTCAATGCCAGTATGTAAACCCAGACCAAACTTGTATTTCCATTTGTCGTGCTGGTCCACTGCAATAATATCATTCACACCAGCAGCCCACCACCGCTTTCTACGCAGCCGTTGTGCACGCCGCTGCTGAACAAGCTCAGGCTCATATAGAGCAAAGTATGATGTAACAATTCGTCTGAGATTTATAATAATAATTAAACCAAAAAAATTGATATCATTAATATAAATATACCTAGAGACTGCCATACTCTCCTCATGGAAGAGCAAACTCACCATCTCACGAGCACCAGCTTGAGGATATTGAGTTCGCAAGCGAATCATTGCAGGCCAGATGCTCTCAACATCATGGTTTTGCTTCCGAGTTCGAATAAGTCCCATTTTCTCTCGCATTTCAATAAATTTGGTTAATCTATTTGTATAATAAGTGTAAGCTTGAAATCTAATGTGAATAATAGTGAAAAAAGTTACACAACTTACCCCAATCCATAGCGAGTAGTGTCAATGTGCACTGTCCTTAGGTAATAAAGGATTTTCCTATCAGTGAGACGCATTTTCCAGTACCTGAGTACATGCGAAGCAATGTCCTCAATAGAAGCTATGACAAATATCAATCTAAAGACAGTAAAATGAATAGTATACATGAAACAAACTTACGGTTGGGATTGTATTGATTTTTGCGTCCTGTCCGGGCCATAATTTCAATGGTGGTAATTGTAGTATGGGCTTTATGCACGTGAATGAATGAAGGAACAGCTGAGTCGAGTTTACTGTAGATTGAAGTATTTATATATCATTGTTCCTACTCTTTTTACATATAATTTACCAGACCACTGTGCATAGCAATTCTACGTAACAGAAATGCTTGCTATGCATGTAAAACATAAGCACTTAGATGTTCGCATCTTTACAAATTTAATGAATAATCAGACTAATAGGTGATCGTCATACTACCAAGGTTCCATATCACGCTCACACAATGGAATGTAGCTAGTATTTAATATTATTCATTGTTTCATCTTCCTCGTGCCTTACCAGGAGTTTTATTTTTGTACTTTTTGATAGTCACTCTGGTCTACATGTCACTGTCAAGTGTGTTACATTAGAGTAAGATCGGCTGATTTGTAATTATGCTGAATACAAGTAATCAGAGTCTCTCATGCTCCGCTCTCAAGGATCTCAGTAGGGAATAGCATGAGTAACCCCCAGGTGTTCTGAGCGTGACCCACACCTACATTAATCAAATTATTGCAAACCATGCTAGAATATTTAAATAATACTCAAATATAGCTACACAGTGCATGAGCGAATTATAGAGATTGAGAATGGAGTTTATTGAATAGTATAAATACAGATAACATAAAAGAACGAAGCAGGGAGCCTAAGAATGAAGCAGAATGATCTAGAACAAACCTGGGAGCTTCAGAACATACCAGAGAGTTCAGAAAGAAGCAGGGAGCTTCAGGACAATACATGGAGCTTCATAATGAAACAGGTGGTAATTGTGGAGAGCGTTATTAAAGCTGTTGACAAACAAATGCAACTTTGGTCACGAGCATCATTTCCTCACTGGAAACGACGCTCGTGACTAGATACTTGAGCTTGAACCTTAATATACCAAACCACATATTCAATATACATTACATTACACCTTATGTATAATATACAGCCTTAGCCTACATCTACAGAATATAAATTACACTACCCATTGGCTGGTAGCCTAAGGACAAAGCAGAGCAATCCTGAACAAAGAAGAGAGCTTCTGAATATACCAGGGAGACCGAGAACGAACCAGGGAGCGTAAGAATCAGGAAGAGCGATTCTGAACAAACAAGAGACTTTCATAATACACAAGAGAGCTTATAACTGATCAGAGAGCTTGAGAACCAACTATGGAGCTTCAGGACGAAAGAGAACAATATAGAACAAACCAGAGGGCTCAGAATAATGCAGGGAGCTTGAGGATGAAGCAGAACAATACATAGCAAACTAGAGATCTTCAGAACGAAGCAGAGATCCCTTCACAGAGAACCAGAACAAAGAAAAATGAAGAAAAATGCTTGAAATCGAAGCAGGGCTAGGTGAAACGAGCCACAGAGCTTCAGAACGAACCAGAATGAGACAGAGGGCTTCTGAACGAAGCAAGAAATTGTCTGAGCCACACAGAACAAAGGATGAAGACAATATGGAACGAGGCAGGACAATGTGGAATGATGTAGAGAGTTGTAGAGTGAAATAAACAGAACGAAGCAGAGCAATCCAGAACGAAGCAAAGAGCTGAAGAGTAATAAAAAATCGAACCAGAGAACTTAGGATCGAAGCAGAATGAATCAGAGACCTTCAGAGTGACACAGAGCATTACGAAAAAAATATATTACAATGTATACCAAATATGTTGCACGCACATTTGTGTATGGGTATATTGTGGGCGACACAGTGACAGGTAACATGTAACATGTAGGCGACCTGCACCCATACCAACGTGTACCCTTATCTATGACCCATATACGTACAATGTACTACTACCCGTGTTTTTCCTTAGGTCTCAGTATCACATAAAACAATGTAATTGATCGAGTACCCTTAACATTCCTTGCATTGGCTTTGACTATACCATCTATATTCCACTTCAAAGTCATCTGAAACAGACACGATGAGCAAATTTTTCTGCCTGACTTACCCAATGTCTCAACATGCAATGCATATCACGGAAAATTAGGTACTCACTAACATGTCATAATTTCGGTACATCTGCCTTACAATCCGGCTCACAATCTCTCTGAGAAATATAAGTACCTATATTTATTATATCTCTCAGCAGCACTTTTTATCACACCATTTCCGCTCATCCATAGATATAACCATGAACTTCGGTAATGCTGAAGCTATTGCACAATTCATGGAGGATGCACATGCAAGCGAACCAATTCCTTGTGGAAGAAGTAGCTGCTCAACCATTCTTCAGCCTGGCAATAGCAAGCATTATATAACTGGTGGTACTCGTGGTAAATTCGTTTGCAATAGGTGCTTTGAATATTATGCAAAGAAACCGGATACATTGTTGAGTATGTCTCAATCATTATTATTTGATTCCAATTTGCTTACATTAAGTAACATCTAGGGCCTGATGTCGCAAGCCGTTTGTCTAGTACAAATCGACAACCACTTACGGACTCCATTATAAGTATGTTTATCATGTTACTATTTGAACAGAATGTGCTAATGTATTCGATTTCTAGGCCCTGCTATTTCAGATCAACTCAGTTCTGAAATGGTTGAATTTAATTTACCAGCCTCTCGCTCCAGTACTGTTGATGTTCAGTCAATCAGAGCATCTGTTAATCAGGCTCAGAGAAAAGGTATGGAACTCAGTATTTTAACCACAATATATTCTGATATCATGTTTAGATTCCAGTTTCTTGCACAAAAGGTTACACATTTACCTAATAGCCTTCCCTCAGCAGTACTACAGCGATGGACACGTACACCTGCTTCAAGTAGTCAACTACCTGCTGTTGGAATACCAAGTTCATGGTCATCAAATGGTGGAAGTTATTCTCTGTCTCAGCAACTCACTGCCTCCGGCTACTCAGGATCACATTCACTTTATAAGGCAGAGTGTGACAAGTACCAGCGATTTAGTTATCGGGGCCGCCAATTTGAAACAATTAGTATTATTGTTCAGGCTGTTCGTGAGATATCTGGTAAGACTAGGCCAGAGTTGATTTCGGTTCATGATTAAATTATATTTTACTGTGGAAATCAGTTGCTGATATATTTTGAGTAGAACCTGCAGGAAGGGCACCAGAATATTCCAGCTTCAACCGCGCCTCGGGACTTAATCAAGTTGGTAGAGAATACTATGCTACCTCAACTTCGGAAGGCAATGAACTGGTTTCCATTTCAGACCAAATCACTTACTATCCGTGAGCTTTGTAACTGGACTGATCTATCACGCATGCCACAAGACCAGCCTTATTTATATCATCATTGCCTTGGACTAGGTCGAGGTAAAGACAAGAAGAATGTATTCAAGATACCCTCAAAGCCTTTTACATTAGGACTCGTTGTTCCTGCATATTTGTGAGAAGAGAGCCTGGACTATATTGCTACTCAGGAGGTGAGATGCATGATTAGTTTGTTTAAACTTGAGCTAATTTTATATTATCATCATTTAGGAAGCTGAGGTATGTCAATTCTTATAGGTAGGTTATATTAATACTGACAAGTATTCACTAGTTGCGGAACAAGTCAGAAGACATCGGTATATCTGACCAATTTGAATCCATGGTCACTGTAAACTCTGGCCAAAATTTGGATAGTCACTCATCTTGCTCAGCTAATGGTGCTATAGCTGTTAGAACGGGCCATCAACTTTTCGAGTTACTGGTAACTCGAATGGAACTCGATTGGAACTCAACCGGAACTTAACTTAGGAACTCACCTGTAACTCAAAAAATGTAAATTACCTGAATTTGTATGGTATATCACAGACATTCCAATGCTGCTATGGATTACTAGATTAGTACTCACTTACTATTGCGCCTTCGCACTCATTATTTCTCGCGCCCCTGAATGCTAATGTTGAGTCACACGACGAGTTCTAAGTAATTCTTAAATACTTAGAATATAAAATCCTAAATATAATAATAAACTCAAATCCCGAGGTGTAAGTTCAGTAAGTTCGAGGGGCGCAATGATTTCTATTCCAAATTTAGAACAAGTTATTTTTAGATCAAATGAACTCGGGCTATTTTCGGTACGTGTCAAGGTATTCAGATTTCAAAGTATTCAGATATCAATTCAAACAAGAAACTCTGTACATATTTCTCAATGTCTAAATGTCTCGTAAATATGTCTGATTCTCGTCTGTATCTTGTCTGTACTGCCCTATCCATGGGGGGAAGAATGCCTGGCAGTTCCTGCCTTATTTCTTCCCTCTTCCCCTACTATATACATTTTTCTCTCTACTTACTTACAAATGGCGTAGTAATAAAATATGATTTATCTTCCGGTCATTTCTCCAGTCCGTGTATAAGGTAACACGTTGTCAGCGCCCAGATGGCAGTCAGCCAATCGTGCACATAACCCAGCGCGCTCCCATTCTGCAACGCACACTTGTTTCAAGCGTCTCATCAGTTACCTTCCTAATCGGGTAATCAGCCGATGCAGCAGCATCATCCGTTTGTATCAATTTCATTTATGTCGGCCTCTCAGGTCAGGTTTCCGCTCCCGCGTGAACTCCTGACTGTTGGGGTACTCATTCTCGTTCCATTCTTTCTTCCTTTCCCCACTTCTCACGCTCTCCCTCTGTCTCACTGTTTCGTTGTCCTGTTGTCTCGTCACCTCATCGTTGTCACTCAAGCTCGCTGATCTCATGTCTTTAGTGGTTCAGGGTCTGGGTCTTGGGGGATTTAGTAAGTCCATGTTCTGTCAATCTCCATACTTTGTATCGTGTGCTGACTTTGTCATTAGTCATTTTGGCTGCTCTGGGTGTCTGATACTCGTTGTACAGAATGCAACTTCATTCTTTTGAAAGGTAAAGTAATACATTATTTTATTGGTTAAGGATTTAAAACCAGTACTGAGGCGGAGTATGTGTTTTAATAGGTTTATTTGTTTAATCCCTTGGTGTATTATGGGAGGTGATGTGGGAACTCAGCCCCTCCCTGCTGTTTCCTCACTCAACGCACTCGGTACTGGTGTCTCAAAATCGAGACGTAAAGAATTTAAATTTATGGTACATTGCATTTCTTTTACATGTGTATCACTAATCATTAATTTGATCTGATGCTTCTGCCTCCATCAAATTGATCAATAAGTGCTGCATGTTGTTTTCCATGGTGCGTTTGATCACATTCATATGCCTCATCATCGTCATAAACAGTGAGCACTCATTATTTTCATTTCTGGTCAAGTTCTTGGGTGATTCCTCTCAATATTTTTGTGAACATTAATGTATATTAAATACTTCAACTGTACAGCTAAATTACCTATAAAATAGTATGATAAGTACTACTAATGTTATATTTTATGTAAGTACAGTACATGATGTTTATGCAACTAAGATGTTATATTACATACAAAACAATTAGCTTCAAATTGTAAAAAAAAAATTACAGGAAGAACCCAAAAAGTGAGAGAAGAATGCACAAAATATGTGCTCACTGTTGAGCATGATGATGGAAGAAGTGCGACACGATCACCATCAATGCATCAGAAGCAAGTGAAGTTATCGGGAATTTGATGGCTGATGTGATGGCACTATTTTTACACATCCTTGGCAGCAGGGGTGGGGGATGGGTGTGGGAAACAATGAGCACAATAATGAAGTATGGGTTATTTGTAATGGAATTTGAGGAACTTAGAGTAGGAACTTAACTGGAACTCAAATGGAACTCAAATGGAACTCGACTCAAATTCGAGTGGAGTTGAGTTGTCATTTACCACTTGAAGGTAACTCAATGGTAACTCAACTGACACTTGAATTTAGCTTAAGCAAGGAACTCAACTCCACTTGATGGAACTTAACTTTCACTCAAAAAAATAAGCGAGAAACTTAACTTTACTCAAGGGAACTTAACTTTTACTTGAAAAATAAGCAAGTTGTATAATGAACACCTTACAATAATTATACAGTAGTTTGTGTTGTTTCCCACCCCCCCACTCGCTGTTTCCCACGCCTCTAATTCAATGTTTATTCATTTCCTATTAGTTGCACATTCTCATTGTTGCCCGCACCTCCGCTCATAATTTCCCACGCTTCCGCTTAACATATTGCGCCTACATACTTTCGCGCTCAATGTTTCCCACGCTCTGCTCATTGTCACCCGCACCTCCGCTCATAATTTCCCACGCTTCCGCTATCATTCTGATCTCTACTGATACTATCCCGCACTCCCACTCATGATTTCCCATGCTTCTGTTATTATTCTGCTGTTCACTCCATCTGCTTCCCACTCAGCATTTCCCACACTTTTGCTTCTCCTCTAGTCCACTTGCAATTTCCTGTGCATTTCATCATTCCCGCCCTTCCGCTCATAGTTTCCCACGCCTCCGCTTCTGCTGTTCACTGCTGTCCGCACCCCCACCTAACATTTTCCCACGCTTTCACTGATCATTCTGACCTCTTTTCATTTTCCTGCCCTCCTGCCCATATTTTCCCATGCCTCTGCTTTTCACTTCTGATGCTCATTGCTGTCCGCATCCCCGCTCGAAATTTCCCACGCTTTCATTTATCATTTTGACCTCTGTTCATTATCTCCCACCCTCCTACTCATAGTTTCCCATGCCTCCACTCTTACTTTCCCACACAATTAATACACTTTTCCAACAAATCACATAATCTACTGTACAAAGCATGGAACATTATTATAAAGGACTAAATACATATGTAACTCGCATTTTTTATATGTTTATTTACATTATTACTTAATATAATATGGTCTATTATGTGTATAACAACTTACATTAAGTGATGCAAAAAGATTGAAAGAAAAAGAGCAAGAACTGAGCTAAAATTTTAAGAAAAGACTTGCTCACCATTAAGGATGATGACTAGGAAGCATGCCCATCAACAATCCCATGGTGTGTTCATATGTTGACATTGTGGTGATAAATATTTGAGTTGATGTAAGTGATGGATAGTACAACACATATGCAAATGTGTGTAAATAAAGGTGGGCAGCATGTGTGGGAATTGTTGAGCAAAGTTGTAGAAAACATTAGGCGGGCGGGGGTATGGGAACAGAGCAGTAGTTATAGTAATGATTAGTGTATACTTACTGTACACTTGAACTTTTGAAATTTGAATATTCAGAACTTGACTTACACCTGATAGGAACTTAATATAACTCAAGGGAACTTGACTTTCATGAAAAAAAACTTAACTTTAACTCAAAAAACTTAACAGGAGCTTGAAATGTTAGCAGCCCCTCTACTTCACTTGAGGGAACTTGACTTTCACTCAAAAAACAAGAGTGAGTAACTTAACTTAACTCAAAGGAACTTGACTTTCACTCAAAAAAATAATAAGTGGTGAACTTAAGTTTACTTGAGGGAACTCAACTTTTCCAAAAAAAAAAAAAGTGAGGAACTTAAGTCCACTCGAAATATAAAAATGGCCACTTGAGGTAACTTAACTTCAACTCAAAAAAGGTAAGCGAGCTCAAAAATGGAACTCAACTATAACCTAACTGTAACTTAACTGTAGCTCGAAAAACTTGACAGGAACTCGAAATGTTAGCAGCCCCTGTTAGAACACCTCAAAAGCCAGTTGATTCAAAGAAGCGAGCTCGCACAGTATGTGTACTTATATTAATTATTTATGGCACACATTTACACATATTATTAGAATACGCAAGGATCTGCAGATTTATCACCAACATCTGCTCCATCAAAGAAGTGGATGCACATTTCAATTCCATATACATCTCCTGATAGAATGAAGATTCGTGAAGCATTGAAAGCAGGTGGACTATCAGTGAACCTCCAAGCCAATTCTGGTAAGCAGCTTAGTATATATTATTTATGCATACAGGATCACTTACACTCATATAAGCGAAGTACAGGGTTGAGCAAATACAGTTTTATTCAATTCCTGAGATTAGCCTGGCAGAGCTGCTTTCTGACAGTAACAAAAAGGCTTTCTTGTTAATGAACCCATGCCCTGGTACATTAACAATAAATCATCTCGAATCTATTGGTATAGGAGCTTGTAAAACTGCACATAAAGGGCTTCTAACACTTACACCAATAGCTGAAGCCGGTCTTGGAGATACACTAAACCAGCATGTTGCTGTAAAACGAGTTTATTATGCAGATGACAGGAAATCTACAAGAAATAGCTCATCTCAGACTGGACTTTCTATTGGATGGTTCACAATTGATTCAGAGCTGACAAAGACACTGATCAAGGCCAATGTTACTTACTGGGCCACATCCCTGCTGTCCTATTCATATTCATACATTGCACAGATCATATCAACTAAAGGAGAGCCTCCCTTCAAAATCCCAGAAATACACTTTGTGAAGGCTGGTGTTGGTATTGTTCACAATGCTACTGGTAATAAGTCTGGAGGGAAGTTGACTACAATGCACAATGTGTATTTGCTGGAAGAATTCATTGAGAATGAAGGAAACAATTTCATAAAATTTATACACAATGGTTCAGCTCGGCCTCTCCTAGATGAAAGCAATCCGCTTTATGCAATTGCGGAATTTCTTTGTTTCATGCAGCATATTCAGTATAAAAAAACTGACTCCTTGGCATATGTATCAGATTTACAAGGTGTGCAGCTTTACTATTTTAATTTCAAATGTTCTTACATCCACCCACTCGATTATATAGGAAGCTCAACAGTTCTATCTGACCCACAGATAATGACTGCACTGTAAGTTTATTTTTTGGGTACTTGAAGTGATAGAGTAACATGACTTCAATTAAGATCTCTTGAAGACGACACTGCTTTATTTGATCAAGAGAATGTGGGTTCTGCATTTGACAAATTTGAATCCGAACATATCTGCAATGAATACTGTGAATGGTTTAACCTCACCACTCTGAATAAGTCACTGGATTCTCGTATTTTGCATGGCAATGCCATTACAGATTTAGAATCATGTTATGAGCACTCTGCATGTCCTTTTCATATATGAGCCATAGTTACTTCGATTAGAATCACTCTGTAATAGGAACTACACTATTGCTACTGTGTAAGATGTTCGAAACAATCTATGGTATCTGCATTGAACTATGCAATTTCTAAACAATGAACTTAAGCTACAATGCATTTATTATATGCATCTATAAATTATAATATATTTTAACATATCAGTGTACTGCGCTGTCACAAGACTTCTGTTCAAAGTTTTATATTTACTACATCGACACTAGAACTTAACTGAGCATATAAAAACAAGTCATAAAGATGAAAGTTCATACTATAGTACTTACTACTGTATTCTAATAATATGTCTTACTTGTGCATCCGAGTATGATAGGACTTAAGGTCGCGGCTAAGCCCTTAACCGAAATCTTGAGCGAACAGGATGTGCCTAAGCGAATATCTAAGTGATATGCCGCTTTGCCGAAGGTCGGAGCTTGACTACTTTGATGTAGTTGAGCGTGGTTGTCCGGCTTTCCATAGCTGTGCCACTCAATCCGATTCGATCTTATCAATTAAATATCTAAGGAGTAAGAAGCATTTAAATAGGAAAGTTCGAGATCACCAAGTATGGATTGCTCTGGACTCGCATAACGGTAAAAGGCGCTCTCAAAGCATCTACAACTTAACTGAACCATTGAGAATGTTCCAGTAGCAGTAGTAGGATATTATAGAAGAGACTTTAGACGGCTACATCTTAGAAGATGTATTGAGAACGATCTAGCAATAGGTAGTACAAAAGGTATATAAATGTTACTAGATAGACACATAAATCCAATCCTTTTTCAACCTCTTTAACAGTGTGACTGTAAGAACCAGACTCGACTTAAGGCTAAGCTCTAAGTCTCGTACTGTTGCTAAAAAGGGTACATACGTATATTTACTTATCTACTCGCTACTTAAAGTACTAGACTACTGTATCTAGTATTGTCGATTGCAGAATATCATCGGATAGTCCAATTGGCGGTTGCACGTGACTTGTTCGACACTTGCTCTTGATTGACTTATGCTTTGAAGACTCAACTTATCATACACGCTACACCGAAAACACTCAATCGCAAACGTTGTATTCGACTCAGGACTAAATACAACGAGGTACGTTTCTATTTTTATGTAGGTGTACTTATTCTGTGTATTCATAAGAATACACCAACGCTGCAATCGTTCAAGAGCAGATCACAACAGGGTGTCAAGGACTTCCCCCCTCCTCTCTCAACATGACTGAGTCGTTGCGACTACAACTCCAACGCTGAGACTCGAAGGCGCTCTCTGCAAGATGGTACTTGTCTGATACGTCGTCGAAGGAAGGGCAAGATTGGACAGTATGAGAATTGGCGGGTGGTGCGTGTTTCTTATCCTCTACAACATACACTGATCTGATCGTACCACAGAAGATACATCTATTTCATGCATTCCCTGGCACAGGACACAAAACGACTACATATCTCCACTTTGCCAAGCTCAAGTTCAAGCTCCGTACATCCTTACCCTTTTCCAGTTCTCCCCTTTTCCTCGCACGTCTTAGTACAATCCCTCCCCCCCTCTCCAATACTCTATCTTCTCCACTCCCTCTCCTCCCTCTCCCCACACGCTTACGTTCACATCTACAGACCATGCTCACCCCCACAAGCAATTCCCTCAACACGGTTAGCATAACCCCGTACTCGGCCTCCCCACCTCAGCGCGACACAATGCTGCGTTACCATGCCCATACACCATACACTCGCCCTAGCCACCCACACTCCCCTGAAGGCACCCTCCTCAACATCCAATGCTCCTTCTTCTCCCTGCCACTCACCTAGCTCGTGGCCAGGCGACGCTGCATATGCCAGCATACACAATGATATGTGACATATCACTCCTCGTCTCGTTCCACTTAATCACATTCGTATTCGGCACTGGCACCACACTGCTTACTCTCAGAAGGTTGCATAGGAGGCGGGTTTCTATGGACGAGTGGTACGTGTTTTTTCCCCATTCCACTGCGTACACTGATGTGACCGTACAACAGATGATCTATTTGGTGCATTCCCCTCTGTACAACAGACAAATACTTAGATCCCCCATTCCCTTGAGCTCACACGCTGTATGTCACTTATTTCTCGCTCTCGATCTCCTACATCTCGTCCGACTCCATCCCTCCCTCGCTCTTAATCGTATTTATTACTCACACACTTCGTAGACTATGATAAGCCCCCTGAGGCGCAGTCTCCAAATCGTGCTAGCTCAACCCTGCATGACACCTTTGGTCAAAGTCGAAGGCTGAAAGGCAGGATAAGCAGCTGATACTGGGTATTTGCTATTATTGAACATTGAAGTAGTGAGAATACTTGCGAAAACTCAAAAGTTTCTGCTAGATCATGGAACAATCCATAGCTATTCGTAACCTGAGATAACCGAAAACAGCAGGAAAAGGTGTCCTATTCATTCGAGCTTTTCGCTGTCGATTGAAAGATGGTGATGGAATGAAGAAGGTCGGGGCTGCCAAGTTGTAATGTGTAGAGTGGACCCATGTAAATGACATTATGAATGTGGAAAGCCTCCTGGTACATGTAGGTTACTCTATTTCTGACGTGTTAATGTCTCGATCCATGAGGTCTTCGAGAACGCAGCATAACTTGTAATGTACCAGGTTCTTCCAAATCTTCCATGTCTCCCTGCCGTCCACAGGTCCCGCTTGTTCAGCTCCTAGGCGAGTGGTCATCGTTGCTCGAACTTCGTTCGACCTTTTCAGTGACATTGGTATTCAAACGTTCTTCTAGCTAGATTGCATCCTCCACTGTATGATTCCCTCAGATGATTACCTTAGGTAGTAACTGCCTGCCATGCAGCATGCATCCCATCCCCACTCTTTGCCACGAAAGTGTCGACAATTACTTCAATGCTATATAATACGGCACAACATAAGCTACTTCACAGCGGTATAATTAAACCTAGATGGGTTACTCAGTGAACAAGCGACATCGAGAGAACTACATAGGTAGTTTCAACGTAAATTTAGCACTTACCAGTTCCTCTCATCTGAGAAACGTAACACATCCACAGAATACGGCATTGTCCCTCTTTCAAGCACCCTAGAGCTTATGCACAAGAAACAGTGACAAGAAAGAGGGAGTGATAGAGTGACAGTGAAAGTGATGAGATGGCTGCCGGCGACCCCGCGCCAGCAAGTCCGGACCGAGATGGAAATCACATGTTTGGCACTTTCCGTCCTTGCTCTCGACTCCGCCCAGCAACCGCTCAGTTCAAGCTCAGTCTGCCCATTGTTCCCTCGCTGGCCCGCCGCGATTTACTGCCTCTTACAGGTCTCTTCTCTCTTCACTCAGCCTATTTCTTTATGCTTTTTATTTTACATCAATTCGTACACATACGAAACACCTGCATGATGCTAATGCATGCGTGTCTCAACTAGGTTCTTGGAAGGGGGACATGTATAGATGAGCAGGCACGTGCTTTTTATCACTCTACCGCATGTACTGATGTGATCGTACACAGATTATACATTCGAATTCGCTGCATCCCCAGCTGGGGACGACAGCAAATCGATTATGTCTCTTCTCCACTCACATCCCCTATGAAATGCTCGCTTCTCACCATGGAACGACCCCAATAGTACATGACAAACCCTCTCCTCACTCTGACATCCACCAACCTCCTGGCCGGCAGCACTCCACATGCCAATGAGTCAAATCATATGGGATGTTACCCACTCGTCTTTATTCCCCCATTGTTGCATTCAAACTTGGCCCCCGTGCCGAGTTGGCTTGTCTTACTACCTCTACAGAGAACATTTGCTAGGACTGCGTTTACAGGTGCAAGTGCGAAGTTGGTGCATGTCCATAGTGCAAGAGAGGGAGGTAGCTTTATGTTCAGTATGCGTCAGAAGGAGAGGGAGGAGGAGGAGGAGGAGGAGGAGGAGGAGGAGGAGGAGGGCTGTATCAGCCGATGTTCTACGCTCCCCCTCACTCAAGTGGATATATCGTTTCATCAGTGCACTACTGAGTCGAAGTCTGACAAGAGGAACCCATGCATTCACCGAAGACAACCTCACGAAGCATACGAGGGACTGGAGGAAGGAATACATCACCCCTCCTTCCGAGGCCGCCCCCACTTCCCCTCAGAGTGCTAACACGCATGCTCTCGCTGCCATTAAGTTCTCGTGAACTCAAACATATGATATTCCCGTACTTTGATGCAGAAGGTCATCACAGTATCACATACGACCTCCACTTCCCTCCTCCCCCAAAAATCTCCCATATCACATTCTACCAACTCGCCCTCTTGCGCCACTCCAATCTTTCTCCCTCACCCATCCTTCTAACCTAGTCCACCCTATACATGCAAGTAAACCCTCGCGAATCACTGAAGAACCGATACACTAGGGTAAAGAATATGTGAAAGTGTTGGGGTAGAGAAAGGGAGAGTTTGTTAACAGCAGTGACAGCGAGGTGTGTGCGGGATGGACGATTACTTGGGCACGGGGTCTTGATGGTCAATCCGTGTATCCAAGGCGGCTCTTCCCACTGAACTCACGGGCTCTCACCCAAGAATGTAGTGACACAGCAGTGAGGACTTCACGGATGTGAATATCTTCAGTGTCCGAGAGTATAAGGCACATTGCTAGGACCGTACTTTGGTGCCGAAAGCATTCCGTATCATGTCTACATCAACCTTGAAGCCTACACTGCCAGCCCTTGTTTCTGGTGGCTTTCTTTTCAAGTGAAGCTTGATATGGACTGGATAATTGCTTTGATATTCACTATGTGGTGATTGCATCAGGAATGCTTAGTATCGTTCATCAGGAAATAAAGACATAGTAATGTAGAGCTATGTAGGTTGGGTAGCAGGAATAGCCTTTATTGCATAGTCCCCCTTCATGTAGCACTATGTCAGTAATTTACACTCCCCCAAGAGGTCTGTACAGACCTGTATAGATACCATACAGAATTTATATAGTGGCTATTATTATTATTAGAGGTGATTATTCTATACAGAATCCATATATATTCTGCATGGATTCTGTGTGGATTTATGCAGAATCTGTAAGATCTATTTAATACCTTAATTTTCCTGTTTCAAATCACAATGAATACTATTAAAACTGTTAATTCATAATCTCATCTCATCCCTACCACTATCTTTGTAGAGGTTCAACTCCTCTACTGAACTTAACTCACTCACGCACCACGTAAACCAGACCAGTGAATAGGTAGTCTACGAGTGTACGAGTGAAAGTTGTTTTTACGAGTAAATAATGGTAAATTTATATAAGGCAACGCCTGATGGCGTTGCCAAACAGTCCGTAGGTAAACAATATTACATAATGAGTGTGTCAATATTACATAGGTAAGGTGCTGCCTTACACACCCCCCCTTGAGACCGAGTCTACACGGTCTATACAACAGGAGGAAGGGAGGGCGATGCGGCTCGTCTATCTTCACGCAGAGGACGGTCCCGATGGAGGTGGCGAACAAGCCGGAGGCTGGGGCGTCAGGGGACAATAGGGGGCTACCCCATTGTCCACATCCATGGCCAATGGTACGTCGGGAGTACCATCCGTTGGGAGGGGAGGGCCGTTAGGCCCCCCGTCCACACGCGCATCCTCGACGGAAAGGGGGGGGTCGTTAGACCCTCCCTCACCTTGCTCAACAGTCCTGGGGAGCGAGACGATCAGTCCGGCTGTGGGGGCATCGTCGTCATTCATTAGGGGGCCGTTAGGCCCTGTAACTAGGTGACTTGGGGGGAGCGAAGACGGTCCAGTGCTATTAGGCATCTGCGTTAGGTCGGACCATGGATGCTCCTGTAGATACAGGAAGGTGGAAGATTCGGCGTAGCGCAACCACCTCCCTCCTCGGTCTTGTATCCCGTTGTGAAGTTGATCGATGCGCATTAACGTATGTATGCGGTCGAAGTCCTCGGGAGACGGAGACCAGAATCCAGACCACTCAGCAATTCCATGCGGCACCCCATGCTGTTGGAGGCGTGCCAGCTGGCAGTCATCAGCTTCAAGGAACAATGGTCTCCTCAAGGACGAGTTGGTGAAGTGGGCGTCCAGGTAGTTCAGCCCAAAGGGGTATGCGTGGTCAATCCACGCAATAGGGACCCCGTTTCGAATGAGAGTAGCAATGACGTCCATTATCCCTACGTTCGCGGTGGAGGTGACAGGACAGTTGAACCGCCTGCACCAGAAGTCAGGACCCCTTTGAGGAATGAATGGTTCGTTGGGGTGGGAGGCGTTCCACGCCTCAATTTCTTCACGATACTGGTTGGGCTGCGATATCAGGAAGGCAAGTTCTCGTATGAATGGGACTCGTGCTTCCCTCAAGGTTGGGCCCAGTGCCCTTCCCAACAAGTATCCAAAGACACTATGACGGCACACCTGGAAGGCTCGCGTGACGGCAATCCCAATGAAGGGGTTGCTGCTTCCCAGATGGCCATGGTGGGTGATGTATTGACAGTGGATATCCACCATCAGCTGTTGTTCGGAGGGGGGCATTAGCAGCCCTGCTCCGCTGGTTGCAGACAATGACCTTCGTGAGAACGAGGTCTGGGGCCTGTCGATGCGGGGGTACCCCCTCCACGAAGCGTGGATCTGTGAGGATGTAACGCATTGACCAGTCCCGATGTTCGGGGAATACCCATTCGGCCATGGTACGGAAGACGCTGAGGAGTTCATGTGCCTTAAAGCGTACATCTACCGTGTAGTGGGTATCGTTGATCATGTCGGATGTCAGCCAATGCATCAACTTGGAGGGGATTCATTGGAAATCCTCTCAGTGCGATATTGTATAGGGCCGAACGAGGCTGGTAAGCCTGGGAGCCCCTAAGCTCTATACGCAATGCTTCCTCAGCAGTGCGTCCTGCAAACGCGCGGTTCGACTGCCTCGAGATGTATACGGATGGGCCGAACATCCCTGCGAACCAATTGTCTCGCTCGACTCGGCCCTTCTTCAGTTCTACCACTCCCAGGGCATCGGGTATACACCCTGGGATGGCCTTCTCCTTCAGCTCTCGCTTCCTCTTTTCATTCTCGAATTGCTTCAGGGCCACCTTGTGTTTCCTCCTTTCGTGCTCCTGTTGCCGATCTGACAACCCTTCGAGTTCAGGGGATAGA
This sequence comes from Cyathus striatus, assembly GCA_025738555.1. NCBI lineage: Eukaryota > Fungi > Basidiomycota > Agaricomycetes > Agaricales > Nidulariaceae > Cyathus > Cyathus striatus. The sequence goes on from JAOVFP010000007.1 coordinate 1,286,155, forward strand.
GGTGGGCTGTTGGGGTCCGCCTCGTCATCCTCCAGAGTGGGCTCCACATAGTCCGTGAGGCCCAGTCAAAAGTCGGTCTAGGGAGATCGAGCCGTATCCATTGAGATATAAAGACTTATATCACTAGATCTCGCCAGAAAAAATAGAATACATAGATTTTTTTCTAGTGAGATCTAAGCATGTCGAGGGTAGTCTAGCGCCAAGAAAAGTCCAATTCGCCTAGCTATTGTTTTCTGGCTGGGTATAGCGACATCTATTCCTATCATAACCAAATTCTAGCTTCATCTTAGGGCGTTTAGGCACATCTAATGAACATATTTATGATAAAATTTGTATATTGGAAATATCTCTAGGGACATCTATTGGTATCTAAGGAGTTCTAATGCTATCTACCTTACCAACCACTTCCCAACTACTTGTGCTATGTGCTGCATGCGAAACGTGGTTCAGTATGAGCTAATATATCTACAATATGCATAGTAGTATTAACAATAAAAAAGTTATTAAAGCATACCTTGCATACATGCGCGCATCAGGCGCGCCTCACAGCACAAAACCACTCCCCAAACTTGACTTCACAATCCCTACTCGCAACCAGAGCTGAACCCTTCCAATAGACCATCATGCGCGAAACAATGCAAGGGTGGAGGGTGAAAATTGGGCTGAATGGCGAAGTGCAGCAGTGAGGGTGATATGTCATGTTGTGTGTCGACGTGATGATCTTCGTTGTTCCGTTGAGGTGAGTACTACATTACGATACACAAGAAAAAAAACCATAAGGTCAATATATAACTGCAACCGTATCACGTACCTTACAAAATGTACAAGCTTGTCATCGTGACATAGGCTAGTTCTGCTGGTAGGTATAGACACTCTTTCTCTGCCTGAGTACGATATCTTCCTATTTAGAGAGAGAATCTGAGTAAAGGAAGGGAGCAGGGGGAAGCTCGGACTTGGAAGAGGGGAGCATTGGAAAGATTGGCAGCTGGCGTAATCGTGCGAAATGCAAAAGTTGGTGGGAGGGAAAGGAAAGATCTGTTGCATGCTGCATGTAAATGGCGGTTTATACTAATGGAGAATGAAACAAGAACCTTACATGACAGTTTTCACACCATATTGTTTATCCTAGACATCCCTCGATATGCCTAGATTGTGCTTAGAAGGATTGGGAAGGGTGTCTCACAAATTTGACTGTGTAAAGTTGCCAAGACCTTGAATTGTCACTTGTAAGTCACTTGGCAAAATATTTCTAGATCTTGCTAGATTTCGCTAGACAGAAATCCAACAGCTATATCTCGTTCGATGTGACTCAATATCGCTAGACTGACTTTTGACTGGGCGTGAGGGCCGGGTCCTTCCTCCTTACTTTGGGAGGTTTTATCGGCCCCGGCACCGTCAATCGAGTCCCCTGTGATTCTTGTTGCTCCATCGAAGGGCCTGCTCTCGTCCCCTCAGACCGGTTTGATGACGAGGCTGCACTGGGAGGTGCCATTGCACCTCCTGCGGCGCTGGATGTCGTCCGATAGTTCCTGCGGGCTGGGAGGTTCCTTGTTGCCCGTGCAGCAGTGGAGGGGATTGTGTCATCTCCCCCCCTTGGAGCCCTTGTCCTTCTCTGCTCCGTCCTGTCGTCGAAGTCGTATTGGCTAGGGGGTGGGCAGGTCTCCTGCCCATGGTCCCCTTCTCGGCTTGCTGGTCTTTTGGACCTGAGGCGTTTTGTTTCTGCCTTGAGGTTGTCATTTTGTTCTTCTATGTTGGAAGCCCATTCTTCCAACTTTTTGTTGTGCTGTCTGAGCTGGTCCACCTCGTCGTTCAGCTTGTCTATTCGACGGAGCAGAGTCATCACCATGAATTTGACCCCTTCTGTCATATCATCATCGTCTTCCAGGGTTGCTCCCTCCCTGTCCAGGTCTCGGAGGAGGCGGTTTAGCTCTCGCCTCCTCTCCCATCTATCCTCCTTGTCGTGCTCCTGCAGTTCTCGGGATGTTGCTCGTTTCTTTCCCTTGTTCTTTGCCTTCCCTTGTTGCGTTGTTTGTTCTGTTGTTGTCATAGTTCGTTCAGGCTGGCAGTGGGGATCGTCGACTTCCATAGCCTCCTGTGGTATTGGTATCCTGTAGGGGGCTTGCTGTTGGACAGGGTGTGGGGCCCATCCCAGGCCCCAGGCGCTGTGTTGTGCTGGCAGTGTGGGGTAATGGCTGTGGTACGATAGTGGGTATCTAAATTTGGTGATGCGCGCGAGTGTTTGTGGGTGCGTATAGGGCAATGTTTGTTGCCTGTGTAAAACAAACAAAATTGTGTCACGTAGCGTTACGGCGTGACGCGTTTTTTAGGTAATTGGGTGTGTCGACGCACCCCTTGTAGTTCCAGATAGTGGTTGAGGGCTTCGAGGTCCTTGCATTGGTGGTGGGGTTCCCAGGTGGTATCACCTAGGCTCCACCGTACCTCATACTCAAGGTGCCCTTCCGTCATCCAACGATGACCTAATATTTCATCTACGAACCATTCGGTTGACGCATTGGCGCCGAAGTCGTATGGTTCGGGTTTCGATCAATTGGGAAACAATGTGTCATTAGACGTGTTGTAAGGCCAAAGCAGTTTGGCATGGAAGGCGGGGTGAATACGCCTTGCCATTAGGGCTGGTGGCAGCTCTAGTGTATAAGTGGACATGGCTGGGTTGGCTTTGAGGACTTTATATGGGCCTATAAATTTAGGGCAAAGTTTCTTCGCTCTGCCCTTGGGGAGGTTCAAATTCTTCATGGAGAGGTAGACGAGGGATCCTTCATCAATCTTGGGTTCCATCCCTCGCTTCTGGTTCGCGTAGGAGGCCTGGAAGATGCGGTTTGCTATGATTGCGTCGTGGGCCTCCGCTAGGTTTGCGAGCACCTGTTCAGCATAGGTGCGCACGCCATGGTGGGTGATTCCATCCTTTCTGATTTCTCTCAACATCGATGGGAGGTATCCCCTGTTGAGTTCGAATGGCGCGTATCCTGTTGTACTGGATACACTAGTGTTGATAGCGAATTCCGCTAAATCGACCTTGTCAATCCAGTCTTTCTGGTCAGGGCGTACCATGGTGTGGAAGATCTGCCCCACGCTCCGGTTCATCCGTTCCGTTTGTCCATCTGTTTCTGGGTGGAACGATGTGGACATGAGGAGTTTGGCCCCCAAGAGGCGGTGGAGCTCCTTCCACCACCTGGACGTGAACTTCGGGTCGCGGTCGCTAACTATGGTGCTGGGTAGGCTGTGCATGTGCATGATCTCCCTACGGTAGACCCATGAGAGGTCTGCAGCCATCATGGTGGTGTGGACAGGTATGAGGTGTACCATACTCGTCATGCGGCAGATGATGACCCAGAGGTAGTTACTACCTTTGGTCTCAGGGAACGGTCTGACAAAGTCCATCCCGATGGAGTCCCAAGGCTTCGTAGGTACAGGGAGTGGGTGTAGCTTACCCGCGGGCTTCTGGTTGGAGGTCTTGGCCTGTTGGCATGCCTCACAAGTCCAGCAGAATTCCCGGACGTCTTTGGCAATTTGTGGCCACCAGTACCAGCGGCGGATGTACTCCGTCGTTCATTGGTCTCCGAAGTGGCCCAGGGTGTGGTGGGCTTGTTTGATGATGGTTGTGATAATCGCACGGTCTCGAGGTACGCAAATCACCTCTTCCTTTGCCAAGTTTAGGGCGTATACAAGCCCATTGCGTACCGGGAAGTGGGGGTATGATTCCGGAGGATTCAGGATGATGCTGAAAAGCTTGTCTTCCGGGTACCCTGCTTTGATGTGATGTAGGAATGTGTCGTCTGTGGTAGTTGGTGGCGTTTGGGACTTGGCCTTGTGGAATAAGATGTCTGCAAGGGTTATGGTCTCAGTAGGCGTGGGGAAGTTGCTGGATGTAGGGGTTGGGTCGTGTTCTGCGGCTTCCCGCGCCTCCTGTGCCTCAGCGTCCCTCATTTCCTGGGCCTCAACGTCACGGAGCTCTTGACGTTCTTGAAGGCGTTTGCTACGCCTCGTTTCCATGGCCCTTAGGGCCCGTAATTCGACCACGTGGTCGTGAAGTTCATGGTACCATGCTGAGGGGAGATCTTCTCCCGTAGGGTCGATACGCGCGTCCGCACGTACATATTCTTCGATGTCGTGGACGTCGTCATGGGTGTCGCTCTCGTAGTAGCGGGATAAGCAGTCCACTACTTTATTGTACTCCCCTTTGACGTAGGTGATATCGAAGTCGAAGCGGGACATGTAATCCATCCAACGCCGTTGGCGGTTGGATAGGTTGCCTTGAGTTTTTCAAAACTCAAGGGCTTTGTGGTCTGTGATGATGTGAATGTCATAGCCCATGAGTTTATCTTCCCATTTGATCAGGCCTTCGAGGATGGCCAAAGTCTTGAGTTCGTAGACGGCATAGTTCTGTTGTGCCGCCGTGAACTTCTTGGACATGAAGCCTGCTGGGCGGCATTTGCCCCAGGAGGGGCCTTGCCCATACATCGCGCCTACTCCAGTTTTTGACGCATCGCAGATGAGCCATATCGGCTCGTTTGTGCGGGGGTCAATGGGTCAAAGTATTGGTGTTTTACAACATGTCTGTTTTATCATGTCGAAACATCGCTGATGGAGGGGGCACCATATAAATGGCGCTCCGTTTTGGGTCATAGCCAGCAGTGGGCTGGTGTAGGCGGATATATCGGGCAGGAAATGTCCAACATAGTTTACTAGCCCTATGAATTTTTGTATGTCATTGTAATTGCGAGGTGTCCTTCAGTCTCTTATGTGACTAAGTTTATCCCTGTCGGGGTGTATTCCCGCGTCGTCGATGGTGTGTCCGAGGCAGTCGATGCTCTCTGCATATAACTCACATTTGGCACGTTTGAGGTACAGATTGTTGGCGCGTAGTCTGTCGAATACGATCTTTAGATGTTTCTCATGTTCTTTGATGGTGTCAGAGTACACGAAGATGTCATTGATGTAGGCATGCATAAAGCGTCCTATAGCATCCCGGAATACGGCTGTCATCAGCCGTTGGAAGGTTGCTGGGGCATTGCAATCGCCCTGCTGCATGATGTGGCTGACGTAGGTACCGCTGATTGTAGCGAATGCCATCTTCCCTACATCTTCCGGCTTAATGCGTACTTGTTCGTAGGTGTCGGTGAGGTTGATTTTCGACCTGTATTTTCCTCTGGCGACGTCTTCCCGGATTACTTCTTGGTCCGGTAAGGGGGTGACATCCTTGATCGTGTTATCATTACGCTGCCGTGCATCGATGACGGTGCGTAACCATTTGTCCTTTTTTGCCAAGCAGAGGAGGGGTGCTGCTTGTGTAACAGACCGTGCTTCCCACCATCCTGCGTTCTCGTAATGGTTGAGTTTGTCGTAAAATTCTTCACGCAGCGAGTTAGGGCATCGCGGCATGTGGTATTTATATCGCTTGTGCTCGTCAATTAGGTTGATTTCGTGGTTGACTTCATGAAATGGTGGTAATCATTCGGGGGTGCCATTCAGAATGTCCGCATACAAGCTGAACCAGTTTTCCCGAAGCGTAGGTATGTCCTGTTCGGTGGGGAAATTGTCTCTCCCCTTGCCCTTGTCTCGTCGAGGGACAGTAGTTTGTTGTTTCGCTGGTGGTGGTTCGAATCGCTGTCTCAGTTCCGCCAGTGAGCGTTCGTAGTCTGGGCTGCTAGCCAAGGTTACTTTCGCTAGTCTCTCTTCGGATCCTGGAAGTGCGTGAAACTTCACGTGTTCCGATATGTCGTCGGGTTGGGCCTTCCCAAAGAACTCACTTTTTGGGGGCTTTACGGCCCAAATTGTTGGGTACATGTCTGCCACCATCATGTTCCATTCTGGGGGCATGCGTGGGTCGGCCATCCATCCCCAAGTGGGCTTGGGGGTGGGGTTGTCAATGAGCATCCGTGGTTGGGGTGTGCCGTCTTCGTCTGTTACTAGGTCCTCTACCAGGATCCGTGACAAGGTGGGTTGGCAGTATTGTACGTCAGGTTCTACGTACAATGAACTTGTTATTGTTACTGGGGGCTGCGGCTTGGATTCAGCCGTGGCTCACGGCTTCGAATTAGGCTTCGCGTATTTGCGGAGCTCCTCATCGGTCATTAGGAGGGATGGGTTATCCTCAGGGAGTGGTCGTAGTGCCCCAATTCCCTCATTGTCTGGCACTTCTTCAATGGAGGGTGGTTGTCCACCCCGGCGGAGTCATTTCTCCTTTTTGTCTACTGCGCGGTATCGGCAGAGGCATCTGTCGGCATCCTTGAGCTGAACCCGCACTGCTGGGATTCGTTCCCCATTAACGATAATATCATTGTGCTTGAAGTCAAGTATAACGTCGTTAGCACGCATGGTTGGCGTTCCAATGATCATATCATAGTGATCAAAATTGGCTACATCGGCATAAATGGGCTGTTTCAGCCCTGGGAGTTGCGGTGTCAGATATGTGCCGTATTTGACTGTGGATCGGCTCCCTACTGTTCCTAGTTGAAGGATATACTCCTTTGATAACCGGCTCACAGGGATCTTGGCTATTTCTGCATACGACGGAGTAATCCCCGTTGTTGTGCTTCCAGAGTCCCATAGTGTCCAGGCTTTGACCTCTCCCATGGTGATGTAAGATGCTAAGCATTCTTTTTCTTCGAGTGGGATCTTTGGGCAGTTGATTGTCTGCTTGGTGGACTTGACCACTACCCTACGGACGGTGATTATTTCTGTAGGTTCTTTCCTCCAGTATTGTTTTGCACCGATTGTCGTAGCCCTGATTGAATCAGGGTAATCCCTCTTGTAGTCTGAACCCGTGTCGTACTCGCTGTAGGGGTTTTCTTCTACATCGAATTCGAACGTGGAGGCTTTGTCGTCCTCCTGTTGATCTTCTTGGGGGGCACTCTGTGGCTCCTGTACCTCAGTGGGGAGTTCTTCGTTGTTCTCCTCCTGCTCCCCTTTGATTACAGAGTGTGCGGCGCGTATCTGGTCACGCGGTGCTCTAGGGCAATCTTTTTTGAAGTGCCCTGTTTTCCCGCAGTTGAAGCATGTTTCCACCGCGCGTGGTTGGGCCGGGTGCGGTGACCCCTTCTGCTCGACTTTGGGTGTACCCTGCTTAGCAAAGGCAGTGTGGTCTTGGTTGGGCTGTGTTGGGACGGCCCCGGGGCATCTCCATATGGCCTGGTTGACCTGAGCTTGTTGGGGGGCTGGTTTCAGCCCTCCACTTCAGTGTGGTGCATTCGGTGGGGGTCCCCTGGGACACTGTGATTGTTCTAACGCTGGTCGAGTGACCAGCGGACGGACGTGATTGTCGAGGTAGCGCTCCGTGTTGACGTAGTTGCGCTTCCCTCTTTCCACGGTTCTTCCTACCGCTAGGAAGTCGTCTGCCGTGTTTACTTCCAGGGTAAGGAGCATGTCTTCAATGAGTTTCCTTCTCATGTCTTCAGGCATGGCGTTGATAAACGCCTGCATGAATGAGTAATCGTCCAGTGGGGTAGGCATGCTCTGAGCATGATCGGTCATGGTGTCATGAAGACCCTGTAACCCTGCTACCGGGCAGTATCTGACGCTATAGAAAGCGTCTCGACCGTGCTGGTTCATAGCTTCTTCTACGAATTGATCATAGAGTCCTATGACTACTTCCTCAAAATTCCATTCAGTTTTAGCACTGGCGGGGCTAATAACGTGGCGTCTGTACCATTTAATTGCTTCGCCTTCAAGGTAGTCTAGGAGGAGGAGTACCTCTCCTGTTCACATTCGTTTCCCCCTAGTTGCTGGGTCCGCATGTGGACGCACAAGTCGAGCAGCCATTGCTCGAATGTGTGGTACAATGCTTTGATCCCCGAGAAGCGCGTTATCACTTTGTTTTCGCTTCTCGGGGCACGGCACCATTCTGGTAGCTTTAGCCGTACGGCTAAGTACTTGTTGATTATTGTACGGATTTTTTCATGCATGATATGCGTGCGGTTCTCCTGGGCGTCGACTACGCCTGGCCTGACCAATGGTAGATTAACCTGGGGAGGTAATGAGAACTGCCTTCCCCATATTGGTACCTGTTGTGGGATGACTGACATCCCTCGACTGTCATACCTAAGGATGTGACCCTGTATGGGGCCAGCTTGATTGGGAGGTTTTCCCATTAGGTTCCCTGATTGTTGCGAGTACTGGGAAGGGGAGATTATCTCCCTGTCTTGCTGATATTCCTCTGCGAATGCCACTGAGGGTCGGTGATAGTTGTTGGTTTGGGTGGGAGCAGGCATCTCGTTTCGTGTATTCCCGAACACAGTCTGCTCCCGTTCTCTTGGGTCGAGTTCGACGACGGCACTGCGATTGAATCGGATGTGTTGGTCATCGATGTCTGACCCGCCATGCTCTTTCAGGTCTCGGTCACGCATGCGTTGCAACGCTATACATTTGTCCTTGTCCAGAGCTCTTGGAATGCGTCCTTTGCGTGATATGTGCGGGCATCGTGTTGTCACTTGTTCCAGGATGAAGCTCATCCCGTGAAGTTGTAGGTTCTGTATCGGTGATGCTGCCACCGGGTGGAATGAACTGGGTTCGGATGGGGGCTGGTGAGGGTGGAATCCCCCCGATACGGCCCTAAACCTTTGCTGGGTCAATGTGCGCATGCGGTATTGTTCTTCCTCTTCCTTCAGGAGGCGTGGACCGCTTATTTGTGCAATAGCTGACTCAATGTTCGGGTCATGGGTGATGACGCCCCTAACAGTGCTTTCGCGCTTGACGATCCATGGTGCAATGACCTGTCGAGGATCTAGTGATACTTGGGACATGGGAGTACCTACATGCGACCCTGTCTTGTTCTTTTTTGCGGTGTGGTATACCTGCACCAGACTGTTCAAGTAGATCATTACGGCGTCGAGAAATCTCGCGTCATTATGGTCTATGTTGGAGGAGGAAGCCATCCCCCCAACTCTATCCATGGCCTTGCACGGAGGGGTGCTGACAACTTTTGTCATGCTTCATACTGCAATTGCAGTAAACTTACTTGGGGATATACAACTACAGCATGTGAAGCTACTTCTATAGAGTTGCAAGTGCAACTTTATAGCTAGTTTTACTTTGTACAATTGCAGTGAGAGCTTCACTATTGCTTCTTTAAATTATAGCTATTACTTCACAATTGAAATTCACTACTACTTCATCAAATTGCAATAATTGCTTCACCATTTATATTCTGTTTCTAATGGTTGCAATTTGAGCTTCATAGCTACTTCATGCACTTGCAGTCTAAGCTTCATGACTGCTTCATTTATTTACATAAGTTACTTCATCAGTGTAGTTTGACTTCACATAGTTGCAGTATGAGCTTCATTACTGCTTCATTTATTTACAGTATTTGCTTCATTATTGTATATCTACTTCATGTACTTGCAGTCTCAGCTTCACAGAAGCTTCATTAAATTATATCAATCACTTCACTATTTCTGTTCTACTTCATATGGTTTCAATCAGAGCTTCATAACTACTTCATTCATCTGCAGGACTTGCTTCACTTTTGTATGTCTACTTCATGTAGTTGTAGTATGAACTTCACAGTAGCTTTATTATACTACAGTAATTGCTTCACCATTTCTGTTCCACTTGATCTTATTGCAGTCTTAGCTTCATAACTACTTCATTCAAGTGTAAGAGTTACTTCATTATTGTAATTCTACTTCATATCATTGCAGTCTGAGCTTCATCATCCCTTCATTTATTTGCAGTATTTGCTTCACAATTGTACTTCTACTTCATGCAATTGCAGTTTGAGCTTCATAGCTACTTGATTCATATGCAGAAGTTACTTCATTATTTTAGTTTGACTTCACATAGTTGCAGTCTGAGCTTCATTGCTGCTTCATTTAACTACAGTATTTGCTTCACTATTTTAGTTCTACTTCATGTAGTTGCAGTTTGAATCTTATTATTGCTTCATCTAATTACAGTAATTGCTTCACAATTTTTCTTTCACTTCATTTGGTTACAGTCAGAGCTTCATTGCCACCTCATCTAAGTACAGTATTTACTTCACTATTTTATTACTACTTCATATGGTTACAGTCAGAGCTTCATTGCTACTTCATCTAATTACAGTATTCACTTCACTATTTTATTCTTACTTCATATGGTTACAGTCTGAGCTTCATTGCTGCTTCATCTAACTATAGTATTTGCTTCATTATTTCAGTTCTACTTCATGTAGTTGCAGTTTGAACTTTATCATTGCTTTATCTAATTACAGTAATTGCTTCACAATTTCTCTTTCACTTTATTTGGTTGCTGTTAGAGCTTCAATACTACTTCATCTAATTACAGTAATTGCTTCATAAGTTTGGTGACAGCTGACATATAACATTACATATGTTACATATCACACAATATCAAATTAATCTGGTCACAATACATCACACTGTAACAATATGTCACATCGTCACAGTACATCACAATACCACACTGTCACAATATGTCACAATATGCCATACTATCACATTATGTCAACCTGCTGTCACAATATATCACACTGTCACAATATGCCACACTATCCTTTCACATATGTCACACATGTCATATTTACTTGTATGACACTCCTATCATGTAGTCACATATGTCACATTTCCAAATTCATGTTGCACCACATCTGTTACAGCCATCATACTTATCACATGTCATACATTTCTTATGTGTCAATATCACCTGTTACATTCTCACATCTGTCACACATATCACAGTTCATTCTCATGATACCCTTGGTATAAAGCAAAATTGCATATATGTTACACAGAGTCAAATATAAGTCAAATATAGGGACCAAAAGTCAAACATGGTTGAACAATAGTCACACCTAACATGTGGTTACATTTGACTCTGTGACATTAACCAATTTTGCATTTTACAAAGTATCATCTTCATTGTCAAGGTGCTCTCCTTGTCAAAAGTAAAATTACACTTTTTACTTTCATTTTCACATCCCAGTCACACAGATCCTCCTACCATTCTTGAAACCCTGAACAGCTTTTTGCCTCTACCAGCCTATCATTCTCTCAACATTGCATTGCAACCATCTGCTGCAACACATATCATACATGTCACTTGAAAAGGTTACATGAAAAGTGCTCACCTAGTGATTTACATGCATTACAAATTATATGACAAAGACACTTGACTACTTCAAGAGAATCATATTTCTCTCACTATTTACCTGTGTTTGGTTGAATTCAACATTCATAGCACTAGGCAAAAATCACATTGTATCAATACTACTTCCTGGCAATCACAATGTTATGTTTTAATTAGTCTGTCAGATTCTATAGTAGATATAACTGTACTTAGATTCTAATTTTGTCTAACCAACCTTAAGCATGTTCAGTAACTTGGTCTGGTTATATTGCCTTATCTATATCTTCCATTCAGTTATTGTTTCTATTATCACATCACTTATATTTTTGTCACACTTTCCATTAGCCAATCAGATGTTTTATTCTTGACTGACCATTGGGCTATATAATTCATTGTGTCCCTCTTAGCAGTACCCACTACTGTTCAATCTTCATTGTTACAGAATTGTACAGTATTACCAATGAGAGATGTGTGACCTGTGAATAAAATGTGAATAAATGTGATGTGTTGAGACATGTGACATATATGTGTTGGATTGGCAAGATTAACAGCCTTGACTGTGTTATGGGGGTCATGGTGACAAGCCTGGTAGCCCACTCAACTGGTAAAGTATCAGTTCTTGCTTGTGTATAGGTAAGGGCTAGTAGCTCAGTTGGAAGAGTGCCTAGTCATGAGTACAGGTGGTTACAAATTCAATTCCTGTCCTTTCCAATAGTTTTAACAGTATAATTAATATAACAGTTGCAAAGAACATGAAGATATGACACAGATGTTATATGTGAACAATGTGTGACATATGTGAGAATGTAACAAGTGTAATATCAATATATAAGAGATGTATGACATGTGATAAGTATAATAGCTGTAACAGATGTGGTGTGACATGAATTTGGAAATGTGACATATGTGACTACATAATAGGAGTGTCATACATGCAAATGTGACAAGCATAATAGCAATAACCAACAACACAAATCTGACAATTGTGATATGTGTGACAAATATAAAAGTATGATAAGAGTGACATTTGTAAACATGTGACATGTGTGATATACATGATGCATGTGACATATATGTAAAAGTGTGACATATGACAATGTTACATATTGTGACAGTGTGGTCTACTGTGCCAGTGTGATATATTGTAGCCACATGGTGTATCATGGCAATGTAACATGTATAACCAAATAAAATCACTTTGTTGTCAGAAGTAACAAAGAATAAAGAGGGGGTGGTTGAGAGGAATGAGAGTGATAATGAAGCAAGAACTCAAACACAAACACTGACACTGACACAGACACAGATGGGGAGGAAACTAGTTAACAACTACCAAGTTACAGAGTGTTTATATACTGAGTGTCTACCAAAGTCCAACCAAGTTCCTGTAACTAAGGTAACTGACAGCTGTCAATCACAGAGCTGTCAAGTATGACAGGTGACAAGTGACAGCTGTCAAAGAAGCTGTGCAACTCAGAATATCTAACATTTGTAACATCTGGAACATAATTTAATATTGTGTGACATATTGTAACATTGTGATGTATTGTGATGGTGTGATGTGTTGTGACAGTGTGATGTATTGTGAGCATATAATGGTATTGTGATGGTATAACAATGTGATGTACTGCAATGGTGTGAGATATTGTGACAGTGGGAAGTATTGTGACATACTGTGACCATGTGACATATTGTGACAGTATGATGTATTGTGACCATGTAATATGTATAACCAAATGAAATGACTAATTTTATATTGTGTGACATATGTGACATATGTAATGTCATATGTCAGCTGTCACCAAACTCATAAAGCAATCACTGTAATTAGATGAAGTAGTATTGAAGCTCTGACTGCAACCAAATGAAGTGAAAGAAAAATTGTGAAGTAATTACTGTAATTAGATGAAGCAGCAATGAAGCTCAGACTGTAACCATATGAAGTGAAAATAAAATAGTGAAGTAAATACTGTAATTAAATAAAGTAGCAATGAAGCTCTGACTGTAACCATATGAAGTAAGAATAAAATAGTGAAGTAAATACTGTACTTAGATGAAGTAGCAATGAAGCTCTGACTGTAACCAAATGAAGTGAAAGTACAATTTTGAAACAATTACTGTATTTAAATAAAGCAATAATAAAGCTTAAACTGCAACTACATGAAGTAGAACTAAAATAATGAAGCAAATACTGTAGTTAGATGAAGCAGCAATGAAGCTCAGATTGCAACCATGTGAAGCTAAAATAATGAAGTAACTTCTGCATATGAATCAAGTAGCTATGAAGCTCAAACTGCAATTGCATGAAGTAGAAGTACAATTGTGAAGCAAATACTGCAAATAAATGAAGGGATGATGAAGCTCAGACTGCAATGATATGAAGTAGAATTACAATAATGAAGTAACTCTTACACTTGAATGAAGTAGTTATGAAGCTAAGACTGCAATAAGATCAAGTGGAACAGAAATGGTGAAGCAATTACTGTAGTATAATAAAGCTACTGTGAAGTTCATACTACAACTACATGAAGTAGACATACAAAAGTGAAGCAAGTCCTGCAGATGAATGAAGTAGTTATGAAGCTCTGATTGAAACCATATGAAGTAGAACAGAAATAGTGAAGTGATTGATATAATTTAATGAAGCTTCTGTGAAGCTGAGACTGCAAGTACATGAAGTAGATATACAATTATGAAGCTTATACTACAACTATGTGAAGTCAAACTACACTGATGAAGTAACTTATGCAAATAAATGAAGCAGTCATGAAACTCAGACTGCAAGTGCATAAAGTAGCTACGAAGTTCAGATTGCAACCATTAGAAGCAAAATATAAATGGTGAAGCAATTATTACAATTTGATGAAGTAGTAGTAAATTTCAATTGTGAAGTAATAGCTGTAATTTAAAGAAGCAATGGTGAAGCTCTCACTGTAATTATATGAAGTAGAGCTAGCTATGAAGTTGCACCTGCAACTCTATAGAAGTAGCTTCACATGTTGTAGTTGTATATCCCCAAGTAAGTTTACTGCAATTGCTGTATGAAGTATGACAATAGTTGTCAGCACTAGTGTTGCACGCTAGTTGTTCCATGCGCTTGTCGGATATGTCATTGTGTAGGGCATGAAAGGTGGCAATCCTTTCACTCAAAGCTACTTGTAGCTCGTTCATATTGACGGATTTGTCGTCCGACTCACCGTTCTTGTCCCTGGCTTGTCCTTGGTGACGTGGCGTCTTTATCGACGCTGAGTTGTGTTGTCCAGCTTGTTGGGGCGGCACCGCGAGTTGCGCTGCTTGCTCCGTTTCTCTTGTTGGTGCTGGATTTCTTGGTGGTCCGAGGTCGCTGATGTGCAAGGGGTTGTTCTCCCCCTGTTGGTACTCACTTACAGCGATCGTCGCTACTGTTTGTTCAAGGTTTTGTATTGGAGTTCGTTCCCCTGTTCCCCTGCCTTGTACGGGCATGGGGGCGGCAGGAGAGTTGGACCCCCCTGCGGGAGGGCCTATCAGCCCACTCAGATGGGGGGGTAGTTGTCATTGGGAGGAATTGGGTGGAGAAGTCATGTCTATAAGGGTATGAAGGCTATGCTTCATGACGAGTTTAGAAGGTGGTTGATGATGGGGGTTGCCTTGTTGGGGGCAATGCGGGACTTCTCGGCTTTAATAGGAAGGTCCTTTGTGTTGTGTGTACCTCCGTTCCACGCTTGTCGTACACCATGCGATCGTCCGCGTGGTTCTCGTAGAGTCGCAAAAACCTGGATAGGTTTAAAAAAGTGTAGAGGTTCAACTCCTCTACTGAACTTAACTCACTCACGCACCACGTAAACCAGACCAGTGAATAGGTAGTCTACAAGTGTACGAGTGAAAGTTGTTTTTACGAGTAAATAATGGTAAATTTATATAAGGCAACGCCTGACGGCGTTGCCAAACAGTCCGTAGGTAAACAATATTACATAATGAGTGTGTCAATGTTACGTAGGTAAGGTGCTGCCTTACAATCTTGTCTCCATCTTGTCACAGGTGCCAAGTGTAATGCTTTGTGAAAAGTGTGACACTACATGAAAATCTGTGATACACTCAATGCATAGTGTCACACTTAATGCATAGTGTCACACTTAATGTATAGTATCACACTCAATACTTAGTGTTACATTTAACATATAGTGTCACTCTCAACACTTAGTGTTACACTCAGTGCATAGTGTCACATTTAATGTATAGTGTCACACTCAATGCATAGTGTCACACTCAATGCATAGTGTCACACTTAATGCATAGTGTCACATTTAACATATAGTGTCACACTCAATGCATAGTATCATGCTTAATGCAGAGTGTCACACATAAGGAAATAAGTATAATAAAATTCTGTACAGAATTTTCAGGTCTGTAATGCAGAATTCCAAGGAATTCTGCATAACCCATACAGAATTTTCAGAATCTGTGCAGAATCTGCACAGACCCAAAAAAACCTCTGCTAAAATGAAAAAAATATGTGCAGATTCCACACAGATTCCACATGGATCCATACAGAACACATGGCTAAGTGTAAAGAGCTTGCATTTTTGCTTCCTGCAGTCCTTTCTACAATTTTTGAACATGAACTAGTGGGCATAGTTACAGCTGCATTCAACATATTTCTGTTACATTAACAATGTGTAAAATGCTATGTGTTTTGGCCATTCTCTAATGTCAATATCAATATAAACTCAGTTTTCACTAAGTATGTATTTTCTTCCTGTAATTGTTTCTCAGATACTCAAATGTTAGCTGGGGGCTGCAGTTGCAGCTAGGAATCATTCCTATTGCAGTTACAAGTTTGATGCCCACAACAACCTGTCTTTTAGCTCTTATATTTCACCTATATCAAAACATATATATGCAAACTTGACTTTACCCTTAACCACCACCACCACTATCCAGTAAGTCATTTTTAGTCCCTTTTCTTTGCTTTTTCACCATTTTTAAAATGCTTTACATCTCAAAGGCAATCTCTCAAGGATTTAAAGGAGTTGCATGCTCTCAAATTAAAGGGATCATATGCTCCATACTCAACATGGAGAAAGACTCCATTTCCTCAAACATGAAGGACTGGGTTGTCATGTACATTCTTCTTTTTTTCTTGTCATATTCTCAATTAATGGAATGGTAGAACAGGTATGCACCACAGCAGGAATCAGAAGGAGGCTGATCACATCACTGTGTGTGGTTTGGACAGCAGCAGTAGATGAAAACTGTACAATGTTAAAACTAATTGTAATAAGATTTATGTAGTGTTCTCATACTTACCATATACCCTTTTCTTGATACCAAATATGTCATATATGTTTTTTTGGCAATTTTATGCTTCCCACCATAAGTCAAGCACTCAAAAAATGCATATGGAAACTTATATTCCCAATTTTGGTTGTTCTAAATGTATGTAATGTTATCTCTCATATATTCACATTATACTGTACATATCTAAACTAATTATAGTACATGACTGTTGTACCTCATTTACTCAAATATAGTACCCCTGATGACCAATGTGTAGTACCACTGTGGAACATCATTCCACACAGCTACTAACTGAAAATTTGAGGGAGCAGAATCACCATCCAATATTATGAAATTTTTGGAGGAAGTTGAAGAGTCCATGCCAAATTATGTATGTATTGACAAGGCATATTTGGTACTAAGAAATCTTCTTAATGATGCAAGAAGAGAGCAATAGAAAACCTGAAAAAAAACTAAAGATATAGTGTAAATAGTTATTATTATACAAATTACAGAGTTAAAGACTTCCTCTGTAGAATATTTTGCAATCTATTTGAAAAGAGCTTTTAATACACAGGTA
Organism: Cyathus striatus; assembly: GCA_025738555.1. Classification (NCBI taxonomy): domain Eukaryota; kingdom Fungi; phylum Basidiomycota; class Agaricomycetes; order Agaricales; family Nidulariaceae; genus Cyathus; species Cyathus striatus. The sequence continues at coordinate 1,303,073 of JAOVFP010000007.1, forward strand.
AGATACATATTATAATTATTTCAAAACATTTTTAAAACTACTACTTGTCATAGGCATGTGAACAGCTTAATGCTTAGCTTGGTGGCTTTGAGTCTATTTTAAAAAAAATGACTCCAAGCAATTTTAATTGGTTTTTACACACCATGTTGTTTTATTACAGTAAACATGTTATAAATAGGCAAGCAAGAAGAAGACAGAAAGCTAATGGAATGGAAGTGGAAGAAGATGTAGCAGAGAATGATGACTTTCCAGCTGAAGATATTGTTCTCTAAATAACTAAACTCATGTATTAGTAATCACATCTAGTAACACATACAGTACAATTATGCTTCAGCTAATGTTGTTTGGTTTTTTGGAAAAAGGTTTGATGTAAATCTCTGAAATAACTAATGCAAAAAAATTAATACAGTAAAATTTATTTGAATTTTCACTTACAAGTAGAATTTCCTCAACTTGATGTGCAAGTTTCCACTGCTCTTCTGATAGATGAAATCCACTTTGATTGTTGTTGGAATTACCAGTTAACTGCTCAATAATTGGTCAGAAATAGATATGAGCTGAGAGACAATTCAAATCTGAATTCCAATGAGTTGGAATCTGTTGTGCAAGAGTTCTTGTGTTACCAGAAAACTCTTCATCATCTTCAATAAGCTTGTTGAATTCTCTTTCAATGTTGTTATATCATGAATCCTGCAAGCCAGTCCTGAAATCTACAACAAAATTAGAAATTTTAAATATAATGATGGAATAAAATATACTCTAGGAAAAATTCCAAGTGCAATTTGGCTTTCACTTTCTTCAATTATAATGTCTTCTTGTTCCATAATTGGAATGGACTTTCTTTCAAAAGTTTTAATTGCTGCATTATTATGCATTTCCCTTCCATTATCATTCAAAGTCACATTACTAGATGCATCTGCTTCTTCACTGATAGCTTTATTGTCTAGATTGGTATTATCATCTTCCTCAATAACTGGTTGAGCTGCATCACCTGCAATTTCAACAACCTCCTTCCTTGGCTTCTGGAAGAAAAAGGCAATGAAAATCTAAACAAATATTGAGTATAATTATGAATTAATGTGTTTATTTACTTACTTTGGCAACCAAGTTAATGATATAGGCAAAACAACAAGTATGAGATGCCATTCCTCAGAATTTGAGAAGGTAAATAGGAAGTATATGAGCTAAGGAATCACAATTGACAGCATTATCCATACAAATAACATGAATCTGAAAATATTTCAGTAAAATTTATATTGTTATTGCAAAGAAAACTTTTGTGGATTCATCTAGACCAAAGTGTTTCAAGCAATCAGAAACAATCTTTGCAAGATTTTCACCACTATATTTTTCTGTAAGCCTGTGAATATAGTATTAGTGTTAACACTATATAATAATGTGTAATAAATTACCTCCATCCATCTAAAGCAATATGAACTGAAATGTCTAATTGCTATAAGTAAAATAAAATTAGTTTAATAATAAAATAAAATTGTATTTTATGTCTTACTGCAAAATATTCTTTAATGCATTGTGAAAATACAGTATGGAGTGCTCAGACATCATGGCTAACAGTAATTGGGTGTGGAATTTTGGTTCCTGGCCAAAGCATTTCAACTTCCATCTGATACTCTTCATCCAGAACAGAATTGAATGGGCAATAATTCTTGACACATCATATAGCAAGGTAGCCTCAGAATACTGTATATCAGGTACTCCTTCAGACTGAGAGGAGGTCCCAACTGATGGTTTACCAAAGCAAGCAAAGCAGGCTTCTTGACCTCTCTTTAAGTTACTTGTACCATCACATGATCACATTTGTGCATGTGTCACATCTGGATGATTTTTTTTATCTGGATAAGTTTTGCATCTTGTAGAGCATGTGTTCTGCCTGCACTGCAAAATGCAGTTTTCATTACTTTTCATTTACATACCTTGTTACTTATGTACTGTCATTTATATGACATTTCATGTTTTATGTAGTACATAAATGTCATACCTACAGTCTGAGAATACAGCTTCACATTTCCCCCCAGTTCAGTTCTAATGTGTGCTCACTAGGATCTGGAGGTCAGATGGATGTGCTGGCCACTCACACTATTTCTTCATTGAGAAGATACTGCCAAGTGGTATTCTTCCTCTACAATTTGAAGATGAACTCAATGTTGTCTGGTTGACCATCAGATGTGGTGCTACATTTAACAAACACATTATAATGGTTATAAACATCTGCTTGCCAAGATGTATGTGGTGCTTCTAAATAAATTTTGAGACATCTTGTTCATAATTTTAAAATAAAATAACACACCAATAATCTCCCCACCTGACAAATGCCACACTTCATAATTCTCCATATCTTTAATATTGATATCTTTGGCTCTTTTATGAACTTTAATTGGTGATACAATAACTGGTGCAGTGATAACACCATCCACTACTTCTGGACTAGGTGTATAGAATAGTTGTTCTAGTATGAACTGCTGGAGCATTATCAATAGTGTTAGATGTCTTTTTTTTAGCTGGTACACCAGCAGAGCAATCCTACTTGTACCTAGGCATAGTGCAAAGGTGGAAAGAGAGTGGGGATGAAGAAAGATAGCCAGCAGATCTCAGAGTCACATAGCCAACTGCCAGTCACACAGAAATTGATATGATTACTAAATAAAATGGTTCTATTTCTATCCATGGCACTGCAGATCAGGTCTGACCCAAACCCATAAAAATAAGCCAGGTACATGTCATACCCAGTATTTGGCTTATCTGTGTTAGTTCCTACATTACAAGTTGGTTATATATCCAGTTGGGATAAGACTGATAGAGGATGTATGGAAAAGAACTTCTCACAGCTGTGACTGCTTGTGCTCAATATTGAGCACTGAGCCAACATACACAGCTGCAAAACTCATTTAAAACATCATTTGAAACCTTGTTGCTATGAGGACACTCTGTGGGAGCCATAATAGAAAAGAAACTTGGATTAGAAATTTCTTATGTTTTTCCATTACACAATTATTGACCATTATTATCCTTTTGAACCCAATAGAATTTAAATTTGAAATTGAAATTGAACTCTAATTTATGTACATTATACATTACAGTTGAGAAACAAAAAAAATTGTTATGTTCTGATATCTAGAGCTGCCACTTCCAATGTCTCTGACACTATCAATGATCCAAGCTCTCTATATGTAAATACAAGATTGGCCATACTCAAAAGGGTGTCAGGATGCTACTTGCTCAGTACTCTGGTTCTGATGTCTAGGACTGCCACTTCCAATTCCTCTGCCTCTTTCAATTTTCCAAGCTTTCTGTATGTAAATGCAAGATTGACCATACTTAAAATAGTGGAAGGATGCTCCTTGCCCAGCACTCTGGTTCTGATATCTAGGACTATGACTTCCAATTCCTCTGCCTCTTTCCATTTTTCAAGGTTTGAATATGTACATGCAAGCTTGGCCATACTTGAAAGGGTGTCAGGATGCTCCTTGCCCAGTACTCTGGTTCTGATATCTAGGACTATGACTTCCAATTTCTCTGCCTCTTTCAATTTTCCAAGCTTTCTGTATGTAAATGCAAGCTTGGCCATACTTGAAAGGGTGTCAGGATGCTCCTTGCCCAGTACTCTGGTTCTGATATCTAGGACTATGACTTCCAATTTCTCTGCCTCTTTCAATTTTCCAAGCTTTCGGTATGTAAATGCAAGCTTGGCCATACTTGAAAGGGTGTCAGGATGCTCCTTGCCCAGTACTCTGGTTCTGATATCTAGGACTATGACTTCCAATTCCTCTGCATCCTTCAATTTTCCAAGCTTTCTGTATGTAAATGCAAGATTGACCATACTTAAAATAGTGGAAGGATGCTCCTTGCCCAGCACTCTGGTTCTGATATCTAGGACTATGACTTCCAATTCCTCTGCCTCTTTCCATTTTTCAAGGTTTGAATATGTACATGCAAGCTTGGCCATACTTGAAAGGGTGTCAGGATGCTCCTTGCCCAGTACTCTGGTTCTGATATCTAGGACTGCCACTTCCAATTCCTCTGCCTCTTTCAATTTTCCAAGCTTTCCATATGTAAATGCAAGATTGGCCATACTCAAAAGAGTGGAAGGATGCTCCTTGCCCAGCACTCTAGTTCTGATGTCTAGGACTACCACTTCCAATTCCTCTGACTCTTTCCATTTTTCAAGGTTTGAATATGTACATGCAAGCTTGGCCATACTTGAAAGGGTGTCAGGATGCTCCTTGCCCAGTACTCTGGTTCTGATATCTAGAACTGCCACTTCCAATTCCTCTGCATCTTTCAATTTTCCAAGCTTTCTGTATGTAAATGCAAGATTGACCATACTTAAAATAGTGGAAGGATGCTCCTTGCCCAGCACTCTGGTTCTGATATCTAGGACTATGACTTCCAATTCCTCTGCCTCTTTCCATTTTTCAAGGTTTGAATATGTACATGCAAGATTGGCCATACTTGAAAGGGTGTCAGGATGCTCCTTTCCCAGCACTCTAGTTCTGATGTCTAGGACTACCACTTCCAATTCCTCTGCCTCTTTCAATTTTCCAAGCTTTCCATATGTAAATGCAAGATTGGCCATACTCAAAAGAGTGGAAGGATGCTCCTTGCCCAACACTCTGGTTCTGATATCTAGGACTATGACTTCCAATTCCTCTGCCTCTTTCCATTTTTCAAGGTTTGAATATGTACATGCAAGATTGGCCATACTTGAAAGGGTGTCAGGATGCTCCTTGCCCAGTACTCTGGTTCTGATATCTAGGACTGCCACTTTCAATTCCTCTGCCTCTTTCAATTTTCCAAGCTTTCCATATGTAAATGCAAGATTGGCCATACTCAAAAGAGTGGAAGGATGCTCCTTGCCCAGCACTCTAGTTCTGATGTCTAGGACTACCACTTCCAATTCCTCTGCCTCTTTCCATTTTTCAAGGTTTGAATATGTACATGCAAGACTGGCCATGGTTGAAAGGGTGTCAGGATGCTCCTTGCCCAGTACTCTGGTTCTGATATCTATGACTGCCACTTCCAATTCCTCTGCCTCTTTCAATTTTCCAAGCTTTCCATATGTAAATGCAAGATTGACCATACTTAAAATGGTGGAAGGATGCTTCTTGCCCAGCACTTTAGTTCTGATGTCTAGGACTGTGACTTCCAATTCCTCTGCCTCTCTCAATTTTTCAAGCTTTCTGTATGTAGATGCAAGATTGGCCATACCCAAAATGGTGAAAGGATGCTCCTTGCCCAGTACTCTGGTTCTGATGTCTAGAACTGCCACTTCCAATTCCTCTGCCTCTTTCAATTTTCCAAGCTTTCTGTATGTACATGCAAGATTGGCCATACTTGAAAGGGTATCAGGATGCTCCTTGTCCAGTACTCTAGTTCCAATGTCTAGGACTGCCACTTCCAATTCCTCTGCCTCTTTCCAATTTCCAAGCTCTCTGTATATACATGCAAGATTGGCCATACTCAAAATGGTGAAAGGATGCTCCTTGCCCAGTACTCTGGTTCTGATATCTAGGGCTGCCACTTCCAATTCCTCTGCCTCTCTCAATTTTCCAAGTTCTCTGTATGTAAATGCAAGACTGGCCATACTCAAACAGGTGTTAGAATGCTCCTTGCCCAGTACTCTGGTTCTGATGTCTAGGACTGCTACTTCCAATTCCTCTGCTAATTTCAATTTTCCAAAGTACATGTATGTACATGCAAGATTTGCCATACTCGAAAGGGTGTCAGGATGCTCCTTGCCCAGTACTCTGATTCTTATATCTAAGGCTGCTACATTCAATTCCTCTGCCTCTTTCCATTTTTCAAGGTTTGAATATGTATATGCAAGACTGGTCATACTTCTAAGAGTATCAGGATGCTCCTTGCCTAGTACTCTGGTTTTGATATCTAAGGCTGCCACATTCAATTCCTCTGCCACTTTCAGTTTCCCAAAGTATGTGTATGTACATGCAAGCTTGGCCATACTCTCAAGTGTGTCAGGATGCTCTTTGCCCAGTACTCTTGTTCTGATATCTAGGGCTGCCACTTCCAATTCCTCTGCCTTTTTCCATTTTCCAAGGTTTGAATATGTACATGCAAGATTGGCCATACTCAAAAGGGTGGAAGGATGCTCCTTTCCCAGTACTCTGGTTCTGATTTCTAGGGCTGCCACTTCCAATTCCTCTGCCTCTTTCCATTTCCCAAGGGATCCATATGTCCATGCAAGACTGGCCATACTGAAAAGAGTGTCAGGATGCTCCTTGCCCAGTACTCTGGTAATAATTTCTAAGGCTGGCACTTCCAATTCCTCTGCCTCTTTTAATCTTCCAAGAGACTCATATGTACATGCAAGTTCAATAATACTTTTAAGAGTGACAGGATGCTCTTCTGTATATATTTCTTTTGTTATTTTAACTATTCTTTCTCTTACATTCACTTCTATTTTGTAGATACCAATTTTATTTAATACAGCTGCTAACTTCTATAAAAGTATGTAGTCTTGGTTGCTGTATAATTCCTCTTCATTTGATAGAATATTAATAACATGAACTATAATTGTGTGATTATATGCATATTCCTCTAGTGTATTCTCATGTCTTATTGACATTGCCAATATTCCACTTGTATTCAAACTCCATAATTTTTTTTCAGTAATTGATAGTCTATCTTGACACCAATGCTGAACTACTGGGTGAAAATTATAATATTTTGTGCCCATGTGTATTTTTATTAATGAATATGACAAGAGCATTGCAATTGCTTCAGTGAATAAAAAATAATTCCAATCTTCATTATCATCCAAATTGAACAAATCTTTATCCATATTCCTAAACAAATTAAATACACTTTCATCAGAATATTCAGCAAGTGTTACATGATAGTTCTCAGCTGCTCTTTGAAACATCATTTGAGGAATTTTTTCATTGTGAAGAAAGGCACAGATATTTATAATATTAAGTGCATATTTGGCTGCACATGCTGTGTCATATTGTGTCACATCTTGTGATATTTTTTTTATTTTTTGAAATGAAATTTCCCAAGTGCCATAAACAGTTTTGTCATACTTTGATGCACCACAAAATGTTTTGTTGTTCATTAACTTTGCTCTGTGCTTCTTGTAAACACTCTTAAACTCTGTAATGTCACAACCAGATTGTATATATGCTCCTGCATGATCAATAGCAAGTGGAAGCCCATAAAGCTCTGAAACTATTTCTTTGGCCACATTTTCATATATTTCATATTGTTTAGAGAGCCCACAAACTTTTAGTAGTAGACATACAGCAGTATCTTCACTCATTTCAGTAACCTCCATTGAGTGTTCAGCTGTAGTTATTTTTCTCAGTTCATGATTTCTGCTTGTGATCAGTATATTTCCCTTATTCTTAGGTGGTAGGAAGTTCTCCACATTTTTTGGGTGACCATCTGCATTATCAAAGATCATCAACCATCTGCACTTTTGAATTGATATCCAATTGAGCACCACAGCTGGAGAAAATTCTAATTTCTGCACTGCAAGATATGTTTTGAAGATATCTCTAAGACTCTGTACCACAGTATCTTCTGAAGAGGTATCAATCCAAAATGTGTAAACATAGCTGTACAAGAGTTAATATTCTATTGATTGTAAATTAATGTTAACCTACAAGTCTTCTGTGTCATCTATAAACTTTAGACAGATTTGGGTTTTACCAATTCCTCCCATTCCATAAAGAAGAAAATATTTTCTGGATAAATCATTTGACATCTCAGGCTCAAAATGTTTCTTCAGAGTTTCGAGATATTGTTCTTGTCCTGTAAACATTTGGCTTGTACATGGAGGTGTTTTTTGAATTGGAGATAGTTGCCCATGATTGGCTATGTTGACCTAGAGCAGTAAATATTTCAAGGACAATACACAAATACAATCTCAGATATGGTTTACCTGAGAATTGACATAATAATTGGGTTGATCTATCATAATAGGTTGATGTTGCACAAAGTTGCTTGCATTTCGAAATACTCCAGAGGACATGTTGAAAGACAAGGGGAATGCACTGCAATGTGCATCGATGAACATCTTATCTTTATATGTGGCCAGTGTGTGATGTAGTTTTCGACAGAATCAAACTCTATCTTCTGAATCTGTATTGGGCACCCACAAATTTTCTAGATTTGCTTGATAAAGATTAATTCATACCCATCATTATCGCCATTTTTAGTAGTTGCATTCACACTATCGCTGTTACCCGGCTAATTATAAGTATAACTTTCACATCTAGCGCTACGTCTCGCTGTGTTTGGTTAAGCAAGCACACTATTTTTATGGTTATCCATCTTCGCGTGGAAGTTGCCAGCGAAGTTCTATACCCATGAGGGGAATGGGGAACACGACTTACGAGTACGAGTATCCCATTTTTCTTCGCAATTGTGTTCGTTTCACATGTCAAGGATCGATGGGAAAAAGTTGTAATGTGTAGAGCGGACTAACGTCTCGATCCATAAGCTCTTATAAAATGCAGCCTAGGCAACGCAATCACCAGGCTGTACATAACGCTCCCACATTTTGCTTCCATCCATGCGTCACGCTTAGCCGGCTATCTTGTGAGCGATCATAGTTGCTCTTCGCCATATTGATGTTGTACAGTACATTCTGTTCGGCCTTGATAATGTCATCGATATTCTAATTTTGCTCCGGTTGTTTTTGCCGCAGAATCTTCTCCAGTGACTGTGCAATTCCCTCAGAAGAGGATCTTGGGTAGTAACTGCCTGCCAGGCTGGCACACATCACATCGCCAATACTCTCTGGCCATAAAAGTGGTGATAACATCTTTATCTCTATATATAACACGATAAAAATACGCTACTTCACAGCGGTATAAGGAAACCTGGTTGGTGCACTCAGTGAACAGATGATGTTGGGAGGACTACATAAGTAGCTCACCCTGATCCGATGTTGCCCCTCTTTCTACTACCTTATAGCGCTTTACGATAGTATCACCCAATACTTATCCTACATATGCGAAACACTGAGAAGAAGAGAGGAAGTGCTGGAGGGATAGTAAGTAATTGCGACGACGAGATCTATGAGATCTTGGTGAGAGCTTAGAAGCGGCAGGATCGGACTTGGAACGGACTGTGGTAAAGTCACACCCTTGGCAACGCCTGTCACGGTGTTGCTTCCACCCGTCTGTTTGTCGTTCTCTGATCGCGATTTCCTTCCTCTCTGACGTCTCTTCCTCCCTCTGGACCCCCAGCCCTACTAACTTTATATTCAACAACAAATAATACACATATGAAACATCCGCGTGGTGCGAACGCGTGGGTCGCTCTCAAATAGCTGCTTGGAAGGCGGACTTGTATCAATGAGTAGTACGTGCTCCCTCTACCACTCTACCGCCGACACCAATGCGACCGTACAACAGATGTTCTGTTCGCTGCATTCACCAGAGCATGACAGAAAAACGATGAAATCCCTCCTATCACTTAGGCTCAAGGGCCGTGTGTCCCTCCCCTCCCTTCTCCCTTCTCCCCTTCCATCTCCATCTCCCTTTCCCACGTCTCCTCCCTCTCACAATTCTTCTCCCACTCCCTCACTCCCTGCCTCGATTCTAGTCAAGTTCAAACGCTTCACGCACAGACCATGATGATCCCCCGCAAGCAGCGCCCCCCAATCCGTCTGGCCTAACCCCGCATTCGGTCCTTCCGCTACTGAGGCAACACCGCACCACCAAGCCCATACACCCCCACTCCTTCTAGCTACCCACATTTCCATGAAGCACACCTGCTAGTCCATGGAAAGCCCCCTCCTCTCCCTGGCACCCACCTAGTTCCTGGCCAGCGGCACTCCACACATCGACAAGTCAAACGAGTTTTCCCCTTCGTTTCTGCTCCCCCTGTATCGCACTCTGTCAAGTTGGCTTGCCCCACCACCACAGAGTTCGTTCGCGAGGTTTCCAAGTGCAGAACCAAAGTTAGGTGAGAGCCCGTCGGCGCGGTAGGAGGAGCTGTCTTGGGCTCGGGATAGAGGCGGAGGAGGGGGAGGGGGTTGCATCGTTCGGTTAGTGCGCCGAGGAATCGAAGTCGGAACAGGGGAACAGATGCGTTCAGCGAAGAGAATTTAGCCAAGCGTTCAAGGTAATGGAGAGAGTACGTTGCTCCTTCTTTCCGAGGCCGCTCTCCTTTTTATCCTCAGGTCGCTGGCGCTCCCGCTCGATATCCCTAACCCAACACGAAAACCTACAGTATCCTCATACTTGAACGTAGGAGGCCACCACAGCATCACATATGACCCACACCTCCCCCTCCCCCTTCTATCACCCAAATAACACTATACCAACTCGCACTCCTACCCCCTCTCCAATCCCTCTCCCTCACGCACCCCCTCCTCCTCCGGTCCATCCCCATACGCGCATCCACACCCAGCGGAATCACATTCTCCGATTTGCTCTTATGCTTATACGAAGAACTCCAAGAACTAACTCGGCAGCATGACTATTACTCGGATGCGGTGGATGAGAGGGAGACGGAGGCTCTGAGTAGAGCGACTGTTAGAAGTGCGATGGATAGGGGGTTACTTGGGTATGGGGTGTTGAGGGTCGATTTTTTGGGTGAAGAATGCATGTTTGCGGGGGTTGTGGGGGTTGTAGAGGGACGTGGTGGATGGGAGTTGAAGACGAAGAAGGGGTGAGGTTGTTTCATTGTGGAATGTTAGGGAGGGGAAGGAGCACGGGCGTGAAGGTGTATTCGTCGTCGTCGGGAGCGATAGATGACGGTGGTCTGTGCGTTTTGGAAGGTCACGTAATACATATACGAATACGTCACTCATTGAAGGAAGTTGAAAGTTAAATGTATCGATACCGGTACGTCTCTTTCGTTCCCTTTTTTTCTTTCTGAACTGATGCTCTCTACAGTTCGTAGACTGTCGCTGTAGTTTATGTGGGAAATTGCGTTAGGAAGCTAGTAGGATAACTACAATCGCCCTATTTCTGTACTCAAGACGTACTTTCCGTATCATACTCTGCACACCTTGCTGTAGCTAGATGATGTTGACGTGATTGCTGCAATATACACTATATATTTCGTATTTATAGTAGTCTTGTTCTGTATTTTATTTTATTGCTACATCCTTCTGCTCCATCTCCTTGTTCCTTGTTAAATCGAAGACGGATCTTGCCTCTGGATTCTGAACCCACGAGTTGACATTCATACTATCGCTGTCAAAGAACTAACTATAAGTTCAACTTTCACATACAGCGAAATGTTAGGAAAAGCAAGTACGATATTTTTATAGTTGTACCTCCTCGCATGGAAGATGCGAGCGAACTTCTATACCCATGAGGGGCACGGGGCGCGCGACTTATAAACATGAGTATCCCATGGCTCTTCGAAATTGTGTTTAGTTCACACGTCGAGGATCGATGAGATATTAATGCTATCCAAGCTTCTGAGCGCCCATTTTTACCATTATGAGCGTCAGATGAATCGACCAGAAAAGATAATTTTACTATGTGTACGTTTGTCTTCTGATCACTACGACTGTACATACACTTACGTACGTTTCAGTGTCGTGCTTAAGAGCATGGCGTGTCCTTGGGCAGTGAGGCACACATGTTATATTTACTGAATCTTCAACTCGTGAGGCAAATACACTTGTTCACATTTCGGTTACTATCTAGTCTGGCAAACCGACACTTCCAACAACGAAGCTGACGATTGGAGTCTATCCTCTCCCTTGATTATTAACGATTCTGAACTGAAAGGGCACATTTACTCGAAGAGCATGAAAAAAACGAACAACATTCATTTCCACCTGCGATACGTCGAATTCCGGTGAAAGCCATGTGCGAAAGCTCGAGAACTGGTGCTCTCACCTGATCTCGTGGCAAGATAAGTAATCGCAGATGTCGAGATAGTGAAAGGGATGAGAGAGTTTAGATGTGTGCAGTTGCCGAAAGCCTAAAGACGGCGGGGGCCTCGTGCCAGCCGGTCTGGGGCCTGGGCCGAGAAGGAAGTCACGCGTTCGGCAATTCCCGGCCTCGCCCGTCGTTCTCACCGCGATTTACCACCTCTTTCAAGTCACCTTCTCCCTCTGTCCCCTTACTACCATTCTACTTGACAGCAAATCATACGCACAAAAGGGGCCTGTGTGGTTAGAATGCATAGGATACTCGATTGCTGGGATAGGCGCTCAAGGATAGGTTTGGGCTATGGCAGATATGTTTAGATGAACAGTGCGTGCTTTTATACTGATGTGAATCTGGTTGTACAACAGACGATCTTAGCTGTATTCTCCGGCCGATAGCACAACGATTACATCCTCCTCCCGCTCTAGCTCAAGCACCAACGTCTCCCTCCTTCCCTTCCCCCCTTCCATTTCCCTCTTCCTTACCACCTCTTCTCCTACTCCAACATCTTCCTCCCCCGATATCAGTCTCAGTCACACACACGCTTCAAACCATGCACAACCCCCGCAGGCAACGGCACCCAATCAGGCTGGTCCAACCCTGCATTCGGTCCCTCAATAGGAGGTAGCGCCCCCCTCCCAGCTCATACGCCTACACTCCTCCTGCAAAGCACCCACTTCCCCATGGAACGCCCCCACTAGTCCATGGCAAGCATCCTCCTCACGCTGGCACCCACTAACCTTCGGACCAGCGGCACTCTAGACGCCTACGAGTCCCACCATATGGGACGTTCCCCCTCGTCTCTACTACACTGTCGTATTCGAACTCGGCGCACGTGGCGAGTTGGCTTGTCCCACTACCTCCACCGAGAAGGCTTGCTGAGCCTAGGAGTGCGTGTGCGGGTGCAAGGTTGGGTGCGTGTCCAAGGGGTCAGAGAGAGGAGTCGCTTTGGGTTCAATATGCCTAGCGGAGGGAGAGGAGGAGGGCTGTATCATTCCATGGGCACACCACGAAGTAGAAATCGGACACGAGGCACCAATGCATTCAGCGAAGACAATCTCGCGAAATTCCCGAAAGACTGGAGGGAGGAGTATGTTACTCCCTCCCTCCGAGGCTGCTATCGCTTCCCCCTCCGCACTCATGCTCAATGTCTCTCAGATCTCATGAACTCCAACGCATAATAAACCATGACCTCCGTCTTCCCACCCCCAAGTATTCCCCAAATAACGCTCTACCAACCCGCCCTCTTACTCCACTCCACTCCCGCTCCCTCACCATTTACTCTCGTGGTCCATCCCTATACGCGCCGGCATCCCCAGCAGAATCACCATATCCAACCTGCTTCTATCTCTGTACGAGGAACTCCAGGAACCAATTCGGCAGGGTGGGTGTTACACGGACGCGTTGAGGAGTAGGGAGAGGGATGAGTTGGGTCAATCAACGATAGTAAGGTATGCGGAGGATTGAGGGATTGGGGTTTCTTGGACAATGTGACGGGGTGCGCTGAGGGTTGATTTCTCGGGCGAGGAGTGTGTATTCGGGGGTGTGGAGGACGTTGGGGGAGGGAGTTGAAGACTAGGAAGGAAATGAAGTTGATATGTTGTTGGATTGAGGACAGGATTGTGTGGGGCCTGGCGTGGTGGATTCATCGTCGTTTGGAATGATGGATAAGGGTGGTCTGTGCGTTCGGGATAGTCACGTGATCTTGAATACGCAGACGAGGAGTTGGTGAAGTGTCAGTAGGTCTCTTTTCTGCGATCTTTAACCATCACAACTTATGTTTTCCAACGTTATCATTGCTCGGCTGTATTTAAATATTGGTAATAGCATGTTAACTCTACGATAACCCTTAACCTGAATGTGAGACGCTGCTGCGCGCATATCGTATATCTTACCTATACTTTTTTGCTCTGTATAGTATTGCTTTTTTATAGCGTAAAAGGATTCTGTTCAGTTTATTCAATGCATTGAAGGGGTGACTCGGTTCACAGAGAACTAATATATCTTGTATCGATTTAATCTTACTGGCGTCTTTTTGAAGATTTTGAATATAGTATGCTTAGTCTAAAACACCAGCGTATTAGACTACAATGAGTCACAGTAATGCATAGGATCATGACCAATATTTCGATGGTGCAATTAACATTTATTCTATGGTGCACGTCACTTAGTCACCGCTACTTTTGTGCAAGAAATATTTCTCACGCTGGAGTGCCCCTTTTTCTTATCCCTCTTGCAGAAATGCTTGTTTTAAGGAACTGAACAAAACCTCTAGAGCGTTTGTCGAAATTCTCAAAACTAAGCGAGTTATTTTTTTGGAAGATCACTGATTTTGCCATATTACCATATAAAGAAGGAGTTACCAAATACAGTAAGATTAGTCATCATATCTAAGCGAGCGCATCCATCCGTCTCGCGAGACTTTCTGGGACTCTGCGATGCGATGTATACTTCCGAGATCTGAAGTTGCGGACATCCTTCTGAGCCTCTCGTGCATTTAGTCCACGTTCGTATGCAGATATCCAGCGATAAACACGATGCTCCCATTTCCTAATGGTTTCAACAGAGACTGATGCAAGAGCCCTTGGCATGTTTTCCTTTAAGGTTTTGAAGGTATAATCGCAATTCTCACGGAGGTACCTCTTTACAGCTCCCCAAAAGAACTCAATAAAATTAAGTTCACAATGAAATTTTGGGAGAACAATGCAAAGGTGACCTGCAGCCTCAATAACTTCCACAACAAGTGATTTTTGGTCTCGAAAATCAGGCTGTAATTCAAGAATTCTTTTTGCACAACATTCTGTTGCATCAGCATCACATTTCCCAGTTGTGTCATCCTTTGATTTCCTGCATTGCATCTTCAGGCCTTTCTTGTATAGTCCCCTCTCTATGAGCACCTGCTTTATTCCCTTAGGTTCACTGGGAAATTCTGGGTGATCATGAGGATACACCATTGGTTGTGAAATTTTATTCCCCTCTTTATTGATAAACCACCCATTTCGCATTTTTGACTGCTTTCCCCCAGGGTTCATGTTCATTCGATTGACTAACAATGCATCTTCTGCATATGCTGAATGACCTTGAGAGTTATAAACCATCATGAGCATTTGGTAGCCAGGTGGGTGTGCCTTCTCAAATGCTGGAATAATTTTTTCTTTTATCTGAGAAGCTTTGATTAGATTTTAATACCACTCTGAAGTTATTTCCAAATTCAAATTACCTGCTTCACAAACATCTCCCCATTCCAGTACCCATCATAATTCTTTCTGTATTCAATAGTCTGACTTGCCTCTTTGAGCCAGCCAACTGTTGAGCAAATCACATCTGATTGATGCAGTCCTCATCCAACACCCTTCTTTTTCAATGGCTGCTCTCCCTTCCAAACCCAGGACTGTTTTGCTCCATCATTTGCCTGTGCAGTCATTTCATCCTGTGCTACCAGCACAAGTGGTCGTTCTCCTGGAGAAAGCTGTGGAGGAATTTCTTTCAAGACATCCCCAACTTTGAATTTTATCAAATGAGGTTCGGAAATTCTGAATTCTGGAATAAATTTCTTCTGACGAGTACAAATTATATCAGGCCGCTCATGACTGTCATAATACAATGCCTTCTTATGAGTGGTGAAACGAAATCCTTCCTTTAATAACCAACGCCTTGCAGTCACCAGTGATATCCCTTTAGTGACTTTCATGTGGATGCGAGGAATAAGCTCCAGTTCAAGATATCACATTAATCCCTTCGGCATCTCATTTTGAACAGCATTGGTAACAAATTTTTTTGATTCATCAGGAAGAAGCTTATTCTGTGTGAATAAGGCAAGCTTCTTTGGGTCCATTGACCATTTGTTTGTACGCAGATATGCTCTCAGCTCAGTACAAACTTCTGGGTCATCAAGAAGCGAGAAAACCTTTCCATGTGCACCCCGTTTTGACACTGGAAGTTCTCATGCTTTTATCCAAGCATTAACCCATGTCCTCACGAGTCGCCCACCATACCCCTTTGAAAATTTATGACTCTCAGCAGCGATCTCTGAAGCCTCCTTGATATTACGAGTGCCTTTTACCATCATGTGAAGGCAGCTCTGTATTGCACGAGCCCGATAGGCTTGCAGTCCATTTCGGCCTGCATCAAAAACATCCTGTTTCGAAGCAATAAGCTTCTCAATAGCTGTAAGCCCTTCCTCTAACATCTCTTTTCTTTTGGCTCTCTTTTGCTTTCTGGCATCACGATAGGAAACAGAGAGCTTGCGGCGCTTTTTTGGAGGTGGAGAAATAACATTTGTCGCACTGGTGGGGTGTATTTGATCAGGCTCGCTGTCATCATCTGATTTCCATGTGCCATCATCCGAATCCACGTCACTGAAATCAGAGAGATATCCTCGAAAGGAATCATCAACTTCTTCTGCAACCTCCTCAATTTCCTCCCCTGTTTGCACCTCTGTGTATTGTGGCTTTGGTTGAACTGTGAAGAATGATTGGAATTGCTTTGCAGTATCACTATTAAATGCTTAAGGTAAGTGCTCATATAATCATAAAAATGCGAACGATAACAACCTATCCCTTGTAATTGCATCCTTCACCTCTTTATCACGAAGTACTTTGGCATGGTGTCGCTGTGTTCGATCAGACAAGCCATTGTACCCAAGAAAGCGTTGTGACTCAGTTTTCTTCCAAAACGCTGCAGGTTTGGCCATGAGAATCTTTTCATAGTGAGTTGGCCTGCTCAAAACGTCGAGATCTGCACGAATTTGACATTCACAGCGCAAACTCTCCAAAACTTCATGTGGTGCAAGCTCCTCCAATTCCACATCTGCTTCTTCATCCATCACTCCCTCATCATCTTCATCCAGCCACTCCGACATCTCGTTCTCAGAGTCTGACAGCTCATGGTTCACACCACCTGTCCAAGTTGTGCAGTTGTCTTTGTCATCCACCAGCATCTCATCACGCTCCATCAATCCGGCAAGTTGGATTTCATTGGACTCTGGGGTCTCGCGAGTATTCGAAGCTTCTGCCACATTACGCCCAACATGTTGCTGTCGACTGCTGCCACCCATTTGGCGTCCATGCACTCAGTTTTGATGTGCTCTCCCTTCTCGTGCTCGTGCTGCTGCATCTTGTTTTGCTTTCAGAGATTTCTTAGCTCGGCTCATGAGGAGTAGAGGAGTGCTCAAAGTAAAATGCCAATATATTACAGTCAGAACTCGTTACTACTTGGTATCTAAGGGCGGCGTTGCTGGCACTGTTTCATGATGACGAAAAAGGTCCGAAAATGTCAAAATTCCATCATCAAAATTTCAAAATTTTTTCGGGCGTCGATTTTGCCGCTGCACAAATCTAGCGGTGACTAAGCGACGTGCACCATAGAACTTGAACATATTTAATGATCTCACTAATCACACTTTGTGATTTTTAGAATAACCTCGTAAAGCTTTTCCTTGAACGTACCTAGGACTTTGCTAATGAACCCATAGTCTGTGAATCGTGTGAGCATAATCGAGGGAGAAAGGAGCGAAGGGGAGGGAGGGACTTACAGCGCTTTAGGGTGAGGAGGGGAGAGATTGTTGCCGTTTTCGGAACCCACATGCCTAGTGGGAACGCTGAGGAGAAGCTGAGAAGCTAAGAGGGCGATGTGCTTCGATGGCAACTCATTCTGAGTCATTCTTGTACAGCGTGTACCCGTCACTGTTCTTGTAACGAATCGGGCTTTACCCGCTCTAGTCCAACGAGTATCAGCTGCATTAACACGCCTACTGCGCCTTCCTTTTTTTCTCGCGCACAGCTTACACATTTCCTCATTCTCATTTCTCTTGTAGTTCTACTAACCCTAGTCACTCCGAGTGACTAAAGAGTGTTTACTGCTTCGCTTCGACTCACATTGACAAGATCTTGACGTATTTTTATTCTATGGCTGCTGAGCCAAATCGATCTCTTTTAGTATTACTGCGGACTCTGGTGTTTATATAGTTGTCGCGTAGCATTGTAGTTCTTCAGAATTTACAATTCTACCCGGCTATTTCTCTCGTAAACCAAAATTCAAACAACAATCGACTTTATTATTTATTATCTCGAGCTTTCTTTCTCTCCTCTCAACGGCACGATCTCTACATCTACAACTCGAACACTGCGACTCGACGCTACTATATGCAAGAAGATACTCATCTGATACGTTATCGAACGGAGAATAGGATACGATACGATAAGGATGAGCAGTGCATATATTTTTTATTTCGATAGTGGGGATACTCATACTGATCATCTATTATTCTACGTATGCCCCGGTGCAGGACAGAAAAATGGTGACATCCCTCTTCCCTCTCAAGTTCAAGTACACTCGCCCTGGCTGCTTAAATCTCCATGGTAAGTCCCCTCCTCGCCATGGCACCAACCAACTTCCTGGCCAGTGTGGATGAGTGATTCGTTTCACTCGGATAATGTCGCTACCTGACTATGACAAGGTAACTGCTTCACCCTAGAAAATAGATTATCAGTACGATAGAACGAAAAGGAAATACTTAACGATTCAGGGAGACTAGTAACTTGTAGTTAACCTTCAAAGTTAGCTCAGGACTCGAGAGACTCAGTAATGCGCGCGCAGAGTTAAGCCAAAAGGGAAGTAAGATTCTCCTTAGGTAAAACCTAGGATATATACAAAGACGACCACGAGGATGGGATAACGCACGCGTCCTCTCACGTCGCCATAGCCCAGAATTGATAAGGTACGCGAGACCATATGAAATTTGAAAAGAAACGGAACATTCCAAAAGTATAGTAATCATTGTAAAGTAAAAGAAAGAGACCGTGATTGTAAAAAGAACGTAAGAGAACTTACCACCTCGGATACTCCTGCCACCAACGAACGAAGACTGCAACTCTTGCTTGACGTGACCACGAAATACGACGTTGGAGCATTGAAGACGGTTGACTACTCTCCCCAGAAGTAGTCACGCAGTGGACGAGGCTGCGGCTCAACAACGCGTAGATGGTGGCTGAGTGCTCTGTCATCGGACGCTCGTGGTCGGAGTCTTCGGAGGGGGCAATGACGAAGGAAAAGCCTAGAGGTAAGGGTAACTTGAAGAAAGAGGGTGATGATAACGGATAAAACAAATACAGAATGATCGAGAGAAAATTGAAATGAAAAACGAACGGAAAAACAAACAGCCCAGCGCCTCGACCCAAATCCCTATCCTTCCACCAATCGGAGTTTCGCACGATGAGGGTAAAGACCCGGTCACCGTATCTTAACGGACGAAACATCGGTCTTGAGGACCACACGAGTAGCTTGAGGACGAAAAAGAGGGGTCTTGAGAGGGTGTGAAACCCTAAGCCCTAGCGTATTGTTCGGTCCGAGGGGCGCATGGTGCCAAGAAGGTCCGAACGTCGTCCTGAAAGACCTTGAGGACGTACACCGCAAGCCTAGAGACAGAGACGAATGAAAGAAGCAGTGAGTAGTAAGGAGTAGGAGTAACCGAGACGCGTTGAAGCGCAAGCGGAACGCGACAGCGCACAGGCGAGTCACGTGCTGTTTGGCAACGGCTTCCCTATGTTTGGTCAGACCGCGCCGCGTCTCTAAGTCCACTTCAGGGAACGAAATCGCAGAACACCAAACGTACTGCTTGCGCAGCCCGTTTAAGAGTAAAAATAATAAAGTAGAAATGTAACGATAGTAAGTTATAGTAGCTAGAAATGAGCAAGTAAGGATAAAAGATAAAAGAAACGAAGTATGTCAAATTGTGAGCACAACACTGGGTTATACCAGTATACCACTTACTCCCTCCACACCAGCGGCACTCCACTCGCCTACCAGTCCAACTGTATGGGATCTACCTCCCTTCATTTCTCCTCCCCCACTATCATATTCAAACTCGGGGCCAGTGCAGAGTTGGTTGGTTCCCCCTTCACAGCAGAGTCCATTCGCTAGGCCCGCGAGTGCAGGAGCGAGGCTGGATTCTTGGGGGAGGTGAGGTGTATCAGCCTATATTCTATGCTCTCCTTCATTCAGGGGGGTTGTATCGTTCAATCAGTGCGCCCAGGAGTCGGAGTCATATAGGGGGCACCGACACGTTCAGCAAGGACAATCTCATGAAGCACCCGAAAGACTGGAGGGAAGACTATATTGCCCCCTCCCTCCGTGGCCGCTTTCGATTCCTACTCAGAGCTCAGTGGCCTTCTTGGTCGACATTTGTTACATCTTGCGATCACGAACATACAATCTCCTCTTACTTGGACGCAGGAGGACACCAGAGTATTTCTTACGACATACGCTCCCCCCCACCTCCAAGCACTCCCCAAATTACACTCTACCAATTCGCCCTCTTGCCACCTCTCCAACTCCTCACCCTCACGCACCCCCTCCTACCCTGGTCCCTACCGATACGAGCCTCAACCCCCAACGGAATCACCATATTTGATCTCCTTCTGTGCTTATACAAAGAGCTCCAAGAACCAATACGCAAGGGGGAGTATTACACTGATGCGCTAGGGAGTAGGGAGAGGGGAGAACTGACTCGCGCTGCGACAGTACGTTGTGTGGGTGATAGGGAACTAATTAGGAGGGGCATTTTGAGGGTTGATTTTTTGGGTGATAAGTGTTTGTTTGTGGGGGTTGTGAGTGGACGTAGGGGTTGGGAGCTGAAGACGCAACAGGGATGAATTTGTTTTATTGTGGGATATGGAATGGATTGTGTGGGGAAGGCATGGAGGTGGTTTCGACGACACTTGGAACGGCAGAGGGGTGGTCTGTGTACTATTGGCAGCCATGTGATTTGAATGTGTTATCCCCAGGCTCTAGCCCCCGCACACCTCATTGCAGCTCTTGACAAACTCTTCCATTCTTCCCCCTAACATGTTCACGTATTATCCACCTTGCCAACTGGTTCCTGGCGTTCCTCATACGGACCTAGAGGGGGGTACGATATGGTGATTCCGCTGGGCGTGGGAGCGCATATACAGATGGACCGGAGGGAGTAAAGGGTGCTTGATGGTAGCAGATTGGAGAGAGGGGCAAGAGTGCGAGTTGGTAGAGTGTGATTTGGGGGATAGAAGGGGGAGAGGGGAGATGGAGGTCATAGGATGTGCTGAGGTGTGTCCTCCTGTGCCAGGGTATAGGGATATCGTACGTTTGTATGTTTTTCGAAATGCATTAGGGATATGGAAGGTGAGCGCTTGCGCACGGGTGAGCTCTGAAGAGGAAGCGAAAACGGCCATGGAGAGAGCGAGCGATGTAATCCTCTCCCCTGTCCCTCGTATGCTTCACGAGATCGTCATCACCGAACGTGTCAGTACATCTTGTCCGATTTTGACTGGGAGGCCTCGGCGCACTGATTGAACGACGCAAAACTCAAGGAGGAGCATAGAACATGGGCTAATGTATACCCACCCCCCTCCTCTACTTCCTTCCCCTCCTGAAGCATGTTGCACCCAAGACGGCCCGTCCTCCTGACCTCACGGGCACCGTGTCCCAACCTCATACACACACTCACAGGCCTCACAAACGGACTCTTCTGCAGTAGAGAGACAAGTCAACCAGCACCGAGTTAGAGTGGGATTAAGGGGGAACGAAGACGTGGGAGGGTCTATCCCATAATGTTGGATACGTGGAGTGCTGCCGACCTCACTAAGTACTACAGCAGACTAGCAGTTGAGTATTGCAGTATACCCTCAATATGTAGCTACAAATTATGCAGTGAAACCCATTAATAGATAATGAGTGCCCGTGATATAATTCTCTAACTAAATCAAATGATCACCTAATTTTATTGGCAGTATTCTATTCTACACATCTATGCAGCAAGCATAAAAATGTCGTCACTTGTAAACCACATTTATGCATTTATTGTGTGCGACTAGTGACTGTAATTGTGCTACGAAAATGCATGTTATATGTTTAGTTTACATTTTGCAATGAATCATGAATGTCTTACACGTATGCGTTGACATAATTGTGTAAGTAAAAATGAAAACCTGAGTCCATTCAAACATTAAAATAATTTGTATATTCACCTAGTAGCATGATGATGAGAGTATATTATTTTTAAGTGCTGTATTACATGTTTTATGCGGTGGTGTCAACAAGTCAGCCGACGCGGGGGGGCGCGAGAATTTGATATTACTTAAGCAAATCGCCGACGTTCTGCGGCCAACTTCCATAATTATCACCATCAGTCCGTGAGATCAACCCCAGATCAACCGGTGATGCCATTCTTAAGCAAAACACTGACACTGTTTTTCGTATATGCTCCTTACTGCCTCTAGTCTTTCGATCTTTGAAAATTTTCTGAGTACTCTATCGGGCGAATGCAGCCCTGGTATTACTAATACTTCAAATTACACTATATAATAGCAACAGAGAAGGAGGAGGGATGAAATCATTTTGCTGTCGTGCCCCGCGGAATGCGTGGGATAGATTGTCTGTTGATCAGATTGGTGTCTCTCACGCTCCGAATGCAAAGAATAGTACGCACTGCTCATCCTATCCTATCTTATCCTTCGCTAACTTATCAGATAAGTATCTTGCGTAGCGTAGGATTGTCAGAGTCTTCGAGTCGTACATGAAGAGATTGCATTGAGAGAAGAGAAAAAAGTGGCCCACAAACTCGAGGTAATATAGCAAGGAACTTGCAAGGAACAAAGACCAGTACAAGCTGTAGCTGCTGTACAAGAACGACACTGAATGAGTTACCATTGAGGCACATCGCCCGTCCCTGTGCACGAGCACCTCAGCATCTTCTCAGTGTTCCCACTGAGGCTGTGGGTTCCGAAAACGGTGCCCAGCAGAGGATGACAACACTGGTGGCAGCACTACATCAAGCCCGGCCTTGTCGTCACCATCAGCGCTAACCTCCGCGCCCACTCCCACTCATACTACCAATACCACCACCACCACCACCACTCAAGCCAATGGCATACCCGCCCCAGCAGTCCTCTGTCCAGTCTCAGCAGCAGCCAACACAACAAAGGAGCGCAAGGGCTGCCCCCGAGGCTCTGCTTTCTTATGCCCAGCAGCAGCAGCGACACTTGTCTTCGAAGAGTTGCTCGCTCACATCTACTGCTGCTCCTGGCCCCGGTGCAGGCACCGGGGACACTGCCTTCGCGATCAATGCCAAGGGAAAGCAAAATGCCAACAAGATCTGGAGCATCAGTTCCACCGAGGAGAGGGAACACATCAAGGATTTTTGGTTGGGTCTCGGTGAGGAGGAGAGGAAGAATTTGGTCAAGATCGAGAAGGATACCGTCCTCAAAAAGTTGAAGGAGCAGCAAAAACATGCTTGCGGTTGTGCAGTATGCAGCAGGAAACGGTTAGTTCCTATTCCTTCATTTCTTTCTTTCATTCTATCATTTGTTCATATCTTCCCTCTTTATCTCTCTCTTTTTTTTAAAAAAAAAACAAAGTACCACAAAAAAACTAACCAACCCCTCCTATTTCTTCACCTTATCCCCCCACATCAAAATCGTCCATCACAACCAATCGCCCGATACCATATCCAGGAGTGCAATAGAAGAAGAACTCGAAGTCCTCTACGAGGCCTACTATGATGAGCTCGAGCAATACGCCACCTACCAAAAGCGCTATCTCTCCTCCGGCGGTGCGCTTCCCCCTCCTCCAGGTCCAGGCCCCTTCCCCGGTAACGTTGATCTCGACAAAAATGGCACAGTCGTCATTCCCTCCCTCACCACACTCCCCAAATGCAAAGCCCATGTCAACGTCATAAAACGTCGCGAGGGGGAGGGGATGGAGGAGGAATATGAGGACGACGAGGAGGGCGAGGAGTACAATGACGATGCTGCCAGTGAGGAGGGCAGCGAGGAAGAGGAGGGAGGGAGGAGGATGGCCGGTAGGGGGGAGAGGAGAGGGAGCCCTTCACGAGCCAAAGGGGGACTGTTTAGTCTAGGTTATGGGTTGACTTCAGGTACTTCATCCTCCCTCCTGTTTTTACACCCTTCTAATTCCATAATAGGACCAGGGAACATCCTGACAGTTGCTGACGACCTCCTCAAAAGCGACGGCCAGAAGTTCCTCGAAATGATGGAGCAACTTGCAGAGTGGCAGATGCAGCGCGAAGAAGCCGTCGGGCAAGACGACAGCATGGAGAACGAGGAGGGTTCCGAGGAAGAGGAAGAGAGCGAGGAAGAAGGCAAAAGCAAAGATAATGGGGACGAAGTCTCTCTTCCCCATTATACCTTTTATCCCATTTCCTCAAGCTAACTGATTTTTTTTACAGATAGTGACAGAAGAACAAAAAGTGGAAGAGAGAAAACGCATGTTTTCCATCTTTGCAGCGAGGATGTTCGAGCAGCGCGTGCTGCAGGCGTATCGGGAGAAAGTAGCACAGGAGAGACAGACGTATCTTCTTCGCGAGTTGGAGGATGAGGAAAGGGGTGCAAAGGAGAAGGAGGCCAAGAGGCCCGATGTATATTCTTCTTCACAGTATACAGACGACAGACATCATTTTTCACAGGATATGGGTGATGAGCATTCTTCTCATGCACCCGGAGATGATTTTATTTCATCGAATAATAGATGGTCAGATATGCAAGAAAATATTTCTGGAAACTTTGATGGATCAACTGGATTATTCACAAATGCTCGCCAATTTAGCATTCATGATTCGACATTCACAGATCGCTCAATAATTGTACAGGGTACGCGACGTGTATTTGTGTAATGAATATTACTCATTACTTAAGTATAGTGACTGAAGTAAATGTAGGTACTGGGTACCCACTAATGGCCGGGGGGATGCTCGCATACGCGGGGCACTCAGCACTCCAACCGTTCTGGCTCGACTGTGTAACTCAAACCGAATCCATCGAGTCAGGCACGAAACACCAGGTTGATGCAACATACCGTTCCGAAACGCGTCGTAGAGTTGAGCGTTGGGGAGGTTCTGGATGCGCGACAACAACAGATATTTCAGCCAGAAGTGATATGCGGTCGTGGTTGTTGGCAATGTACTTCAAGAATATAGACAATGTAGCATCACCTAAATCTTTGGCGTTGTTAGGGATTTTTTTCACTGCCCTTGTGCATCAAGGTCTCAGTCTCACCGGGTCTCGGGACACATAACTGTTACACTTCCCAGTATTCATAGGCAAGCGGACAATAGTTATAGTGATCACTTCAGTATCTTAACTGATCTCTGTAATCCCCAGTACAACTTTCACATATAACGCTCAGTTCGGTATAAAAAGAGCACTGTTATCTACTTTTATTCGTTTTTCTCCGCGTAGCTACACCCATGACGGGCACGGGGCAGTGGGGCACGCGACTTACAAATATGATTATTACATCGTTCTTCGCAATTGGTTTTGGTTCTCACGTCAAGACAAGATTCTGAACGTCCATTTTGCCATCATAATTTCAGATGAATCGACTAGACACGACATCTGTACGTTTCTATACATTTCTATCGTGAAAAAATGAAGTATCTACGCGCACTATAGTAAAACGCAATATGTGGATTCTCTGTATCACACGTTCTCGACCATCACTTAGTCCGGCCAAGAGATAACTTTGCAAGGCACTTAGGTATAAATTTGGGGTTGCGGGAGGATCATCTATTGCGCTGTATGGTTATTCACAGGACGTATATTGGTCTTATCCTGTCAGGTCTCGAGCTATGACTAAAAACGATGGAGCTTACAAGGGAGAAGAGAGGAGAAGCAGGGAGAAGATGGAAGAAGAAGGGCGAAGATAAGAAACAGTGACTGATGTACTTCCATAACGCAAACTTGTATCCTTACCCGGTGAGCAAGGCTTGACAAAAAGATAACATAATAAGTCTTGTTGTAAAGACAGAGCAGCGTCTCCTTCCAAGACTTGCGTAAACAGTCTAAAGCATGCCCGTGTCTGCTCGATTTGATGGGGTAGCGTTAATATAACCGTGCGTATGGGAGGTAGTTAAATAGAGAGCAAGTGAAGTATAACACTCCATGATTGCAGTCGGTAATTCACACAGCTAAAAGAGAAGCCGCAGTGCTGTTGTCGTTGAATTTTACTGCGTTGAGTGTTACTAGAAGTACTTGCGGTTATCGTCGGTGCGTTCCTCATATTAATGAGGAACCTCGATATTTTGAGTAAATAATCGAACTAACTATTCGTAACCAGATGCTGCTGATGCAGAGCAGCTGCTTACATTGCCGTATTGGAAATAACGACTTGCGATGCGTTCTTCTGATCAAACCTCAAAGACAATAATTTCACATAGATAATCCAAGATCCTCAACTTGAGTGAACCGCCATCGACAACATCAGAAAGCGGTGTCATTCCAATCGAGCTCTTCGACGTCGAAAGATGGCTGTAGAATTAAGAAGGTTGAGTCTGGTCAGTCGGTCTCTGACTTATTAAAATCTCGATTTATGAACTCTTCGATAAGTGTAAGTAACTTGTAACGTACCAGGTTATCCGTAATGCTCTCCGTGTCTCGCTCTCATCTCCTGCATGATCAGCTATCAGGTGAGTGGTGATCGTTGCTCTGTAACTGCTATTGCACAATGCACTTCGTTTGTCACTTGTCTATGAATATAGATATTATAATGTTCTTCTAGCTGACATTGATAAAGATAGACCTTCACTGCTTACCTCAGGGGGCGACCTTGGGATTCTGGGAGTAGTAACCGCTTGCTAGCAAGCATCTTATCGACACTATCTGCCCACGAAATTTCGGAAAGGCTTTCATTTGTATATAAAATACAACTACGCAATCTTAGTGCAGCATAAGATAACCTGAACAGTGAACAGTAAGCAAGGGTTGTCGAGAGGACCACAGGCAAATTTAACGTGAACTAGGCTATGTACCGGTACCTCTCATCTGAGCAACAAACCTAACTCAGCCCTATAATCCGACATTATACTTATTTTACGTTTTAAGAACTTTATTAGGATTATTGGAAATACAAACCGGAACAAGGACAGTGCTAGAGACAGCGATAGCAGCGGTGAGAGTGTGTATGAGCTGTGTGCACTGTGAGAGCCGCCTCCGAACTTCGAAGCCTTGTGGTTAGGTGTTGCCGAAAGCGCCGACGGCCGTGCACCAGTAGGGCCGGCATCCTCCGAAATCGCACTTTCGGCAACGCCCATCCTAGCTGCCTCGCTTCCGCGCAGTCTGTTCACCGTGATTTACTACTTCTCCACCCTACCTTCAGACTCTCTCTGTATGACGGGTATCGCGACGTCGAACTCTTATTATATTTATGTTCGGCAGGGCTCAATGGAAACACTGTGTATGGTACTCAAACTTTGTGGGTGACTTGGACTTTCTACTTCAACACTGCGATTTGACACTGCTGTCTACAAGAAGGCGCTTCTCTGATACGTTATCAAAGGAAGGGCAGTATTGGATTGGATAGTATAGGATGAGAGTGAGCAGTACGTGTTTTCTTCAAGTTCTTACTCTACGAATTGTATGTACTCTGTGACTGACGTATATATGATCACACAGCAGATGCACGACAGTAAAACGAATACATTCCACCTCCGCCTCAAACTCACACATCTCTTCCTCTGACTCCTTCCTCTTTTTCTCCGACTCCTTCTCCTAAGTCTTTTCTCACTCTTCCCCTCCCTCGATCTCAGTCACACTCGCACGCTTCACAGGCCATGGTCAGTTCTCGCAGGCGCAATATCCCAATGCGCACCACCAAGTTCATACACCCAGCACTCTCCCAGCTGGCAAGCACCCACTTCACTGTGGAATGTACCTTCTTCTAGTCATGGAAAGTCTCCTTCCCCCTCATCCTATCATTCTAGCTCGTGGACAGCAACACTCCACACGCCGATATGCCCCCCGAACCCCACAACAGAAGATACTCCTCTAATACCTAGTCGAAGGGAGGGCAGTATTGGATAGGTTAGGATAAGATTAGGCTGGGAGTACGTGTTTATTTCTCATTTTGCGACAATACTGATCTGATCGTACAACAGAGGACGCATTCCTAGCGCATGATAGCAAAACGACTACATCCCTCCACATTTTCAAACTCAAGCTCCGTACGTCCTTCTTCCCCCTTCCCCCCTCTCCCTTTTCTCTCTCGCACGTCTTCGTACAATCCCTCCCCACCGTTCCAACGACATCTCCTACTCTTTCCCCTCTCTCTCCCACACGCTTACGTCCACATTGACAGACCATGAGCCGCCCCAAACAAAATGTCACCTCATCAGGCTTGCCTAACCCCGTACTCGGTCCCTACACCTCAGCATGAAACAACGCCGCAACCCCAAGCCCATACACCCCATGGTCGCCCTGGCCACCTACACCCCGATAGAACGCTCCTTCTCGACAACGCATGTTCTCTCCTCTTTCTATCACTCACCTAGCTAGTGGCCAGCGGTTGTGCATACGTCTTTATGTCCAGCAATACTACCCCTTTATCGCATTCGAACTCGACGCTGGAACCACGCATGGCTCACTCTCAGATACTGTACCTGTCTAGAAGAGGGATCTGTTTGGATGAGTGGTACGTGCTTTTCCCCCATTTTACTGCCTACGCTGATGTTATCGTACAACAGAAGAACAGAACATCTACTCGCTGCGTTTCCCGGCAAACATGCGTACTTCCATTCCCCTCAAGCTCACGCGCTATACGTTCTTTCCATCTCCATCTCCCTCACCCTCTCCTACGTCTTCTCCCATTCCATCCCTCCCTCAATCCCAATGGCAGTTGTCGCTCGCACTTTTCGTAGACTGTATTAAGCCCCCTCAAGCGTAATCTCCCAATCGGCTCAACTCCACATTAGGCCCTTCAACCTCTTCAGGAGACAATTCTCCAAGCCAATGCGCCTGATACTCCCTGGTCACTCCTTACTATGAAATGTCCCAGCTATGTCATGGCGCCCACCTAAGTCGTGGCTAGTGATACCCCAGACACCAAAAAGTCCAACGATAACGACACTCTTCCCTATGTCCGTCAATCCCCTTCCTTCTCGCACTCGGCAATCATGCTGAGTTGGTCAGCTCATAGCAGAGTCCATTTGTGGGACCTGTGAGCACAACTTCAAGGTTAGGACGCGGTGAAGGGTATACGTCTTGGAAGAGGAGCGCGAGGCCGCCTTGGGCGCAAGATTGAGGAGGAAGAGGGGAAGGAATGTATCTTCTCGTGCTGTACTTTCCCCTCCTCCGGAGAGCTGTATATGTCGATCTGTTCGCCACGGGGTCGGTGTCGGACGGGGGTACGAAGCGTTTATCGAGACGTTAGCGAAGCAGCCGAGGGATTGGAGGGAGGATTATGTTGCTCCCTCTTTATATGACTGTTTTCACTTCCAACCCAAGGGTCACGCTCACGCTCGATATGCCTTGTCTCTTGAGAATCCGAATTACTATATCCTCGTACTTGGACGCAGGAGGACGACTGCATCGCATACGACCCCTCCCCCTTCTATTCTCCAAATCACATTACACCAGCTCGTTCTCCCGTTCCAGGTTGTTTAATCAATCATCCTCACACACCCAACGGCATAATCGTATCCGATTTCTTTCCATGTCTACTGTTCGTACGAAGAGCTTCAAGAACGGATTAGGCACGGTGACGATTATGCGCTGACGGTAGGGAAGAAGACACTTGATGAGGCATGTTCGATATATCAGCCCTTGTAGTTACAGTAAAAACCTGATGTATGGATCGTTGTAAGCTACAGGTGGGGTGCTGATATATCACGCATTGTAGTTACGGTTCCATCCGCCTGCAGGCAGCCAAATACAGATTGTATTCTATATCAAAACTACAGTATCGCCTGAAGGAGAACCTCTGAATGGAGCAGCGACTGGTAGTTGTGCAGATGATAAGCGGTTATTTAGACGGGGTGTTTGGGGGTCGGTTTCTTGCGCAAGCGATGTTTGTGAGAGTTAGGGATGGGAAGTGAAAAGTCTACGGGGTAGGCTGTGGAGTTTGTTTATGGAATGGGGTGAAGAGGTTCAAAGTTGTGAGGCGTGGTGGTTGTTTCACTTCGTCGTCGTTTGGACTCTGGAGTGTTAACGGAAGATTAGCGTAAGCCTTCTTTCACGATGGTATCAAAATCTGCAGGGCTTCATATCGTGTACGTGTTTAGAGGGTATATATATATGGTATAAATTTAACTGAACAGCTCAGCTACGAAAGAATAACGCAAATGGCGACAAAGCAGAAAGAGGAGAAAGAGAAAGAGAAAAAGTGTGAGGAAACATGATAAAGTAAGCGAGCACTATAATTTATTAAAGCTTTCGAAACCATGGAATGTGATCTGAAGAATTGTCGCAGGAAGAACGACACTCCACAGCGCTAAGGACTTTGCAGATGTGAAGTTCTTCAACCTCCGAGTGTATAGGGAAAATTGCCAGGACTGTATCCCGGTTCCGTACATATTCTGTATCAACTCTACGTCAATCGTGTAGTCTGTACCACCAGCTGCTGCATTCGACGGCTTTGCTTTCGAGTCGCTATTATCGATATGTCCAATTTTACACGGGTGAAATTTCACGTGAAGTGGGGAATGGCTTCGATTTGCACCATGTGGTAAATAAATTATCATTTCGCTCTCCTGTTCCGATTGAATGGGTATGTTTTTTAGCATCATTATTTCGTTCGGAAAGCCTCTACTCCCACCTGAATAAGTTTTCGCAGTAACACACTGAGGTGGAGATGGTAACGTAGTGTGCACTGGTGGCAGTGACGATGGCGGAGAGACCGCCATCTGAGAATTGAGCACGGTTACTGCCGCCATACCAGCTGCAACGCCTGGTATGAATCCGCTTCTGCCAGATACTATGAACAAATATTAAGATTTATTATCCACTATTCTATGTAGGCAACTTACCGTAAACATTAGTTTGATCTGAAACGATGGATTATACATGTTAAAGTGATGGGTATCTTTAAATGATGCTCCATGCATTTGGGCATTCGCATAATTGACATCTGAACTGTCCACATTTTGCCTCTCAGGACCACCATTTGACATATCATAGGATGCCATTGAATAGGTTTTATTGTCTGTAGTTGCTGGTGAAGGTGGAGGAGTATCCTTGATTATGATGACTTCTCGGAGTCTGCCATCGCTATCGACTTCCTATACTTTGCTATAGTTGACAATATACTAGTGAGCACGGTTACG
Source organism: Cyathus striatus (assembly GCA_025738555.1). Classification (NCBI taxonomy): domain Eukaryota; kingdom Fungi; phylum Basidiomycota; class Agaricomycetes; order Agaricales; family Nidulariaceae; genus Cyathus; species Cyathus striatus. The sequence continues at coordinate 1,334,039 of JAOVFP010000007.1, forward strand.
CTTGCGTGTTGCCATGGGTGGGATTATGGAATTGGATAGAGAGGAATGGTCATCTCTGGGTTCTGCTGAAGCGGAAGGACCATCTCGGTTTACTGAAAAGGGAGGAGTGTAATGCCTTTCTATAATTTCTGCTGAATCCGGAAAGGAATGATCGTCTCTGTTTCCTGCTGAAGCAGGACTATCTCGGGTTACATAGGAAGGAGCACAAAAGGCTGGACTCAACTTGTCTGCTAACACATATCCTACTTTTTTAGGCCAATTCTGAAAAATCATTTTGGTTGACTCGGAAGAAATGGTATGAAATTCTGCATTATCACTGATCTCAATGTTCATGACACTCGATGTAAATGCTCCAGATCCTGCACTGTATCTAACAGTATTCTTTTCCTGTGTTATGTAAGATACAGTATATATCAGTTAATCAAATAACTAATTGATGTTACCTTTGGTGCATTGAACAAAGTGATACTTGATACTTCATTGTTAGGTCGAAGGGAATGATATTCCACTCCTACATCGGATGGAGGAACTTCGACATCGAGTGAGTAAGACTTTGCGGTGTCTTGATTTGTGTCTTTCTTAAATGATTGAGACATTACTATGTGGTTGAGCGTGTTACGCATGGTTCGAAGGGGAGGGAGAGTCTTACCATTTAGCGGCACGTATATATATGTAAACCATGAGTTTATATTTAGCTTCTTATTTGATGATCATGTAGTAGAATTGATTAAGAAGTGAAAGGCACTTCTCTTGATCAATATTCCAGACATATCTTGTCGGATAAGGTGGGGTTAGATTTTTATCCAGACAAAATTTCTCCGTATTACGAAGTTGTGTTCGACTACCTAGAGTTGACCTAGAGCATTTTTCAAGATATACAACGTGGATCATCCCGAGGTTTTGTTCATTTGGATCATCTTTAGGAATCAATACCGCTCTTTGGCATAAAATGTGAAATTGTCAACTCACAACATCGTATTTCAAGTTTTGAAGAGTTGTTCTTCAACTCAACTCTTTTTTCATTCCTTTATCAAAACTAATTCCGATATATTATGTCTATTATATTCTACTTGAAAGTTCTGTGCTCATTCTACGACAGTTCATTCAAGTCAGTTCATCGCCTGCTACTAAGTAGTAAACACCGGACTCTACATTGGTCTGTCTCGACTAATACCTGTTATATGATTTTAACCTCTCAATCTCTGCTTCTTTCAATGCATACATACTAAAATTTTGTGGGCGACAGCCACAAAGTCGTTCTTGAGATGTGAGGTAGCATTGGATAAAGAGTAGATGGTTATGGTCAACCAGCTTCAAGATTGACTACAATTTGAGTCTGGCACAATCAATAAATTACCATGTATTTGCTCTGAAATCAATTAGAAGTATCGAGTTAGAAATCATTGGATATATAGTTGGGATCTATGATGCAAAGTGCAAAATCATTCAATAAACGGAATCAATATGATATCCGAAGCAGCATTTGGACACTGTGATAATCCCCCAAGGAAGACCCTGAATACCAGAGAGTTTAGACCATGAGTTTACGAATAATTTCCACCTCGTGCTTCATCATTTCTCTTTCAATAACCCTGGAAGTAAGACATGTTTCTCCATGTTTATCTGTTGTGTGAATCGGATGCTGCAAAGGATGAGTTGATTTGAAGTGCACATTTCCAGGTGCAAAATTCAGTCGCCCTGAATCAATAAAGCACGAAATCATTCAATAAATGAAATCAATACTGTTATCTTAATCAATAAAAATCAAATCGTTCAGAAACTCATTAATATGTGGATAATTGCTAGTGCTAGTGCTAATTCCATGGGGATTCGTAACATATATCAAAAATCATTTAGTTTTCCAGCAACAGAGTGAAATTTTGATGAGAAATAGGCATCATACAGGTTACTAAGAAATAACATATATGGTTCAATTCAGGTGTTGTATGTTGAGGAAGAAAGTAGGAAGAAGTTATGACAGAGAATGAAGAAGATATAAAAGGACTGTAGGCTATAAAAGTTAGTCAAGTTAAATAGCAAAAGGAAGAGATGAGGGAGGAGTAAAAATAACAGGTGAAGGAAACACAGTTCAAGATAAAAGTAATGAAAATGGGAAAGAAATACAGCACAAGATTATATAGTAGTAATAAGATTTTCAATTGATAATGTTTTATCTAAAATAGTGGTCCAATTCATGAGTGTATTAAATATATTTTAAATAGTTTTAGTTATAATAGCAGCAGGAGCCAATCAAGTTGAGATCCCAGCAAGAACCAATCAGATTAAGATTCCAAAGTTAGATCTCAAGATTGCCTTTTCAAGATGTCAAGAGTCCCCTAAGACCCACCTACCTTAAAAAGGTAGTGGGAATTGTACTTTGTTATCTTCCTATATGGACATATTCTTAGCATGCATTTGTCTATAACTCATGGCTTTACTCTGGTTCATCCAAAATTCCAGTTTCTAGTCTAAATGTTTACTTTATAGATTAGCTAATATGCAATTGCTTCAATTGTACAAATCATATAGTCTCTCTTAGCTATATTTTGTAAGACATTTAATAGATAGTTATGTGTAGAAGGGCAGCCTCCTGTACCCTAAGAAATATAATTGAGAAGTGATAGCTAAATCTCTCTATTTTTCATATAATATTAGAACTCAGTATTAGTAATACACATTACAAGTACAAAGGTTGGGGCAAGTCCTGAGTTGCCAATCAAAGTGTTCTATTTTGGATACATTACTAAGGGAATGGGACATCTGAGAGCTGGGGTTGAGACTTGCACTGCCAGCAGAAATATCTATTTGATATATACTAAAGGAATAATACTAGATGTGTAATATATCTAATTACTAGAGTTCAAAAGACTATGTACATGCACCAAGTACTTGATTATTAGTGAGGGAATGCATTCCATGCATTCCTGTCATGTGATCAAATGTGAGGCATTAGAACCATTATCTCTGAACCAGTTACTGCAGTTATACATAGCCTGGAACATGTCATGTGACTTTGTACTTGTACTCTGAGAATATCCTGCTGTTTGATCTACCACATGGAATTCCACATGTATCACATGGCTCTGCATCATGTATGTGTTAGAAAAAATATTAAGTCAATATTTAGAGTATTCTAGAATAGTTCTATTTCATATATAGGTAGTGTACAGCTTTATTTGTAAAATGTATATAAGAAGGGCAGGAATGAGGAGGAAAAGCAAGCAACCCCAGGAGAAATCTTAGGTCTCTTCCACTCTAGAAGTGTAGTACATTGGAAATAGAATGAATCTGAACAGTACTTGAACTGAGTAATTTCATATTTGAAAAGTTTTGACTCTTTAGTTTACCACTTTTATACTTGTTTATATATAATCTGTGTTATCTCTCCCTTGAACTTACAGCCTGTGGTTTGGGATGATTATTTGAATATTACAAAATATATTAGTTCTATTTAAATACAAATCACAAATTCAGTGCATCAGAAGTCCTCACTAGTATTTGTACAAGCTTGAGATTCTAATTGTGATGAAAGCTGAAGTTGTAAGCCCATGTAAAGTCTGATATTGTGGAACATGCTTCAAATACATATTATAGTGTTTGCTAAGCACACATTCCACATTGGGCATCAGTCATTGACACCTTCCCTTCACCTTACTTCATTCATAAGCATCTTGCATCTGAGTCTTACCCACCAAGTACTTTCTTAGTGAGCATATGTAGTGTGAGTAGAATTAACTGTATTTCATTTTATACTACATAGAGCTAAACTAGATACTTTAATGCTATATACCATCAGCTATAAGGTTAAAGAACAATTATTACAGAAAGAGAAAGAGAAAGAGAAAGAGAAAGAGAAAGAGAAAGAGAAAGAGAAAGAGAAAGAGAAAGAGAAAGAGAAAGAGAAAGAGAAAGAGAATAATAGAAAGTAAATATAACAGGGAAACATATTAATCATGCATTCACAGGGTCAGAAAATTATTTCAGTCAACAATGTCAACTCATGCTACAATGTAAAAATAGAAACAGTACATTTCAACAACACAACAATGTGAGGTATACAATTCTTATACATACTGCAGTATTTGTTACTACTTCATACTTTCAATAATACTATTTAGAACAAAATGTAGACTTTACCGTGAAATCATTCTCTTCAAATCATAACTCACTTGCTAAATCCAGTATGCTTTAATATCATGCCTCTCTTTTGTTATTTTCCAAAAGTAATTTATTAAAACTCAGAGACAATTATGAAATAGTAGCCTTCTCTTGTATATTTCATGTGAATTGAACCACATGAAGGGAGCTTCCCTTCTGTCATCACTCTTTTTTGTTTTTGTTTTTTTTTAAATCCTGTATTTTATGTCAGATGTCATCACTCAATTCTATATAGATTTAAGTTCTATGTTACTCATACACTTTATTGAGACTAAATTTTAAGTGTTAGTATAATACAACATCACCTTTCAGAGCTCTTTCACATTCAAGTTGTTAGGTTACCCAACACAAACTCTATATCTCTTACTAGTGTATGTTAGTTATTGATCACTTGTAATTACCCTATTTATAATTATCTCAATGACATTATTGAATGATACACTATCAAAAGCAAGTCAAAAGTAACCATGCTTCTCACCACTTACACACACTTCAAATATGTCTCTGAACTTAATAGAACTTAACTTTGAAATTGAAACAATACATCAGAGTAAAAGAATGAAAAAGAATTATCACAATTCAAAACAAATGAAGTCAACTAAGCTGGAAATAAAGTTCTAATCTATAGAATAAGAACTTCCAATTATTTAGCCTTATGCAATTGTTCAATGTTTCCATATAAAATTGCAAGATGGGTCATACTTTCAAGAGTGTCAGGATGCTCCTTACCCAATATTCTGGTTCTTATTTCTAGGGCTGGCACTTCCAATTCCTCTGCCTCTTTCAATTTTCCAAGCTTTTGATATGTACATGCAAGGTTGGTCATACTGTGGAGAGTGTCAGGATGCTCCTTGCCTAGTACTCTTGTTCTGATTTCTAATGCTGGAACTTCCAATTCCACTGCCTCTTTCAATTTTCCAAGATGTTGATATGTACATGCAAGATTGGCCATACTTATAAGAGTGAAAGGATGCTCCTTGCCCAGTACTCTAGTTCTGATTTCAAGGACTAGCACTTCCAATTCCTCTGCCTCTTTCAATTTTCCAAGTTTTCGATATGTACATGCAAGGTTGGCCATACTGTGAAAAGTGTCAGGATGCTCCTTGCCCAGTACTCTTGTTCTAATATCTAATGCTGTAACTTCCAATTTCACTGCCTCTTTCAATCTTCCAAGGCTTTGATATGTAGATGCAAGATTGGCCATACTCATAAGAGTGGAAGGATGCTCCTTGCCTAGTCTTTGAGTTCTGATTTCAAGGACTGGCACTTCTAAGTCCTCTGCCTCTTTCAATTTTCCAAGGGATCTATATGTGCATGCAATATTGGCCATACTACCAAGAGTGTCAGGATGCTCTTTTCCCAGTACTCTGGTCCTAATTTCTAGGGCTGGCACTGCTAATTTCTCTGCCTCTTTCAATTTTCCAAGTTTTCGATATGTACATGCAAGGTTGGCCATACTCATAAGAGTGGAAGGATGCTCCTTGCCCAGTACTCTGATTCTTATCTGAAGGACTAGCACTTCTAAGTCCTCTGTCTCTTTCCATTTCCCAAGGTTATCATATATACATGCAAGATTGGACATACTATGAAGAGTGTTAGGATGCTCTTTTCCCAATACTCTAGTTCCAATTTCAAGAGCTAGCACTGCTAACTTCTCTGCCTCTTTCCATTTCCCAAGGCTTCCATATGTACATACAAGGTTGGCCATACTAATAAGGGTGGAAGGATGCTCCTTACCTAGTACTCTATTTCTGATTTCTATGGCTAACACTTCCAATTCCTCTGCTTCTTTCAATTTTCCAAGCTTTCCATATGTACATGCAAGGTTTGCCATACACATAAGAGTGTCAGGATGCTCTTTTCCCAGTACTCTGGTTCCAATTTCTAGAGCTAGTACTGCTAATTTCTCTGCCTCTTTCCATTTCCCAAGGTTATCATATGTACATGTAGGGTCTAACACGGATACATCCGGACCATATCCGGATATTAAAAACGGTTATACGTATAATTCGGATCGGTTACGGATAAATCTGCGGATATCTGCTGTATCCGTAATTATTCGCGTTAATTACTTGGCACAAGCTTAATTCATTAATTAAGGTTCCCAATTGACTAATGACTTATATTTTGAAGTAATAAACTGCTATTCAATAATAAATAATGAAGAATTGCATAAGTAACTTGTAAATACACATAGAATTACACTAATTTACACTTCATGTTCTTTTGGACTTTGGGATACCTATGATGATCCACTCATTACCTTCTCAATTACCTGAGTTGCTGAATCAAAGCCTGGAAACAAAGGTGTTTTAGCCCATGAGCCTAAAGCCATTTGGGCTTTAAAAGTTTGTGAACTCATGTTGTGCTGCAAGTGATTAATCTGTAAACGACCTGATGAGAAAGCTCGTTCACAATCAACAGAAGATGCTACAACTCAATTAGAATTTTAATTACTAAAATAATGGCATTTGACTTACTGGGAGCTGAGCAGAAGTCCAAGCCCATACGTGAAACATATGGCTGAATACTCTGAGTATTGTTCCAATACTTCATATATCCACCCATATTCACAATGGAAGAGGTAGGAACCAAGGGGTCTGTAAGATATCCTTCAATGCTATCAATAACTGGTGGTGGCCCAATACCCGGAAGTGAATATTTCGAAAGTCGGATCTTTTATCAAAGTCAAATCAAAGTTAGCACAATAAATATTTATGAATGTTTAAATACCTGTGGTGTTTCTGACTCTATCTCTTCCCCTTCCCCATCTGGTGCATATTTCTTTTTCCAACAATCAATAACAGCTGTTTTGATATCTCTAATTTCACTTGGCTTGCGTCCATTATCTTTAAACCATTTCAATTTACGATCTGGGCACATAACTGCAGATAAATGTAATCAGAAGATAGCAAATATAATAACTGACAAAAACATATACCAATTGCAATCAAGTAAACATCACAATCATTTGTAAATATTGAGTATTTTTCCAGAACAAGAAGAGCTGCCTGTCCTGCGACACGAATAACATCTGCAGCACCTGTATCCTGTTTGACAATTTCTAGTGACTGCTGAATACGTTCTAGTTCAGGCAAGGCATCTACTATCAAAGGAACCTCTTCTGTGGAGAATAGTTTTGTAAATGTTTGAAATAGCTATTGCAAACTAATCAGAATAATATTTAAGATGAACTTTCAACATACCAATAGAACTTCTTCAACTTCACGTGCAAGTTCCCACTGCCTCTCTGATAATCGAAATTGCTGCAACTTATTGATGGAATTTCCAGTTAGTTGTTCAATCACAGGCTGGAAAAATATATGTGAAGATAAACAAGCAAGGTCTGAATTCCAGCGGTTGGAACACGTCGATCAAGAGTTCTTGAAGTACCACTGAGGTCTTTATCATATTTGACAAGCATGTCAAACTTCTCTTTTACTGTTGTTGCATCATGAACCTGGCGAGCCAATCCTGCTACCTATGAAGAAGTCAGAAAGCAGCTATTTATAATTATAAATGAATATACCCGAGGAAAAATTCCCAATGCAATTTGACGTTCAACTTTGTCAATTTGAATACCTTCACTTTCCATCATCTGAATAGCCTTCTCCTGGAGAGTTTTGACAACTGCATTGTCATGTGTCTCCTTACCATCATCCTCAAGAGCAACATCACCAGATGCATCAGCCTCTTCTATAGCAGCCTCTTCATCATCCAACCTTTCATCACCTTGATCGATTATAATTTCAGTTTCTATGGCAATATTCGGAGTTGCCTCTCCACGTCTTCGATTTGATCTGACTGTATTTGCTGCTATTTGGATAGCCTTCTTCTTTATTGGCTGCCTGAAGAAGAAAGCTATGAAACTCTAAACATTGTATCAGTTAAAATATTTATTTCTGAAATACAATCCACCTACCTTTGCAACTAAATTGATAATATGAGCAAAGCATCTAGTTCGGGATGACATTCCTTCAAATTCTGGAAGATAATCAGGTAGACTACGAGCTAGACCATCACAGTTAGCTGCATTATCCATGCAGAGCACATGAATTTTAAGGCCAAAGCGCTTTATACAATCAGCCAGAACCTCTGCAAGGTATTGACCACTATGGCTTTTGGTAAGCCTAATTGTTGACCATCAGTATATGATAATATAATGTTTGAAAGTTGCTTACCGAATAAACTCCAATACAGCACGATGAATGACTCCATCCACATACCAAATAACAACTACACCAAGATAGGAAATGGTGATTGGTGCAGTCCATCCATCCAAAGCAATATGAACTGAAATTCCTAATTTCTGTTAACTATGAGTATGATTAATTTTAATTCATATGAGATTTAATTCCTACCAAAAAGTACTCCTTAACATGCTTTGAAAACTCAATGTATAAAGCATGTATGTCCCGGCTAATTGTAATAGGAAGTGGAATTTTGGTACCAGGACGTAACATTTCCACTTCCTTCTGATATTCTTCATCCAAAACAAAGTTGAATGGACGATGGTGCTTAGCACATCGAAGAGCAATGAGTGCACGATGGGCTGCTTCAGAATACTGTAAGGAAGGAGTGATAGCAGACTTAGAAGATGTAGTGAGCTGTGGGCCACTGAAGTGTGCATCACAAATATCCATATATTTGCGTAAATTGCTTGTGCCATCTGCTGTATTCAGTCGTTCACGTGTATGTGCAGGATGTTCTTCTGGAGTCCTGGTTTTGCATCTAAATACAAGGTCTATAACACCTGGTTGGCCATTTTCTCTTGGTCTGCGCTGGATAGATACATTGTAGTGATCATATGCATCAGACCGCCAGGTAGCACATGTGCCTTCTAATTTAATTTTTGGTAATTTTGTGGATTATTTAGGTAGGCTGTAACTCACCTAGAATATCTTCATCTGACATATCCCATATCTCAGCATCACTTTTTTTGATAGCTTAACTGCACTCTTCCGTTGTCTGCTTTTGATAGGAGAAATAATAACTGGAGCAGTAATAACACCAGATATGTCTTCTGGAGTTGGTGTACGAAACATGTTTCTCTCAGAGACAGCAGCAACATCACTACCTGGTACTGCTGGTTGGGTAGTTGGTGCTTTGGCGGAGCGACCCTTCCCGCGTGTACCCTTAGGTGGCATGATATGAAAGTGCAGAGTAGGAATGAAAATGATGGGGAGTCGATCTCAGGGTCTCGAAGCACTTCAAATTCTAAAAATACATCTTTGACGACATGCCGGGTCACTAGTTAGCTGAGTTTAAAAATTACTTCTAAATTTATGTATGTATAATTACGGATATGGCAGGATCCGCGGATAATACCGTACTTTATCCGAACGGATATATATCCGTACGGTAAACCGGATACGGTTATATAACCGATTTTTGGCTAACCATGTTAGTCCCTATGTACATGCAAGATTGACCATGCTTGTAAAAGTGGAAGGATGCTCCTTTCCCAGTGCTCTGGTTCTGATATCTAGGACTAGTATGTTCAATTCCTCTGCCTCTTTCAATTTTCCAAGGTTTTCATATGTACATGCAAGATTGGCCATACTTATAAGGGTCTCAGGATGCTCTTTTCCCAGCACTTTGGTTTCAATTTCAAGGACAAGCACCTCTAAGTCCTCTGCTGCTTTCAATTTTCCAAGGGATGTATATGTGCATGCAAGATTGGCCATACTACCAAGAGTGTCAGGATGCTCTTTTCCAAGTACTCTGGTTTGGATTTCTAGGGCTAGCACTTTTAATCTCTCTGCATCATTCCATTTTCCAAGATTTCCATATGTACATGCAAGATTGGCCATGCTTATAAGGGTGGAAGGGTGCTCATTGCCCAGTACTCTGGTTCTGATTTCTAGAGCTAGCACTTCCAATTTCTCTGCCTCTTTGAATTTTCCAAAGGATCTATATGTACATGCAAGATTAGTCATGCTTATAAGGGTGTTAGGATGCTCTTTTCCTAATACTCTAGTTCTGATTTCTAGGGCTGAGACTTCCAATTCCTCTGCCTCTTTCAATTTTCCAAGTTTTCGATATGTACATGCAAGGTTGGCCATACTGTGAAGAGTGTCAGGATGCTCCTTGCCCAGCACTTGGGTTCTGATATCTAGAACTAGCACTTCCAATTCCATTGCCTCTTTTGATTTTCCAAGGGATCTATATGCACTTGCAAGATTGAACATACTATTAACAGTGTCAGGGTGCTCTTTTCCCAGTACTCTGGTTCTGATTTCTAGGACTGGCACTTCTAATTCCTCTGCCTCTTTCCATCTTCCAAGCTTTTTATATGTACATGCAAGGTTGGCCATACTCATAAGGGTGGAAGGATGCTCCTTGCCCAGTACTCTGGTTCTGATTTTTAGTGCTAGCACTTCCAATTCTTCTGCCTCTTTCCATTTTCCAAGGTTTTCATATGTACATGCAAGATTGGCCATGCTCCTAAGAGTGTCAGGATGCTCTTTGCCCAGAACTCTAGTTCTGATTTCAAGTACTAACACTTCTAAGTCCTCTGCCTCTTTCAATTTTCCAAGGGATCTATATGTGCATGCAAGATTGGACATACTATAAAGAGTGTCAGGATGCTCTTTTCCCAGTACTCTGGTCCTAATTTCTAGGGCTGGCACTGCTAATTTCTCTGCCTCTTTCAATTTTCCAAGCCTTTCATATGTACCTGCAAGGTTGGCCATACTCATAATTGTGGATGGATGCTCCTTGCCCAGTACTCTGATTCTTATTTCAAGAACTAACACTTCTAAGTTCTCTGCCTCTTTCCATTTTCCAAGGTTTTTATATGTACATGCAAGATTGGCCATACTTATAAGAGTGTCAAAATGCTCCTTTCCCAGTACTCTGGTTTTGATTTCCAGGGCTAGCACTTCCAATTCCTCTGCTTCTTTCCATTTTCCAAGCTCTCTGTATGCACATGCAAGATTACCCATGCTCATGAGTGTATGAGGGTGCTCTTTGCCCAGTATTCGTGTTCCAATTTCTAGTGCTAGCACTCCCAAATCCTCTGCCTGTTTCAATTTTCCAAGGGATTTACATGCACTTGCCAGACTGATAATACTCTTAAGGGTGACAGGATGCTCTTCTGTATAAATTTGTTTTGTTATTTTAAATATTCTTTCTCTTAAATTCAATTCTATTTTAGATATGCCAATTTTGTGCAATACAGCTGCTAACTTCCATAGAAGAATGTAGTCTTGATTGCTGTATAATTCCTCTTCATTTGAGAGAATATTAATAACATGAGCTGCAATCATTTGATTATATGCATATTCCTCAGATGTATTCTCATATCTTATTGACATTGCTAATATCCCACCAGTATTCAATATCCATAATTTTTTTTCAGTAATTGATAGTCTATCTTGACACCAATGCTGAACTACTGGGTGTAGGCTATAACATTTTGTGACCATGTGTTTTTTTATTAATGAATATGATAAGAGCATTGCAATTGCTTCAGTGAATAACAGATAATTCCAATCTCCATTATCATCCAAATTCAACAAATCGTTATTCATATTCCTAATCAAAGAAGATCTACTTTCATCATAATATCCAGCAAGTGTTACATGGCAGTTCTCAGCTGCTCTTTGAAACATTACTTGAGGAATGTTTTCATGGTGAAGAAAGGCACAAATATTTATAATATTAACTGCATATTTGGCTGCACATGCTATGTCATATTGTGTCACATCTTGTGACATTTTGTCTATTTTCTGAAAAGAAATTTCCCAAGTGCCATAAACAGTCTTATCATACTTGGATGCACCACAAAATGTTTTATTGTTCATTAATTTTGCTCTGTGCTTCTTGTAAACACTCTTAAACTCTGTAATGTCACAACCAGATTGTATGTATGCTCCTGCATGATCAATAGCAAGTGGAAGCCCATAAAGCTCAGAAACTATTTCTTTGGCCACATTTTCATATGTTTCAAATTGTTGAGAGAGCCCACTAACTTTTAGTAGTAGACATACAGCAGTATCTTCACTCATTTCTGTAACCTCCATTGAGTGTTCAACTGTAGTTATTTTTCTCAGTTCATGATTTCTGCTTGTGATCAATATATTTCCCTTATTCTTAGGTGGTAGGAAGTTCTCCACATTTTTTGAGTGACCATCAGCATTATCAAAGACCATTAACCACCTGCACTTTTGAATAGATATCCAATTGAGCACCACAGCTGGAGAAAATTCCAATCTCTGAGAAACAAGATAATTTTTGAAGATATCCCTAAGACTTTGTATCACAGTATCTTCTGAGGAGGTATCAATCCAAAATGTGTAAACATAGCTGTACAAGAGTTAATATTATATCATTGTAAATTAAAGTTCACTTACAAATCTTCTGTGTCATCTATAAACTTTAGACAGATTTGGGTTTTACCAATTCCTCCCATTCCATATAGAAGAAAATATTTTCTGGATACATCATTTGAAATCTCAGGCTTAAAATGTCTCTTCATGACTTCAAGATATTTTTCTTGTCCTGTAAACATTTGGCTTGTGCATGGAGGTGTTTGTTGAATAGGAGATAGTCGCCCATTTTCGGCTACATTGACCTGAAACAGTAAATATTTCAAGTACAGTTCACAAATATACTCTCAAATAAAATTTACCTGAGAATTGACATAATAATTGGGTTGGTCTATCATGATAGGTTGATTTTGTACAAAGTTGCTTGCGAATGGAAATACTCCGGAGGCCATGTTGAAAGACACAGGGAATAGACTGCAATGTGCATCAATGAGCATCTTATCTTTATATGTAACCTGTGTGTGATGTAGTCATCGACAGAATCAAACTCTATCTATCGAATCTGATTCGGGAACCCACGAATGTTCTACATTTCCTTGATAAAGATTAATTCATCCATCGTTATCGCCGGTTTTAGTAGTTGCATTATTCACACTGTCGCTGTCACACAGCTAACTACAACTAAAACTTTCACATCCAACGCTACGTCTCGTTATGTTTGGTAAAGCAAGCACACTATTTTTATATTAGTTGTTCATCTTCGCGGATCCCATCGTTCTTCGCAATGGCGTTTGGTTCGCATGTCAAAGATTGACAGGACAAAAGTTGTAATGTGTAGAGCGGACCCATGTAAATGAATGTACGAATGTGGAAAGGCTCCTTATACGTGTTAGTTTCTCAATCTCTGACCTATTACCGTCTCGATCTGTGAGCTCTTAGAAATTGCAGTTCAAGTAATGTACCAGGTTGTCCATTAGGCTTACGCATCTCGCTTCCATCAACGCTTCGCGCTTGACAAGCTATCAGGCGTGCGGTCATCGTTGCTGTTTGCCATGGCGCTGTTGTCAATGACATCGATATTCGAATCTTGTTCTGGTTGGCGTTTCCGCAGAACCTACTCTAGTGACTGTGCAATTCCTTCAAAAGAGGATCTTAGGTAGCAACTGTCAGCCACGGCTGGCACTCATCACATCGCCAATACTCTCATATAACAGGTTACAAGTACGCTACTTCACAGCCGTTTAAGTCAACCTGATTTGTGTACTGAGTGAAGAAGCGATGTTGGGAGGACTACATAGGTAGTTTCAACGTGAACTTCAGCATTTAACAGTACCACTAATCCGAGCAACCAACGAACAACCTAACCCAGTACCTGGATCTGATATTGCCGCTAGCGCTTCACGATAGTATCAACTTATCCTACATATGCGAAACAGCGCACTGACAGTGATAAGGTCACACGCTTGGCAACGCCCGTCATGGTCCTGCCTCCGCCCTTCCTCCACTCCGTTACGTTCTGTTCGTCGTTCTCCCACCACGATTTCCTTCCCCTCTGAAGTCTCTTTCACCCTCTGGACCCCCCAGCCCTACTACATTTCTATCCGACAGCAAATAATAGACATGAAACATCTGCGTGATGCGCACGCATGGGTCCCTCTAAAATAGCTGCTTAGAAGGCGGACATGTATCGATGAGTAGTGTGTGCTCCCCCTACCGTCCATACCGATGCGTCCGTACAACAGATATTCTGTTCGCAGTATTCCCTAGCACACGACATGTTCCTTCCTTCCCTCCTCCCCTCCCATGTCTCTCCCTCTCGCAATTCTTCTCCAACTCCCTCACTTCATCCCTCGATTCTACTCACGTTTAAACGCTTCACACACAGACCATAATAAGCCCCCACAGGCAGCGCCCCCCAATCCAGCTGGCCGAACCCCGCATTCGATCCTACCGCACCACCAAGCCCATACACCCCACTCCCTCTAACCACCCGCATCTCCATGGAACACACCGACAAGTCAGACGATATGGGATGTTCCCCCCCTTCGTTTCTGCTTCTCCTCTATCGCACACTGCCACGTTCGCGATGTTAGCAAGTGCAGAACCAAGGTTAGGTGTGAGCCTGTGAGCGCGGTAGGAGGAGCCGCATTTGGTTCAGCATAGAGGTGGAGGGGGAGGGGAGTTGCATCGTTCGATTAGTGCGCCGAGGAGTCGAAGTCCGTATAGGGGAACCGACGCGTTCAGCGAAGTCAATTTGGTCAAGCGTCCGAGGGAATGGAGGGAATGTACTGCTCCTTTCTGAAGCCGCTCTCGCTCTTACCCTCAGAAGTCGCTGGCGCTCCGCTCGATATCCCTAATCCAAAGCGAAAACGCACTATATCCACATACTTGGACGCAGGAGGCCACCACAGCACCACATACGACCCACACCTCCCCCTCCCCCTTCGACCACCTAAATAACACTATACCAACTCGCACTCCTACCCGCTCTCCAATCCCTCTCCCTCACGCACCCCTCCTACCATACCAATCACAGTACGCTTCAGCACACCAGCGGAATCACAATCCACGATCTGCTCGTATGCTTATACGATGAGCTCCAAGAACCAATTCAGCAGCGTGAACATTACTCGGATGCGTTAGGAGGGAGGGAGAGGGAAGTTCTGAGTAGAACGGCGACTGTTAGGTGCGCGAGGGATAGGGGGTTACCTGGGTGTGGGGTGTTGAGGGTCTATTTTTTGGGTGGGGAATGTGTGCTTGTGGGGGTTGCGGCGGTTGCGGCGGGACGTGGTGGAAGGGAGTTGAAGACGAGGAAGAGGTGAAGCTGTTCCGTTATAGAACGTCAGAGAGGGGAAAGGGCACGGGCATGAAGATGTATTCATCGTCGTCGGGAGCGTAGATGACGGTGGTCTGTGCGTTTGGAAGGTCACGTAATACAAATACGAATACGTCTCTCGCTGAAGGAAATTGAAGGTTAAACGTATCGATACCGGTACATCTCTTTTATTCCTATTCTTCTGAACTGATCATGCTCTTTACAGTTCGTTATAACTGCAGACTATCACTGTATTTTTATGTAAGAAACCGCGTTAGGACACTAGGATAACTCCCACCGCCCTATTTTTGTATTCAAGCGTACTTTCCCGGGCTAATAGATTTTGACCTTGCCTGGATTTTGACGTTGCCAGTGAGGCAACGTCAATTCTCGCGCGGCAACGTCACAGCAACGCCAGTGCAGCAAAGTGCCCGTGAAGAGGTGGTAAGTCGGGACATTCATAAGCCATACTCTCATACTCTTCATATATATAATTTATTTATGTCTGGAGATCCAAATGGCAAGCCAGAATTCACATGTACATTGGGTTGTTGCGATGTGGGGCTTTTCAATTAAGTGTGGGAAATACTGTTGAACAAAAAATATCATGAAAAAAAATACATAGTTTTCGGGTCAATTTAATTGTTATCATGAGATTTAGGGACACTTATAATGACATTTTAGCCTGCAAATTGCCCTCGGGGCTTCTGTTCTTCGTGTTGTATCACATGTGAAGGTTATTTTCCCACGCTTTCTCGATGCGCGGAGACTTCAACAACATTTGCTAGACCCATACTATAAACATATACATCATGAATATCATAGAAAGTGATTTATGCACTATCTCTTATTAGTTATAAATTCAGATTTCTTATGCCACTAGTACCAATACTAATGAAGAGCTTAACAATGTACTGTCATTCTATCACTTCTCTGGGTTGATTGACTTAATGACAGCGGAGTGTGTTGAAAATTTAACTTATATAAGCCCCTATGTACACCATAGAAGTACATTAAGTCACTTTGATAATGTGTATCTACTTATTTCACTGTCTAGTAAGTATTATTGAAGAGTCTCCGCATGGTCAGCAAGCGTGGGAAAACGCATTAATGTAGTGTGATGCATGATGGCAATGTCAGCAATGTCACAGGCAACGTCCGGCAATGCAAGCAATGTCAAGCAACGTCAATTCTCAGATCGGCAATGTCACAGGCAATGTCAAAATCCTTTTTTTCAAATTTCTGTAACTTGTATAAAAATGAGTAGAGTGCATGTATCTCTACCAATCTTTACTTGTTATTAGTAATAGTACTGTCAGCTATCAGGAACTCGGTCACACCTGAAACCCAGTCACAGCTCATCCTCCAGCTTCCACATCAACTATTTGTGCAAATTTTTGATACAGTACAGTACATCACTATAATATCTATATAGTGTATAAGTATTTAGATTGCTACTCTCTTGTACATCGAGAAATTCAGAACTTAGTTGATTGCTACAACCAAAAATGGCCAAATCTAAGATGCAGATTCCCACACTCTAGAAGGAAGATAATGCTGCAGTCGTATGCAGCACATCCAAAGCATAAAATCATGCTATATATCTATTTTAAAGCCCTCTGTATTGATTTGGACTCTTTTTAAATGTCATTTTCACTCATTTCTATACTATTTCACCAATCTATGCACCAGAGTGGTACAAAGAATCAGTTTCAAGGTGTACATTGAACTGCTTGTATCTTTCATAAATGGTAGAAAGATGCTACAAAAATTATAATGCGGAATACATACAATTATTACATTATTATTCAAGTTTTAACGTAATTTTAGCGATTTTATTTTGTTTATAAACTGTAGATCTATCCAGAACCTCTACCTTTCATTTTTTCATCCTAATATATCAAATATTGGATGCCTCAGGCTGGATCAAGCACTGTAATTAATCATTATAAGTAGAATAAATACTTTTTAATATTTTACAGCTGTTTGTGAAGTATAATGTGCAAATTTGTGGCTTCAAACATCGAAATTGTTGTTATTCATAGAATGAAGTGTAGAAACAGCAAGGACTCTGCACAGGGCAGTTGCTGATCTGGGTACAGGCTCACCTGAGAGGTAGAGTGTGTAGATAGAGGCTTAGAGTGACTGTAAGAAGAGTAAAGACTTTCTTATTGTTATCCAGTAAAACTGGGGGGTTTATATACTGTACAAGAGGTGTATATAAATATCTACTGCTGTAAAAGGAGCTGTTAAGCTGTTATGCTGTTGAGTACAGCAATACCATATATAGTGTTACTATAATTACATCTACCTAAGAATAAACATACTAGAAGGTTCTAGTATGTGCTACGGAGTTCCATGATTAGATAAGATCTGCTAGATCCGCTTTTGTCGAGATAAGATAATCTCAACATGAAGATGATGTTTAGTTGTTAAGTCCGAGTAAGTCTGGTAAGCTTAGTTCAGCTGCTAGACATGAGCCCTGATATTATTAATAAGGGGTGGCTGGGTTCCCAGTTTTTCCACTTTCTGAGGTCTCGCGACAAAAATATTTGTAACATCTCATAGAATACTTCAAAAAATGTGATTAAAGTTAGAAATTGTTCTATACAAGGTCTTCTATGTAGCACATGTATCTCATTCTAAATTCACAGTCTTTAAAAGTTATAAAATTCGAATTTATGCTAATGTGACTGAGTTCCTGAGATAGTACAGTATATATCATAAATTTACAAAACTACCAGCCAGCTAAAATCTAAATAATATTAGAAATGTTGTACACAAGTGACAAAATATATGTATTTCACTGTGGGATTGTAAGTATTATTTGTTGTACCCTCTCCCCACCCCCCATCCAGTGGTAATATATATTATTAAATGAAAGAACATCCATCTTGTGCAATCCTACTTTATTTATTGTACTTATTACTAACTACACAGTGGGACTTGAACACAGGACCTCGGCACTAATATATGTAGACGTAGCAACATCAAATGCACACATGTTGTATTTACTGAACCTTTAACTCATAATCTTTAACTCATGAAGCAAATGCACTGACACTTCTGACAACGAAGCTGACAATTGGTGTCCATCATCTCCCTTGATTATGAACTGAAAGGATAGATTTACTCGAAGAGCATGAAAAAAATGAACAACAATCATTTCCACCTGCGATACTTCATATTCCGGTGAAAGCCATGTGCTAGAGCTCGAGAACAGGTGCTCTCACCTGATCTTGTCGCAAGATAAGTGATCATAGGTGTCGAAGAGCATGATAGGGGCCACTGACACCTCTGAATCGTATCCTATGTCAATTTGGGAGGTCTGTAGCACTGAAACCGAAGATTGGTGATATGTCACGCCAAGGTGGGGACAGGAAGAGGAAGCAACAATGAAATGACATTGGACGGTGACATTAGAGATAGAGCACCTAGCAACTTCTGTCCCACGCTCCAGACACCTTTAAAATACATCTGGGTTCGATTTGAATGTGTAGCATAGTATAAATGGGATCATGGGAGGTGTGGGAAGGATGTGATAGTTAAGGGGACAAAAGGAATACAGCTACACACAATTGAGGTCGGAGGCTAACAGGCTGGATAAGCAGCTGTCACGACGTACTGGGAGTAATTGCGGTGAGTTCGTCTGATGAAGGACTCGGGGAACAACCAAATCCCCTGCCTCAAAAATCCAATGATCTTTAAGGAAGCTAAAACGACAATGTGAGGAAGTGGTATCAAGTTCAAGCTGGCTTCAAGGGCATGGTAGCAGTGACCGAAGATTTAGAGCCTTGATGGCTGTGTATTTGGGAGAAAGGGATATAGAAATATGGTGGTAGCTGAACGAGGAAAGGATGAATACGGTTGGTAGGAATTGAGAATTGAAATTCACAGAGCGGGCTTGCATATATAGATATCTGAATGTGGATATGCATACTTCTTCCGGGCTCCTTACATGTTAGTTGCTCAAATATTAAATTAACGTCGAGAATGCAATATATGTAACATACCAGATTGTCCATATAGCTTCCATGTCTCCCATCCATCCATATATCCCACTTGACTAACTATCAGGTGAGAGGTCATTGTTGCTCTTTTGATGTTGTTGTTGTATAGTGTATTTTATGGGCCTTTTCAGTGACATCGATATACATATGTTCTTCTATCTGTAATTTCTGCAGAATCTTCTCTATTTGTGTGATTCCTTCAGATGGCATAGGTTCTTTGGAGTACTGGTAGGACCTGCCTACGAGTTCATTGCACTCCTCCACGAAATTAGGTGGAGTCCACCTGAAGTCCAGGACTCTACCTGGACTCTACCTGGACTCTACCTGAACATCACTGGACTCCACCTGAACTATGAATACTGCTATTCTGTGTACAGTTCAGGTTGAGTTCAGGTGCAGTACAGGACAGTCCAGGTACAGACCTGGACTTCAGGTGGACTACTGGAAATCACCTGGAAATCACTGATTTAAGCCACTGGACTTCAGGTAGAATACTGGACTATTGAGTGCCTGGACTCTACCTGTACTAAGTAACTTAGACATTACCTGGAGTTCACCTGAACTCCAGCTGGACTCTACCTGGACTCTACCTGTTTTAAGTAGATTAGACATTACCAGGGGTTCACCTGGACTCCAGCTGGACTCTACCTGGACTATACCTGTACTAAGTAACTTAGACATTACCAGGGATTCACCTGGACTCCAGCTGGACTCTACCTGAACTCTATTTGTACTAAGTAACTTAGACATTACCTGGACTTCACCTGGACTTCACCAGTACTAAGTAGCTTAGACATTACCAGGGGTTCACCTGGACTCTACCTGAACTCTACCTGTACTAAGTAGCTTAGATATTACCTGGAGTTCACCTGGACTCTAGCTGGACTCTACCTGAAGTCTACCTGGACTCTACCAGTACTAAGTAGCTTAGACATTACCAGGGGTTCACCTGGACTCTACCTGGACTCTACCTGGACTCTACCTGTACTAAGTAGCTTAGATATTACCTGGAGTTCACCTGAACTCTACCTGGACTCTACCAGTACTAAGTAGCTTAGGCATTACCAGGGGTTCACCTGGACTCCAGCTGGACTCTACCTGGACTCTACCTGGACTCTACCTGGACTCTACCAGTACTAAGTAGCTAAGATATTACCTGGAGTTCACCTGGACTCTACCTGGACTCTATTTGAACTCTACCTAGACTCTACCTAGACTCTACCAGTACTAAGTAGCTTAGGCATTACCAGGGGTTCACCTGGACTCTAGCTGGACTCTAATTGTACTAAGTAGCTTAGATATTACCTGGAATTCACCTGGACTCTACCTGGACTCTACCTGTACTAAGTAGTTTATATATTACCTGGAGTTCACCTGGACTCTACCTGGACTCTGCCTGTACTAAGTAGTTGAGACATTACCTGGAGTTCACCTGGACTTCAGCTGGATTCTACCTGGACTCTACCTGTACTAAGTAGCTAAGACATTACCTGGAGTTCACCTGGACTCTATCTGTACTCTACCTGTGACACTGTGTGCTGAGTGTAACACTATATATTGATTGTGACTATGTATTGAGTGTGATACTATGTGTTGAGTGTGATATTATGTATTGAGTCTAACACTATGTGTTGAGTGTGTGTTGAGTGTCAAACTGTGCATTGAGTGTGACACTATGCATTCAGAGGAGTGTCACACTAGATACATAGTGTCACACTGGATGCATAGTATCACACTCAATGCTCAGTATCACACTCAACACACACTCAACACATAGTGTTAGACTCAATACATAATATCACACTCCATGCATAATCACACTCAATATATAGTGTTACACTCAACACACAGTGTCACAGCTGCTAGTACAAACAAAGTCTAGGTAGTATTCAGGTAGTGTCCAGGTAGTGTCTTGGCTAATTAGTACAGGTAGAATTCATGTAGAGTCCAGGTAATGTCCAAGCTACTTAGTACAGGTAGAGTTCAGGTAGAGTCCAGCTGGAGTCCAGGTGAACTCCAGGTAATGTCTCAACTACTTAGTACAGGTAGAGTCCAGGTAGAGTCCAGGTGAACTTCAGGTAATGTCTAAGCTACTTAGTACAGGTAGAGTCCAGCTAGAGTCCAGGTGAACCCCTGGTAATGTCTAAGCTACTTAGTACTGGTAGAGTCCAGGTAGTGTTCAGGTAGAGTTCAGGTAGAGTCCAGGTGAACTCCAGGTAATATCTAAGCTACTTAGTACAGGCAGAGTTCAGGTAGAGTCCAGCTGGAGTCCAGGTGAACCCCTGGTAATGCCTAAGCTACTTAGTACTGGTAGAGTGTCCAGGTAGAGTCCAGGTGAACTCCAGGTAATATCTAAGCTACTTAGTACAGGTAGAGTTCAGATAGAGTCCAGATAGAGTTCAGGTAGAGTCCAGCTGGAGTCCAGGTGAACCCCTGGTAATATCTAAGCTACTTAGTACTGGTAGAGTCCAGGTAGAGTCCAGGTAGAGTCCAGGTAGAGTCCAGGTGAACTCCAGGTAATGTCTAAGCTACTTAGTACATGTAGAGTCCAGGTAGAGTCCAGGTAGAGTCCATGTAAGAGACAGGTAGCTGGTAAGTACAGAGTCCATGTAGAGTTCAGGTAGAGTCCAGGTAGAGCCATGTAAGAGACAGGTAGCTAGTAAGCTCAGAGTCCAGGTAGAGTTCAGGTAGTTGGCTCTAACTGAAGTCCACCTGAAGTTTACTAGAGTTCACCTGTAGTCCAGTAGAGTCCAGTAGAGTCCACCTGGAGTCCAGAAGTCTACCTGAAGTCCACCTGATCTCATGGAGGAGTGCAATATACTGCTGCCTACCAGGCTGGCACACATTACATCGCCACTATTATAATATGGCCACAAAAGTCGTGGACAAAGCTTTTATTAGTGTATAAAATACAAATAAACGACTTCATAGCAGTATAATTTAACATGAAAGGTCTGCTCAGTGAGCAAGGGGCAGCCTCTTGCCAGCAGGTCTGGGGCCTGGGCCGAGATGGAAGTCACGCGTTCAGCGGTTCCCAACCTTACCTGTCGTTCTCACCGCGATTTACTACCTCTCACAAGTCACTTTCTCCCTCTGTCCACTTACTACCATTCTACTTGACAGCAAACCATACGCACGAAGAGGGCCTGTGTGATTCGAATGCATGAAATGCATGATTGCTGGGATAGGCTAACAAGGATAGGTTTGGGCTACGGCGGATATGTTTACATGAACAGTGCGTAGTTTTTTATATCACCTACAAATTATACTGATGTGAATCTGGTCATACAATAGACGATATTAGCTGTATTCTCTGACCGGCAGCACAACGATTACATCCTCCTCCCCTCAAGCTCAAGCACCGTTCCTCCTTCCTTCTCTTCTCCCCCTTCCATTCCCCTCTTCCCTGTCACCTCTTCTCCCACTCCACCGTTTTACTCCCTCGATCACAGTCTCAGTCACACATACGCTACAGACCATGCCCAACCCCCGCAGGCAACGGCACCCAATCAGGCTGGTCCAACCCCGCATTCGGTCCCTCAGTAAGAGGTAGCGTCCCCCTCCCAGTTCATGTGCCTACACTCCTCCTGGAAAGCACCCACTTCCCCATGGCAAGCCCCTTCCCCACATTGGCACCCACCAACCTCCTGGCCAGCGGCACTCTACATACCTATGAGTCCCACCGTATAGGACGCTCCCCCTCGTCTCTACCCCTCCACTGTCATATTCGAACTCGGCGCACGTGCCGAGTTGGCTTGTCCCACTACTTCTGCTGAGAAGGCTTGCTAGGCCTACGAGTGCGTGTGCGAGTGCGAGGTTAGGAGAGTGTCCAAGGGGTCAGAGAGAGGAGTCGCTTTGCGTTCAATATGCTTCAGGAGGAATCGGAGGAGGAAGAGGGTTGTACCATTCCATGGGCGCACCACGGAGTCGAAATCGGACGCGAGGCACCAATGCATTCTGCGAGGACAATCTCGCGAAATTTCCGAACAACTGGAGGGAGGAGTACGCTACTCCCTCCATCCGAGGCTGCTATCACTTCCCCCTCCGCACTCATACTCAATGTCTCTCAGATCTCATGAACTCCAATGCACAATAAACCCGTAGCTAGAAGCAGAAGGCCACCGCAGCACATCTGATGACCTCCGTCTCCTCCCACCCACACAAATCCCCTAAAGGCTGTATTTAAATATTTGTAATAGCGTTGTAACTCTACGATAACCCTCTACCCTATTTTGGTGTTCAAGAGGCAGTAGTACGCCCCATATGATTAGTGAAACTTGACGCAAAATTATCTTTATACCAACATATACACTTACGAATATTCTATGGGATCTTGAATGTGGGACACTGCTGGCAGCTGAGCACATATCGTATGCTGTACCTATACTTTTTGCTCTGTATAGTATTGCTTTATTATAGCGCAAAAGGATTCTGTTGAGTTTACTTGCGTTGAAGGTGACTCGGTTCACAGAGAACAAATAGATCTTGTATCGATTTAGTCTTACTGGCGTCTTTTCGAGGATTCTGAAGATAGTATGCTTAGTATAAAACACCAGCATATCAGACTACAATGAATCACAGTAATGCATAGGGTCATAACCAATATTTCAAGGGAGGCAAGGTGTATCAGTCTATGTTCTACGCTCTCCTTCATTCAGGGGGGTTGTATCGTTCAATCAGTGCGCCTAGGAGTCGGAGTCGTACAGGGGGCACCGACGCATTCAGCGAGGACAATCTCGCAAAACGCCGAAAGACTGGAGGGAAGATTATGTTTCCCCCTCCCTCCGTGGCCGCTTTCGATTCTCACTCAGTGCTCAGTGGCCCCCCCTGTCGATATCGGTTACATCTTGCGATCACGAACGTACAATCTCCTCTTACTTGGACGTAGGAGGACACCATAGTATTTCTTACGACCTACGCCTCCCCCCACCTCCAAGCGTTCCCCAAATTACACTCTACCAATTTACCCTCCTGCCACCTCTCCAATTCCTCTCCCTCACGCACCCCCTCCCACCCTGGTCCATACCGATACAAGCCTCAACCCCCAGCGGAATCACCATATTTGACCTCCTTCTGTGCTTATACGAAGAGCTCCAAGAACCAATATGGCAGGGGGAGTATTACACTGATGCGCTAGGGAGTAGGGAGAGGGGAGAACTGACTCGCGCTGCGGCAGTACGTTGCGCAGGTGATATGGGACCAATTGGGAGGGGCAGTTTGAGGGTTGATTTTTTGGGTGATGGATGTTTGTTTGTGGGGGTTGTGGGTGAACATGGGGGTTGGGAGCTGAAGACGCAACAGGGATGAATTTGTTGGATATGGAAGGGATTGTGTCGGGAAGGCGTGGAGGTGGTTTTGACGACGCTTAGAACGACAGAGGGGTGGTCTGTGCATTTTTGGCAGCCATGTGATTTGAATGCGCTACCCCCAGGCTCTAGCCCGCACACCTTATTGCAGCTCTCGACAAACTCTTCCATTCCTCCCTCTAACACATCCTCGTATTATCCACCTTGCCAATTTGTTCCTGGAGTTCCTTGCACGAACCTAGAGGGGGTACGATATGGTGATTCCGTTGGGTGTGGAAGCGCGTATGGGGATGGACCGGGGGGGTAAGGGTGCGTGTCGATGACCGATTGGAGAGAGGGGCAAGAGTGCGAGTTGGTAGAGTGTGATTTGTGGAATAGAAGGGGGATGGGGGAGTTGGAGGTTGTAGGATGTGCTGAGGTGCGTCCTCCTGCACCAGGGTACAGGGATATCATACGTTTTTATGTTTTTTGAAATAAATTAGGGATATGGAAGGTGAGTGCCCGAGCACGAGGCACAAGTGAGCTCAGGAGAGCTCTGAAGAGGAAGCGAAAATGGCTATGGAGAGTGAGCGATGTAATCCTCTCTTCAGTCCCTCATACGCTTCGTGAGATCGTCTTCACCGAACGCGTCGGTACATTTTGTCCGATTTCGACTGGGAGGCCTTGGCGCGCTGATCGAACGATGCAAAATTCCAGGAGGAGCATAGAACATGGGCTGGTGCATGCCTCCCCCCTTCTCCACTTCCTTCCCCTCCTAAAGCATGTTGCACCCAAGACGTCCTTCCCTCTGGCCTCACGAGCACTGTATCCCAACCTCACACCAACACTCACAGGCCTCGCAAACGGACTCTTCTGTAGTAGATGGACAAGCCAAACCAGCGCCGAGTTAGAGTGGGATCAAGGGGAAGAGGAGACGAGGGAGGGTAGATCCTATAATGTTGGATACGTGGAGTGCCGCCGACCAAGAGTTTGGTTGGTCCCAGAGCGAGGACGGAGTTTAGCAGGGAGAAGAGGGGCTTTACACGGAGAAGTAGGAGACTGGTGAGAGTGTGGGGTGTATGGGCTTGGAGATGCGACGTTGCCTCCTGCTGAGGTAAAAGGGCTGAATGCGGGGATGGACCACCCTGATTGAGTGTGCCTAAGGGAGCTTATCATGGTCTGTATGTAAATATGTGAGCGTGATGTATGTCGAAACAGGGAGATAGGAGGGAGGGAGTGGGAGAAGACGTTGGAGAGCGAGAGCGAGATGGAAGTCAGGAGAAGGGAGGGAGCAGACATAAGGTACTTGAGGGCGGGGTGGGGTGTAACATGTAATCGTTGGGCTGTCACCGAGAGAATACCTGAGATCGTCTATTGTACGACTAGATTGGCATCAGTGTAGTTCGTAGAGTGATATAAAAGCATGCACTGTTCATCTAAACGAATCCACCTTAGCCCAAACCTATCCTTGAGCGCCTATCCCAACAATCCAGCCATCCGAGAACGATCTATATGTTCGCATCATGTACAGGCACTTCGAATGCTTGTGATTCTTCGTCGAATAAAAGAGTAGTATGTGGACAGAGGGAGAATGAGACTTTGGAGAGGAAGAGAACCGCACTAACATGATGATGAACCGACTGAGGTAAGAGCAAGGATGAGCGACAGGAATTACCGAACATGTGATTTTCACCTCGGTCCGGACCCGCTGGTGCTAGGCCACCGGCGCCTTCGGCAACCACATGCTTCCAACTCTCTCACCCAACTCTCACCGCTCTTATTGTCCCCAGTTCTTCAGTCTTTGAAATTTTTTTGAGTACTCTATTGGATGAACGCAGTCCTGATATTCCTAGTACTTCAAAGTAAACTATAATGGCAACAGAGAAACTATGATACCTCACCTTTACTAAGTATCATGGATGGGGGATTCGTGGTTCGCTAGAGAAGCATGGTGGTCATGAAGTAATGGAGGCTTGGGAGCTTTATGGGCAACCTGGTACGTTACCTGCACCGCACTATCGACGTGATATACGCTGAACTCATGAATTGAGACATTACCAGCTCAGTTTTGGAGCAAGGAAAAGCCTCAAGGAGCCCTCGAAGATCCTTTGGTACAGGAAGACGTATCCAGTGTCCACGTTTGCCTAGCTGCAGATGATGCCACTGTCATAGCCGAGGTCTAGAGGGGGCAATGAGTTTCCCTAACCTAATAGTATGGCACCGGGGAAAGCGTGGAATAGATCGTATCTCTCACGCTCCGGTGTAAAGAATAGTACGCGCTGCTCATCCTATCCTATCCTTCGATAACTTATCAGATAATTATCTTGGGGTCCTGGATGCGCGACAACAACAGATATTTCAGCCAGAAGTGAAATGCAGTCATGGTTGTTGGCAATGTACTTCAAGAATATCGACAATGTGGCATCACCTAAATCTTTGGCGTTGTTGGGGATTTTTTTCACTGCCCTTGTGCATCAAGGTCTCAGTCTCACTTGGTCTCGGGAAACATAACTTTTACACTTCCTAGTATTCATAGGCAAGCGGACAATAGTTATTGTGATCGTTTCAGTATCTTCACTCATCTCCGTAACACCCAGTACAGCTTTCACCTACAGCGCTCAATTCAGTATAAAAAGAGCACTATTATTCGTTTTTCTTCTCGTGGAAGACACCAGTGAACATCTATACCCATGAGAGACACGGGGCAGTCGGGAACGCGACTTATGAATATGATCATCACATCGTTCTTCGCAATTGTGTTTGGTTCACACGTCGAGAATCGACAGTACAAAATACTTAATGCTGTCCAAGATTCTAAGCGTCCACTTTGCCATCATAGTTTCAGATGAATCGACTAGACACGATATCTGTATGTTTCTATACGTTTTTATTGTGAAAGCACCAGCTATCTACGCGCACTATAGTAGGGGGGGTCAGAGTAGTCGATTCGAGGCAGATTCGGACTCCGATTCCACTCTGATTCGAAGTGGATTCTGACGTCGATTCAACGATAAGAATCTGTCTTGAATCGGGTTCTACTGTGACTGCCCCATTTTTACATTTGGATTCCGGTTCGATTCTAGTTTGATTCACATGATGACACCATCTGCTGATGTCATTAACTTGTCGTTATCTTGTACTGAATTATGTATATACACGAGATATTGGAGATTTCTTGCGACAAGTAAATAAGACAACAACTAAGTATCATATGAATGTTCAGACAACAGACTACTAATACCGCAGACATTTAACAGGTCCTGAGTTTGATCCCCACTCAGTCATTCCAATTCCTGTCATAATCTACTTAATTGTAAGCAGCCACGCATAGCCTCAGTAAGTACTTAGTGTAGCGTATATGGTGCCAATATCCAGCCAGTAGGCCTCCGTTGTAAGTATCATGACTTCATAATCAATTCGCTTACAAATGAGTGCCCGCCGCTAGGTTGGGCAATGGGCAATGGGCATTGAACATGTTGAAATTTGAATGGACAAAGTCAAACGGCAAGCCGGAGGTTGGATATTTCATAATAATTATCAAAATGAATATTGATATTTATTGTAAATATGGTAAAATACACATAGAAAACCAGAATCTGGATTCGAGTATGTGTGCGAAGCAGCTCAAAAGTCGCTTCAAACAGCTAGATGGATTCGCGATTCTCCCACGATTCTGGCTGTCAAGAATCGAAGTAGAATCAAACTTCGAATCCATTTAGAATCGGTCTACTCTGACCCCCCCTAGTAAAACGTGCTGTGTGGATTCTCTGCGTCACATATTCTCGACCACCACTTAGTCCAGCCAAGTGATACTTCCATAACGCAAACTTGTATCCTTACCTAGTGAGCAAGGCTCGACGAAAATATAACATAATAAGTCTCATTGTAATGACAGTAGCGTCTCCTTCAAAGGTTTCCGTAAACCCGTCGCTCGATTGAAAGGGTAGTTTTACATAATCATGTGCATGGAAGGTAGTTAAAGAGAGAGCAAGCGAAGTATAAAAATTCACGATTGCAGTCGGTTGCTCACACGGCTAGGCGAGAGGCCGCAGTGCTGTTGTCGTTGAATATTACTAGGGGTACCTGTGGTGTGTTCGTCATAGTAATGAGGAAACTCAAAATTTTCAGTAAATAATCGAACTATCGTTAACTATTCGTAATCAGATGCTACTGAGCCGCAGCCTACATTGACGCATTGGAAATAAGGACTTGCGATGTGTTCGTCTGGTAAAGCAGTTTTAAAGCTTAAAGGTTCAAAATCAATAATTTCACCTGGGTAACCCGATATCCTTAACTTGAGTGAACCTCGTGTGGTTCAATGTTGCCGAAAGCGTGGGAGTAGGGCCAGAGTCGCATGGTCGGCAATGGCCGTGCTGGCGTCTCGCTTCCGCGCAGTCTGTTCATCCTCTCGATTCCTCTGCTCTGACCTCCACCGCGATTAATTGCCTCTCCAAGTCGCTTTTTTTTTGGACGTCGGACATCGAACTCTTACTACATCTCTACTCGACAAGGCCCAATGGAAATGCTGTGTGTGGTGCTCGAACTTCTTGGGTGGCTAGGGCTTCCCACTTCAATGTTGTGATTAGACACTGCTCTCTACAAGAAGACGCTTCTCTGGTACATTATCGAAGGAAGGACAGGATTGGGTTAGGTAGGATATTAATGAGCAGTACGTGTTTTCTTCAAGTTCTCACACTGCGGATTGCATGCATACTCTGTGACTGATGTGAATATGATCATACAGCAGACGCACGACGGTAAAACAAATACATCCCACCTCCGCCTCAAACTCATACGTCTCTTTGTCCCCCTCCTTCCCTCTCCTTCTCCACCACCTTCTCCCAGGTCTTTTCTCACTCTTTCCCTCCCTCGATCTCAGTCACACTCGCACGCTTCACAGGCCATTGTCAGTTCTCGCAGGCACAATATCCCAATGCGCACCACCAAGTTCATACACCCAGCACTCTCCCAGCTGGCAAGCACCCACTTCACTGTGGAATGTACCTTCTTCTAGTCATGGAAAGTCTCCTTCCCCCTCATCCTATCATTCTAGCTCGTGGACAGCAACACTCCACACGCCGATATGCCCCCCGAACCCCACAACAGAAGATACTCCTCTGATACCTAGCCGAAGGGAGGGCAGTATTGGATAGGTTAGGATAAGATTAGGCTGGGAGTACGTGTTTATTTCTTATTTTGCGACATATACTGATCTAATCGTACAACAGAGGACGCATTCCTAGCGCATGATAGCAAAACGACTACATCCCTCCACATTTTCAAACTCAAGCTCCGTACGTCCTTCTCCCCCCTCCCCCCCTCTCCCTGTTCTCTCTCGCACGTCTTCGTACAATCCCTCCCCACCTCTCCAACGACATCTCCTACTCTTTCCCCCCTCTCTCCCACACGCTTACGTCCACATTGACAGACCATGAGCCGCCCCAAACAAAATGCAACCCCATCAGGCTTGCCTAACCCCGTACTCGGTCCCTTCACCTCAGCATGAAACAAACAACGCCGCAACCCCAAGCCCATACACCCCATGGTCGCCCTGGCCACCCACACCCCGATAGAACGCTCCATCTCGACAACGCATGTTCTCTCCTCTTTCTGTCACTCACCTGGCTAGTGGCCAGCGGTTGTGCATACGCCTTTATGTCCAGCGATACTACCCCTTTATCGCATTCGAACTCGACGCTGGAACCACGCATGGCTCACTCTCAGATACTGTACCTGTCTAGAAGAGGGATCTGTTTGGATGAGTGGTACGTGCTTTTCCCCCACTCTACCGCCTACGCTGATGTTATCGTACAACAGAAGATCTATTAGCCGCGTTCCCGGCAAACATGCGTACTTCCCTTCTTCCCCTTAAGCTCACGTGCTGTACGTTCTTTTCATTTCCATTTCCATCCCCCACATCCTCTCCCACGTCTTCTCCCATTCCATCCCTCCCTCAATCTCAATGGCAGCTGTCGCTCGCACTCTTCGTAGACTATGATAAGCCCCCTCAAGCGCAGTCCCCCAATCGGCGCAACTCCACAGTAGGCCCTTCAACCTCCGAAGGAAGCAATCCTCCAAGCCAATGCGCCTAATACTCCCTGGTCACTCCTTACTATGGAACGCCCCAGTTAGGTCATGGTGCCCACCTAAGTCGTGGCCAGCGGTACTCCAGACACCGAAAAGTCCAACGATAACGACATTCTTCCGTACGTCCGTCAATCACCTTCCCTCTCGCACTCAGCGCTCGTGCTGAGTTGGTCAGCTCATAGAAGAGTCCATTTGTGGGACCTACGAACGCAAGTTCAAGGTTAGGACACGGTGAAGGGTATACGTCTTGGAGGAGTGAGGGGCTGCCTTGGGTGCAACATTGAGGAGGAAGAGGGGAAGGAATGTATCTTCCCATGCCATACTTCCCCTCCTCCGAGGAGCTGTATAGGTCGATCTGCTCACCACGGGGTCAGTGTCGGACGGGGGTACGAAGAGTTTACCGAGACATTAACGAAACAGCCGAGCGATTGGATGGAGGATTACGTTGCTCCTTCTTTACATGTCTGTTTTCACCTCCAACTCAAGAATCACGCTCACGCTTGATATGCCTAGTCTCCCGAGAATCCGAATTACTATATCCTCGTACTTGGACGCAGGAGCCCACCACTGCATCGCATACGACTCCTCCCCCTTCTATCCCCAAATCACATTACACCGGCTCGTTCTCCAATTCCAGGCTGGCTAATCAATCACCCTCATACACCCAGCGGCATAATCGTATCCGATCTTTTTCCATGTCTACAGTTCGTACGAAGAGCTCCAAGAACGGATTAGGCAGGGTGATGATTACGCGTTGACAGTAGGAAGGGAGAACCTGTGAGTGGAGCAGCGACTGGTAGTTGTGCGGATGATAAGGGGTTATTTTGATAGGGTATTTTGGGGGTCGGTTTCTTGCGCGAGGGATGTTTGTGAGATTTGTGGATGGGAAGTGAAAAGTCCACGGGGTAGGCTGTGGAGTTTGTTTATGGAATGGGGAGAAGAGATTCAAAGCTGTGAGGCGTGGTGGTTGTTTCACTTCGTCGTCGTTTGGACTCTGGAGTGGCAGCGGAAGGTTAGTGTGGGTCTTCTTTCATGGTGGTATCGAAATCTGCAAGGCTTCATATCATGTACATGTTTAAAGGGTATATATATATGGTATAAATTCAATCGAACAGCTCAGCTACGAAAGAATAACGCAAATGGCGACAAAGTAGAAAGAAGTGAAAGAGAAAGAGAAAGAGAAAAAGTGTGAAGAAACATGGTAAAGTAAGTAAGTGAGTACTATAATTTATTAAAGCTTTCGAAACCATGGAATGTGGTTTGAAGAATTGTCGCAGAAAGAACGACACCCCACAGCGCTAAGGACTTTGCGGATGTGAAGTTCTTCAACCTCCGAGTGTATAGGGCAAATTGCCAGGACTGTATCCCGGTTCCGTACGTATTTTGTATCATATCTACGTCAATCGTGTAGTCTGTACCACCAGCCGCTGTATCCGACGGCTTTGCTTTCGAGTCGCTATTATCGACATGTCCAATTTTACACGGGTGAAAATTCATGTGGAGTGGGGAATAGCTTTGGTTTGCACTATGTGGTAAATAAATTGTCATTTCGCTCTCCTGTTCCGATTGAATGGGTATGTTTTTTAGCATCATTATTTCATTCGAAAAGCCACTACTCCCATCTGAATAGGTTTTCACGGTAACACACTGAGGCGGAGATGGTAATGCAGTGTGCACTGGCGGCAGTGATGATGGCGGAGAGACCGCCATCTGAGAATTGAGCACGGTTACTGCCACCATACCAGTTGCAACGCCTGGTATGAATCCGCTTCTGCCAGATACTGTGAACAAATATTAAGATTCATCATCCACTATTCTATGCAGGAAACTTACCGTAAACATTAGTTTGATCTGAGAACGATGGATTATACATGTTAAAGTGATGAGCATCTTTAAATGATGTTCCATGCATTTGGGCATTCGCATAAGTGACATCTGAACTGTCCGCATTTTGCCTCTCAGGACCACCATTTGACATATCATAGGATGCTGAATAGGCTCCGTTGTCGGTAGTTGTTGGTGAAGGTGGAGGAGTATCCTCGATTATGATGACCTCTCGAAGTCTGCCATCGCTATCGACTTCCTGTACTTCGCTATAGTTTACAGTATACTGGTGAGCACGGTTACTGTAACGCCTGCGTGTTGCCACGGGTGGGGTTATGGAATTGGATGGAGAGGAATGGTCATCTCTGGGTTCAGCTGAAGCGGAAGGACCATGTCGGTTTACTGAAAAGGGAGGAGTGTAATGCCTTTCTCTGGTTTCTGTTGAATCTGGAAAGGAATGATCGTCTCTGTTTTCTGCTGAAGCAGGACTATTTTCGTTTACATACGAAGAAGGAGCACAAAAGACTACTCTGTTCTTCTTGTAAACACTCTTAAACTCTGTAATGTCACAACCAGATTGTATGTATGCTCCTGCATGATCAATAGCAAGTGGAAGCCCATAAAGCTCTGAAACTATTTCTTTGGCCACATTTTCATATGTTTCAAATTCTTGAGAGAGCCCAATAACTTTTAGTAGTAGACATACAGCAGTACCTTCATTCATTTCTGTAACCTCCATTGAATTTTCAACTGTAGTTATTTTTCTCAATTCATGATTTCTGCTTGTGATCAATATATTTCCCTTATTCTTAGGTGGTAAAAAGTGCTCCACATTTTTTGGGTGACCATCAGCATTATCAAAGATCATTAACCATCTGCACTTTTGAATAGATATCCAATTGAGCACCACTGCTGGAGAAAATTCCAATCTCTGTGCTGCAAGATAAGTTTTGAAGATATCTCTAAGACTCTGTACCACAGTATCTTCTGAAGAAGTATCAATCCAAAATGTGTAAACATAGCTGTACAAGACTTAACATTTCATTAATTGTAAATTAAAGTTCACATACAAGTCTTCTGTGTCATCTATAAACTTTAGACAGATTTGGGTTTTCCCAATTCCTCCCATTCCATACAGAAGAAAATATTTTCTGGATAAATCATTTGACATCTCTGGCTTAAAATGTTTCTTCAGGGCTTCAAGATATTGTTCTTGTCCTGTGAACATTTGGCTTGCGCATGGAGGTGTTTGTTGGATTGGAGATAGTCGCCCATGATCAGCTATATTGACCTGGAATAGTAAATAATTTGAGTACAATTCACAATTACACTCTCAAATATGGTTTACCTGGGAATTGACATAATAATTGGGTTGATCTATCATGATAGGTTGATTTAGCGCAAAGTGACTTGCATTTGGAAATACTCCGGAGGACATGTTGAATGAGATGGGGAATACACTGCATCAATGAACATCCTGTCTTTATATGTTACTAGCGCGCAATACAGCCTTCGATTAAATTAAACTCTATCTTTTGAATCTACTTCGGGCACCCACGACTGTTGTAGATTTGCTTGATAAAGATTAATCCATGCCCATCGTGATCGCTGGTTTTAGTAGTTGCATTCACACTGTCGCTGTCACACAGCTAATTATAGGTATAACTTTCACCTCTAGCGCTACGTCTCACTACATTTGGTAAACCAAGCACACTATTTTTATAGCTGTTCATCTTCGCGTGGAAGTTGCCAGCGAAGTTCTATACCCATGAAGGGCACGGGGCACGCGACTTACAAACATGAGTATCCATCGATCTTTCCAATTGCGTTTGGTTCACACGTCAAATATCGATGAACATAAGTTGTAATGTGTAAAGCGGAGCCATATAAATGGCTGTACGAATGTGGAAAGGCTCCTACCTATACGTGTTAGTTGCTCAATCTCTGGCCTAGTACCGTTTCGATCCGCAAGCTCTTAGAAAATGCAGTATAGGTAATATAAGTACCAGTTGTCCATAAAGCTCTCACATCTCGCTTCCACCCACGCGTCAACTTAGCCAATTATCAGGTGTGCGGTCATCGTTGCTGTTTGCCGTGTTGCTGCTGTCAATGACATCGATTTTAGAATCTTGTTCTGGTTTATGTTGCCGCAGAATATACTCTAGTGACTGTGCGATTTCCTCAGAAGATGATCTTGGGTAGTAACTGCCTGCCAGGCTGGCAAGCAACACATCGCCAATATTCTCTGGCCACGAAAATGGTGATAACATCTTTATTTCTACACAACGCGATACAAGTACGCTACTTCACAGCTTTTTGAGTCAACCTAGTTTGTGTACTGAGTGAAGAAGCGATGACATAGGTAGTTTCAACGTGATCTTAAGCACTTACCGGTACCTCCGATCCAAGCAACCTAACCCAGCACTAGGATCCGATGTTGCACCTCTTTCAACTACCCTATAGCGCTTCATGATGGTATCGCCCAATACTATCTTACGTACGCGAAACACTGAGAAGAAGAGAAGAAGTGCTGGAGAGATAGTAATAGCGGCGGCGAGATCTGTGACAACTTGGTGAGAGCTCAGAAGCGCGTGGCAGCCTCGCTCCGACCGGACTTGGAACGGACCGTGGTAAAGTCACAAGCTTGGCAACGCCTGTCACTGTCCTGCCTCCGCCCTTCCTCCGCTCAATTGCGGTCTGTTCGTCATTCTCTCATCGCGATTTCCT
The DNA here is from genome assembly GCA_025738555.1 of Cyathus striatus. Taxonomy (NCBI): domain Eukaryota; kingdom Fungi; phylum Basidiomycota; class Agaricomycetes; order Agaricales; family Nidulariaceae; genus Cyathus; species Cyathus striatus. The sequence goes on from JAOVFP010000007.1 coordinate 1,369,218, forward strand.
TCCTCTCTAAATCTCTTCCTCCCTCTGGACTCTCAGTCCTACTACATTTCCATTCGACAACAAATAATAGACATACGAAACATCTGCGTGACGCGAACGCATGGGTCCCTCACAAATAGCTGCTTGGAAGGCGGACTCGCATCAATGCATGAATGAGTAGTACGTGCTCCTCTACCACTCCACCGCCGACACCAATGAGACCGTACAACAGATGTTCTGTTCGCTGCATTCACCAGTGCACGACAGCAAACGATGACATCCCTCCCCCTCAGGCTCAAGGGCCGTATGTCCCTTCCCTTGTCCCCTTCCATCTCCACTCCCTCTCCCTCTCGCACACCTTCTCCTACTCTCTCACCTCCATCTCCCTGTATCATCTAAGTCGTGCTCATGAACTGCGCAGGCCGTGGTCAGTCCAAGCAATTAACGCCCCCCAATTTTGCTGGCCCAACCTCGCATTGGCCCTTCTACCTCAGCAGGAGGCGACCACGAACCTCCAAGCTCGTACGTCTAGAACTTCCTCCGAATGCCTCCTCGCTCTGACACGCACATGCTTCCCCATACTTAGCCCCTCCTCACGCTAGCACCAACCGATTCCCTGGCCAGCGACGCTCCATACACCGACAAGTCCAACGGTATGGAATCTACGCCCTCTCGTTTCTGCCTCTACCCTCACCCACTCGAACTCCGATTTTGCTTGTCCCGCTTTCCGCAGAGTCCATGTTTCTTAGGCCGCGAGTGTGGGTGCGAAGTTGGAGTATAGTGAAGGATATACGCCTTGGAGTCAGATGGAGGAGCTGCCTTGAGTGAAATAAGGAGAGCGAGGGTGTGTGTATCGGTCGATGTTCTACGCCCCTCTTAGGGGCTGCATCATTCGATTAGTGTCCCAAGGAGTCGAAGTCGGACGAGTGGTACAGATGCGTTCATCGAGGGCAATCTCTAGAAGCGCCCGAACGTCTGGAGGGAAGAATACGTTGCTCCCTCTTTACGTTGCTGATTTTGCTTCAGCCTCTGCGCTCGCTCAGGCTTACCCCCGATATCCCTAACGTCGCAAAAACGCAAATATACTATATCGCCATACTTGTACTCAAGAGCACAGCACAGCATTCATACGCCCTCCACCACCTACCACCCCGTACATTCCTAACTAACTTGCTCTCTTGCGTCCTGTCCACTCCCTTCTGGGATCCCTCACACGCCACCTCCTCCCCTGGTCCATCCCCATACGCGCTTCCACATCCAGCGAAATCACCATATCCAACCTCCTATATCTGTGCGAGAAATTCCTGGAACCAATTCGGCAAAATGGACTTTTGAAGAAAATGTTAGGGAGTAGGGAGAGTGTCAACTGAGTTGAGCTCCGACGGTAAAGTGTGCGCGGAATCGAGAGCTATTTGGGCGGGGTGTACTGGGGGTCGATTTCTCCGTGGATGGGTGCGTTTTTGCGGGGGTTGGAAGGGCGTAAGGGATGGAAGTTAAAGGCGAGGAGGGGGTGAAGTTACTCTGTTGTGGGATGAGGGAGGGGATTGTGCGCGGATTGGCGTGGTGGATTCATCGTCGTTTGGAATGATGGATAAGGGTGGTCTGTGCGTTCGAAATGGTCACGTGATTCACACGTTCGATAAATCTTGCGATCTTTAATCATAATAACGCATCCTTTCCCATATTCACGCTGTCGTTGTTCCTTCCATTTCGAACTGTTTTTCTTTTACTTCTCATGCTCTGTTGTATCCTTCGCACCATCATATGCACCGGTATTATAGCTGTGAGCTTTACCATTGCAATTCGGATTCGGATTTAAAGCACTATAAAGTCCGTAACAGTATTAAGATATATAGCAAATACCTGATCCACAAGTATTTGTGTCCTGGGTAACTCCAATGCATCACTGACCTCCATATCATGAATGATCCAACTTCAAAGTCTAAATCTTGCCAGCGAACACTTGATTTATGTTAGACACCAAGCGACACTTCGCTCCTACTAGGAAATGTTGATCTCGCTGGACTGTTTTGCGGAGAGCGATCGAACATATCACTCTCCCTTGTATCAAGCTCGACATGGTCCGCTTCCTCGCCTCCGGAGTACGTACTATCCGAGTACTGCATGGTACTGGTGGTTTGAGTAGTGGAGTACATGCCTGCACCGGCGTTCTGATGCAAGTTGAGCATTATACGAGACATCATGGTGACCGATATGCTATTTATATCTACCTGTCAGTCTTTACTTATTCACCGACCAACATGATATGGATGTGGCTATACCTACTAGCAAATGTTGATAATGCACCGCGAAGAAATGGCTGTACATGTCACGATGTCAGAATATACGCTGTACCCATAATTGCAGTTTATACACACGCCACATAGCTGTGCATTAAGGTGATATATGTACAATTAAGAGTAGAGTAATGTATCACTCACATAAAATGTCAAGATATTTGATATATTTGCCAATGCTATGGCACTGTCAAAGAAGATAGAGACTAGAATATAAAAGGGTATCGCTAAATAACCTACGCATAATATAGAGCACCTATCAAACATAAGTGTCAAGTTATTAGAGAGATGTTATGATGGATAATTGAATAACCTACTATCTCTGAGGATTAATGAAATGAGAGGGACGTGTATCCTTGTAACACCATGGTATCCTCTTGTTGTCCAAGTCCTATACAAAATGAAACTGAAAATCATCGTTTCGTACACCATCAGGGCTTCCCAAGCAGACGCGATGTCTGCAGGAAGTGGTCAGAAATAGGCGGGAAATATTAATAATATATATGTATTACGAATGGCACTACAATAATGGAAGCTCTGAATATGGGGACAGGAATTTGATGGCAAATCTAGCTCACGTTTCTCGCGTTAATCCGATATGGCACCCTGTTCCTGCCAGTGGTTGAGAAGCGAAATACTTCTGGCCAAATAGAGACCACTGGAAGGTGTATAAGCAATAAATAGACGTAGGCATCGAAATGAAACGTACAATTCCAACTATCAAAACAACTGCAGCACTGCAAGCCATACACACCAATATTCGAAATGAATGACTGTAGAGAGCGTACATCCGAAGTGCAAGGAGAACTGATTTCAATGAGGTATTACCTGAATTGGTTGGTATTTAGTTTGGACGCACCACAAACAATGATTTGATTTAGTCCAATAAAAAGCTGCCGAAACAAATTATATGCTTCGCAGCTAAGCAGTTTCCTGTAGTTAATTGTCATGCATATTTGCCTTTCGAGTCACACACCTCTGTTGTAGTAGACTATTCGTTACTTCAAAATTTATTAAAAGTCGAAAGCTATAAGACATACTGCTTCCGGTATTGTTATAAAGTTTACAATAATCTCGACCAAATTCCCAAAAAATGAAAAGTAACGGTTTAAGAAAAACCAGAAAGTGCGGGGCCCCTTGGGACGCATCCAGAGAAATTTGATTTCGTTGCCTGAAAACTGGTGAGATGCCACAGTGTAATATTATTAGCGCTTCTCTTACCAGTGGTTATGAGGTAATCATAGTAGAAAATAGCTTTACCGAATAGAAGGTTAGCCTCGCGAGGAGAAAAGTACGCGAATAGCACTTACAGACTGCCAATATGTGGAGAACATTTTCAGAGAGACTATGAATATCAATCAGCATTTAAGTCCTACAAATATTATAGTTTTACCAACATCTCTCGGGCAGTTTCAATGCTTGTGTTGTTGTCCATCACCTGGAGGGAGGTAAGCAAAAGAACGCCAGTTTCAACCGACACCGGGTAGCGGAGAGACTGGAATAGTATATGGAAATCTGAACGCCAGCTAGGTCTTTCCACATGTCTTTAAAGATACCCAGAATAAAGTTGATTATGGCAAATAGGTTGTGAGAAAACAGCGCGCTATGTCAATCATTTGATAAGTGGATCATGGCGTGTTGTAATTGACAGAAATGCACGTTATGTCCATCGGCACATAGACAATGGTAACATAGGGCATAGCCAATAGACCCGCGCGTTCGATGATTTCGACAGGATTTTGAATCTCCGAGAGAGTACAATTTTCGCGTTTGAGTACCCTATGAATATTATTTTTGAGTAAAGAGTTCATTTTATTAGACTAGACTATTTTTGTCAGATATATAGTACAGCTCGGAGACAAATCAACCTTTATGTGGCTTATACTCCGCAAAATGAAATAGACGATATTCTGAAGACGGGCTCCCTTTTCAGTTCGGCTCCGTGAATTCTGCAGATGAATGTAAGAAATGTGAATATTGAAATTATGATTTGGGACTTTATTCACAGTAACTATCCAGTACACTATTCGATGTGGAAGTACCCTGTTCAATAATCCATAAGAATTGTAAATGGGCACGTCGTTACAAACTTGGGACTCGGATAAATATACTCTAGATATTTCTTCTCCTCCCACTTCGTGGTAGTCCCTTGCAATCATAATCACATAAAAAGTTTCCGTTCTTCAGAACGGCTTTCACTCACAGTCCATAACTCAACATATATTGTCGCAGGAGCCTATGGCAGCCCCCATGAGCCACATGACTTGAAGGGATAGCCCTATGCTCCCTGAGGAAATCAGAATGTTACTCGGAGTAGCGTGAGATCTTGGTGAGATCCTGTCATAAAATATGCTGAACAGTTAGAGGGCACGAAGCAGAAGAAAAACCTAAGAAAACTCGAGCGGAACTCCAAAAAGTCAATGATATTTTATTGTTTTGTTACTAATCGTTGTTTAATCGTTGTATCCATCTAAGTATGCTAATGCGGAAATTGTCCAATTAACACGGCAGGCTTTTAGCTGCCCAGCTGCAGCTGTACTTTGGCCCGTGGTGCCATCTGTCATGTTCTGTATCAATTGGCATCAGTCACGATGTCACGCGTACTGAACAGGTTAAGAATATGTTGATTAAAGTCTCGGAAAAATCGACCTGACCCATGTGGTGTGCTGAGAATATATTTATACAATAAATAATTGTTATGTAACATCTTAATGTTTCAAGCACATTTTAATGTTTTATAATGTTTATTATACTGTTATTATTCTTCTTAAATGTAAAAATCCATGTTACTTCCTACTGGTGATTTGAGTAATAGATGCAAAGATTAATTAAAGTACTTTCTGTGGAACTATTTTTCCCTTCGTCTACTCTTTGTTTCCAAATGAATTTAATATAACTTAAAAAGCATATACTTCGCAACTTTTCTTCAATATTGCTGAAGTGAAATCATTACAAGGTGATACTATTCATAATTATACACAAATTAGTATGGATGAAAACACTGGTATCATTCTTTTCTAATAATAAACAGTTGCAGAATTGCATTGTTTTTAATGAGCCTATGTAGTTCAACCTTTACTTTAGATCAATTGGTAGCTGTCACGAGCCAGTTTAAGATTTGTTACGGACATGCGCCTGATGCGGAACAGGACAGCCAAAAGCCTGCCGTGTAGGAGTGTTCAATAATTCTGGCAATGCAAAGGCGATACATCACACAACTTCTGGCTATACTCATTACTCTGAGCACAACAATTAGATGTGGCGTATTGTGTTCTTTACTCTTCCCCACTTAGCTAAACAGAACAGCGCCCGTGACTACCAGTCCAGGGCCTAGGGCCCCAACTTATTCCCGCTTGCCTCTACTTACTACCAATTTCTTACCGATGTCCCGTCAGTTTTCTCGTCATTCAAGCTCTGCTACTTGTTCATCTGTGTGGCCATCCCTAAAGGCTTAATCCACAGACCCCCCGGCCAACTCTCCTCATCGAGTTCGATGAGCGACAACGAAGCTTGAAGGAGTCGAGATTAGAGACTGCCGAAGAGAAATACTTACACCTGGGAGGGGTGCTGGTTTTTCTCGGGGAAGTATTTGAGGGTGCATGTTGTAGAGCAGGCAAAATGCCTGCGATGCGAAACGCGATATCTCGCACGTCTGAAGACGTTCCAAATACGATTACGTAATCACGCATCACGCATCATTGATGTGTTCGTACGCATTCCGCTCGTGCTCTCTGTTCAATCACCATCCCCGCTCACTCGTTTCAGTCTTTCCTCAAAATATACTTCTTCGTACACCGTCCCGACTACACCAATCCCCTGCGACACTCCAAGTTCTCAAAATAGCTCTGACATCGGCACCGACACCAGACCCTGATGTTTGGAAAACTTGTCTCCTCGCAAACCTCAACACATTGGACTATCTTACTGAGTTTCCTATTTATTTCTAATGTTTCATGCTTTTCCTTTTACATCCTCCATCCAATATAATTACTCTTACTTATTTTAGATTTATTGGTTTTTCTAGTATATAAATCCCTGTAGTTATTCTACAGAAATCAATCAATTTTCCTTCACCTTAGAACACCCCAGATCGGACGGACGTCTCAATTGACTCGTTTATTATTCTTTGTTTAGGTACACCCAACCAACTTATCACCTCTTCAATGTTGTTCTTTTCCAACCTAATACAACGGCTGGGAAAGACATGAGAAAGATGTGATACACCAATGTTTTACATCGTGGAGGATGTGGGGAGTGCTAATTTTAAGTTCATATCATTCGGTGCTTAGATTGCGAGACGTTACAACTCAGGGCTAGGGTTGGGCTGGGGTAACTTGATAAGTACGAATTTCGACTCTAGAGGATGATACGGACTGGGCTAGCCCTCTGCTTATACAGAACGTGGATTCAAATACACCGCGACACCATCCAGTCTCGACATGGTGCACTGGTGCCAGCTAGAAGACACAGCTTTATCTATAGTTTGATAGGTACTTTTCTCCTTTCAGCTGTTATGGCAACACCACCGATAAGATGACGACATACTAAGGAGTCAGGATTATAGACTGTTTAGTGTGTACGAGGGAGGGAGGCTTTGCGAACTAAGGATTGATACGCCTAGTAAAATATAAGGGTTATTTTTCGAAATATAATAGACAATCAGTACCAGTAATACAGTTAGTGAATCCAGTCCCAGAGTCCAAGAGTTGGGGCAAGTCCCAAGCTGCCAGCTAAAGTATTCTATTCAAGTACATTACCAAGGGAAGAGTCCAAGGGCTGGGGTTGAGTCCTGCGCTGCCAGTCAAAGTATCTGCATGATATGAACCAAGGGATTCGACACAATGACAACATAATTGGGCTATCGATTCCTATACAAATTACAAGTACTAGATAGCTATACCTAGAGAAAATACTATGGAAACACATTAGTACTTCTACATACTCAGAATAATGCACCCAGTACTAGGCTAGACAATCACATACCTTCAGGGAAATACTTCGGACTAGTGCACTCTTAGTACCACCGGCTCCACCAGATACCACAACTCACAGCTATCACACAGTCACTCGAATAACCCAGAACCTCCATATGTCTCTACTGTGTAAAACTGCCACCATGCGGGAAACTGCATGCCCCCAGGACTTTGAAACGCGCGCCGAACACTACCCACGGCACATTGGGTAGTGCCATCAGATGCGCCAGTACCGGAAACACTAGTATCCGTTATATCCGAGTACTTGGCCAGAATTAATACCTGAAGCACCGCACTGGCTGTACTTCCATTCTCGCAGTAGAGTACGTTCTGAATCTGATATTGGAATTCCGAGTACAATTTTGAAGTCTGAGATCTGATTTGAAAGTACTGAAAGCACTCGCATAACTACTAAATACATTGTTCATCTTACTATACTTGAAAACCTTGCACCCTTGAACTTAAATATAAATCTAACTTGAACTTTATGTTCTTTGTTGGTGGTGTTAAAACTACGTAAATAAACATTCTCTAAAAGTTAGTCTTATCAGGATATGATGGTACCTATACGTGTCAGTTGTTCAATCTCTGATCTAGTAACATCTCGCTTCCATCCAAGCGTCACGCTTGGCCAGCTATCAGGCGAGCGGTTATCGTTGCTCTTCACCATGTTGCTGTTGTCAATGACATCGACACATTAATCTTATTTTGGTTGATGTTGCTGTATAATCTACTGTAGTGACTGCGATTCCTTCAGAAGAGGATCTTGGGTAGTATGTAGTATAACACTGCCAGTACTCTCTGGCCCGGGTGTGGTAATAGCATCTTCATTTCTATATAATGCAATACAAGTACGCTACTTCACAGCGGTATAAGTAACCCTAGTTGGTGTACACTCAGTGAACAGACGATGTTGGGAGGACTACATAGGTAAAGTTTCAAATTTCAATGTGAACTTAAGCATTTACCGGTACCTCTGATCTGAGCAACCTAACCAGCACCAGGACCCGATGTTGCCCTTCATTCAACTATATAGCGCTTCACGATAATATCACCCGATACTTATATTACATATGCGAATCACTGAGAAAAAGATAGGAAGTGCTGGGGAGCTTGGTGGGAACTTAGAAGCGTGTGGCAGCCTCGCGCCGGCAAGCCCGGCCTTGGAACGGATCATGGTAAAGTTACACGCTCGGCAACGCCCGTCACAGTGTCACTGTTTCCTCCACTCGTCTGTTCATCGTTCTCTCACTGTGATTTCCTTCCTCTCTGAAGTCTCTTCCTCCCTCTGGATCCCCAGCCGTACTACATTTTGATCCATCAGAAAATAATAGACATACGAAACATCAAATAGCTGCTTGGAAGGCGGACTTGCATCAATCGCGATCGTACAACATATGTTCAGTTAACAGCATTCCCCAGCGCACGACAGCAAAACAACGACATCATTTCTCCCCATCCATCTCCATCTCTGTCTCTCAGGGCTTCTTGCACCCTCTCCTTCTCTCGATATCAGCCACACTATCACGCTTTACAGACCACGATCAGCTCTCGCAGGCGCAGCATCCTAGTGGGCACCACCAAGTTCATACGCCAGGCACTCTCCCTGGCAAGCACTCACTTCACTGTGGAACGCACCTGCTTATAGTCGTGGCAAGCCTCCTTCCTCATCCTATTACTCTAGCTCGTGGCTAGCAGCACTCCACACACCATCAAGCCCCCGAACCCCACGATAGAAGATACTACTCTAATACGTTATCGAACGAAGGGCAGTACTGGATAGGTTAAGATAAGAATGGGCTGGCAGTACGTGTTTTCTTCTCACTTTACGACATATGCTTATCTGATTGTACAACAGAGGACACATTCCTGGCGCATGATAGTAAAACGACTACATCCCTCCACCTTTTCAAACTCAAGCTCCGTACGTCCTTCTTCCCCCTTCCCCCTTCTCCCCTTTCCCTCTCGTACGTCTTCGTACAATCCCTCCCCACCTCTCCAACGTCTTCTCCCACTCGCTCTCCTCCCTCTCCCACACGCTTACATCCACATCTACAGACCATGGGCAGCCCCAAACGAAATGCCATTCAATTGGGCTTGCCTAACCCCGTACTCGGTCCCTTCACCTCAGCATGAAACAACGCCGCACCCCCATGCCCATACACCCCACGATCGCCCTGGCCACCCACACCCCGATGGAATACCCCCTCCTCGACAACGTATGTTCTCTCCTCTCCCTACTACCCACCTAGCTAGTGGCCAGTGGCGGTGCATACGTCTACATGTCCAGTGATACTACCCCTTTATCGCATTCGAACTCGACGCTGGCACCACGCATGGTTCACTCTCAGATACTGTAGCTGTTTAGAAGGGGGATCTGTTTGGATGAGTGGTACGTGCTTTTCCCCCATTCTACCGCCTACGCTCATGTTATCGTACAACAGAAGATCTATTCGCCGCGTTTTCCAGCAAATACGCGTATTTCCCTTCTTCCCCTCAAGCTCACGCGCTATAAGTCCCCCCCCCATCTCCATCTCCCTCACCCTCTCCACGTCTTCTCCCATTCCATCCCTCCCTCAATCTTAATCGCAGCTATCACTCACACTCTTCGTAGACTATGATAAGCCCCCTCAAGCGCAATCCCCCAATCGGCCCAAGCCGCCCAACTCCATATTAGGCCCTTCAACCTCCACAGGAGGCAATCCTCCAGGCCAATACGCCTGACACTCCCTAGTCCCTCCTTACTATGGAACGCCCCAGCTAGGGCATGGCGCCCACCTAAGTCGTGGCTAGCGATACTCTAGACACCAAAAAGTCCAACGGTAACAACATTCTTCCCTACGTCCGTCAATCACCTTCCTTCTCGCACTCGGCGCTCGTGCTGAGTTGGTCAGCTCACAGCAGAGTCCATTTGTGGGACCTGCGAGCGCAAGGTCAAGGTCAGGACACGGTGAAAGGTATACGTCTTGGAGGAGGAGCGTGGGGCCGCCTTGGGTGCAACGTTGAAGAGGGGGGGAAGGAATGTATCTACCCGTGCTGTAATTTACCCTCCGGAGAGCTGTATAGGTCGATCTGTTCGCTACGGGGTCGGTGTCGGACAGGGGCACGAAGGGTTTACCGAGACGTTAGCGAAACAGCCGAAGATTGGAGGGAAGATTAGGACCCCTGATAATACACCAAAATGCCTGTTCCGCAAACAGCCAATTTTATCCGCACGCAATTTTCCCAGATTTTGCAGGATTCTATCCGGAAACTGACATACTTAGGCATTTCAAAAAGTTGAATTTTATCCGGAAATCAGCACAGGCATTGGCAAGAATCAATTTTTTTTTTTCGAAAATCGTGTTTTTAAGAAAAATCCACCTAGTTTCATCGTTTGAAGCTAAGTACAGGCGTTATCTACATATTTAGTAGTCCTCTTCGTCTTCCTGAGACCCTTTACCTTGTTTCTTGAGTAAAGTCAGGGCTTTTCAATGTGTTGTAGAGCAGGCGTTTCGCCTGCACTACAAAAGTTCATATTTTACGAACTGCGTTTGCTCGTATCACGTGACCGATATCGCGAGAGATAACGCCTTCATATCTAACCGTGCACGCATCAACGCGTTATTCGCGTTCGCTCTTCCCCTTCTCATTCCCCCTCTCCCGCAGGTTCCCTCCAACACCGACACTCCCATATCGCCCCGAACGCCGCAATTACTCATCAGGAACTCAAGACCGTCGGTATTGCGGGCTACCAAGAGCCACTGAATACCGCAACCTGTCCTACCAACGGCCGTGTCACTGCCCCTAGTCTCCCTCCTTAAGTTTTCGTTCTCTAAATTTTCTCTCTATTCATTCCTACCCTTTTGTTTCATACCATGCCATATATTCTACACTAATCTTCGATCTCAAGACACTTAATTTCCGTTCTTCCAACTATTCCTCGTTAAGTAAAATCTTTATTCTATTTCCTATATAATCCATGTATCTACTCCCCCCCAACTCAGCGAATTTTTCCCCACTCTCGGTCGAGCTTTGAGTCTCTGCTTTTGTCCTTAGGTTGTTGCTATCGCTCTCGGCTATCGTTTTACCGTTCCGATCTTGAAAAACCATCAAGTCTTCGTGTTTTAAGCTCATTTCGAAGTTTTCTCTCTCTCCCTGCATTCCACCAACTTTACTTCGTTACTAATCGCACCTTCGTACACCTTAGAACCCCTCAGTCGAAGGGACATTCGATAACTCGTATATTATTTCTTTGTTCAGGCCTTAACGCGCCTATTACCCTTACAGTGTACAGTGCTATCCGCTACCTTCTTGAAGAGTATCCAATCTGACTGTGAAATATTTAGGCTGTTAGCTATAGCTGTAGGTAGCGCCTCCAGAATGCATAGAAAATTTGTAGCTGGCAGATGGTGGAATTGCTTAGCGCGGAAGCTTACGCTAACTGACGTGTCCTGGAACTGAACTCCAATGAAATGTTCACAAACCTGAATAGGGATGTAGGAAACCGCTGCAATATTGGATGAGTCAGAAACCCAAGCATGCCTGGCACCTTTCCCTGAAGATTTTTCATAGATAGCAAGGACTAGATAGATGTTAGTACTCGTAGATAGTCAGATTTAATGCATTCATACCTTTACATCAGGAAAAACACAAAGTGTACATACTGCATAATTATAACTCGGTTAGTATGAATTCTACCTAATAGGTAGAATTAGCTATCACACCGAGAATTGGTAGAATCGGTGAAATTCTTCTGAATTTGGACTTGTACCCCGTACAGTTAGGAGGAAATTAGCGGTAATTATAGCACATTCGACGCATTATCCTTCATTACACATATACACACCAATCACTTAAGCTGATATACACTAATGTGAAAGTGATGTATTAAAAACGAAGTAGCCTTATATACATGAAGATATGGTAAATCTAATGTATTGTACACTAAAAACCTATCAGGGGCTCTCCACTGTTCAAGCTTTCATCAGGGACGTATGCATACCGAGTCAGTCAACACTACGTTGACGATATCCATTAGTTAGTAACGAGGATTATAAATCATCTACAGTCTTATCCCTTACCTGTGTTATATCCCACAGCTCATCACACCTGTCGGTATAGGAGAGTTGAAATGCGCTATTACAAAACCTGCCACTGGTGACAAACGACCCACGCACATTCAGCTGAGCACTGGACACCATTCAAAACGAAGGAAACTTACTTGGACAGAATAAAAGTGCATCACCTCATGAGTATCCTGGCTCACATCTAAAAGTTTACTGGTCAGTAAGTACTCAACACGAAAGAATCATATAATACCTCTTGCACCCATCATCGTACACCCCGGCTGTTCGCTTGTAGAGGTCTCTATGGTAACTAAGTCTGCAAAACTTGACAAGGAGATGGTAGGTACAGACCTTTAGAACATGATAGCGTATAAGCAAAGACTCAAACATGTAAGTCAAACCATGGTGAGGGGATAGGAAGTTTTCGGCAGAGAAGGGAGAAGGAAGAAAGAAAGAGATGGCAACAACAGATGCCAGCAAATCAATATATGTACTTTCACTTGACGGGTAACTTCAACAAACAACTTCAAGCAACGGCTAGCAGCTAAGCGGCTTACTCCAGAGTCCAGCCTTGACAGGCTCGATCGAGTCTCGCACGAATCGAGCCGACTGGAAGGCCGAGGGTGGTTGATTTGCATAACAATTCACTTACTTCTATGCAAGTCACAGGTAATATGGCCAAAAACCGAATGTAGACGAGGGAGGAAGCTATAGGTTGAAGAGAGTAAGCACCGGCATACAATTAAAAACAAAGACCAGATTATCGCCTGGCTGATTGTAATGTACTTACTGTACGCACTGTACAACATTGGATTCGGAGCTTGTCTGATCAGTGATTTCGTTTGGATCTTGTTAAATTTTTCCAAACCTATTCTTTAAGTGCTTATAACATTGTTGTGTTACTGGTAGCTGAAGAATTAATAAATATCAGGCTCAATGTAGACAAGGCTTTCTCAACTTAGCAGTTGCAAAGTATCACGAACTAGGTAAATATATAAGTATCTGCCTGCTGTATTATTTGGCTGGAATATGGGATAAATTCATGGTAACCGACACGTTACGAAATAACTGTAGAATAATCAGTGATGAATTTGGCATACATATACTAAATTAGATCTCCATGATTCTCGTTAGCGTGATTCGGACTAATTCCGCTCATTGACTCCAAATTCGGAATGTGGGTTTTTCCTGATGTACCCAGCATGATCTTTCCGTTATACCACACAAACCCATACCCTGCACATGAAGAACCATCTGCAATGCGAAGAGGTGTTATGTTACTGACACGCGCAGTACCAACTTCTTGCAAGTTTAACGTGTCAAATACATTCATACGTTTCTTGAGAGCTTATTTAGAGCTGGTTAGCACAAGCTTAAACGAAATTAATGTGTTTCTCTTACCGTTCGGCGTTTTTGCAGAGCGAGTAGCCACAACAGCCGCATTTCCCCTATTTCCAGTGAGCAAATTCTCTGCTGCTTCCCCATCAATTATACCGCTATGGCCCCCAGCTGCAGGAATCCTAGCGGTCCAGCGAGCAGCCCCGTCCAGTCCAGTCCCTACTCCGACCTCCTCTTGCTCTTTTACAATTTGCTGTAACTCACGCCCAATACACGTTCATAGTCTTGCACTTGTAATGTAAAATAGGCTAACGGTAAAGCATAGGCTTACAGTGGTAAAAATCTGATGCTATGCAGGCATGTGTTCGAGTCCCACTGGTGCCATAGATTTTATCCGGACCAGGAACAGGCCTACCCTAAAACTTATAATTTTATCCTGATCTCTGGCACAGGCATGTTCGGGAAAAAGTTGAATTTTATCCGCACTTTCAACAGGCATTTTACAAAAATTTCTCAAATTTTATCCGCACCAGGATCAGGCATCTTGGTGTATTATCACATGGCGGGCATTTTGCTGTCAGGTTCCGTGCTGTCATGTAACCTGAAGTGTAACCTGTCAGGTATACTGTCAAGTGGCTCATCGTCTGATAATCAGTGACAAATGTCACACCAAATTGACCATACTTACCGGCTCATTAGCACAAAGAAATTGCCTTGCTGCAAGCGCGAGGCTGGATAACTGAAATTGAGCTGGACTGAATTATGTAAGACTCATTGACAATGGCTGAAAACAAGCAGTCGCATGTTCGGTTCATGTGCAGTGTAAAATTCCACTAGATGAAAAGTGTAAAACTTGATACGTTTTGGCAGTTTACCAGAGATTATTTAATATTTTATCATTATGCTATTGTTTAAATGCCTGTATAAAATAACTACAGAACAACAGCAGCAAAAAGTTAAGAGTTTTTCATTATGGTCTAAGCTTTCATGGGCATCAGTTGAGAACGAATATCCTCAAATAAAAGCGTGTTCCAAATTTACGCCTAGTAGGACTTGAACTAGTGACCTTCCGCTATTCAAAACAAAACTTTCGACGACAACGATAACTACCATTAGTCCTTAAACCTTTATTACAGTAATCACCCAGCTATTACTTATTCTGCCATTGAACTCCCACTCACATGCGTGTTTTGTATTCTGCTGCTTACCTGCAAATGTAAACATGGAATCTCTTCCAGACAGCAATAATTGTTTAGCTAGTAACATTTAATACCGATCATACCTTCTGTAAAATGTTGGTTATTATTAAAATAACAGATGAGAGGTTTAGAATCAATACACATTTATTATGTTGTCATAAATCATAGCCTATTGGATAAATTATGATTTAATGGAATCTGTTTTCACTCACATATTCAATGTACTCTAATGTCATTATATACAGATATTAAAAGATAAAAACAGCTTTGACTTTGTAACTTTACATGGAGGATGAATTGAACACGCAACTGCTTGCTTTCAGCCATTGTCAATGAGTCTTACATAATTCAGTCCAGCTCAATTTCAGTTATCCGGCCTCGCGCTTGCAGCAAGGCAATTTCTTTGTGCTAATGAGCCGGTAAGTATGGTCAATTTGGTGTGACATTTGTCACTGATTATCAGACGATGAGCCACTTGACAGTATACCTGACAGGTTACACTTCAGGTTACATGACAGCACGGAACCTGACAGCAAAATGCCCGCCGTGTCAGGGGTCCTAGTGTGTGGTTCCGAGTCGCGCCGGTAGGGCCGAAATCATACGCTCGTCGCTCGGCAACTCCCGTACTACGTATTAGCCGCCTCGTTTCAGCTCAGTCCACCATCTGAGCCTCACCGCTATTTATTCCCTGTGCAAGTCACTTTCTCGCTCTGTAGCGCGCACTACAGACGTCGACCTCTTCCAATCTACTCGAAATGTCTCAATGGGAACACTGCATATCATGCTCGAACTTCGTGGGTGACTAGGACTTCCTACTTCAACACTACGATTCGACACTGCTCTCTACAAGACATATGATTGGATAGGATGGGAATGAGCAGTACGTGTTTTCTTCACTCTACGAATTGCATGTACTCTGTGACTGACGTGAATATGATCATACAGAAGACGCACGACAGTAGAACGAATGCATTCTACCTCCGCCTCAAACCCGTACATCTTTCCCTCCCCTTCCCCCCCTCCCTTCCCTCCTCCCTCCCTCCCTCGATCTCAGCCACGCTCACACGCTTCACAGACCACAGTCGGTTCTCGCAGGCGAGGTCATACGCCTGGCAGCACGTTCACTAGTAGGCACTCACTTCACTGTAGAACGTACCTGCGTCGAATGGTGGCAGGCTTCCTTCCTCCTCGTCCTATTATGATATCTCGTAGCCAGCAGCACTTCACACACCGGCAAGCCCCAAAACCCCACGAAAGAAGATACTTCTCTGACACGTTATCGAAGGAAAAGTGTTGGATTGGATAGGATAAGAATGGGCGAGCAGCACGTGTTTTCTTCTCACTCTACGACATATACTGATCTGATCATATAACAGTGAATACATCTATTCCATGGATTTCCCAGGGCTGGACAGCAAAGCAACTACATCCCTCCACCTTTTCAAGCTCAAGTTCCGTACGTCCTTCTTCCCTATTCCTCCTCCTCCCCTCCCTATTACATGTCTTCTCGAGCTCTCTCCCTCTTCCCCAGTCACAACTGCACGCTTCCTTCTCCACTTTCGATCTCAACCCCTCTCTCCAACGTCTCCTTCCGCACGCTTACGTTCACATCTACAGACCATACTCACCCCCGCATGCAATGCCCCAAATCCAGCTTGCCCAACCACGTACTCGGTCTCTTCAATTGAGCAGGAAACATCGATGTATCACCAAGCCAGTGCACCGTACGCTCGCCCTGGCCACCCACGCTCCCTCCTCGACAACGAACGTTCCCTCTTCTCCTTGCCATCCACCTAGCTCGTGACCAGCGGCGCTGCAACGTCTACATGTCCAACGATATGGGACCTATACTTCCTCCTCTCCGCTCCCCCTTTATCACGTTCTAACTCAGCTCTGGCACCACGCATGGCTCACTCAGATCGATGGTTAGAAGGTGGATTTGTATTGATGAATAGTACGTGCTTTCCCCTAACCTACGGCTTAAACTGATGTGATAGTACAACAGACGATCTATTCACTGCATTTCCTGGCGCTATACAGAAAATGCTTAGATCCCCCCTTTCTCTTAAGATCAAGCGTTGTACGTCCCTTCCATCCCCTACATCCAGTCCCACACCATCCCTTCCTCCATCTCAATCGCGCTAGTTACTCACACACCTCATAGACTATGGCAACCCTATTCAAGTGCAGTCTCCCAATCTGGCTGGTCCAAACCCGCGTGAGGCCCTTTGACCTACGCAGGAGGCGCTCCTCCAAGCCCATACGCCTGACGCTCTCCCTGGTCACCCACTTTCCTATGTACCATCCCCTCCTCGCTATGGAACGCCCCAGTTAGGTCATAGTACCACCTACCTCGTGGCCAGCGGCACTCGAGCTGCCGAAAGTCTAACGAATACGATATTCCTCCCCTAGTCCTTCTTCCCCCTTTCCTCTCGCACTCGGTACTCGTGCTGAGTTGATCAGCCCACAGCATAGTCCATTTGTGGGGCTTGCGAGGGCAGAACCAAGGTCGGGACATTGTGACGTGTATACGCCATGGAGTCAGAGGGAGGAGCCGCTTTGTGTGCAACATTGAGGAGAAGGAGGAGGGGGAGGGGGTGTATCTTCCATTGTTCTACATTCTCTTCCTCTGGGGAGCTGTATAAGTCAATCTTTTGACCACGGAATCGGAGTCGGACGGGGGTACGATGTGTTCAGCTAAAACTTGGGGAGCGGCCGAGGGATTGAAGGGAGTATTACATTGCTCCTCTTTACGTGGTCACTTTCACTTCCAACTCAGAGCATAATCATGCTCACGCTTGATGTCTCTTAGTTCTCGTCATATTGAACACACGACATCCCGTACCTAGACTCTGGAAGACTTAACGTACGACCTCTGCCTTCCCTCTCTCTTTTCTATCCCCAAATAACACTTTACTGACTCGCCCTCCAGTCTCCTGTCCAATCAATCATCCTCACGCACCCTTTACTCCGCTGGCCAATCCCCATATGCGCATCAACACCCTGCGGCATAGCCATATCCGATCTCTCCATGTCTACGGTTCGTACGAAGAGCTTTAGGAACTGATTAGGCAGGGTGACGATTATGCGTTTGGCCTCATTGTAAAACACCCTCGCTAGTTCATGGCACCCACTTAGCTCTTGAACAGCGGTACTCCACGCACTAAAAGTTCAATGATAACAACATTCTTCCCCTCGTCCCTCCTCTGCCCTGCCCTTCCCCTCTTGCACTCGGTGCTTGTGCTTAGTTGGACCAAGGTTAGGACACTGGAGGAGGAGCATGAGCCTTGGGTGCAACACGAGGCGACAGAAGACGGAGGAGGGCAGTATCAACTGATGACCTGCACTCCTTTTCTAGGGGGTTGTATAGTTTGACCTGTGCACCACGGAGTCGGAGTCGGAGTCGGAGTCGGACGGGGGTTGCGATGTGTTCAGCGAGAACTCGGCAAAACGGCCGACAGATTGAAGGAGGATTACATTGCTCCTCTTTATGTGGCCGTTTTCACTTCCAACTTAGAGCACAATCAAACTCATGCTTGATGTCTCTTAGCTGTCATGAAATTGAACACATGACATCCCCTTACTTGGATGCAGGAGGCCACTACTGCACCACATACAACCTCTCTCCCCCCTTCTATCCTGATGATTACATTTTACTAGCTTGGTCTCCAGTCTAATTAATTACCATAACATCCCCTTTACTCCACTGGCCAACCCTGTATGTGCATGCACAGTATCTGATCTCTTTCCATGTCTATGCCTCATACAAAGAGCTCCAACAACTAATTAGGCAGGGTGATAATTATGTGTTAGTGAGTAATGAAAAGGAACCTCTTAGTAGAGTGGCAACTGGTAGTTGTGTGAGTGAGAGAGGGTTACTTTGGTGTGGGTCTGG
The DNA here is from genome assembly GCA_025738555.1 of Cyathus striatus. NCBI lineage: Eukaryota > Fungi > Basidiomycota > Agaricomycetes > Agaricales > Nidulariaceae > Cyathus > Cyathus striatus. The sequence continues at coordinate 1,387,947 of JAOVFP010000007.1, forward strand.
AGGATTGATGTTTTGGTTGAGGCATGTATGTATGTGAGGGTTTGAGGTGGGAGGTGAAGACTATGGGATAAGCTGTGAAGATTGTTTGTGGAATGGAGTGAGATTCAAGGTTGTGAGGTGTGGTCACTTTGGTTGCTGTTTGGAATCTGAAATGACAATGGAAGACTTAGATAGTGTAAGTCTGTGTGTTTGGTGAGATCATGTGAGATGACTGGCTTTGTTCCATTTTCTCAGTTTTGAGTCTCAACTGACTATTGCTCACTTTTGGTTCTTTCATATGGTATCAGAATCTGCAGGGCATTGTATCATGTATCTATTTAGAGGGTATATATATATCTTTGGGTTTTATGGAAGGCAGCATTGGAACTCAGCCCCTCCCTGCTGTATCCTCATTTGATGAACTCTGTACCAAAGTCTCAGAATTGAAATGTGAAAATTAAATAGGTATGTTGCATTTAATTGTATCAATACTATTAAACATAACTTTGAAATTCAAAACATACATAAACTAATAGACAAAATACATCAGAGTTGGGAAAGGAAAAAGAAATTATAACAATTCAAAGTAAATTGGGTAAATAAATTGAGAATGAAAATTTAATTTATGGATTTACTACATCCAATAATTCAATCCTTTTCAATTTTTCAATTTTATCCATAATCATAACAGTTACAGTATGCTCCTTTCCCAAATTTATGGTACTGATTTCTAGAGCTAGCACTTGTAATTCCTCTGCCTCTTTCCATTTTCCAATGTTTAGATATGTGCATGCAAGATCAACCATACTACAAAGTGTGTCAGGATGCTCTTTTCCTAGTACTGTTGTTCTGAGTTGTAAGGCTGGTACTTCCAATTCCTCTGCCTCTTTCAGTTTTCCAAGCTCTCTGTATGTACATGCAAGATTGGCTATGCTCTTAAGGGTATCAGGGTGCTTCTTGCCCAGTACTCTGGTTCTGATTTCTAATGTTGGCACTTCCAATTCTTCTGCCTCTTTTAATTTTCCAAGCTCTCTGTATGTACATGCAAGATTGGCCATACTCTTAAGGGTGTCAGGATGCTTCTTCCCCAGTACTCTGGTTCTGATTTCTAGGACTGGCACTTCTAATTCCTCTGCCTCTTTTGATCTTCCAAGGTTTTTATATGTACATGCAAGATTAGCCATACTTCTAAGAGTATCAGGATGCTTTTTGCCCAGAACTCTAGTTTTGATCTCTAGAGCTGGCACTTCCAATTCTTCTGCCTCTTTTAATTTTCCAAGGTTTCTATATGTACATGCAAGATTAGCCATACTCTCAAGAGTGTCAGGATGCTCCTTGCCCAGTACTCTGATTCTGATTTCTAATGCTGGCACTTCCAGTTCCTTTGCTTCATTCCATTTTCCAAGGTGTTGATATGTACATGCAAGATTGGCCATACTTTTAAGGGTGTCAGGATGCTCTTTCCCCAGTATTCTGGTTATAATTTCAAGGGCTGGCACTTCTAATACCTCTGCCTCTTTCAATCTTCCAAGAAATCTATATGTACATGCAAGATTGATAATACTCTTAAGGGTGTCAGGGTGCTCCTTGCCAAGTACTCTAGTTATAATTTCTAGAGCTGGCACTTCCAATTCCTCTGCCTCTTTTGATCTTCCCAGGTTTTTATATGTACATGCAAGATTAGCTATACTTCTAAGAGTGTCAGGATGCTTCTTTCCCAGAACTCTTGTTCTGATCCTCAGGGCTTGCACTTCCAAATCCTCTGCCTCTTTCCATTTTCCAAGGTTTCCATATGTACATGCAAGATTAGCCATACTCTCAAGGGTGTCAGGATGCTCCTTGCCCAGTACTCTTGTTCGGATTTCTAATGCTGGAACTTCCAATTCCTCTGCCTCTTTCCATTTTCCAAGGTATTGATATGTACATGCAAGATTGGCCATACTCTTAAGGTTGTCAGGATGCTTCTTGCCCAGTACTCTGGTTATAATTTCTAGTGATGGTACTTCCAATTCCTCTGCTTCTTTCAATCTTCCAATAGATCTATATGTACTTGCAAGATTGATAATACTATTAAGAGTGTCAGGATGCTCTTCTGTATAAATTTGTTTTATTATTTTAACTATTTTTTCTCTTACATTTGCTTCTATTTTAGACATACCAATTTTGTGTAATACAGTTGCTAACTTCCATAGAAGTATGTAGTCCTGATGACTGTATAATTCCTCTTCATTTGAGAGAATATTAACAACATGAACTACAATTGTTTGTTCATATGCATATTCCTCAGGTGTATCCTCATATCTTATTGACATTGCCAATATTCCACCAGTATTCAATACCCATGTTTTTTTTTCAGTAATTGATAGCCTATCTTGACACCAATGCTGAACTAGTGGGTGTAGGCTATAATATTTTGGGCCCATGTGTTTTTTTATTAATGAATATGATAAGAGCATTGCAATTGCTTCACTGAATAAAAAATAATTCCAATATTCATTATCATCAAAATTGAACAAATCTTTATTTATATTTATAATCAAAGATGATATACTTTTATCAGGATATTGAGCAAGGGTTACATGGTAGTTCTCAGCTGCCCGTTGAAACATCACTTGAGGAATGTTTTCATGATGAAGAAATGCACAAATGTTTATAATATTCACTGCACATTTTGCTACACATGCTTTGTCATGGTTTATTGGATATTCTGATATTTCTACTATCTTTTGAAAAGAAATCTCCCAAGTGCCATAAACAGTCTTGTCATACTTAGATGCACCATAAAATGTTTCATTATTCATTAACTTTGCTCTGTGCTTATTATAAACACTCTTAAACTCAGTAATATCACACCTGCCAGATAGTATGTATGCACCTGCATGATCAATTGCAAGTGGAAGACCATAAAGCTCTGAAACTATTTCTTTGGCCACATTTTCATATGTTTCAAATTGCTGAGATAGCCCACAAATTTTTAATAGAAGATGTACAGCAGTATCTTCACTCATTTCTGTAACTTCAATAGAGTGTTCAGCTGTGGTTATTTTCCTTAGTTCATGATTTCTGCTTGTGATCAATATATTTCCCTTATTCCTAGGTGGTAGAAAGTTCTCCACAGTTTTTGCAGGACCATCTGCATTATCAAAGATCATCAACCATCTACATTTTTGGATGGATATCCAATTCAGAACTACAGCAGGAGAAAATTCCAATCTCAGAGCATCAAGATATGTGTTAAAAATATCTCTAAGACTTTGTATTATAGTATCTTCTGAGGAAGTATCAATCCAGAATGTATACTCATAGCTGCACAAGAGTTAATGTTGCTCTTATTGTAAAGCAAAGATCACTTACAAGTCTTCTATGTCATCTATATACTTCAGGCAGATTTGTGTTTTTCCAATTCCTCCCATTCCATACAGAAGAAAATATTTTCTGGATAAATCACTTGAAATCTCTGGCTTAAAATGTTTTTTCAGTGCTTCAAGATATTGTTCCTGTCCTGTAAACATTTGACTTGTGCATGGAGGTGTTTGTTGGATTGGAGATAGTTGCCCATTATTGGTTATATTGACCTGAAACAATAAATATTTCATTCACAGTATAGAGATAAAATCATGGAGACGGTTCACCTGAGAATTGACATAATAATTGGGCTGATCCATCATGATTGGTTGATTTTGCACAAAGTTGCTGGCATTTGGAAAAACTCCGGAGGTCATGTTGAAAGAGGGGGGGAATGAAAAACATTGATTAACATCCTGTCTTTATATGTTACCAGTGCGTGATGCATTGTTTGATAAAAATAAACTATCTTTCAAGCCTGATTCAGATGCGAGCAGCTGTCATTGATTTGCCTCATACAGGATAATTCATTCACACTGTCGCTGCCTCAGAACTTATTATAGGGCCACTTTCAAATACAGCGCTCTGTTTAGTAATGCAAGCTCACTATTTTGATAGTTGTTCATCTTTGTGTGGATGATGTCGGTTCTTCTGTATCCATGAGAGGCATGCAACTTATCATCATACATATTCCGTCATTCATCGCAATTGCGTTTGGTTCGCACGTCGTGGATCGATGGAACAGTAAAGCTGTCGAAACCTCTGGGCGCTCACTTTTACGATCATGAGTGACAAATGATCGATGATTCATGAATACATCACAAAGAATGTATTATTATCTGTGCGTTAGCGTTCTGATTACTGCTGTACATAGACTTACGCATATGCTAGTGTCGTGTATATTGGCATGGAGTGCACTTGTGCATTACAGTAAAGTTCAGACATATGGTTATCTGTTACCGCATCCTTACTCCATAAGGCAAGCCCGGAATGCGTTGACTACAAGTTCCTGACGACCCTATCACACTTTCCATAACTAACTTGACGTTGTAAGTGGGTTATATATTGGTGGTCTTTTCTCTTTCGATGCGTAAAGACTCTTAAATTAAAGGACACAGTCACTCGAGGAGGACGATAAATACCTAGCAACGCTCAATTTTCCTCTTCCAATTTCGTATTCCAGTGAACCGTCAGCGAAGGTTGAGAGCTTGCGTCCTCATCTGATGAGCGAAATGAATTATTGTCACTCTCAAAGAGCAAAACGAAGGCGGGTGACAGCGTTGAGAGAGAATCATATTTATGATGAGTTAGGGAGTCCGTACCAGTGAAGCAGTTCAGGAAGGTAACGTACGGTTCGTACGTGCGGTGCGTTCGTGGCAGCCCAAATAAGGAGTCTAAGTCTTCCACCACAAAAATCCTATAACTAACGAATCACAATCGAAAGGGGCAGAACGACCCTTCCAGGCTTCACCAAGACATTTAGAAAACTCGTGTCTGATCGATTTGAAATGGTAGTGTTGATGTAAATGAGGGTGTGGGTGGTGGAGGCTGCGTAGATTAGTGAAACTGCCTATAGAATCCTCTCCACTCCGTGGATTCCCCCGGAAGACGACCTGACCAGGAGAAACTGCTGCCTGCCAGCCACATTGCCACTCTCTGGACACAAACGTAGTGATGAGAGCTTCATTTCAATATAATAAGATATGAGTGTGCTACATCACAGTAGTGGAAATCCACTCGTGAGTAAGCGTTGAGAGAACTGCATAGGCAACTGAACGTTACTTACCTCTATAATCTGATCGATCTAACGTCATCCTAGAATCTGCTATGGCCCTTCTTTAAATACCCTTAGAGCCCTGCTATACATATCAACCACTGAGAAGGAAAGAGGAGGCACTAGAGAGCCAGTACAGCGATGGCAATGATAATTTGAAAAGCGTGTGTTGAGCGTTTGTTGAGCATGTGGGTGCCGGCGGCCTCGTGCGCACTAGCAACTCAAGCCGGGCCGAGATGAAATTACACGCTCGGCAATTTCCGTCCTCGCTTCCGCCCTTCCTAGTCTGTTCGTTCTCTCACCACGATTTACTCTGCTTCTCTCTACTCTTCTTCTCACTAGCTCTGGATGTCGGACTCTTACTTTTATATTCAAGAATAAACGTCGACAGCAAATCGTACAGGTACCAGACTGTGCAACGCTGATGCGAATGCATGAATCGCTCTCAGATGGATGCTTGGAAGGCGGATATGTGTAGATGATCAGTGCGTGCCTTTTCATCGCTCTACGAAATACACTGATGTAAATTTGATCCAACCAGACGTTCTTTGGCAGGATTCTACGGCGTATGACAGAAATCCTCCTACCTCCCAATTTCAAGTGCCGTACGTCCCCTCTCCCCGCTTCCACCTCCCTTTCCAAACTCTTCTCCCACTCCTCTCTCCCTCATTCGAAATCACACTCACACACGTCGTTCACAGACCATGATAAGCCCTCATAGGCACATCACGATTCGACTGGCCCAAACCCGCATTCGATCCCTCTGTAGAAGGTAACGAACGGCACACCTTCAAGCCCATACCCACCTCTCTCTCTGGCAACCTACATCACCTTGGAACGCACCAGCTACTTCACAACAAGCCCCTTCCACTCCACGGAATACACCCGATAGTCCATGACATCCACCTAGTTCCTGGTCAACGACACCTCACATACCTACAACCAACTCCAACGGTATGAGACATTCCCCTCTTGTTTCTGCGCTGGTACCGAGGTTTCTTGTCCCCCACCACCGCGGAAGAGTACGTTTGCGAGGCCTGCTGGTGCTGGTGCTAGGTTGGGGTATGGTGAGGGGTGTAATCCGTAGGGTCAGAGGAAGGAGCCGCCGTGGGTTTAACGTGCTGGGAGAGGAATGACCCCCCTTCACAGGCGTCGCTGCGTTCGACCGGCGATCCAAGGAGCAGGAGCCGGAACAGGGAACTGATGCATTCAGCGAGTGTAATCTCGTGAAACACACGAGGAATTGGAAGGAAGGGTACCTTGCAATTCCTTGACCGTGCCCGATCATACCCATGTCCATGCTGTCTCTCAGCTCACTCAAATTCCAACGTAAAATGCCCCTATAGCTAGAGGAAGAAAGCCGTCACAGTACATCTTACGACTTCCGCCTTCCACCACCTCCTACAATTGCCCATGTAACGCTCTACCTATCCGACCTCCTGCCCTCAAGCACGTCTTCTACCACTCCCTCCCTCCCTCGATCGTAATCACACCAAAACACTTCACGGATCATGATAAGCCCCGCCAGCGTAGCCCCCAAGTCGGCTGGCACAACCTCGCAGTCGGTCCTTCCGCGGGAGGCAATGTGTGCCTGCAAGCCCATACACGATAAAGCCCCCATCTCGCCCCGTCACTCATCAAGCACCAGTCCAACGATACGGATATAACCCCCATCGTATCTGCTCCCTCGCTATCACATTCGAATTCGGCACCTGGGCTGGGTTGGTTAGTTCCTCCTCTGCAGCGGAATTCATTTGCGAGGTTTTCGGGTGCTGGAATGAGGTTGGGTGAGAGTCCATGGGGGAGTCGTCTTAGGTGCAGTGTGCTTCTGCTGAAGGGGGAGGAGAGGGGGAGAGCTCTATAGTTCCATCAGCGCACCGCGGAGTCCAATTCGGAAAAGGCACAGGCACGTTCAGTGACGACAGTCTCGACAAACGTCCAAGAGACTAACGTGGAGATTACATCGCACTCTCTTTACGTGCCCGCTTTCGGTTTCCCCTCCGCCCTCGCTGACCAACACGCTCGATATCACTAACGTATCGAGAATCCAAAACATAACATATCCCCTCATATACATGTGAATGCACGCGCTCTTCTCCGTCTTCCCTGGCCTACCCATACGCACCTCAACTCCAGTGAAACCACATTATCTAACCTCGCCTAGGATGTCGACGCAACGGGCTCAAAGACCGATTAGGCAGGGTTGTTTTTACATGGATGCATGGGAGGAGGGTGTGTGAGGGAGAGGGGGTTAGGGCGAGGAATATGTGTTAGTGGGGGCTTTAGCAGGATGTGAGCTGCGGGAGTTGAAGATGTCATGATCGTAGGCTGAGGATGTTGTTTGTAGAGGGGGTGAGGACGTTTCGTCGTCGGTTGGGAACAATGGTCCGTTTGAGGAGATCACGTGATATGACAGTTTTATTATTCCCCTTCTGAACTGACTGTTGTTCACGTTTGATTCGTCACGACGGTATTAAGAACTGTAGGGTATCATACTATGTAATTATTTAGACGGTATATATGTATAATATAAAGTCCACTGACCAGCGCAGCTGCGAAAGAACAATGTAAATGGACAAACCCATAAGCAGACGAGAGAAAAAGAGAGAAAGGTTGAAAAAAACGAAGTACGTACTAATTGAATACTATTAAAGCTCTCGAAACTATGGAAGGTGTTCTGCAGAATTGTCGCAGAAAGAACAACACCCCACAGCGTTAAGGACTTTACGGATGTGAAGTTCTTCAACTTCCGAGTGTATAAGGCAAACTGCCAGGACTGTATCCCGGTTCCATACGTATTCTGTATCATGTCTACGTCAACCCTGTAGCTTGTACCCAGCGTCTTTGTTTTCAAGTCGCTATTATCAACACGTACAAATTTACAGGGATGAAAATTCATGTGGAGTGGCGAATTGCTTTGATATGCGCTATGTGGTAAATAGATGGTCATTTCGCTCTCCAGTTCAGATTGAATGAGTATGTTGCTTAGCATCGTTGTTTCGTTTTTAAGGCCACTACTCATATCTGAATTGATTTTCACGGTAACACACTGAGGCAGAGATGTGTGCACTGGCGGTGGCGGCGAGACCACCATGTTTGCATGAAGCACAATTAATACAACCATACCACTGATTGCAACGCCTGCTACCCAACCAGCTGCAACACCTAGTATGAATCCGCTTCCGACAGATACTGTGAATAAATATTAAGATTCATTATCCACTATTTTACGGTACGTATGCGATCTACCGTAAAACTTATTGGTTTGATCTGAAAATATTGGATTATTTATTACAAAGTCACGAGCACGCGTGTGGGAAATCAGGAAAGCTATTGTAATAGTATCTAAATAAATAGTACTTACCAAGGCGCGCAGGCAACTAAGACTTAGGTTCACACAATATGGAGTGGGGAAATGGGGAATGGATTCACACTTATTGTGTGAACCTAAGTCTTAGTTGCCTGCGCGCTTTGGTAAGTACTATTTATTTAGATACTATTACAATAGGTTATGGGCCCCGCCCTACAGTAACTTAAAGACTAGAATACATACTTTGAATCCCTGTACTTCCTGAGTACCACTAAGTCGAAATGTCGAACGCCACATCATCTGACTCCACCCCATCAAGCCTTTACCGCATCGAGCTTCTTCGAGAAGACAATTGGTTACCGTGGAAGCGCCGTATTACGAGCATTTTGCGTGACCGAAATCTCTTGAAATATGCCGAAGGTACCTTAAGCAAGCCGACAGTGAAATCCTCAAAGGAAAGCTCGTTGGATGAAGCGACTGAGAAGGTAAAGAAGGAAAATGAGAAAGAGTTAGAGACATGGATAGACGGCGACGCGCGAGCACAAACTCAAATTGAGCTTACCTTGAGTGACTCGCAGATGATACACATCGCAGGAGCCAAGACCGGCGCGCAAATGTGGGCCCAGTTGAAGATGGTAAAGGAGCCGCGAGGTAAGATGGGCATAATCTCGGCACGTAGGCGTTTGTATCGCACTGTGGCCGAAGAAGGAATGGATATTAGTATGCATATCACAGAGCTGAGAAGAATTCAGGAAGAATTACACTTACTTAATAGTTTGATAGAAGACGATGAATTCACGACAATATTAATCTCTTCACTTCCAGAGTCTTGGGACCAGTTCACTACAGCATATCTAGGTGCAAACACTTCTGTGAGTAAGTCTAAGTCAGATGATAAATCGACAGAGGACAGTACCATGAAAGAGAAGTTGTGGTCTTTGACTTCCTTCGAGCTTATTTCCTTAATTCTTGAGGAAGACCGCCGTCGGAAGGAGAAGCTTGGCCAGAATGCGAATGATATCGCGATGCAGGCTCGAATGTCGAAATCGAAGCCGCGGGACAAGTCGAAAATCGAATGTTATAATTGCCACAAGACAGGACATACTCGAGATGAGTGTTGGTCAAAAGGTGGTGGATCCGAAGGTAAAGGGCCACGTCGAAAAAAGCGGAAAGGCAGCGGTAGTGACCGTGCCAACCAGGCTGAATCGTCGGGAGCAGGTACAGACCTAAAGGATGCAGCATATAATTGCAGTGAGTACAATTCTGATAAAAATTCGAAATTGGAGGACAGAACTTACCTTAATAATGGACAGTTTTCTAGTGACATATCGCGAGATACTTGGCTCGCAGATCTGGAACAACGTCGCATATTTGTAATGACCGTAATGCCTTCGTAACCTTTGAGCCGCTGACGTCGAAATCGATTAAAGGCATTGGCAATACATCCATTAAGGCCCTAGGACGAGGTACAATTGAGTTAGAGTGTCAAATAGAAGGTAAAATCGTCACTAACCACTTACAGAATGTATTGTATGCACCAAATGCGAACAATAACTTGCTTTCAGCTGGTAGACTTGATAGAGCAGGGTTTGGAAGTGTTCTAGGACAAGGTAAAATCAGATTTATTGACCAGTCTAATCGCATTTTAGCCACAGGAACACTTACAGGACAAAATTTATATATCATGAATGCAAAAGCGAAGGTACAGGATGCCAGTGAGCAAGCTAACATAGCAGTAGCACCTGTAGACACATGGAATTCGCTTCATAAGAAGTATGGGCACCTAGGGATTACAGGACTTGAGAAACTCATTAGGAAGGGACTAGTTGAAGGACTTACCATCGATCCAAACAGCCCACCATTTATTCAGTGCAATTCCTGTGTACAAGCGAAGCAGACACGTCAGAAATACCCTAAGGAAGCCGAAAATCGTTCTGAGACACCCGGAGAACTCACCCACAACGATGTTTGGGGTCCAGCTCGTGTACAGTCAGTGGGAGGTTCCACGTATTACATATCCTTCACAGTCGATGCGACACGAAGATGTACTGTACTATTCATGAAGAAAAAGTCAGAAGCAAGCGATAAATTGAAAGAATATCTTACCTATGTCGAAAACAAGTTCGAACATTGCCCCAAGACCCTCAGAGTCGACAACGGAGGCGAGTATATTAATAAGAAGGTAAAGGACTGGTGCAGCACGAAGGGAATCGAGCTGCAGACCACAGCCCCCTACTCACCATCACAGAATGGAGTAGCTGAACGATTTAATCGAACTTTAATTGAGTTAGCAAGAGCGATGCTTATTGAGAAGAATTTACCTACATCACTTTGGGCCGAAGCAGTTCGACATGCTGCATATTTACGGAATCGAGCGCCGACACGAGCACTTGAGGGAGCAACACCCGAGGAGGCTTGGAATAATAAACGGCCAGATGTATCGCATTTTAGGGAATTTGGGTGTGATATCTGGATATTGCATCAAGGTGTCAAGCAATCAAAACTAGCACCGAAATCGACGAAACATACCTTTGTAGGCTTTGAGGATGGACCTGGAGCCGTTCGCTATTATGATTTGGAGACTAAGAGAGTTAAAGTATCGCGAAATTTCGTATTTTCCGAGGCCGAAGTCGAAATTGAGGCCGTTGAGTTGCCCAGTATGCCTAGACTGAGGCTCGAGGGGGAGAACAATGGAAATATCGATCCACAGTCTCCTACAATGCCTAAATCGGAAAGTAAACCTTTAGAAACAAAAATAGAAGGTAATAAGCGCGAAACAAACACAGAATCGAATACACGCATACCTAACACAAAGCAAGAGAGCCGGAATGCGAAGACAGAAGCTGTAACTGTGAAATCGAAGCCAGTACTTGTAGAACAGAGTCCAGAGATGGAAGATAACTCACCAGACTTAAATCCCATCCCACTTCGTCGATCTTCAAGATCTACCACTGATCATAACTATAGAAAGTTAGATAATCCGAATTCACGATTACCAGCTGCCCCAAGGAGTAACAGACTACTCAGCAATAATTCCAGCGAAGAGGAACGTTCAAATTATCTAGATGACAATGAAATGTGTTATTTACTATCAGAAAGGACTGAAATTGACGAAATACCTCGAAATATTGCTGAGGCACGGTCTTCATCCGAAGCAGACAAGTGGGAGAAAGCTATCAACGAAGAATACGAGACATTAGTGGAGAAAGGGACCTGGAGATTAGAAAACTTACCAGCAGAAAGAAAAGCAGTAGGATGCCGCTGGGTGTTCACCAAGAAGGAAGATGGGAGATATAAAGCCAGGCTCGTTGCCAAAGGCTATTCCCAAGTCCCAGGCATGGACTACACTGAAACCTTTGCCCCAGTAGTTCGTTTAGATTCTCTGAGATTGTTGCTAGCAATTGGAGCAATTAGAGACATGGAAATAGAACAGTTAGACGTTAAGGGAGCATACCTGAATGGAGATTTGCAAGAAGAAATTTATATGGACCAGCCAGATGGATTTAACGATGCCTCAGGACGAGTTTGTCGATTACTGAAGACATTGTACGGCCTGAAACAGTCCGGACGCGAGTGGAATCGAAAACTGGACAGAACCTTGACAAAAATCGGATTTCAGCGTTCAGAAGCGGACCATTGCGTATATACACGCGTGACTGAAGGACGACTTGTGATGCTCGCAGTATGGGTAGACGATATACTCCTACTAACAGATGAAGTTAGCGAAATGAAAGAAGTAAAAACTCACCTAAAGGATGCGTTTGAAACAAAAGAGTTGGGAAAGCCCAAACCCCTTCTAGGACTGGAAATCTCTCGAGACAGAGCAAGTAAATCGATTTCTATTGGCCAGAATAGCTATATAAACAGAGTCCTAAAGAAGTATGGTATGGACAAAGCAAATCCTGTTGCAACACCGTTAGATCCAAATGTAATCTTGTCAAAAGAGTCAGGCACTCACCAAAACCCAGAGAACGACTCAGACAACCCGAGTTCCACCAATTCCACCGATGGACGACTTATTCGAGGCTACGCGGAAGCCGTTGGAAGCTTGATGTACGCTGCGGTGAATACGAAACCAGACATAGCGTACGCAGTGACGAAGTTGAGTAAGTTTAACGCGAGACCAGAGCCGGCACATTGGACAGCGCTTAAGCGCGTTCTTCGGTATCTCGCAGGAACACGTGATTACGTCATCACTTATCGCGCCGATCCGAGTGCGGAACAAAACATTTCATTTACAGTGTATTCCGATGCCGACTACGCATCAGATATTGACGACCGTAGGTCCATTTCCGGGTACGCCGTTATGCTGGGTGGTGCAGCAGTTGCTTGGAGTTCCAAGAAACAAACCACCGTTGCGCTATCTTCAACCGAAGCCGAATATAGCGCCGTCGCACACGCAACTCGACAAGTTATATGGCTACGAAATTTATTTCAAGATTTATACCATCGACAAGTAGCGCCAATGACATTATATTGCGACAACAAATCAGCGATCGCACTCACTCAAGATCCTCAATTTCACGTGCGATCCAAACACTTTGATGTTCAAAATCATTTTGTAAGGGAAAAAGTTGAGAATTCTATTATCGAATTATTCTACTGTCCTACTAATGAAATGACCGCCGACATCTTTACTAAGGCACTAGCTAAACCGAAGCATGAAAAGTTTAGGCAAGCCTTAGGCCTACTTCCGGCTTGAGGGGGAGTGTTGTGCTGATGCAAGCCAGAAGTGGCACGAATGTCCGGGTACATTCGAGAACACCGAGTTCACTGAGAATGAGAACAACTTTGGAATGTAAATTGTAGAATCATGTAGAACAGTATAGATACATTTACTAGGATAAAAGAACAATGAAATTTCCTGTATGTACAATAAAAAAAGTGTGAATCTATTCCCCCTTTCCCTACTCCTAATTGTGTGATTCTAAGTCACTGTTGCCTGCGCACCTCGGTAAGTACTATTTATATTGGTACTATTACAATAAAAGCATCAGAAAGTAGTTGGGGGGATCGCTCTTCCACGAGTTTGTCATTCAGAATGGCCAGTTGATAATCTCGTGAAACTCTGTCAAAGAGGAAGCTGGTGTTAAGAAATCTCGCTTGAGCAGCTTCCTCACAAATAGGTTGCACTATGCATGACTTTCCAGAGCCAGGAGGCCCGCGTAGATACATAATACCAGTTTCCTTGTGAACTTCTCCGATCCACTCGTTAACATCCCTGAGATGCCTGACGGGCATACACTACCTATAGTCATGGATTTTAGCTTTTCTATACATGTAATTAGTACTCACCAAATGGTAACAAACATGGGTTAGTTACAGAATTGGAGTGAGACCCGAGCTGCCAGTTAAAAGTACTGAGAAGTACACTTACCAAGGGTATGAATATGACAAAGCCTAAGGTAGTACTATGCACAGAAGGGACAGTAAAGCAGTGGCGCCAAACTCAGCAACTAAATGGATAACAGCCAGAACACATCTAGTGATGCGCGAAGGTCACATGATTGAATGCGACCACTGCCCAAGAGAAGCAAGCGATGACAAAGCGCCTCACTAGACGCCTCGGCAAACCCCGGAACCCCAAGCCAACCAATCGACTTCTCTCAGAGTAATCAGCAAAGCGATGCATGTTTAATTAAAGTAATAAGCCCTGAGCCCTGATAGATCTTTGCGCTATTCTTAGCACATCCACATATAGCCAATCCCATCCCGACTGAAGGAACACACATGGCGCCATATCCCCTGTCGCACAACCTCCTATGACAGACACGTGACCCCCTGTCCAGCACACTCTGTGAGCGAATGGCTTCCCCCTGTCAGTGACATAGTTTACCCTCCCTAGTACCCCGAATGTACTTATCTAGCAGCTATGCAGTACCATCAGCCACCATATTTCCAGGAGTATATAAAGTAGATGAGTTTTGCCATGTAGACCCAAGCTATCCCCCGCACAGCTTCCATTATAAAGTACTTTGACATAGTGTAGTGAAATAAAGCATATTTTCCAAGATCATTGATTAGTAATTTGATTTGAGTCTAGTAAGAAGAAACCACAAACTCATAGAGAATCGCACATTTGCCTTGTACATAGCCAGAGATGTTATCTAACCACTACTTAGTTATTCCTGAACCTTCCTATACATCCCCCTTCCACTCCCTTTTGCCCAGAAGCATCCTTAATACCGATCTTCTGTGAAATTCCCTCCAAACTTACCACCCCATTACATTGTTTTAGGAGTAAGTAGTTATTATTACATAATCTAGCTACTATCACCCCATTGTAAACATCTCTAACCTCTTATCCCCGAGGAGCAGTGTTCAAGTGTCAGGATGGCATTTAGGTGCATTGTACAGCTCTTCTGAGTTGTGAGTTGCACCTGTGGCAACATATTGAGCAAGTTGTTGTAGTGCTAGTATGGTGAGTTAGTATTTGTAAGAATGTCTTGCAGTGAGTAGTATTGATGTACAATGTATCCCATTATTTACTACGTCCATGAACGTTGCTCCGTCTATAACGAAATTTGAGGCATTGAAAACCGACATGTTGACAGGTCAAGGTGGGGGTGTAGAAGTCCTGCTGTAGTTTCTGATTGATTCATAAATCATAGCCAGCCGCATGCTACAGCACCTAAATCATACAACAGATACTCTGTTAAAGATATCTGTCATCTTCTTGGTGTGAAGAAAAGCCTTGTATACAGCACACTGTCAAACTATGAGGATCATGGCATGGCATACAACCCAAATGTGTTCAAACATAGGCTAGGATGCCCTCATAAGCTCATCAATACTGATATCAAGCTCATAAAGGCACTGCTAGAGCAAGACCCATGCATGTATGTCAATGAGCTGCAAGATGAATTGTATTTACATCATGGAGTATTGGTTTCTCAGTCTACCCTGCTTTGGACATTGCATCACATTCATTTTTCACACAAAACTGTTTCAGCAAAGGCTCTTGAACAAAATGACCTGGATCAATCTGCTTACATGAATCAAATTGCTGAAATTGTTACTGATCCAGCCCAGCTTATGTTTATTGACAAAGCTGCAGGAATAAGAAGAATCCTACTAGGAAGTCAGGATGGGCTAGAACTGGTCAGCATTGTATTCATTGAAGATGTTTTGTTCATGGACAAAGATTCTCTATTATTCCCATCCTCACCCTTGATGGCATCATTGCACATGATATTATACCAGGTTCAGTTACATTGTCTTGTTTTGTGAAGTTCCTCAAGGAGCTTGTGGTATAGTTACATTCTCTTTTTGCATTCCAAACTCTTCTATTTTCTAGATACCATACACAAATCCCTACCCTGGACCTAGAAGTATTATTGTTATGGACAACTGTAACATACACTATTCTGAAGTGAAGAAGTCAGGAAGTTAGTTGAAGATGACACTCATTTGTGGCAGCTTCTATCATTACATGAGTATTATGTACTAAGTGTCTTCACACAGTTTGCCAGCTTGTTTATCTTCTGCCTTATTCTCCTGATTTCAATTCTATTGAACAAGCTTTCTCAGAAATCAAATCTTTTTTACATCAGTATTGGAAGGATCAGTCTGTGTCTATTATTGACCAGGCATGTCTCAGCATAACACCATCTCAGGCTTGGAATTTCTTTTGTGCATCAGGTTATGTTGTATAAAGTAACATAAGCATGTTATTTACAAACACATATTCATGAGTGTCAGTTCAAGAAATACAAATACTTATGGGGTCAGTCAACAACAATGAACAAATTAGCTTGAGGTGATAACAAGCAAACAACAAAAACTAGCAGCTAATTCTCAATTTCACTATCCACATCATCATCACTTCTGGATTCAGACCACTTCACCAGATTTACAGTATCTTGGTCATCTCGAAATGCAGGGTCCAAGTTTGGAAGCATACCCTTCAGAACACAGACTACCTTCTGAAGAATGGGATCAAAATACCATCAGCAAAAAATCCTCCACCTCTTGTTCTTTCCTGGAATAAGATGTGAGCCAAAATAGCTTCTTGAACCACTACCACCACAATAGCACTTCTGAAAGTGGATATTGTATGTAATCATCTCTTCTGTAGGAGGGGTAGGAGAAACTTTTGGCTTCTTGGCATCAGGAATACTCCACAAGGTAGTGGCACCACATTTGAGGTGTATGGAATCACCAGGAGTAAGATCACATGCCTCGAGTGCCTTCTGTTCAATGTCTGGAAGAATATCTGGGCTGTATCCCTCAGCACGAAAACAGGCCTCATAAATCAATGCCCCAGACATGCCAAGCTGATCTTCTGCATACTGGAGGAAGTGAGATAACTTAGTTGGTGTATTCTTTGCTGGAGAAGTGATCAATGGTGCTCATGAAGGAGCTGGAGTGGATTGTCAAAGAGGGAGTGATGTATGAGGAGCTACAATCTTGGCAAGATGTTCCACTATGTTTGAGACATGAGCAAGTAAGTTCTCTTCATTCTGTGTTCTGAGGCTTTTTGAACAGAGAATGTCAATGTGCTTCAGGATCAAAAGCGAGGGAGTTAGGAGGATGTTTAATGGTGGTCTTCCCATACTATGCAAAGGGTAATAAGAAACAGTGACTGAATATAATAAAAGATCACATATGATTTCCAGCACCACTGCAACATCATGTTTGGTGTAAGGGGCATGCACTCACCCATGTCCATAATGTAAGTATACCCTGAATCATTTTGGTTTCAATATTCCTTTTCTAACAGGCCTTGTAATCATGCTATCTTGCAATCATAATCAGATCTGTCCTCCTAAATATCAGTTAGCAAAATGGATGGAAGCATAAAAAAGCAAAGTTAGCCTCATCATTATCTGGAGAGCTCAAGCTTTCACTCTCTGAAGCTTCAGACTCTTCTAAACTCATTTGTAAGGTGAGTAAAAGGGAGGTTTGTCTTTAGCATGCACCTTTGCCACCCTTTTCATGTCTTCAAGACTAAAAGACACCTGCAATACATAATCTCATCGATAGCTGATCACATCTTGATAATCTGAGAATGATCTACCACATCTTCTGATAAATGAGATAGAATGAGTCTATATCCACATATCCTTCTGACTGTAATAGAAGGGAGATAGAAGTGTATAAGACATCAACACTACACAGATGAAATGGAGCAGATGACATTACGAGCAGCAAAGTTTGGGAAAGACAAAAATGAGAAGATGATGATCAGCCAAATTTCTCATTTATCATAGGCCTTATATGATATGGGATATCATATAAGGTCTGAGTTTTATGAGTGAGGCATATACTATATGTATATACAGGCTATTCATAAGTACTCATTACTTTATGCTTCTACTATTATTACAATTGTATTATGTCTACTCTACTCATAAGTACTCATTACTTTATGCTTCCTATTATTATTGTAATGCTACTATGTGTACTCATAAGTACTCATTAATTTATGCTTTCTATTATTATTGTAATACTAGTGTGTGTACTCATAAGTACTCATTACTTTATGATTCCTATTATTATTGTAATACTAATATGTGTACTCATAAGTACTCATTACTTTATGTTTTCTATTGTTATTTTAATACTAGCATGTGTACTCATAAGTACTCATTACTTTATGATTCTTATTATTATTGTAATACTAATATGTGTACTCATAAGTATTCATTACTTTATGTTTTCTATTGTTATTTTAATACTAGCATGTGTACTCATAAGTACTCATTACTTTATGATTCCTATTATTATTGTAATACTAGTATGTGTACTCATAAGTACTCATTACTTTATAATTCCTATTGTTATTGTAATACTAGTATATGTACTCATAAGTACTCATTACTTTATGTTTTCTATTATTACTGTTATGCTTCCTATTATTATTTTAATAGTATTATGTGTACTCATAAGTGCTCATTACTTTATGCTTCCTATTATTATTCTAATAGAATTATGTACGCTTTTCAAGTGTGTCACATCTGTCACAATTTTCCCATGCGTTACGTTCGTCACACATATTCCCGCGCCTCATGTTTTTCCCGCACATCACATTTGTCACATACTTCACGCGCATCATGTTCGTCACACATATTCCCGCGCTTCATATTTGTCACGTACTTCACGCGCGTCACGTTCGTCACACATATTCCCGCGCCTCATATTTTTCCCGCGTATCGCATTTGTCACGTTATTCACGCGCGTCACGTTCGGCACATATATTCCCACGCATCACATTTGTCACATTCTTCCCGCCCGTCACGTTTGTCACGCATATTCCCGCGCATCACATTCATCACACGTTTCCCACGTGTCACATTTGTCACAATTTTCACGTGCGTCACGTCTGTCACGATTCTCCCACACTACATATATATCACACTTGTCACGCTTTAGCGCGTTTGTCACGCTTTAGCGCGTTTGTCACGCTTTAGCGCGTTTGTCACGCTTTAGCGCGTTTGTCACGCTTTAGCGCGTTTGTCACGCTTTAGCGCGTTTGTCACGCTTTAGCGCGTTTGTCACGCTTTAGCGCGTTTGTCACGCTTTAGCGCGTTTGTCACGCTTTAGCGCGTTTGTCACGCTTTAGCGCGTTTGTCACGCTTTAGCGCGTTTGTCACGCTTTAGCGCGTTTGTCACGCTTTAGCGCGTTTGTCACGCTTTAGCGCGTTTGTCACGCTTTAGCGCGTTTGTCACGCTTTAGCGCGTTTGTCACGCTTTAGCGCGTTTGTCATGCTTTCATGCGCGTCACACGTCACGTTTGTCACGTTCTTTATAAGCGTTACGCTTTTATGAATGTCACACATCTCACATCTATTTGTCACACTTTTCATGCTCATCACAGTGCATTTGTCATGCTTTGTATGCGCGTCACGCGTCACATAAGTCACATCTGTTTCTTATGATTTGCACATGCATCATATGTCTTTGAGGCTTTCATCATGCTTTCACACACATCATAAGTGTTACTTATGTCACATCTTTGAGATTTATAACACATTTCAAGCACATTGTGCTTGCATGTGTATCATGATTGTGACATGTTGATGGGGTTCCAACAGGTCTATAATGAAAA
This sequence comes from Cyathus striatus, assembly GCA_025738555.1. Taxonomy (NCBI): domain Eukaryota; kingdom Fungi; phylum Basidiomycota; class Agaricomycetes; order Agaricales; family Nidulariaceae; genus Cyathus; species Cyathus striatus. The sequence continues at coordinate 1,407,405 of JAOVFP010000007.1, forward strand.
ATGTTCTGTACATTTCATATCCAAGGAATCAGAGCACTCAGTGATGCCACATTTAACCCATATCTCATTACTTAGCTGGGTAATTCAGCCTCTTGCATTGACAAGTCAGTCATTGATTCAGACCCTGTATGACAATACTGCACATGACTATAGAAAAATGATAGTAAGTTTTTCTTAGGCAAGAAAGGAGAAAAGACAAAGTAGTCTTTCTGAAAAGAGAACAAGAAGAAAAGAAGGTGATGATGTAGTTGACACTAATCTAAAGAATAGAAAAGCAAGTAATGATCACTGAGCAAGAAAGTGATGAGAAGTACAGGAGAGGGTTTCATATGTATGAATGGATACTAATACTAAAAGAACTATATAACATAAATCAGAGATGTGAAACACATGACAGTGTAGAAGTGTCACATAATCATATAGAGTAAGCATATGACTTAAAAATGTGTGTTGGAGATATAAGAATAACCAATGGTTAATGCAAGAATCATGATCATTTAATGACTGAGACATATGAGTTTGATGTGATGTGGAATCACATATACTGACCATTCTTTCAGATTTGTTATCCATATGTAATTCTTTCAGTATATGTCCTTTTCTGTTCAGTTGTTAAATATTTCGAAAATATTCATTTCTATCATAATGATCTCATCATCTCTCATATCCAGACTAACCATTATAGTTTTTACTTTGTCATTTAATTACATCTCTAGTTCTGATTATTAAACATCATATCATCCCATTTCCAAATTTCCCATGCTCTGTCAGTGTGGGTAAACCTTCAACTACATATACACTCTACATTTTTCATTCTAGTTTCTTATTACTACCACACTTCTATAACTTTCTAATTGTTATTCTCTGTGTTACAATCTCCAACTCTACAAGTACATATCATTTCATCTGCATATATAATTCACTCTACTATTAAATACTTACTCCACTCTCATAACAACTTGAATAGTGGTAAAGACAGAAAAATCTGATGAAATTGGAAAGCATTGTATTTGTGAAAAAGTTGCAATGCACTTGAAAAATGTGACATGCATGAAAAACACATGATGCATTTAAAAAAAAGACATGTAACATATGTGAAAAGTGTGACATGCATGCAGGTTGTCATGGCATGACATGCCTCAAAGACGTGACACATGTGACGAGTGTGAAATGCGTGACAAATAGATGTGAGATGTGTGACATGCATAAGAGCGTAATGCTTATAAGAACGCGCCAAAGCGTGACAAGTGTGATATATATGTAGTGTGGGAGAATCGTGACAGACGTGACGCACGTGAAAATTGTGACAAATGTGACACGTGGGAAACGTGTGATGAATGTGATGCGCGGGAATATGCGTGACAAACGTGACGGGCGGGAAGAATGTGACAAATGTGATGCGTGGGAATATATGTGCCGAACGTGACGCGCGTGAATAACGTGACAAATGCGATACGCGGGAAAAATATGAGGCGCGGGAATATGTGTGACGAACGTGACGCGCGTGAAGTAAGTGACAAATGCGAAGTGTGGGAAATATGTGAAGCGCAGATCAACTAGTAATCTGTAATAGCAATGAGTACTTATGAGTACCCACAATACCATTACAATAACAATAAGAAATGTAAAGTAATGAGTACTTATGAGTATTGTTAATACCATTACAATACAAATAGGAAATATAAAGTAATAAGTGCTTATGAGTACTCATAATACCATTACAATAACAATAGAAAATATAAAGTAATGAGCACTTATGAGTACTCATAATACCATTACAATAACAATAGGAAATATAAAGTAATGAGTACTTATGAGTACTCATAATACCATTACAATAATAATAGAAAGCATAAAGTAATGAGTATTTATGAGTACCCACAATACCATTACAATAACAATAGGAAATACAAAGTAATGAGTGCTTATGAGTACTCCTAATACCATTACAATAATAATAGGAAATACAAAGTAATGAGTGCTTATGAGTACTCCTAATACCATTACAATAATAATAGGAAATATGAAGTAATGAGTGCTTATGAGCACTCCTAATACCATTACAATAATAATAGCAAGCATAAAGTAATGAGTACTTATGAGTACCCATAATACCATTACAATAATAATAGAAAGCATAAAGTAATGAGTATTTATGAGTACCCACAATACCATTACAATAATAATAGAAAGCAAAAAGTAATGAGTATTTATGAGTACCCACAATACCATTACAATAACAATAGGAAATACAAAGTAATGAGTACTTATGATTACCCACAGTACCATTACAATAATAATAGGAAACATAAAGTAATGAGTACTTATGAGTACTCATAATACTATCACAATAATAATAAGCATAAAGTAATGAGTACTTATGAATAGCCTGTATATACATATAGTATATGCCTCACTCATAAAACTCAGACCTTATATGATATCCCATATCATATAACACTGCTGTTAAATGATAAATTTGGCTGACACCCCTCTTCCATAAAACCCAAAGATATATATATATACCCCAAATACATACATGATACAATGCCCTGCAGATTCTGATACCATTATGAACAACCAAAAATGAACAATAGTCAGTCGAGACTCAAAACTGAGAAGATGGAACAAAGCCAGTCATCTCATGTGATCTCACCAAACACACAGACTTCCACTATCTAAGTCTTCCATTGTCATTCCAGATTCCAAATGACGACAAAGTGACTACACCTCACAACCTTGAACTTCACCCCATTCCACAAACAAATCCACAGCTTATTCTGTAGAGTCTTCACCTCCCACCCCAAACCCTTACATACATACGTGCCTCGACCAAAAGACCAATCTTCTGGACCCATGCCAAAGCAACCCCCTCTCACTCACACAACTACCAGTTGCCACTCTACTAAGAGGTTCCTTTTCATTACTCACTAACACATAATTATCACCCTGCCTAATTAGTTGTTGGAGCTCTTTGTACGAGGCATAGACATCGAAAGAGATCGGATACTGTGGATGCACATATGGGGTTGGCTAGTGGAGTAAAGGGGATGTTATGGTAATTAATTAGGCTGGGGACCAAGCTGGTAGGGTGTAGTTTTCAGGATGGGAGGGGGGAGGAATGTTGTTTGTGATGCAGTAGTAGCCTTCTGCATCCAAGTAAGGGGATATTGTGTGTTCAGTTTCATGACAGCTAAGAGATATCAAGCATGAGTTTGATTGTGCTCTAAGTTGGAAGTGAAAATGGCCATGTAAAGAGGAGCAACGTAATCCTCCCTTCAATCCATCGGCCGTTTCGCCAAGTTCTCGCTGAACACATCACAACCCCCATCCGACTCCAACTCCGTGGTGTACAGATCGGACTGTGCAACCCCCTAGAAAAAGAGTGCAGGTCATCAGTTGATACTGCCCTCCTCCATCTTCTGTCACCTCATGTTGCACCCAAGGCTCATGCTCCTCCTCCAGCATTTATACCCTTCAGTGTCCTAACCTTGGTCATGTGCTCGCTGTCCCCACAAATAGACTCTGCGGTAAACTACCCAACTAAGCACGAGCACCGAGTGCAAGAGGGGAGGGGGAGGGCGGAGGAGGGATGAGGGGAAGAATGTTGTTATTATTGAACTTTTAGTGCGTGGAGTGCCGCTGCCCAAGAGCTAAGTGGGTGCCATGAACTAGCGAGGGCGTTTTACAGTGAGGCCAAATGCATAATCGTCACCCTGCCTAATCAGTTCCTGAAGCTCTTCGTACGAACCGTAGACATGGAGAGATTGGATATGGCTATGCCGCTGGGTGTTGATGCGCATATGGGGATTGGCCAGCGGAGTAGAGGGTGCGTGAGGATAATTGATTTGACAGGGGACTGGAGGGTGAGTCAGTAAAGTGTTATTTTGGGATAGAAAGGAGAGGGGGAAGGCAGAGGTCATACGTTAAGTCTTCCAGAGTTTAGGTATGGGATGCCATGTGTTCAATTTGACAAGAGCTAAGAGATATCAAGTGTGAGCTTGATTATGCTCTGAGTTGGAAGTGAATGTGATCACATAAAAAGGAGGAATGTAATACTCCCTTCAATCCCTCGGCCGCTCCCCAAGTTTTAGCTGAACACATCATACCCCCATCTGACTCCGATTCTGTGGTCAACAGATCGACCTATACAGCTCCCCAGAGGAAGGAAACGTAAAACAAAGGAAGATACACCCATCCCCTTCTCCCTCCTCCTTCTCCTCAATGTTGCACCCAAGGCAGCTCCTCCCTCTGACTCCAAGGTGTATACATGTCACAATGTCCCGACCTTGGTTCTGCCCTCGCAAGCCCCACAAATGGACTATGCTGTGAGCTGATCAACTCAGCATGAGCACCAAGTGCGAGAGGAAAGGGGAAGAAGGACTAGGGGGAGGAATATCGTATTCGTTAGACTTTTGGCAGCTCGAGTGCCGCTGGCCATGAGGTAGGTGGTACCATGACCTAACTGGGGCGTTCCATAGTGAGGAGGGGATGGTACATAGGAAAGTGGGTGACCAGGGAGAGCGTCAGGAGTATGGGCTTGGAGGAGCGCCTCCTGCATAGGTCGAAGGGCCTCACGCGGGATTGGACCAGCCAGATTGGGAGACAGCACTTGAATGGGCTTGCCATAGTGTATGAGGTGTGTGTGTAACAAGCGCGATTGAGATCGAGGATGGGATGGTGTGGGACTGGATGTGGGGGGTGGAAGGGATGTACAACACTTGGTCTTAAGAGAAAGGGGGATCTAAGCATTTTCTGTACAACACTGGGAAATGCAGCGAATAGATCATCTGTTGTATTATCACATCAGTTTAAGCCGTAGATTAGGGGGAAAGCACGTACTATTCATCGATACAAATCCACCTTCTAACCATCCATCTGAGTGAACCATGCATGGTGCCAGAGCTGAGTTAGAATGTGACACAGGGGGAGCAGAGAGGTTGGAGTATATGTCTCATATCGTTGAATATGTAGACGTTGCAGCGCTGCTGGCCACGAGCTAGGTGGGTGGCAGGGAGAAGAGGGAATGTTTGTGGTCGAGGAGAGAGTCTGGGTAGCCAGTGCGAGTGTATGGTGTATTGGCTTGGTGATACGGTGATGTTTCCTGCTCAATTGAAGAGACCGAGTACGTGGTTGGACAAGCTGGACTGGGGGCATTGCATGCGGGGGTGAGCATGGTCTGTAGATATGAACATAAGCGTGTGGAAGAAGACATTGGAGAGGGGGGTTGAAATATAAAGTGAGAAAGGAAGCATACAATTGTAACTGGGGAAGAGGGAGAGAGCTCGAGAAGATGTGCAATGGGGAGGGGAGGAGGGGGAATAGGGAAGAAGAGCGTACGAAGCTTAGCTTGAGCTTGAAAAGGCAGGGAGGTGTAGTTGTTTTGCTGCCATGCGCCGGGAAATGAATAGAATAGATGTATCCCTGTTATATGATTAGATCAGGATATGTTGTAGAGTGAGAAGAAAACACATACTGCCCGCCCATTCTGATTCAATCAAATCCAATCCAGCCCTTCCTTGGATAACATATCAGAAAAGTATCTCCTTTCATGGGGTTTGGGGGCTCTTCAGTGTGTGAAGCGCTGCTGGCTACGAGATATGATGATAGAACGAGAAGGAAGGTGGCCTGCCACCATTCGATGCAGGTGCATTCTACAGTGAAGTGGGTGCCTACTGGTGAACGTGCTACCAGGCATATGAGCCTGGTCATGCGCACTGGGATGCTGCACCTGCGAGAACCGACCGTAGTCTGTGAAGCGTGTGAGTGTGACTAAAATCGAGGGAGGGAGGGAGGATGGAAGGGAGGGGGGAAGGGGAATAAAAGACGTATGAGTTTGAGGCGGAGGTAGAATGCATTCGTTCTACTGTCATGCGTCTTCTGTACACTATGATCATATTCACGTCAGTCACAGAGTACATGTAATTCATAGAGTGAAGAAAACACCTACTGCTCATTCCCATCTTATTCAATTCAATTCTGCCCTTCCTTCAACAACATATCAGAGAAGTGTGTTGTAGGGAGCAGTGTCGAATCACAGTGTTGAAGTGGGAATTCCTGGTCACCCACGAAGTTCGAGCATGATATGCAGTGTTCTCATTGAGACATGCTGAGTAGATTTGAAGAGGTCGACATCTGTAGTGCACACTAGAGAGTGAGAAAGTGACTTACAGAGGGAATAAATCGCGGCGAGGCTCAGACAATGGTGAACTGAGCGGAAACGAGGCAGCTAGGACGGGAGTTGCTGAGCGTGTGATTTCGGCCCTACCGGCGCGACTCGGAGCCATACACTTCCAGCCCCCCCAAAGCATGTCACACACTCTCACCAACCTCTCACCACTGATATCACTGCCTATCTAGCATCGTTACTTGTTGTCACAGTTTCCGTTTGTATACACAGTTATAGGAAGGCTCTTTGGAATTTTAAAGAGGCATAATATTATGATAGGTACCAGTACGTACTTAAGCTTACCTTAAATCTACCTATAGCTCTCTCAAGAACCCTTGCTGAGTCATTGTTCAGGTTAATTTAAAACACTATGATGTCTCCCACTTGCATTTTATATATAAATGAAGACTTTCCATTAGATTCATGGCCAGATAAAATGTGCCGTTCCAGCAAGCAGTTACTACTCGTCAGCTAGAAGAATGTTAGAACTTTGATTATCGATATTCATGGACAATATCCGAACAAATTACATTGTGCAACAGCAGCAACTAAGCAAAAATTACCGCTTGCCTGATAGCTGGTCACATAGGAGATGTAATAGGTCAGAAATCGAGCAACTATTTTAACACATTCATTTACATGTGTCCACTCTACTCCAACTCTACTCATTACTCTACTCATTACAATTTCCAGGCTCAACCTTCATTTCACTGCCATCGTTTGACATCGAAGAACCCGATTGGAATCACACCGCTTTCTGGCGTTGTTGATGGCGGTTCACTCAAGTTGAGGATCTTGGATTATCTATGTGAAAATATTGTCTTTTAACTTTGATCAGACGAACGCATCACAAGTCGTTATTTCCAATACGTCGATATAAGCTGCAGCTCAGTAGCATTTGATTACGAATAGTTAATAATAGTTCGATTATTTAGGCGAAACTTTTTGAGTTTCTCATTAATATGACGAACAACCACAAGTATTCCTAATAACATTCAACGATAACAGCACTGCTACCTCTCTTTTAGCCATGTGAGCAACTGATTGCAATTGTGGATTTTTATACTTCGCTGTCTCTCTTTAACTATGTCCCATACACACAATTATGTTAACACTACCATATCAAATCAAGCAGATGTGGACACGCTTTAGAAGGTTTATGTAAGCCTTGGAAGGAGACGCTGCTCTGTCTTTACAATATGACTTGTTATCATTTCATTGAGCCTTGCTCACCAGGTAAGGATACAAGTTTGCGTTATTGAAGTATTGCTTGGCCGGACTAAGTGGTGATCGAGAACGTGTGACGCAGATAATCCACATATTGCGTTTTACTATAGTGCACGTAGATAGTCTGTGCTTTCACAATAGAAACGTACAGAAACGTACAGTGTCTAATCGAGTCATCTGAAATTATGATGGAAAAATGGATGCTCAGAATCTTGGACAGCTATACAGTAAGTATTGTACTATTGATTCTTGATGTGTGAAGCAAAACCAATTGTGAAGAATGATGTGATAATTATATTCATAAGTTGCGTGCCCCACTGCCCCGTGCCCCTCATGGGTATAGATGTTCACTGGCATCTTCTACGTAGATAAAAACGAATAAAAATAGATAATGATGCTCTTTCTATACTGAGCTGAGCACTATATGTGAAAGCAGTACTGGGGGTTACAGAGATGAGTGAAGATACTGAAATGGCCACTATAACTATTGTTGGCTGGCCTATGAATACTAGGATGCATAAAAGCTATGTGTCCCGAGACCCGCTGAGACTGCGACCTTGATGCACAAGGGCAGTGAAAAAAATCCCCAACAACGCCAAAGACTTAGGTGATGCCAGGTTCTCGATATTCTTGAAGTACATTGCCAACAACCACGACTGCATTTCACTGCTGGCTGAAATATCTGTTGTTGCTGCGCATCCAGGACCTCCCCAATGCTCAACTTTATGACGCGTTTCGGAATGGTATGTTGCACCAACCTGGCGTTTTGTGCCTGATTCGATGGTTTCAGTTTGAATTGCACAGTCAAGCCAGAATGGTTGGAGTGCTGAGTGCCCCGTGTATGCGAGCATTCCCCTGGCCATTAGTGGGTACCCACTACCCACATTTACTTCGGTCACTGTACTTGAGTAATAAGTAATATTCATTACACAAATGAATGTCACATACCTTGTACAATTATTGAGCGATCTGTGAAAGTCGAATCGTGAATGCTAAATTGACGAGTGTTTGTGAAGAATCCAGTTGATCCATCAAAGATATTTTCTTGTATATCTGACCATCTATTATTCAATGAAATAAAATTGTCTCCGAGTGCATGTGAAGAAGAATATACATCGCACTTCTTGGCCTCCTCCTTTGCGCCCTTTTCCTCATCTTCCAACTCGTGAAGAAATTGCATCTGTATTTCCTGTGCTACTTTCTCCCGATACACCTGCAGCATGTGCTGCTCGAACATCCTCATTGCAAAGATGAAAAATGTGTGTTTTCCCTCTTCCATTTTTTGTTCTTCTTTCATTATCTGTAAGAAAAATCAGTTAGCTTGATGAAAAGGGATGAATGGCATAGTGGGGAAGAGAGACCTCGTCCCCATTAGCATTGTCACTCCCCTCCTCATCTTCCCCTTCGCCTTCCTCCTCGCCCTCTTCCTCTTCCTTGGAACCCTCTTCACTCTTCTCGCTGTTGTCTTGCCAGACGGCACCGGTGGCTTCTTCTTCGCGCTGTATCCACCGCTCTGCAAGCTGCTCCATCATTTCGAGGAACTTCTGGCTGTCGTTTTTCAGGAGGTTGTCAGCAGCTGCCAGGATGTTCCCTAGTCCTATTGTGGAATTAGATGGGTGTAAAAACAGGAGGGAGGATGAAGTACCTGAAGTCAACCCATTACCTAGACTAAACAGCCCCCCTTTGGCTCGTGGAGGGTTCCCTCTCCTCTCCCCCCTACCAGCCCTCCTCCCTCTCTCCTCTTCCTCTTCTACATGTTTGTCTTCGGCTTCTTCTTGAATGACCTCTTTCTCACTGTCCTCCTCACTGTCAGCATCATCATTGTACTCCTCGCCATCCCTGCCATCCTCATATTCCTCCTCCATTTCTTCCTCCTTGCAACGTTTTATGACGTTGACATGGGTTTTGCATTTTGAGAGTGTAGTGAGGGAGGGGACGACGATTGTGCCATTTTTGTCGAGCTCGACGTTGCTGGGAAAGGGGCCTGGACCTGGAGGAGGGGGAAGTGCACCGCCAGAGGAGAGATAGGTTGCATATTGCTTGAGCATATCATAGTAGGCTTCGTAGAGGACTTTGAGTTCTTCTTCTATTGCACTCCTGGATATGGTATCGGGCGATCGGTTGTGATGGATGGTTTTGATGTGGGGGGGTGAGGTGAAGAAATAGGAGCGGTTGGTTAGTTTTTTTTGTGGTACTTTTTTTTATAAAAAAAAAAGAGAGAGATAAAATGGAGGATAGGAAAGAATGATAGAATGAAAGAAAGAAATGAAGGAATAGAAACTAACTGTTTCCTGCCACATACTGCACAACTGCAAGCATGTTTCTGCTGCTCCTTCAACTTCTTGAGGATGGTATCCTTCTCCATCTTGACCAAATTCTTCCTCTCCTCCTCACCGAGACCCAACCAAAAATCCTTGATGTGTTTCCCCTCCTTGATCGAACTGGTGCTCCAGATCTTGTTGGGATTTTGCTTTCCCTTGGCATTGATCGTGGACACAGTGTCCCCAGTGCCTGCAGTGGGGCCAGGGGCAGCAGCAGAGGTAGGTGAGCGGTTCTTGGGAGATAATTGTCAGTGCTGCTGGGCATAAGGAAGCAGAGCCTTGGAGGCAGCCCTTGTGCTCCTCTGCTGTATTGGCTGTTGCTGAGACTGGACAGAGGACTTCTGGGGTGGGTATGCCATTGGCTTGAGTGTGGCTGTTTGTGTGGATACTGGCATGTGTGGTTGAACTGTAGGGCTGCACACCATAGCCGTACATATGGTATATGGTATGGGCTGTACAGCTTCCCATACCGTACCGTACCCCATTCTCAGATGAAAATGTACGGACGGTGAACAATATGGTTGAAGAGGTGGTAACTCGGTTGGGTTTACCTAAACAAAGAATAAATATGCGAGTCATTGAGACATCCGTCCGACTGGGGTATTCTAAGGTAAGAGGGAGTAAACTTGATTAGATTGTCTGTAGTATAACTACAGAGATTTTTATACTAGAAAAACCAATAAATCTAAAATAAGTAAGAGTAATTATATCAGATGGGGGATGTAAAAGGAAAAGTGTGAAACATTAGAAATGAATAGGAAACTCAGTAAGAAAGTCCAATGTGTTGAAGTTTGTGAGGAGACAAGTTTTCCAAACATCAGGGTCTGGTGTCACAGGCAATACCATGGTTTTGATGTATCACTTGCAGTAATTACTGTAAACCTGTGATGTATCATTTACAGTAGTTACTGCTATAGAGTGATGTATCAGCGACAGTAATTAATGTAACCACTGCCGGCGTCCCTAATTGGAAGGACACCCAATCTCAGATTTACTGTAAGAACTTGAAGCTGACACCCTTCCAAATGCATTGCGCTGCTTCAGGCCGCCTCCTTCCAGTTTGTCTAGCCTATATATATTTCCTCACCACCATGCTGCCTAACAGCGCCTGCCCACACATTTTCTTAGGCCATGATAATATAAATAATAGCATTATTCTTTTGTTAAGAGATCATTCTCCATAGGGTGACTGTTATGAAATTTCCTATCGTTCTGTTAGCAATAGCTCGTATTGTAGTATCACTCAGCAGTAATTTACACTCCCCCAAGAGGTCTGTACGGATCTGTACGGAATCCGCACGGAATCCGAAAATTCCATACGGATCCGTGCAGATTCCGTGCAGATCCGTACAGACCCGTACAGACCAGTATAGATACCATACAGAATTTATATAGTAGCTATTATTATTATTAGAGGTGATTATTCTATATGGATTCCATACATATTCTGCATAGATTCTGTGTGGATATATGTGTTGCTGCCTTGTCACACATGTCAAGTGTAACCCTAGGTGAAAAGTGTCACACTATACAAAATCCATGATACACTCAATATATAGTATCATTCTCAATGCATAGTATCACACTTAATGCATAGTGTTATGCTTAATGTATAGTGTGACACTCAACACTTAGTGTCACGCTTAATGCTGAGTGTCACACTCATCACTTAGTGTTATGCTTAATGCATAGTGTCACACTCAATACTTAGTGTCATGCTTAATGTATAGTGTTATGTTTAATGTATAGTGTCACACTTAATTCATAGTGTCACACTTAATGCAGTGTCATGTTTAATGTATAGTGTGACACTCAACACTTAGTGTCACGCTTATAGTGTCACATTTAATGTATAGTGTGACACTCAACACTTAGTGTCACGCTTATAGTGTCACACTCATTGCTTAGTGTCACACTCATTGCTTAGTGTCACACTCATTGCTTAGTGTCACACTCATTGCTTAGTGTCACACTCATTGCTTAGTGTCACACTCATTGCTTAGTGTCACACTCATTGCTTAGTGTCACACTCATTGCTTAGTGTCACACTCATTGCTTAGTGTCACACTCATTGCTTAGTGTCACACTCATTGCTTAGTGTCACACTCATTGCTTAGTGTCACACTCATTGCTTAGTGTCACACTCATTGCTTAGTGTCACACTCATTGCTTAGTGTCACACTCATTGCTTAGTGTCACACTCATTGCTTAGTGTCACACTCATTGCTTAGTGTCACACTCATTGCTTAGTGTCACACTCATTGCTTAGTGTCACACTCATTGCTTAGTGTCACACTCATTGCTTAGTGTCACACTCATTGCTTAGTGTCACACTCATTGCTTAGTGTCACACTCATTGCTTAGTGTCACACTCATTGCTTAGTGTCACACTCATTGCTTAGTGTCACACTCATTGCTTAGCGTCACACTCAAAGCATAGTGTCACACTCAATGCTTAGTGTCACACTCAACACTTAGTGTCACACTTAGTCACACTCAACACCTAGTGTCACGCTTATAGTGTCACACTTAATGTATAGTGTCACACTCAATACCTAGTATCACACTCAACACCTGGTGTCACACTCATAGTGTCACATTTAATGTATAGTGTCACACTCAACATCTAGTATCACACTCAACACCTAGTGTCATGCTTAATACAGAGTGTCACATGCAAGGAAATAAGTATAATAAAATTCTGTACAGAATTTTCAGGTCTGTAATGCGGAATTCCGAGGAATTCTGTGTAATCCGTACGGAATTTTCGGAATCTGTGCGGAATCTGTACAGACCCAAAAAAACCTCTGCCAAAATGAAAAAAATCTGTGCAGATTCCGCACAGATTCCAAAAATTCCATACGGATTCCGCACAGATCCGTACAGAACACATGGCTAAGTGTAAAGAGCTCTCACCCGGGTAGTCGGGATATTGCATTTATATTCTAAAAAATTGTAATAAAACGTCGTATTTACATTCGATAGACTATAGATTATTCTCAATGATGAATAGCTCTCATTTACATGTCATTATTTAAATAAAACATATCAATCAGAAGGAACTGCATGTTTAGCCCTAAACCTGAGATAATATTGTTATGCACAAGTTAACTCTGTTATACATCTGTATATTTCTTATTTCTACTTAATAATGGCACCTCTTCCACATATCATATAGGTGTAGAGAAATAGCTTCATTCTTACATTTTTGTGTTGAGTCCATGAGATTTTAATATTGTTGTCTAACTGAAACTCAAAACTTAATATCAGTATAAAACAAGTATCAGAACGTTGTGCACATTATTTTCTATGTATATATATATATTATAAAAGCAAAAAGCCCAGAAAGATGCCTCCAACATCTGTTGTTTCATGTTTCAACAATCTCCTCAAGTTGTGCCCATTCTGGTGCGAAGGTAAAGCCGGATTATCCAGTGTGATATAGCTACGTAATCGAAGTTACATTCAATGCACAGAGCACTCAGGCTCCCAATTCAAGCGCGAGAGCATCAAATCCTAGGCCTCAATCATTCAGGATGCCCAGTGAATACATTAGTATGCACCATAAGTATTTGACATGTTTCATACATACTAGCAAAGATAATAGAAGAGCAGTATTTCATCATGAATAATATGAAAGAAGCCTCACATAGACATTTGCAATGTACAAGTACTAAAATATAGTGTAATACATACCATAACATACATATACGATTGTACTTATTTTGTAAGTAAAATGCAGCACCAAGCATGGGGTTGGCAGCGCAGTGCGTTGAGGCGGCACCAAGGCGGAATGCCAACTAGGAGGCAGGGACAAACAAGAACAATGTGTCTGTACCAAATATAGAAGCCACATCGGGATACCTACTCAGAAGTGCAGTGCATATGGAATCTACTACGAATTCATGCAGAAGTGCCATGCTTCCCATGATACATTATCAAATTTAATTTACAGTGATTACAGCATTTGATACATCATGATGCACAGTAATTACTGACGCTGATACATCACTCTTATGCAGTGGTTACTGTAAATGATGTATCACTTTCACAGTATCTGGTGGGTGTCAGTGCCAATGTCAGGCTATTTTGAGAACTCGGAGTGCCACAGGGGATAAGTATGGTTGGAACGGTGTACGAAGATGTATAATTTGGGGGGGGTGAGAAAGAGTGAGCAGGAATGACAGAAAAGGGAGAGAACGCGAATGGATGCGTCAATGTCCGATTTGGAATGTCTTGATATGTCGAATAATTCCTGAATCGCAGCGCAGGCAGTTTGCCTTCTCTATACGGTTACAGGTGTATACGACCGTATTTGTGAGAATATTATGTAAATGACCTCTGTCAATCTTCGCACCACTTCACAAGTACTTCTACTACTTCACAACCTAGCATCTGTACTGATATAATTTCATTTGGGTAAGACTTCTCCTTTTCTGTGACTTTGTGTAATTTTGAAACTCGGAAATATTCCTGATAAGAGATATGTTGCAACCCGGATTCTTGATCTGCCCTTAAAAAGCACAAGAAAGTTTCACTATGCCGCCCTCATCTCATGTACTAAAACATACTTGTATTGTAATGCTATGGTGTTGCACAGCTAGTGTTGCTGTGAGGTGAGGTGAGGTCGTTCCAAGATCTCGGCTATTTCACCTCAAGGTACCTTGGTAACCAATGTTGTATGACGAATACAACATAATGCCGTGTAAGATTAGGTGTAGTTAGTGTGCATTAACATTGATTGTATATACAACTCCTGGAATAAGTCAATTAAAGATTCGAACTCACCTATTTCCCTGCCATGATCATTCCCTCTACAATAGATGAGTCATTGTCAATAACTGTGCCACATTCTACTTCGGTTGCCAAGAGACAATTGAGGCGACGACCTTCTCCTTCATATTTGAGTCTGAACACAATCCACGATGGCTATAAGTTTCTTTTCTTGAAGAAAATATGTGTTCACATAGAACTGCACAGGCTTGAGTAGGAAGGATATCAATGGCGTTCGATTGTGATAGCGATTACAGCTATTACCAACACAACCATTTAATTCATGAAGATAAATTCAAAATTGCTCTCAAGTCCAAGCCTAAATCATTCTTTCACTCGAATGTGAAGAATTGTTATGATAAAGTTCTGGTTGGGACATTTATCGTACAAGTCCGATAGTCACGTGATTTACAAGTTCAAGGAACGAGTTAATCAGTATCGAGTTCAAGTCTCTATTCATGAGCTCTTAAGTTGGTTAAACTTAAGTATGAGCAAAGTGAATGAATCAAAGTGAAGCTAGTTTGATTTAAGCTGAAGCTTGAGCTCTATAGCCCAAGTTACTGGTGTTTAAATACAAACAAGTTCATACTAATAATAAGTAGAAATGTAACTAAATAAGTAAGAATGCTGTGCATTGACTGCACATTGACTGCACATTACTGCGGCGCAGTAAGAAAGAAAGAGAAACTAAGTAAGGTAAAACGACTTGAAATGAGTCAAGAAAGGATGACAACCGTGTAAGTAAGAAGTCTTGTGTTTGGTATCAAAGATGATACCAAACAAGTTAATAAAATGTAAAGAAATCAAACGTAAATAAAAGAAAGTAAAGAAAATCGTAACATTATCTCCCATTTAAAGCGTGAAGTTCACTGTAACTTCACTAATATCAGTTGCCCGGATAGAAGTCCCCGAGGGTGTTGTAGTCGTCTGGATCCTCTGTCTTGACGAGGTGTTCCTCCCATGCCTGTTCCCCCAATTTACCGTTGGGTCGAATTCCGCAGAAGTAGTACTTCTCTGGTTTGATCGTCTTTCGGCCCCTCTCTCTCATTTCGTTCCTCCTGATGGGAACAGAACCCCTTCCCATCCTTTGACTTCCCCTGCCTCTGTATCTCGCTTCGCCGTTCCGTGTAGCAGAATCCCTGGTAGTGTGAGGTGCAGCCGTCCCTTCCGCAGGGATCTGGGCTGACAGACCTAGAATTTGCCTCCATGCACTCCTTCGTTCGGGAGTATATGTTGGTAAGGGGGTGTCTCTTCGTGGGGGGGTACAGTCATTGTGGAGCGAAGTGATTGGGACAAGAGGGGGCGGTGTGCCCGGGGGCGTTTCAAAAACAGCGGTTGCACCAATAGTCTGGGCAGTCCTTCTTAATGTGTGTGGTGCTGCTGCAGAGGAAACAATGTTGATCGGGGTTGGAGATGGACTTCTGGATGGGAGGGCACTCGTCAGGTAGAGTGTTGCTGGTGGTGGTGAGATAGGGCGCCATGGGGTCGCTGGCCGCGATGGAGCCTTGGGTTCGGATGTCCTGGTATTGTTTGGGAGTGGTGCGTTCTTGGAGAGAGTGAGATTGTGGATGGAGGTGGCAGTTTGTAGAAAACTGTCGATTCAATTTAGACCAGCTTTCTTCTTATAGTCTTCAAGTAATTCTTGAGCATTACTCAAGTATTCTTCGTGTACCCATTCATCTTTTGCTGACGAATATCCTTTCCACCGTATTCTGTACTGTGGAACGGGTTCTGTGTGTTGATTCTTCCGTTTTTTCGGTATCTTGTGACCAACAATTGCTTCGATTTCCCACTCTGGTTCGGCTTCAATGAGGTCCGGGGGTGGTTCAAGGAAGTTTTTCCCATGGACAGAAGTTTCGACATATGGCATGAGAAGGACAGTGTTAAAAACAGGGTGAATGGTCCATTGTTCTGGGAGTTCCAATTTGTACGTATAAGGTGCCAGTTTCTCAATGATTTTAAAAGGTCCTTCTCGTCGTGGTGCCATTTTTCTAGAGGGGTAAGATATGGCCAGGTTTTTTGTATCAAGCCATACCATGTCTCCAACTTCGTACTTCATGAATCCTCGTCTTTGTGCTTCACGGGTTTTCTGTTGAGCAATTTGGATGAGTGTTGCCATTCTTTCTGCATTAAGTCCCTTCATGATGCAAGGTTCGAAAATTACCCCCTTAGTAGACCCATGGTCGACCACGACCATGATAGCATCAAATCCCTCAGATTTAGGTAGATCAGTGATAAAATCCATGGAGACTTGTGAGAATGGTCGAGTTGTTTCGGGTATAGGGATGGGGTTAACAGGAGGTTTAGGTCGTTGGTCATAGTGCATTTGTTGACAGGTTGCACATCCAGTTACGTATTGTTTAACAAATATTCCCATTCCAGGCCACCAATATTCTTTTTTGACTTCTTTTTTGGTAGAGCTTTGTCCGTGATGTCCAGCAGGTAAGCTATCATGTTTCATAGCTACTATGCTTCGTCTTAGTTCTTTGTCTTCGGGAACATAGACGCGATCTCTGAAGAGGATTAGTCCACTTTCGAGTCGCCAGTCATCTAACGAGGACTGGATAGGTGGTACGTCTTTTGCTTCAATGGCCTTAATGATTTGATTTTTTGTCCAAAGTTGTCCTTTTCTGTTTGGTTTATGACCAAGTCTCGGAGTTCGGTAGAGATAAGGTTAATTCGTAGGTCTGCTTCTAAAATGTTAGCAAACCAGTTTTCGTATTCTGTGTCTAAAGTGTTTATGAACCAGTGGTCTGGCAAGACTATTAGTCCTTTATTTTCTTGTTCCATGTCAGGTGTTAAGTCTGGTCGTTGTGAAATCATATCAGCTTCAAGGTTCTTTTTCCCTTGGATGTGTTGCATGTTGATATCGAATTCTGATATGAAAAGGGACCATCGTGCCTGTTGTCTAGTAACTTTTTGAGGTTCCCGGTCGTATTTCAAATTCTCATGGTCTGAGAATACAACTATTTTATTTGGGTGTCCTTCTAATAGGTGTCGCCATGCCTTGAACCCATGAACAATAGTGTAAAGTTCTTTGTCATATATTTGATAATTTCGTTCAGTTGTCGTGAACATGTGAGATATATATCCACATGGTTTCCAAAATCCGTTTTCGTCTTCTTGTTTAAGGACTGCTCCTGTGGCATAATCAGAGGCATTGACAAGCATGGTGAAAGGTTTTTCAGGATTTGGTATTCTGAGAATCGGTTCTTTTAAAAAGACTTCTTTCAGATCGTCAAAGGCTACTTGTTGTTCTTTTCCCCATTTCCATTGTTCTGTGGTTCTGGTTAATTTAAGAATAGGTTCGATTCTTTTGCTGTAACAAGGAATAAATTGGCGATAGAAGTTACAGAATCCTGCAAATGATTGGATTTCTTTAACTTTGGTAGGGGCAGGCCAGTCAGCTATCCCGGCGAGTTTCTTTGGATCCATTGCGATGTTGTTAGGAGTGATGATCATTCCTAGATAATCAACTTCAGTTACTTCAAAGGAACATTTTTCTGGTTTTGCAAACAGTCCGTTGTTGCGAAGTATTTGAAGAATTTCTCGTGTTATTCTTCGATGAAGCCCAAGATCGTTTTTTGTGAAGATGAGTATGTCATCTAGATATACGCGAACGAGTCCCTGGGATATGTAGTCTTCAAGCAAATGATTGATCATTCGCATAAAGGTTGCTGGCGAGTTACAAAGTCCAAAGAACATGACTGTGGGTCTAAAAATGCCTCTTTTGGTGACAAAAGCAGCTTTCGACCTATCTTCAGGAACAATTTGTACCTTGTTGTATGCCCCTCGGAGATCCATTTTCGTGAATAGGTCAGCACCCTTTAGGTCTTCTATCAATTGTTTGATATGAGGTAATGGGTAACAATCTTTAATGGTGCCATTGTTTAGATAGTGATAGTCCTGGCATGGTCGCATGTCTTCCGTGTCTTTTTTACCTATGAAGAAGAATCCTGCAGTGTTTTCAGTGTCAGTGGAATCTGGTTGAACTTCTTCAATATATCCTTTTCGAAGATTTTCATCAATGAATTCATTCATTGCTTGCTCTTCTTTTATACTGAGAGGGTATATCCTACTTTTACGGGGTATGAAGTCTGGTTTCATCCGAATATGGTGATCCCATGATCGTGAAGGTGGAAATTCTTCAGAGGTGTCCTTGTTGAATATGTCCTTATAATCCCGAAGGTGTTCTGGCACCATTTGTTCAAAGGTTTTCTTGACCTTTTTGGGTTCATAGGATAGCCGTTGCGAGATTGTCTGTTTTACTCTGATAGGAATCCTGTATTTTTCAAATAGGGGTTCTTTCATTTCATAAGACATGCCTAGTCCATGTTCTGTGATGAAGGGGTCTTCAATTCCTGTTAAAAAGGTTCATAAATGAATACTTTCGGCAGACATTTCTTCAAGGTCCTCTTCTTCAGCATCATTCATTTGCATCCAATATATTTCGATTGGGTTCCAGTTGTCCTGTAAGGGTAAATCCTGGATTTCTATCATCTTCTCATCAGGGATTCTTGTATCCTCGAGAGAATACCTATAATCTTGAGGGAGCATTTCCATTTGCTCATTCTCCGATTTGTCAAGTATTTCTTCAATAGAAGCCAGTAGTCCTGATCATTTATTTTCCAAAATAGGTTTTGTCATTTTCATTCGAGCAATAGAAATAGACTCTGCAAATCTTCGATTAAATTCCCTGTCTAATCGCATTTGGTCAATTTTTAGTGTGCCTTCCTTCCAGTTTATTTGAGGGTTAGTTTGTTCCAGGAAGGGGTAGCCCATGATAATTGATTCATTCCCAAGTCCAGAGAGATAAAATCAAGTTGGAATAGTAGCCGTTCCAACTTTTACTTTGTCATTGACATAGTGTGAGATATATCCCTTTTTGTTAAGAGTTCCATCTGCATTGTATACTGGTGTGAGTTTTGCTAGGGGTTGTGGAGTAAGGTTAAATTTCTTCGTGGTTGCTCAACTCATAAAGTTTCCTCCAGCCCCCGAGTCGATCAAGGCTGGAACGGATCCCACATTTCCTAATGTAACCGGAACTTGCATAGTATTTTGTTCAACATCAGCTATAATTACATTGGAAAGTAGAATAGGAGGTCCTACAGTGGGATTAATAGTCCTCCTTATTGAAAACCCATCTTGTTGATACTTTCAAAGTATTCAACTTGCTTGGCTCCTGGGAGTTCTGCAACCCTGAGCCTCATTTCTTCGGCAAGATCTTTTCCTGTCATCTTCTTGATGAAAGGGTTGTTATTTTTAGTGTTAGTGTGGGGATTCGTTTCTCCTTTGTTTCGTTGTGGGCATTGCCGGGCCATGTGTCCCCTGACTCCGCAGTTGAAACATTTCCCAGCTTGCAAATATTCTCCTCGTGTTTTTGCATCTAATCGGTTTATCTCCATATGATCTACATCCATGGTGTTCAGGTCCCGAGTTGTTGTTTTTGGTTGGGGTGCAAAGTAACCTCTTCGTCCTGTTTTGTTATATTGTTGTATCTGTCTGTAGTTTCGATCGAATTTTCTGGCATCTTCCTGCCATTTCGCAATTGTGTTGGGGATATCTTTTTGGGTGTGGATACTTTGAAGTAGAGGTTGGTTAAGACCTGCCTTGAAAAGATCCATCTTTGTGAAGTTATCGAGTCCATCTACATGGCTGACAAGTATTTCAAATTCTGTAATATATTCATCGGCCGTTCCCTTTCCTTGGGTTATGTTCTGAAGTTTATGAAAAGCTTCATCCTTTTCGTTGACAGGGTCAAAGTTCTTCTTAAAGTCTTCCTTGAAGGCTGCCCAAGTTCCCGGGATGGGTGTGTTGGTTTTGAACATTTCGTTTTGTTTCTTTTCCTTCCAGTTTCCTGCGATTCCTCCTCCAATGTATGACATGGCATACATTATTTTCTTCACATCTGTGTCGTAAATCTTGTCATTAATGAGGAAGTAAGATTCAACATCTCGGAGCCATTTCTTGGATTTCTTCTTGTCTCCTTCAAAAATAGATGGAGGGTTCAACCTCAATTCTTTATTGTTGGCTTTGGGTGTTTCTTGGGTAGACATGCTGATATCTGATTCTTGTTCTGATATTTCGGAGGGTGTTGCAGAAATGGGAAGTGGGGGTATCCTTTGTCTGCCGTGACGTATTCGTCGTTATCAGGTGGTTGGTTCTTCTTTAAGTGTTCAACTAGTTCTTGGGCTAGTAAAGTTTCTGGGATCTGTTGGGTAGGGTTCCATTGCGTCGGTGTCGGTTCTTTTGAAAGAACTGTCTGGGTGTAGGGATTCGTGAGAGTGTGGGTTTCGAAGTTGTGGTATCGACTACTCCTTTCCCGATGGGTTTGCTCAAGCTAGTGATAGATGCAAATGGGTTTAAGCTTCCTCCCTCTTGTGGTGAGGTCCATATAAGTCCTTCTGATTGGGACTTCGGCTTCTCTTCACCTTCTGAGTCAGAAATCTCTGGAGCTTTGAATCTCCAGGGGGTTGTCGTTGTTTCGGTTCGATGTGTCGGGGTGCTGCACTAAGTAGTGCAAGCAGTCGGCAAGCTTCAGCTTTTGTTATGATAAAGTTCTGGTTGGGATGTTTATCGTACAAGTCCGATAGTCACGTGATTTACAAGTTCAAGGAACGAGTTAATCAGTATCGAGTTCAAGTCTCTATTCATGAGCTCTTAAGTTGGTTAAACTTAAGTATGAGCAAAGTGAATGAATCAAAGTGAAGCTAGTTTGATTTAAGCTGAAGCTTGAGCTCTATAGCCCAAGTTACTGGTGTTTAAATACAAACGAGTTCATACTAATAATAAGTAGAAATGTAACTAAATAAGTAAGAATGCTGTGCATTGACTGCACATTGACTGCACATTACTGCGGTGCAGTAAGAAGAAAGAAAGAGAAACTAAGTAAGGTAAAACGACTTGAAATGAGTCAAGAAAGGATGACAACCATGTAAGTAAGAAGTCTTGTGTTTGGTATCAAAGATGATACCAAACAAGTTAATAAAATGTAAAGAAATCAAACGTAAATAAAAGAAAGTAAAGAAAATTGTAACAAGAATGTTCTCTTTATAGCCTCGGTATCAATGGAATTTGTGATAGATGTGCTATTGATTTGCATAGGCATTCAACGTCTGTTCCTGGGACATGAACATTACACCGAATCCATTCTTCGACATGTTGCAGCATTACCACTTCGCTCTCTCTACATTAATATGTCTGTGATACAAGTGTTCGCGGAACTGCGATTAGAGCTATTGCAAGTCAAGTATATATATTTTCAATATATAGAATTCTATGAGGACTTTGATCATATTCCTAGGGATATATTTCAATGGCTACCGGAACTAACACACATTGCGATGCTCATTGGTGAATATAACAAGTACCTACCAAGAGCATTATGTGGTCTTAGGGGTATTAAACAATTGCAGTCCATTGTACTCCTACTTGACCACTTATTCCATATCTGGGGAAACGATGATGATGTTCCCGGGTTGATCCAGGAATGGGAAGCAGTGGATTTGAGGATCATGGTCGCCCTCCCCGAATCCCCTAGCGCTGCGCGGCTGCGGAGGATGAGGATGGATCATGCTGGAATAGATTTTGATGGTTATCGATATGGAGATGATCACTGGAGTGACATAGAAGAAGAGGATGCTGATACAGAACATTCATATTATGCAAGTCAGGATGCACACCAAAATTCGTGTGTTTCGACCCATCATTTGAGTCCTAGTTTGTATCAGACTGAAGTGTAACTGTACACAATTTGTTGGGACCTTGTCTTGAATCTGCAACGAAGTACGATAAGAGTCTATAAACGAAGGTCTATTAGATGTAAGAGGGATGTACTGCTGTACATACCTATAAACTAAGTGAGCAAAGTAAAGAGTACGAGTATGAGTAAGCTACAAGATGAAATCCACACTTTGCTGTGCAAACGTGTTACTTACTATGTAATGACTCGGGGCACTCAAGTCTTAGGTAATTTTCTGTATCTGTAAGCCCAATCATCAATGTGGGCCTGCCAGGCTTTAATTAAATTCTCTGTAGAAATTAATCTGTGTATCATGATTTCTCAGTGATGTAATATCACTGCAACACTATAGTCCTTGGCATGATTTACACTCGTGTGATCGATATAACATTTTAATTCTCCGTATTTAAATCCGCCTAGGCATCTATGGTATAACACTTAAAATATATGCTGTAACCGCTTCGGATTTTTACATCCCAAGTAAGCAGTTTCAAACCAAAAATTTACCTGCATCATATGAATGTAGACAGTAAGGCAATGCTTCGTTATAATCAATCAATGTCGAGTGGTAGGCTTGTGGGGCATTGTGTGTCCGAAGTGTAACCATGCACCCACTACTTGAGTCGTGGCTTTCTTTTTGATTGATCCCTGTCGGTAAGCACTGAGGGTGCGCGATGTTTCGCACCAGGGATCGATTGATTTCAAAATACACTGTAATGGAATCAATAATTACTATGTAGAATTTTGAAATCAATCAATTGTAGTTAATAGATTGATCAATGAATGAATGAAATCAATGGTAAATCAGTACTATATACTAGAAAGTGCGAAATCAATGGGAGAATGGAATCATTGCGGTAGCAAAATCAATGAAAAATGAAATCAATTAGAAATGAAATAAATCATTGTAATATTAGGGTCCCCAACCACGAGTGTAACGCATCAGCAGGGTTTTTAACTATGTAAGCATAGCCGCTACACTATTAGGCCTTTTTTAAGTGTTGCATGTCATGCTACTTAACTAGTAGCTCTCTATCATTTATACTTAATATTTTACTAGATAATTCGTAAAATATGACATAAAATACATCAAGCTATGAGTTATAATGCAATGAATGTCGCACTGTAGTGGTGGCACAATGTGTATATAAAGATATATTAAAAGTAATCCAAAGATTGCCAATTTTCACCAAGTCCCCAGAAGCGATAGCAAGTATTAGTTAAGTACTAAAAAGCGTAACAGTTGTAAAAGGCCTAGTAGTGTAGTGGCTATGCTTACATAGTTAAAAACCCTGCTGATGCGTTACACTCGTGGTTGGGGACCCTAATATTACAATGATTTATTTCATTTCTAATTGATTTCATTTTTCATTGATTTTGCTACCGCAATGATTCCATTCTCCCATTGATTTCGCACTTTCTAGTATATAGTACTGATTTACCATTGATTTCATTCATTCATTGATCAATCTATTAACTACAATTGATTGATTTCAAAATTCTACATAGTAATTATTGATTCCATTACAGTGTATTTTGAAATCAATCGATCCCCGGTGCGAAACATCACGCACCCTCGGTGCTTACCGACAGGGATCAACCAAAAAGAAAGCCACTGGTGACTACCACTACACGTGGCCGCCAAAAATGATGGCAATCAACAACAATTCCTAATTGAAATGATTCATTGACCAACAGAGCACTTTGAGAGCTATGGAATTGTTCAAAATTTCTCTGAGATATAACTTGTGTACCAACTAATATAATATCCAGGTGATTTAGCAATTACTTCATTATTGCACTGAAAACGAGAGTGATAAGTTTGATCACACATAATTGATATATGTGTTTCATCTCCTACTAGTAAATATCTTCCTCTATCTGAGTAAATATCATACTGTTTCATGGTACTATTTTGAAGCATAAATTCTACATATATTCATGAATTTCTGCAGTGCTACATCAGTCTATATAGCGATTAAACATACAATTTCTAATTCACTCAGGTCTGACAAATAAGAAGGTTCACATAAATATTATTATATCTCGGTATACAAACACCTGTATCTTTTAATATTTTAATAGCTTATGCTCCATATATATTACATGATATGTTCAAGATATCATGTAGAAATACCATCAATAACAGCTTTTGTAGGCTAGTTTGTATATTGTATGACGCAAATATAGATGTTGAACCAGAATGTGTATAATATGCCACTAAATAAGTCCATCATGTTATAAAGTTACGTTTTAGTAGTATACTATGGCGGTCAAAGTGCACTTTTAATAAGGTGCGCAAACATTTCGGGCGTTGTTCGGCGCACACATTTTGGTCCCAGCGCAAACATTTTTAGTCCTAGCGCAAACATTTTTATTCCTGGCGCAAACATTTTTAGTCCCGGCGCAAACACTTATTTCGAGAGCAACGTAAATTTTTGAGACACGCAGTTATAATGATTCATAGATTTTTATTAGGAATAATAAAGGTATAAACAGTAATTTTATTTAATCTTGACAGTGAAATTCAAGCAATATATGTCGTACTTATGGCTGGAGATAACAACTTGTTTACATAGCATATAAACCCCATAAGTACACAATATAACAAGTAGGAGAGCCATTTCTACAATCGGGAGGCAAATCAACTCTGCAATGATGGAGAGGCGAGAGGAAGGAAATCATTATGATGTCATCTAGACGAGGACAAGTCTGAGGAGACCCTGAATCAGCCCTGCTACTTACGAGGCAAGGAGTAGGAGCAAAATTTCAGATTCCGAATTGTTCTTACCACACTGGCAAGGTGCTTTGCAATGGAACAATAACAGCCACTCATTATTTGCAACAAAAAAAGAACATCTAAACGAAGGGCGAATCAATCAGCATGCGCACGTTGGAGTAGAACATAAGAGACACTGACGTACCAGATATGCTCAGTGATGTGCTTTGAAGTGAGACGATAATAACACCAGAGTCGGTGCGTCGGAGAACACTGCACATGTCTTACGCAACAACCACTCCAACGGCAATTCTTGAGTGCTGTCCGGGAAGTACTTGCGGGCACGGCCGATGTTCGCGTTCGTCTGCACTGTTCTTGATCATATGGTCATATAGCTCACTTACCCTAGATCGCGGTAACGAGACCTCCGTATCTCATGTGATGTGAATTGGGCGAGAACTCATTCGTCTTCACGTAGAGGAAGCATACTAGAATCCCACAGAGAAAGGAAGTACTCACTGACCACGAACTGTACTGGAACCCAGACCCACTCCCTACTTTTCGCGTTAGCATCCCCAGCAAGATTCTCCGTCGTCTTACACCTCGTTGTCTGTAACAATTTAATTGTGTTAGAATGTGCAGATTTTTATATATAGCGGTTTCTCAAAGCATAAAATGTTGATTTACCTGCTTCACAATTATTGCTGTCTTTGTGAGCTCGAGTGTCTGAATTCGTATCGGATATATCTTCATTGTTATACGCTAGATCTTGATGGCAGTCGAGAAATCCTATTAGGTTTCTCATATTAATTATCGAATTGAGCTTACAGTTCTCGGTATAATTCATTTTATACTCGTGGTTGTCTCCTATCCCTCCAAAACCACCTTTTGTTTGTAAGATGCAAATGTCTGTTTCTGAAAGTGTTATAAAGAGGTTACCTTTACGATTATCATGCTGTCCTTTAAAAAGGGTTTGTTAGCCTACACTATCGACATATTCAATATTGTGTGATACCTAGCATGAAGATATTCCCGATGTCCCATTGTGCCATTGTAAGGTCTCGTAAAACAGATGGTGTATAATAGTAAATTGAAAGGTTAGAGAATACTAAGTATATGTGTAGGATCGCAGCGTCTGCATATAAACCACCTGTAGACTCATATCATATTTGATAAAACCGTCAAAGAACCATCATCGGTGTCCTTGTGATCCGCGTTGCTATACGGTGTCGTCTAGGATAGTATTCGAGTACAACGGCGGGGAATACTACGTGCGACAATGAGTACTTACACGATGTTTGAACTGTAGATGTGGGCCCATATTGACACGGAGGACGGATATAATAGGCGCTCTTTGTTCACGGATCTTTCCTGTATCAGATGACCGAAGCAGTGTCAACACCGACATAGTATGTTTTCGAAATTTTAGGTTGTTGTTTCCATAGCTACAGCATTTTCTGTTACTACTCTTTGTTCGGTTTACAATTTCATGGTTCCCCGAAGCATAATTCCGCATTTTTTGTGCCATTCTGAAATCTAACGACACGGATAACTTTTTAGTTCAGACAAAAATTTGATTGAACTACTCGTTTAAGCACAAGAATACTCATGCTGAACTTTGATACAAGGCCCATTCAACCAGAACAACCCTGCATTTGCCAGTGACTTCGTAAAGTCGATTCAGCATCGTCGCATGTCATCTGTAAACGTGATGTTCTTCGATTGTACTCGAAAGAGTTACTGAATTTCCCGTTGTGCTGGAGGCATGTTATCTTCGAGTATTCCTGTGAGATTGGCATGGCACTGTTCATAGTCGGAAGCATTTAATTGGCCACATATATTATCCGTAGCTTGCGTGATTATCTGGAGCCGGACTGTTCATCACCCTTGGGCCTCAGGCTTGACCTGAGGTCGAATTGGCGGGAGAAGCTTAATAACGAAAGAATCCTTCCCACCTCGGGATATGTTACCAAACTCTAACTTTATTTCAATCGCAAACAACGTCGCCAACTTCAGACGGGCCACAATCTGACTCCAGCTACCTGGATACTGTTCTAGCAACCCCTAACATGGCACCTGAAAGAAGCTTGATACGTAGAATTGGTCTGGAAATGGTATGCGAGGACTTAAGTGAGGTGTAGAATTTTGGAACATTAGATCAATGGAGACATTTAGATATGATATTATTAGGATCATGGTTTTCGCAGATACAGAGACTCGAGAGTGGATTTGGTGATTAATATCTGATCTAATTTGTACATAATCAAGTTGAATCAACGGCACTGTACCAACTATATTTTATTATTTAAACCAGCATTTGATCACTACATAGGCGATATGTAATGTATAGTTTTCACATACTTAATGTTCAGGCACTGGCGACGTGTTGGTACGACGATGGTCGTCGTTCATACTTCTTTAACTTAGCTCTAGATGGAACAAACTGACGCCTTTAGACAGCAAGTCCAAACATAGCCAAACGAATAGATTCTCACGTAAGTACACGAGCGTGATATGTACTGTTATTTACCGGCCGGTTGTACACTGAATCTTAAATTTGTCATAAAATTACTGAAAATATATTAAGAGCTTAGATAAGTTTACAGACACAAGGTATGAAGTGTAAACAATTTATTTCTCAACTTTTATGGCATTCCAACATATTTTGAAAGAGTAACTTATGTTTTACTGATTTTGATGCGCAATCCGGCATCACCACCCGGTTGTATAGTGTTACATTTTTGTGACCAATCTAAGCGATGTCGCATCACAGAGCTATGCACAATGCCGATTAACGTTGTTCAGGGCCATCAAAGTACGAAAAAACACACAAAATCTAACATTGCAGCAGAATCACATATCCTAATGCCGACATGAGTGTATGATGTGATAGACTAGATTTATAGCTACATATATATCTAATTTTTATAAATTTTAATGCAATGTTAGCGGAGAAATGTGCTACTGTACAAGTGGCTAATGGTGTACAACCGGCCGGTAAATAACAGTATTACGTCTGCACGATCCCGGATCCATCAGTACTTCAGTGCTTCGGCGCTTCCGGCGCCGGGCGGACTCACAATGCAATCACAATCACGATTTCACGATGGATATTGGGCGCCAGGCATTCGTCGTAGTTTTCAATTGTCGCTAGGACTCCACAAAGCTCCCTCCAATCCGCTTGACTCAACTTTCAGCAACGATTCAGTTATGAACTTAGTCCCTTCAGCGGTGGGGTTAATGACTGGTATGAAATTCCATTTGTTGAATTCCGTGCACTGTGGACGCAATGTTATCACTGAATTCATTGTCTCACACATCTAGATTCTCTACGACCATTGTTTCATTCTCATAGGCGAGATCCTACATATGCAGCCGACAATGCGTGAATGTATGGGACAGCCATTTGCACTACATTCCTAGAAATGATAAGAGTGTGAGTGGCACAATGAATATCAATGCATTTCGACCATGTGATTGCATTAGGCTTTGACCCTGCAATTTTTGATAAAGAGCAGAGATTCTTTGAACTGAATCTCAAGTAAAGCCGCCGGCTTTCCCAACTGTTTCTGTAACTTTTCATCTTATCTCTGTGTATCACCATCCCATTTCCACTTTTTATCATATTTCAAACACTCCAATCTACGACCTACAATGCCCGCTGTCCGCCCTACACCTTCAATCAGGCAACCATTGCACACGAGGCGCAACGTTGGACTGAATATCTGCACCTCCATTGCACCAGGTGTAGATGTTGTCGTCGAGGGCACTGATGAACAACGTGGTCGCAAGCTTCAGCGGGCCTATAACACCGGCAGGCATGGTGTTCAGAATCGTACCACAGCTCATACCCCGAAATATCCGCACCCCAAAAAGGAATTTGTCCCATTACGAAAGTCAAACCGAAGCCCGTTCAAACGTCCCGCACCCCCCCTTCCTATTTCACCCACATCTTCAGAGGAGTTGGACTCGTTCCTCGACTTGGAGGATCCAGACCGCACCCTTGTTGCCACTGATCCTACTACGAATTTCAAGGACTACCACGAAATCATACCAGGACTCTTCCTCGTCGTGTCTTTTGTGTCGTTTGATTCAGATATACCTCTTGAATCATTCAAAGACGACTTCACCCACGTTATACGGGTGGCTCAGGCGGAGGAACGAGAGATTTGGGCCGAGACGGAGGAAGAACCATCTGTAGACGTCCTCAACCTCTCGTTCCCAATCAAAGTAACTCCTCCTTCTAGCATGAGGATCACGAAGACCGGTCGTCTTGTCCGCAACCTAGGGGCGGAGATTCAAGGGACGAAGAGCAAGAAAGTTACTGATCTTAGTGGTAAACAACTTGAAGTGGCACGCGACTTCCTCTCCCTTTGTCTCCCATATTATTCCCAGGCCAATCCTCCTTCTCCTTCCATCCCAAAGTTTGTTGGTCCCCCAGCCAAGGCTTTGATCATTGCTCCCGCCCACGTTGACGCGCTTAGCATTGTCATTACGTACCTCGCATTTTGCTCTGGCGAGCATGCTTTCAGGGTTATCAATTATATTGATGAAGAACCTGAAGTTCCAGATGCGTGGAGAAACGTTTTCCCCCGTGTTAAAGCGAAGTGTCTAGAAGATACGGAGATGTATTACGGGGAAGGTGCGGAGAAAGCAGAGCTAGCCGCCCGATTGGATATATAAATATTGCATGGACATTCATTATCTCAGATGTTTTTTACGAATTATCATTACAGTCACTCCTTTACCAGACTCGTCTATACACACTCCTTGCTGTATTCAGTTTCTCCTCATCACTTGTATACTTAACAGTAGATAAGAACAATTGATATCAACTTTATCTTTAAACGAAGTTTTCAGTGGATATCTGAGTAAAGTAACAAGCTAGAAATAGGTATCAGGGACTTCGTGGTGAAGCATACTTTACCCTGACGGTGTTATCCGTAACATTCCTAGCACATCGCATGTGTTTATGCCCGTACATCTGACTCATTGCTCGGGGAAAAGACATGGTAATAGCCATTCTTTACTCGTTCCCTCCAGAATTCAATTCGACCAAGCGGTGAAGACACTAGTTGAATTCTTGAGTCTACGCTCTTCCAATCCTTTTCAGAGTAATTCAACTCCGTCATCCAAGTAGGAGCTGGTGTTTCCCAATCTAATATCAAAGTTAAAGCGTGTAAATGTTTGACATTCCGGACGAGGGTTTCTAGACTGCTCGACGACAATCTAGTGTTGTGACTGTATCGTATTTGAACATGTAGAAGTGCTGGTAGAAGTCGAAATGCTTCTCCAGGTAGATCAGCATCAGTATACGTACAATCTATTGAGATATACGTTAGCGATGGAAATTCGGGTCGCCTTTCCAACAGTTTGTTTAGTATCCAGTTGCTATAAAATTCCAACGATTGAAGAGGGAGCTTTGTGATATGTTCAAAAGTCGCTGTAGGATCATCGTAATTGTACCAAACCCCCAGATGCTGAACTCCAGAACAGATCGAAAGGATCTCTAAGACGAACTCCTTGGATACAGAATGTGTGATAAGGAGGTTTTTAACACTCTTGCGGAAAAACGATGGAGGTTTAGATTTAACGGTTTCTGCAAAGTCCTCTTCATGAATCAGCTCTTCATGCCCTCGCATTAAATATAACACATTCGTCCCTAGCTTAGGGCCACCACGAAACATGAGTGTTTCGTACAACATTGGTTCCACCCTTATATACAGTCAGAATCAAGATAATTAAAATAAGGGAATAACAGATTGAAGACTATACCATATATGCACTCGCTTCGAAACCAATGCCAATATCGCTGCTGTCGAATGATAGGGATGGATGTGAACTGCCCATCGAAATACCTCATCCTCGATCTCAGGTGGGAAGCAAAATGACATTGATACTGTTTATCCGTTGAACAGTTCTCTACACGCTTGGGGTTATTTAGCCGTGTCAATATCAGAGTGAACGGAACACAAACGAGTACACGATTAAGTCCTGGGGCGAAAGGGTTAAATATTTTAGAATTGATGTACAATGTACAACGATAAAAACGTGGGGTGCAGACACGCGCATCGTAAGTATATGTAGTATTATATACCATCAAAGTGTGTGAAACATGATGTTACGGTATGTTCCGAGCTTACGTTCGTTGTCAATGGGTGACTTTCCGCTGCGTTTAGAATCCTAGAATAAATTTCTAAACGCCTTAAGCGAGATTGGCCGTAGTGCCGTTGTCCTAATTTGTCTTAGCTGGCAGCTGAGCGTAAAACTGACCCCATCCTAGATGTCAATCTGGAAGAGGCCTCCCAACCCGGTCTTGTGTATCTTGCTATATAAAGAAATAGGGCCGGCAAGCGGCAGCGCCCACTACCACATCATTTAACAGACATTTACCATGATAAATCAATAAAGAGGGACATAAGAGATAGTCTATGAGAATGACTGCGGGGAAGATTGAGGTTGCGTATCTCACACACATCTACAAAGCTAGGTATATTGTTGTTGTTGAGTCTCGCGACGAGTTAAGTAATTCTTAAGTACTTAGAATATAAATCCTAAATACAATAATAATATTCAAATCCCGAGGTGCGATTTCAGTAAGTTCGAGGGGTGCAATTGTGTCTATTCCAAATTTAGAACAAGTTAAAAATAGAACAATTTAAACTCGGGCTATTCTCGTTCACGCGTCAAAGTATTCAAAGTCAAGTTCAGATTCAATTCAGTATTGTGGTACGTATTTCTCGGTATCAAAACGTCTCGTAACTATATCTGATTCTCGTCTTTACACACCCTGTCAGTGGGAGGGAAGAATGCCTGGCAGTGCCTGCCGTTTCTTTCCCTCTTCGCTCATCTATATACAATTACGGACATATCTAGCTACGGATTAGGTCTATACTAATTGCTAATTTAATTCCTAGGTTTCTCCGTCGTTCTAGCCCAGCCATTGCTGCAACCAATTGCACGCATGCGCGCACGCGTGTCTATGTCGTGACGGGCGCCCGTCTGGGCGGCTCGTCGATTTATTTCCATTTCAGGCGTTGCTTATATCATCAAGTACGCGTGGCGCGTCAGTATCGCAACAAAACGCCATTGCTGCGACGCGCACTCGCGCCGCTATCGTTACTTCTTCTCGTGATCTGCGCATGGGCTGCGCGTGGTATATTGGTTGCTTGGTTCAGCTGGTTTTCGGCTGGTTCTGACCTGGGTTCTGACTTTGGTTCTGGGATTTAAAAAGTCTTGGAACCAAACCAGAACCAGGTTCTATCGTGACCCCCCCATTTGGATTTCTGGTTTTTCATTGTTCATGTTCTGGTTCACATATTGGGTTCATGGCATCTTCAATCATATTTCTTGTTTTTCTCATAGTACTCACTACTGTTAAAAAGTCTATTGTAGGCTCTGGCTATTATTAGTAGATTAAAATCAAATGTCAAACTGTCCTTTCTATTATGATACTCAAGAATCAAGAGTCTACACTTTGAAACTATTAGTAAATACTACTAGTCAGGGAGTAAATATAGTAAAATGTAAGCATTGATTTTAATTTGTATAAGTACTTAATAGGAAATGTAGTCAAATGTAGTATTATATAGTATACTTAACTAAATTACAAGTGTTGGGTGGGGAGAAGTACAGAACCAAAACCAGAACCAGAACCAGAACCGCCTGTGGACCAACTAAAAAGCTGGTCCACAGATGGATTCTGGTTCACGGTTTTTCTTGGTTCTCCCACGGTTTTGGTGTTCAGAACCAAAGTCCGAACCAAAACCAGAACCAGCCATTCATGACCCCCCTAATGCATAGTGGGATTTATCTGGTGCTAGCAAATGCAACAGGACTGCGTGATTTTGAATGAAAGTGGTATGTATTTGTTTAAATTGTTTTTAAACCATACTGAGGCAGAGTTTTATGTTTTTTATAAGTTTATTTGTTTAAATCCCTTAGTAAATTATGGGAGGCGGCGCGGGAACTCAGCCCCTCCCCGCTGTGTCCTACTCGCGCTCTCAGGTGGAAGCTCTATAAATTCGGAACAAGAAAATTAAAAATTAAAGTACGTCCTTTACATTTACTAGCGTATCAGTAGCGTGTGATTTGGGGGATATAAGGGGGAGAGGGGGATGGGGGTCGTAGGATGTGCTGAGGTGTGTTCCCCTGCACCAGGTACAGGGATATCGTATGTTTGTATGTTTTTCGAAATGCGTTAGGGATATGGAAGGTGAGCGCTTGAGCACGAGTTAGCTCAGGAGAGCTCTGAAGAGGAAGCAAAAATGGCCATGGAGAGAGGGAGCAATGTAATCCTCCCTCCAGTCCCTCATACACTTTGTGAGATTGTCTGATTTCGACTATAAGGTCTCGGCGCA
The DNA here is from genome assembly GCA_025738555.1 of Cyathus striatus. Lineage (NCBI taxonomy): Eukaryota > Fungi > Basidiomycota > Agaricomycetes > Agaricales > Nidulariaceae > Cyathus > Cyathus striatus. The sequence continues at coordinate 1,440,715 of JAOVFP010000007.1, forward strand.
CTGATCAAACAATGCAAAACTCCAGGAGGAGCATAGAACATGGGGTGATGTATACATCCCCCCTCCTCCACTTCCTTCCCCTCCTGAAGCATGCTGCGCCCAAGACGGCTATTCCCCCTGGCCTCACGGGCATGGTGCCCCAACCTCACACCCACACTTGCAGGCCTCGCAAACGGTCTCTTCTGCGGTAGAGGGACAAGCCAAACCAGCGCCGAGTTAGAGTGGGATTAAGGGGGAACAAAGACGAGGGAGGGTAGATCCCATATTGATGGATATGTGGAGTGCCACTGGCAAAGAGTTTGGTTGGTCCCGGAGCAAGGAGGGAGTTCAGCAGAGAGAAGAGGGGCTTTCTGTGGGGAAGTAGGAAACCAGTGCGAGTGTGGGGTGTATGGCTTGGAGGTGCGTCGTTGCCTCCTGCTGAGGTAAAAGGGCCAAATGCGGGGATGAGCCAGCTTGATTGAGTGTGCATAAGGGAGCTTATCATGGTCTGTAGGTAAACATGTGAGCGTGCTGTATGTCAAACAGGGAGATAAGAGGGAGGGAGTGGGAGAAGACGTTGGAGAGTGAGAGAGAGATGGAAGTCGGGAGAAGGGAGGGAGCAGACATAAGGTGCTTGAGGGCGGGGTGGGGTGTAACATGTAATCATTAGGCTGTTGCCCAGAGAATAGCTGAGATTGTCTGCTGTATGACTAGATTGGCAGCAGTGTGATTCGTAGAGTGATATAAAAGCACGCACAGTTCATCTAAACGAATCTACCTTAGCCCAAGCCTATCCTTGAGCGCCTATCCCAACAATCCAGCCATCTGAGAACGACCCATGTGTTCGCATCATGTACAGGCCCTTTGCATGCTTATGATTTTCTGTTGAATAAAAGAGTAGTAAGTAGACAGAGGGAGAATGAGACTCTGGAGAGGAAGAGAACCGCACTGAAATGATGGCTTCCAACTCACCAGTGGCTGTCTTTGCAATTGATCGCTGTCGGTAAGCAGCGGGGGTGCGCAATAGTAGAGTTCAATCTTGGCGATACACGATACAGCTACAGCTGTTTTGTGACGCGCGCTAAACTTTTTCGGCAGGATACTGTGGTGTTGCTGTAGCGATTGATCTGTAGCGACGCGACAAAACAGCCAAGATTGAACTTCCCTAATGTTTCACCACTGGGAGCTTGATTGATTGCAATTTGAGTTGGCACAATCAATGTATTCCTCTGAAATCAATTATAAGTATGTAGTTAGAAATCATTAAATATATAATTGGGATCTATCATGTGAAGTATGAAATCATTGAATATAAGTATAGTTGGGATCTATTATCCAAAGTGCGAAATCATTCAATAAACGGAATCAATACCATAACTGAATCAATAAAAATCAAATCTATGGGAAATGTAATGAATCCTTTCAAATAAATGGTCCCCAACGACGATACCCATGTGTAAGTAGGGTTTTTAACCATATGTTCTTAACTGGTAGGCTATTCGGTCTTGTATAGGTAACGCGCTTCACTTTATTTAATCTCTATTTGACTACTACTACTACAGACTTTGTGAAATAAAGGCTTCCATGTTCCTTCCCCTTCATCTACATGTTTCCTGCTAGATAATTTATAAAACTATTGTATTTAAACACTAAATAATTTTAGAACTTGTATTTAGCTTAATCATGTATTGAACTACTGTGGCAATGTGTACATGAAGACATAAGGGAACGTGCTTTATTTCACAAAGTCCGTAGTAGTAGTAGTCAAGTAGATGTTAAATAAAGTGAAGCGCGTTACCTATACAAGACCGAATAGCCTACCGGTTAAGTACATATGGTTAAAAACCCTACTTACACATGGGTATTGTCGTTGGGGACCATTTATTTGAAAGGATTCATTACATTTCCCATAGATTTGATTTTTATTGATTCAGTTATGGTATTGATTCCGTTTATTGAATGATTTCGCACTTTGGATAATAGATCCCAACTATACTTATATTCAATGATTTCATACTTCACATGATAGATCCCAATTATATATCCAATGATTTCTAACTACATACTTATAATTGATTTCAGAGGAATACATTGATTGTGCCAACTCAAATTGCAATCAATCAAGCTCCCGGTGGTGAAACATTGCGCACCCCCGCTGCTTACCGACAGCGATCAATCATGATGATAGCCACGACTCTCCAACTCTCACTTAACTATCACTGCTCTTACTGTCTCTAGTCTTTCAATCTTTGAAATTTTTTTGAATACTCTATCAGACGAATGCAACCCTGGTATTACTAGTACTTCAAAGTACACTATATAATAACAACAGAGAAACTATGATGGCCCACCTTTACTGAGCACGGCGCTTGAGCTTGAGAAGGAGGAGGGATGAAATCGTTTTGGTGTCGTGTGCCGGGGAATGCATGGAATAGATTGTCTGTTGATGAGATTAGTATCTCTCATGCTCCGAATGTGGGGAATAGTACTCACTGCTCATTCTATCCTATCAGCAAGGAACAAAGACAAGTACAAGCTGTAGCTGCTGTACAAGAATGACACTGAATGAGTTACCATCGAAGCACATCACCCTGTCCCTGTGCACGAGCGCCTTATCGTCTTCTCAGTGTTCCCACTGAGACTGTAGGTTCCGAAAATGGCAGCCAGCGGAGGATGACAGCGCTGGTGGCAGCACTACATCAAGCCCAGCCTCGTCCTCACCGTCAACGCTAACCCCCGCGCCCACTCCCACTCCCACTACCAATACCACCACCACTACCACTCACACTGCCACCATCTCATTCACAACCCACTCTCTTCAACCACATATGCCAGTGTCCAGACAAACAGCCACACCCAAGCCAATGGCATACCTGCCCCAGCAGTCCTCTGTCCAGTCTCAGCAGCAGCCAACACAGCAAAGGAGCACAAGGGCTGCCTACAAGGCTCTGCTTTCTTACGCCCAGCAGCAGCGGCTACACTTATCTCCCAAGAACTGCTCGACCACATCTGCTACTGCTCCTGGCCCCGCTGCAGGCACTGGGAACACTGCGTCCGCGATCAATACCAAGGGAAAGCGAAATGTCAACAAGATCTGGAGCACCAATTCCACCGAGGAGAGGGAACACATCAAGGATTTTTGGTTGGGTCTCGGTGAGGAGAGGAAGAATTTGGTCAAGATCGATAAGGATACCGTCCTCAAGAAGTTGAAGGAGCAGCAGAAACATGCTTGCGGTTGTGCAGTATGTGGCAGGAAACAGTTAGTTTTCTATTCCTTCACTTCTTTCTTTTATTCTATCATTTGTTCTTATCTTCCCTCTTTATCTCTCTCTTTTTTTTAAAAAAACAAGTACCACAAAAACTAACCAACCCCTCCTATTTCTTCGCCTCACCCCCCCACATCAAAACCATCCATCACAACCAATCACCCGATACCATATCCAGAAGTGCATAGAAGAAGAACTCAAAGTCCTCTACGAAGCCTACTATGATGAGATCGAGCAATGCACCACCTACCAAAAGCGCTATCTCTCCAGCGGTGCATTTCCCCCTCCTCCAGGTCCAGACCCCTTCCCCGGCAACATCAAACTCGACAAAAATGGCACAGTCGTCGTCCCCTCCCTCACCACACTCCCCGAATACAAAGCCCATGTCAATGTCATAAAACGTCGCGAGGAGGAAGAAATGGAGGAGGAATACGAGGACGAGGAGGGCGAGCAGTACAATGACGATGCTGCCAGTAAGGAGGGCAGCGAGGAAGAGGTCACTCCAGAAGAAGCCGAAGACGAACATGTAGAAGAGGAAGAGGAGAGAGGGAGGAGGAGGGATAGCAGGGGGGAGAGGAGAAGGAACCCTCCACGAGCCAAAGGGGGACTGTTTAGTCTAGGTTATGGGTTGACTTCAGGTACCTCATCCTCCCTCCTGTTTTTACACCCATCTAATTCCACAAAGGACCAGGGAACATCCTGGAGGTCGCTGATGACCTCCTCAAAAGCGACGGCCAGAAGTTCCTCGAAATGATGGAGCAGCTTGCAGAGTGGCGGATGCAGCGCAAAGAAGAAGTCGCCGGTGCCGTCGGGCAAGACGACAGCGAGGAGAGCGAGGAGGGTTCCGAGGAAGAGGAAGAGAGTGAGGAAGAAGGCGAAAGCGAAGATGAAAAGGGGAGTGACAGTGCTAATGGGGATGAGGTCTCTCTTCCCCACTATACCATTTATCTCTTTTCCTCAAGCTAACTGATTTTTCTTACAGATAATGACAGAAGAACAAAAAATGGAAGAGGGAAAACGCATGTTTTCCATCTTTGCAGCGAGGGTGTTCAAGCAGCGTGTGCTGCAGGCGTATCGGGAGAAAGTAGCACAGGAGAGACAGATGCAGCTTCTTCGTGAGTTGGAGGATGAGGAAAGGGGCGCAAAGGAGAAGGAGGCCAAGAAACGCGATGTATATTCTTCTTCACAGTATACAGATGATAGACATCCTTTTTCACAGGATATGGATGGTGAACATTCGTTTTCACATGCAGGGCAGGTTGAGTCGAACTGCGATAGATACAGGCAATAACTAGGACATACAAATCAATATACAAATTCCTAATTCTAATTATCCCTTATAATGCACGCGACATAGGATTTAAATATCCGACCATAAACTATTAACCTCTCTTGGCTATACACTTCAAATCTACAATGAGATTATCAATAAACTCCTGCGGTACATCACTACCGAAGTTGTTAGAGTCGTTCCCGAATGTGCTACCGAACATTCTCAGCCATTGAAGAGATTTTTGCACAACCTTTCGATCCTTTCCAAGATATATTGAGTACCATTCTAGATCTGTAAAGTCATTAGTGAATAGCATGTATGCAGCCAATAGGGCTGCCAACCGTACCGTATACGGTATACGGCCGTACATTGACGGATAGTTTACGGGTTTTCCGTACCGTCCCCCGTATCGTAAAGGAAAATTCTGAAGTGCAATACGGTACGGTATTGTCTTATGGACGGCCGTATTACGGTATACGGTTACATATTTTTGCTGTAATGTATTTCTTTGCTTCATGATCGCATTTCTTGCTGTAGAAAGAATGAAATTAGTTAAAGAGTATTTAAAGTAGTTATCTAACACAATTAAAGACACAATACTCATATTTATATCACAGAAACAGTTGTCTAATTCAACATTTTAGCACATAAGTAGGAGACAAAGACAATGCTTAAGTATGAGCTGCCAATTGTTGATTTGAAATGTGCTTAACGGTCACAGCTACACTAAGTTTCCATGATACAAAACCGAATGCCTAGAATTCCTCTTTGTTCGTAATTCCCAAACCTACCCCTCACAGTTTCTGTATGCCCATTAGACGCGCTGCCTTTCCTGAGTCCTCACCTCGACTCTCATCTTACTGACCAAGCACCACCGCTATCACTATTCCCACTATTATTAACCAACCACTACCATTCCTCCCCCCCCCTCCACTACTCGCACCCACACTCTGACTAGGAACACCTATACTCGTGTTCCTACTACCACCATACTCGAAAAAGGCTTGGCAGAATTTGAAGCGGTGAGGTGGGAGATGCTTTCCAAGAAGGTTTTAATTGCCAATAAATTGTTTTGCATTGAGGTGGAGGTGGAGGATGACGATGAAGCGAGGGGGAAGATGGCACAGTAGTGTTTGTTGAATATGTGGAAATGGGAGCAAAATACTGGGAAACACGGACCTGAGTGTAGAGTACCGAAGGTGTCATGTATAGTCAGCTGGTCTCCGCATAAACAGTGGCGTGATACACAGGATATCGTTATTTACAAAGCAGGAGGCCCATATGTAGGTGTGTTGGAGGGCTTGTCTGGGGTTACTCGCGTGGGTGCAGGATTGGAGGTGAGACAAAGGGGAATAGCTTAGAACATTGAACGCAAGGAAGAGAAGGTGACATGTGTAGGCACGAACTGCAATAAAGAAGGGGAAGACAAAACGGTGCAGCAAGTGTGAGCATGTATAGATACAGAAGAAACATCAGCTTCACCTGAAAACACGAACCCGCACCTCAACCAAGAGCCCTTTTAGGTAAGACTACTACTCATTCGATTTCGTAGTATGAGTACGTGTAGTTGACAGCGGTTGTAGACTTGTACTGCTGGAAGGAATTGGCAAGGTGAGACAAAGGAGATGGAAAAGTAGGAGAGGAAGGGAGTTGACAAAAGAAGAATAGATACAAGTAAGTAAGTAAAGGATTGGGAAGGAGAAAGAAATTGAAACAGGCTCAGCAAAAGGGGAGAATTAAGACGAAACTGTGTTTTAACTGCGTTTTCAGAGGCCTGCTTTGGTGCGATAGACTTAAATATAGCTTACGTAATTAGTTGGAATTTACGGGCCGTAAGTCAACCGTATACAGACGTAGAAATACGGTTAAGATGGCTTGATACCGTACCGTCTACCATACCGTCAAAGGTTCCTCTGCAACTGACAACGGTACGGCACCCGTTACCGTATCACGGTAGCCGTATAGCCGTAATATACGGTAACGGTTGGCAGCCCTAGCAGCCAATAGTGATCTGATATACCTCTACCACTCTTGCTATCTGGGTTCATCACATGCTGTACTACATTAGGGTCCCATTTTACCAATTGCTTGAGAGCCTTATTTTCAATTATTTTTCCTAGTCCCGTCCCCGTGGCTGCTTTAAAGTTTGAACTGAAATAAGCAGGACGTACTACCGTCAGTTACTTGAAAATAAGTGAATAAAGATTTCATACAGCATGGCCGGGTTATATGTGTAATAAGTATCGAGTCTTGTATCTTGTCCATCTCCAAACTTAATATATACCAGATAGTTTCTGTTCTCCGCATTCTTATTAAACGTAATTCAGTGGGCATTGGCGGAAAATATTTCATCATAAACTGACATATATCATTTCGTTACTCGCTGTACTTGGAGTGGTGATCATGTATAATCCAGGTCTTGAGCATTTAAAGAGCCTAAAAACAGTATGAGAAAGACAGATCCAGTTATAAGACAAATAGTCTTACCCTTCTGGAGGTTGAATAGAAATAGGAAACGCGTTGCTAGGGAAGACATAGAACGAAGTGAATATCATGGCAAGAGTAGCCATTAGTATTGACCAAGTAGTAGGCATCGGTTTGACGGATAATGTGTTCATCAGGAAATACCTAACATACATGATTAGCAGAAATAACTCTAATAAAGCATATATAAGTAATAAAAAGCAATAAAAAGCAATAAAAAGCAATAAAAAGCGAATTTAAGTGAATTTAAGGACCATTAGTTGTTTTAGGCAAATTAGGATTGGCCCCCCTCTTATTTTTCCTAATTTCAACTTATTCCACCATATTTCAACCTATTCCACCATATTTCGACACATTTGCAAGAATAAGAATCATTTAAGAATGTTTTAGTACTGAATTAATTGATATATCTAACATGTTATTTCACAAATAAGTCAAAGAAATCACTAGCATTGAAATGTACTAATACATGAACTACATAATAACTAACATAAATAAGATATATACATAAGCCACCATTCACTAACTAACATAACAGGTACACTAACACTCGTGTAACAGCAGTATGCAAGTGTTACGATACAACACCCTCAGTCACTTAACACAGCATATAACAATACACGAGAACAACCCACCTGCCACACCTCCTTTACCATTCAACACGCACTAAGAGCCCATTAAGCATCACAACCTCTGTGGTTTCTGTGTGTGGTCGGCTCATGTGTGAAGTGATAAGCTGCTGGGTCTGTATTGATGACAATGCTGTATGAAGGAATGGGGAAAAGAGGGAAGGTAGTTCGTCTACTGCATGCTGCACTCCAATACAGGGAAGGCTTACCTGTCATCAACTGTCTCGTCTAAGCATAGGAGCATAAGCTCGTTTTCCATCAGACCAGCAACGAAGTACAGAGTGAGAATAACAAGCAAAAAAATTGAGGTGGACATAAGATGATGTGTCGAGAGGATGTTGATGCGTTGGAGAAGAGATAGTCGACGTAAGCAGGAGGCAAAGGAAATCTCTAGGCATAGTGAAGGAGAAGAGGGGAAGAGAGCAGAGGAGCAGTGGGGCAAAAGAGCAGGAGGGTAGAGGAAGAGGAGGGTAAGAATTGAAAGCGGTAACCATTTGGTTCAAGTTGAATTCAGGCTCCGACGTGCTATGCTGACACATTGACACGTTGATGACAATGTGGCAAATTCCGACTTGTCACATGACCGGATCAGACCGGTGTGAACGGAGTTTGGAATGACTTCATGAAATTCTGACTCGTCAATGCAACATGCGTCAATGTGTTGCCCGAGAAGTTGGGTTTCACTGATTGGTCTTCTGTTAACTTATGTATGTGCGTTAAGTACTCACTCTTTGTATCCCTCTCCCCCGCAAATTATGTATATAAATTACAACAGTTAAGTAACAACTACTAAGCACTACAACCTATTTACAAGCAGTATAAGTTACTGTAAAAATCATATCTCAAAGATATGATTTTCACATAACACTAATGGTGGTCAAATTAAGTTGAACAAAGTACATTTTAGTGATTTATTAGTATTCCTTTTACTTAGAAACCATTATTCTGTCCTAACCCAATACTTTATTGTCTTAATATTTTTGCATTAGCTCAAATAAGCGAATTTTAGTACATATTTGGTACATATTAGATACAGTGCACCTTTTATTAGCTTAAATATACTAATGATCTCTAAATCTGGCTAACCCTAACTTATATACACTAATTATCTCTAAATTTAGCTAACTTTATTAATTTAGCCAGTTGGGAATTTCCTGATGTTAAAAGTATAGAAATGTCGTAGACGGGTGGAAGGAGACCAGCTCTGAAAAAACTATTATGACAATGGAACCCACTCTTTTAATGTGCACTACATCTATATATGCCTCACATTCCCCTGTAGCCCACTGTGCCTGAGACATGATACATTTGATGACCCCTACGTGGATGCAACTTTATGAGATCACTGCCTTGTAACCTAGACTGTCGCGCATACTATACTAATGATCTAAGCCTCCAAACTGATTGTACATCTGAACAAATATACTATATGTCTATACATAAGATTATCTCTTCGCACTGTATGTTTATCGTTAATAACGCCATTTTGCTACCGCGAAAGTACGTAGTGTTACAAGTAGTGGGTACATGATTACACTCGGACACACAACGCCCCACAAGCCTACCGCTTGACATTGATTGATTAAAACAAAGCATTACCTTACTGTCCACATTCATATGATGCAGGTAAATTTTTTGTTTGAAACTGCTTACCTGGGACGTAAAAATTCGAAGCGGTTACAGCGTATATTTTAAGTGTTATCCCATAGATGCCTAGGCGGATTTAAACACGGAGAATTAAAATGTTATAGCGATCACACGAGTGTACATCATAACGGTCAAAGTGCACATTTAATGTGCAGCGCAAACACTTTTTGATGGAGCGCAAACATTTCGCGCGTTGTTCGGCGCACACGTTTTTGGTCCCAGCGCAAATATTTCAACTGAGCGCAAACATTCTTCGTCCCAGCGCAAACATTTCTGACGCGTAAACACATTTAAATTCGAGTCTAGTGCATACTTTTCAGGACGTTGTAAGGCCAAAGCTCTTAGAGTCTTAAGACAAGGTGAGATAACTTTCATATAATAAAAATATTATTTATCCTCTACAAAGAACATACAACTTGTAACTACAGTATGGATTCCACACTAGATACTTTACACGATGAGAAGATGACATAACCCTGGCTCAATCTCACCAGCGATCAAGCAGCCCTTGTGGCATACACTAAGGAAGGGCACCGGTTAATCAGTAATTTAAAATAATAATCCGTAGTCCCAAACAAAAAGTCATGTTATGCGAGACAATTATAACAGACCCTGTACGCTCATCGCCAGACACGGCACAAGCATAGACATAGGTCCCCACCACCCTCAGAACCGGCTGCGAGCCCATATGTCCCCATCATCCCCATTTCTCTTGGGAGCCGAAAACACCCGGAGAACAGGAATCGATCCAAAATACTGTCCCAGTACCACCTTCCTGCACAGTGTTATCAGACCTTGCACAGGTTCCGAAATGACACAAACAGACAACGACATTGGGAGCTTTGTTTCCTACTGGTGTCATTGCACTGGAAATGAGCTTGGGCGAAACATTGAAGAGGACATGAGTGAGCAAGTGCTGATAGGAGAGGTGGGAGGGTGGAAATGTCTAGGTTTATATTAGGATTGAGGGTTTCAGGTGCGGAGAGCGAGGATTTACTCACAGATTTGGATGTAGTTTAGAGGTGAACTTGACATATGATTTGGGTAGTTGTAAGTAGAAACAATTGGGGAATAAGCACCATAATGAGACAGACCTGTCAACACATCACTCCATATGCGCGAGTTCTATCTAGACATCCTGAACTTCTTTGTCCTACCAAGATTCATCTTTGCGTGTTGGGTTCGTTCTTTGAATTCGAATGATGCACCACCTGGAATAACATAGCATAACAAAAGCAAACGTGAAGATAGGAGGAGTTGACGAGGAGTTTGCGAAATTCAAACGAATGAATGTCAATGTCAATGTACATGCACGTAAACTAGTCACACTGTCATGGACCGTACTATCGTTGATCAGTACTTCACAACCCCCGTCAATTCGCACTCTTTGAAATATCGCAACACCCACTGCACGTACATCTATAAATTTTGGTACACTCAAACACCATGCATACTCCAATCGATATCCCAATTTTTGTAAGGATTGAAACATTATTCCTGATGTCCCATTGAAAAGGAAGTTTTGGTGGGATTGTCACGCTTGCCGTTCTGCCGATGGAAGGACATCTCCGAAAGACACGCCCACATAATCACATTCCTTCAGCAAGGATGCCGGCTTTGAATATATCCGGCATCCAGCGTCCAGCTGAGCAAGGTCGCGGCTCAAGCCTTTTTCATTCGCGTCGCTTCTCTCCTCTCATCACTCACCATTTGCCCGAACGCTCATCTCAACATCCTCAATTCTAGTCTCTGTATTCTAGTTAAGCCCTCGGCGGACCTCCAATAGGCTCATGACATTGCATGACAAGCTCCAAAAAATGCAGCTCGGTGGGAGTTGCAGAGTAGTGATCAATGATAGTATCTCGTGCAATGAGTGATGGGACATCAACAAGATGGGCACGTGTGTTTGTGTATGTGTTCATTGGCATTGTTTGGCAATAGGCTCTACTTGTCAACGCCATTGGCCAACACGTTGAATCACATCCAACTTTGGTCTAATTCCTTGTCTCGTCTCAATCTCTTCTCATACTCTTGTAACATCTTCAATATGCTATGTGATGGCATATCACTCTAGACCTCAAGAACGAGCCAGGAATCTGTAGATGATTCATATCTTGGTAGGACGAAGAAACTCACGAAGTCTCTCTCAGTCTGTTACGAATCTACCGCTATATTCGGCATTCTGAATGACATTCACAACTTAGATGGTACGTGTAGTATAGGAACTCATGTGTATGGCGGGCAGGACACGGTGAGGGAGTGGTGTGGTGACAGGTCTGACCTGATATGCTTCAAGGTCAGCAGAACGACATGGAGAAAGGTGCACCCTCATGCACTGAAGCAGGAGAACACAGGAGGTGAGTGGTTATCCACAGCATTGAAACCCGCACATTTAGCTAATCTACTACTTCATTAGGTTGTTCTGGCCTCAGGCCTCTTCCCAGCTCTTGCGCAGCCCCACCGTTACGATCGCAATCACCCTATTTTGAGAAGGGTCTGACAGGTGTACATTTGCCTGCGGCTCTGTACTACTCGTAAAGCATCAACTGGAGACCACCCTATCGGAGTCGAATGACTGAGCAACTGCCTCCCCCTTGCGCTATATGACACCCTGAGCGGTACTTTGCTGTAGAACTCAACGCACACTGCCGGCATCCGAAGGTTATATCTCTTGTGGATACCATTGTGAAAGGTGTGGGGCACTAAGGTTCTGAATTTCGAGGCTAGTATGAGAAGAACTAGTGCGTGAGGTGTTTCAACTGGTCACAGCATAGTTCATGGCAAGTTCTTCCTTTTCCCCGCAAGCTGGGCCTTGTCAACTTCCATGCCATCTCATAGGTGTCGATACCTCCTTCCCCTCCTTCCCGCTTTCTCCTTCTCTTTGTGTACATTATCTGTCTACTATATCATTGCGTAACTTACTTTTCTTTTGTATTATATTAATATATATATTTATGAATTTTTATTTCGTTAATAACTTCATGTGAATGGTGAGACTCAAATATATTGGGCGCTATCGAATTTCTGTTGACTTCAAAATTTTCGCCAAAAATGTGTGCTGCAGAAAATGTGTGTGCGGTACAGAAATGTTTGCACTGGGATGAAAAATGTTTGTGCTCGGTTGAAATGTTTGCGCTGGGACCAAAAATGTGTGCGCCGAACAACACGCGAAATGTTTGCGCCCCATCAAAAGTGTTTGCGCTGCACATTAAATGTGCACTTTGACCGCCATAATATATTGTGTATTCCCCTACCACAATGGTTCTTAACTACAATTTATACTATAATTTATTGTACATGTATGTATTGTGTAAAATTAAACTTAATGCATAGTGTTTCAGATGAAATTCTCTGTGTGAAATGAAATTGTCATAAAGTTGACTTGCTTTAAGTATAACTGGTATAGTATGCTAAAATTGCTTAATTCCTGTAAAACTTATCAACACATATCATATTTTGATTAGTACAGTAATATCACTATTTTAGCAGATGGGGATTTTCCTGATGTAGAGGGAAGATGTATATGGCAGTAAAGTCACGTGGGATCGGACTTTACTCATCTGTAACTAGTCAGTCGCAGAACCGCTACATACGCCCTCCTCATCGGTTAGAATAACAGATGATTATAAAATGAGGGGACGGGGTCGTCCATTACCTTTCTTGTTGCTACGAGTTGGGTATGGGTCATAACGGGGTTTCTTGTGGGGTTGAGAACCGTCTTCGGTATTATGTTGTGATTTGTAGAAGCACCGTTCCATAATACTAAGTCGTTCTTCATCGAGGGTGCCATCGGGTAAGATGAGTCGTAAGTTCCTTAATTGGTCGTAAATATGTGGATCTGTTTTCTTGTGGGTGTCTTGGATTCTGATGCCACTGGGTCCACTTGCAGCAGGTGAAGGGAGTACCCATTGGTTAGAGTCCGGATCAAATGTAATGAATTTGCTTCCGGATTCTGGGTGAGCATTGAAAATGGTCGCAAAGTCTTGATAACCAAGAGGTATGGGTCCCCATTGTTTACGACGGATGAGGGAGTCGAATTTAAGGTAAGAGATGACTGCATATAGGTCAACAGAGAAAATGTTCCCATGTTGGTCTTTAATGAACCATATATTGATATTGTTGTTGTCCAAGAAGCTTCATACTCCAGAATCTGTGAATTTCGGTTGGGCCAACAAGATTCTGAGTTCCTTGTTGTTCACATAGGATATGCAAAATAGTACTGGTGCCGGAGTAGGAGAGGTGTAGTTGGAAGGGGGTCGAGGTGCGACACAATTGTGTGTTGTGGGTACAGGTGATGTCGGTGTATTGACATCGGATAGTGATGAGGTGTGTACTTTGGGAATGCATGGCAGCGAATGTATGATTTCATGTGTGGGGGCATGAGTAGACATTCCTGTAGTGGGCACATAGAAAATTCCGGGCATGCACAAAAGTGAGCGTGATTGAGTGTGCCATGCTCAAGGCCAAATTTTCAGGCACAAAAGTGAGCGTGATTGAGCATGTCACACTCAAGGTATTTATTTTAGCTCTAAATGGCCCAATTGTGGGTCAAAAAGAGTGTAAATCAAATGTACATACTAGTGTTGTATGGCTGTGTCATATTGTGAATGTGAGTGATGTTTTTAATCAAGATATGAAGTCAAATCTTGAAGAATAATATTTATACTTCATGCTCAAACAGGTGTGTGCACGCACACATCACGCTCAAGATTTCACTTCACGCTCAGGGTCAACATCTCATGCACAGGGTTCATACATTCACGCACAGGGTCTGAGTTTTCATGCTCAAGGTCATCAACTCACGCTCAAGGTCTGTCAACTCACGCTCAAAGTTTTTACTTCACGCTCACAAAAAAATTGTATGTTACATTTATATCTTGGCTTCACTTTCATGTGGGAGGAAAAGTAAGTTGGAAGTGTAATCTAAGTGAGCATGAATAGGAATACCAATTATGCTCAAGCTCAAGTTAAAGGACATTGAGCATGAGTGTAATACTTGTGAGCATGAATAGGAATACCAATTATGCTCATGCTCAAGATAAAGGACATTGAACATGAGTGTAATACTTGTGAGTGTGAATGGGAATACCACACTCAGGCTCAAGTTAAAAACATTGAGCGTGAGTAGGAATACCACACTCACGATCAAGTTAAAAGACATTGAGTGTGAGTGTAATACTTGTGAGTGTGAATAGAAATACCACACTCACACTCAAGTTAAAAAACATTGAGCGTGAGTGTGATACTTGTGAGCATGAATAGGAATACCAATTATGCTCACACTCAAGTTAAAAGACATTGAGCATGAGTGTAATACTTGTGAGTGTGAATAGGAATACCACACTCACACTCAAGTTAAAAAACATTGAGCGTGAGTAGGAATACCACACTCACGCTCAAGTTAAAAGACATTGAGTGTGAGTGTAATACTTGTGAGCGTGAATAGGAATACAACACTCATGCTCAAGTTAAAAAACATTGAGTGTGAATAGGAATACCACACTCACGCTCAAGTTAAAAAATATTGAGCATGAGTAGGAATACCACACTCACGCTCAAGTTAAAAGACATTGAGTGTGAGTGTAATACTTATGAGCGTGAATAGGAATACAACACTCACACTCAAGTTAAAAAACATTGAGCATGAGTAGGAATACCACACTCACGCTCAAGTTAAAAGGCATTGAGTGTGAGTGTAATACTTGTGAGCATGAATAGGAATACCACACTCATGCTCAAGTTAAAAAACATTGAGTGTGAGTAGGAATACCACACTCATGCTCAAGTTAAAAGACATTGAGTGTGAGTGTAATACTTGTGAGCGTGAATAGGAATACAACACTCACACTCAAGTTAAAAAAACATTGAGTGTGAGTAGGAATACCACACTCATGCTCAAGTTAGAAGACATTGAGTGTGAGTGTAATACTTGTGAGCGTGAATAGGAATACCACACTCACGCTCAAGTTAAAAAACATTGAGCGTGAGTAGGAATACCACACTCATGCTCAAGTTAAAAGGCATTGAGTGTGAGTGTAATACTTGTGAGCATGAATAGGAATACAACACTCACACTCAAGTTAAAAAACATTGAGCGTGAGTAGGAATACCACACTCATGCTCAAGTTAAAAAACATTGAGTGTGAGTAGAAATACCACACTCACGCTCAAGTTAAAAAACATTGAGTGTGAGTAGGAATACCACACTCACGCTCAAGTTAAAAAACATTGAGCATGAGTAGGAATACCACACTCACACTCAAGTTAAAAAACATTGAGTGTGAGTAGGAATACCACACTCACGCTCAAGTTAAAAGACATTGAGTGTGAGTGTAATACTTGTGAGCGTGAATAGGAATACAACACTCATGCTCAAGTTAAAAGGCATTGAGTGTGAGTGTAATACTTGTGAGCGTGAATAGGAATACCACACTCATGCTCAAATTAAAAAACATTGAGTGTGAGTAGGAATACCACACTCATGCTCAAGTTAAATGACATTGAGTGTGAGTGTAATACTTGTGAGCGTGAATAGGAATACAACACTCACACTCAAGTTAAAAAACATTGAGCGTGAGTAGGAATACCACACTCATGCTCAAGTTAAAAAACATTGAGCGTGAGTAGGAATACCACACTCATGCTCAAGTTAAAAGACATTGAGTGTGAGTGTAATACTTATGAGTGTGAATAGGAATACCACACTCACGCTCAAGTTAAAAAACATTGAGCGTGAGTAGGAATACCACACTCATGCTCAAGTTAAAAGGCATTGAGTGTGAGTGTAATACTTGTGAGCATGAATAGGAATACAACACTCACACTCAAGTTAAAAAACATTGAGCGTGAGTAGGAATACCACACTCATGCTCAAGTTAAAAAACATTGAGTGTGAGTAGAAATACCACACTCACGCTCAAGTTAAAAAACATTGAGTGTGAGTAGGAATACCACACTCACGCTCAAGTTAAAAAACATTGAGCATGAGTAGGAATACCACACTCACGCTCAAGTTAAACGACATTGAGTGTGAGTGTAATACTTGTGAGTGTGAATAGGAATACCACACTCACACTCAAGTTAAAAAACATTGAGCGTGAGTAGGAATACCACACTCATGCTCAAGTTAAAAGACATTGAGTGTGAGTGTAATACTTGTGAGTGTGAATAGGAATACAACACTCACACTCAAGTTAAAAAACATTGAACGTGAGTAGGAATACCACACTCATGCTCAAGTTAAAAAACATTGAGCATGAGTAGGAATACCACACTAACGCTCAAGTTAAAAGACATTGAGTGTGAGTGTAATACTTGTGAGCATGAATAGGAATACCAATTATACTCATGCTCAAGTTAAAGGGCATTGAGCATGAGTGTAATATTTGTGAGCATGAACAGGAATACCAATCATGCTCATGCTCAAGTGAAATATAAGTGTAATATTTGTGAGCATGAGTAAAAATGCCAATTACACTCACACTCAAGTTAAAGGACATTGAGTGCAAGTGTAAATAAGTATTATAAATGTGATAGAATACCTATCATGCTCATGCTCAAATCAAAGGGCATTGAGTATGAGTGTAAATATAATACTGACATGCAGTTATACTATGCAAATATGTGTGATAGGTAGTAGTCTATCCTGTATTGCTCCCTGCTTCATTGTGAATTTCCCTGCTTTGTTATTAAGCCCCCTTCCTTGTTCTGAAGTTCCCTACTTCGCTGTAAAGCCCCATTCTTAGTTTTGAATTTCCCATGGTCTCTGCTTCACTGTGAATCCCCCTGCCTTGTTCTGATTTTTCCTGCTTCATTGTAAAGCTTCCTGTAATTTTCTGAGCCCCCTGTTTCATTATAAACTTCCCCTGTTTCTACTGTTCAATATATACCATTCTATAGCTCTATAAATTTTTAATGGGTATTGTGATGTATTCTGTGGAGACATATACCATATCTTTGGTAGTGATACGTGACCACTGTCTCTTTCTATTGGCTGTTCTGACTTGTTTTAGTCTGTGGAATAGAATGCTGTTGTGGGCTGACATTATCATATTTTTTAGACATTGTGTGAACATTCTTATGCCAACGTGTTCAGACTTGTCTTGGGTTTCCCATATGAATGATCTCGGCATTCGTCCCATGTTCAGGAAGAATGGTGTGTATCTGGTCGTTTCAGAACATGCTAAGTTTATTGCAAATTCTACTGCTGGTAGTCTGCTAACCCAGTCTTTTTGTTTAGTTGATATTGAGGTTCGTATCATAGTGGTGATTGTTTTATTGGCGTGTTTGGTTGCGCCATTGGACTGTGGATGGTAAGTGCTAGACATTCTTAGCTTCGTTCCTATTAATTCATGCAATGTTCTCCAGAATATGCTTGTAAATAGGACATCTCTATCGCTTACTATGTTTTTTGGTAGGCCATGGTGTTTATAGACTTCGGCGAATACTAACTCTGCAATTTCTTTTGCCTTATAGTTTGCATGGCTTGGTACCAGGTGTACCATGCCTGTTAATAGGTCTATGATTACTGTTATTTCATCATAAGTACCGTCTCTATCTTCTGATGGTGGCAGTGGTCTGACGAAGTCAATGCATATCGATTCCCATGGTTTCGTGGGTATTTCGAGAGGGTTCAATAATCCTAGTGGCTTTTGGTGGTTTGGTTTGCTTCGTCTGAATGTCATACAGGTATCGCAGTATGCTTGTGTATCTTTGATTATATCTTTCCACCATACATAATCCCTAAGGTATGTTATTGTTTTTCTAGCACCTAGATGTGCTAATATAGAATGTGCTTCTGCTATTACCACTTCTCTGGCACTTCTGCCATTACTTAGTATGATCTTAGGTATGCAAAATACTTTTCTGTCTTTCAGTTTCAGGTATACTAATTGTTCGTTAGGTATAGTACTGGTAACTTCGAAGTTTTTGTAACCTTTGGGGTTTTCTAGTATATCTGTGAAGGATTTATCCTCCTGATATTGTCCTTTAAGTAAGGTGAGTAAATTTGCGCCCTCTGCTCCCTCGCTGATTGCATCTAGCAGTGTAGGTGCCGTGGAAAGGAAGACATTGTCATTAGTTTCATAATTGGTTAATTTGAGTGCTTCTGAATTGTGTGTGGGGGTTGGTTGTTCATTTAGTGCGGATTCTGTAGGTTGTATTGCAGTTTCGACATTTTCTGCGGTACTCATGCCCTCCCATCGTTCTGCAGGTCCTTTAAGAACGATGCGGCCTTTCATTTGCTTGGCAAATTCTTTCAACATTTCAGGCCAGCCTGTTTCTGCAGGTTCGGGTTGTTTTTGTAGGCGCCTGGTGCGTGTACCTGTGCCCTCCAAGTCAATGGTGAGGGGCATAATTATTAGTGTCGATTCAAGTATATCATTATTAATGATATTGTGATAGGTGTATTTGCTCCTGGTGCATACCATGCCAGGAGCATCGTTCAAGTATATGTGCAAGAGTGCATCTGAGACCACATTGTCAGTGCCAGGTACATATATTATTTCGAAGTCGAATTCACCGACTTTTTCAATCCACCATGTCTGATGTGGGGATAATTCTTTCTGAAGTAGAAAGTGTACAAGTGGCTTGTGATCCGTATACCAGTGGAAGTGTATTCCTTGTAGGAGGTCTCTATATCTCAGCATTGTTTCAAGTCCTGCCAGAAACTCAATTTCATGCACAGGATACTTTTGCTGAGTGACATTCAACTTTGCAGAGTAAAATGAGGCTACTTTAGCTGTTTGCCAATCCTCGCCTTGGGAGATTACACCGCCAATACCTGAGAGGCAACCATCGGTGATGATATTTACTGGTGGCACATCTTCGCCATATACGAGGGGTATATGGTGGTGCTCACAGTGTATTGTGGTGAGGTTCTGGATATTTTGGAATGCGCGTTGGTGCATATATTCCCATCTAAATGGTACTTGGTCGCTTGTTAATTCATGTAATATACCTATAGGGATACAGATGCGATCTATATCGTCCGCTAGATATCCGGCTGCACCTAGGAAACCTTGGAGGAGGTCCTGGTTTGTAGGTGGTTTCCATTGTGCAAGGGCATCAACCTTGTCGGGGTCCATTCAGATGCCTTCATCATCAATGATGCGGCCGAGGATCTGGAGTTCAGGTTGTAAGAATTTTAGTTTCTTCTCGCTTAAGTAGAACTGATTATTTCTTAGGATGTCAATTACAGTCTTTACATGTTCTACATGATCTGTAAGTGTGTTGGAATAAATTATAATATCATCCAGGTACACATCCATGAAGTGGCCAATGTAGGGGGAGAATAAATTGTTCATTACAGATTGGAAGGTAGCTGCTGCGTTGCAGTCCCCTTGCTGTATGACAAGACTGACCATTGTGCCATTAGGAGTATTCATGGCTGAATTGAGTACATCTTCTGGGTCTATATGAATTTGTTCATAGGCATCCTGTCTGTCGACGATCGAGTGGGATTTTGCATGGGCCACTCTTAAGATGCTATCGATTTTGGGTAAAACAACCATTCGTAATCTTACTGGTTCCTCTGATTTACCAGTTTTCTTCAGGAGAAGCATGGGGACTGTGTTATGTCCTGTTGTAGATTTCCATCATCCTGTTTTCACATAGACATCGCGCTTTTCATTCCAAAGTGGTGTAAGGTGAAGACTTGTCTGAAGGTTGTACAATTAAGTACTGAGCGTGACAGTGTCCAATCTGTCACTGGTGTTCTAAACAAGTTGTTGAGTTTGTTGTGGGGTGTTGAATATAGGTACAAGTCTTGTGGGGTTATTAAGACTTGTATAGGATATTAAGGGAAGTAGTGAAGGTGTGTTTGATGAATTAAGGGTAGAAAATGCGAAGTTAGCTAAGGTTCTTGCCTGTGCAAGAGCTTTAACTTGTAATAATATTGAGCAGTACTGAGTGTTAAGCAGATAAGAACAGAAGTGCACTAAGTTTCTACAGCTAGAAGCTTAGTGTTAATAACAGATGAATACTGAGTGTGAATCAGACTAGAATTGACTGGGGGATGTAGCTACATGAGAGGGGTTTATATACTTTTTAGAACTACCTAGGTAGAAATATGTACCATGATTAATAATATAATAAGTAAGAGTGATTTGTAGCAAAGGAGTAAAGATAAAGGTAGAGGAATAGAGAAAGGAGGAAAGGAATATGTATAAAGGGTGCGTGGCGGCATCGGATAAGGTAATATTGATGCGAGCGCTTTGCTGGGTGTTGTGATTGGTCAGCACTAAGTCACATGCCTTTCACTTTGGGAAGGTACGGTGTTTACTTTGGCACATCGGTTTTAGGATATAGCTTAGTGCATTAACTTTAGCGCTTGCTGAGTAATGATAGATTGATTAATAATAATGCGGACTTCATCGAAATTTGTAGTGATCTTCGGGATAATCGAGGGTGTGGAATATTTTTAGTGTCTCGAGATCAGGGTATAATGAGTAAGGTGCATTCTGATTGGTTAGGGTAAGTACAGGAACCAACGGACTATGTATATTAGGTAGTTTTGTACATAGGCCAGCAGGGTTCCCTACAGTGGTCTCAAGCCTTCAGGACACTTGGAGGGGCGGAATGAGTACTGTTTATGAGGATCCTTGAGAGGTATCCTATGGTTTATTTCATGAAGAGGAGGTAAGGGCATTTCAGACACCTTTTTACAAAGTGGTAAGGAATATTCTAATAACTCTTGTCTAGCAGTATCTACCATTTGTTGAAATATTGCTACTGCCTGCAATGATAATTTTGCAGTTCTTGGGCCGCAGATGGGAAGTGCTTCTTCGCTCCCAACAGTAATGCATGGTGGGTTAATACCAATTAACACTTTATACTGGAATAGCCATGGTGTACCCAAGATCAGATCATAGTTTGATACATTAATAATGTCAAAGTACCTTTGTTCTTTCATGGTCGAGTATTCAAAGCTGACCATGGTACTGTGGTTGGATTTTGTGTGAGAACCCTGTACTGCTAGTTGAATATTGATAGGGACTGTAAGTTCTATCATGCTTACCTTGAGTTGGTCCGCTAACTTGGTTGACATAAAATCTCCTAGTGAACCGGAGTCCACCAGTGCTCATACTGGGTGTCTGTTTATACAGACTGCGATGACGATTGGTTTAGGGATGTGGCGTGTAACATCTTTGACAACTGCCGTGTTTTGTTGGATTGTGGGGTACGTGCTGCACTCCACCTGTTGTCTGTTCAATTCTACAACTAAGTCATATCCTTTTTGTTTATCAAATCTGATCTTATTATTGATATTCATTAGTTCAATGGTTTCATTATAAATGTCTGTGATAGTGATTTCTTGCACTGTGAGGGGATCAAAGAGGTAATGTGATAGGTTTTCTTCATCCTCAAAGTTATCAATAGTTTTGATTAATTTGAGATATGACTTCCTAATTCTTTTCCAGTACCAGTTGACAATATTGAATTTACTATTCCAAAGATGTTTGCCAGGTATTTCGGTGTAGAAGGTTAGTTCTCAATCCTTTATGGTGTATGTATCATTGAATACATTTGTTAGACGAACACAGAATCTGTGTTTTGGTTCCATGTTCTGGGTTGTTGGGTTATTGCCTGGGTATGGGGCACCAAGGCTTAATGCACATTCTGTGTTCCAGGTAAATATGTTATGAGCGGGGTCTAGTGAGCTGATTATTGGTGCACTATTTGTTTTGAATTGTGGGTCTTTGTCCTTTATTGGCATAAACTGGGATCCTAACAATTGTCTGTATGCCGTTCTAAACTGGGTTAAATACCATCTATCTATTTTGAAGCCGGGTTGTTGCATTAATTGAACTGGGAGTATAACAGATTCAAATTTTAATTCTTCATCCATAATAACGTAGTATTCACCATGTCCTGATAGGTATACTATGAATCGGGATGAGCTGTATTTCTTTGGTGCTGTGGATCGGCTATTGAAGTAATATTTGAGGTATTTTTCCCAAGCATGTCCCAATCGGGATGCCCATGGGGGTCTTACTGTAGCATGGTTGAATGATGGGACTTCGAGAGTACCATGTACCTTGTTATGTGGTAAGTCTTTATCGTCGATTTGGTATTCTTCATTATCCACCTCTATTTCTATTTTAGTGCTATGGTTATTATGATAAGTTTTCAGGCGTTGTTTCCTAGACTTATGGGTTATTTTCTTAATGTAGTATTCTCCTGGTTGGCAGTATTCAATATTGCCAAGTTCCAGTGAGTCTATATTTTCAGAGTTAATGGCTAGTTCTCTGAGTTGTTCACTGTTGTCATAATGTATGTCTAGGTTATAGTTACAAACGCCTGGGGGGCCTCCTCCAGAAGGTCCAGGTACTGAAGCCTTTTTGGGGCACTGTCTTGTGACGTGCCCAGTTTCTTTACAGAAGAAACATTTACTTTCATTTCGAAGATTTTCCTTTTCTCTGTCTGTGAGTTCCTGTCTGTGGTTGTTTTGTGGTTTGAATTTATGTTGTTGGCGCTCTACAGGTGATTCCCTTTGTAGGCATTGCCTGTTGGATGAGTATCTGGGTGTATGATTTGTTTTCTTTCCGAAACTCCTGTTTTTGTCCTGACTATTGTTTCTAGGTTGCCAATGTGGTCGGTCACTTCGCCTATCACCTCATTGGTTGTCTGAGGAAGATTGTCGTCCATGCGAGTGGTCACAGGATCTAGATCGAGGCTGGTGATCCCTTCTTGGGCTACAATTTCGTCGAGAACTCTTTTTCTCGAATTCATACTCCATTTCGGCTATTTCTTCCAGTTCAGCTGCATTTGCAATAGTGTCAAAGCTCGAAACTTCCTGGTTGATTTTTTGCTGGACTAGTTGTCCTCATGTTTTGGGTCTCAAGCCATGCCAAAGTGTGTGTACTTTTTCACATTCGCTTATGTCACCTATGGTGAGTATAAGGTCATTTAATTTGGATAAGTACCATTTGATACTTCTATCTCCTTGTCTTAGGGTTTCTAGTTTATTTCTTTGTTGTTTCCTAAAGTTAAGTGGGAACACATGGTTAAATAATCCAGTAAAGAACTCTTCTAGATTCATTCTACTAATGTTGTAGGCCACTTCACGCATATAGTAAGTATACACTCATTCTTTTAAGTAATGGGATAAGGTAAGTATTTGCCTTTCCAGTTCTACTTGTCCACTCGAAATATAGTCACAGCTTTCAATAACGAAGCGATAGAAGGTTTGAATATTTGGAGTACCATTGTATGGGTTAGGAGGTAGAGGTTTGATGAGGGAACATTGCTTCCTTCTTTGCCACCTCTCGCATTCCTTTCAATGGCGCCTCAAGTTGCTTCGTTTGTAGCCATGGTGGCGCCCATGGCTACTGTGGCTATGATTGCTTTCATCTGAGGAGCTGGGGTCACTATCTGATGGATACCCCATGAGCTCATTGTTGATTTGTCTTACTACCTGGAATGTGTCTCCGAGGAAACTGTCTGGGTTAATTTGATGGGAAGGCTTCAGGTTGTGTTCTGCCTCTTTATAGGTTTGTTCAAAGTTTACTGCAGTCCTGATTCTGTTGGTCATACTGGAGGATATTGGTACTGAGTGTTCATGTATGTAGTCTTGTGCATAGCTGGTTGGTTCATAATGTGCGTGAGTATTAGTCCTTTCATATGGGTTCCTGTGTTCAGTTTCTGTACGTGTATTGTTTCTTGCATTCCTATTGATATTATAGTTTTCAAGTAGGGCTTGTTGTGCCTCTACATCTAATTCCTCATTTTCAATGTTAATGTTGCCCCAGTTTGTGAGGTCAATTGCTTTTCCTTTGTTACATGATGGACCTTCTTCTTGGTCCACTGTGGTTGGCTTGGCGTCCCGAGTCCCACATTTTGATTTACTGTCCTGATTTCTTCGAGGTCTTGTGGATCAATGATTCTTGCCTCATTTTCATTATCAGTCTGGTTTACAATTGTATTATTGTCATTACTATTTACATCAGTACTGTTGCTACTGATGTTACTAAGTATGCTAGAGATAGGGGTTGCTATCCCTTCTGAGTAGATGTTGGTTGGTGGACCACTTTGGTCCTTTTGTACAGTGGGCGCTTCCTCATTCGAGGGTGAGAATGGGTTGCTGGGGCTGTCAATGGCCCCAGACACCCGAGGTTGGTTCTCCTCAGGTCCCAAGCTGTTAGAGTTAGAACAAGAAATTGAAAGCTCACCTGATTGCTCGGTCTGAGAACCTTGCTGGGTGTGGAGGTTGTAGGTGTGAGATGGCATGTCAAATAAAGTGGTTTGCTGGTCTTGAGGAAGTCTCAGTTGATCAGACCAAGGGGATCCATGGGACAAGCATTAAGTGAGTCAAGTAAGTCAAGTAAGTCGAGTCAAGATAGTAGGTGTGTAGTCAAAAATATGCGATGCTAGTGTGACCAGAGTAACAGTATCGTCACACGAGAGAGAAGAGAAGCTTAGATGAGCAATAGACTGTTTAAGTGCTATTGTCATTAAAACCTGGAGAGAGGAGTACAGGACTACCTAGGGGGTTTATATACCTTTAGACTACTGAGGCTGTACACTAAAGGAATAACTAACTACTTCTCCAGGAATAAGAATAAGAGAGACAGCATGGTATAAGTATATTGAGATAAGATGTATACAGCAGTAAAGTCATGTGGGATCGGACTTTACTCATCTGTAACTAGTCAGTCACAGAACCACTACATGTATCATTGAGCCAGAGAGTTATTTGCTTGGTATCTCCCATTCGGACCCGATTTCGTAGTGTGCATGCAAGTGGAAGCAGTGTACTGTTGGGAATGAGTTAGCAAGGTGAAGAGGAAGGAAGAAGGTAATACAAAGGAGAATGGGGCAGAAATAAGGAAGTTGAGATGAACCAAAAAGAGCAAAAGAACTGAACAAAGGAAGGTTACAACAAGAGAAAGTACTAAAAGAGGGGGGAGTAGTGAGATCAGGGAGAAATAACACACCCTATTTCCTTTCTGTTTCTGCTTCTGTGTCTCCATCCTCCAGATCCCCTCTAGCATCTTCAAATTGCAACTCTGAGAGTGGAAGAGCTTTAGCGGTGTGAGACAGTGACAAAGCGGGAGCGGTGCTTGAAGAAACATTGAGGACTTTGAACGGTGTACATAGTAGAGAAACTACAAAAAGTTGATGAGTTTGCCATGTACTCGCTGTGTGATACTCAGGCTGAGACTTACAGTTGTTGTTAGTGTGCTGGTAGCACAGTTCACAAATCATGAGCTAAGCATATAGCATTGTAGAGTGCTCTATGACACCAGGCACCTTAGAAACCTAATATAAATGTTGGATTGGGGCATTCCACAGTATCAGAAAGCACTTACATGTTTGTTTCGAACAGCTTCAACAAGGTAGCTGTGGAGTACAAGCTGGTATGAGGAGGAAGTCAAACTTGGTACATTGAAGTTTTGCGGCAGTTCATCCAATGGACCAATGGTGCACTGCTTACATAAAATCAACCATGGGAGATAAACAAAGATATTGAGCATGTGAGACATATGTGACATGTATGTTGGTACATATTCGATACTGCTTTGCAGGAGCCTTGCCAACACATCATTGTCCACTTTTGTGCCCTCATGCACACGTTTCATCAATATCCTTGATTCACCAAGTGCTTGCTCTTGTTCCTGTCTCTGATCCTCTCACTGGCCTCTGCCACTTCAACTCCACCATGCATGCATCATTCCACCTGTTATGTCACTCCTACAGTGTTCTTGACCATGAATCCACTCATAATTCGTGCTAGGAATCCCTGGCCTGTTCATCTGCATCGCACATAAGAGAAGGTACAGGAGTTCGCAGAGTTTCATGTTGGTACATTCCATAGTACTATTGTGATGGAGGATGCTGAATGGGGGGATACTTAGTGTATATATAAGGGAGGGGTGTTGGTTTGTTAAGGCATGATAAGGATACAAGGGCGCAAGCCATTCCTGTCCAGACTGGAATGGTGTCTTCATACTGATTGCCTTTATTCACATATGTCTATTTTCCTCCTCCCTCACTCTGATACTGATGATGTGATTATTGGTATACTAAAGATTCTGCTATGGTTAATTAAGAAGTGATATGTGGTGCCACTTTTATTTCATGATGCTTAGATTGTTTGTTTGCATTCTAAGTTGTGGATAGCACCTGGTATTCTGTTACAGTGAGTTTCCCTTTCATTCATTCTTTCCATTTGCTGTCTACTGCTTCCCTCAACCCTTCCTTTTCTTCTCGCCTTTGTATTGCCCCCCATCCGTCTCACTCCTCCCTTCCTCTCCCTTTAGTCCTCTCTCCTTTAATTACCATTCCCCTGCTCCCTGGTTTCCTGCACTGCTTCTACAGTATCATAGTATGTTCTATACCCAGTGACAATGTGTACATTAATTTAGAATATCTATTGTTTTGTATGCTTATTTTAATACATAATACATCATATTTTTATGCAGAATAAATGATTTCAAAGAGTGTCTCCGAAAGTGATGCAGAATGAAAAAGTGGTGTGAAGGAAAAAGTTGTGTGAAGGAAGAAAAAGTTGCATGAAGGAAAAAAAAAAGTTGTGCAAGTCCAAAAAGTTGGGGGGGATTGACGAAAAGTTTCAGGGAGTATTGTCCCGAAAAAGTTGCGTGGACATCAAAAAGAGTTGGGCACTACCGAATAAAAGTGCACTTGGGCTGCCATATGTTTCAACTTGTCAAATTGAACTGCACTTATCCAAATTCACCTCATAAGTTCATCCTGAATCTCTGGCTATTAATACCACTGTGTCATTATCCATGTACCCTCTTGTATACATTTCTAACCATTTTATTCTGTCATATTAAAACCTTAAAGATCCTAAGCTGGCAAATTAATATTAGATGATCGTGCAGCCCAGTGTTGTTATGTTAACTCAGCGCTTTCAAGCCACACATCATCAATTCATTACATATTCACCAATCTAATCTCTCAACAACAACTCTAGCCCAAGTAGCGCTTGCTGCTGCAGACAATTATGACATGTTATAATAATATACTGGATCAACATATTTTGATGATGGGAGATTTATGGAGGCGTATTGTACTGTGTATGTAACATCCCTATCCTTCTTCAAATCACCTTAGTAAACTCCCTTCATGCTTAAGCTTTATATCATCCAGGTTCACAAGTGCAAAAGCTGTACATCACATACATAGATAGTACATAGAACTTGCATAGAACACTTTTAAACTCAATCTAATCACACTGTATTGATTTGAATCTGATCTAAATCAGCATGAGATGCCTAGAATTTTACCTATTTTACCATTCTTCTACTGTTTTGCTACTAATTGACAATGAAGTGATGCTTTTTCAGCAGCCGTCCCACTATAAGCTGACTAAGTTCAACTGATTGTTTTTACTGAGCATGACCTGTCCCCTACATACTCACACGGCGGGCTTTTAGCTGTCCAGTTGCAGCTGTTCTTTGGCCTGTCATGCTACCTGTCATATTCAGCCATCAGTCACAATGTCACGTGTACTGAACCGGTTAGGAATGTGTTGATCAAAGTCTCAGAAAAATCAAACTGACCCATGTGGTGTGCCGAGAATATATTCATACAATAAAAGTTTGTTATGTACCATCTGAATATTATAAGCATTACTGTACACACATTTTAATGGGCTGCTAACTTTTCACGTTCCTATTGAGTTTTTCGAGTTAAACTCGAGTCACACTTAAGTTACAGTTGAGTTCCACTTTTGAGTTCGCTTATTTTTTTCGAGTCAAAGTTAAGTTACCTTGAGTGGTGTTTTCATATTTCGAGTGGACTTAAGTTCCTCGCTTTTTTTTTTTTTGGAAAAGTCAAGTTCCCTCAAGTAAACTTAAGTTCATCACTTATTATTTTTTTGAGTGAAAGTTGAGTTCCTTTGAGTTAAGTTAAGTTACTCACTTGTATTTTTTGAGTGAAAGTCAAGTTCCCTCAAGTCAAGTAGAGGGGATGCTAATATTTCAAGCTCCTGTTAATTTTTTCGAGTTAAAGTTAAGTTTTTTGAGTGAACTTAAGTTCTTCACTAAGTTTTTTTTGGTGAAAGTTGAGTTCCTTCAAGTTATATTAAGTTCCAATCAGGTGTAAGTTGAGTTCCAAATATTCTAGTTTCAAAAGTTCAAATGTACAGTAAGTATACACTAATCGTTCCCATACCCCTGCCTGATTAGGACTGCACACTGTTTGTATACAGGATATGGCCGTTTAAGTACAGGTATTCTATGGATACGGATAAGCCGTACCTGTACCGTATTTTAAAATGGTGAAGGCACTAATGGTACGGATGGTAAAAAGTATGGTCGTATATGGGTGTATGGCCGTTGATAGCTCAGTTTGTTTGTACTCTATTATGACATGGCCGAATTCGAATTTATAGTATAGTAGAATCTACTTGCGCTGAAGCCTAAGGTAATGTCTCGCAAGTATCAATGCTCATTTAGCTTCTGCATGTAAACTTACACGGCGGAGGGAGATAGTGTCTCATCCACCAGATAAAATGTGTTCAACCACAACAGCTGATCATAAATAGTAGTGTTCATATTAGTAACTATTTAAAATAAAAAAGTAACAGAAAGACAAACTAGGCATTGATAGAACATATGTTGCTAGAAAGTATAAATTAGAAAACTGAGCCTTATGCCCGTGCCACCGTTTGAAGGGGTTGCATGAGTAAAAATTCTCTAGTGGTAGTTTAAAGTTCTCCTCAAGTTCGTTTGCTACTTGTCATTGCTTCTTGCGATATTTTACAAGGAATTCATAATCTGGTCCAGCCTGTGTCTGCTGGAGATAGGGTGTATCGGTACTGTGAGGAGTTCTCTGTGCATAATGCGTGTTAAAATGAGTATGGAGAAGGTCTTTTGCATATTCCAAGTATTTCAGTAGGTTGGAATCGCCCTCATAGTCATCTTTGAGCCCCTCATAAGAAATGCATGGATCTAGAACTGTATATAATTAAAAAAACAGTTTATTAAAGTACAGTAAAGGCTTAGTCTATAGAAAGAGTATGTTACATTCGTTGTGCATAACTGTAACCTATTGATTGGAAACTGCACCTTTATTCACGAATTAATGAGATCACTCAAGAAATCTCTTAATGGAAGCTTGAAGGAACTGTTAAATATTATGGAAATTCCTTTTTGTACCTTAGAGCGAACACTGAACATTAAAGACAAAGTCTGAACTACTTACTGCTAATCATCAAGATGATTCATGAATCATTAGTATATTTCGGATATAGCTGGGTGTTGAGCATTTCAAAATGGAAGATATCAGCAGTGCTATTTATATAAACAAAATAAAAATTCCACATTTGTAAGGAAGGGAGTCTGACTCTCTTCCTCACAAAGGATTCTACAAAATGGTTACATTGAATTTCGGAATTCAATGTATGTACCCACCAAGTACCCATTTTGTAGGATCTTACATGTCAACCAGTATTTATAATTAAAGTAAAGTATTGTTGGGATTTATCATTAGCCTTAAAAACACATATTATCATTTTCTTGTGAAATAAAACGGGAAATGCTTGGGAAATGCCATGTTGGTGAGGAAGTTCTGGGGACAAGTTGCACAACTGCGAACCCTAGTATGTGATAAAATCACATGATACATGTTCTCACGTACAGTCCGTACACTATCCATTACGGCTGTAGATTAACAGCCGTAAATACCTCAAACCGTACCGTATACCATCCGTATTTCCTCAAATGAAAAGGGTATACAGTACGGTATGGTAGTATACCATATAAACGGTTATGGTGTGCAGCCCTACGCCTGATGTTTTCTACAGCTCTGCTCAACAATTCCCACGCACTCCTCCCGCCTTTATTTACACACATTTGCATGCATGTTGTACTATCCATCACTTACGTCAACACAAATATTCATCACCATGTCATCAACATGTGAACACATTGTGGAATTGTTGATGGGCACTCTTCCTAGTCATCATCCTTAACAGTGAGCAAGTCTTTTCTTAAATTTTTAGCTCAGTTCTTGCTCTTTTTCTTTAAATCTTTTTGCATCACTTAATGTAAGTTGTTATACACATAGTAGACCATATTATATTAAGTAATAATGCAAATAAACTTATAAAAATGCGAGTTACATATGTATTTAGTCTGAAAAGCGGAGGCGTGGGAAAATATGAGCGGGAGGGCGGGAAAGCGAAAAGAGGTCGGAATGATCAGCGAAAGCGTGGGAAAATGTTGAGCAGGAATGCGGACAGCAGTGAACAGTAGAAGCGGATGCATGGGAAATAGAAGTGGACAGCAGTGAGCATCAGAAGTGAAAGGCGGAGGCATGTGAAACTATGAGCGGGAGGGCGGGAATGATGAAATGCGTGGGAAATTGCGAGTGGACTAGAGGAGAAGCGAAAGTGTGGGAAATGCTAAGCGGAAAGCGGACAGTAGTGAAGCAGAATAATAACGGAAGTGTGGGAAATCATGAGTGGGAGGGCAGGATAGCATAAGCAGGGATCAGAATGGTAGCGGAAGCGTGGGAATTTACGAGCGGAGGTGCGGGCAACAATGAGCAGAGTGTGGGAAACATTGAGCACGAAAGTATGCAGGTGTGATATGTTAAGCGGAAGCATGGGAAATTATGAGCGGAGGTGCGGGCAACAATGAGAATGTGCAATTAATAAGAAATGAATAAAGATTGAATTATAGGCATGGGAAACAGCGAGCAGAGGGGCGGGAAACAGCACAAACTACTGTATAATTATTGTAGGTACTCATACAATACAGGTATACAACTTGATTATTTTTCGAGTAAAAGTTAAGTTCCCTTGAGTAAAGTTAAGTTTCTCACTTATTTTTTTGAGTGAAAGTTAAGTTCCATCGAGTCGAGTTGAGTTCCTCACTTATTTTTTATCAAGTAAAAGTTAAGTTCCATTGAGTTCCTCGCTTAAGCTAAATTCAAGTGTCAGTCGAGTTACCATCGAGTTACCTTCGAGTGGTAAATGACAACTCAACTCCACTCGAATTTGAGTCGAGTTCCATTCGAGTTCCAGTTGAGTTCCAGTTAAGTTCCTCAAGTTCCATTACTAAAAACCCATACTTTATTATCATGCTCATTGTTGTCATGATCCCTTAGCTCGTTGTTTCCCATGCCCACCCCTGCCGCCAGAGATGTGTAAAAATAGCACCATCACATCAGACATCAAATCCCTGATAACTCCACTCGCTTCTGATGCATTGATGGTGATCGCATCATGCTTCTTCCATCATCATGCTCAGCAGTGAGCACATATTTTGTGCATTCTTCTCTCACTTTTTGGATTCTTCCTGTAATTTTTTTTTTACAATATGAAGCTAGTTATTTTGTATGTAATATAGCATCTTAGTTGCATAAACATCATGTACTGTGCTTACATAAAATATAACATTAATAATAATAAATTGAGCTTATCATACTATTTCATAGGTAATTTAGCTGTACAGTTGAAGCATTTAATATACATTCATATTCACAAAAATATTGAGAGGAATTGCCAAAAAAACTCGGCCAGAAATGAAAATAATGGGTGCTCACTGTTTATGACGATGATGAGACTTATGAATGCGATCAAACACACCATGGAAAACAACGTGCGGCACTGATTGATCAATTTGATGGAAATTCAGGGGCATGGGAAATAATGAGCGCTGAGGTGCAATAGTAAGTGAGCATTAATCTAGTAATCCATAGCAATGTTGGAATATCTGTGATATACCATACAAATTCAGATAATTTACATTTTTCAAGTTACAGGTGAGTTCCTAAGTTGAGTTCCAGTCGAGTTCCATTCGAGTTACTGGTAACTCGAAAAGTTGACGGCCCCATTTTAATGTATTATATTCTTTATTATACTGCTATTCTTTTTAAATGTAAAGATCTGTGTTACTTATTACTGCTGATTTGTGTAGTATATGCAAGAATTAATTAAAGTACCTTCTGTAGAACTTATCTTTCCCTTTGTGTCTTCTCTTTGTTAAAAATTAATTCCCAATGAAGTCAATATAACTTAAAAGGCATGTCATATAAAATACTTCACAACTTCTTCTCAATAACACTGAAATGAAATTATTACTATGGTGCTCTTTACTTAGTCACCACATGTTTTGTACAGTGGCAAAATCTCCCCCACAACAATTTTAATGTTTATTTTTGCTTATTTATTTTTCATTATTTCACTGCCATTGACAATGCAACAGTCAAAGAGAGTAACAGATGAGTACTGACCAATACAAACTCTTCTGTACACCATCATGAGTCAACCAAGCAAGTCTCAAAAACAAAAACAAAAAGCCACTGCTCAAGCATGACAAGGAGACCATACCAACATGCAACAAATTGCTGTGCAAAAAGGATACTTAAGTTACAGCTGGGCTTTCAGGAACTAAAGTCACTTGTTGTGGAAGTTATTGAAGCAGCTGGACATCTTTGCATTGTCCTTCCAAAGTTTCACTGTGAGCTCAATTTTATCAAGTTCTTCTGGGGGGAGTAAAAAAATATAGCTGAGAGAACTGTGATTATACCTTCACCACTTTACAGAAAATTATGCCAAAAGTTCTTGTATCAGTGTCTGTTGAAACAATTTAAAATTAGGAGCATTGTGTTTACTGTTGTACAGCTGCTTATGAGAAGGGACTTAATGCACACAATGCACAAGAGGAAGTTTGTAACTTCAGTTCTTGGAAGCACACATCTCGTTGCAGGGTTCAATAGAGTACTTGAGAAAGTTACCTGGTGCAGGAGCAAGGAGGAAGAATGCTGCTAATCAACTCCTCTGAGCCCTTTGTACCATCTACATGACCTGCTCCACTACATAATGAAAGCTAATTACTGTGAATGAATTGGAAAGGAGACAGAATAGATGTTGTGAGCATCAAGGCCTCAATCATGACAAGCCAACTCACAATTGAGATTCCATCAAGTGCCAGACACTTGTGAAGTGAAGGCATTTCACAGCCTGAAAGCCACAACACTACCATCCGTATTGGCCCAGTGCAAGATACTCTTAAACTGCAACAAATGGACACTTGATAGGATGACTAAGCATACCATATTTAGTAATTCCTTCCATTTATGGTAGTTGGCAAATATTGCTATAATCTGAAAAATATAACTTGCTCAGTTTTGAGAATTTTGACAAATGCTCTAGAGGATTTACTCAACTCATTGAAACAAGCATTTTTACAAGAGGAATAAGAAAATAGAAGTCTTTAGCATAAGATATTTCTCTTGTACAAAACATGTGGTGACTAAGTGAAGAGCACCATAGATGATACTATACATAATTATACATAAACTAGTAGAGATGAACACGGTGGTGTCATTCTTTTCTAATAATAAACAGTTGCAGCATTGCATCGTTTTTAACGAGCCTATGCAATTCGGCCTTTGTTTTAGATTAATTTGTAAGCAATCATGAGCAAGTTCAAAAGTTGTGACGAACATGTGTCTGATGCGGAACAGGACAGACAACAGGACAGGCCAAAGGACAACTCGAACAGGACAGCCAAAAGCCCGCCGTGTCATCTCGTAGCTTACTCGTACTCTTACTCTTTATCTTTGTTCACTTCGTTTATGTTTATAAGTATGTACAGCGGTACATCCCTCTTACATCTAATAGACCTTCGTTTATAGACTCTTATCGTACTGCATTGCAGATTAAAGTCAATGTCCTAATAAATTGTGTACGGTTACGGTTCTGTCTGATACAAACCAGGACTCAAACGATAGGTCGAAACACACGAATTTTGGTGTGCATCCTGACTTTCACAACAATAATATAAATTCTCTGTATCAGCATCCTCTTCTTCTATGTCACTCCAGCGATCATCTCCATATCGATAACCATCGAAATCTATTCCAGCACGATCCATCCTCATCCTCCACAGCCGCACAGCGCTGACAGATTCAGGGAGAACGACCAAGATCCTCGAATCCACTGCTTCCCATTCCTGAATCAACCCAGGAACATCATCATCTTTTCCCCAGATATAGAATAAGTCATCAAGAAGGAGTACAATGGACTGCAATTGTTTAACATCCCTGAGACCACATAATGCTCTTGGCAGGCACTCGTTATATTCACCAATGAGCATTGCAATGTGTGTTAGTTCCGGTAGCCATTGAAATATATCCGTAGGAATGTGATCAAAGTCCTCGTAGAAGTCGATATATGCAAATGATATATACTTGACTTGCGATAGCTCTAACTGCAGTTTCGCGAACGCTTGCATCACAGACATATCAATGTAGAGAGAGCGAAGTGGTAACACTGCAACATGCCGAATGATGGATTCGACGTAATTTTCATGTCCCAGGAACAGATGTTGAATTCCTGTGCAAATCGATAGCACATCTATCACAAATTCCATCGATACCGAGGCTATAAACAGAACATTCTTCACATTTGAGCGAAAGAATGATTTAGGCTTGGACTTGAGAGCAATTTTGAATTTATCTTCGTGAATTAAATGGTCACGTTGGTAATAGCTGTAGTCGCTATTGCCATCAAACTTGAGGGTTTGATATAATATTGGTTCTACACTATATTGAAAGTTTAATGGAGTAGCTGATGTTACGGTAGTGTCTTACCACGATCGAACCCGTTTGGACACTGTACACAAATGAGCGCCTGTTTTATAGGCAGGACTCATCCTGATAACGCATTGAAATATCTCGTCTTCGATTTCGGGAGGGAAGAAAAACGACATCGGATGTGGGACCTGGGTGCTCAGAGATTTTCCCTTAAAATATATATCTGTCATGCACAGCCGTGATCTGGAATCCCTCCAAATGTACATAGGAAGACATCATAAATCAATCAGAAACAACTAATGGATTACGTTTATGTGGGTCCAGGTGTGCAATTTGAGCACGATTCGAAGCACCTATTGATGGTCAGAGTTGGAAATTGGAAGCATAATTGTGTGTCCTTTCACATCGTTTCAGAACCTCCATGGCGCTTCTATGTCCTTTGATGATATGGAGAAGGTGTGCTGAAATCTCTTCACATTTTCTTCATATCTTCGTGCTTATAGAAGTAATTTCATGCAGTGCATTGATCGGTAGAAGTGGGTAATGTCGCAGAACATGAAACATAAGTACGCTGTCAACACTCTCGGGTAAAGATGTACAGTGTTTCTCAGAAGTAAGTGGGTCCTAGGTGAATATTTGAATCCCCGCAATGCCCCACTAAGTCTCCCTCCTTCCGCCATCTCCAATCTCTCTCCCTCACGCACCTCCTCTTCCCCTGGTGGATATCAGACAAGGGGGTACAAATCCAGTGAAGACAATCTCGCAAAGCGCCCGAGGGACTGGAGGGAGGATTACATCTCTCCCTCCCTCCGAGGCCTCCTTCATTTCTCCTCAGCGCGACCACTCTCGCACTCGATGCCACTTAATTCTCATGAACCCAAAGACACGATTTCTCCATACGTAGGCGCAGGAGGACACCCCGGTATCACATACAACCTCAGACTCCCCCATCCCCTTCTATTCCCCCAGATAGCATTCTACGAACTCGCCCTCCTCCCCTTCTAGTCTCTCATCCACGTACCCCCTTTCCCTTGGCCCATACCAATCCACGCCAGCTCACGCAGCGGAACCACGATATGCTAATACCTGCTCTCCTACGAAGAGCTTCACAAATCCAGGAGAGACGAGTTGAGTCAAGTGGCGACTTCTAGATGTGCTAGGATCGAGGGCTACTTGGAACAAACTTGGAAGGCGTGTTTTGAGGATCGTGTATGCAAGATTGTGGGGGGTCGCGGGGGGTGGGAGATGGACAACTGGAAGGAGTGAAGTGTGTCTTCGTAGGGTGGGGAGGGTATTATGGGCACTGGAGACTGGCGTGGTAAGCCAGATCCCGTCATCTTGCCGTCATCGTTTCGAGACAGAGTAACGGTGGTCTGTGCGTTTTATGGTGTCACGTGATTGTCGATGTCTCAATCCTGAAATTTTTTTACGGTAACGTACGTCTCTTTTATTGTATCTTATTCATTCTGAACTGATCTTATTTACTCCAGGTCTTTATAACTTTTTACTACCATCGTATTTCAATATAGGGTAGCGCGTTATGAAGCTTGGATCGACTTCGAAGGATCTTGAATGTATGACGCTCCTGAGGTGCGGGCATATCGTATGTCTTATTTTCATCTATGTTGATTGTATGTTGCATACTATGATCATAATTTGCTATTTATTATACTTAATCAATGGGACGAGATAAGAGACCTGACTGATGGACGTAACCCACTGTAATGAATCTCTACATATAACACATACTGGACGGTAATTCAGGTATAAATCAGTCTCATCCGGATGTACGGTAAGTTTCCCTGCAGAAACTTGATCATTCTCGAGACGCTTCAACCCTTCAGAAATACCACGAAGCACGTTAGGAAGTACTTCCACCCTATTAGGCTACAAAATAGGTTAATCACTCACCATCGCCCTCAAGATAAAATCGAAAACTCACAACAATGGCACCGGACTCCAATAACGAAGTTATCATCCCATATACCTCTTTAATCAGTTGCACATTCTCAGGAGGTACGAGAGGGTAAGCAGAAGCGTGGATAACCGTCTTTCCACTGCCTTCACTCTCATTTACTTTCAACCCAGGAATAACAATGGTAATTTTTCCACCGTTAGCAAGAAGATCGTACCCCGCTTGTGACGTTTCCTCGGATGAAATGGCATCGTATACGAGTGTGATTGGTTTCTCAGTGATTTTCGAGACTTCTGATGGGAGAGAGGACAATGGAAGAGTGCGATCGATGAGATGTGTTGCTCCAAGGGACTTTAGCGTCGACTCGTGCTTTAGGGAAGCAGTGGTAATTACTGGTGAGAATCCAGAGAACTTCGCAAGCTGGATTGCTGACCAAAGATGGTTTATTAGAATCCCAAAAGATCTTACAGACTGACGAAGCCATCATGCTTACCAATCTGTCCCACTGAACTTGTACCTCCAAAGATGACGATTGGAGTGTTTGCATATTTCCCTTGGGGCGAATCATGGAGAGATGTTGGGCCAGAAAGTCCAAGTCCAAGGGGTACTTTATTATATAACCCTGTCCACGCAGTAAATAAGACTAGAGGAATGGTTGCAATTTGATCATAGGATCACCCGGCTGGAATCTATTTATTTCATATCAGGTCGATGAATACCTTGTTGAATAAGAGTTACAGCTCTGACATTGGCAGTTCTATCAGTAGGAGAGGTCGCATACTGTTGAAATCCACTGTTACGGTCCGTGAAAGATCTCAAAAACCCTGAACACCTTCTCCTACTTCCACAACGTCTCCTGCGATGTCCAGTCCAAGGATTGCTGGAAATGTGACAAACCCGTAGTCGTGTTTCTGAAGTTTCCAGTCAATTGGGTTGAGAGCGGCTGCCTTTATCTTCACAAGAAGCTCTCCGGCAGCTAGTTTATATCTTGTAAGGAATGTATCCCACATAGGGACTAACACGGATAAGACCGTTTCATATCCGGATAGTAACCGACGGATACGGATGTGCCACGGATCTAGTCTCGGCTACCACACTCGTGACTCAAACCACACTACCATACTACCACAGATCCTCTGACTCACACGCTTTGCAACGCCCATCACGGTCCTGCCTCCACCCGTCTGTTCGTCTTTCTCAACGCAATTTCCTTCCTCTCTGATGTCTCTTCCACCCTCTAGACCCACAGCCCTACTACATTTATATTCAACAGCAAATAATACACATACGAAACATCTGCGTGGTGCGAATGCGTGAGTCGCTCACAAATAGCTGCTTGGAAGGGGACTTGCAACAATGAGTAGTACGTGCTCCCCTACCACTCTACCGCCTAAACTGATGCTTCCCTACAACAGATGATTTGTTCGCAGCATTCCCCAGCGCACGACAGCAAAACAACGACACCCCTTCTCCCCTTCCATCTCCATCTTCGTCTCTCAGATCTTCTCGCACCCTCTTACTCTAATACGTTATCGAAGGAAGGGCAGTACTGGATAGGTTAGGTTAAAAATGGGCTGGCAGTACGTGTTTTCTTCTCACTTTACGACTTATACTGATCTAATCATACAACAGAGGACGCATTCCTGGCGTGTGATAGCAAAACGACTACATCCCTCCACCTTTTCAAACTCAAGCTCCGTGCGTCCTTCCCCCTTCCCCCCTCTCCCCTTTCCCTCTCGCACGTCTTCGTACAATACCTCCCCACTTCTCCAACACCTTCTCCCACTCACTCCCTCCCACTCCCACACGCTTACGTCCACATCTACAGACCATGGACAGCCCCAAAAAAAATGCCACCCAATCAGGCTTGCCTAACCCCATACTCGGTCCCTTCACCTCAGCATGAAACAACGCCGCACCCCCAAGCTCATACACCCCACAGTCGCCCTGGCCACCCACACCCTGATGGAACGCCCCTTCCTCGACAACGCATGTTCTCTCCTCTCTCTACCACTCACCTAGCTAGTGGCTAGCGACGGTGCATATGTCTACATGTCCAGCGATACTACCCCTTTATCGCATTCTAACTCGACGCTGGCACCACGCATGGTTCACTCTCAGATACTGTAGCTATTTAGAAGGGAGATCTGTTTGGATGAGTGGTACGTGCTTTTCCCCCAATGGCAGTTGTCACTCACACCCTTCATAGACTATGATAAGCCTCCTCAAGCGCAGTTCCCCAATCAGCTCAACTCCATATTAGGCCCTTCAACCTCCGCAGGAGGCAATCCTCCAAACCAATGCGCCCGATACTCCCCGGTCACTCCTTACTATGGAGCGCTCCAGCCAGGTCATGGCGCCCACAAAGTCGTGGCTAGCGGTACTCCACACACCGAAAAGTCCAACGAAATCGACATTCTTCCCTACGTCCGTCAATCCCCTTCCTTCTCGCGCTCAGCACTCGTGCTGAGTTGGTCAGCTCACAGCAGAGTCCATATGTGGGACCTGCGAGCACAACTTCAAGGTTAGGACTCGGTGAAGGTTGTACGTCTTGGAGGAGCGTGGGGCCGCCTTGGGTGCAACATCGAGAAAGAGGGGAAGGAATGTATCTTCCCGTACTGCACTTTCCCCTCCTCCGGAGAGCTGTATAGGTCGATCTGTTCGCCACAGGATCGGTGTCAGACGGGGGTACGAAGTGTTTACCGAGACGTTAGCCAAACAGCTGAGGGATTGGAGGGAGGATTACGTTGCTCTCTCTTTACATAGCTGTTTCACTTCCAACTCAAGAGTCACGCTCACGCTCGATATGCCGAGTCTCTCGAGAATCCGAATTACTGTATCCTCGTACTTGGACGCAGGAGGCCTCACCGCATCGCATACGACCCCTCTCCCTTCTATCCAAATCACATCACACCAGCTCGTTCTCCAGTTTCAGATTGCCCAATCAATCACCCTCACACACCCAATGGCATAATTGTATCCGATCTCTTTCCATGTCTACAGTTCGTACGAAGAGCTCCAAGAACGAATTAGGCAGGGTGACAATTATGCGTTGACGACAGGGAAGGAGAACCTCTGAGTGGAGCAGCGACTGGTAGTTGTGCGGATGATAAGGGGTTATTTAGACGGGGCGTTTTAGGGGTCGGTTTCTTGCGCGAGGGATGTTTGTGAGACTTGGGGATGGGAAGTGAAGAGCCTGCGGGGCAGGTTTGGCCGAGTTCTGTGGTCTACTCACAGAAACTAGCCGGATTAGTTTTTTGTCAAGTATTTTCTTGGAGTGACAAGCATTTGATGCGCGTCTAGAGTGTGGGCCGGGAGGCCGTTGACTCTGTTTGCTCTCATAGGTCTTAACAAACAACCATTTTTGGAGAACAGAAGAAGTAGCTCAAATACAATTGTTTCAAGGAGGAAGGCCTGGCCACGGATGAAGAAGGAAGTGATTGAGGTTCTTGGGAGTCTCGACATAAATATAATGCAGTATATTTCTTTTTCTTTTCTTTTTCTTCACATTTGTTCCACCATAAACTCCCCACTCACATGCTTCATTTTCTTGGAAAGTTAAATACAAAGGCCTGGGGCAACTTTATCAGGAATGGAGGGAGCTGTGACTGAAATGAGAGGACACTGCTCTGTGCAGGAGGAGCAGAGGCGAAATGTAAAGAGTCCAGTGTTTCGGGACTGCACCCTGAGGTTCCTGGTGGAGAAAACCTTAGACAGGTAATATTCAATGTTCTTTTTACTTCTTTTTGGTGACATATGCCAACAGACTCTTACTTATGACATAGAGTAGTGTAGGATATGTCAGTCTGAGGTCTGTGATGCATGAGAACACATTGCATGGACCAAGACCAAATGTATTTAATCTGCTCCCTTTGAGGGAGGGATATCATCTCTTCCAACTCAGTATTATTTTCCCTGCTTGTGAGGTCTAATCACGCTGTTTGCTCTTTTACTCATTTCCTCAAGTTGTCTTTACAATAGGCACTTGTATTGTTAGCTAAGCACTTTACTTTACACTCTTCTCTTTCCACTTCTTGATGCTCCCGCAAGCAATGTGCACATTGTGAGTTAGTTGAGAAACATGTTTCTTATGTAATCAGATTTAATGGTGCTTACACATGGTCTAATGGATCGCTGGCATTGTCCCTGAGCACTGACTACTTCAACCTTAGCATACAGGTGCCTCACACAGACCGTTCAACAGACAATTTCTCCGTGACACAGGCTGTAGATTTTGTTTGTGGAATCAAGTGAAGAGGTTCAAATCTGTCAATGTGAGGCATGGTGATTGTTTAACTTCATCGTTGTTTGGACTCTGGAGTGACAATAGAAGATTAGCATAAGCCTTCTTTCACAATGGTATCAAAATCTGCAGGGCTTCATATCATGTACATGTTTAGAGGGTATATATATATGGTATAAATTCAATTGAACAGCTCAGCTGTGAAAGAAAAATGCAAATGGCGACAAAGTAGAAGGAAGAGAAAGAGAAAGAGACAGGCCATACAGTGATTTTTATACATAATTCCACTGTAATTACAGTGGAATGGTTATGTATAGATCACTGTAGTTACAGTGGCAGCTTGTTATTATTCAGCATACAGCTGTTTGCATAATAAATTGCAGTTGGTGATCACACAAACATATTTGTATTTGTTTACTGACAATTTGGCTATTCAAACTGTGACACCCTAGCCATAGCACAACTGTAGCATTGCTAAGATTGACTGAGTGCCCTTCAGACTGACCTGTCCACCTACTTCCCTCCATATTCTCAACAACAACATTGACCTCATACCTAGTATCCTCTTCTGCTACTACACACTCTGCATTGCCATCTTGTAAGTGGTCTTAAGACCTCAGCTGTGTCCAGCCTACTGAAAAAATTTCAGCAATGCACCAGGTACCTTGAAACCACTTTGAAAATCCCCAAAATCCAGAGGTTGAGGCTTTGGCTGGATTTGTACATATGTGGTGGAAAATGTAAAGAAAGAAGTACATGTTCCTATTTATTGCACTCAACCATATCACCCACTGATCCTCCTCTTCATGATAGTTCAACTGGGATGTTACCAGAGATTCCACTGCACCCCAATTGTGCCAATATCAACCTGACTATGACTGATGTATTTTCACCAGTCCCTCAGCACCCAAACTATGCTGAGATTAGGCAACCGCTGGGACCTTGTCCCTCCAAATTTTGGTTGAAAAATCCAGACTATATTGGTATGCTGGAAGTCTTAACCATGATGTCTGCTAATATATGTAGTAGATGGTGCTAGAGACCTCCCTTGGTTCTATCATTCTCATGAAGAAATTGAGGAGACACTGCTGTACTATAATCCAAGCCACCCCAGTCTTTGTGCTCCAAGGCCACCTTCATCTTTTCATGCACCACCACCACCATACATGGGCATGACAACCTCAAGGTTAACATTGGAGAGGAAGAGCACCAGGGAGGTTGTAGCTGCAGTGCGAGAGGTGGAAGCACAAGGTAAGGTAGGTGTAGTTCATACTCATCCAATGTCATGTGATGTGACATGGGCATGACAATGAACTTAGCAAAACATAACTTAGGCTCAGGGCATCAGAAGTGCGTTAGCCATGCGTTCCGCCAATGTTACACACAAGAACAATAGTGCAGTAATGTCAAAAGAGTGTTTTAATATGTATATACTTCACACCTTAGCATTAAATGTTATATATATGTACAATAAACACTTAGTTCTTGGATAGTATAAAAATAGAAATGTATGTATACTTGCTGACAGCAACACCATCTGGAGGTGGCACCTATGGTGAAGTATTATGCAATTGTACAGGAACAGCTTATGGAGCAATACAAAATTTCCAATTGGTGCAAATAGAATTCTGAATCAATGCTTCAGCATCTCTAAACAAAAAAGAATGTTTTTTTTGCTGTCAAGGACAAATGAAACCAATGGTATCAATATATATTGATACACCCTACACTACAGCAGAGTCAATTAATGAAGTGAATAAGTAGATATACTATTATCAGTATCAAATTAACCTGAGAGCTACCTAGGTAAGTACTTAGCATCTGTTTTACCAAAGTTCCATATACATTAAAGCAATCTGTTCATAAGACTTTCAGGTTTCATCAGACCGAAACTCAAAGTAGTCCTATGGGCTCTACAGGTTGCATTATTATCTTTCCATAACTTGAATATTATACAATTTGTTGATTTTATCAGACATTTCATTCCAAGAATGGCTATAAATTGATTTTTTTCATTTTTCTCAAATCTCTGTATGATATGGCATCCAGAGCAATGGATATTACATATCACATGAAAATATCTATCACCAATATCTTTGAACTTCAAAGGTCTTGTCTTGGATATCCCCAGACCCTGATGAAAGAATTCCACCCTGCCACCTAACAACCCCACCCTATTCCTGCTACATTCCCACCCCTCCATATTTCTACATTGCATATACCTTTATAGACAAGAATATAATATTAATCAAATTCAGCACTGTACTCAATGCCTGTCAGACATGGTACAATCAATTAAGTATGTTAAATCTAAAATAATGAAATTTCAGATTATTGGAAAACATATTTACAAATTGGAAATATACCAACTGTACAATTGATGCTCCTAGTTTCATAATGTGGGCAGAAACTAATTATGTAGGTCTTATTTAAAACTGTTGGGAAGTTCTAACACAAGGCTTGAGCTTCAAGGGCACACTCTACTGTGTATAGGTGTACTATGTACAGGTGCTCATTGTGGTAATTTGTGTGGAATGCCCAGATCTATCAGGTACATGTGTCAATGTAATGTGTAGTTTACTGTTACTTATGTAAGTATGTACACTGTAACTACAGTCAGGTATACATAATGTTCCCACTGTAATTACAGTGGATTATTATAAAGATTACCCTATCTAGTGAAAGAGAAAACATGTGAGGAAACATGATAAAGTAAATAAGTGAGCACTATAATTTATTAAAGTTTTCGAAACCATGGAATGTGATTTGAAAAATTGTTACAGAAAGAACGACACCCCACAGTGCTAAGGACTTTGCAGATGTGAAGTTCTTCAACATCCAAGTGTATAGGGCAAATTTCCAGGACTGTATCCTGGTTCCATACGTA
Organism: Cyathus striatus; assembly: GCA_025738555.1. Lineage (NCBI taxonomy): Eukaryota > Fungi > Basidiomycota > Agaricomycetes > Agaricales > Nidulariaceae > Cyathus > Cyathus striatus. Next base: position 1,484,553 of record JAOVFP010000007.1, read on the forward strand.
TTCTGTATCATGTCTACATCAATCATGTACTCTGTACCACCAGCTGCTGCATCTGATGGCTTTGCTTTTGAGTTGCTATTATCGACATGTCCAATTTTACACAGGTGAAAATTCATATGGAGTGGGGAACAGCTTCAATTTGCACCATATGGTAAATAAATTGTCATTTTGCTCTCCTGTTCTGATTGAATGGGTATGTTTTTTAGCATCATTATTTCATTCGAAAAGCCTCTACTCCCATCTGAATAGGTTTTTGCGTGACAACAATTTTACTCAAGTCACAATTTGAGTCACATTCAAGTAGCACTCAAGTTGCAATCCAGTGACAATTCAAAATTCAAGTGAAATTCAAGTGACATTTGAGTGACATATGCAACAGTGAGAAAAATATTATATCATTACTAGCTCATTTCTTGCACATTTTACTTAGTTGTTTCAGTTTAATATATTGTTCATTAAGTACATAATATTAAGATAGCTATTTAGCAACTGGAGTAGCAAACAAGTACATAAATCATGTAATAAAGCTACAGAAATTAAGTGAGATAATTAAGCAAGTGAAAATCAAGTGACAATTCAAGTGACCTGGATTTCCTGTAGGCCTGATTATGATGACTTCTTGAAGTCTGCCATCACTATTGACTTCCTGTACTTCACTATAGTTGACGATATACTGGTGAGCATGGTTATGCTTGCATGTTGCTACTGGTTGTGTTATGGAATTGGATGGAGAGGAATGGTCATCTCTGTGTTCTGCTGAAGCAGTAGGACCATCTCGGTTTACCAAAAAGGGAGGAGTGTAATGCCTTTCTCTGTTTTCTACCGAAGCAGGACTATTTCAGTTTACAGAGGAAGAAGGAGCACAAAAGATTGGACTCAATTTGTCTGCTAACACATCTCCTACTTTGTTAGGCCAATTCTGAAAAATCATTTTGGTTGACTTGGAAGAAATGGTATGAAATTCTGCATTATTACTTATCTCAATAAAAAATAGGGCCATCTAGCAGCAAAACCCACTACCTACCAAATAAACAATAGGGCCAGGTAAGAGAATTGAGAATATTAAATACAGTAATTGATATAATAGATTAAAACTTATATATTTTGTGGATATGAAGTTCGTAAGTCTGGAAGGAAACAAGCTGTGATAGGTGAGATTAGAATAAGGCAAATGGAAATACCCTGGACAATTCAGACTCATTAAGCCACATAGTTGTTTAACATGGAAGAAAGATATTTAGTAGAAAAGGATGATAAGTTGTCTTCATTAATATTTTAGAGATTTTAAAATAAGTATTAATACTGAATGTGAATTAGTGGTATTGAGTATATTTTGTAATACATTTATTTTTAACTCTGACTGGGAAGGTATTTGTTGCAAAGATGCATAACATTTAATTGGACACAGTGAAATATATCAGATGCTGATAGGCAACAGCATGGGTAACCCATGGGTATCTGGAGCTCAACCCATAGGGTTTTACTAATATTTACAAATTTTAGAATAAGAAAGCATATAAGATGAAATATGTCATAGCACTCGGACCAGACATGCAAATATTATGTACAATAGCTCGTTTTGTACATACATTACAGGGCTTGTGATATGTGAGCACTCAGCTGAATCGAGTTAAAATTGGCAGCTGTAAGATACTATCTTCAGGTGGGAAATGGCATGGGAATTGTACTAGGAAAGTCTAGTATACTCGAAACAATAATCATTGAATTATAATGAACTAGAGTACAACTATTTATATGTAGTATAGTATGGGCATGAAACAGAGGGGTTAAAAATGAAGCGGAGAGAGCAAAAGCAATATGAAGATTTTATAAATGAAGCAAATAAAGTAGAATCAAAATAGAGAGGGAAGGAACAAAGTAGGGAAATCTGTAACAAAGCAGGGAGAGCTGGAATGAAACTGAAAGATCAGAAATAAAGTAGCTAGAGTAGGAACAAATTATAAAGAGCAGGAATGAAGCATACTGTACTATTTCGACCAATTGTTCGCTCATTTTGAGCGTGACCGAAAATTTGGGTTCATTGTTCAGTTCAGGGACCAGTTCAGTGCGTGACATGCTTAAGATTTGTTCATGCCAACAATGTTCATTGTCCTCAGATTTTTAACAATGACGAACGTGAAACACTATTTTATGATATAATACATACATCTAACGTATAAAAAAAAAACATCAAAACTATGCCTTATTTAATTGCCTTGACCCTTTGTTCAATGCTCTCTGGGATGCGTGACAAGGCCTGAATTTGTTCTGTTCGGAGACCCTGTGTGACGCGTGACCGAACAATTGGTCGAAATAGTACAGTAGTATGGAAAGCCGGAGCACCACGCTCAAAGCCATCAGTTCAAATTAAATTCCACGCTTCGGCAGCTCATTTGCCGATTAAGGATCTTGATTTGATATTCAGCTATTCATTTTCGGTTACGACAATTCGGTTAGCGTGCTCCGGGCGTCGGGAGTTGGGGTTCACGCATTCATTATCCTATGTTGCATGAATCATATACTTACTTTCTAAAGTAGACCTCTCAAATTGTTGGGACATATGTAATTTTTCGTGAATACTCAGAGTCAATTAGTTAAATAGGTGGGGGTTAACAAACATTTATTCATTTCTAATGTAGAGCAGGAAAATTGCCTGTGATGTGTAACTTATAATCATAAGTATACAGTCATCAACCACCAAACGTGACACCCCACCCAACGTGACAAACCCAACTGATTGACCTCTCCTCACCTCAAATCTATGGCTATCGCTACAATTCTTTTTGTATTTTGAGGCCTAGTATCCCGGAAATGAGTTCAAACAATATTTTTACAGATATATGTTGAAATAGATATATGACGCATAAATTAAGTTGGAGAGTTACCCCAGACATGAGATTTCCAAAAAATACATGGCATAAATTACTCAATAAAGGTACTTGATTTAGCTGTTTTATAAATTAGGCAGCTATTATTTAATGTAATAAACCTCTATAAATATTTTTATAGTAAAGTACATCTATGTTCTCTGATATATCACTAGAAATCTGAAGTGCTCAGTGTTGCGAGACAAGGAGGTTTTGTTTATATTAATGATCCGGACTTCGGCAATCTTTAATTTTGAAGTGTTCCGTAATAAACTGTATGGCCATCAGCGGCTGTCACGCCGTGTGGTTTGCTCAAAATCCAGTCCCCTCAACTATTTTGCGAATGGTTGTTCCCTACTAAAACACAGTGCGATAAAAATTATACAGAATGATTCTATAAGCTTATATCTATCCATATGTACAAGTTTTATAGTAGAATATGTACTAAATGATGTGGAATCACACCTTCAAGTTTTGTTGTCATGTTGAATGGTTGATGACTGTATTGCGCATCTCAAGACCGCAAGATCTTTCAAAAGTGGATTACATAATAAATGGGATCACGCGGGAATGATGCGTCCGTACACGTTCCGCTCGTCCCAACCTATCTTCACCTCCCCGCTCTCCCTGTCCGACATTGTACACAAATTTTAACCCCAAGGTACTGTAGAGCAGGCGTTTCACCCGCACTACAGAGAGTGAAAACCCGAGTTGGAATACTAATTTATCATGGTCTATTGAAATGAACGGGCACACATCTCTTGTCAGGGACTGAGGGATTGACAATGTCGAGGATATAGACACAGTGGAACACGTGAGCAGTTGGGACAAACTGCGAAACGCACTCACCAAGGCTAAAAGATGAAGCTACAGAGGTGGTTTTAGGCATCATGGCAGTTGATGTTACTGGTCAAGCACTCGATACCGACATCGAAGATAGTTATAATGCATAATCCATCAAAGGTAGAGCAGTCATAGAACGACGGTGAAGGAGTGGATGGACGGGTGCACATCAGGAAAACTGAGTGCCAGGCGCAGATCATTGGGAGTGTCGATACGCGCCTTCACACGTCTTGTGCAGCATAGCGCGTCAGTAGCACCTAAGCTATATTTAGGATCTACTCATGCGTGCACTAGTGTCATGGCCAGTCATGAACCAACGGGTAAGGCAGGCACAGGCTATGCTTTATCATGGACAATTGTATGCATGTGTTAGGTGCTCTAAATAGATAAGGTACATACTGTACCATTTCGCATAGTAATAATATATGTAAGACTCGCTGTAGGGAATAGAAAAGCAAGTACCACTCGACTAGTGATACTTCCATTCCCCACAGACAGGGTAACGCAGACAGACGAATATATTGTTTTTTGGCGTATTTTCAAGATAACTAAGCACATAGCACGCTCACAGCATTGAGGTCACAGTGTTCTCGTCTTCTTACCAATATCCTTTGAATATTAGTTGCATTTGAGCCATTTACACCCTTCGAGCCATTACAAGACTATTGACTGAAACTCAAGTTTATAAATAGGATAGTAGCTATTTTACATCATATAGTAGTGCTATTGTAACAACTTACCTGTAGCTAAGCCAGTAGCGACATCAGTGAATCACACTCAAATCTTGATCATATTGTCTTGGAGAGTAAAATAATGTTGAGTGGGTTAGATGTTACCCCAAACTCATGCATTGGGCATTGAGAAGTCAGTCCAAGTTTTTGTGCTCACCCAAATTTTCCGAGGATGAGCGCACAGTATATATTATATTCACATTAAAAATATGTACTGTAAATATGAGTGAAATTAAACAACATGTTCACTCTGAAATGTATTTAATTCATACTCGCGTAAATTTCAGTTTGAATGCGAGAAGTAGATTTCTTCATGTCCATTTTTCATATTATGAGAATGAGAAGAGTGCACTAGTGCCCATACCACAAAACTGTAAGTGAATATAGATATAGTGGAGTATGGGCTTGGGTGTGGGTGCGAGGTGCATTTCTTTTTGGGCTCACATGCATTCACCGTATATTGAACTTGAGCACAGGGTGATTAATATTATTTATACCCATCTTCAAACCATAATATGTATGTGTATAAAGTCATATTTATATCTACTTTTGAAGGTATAAGATTAGTACAGTATAAGCTGGTAAACCTATGAATCCCCGATGAAGGATCCCGACTCCCGACGCACGGAGCATGCTAACCGAATTGTCGTAACCGAAAATGAATAGCTGAATATTAAATCAAGATCCTTAATTGGCAAATGAGCTGCCGAAGCGCGGAATTTGATTTGAACTGATGGCTTTGAGCATGGTGCTCCGGCTTTCCATAGCATAGAGACCAGAAACTAGAAAGGGAGATTAAGAATGAAGAAGAGACCAGAAACCAGGCAGAGAGAATAAGAACAAGTTAGAGAGAGCATGAATGAAACAGGTAGGTTAATGGCTTATGAACAAGGCAGTAAGCTTAAGAAGCTATAATTGCACCAAATTATGAGAAGTACAGGGTCAAGTTAGACATTCAGGTGTTGCATGTGGAGGAAGGTTGGAAGAAGTTATGATAGACAGTGAAGAAGACATGAAAGGGCTGTAAGTTATGAAAGTTAGTCAAGTTAAATAGCAAAAGGAATGCAATACACATTGTGAAATGAGTATTGATTTTAGCTCATCAGAGATGAGGGAGGAGTAAAGATAACACACAGTTCAAGATAGAAGCAAGGAAGATGGGAAATAAATACAACACAAGATTATATAGTAGTAGGATTTTCAATTGATAACAATTGATTGAAATAGTGGTCCAATTCATAAGTGTACTAAATACATTTTGAATAGTTTTGGTTTCAATAGTGGCAGGAGCCAATCAGGTTGAGATCCCAAAGTCAGATCTCAAAATTGCCTTTTCAGGATGTCAAGAGTCCCCTAAGACTCACTTACCTTAAAAAGGTAGTGGGAATATTCATGACACTCGATGTAAATGCTCTAGATCCTGCACTGTTTCTAACAGAATTCTTTTCCTGTGTTATGTAAGATATATATCAGTTAATCAAATAACTAATTGATATTACGTTTGGTGCATTGAACGAAGTGATACTTGATACTTCATTGTTAGACCGAAGGAAATGATATTCCACTCCTACATCGAGTGAGTAAAACTTTGCGGTGTCTTGATTTGTGTCTTTCTTAAATGGTTGAACATTACTATGCGGTTGAGCGTATTACGTATGATTCGAAGGGGAGGGAGAGTCTTACCATTTAGCGGCGCATATATATATGTAAACCGTGAGTTTATATTTAGATTCTTATTTGATGGTCATGTAGTGGAATTGACTAAGCAGTGAAAGGAACTTCTCTTCGATCAATATTCCGGACATATCTTGTCGGATAAGGTGGGGTTAGATTTTTATCCAGACAAAAATTTCTTCGTATTACGAAGTTGTGTTCGACTATCTAGAGTTGACCTAGAGCATTTTTCTAGATCTACATCAACGTGGACCATCCCGAGGCTTCGCTCATTCGGATCACCGTTAGCAATCAATACCACTCTTTGGCACAAAATGTGTAATTGCCAACTCACAGCACTGTATTTCAAGCTTTGAAGAGTTCTTCATCTCAACTCTTTCTTCGACATATTTCATTCCTGTATCAAAAACTAATTCCGATATATTATATCTATTATATTCCACTCGAAAGTTCTGTGCTTATTCTGCGACAGTTCATTCAAGTCGGTTCATCACCTGCTACTAGTAAACACCGGACTCTACATTGGTCCGTCTCGACTAATACCTGTGATATGATTTTAACCTCTCAATCTCTGCTTCATTCAACGCATACATACTAAATTTTTGTGAGTGACAGCCACAAAGTCGTTCTTTAAATGTGAGGTAGCATTGGATAAAGAGTAGATGGCTATGGTCAACCGGCTTCAATCTCAAACAAAGCATTCACGGAATAGCATTTAACTTTCAATTCTTAAAAATAAAACATGAAGATTTGTACGAGGAGGATTAGTGCACCATGAATTCGTGTAAATATCTACTCTAGTAGAAGCTATTACGACGCGGGGAGGCTGGGTACTCAAGTATTTGAAACAATGAATAAATGAGAAAATTAATGGATTTTGAATATAGAATGCGAAATCCGGGCAATGGTTCTATAGGGGCACACATAGACGCTTTCCGAAAAAAAATTCCGAAATCCCATCTGAACAAACCCCCCTCTGATATCTAAGTTCCACCGAGATCTTCGAAGGTACTGATTTTGCCTGATCTAGTGCGCCTAGTGATTCTAGGGTGGTCTTTACATATATTAAATCTTCCCTCGTGCTCGCAACGAGGCGGTGATAAAGACCCACATCCGTCAATACAACGATGGGTGGGACAACTTTAACCATGCTGTGGTGGTTTCCTTCGTCCAAGTACGGGGATACCGGTATTCCCTAGAATCTTCTCCATTCATTCTGGCACGCATCAAGCACACATCACGTTGCTACTCTGGAGCCACAAAATTGGTGATCATGTCTTCATTTCTATAAAACACGATACAAGTACGATGCTTCATAGAAGTACAAGAAAACCTGAACTATACGCTCAGTGAGCAAGCGTTGAAATGAGAGAACTTAGATAAGCAATTGAACTTTACTTCCATCGACATTTATGCTACGGCCTTTCTTTCAACAGTCCTAGAGCCCTTAAATGCATACGTTCCACTGAGGAGAAGAGAGGAGGCACGAGAGAGCCTATATGCTGCATTAGCGCCGGCGGTCTCAAGCTCGGCTCGTGATGAAAATCCCACGCTTGGCAACGCCCATCCTCGCCTCCGCCTCAACACTGCCCTTCCTCTGCTAAGTCTGTTCGTTCTCTCACCACGATTCACTCTGATTTCCTCTACTTTCTTTCTCTCCGGCTCTGGATGTCACAGTCTAACTCTTTTTATATTTAAGAATAAACTTTGCAACAGATGATCAATGATCATATGCATACCAAACTAAAACATGTTGAGCCAAAGTCCAGCCGGAGTCCGGATGGAATTGGGGGGAGTGTAAAGACCTCTACACGAGTGACAATATATATATTTTACTGTGGGATTGTAAGTAATAATTGTTATACCCCCACACCCCCCCATCCAGTGCTAATATATATTATTAAAATGAAAGTACATTCATCTTGTGCAATCCTACTTATTGATTGTATTTATTACTAACTACACAATGGGGACTTGAACACAAGACCTCAGTATTAATATATGCAGCAACATCAAAAATAAATAAGCAACGTCACGCAATGCCACCGCGGCAACGTCAAAATCTGTAGGCCCCTACCAAAGCAATGATCTGCTCAATGGTTATCAGAAGCTACAGCCGTTTCTGACTGTACACCTTCTATCTCATATCACAGTCCTTCTATACACGATATCTATCAGTAGCTTGTTCTTTCGGTCACTGTATGTAGTGGTGTCTTCGATAAATAGTCCAAATGACTACAACATAATTTCGGGTTGGACGAGAAACAGCCCATAATGCTCTAAGGTAACAGTATCACATTTTCATTGACTCAGCACTCGTAGTTAGAAGGGTGATATTAAGATATTCATTTCCGAATGAAGCACTCTAACATGGTCTCTTTCTAGCATACTTAGATGCCTGCTACGATTAGTAGGAACCTCAACAACTAAGTATAATTCACAGCTGGCAGACAACTATTTTGCCGTCGCCATTGGCCAGCAAAATCGACAGCAATAACGTTAGATATTACAATTGGAAAAACAATTGTAAAACATAGGCAAAACATTTGCAAAATGTTTTCCTATATATGGAAATTATTTCCGTTTATAGTAATGGATTTTGCTTACATTTTGTCTACATCTTGCAATGGCATATATGTACCTAATATGTAACGTTATTGATGTCAAATTTACATGGATTTTGCCAACTGCAAAAAAGTTGCCCGCTAGCAGTGAATATTGACTGACATCTTGATTATCAACCAGCTCACCATCAACACTGCTGGCACGGGAATTTTTTGCGGTCCGCAAAATAGTTGCAAAACCAGTCGCAACATGTTTGCATTTTGCTGAAACATTTAGCTTTCTGCAAAATTATGCTTATTGTTCACGGTCAAATAAAACACACATGTAACATTGTATATATATTTAGCGGATATGAAAACTTAACCTTTTGTTTTGATTTTTAGCCAGTCAAAATCTGTGTCAAACACAAAATTGTGTACTGAATTTGGATCTGAGTACTCTTATTGTTTAGCGAGGCATCAAAATGTGACAGAAATGCCATAATTTGGTGATGTGAAGAGTTTCCATTTTGGTAGAGAGTTTCCCAACGTGGAAAATCGAATGAAAATATGTTGTTTTCTCGCTGGGAAGATCTAGCGCGCGCTTAGGTGTCCGCTGACAAGTCACTCAGTATTGCATCAGCGTGTCCAATGTGCATGCGATAAATATTTAAGTATCTTCAATGCTCCGCAAAATCATTTCTACATGTGTCCAAATGTAAGTACTAGTGCAAGACATTACAAATGTGTGCACTGAAAGACTGAAGCAGCGCCTGAAGGCCAATAAAAATCCATACTAAGTCTCATATTCTCATGTTGGAAATGAAATACGGAATGGTAGTATATATAAAGGAATTAGTACTGTACACAACGCTGACATCAAGACACTGATAATGAAAATAACAGTGGTTAATGACAATGCTGAATTGACGCTTACCTGATGAATACACCACCTACACCATCTTCTATTTTATTGTTTCATCTGGGGAGAGATCAGCAGACAATAATTGATCTCATGATGAGTACCAATGCCATGTGTCCATAAGTGTGCAAATAAGGTACTACAGTACGGTGTCTGGGAGCCGCATGCACTCGCTTTCATGATACTTGTTACAAATATCCTTCGAGACTTTGATCTGTATCAAGTTAATTTATCATTTAGACTGTTAAGATGTAAGTGCCAAATCACGGTCTTCTACCTCATTGTTTCGTCTTGGACGAGGTCAGCAGACTATTAATTGTTAATGTCAAGATGGGTATAACCTTAACATATAATCACACCCACGCCCATGCACTGCAATCCATAATTCATATTGTTACAACTTGCGATAGTCACATAGCCTAGATGTAGTATCTACTTTTGATTACAATGAAGGTAGCGCGAAATTGTATGCAACAAGAATCTCTCGACTTGAAGAAACAATCGTGTTTAGTACATGACAGCATGTACGTCGAAGTTAATTTGTATGTTTGACGTGGGAGAATGAAGTGATGGATGCTTTGCGCGTGAAAAATATCGATGTGAGCTTTCAAAGTATTATGTGAGCGTACATTATGTAGAATAGATATCAACAGCCCAGCATCCCTCATTAATCAATTGTAAGTATGTACTATGTGGCATCAACTCAGAGCGTGCACGCTGACTTTGGTTTGTTTGGCCTATATTTTGACACTAGACTTGAAAGTGTCATAACTATAACTTAGTATATTTAGTAGCAACTACATTATGACATCGACAATAAAACAAAAGTTTGAAAAGAGACTGCAATATACATATGAAAATTTTAAGTTCCCATGCTCATAATTTCCACTTCTGTGTTCTGGTATTAGCGCTGCAGCCACTTCTGAACGATTCAGCGTGTTTGTCATCTATACTAATAGTGAACACTTTGTTTAATTAATGAAAGTAAAAATTATGTAATTGAAAAGATAGTACTTATGTATACAGTACTTTAGATGACGACGCTGAAAGGACTTGGTGCTAATTGTAATGATGACGCTGACAAGTCAATAATACTGGCTAATTTTGGGCTAATTCTGAGTGCATGCTTCTGACATTGAGACGCTGATTGTCATCTATTACTTATTGTCTGCTTTTCTTCTTATTTAATATTCACCAGTATGCACACTATCGCTGACACGCTGATCTATCAGAGACTACTCTCTATGTACATTTTATTGTGTCTTACATTAGGACACATGTAAAATGAATGGATGACTTCCCGCAGGGTTTAGAAACCTAGATTAAATTTCTAAACTTAAGCGAGTGATGTCTAGCAAAATTTAGAAACCGTTTCTAAACCGTAACATGTAGCAGTGTACATTTTAGATGTCAAATACAAATTCTTACCCTGAGTCATGTTCCTGAGCGCTTGTTCTTATCACAACCTTCATCATGGACATCGACGATCAGGAAGCCTATGAGTATGAGGAATTCCAACACTTGCAGAGAGACCTTGCAGAGCAATTGGAGCTATTGGAAGAGGAAGAGGACACTCTTTACGCATCTGCTGGCCTGATTGCTTATGGCATTGAAGAAGCTCATAGAATCCAGATGGAGCGACGTATGGAACACAGATTATACCTTACTCGACCTGATCTTCTTCCCAATCCACGGGTATCAACACCATGGCAGGTGCTTTATGACACTAAAAGTGACCGTGCATTTATTACAACAATGGGATTTGATGCTTCAACATTCAGCCATATCCTGGATAGTGGTTTTGAGGATCTGTGGAACGAGATTCCTATTCCTCGTAATGATGTTTTACCTACTTCACACCCTCGCATTACACGACGCTCACTCAATGCGAGTGGTGCTCTGGGCCTTATCTTGCATTTTTTAAACTCAACAATGCATGATGTTAGTCTCTGCGAGATTTTTGCACTTATCCCATCTACAGTATCACGATATATCAGCTTCTCTCTTCAAATCTTGCTTCTAACTTTGAAGAAAATGCCAGAGGCTCAAATAAGGTATCTGGTTGGAGATGAATTCCAGGAAAGCAATGCATTAATTGCCACTTGTCATCCACTCTTAATTGGTGCTTTTGGAAGTATGGATGGATTGAATCTTGCAGTTCAGACATCAAGCAACTTGGAGGTAGAAAATGCGACATATAATGGGTGGCTCCATGAACACTTTGTGAGCTCAGTCTTTGTTTTTGCTGGAGATGGTAAACCCAATTTTGCGATCACACATAACAGTGGTTCTAATGTACATTAATATAGGGACAATAATTGCCTGCAATCTCAATGCACCAGGAAGTTGGCATGACTCCAGAGTAGCACAACCCATTTATGAAAAACTTCGGACACGCACTCCTGAAGGCTACTACTTAGTTACAGACACTGCTTTTCCACGTGGAACAAACCAGATAGCAGGTCGGATTAGGGCTCCTATGAAAGAGGGGACAAGGGTACCGGCAGATCCCACAGCACATACCGAATTACTGAAGTTTGATCACCAACTTTTGTCATATCGCCAAACTGCGGAATGGGGAATGCGCACAATGCAAGGTTCATTTGGTCGCCTGCGAGTTCCTCTTCCAATCAACTATAGTGACCTCTGTGGTGATCTGCTAGAAACTACCACACGCTTATTCAATCTTCGTACACGTACCATTGGATTCAATCAAATCAGATCAGTTTACATGCCAATTTGGAGGGCTGATGAGACTCAGGAGCAGCTTTGGTTGTCTTTTGAAGCAATGCTGTTCTCTGAGCAGCGAGACAATGATAGAGTAAGAAGATTTCATATGAACATAGTGGAGGCTTGATCACTCGGTACATGGATTTCATATTAATTTTCATTGGGGTATGTAGGCTAGATTACGAATAGAACACAACCATATAAACGAGTGACAGTAGTTGGAAAACGCAAATGACGGAAGCATCACAAGGAAAAGACAGTAAATACAATATAAAAGAGTGACAGTAGTTGGCAAAATAAGTATAAAAGCGAGACTCAAAAACCACAAGAACAGACAGAACTTAATTATTGCCTTCAGCCTCAGAATCTACTTCACGAGCATCATCAAATACAGAGGCAGCAGAGCGAAAAGGCGATTGTCCCCTGTGAGTACGAGGAGAAGGGGTCCAAGAAATATAGGGAGTCAATGATGGCGATTGACTACCATTCAAATTAATAGCAGGCAAGAGAGAACGATTATTGTCGACAGTCATTGAGGGAGCAGTAGTATGGTGGGAAACTGGGGGTGGGGAATGCTCGCGGTGAACAGCAGGTACAGGGGAATGATATGGAGGTGGAACGAAGCTGTCATCAAGACGAGTGATGCGTTGAGTCCCAGGACTATCATTAAAACCCGCAACATCACCATCATCGTCAGACCCACCAACCCAGCGTGTTGCTTGTCCACCATCCGCATAATAAATGTCTTGGCGGTAGCGGCGCCTCGGTTGGTGGGGATGAGGACTTGGGCGATGATGTCGGAAAGAAGAACTTCGAGAGTACTGACGATGTCGAGGGGGTGGGGTCCAGGCTAGTGGTCTGTTACGATCACGTCGATACCTAGGGGATGTGTAGGTTTGACTATGTGGCTGGGATGAAAGAAGTCCCAATAGCTCATTTCGGTCAGCTTGTCGTTCAGCAGCAGCACAACGGCGTTCTGCTTCGAATAACTGGGCACAGAGTGCATCTGCACGACACTGAGCTTCACGTAACTGGGAAGTAAGCTGAAATATCTGGTTAGCCTGAATGGAATGAAGCGAGTGCTCATCATGTCGAGCCTGGCGTACAGAGGGATCCAAGGAGGCCGAAATATTTGCCAAAATCCCTTGGCTAGCAACACGTGAGTGCGAACGAGACGTAGATTTAGGCTGAGAGTTGGCAGCAGGGCGACGAAGGACTAGTGTTGGGTTAACTCTACTCCTAGAAGCCGGTACTACCACTGTTGAATCCTCGGCTTCGGACTGATTGTCTCCCTCTTCTGCTGCATCAACAATATCCTCATCATTGAGGTCCCGGGTTCCACTTTTTTCGTTCATAGCCTCATCAATCAAGTGCGCACGTTCAACAGAAGGTGGACACTCTGCATCGCCAGTTGGCTTAGGTGTTTTAATGAGCTATGTATTTTATAAGATTAGTGAGTGAGGATAGCGCAGTTAAAAGATAGATACATACCTGTTTGAACTTGAGCTCCAGAGATTTAGCTGACCTTCGAGGGCGTTCAATGTCCACAGCTTGATCATTATAAATACGCTCGACTTCGTTCCAACCATTGCCGCCAAGTGGCAATAATGCCTCTGCAACGTTAAGCAAAAGATCAACGTCTTCAGGGGAATAGTTGGGAGTGCCAGATGCTCGCCCCTTCTTCTGCTTCTTCACCTCAGATTGTCCGCTAGGATTTGATTCCGCCTTCCGTTTTAACCCTGAACCCGATGCAACAGGCTCATCCTCCACAGCTCGTTGTTTACCCTTTCCTTTTGGGTCTGGGCGGCGAGAACCAGCAATTTTCGAACTTGGGCACGCAACTTGGTGAAGCTGGTTGGAAGGAGGGGGAGGGGGATCATCCAGATCGGATCGAGCAGCTTCTGTGTTGCTACCTGCAGGAGGCATGTGGAGGAATTGAGGCTGGAAGCTGTTGTGGCTTCCACGATACATATCCTAAGTTAACAGAGTCGGTGATTTTGTCGTGTGAACATGTACTTAGATTGACTCACCATGGGCACATAGTGTGGAAATGTATAGCCGTTTGGTATAAGATGTCCCTGCGGCTGAAGAAATAAATTTAATTGAAATTCAACGGAGTTGGGAAGATCGTTCATACATAGCCATTCAAGTAGCCAGCGTGGTCTTGAGCTCTAGACGGTTCACACTGGGAGGAATTGTGCACCTAAACAAAAGGTAAGTGAGAGAAAACGTGAGATAGGAAAGACCGCACCATAGGTTGTACAGTAGGTGGTTGGACAGACCACGAAGGGTTATCTCCCTGGCCACCAGCACTTCCCTGGGGAGTCTTCTTTTGCTGAGACGATTCTGAAGGAGACATAAGGAATAAGAGAGTGAATAACAGTTAGAATAGAGAGCTAAAAGAGTGGTTGAAACTGAGATAGATCATAAACTCACGAAGTTACTGGTCTTTTATACGACCAGAACTACTCCAATGTCTCCCCAATGCGCCCACTGACCGCCACCATCCCCAAAGTTTCAACACTTGTTTCACGGCGTAGCACTTTTTGAGCTACAACAAAGAGAAAAAAGGCTGACCCTAGCAAAGAAAAAAAAACTCCATTCTACGGGTGTTATAGTGTAATAAAACCGCTGCTCACCTGATATCAGCTTGGCATGTACGAGCGCGCACTGAGCGTAAATCTAGGAAATCCAGCTGAATTTCAAGGAGACACGGCAGAAGAAGATATTATAGAGTCGACTGCGGGAATCTGTGAGCTCGGAGGATGCTGAAAATACGTAGAAGACCTTAGACAGGTTGAAGCGAGAGTCGTTCCACGTCGATGGGTTGATGTTGCGTGATAACGAGACAACCCTGAATCGGTTGCAGTCGGATCTTCAAACATGTTTAGAAACGGGCGTTTAGAACTAGAAGGGGGGGGGGGCCTCTTCCAGATTATAATCTAGAAAGGGGTCTGTTTCAAGATCAGCTGTCAACTCAATCCGATTTGGATAACGGGACCTCGGCCAATCTCGCTTAACACGTTTAGAAATTTAATCTAGGTTTCTAAACGCTGCGGGAAGTCATCCAATTACTATCTACCCAAAAAAGTCAGTAAACATGCATGAGTGTGAATAGGAATACCTATCACGTTCACACTCAAGCTCAGTTGGCTTGGGCGAGAATATTAGTATGATATTTAATGCTTTTTAAAATAGACCATAAGGTCATGATGTCCTTATTATATTGACGACAACCTATTGCTTCTCACTCACTTATGTATTGCTTCATGGTAACTTCACGCTCACTTTCATATTATTCAAGCTCAAGGTCAAATTTCCCCACACAGACCCTGAGCGTGCACAGACACTTCTGCCTGTCCAGCACGCTCAGGGTTTGAGTCAATTAATTGCTTTGAGCGTGCACGCTCCAGTTCAAGTTCAAGTCTCACATATATATGAGTACTGTAGAAGTAGATTTAAACCCCAGTGTACATATTAGTAAGTGCTATGGTGCTCTTCACTTAGTCACCACATGTTTTGTACAAGAGAAATATCTTATGCTAAAGACTTCTATTTTCTTATTCCTCTTGTAAAAATGCTTGTTTCAATGAGTTGAGTAAATCCTCTAGAGCATTTGTCAAAATTCTCAAAACTGAGCAAGTTATATTTTTCAGATTATAGCAATATTTGCCAACTACCATAAATGGAAGGAATTACTAAATATGGTATGCTTAGTCATCCTATCAAGTGTCCATTTGTTGCAGTTTAAGAGTATCTTGCACTGGGCCAATACGGATGGTAGTGTTGTGGCTTTCAGGCTGTGAAATGCCTTCACTTCACAAGTGTCTGGCACTTGATGGAATCTCAATTGTGAGTTGGCTTGTCATGATTGAGGCCTTGATGCTCACAACATCTATTCTGTCTCCTTTCCAATTCATTCACAGTAATTAGCTTTCATTATGTAGTGGAGCAGGTCATGTAGATGGTACAAAGGGCTCAGAGGAGTTGATTAGCAGCATTCTTCCTCCTTGCTCCTGCACCAGGTAACTTTCTCAAGTACTCTATTGAACCCTGCAACGAGATGTGTGCTTCCAAGAACTGAAGTTACAAACTTCCTCTTGTGCATTGTGTGCATTAAGTCCCTTCTCATAAGCAGCTGTACAACAGTAAACACAATGCTCCTAATTTTAAATTGTTTCAACAGACACTGATACAAGAACTTTTGGCATAATTTTCTGTAAAGTGGTGAAGGTATAATCACAGTTCTCTCAGCTATATTTTTTTACTCCCCCCAGAAGAACTTGATAAAATTGAGCTCACAGTGAAACTTTGGAAGGACAATGCAAAGATGTCCAGCTGCTTCAATAACTTCCACAACAAGTGACTTTAGTTCCTGAAAGCCCAGCTGTAACTTAAGTATCCTTTTTGCACAGCAATTTGTTGCATGTTGGTATGGTCTCCCTTGTCATGCTTGAGCAGTGGCTTTTTGTTTTTGTTTTTGAGACTTGCTTGGTTGACTCATGATGGTGTACAGAAGAGTTTGTATTGGTCAGTACTCATCTGTTACTCTCTTTGACTGTTGCATTGTCAATGGCAGTGAAATAATGAAAAATAAATAAGCAAAAATAAACATTAAAATTGTTGTGGGGGAGATTTTGCCACTGTACAAAACATGTGGTGACTAAGTAAAGAGCACCATAGAATTAAAATTTAATGCGGGTTCATGGCATTGTGTCACTTCCATTGCACGCTCAGGTAAGCAGTAGCAGAACAATACTACCAGTACTCATTCAGTAATCTGAATCAATATTGCACACTCATCTCATCTCAAACCCTAAGCGCACAACTCCAGCATGTACTATTAAACCTGCCGAGTGCTGTAGCGCTGACTCGGAGCATGAATATTAATAAAGTTTGAGCATGAAAATAATAGTCTTCGAAATCTCAACATATAAACCAATATTTCAATCAAAAATAACTTTATTGTCTACGCAACAACGACGCTGACAGTTGTTCATTAATATAATGAACCTTCATGCTTATTGTGAGTCATGACAAAGTCATGACAAAAAATACGTACCATACTAGTACCATAATCATGTAAAAGCTGGCGCTGAATTGCTGACAATGACACTTGACATAAGTAAGTAGATTGTTGTCCACTGTACTGATCCAAGACGCAACAATGAAATAGAGGACGACGTCTGTACATATATCACGTACCACTCTTTATTCCAAGGTCACCAGAATGAAACAGTTTCTTCACAACACATTTAAGCTGTATTCTTGAACCATTTCCCGTGACTATAGAATGTATATCAAATTTGACACCCACGTAACACGCTGAACCAACACTGAGCCCCTTATCAGCGGACACCCCAGCGTGCGCTGAATATTTACAGTGAGAAAATGTGATTTTTTCCTAAGATTTTCGATGTTTCAAGATTTAATACCAAAAATTTATATTTACATGGCGACAACTTGTTGTGTTTAAATCGAATTTTGATGCCCGGCTAAACAATAAGAGTACCTTATTGTTTGACTTAGATTTTGGCAGGCTAAAAATCTAAACAAAAGGCTAAGTTTTCAATTCTGGTACATATTCACACAATGATACATATGTAGTCTATTTGATGATTAGCTATACACATCATTTTGCTGACAGTGAAACTTTCTAGCAAAATGCAAACATGTTGCAACCGATTTTGCAATTATTTTGCGGACTGCAGAAAAGTTGTATGCCAGGAGTGCAAGAACCTCTATACAGTGGGACTACGATCTAGTAATAGAAATCTGGAAGTCCTAAAATTAAACGAACAGCGTACGTTAAGATAGCCCTGGTTGTCCAGCACTATTTTAGATGCAGAGCAAATGCGTCATTCTAAGAAAGCCGATGAAGGCTTCAATTTTCAACAAACTGAAGGTGATGGTAAGTGCCGACTGGACATGGAGTGCCGTTGAAAGATGTCTTTCTAACGTAGATAAGTACCCTCAATTGGGTCTTTTTTGTATACTAATTAGATGTATACCACAATGGGTAGGGATCTCAACAACGAAGAATACATGGACTGCCATTTGACGATCAACAAGCTCACCGTCAGGAATAGACCCCAGCCATGGGGCACGGAGCGAACAAATCAATTTTAAAAATGTAAAATTAACCCTCCCAACGATCTATCCAGGTCACAGCCGCCGTGATACCGAAATACATAAATATTCCGGGGGTCTAGCAGATCAATAGAAGGCGTATGAGGGAGTGGACAGGTGGTGACGAGGGATGATATCTATGGAAAGAAGTGTTAGTTGTAGCTATCGCAAGTCTTGGATGGTAGTAGTATGAAGGGGGAAAATGCGAGAAATGGGGAAAAAGGGAAAGAATGACACAGAGTGCGAAGAAAGTCGTTCTAGAGGAAAGAAAAGAATCAACGACGGGGGAAGAAATGATAAGGGGGAAGGAACACGGAATAGTAAAGGAAAGAAACCGTTAAGAGGGAGGAATGACAGGGGAAGGAAAGCTGAGCAGGGTAGCACGCAGCACAAATGAGAAAGACAATGTAAAGATGGCTGAAAACATAAACGAAAGTCATAACCCAAAAGAGACCAAAAGGTGCATAAACAGGAGGAAGGAAAACGCGAAGAAAACTCAAATGACAAAACAATCACTAACCTGTCATACGTAACACTCCTCCACCCCTCCCGGGCCCTGAGCTTCAACCCGTCACGCTCAACTTGCCCCTACGAGATCAAACAACGCGGGCTTCATCATGCTGCTTTGATAGAAGACGCTTCTAATCGGTAGGGCGAGTAATGGGCTTGGTATTAGGCAGTAGTTTCTGTGGGAATCTTTAGTTGCACGTTGGATGAGGACTTGAATCGTATGGTGCAAGGATGGAAATATTGAAGAGAAAAAGACTAAACACGAAAGAAATGGAAGGAGGGAAGGGGGGAGCGTGGGCAATGAGGCGACGAAAAAGATAGAGAGAGAATGAAAAGCAAAGATACCACAGAGAGAGACTTACTATAACTTGCCAGCAAGAACACAAACCAAGGTTGTATGTCCACATGGCTGTCGAACGCGCGACGGACTAGCGCCCTTGTATCCTTCTCCACATCATCATCCCTCCCGCTCGTAGTCTTCGTTCGAAGTGGTATATGGGCAGGATTGGGATCATGAATGTCGCCGATCTCTCCAAGAGTCAAGGGGATCGGGGCAGATTGAATGCCGCCGACTTAACTCAGCGGCCAGCCAAACGTCTCTGCCATCGCCAAGTTGGGACTCCGCGTCCGGGAGGCATATCAATGCCAAGAGCCAAGACTTCTGAACGAGATCAAAACAAAACAAGGATGCTGGGCTTTGGCCTCGAGTGGGCTTGATAAGCTGGAGTTCTACGGTACGAAAACCAAACGGAAATCCAGGTCGCTGAGATTCAAGGTTTGACACGACGGTTGTCCCACGTGGTATTTGTTTGGCTAGACGGTTTTCACCTAAACACCGCTACTTTTGTACAAGATAAATTGCTCACTGGAATTTCATCCTATCCCTTATTCGTCTTACAGAATTGTTTGTTTGGGGTATATGAATAAAACTGTAAGACAGATTTTTCTGAAAGTCAAAACTGCGGGAGAAATTATTTTTTGGTTCAACGATTTTGGCCATCTTACATAATGTATACCTAATTAGGAAATTATATTATGTAATACAGGGCTATGCATCAAATGCACGGGCCACCCCTTCTGGAATCCTACGGTGTGATGAGTACCTCTTCGAGCTGAATTGTTTTACCTGCAACTGAGCATCTTTTGCACCGAGACCTGAGCGGTAAGCTTCCATCCACCTTATCGTTCTGTGCTCCCATTTACGTATGGTTTCCAATTTCACAGATTCAAGGGCCTTTGGAAGGTTTTCTTTCAGTGTTTGGAAAGTGTAATCACAGTTATCTCTAAGATATTTCTTAACCGCTCCCCAGAAGTATTCAATGAAGTTTAGTTCACAGTGGAACTTTGGAAGGAATATGCAAAGGTGGCCAGCTTCTTCAATCACCTCTTGTATGAGTGACTTTTGTTCCTGGAAGTCTGGCTGGAGATTGAGGATTCGTTTTGCACAACAAGATGTTGCATCAAATTTACATTTCTCGTTACATTCCATGCGCAATTTTTCGGTCCATAGTCCACGTTCTTCAAGAATTTGACGCATTCCCTTTTGAAGACCAGGAAACTCGGGGTGGTTAGTGGGAAATACCATTTGTTGAGTAACTTTCTCTCCATTCTTGATATACCAACCATCACGCATATATGCTTGCTTTCCCCCAGGCCGCATATTCATTCTCGATGTTAATAGTGCATCTTTGGCATATGCAGAATGACCTTGGGAGTTGTCTATCAAGAAAAGTGCCTGAAAGTTTGGACCATGGGCCTTTTCAAATGCAGGAATAATGTGTTCATGCATCTGGAGAAATTTGTATGTGAGTAATTGCAACAATACCGTATTTAACTTTAACATTCACCTGTTTCACGAACAATTCCCCATTCCAGTACCCATCATAGTTCTTTCCGTACTCCATACTCTGACTCCCTTCCTTCAACCACCCGACTGTTGAACAAATGACTTCACTGTGATGTATTCCACGGCCAACACCTTTTTTTCTTATTGGAAATTCCCCATCGAGAACCCAGCTGCTCTTCTTACCATCATTTGCCTGTATGGTCATTTCATCATGTGCACAAACCACAAGATGCCGTTCGCCTTCTTTCAGTTGCTTAATAATCTCCTTTGTTATATCTTCAATGGAGTACTCTGCAGTTCGAGAACGGTGATGAGCCATTTCAGGTAAGTATCTCTCTTGACGATCACCAATTATATCTGGCCGCTCATGTCCATCATAATAGATGGCCTTCTTGTGCTCTGTATATCGGAATCCTTCTCTATGAAGCATGCGAGTGGCTGTTGAAATGCTAATACCCTTTTTTCCAGGCTTTAAACGATATCGAGGCAGAAGTTCTTCATCCATGTAACACTTTAAACCCTGTGGCATTTCATTGTTGACAATTTTTTCAAGGTATTTCCTTGCTACCTCTGGTACCATGCGCTGTTTACTAAACTCAACAAGTTTTTCTGGGTTCATTGCCCACTTGTTAGAGCGCACATATGAGCAAACCTCTGCACGAACATTGGGATCATCAAGAAGAGAGAATGTTTTGGCGTGGCATCCCCGTTGTGATGCTGGTAACTCTCGATGTTCAATCCATTTTGCTGCCCATTTCCTGATAAGTCTTCCCCCCCAGTGTGGCGAAAATCCCTCGCACTCCGCTGCTCTTTCCGATGCATCAATCTTCTTCCGCCCATTGTGTAATATCATATGTAAATACTCTTTTATTGTTTTTGCACGATACGCTTGGAGGCTATGAG
Source organism: Cyathus striatus (assembly GCA_025738555.1). Taxonomy (NCBI): domain Eukaryota; kingdom Fungi; phylum Basidiomycota; class Agaricomycetes; order Agaricales; family Nidulariaceae; genus Cyathus; species Cyathus striatus. Next base: position 1,506,251 of record JAOVFP010000007.1, read on the forward strand.
AACCACGATCAAATTGGGCCTTTTTGGATCGAATTAATTTGTCAATGGCGACATAGGCGGCCTGAAGTTCATCCATCTTTCTTCTTTTTGAGGATGCGTGCTGCTCCTTTATTGATACTTCAAGTTTTCGTCGCTTGAAAGGTGGAGGAGGTTGTATATTATGTTGGTGATCTTGGTTGACAGCTGGCTCGTGCTCATCATCTGATGAACTGCTATCCACAGCTGACATATCAGATGTGTAACCGGTAAATATCTCGGTGAAATCAGGTAAGGCACCTGCACCTATACTGACAGGGGGCTCGGATAGCAACTCTATATCAGAATCTCCATCGCTTGTCTGTGGGACAGAAGCCTCATTTTGTTTTGGAGAAAAATATGACCGCATTAGAGTTGCACTTTGACTTTAAAAGTGGTTAGTGACTTTATAGCAATTTAAAGCTTATGAACATACCTCTTATGAAGCACAGAATCAGTTACCTCTTTATCTCGAACCTTTTTGTTATGACGCCTCTTGGTGCGATCTGATTTTCCTGTGTACACCCCCCGTGCATGTGTTCTTTCAGCTTTATTCCGCTCTTTTTTGCTTATTTTTCGTTGTATAGCTTCATATCCTGTTATATGGCATCGCTCAAGCTCTTCAACCTCATGCTGAACCTGCTTCTCCAAGTTTTTCACCAATTCCTCCCCCTCAAGCTCATTGAACTCGTCATCAGAATCAGTTTCAGAGCTTGATAGTCCTGTGGTATCCTCTGACTCCGAGTAATCTGAATCATCCAAGTCATTCACTAGTGTCCAGTGATTAACAGATCCATCCCAAGTGCATTCATCAGTCTCTGCTGGTGCATCGTCATTGGGTTCTTGGATAGTCATGATGTGGGTTCTGCTGGTTGCCGTTGGACTTGATTCCAGGGTAGTAGATGCTCTATGTCGTTTTGCGGCAGCTTTATCAGCCTTCACTGACCGTGCATGTGATAGTTTTTCAAGTTGTTTCTTCTTGGGTCGACCCATGGTGTGCACACAGATGAGTAGTAACAGAAAAAAAACTTAAAACGCTTGGTAAATTTGTAATTTAGTAGGAAACACGTTCTACTATACTATGTAGTAATATCCACCCCACGTTGCAGGCGCAGCGCGCAGGCGCGCCCTGCGGGCGCCTAACTCAAAATTTTTCAAACAGGAAATTGGCCGCTATACAAAATTAGCGGTGTTTAGGTGAACCGCTCCATAGATCAATCCTGGTTCGGCTTTGCAGCTTGTTTGCGGTACCCCACTCTAATGGTACTTACAGGCTATATAACACAGCATCCAAGTCATGAAAGCTCCTGTGTCAGGTACTAAGTCATGCGTATCATGAAATATTTATGCTGACATTAATAAAATATAGTAGTGTGGTATTTCTCGTAGTAGAAGGCTCACATGAAGTATCAGGCACATAAGTACATAAGCAGCAAATTTAAACATTGTATCCATTACTGGTCATCTTTCATGTCTGTAAGTGTTGCCGGAAACTGCACTTAAGCTGCAGAATTAGGCCCTGGTCCGTCGTCATTATTGAATCTGAGTTGTGTGATTTGTGCTATCGTCTGGGGATTGCACATCTTTCCTTGCATAACTCGATAAATTAATATCATTGGAGACAGAACCTAATTGTTGAGGATGAGAAAATTGATATGGACTTGAAAGTTTCACTCGCCTGGATTTGTCCGGTAATTTGATAAAATGTTGTTGCATACATGGAAATACCAGCATTTCTCGCAATTAATGACGTGAGCATTATGACTTGAGCAATGCCGAGAAGCGATTGGGACTCCACCACCATCGAAGCTATACCAGTATATTCATTACCATAACACTTTCCTAAAACCCTTCTAATCCGACGGCGACACAATAGTAGTCTTGCCACAATTAAAGTGGTAAGCATTATGTTCTGGAACAGGGTGACTACTTCGAAAAGTAGCAAATAAAAATAACCAGACTAAATAGGTAGGTGTCAGTGGGATATTCGAGGTATGCAGAATTTCGTTTAAGATAACCACATAAGCATATAAAAAATCCAAGCTTGTTGAATGGGACATAACGATAGCAGTGTAAATACCCGTTCCTAATTTATAGATCATAAGTCTGTCACTTGAGATACAGATACTGGGCACCGTGTGCCGATAACGTACCTATGGATGCTGTTTGAACTAGCGAAGAGAATACAAATATGCTCCATTTCGTACGCCTCAAATTGTGATAAATGATAAAAAAGCGCCACATCTAATTAATGCAGTAAGTGTAATATAAGTAATATAGTGACGATTCCATTAAAAAAAGATTTAGTACCATAATCATATCAACAGTCCAAGCTGTTAACATAAAGCAAACATTCTCCAACCAGGTTCTTTCGGAAAATAAAGTGAACTCTGTACTGATGCATCCAAACTTGTGAAGAATTTTAGTTGTATTCTGCAAAGCTCCACCAATTTGAAGGGTGCTTAAAACAAAGGCCACCACGACGTATATCGATAAGATCAATTGTTGTGCACATAGCGATTTTTTCCCTTTGGCGTGTATAACAAGGATGCGCAAATAGGCAATCACAATTACTACTATTGCGCCATATAACATTCCGGCGAATATGTTTCCATATATCCAAGGCTTCACATATGTGTCCATAAGAGATGTTGTATAATCTGTACAATCTTGAGCGCCTTTATTGTAGCCATCATCCTGAGTGGACATTATGTATGAAGAGGAAAGTGACAAAGAAAACAAATGTTCGATCATACGCAGGCCATAATATATATAAGTCTACTAAAGCAATGATCTATCTGTTCATGGCAGGTCATTGGAAGCTACAGCCGTCTCTGACACCTATTTCATATCACAGCCCTTCCGCTACAAACAATATCTATCAGTAGCTGGTCCTTTCAGTCCTTTGATAACCATCTATAATCACATCTCTGATAAATCGTCGAAATGACTACACAATTTCGGAGTGCACAAGGAATAGCTCATAATATTAAATTATATAATGATGCAGTGCATTTTGGAGCCCTGTATTGCCTTTGCATTGCCTTGAAGCGCTCGTAGGTAGAGGGGTGATATTCGAAGCTTAATTTCCGAGTTTTGGTTAAATGGCACTCTTATTTGGGCTCCTTGCATACATAGATGCCTACTACAAGTATTGGAAATCTCAACAACCACATATAATCAGCTGCCATCTCTGTCTTGATACTGGGCGTACATGAAAATGCCGAGAGTCCAGTTGATTGTTAGGAAGTGCATGAGCGGTGGAGTGGTGGATATACGGGATATCAATTAAATGTAGGGGTTAGTGGTAGTTACTGTAACTGTTGGATGGTAGTAGTATGAGGAGGGAGAATGCAAGATATATGCCAAAAGCGAAAGAATAATGGAGTGTGTGAAATGAGATTGGAAGGGAAACAGGAAGTTAATGTAGAGTAATGATGATGAACAATGACAGGGGATGAATGGATAAGAAGGGGGAACAAAGGCTAAATAAAGGAAAGAAAGGGTTAAGAGGGAGTAATGCCAATTGAAAGGATGAAAAGTCGAACAGGGTAGCAAGTACTCCATTCCTCCTCCCTCATAATCAGTAATTTACGCTCCCCCAAGGGGTCTGTATGGATCTGTATGGAATCTGTGCAGACCTGGAAATTCTGTGCAGATTCCATATGGATTCCACATGGATTCGCACAGATTCTGCACAGATTTGTACAGAATTCAATTAGTTTTAAAATTAGTAACAATATCTGCCCATACTTGTTCTGTGCAGATCAGTATTTATTAGTTTTAAATCTCATATGCACATCCCAACCATATTTTCTGACATGGCAATGCCTCTTAGGCACTCACAAATCATGTTTATAAGAATAACATTATTATTATACTAATATAATACAAGTATAACTACTAATCTAAATAATAGCCATGGCTCAACAAAACAATGAGAGTGGTAGAGGTGGCAGCAATCGCAGCAAGGTGTTGTAGTAGTGGAGGTAGTGGTGGTGGTGGGAGATGGTGGTGTGGTTGGAAACAGCGACACCATTGCCACTGCTAGCCATTCTCTACTCTCCTCTCTCCACTCTCCCATCACTCTATTCTCCTCCCTCACTCCCCTTGCTCTCCTCACCTCACTTTGTTGTTTGTCCCTCCTCACTGTTCTCCCCTCTCGCTGACATGCCCTCTCAAAGCACAGTGGTAGAATGGTGGTGTGGTGGGAGCCGGCACACTGGGGTGATCGTGGATGTGGACTGGGTGACATGGTAGCAATGGTGGTCACTTGGATGAGAGGGAGAAGGAGGGAGGTGTGGTGGTGGTGGTGGTGGTGTAGGGACTGACACAGATGGCCCTGAACTGACTATCCACTATTTTTATCCAAAAATAGCAGATGCGGATCAGTTCCAGATGGCAAGCCACAGATGCACCCAGTATTTGGGTGCATCCGTCTATTTTTGGTAACATTTCGGACTCCGACTTAATTTCACCCTGGATCCGCTCAATAACCGCTTCAATTTATTGATTAGAGTGATTCCTGCCCCCCAGTTGTTGATCTGTACCATTAACTGTCATAATAAAATCATTAAACTTCGCTTTTATTCATTTTAAATGCCTCCCAAGTCTAAAGGCCAAGGCCGAACAAGGACTTCAGCTAGAGGATCCAAGGCTCCTACTCCTGTGGGTAGTAACCAAGGCACTCCATTGCCTAGCCAGCCCCAAACACCCACACATAGTCGAGATGCCTCTCCAGCACCATTTCCATGCGCTCATACCCCTGATTCACCAACAACTTCACCTGCATATCCAGTTGTTTTGTCTCCAGTGAAGCAACATCAGTGCCAGAACAATAAACTGGTTAAGAATATGTTAGATGTAGAAGTTTGGAACAAACCAGATAGTGAAATAATTGGTGTGTTTGCAAAAAATATTTATTGATTATAGGTTACTGATAAATTAATTGTACCTCAGAAGCCACATTTGCTGGGGTGAAAACAGAGACATATAATCACTATAATATCTCTGTAGAGAGGGTTTACACCAAAAGCATTCCAGAGAAGATTCGATTTGTTTTTACTTGCAAAGTGGACCCTGATAATCATAAACCCCATCACCGAGATCACCAAAAAGATCGTGACGGCACTGGAAATTTAGTAACTGGGTTGACACAGTGCAATGAACGACTTCAGAAACTTGCCCTTTTACAGAATATGGATGAAGACACAATTCCATACTCTGAGACAGCCCTCCATACCTTGGTTGCCTTACACTGTGCAGCTAGCAACTGTCCCTTCAACATTGTTAACAACAAATATTACCAACTGCAAGTCAAAATGTTGCATCCAGAAGCCAAGTTGCCATCAGATAGGACTGTTCAATGAGACACACTGGCACTTTTTCGAAATACTTCACTTCATGTAAAGGAATATTTTTTGGTAGGCATATTTACTATTAAATTTATTTATTTTACATGTAATAAAATATTAGAAACATGATAAAATATTAGAAACATGATAAAATATTTCATGCAGTTCTTGACAGTTGGACAGCACCAATTACTGTTTCTTATCTTGGACTTGTGATAATTTGATATGAGGATAGACAATTTTTCCGAGCCATTCTCGATTTCATTCAGTATGTTTATTGTAAGATTTAAATTTAACATTATTAATATTGATTTGGCTTGGAACAAGCTCATAAAGCTGAGTATTTGGCAAAAACAGTTGCTGAATGCTTAAAGCAATTTGGAATATCTCACCTTGTAAGTAAAATTAATTTTTTTTACTAATATCATACTGATATACACAAGCTTTTATCAATCGGAATGGATAATGCTAGTAACTGCAGTAAACTAGCTGAAATACTCCCAAAGTATATTCCAACCTTCTGAGGAACAAATTCCTGAGTACATTGCATGGCTCATATTTTAAATCTCATTGCATATTTCAATTGTATGGTGGTTAGGCAATCATAAACAATCATTAATCTGTACTAATTGAATATTGCTATTGTAAGAGTGGCTAGATGATCATAAACAATCATTGATTTTTCTAATTGAATACAGTGATCATAAGTGGTTTCAAGAGTATATTCACCTACTATTACTAGATGTATGGTGATCATAAGTAATCATTGAGTATTTCAAGAGCATATTTATCTACTATTACTAAATCTAATAGTGATCATAAGTATGGAAAGCTGGAGCACCATGCTCAAACCCATCAACTAAAATCAAATTCCACTCTTCAGCAAGGTGCTTGCCAATTAACAATCTTGATTTAATTCTTCAGCTAATTTATTTTGGTTAAGAAGTTCAGTTAGTGCGCTCAGGAGTAGGGGAGTATTTGTCAGTGTTGCAACTTTTGCACTTGTGAATAGTATCAGAACTGATATGCATGTAAATAGAAAGCAATGTACCTAATTTAATAATTCTTTATATCTCGACTTCGAGATACCAGTACCTAGCATGTCGAGTGAGGAAACAGCAGGGAGGGGCTGAGTTCCCACGCCACCTCCCATAATTAAACAAGGGATAAATCAAAACCTATTAAAAAACATAACTCCGCGTTAGTACTGGTTTAAAACCCTTTAAACAAATAAAATACATAACCACTTTACCTTTCAAAATAACGTTGCATTCTTTACACGAGTACCAAGAACCTAGAATGAACAATATGACTATGACAAAATCAGATGAAATGCAAAGTGTGGATATTGAAGAACACAGACTTACTAAAAATCCCTGAGACTCTGAATCCCTGAGACAAGCGAGACAATGAGAGGGAGAGAGCATGAGAAAGGGGGAAGGGAAGCAAGAATGGAAAGAGAATGAGTACCTCAACGGTCAGAGGTTCACGCAGGAATGGAAAACCGACCTGTTAGACCTATGTAAATGAAATTGATATGAACGGATGATGCTGCTGCATCGGCTGATTACCCGATTAGGAAGGTAACCAATGGGATGCTCAAATGAGCGCGTGTTGCAGAAAGGGAGCGTGCTGGGTTATGCGCATGATTGGCTGACCGCTGCCTGGGTGCTGACGATGCGCTATCTTACACATAGGCCGGGGAAACACCGGAGATCAATTAGAAATTTATTACTATGCAATTTGTAAGTAAGTAGATAAGAAAAAGGTATATAGATGAGCAAGGAGGGAACAAAACGGCAGGAACTGCCAGGCATTCTTCCCCCCACAGATAGGGTGGTATACAGATGAGAATCAGAACTATTTACAAGACATTTTGACACTGAATTATGTACCGAGTTTGCTGAATTGAAATCTGAATACCTTGAAATTTGAATACCTTGACATGTTCTAAGAATAAAACCAAGTTAAACTGATCTATAAATAACTTGTTCTATATTTGAAATTGAAATCATTGCGCCCCTCGAACTTACTGAATCTACACCTCAGGATTTAAGCTTATTATTATATTTGGGATTTTGCATTCTAAGTATTTAAGTATTACTTAAAACTCATCGTGTGACTCAACAGAACATATACATGTGTTTTATAACTGCTATGGGATGTCTTTTGATCATAAGCATCTATACTATAATGCATGCTTTTGAGATCTTGAAGCATGCTTATAATGTACACTCTTGCAACTATTTTCAGTGTACTTATACTTATTCTATCTGGTAATGTGTGCTCTCAAAATCAGATATTTTCAGATCAGGTTCAAAATTTCATGTACATGAAGTTATGAGTGTGTGTGTTCAAAATAAATTGGTACACTTACTATTTGGTAATTATGCAATTTAACATTTAATAGTACTCACACCTTATGTGGATATTGATATTTAGAAGATATTGCTTACAGTTGATGCCTGTGAAAATGTGACATGCATTCAACATCCCAATGTGTATACTGTTCATATTTTTGATTGTAAATGTCACTGTATATGAAAATAATAGCAAGGTTGCAAAACTAAGCTCAAGCATCCTGGAAAGTCTACTTTGATAGCCATGCAAATAATATAGAAAGATGCAAAAGTATTGGCTGACATCAAAACTAAGTCTGTAGACATAATTGTATATGGAAGAGTATGTATAAGCTTAGCAGTCATGTCTTTCATGCCAAATCAAAGGCTAGGTCTAGACTAGTGTTGTGAAACAGCTGACTATAGCTTGGCTCAGCTAGGCTAGTGCCAGCTAACTCAGCAGCTCAGCTATAATCAGCTTCTTGATGTGCTCTCTTTGTGAGTGAGGGTATCAGAACTGGGATTTGCAGCGCATTGTTTCCTATAAATATTGAAGGTAAATAAGTTATAAGTCACATAAAATAAAAATTGTAAAGCTCACTGGCAGAACTTGCATATGCACTGCTTTGAAGAGTCCTCCTCAAAGAATAGCCAAACATCATGAGCAGTCTTCCCATTTTTCAAGCCATTCCATTTCGATTTTGCATTGGCTCGGCATGTGCTGTGAGGTCCACCTCATCGTGTCTTGCTTTGTGTTCCTGGGGTGGGTAGCCTTGGTAAATTTGCATGAATCAGTGTCTCAACTCCACCATCAAATGGTGTACACATAGATGGAATGGTACAAATATGGAACAGTGTATGTATGGCACCTGCATTCTGCAGTGGAATGGCAGTAGTAAAAGGATCTGAGTTATCAACCACTGGAACCATAATAATTTGTGGACTTGAGCCATGGATAGGGGCAGGAGGCTGCTGATGTTTAGAGCATGGGGTACAAAGTGCTGCATTTATATTCAGCAGTGTATCTATACAAGTTTGGCAATGCTATTAGTTGAATATATGAACACAAGTGTATATTTATTATAATACCTCTTGTTCTGGGACCATAACCAATGTCTGTGTGTCAGCAACTCTGACAGTCTTCGATTTCCTGCTCCTTGTGTGTGTTGCTTTTTTTTTGCATTAGTAAAAGGGAAAAAAGCGGTACATATCTGGAAATGTATACATACCAGTAGTGTCTTCAACAGGAAATACAGTTTCAAGAGCACTGTTAGTGTAATGCTTTCGACGAATATATCTTGTTCTCATAGCAGGTAGTGGGGAGTAAATGACGATAAAGTTTTCTGTTGAATATAATGCCAGACTTCCCATTTATATATGAAAAGCAATGAAGAATTAGACAGAACATTGAAGAATTGTCAATCACCTTGTAATTTCGCCAAAATGTGACACATTAATTGAATTATAATGTCTAATGTTGTAGAATGTTTCAATATGTCCACCAGAGACTCATTTCCATCGTCATATTTGCTATACAATGACAATGTACAAGGGGTAACCTACTTGTTTGAAGATTGCAGGGTAATGGAAAGCTGAAGAATATGGCAGAATACTTACCATTGTGGACATTAATTTTGCACCTTTTATAGTAGTGGCAAAATATGAACCTCATTGAAATGATCTCTGAACTGTAAGTCATCCTGTTTCATTGTAATAGTGGGGCTGGAACAAATTGTCGGTCAAAAACCCAAGCGGCCAGTGATCATTGAAAAATCCATTAAATTAACAGAGTAAATGAAATATACATTCAGAATTATAGGTAGTGAATACAATGATTGTGTTTCAGCATTAAAGGAGTGTAGAGGAAGCATGGAGGGAGCATGGAGGAAGTGCAGAGGAGGTCAGACTGTTGTGGGACATTAAGTGTTGTTGAAGGGGAAACTGTTGTTTCAGCGAGTGCAACTGGGTCCATCAGTCACTAGTGGCTTTGAATCGAGAGTGTAAGTCTTGAGGATAAGTTTGAGATTGGTTTGAGAAATGTGAGATTACAGGTCTTGATGAAGATGGGGTTGTCGAGAGCGAATACGAGTGATATGGATGGATATTGTCAACCTAAAGGTGCTCTTCCTGAGCTACTTGACCTTCGTCAAGCAATGGAGAGTGGAAATGGGTATGAACTGATGTGGTGTATTCAACTGAGGGAATGTAGCTAGCTACAGAGGGGTTTATATATGTAAATATCTATGTGAGTCATATAAAATTTAAAAGGTAAATTAGGATAAAGAAAAACATAGCCTTGAGGGGATGCGTGCGGCAATGCATGTTGAGTGTTGTTGCTTTTCTGCCATTGTCGATTGCTAAGTCCGATTCCATGGGTGTTGTCCGAGCCGAATCTGGATGTTTGCTTTTGGGGTTGTTTGGTTCGGCACGTGACTTGTTGGTTTCAGAACACATCGAGTTTGGTGGAATAACTTTTATATTCCTCTGACTTCATCGTTCTCCATCTTCGATCTGCCCTGTTTGGCATGCATGCACAATGGTCTGGTATGTGTTTCCTTTGTATTATTATTAAGATTCTGACGTGGACTATGTATTATAGGTGATTTCATATGTAGGCCACTGACAGGCCTTACACTGTCTCATGCATGGAAGCATTTCCTAATCAGGAAGGGAATCAGCTAATTCCATTAGCTGGGCAGCTAGCTGCCTGAGCCGTTAGCTGTAAAACTGGCTATGGCTAAGCTAGAAACCAGCTCGGCTCAGGCAGCTAGGGGGCTACAAGCCAAGCTGTCAACAATACTAGTCTAGACATAAAGTGATAACATCTGAATAATTGACCACAACATTTATAATCTATTATCAGTGTGTACCTGTAAGGTACACATGACAGGGAGTTGGGCATGAACACATAGTGGTGAAGAGAAGAACACCTGAGATATATGTGTTAATGATATACTTACTTACTACAGCCTGGGTGTTTACATGGAATGATATTATGGCACTCGCTCAAAGTCAGATATAAATGGGAACTATCTATGAAATGTGGGAATTCAGATTATGATTTGGTGGTCATTATTGAGAAATCCTAAGTTGCCATTGATGTGGGGGCAACTTGGAACAGGTTACCCCAGGGTAGATCATGCAGCACAATTTGACAACTTATACTTGTAACTACTATAGTTTTACTGGATCTGTAGGAACTGTAAAATTTTAAAAGATCCATAGCAATATGTCTCTGGTATGTGATTACCCAGAGAAAAAGCTAAATTTCAGTTGCGTGGAACTATAACCAAGAGAAATAACTTCCATATTTGGATAATACATGAGCAATTGTGAGATATTAATGGCATTATCAAACATGCAACAATTTGATGAAAATGCTGCCCTGAGCTTATTTGTGGAGAACTTTGTACCATTCCAAACATAGATCAGTGGTGTTGTACTCAAATTCAGTGTTAATCATGGGACATTCCTGGAAAAGCGGAAAATCTAGTAATATACCACACTGATTCCACCCCCTCCCACTAGACTAGAGTTATATGAGGATAAATATCATACCTCATATGAAGGGCTATACTCTGACATAAGTCAAAATTTTCGAAATGACACATACAATCATATTAACCTCTTCAATTACATCACTTTATCACTAATATCAACCTTCATATAGCATTTCTGTCTATATTAATGAAAGATTTACTGTAGCAGTTATAAAACCATGTGTATATACTAGTACTGTGCACAAGTGCAAATGTTGCAATACCAACAAATACTCCCCTACTCCCAAGCATACTAGCTGAACATCATAACTGAAATAAATTAGCCAAAGAATTAAATCAAGATCATTAATCAGCAAGCAACTTGTTGAAGAGCAGAATTTGATTTTAGTTGATGGGTTTGAGTGTGGTGCTCCAGCTTTCCATACTTATGATCACTATTAGATTTAGGAATAGTAGATAAATATGCTCTTGAAATACTCAATGATCACTTATGATCACCATACATCTAGTAATAATGAAGTAATGAGGGGCAGCAAGAAAATTCCAGGCACACACAAAGGTGTGTGTGAGTTGAGTGTGCACGCTCAGGGTCGAATTTTCATGCTCACCTATTAAGTGTGGAATATCAACCCTGTGCATGAATATCTTACTTGTGAGTGTGAATATTCTACACTTGAGCATGAAGAAATCTTAAATGAGTGTGATAATAATATCTTATTAAGCTGATATAGTCCTGTATAGTATTTTCTTAAAAGGTGTAAATATAACCCATCACACTCACATTCAAACTCAATTAAATTGAGCATGAATGTGAATAATAAATATGTATTTTACATCCATGCTCACTCTACAGTAAATATGTGTGAGCATGAATATGTATATATTAATCTTACAGTAAGTATGCATGTGCATGAATTGATTTCACATTCATGCTCACATTCAAAATTTTAATAGAGTGAGCATGAGTGTGGATATAATACTATCCACACTCACACTCAATCTAATACATATACATGCTCACACTTATGGTTATCTACATTTATATACATAAAGAAATAAGGCTGGCAAGCGGCACAGCCCACTACCTCAGCAGTTTGACTAGTAAGAGATATTGAATTAAAGGAACCATATATTTAGTATTGCCCAAGAATGAGAAGGGGAGCAGGGAGAAGGGGAATGAAAATTTTGTAGCTGACACTATGGAACTACCCCAAATAGCTTCGAGGCAATTCAAGTTGTAATTGCTGTATTTACTGGAAAAACCCCATTTCAAGATTTAATTCCTGTTGTGCATTGAATTCAAACATATTTTAATACTCAATTGATTAGTTGAACAGGCACTAGCTTAAACTATCTCGCCGTTACATTGTGTAAGTGTAGTATACTTTACTGACATTTAAGGGGAGTCGGTATATTGTTTATAGCACATGAGAGAATGAATGGAAAAGTACTAAAACGAACGGTCAAAAGATAGCAATAGGGGAAGTCAAACCTAGGTGTTTCATGGCACCAAGGAAATAATGGTAACATGTGAACTTCATTTCGTATCGTCCTAGGTTTGACAACCCCCGATACAAATGAAGGCAATGATACTTGGTTAGGTCGGGGGATGAACTGAGTCCGAAATTCGAATGCACAATGTTCTGCGATTGTAGATTATGTAATTATTAAATAGAGATATTGTTTTCTTCAGCTTCCACAATGATTACTTTAACCATGCCTCACAATCACATATCAGAATGACAGCAATATGAAAGGGTGGCACTATTAGAAGCATTCATTGTATACTATAGCTGAAGACTGTACGTTAGAACGATTACATTTACAAGGTATATTAGTATAACTATCAGGGTCAGTGAGCAATGCAGAATGCACAGCAATGGGCAGATTCAAATTCCGAATTGCCAACCGAGTGTTTACTTGGATCTCGCAACGATGAAGGAATTAAACCCTTCAGCTGTACCCGTGGGAAGTTATTCATTTCACCATTTGCTTGTATCATATTTTTGTATCGCCAGGTTTGACTTCCTCTAATATCTTATCACACCGGCATATGCATTCACTGATTATCAATCACAGGGTCAAGTAAAATGTCTATAATTAGTGAAAACTAGACTTGTTTTTGGATTGTGATACCTACCTTATCAAGTAGAACAATTTAATGATAATAAGGTTCCATACAAATCTGATAAATGATTTCAGGTCTGTGGCATACACAAGTGCTACCAAAAATAATAGAAGTTCCATGCTTTTGAATGCAATCAATATTGTGGCATACATGATACTTTGATGCACATGTTTTGCTTCGTTCTATACTGATATTAGATAGATATCAGTATTGTATGTGCTCCATATATAACAGAATGAATTTTTGAAATCTTCATCAGACCCTCTGCCCTCACACTGTCAAGTTTTCAACCATATCAAGCAACAACTAAAAATGGTTCTGGTGAGTTACATGTTTGTTACTGAGTTGGGGGTTCTTATCCTGATAAAAAATAAAGGGATTCTTCAAGCATATGTATGCTTACTTTGTGCCAACTCAGAAGAGAAAGTGCTCAGGTTCACAAGGTACCAGAAGCTCAAGTGAGACTGAGCACCCATCATCCAAAAAGAAGTGAGTGGACATGCTGGATGATTTAATTTGTGAGTATATATTATTATATGATAAAAGTATTCAGTCAATGACAGTTAAATTACAGCAACAGGAAAGAAGAATAAAATTAAGAATACTAAGCTTAAGCATCAACCAAAATCCTCAAAACAATACCAGGAAGATAGTGATTCAATGTCTGAGACTTAGCTATATGAGTTGCTTCTTGCTGCAAAGAAAAAAAAGGCCAATTTCAGGAAGGAATTGGCTGATAGTAGCAAAACTGTGAAAGAATTGTATGAGTGTACAGCAGATGGGAATTTTTTTCTTTGCACTTCTGCTTCTGGTGCAGCTGATACTCCCATGGATATCAATGATAGCAATGACACTGTCAATATTGAAGATTTAAGATCTTGGGATGGCTGGCCTAATGGTGATTGGGAAGCCAACTATAGTAATCAGTTTGTTGATGCCACAAATAATTTGCATGTACACTGGGCAACAAGATTAAGTGGTGGGTATGGAGGTAGTGCAAAATCAAAACTGTGGAGCAATAGGAAATGTGTTATGAAAAGATGTCTGGGTATTATCAAATGTGATAATGATGATTGTAAAATTAGAACACATCCAAAGACAAGAATGCCAGCTCTTACCAAACAACTTAAAGAATCATGTGCCTGTGGTGCTAAAAAAATTCATATTGAATGTGGTGTAAATTCTAAACCATATACATGGTCTGGAGGAGTTCATTATGTTAATGGTGTATTTCATACCCATGATAGACCAGGAAACATTATCTCATTACTACCATATGAATTAGAAGATATTGGAGATGTTGTTGAAGCACATCCTAATGCAGGACCATTACAGCTTGTTGTTGGGCCTAGGGGAGCTAATGGTCTCCCTAGGAAATCTGTTGCACTTATATCAGAGGCTTTAACAAAAGCTGACAAAGTAGGATATGAGCTATGAAAATTGAAGGGACAGACAGGAGATGCTGATGATTTTGTAAAGAACTTTGCAAGATTGAACACCCTGGATTTATTATATTTGAACAGTTTGGACAAGTAACAGTTATCTCAGTACAATCTTCATTTATGGCATCACAGCTCATTAAAGATGAGGTAATTGATGGTCCTCTAAATGGTCTTGTTAGTGATGCAGCCCATGGCTGGTGGAAAGACCATAAATCCCTGCTTATTGTTTCTGCTGTATATTCTCCTGAGCTCGTAATACTATTATTTCACATATTCCTGCTCTGCTGACTCTGATAAAGATTATTGATTGCTAATTTCAACTCAAGGTCAGCTCCAAGACATCAGAAGAGGGCTATCCAACCTATGGCATTCACACAATCACTGCTTGGTATCAGCAGTTATTCTTTCAAGACACCAACATTCAAACTTTCGAGTCCATTGACTCACATTGGACTAATCTGGTGCTTGGGCTGTGTTCTAATGACTCGCATTTTTACAAATTCCAACATATACCATGTGTTACAAGCTATGCGAAAACCCGTTATTGGCTACATCTTTTACTGGTCTTTATCACAGCGCTCTCATATGATGTGCTTGCAATCTTGACGTGCTCTTAGATTTCTCTGAGCTTCATGAATGGACACCATAAGTTTTTATATTTA
Source organism: Cyathus striatus (assembly GCA_025738555.1). Lineage (NCBI taxonomy): Eukaryota > Fungi > Basidiomycota > Agaricomycetes > Agaricales > Nidulariaceae > Cyathus > Cyathus striatus. The sequence goes on from JAOVFP010000007.1 coordinate 1,521,691, forward strand.
TATCTATGGTTGACGACATTTTCTTTAGATTAAATCTTACTTTCATGCCAATTCCCACTGTTCCTTTGATAGATGTAATGTCTGATTCTGAAGCTGCTGGTACGACACTTACATTGGTCTATTCAAAAATACTGACTTAATTATCTCACAGAGCTTGGTCTAAGGCTCCAACTATATACTATACTATACCCTATCCCTATCCCTATCCCTATCCATATACTCAAATTCCTACTTTTTCTGTATAGAGTATTTTATAGTGTATAGAGTAAGTATATGGTTAGATTTTATTTGAAGATTTTTGCCACATTAAGCTTAGATTTAGTCTAGATAATGACATACAGAAGCTACTTATGGTAGTAATGGAGCTTATGCTTCAAAGGTCACTAATAAATACCACTTTTATGCAACCTTCTACTTTGAAAAATAGATATATAATCCATTAAAATACTTTTAAATTCATCCACTCATTGCAGCAATATAACAGAGGGTGGCAAACAGAGTTCAGATAAAAATAATAGGCTTCTTAAAAGGTACACTTAGTTGATAGAATTGGCTAAAGTGTCTATTGGATCTTGGTCACACTTCTCAATGAATATTAACAGAGGTTTGGATCATAACACTCAAATAGGTGTAAACAGCGAGTCAAAGGAATACAGCACTTTTATCCACTACAGTGCAATATGAACTATAATAAATATTATTGGTACATATGTGTCTTACAGATAACTTAGCACAGATGTTCTTATGATATGTCTGCTATTCCACATCAATTGAAAGAATATATTTACACTCTGTAGAGAAAACAGTTAGTCTGTACCATATAATTGGCCTCATGTTCATTTTAAATACTCAGCTTACTAACATTGTTCTGTACATATTTAATTACAATACATTACATTTTTTGAATACCAGGTTGCTCTCCCTCCACTTCAAACTTCTCATGAAACTTCAATAGAATCTGAGGATAGACAAATATGCTATCCACTGGCAAATTCTTTGTCTAATAATATTTTCAACCCGGAATCTTCTTCCACACACTGAATATAATAACTTTGTGGAATGAAGAAAATGTTACAGCCATAGTAAATTGGTATATAATTGCTTTTGAAAAGTTAGAACACTTTAAGAACAACTAAATTATTTTAGTAGTGATGACTTCTAAGTCATTTTTAGTGCAATTTATATACCCTATATAATATACCCTATAACCCTATTTATACTATAAATACACTATAATTACCTTATCCCTATAAATACCCCCTTCAGCTGTATAGGGATAGTATATGGTTGGAGCCTTAGCTTGGTTGTGGCTTTTGCAAGAAGAACAATACTCAATTGATGGAGGGACTTAACACAGTAAAGGTCAATGAATTTGGAAAACCAATATGATCCAAACCATTTCTGTCAGCAAGATCTTCAAAGCACAAGCCTTCTTTACATACTTCAACCAAGACTACCATTGAGGGTGTACCAGGAAACATTGAAGATGATGGTGAAGTCAACAATGACTTTCTTCCTGATTTGCTCATGGATTCAGAGGATGGTTCTGATGATGAGGGTGAAGATGAGGTGAATGATAGTGATGATGATGATGATGATGATAATGAAATGATTAGCAATAAAGAGGTTCATTTTTTTTAATTCGATTTGTTCTGTAATTTATGATTTATGTTATGTACCGATTCCCTTCCTACTGGGAAACGAATGCGAAGACACCTGGAGGGTGTGGGAGAACTGTAACAGAAACCTGAAGTGAGTACGGGTATAAAGACATAGAGCGGGAGTGTGGAAAAGACTGTGCTACCTGGATATCCCCAGGGAATGGTTCATACTTCGAGGAAGACGATATAAGACAAAGGAAAATGTTCCAGAGTATAAGACTAGGCTTTGCCACTACACTAGGTAGCAGGAGAGAAACCTGAAGGAAAACCCAGAGCGGGTTTCGGAACTTAGAAGTAGGAAGAAGTGTATGAGATTGATATGAATACTGAAGACTACTTATACTAAGTAGGAACCTGTAGGTACAAATGTAGAAGTATAATACTAAGTAGAAGTCAAAGGAGTAAGTAGGAAATGAAGTCACGTATATGTGAGAATGGAAGAGAGGAGTAATATAATGATGACACGGTGAGGCTGTCATAAGAGAAACTACATATCCAGGATACCCAATAGAAAACCCGACGGGTTCCAGGTATGTTCCCGGGCAGGAACATCAGGAAGTGTAAACCCGTGGCAAGTATATTCTGGGAACAGACTGGGTGTATTGGAAGGTCACATGGGAATGTTAAGTAACATCAGCACGATGTATCCAGACATGGATATAACAATTTATTATTTTGAATATATGTAGCTTGCAAATTTACTTCCCACAAAAATGGTTCAAAAGGCAGCAAAGCAAAAACGTGCACAGTCAATCACTGGCTCTCTGAGTTCAAACCAGCCCCATCATCCTGCCCCCAAAAAGGGTTGCCATGTTTCTTTTGAGGGAACTGAATCTAGTGTGAGTTTACCAGCTAATATGTCATCTGGATGAAGCCAATCCATATGTATCTTTATTCTCTATTAATTTCGGTATTAATGTTGATTTTTTTGCAGGGAAAGACAAACCCAATATACTGTTTTTTTGAAGATGTCAACATCAGTCTGAAGGGTGAACAAGACCCTGATGATAATTATTACAAGTGCTACCATAGTAACAGACAGGTATTCAAGATCACACTGAAGATGAAACATAGCTCACATGGTATGCCCACTAGTTTTGCTTCTTACCCATATTCTGATATTATCCATCAGCCCTTATTGCACATTTGGAAAAATGATTTCCACTCATGCACTGTCTATACTTGGCCTTGAAAGTACAACCTGGCCCTCCAGCTGAAGAGGTAAAGCTTGTTTCTGCTGGAAAGGTCTCACTGGATTCGATAGGTGGATTAAAGTATCTCACAAAGTTCAGTAATTTACACTCCCCCAAGAGGTCTGTATAGATACCATACAGAATTTATATAGTGGCTATTTTTATTATTATAGGTGATAATTCTGTGCACATTCCATACATATTCTGCATGATTTCTGTGTGGATTTATGCAGAATCTGTAAGATCTGTTTAATACCTTAATTTTCCTGTTTAAAATCTCAATGAACACTACAAAAACTGTTAATTCATAATCATTTCTACCTACAGTTGGCTAAAATGTAAAACTATGTATGTATTTTTTTAAAGAACAATATCATCAGCTGGAAAACTATCATCATCATCATCATCATCTACTACATCACCTTGCACTTCAATATCAGTAGCTTCCTGTCTCTTTCTTTTTTCCTGCCTTTGTATAACATGTTTGCTATGATAAAATAACATGGCATGCAGAAACCAATCAAAGTTATGTGGTGCCATTTTTTTTAAAATGGATTCAAAGCCACCAAGCCAAGCATTGAGCTGTTCACATGCCTATTATTAAGAAGTAGTTATTAAAACATTTTATATCATTATTATATATGCTCTTACCTGTGTATTAAAAGCTCTTTTCAAATATGGATGTCCATTCTTATCAAAGTCAGTAATCACCAGATTTGGAGCTGATCCATCTAATGGTGCAGGATTACAAAATATTCTGCAAAGATAATCTGAAACTCTGTGTCCTGTGTAATGATAGCTGTCCACACTAAACCTTGTAGTTTTTTTCCATGTATTCCACTGCTCTCTTCAATCTTCATGAAGAAGATATCTTAGAACCAAGCATGCCTTATCAATACATACATAATCTGGTCTAGATTCTTCAGTAGGGAATACCTCTTCAAGGAACTTCATAATATTGTATGGTGATTCAGCATCCTCAAATTTTGTCCAGGCAATAACCACTCCACAAGGTGCACATATTGTTTCAACACAGTAGTATTTGCCTGGAGTAAAGTAGTTTTTTATTTTTCTATTTGCTGATTGTTGTGGTTCATCATGTGGCTGAGAATTTCTTGGTCTAACTGTACTCCATTCATTCTGTTCTCCTGGGCGGTGAAGCATTCTCCTTACACCAGCTTGATAAGAATGACGAGTTGATTGAAATCTTGTCCACTCAGCTTGGTGATCATTACAAGCCTGTGTACCTTGCTCTTTCATATTAGTGCAACCTTGAATACGACAGCATGCACCATAAAAGGCTTCATGTACTTCACAAAAAACACCTCCACGTGCATTATGCAACTCACTTGTACACCCTTCAAATGCACAGTGTGTTGGGCCCATTATAATACCATCCAGCACCACCATTTTTACAGGTGCATACTCATTCTCATTTATTGTAGAATCATTATTTTCCATATCTGCTACTGCTGCTTGTACATTTACAGAATTCATATCTTCCTGGGTACTTTCTGATTGTACAAGATCAGGAACTGATCTGTTTTCATCAATTCCTACCACACCAGCAGAGTCAACTTCTGATGTCACATTAGATCTGTCTTGGTAGACATGTGTACACTCAGCACAAGTGTGCTTATCAGCAGATCGAATGATTCCATTATCACCAAGTAAAGAATAAGCTTCACGTGTAAGATTATCAATTGAAAGACCATCTTCAACTTCAAAATTTATGCCTTGTGCAGCAGCTAAGGCTCTAACAGTTTCTTGAATGAATGCCTGCCAAATATGTCTGTGGGTGATGCTTTGTTCATCAGAAAAGCTATTATTCCAAAATTGAGTGTAAGCAGCAGCTGATGCATGAAAGCTATAGATTGCATTGACAGCTGCATTTGAAAATATTCTGTCCACCCACAGTGACTGTCCCACTTTAACATACTTTGCAGAATTGAGGTAAACTCAAGTACTTTTTTTATTAGGAATTGAAACTTTCTCTCTATCAGCTGAGTATTGTGTTTTACATTTATTGCAGATTCCTGTAGTCTTTTCATATCCCCATGCTTCCATGTCAGATGGAGCATCATCTTTTCCCTCCATCCATTTCATTAAATGAGGATAATTTGATAGCTTTGTAAAAAGCTTTGAGTGGTTGGACTGAAAGTATGAATAGGACAGGAAAATATCAACAATTTCCTTCTTTCTTAGTGCTTTTCCTTGCCATTGGTTGTTCCTTGCCATTGAGTTATATATATCAAGATACTTAAGAGCCAGCAAGTACTTCTTATATTGGCCTCTAATTCCATCCTCAAAAGTGCAGCTAAGTTCATCTGCACTGACACCAAGACGAGCAGCAATTACTTGAGGCTCAGCAGCAGCTTCTGTTACAGCAGATGGAGCCATTGATACAGATCGATTGTGAGTAGAAAGAGACACAGAGCGAGACTGAACTGCAATTAGTGTTGACTCTTCTTGACCTGAAGGACGAAAAGAAGACTATTTGTATAGTTGAGTTTGGAGCTGTAAAGATATATAAAAATAACACTTACACATAATACATGTATAACATAATTTCCTTGCTGAATCCATGTAAATTCATCATTTTCCTCAATGGCACATTCAAAGTTACCCAAAAGACACCAATGTGGGCTGTCATTATCAACAATATAAAACCACTGATTAGAATCAGCAATAGGATTATATTTCTTTGCTAGTCCTTTCATAACAGGTTCCATTGAGTTTACTGAAATAGGGATCTTAATAAAAGTTATTGAGTTCATGTTTATAACTTTCAAATCTGTTGGATCTAGCTTTGAAATGTAAAGGTATATAATTCCTTTGACATGTTCTAGATATGTTGACTGCTTCTCAATTTCAAGAAAGTCAGCACTGTTATAGACATTACCCTGTGCATGATGGCGCATAAATCCACCTAAATAGCTTGTTATTTTTTATTATATATTAGAGAAATAAGATACTTACCAGTTACACGAGAGGATCCTTGTAGATTGTAAGTCTCTTTCTTTGGTGGAGATGCCATGTGAACATCACTTATATAGTTATCTGTATTTTATGCTCACTTAGACTTTCAATATTGAGCACATCCTTCTGAGTATCCTTACTGGTCTGATTACCAGTATTCTCACTGCTCTTGTTGTGAGCATCCTTGCTGGTCTGGTCACCAGTATCCTCATTGCTCTTGTTGAGGGTATCTTTGCTGGTCTGGTGACCAGTATCCTTATTGCTCTTGTTGTGAGTATCTTTGCTGGTCTGATTACCAGTATCCTCATTGCTCTTGTTGCGAGTATCTTTGCTAGTCTGATTACCAGTATTCTCACTGCTCTTGTTGTGAGCATCCTTGCTGGTCTGGTCACCAGTATCCTCATTGCTCTTGTTGCGAGTATCTTTGCTAGTCTGATTACCAGTATCCTCACTTTCTTTGTTGTGAGTGTCCTTACTGGTCTGGTTACCAGTATCCTCATTGCTCTTGTTGTGCTTAGAGCTAACTTCTTCAATTTCACTGCCACTATCATCAGAGGGATTATTACTGGCATTTTCACCAGCACTAGTATCTTCATTTGCATTCTCACTTTCTGTACTTTCATTATCAAGTACCTCAGAGCGACGGATACGACCACTAGTAGCAACTGGAGCCTGGCTAGCAGAAAGCAAACTCACAACCGCATTGCAAATTCGCTTAGGAGGGGCAACAGAGGTGCCATCATCAACAATATTTTGTTCAGCCCTTGTCAACTTAACTGGTGAGCTGGCACTAGCATCTTCAGCAATACACTGTGTTGCAGATTTACTGAAAAGAAAATTTAAAATGATTAAAATGCGATTTTATAAATGAATTATTACATACCGTCCTCTTCCCTTCTTTCCTTTCCTCTTCTTAGCACTGTTTCCCTCAGATTCTTCTTCTACAGTACTCTCCTTTTTGCCCTTCTTTTTAGCAGGTTGAGTAGTACCTTCAGTGGAAGAGACAGTGCGCTTGCGAGTATTTGAAGGTTCTGGTGGATTGTCAGTATTGCCACTGGTTGTAGTGGCATTAATGTTGGTGGATTTGTTCCTAGTAGATCTGTGAGGAGGCATAGTATGTTGTAGTGAGTTGTGATAAGCTCTGATCTGAGTGGATGTGGGTGGATGAGTGGTGATGATAGTGGTAGGGGAGGGAAAGAGGAATGAGGCATGTGGAGATTTAAAGGCAATAGAATGTTCACACCATTTATTTTTATTCCTGAGTATGTGACATCATGATTTCACAGCTAATCTATAAATAGTATAAGGGAAAGTTTACTGTGTGCAATCGCGAAATACATTTGAATGTGAGATCTGATCTCAAAATACATTTCAATGTGAGATCGCCTTCTGGTAATCTATTCATACATGACAGCATATGCAATAACAAACATGCTGTAATGTGCATGAGATCGATTTATTTAAGTAGTTTCTGTCATTCTCACTGTAGCACACACATCTCACTAATTATTATAAATTTATGTATTGTTCTAGTATTTACGGTACATGATTTCTACTCTAATTAGTAATGTAGTCTACTGTATAATAATTACAGGCAACGATAGGTAAAGGAAGTGCTGAAGGGGGGGCAACGATGTGTGTATGCGGGCGGCAGCACACAATAAGGGGAGAGGGCGTCGAAGGGGGGGGGGGGCGACAACGGGGTACACGGACGGTGGCGAGATCGCGATGTGGTGTGAAATGGCGACACCGTCGTGTCATCTCTCCTCGCCGTCCTCTCCCCTCGCTGTCCTCTCCCCTCGCTGTCCTCTCCCCTCGCTGTCCTCTCCCCGCTCTCTCTTCCTCTCCCGTCCTCTCCCGTTGCTCTCCCCTCCTCTCGCTCTCCCTTTCCCTTGCTCTCCCTTTCCCTTGCTCTCCCTTTCCCTTGCTCTCCCTTTCCCTTGCTCTCCCTTTCCCTTGCTCTCCCTTTCCCTTGCTCTCTCTTTCCCTTGCTGTCCCCTCCCCACGCTATCCCCTCCCCACGCTATCCCCTCCCCACGCTATCCCTTCCCCTCACTATCCCCTCCTCTCCACTCGCTATCCCCTTCCCTTCCTTCACTCTCCCCTCTCCTCCCCGAGGAGGCGGAGGAGGGGGGGATGACGCTCTTCCTCGTCACTTGCGAGACAAGGAGGGCAGGGGAAGAGGAGGAGGAGGGGGAACGGCACCTCGTCGTTTGCATGATGAGGTGCAGGGGAGGAGAGGAGATGCACCTCGTCGCTTGCCAGACGAGGTGCAGGGCGGAGAAGAGAGAAGACACACCTCGTCACTTGCCAGATGAGGTGGAGGGGGAAGGCGGAACGGCACCTCGTCGTTTGCGAGACGAGGTGCAGGGTGGAGGTAGAGAGACGCACCTCGTCACTTGCCAGACGAGGTGGAGGGGGAAGGCGGAATGGCACCTCGTTGTTTGCCTGACGAGGTGCAGGGGAGGGGAGGAGGAACGGCACCTCATCGTTTGCGAGACGAGGTGCAGGGCGGAGGTAGAGAGACGCACCTCGTCACTTGCCAGACGAGGTGGAGGGGGAAGGCGGAACAGCACCTCGTCGTTTGCCTGACGAGGTGCAGGGGAGGAGAGGAGACGCACCTCGTCGCTTGCCAGACGAGGTGCAGGGGGCAGGCGCGGAACAGCACCTCGTCGTTTGCAAGACGAGGTGCGGGGGTGGGGAGGAGACATAACACCTCGTCACTTGCGAGACGAGGTGGAGGGGCAAGGTGCAGAACAGCACCTCGTCGCTTGCCAGACGAGGTGCGAGAATGGGGAGGAGACGTAACACCTCGTCACTTGCGAGACGAGGTGGAGAGGGAAGGCGCGGGGGACGGCATTGGCAAGTTAGTAAGAGAAAAGCAATTAGACATAGAGAAATAATGAATATAGAACGTACCCGTTATAACTAACCCCAGCCAGATCTGATGTGGCAGTACCCCAAGACCCAGCGAGCGAGACGACGGCAAACGTTGATGAGCAGCTGCATTGATGGCAGCGTTGATCGAAGCGAAGAGCGTGAGGCGTGTTGACGAAAGAGGGGACCTGTGCCTGATCGAAGCGATGAGCGAGGGTGAAGAGCGGAAGAGGGGGCCCGAGTAGTGGGAATGGAGGGCGACAATGGTGAGGGTGGAGAGTGACGACGGTGAGAAGGGCTGTATCGACAGTGGGAAGCACAGCGGTGACGCGTCACCGGCACCAGTTACCGGTCACCGACGGCCGGTGACAGCGATGACATGTGACATAGCCAGCGGTTATGTCTAAAGGCCGTGTTGGCTCAGCTGGTTTAGCGCGCCATATGTTTGCTGACAAAGCAATGGGAAGCTAAGGGTTCAATTCACGCTATGGTATGTTATTTTACTAAGTACATATTATAATTACAGATTACATAAGAGGTCTGTACGGATTCCGTGTAAGTCTTTGTTACGGAGTTCTGCGTATTCCGTACGGAATTTACCAGTCCGTACAGATTCCGTAAGGAATCCGTGCGGAATAATTACTAATTTAAAGTGAAGTCCCAGCTAATTTACTAATTACAGAATTTGCATGGATTCCATACAGAACACATGGCTCAGTGTAAAGAGCTCAATTTTTCTTACCTTTACCCTTACTGATCTGATCTTCTGTGTGCTTTTTGTCAGGCTTGAAAGATGTGATATTAATATCACCTACCATCACTGTGATCTGATTCATTTTCATAACTTGCACCTGGTCCATCACTTGAACTTTCAGTATTCTCTGAAATATAACTTGTGTTAGTAAATATATATGTTAGCTATCAACTCATATCCATCAGATTCCTGTTCTTCTTCAACTGTAGACAATATAAATATTTAGATACACATTTTATGCATGTAAATGAATATTTCTTTCCTCCAGCACCCTTTCAGCACTAAGTATTATTAGTACATAAATATTGTATAAATATATGTAATACGTACGCAGTAAGGTCAGGTACACCCTCTTCATCTGCAGCAGCATCCTCAGCTCTTTTCATTTCCGAAGTTTTTCTAAAAAAGCATTAGTAAGGCAGTAAAAGAAAGTAAGATAAATATATATTACATTTGATTGGCTACAGTACATGATTATGTAAACTATTTTAGGCAAAACACAGCATTTTGCCCTCGGCCTGTTGGCATGAGAAGAGAATGAGTGAGGGAGAGAAGGAAGGGGGGAGAGGATGACAGGGGGATGAAGGATGTGGGAGGGGGGGATGGAGAGGAGGGGGACGTGTGCACACACACACTCGTCACTTGCCAGATGAGGTGGGGGACAGGACGACGGGGGGACAGACAGCGTGGGAGGAGGTGGAGAGGAGGTGCCAGACAAGGCGGGGGAGAGGACAATGGAGGGATGGTGGATGTGGGCACACTCGTCCTGGCAAGTGACGAGAAGGGGGGATGCACACACATACACATGCTCGTCACTTGCCAGACGAGGTGGGAGAGACAACGACGAGGGGACGGAGGACATGTGAGGTGGAGAGGGGGATGTGCGTGGGATGCATGCATGCTCATCACTTGCTAGACGAGGTGGGGGAGAGGACGAAGGGGGGAGAGGATGACAGGAGACGAAGGACATTCAAGGTAGAGAGGAGGGGGGTGTGTGCACACTCATCCTGGCAAGCGACAAGGAGGGGGGATGCACGCACACTCATCACTTGCTAGACGAGGTGGGGGAGAGGACGACAGGGGGAGAGGGTGACGGGAGGAGAGGATGATGGGGGGAAAGGACGACGGGGGATGGAGGACGTTCGAGGTAGAGAGGAGGGGGGCGTGTGCATGCTTGTCCTGGCAGGCGACAAGGAGGGGGGATGCACACACACTTGTCACTTGCTAGACAAGGTGGGGGAGAGGACGACAAGGGGATGAGGGATGGAGGATGTGTGAGTGGAGAGTGAGACGAGGCAGGGGAGGAGGGGAGGACGGCACACTCGTCCTTGTCATTTACGGGATGAGGAGGCAGGGGGGGAGGGGGAGACACAGTGCTGCCATCACTCTCGTCATTTGTGAGATGAGGCAGGGGAAGGGGGGGAGACGACACCCTCCTCCTCATCATTTGCCAGATGAGGAGAAGGGGGGATGCACACTTGTCTCCTCACTTGTGAGACGAGGAGGTGTGGGAGGAGGGGAGATGCACACTTGTTCTTGTCACTTGCCAGATGAGGAGGGGGGGGACACACACTCATCTCATCACTTGCCAGACGAGGAGGAGGGGGGACACACGCTCGTCTCGTCACTTGCCAGACAAGGAGGTGTGAGAGTAGGGGAGAGATGCACACTCATCCTCATCAATTGCAAGACGAGGAGGTGTGGGAGGAGCGGGGAGACGCACACTCGTTCTCATCACTTGCCAGATGAGGAGGCATAGGAGGAGGGGGGAGATATACACTTGTCCTCATCATTTGCAAGACAAGGTGGCAGTGGAGGAGGGTGAGCCTAGACGAGAAGGAGGGAGGGAGTGAGATGGAAGAGGGAAAAGAAGAGTATATACTCACCTTTAGTCATGTATTCACTCACACACACACCCTTCCCACCATGGTGCCTGTGCCATAACTGTGTGTTATCAATCTTCATCTTGAAGAAGATCAATTTGTCACCTGCTGAAAATGATTGGTGGGGTGACAATGTGGGAGTAGGGCTTGAGGTGAAGATGTTGAAGTAGGTCATGGGGTGACAATGTGGGAAGGGGGCTTGGGGCGACAATGTGGGAGGGGGCTTGAGGCGACAACGTGAGAAGGAGGCATGAAGTGACAATGTGAGCAATGCACTGACATGGGAGGGTGAGGCATTATGTGGAAGAAAAAAGAAAAACATGATGGGAAAAATGACATACCATTTAAGGAAAGTGACATATACAGTGATTATGTACCATACTGTCTCTAGAAAATGTAAGACTGTTTGGTGTATCGGTATAGTGTACATTCAAGTTACTTATGTGTTCGAAGAGGGTTCGATTCCAGCTTGTTGCATATTTTTACTATAAATTAATATAAGGTAACTAATACTAATAACAAGTAACTAGTAATACTAATACTAATGGTGGCTAATAGAGTGTTCGTGTTCGCCTAGTTCCAACTGGAGTCTAGGTGAGTTCCGAAAGGATTTAGTCCGATGGAATTCCTGCTAAACTTGCCAGACTCCAGGTGGACTCCATGCAGACTGGAACCGGACTGGAATTGAAAAAATTGGCTGAACTTGCAGCCAAAATGAGTCCAGCTGGATTCCATGGACTATCCGGAAAATCCTTGAAGTTCGTCTGAATAGTCCATGGAATCCAAGGAGTCCATCCGGACTCCGGATGGAATGGGGGGGCGAGTGTAAAGACCTCCCTATAGCTATAGAAATATCATGAGATTACTGAAATGTAAAAAAAAGCGACAGTATTGGGAATTTCACCTGCCAGGAGTTACAGCAGGAAGTGAATTTCGCTTTGGCGGGTTTTTCCCCTATCGGAACTTCATAATCTGTGCAAGAATTCATGTATTTTTAAGGCGAAGGCTCGGTCTCATCATGTCTTGTGAAATATCATGATAACATTATTGGGTATTTTACAGATTCACTGCTGTGGAAGAATAACCTTGGCTATGCTTAGCGAGCAGCTATCCGACTTAATTGGCCACAGGAGAAGAACTAGAAAACAATGTTAGTGTTTAACGTTGATGAAAACTTAGCTTATAATTGAGGGAGAGGGACTGGAGAGAGGGTAGGAGTGCAAGTTGGTATAGTGTTATTTGGGTGATAGAAGGGAGGGGGAGATGTGAGTCGTATGTGATGCTGTGGTGGCCTCCTGTGTCCAAAATGAGGATACCACAGGTTTTTGCATTGGGTTGTCATTGACAATAGCAACGATGACTGTATGCCTAATGGCTGGTCAAGTGTGACGTGTGGATGGTAGCAAGATGGAAGCCTTATGGATAACCTGGTACATTACCTAAACTGTATTATCTAAGACCTTACAGATCGAGATAGTACTAGGTCAGGGATTGAACAACTAACACGTATAGGTAGGAGCCTTTCCACATTCATACAGTCATTTTCATAGGTCTGCTCTATACACTACAGCTTTGTCCTATCAATCCTTGACATGTGAACAAAATGTATTTGCAACAACAATGGGATACTCATATTTATAAGTTGTGCACCCCTTGCATCCCATGAATATAGAAGCTTGCTGGCGACTTCCACACAAAGATGAACAGCTATAAAAACAGAGTACATGCTTTATCATTTATAATTAGCAGTGTGACAGCGACAGTATGAATGCATCACACGCTGGCCACATATAAGATGTTCATCGATGCACATTGCAGTCCATTCCCCTTGTCTTTCAACATGGCCTCCGGAGTATTTCCAAATGCAAGCAACTTTGTGCAAAATCAACCTATTATGATAGATCAACCCAATTATTATGTCAATTCTCAGGTAAACCATATCTAAGAGTGTATTTGTGTATTGTCATTGATATATTTACTGTTCCAGGTCAATATAGCCAATTATAGGTGACTATCTCCAATTCAACAAACACCTCCATGTACAAGCCAAATGTTCACAGGACAAGAACAATATCTTGAAGCCCTGAAAAAACATTTTCAACCAGAGATTTCAAATAATTCATTCAGAAAATATTTTCTTCTTTATGGAATGGGAGGAATTGGTAAAACCCAAATCTGTCTAAAGTTTATAAATGATACAAAAGACTTGTAGGTAAAATTTAATTTAAAATCAATCAAATATTAACTCTTCTACAGCTATGTTTATATATTTTGGATTGATACTTCTTCAGAAGATACTGTAGTACAGAGTCTTAGAGATATCTTCAAAACTTATCTTGCAGCACAGAGATTGGAATTCTCTCCAGCTGTAGTGCTCAATTGGATATCCATGCAAATATGCAGATGGTTAATGATCTTTGATAATGCTGATGGTCACTCAAAGAATGTGGAGAACTTTCTACGATCTGGAAATAAGGGAAATATATCGATCACTAGCAAAAATCATGAACTGAGAAAAATAACTACAGTTGAACACACATTGAAGGTTACAGAAATGAGTGAGGATACTGCAGTATGTCTACTACTAAAAGTTAGTGGGCTCTCTCAACAATTTGAAACATATGAAAATGTGGCCAAAGAAATATTTTCTGAGCTTTATGGGCTTCCACTTGCTATTGATCATACAGGAGCATAGATACAATCTGGTTGTGACATTACAGAGTTTAAGAGTGTTTACAAGAAGCACAGAGCAAAATTAATGAACAGTGAAACATTTCGTGGTGCATCTAAGTATGACAAGACTGTTTATGGCACTTGGGAAATTTCTATTCAGAAAATAGAAGAAATGTCACAAGATGAAACACAATATGACACAGCATGTGCAGCTAAATATGCAGTTAATATTATAAACATCTGTGCCTTTCTTCACCATGAAAACATTCCTCAGATGATGTTTCAAAGTGCAGCTGAGAACTATCATATAACACTTGCTGAATATCCTGATCAAAGTATATCTTATTTGAGCAGGAATATGAATAAAGATTTGTTCAATGTAGATGATAAAGAAGACTGGAATTATATTTTATTCACTCAAGCAATTGCAATGCTTTTATCATATTCATTAATAAATAAAAACATTAGCACAAAATGTTATAGCCTACACCCAGTAGTTCAGCATTAGTGTCAAGGTAGACTATCAATTCCTGAAAAAAAATTATGGATTTTGAATACTGCTGGAATATTAGCAATGTCAATAAGATATGAGAATACATCTGAGAAATATGCATATAATCAAATGATTGTAGTTCATGTTATTAATATTCTCTCAAATGAAGAGGAAATATACAGCAGTCAAGACTACATACTTCTATGGAAGTTAGCAACTGTATTATACAAATTTGGTATGTCTAAAATAGAAGCAAATGTAAGAGAAAGAATAGTTAAATTAACAAAAAAAAATTATACAGAAGAGCATTCTGTAACCCTTAACAGTGTTCTTAGTCTTGCAGGTACATATAAATCCCTTGGAAAATTGAAAGAGGCAGAGGAATTGGAAGTGAATTGTACATAATGATTTTTTTTGTTCCCTGACTTTAATGTATATAGTAAATAAATCAGATTTCAATTTCAATTTCAAAGTTAAGTTCTATTAGGTTCAAGAGCATGATGGAGGTGTGATTTAGATGGTGAGAAGCATTATGGTTTACAATTTCTCTTTTCCTTCTTTGTTCACAACTACTTTACTTTGACTTGTTTAGTATGACCATTGATACCAAACACCTTCATTTTTATGTAAGCTTATTTACTGGGAATTGCTGACTGTGTCAGCAACCTTGTTTGACTTTAAAATTTATTGTTTGGTGTATTATATTGAGAGTGCTGTGGTTAAGCTCAACTCCATGAGCTGAATGAGAGATTGGAGAGTCAAATTGAAACATGTATTTGTGGGAAAAATATATACTAATATTCATGGGAAGAATCACATGAGTATTGAAAAGTGAACTGATTATTCACCTGCAGAGAAACCTTATCAAACAAGGTGATAATTTTTGACTCATAATGACCAGGCTCCTAAAACCAGTAAAGGGAAAAGAGGGTTACTAGGGAGTAATAGCTATGAAACTATTTAAGGGTCATTGCTTACTCTTGCTAACATTCAAGCAAAGGCAAGTCTGGGGAATATCTGCAGAATACACAAGGTAATTCCAGGCAAAAGGGGGGATTAACATACTTAGTATATTGGCTTGTACACTATAACACTTGTTTGTAACTACTATTTAATACCACTAAAACTCCTTTGAGGTCCTGGGAAGACTTAGATCACACAGGTTGTTACACTTGAAAGTAAATGGATTGTCATGAATACACTAAGTAGGATTTCTTGGTTCTGCATGAGCAGGTTTGCAAGTCTTATATACTACAGAAAAAGCAGAGTTCTTAGGTACTATACAGATACAACATATGTCTAGATAGGTTAATTTACTATGCTGCTGGGAGGAGGGACATGCACACTCAGGAGGGAAGGTCTGGATAGGAGAGCATAGGTCATATAGCTTTGAAGGGTGCAGGTGCATGTGATAATAGAGATGTGCTTATTGGCTGATGCACATTCCTAAATGCCTGTCGCATTGTGGGTCTAAAGATAGAACCATTGGTACACATGGCTTCGGATCTATGTTCTGTTTGCTTCAATCAGTAGATCAGGTCAAGATTTCATTCACAAGATGCTGAGGACTGATTTGGCTTGAGTCCAGAGTGATGGCAATGGCTGTTGGCACTTGATGGGCACTTTGCTATTTCAGGCTTCTTTGGGTGTGTAGCATCAGGGGAACCATCCCATGACCTAGATGTGTCATTTTACTGTGCACTTATGGTGAATCAAGTGCTGCTGGGGTTCTATATACATGTTTTACTGCTTATCCATTACTATAATCACTGCTGCTTCTATGTTTATTATGTCCATAGTGGGTGTGACTATAGATAGCATGATCACTAGCAGTTTGAACCTCACTCCAACACTTAGATAATCCAAGTGTGATCACAGGTAAGTGAATTATATTATGTAGATATCACAAAAATTATGCCTATATATGTTGTATGTCTGTCAGGCTTATCACCAGCACTCTCATATCTCACAACAACCTCCATAAGTAAACAAGGGCAAATATTTGCATAAGGCAAATAAACCTAAGGAAGGCTGTGCTTGATAGAGTGGCTGGCATAAGTGGTCACCAAAGTTTCACTGCAGACCCTTTCCATCAACAGAGAAAACGTTGGCAGGGCATGCCACATTCACATCTCATATCTATGTACTCATGCTCATGAACACCAATTATCTACCATTATATTAGCCTCATACTCTCCATGTACATATTCTCAAACACAAAAATAATTTAATTTTGGTCTTGCTTGAGTTATGCTTGCTGACTGCAGTATACCAGTGGTGGAATGGTCAGTTAATGGAGGTCAGAATGGTTGAAAAGACTCACAAAGCTTTGTGGTGTCTTTCCTGCCTTTGTAAAACTGTTGAAAATTTGAAGAATGAGGCCATTCTAGCTGTAGCACATGGCACAACACTTGAATCTTGCAATAGGACAGGGGAAGAATGGGATAAAATTGGTGGGACTTAATAACATAAATTATTCACCTTTACTGATATAACTAATACACTTTTAGGTCACATTACATTAAAGCCAATGTGTGGCAAAGTTCCTACTATGATGAACCATCTTAAATTCTGTAAGAATGTGGATCCAACATTGTAAGACTCTATTCTACATGAGCAAAATGACTTTGCCCACTCACATGGATATTCAAAGGAAAACTGAGGTCTGGCTATATCCATACCTCAAATATCACATTCTTCAACACTCAGCATAGCAAATCAAGCTCTCTCTGTCTCTCACCTTTACCTCTCTACAGTAATTCTACTTTACTCCATCCCCTTTTGATGCCACAGTTACCTCCTGCAATACCATGTGATTCATTGTTGTTACAGGTACCTGAGCCTCATCAAGTGAAGTGGCCATGTTATTCCCACTCAATGTCTAGTTATGATAACACTACAGAGGAATTCTCATGATCACCTGAGGTTCAGCAGGAGTATGCTAAGGATTTATGCAAGCTACTTGAATTTGTTTAAATGCTCTCAGCTTCATTTAAAGATCAAATGATTTGTTTCAGTGCTCTTAATTTTGTTTCAACCACCTACTCTTTGTCTCTATGGTCCCAGCACTTCAAACTTCATTAAAAGTCCCTGCCCTCTGTCTTATTGGTTCCAACCTTATTCCTTGCCTTGTTTCAGGCTCCCAATCTATGCCACAGGTATTCCAATATTGTTTCCAGCCCCACATCTTATCTCCACAGTTTCAACCTCATTATCATTTCAACATTTAATCATTGTGTCAATAGCTATATTATAAATTTAATGCATGTCTACACTCATTTATATAGTATCTATTTTTTCTCCAACTTGCTAAAAGTGTATTTGACTTGGCTACCATTGTTATAGTATATATAAAATAATTATACTGTCTCTACTGCCATTAAAAGCATCTGTACTTCTGATTATCAATGTTGTGGTATCACCACTAGTTAGCTATTAAGTTGTTATTACAGTAATATGGTTCATTTGTTTTGTATTATACCTTACATGAATACAATAAAACATACAGTTTGAAATGAATGTGACCTGTGTACCTTGCCTGTACCCACATAAAAATTATCCATACTACAAGGGTATGGGTTAGGTTTGAGATAACCATGGTTTACCAGTCTTAAAATGTCAATTATACCATTTGAGAGGACTAACTGCTGCTTCTCCAATATTAATACTATTTGGTGTTAAATATTTATGCCTACAATACTCATTCATACTTTCAATCTCAAATATGTTTATTTATCCTCAAAATGAGTGCTCCAGAAAGTGCAGTCATGATTATTTACTACCTAGTCCACCACTTCACTTACAGAAGTGTATAGCAGTACATTGCCAATGCCATATGATATGCCCTATGTATCTTCTCAGATTGTCTTGGTTACAAATATATTGGTGCTTAATATAGCAATATTCATTTATGGAACTATATGATTGCTTGGAAGCACATAAAAAGTTAGTTACCATATGATTATGCTTCAGTTAACCATAGATATTACAGTTGAATATTCATACTATATTCTGAGTTGTAAATATACCATTCAAAAGCTCAGTGTGCAGCCCTTAGGCCTTAGGTCTCGCTTAAGTGACCCTGAGTATATTAAGCGAGACTGAAAGTTGGCCAGTCTGGCTTGGAGGGAACCAAGAGAGAAAGACAAAGGTCTTTGACTCCAGCTGAGAGGTAGCACATGACCTTCTTCCTCAGTACCACCACCCAGCAGGAGTCCCAGTGAGGCCCACTTGTGCAGAGGCTTCATCAAATTTCTTCAAATTAATACAATAGAGATCCAATTAAATGACTAGTGTTTAGGGTAATATACATATTGACAGGAAATGGTTAGGATTACAAGAGACCCATTGAATGACATGTGTCCAGACTACTGGGACAATGCATTCCTGGCAGTGCAGGATGCCCTCATGGCAGGCCCAGGCCAGCAAGGAGGGACAGAGGACAAAGTAGTACAGAGACTGGAGGAGATGTGGCAAGAAGCTCAGCAGAACAGAATTGAGGCTTGGGAAGCACAGGTGCACAAAGATGAAACAGAACAAAGGAGGAGGGAAGAGCAGCAACAGCCAGGGGATGCACAACAAAGGCAGCAGGAAGAGATCAGACAGAAATGACAAGACCATGGTAAGGGAGAACAGGAAGAAATGGAAGGCTCACAGCCAAGGAGAGTGAGACCAATGGTGTTTAACACAGACTGAGGGATAGCCACAGTACCAGCACACAGGCCTTCACAATATGCAGTCAACAAGATACAGGCACAAGCATATGTAGAAATGGACTACTTTACAAGATGGGGATGTATGCATGCCTTGAAAGGCTCAATATCAAGCACAACAGACACACTGGGAGTAACCAATGAGAATGGCCAAATTGCACTCAGAGTGATAGCAACAGTAAACCCATTGAAGAACATACTGCAAGACAATCAACTGACATGGGGAGAAGTAAGCCAAGCTTGACATACATTGTTGTAAACAATGGAAGGGGTAGGTGTAATGATATGGTCCAAAGAAATAGTAGAATCCTTTGCAGACTTCTTCACAGGGTTGGATGAACACCCAATAAGGGAGGAAGAGTATGGAGATGAAGCAGTGGCAGAATATCAAGCATGGGCCAGGAAAGAGTGGCATGAGCTGCAGTTGAGAAGAGAGGGCATGAATTTAGCACTCATCAATAACCTCTTGTTGAAGAACATTCAGCAAGAGCTGATATTGAAGAAGGGAGCAAAGTGCATCTGTGAGGTCAGAAAATAATTCACTTGAATAGCAGAATATCACTGACTGACATTCTCTACCACTTTGAAATCACATACTCACCAAAACTCAAAAACTGATCTCTTTGTGCTCCCCCCCCCTTACATGTGAATAGGTGAAGTTCATGTGAACTTTTTACCCATTATTTTTTCAATTTTTGGGTGAGAATGCCGCAAATTATTTCATGTGAATTTCACATGAATTTCAGGTGAAAGATTCACCTAATATTCATGTGAATTTTCACATTCTGGATTCATGTTCACTCTAAATGTACATAAGTGTCAGCCAAAGGGTGATCATAAAAATGAAGTGTTTTATGATCGCCGTGATCATTAACAATGATTGATCACCTTGCACATTTTGCGTTTTCAGTGCATATTCACCTATTAATACTAGATCTAATGGTGATCATATGTGATTATTAACTTATTTTGAAGTGAATATTACTATTGTAATGGGGTGATCATATGTGATCATTATTTTATTTTGAAGTGAATATTACTATTGTAATGGAGTGATCATATGTGATCATTAACTTATTTTGAATTGAATATTATTACTGTAGGTTCATTATAATATGATGATCATCTGTGATCATTGGCTATTTTGAAGTGAATATTACTATATCATTGGATATTGCTATTGTACTTCATGTCACATTTGTCACATTCTTCATGTGTGTCACACATTTCCTGCGCTTCTCATAATTCCCGTGCTCCAGATCATTCCGGCAAATCATGATTGTCACGCTCTTCCCACGTGTCACATACTTCCTGCGCTTCTAATAATTCTTGCGCTCCACATCATTCCTGCGCTCTAGAGAATTCCTGCGCATCACATTTGTCACATACTTTCCGCGCATCACAACTGTCACGCTTATATGTGCGTCATGACTGTCATGTTTATACGTGCATTGCGTTTGTCATGCTTTTCACACATGTCATGACTGTCATGTTTATATGCACATCACGATTGTCACGCTTACACATGCGTCATGATTGTCTCACGACTGTCACACTTATACACATGTCACGATTGTCACGCTTTGACACGCGTCACATCTGTCACATTGATACGCACATCACGACTGTCACACATTTATGCCCTTCACATATGTGACATATTTCTAACATGTCACGATTGTCACGCTCTTACACATGTCACACTGATCAATACCAGTGTTAGCATAATCAGTTAATGGTGGTTATATTATACACTATTCAACCTATAGATGAGTTGATCAAATATTGATAGGGTTAGTCCCAATAGGTCTGCAGTAATAATTGTTCCCATACCTTTCATGATCTAGGAATAAGAGTACTGAGTGACACTACATTTAATTCTCAGTCCATTGCTTAGCAATGAAATTCAGCCTCTTACATTGATTAGTTATGATTGATCTGTCAACTGTGAATCATTGACACATACTTTTTTGACAGATGAGGTCCAATCCTGTTGATAACAATGTTGCACATGACTATGGAGAAATTATATTACAGTGTACTAATTATTAGAACAATATTTTCAATATATTATTTACTGACACATACTATGGTAAACATACACTTTCTCAGCACTTTCTTAGAATAAAAGTCAAGCAAATGTCTTCTATTAACCTTCTATACAATTCTGTATTTGAAAAAACTTCTAAGCATTTCTTTAATGTGAAATCCACAACTTTAACTTGAAAGTTGCTTGAAAACATGCTGTAGTCATGAATCTAGAATCTTTGATTTGACATAACTGAACAGATAATACACATATATCCTCCAATATTATTCCATAGACATTACCTTGCATTAAACTAAAACCTGCGAATCATTGACACATACTTTTTTGACAGATGAGGTCCAATCCTGTTGATAACAATGTTGCACATGACTAATGGAAAAATGATATTACATCTTTTAGACAAGAGAACAAAAAAAGAAGGCAACAACATAATCAATACTAAGCCAAAGAACTGAAAAGTGAGTAAATAACAGCCACTGAGCAAGAAAGTGCAAAGAAGTACAGAAGGGATTCTACATATATAGGAATGAATACTATCTATGGTGCATGGCACTTAGTCACCACCAACTTTGTGCAACCAAAATGACTTCATGAGAAAAAGTCCTATGGCTTATTCCTCTTGCCAAAGTGCTTAGTTTGATGAGGAGAATAAAATGCCCAGACAGATTTTTGAAATTCACAAAACTGACGGAGATATAATTTTTGATCAACCCAAATTCCACCGCATTATGTAACACCTTCCAAATATGTTAATATATTCCCATGATTCATGTATTAGTAATCAAAGGGAGAGGTATAGCGCCGCGAAGTCTTCCCACTTTCCTTCTGAATCTTCGAAGTTGGATGGCATATGAATGACAGTTCCATCCCATCCCACACCGTCTTCATATTCACTGTCTGGTACGTCGCTATTGGATTGGATCACATGATCAATTGGCGTTGAATTGTCATATAAGCCCAATTTCCGGCGAGCCTTGGCTTCTCGAGCTTGTGCAGCAGCTATCTTTTGGGCTTTTCGTGGTCCAGCCATTGATATTATGTAAAGTGTAGATAGAGATAGTTACAGGTATGAAACAGTAATCCTACATCAATTTTGCATTCAGATAATTTCAAATTTTTTCGCCATCGGATTCCGCCGCTGCACATATTTAGTGGTGACTAAGTGCTGCACACCATAGTCATATAGAGTATGCATTTATGTGATTTAGTAATGTGTGTCGAAGATATTAGTATAACAAAAGGCTAATGCAAGAATCATAAATTATAATCATTGAAAAACTGTGATGTGTAAGTTTGATGTAATGTGGAATCACATATATTCACTATCTAGTGTTGCCATGGCTTGGCTAGATTCAGCTCGGCTCAGCTCATCCTCAGCTCAGCTACTTTCAGCTTTGCAAGCTCTAAAAAGCCGAAATTTGCAGCTTGGCTCGGCTGGCTTGCGGCTAGCCAACAGCTCAGATATAGACTTTTGCATAATCTCTGTAAATATTATATCTGTCACTCGTTAGATTTTTTAAATAACAAATATAGTACATAATATTATAGGTGCTCACTGAGCTGTGCTATTATTACTTATTTCCACCAATTCTTATAAGAAAAGCATCACAGACAAACTATGCAAGGTCCTGTCAACCAAGTGATGTGACAGTATGCTTCTGTCACATCATTGTCACAAGTCCACATGTCACGAAGGTGTGCACGCCACCACTGCCTCATCAGTTATTTTGGATTTATCGAAAAGTTGGGTTCTATTTAATGTCAGTGTACTCAATAACTCTGGAATACAGAGATAATGTTTTAGTTTAATTCAAGGTAATGTCTATGGAATAATATTGGAGGATATATGTGTATTATCTGTTCAGTTATGTCAAATCAAAGATTCTAGATCTATGACTACAGCATGTTTTCAAGCAACTTTCAAGTTAAAGTTGTGGATTTCACATTAAAGAAATGCTTAGAAGTTTTTTCAAATACAGAATTGTATAGAAGGTTAATAGAAGACATTTGCTTGACTTTTATTCTAAGAAAGTGCTGAGAAAGTGTATGTTTACCATAGTATGTGTCAGTAAATAATATATTGAAAATATTGTTTGGCTCAAGGGCTTGAGCCTCAGCTAAGCTGGCTAAAATGAGAGCTGCTCAAAAAATAGCCATAGCTGAATTAGAAGCTCAGCTCAGCTAATTTTCGGCTCAGCTCATTCAGCTAGCGGCTTTGAACTGAGTCATGGCAACACTATCACTATCCATTCATATGTGTTAAACATGCATGGTTCTTTAACCATATATTCTTCTCTGTCTGGCTGTTACATGTTTCTATAATGTTCAATACCATTGTAATAACCTAATCATCTTCATACCTAGAATAACCATTATGGTTATTATTTTGTCATTTTATTACATCTCTAGTCTTGCTTGTAAAACATGTTATACCATCTCATTTCCAAATTTATTATACACTCTTAACAGGACTAAGACTCTAATTACATATACACTCTACATCCTCTAATTTAGTTTCTTATTACTATTACACTTCTATAACATTATATTTGTCATATACTGTGTTACAACCTTCAATTTTACAAGTGCAAATTCATTTCCTCTGCTTTTTATAATTTACTCCATGCTTTCAGATATGCAAGAGGTAATAATTAGTACACTGTAATATAATTTCTCCATAGTCATGTGCAACATTGTTATCAACAGGATTGGACCTCATCTGTCAAAAAAGTATGTGTCAATGATTCACAGTTGACAGATCAATCATAACTAATCAATGTAAGAGGCTGAATTTCATTGCTAAGCAATGGACTGAGAATTAAATGTAGTGTCACTCAGTACTCTTATTCCTAGATCATGAAAGGTATGGGAACAATTATTACTGCAGACCTATTGGGACCAACCCTATCAATATTTGATCAACTCATCTATAGGTTGAATAGTGTATAATATAACCACCATTAACTGATTATGCTAACACTGGTATTGATCAGTGTGACATGTGTAAGAGCGTGACAATCGTGACATGTTAGAAATATGTCACATATGTGAAGGGCATAAATGTGTGACAGTCGTGACGCGCGTATAAACATGACAGTCGTGACACGTGTGAAAAGCGTGACAAACGCTATGCACATATAAATGTGACAGTTGTGACATGCAGGAAGAATGTGACAAATGTGATGCATGGGAATTCTCTAGAGTGCAAGAATGATGTGGAGCACAAGAATTATTAGAAGTGCAGGAAGTATGTGATGCATGGGAAATATGTGACATGTGGGAAGAGCATGACAATCATGATTTGCCAGAATGATCTGGAGTGCGGGAATTATGAGAAGCGCAGGAAATGTGTGACACACATGAAGAATGTGACAAATGTGACATGAAGTACAATAGTAATATTCAATGATATAGTAATATTCACTTCAAAATAGCCAATGATCACATATGATCACCATATTATAATGAACCTACAGTAATAATACTCAATTCAAAATAAGTTAATGATCACATATGATCACTCCATTACAATAGTAATATTCACTTTAAAATAAGATAATGATCACATATGATCACTATTAAATCTAGTATTAATAGGTGAATATGCACTGAAAATGCAAAATGCACAAGATGGTCATTGTTAATGATCGCAGCGATCATAAAACACTTCATTTTTATGATCACTATGGCTAACACCCCTCAAATGTATGTGAAATTCATGTGTAATTCACATGAAGTGCAAATGGAATATTACTCTTACTATATATAGTATAGCATATAAAAAAAAGAGTGTTCACACTGGTGTTCAAATGCTCACCCTCGCAAAACCAGCCATGTATTTCCCACAACTAGCACACTTAACCACTATGCCATATGATCTTATTTCTTTCGACACGTCGACCCACCTGCATTCATCAGCAGTCGCTTGCAGGTGAGTTTTTTTTAGTGTGTATTTATACCCACACAACTGACACTTTGTTATCAATTACAGCTCTCACTTCCAGGTGTGCGCTTCATGTCAATATGGCAATGTGAGTGGTGTCAGCCAATTTGTTCATGACTTGCCCAGGAAAAATGAGTGCCACAATTCTAAATCACCACCAAAAAAATGAGTGCCATTTTTATAAGGCATATTCAGTAAATGTAATGGAGTGGTGATCATTGGCACTCATTTATGTATTGCTATTGACTACTAGGGTATTATATTAGTATAGTATGGAGGCACTCAAAAGTGATCATTTTAAGAATATTAGAAGGTGTGCCAATGATCACTTTTGAGTGCCTCCATACTATACTAATATAATACCCTAGTAGTCAATACCAATACATAAATGAGTGCCGATGATCACCTTCTAATATTCTTCAAATGATTACTTTTGAGTGCCTCCATACTATACTAATATAATTCCCTAGTAGTCAATAGCAATACATAAATGAGTGCCAATGATCACCACTCCATTACATTTACTGAATATGCCTTATAAAAATGGCACTCATTTTTTTGGTGGTGATTTAGGATTGTGGCACTCATTTTTCCTGGGCAATTCATGATCAAATTGGCTGACACCACTCTATAATTATATTTCAAATGTTTGTAAGTTTCAAGACTTTCTGTTTCTTTCTACCATTCACTTTTTTTTTTTCTTCAGAAAAGATATAAATGGAAAACTGTAGCTTGAAACACCCCAGTTTCTGCCAACTATTGTATCTATTCTAATTCTCAAGATACCATGGTTTTTTACAAATATCTGCTATAATTCTTTTTGGTGTTGTTTATACTCTGCAAACAATTTAACTGTTTTAATGATCTTCACATAGATTTCTTTGTGATAGTGTTGTTGGTTTTGACTTGTCAGGCCCAGGGCATGCCGGTATGAAGAGTTTATTTCTAGCAATATGACATACAAGCATGCTAACATATTCCCAAGCCTTTTCAGTCATATACCTGCCACTTCTCACATTTTACACCACTAAGGTCACATCTCTGGCTCTATCTAAAATTTTATAACCTTAGTCTACAGCTTATATATTCATGTTAACTACCTTCAATATTATTATAAGCAGATACATTCTATTCTGTGCTGGTATGCCCAACTTTTAGTTTTGTATTTTTTGTTAGCTCATTTCGAGTTTTAAGGTCTATATAGCATATATGAATCTTATTTCAACCTTTCTCATCGCCATTTGCTATAGCTTATTACAGTTCTAGTACAACCATTTGAGCTTGTGTTATTGGTATGCATGAATCTTACAGTGCTGTTATAGAGAGAGTAAAAGTAACCTATGGGTTTATGGGCTATGATCTCACACTATACTACATAGTAAGTTTAAACAACTGTAGTAATATCAGAGTTCTAATGAACTGTGACTTAATAGAATTTGATTTGGATATGAACACCAGTTATGTTTTGATGATCATGAGTGTTTATTCTGAGAAATCTACTATGGATATTTCTACTTCACCATCAGAACATGTCAAATTGCCAGCTAGCCTCTCTGTTTGACATTGGCAGACATAGATCTGGTGCATAATTCACTCTATCCCCTTTTATAATGCCACCAAAGAGTGGATCACTCTTTAACCAAAATAATCTTGAAGTATTGTGTGTGACATGTCTAAAACTGTGACACATGTGACAAAGTGTGACATATGTGACAACCCATTATGCCACCTGCATGACCTAATGATCACTTACAATCACTTACAAGTGTGGGAATATTCTGATAATATTTTAGTAAATGATCACATTTGAGTGTGGGAACAATCTGCTAGTCCTATCATAAATAATCATATTTGAGTGTGGGAATATTCTGCTAGTATTATAGTAAATGATCACATTTGATTGTGAGAATATTCTGGTGGTAATATGTAAATGATTATATTTGAGTGTGTGAATGCTGTAGTAGTCCTATTGTAAATGATCTGAGCATAAATTATCACATTTGAGCATGGTAATATTCTGCTAGTCCTATGGTAAATGATCACATTTGATCACCTAAGCAATCATTTTTTGCCCTGGTAAAAAGTGATTACACTGGCTGACACCACTCATGAAGGTGCATAAGAGAAGAGAATGGGGAGATGAGAGGATGAGTCAGAGGAGGGGATGGAGTGAGGGAAGAGTGCCAGGGTGTGACATTGAGATGGGGTTGTTCCAAAAATCCAAAAAAGGAAGTGGGTAAGGATGTAAGGTTTAGTATGCTAAAATTTGACAAGTTGGAACAAGGGGGTCCAAGGATTTTGCTGAGCCATATTGGATTAGGGAGGGGGGGTGTTCCCAAGTTCTCTTAAATTTTTTCTCAACCTCACTTAGAAATTTCTATTTTAGTGTGGGTTTGATGTATAAAGCTTGATATCATCCATCATGTATTAGTAAATGAGTAAAAGATGCATCCAGCACCCAGTTCAAACTGAATAGTGATATCAACCATGAGATCTTATGAGTCATTCAATTAACTGTGTAGCATGGAGAAGAAGAACCACCACATTAGTGTAAGCTCAAGTTAATGTGCACCAGAAAGAGAATGACAAGTTCTTATAGGTCTTCAGGGTGCCATAGAGATGGAACAATATGTCGGGTTCATTGGCATTGAACACTTCACAATAGACCAATTTTCAGAGGCAGATATATAAACATTGGCTTGATAGCAGGTAGAATAAAACTGAGCTCTGTTAGGAGAGGATGACACATGAATTTGAAGCACTGAAGATTCGTGTCAGAATGTAGAGCCAGTGGAAAAATGATATGGTGTACTAAGTACTTACTACAGCCTCATCAGGAAATTCCCAGTTCACTAAATTAGTCAAGTTAGTTCAACTAAGGTGTACCCCTTATCTTATAGTTCCTTATTTAAACTTATATGTAACATATTTCAGCTTAAGTGTACTAATGTATGCACACACTACTCACTAAGTTCACCTTAGCATCACTTAAATATACTTGATACAATGTAAGTAAATGTTAATAAGTCAAAATAGGTTACCACCAATAGCTTATTGTAACTTAGTACTAACTAATTGTCATTTATATCAGTGATTGCAATAGGGGAATTCAAAGTTGGCTATTTTGTAGCATTGCTACCGGTCACTACAGACAAATCACTACAATATTGCCAAAAACCATGAGCAGCAATTCAAACAGAGAATTTCACTATGCACATTCACTAAGATTTACTATTTCCTACTTATATATCTTGTTCAGATTTGGATTTCATAAGGTGAAAGGATGTGGTTCCTGTCAGCACTATCTCAACATTATAAATTCCGAACTGATTGCTGATTGTTCTCCTTAGTAACAACACAGAAATCAGTGTAGTGTATTGTGTTACGCCAACTTTGAATTCCCCTATTTATACTTTACCTAAGTTGTAGCACATATTATGCTTATTAGTATATCTCTACTTTAGTCTATAAGTAGTTATTATAATTTGCTGCCTTCTACGTAATCCTAATGTTTCAAAAAATAAAATGCACTTACAAAGTTATTATATTCAAGGGATTATCAAAACATATACCCATATCTCAAAGCTTGTACACACTGCAACCAAATTGTAAAGTCGATGTGTCCAAGCTGCCAAATGTGACAGCTGCTATTGCTGTTAAGCTGAAATGAGTTGCCAGCCAATCAAATCGTTGGGAAGCTGATGCAATTATCACATGATTTATCCATGTCATGAACATGTTGTCACTCAGTCCCAGTGAAAAATTGGCCTAGGGATATCAAGCTGTATTGTGCAAGATATTGTTTCCAGGTTTTTAACAAGGGACATCTAGGGTACTTTGCCGAGACACAAAAAGAAGTCTTGGCAGCATTACACATACAAAACAGTGGGATGTCTCTCAATCATTTTCTCAACAGCATCTGGGCATTTCGAGTGATATCTGGGGTAAGCTGGATTGTGAGAGTGCTATCATAAACTTTCGCTTATGGCATTCATTTCCCATTTCCATCAGTTGCACTTACATATATAATTGTAACGCTTATGCATAGCATACGACAGGCCCTTTCTTTTCATTCCCACCAACTTCCCACCAACTTCTCACACCTCACACAATTTAACTGACACTGTTTCACTCCTCCCTCACCTTATCCTCACCTTATCCTCACCTATCTGCGAGCAACACTACATGTCTTGAAGTGGTCTTTCATAGGTATGTGGCATAGTATCTTTTCGTCTTGAAATGTACCCATTTGACTCATTTAGTAAACGAACTCGGAACCAGCGAGGACTTCATCAAACTTCCCCATATTCCTGCCTTCAACTTCGACTCCCAGCAATACTTTTGTCCACAACCAACCCACCATCGACCCTCTACCTCTGATGGTTGGTCCACAAGATGGTTGTTAGATTTTGGGTGCATGGGTCGGCGAAGCGGGGTGTGACATGTGCAAGGTATGATTTCAATTAATTTTCAGAAAATTATTGCTAACACTACTTTATATCTGTTCAGTTGCATGAAGTTGGGGCTCACACATAGTAAGTCAGTTGAAGTACTGGGGCTTGGCTAGTATAGTAGTATTGTAGCATCAGATGTGTTGGATACTGACAAATGTACCCCAGTAGATAAATTTCCAATATATGTGCTTTTGATTTTATTTCTATACCTGTACAAATTCCTCAGAAATGCTTCAACAACACCAGATACAGCTAGAATAAGATGAAAGCAGCACTAGATATCGCTATATTTGCCAAGAAGTTAGCAGCTTGGCAAATCCAACTTATTCTTGGCACTTGTCCAGCCTTGACATATTTAGATCTTACACGAAAAAAATCGTTATATTCCAGATTTTATTGCAATATCAAGTCACATCTGGTCCTCGGTACCACTGGATAGCACTCGACATTACTAGACTGACTTTTGACTGGGAGTACTCAGTGTTCAACTCTTTCAACTTGTTTGACTTTTCCCACCTTCCCCTTGCTTCCCCCCTCTCATCCCCCATCACTTTCTGTCTGCACACATATATTACTGTCCTCTTCCCTCAATACTTCTTCACACCTCTCATGTATTATCTTCTGTTCTGGGTGATAGTAAGAGTTTGCAACTCTGGGTGTATTTGGTTGGTGTTTCGCATTCTCTTTACTGATATCCCGGTGTTGAAGCCTGAGCTTGAGGTTTGGCTACAGAGACTGTTCAATCACAAGGATGAATGCTCTTTCATTCTCACTATCACACTGTCTCTTGCTCTCGCACTCTCCTATGTGTTCTCTCTCTCACTCTTGTGTGCCAAGTCACTTTCATACTTGCACTTGCACTCACTCTCACATGCACTTTCGCACTCTCTCACTCTTGCGTGGTCTCGTGTGCTCTTGCTTTCTCACATACAGTCTTGCTCTTGCACTCTCTCTTGCATACCCTCTTGCTCTTGTTCACACACATTCTCTTGCACTCTCTCAATTGCACTTTCTGCTCATGCTTTCACACACTCTCACTCAGTACTTTCCACACACCCACCTATACACATGTACTCCACATGTAGTACACATGGAATCCACATATTTGGAATAAAGTACTGATTTTCCATGTGTAATTCACATGGAACCATGTGGAGTACACATGAATTCCACTTCTTAAAAAATTTCATCCAGAAGGTGAATTTATCTATGAAGAAAGTGAACTACACATGAAATTGTACATGTGGAATCCATGTGTACTTCACTCAAATCATTTAAAAATAATAGTATATTTAAAACTATTCAAATACAACTATTATTATTTCATATCAGTCACGTGACATCATGCCCCACCTGCCCTGCCTGCTCATCGCCCCCCTGCCCCACTGCCCTACCCACTCATTGTCGTCCCCCCCTGCTATCATTGTCTGCCTTCCCGACGCACTACATGTGCTTGTCATCGCCCCACCATTCCCACCCTTCACATGTGTCGTTCCCCCCTGTTCCTGCCCTTCATGCGCTTCGTTCCCCCCTGTTCCTACCTTCCACACGCCTCATTCCCCGCCGTTCCTGCCCTCCATGCACCTCATTCCCCCCCTGTACCTGCTCTTCACGCGCATCATTCCCCGCTGTTCCTGCCCCTCACACTTGTCGTTTACCACTGTTTCCACCCGCCACATGTGTCGTTCCCCCTGTTCCTGCCCTTCAAGTGCATCATTCCCCCTGTTCCTGCCCTCCACATGCATCATTTTCCCCTGTTCCCACTTTCTATGCATGTCATTCCCTGCCTTCCCCACCCTCCATGCACATTGTTCCCCCCCGTTCCTGCCCTGCACGTCTGTTGTTCCCCACCATTTCCACCCCCCACACTCGTCGTTCCCTGCCTTTCTCACCCTGCACGCATGTAATTTCTCACCGTTCTTGCCCTACGTGCTCATCACTGTTCTACCCTTCCTATCCTGCACACATGGCCCTCCTGCCTTTTGGTGCTGTCTTGCTTCAGGTTTACCCTCTTGATAGGGGAGAGATGACGAGGGGAGTGGGGGGGAGGGAGAGAGAGAAGGGAGAGTGGGAGAGGAAGGGACAGTAGGGAGTGGGAGATGGTAGTGGGGAGTGAAGAAGCAGGGCAAGGAACGATGAGTTGGCAACACATCACATGATGCATATGCGTGGAAATGTATTGTAGATCGATATGTAGCCTTTGTTCATATATATAATATGGTCCGATGGCTTAACGGTAAAAAGGATGCTTTTGATGTGATTAGTAATCAAAGTAGCAGTCGCTGGTTCAATTCTCCTTCGTGTCGTTATGCTAGAATATATGTTTTTATTATAATTGTAATGGAGAAGTGTATTACAAGTAATTACAAGTGTACTGTACAAGTGTAGCCAGTCCACGTGTATTCCTTGTGAATTTCACTTTGCAATTCCATGTGGAATTTCAATATTTCACCCCTACATGTGCACTACATGTATACTTCATGTGTACAAAAATCGCAAATTTGAATAGAAATTTGCTGATTTAAATACATTTGAGGTGGAGTGTAGTAAATGTGAAGTACACATGAAGTACACATGAAAGGGTGGAATTCATGTGAATTCCACATGTAACAGGGGGCAAGCGTAAAGTGCTCCTCTCGCTGTTGCACTGTCTCTGGCATTCACACTCTCTTGCTCTTGCACAGTCTCTTGTGTACTCTTGTTCTCTCGCATGCACACAGTGTCTCACCGTACCCCTCTGCTGCTTCTACAACCAAATTCTCTCAGAAAAGTCCCTTTATTTCCCCATAGTCCCTTGTCAGCTATATGTAGATAATTGTTACTATTATTTTAGTCATTGTATTTAGCTTGTAGAAATAGAGTCATATATGTTTATTGGTAATCTATTGTGAGATAAGTTCACCTAATTCCAAGCTATTCCCTCTTTATATGCAATTTATACTGTAAGAAACTACCTAATATTTGCCTAATGCTACAACATAAGTGGGATGGTGTGATTAAATTATATTAATTCACAATTTAAATCACCTAAGTTCAAGCTAATCACTCCTTACTTCAATCTTTTTAGTCAAATAAGTACCGGACCTCAGCTTATTTGCCTAAAACATCTAATGTTACTTTTTCCGACTAAATTTACCTTAAACCAAGCTTTTTTCAACCTTAATAGTCTAAATTTGTAATATGGGCATTTCCTGATGCTCACGAATCAGGTAGATGGCTTGGATAGTAAATCAGAGGGAACTTAAAAAGTATAATGTCTGCATTTGTCCTGTGTTTCAAAGAAAATAAATTAGAGCATCAACATGGTTTAAAAGTCTACGTACATTTAGAACGTGGGCAGCTATAGAGACCAGACTTCAACACTGCACTCGAACCAACAGCAGTCTTTGCGTGTCAATAAGTTTATAAACATTTAGACAGTTGCAGGCTCTATTGGTAATGACTTTATTGAAGCTGTATGTTGGTGTATCAGTTAATCGATCGATATGATTCACACGGCGGGCTTTTGGCTGTCCAGTTCCAGATGTCCTTTGGCCTGTCGTTTAGTCTGTCCTGTTTGGCATCATACACGTGTACGTCACACTCATCAAACCGATTTGCGATTGCTTCGGAATTGATGGGGAACAGAGATTGAACCAAGCTGGTGCATAATAAAACACCAGGATAGTGGGGGCCATGTATTATTTGACTTTAATAACAATAGTGTATACAAGCACTTGATGTCCGGGTATATATTAAGAATTATATGTAGTACTTAATCCACTTTAGTAATCTTGAGCAATTTTTATCAGGACATTGATCTGGTTCATCTCGTATCTTACATTCACTTCTTCTGGACTGTACTTTGAACAATGAGAAGACACAAAGGTGAAAATTTATTCCATATAAAATCCTCTAATTAACACAAGCATATAACAAATTAATTATAGGATAATGGGTAGAGTAGTCCAAAATATTTAAGGAAAATAACTGAAAATGCGAATTTTAAGATATTAAAATCTTTCTATAGAAATGCTTCAAATATTTGGGTGGTCTACATCAACGCATTTTGAACAACGATTTGTTGGTTCCACATGCCAGTTTGGATTGATATCGTCTCAACTTTGATTATCGATCATCAGCCAGTTCATTATATGTGACATACACGTGCTTGATGCCATACAGGACAGACTAAACGACAGGCCAAAGGACATCTGGAACTGGACAGCCAAAAGCCCGCCGTGTCAATCGTTCATATCACGTGCTTGCACGTAACCGGCCGGCTTCCAGTCTACTGGACAGCTAAAAGCCCGCCGTGAGACACGTCTTAGTCACGTGACTGTCTAGTAATCGAACCTCGAACGCGTACACATCGCTAGCTATCTCTCACCTCTGCCTGCACAACACTTCCCGACGCTCTCGAAATCGGACCGAACTCCCCCCAACGCCAGACGAAATATCACGTTGACGATACACCCAAGCACTCGGCTATGCATACGCGAAGCTACAAAGTCTGGAACTCGCTCACAAGCGAGAGATCTCAAAGTCAACATCTCACCTTTACCTGTCCAACATCGTGACAGTCATTCACTCCTACTGTACTACCTTCCTCTCTCTTCACAATTTACATACAAATTCCTTCACTATCTCCCCTTGAAACGCTCGTCTACCACCTATCACATTCTTGGCTTTAAGAAAGTTTTATTCGCTCTTTTTGGTATAATTTTCTATCCTTTCCCTATATAAACCGTGTATCTAGGTCTCTAATAATTCAGTGAACTTCCCCCCATCGTTCGAGCTCGTTCTCAGCCTCTCCTATCATGTCTCTTCGTCGTTTCTATCGTTCTCCATCGTCGTCTCTCGCTCTCAGATCTTACAGCATGTTCCACTCACTCAAATACACCCCAGAACTTGTATATTCATTACAACTATATTTATCATCAAGCTCTAAAGTGTGTAATTTAATTATGTTTGAATAATCACAGCACTGAGTCATAAGTTGGGGGTAGATTTTTGTCTAAAATTCCTGATCGTCTGACAGAAATGGGTGAGACAAATGGGACGGAAAAAGTGGCATTATCCGAGCGCATATGTATGTCTAAAGAAACCATATGTCAAAAATATCACCAACCATCAGCGATTAAAAAACCACCCACATTCGTGGAGCTTTGTCCCTAATATTGGCCATTTCCAGTACAGAACAATAATCACGATGATTATGTCCACTGCTACCAGAGTCCAAAATACACCAATAAACGGCAAGCTGCAGGAATGAGTGTCAACCGATGTGGAAGGTGTGTACTCGAAGTAATCCAGACAAAAACCCGATGGAGTTTCATTAACGAAAGCAATAGATAGAGTATGATTGGATGCCGTAAGGTTCGCAGTATGAAAGAGAAGCTGCCGAAAGAGAATGGTTTTGGGAGATGGATAAGTCGTATTTCCAGATATAACTTTGTCGTCAATAATGTATTGAACAACAGCATTATTCACCGATACGTCTAGGGTTCCGTAGACTTCCACAGATGTTCCTATAAATATCATGCTGTAAGCGAGGTATACAGAGGTAATAGTTGGTACAATTTTAGTACCGGAAAATTTGAAAGTGGCAGTCGCTCCTTTTGCAATGGGACATGTGGTAGTGTCTTTGTATTCTATACCTGTGCGTCCCCCTAGGATCCAAGTATTCAAGTTGGAGTAGGTGATAGCCGAATTACGGTCATCTATGCGCAGTATAATTGAGCTCATGGATATGAAGTGACTCAGAGTTTGTGGTAGGTAGTTAAACAGTGCATGATAGATTATGGACTTAACATGGCATGCTATTATATGTATTGCCAAACGATCACCTAAGGGACTGAATTTTAATATCAGTCCCCCAAAATAAATATCTTCATTGCGATATCTCAAGTTGCATTCGAGTCGCAGTCGAGTCAGAATCGAGTTGCGATCGAGTTTCAATTAAAAAATTCAAGTCCATATCGGTAAGTGTCTAATAAATACTACTATACTCGCATTTAATACTGAAAGCAGGACACTGTAATGGTTGCAGAGACAATGCGCATTCCCTGTACCTTCGATGTATACCTACATTATTGAAGATAGAAGTTGCGCTGCAATACGAAATAGCATATGTATGACTACCATCATCATGGATCTCTTGGAGGTAGTG
Organism: Cyathus striatus; assembly: GCA_025738555.1. Taxonomy (NCBI): domain Eukaryota; kingdom Fungi; phylum Basidiomycota; class Agaricomycetes; order Agaricales; family Nidulariaceae; genus Cyathus; species Cyathus striatus. The sequence goes on from JAOVFP010000007.1 coordinate 1,557,514, forward strand.
TGCACAGACCTTCGATACACCTTTACATCCATAATAAATGCAGTTCATAGCATACCATATTCTCAGCAAAGTATATGCGGAATGTAGCTTACAGAGATTTTCGGTAAGCTTACTGAGATCTTAGCTTTATCGATGATCTTCTCGAATTTCAATTTCCAATTTTAAGTATAGAGAACACGGAACTGAATGAAACAACACGACACTGAGTGGGATCCGACAAGATGACATTGAAAGCAAGCAAGGGGGGTAGCCAAGGACGTGGGAGCGGCGCTCCTGCAGTTAAATGCAGTTCTCACATTAGATGACACCGCTTATCAATGCAATAAGAAACGTCATGGTGTATATAAATAAGTACATTAGTTGATAGACAGATGAGTATGTGGGAAAGGGGGTATTTCAAACGAAGACCGTAGGTAAGGGGGGCGTAATTTGGAAATGAATAAATGAGAGCGTTAGTTTGTCGAAAAAACCGAAACATTTGTAAACGTACTGAAAAGCACTTCAGCCACTTTCAACTCATAAAACATTATTCTGAAAGCTGACGTCTGTGATACCTATATCTGCGCCGGTGGACGTGTAACATTCCTAAAAACTTATTTTTGGTTAGAGCAGTCGCCATAACAAATTGGAACCAAGACGCTGGAAGTATGTCAACGCACCTCAGATAATACTGCATCAGATAGACGCACTCTGTGATACCCCGCAGAGGCTGAAGGGTGTGTCATTAGACGAGTTGCCAAGAGGTAGGGAGGGAAGGTTGGGAAGGGAGGTGAGAGGAGCACCAGACACCTCAGACAAGATCGAGTCGGGGTAAGGTAAATAGGGTACAAACAGATTTTGTTAACAATTAGAATGATGATCAAAATTTGTTATTATGCCAGATTTAAGTCCATATTGTAAGTCGGAATGAACATTTGCTCCGTGTCCCAATTGTTCAAACCGATTATGAATATGCCAGTCCCATATCCATTGTTAGCCAATCGGAAAATTTTCGGTAAGGATATTTGCACGTCACATGCTTTGACTCCGTTTTATTATCTGTACAATAAACCAATCCACGTTCCCTTTCTGAAATTGTTTATAAATATGTATGGCAAATATATTTGGTGACATATTCTAAATTTTAACTAAATATGTTTGTACCATATTCACCCTTCCCCGATTTTACCCTGTCTGAGGTGAGAGGAGGAGTGTACACACACGTACGCGTGAAGTTTTTATTCGGCACATTTATTTCTTCCGACTCCCATGCGTTTCTTCAGTCTGTCATCACTCACACCGCCTTCCTACCTGACCTACACTCCCATAGCGTCTAATTAGTCTGCCTTCACAGCTTGAAGCACAACTCCAGCTCCGCACCTGCGGAAGTTCGGTATATTCTGGATTCTAGATAAGAATTGCCGGCGGGGGGGGGGGGTTGGGCGGTGCTGGGGCTCGGGGTTGGTACCGTTGGTCGTCGTTCGGTTCTTGCTCCTAACGTCTTCAGATTTGTACTTGACGCAAAAGTAAATCACAATTTGACGCTGAAAATCACAGTCATATTCTCACTGGAACAGAGGGTCTGTTTCCAAATGGAATGAAGAGTCCTCGATTCGGACTCATAGGCCGACCCGAAGACTCTGAGGACAAATATCGGTTCTCAGTGGGAGCAGGAACTACGAAGCACGATAAGAGAGCCCCACGTGTATGCGACGTGGAGCACTGCAAGAAGAATAAATACTACACTGCTGCCTAGGTCCAAGTGGAGTGTGATTCATTGTCAAGTCTATGGTAAGTTTCTTAATTCTCAGCTAGCTATCCATCCGTGGGCTTGTGACACTTCTATTAAAGGAGGTAATAATCTACAGGACGAAGAGTTATACAGGTAGTCGGTGTTGTCCTCAGCTAGCCCCAATTGAGAAACTCGAGAAAGTGCTGTTCATTGCTGGGAGGCAGCGACAAAGACAATCTATACCTCTTCCATATCAGCGCTCAGCGCTCTCAGCCTTGACGTCGACCAATATAGAGCGAGCTGCATTATGTCACATGTGCTTTCCAGTGGTATAATGCTTGAAATAAACGTTTCTTGAGGAGAAGGTGCACACCTTTCCTACTTGGCCTGAGTCAACACACGATGAACGACAGCCATTAAGCATACATACCTTCTTTCTCCCATCCTCAACAAAGTCTGCTTTAAAAAAGCCATGCACCAATCTCCACCCGCAATAGACTCGTACTGGTCCCCGGTGCGTTAGTATTTAGGACTAGATGGCACTCAGGAATGTCCTCTTCAGATGCCGGTATCTCGATCCAAAAGACGCGATACCTCGCTATTCGTAGTAGTAAGGATCAACGATCTAGTACTTCTAGCAATGATGCTACCCATTCTCGACAGCACAAACATTAGGTGATGTTAGCGCAAAGCTACGATACACGTTGTCATATCTGAAAATTAAACATTAACACCATCAGAACATCCGGCACAATGAACCAAAAAAAAAGAACAGGTACCTTTCCCCCCCAATCTGGGACGCAATATTGTCTCCATCCTTCTCATCCCAATTCTACTTCGCTTCCCATTCTATGCATTTCCAAGAACGGCTCGGTTGCACCCCCAAGTCCCGAATTCAAATCATCTGCGAAGGGCGTCCACGGTGCGTCCTGTAGAGCGGTATTGTGGTTATGGAGGATCTAAGCAGTTTCGACATGGGCACCAGAGGTGTACAGAACACCACACAAAGGTGAACGGTCCCAGGAGATCCAAGACGAAACAGAGCGAAGTTTCAGGGTGTGTATCGTACGATGAAGGGAGTGGTCGGGATGTTTTGGATGGATAGGATGGTGTTTTTTTTGTACATAGAAAGGGGAGCACGTCGCATAGGCAGGGTGTATCCAATGTGCTGTATAGGAGTGTTTTGAGCCGGTTGATGATGGAGATAGAGATTATGGGTAGGGGAAGCGTGGAGAACTGGATAAGTAAGAGTATTAGTGCGTCGACAATCGAAGTTCATGGACGTACTTGGAGTCCACCTCGATGACTTTCAACTCCCAGACCGAGACATATCATCCCTTCAACTGGAGTTAATAGAGAAAATTGACATCTTTGATACCGAAATCTGCCACGGTGGACGTGTAGTATTCCTAAAACCCAAGTAGCGTGATATTGGTTAGAACAGTCGCCATAACTAACCGAAGGAAGATGTCGGAAGTATGTCGACGTACCTCAGATAGGACTGCATGATATTGCTATACTACGTCATCTCCCGCCCGCAGTTGAAGCGTGCATTGTTGGACGAGCTGTTCGGACTCAGGTAGGGAAGGGAAGAGAAGGAATGTGACGCGCGCGGCGTATATCATTGTCACTGTTTGTAGTAATTTGGTACGTTTGTTTCTTCCGGCTCCGAGGGCCGAGGCTCTTCTCGTACTTATCTTCCACCTTCCTTCTTGCACCGATTCTTTCATTCCTCATTTCCGCCGAGTTGCATCCCCACATTCGAATAATTCCAATCTTCAAGCTACCACTTAGTTCACGAATCAAACTCCATGTGCATGATGATCTTCAATTGCTATCAGGAGTGAAGGCAAGAGGAACATCACCAGTGCGGACCTCATCACTCCCAGACTGCCAAACAAAATCTTTCTCATGGAGATTCAACTCGAACCCTTCTTGTCGAACATAGTGCGGGACTGAACGATCTGTGTCAGACGAGTGATTTAGACGCTTGATAAGCATCGTTGCTGATCGAAGCGATTAGGCGCTAAGTTATTATACTTAAGTAACTGTTATCTGCAACCATCGATTCTCACCTCCCCCCCGTTCAACGTCTGCAACATGGAGGCAACTAACATCGGTCCAAACAGGTACGTCATACGAACAAAATTGCTATGTCTATCTGATGGTGTGTCTTAGTACGATCTATCTGGAATGTAAGACCTCGACGAACCCAGCTTTCGCTTTGTTAGCTTATTTGATACAGCGTTTTCCGTTTCCTGCAAATCAGGCGAAATCAACGCCGAGTCATTAAAGCTGGTGATTATTGTGGAGGAACACAACCAACGTAGTGTGTACGAATTAGAGTGTGCGTCGTCCAATGAGTGGATACTTGATGGCCAAATCTTCTGGTACGGAACGCAGTTGATCGAAAACAGTTTACTTAAGATTGTAGGATCCCGGGAGTCAACGCGGTGAAATTCTCTGTTGTTGATGATACTGAAGACGTTGTGTACGGTAGCATAAGCATTAGCAGAAGCCTGATTGAGGATACTCTACGAGAAAATGAAAGCAATGGTCTGTCTAATTTCGTTGAGACAATTTTTGATACGTTCTAAGCTAACTATCTACTGGTTTCTCAGCACTCAAGTTTCAAATGTTAAATGAGAAGGGAGAAGAGACGTCATTTCTTGTAACGGTGGAAGTTGTCTTGAAGGAGGAGCAAGAAGACGATCTGGGTCTCGGCGGAGACCCTGCAATACTCAACTTTCAAGGACAGGAATCCCTGAAAATTTTCAAAGCCACCGGATTTACTAGTTATCTCAATGCTGCTATCCTACTTAATCGAGCTGCCTCTGCTGCTGTATCAATGGATAATCCCAGTATTTTTATCAGCTTCAGTCACGACACATATCTCGCACTCATCCAACGTTACGAGATGTATGGGAAAATCGACGATCTGGAGGAGTGTATCACCACTCTCAAGTCAGTCATTGATGCTAAAACAGAGGACGATCCAGAAGGATATATCTATGTTATGAACCTCGGAAACTGTTTATTGCGACGGTTTGAAAGATTGGGAAATATAACGGATCTCAATATGGCGATAGATAATCAGCAGAGGGCTATTTCTCTTCTGCCCCCTGAACACCGTGACAAGCCAGGTAGTCTGGTAAATCTGGCCACGTCTTATCTTCTACTGTTTGAATCTCAACGCGATCCCGAGAACTTGGAAAGGTCGATAAAGGTTCTTGAAGATGGACTTTCTCTCTCACCGGATGAGATCATTGTTCTACCTTCGCTGCTTACCACGTTGGGCATTGGACTCATGAGGCGATCAGAATTGAAATACAGCACAACAGATATAGATCGAGCTATAGAAGCGCAACGAAAGGCTGTTGCACTGACTCCCGGTGACCACGAAGATTTACCTCGCTGGTTGAATAACTTGGGTAATTCCTTTTCGACTCGATATGAACTCCACAAAGATGTACACGACCTCGAGGGATCCATTGAGGTGCAGCGGAGGGCTCTGATGTTAACTCCACCAGAATATAAAAATTTCTACAAACAATTGAGTAATCTTGGGTTGGCGCTAATGTTACGTTACCTACGACATGGATCAATTGAGGATATAGAAGAATCCATCGCGTTGCAGAGACAAGCCATTACAGCCGAAGATGGTATTGCCGATAAATGGAAATGGATGCAGAATTTAGCAAGCGCCATCCATGCTCGGTTTCAGAACCTAGGGATACTTGCTGACCTCGAAGAATCTATTTTAATACAGCAAAAGGCTATACCATTGGTCGGAGAGAATTCCCCCGGACTTCCAGGAGCGTACAGTCAACTCGGAATGCAACTATTCTACAGGTTTAATCGTACAAAGAACATCGATGACATCGACGCGGCTATACAAGCAATTAGAGAAGCAATTAATTTATCGCCTGAGGGACAACCTGATATTTTTGAGTACCGGAACCATCTTTCTGTGTGCCTTACCGCTCGATTTGAGCAAGCGGACGACCCTGGTGATATTAAAGAGGCTATAGCAACGCAACGAATGGTTTTTCAGAATACGCCCGAGACATCTCCAAACTACACTCAATATCTTGTCCATTTTACCACCTGTTTGTTGTCGAAGTTTGAAAGAGATGACAATATGGACGATCTCACAGGGGCTATACTCTTTTCGGAAGTGGCTCTAAAGCTTACCGATGAAGGCAATCCATTGCTACCTGGACGTCTGGCGAACGTAGGACGATCGCTTTTGTATCATTTTCAGAAGTTTCATGAGAATAAAATACTTGATCGAGCGATATTGGCATACCGAAAAGCTATTGAACTCACTCCCGATAACCACGCTGGGCTCGTGCAATATCTTGGTGAACTTGGAGACACGTACATTGCAAAATACGAATCTACCAACAATGTCGCTGATCTAAGTGACGCTATTGTTGCATACCACGGATCTGCAACACAATCAACTGGCTCACCAATTGTTAGACTGAATTCTGGACGTACATGGGCACTTGTATGTAAATTACAGGGATTTTATACAGAGGCATTCACTGCATATTCCGTTTGTTTCAAAATTTTACCACAAGTTGTGTCTCTCAGACAGACTATAAACAACAGGCATACTCACTTGAAATCGCTTTCTACATTAGCGACCGAAGCAGCGGCTGTCGCAATCGAACTTGGAAAAATTTCAACTGCGGTTGAGTGGCTGGAGCAAGGTCGCAGTGTAGTATGGAACCAATTAAACAGCCTTCGTTCTCCATTCCACGAGCTTCGAGAAGCATATCCTTCACTTGCCGATAAACTTGCCCTAGCTTCAGATAGACTTCAACACGCAGGCTCCCGAGCCCAGGTCCAGCTCTCGATAAAAGATATTTCCCAAGGAATATTGCTCCAGGATGAAGTCATACAACACCAAAATCTGGCGCAAGACTGGGAGTCATTAGTCAATACCATCAGGCAGCTTCCGGCATTCGAAAAATTCCTTCTACCACTGAATTTTCAAGAAATAATGGCAAGCCTTCCGAAGGATGGATATGTTGTTGTTATAAATCTTGATGTTCTGCGATGTGATGCTCTAGTGCTTCAACATCGTGCTTCTCAACCGATACATATACCACTGGAACGGTTCGATGTGAATATCAGCGAGAATTTGCGCAAAGAGCTCGAAATGATTTTAAAACTTCATAACCTTCTGGTTCGAGACGTACGAGCGGGAAGGCTTGCCGTAACGAAATCAAACTCTCATGGCTTCGAGGCGGTGCTCAAGAAACTTTGGCAGTTTGTTGCCAACCCCGTACTCGATCGTCTCAACATAAAAACGGTGAGTGCAATCCATAGTGATAGCTTGGATGTAAAAGTGACATATTCTTCACAGAGATCAGACACGCCTCCAAGACTTTGGTGGTGCACAACAGGCGCACTTTCATTTCTGCCCATTCATGCTGCAGGAATATACATGTCAGCCGCAATGAAGGCACCCATAAGGGTTCCAGATTTAGTAATATCCTCATATACACCTACCCTTAGCGCATTGTTTGAGAAAAAAGGACATTCAAAAGAACAAGACTTCCAAGGTTTCCTTGCAATATGTCAACCTAATACGCCAAATCTGCCAGCAATTCCCAAGACTGAAGTGGAAGCGGAACTTGCGATGTCTTTGTTTAATATGGAGAAATTGAAGACTTTGCAGCTTACGGGAGCGGCTGCAACTCGTGATAAGGTCCTACGGGAAATGGGAAATTACAGCTGGATACACTTCGCTTGCCATGCACTCCAAGATGAAGATGACCCTACTAAAAGTGCTATCTATTTACACGACGCACAACTGGCAATTAGCGACATTATACAGAAATCGCTTCCTCATGCAGATTTTGCGTTCCTTTCTGCATGTCAGACAGCTACTGGAGATAGAAATTTGTCTGAGGAAGCCGTTCATTTGGCAGCTGGTATGTTGACAGCGGGATATAGGGGTATTATCGCATCTATGTGGTCAATCAGTGATGAGTATGCTCCCAAGGTCGCAAAAGAGGTTTACCAGCATGTTTTACAAAGCAGAGTTAATGGGGAAAGTCCAGATAGTTCATTATCTGCAAACGCCCTTCAATCTGCTATCGATAAAGTTCGACGGGAGCTTTGCCTTAGCAATACCGAAGACACGTCCTTCTTAACCTGGGTTCCGTTCATTCACATTGGTAAATGATGTTGATTGATGGATGATATGTGTTTGTTGTGGAAAGCTATTATCTGAGTCTTCATCTTGAATCTTAACTTTCATCTGGCATTCGAAGGCATGCGACTGCTTTGGTGTAGTTAGTGTCTTAGGTCTACTTATTCTTAGCTTGTGAGGATCCTGAGCTCGTTAATGGATGCGGAAATGTATGGAACACATGGCGATACAGTACCTTACATCGTCACATACTCCTTCTTCAAAGCTTGTCTTAGGCAGTAAGGCCCTTAGAATACTTTCATATTTGTTCCTGATACAAGAATATCTTCATGGATTTGTGATAGACTGAACTTTATAAACTCTGAGTTCGCCGCATTGACAAATGATACAAAAATAGCGCCGGCGGTAAGTCGTTGGTCCCGGCGGCAGCACTAGAACCCTGAAACGAACCCTTCACATGTGGAAGACTGGAATCGAATGTAGCAAGATTAGCCACGGTCAAAGTTGAGCTGCAACTTTTGCAGCTGCAGCTGCAGGTGGCTGTGTGTTGCCATAAACGGTCGACGCGCGTGAATTTGAAACTCAGACAGTGACAGCTTGTGACCGGTCGCGGAAGTGATGCCACCTCACGCTCCATTTTGGCATCGTTTATGCTCTTTCCACCAATTATGGCCTGTTTCCCCTTTTGTTATACCCATCCTATACCCCTCTTCTACTCTATAATAATAGCTCGCTAAATATGGAAGCATCTCAGTCTCAGCGAACCAATGAAACAAAGATTCCTGTCATCAAATGGGCAAAGAATGACTATGAGTTGACTCGGGCCCTATTAACCCAGCTTGAACTGCCTGCCAATTGTACCCTATTCTTTGGAAAGACTAATAAGTCTGATGTGTGTGACTATTAAATTAATTAGTGCAATGCAACTGATTTTTTTGTACAGAATACTACTGGAGACACCAAGCTAAAAGTTACTAAGTGCATTGCAGAAGTTCTCTTTCCTGCAGAATGTAAAATAAGTGCTACTCCAATGGGTTATAGGGTGAGGCAGAAGGTTGACCAGTGTGTATCCTTTCTGTTTATGTTATAATAGTATGTTCATACATTTTCAGGTTGTTCACTACCTACAAGCTTCATGTGAAGTGTCTTCAATGCACTGGGGAAGGAATTGGGGACAAGGATAATGTCCCCTCAGAACCAACAGATGATTTCTATATTCCAGCTCAAGGACCTGATGAAAATACTTCACAAGAGGCTGTCAATATATGGGGTGTGTTGTCTCTCTCTCATTTGTTTATTCCTAATTAGGTAACATGATTATAAGAGGAAATTATAGCAGAATTTCCATTCTTTCCCCAACTTCACCAGTTTCTTTGCAGTCAACCAAACATTTTTCCAACTGTTGTCACAACTCCACTTGGTCCCAATGGTTCCCAAACCAGGTGGTTCCAGCCTCCTGATGATGTTATTGATCCTGTTTTGCTTCAGGAGGATTGCCAATGTGCTCTAACTCAGACTCAGGCCATTTTTCAAACTCCTACTTCCCAGCAGGGTCCTCTTCCTACCCCTCCCTCCTCAATGGTACTGGGTGTATGCTCAGTACAATCAGTCAATCTCCCAGAAACACCAACACCATTGAGCACTCAGATTTATTTATATACTGCTCAGGCCTTCCAAAAAGCTTCTCACAATGTTCCACAGAAATGATCAGTATCAGAAATGATGCTTGATATGGCACAGTAAGCTTTATCTATTCTTTCTTTATGTGTACTTATATTTCTTCTAGAAATAATATTAAATTACTCAAGGATAAGTCTGATCAGGACTACTGCATTCAGCAGTGCAAGATGTATCTTAAGGAATTCAAGCTTGGAATCTGGACAACAAAGCAGTACCAGGAAAAGATGTGTGAGCTTGATCCCAAGTGCTGTCGGATTGAAAGAGAGTCTTCTCCAGATTGGCTTGATCATAATACTAATTCATCAGATGATAACATATTTAATTAATTGGGTATTACTATCCATTCTTTCTCTTTCTTTCTTTTAAACAAATACCACCACTCATTATATATGCAAAATTTTATATCTACAGCTCTGTTACTGTACTATTATGACCAAGTGTTCACGCATTTTTAGCATGACAGCCACAATCAGTTGGACCTAGTGTTCATAGGTTCGTGTGATGTGTGACAAATGTGTTATCTGTTCACACCTAACAACTGTTCAAGCATGCTGACAGGTGCCAAATTTTTTCAGTTACTTACCCTTTTGTAAGTCTTGTTGTACCTCCTGTTCAAGTACCTCTGTGATGTGTGACAAACCCGGGATCTGTTCAAGTTCATCGCCCTTTGTGACACATGACTGAACACTTGGTCATAATGGTACAGCAATATCAATCTATTTACCATACTCATTACATCTTTATAAAATTACTTAATGTCAATTTTTATCTCTTTCCTCCCAAAATGCCATAAGTTCATCAATAAGCCTCTGCCGTTTGGCTTCACCATCTTCCCTGTCACCCATTTCATTATTCTAGCCTTCTTCATCCATCATCTCCTCAATTGCAGTGTGAATACCCTGAAAATACTCAGCTGAACCAGCTCCTTCTACATCAATAACAAGATTGTGAAGAATTATAGCTCATTTAATCCAGTGGAGTGATTGAAAGTGAGCTTCCTTGGTAGCAATGGAAATGCATAAACCTCAAAGGCATTGAAATTGACCTTTCAAAGCTCCCATGTAGTGCTCAGAGCAAACACAAATATGTTACATCTGTGTCCGGAATCTGCTATTTCGCACTTCCGCACTATCCTGCACTTCCGCGTTGGCTGCATTTCTGACCAATCATCAGAAACGTCGTCATGATTTATCAATTACTTACTTGTGCTCATTTGCTATGTCATTATTTTGTATTACTCCTCTATTATTACTCCTATCCGTTTCACTATATCACATACAGCCTTTCCTTCCATTCTTCAGCCACTACTCCTCTATGGTGGCTGACTCCATGTTTACCTATCCCTAGTTATACCCTTATACTTCGCTCAAAGTAAACTACTCCACTAGTTAATTAGTATTTAAGACTTCATTTCTGTAAAGTAACTTCAGTTTTCGTATCGACTACGATTACAAATATACCACTATACTCTGTCTTCTTGTCTCTAAGGTTTTGTCCTTAGTTCTGGTCTCTATTCCGACCTTCCTCTGTTCCGACCTTTCCGCATTTCGCACTCGACCTTGCTCCTACCTCGAGCTTGTTCCTACCTCGACTTTGAAATACGAACCACCAAGAATCACAAGGGGTGCAGCACATAAGCTGAAGCCAAGGTTCCCTTCCGCACTTTTTGAGTTCTCCTCTTCCGACCTCAAGCTTACGTAATACTACAAGTAGCTCCCTCTGTACTAAACCCAGTGCTTCCCTATTATCCCTCTGAGTGGTATGGTACGTAACAAAATATTGCATTATGAGGCAGACAAGAGGCTGGTTCCTTGTGAATATGAATTGTTTGATTGTTACAAGTGTAAGCTGAATCAGTCCAAGCAAACTCTTGTCCATTAAAAAACCAATCAGGAAATTGATTTGCTGCTGTATATTCAAGAGCAGTAGCATCATGTGCTGCACTTGTCATTCCATATGAATAATCCATAAGTGTCAGCCAATTTGATCACAAATTGCCCAGGAAAAATGAGTGCCACAATCATAAATCACCACCAAAAAAATGAGTGCCATTTTTATAAGGCATATTCAGTAAATGTAATGGAGTGGTGATCATTGGCACTCATTTATGTATTGCTATTGACTACTTGGGTATTATATTAGTATAGAATGGGGGCACTCAAAAGTGATCATTTGAAGAATATTAGAAGGTGATCATTGGCACTCCTGGGTTATGTATGATGGAACTATTGTGGTGCTATTCAAGAAGCCAGGATATGAAGGTGATACATACTATACCAGAAAGGGAAATTATGGACTCAACGTTCAGGTATATCTCTTTTATAACAATCCACTCTTACTAAAGCAGCATTGTTGTAGATTGGAAATGTTCCATCCAATCTACAAATTGTGGATTATTGAGTGGTGTCAGCCAATTTGATCACAGTTTTCCCTGAAAAAATGATTGCTAGCAATCACAAAAACAGGGCAAAAAATGAGCATTGTTTTTATAAGGCGTATTGAGTGGAATGTAATGTAATGGTGATCATTGGCACTCATTTAGTTATTATACTTGATTACTGGGCTATAATATTATTGAATATGGGGGCACTCAAAAGTGATCATTTGAAGAATATTAAGTGGTGATCATTGGCACTCATTTTATTATTATACTTGATTACAAGGCTATTGTATTAGTTGAATATGGGGGCACTCAAAAGTGATCATTTTCGAAATATTATGAGGCAATCATTGGCACTCATTTATCTATTAATTGTGATTACTAGGCTATTATATTACTATACTATGGAAGCACTCATTAGTGATCATTTTCGAAATATTATAAGGCAATCATTGGCATTCATTTATCTATTAATTGTGATTACTAGGCTATTATATTACTATACTATGGAGGCACTCAAAAGTGATCATTTTCAAAATATTATGAGGCAATCATTAGCACTTATTTGTTTATTACTTCTGATTACTAGGCTATTATATTAGTATAATATGGAAGCACTCAAAAGTGATCATTTACACTCATTTCAATACTAACTATATCACTTCCAAATGATATGACATTCAAATGTATGTTATTTGTCACGAATGTGACGTGCGTCACATTTGTCACATTATGCGCACACATCACACATTTCCTGTGCATCACAATTGTGACGCTTTCATGTGTGTTGTCACATTTGTCACATCATTCCCACACACCACATCATTCCTGCGCACCACATCATTCCCACATGTCACATCTTCACATGTGTCACATTTGTCACAACATTCCTGTTGGATATTCTGGGTTGCACAGCTCCCTTGACAGATCTGTGATTAACAGATACTTGATTGACAGATTGACAGCTGTCAGTTACCTTAGTTACAGGACTTTGGTTGGACTTTGGTAGACTTACTCAGTATATAAACACTCTGTAACTTGGTAGTTGTTAACAAGTTTCCTCCCCATCTTGTGTCTGTGTCAGTGTTTGTGTCTGAGTTCTTGCACCTTTACCACCCTCTCTTTGCTCCATTATCTCACCCTATTCTCTCATTCACTCCTCTCTATTCTTGTTACTTCTCACAATTCCCATGCATCACATCATTCCCACATGTCACATCTTCGTGTGCATCACATATGTCACATCATTCCCATGCATCACATCATTTCCACACGTTACATCTTCGCACGCATCACAATTGTTACATCATTCTCACACATCACATCACTCCTGTGCATCACATCATTCCCGTGCGTCACACTTTCTCATATGTCACACATGCTTGTCACATCATTCTCGCATATCACGCATTTCCTGCGCGTCACATCATTGGTATTTGTCACGCTTTGGAAGTGTGTCACATGTCACATGTGTCCCATATGTCACATTTTTGTGGTGTATCATACATTACATGTACATCATGTTTCCATGTGTGTCATGATGTTGATGGGGTTCCAAGAGGTCTTTAATGAACATGTTCCTAAATTTGTCACAACCAATGAATTAGAGCACCTGGTGATGCCACATTAAACCCCCAGCCCATTGCTTAGTAATGTAATTCAGCTTATTATATTAATGATTCTGCATTTAAAACTCAATGATTGACCAATGACTATTAGTAATTGATTCAGATGATTTTGACAGATGGGGTCTGATCATGTCAATGACAATACTGTGCATGACTATGGAGGAATAATAGTAAGGTATATTAGACAAGCCTCAAGAGAGAATAAAGGGCAATGTGGCCCTTTAGTGGATACTAAACTACAGAATGGAAAAGCAAGTCAGTAATAGCCACTGGGTAAAAAAGTGTAGAGAAGTATAGGAGGTTGTTTTTCATATGTATGAATGAATACTAATACTAACAGAGCTATATAGAATATTTCAGAGAAGTGAAACACATATGACAATGTAGAAGTGTCATGCAATCATATAGAGTAAGCATATTTGTGACCTAGCAATCTGTGTTGAAGATATAAGAATAACCAATAGTTTATACAAGAATTATGACCAACTAATGACTGATACATATGAATTTGATGTGATGTGGAATCACATATATTCACCATTCTTTCACATTTGTTATCCATGTGCAGTTCTTTAATAACTTCATCATCTCTCATATCTGGACTAACCATTTGTCATAGCCATACTTTTCCTACCTTTCCTGCACTTCTATTCCGCACTTCGTCTCCACACTTCCCGCACTTCTTAACTTGTACAGATCTGGTTCTTCTACTTTTCCCTTACCCTCTTCCGACAAAGGTCACCAAGCTTATGTCACCTTATTCATCTGATCCTTATCCATTCTCCATTATGCTTTCTCCATCGTACCCCGGGTATACTTGTCTCAGCATTCCTTTCAATCCTTAGTTCGTCCTTGGTATATATTGTATTCAAACCCTACTCCACCTTCCGCCACCAACTTATTATGTTTATCAATTAGTATACTACTACCCATTCATTCACCGGTCATTGGTGAAGTCGTATAGTATTTAAGTGGCATATTTTGTACTACTGATACTCAGTTCAAATATCGACTAAGTTACTATCCTTCTTACTTGTCTTTGAGTTCTACTCAACTCCGGCTTGAATCATTGCCTCCACAGCAACGACTCTGCACTCTGCACTCTGCACTCTTGTCCCTCTCTTCCTCTGCACTCCTGTCTCCCTCTTCTGCACTCTGAAATACTTCGGTCTTGCCGACCCTACTAGTGACGTGGAATCATGCATTATGGTTATCCACATGGACGATAACCAGCGCATCACTACTTACAAGGTAAAGTTTAACGAGTGTGCTTCTTTACTGGACTGGGGCGAAACTGCCCTTGCAGCCCAGTACTATCGTGGGCTCTGCTCCCACATCAAGGATGACCTTGCTCTCCTTGATTTACCTCCTACCCTAGGGGATAGGAAGTTTCTGGCTCAGAAGGTCGATATGCGCTATTGGAAGCACCAGGCAGAAAAGGGTTTTGAGTCGAAGCCTTCCAGACAAGCCGCGAAGTCTTCAGATAATGCGGCGTCCACAAGTACTACTAATAAGTCTCACTCTTCGACTCCCCCCAAACCATCGGCCTCCACACCATCCTCGGGAAAACCTACCAGCACCCCGCAAACGCCAGCTGTTGACCTGAGTGATAAACTCGGGAAAGATGGTAAGCTGACCCCTGAGGAACGCAAATGCCACATGGATGACAACCTGTGTCTCTTCTGTGGGAAACCTGGTCATCACGCTAAGGACTGCCAAAAGGCATCCTCCTCAGCAGCTAAAGCTCGCGCTGCGACCATCCCCACACCTACTGCCAAGGACTCTATTTTGAACTCTGAAGAGAGCTCGAAAAAATAGAGTGCGGCCCTCAGGTTCCCGTACAGACTGAGGGCCGCATTGATCCCTCCTGTACACCAAGGGAGATCTGCCTCAATGCATCTGCTCTTTACGACCCCCAAGCATTACACATTTGTTTATTATCTACTTCTGCATCCGATTCCACACTTTCTTTTTCCTTTTCCACACTAGTAGATTCTGGTTCAACCCACTGCTTTGTAGACTCGCGTTTTACTTGGTTGCACAACCTTCCGACCACCCCATGCACCCCTATTCCTTTAAAGCTCTTTGACAGCTCCTTGAACTCTATACTTACTCAAGTTGCTACAATTCCTGTAACTTTTCCATCTGGTGAATGCATAACTATGGACTTTTATGTCACTCAGCTCGACTCGTCATGCTCTGCGGTTTTAGGTTTCAACTGGCTCTCTCTATACAATCCATTGATTGATTGGACTGAGAGACGTATCTTAAGATTCCAAACCACAGCCTCACACCCGTCGTTTCCATCTTCGTCAATGACCTCTGAGGAAGCTTCCGTGCTTCCGACCTCTGCTTCACCAGATGCAAACCCACTTCCGCAACCTACAACTCCACAAATATCCTTAATCAACGCTGCCGCATTCCTTCATGCTAGTAAGCTCGAAGGTGCTCAAACATTTAGGATACAACTTGGAGCCATCGTTTCTGCTGCTGCCATGTCCGCACTCAATGAGGACCCAGCAGACCTTGCAAAAGTGCCCGCTGAGTATCACGAATTCGCTGATGTCTTCAGCAAAAGCCGTGCTGACTCCCTTGCCCCGCATCGCCCCTACAATCTTCAAATCAATCTTGAAGAAGGAGGATCCCCTCCTGTAGGAACGATCTACTTGCTCTCTCAGAGTGAGCTCAGGGCTCTACATGAATTTATTGATGAGCATCTTCATATTGGTTTTATCCATCCTTCTCGCTCACCACATGGTGCACCTGTTCTTTTTGTTCGTAAAAAGGATGGCTCACTATGACTTTGCATTGATTTCAGAGGACTTAATGCCATCTCGAAGAAAGATCGATACCCCCTTCCACTCATTTCTGACCTCCTTGACTCTCTGCGCAAGGCCTGCATTTATACCAAAATCGACCTTCGCCATGCCTACCACCTGGTTCATGTTGCTGAGGGAGATGAATGGAAGATAGCTTTCTGCACTCATTATGGGTCCTTCGAATGGTTAGTAATGCCGTTTGGACTCACTAACGCTCCTGCCACCTTCCAGCGTTTCATGAACAATGTATTCAAGAATTTACTTGATGTTTGTGTAACCGTCTACCTCTATGACATCCTCATATACTCAGATAACCTTGCCGACCATCGGAAGCATGTTCGCAAAGTCCTCAAATGTTTATGCCAACATGGCCTTTACACATGTGCAGACAAATGTGAATTTCATTCCGAGTCTGTTGGAGCAGCGCTAGCCAAAATTATCATAAAAATGTAGTGTTTTATGATTGCTGTGATCATAAATAATGATCACCTTCATGATTACACATTTTGAGAGCTTATCCACTTACTAATACTAAATCTAATGGTGATCATAAGTGATCATTGGCTATTTTGAAGTGAATATTACTACTGTAGATCTATTGCAATATGGTGATCATATTATGGTGATTATATGTGATCATTGTCTATTTTGAAGTGAATATTACTACTGTAGGTCTATTATAATATGGTGATCATATATAATCATTGGCTATTTTGAAGTGAATATTACTACTGTAGTTCTATTACAATATGGTGATCATATGGGATATTGCTATTGTAGTTCATGTCACATTTATCACGATCTTCCCGCGTGTCACATATTTCCCGCACTTCACACAATTCCCGCACATCATGTTTGTCACATTCTCCATGCGTGTCACACATTTCCCGCGCATCTTATAATTCCCGCGCTCCACATCATTCCCGTGCTCTGGATAATTCCGGCACATCATGATTGTCACGATCTTCCCGTGTGTCACATACTTCCCACGCATCACGATTGTCACGATCTTCTCGCGTGTCACATATTTCCCGCGCTTCAAGTTCTAATAATTCTCGCGCTCCACATTATTCCACGTGTCACGATCTTCCCACGTGTCACATACTTCCCACACATCACGATTGTCACGATCTTCTCGCGTGTCACATATTTCCTGCGCTTCTAATAATTCTCGCGCTCCACATCATTCCCGCGCTCTAGATAATTCCCACGCACCGCGCTTGTCACGTTTTTCCCGCGCGTCACGATTGTCACGCTATTACACGCGTCACGATCGTCACGCTTCTACACGTGTGTGACATATTTCTAACATGTCATTATTTTTCATGCATACAGCTGTCACATTATTAGCCTCTAATGTCATGTAGATTATTTTAACTTTTGTTTATCTGACACAAAGTATAACAACAATAGATATGTTTACTAATTATTGTCTCTTACATATGTGGGGCCAAGAAAATAGTTAAGAAGAGAGTTTGTGTGGTATCTAAAACTTAACTCTGAACAAGGGAAGCCAGCCACATGTGCAGTTTCTGGTATGTCTGTATCACTATCCAAATTATTACAGAAGCAGATTAAGTATCTGAAACCACAGAGCAAATTATAAAAATCAGAGTAAATGAATATGCACTTGTAGAATTGAAAGTTGTAGCACAGTATATGACAAATATAATGTTATGGGAGTGTAACAGTAATAAGAAACTAGATTAGAGGATGTAGAGTGTATATGTAGTTGGAGTCTTAGTCCTATTTAGAGTGTATGATATATTTGGAATATGTCATGTTTTATAATCAAGACTATAGATGTGATAAAATAACAAAATAATAACATAATGGTTAGGGTCATTACAATGGTATTGAACATTATGGAAACATGTACCAACCAGACAGAGAAGAATATAGAACCTTGCATGTTTAACACATATGAATAGATAGTGAATAGATGTGATTCCATGTTACATTAAACTTACACATTACAGCCTATAGATGATTATGATTCTTGCATTGGCCATTGATTATACTAATATCTTCAACACACATTACCAAATCACATGTGCTGACTCTATATAACTACATGATAGTTTTCTATGTTTTATTGAAATGAGGAATTAATAAAAACTATCTTATTGTGTCTCAATCAGTTTCACTTATACTCACTCTTTTAGTATTAGTATTCATTCTGATATCTGAAAACTCCCTTTTGTACTTCTTTGCACTTGCTCAGTGGCTGTTATTTACTTACTTTTCTGTTCTTTGGCTTAGTGTTAATTATGTCATTGCCTTCTTTTCTTGTTCTCTTTACTGAAGGGCCCCTTTGTCCCTTCTCCTCTCTTGTCTAAAAAAATGTAATATCATTTCTCTATAGTCATGTGCAACAATGTTATCAACAGGATCAGACCTCATCTGTCATAAAATTATGTGTCAATGATTTACAGTTGACAGATCAATCAATAACTAGTCAATGTAAAAGACTGAATTACATTGCTAAGCAATGAACAGAGAATTAAATGTGGTGTCACACAATACTCTTATTCCTAGATCATGAAAGATATGGGAACAATTGTCATTGCACACCTGTTGAAACCCCATCAATATTTGATGAACTCATATATAGATTGAATAGTGTTTAATATGACCACCATTAACTGATTATGCCAACACTAGTGTTGATGAATGTGTCATGTAAAGGCTTGACAATTGTGACACACTAGAAAGATGTCACATTTGTGACAGCTATAAATGCGTGACGGCCATGAAGCGTGTGAAAAGCGTGACAGTTGTGGCGCGTGTAGTAGCGTGACGATCGTGACGCGTGTAATAGCGTGACAATTGTGACGCATGTAATAGCGTGACGATCGTGACGCGTGTAATAGCGTGACAATTGTGACGTATGTAATAGCGTGACGATCGTGACGCGTGTAAAAGCGTGACAATCGTGACGCGCGGGAAGAACGTGACAAGCGCGGTGCGTGGGAATTATCTAGAGCGCGGGAATGATGTGGAGCGCGAGAATTATTAGAAGCGCGGGAAATATGTGACACACGAGAAGATCGTGACAATCGTGATGCGTGGGAAGTATGTGACACGTGGGAAGATCGTGACACGTGGGAAGATCGTGACACGTGGGAAGATCGTGACACGTGGGAAGATCGTGACACGTGGGAAGATCGTGACACGTGGGAAGATCGTGACAATCATGATGCGCCGGAATTATCCAGAGCACGGGAATGATATGGAGCGCGGGAATTATAAGATGCGCGGGAAATGTGTGACACGCATGGAGAACGTGACAAACGTGATGTGCGGGAATTGTGTGAAGTGCGGGAAATATGTGACACGCGGGAAGATCGTGACAAATGTGACATGAACTACAATAGCAATATCCAATTAGTAATAATGATTGTTTATACAGTAATAATTTTCAATTCAAAATAAGTCAATGATCACATATGATCACTACATTACAATATAGTAATATTCACTTCAAATAGCTAATGATCACATATGATCACCACATTACAATATAATAATATTTACTTCAAATAGCTAATGATCACATATGATCACCACATTACAATATAATAATATTCACTTCAAATAGCTAATGATCACATATGATTACCATATTGCAATAGACCTACAGTAATAGTATTCACTTCAAAATAGCCAATGATCACATATGATCACCATATTATAATAGACCTACAGTAGTAATATTCACTTCAAAATAGCCAATGATCACATATGATCACCATTAGATTTAGTATTAATAGGTGGATAAGCTCTCAAAACGCATAATTATGGAGGTGATCATTATTTATGATTGCAGCGATCATAAAACACTACATTTTTATGATCATTTTTGGCTGACACTTATGTCTGTTGAGTATCTGGGTTACATTCTTTCTCCAAGCGGACTCACTATGTCTCAGGAGAAAGTAAAGACCATTCAGAATTGGCCTGAACCCAAGAAAGTTAAGGACATTCAGTCCTTCTTGGGGTTTGCGAATTTCTATTGCCATTTCATCTTTAATTATTCTGATATAGTTGTGCCACTTACATGACTAACTCGGAAAGGCCTTAAGTGGTAGTTCTCTCCCGCTTGCCACACGGCTTTTGATTCGCTCAAAACGGCTTTCACCACCGCGCCAATCCTCACCCATTGGATTCCCGATGCACAACTTGCTGTCGAAACTGATGACTCTGACTACGCATTGGCAGCCATCCTCTCCATTATCACTGAAGATGGCGAAATCCACCCTATTGTGTTCCACTCCTGCACTTTTACCTCCCCCGAACTTAATTATGATACTCATGATAAGGAACTTCTAGCTATCTTCGAGGCCTTCCGCATCTGGCGCCATTACCTCGAAGGTGTGGGCTCTCCAATCGACGTCGTTACAGACCATAAAAACCTGGAATATTTTTCTACAACAAAAATCCTCACCCGTCAACAAGCCCGTTGGTCAGAGTACCTCTCTCAGTTTCACCTAATCATTCGTTTCCATCCTGGCAAGCTTGGTACAAAGCCAGACTCATTAACTAGATGCTGGGACATCTACTCTAAAGGGGGGGATAATGACTATGCAAAGGTTAATCCACATAATTTCCATCCTGTGTTCACTCATTTCCAGCTCCAAGCCTCGTTTCGAGCTACTGCACTCATTTTTCCGACCTTACGTGCCAGCGTAATCATGGATGTTGAACAACTCCACAATGACATCCTCGCTGCATTACCTTCTGACCCCATTGCATGCATTCACCTTGCTAACCCAGTTAACTGGTGGTCTGTTGACGACAAATGTTTTCTGTGTCTAGACAACCGCATTTGGGTTCCTACCTCTTCCGACTTTCCCGACCTACGACTCCGCATTCTTTTGTACAAACACGATCACATCCTTTCTGGCCACTATGGCCAAAACAAAACGTTAAACTTGATCCACCACGAGTACACCTGGCCTGGTCTTTGTACCTTCATAAAAGATTATTGTAAGTCTTGCACCACTTGTATGCATAACAAACCACAGCGACACTGGCCATATGGAACTCTAAAGCAATTACCAATTCCTGAACAGCCGTGGAACTCGATATCAATGGATTTCATTGGTACACTACCGACCTCATCTGCTTATGAGAAAGAGTTCAATGCGGTACTTGTCGTTGTTGATTGTCTTACAAAGCAAGCTATATTCATCCCCACCATGAACAAGCTTACCTCGGAAAAGCTCAAAATCGAATACAAGATCGCCAAAATTCTAGACTTGAAAATCGATAAATGTCTCAAGTGCAAACTCAAGTACTTCGTACAGTGGAATGGCTATCAAGACACCAACGAGGAGTTCTCCTGGCTACCCGCATCTGAGTTGGATAATGCAGCTGAGTTCATTGAAGAGTTTCACACTCAGTATCCCAACAAACCTGGGCCTAAAGACGCTGAGAAATTACTTCATCCCTCTTAGTCTCACACCTCTGACTACTCCTATTTTTCACTTCTGCATTTCCACATTTCTGCACTTCTGCACTTCCGCATCTCCAATTCCAAATCTTGCTTTATTTCTGCAAGATGACAAGTACAAATTAAAAACTAATTATTGGGTCCCTTGCGTCTGGGACCCAACCACCGTCTCGTCATCCTCTTCCGCACTACCCGCACTACTCAAACTACTCGCACTACTCAAACTGCTCGTGTCTTCATCCCCTTCTTCCGCATCTGTATCCGCACTCCTTGAAGTTCCAACCTGGCCTTGAAGAGTGGTTAACTCTTGTCACACCCCCCGCAATTCAGCCATGGCCTGCCTCATCTCTTCCACCAAGGCCTGCTGGAGTTCTGTTGATCGCCGTTGCTCTTCAAACATTGCAAGTCGAGCAACTCGCATTTCCTCCATTTGAGCCTCATGGGCCTGCTGAACTTCCTGCAGTAACTCCCACTGATCTCTTGCCATCCGCTGCATCGTACGCAGCAATTTCCCTTGCAGACCCGCATCTGCCTCTCATTCACGATTGAGCTCGGGTTTGTCTTCATCCTCATCATCAGACTCAGGCACAGTCGAGGTTCATGGACGCGCCTTCTTGGAAGGTTGCCCCTCTGCGTCATTACCAACTTTGGCTGATCCCGCTTTTCTCTTCTTGTTATGAACCGTGGTGGCGACTGGCCCTTCCATGCTGCACAGTTGGTGTGACTTCACGCAGAACTCGCAAGGGGACAAAACACTGTCCCTATCAGAAGAATTAATAAGTTTTCAAAGTATTTTGAAAACTACTCACTTTTCTCGGTTGTATTTACCCCTCTTCTCTGTATCCCTCCGCACTCGGCAACGATGACAGACCTTCGTGCTGAGTTTGTATACAGGCCCAGACTTCTTGCCTTTTGACGAGTCTGCTACTTCACCACCTACAACCTTGTTTGCAGGCTCGGGATCTGGTTCGTTGTCTGTGGCCTCTTCATTACCTTCTTCCTCCTCGTCAGAATCCTCCACCACCAACTTACCACGCACAAGGGTACGACTCTTCTCTTTACCCTTTCCCTTTCTCAAACTCCCCACCACCGATGCCACTTCCACTGTTTCTGACCTTCGTGCCTCTTCCGCCTTTCGTGCCTCTTCCGCTCTTTGAGCTTCCTCCGCCATTTGAGCCTCCTCTGCCTTCCGCACCTCCTCCGCTTTATGAGCCTCCTCGGCTATTCTCTCCTCCTCTTTCTTCTCATCCTCTGCAGCCTGTCTCAATGCGGCTAACCTTGCCGCTGCCGCTGCCTGCCTCTCCTGTCGTTCTCGTTCGACAGCCTCCCTTTGCTCTTCCTCTTTTCGTCTGTCCTTGGCCTCCTCGGCCTTGAGTCTTGCGATCTCTTGAAACTGTTCGAATGACGACAGATCGTTCGAGAGTTCTCCAGGGTTCGATATGGTAAAAGGAAGAAAGATGTTGAAATATCTCCTTAGTGGGCACCTAGCTTATATGGATTCACTGGTATGCAAACAATGCAAAACACCATAAAAAGTTTAAAGTTTTTCCATCAAACCTAATGGCCCTCGTGGCTCGGCCCTAAGGGGGAGATACTGTCATAGCCATACTTTTCCTACCTTTCCCGCACTTCTATTCCACACTTTGTCTCCACACTTCCCGCACTTCTTAACTTGTACAGATCTGGTTCTTCTACTTTTCCCTTACCCTCTTCTGACAAAGGTCGCTGAGCTTATGTCACCTTATTCATCTGATCCTTATCTGTTCTCCATTATGCTTTCTCCATCGTACCCCGGGTATACTTGTCTCAGCATTCCTTTCAATCCTTAGTTCGTCCTTGGTATATATTGTATTCAAACCCTACTCCACCTTCCGCCACCAACTTATTATGTTTATCAATTAGTATACTACTACCCATTCATTCACCGGTCATTGGTGAAGTCGTATAGTATTTAAGTGGCATATTTTGTACTACTGATACTCAGTTCAAATATCGACTAAGTTACTATCCTTCTTACTTGTCTTTGAGTTCTACTCAACTCCAGCTTGAATTGTTGCCTCCACAGCAACAACTCTGCACTCTGCACTCTGCACTCTTGTCCCTCTCTTCCTCTGCACTCCTGTCTCCCTCTTCCACACTCCGAAATACCTGGACCACAAGAACAACAAGGGGCGCAGCATATAAGCTGAAGCCAACGGTCCTTCTGTCCCACACTTCCCTACCTTACACTTCCGACCTTACGTAGAAATACGGGTCTTGACACCATTATAGTTTTAACATTGTCTTTTCATTACATCTCTAGTCTTGATTATAAAACATCTCATACCATTTTATGTTCACATTTCTTATACTCTGTCAATGGGACTAAGGCTCCAACTATATACACACTCTACATCTTCCATTTTAGTATCTTATTATTACTACACTTCCACAACATTCTGATTGTCATTTTCCATGTTCAGTCTTCCAGTTCTACAACTACATATTGTTACCTCTACATTTATAATTTACTCTGTACTATTAGATACTTACACTACTCCCATGACAATTTGAACAGTTGTACAGACAGGCAAATCTGATATGATTGGAAAGTATGACATTTGCAAAAATGTTGCAATACACTTAAGAAATACCACATGCATGAAAACACATAATGCATTTCAAAAAATATCACAAAAGTGATGTGTGACAAATGCACCAAAGCATGACAAATACCAATGATGTGACGCATGGGAAATGCGTGATATGCGAGAATGATGTGACAAGCGTGTGTGACATATGAGAAAGTGTGACGCATGGGAGTGATGTGATGTGTGAGAATGATGTGATGCATGGGAATGATGTAACAATTGTGACGCGCGCAAAGATGTAACAATTGTGATGCATGTGAAGATGTAACATGTGGGAATGATGTGATGCATGGGAATGATGTGACATATGTGATGTGCGCGAAAATGTGACATGTGGGAATGATGTGATGCGCGGGAATGATGTGACACATGTGACGTGTGCGAAGATGTAATGTGTGGGAATGATGTGGTGTGCAGGAATGATGTGACAAATGTGATGACATGCCTGAAAGCGTCACAATTGTGATGCACAGGAAATGTGTGATGTGTGCGCATAATGTGACAAATGTGACGCACGTCACATTCGTGACAAATAACATACATTTGAATGTCATATCATTTGGAAGTGATATAGTTAGTATTGAAATGAGTGTAAATGATCACTTTTGAGTGCTTCCATATTATACTAATATAATAGCCTAGTAATCAGAAGTAATAAACAAATGAGTGCTAATGATTGCCTCATAATATTTTGAAAATGATCACTTTTGAGTGCCTCCATAGTATAGTAATATAATAGCCTAGTAATCACAATTAATAGATAAATGAATGCCAATGATTGCCTTATAATATTTCGAAAATGATCACTAATGAGTGCTTCCATAGTATAGTAATATAATAGCCTAGTAATCACAATTAATAGATAAATGAGTGCCAATGATTGCCTCATAATATTTCGAAAATGATCACTTTTGAGTGCCCCCATATTCAACTAATACAATAGCCTTGTAATCAAGTATAATAATAAAATGAGTGCCAATGATCACCACTTAATATTCTTCAAATGATTACTTTTGAGTGCCCCCATATTCAATAATATTATAGCCCAGTAATCAAGTATAATAACTAAATGAGTGCCAATGATCACCATTACATTACATTCCACTCAATACGCCTTATAAAAACAATACTCATTTTTTGCCCTGTTTTTGTGATTGCTAGCAATCATTTTTTCAGGGCAAACCATGATCAAATTGGCTGATACTAGTGTCCATATGCACATGGTACAGCATAGCATGGGAACATGTGATGCGCATCATTTGGAAGTAGTGCCTATGCTATAATTAGAACACTGTGCACTCACTAAAGTCTTGGCCAGCTATGGAGTCATAAAATAAGATATGTGCATTTGGTATTTTACATGTATTATTAGATATCTTGTAGTGTATATAAGGTGAGGAAAAATGCGAGGGAAGAAGAAGAACTGCACAGCACGCAGTACTTCCATTCCCCACAGACAGGGTGACACATAGGCAGAAATATATTGGTTTTTGACATATTTTCGAGTTCTCTAAGCACGCATAGTGCCGACAGTGCACAGAGTCATGACAATCTCGTTTTAATTAGTCTACTATCTGAATATCATACATATTTGAATTGTTAACACCTCAGATTTCCAAAACTATTGTTTAAATACAGGTTCTATTGCTTGGAATACAGTATTATTACATTAGATAGTACTTCCAGTCATGTAGATTACTAGTAATATTATGGTAGCAACATCAAAAGCTCTCTAGCACTGTTTCTGCAGTTTCCTCCTCTATATCTGAATCATCAGAGTCTGACTCACAGTCACTGAACTCTGCAAGATTATATGTTGTACTTGGCTCATAAACATCGCCTACCCTGTCCTGCATCATTCCTGCATTGAAATCCGCATCCACTATGCTTTCAGGAGGCGGTAGGAGAGTGGAGCTGAAGCTATCCACAAGACTGCTGTCAACACTGTTTACAGTTGTACTGGGTTGATTTTTGTCAATTTTGTGGCTGTCTCGTCCCTTTGCAAGGTTTAATGCACGAGCTCGATTGGCTTTTGACTGCGGAGGCATTGCGTACCAGAAATTTTGGCTGTTTTATGGGCCTTCTACCTGCTCTCCCTCTCCTCTGACATGCTACATAGGTCACGTGATTCGTGACATTGTCACGATTTGTCACGATTGTGACAGGCCAAATCTTAGAGCCAAAAATTCTGACATGGTGTCAAACACATTGGAATGTGTCAATTATATGTTTTCTGCAATAAAAAAAAATCATGTAATAACTTTTTGAAAATTATGTCTTTTTGTATTTTTATTTCTGGTAACTACAGTTTACATCGTCCTAAACACATCCCAGAGATCATAACTGAAAAAGAGTTGCTTGGGGTTGAGCAGATGTCATCAATGTTCAGCAGCAAGTTTGCTTATGTAAAGAGGTGCTGGATTTTGGCAAGGAGTTATCTTATGTACTAACTGAAATATGTGACGAATACACTTGCTCACATGATATGCAGAACACGCATTAAGCCTTGAACTGGATGATGTAAGCTTACTTGATGTGCTCCCCTTCAGTGCACTTTTCAGAGGGGTCGCAGCAACATGATGGGCCTGGTGTGCACTAGAGCAGAGTAACAGAAGAATGTTAGTTTAAAAAATCGGAATTTCGAAAATCTGCTCATGGAATATTGTAGATTACATCATAACTATCCTATTCCGACGATTTTCAGAAGCTAAAAGTTGTTTGTGGTTGCTAGAAAATTCACTTAATAAATTTGTGGTGTTTAAGTGTCGCAAACTGTACGTCCCAGCATTTCGCCTAATTCGATTCCCTCTTTCGTTGGCATAGGTGTTATGATTGTCTGTTGAACAGCACGTTCTTTTACTTTTTGTCTTATAAAATATTACAATTTCCCTTGCACCCATCTCCAGCATTCACTAGCACCTTACCCACTCATCTCCACACACGCTAAGTCAAAAGCAAAATATCACCAAGCCATACTCATCATTCCATAGGCTCCCTTAGCGGGTTCAGGCCCAGGTTCCAATTCATTGCCATCATTGAGGGGGATTGCAGATTGTGGGTTCTTCATAGTGAGCAGTAGCAAACGTTGACCTGTGGTACCTATATTCCTATTTGGTATGTTCATAACTTTATTTCCATCATCTCCTTAACAAGCAGGCTATGCTTCTTTAGCACAGCTTTGGCTCGTATCTGCTCAGAAGCATATTTGCTACGAGCTGAAGGATACTACTGATCTTTTGGTTAGAAGATTTCTCCTCCCCCTCGCTCTAGACGACGAACGTAGCGCCAAGCACCGCAACGCCTCTTCCCTTTGTCTAGAAAATGACGAGTATGGCTATTTCATCCCCTCCCTCCTCTCTTCTTGTCTAGCAAGTGACGTGTGTAACGGCATGCATAGCAACATCAAGCCCAACACAAGTGAGGCCTCCAGCACTCCTCCTCTTCCTCCTCTCCCTCCCCTCTCCTTTCTCCTTTCTCACTCCCTCACCCTCGTCTGCAAGTGACGAGGTCGAGCACCTTCTTTCCTCGCCCTCTCGCATTTGTATTGCAAATGATGACGGCAAGCGCCTTTTCCCTGTCTCGTCTCGCAAGTGACAGGGGCATATGTCTTCCACTCGCACACCACACCACACCAACTACCAGAAGCCCCTCACTCTTGGCTCGTCTCCCAGTCCCTGCTTGACATTCAGCCCATCCTGGGCCTCCTACCTCAGTGACCCCCATCACCTCGACAGCACCGACGCTGTGTCGTAGGCGCCAATGTACCCTTCTTAAACCACAACTGTCGTCGTCACAATGATGCATTCATCCACCCCCAGTCTTGTGGCCTGTGATGGTGGTGTCTGATACTAGAGGCAGTGGCGTAGGATTAGAACGAGGTGTGGTTGGGTTAATGGGTATAACGGTGTGAAGAATCAGTGATAAGCGGTGATGAAGAATGTGACAGGGAGGTGACAGGGTTGTTATCTGCAGGACATATAACTCGTAGTATGTCTTCAGACTTACTTGTTTACGTAGACTGTATACAACTTGTCACTAGTAATTCACATGTAAAAAACAAAATTAGTCTTCATTCTTAATGCTCCCACTTGATAACTTAATAATTATGACTGACATAAATCCCGCTATGTTTCAAAAAGTTGAAAGTTATGCTCTGCGGCCTGCCTCAAAAAGTTGCGCTGAGAAAAAGTTGTGCTGAAAAAAAAAAGTTGCAGCCTTGTGTAAAAAGTTGCGCTGAAAAAGTTGCGGCCTCGTGTAAAAAGTTGCGCCGAACAAGGCCCCGAAAAAGTTGTGGCACCCTCAAAAAAAGTTGTGCGGCGCAATAAATGTGCACTTTGACCGCCATATTAAGTAATATATTGTGTATGGCTACGATTCTGTCTGATACAGACCAGGACTCAAACAATGGGTAGAAACACACGATCTTTGGTGTTCATCCTGACTTACACAATAATAATATAAATTTTCTGTATCGGCATCCTCTTCTTCTATGTCACTCCAGCGATCATCCCCATATCGATAACCATCAAAATCTATTCCAGCACGATCCATCCTCATCCTCCACCGCCGCACAGCGCTGAAAGATTCAGGGAGAACGACCAAGATTCTTGAATTGAGGGGTGTCAGCCAATTTGATCATATAACAGCAGTGTTATATGATTGCCCCAATCATACAAGCCCAGCCACTATATGATTGGGATCATAAACAATCATTGAGATTCTAATTGAATATTACTATTGTATAAATGTATTAAGTGATCATAAACAATCATCAATTTATTCTAATTGAATATTACAATTATATGAATGTATTAGATGATCATAAACAATCATTGATTTCATCTAATTGAGTATTACTATTGTATGAATGGTTAGGCAATCATAAGCAATCATCAATTTTTTCTAATTGAATATTAGTATGAATGATTATGCAATCATAAACAATCATTGATTTTTCTAAATAAATATTGTTGCATGGATGGTGAGGTGATTATAAACAATCATTGATTTTTTCTAATCCAATATTAATATTGAATGGTGGTTAGGCAATCATAGACAATCATTGATTTTTCTAATTGAATATTAGTATGAATGGTTAGGCAATCATAAACAATCATTGATTTTTCTAATTGAATATTATTATTGTATGGATGGTGAGGTGATCATAAACAATCATTGATGTTTCTAATTAATATTAATATTGAATGGTGGTTAGGCAATCATAGACAATCATTGATTTTTCTAATTGAATATTAGTATGAATGGTTAGGCAATCATAAACAATCATTGATTTTTCTAATTGAATATTATTATTGTATGGATGGTGAGGTGATCATAAACAATCATTGATGTTTTCTAATTCAATATTAATATTGAATGGTGGTTAGGCAATCATAAACAATCATTGATGTTTCTAATTCAATATTAATATTGAATGGTGGTTAGGCAATCATAGACAATCATTGATTTTTCTAATTGAATATTAGTATGAATGGTTAGGCAATCATAAACAATCATTGATTTTTCTAATCCAATATTATTATTGTATGGATGGTGAGGTGATCATAAACAATCATTGATGTTTTCTAATTCAATATTAATATTGAATGGTGGTTAGGCAATCATAGACAATCATTGATTTTCTAATTGAATATTAGTATGAATGGTTAGGCAATCATAAACAATCATTGATTTTTCTAATTGAATATTAGCATGAATGGTTAGGCAATCATAAACAATCATTGATTTTTCTAATTGAATATTATTATTGTATGGAAGGTGAGGTGATCATAAACAATCATTGATTTTTCTAATCTAATATTAATATTGAATGGTTGGTTAGGCAATCATAAACAATCATTTATTACTACTAATTGAATATTAATATGGGTGGTTAAGCAATCATAAGGAATCATTGATAGTTTATAATTGAATATTATTATTGTATGGGTGGTGAGGTAATCATAAACAATCATTGATTTTACTAATTGAATATTAGTATAGATGGTTAGGCAATCATAAGCAATCAATGATAACTACTAATTGGATATTACTACTGTATGGATTTGTCACATTTCCTCACATGTCACGATTGTCACACATATTCCCACGCCTCACATATTTCCCGTGCCTCACATATTTCCCGTGCCTCACACATTTCCTATGCATCACATATTTCCCGCACATCATATGTGTTATGCTTTTCACATTCTTTCATGTGTCACAGGTATCACATATATTCCCACACTTCATGTTAGCTACCCACATCACGCTTTCACATATATTCCCACATGTCACATTCATCCTGCACATTACAATAGTTACATACATTCCCATGTGTCACGTGTTTTATACATGTCACCATTGTCACGTTCGTCTCACGCGTGACAATTGTCACATACATTCCCGTGCTTCATGTTAGTCATGCACATCACACATTTTATGTGTGTCACTATTGTCATATATATTCCTGCATGTCATGTTTGTCTCGCACATGATAATTGTCACATACATTCCTGTGCTTCATGTTAGTCACACTTTCCACACATGTCACGCTTTTCATGTATGTCACGCTTGTGACATTACTACATTTGTCATGCTTTGCAATCATGCCTTTCATGGGTATTCGTCTTTCGATTCACATTACATATCTTATATATGTCATTCATCATGCTCTTTTTACATGTTACATTTGCCACAATTTTCACAGCTCAGTAACCTGTATCTCATTTGTCACATATTTCATGGGAACACAAGTTTTCTTGAACTTATTATGACATGTTGAATATTTCAACTTTATTTATCTGACATAAGATATAACAACTGTAAGTATGTGAACTTAATTTTGCTTCTTACATTTGCTTACACTTGAGCTGGTCACATGTGTTTGGTTACCTGTATATCAATACCATTGTGCAAATTGTAACAGAACAGAATTATCCAAAACTGCAGAGTAAATTATTAAAGCAAAGGAAACAAATATGTTCTTGTTATATTGAAGGTCACAACATGGGATATGACAATTAGTAAATTATGGAAGTCTAACAGTAAGAAGCAACTAGAATGAAAAATGTAGAGTGTGTATGTAAGTTCATTGACATTTTACAATCAAGACTAGATATGTGATATGATGGCATTGAATATTTTCATATTGAAACATTTGGGGATAGATCCACACATGGACGAAAAATGTGAAAGAACAGTGAGATATGTAATTCTACATCACATCAAACTTACACATATCAGTTATTAGATGATCATGATTCTTGTATCACTAGTGGTTATACTGAAATCTTCAATACACATTAGTGAGTCATATATCTGCTTACTCTATATAACAACATGACAATTTGCTTTATTGATACAGTGATGTAATGAAAACTATCTTGACTCATATTAATATTGTGTCACAATGTAGAGCAGGCAAATTGTCTGTACCATGGAATTGGTCTTATTTCTCTTTTCAATACTCAGCTTGCTACCATTATTCTGTACCTATTTAAGTACAGTACATTACATTCATTAAATACAGGTTACTTTACATCACTGGTACCTATGGATAGATGGATGTGCTATTAACTCACAATTCTTTGTCTTAGAATTTCCTTCAACTCAGAAACTTCTTTCATGACAATCAGGTTCACTTCTATACTGCCATATGTATTGATATCTCTGATATATGTTGTTTATCCTTGTATATGCATGGCTTAATCTTTAAGATAAGCATATGACTACCAGCAGAATGAATCAGGTAACTACTCAGACAACATCAGGAAGTGGTCCATCCACATGCTATTGCTAACTATCCTTCTATTAATATAGTTTTCAATTTGCCACCTACACTAAGAGCATGACAAGTGACATGCTTATAAAGCATGGTTATTAAGGTGTAAAGTATAACAAATGTAATGATGTGACAAATGTGAGAAATATGACATTCATAAAAAGTGTGACTAACATGAAGCATGGGAATGTATGTGACAATTGTAATGCATGGGACAAATGTGATACTGCAAAGCATGGCAAGTGTAGTAATGTGAAAAGGGTGATGAGCGCTAAAAGTGTGACACATGTGACAAATATGAAAAGCGTGACTAACATGAAGCGTGGGAATGAATGTGACAATTGTGATGCGCATGAAAAGCGTGACTAACATGAAGCGCGGGAATGTATGTGACAATTGTCACACGTGAGATGAACATGACAATGGTGACATGTATAAAACATATGACACATGGGAATGTATGTGACTATTGTTATGCGCAGGATGAACGTGACATGTCGGAATATATGTGAAAGCGTGATGTGGGTAGCTAACATGAAGTGCGGGAATATATGTGATACCTGTGACACATGAAAGAATGTGAAAAGCGTGACACATGTGACATGCAGGAAATATGTGATGCATAGGAAATGTGTGATGCATGGGAAATGTGTGATGCATGGGAAATGTGTGATGCATGGGAAATGTGTGATGCATGGGAAATGTGTGATGCATGGGAAATGTGTGAGGCGCAGGAAATATGTGAGGCATGGGACAGGAAATATGTGATGCATAGGAAATGTGCGATGTGTGGGATGGGAAATATGTGATGCATGGGAAATGTGTGAGGCACGGGAAATATGTGAGGCATGGGAATATGTGAGGCATGGGAATATGTGTGACAATTGTGACATGTGAGGAAATGTGACAAATCCATACAGTAGTAATATCCAATTAGTAGTTATCATTGATTGCTTATGATTGCCTAACCATCCATACTAATATTCAATTAGTAAAATCAATGATTGTTTATGATTACCTCACCACCCATACAATAATAATATTCAATTATAAACTATCAATGATTCCTTATGATTGCTTAACCACCCATATTAATATTCAATTAGTAGTAATAAATGATTGTTTATGATTGCCTAACCAACCATTCAATATTAATATTAGATTAGAAAAATCAATGATTGTTTATGATCACCTCACCTTCCATACAATAATAATATTCAATTAGAAAAATCAATGATTGTTTATGATTGCCTAACCATTCATACAATAGTAATACTCAATTAGATGAAATCAATGATTGTTTATGATCATCTAATACATTTATACAATAGTAATATTCAATTAGAACCTCAATGATTGTTTATGATCCCAATCATATAGTGGCTGGGCTTGTATGATTGGGGCAATCATATAACACTGCTGTTATATGATCAAATTGGCTGACACTTATGTTGAATCCACGGCTTCCCATTCCTGAATCAACTCAGGACCATCATCATCTTTTCCCCAGATATAGAATAAGTCGTCAAGAAGGAGTACAATGGACTGCAATTGTTTAATATCCCTGAGACCACATAATGCTCTTGGTAGGTACTTGTTATATTCACGAATGGGCATCGCAATGTGTGTTAGTTCCGGTAGCCATTGAAATATATCCCTAGGAATGTGATCAAAGTCCTCATAGAAGTCAATATATCCAAATGATATATACTTGACTTGCGATAGCTCTAATCGCAGTTCCGCGAACGCTTGTATCGCAGACATATTAATGTAGAGAGAGCGAAGTGGTAATGCTGCAACATGTCGAACGATGGATTCGATGTAATGTTCATGTCCCAGGAACAGATGTTGAATGCCTGTGCAAATTGATAGCATATCTATCACAAATTCCATCAATACCAAGGATATAAAGAGCAGTGTTGATTCTAAGGCATGACCCTTAATAAGGTTTAAGCCTTAATATCTCCCTTAACTTAAGCCTTAGCATGAATCTCAGAATATTTTTAAGCTTAATTAACCCTTAAGTTTGTACATGATAAATTTGATCACTTAGCTGTTATCAACCTAGTTCACCAGTTCATGATTATCTCATGACAAAAATAGTGATTTAATGGTCTTGTAGAAGTACTGTGCACATTTGTTTCTGAGACTACGGGAAAGTTCTGAAGGGTTTTACATCTTACTAATGGCTTGCCAGTAGCAAGGACTCATAAAGAGTGAGTGAAGGGAGTGTGTAAGTGAATACAGAAAGGGGGGGTTCTCTAGACTGTGATGCATGGGGGAATATCTCTAAGTGATCACCTTGGCAGTCAAGTTTAAGACCTCCATCTCTGTTTAAATAAAGACATGCCAATGACAAGTTACATACAATGATATTACATTTGGCTACAATCAGCAGTGGCACATCATTTGTACAGTACAAAATATGTGAGTGGAGCAGGTAGTTGTATAAACATTTGAATACAGTAGGTATTATGTTCCAACAGTTTTGGCCCTTATAAGAGAGGAGTGGTTAATCCAGAAGAATGGAAAGGTAAGTAGGAATACAAGAGTGTCACATAGAGGAAGCACAATTGATCTTGGAGGCTTGTAGACAGTGGGTGTGGCCACAGCACCTACATACAGGCTACTATTGTCCATTTGTTGCTTTAAGATCATTGTGTGTATCTTCTTTCTTGCAGCCATCTCACCATGTACAACAACAAGAACTGATATTCCTCCACAAAACCATCACATTCACCCCAATCTTACTACATGAGATAGTGCTCTCCAATACTTCAATTGATGTTGATCTAAAAGGGAGTTAGAGGGTACTGGAAACAACTTGAATATCATTTCAATTTTCAATGAATAATATTTGGCTTATGTCATATGTGCAGAGGGCTTAATTAACCCTTAGAATCAACCCTTAATTAATGCCTTAACAATAAAATGTGGGCTTAATTAAGGCTTAAAAATCAACACTGATAAAGAGAACATTCTTGACATTTGAGCGAAAGAATGATTTGGGCTTGGACTTGAGAGCAATTTTGAATTTGTCTTCATGAATTAAATGGTCGTGTTGGTAATAGCTGTAATCGCTATCGTGATCGAACTTGAGGGTTTGATATAATATTGGTTCTACACTATATTGAAAGTTTAATGGAGTGACTGATGTTATGGTAGTGTCTTACCATGATCGAACCCGTTTGGACACTGTACATAAGTGAGCGCCTGTTTTATAGGCGGGACTCATCCTGATAACGCATTGAAATATCTCGTCTTTGATTTCGGGAGGGAAGAAAAACGACATCGGATGTGGGACCTGTGTGCTTGGAGATTTTTCCTTACAATATATATCTGCCATGCACAGCCGTGATCTGGAATCCCTCCAAATGTACATAGGAAGACATCATAAATCAATCAGAAACAACTAATGGATTACGTTTATGTGGGTCCAGGTGTGCAATTTGAGCACGATTCGAAGCACCTACTGATGATCAGATTCTGTGTAACAACTTTGTTGGAAATGGAAGTATGTTGTGTGTCCTTTCACATCGTTTCAGAACCTCCATGGCGCATCTATGTCCTTTGATGATATGGAGAAGATGTGTTGAAATCTCTTCACATTTTCTTTATATCTTAGCGCTTATAGAAGTAATTTCTTGCGGTGCATTGATCGGTAGAAGTGGGTAATGTCGCAGAACATGAAACATTAGTACGCTGTCAACACTCTCGGGTAAAGATGTACAGTGTTTCTGTAAGTGGGTCCTAGGGGAATATTTGAATCTCTGCAATCACAATCACTAGCAGTGAATCTGTAAAATACCCAATGATGTTATCATGATATTTCGCAAGACGCAACGAGACCGAGCCTCCACCTTAAAAATACGTGAATTCTTGTGCAGATTCCTCCACTGTAGTAGTGACAACCCTTTTTCAAACCTTGCTCTGTATGGAAAGCCAGGACCATCATGACATTATGGTCTATCTAAAAGCATATAATTATTATATCATGTTCACAAACAAGTTAATTGAGTTTAAGTGTGAGTATGATAGGTGTTCCCATTTACGCACAGACCGTGGTAAGCTCCCCAATGAGGTCGGCCCATCCCGCAATAGGAAACGGTGTACCTCCAAACTCATACTCCCCGCTAACCCTGGCTACCCACCTCTCACGCAATGCCCTTGCTAATGCATTACAAGTCCCTTCCTCGCCCTGGACCACCCAGCTTCCCTGTCGTACCCACCATAGTTTCTCCCTCATTTCTGCTCCCCTCCCTTGTGTTATCTCATTCAAAATCCGTCCTCGTGTCGAGTTGGTATGTCCCATTACCTCCCCAGAGAACTTTTTATAGGCCCGCATGTGCGTATGAGGGAACGAGGTTGGGTGACAGTCGATGGGGCCAGCGGGAGGACTCACCTTTGGTTCAGCATTCTTCGGGAGAAGGGTGAGGAGGAGGGGAGAGGATGTATCATCCATTCATGACGCCTTTCTGGGTGGATAAGTGGATCGATCAACCTAACAAAGTATCCGAGGGACTGGAGAGAGAATTGCAGCAGCCACTTCTCCGTCACTGCTTTCGCTTCCGCCTCTGCCTTTGCTGATGCTTACGCTTGATATCAACATCTCGAGGAGCGCAAATGTACGATATTGTCATACTTGGACGTACTGGGAAGACACCACAATGTTACATATGACCAACAGCCAATGCCCCATGAAGTCACCCTCCTTCCCATCTCCAATCTCTCTCCCTCACGCACCTCCTCTTCCCCTAGTGGATATCAGACAAGAGGGGGACAAATCCAGCGAGGACAATCTCGCAAAGCGCCCGAGGGACTGGAGGGAGGATTACATCTCTCCCTCCTTCCGAGGCCTCCTTCATTTCCCCTCAGTGCGACCATGCTCGCACTTAATTCTCGTGAGCCCAAACACACGATTTCTCCATACCTAGGCACAGGAGGACACCCCAGTATCACATACGACCTCAGACTCCCTGATCCCCTCCTATCCCCTCGGATAGCATTCTACACACTCGCCCTCCTCCCCCTTCTAGTCTCTCATTCACGTACCCCCATTCCCCTGGCCCATACCAATCCACGCCAGCTCACGCAGCGGAACCACGATATGCTAATACCTGTTCTCCTACGAAGAGCTTCACAAATCAAGGAGAGACGAGTTGAGTCAAGTGGCGACTTCTAGATGTGCGGGGATCGAGGGTTACTTGAAACAAACTTGGAAGGCGTGTCCCGAGCATCATGTCTGTGAGATTGTAGGGGGTCACAGGGGGTGGGAGACGGACAACAGGAAGGAGTGAAGTGCGTCTTCATAGGGTGGGGAGGGGATTATGGACACTGGAGACTGGCGTGGTAGATCCCGTCATCTTGCCGTCATCGTATCGAGACAGGGTAACGGTGGTCTGTGCGTTTTATGATGTCACGTGATTGTCGATGTCTCAATCCTGAAATTTTTTATGGTAATGTACGTCTCTTTTATTCTATCTTATTCATTCTAAACTGATCTTATTTGCTCCAGGTCTTCGTAACTTTTTACTACCTCCGTATTTCAATATAGGGTAGCAAGTTATGAAGCTTGGACCGACTTCGAAGAATCTTGGATGTATGACGCTCCTAAGGTGCAGGCACATTGTATGTCTTATTTTCATCTGTGTTGATTGTATGTTGCATACTATGATCATAGTTTGCTATTTATTTTACTTAATCAATGGGACGAGATAAGAGACCTGACTGATGGACGTAACCCACTGTAACAAATTTCTACATACAACACATACTGGACAGTAATTAAGGTATCAATCAGTCTCATCTGGATGTACGACAAGTTTGCCTGCAGAAACTTGATCATTCTCGAGATGATTCAACCCTTCAGCAATACCACGAAGGCCGTTAGGAAGTACTTCAACCCTGTTAGGCTACAAAATACGTTAATCACTCATCATCACTCCCAACATAAAATTGAAAACTCACAACAATGGCACCGGACTCCAATAATGAAGTTATCATCCCATATACTTCTTTAATCAGTTGTGCATTCTCAGGAGGTGCGAGAGGGTAAGCAGAAGCATGGATAACCGTCTTTCCACTGCCTTCACTCTCATTTACTTTCAACCCAGGAATAACAACCATAATTTTTCCACTGTTAGCAAGAAGATCGTACCCTGCATGTGATGTTTCTTCAGATGAAATGGCATTGTATATGAGTGTGATTGGTTCCTCAGTGATTTTTGCTACTTCTGATGGGAGAGAGGATAATGGAAGAGTGCGATCGATGAGATGTGTTGCTCCAAGGGACTTTAGAGTCGACTCGTGCCTTAGGGAAGCAGTGGTAATTATTGGTGAGAATCCAGAGAACTTCGCAAGCTGGATTGCTGACCAAAGATAATTTATTAGAATCCCAAAAGATCTTACAGACTGACGAAGCCATCATGCTTACCAATCTGTTCCACTGAACTTGTACCTCCGAAGATGACGATTGGAGTTGATGTACTTAGTGCGCGAGTTTAGAACACTTTAAATATACTTAGAATAGTTTTACTTATTCCAGTAATTTATATTCTAAGTTTCCCGTGCACAAAGATTTTGTAAGTTCGAGGGCGCGTGGATTTCAATTCTTTCAAAGTCAAACTAAATTTAGAATGTGATCGGTCTATTTTTAAAACACGGTGGGACTTCGACGATTTAATTATAACTGGGTGACTTCCCGCTGCGTTTAGAATCCTAGAATAAATTTCTAAACACCTTAAGCAAGGTTGGCCGTACTGCCGTTGTCCTAATTCGTCTTAGCTGACAGCTGAGCTTAAAACTGACCCCATCCTAGATGCCAATCCGGAGGAGGCCTCCCAACCCCCCCTTCCAGTTCTAAACAGCACATTTTCGACCTCCGACGTCAACTGTCCCTGCAGGACCCTTTCATCTCAAGATTCCCAGTACCGTACTCCCTCCTCCACAATAGTGAAATCTGTAGCTTCAACAACAAGTTTCCAAAGTTTCCGTTGGGATTATTTGTTACAATAAAATATATAAAATTCTGCTTATATTTAACCTAATTGCTGACTGGATTCTAGAGAAAACAATTGAGATTGTTAATGAACTTTCATGAAATTCTGACAGTTATGTACAAGACACAGCTCAAACTCCAGAGAAAGAAGTATATAGTATTACTATCAACATGTACAATGATGTAGATATTCGTACCTTACGTGGCAATGCATTCGTGAAGCTGTACATTCATGATATCCATAGTAATAGTCAATGTACTCAGGAAAGAGGTGTGAAAGCAGCATATGATAAGATAACGATCACGCTCAGGGATTTTGGAATTGACGTTTGTGATCTGAGAGAAGGTTGTGTTATGGTTAGAAACTCAAACCTATTTTTTCCGAACACCACTCGCTTAAGGTTTAGAAAAATAATCTAGGATTCTAAAACCAGCGGGAAGTCACCCACTGTCAGGTTTTAATTCAGATCGAGTACAAGTCAACAGTTCAGGTGCAATTCAATTCGGTATGTCAAAACTATATACTATTTCTGGTACTTCTGTCTGATACACTGCCCTGTCTGTGGGGGGGAAGAATGCCCGTGCAGCTCCTGGTGTTTCTTTCTCTCCTCGCTCATCTATATACAATTACTCAATGCTTATTTTACAGTTCTCTATCTATGGTACTTTCCTACCCATATGGTAGCTTAGTTCTAGGTCCGGAGTGAGTCAGCGCGGAGCACCGGCCCATGTGTGTGCAGCCAATCATATGGTGCTACCACATTCATTATCTATTGTGCTATTGTGACAGTGTGCACACATGCGCGTGCTTCCATAAGCACCTTCCTAATTCGGAAACCGTAGCAGTGATGTGTGATGTGTTCCCACTTGGCTTGCCGCTTCCTCTATAACTCATCATTGTGTCATCGCTGTGCCTGTTTCTTCCATGCATTACATTCTCTACATCAGCATCTGATAATCTACCGCTTTCACACCCCTCCTGGTACCTGGTTATTGGGTCTAGAGCTCAGGTACATTGTCAAGGGGCTACTAGATTTTGACGTTGCCCGGATTTTGACATTGCCGTGGCGTCACCAGTGAGGCAACATCAATTCTCGCATGGCAACGTCACAGCAACGCCAATGCAGCAAAGTGCCCGTGAAGAGGTGGTAAGTCGGGACATTCATAAGCCATACTCTCTCATACTCTTCACATATATAATTTACTTATGTCTGGAGATCCAAATGGCAAGCCAGAATTCACATGTACATTGGGTTGTTGCGATGTGGGGTTTTTCAATTAAGTGTGGGAAATACTGTTGAACAAAAAATATTGTGAAAAAAAATACATAGTTTTTGGGTCAATATAATTGTTATCATGAGATTTAGGGACACTTATAATGACATTTTAGCCCGCAAATTGCCCTTGGGGCTTCTGTTCTTCATCATGCGAAGGTTATTTTCCCACGCTTTCGCGATGCGCGGAGACTTCAACAACATTTGCTAGACCCGTACTATAAACATATACATCATGAATATCATAGAAAGTGATTTATGCACTATCTCTTATTAGTTATAAATTCAGATTTCTTATGCCACTAGTACCAATACTAATGAAGAGCTTAACAATGTAATTCTATCACTTCTCTGGGTTGATTGACTTAATGACAGTGGAATGTGTTGAAAATTTAACTTATATAAGCCCCTATGTACACCATAGAAGTACATTAAGTCACTTTGATAATGTGTATCTACTTATTTTACTATCTAGTAAGTATTATTGAAGAGTCTCCGCATGGTCAGCAAGCGTGGGAAAACGCATCAATGTAGTGTGATGCGTGATGGCAACGTCAGCAACGTCACAGGCAACATCTGGCAACGTCACAGCAATGTCAGCTATGACGCTCCGTTTGATCAAAAACTCACCGTACCGTAGTTCGGCTGCTGTAGCAAAGTGCATGCCGTAGCATTGGACATTTCATGTTTTTTTCAGCTAATTCTTATGTTTTCGATATAAATATACATTGTATGATATGCTTACACTATTATGACAAAAATATACGCCTGGAAAGTCTCTTTTTCCGGTCGTTTCACATGTCAAAGTTGTTTTCCCACGCTTACGACCATGCGGAGACTCTTCAATAATACTTGCTAGACAGTAGAATAAATGCATAAATATTATAGAAAAGTGAGTTAATGCACTTCTATGGTATACATAAGGGCATATACAAGTCAAATTTTCAACACATTCCACCGTCATTAAGTCAATCAACCCAGAGAAGTGATAGAATGACATTGGTACTAGTGGTGTAAGAAATCTGAATTTATAACTACTAAAAGATAGTGCATAAATAGCTTTCTATGATATTCATAATGTATATGTTTATAGTATGAGCCTAGCAAATGTTGTTGAAGTCTCCGCACATCGAGAAAGCGTGGGAAAATACCCTTCGCATGCGATACAACACGAAAAACAGAGGCTTCAAGAGCAATTTGCAGGCTCAAATGACATTATAAGTGTCCCTAAATATCATGATAACAATTAAATTGACCCGAACGCTATGTATCTCACGATATTTTTTGTTCAACAGTTTTTCCCACACCTAATTGAGAAGCCCCACATCGCAACAATCCAATATACATGTGAATGCTGGCTTGCCATTTGGTCTCTGGACATAAATAAATTATATTGTGAAGAGTACAAGTGAGTACTGCTGATCAAAGGTGGACTGACAGCACTGTAAGATTGCTGTAGGTCACTTCAACCAAGTGTGGGAAGGGCGTGGGAAATAGTGTTGAACATAACATTTCGTGAAGTAACATAGCTTTCGGAGACTATTTTTTGTTATGATGAAATTTAGGAACACCTATAATGGTATTTGAGCCTTTAAATTGTCCTCAAAGTCTCCGCTTTTCGTGTTGTTTCGCAACGAAGGTTTTTTCCCGCACTTTCTCAATGCACAGACTTCAAAAATATTTGCTAGGCCCGTACTGTAAATATATACATTATGAATATCATAAAAAGAAAGTTATGCACTAATTTTTATACCACTAATACTAATGCTAATGAAGAACCTAACAATACACTGTCATTCTATCACTTCTCTGGATTGATTGACTTAATGACAGTGGAATTTGTTGAAAATTTGAATTGTACAAGTCACTATGTACACCATAGAAGTACATTAAGTCACTTTAATAATATGTATCCGTTTTTTCTACTGTCTAGCAAGCATTATTGAAGAGTCTCCGCATAGTCAGCAAGCGTGGGAAAACAACTTTCACATGCGAAACGACCGGAAAAAGAGACTTTTCAAGCATATATTTTCGTTATAATAGCTTAATAATATCATATAATGTATACTCATATGAAAAACATAAGAATTAGAAGAAAAAAACATGAAATGTCCAATGCTACGGCATGCACTTTGCTACAGCAGCCGAACTACGGTACGGTGAGTTTTTGATCAAACAGAACATCATAGTCAGCAATGTCATGCAACGTCTGGCAATGCAAGCAATGTCAAGCAACGTCATGGCAACGTCAATTCTCAGATTGGCAACGTCAGGCAACGTCACAGGCAATGTCAAAATCCTTATTTTCAGATTTCTGTAACTTGTATAAAAATGAGTAGAGTGCATGTATCTCTACCAATCTTTACTTGTTATTAGTAATAGTATATATCATAAATTTACAAAACTACCAGCCAGCTAAAATCTAAATAATATTAGAAATGTTGTACACAAGTGACAAAATATATGTATTTCACTGTGGGATTGTAAGTATTATTTGTTTTACCCTCTCCCCACCCCCCATCCAGTGGTAATATATATTATTAAAATGAAAGAACATCCATCTTGTGCAATCCTACTT
The DNA here is from genome assembly GCA_025738555.1 of Cyathus striatus. Classification (NCBI taxonomy): domain Eukaryota; kingdom Fungi; phylum Basidiomycota; class Agaricomycetes; order Agaricales; family Nidulariaceae; genus Cyathus; species Cyathus striatus. The sequence continues at coordinate 1,600,618 of JAOVFP010000007.1, forward strand.
ATTTATTGTATTTATTACTAACTACACAGTGGGAATTGAACACAGGACCTCAGCACTAATATATGTAGCAACATCAAAAATAAATAAGCAACATCACGCAACGTCACACGCAACGCCAGGCAACGTCACCAAAGCAACGTCAAAAACCGGGCAACGTCAAAATCTGTAGGCCCCGTTGTCAAGTCGTCATTGTACTGTTTCCATTCTTTATCCTTTGTTCTGAGTACATGTCATGCTGTTTTTATAGGGTCTCGTCTGATACTTTTGGGTCAGCTATAGCACGTCGGTTTATAAAATAAAATAAGTATAGTATTTGTTTAAAGGTTTTTAATTCAGTTGCTGAGGCGGAGCATATTTTTATAATAGATGTTATATCCCTTGATAGTTTATGGGAGGCTACACGGGACCTCAGTCCCTCCCCTTGGTGTCCGACTCAACGCCTCAGTTTGAAATCTCACAAGTATGAGATATAGAAATTAAATAAAGTACGTGCTATTCATTTACCTGCATATCAGAGTGTTTGCATATTTCCCTTGGGGCGAATCATGGAGAGATGTTGGGCCAGAAAGTCCAAGTCCAAGGGGTACTTTATTATATAACCCTGTCCACACAGTGAATAAGACTAGAGGAATGGTTGCAATTTGATCATAGGACCACCCAGCTGGAATCTATTTATTTCATATCAGGTCGGTGAATACCTTGATGAATAAGAGTTACAGCTCTGACCTTAGCGGTTCTATCAGCAGGGGAGGTCGCATACTGTTGAAATCCACTGTTACGGTTCGTGAAATCACTTTGGAAAAAGCTGTAGAATTTTGTGTAAATGAAACGTTGATCTAAATAATGTTATATACTAACACTTTATCGCCTTTTGAAAAACCCTGAACACCTTCTCCTACTTCCACAACGTCTCCCGCGATGTCCAGTCCAAGGATTGCTGGAAATGTGACAAATCCGTAGTCGTGTTTCTGAAGTTTCCAGTCAATCGGGTTAAGGGCGGCTGCCTTTATCTTCACGAGAAGCTCTCCGGCAGCTAGTCTATATATTTCAGTTGTCCGAAGTACGAAGTCGCCGCCTACGCCTTCTAAGAAAATAGCTTTCTGCTGAGACATGTTGGTACGGGTGGGAGATGTGTTAAATTATTTAAGGATACTATGATTTCTTCCCATACGCTTTATATACGGGCAGAGCAAAGATAAGATCTTGTAAGCAATGTATTCCACGTAGGGACTAACACGGATAAGACCGTTTCATATCCGGATAGTAACCGACGGATACGGATGTACCACGGATGGGTAGCCGAGACCAATGGGGTGTCTTCCGAGCAATTTGCGAAAGTAACCTATCCCATCACCCCGTAGGAAGTGGCTGTGGCAGCTCGCGGAAATGGAACCGGTTGCCGCATCGTCATGTGACTTCGACGCGTACGCGTATCAAGTCTTTGACTTTGACTTTTCGCTCGGGCATTGAAAACACAAATTACATATCTCAAAGGACTAAGCGGTCTATTACTGGCTTGTCCTCTTTCAAGCACATTCCATCGTTGTCGTCAAACAAGAGATGGCTTTGACTGTCAAGTTTGTCGCTCGCTTCGCTCTCCACTTGCATCTTTACTTGAAGGTCTTCAATCAATCCTACAGCTTGAAGAGTTTTTTGATCAAGATCTTTGTGTATATCCAAACCGCCACCTTGATTACTGCTATGGGCGGAAGCGGACTCAACCTTAAACACTGTACAAGGTACGTTGTTAACTTGTAGAATTCGATGAAGAGTTAGACTGCCTAGCCCTCCTTCGGCACACGACTATGTAAGTGCCAAGATGGAATATAAGAATAAATCCTTAAAGTTCGGCAATTTATCTCCAACGATTGGAATGTGCATCTGTGGCATCCTTCTCGTATATGACAAAGGACTGATCAATTCCATAGCTTGAACATGGCAGTATAATATATACATGCATATAACTACAGTAAGTATAACTATGTTTTTGCTTCTCCACTTTTGGAGTAAATTTTAATGTACTTGTTGATCTTTCTCTTTTGTGATAAGATATGTAGCAACTTTGGAACATTCTGACCAACAATTAGGGAGTAGTTCATCTTTCATGCAGAATATCCATTGGCAGACATTTTTATGTCAAGAAAACAGGAAAGGTTAGGGTACATGAACAATGATTAATGATGGAAAGAGTGATGATATTATGTATGTTAAAAAGGGTTAGAAGGAAAGAAAAGAAAAAGATCTACAGGTACATTAAAATAAGGAACGAAACAAAAATGTAGTATCTACTGTAAAGATAATAATTTCAATGTCCGAGTGACAAGTTAAACTTCAAGACTTGGAGTCGATACGGACTTGCTTACTGCAACTTGCGAGTGCGTGCACGGTAACCGTTTCCGCTCGTGGCCACAGCCACTTCCCACGGGGTGATGGGATAGGTTACTTTTGCGAATCGCTCGGAAGACACCCCCTGGTTTGCTAGAGTTTCGTTTACCACACACTAATGCCCAGGCTCCCGCTCACGAACTCTCATGTCTTCTCCCCCCTTCCACAGGCCATACCATAAGTTTCATAGAGCTGCGATAGATACAGGCGCTTCCGTGAAAAAATACCAGTGCATCTGAAATAACTAGGACATACAAATCAATATGCAAATTCCTAATTCTGATTATCTCTTGTAATGCACGCGACATAGGATTTAAATACCCGATCATTCACTATTGACCTCTCTTGGCTATACGCTTCAAGTCTACAATGAGATCATCAATAAATTCCTGCGGTACATCTCTACCGAAGCTATTCAAGTCCTCCCCGAATGCGCTACCTAACATTCTTAGCCATTGAAGAGATTATTGCGCAACCTTTCGATCCTTTCCAAGACATTGATAGGGAATGGTAGCCGGAACCCGAAGGGGATACGGGCTTGAAGGTGCGCCATTGCCGCCTATGGAAGGACCGAATGCCTTGGAGATGGGCCGGAACGATGAAGTGGTCGCGATTCCTCAGTAGCGATCATCTTCAAAGTTTGGAATGTCAACTCTGATTCAAACATCAGAATAGTGTATGGTGGTGGGGGTTATCGTAGCATCCAACTTTATTAATAACATATAAATACAGCCGCGTGATGCTAGTATAAAGAGCTGCAGCATACAAAGAGAGGTTAAAGATCCCATACGAGAGACTTACCGATGCGCTTCAGAATCACCGACCAATTATAGATCACGTGACCGCCCAAACGCACAGACCACCTCATCTCATCCCAAACGACGACGAAGCCACCACGCAAGTCCCCACGAAACCATTCTCCCATACCACGACAGAGTAACCATGCCTTCCTCTCCTTTATCGACCACCCCCCACGTCCTCCCACAATCCCCACAAACGCGTATTTCTCGCCCAAGAATTCGACCCTCAGAACTGTTGAAGTAACCCTCAATCCCCTCACAGCTAACAGCCGCCGCTTGACTCAACTCGTCCTTCTCCCTTCTCCCTAGCCTTTCCTAACGCGTCCGTGTAATCTTGATCCCTATGCTGATGTATCGGTTCCTGGAGCTTCGTAGGACAGGAAGTGGTGGGATATGACGGGTGTGGATTGGGAAGGGCCAGGGGAAGAGGAGGTATGTGAGGGATAGCGATGAGAGGGCGAGCTATTAGAGCGCTATTTGAAGAATTCTTGGGTTGGGGGAGGCACAGGTCGTAGGTTATACTGCGGTTATCTCTTGCGCTCAAGTACAGTGGCGATATCGTACGTTTGCGTTCTCGAGACGCTAGAGATCGAGCATAAGCGTGAGGGAGAGAGGCAGTTTAATTCACCTTCCAGTCCCTCGAAATCTTCACGAAATCGCCGTTTCTGAACGTACCGGTGCCCCTCTCAAACATGGGTTGATGCATCTCCTCTCCTCCTCCTCCTCCTCCTCCTCATGAAGCACGCTGCACCTGTGGCGAGTTCTCTTCTGACCTATGAGCTCTCACTCAACTTCGCAAACGTGGGCCTGGAAAACGTTCTCTGTGAAGGTAAGTAGTAAGTCAAGCCAACTCGGCACAGGCGCCAAGTTCGAATGCGAAAGCAGGGGAATAGAGACGAGGAATGAACAGCCCATATGGTTAGACTTGTCAGCCAGTGGAGTGCCGCTGACTAGGAGGCTGTTTGGTGTCAGGGTAACGAGGGTGCTTGCCAAGGCGAGGAGGGGGAGTTCCAGGGAGGAGTGTGCGTTCCCTGGTGATATGGGTGGCCTATGAACTGGGAGGAGGGTGTTGTTTCCTGCTGAGGCGGCAGGATCGTGTGTGGAGTTAGATAAGAATGTAAGCGTGTGGGAGAGGAAAGAGAATGTTGAAGAGGGGAGGGAGATGGGAGGGAGAATGTAAGAAGATATGCCGGCAAGAGTGAGGCGAGAAGACGAGGAGAAATGGGAACGGGGGACGGGGGACGAACAGTGTTTGAGCTTGAGCTTGAAAAAGTGGCGGCATGAATGAACTACTGAAGTCGATTTGCTGTCGTGTTCCAGGAAATGAATGGGATAGATGTGTCCCCTGAAACTGTTATACGTATAGATTAACCGTATGTCGTAGATGTAGTGAGAGGAAAACACGCACTGCTCATTCTCATCCTCCCAATATTGCCCTTCCTTCGATAATGTATCAGCCTAGAAGTTTCCTCTATCGTGGAGCTTGAGCTTGGGGGCTTGTCGGTATAGAGTGCTACTTCTATGAGCTATGTGGGCATGTGCGTTCCACAGCGAGTGGGTGCTTTCTAGAGAGTGCTGGGCATATGGGCTTGTTGGTGCACCGCCCTGCAAGGACTGACCTTTGTCTGTGAAGCGTGTGAGTGTGACGAAGGTCGAGGGAGAGAGGGAGTGGAATAGGATTTGGGAGAAGGGAATTATGGAGGGGAAGGGGACGAATTAATGAAGGGACGGGCGACGTTTGTGGTGGAGGTGCCAGAACGTGCTAGTACTGCTCATTCTTGCCCTATCCTAGCCAATCCTGGCCTTCCTTCGATAAAATATCAGACAAGTGTTTTATAGCAGAGAGAAATGTCGAGCCGTAGTGCCTAAATCGTAGAAGTAGAGATCACGTTGAGAGCGGAGAAGAGTAGTCACCTAGGAATCCAGGAAGTTCTGAGAACAAAGACGAATATAACTTGTACAAGTCTGTCTCTCAGAGTTTCTGTCTTCCCAGCGTTCCAATTTGATATATAGAATAGAACGTCCAGTGGTGAGAGAGGAAAAGTGACTTGGAGAGGTAGTAAATCGCAGAGGAGAATGATGAACAAATGATGAACACACTGAGCGGAAGCGAAGGCGGCGTGGACGGGAGGTGCCGAGCGTGTGATTCCGGCGTCGCCAAGCCATCGGCGCCTTACGGCAATTTAACACACTTTATCACCGTCGCTATCGCTGTCTCTAGCACTATCTCTTTTCTTCCTAGTTCCGATTTGTATGCAGTCATAGGAAGGCTCGACTTTTGAGAGGAACTACTAGAACTTAAATTCCAAAGTGATATTGAACTCTATCTAATGAATAAAAATACATCAAAGTCATGAAATGAAAAACAACATCGTAACAATCCAAAAAAAAAAGGTGAAAAATCTGAAACAAAGAGGTGATTTACAGAATTACTGATTTCAGTTATTCAGACTCTGGGAATTTCTCAATGTTTCTGTGTGCACAATTCTAAGGATGTTAAACTGGCACTTGTAGTTCCTCTGCCTCTTTTCATTCTCCAAGTGATTTATATGTAACTACTAGGTTTTCCAGAATTCTAACAGTGTAAGGATGCTCTGTTCCCAGAACTTTGATACTAATTTCAAGGGCTGATAATTGTAATTCCTCAGCCTCTTTCAATCTTCCACTTTGAATATATGTAACTGCAACATTGGTCATACTCTTAATAGTTTCAGGATGCTCTTTCCCCAGTATTCTAGTTCTAATTTCCATGACTTTTAATTTTAATTCAATTGCCTCCTTCAATTTTCTGGAGTCTGTATATATACTTCCAAGATTTGCCATAATCTTAAGAGTTTTATGATGTTCTTTTCCCTGTATTCTGTTGCTAATTTCTAGTGCTGACACTGCTAATTCCTCTGCTTCTTTTAATTTTCCAAGGGAGCTATATGTATGTGCAAGATTCGACATACTATCAAGAGTGCTAGGATGCTCTGTACCCAGCACTCTGGTTCTGATTTCTAAGACTGGCACTTCCAATTTCTCTACCTCATTCAATCTTCCAAGAAATCTATATGTATCAGCAAGATTTGCCATACTCTTAAGAGTGTCAGGGTGCTCTTTCCCCAAAACTCTAGACCTTATTTCTAGTGTTAGTGCTTCCAACTCCTCAGCTTCTTTCCATTTTCCAAGCATTGCATAAGCACATCCAAGATTTTCCATGCTATCAAGAGTTTCTGGATGCTCTTTCCCCAGTACTCTGGTTCTTATTTCTAGTACTTCCAGATCCAAAGACAGTGCCTCTTCCCATTTTCCAAGGTTTTCATATGTATATGTAAGGCTAACCATACTTCTAAGGGTGTCAGGATGCTGCTTGCCCAGTACTCTGGTTCTTATTTCTAGAACTGAGACATCCACATCTTCTGCCTCTTTCCATTTCTCTAGGTATTGATATATATTTACAAGATTAGCTATACTCTTAAGGTTGTCAGGGTGCTCCTTGCCCAGTAAACTAGTGCTTATTTGTACAGCTTTAACTGCTAATTCTTCTGCTTCTTTAATTTTTCCAATATTTCTGTAACTCCTTGAAAGATTTAGCATGCTAATAATGGTTGCAGGATGCTCTTCAGTATAAATTTGCTTTCTTATTTCTAGTATTTTTGCCACTACAGTCACTTCTACTTTAAACATGGCAATTTTATCTAATACATTTGCAAACTTCTCTAGAAGAATATAGTCTTGATGTTTGTATAACTCATCTTCATGTGATAAAATATTGATAACATGAACCACAATTTTCTGATTATATGCATATTCCTCAATTGTATTATCATACCTTATTGAAGCTGCTAATAATCCACTGGTATTCAAAATCCATGATTTTCTTTCTTTCATTGATAATCTATCTTGACACCAATGCTGAACTATTGGGTGCAGGCTGTGGTATTTTTCACTTGTGTGTTTTTTAATTAATGAATATGATAAGAGCAGTGCAATTGCTTCAGTGAATAATTGATAATTCCATTCTTTGTTTTCATTGAAATTGAACAATAATTGATCCATATTTTGTAGCAATGAAAACATATTCTCATTGGAATAATCACCAAGTGTTGCATGATAATTCTCAACTGCTCGTTGAAACATCATTTGAGGAATATTTTCATGATGAAGAAAGGCAGAAATCTTTATTATATTAACTGCATATTTGGCCACATGTGCCTTTTCATGCTTTGTTGAATCTTCTGATATTTCTACTATCTTTTGGAAAGAAATTTCCCAAGTGCTATAAGCAGTCTTGTCATACTTTGATGCACCACAAAATTCTTCATTGTTCATTAGCATCAACCTGTTCTTGTTGTAAACACCCTTAAACTCAGAAATTTCACAATTTCCAGATAGTATGAATGCACCAGCATGATCAATTGCAAGTGGAAGGCCATAAAGCTCTGAAACTATTTCCTTGGCAACACTTTCATATGTTTCAAATTCTTGAGAGAGTCCACTAACTTTTAAAAGAAGAAGTACAGCAGTATCTTCACTCATCTCTGTAACTTCCATTGAGTGTTCAACAGTGGTTATTTTTTTCAGTTCTTGATTTCTGCTTGTGATTAAGATATTTCCCTTATTTTTAGATGGAAGAAAGTTCTCCACGATTTTTGGAGAACCATTGGCATTATCAAATATCATCAACCATCTGCACTTTTGGATGGATATCCAATTGAGAACAACAGCTGAGGAAAACTCCACTGTATGAGAAGCAAGATAAGTCTTGAAGATATCCCTTAGACTTTGTACCACAGTGGTATCTGAAGAAGTATCAATCCAGAATGTGTACTCATACCTAGTGCACACAAGAGTTAATGTTGACTATATTGTGTAGATTAAATTGCACTTACAAGTCTTCTGTATCATCAACATACTTTAAACAGATCTGTGTTTTCCCAATTCCTCCCATTCCATACAGAAGAAAATATTTTCTAGATAAATCATTCAGATTCTCAGGCTTAAAATGTTTTTTCAAAGCTTCAAGATATTTTTCTCGTCCCGTGAACATTTGGCTTGTACATGGAGCTGCTTGTTTTATTGGAGATAGTCGGCCACTATTGCCTATATTGACCTAAACAGTACATATTTCAAACACAGTATAGGAACATATTTCTAGATGATTTACCTGAGAATTAATATAATAGTTGGGTTGATCTATCATGACCGGTTGAATTTGGACAAAGTTGCTCGCATTTGTAAAAAATCCGGAGGCCATGTTGAAAGAGATGGAGAATGACTACATCGATGAACAACCTGTCTTTATATGTCACCAGTGTGTGATGCAGTCCTTGATAAATCAAACCGGTCCCATGGCTGTCGCAGATTTGCTTGATATGGTCGATTTATTCCCATCGTGATGACCCATTTGGCAGTGGCATTCACGCTGTCACTGTCAACAGGTTAATTATAAACTCAACTTTCATGTGCGTGATAGTGTACAGCGCTACGTGGGACACGGGGCTTACGGATATAAATATCCTATCGTTCTTTGCAATTGTGTTTCGTTCACGCGTCGTAGATCACGAGTATGAGATGAATCGACCAGAAAGAATATTTCGCACTCTGTACGCTTCGCGTCTGATCGCTGCGATGGTCCATACACTTACGCCTGTATCATATCGTATATATATCATATATAAGAGCATGGAGTGTCAAGACTCGACGCGCACTAAAGTGAACACTTAGTGCTAGTATAAATTCGCTCGAAGTGGAGACCAAAATTCAATTTCCCCATGTACGATATCATTGCGAAAGAGCGTATCGAAGGTGGATAAGAGCTGCGAAGCGAATCCTGTGTTGCAGTAATTTGATAGTTTGTTCCAGGAGTGAGGGGGAATGACAGTGGTGACGTTTCTGCCGTAAGTGGGGCAGTACAGTAAACGACGACGAGATGGCACAAGTATGTAGTCAGTAAGATATTAATAAAGTACTAGGCTGTAAGATTTCCATCTCATTCCCCATTCTCCTTTAAAACACGTGCAAATCCGATTCGAAAGAGTAGCATTGGTATATATGACAGTAGGTATAGGCTACAAAAGCTAGTCAGGAATGCCTGCGATGACTACAATGGTGCATAATTGAAGACTCGCAAGGCTAGATAAACAGCTGTAATAGTTGCTGCAATAGCTACAGTGCAAAACGTTAGTTCAGAAGGTAAAATATAGAAAAAAGGAATACGTTTCACGTTCGGAGTATTTGATATCACGTCACCAGTCCAGACGCTCAGACCAGCATCCTCTATCACTCCCAACAATCTCCTCCCCTTCCCTACACAACAAAGTCACCTCACCCCGCCCTCATCTTCAACTTCCAGCCCTCACGTCCCTTCCCCAACACGTCCCTTCCCCAACACAGCCCCACAATCCCCCGCATACAGATCGTTTCAGCTCAACTCAGTTCGACCCTCTCTGCATCAATGTAATATTCTCTTTGGCGTATATGTTCTTGGGGGTCGTTGTAGAGGGTCCGTTACGGTGATTCCACCGGGCTTGGTAACGAGTATAGGAATGGACCAGGGGGGAGGGGGGGTGTGAGGCAAAGGGGTTAGAAGGGGGGAAGGAGGCCGAGAGTTGTGGGAGGGAGTCGCAGGTCGTAAGATGTGGTCCCCAGCTACGGCCAGTTTTCGTCCTGTGCGTTGGATTCCGCGAGAACTGAGGGATATCGAGTATGATCGTGATCGATTGGGGAGGAGGAATCGAAGAGGAGGTAGCGAGATTGTCCACGCTAACGGCTCAGCATTTCTACTTTTACTCCTGCCTCTTGGTAAACTGATAGATTGATCATCACCTCCCTAAGGGATGGGGGAGCGTAGAACAACGACTAGAACACCCTCCTTCCCCTCCTCCCTCACGACCAATATGCCGCACCCAGAAGGCGGTTCCGCCTTGTTACTCCAAGATGTATTCCCTGCACTGTGATCTAACCTTGATGCAGCGCTCGCAAGCTTCGAGAACGGACTCTGTGGTGGTGGCATGAGTCAAGGGGTGCGAAGGGACGTAGGGGGTACATCCCATATTGTTCGACTTGTAGACGGTGTCTCAGGACAGGAATTCGGTGGCCATGAACTAGTGAGGGCGTTTCATGGGGAGGTAAGTGGCCAAAGAGAGAGAGGTGCGTATGAAATGGAAAATAACCGCCGGATGAGGCGTTGGGCCGGATGTGTGGAGTACGTATGTGTGAAGTGCCGCTTTGGTGCCCTTGTCATGGAAAGTGATGCATTGATATGTGTGGCCAGAGGGAGAGTGAAGTGCGTGAGCCTAAAGGTGCACCGTTGCATCCTGTGGAGGGACCCAATCCGGAGTTGGGCCACCCGGATTGTGATGCGCCTGCGAGGGCTTATCATGGTCTGTGCACGAAGTGTGTGAGCGTGCTTGCGATCGAGAGAGAAAGAAGTGGGGGAAATGTCAGAGAGGGAGATGGGTAGGGAGGAGAACAGTGGAAGGGATGTGATAAAAGGCCACGCACTGTCGAGTACTACTGCTCATCTAAACAGATCCACCTTCCAAGTATCCACCTGAGCATGAATCATGCATTCGTATCATGTCACGCAGACTACTGGCATGCGTATGATTTGCTGTTGACGTTCAAATTCAAACATATAAGAACAGTGGGAGAAAGAAAGTAGATGAACAGACTGAGTAGGGCAGGCGCGGAGGCGACAGCACTGTAGGACGGGTGTTGCCGAGCGTGTGATTTTCATCGCGGCACCGACACGCTTCCAACTTCCAAGTTCACTGGCTTATGTATTTCTCTCAACGACGCTTTCTCACTGAATGGATTATCCCATTCAGGTTTCTTCATACCACTGTAAAGTGGCGTAGGTGTATTTTTTATATCGAACTGAAGACAGCAGTTTATCCGCGATTTAAGTAAGAAGCATAGTCGAATGAAATAGTTTCTACAACCACAGCAAGACAACAACGATAGCTCACCATTACGATGGGAGATAGATTTGTGGCTCTCGTTAGGGAATTACGTTAACTCACAATGAATTTTCAATCTTGGCACAATTTACATGGCTATGATTTACATTGACATAAACTGGGACTCAAACGATATGTTTCAACACAAAAATTTCCATCGCCATCCTGACCTAGATAATACACATTTGGTTCATCCACATCCTTATCTTCTACATCACTCCAACGATCATCTCCATATTGATAATTGTCGAAATCTATTCCAGCACGATCCATCCTCATCCTCCATCGCCGTACATCAACGCTAGATTGAGGACGAACGACCGCGATCCTCGATTCCACTGCTTCCCACTCCTGAATTAACCCAGGCACATCATCATTTTTTCCCCAGAAATTGAAGTTTTCAAGAATCAGTACAATGGACTGTAATTTTTTAACATCATTGAGACTACAAAATGTCCTTGGTAGGTACTTGTTATATTCACCAATGGGCATCGAAATGTGTGTTAGTTCCGGTAGCAATCGAAATATATCATTGGGAATATGATCAAAGTCCTCGTAAAAGTCAATATATCCAAATGATATATACTTGACTTGCGATAGCTCTAATCGCAGTTCCGCCAATGCTTGTATCGTAGACATATAGGTGCTGAGAGTGCGAAGTGGTAACGCTGCAACATGTCGAACGATGGATTCGACGTAATTTTCATGTCCCAGGAACAGATGTTGAATACCTGTGCAAAGAAAAAGCACATCTGTCACAAATTCCATCGATACCGAGGGTGCAAATGGAACATTCTTGACATTTGAGCAAAAGAACGATTTGGGTTTGGACTTGAGAGCAATTTTGAATTTATTTTCATGAACTAAACGTTCGCGCTCGGGAAGGCGGTATCGATCTTTCTGGCTATCGCCATAGAACTTGAGAGTTTTGTATAATATTGGTTCTACACTATATTCAAAGTTTAATGGAGTGACTGATGTGATAGTAGTGCCTTACCACGAGCGAACGCGTTTGGACACTGTACACAAGTGTGTGTCTGTTTGGTAGAAGGGACTCATTCTGATGACGCATCGAAAGATCTCGTCTTCGATTTCGGGAGGGAAGAAAAACGACATTGGATGTTCCAGTTGTTCGGAGATTTTCCCTCTATATATATTCCTGTCATGCACAGCCATTATGCGTGATCTGGAATACATCCAAAACGTACACGAAGAGATCACTAGATCAATCAAAAGCGACTACTGGATTAGGTTTCTGTGTGTCCAGGTGTGCGATTTGAACACGACTCGAAGCTCTTCCTATTACTGATAATCAGATATGACATTGGATATTGTAGGCATACTTAGTGTGTGCTTTCATATGGCTTCAAACCTCCATCATAGGTAGAAGTAACTTGCAAGACTACTACGTTCCTATAGGCAAGAAGCAGACTCGCTGCGTGACATTCACGAGACATGACATTTGCGTCCGAACGTGTACACTATAGGAATGTAGCACATCGCGATAGAGATTGATCCCATCGATAAAGAAACGTCAGAAGGTCAGAATATTACACTTCGAGTGGATTCCGCCAGAAGCTCACGTTGCGGCATTTGGAACTTTGAAGAACTACTAGCTAAGTTTAATGAGTACTCACAGTGCGGAGAGTTATACCAGACATACTTACCAGTTTGCCTATCATTACACACCCTCAGGAACAGTTTCCTGCGAATACTTTCTCTCAGCTCATCATCCACATCACGCGGAATGCGTTCCCTACGACTATTACTCGATATGCACATGTCCGATCATTGCTTCGCTCAACATATATCCGTGGTCTCTCCAGACTTATTATATGATTTATAAGATAGAACGAGTGTTATTTAGAGGCAAAGCTCAACTCGCCGTCGGAGTCATAGAGTTGCCATCGAGGCAACAAGGAGGTTCGAAACCAAGAACAGCAACAACTGATGCACCCGAAATGACGTGACATCTAATGATCTATGTACATCGAACGTTTTCGCCAAACAAATAAGTACAGTCATCAACCGGGACACGTGACACTGAAAATAAAAAATCGATCCTCATACTCAGATATTCATGTAACAAATATAAAATTGATACCAATGAATGAAGACATATTGTATATATAACATAGTAAAATTTTGAGCATTTTGAGTGAAGGGAAGTGGGTGAAATTCTTGAAAAGGTGGAGGAAGCCAAAAACCACCCATCACTGCGTGGCGTGACAGTGCTTAATCAGCCAATCCGGGGGCCACAGCCTTATCGCTATCACCATCATCAGGGTGCCGTTTCCTACTCCTCCTCATCCTCCATGTCTTCTTCATCTTCACTGCCCTCTTCGCTACTCTCCTCAGCATCTTCAAGATTAATATTTGCCTTGAAAGTCTTCAACAGGGGCCTGTCAGATTCCTTTGGCAACATGGCTTCCTTTACTGGAGGATCAATAGTGAATGGTTTTCCCTCTCGTTTGGCGGCCTGCTTTGCTTTTTTCCAGGCGTCATTTGCCTCGTTATATTTTCTGGTTTGTTGTTTGTTTTCTGCCTTCCATTCCTCCTCCTTCTCTTCCCACTTCTTCACTGCAGCTTGCCATAGCTCTCACATTTTAGCATTGGCACCCTTTTGCTCCTCATCTCGCTGCTGCTGTTCTACGTGCTCAATGACTTTCTGGTGAAATTCATCACCGGAAAGCATTCTAGGTAAGCCATCCCCTAATAGCTTCCCCTTCCCCTTCCCTCTCCCCTTCCCCTTCTCTTCCCTCTTCTTCTCTTTTGATGTGAGCTCAGTCTGAACCTTTTTGCAGTACATTTCATTCAAAATATTTGATGCTTGTGCACCAACAAGCCGCCCTCGCAGATTTGTGTTATCGACATGAGTCTCCTTCAAAGCTGCTAGTAGAAGGGCCTCGTTCTCTGTTTGTGGGGTTAGAGAGAGGAGGGATGCTATTGTGTCTGGGGGTTGTTGGATTGGCTGAGACGGTGCATGAACCATGGGTAATGATGAAGATACTCCTGAGCTCCCAATTAGATACCCTATGTTGGTTTTTACCAACTGCCGAGCAGCCTCATCAACAATTTCCTTACAGCACTTCTTTTGTGCATCTGATGGTGATGGTGGGCCCTCTTCGTCATTTTCATTGATTGTTGCTAATGCCGCATTGTTGTCTTCTATTGACAGGTTATGGAACATCTGGGCTATTGTTCTCAATGGGGTAGAAGGTTGTGTGGGAAGGTTTGACAGTATTGATTTGGGCACGCTAGGTGCAAGCATTGCTGGGGTGATGACAGTTGGGTCAAATGGATGTACGCCTGTTTTCTGAAAGGCAGCTTTGACGTTCTCAACAGTTAAAGCTGTAATATGAGTGTTCCCATATATTTCAAGAAAATTCTCTTTTGTTATATCTCCAGCATGTGTTCATGTAAACTTGTTGCACTCTTGGCTGAGGTGCCACTTCAAAACTGAGAATATAACAACATCCAGGCCCTGATAGATGTCGGTTGTGTGCGAGGGATAGCACAACACCAGTATTTTGTTCTCTTGTGCAAAGTTGAGAAATTCAAGGCTGTAGTGTGATGTATGGCCATCAACTAGAAGAAGTTGCCATTCATCCCCTGCTTTTTCACGTGTTTGCTTCTCAAACAGCTTCAGCCAGTTGGTGCCTATCTGGTTGTCAGTCCAACCCTTTTGCGAATATCCAATCCTGTGAGCACATATAAGCTTCAATTTGGTTTGATAGTATGTCGACTTACGAAGCATTTGTGGGGTTATTCTGTTCCCATTTTACCTGGTAGCCCTTGCCTTTGAAGATCACTCCTGGTGGCAAGCTAGACCCATCAGCACAGATAGAGATGAGCACAGTAATATTTTCTTTGTTACCAGTTCGTCATTGATAATGAGGCCCTCACCGTTGGCCTCCAATAACCCGATGTTTTTCTGTTCCATATGGCTGGCATCCCACCTCATCAACCGCATATATATTTTCATCTTTAATATCATATTCTTGCAATGTTGATTTGAGTAGATCCCACCACATTTTATTTGTGGTTGGGTTTGCGGCATCGGCTCGTTTTGACTCCAATGGTGTTGACCAAGTTGTTTTTAAGCAGTCACTATGCTTTTCAATGAAACGTGAGGTCCAGTTCTTTCCAACTCCATCTTGTGGGAAGTCAGAGTGAGGTCCAAGTTGTGCACGTACTATTCTGTCAACAGTATCTTTCAATAGTCGATGAGTAAATGGAAATCCTTGATTTGCGGACTTTGTGAGAAGATCAATTATAAGTTCCGTCTCTGATGGAAGTAACCACTCCTGCTTCTGGCTCTTCTCTGACACAGTAGGTCTACCATTTGCTCTTGCAATAATGGTATTATGACTGAGTTTGATATGTTTACCAGTTGACTCTAAGTATACCTGCTCGAAATCCCTGGCAATTGTGCATGCACCCTTCCCCTTTGGCTTCTTGCGCTCTTCAAGATAAGCAGTAACTGCACGTGATGTCCACTGTTCTACAAGTTGCCTCTCGTCTCATATCTTCAGTGATGTGGATTTTGCTTTAGCTGGCATGTATAAAAGTGAAAATGAGTAGTGAAAGAGTGGTTGGTATGAAGTGGAAAGACCATGTATTATCCAGTCTAACAGAACTGAATCCATGCTGCATCCTCATGGAATTAGCTCAGTTTACTGAGAATCAGTGCATTAATTTCCGTAAATTTCATACATAGCATGTTGGACCAACAGATCAATGCTTAAAATATCAGCTTCCACACAAACAATCCTTGTCTATACATAGTTCTATGTTATTTAATTTTTGAAAGTCTCAATTTCTGACAAAGCTATCAAGTTTAGTGAGCATTATTTATATCAGTTTAAAGAACTGTAAAATATTGTAATACTACTATATGTTCACAACATACATAGCTGTGATTTACAAAAGATTCTACATAAATTGGTGTTGATTTCGATATTGTAGAGCATAGATAACGCGGAAGTGTCACGTGACGAGGTGTTGCCTCGTTTGATGGTTGATGACTGTAGATTACCAAACAACTCCACACACACATCTCACGATCATTTTCTCAGCTAGTGTGTTGCTCACTAAGTCAACCAGTAAGCGAAATAACGTAGCCGCTGAATAAGTATTTTCAGGACACAGTTGACTGTTGGTTAACTTTCCTACACGCATACGCGTCCTCCCCCTACCGATCGGCAGCCCACATCCCAGTGGTATAAAGCCCGCCCAACAATGATTCAACAAACCAACAAACCGCCGATCACCCTCCTACTTCTCAGCTTCCTCATTACACTTAACAACAATCCCTAAAATGGCTGGTACAGCCGCACTCTTTACCTCCCTCGTTCTGGGGTCGATTACGATCCGGAACCGTATCACTATGTCTGCTCTGACGCGCAATCGCGCCCTGGGGACTGTTCCTAACGACACTATGAAGGAATACTATGTCCAGCGTGCACGTGGCGGTGCTGGGTTGATCGTCACTGAAGGAATCTTAATTTCGCGTCAAGGGTACGTTACTTACTTCTTCTTTCCTCTTTTTATTTTGATAAGTTGCGTCTTAGAACGGAATGGTCTCATGCTCCAGGCATCTGGAACAAGGAACAAACCGCGGGATGGAAGAATATTGTTGATGCTGTGCACGCTGAAGGATCGAAGATTTACGCTCAGGTATTTAATTATTTTTTATCTGGTTTCCACATGTCACTAAATATATTACTTTTTGTAGCTCTGGCATCGTGAGTCGTTCGAGATACGAATGTCACGTCTTAGACATTAACTTTCTTCCTTCTCAGTCGGACGCCTCTCACACCCTGACGCACCGGAACAGAAACTCGCTGGCACAGTAAGCATTCATCAGTAAACGTTAAATTCTTCCACTAACTTCAATCACAGCCTGTATACGCTCCCTCCGCAATCGCAGCCGCAGGAGGTCTCTTCAGACACCTCCCCGGCACTCCTGGATACGTAACAGTAACTATTCTTCATGAATATTCCCTGTCCAGCACTAACCCAGTATCTACAGCCCACGGCAGTCGACGACCCGCACACTCTCATTAAGCAATACAAGGACGCCGCAGTACTCGCTAAGGAAGCTGGATTTGACGGAATAGAATGTACGTTCCACTTCAACCTCTTCTTCGGTAGTACATAGAAACTAATTGTTTATATCAGTACACGGCGCAAACGGATACCTCATCACCCAATTCCTCGACACCAACTCCAACAAGCGGACAGACCAATGGGGCGGCAGCAAAGAAAATCGCAGCAGGTTCGGATTGGAAGTTATCAAAGCGGTCAAACAAGTATTCGGGAAGGACGTCTCTATCAAGTTGAGCCCGGCTGGTGGATACAATGACGTGGGGTGCGTACTGCTTTTATAATCACTTGACAAGGGCTAACGTTAGCTGTCTTAGAATGCCTCTGAAAGAAACTGTCGATACCTACTCGTACTTCATCAAAGAAGCTGATAAACTCGGACTGTCATACATTGAACTCATGCGCTACTCTGCCAAATTCGATCCCATCATCGATGGTTAGTTCTCTCATTCTCTTCTCTGATAAAAAACAGTATCTAACTTTACAACAGGCAAATCCCGCGGAACGAAACACGACATCCTCGAGACCTACGCCCCCCTCATCAAAAACTCCAAGATATTCGTCAACGTCGATGTGACTCCGGAAGAAGGCGCCGGCCTGGTATCGTCAGGGAAAGTAGATGCAATTGCTATCGGGTTCAACTGGATAACACACCCGGATTTGACGAAGAGGATACAGCATGGCAAGCCTTTGGATAATTACCCTGATATTCCGCATTTGCAGGGGGGCAAAGATGAGATAGATTTGGCGGTTGGGTATACTACTTATCCTGAAGCTAGGTATTAGGTACGATGGTAGGTACAACTTTTCGATGTTTGTTTGTTGTGTACTTTGGAAGGATTTAGGAGTATAAATATAATTTATTGCAAGGCGTGGCACGCATTTAAATAGTGACATCTTTCGTTGTACGATTAGACACAAGACCAATATAGACACTGATCACCAAAGATCACCAATCATCCAAATTAATCACTGTTCATTTACAGCACCCTATTATTGTAAATTTTGAAGCGATGCCTCCCAACCACGTCATTTATCCAACCGTCCCCTCGTTGACAGTCCCTCGTTCATTAGCACTCTCCTCCAAACTAACGACGCTCACATTGATGTCGTCATATGAAACAAAACTGTCTGTGAGAGATACAGTGAACTGAAAGCCTTCCTCTGTATCATGTATGTGAATATCATTTTGTTGATCGGTGAGGATGAGAGACTGCATGTTCAGGATAAGTCTACATGTCTATTGGCAATATTCTGTCAGTGCTGGAAGATGATGATGATTCAACGGAGGGCTTACGAATACTGATACAGTAGTTATAAGAAGTCTGCAAAAGTGATCAGAAGAATACTCTCACAAAAGAAGCGAATAAGACACACGAAAAGAATACATGTCCCATATTTTCTACGAACATCGAGTACGGTATCGTGGCTGCTAACACGGCTATCCATTTATGTGCTAGTGGTTCATTTCTGACTTTATAACCAAAACGAAGAGACATACCGGTAATGGCGCAAAATATCCATACCCCATCCCGCATTACAAGTTTAACAACCGGTATATTTGCCCATCCATCCCTGATGGCGTGCCGATACCGCCATAGAGTAAGTCCAACTATAATACCCTGGTTTTGCAACAACACTAAACTGCGTAATAGTCAGATGGTCTGTAAGATTTTAATTCATCAAAAGGACACTTACCCGAATACAAAGACGTCCGTTGGTGCCTCCGTTATAATACACTTCTCGTCCAACACCAAGCGCGGAGTGACTGAAACGGTATTATACACAAAAAATGCTATTTCAAGAAGGAAGACGAGAGTGAAAATTGTCGCTATGCGGGCTGACTTCTTGTATAACGCGTATACTGTCGGGTGTAATCCAAATTAGCCTGAGAAGCGGAATTAAACAGAATGCGGAGCATGCCTCTTAACATTAACACCAGCTCAAAGACGAGATATAAGCTTGAGAAGGAGATAAGTTGAAATAGAATCCAATTTTTGCATATATGTGGATCGGACAGAGAGGAGGGGGACGATATCATTACGCATGTTACACTTTGAAATTGTTGGTCAGTGAACGTTTGCTGGGCAGACTGTCACTCACATCTGTACTACAATTGCACCATAGCGAGAGAAAAGGTATAGTAACTTAACCCTTGACCAGGATTGTCTACAGTAGCGATTTATCAATCAATGATAATACAGTAGCTGGACAGTGGAGGGTACATACTGCCAGATATATCTGTATTCCTTCCCCGCACAAAGTATACCGTCGACGATAACTGAAATGAGTCCTGCCACTTGTTAATGTCATCAGACTTCAGCCCGAAGAAACATAACACTAGTGGAATACAGAGGTACTTACAACACGCGCAGTTCCTTGCGAACGCTTGCGTGGATGAGGAAGAGATCATCGTAAAAGTCAAGCTTGGTCAGGTCACAATTCCGTTCGCAGAGAACTTCTCTCGGCTATCCTTAAGCGCAGACGCTTGCGTAAGTGTGCGTTACAGTAACTAGTACAAGGAGACGGCCAATGCCGTCTGGCGACTATGAGAGAACATGGGTGGTGGGTATGGCGGGAGTGGGTGGGGCGAGAGTTGCTCTAAGCTTGGCCAAAGCTCAACGACAAAAGTCTACGGCAACTATCGGCAATCAAAATGATCAGCACATTTAAATTGAATTTTGGATCATTCCGAATGTCTAATTTTGACTTTTACACATGTCTTACTGACCCTGGTAATTTAGTTGCCATTGTTTGATAGTAATGGAGCTTGAGACAAAATGAAAGAAGCAGAAGAATCGTACTGTACGACTCTTCTGGGGAAATTGTAATCGATCATTGCAATATTGATAGAAGCTAGTTGTACACGCATATGTACTTACTTAGTAACTACGTACCCACCATGACTAGCTTCTATCAATATTATAATGATCGATTACAATTTCCCTTATTAAAGAAGTGGGTTAGCAAACTTCTGCTAACTTCCTGTCGTAAAACCACCCATGAAAACTTGATGAAAACAACCACTGTAAAACGATTCGTATTACTCGTCAACGACTCATTTTTGCAGCTCCTGTGTGTTCGAAGATCGTATAACAACAGGTCGGAGAGTTAGAAGTTTAGCAAAACCTCGAGAGAAGTTCGAGCGGTAATTAGATCGCTTCCTTTTCTCTTCTACCTATTCAATCTGACTTACCTGGCCCAATTAGGATGTCGATATGTCCATATAGGGTTCTATCCTGTCTTATATATATCATATATCAGTTTTACCGATCTCTCCGGAGCTCTAAATGCCTCTTTTCTCCTACAAGTGCATAGGCAGTGACATTACAACGGCAACAGTGTGGCGGCTTTAATCAACAACAGCACAGGCGAAACAGAAGTCTAAACACAATGAGACGTCTCAACGTCAACGTTGGTGTTGAACGGGGATAGCCTTTTTGTGGTCGATATTTTATCTGAAGAGAAATCTACCCCTGATCCATAGGTAGACCTCACAAACGCTCTCATCCAATGGAATATCTCCACAGATAGTGGTCGTTGAAGCCCTATTTGCAGTCCCGGAAGCACAGCCTCACTCAGCTTAGACGACTGCTCAGTGCTGGTACCTATGGCAGTCAGCTACCCTCATTGGGAAACTGGCTCGACGAAGCGATAGCATCAAGCTGCTCCCTCATGTCCCATGTGTATACCAAGTGACTGGCATAGTTAAAGTTGTAAGCGTAGATCTGTGCCACTACGACTCTGGTTCGAAGTTTATTCAACCTGGGTCCTGTCATCGATTCATCCGTGTTTGGTATACTAGTAGTCCACAAGTAGAAATATTATGTAGCTAGGCTTACATTGACACGAACGTAAGCTCGGAACATACCGTAACATGATCATGTTTCACACATTTTGATGGTATATAATACTACATATGCTTACGATGCGCGTGTCTGCACCCCACGTTTTTATCGTTGTACATTGTACATCAATTCTAAAATATTTAACCCTTTCGCCCCAGGACTTAATCGTGTACTCGTTTGTGTTCCGTTCACTCTGATATTGACACGGCTAAATAATCCCAAGCGTGTAGAGAACTGTTCAACGGATAAACAGTGTCAATGTCATTTTGCTTCCCACCTGAGATCGAGGATGAGGTATTTCGATGGGCAATTCACATCCATCCCTATCATTCGACAGCAGCGATATTGGCATTGGTTTTGAAGCGAGTGCATATATGGTATAGTCTTCAATCTGTTATTCCCTTATTTTAATTATCTCGATTCTGACTGTATATAAGGGTAGAACCAATGTTGTACGAAACACTCATGTTTCGTGGTGGCCCTAAGCTAGAGACGAATATGTTATATTTAATGCGAGGGCATGAAGAGCTGATTCATGAAGAGGACTTTGCAGAAACCGTTAAATCTAAACCTCCATCATTTTTCCGCAAGAGTGTTAAAAACCTCCTTATCACACATTCTGTATCCAAGGAGTTCGTCTTAGAGATCCTTTCGATCTGTTCTGGAGTTCAGCATTTGGGGGTTTGGTACAATTACGATGATCCTACGGCGACTTTTGAACATATCACAAAGCTCCCTCTTCAATCGTTGGAATTTCATAGCACCTGGATGCTAAACAAACTGTTGGAAAGGCGACCCGAATTTCCATCGCTAACGTATATCTCAATAGATTGTACGTATACTGATGCTGATCTACCTGGAGAAGCATATCGACTTCTACCAGCACTTCTACATGTTCAAATACGATACAGTTACAACACTGGATTGTCGTCGAGCAGTCTAGAAACCCTCGTCCGGAATGTCAAACATTTACACACCTTAACTTTGATATTAGATTGGGAAACACCACCTCCTATTTGGATGACGGAGTTGAATTACTCTGAAAAGGATTGGAAGAGTGTAGACTCAAGAATTCAACTAGTGTCTTCACCGCTTGGTCGAATTGAATTCTGGAGGGAACGAGTAAAGAATGGCTATTACCATGTCTATTCCCCGAGCAATGAGTCAAATGTACGGGCATAAATACATGCGATGTGCTAGGAATGTTACGGATAACACCGTCAGGGTAAAGTATGCTTCACCACGAAGTCTCTGATACCTATTTCTAGCTTGTTACTTTACTCAGATATCCACTGAAAACTTCGTTTAAAGATAAAGTCGATATCAATTGTTCTTATCTACCGTTAAGTATACAAGTGATGAGGAGAAACTGAATACAGCAAGGAGTGTGTATAGACGAGTCTGGTAAAGGAGTGACTGTAATGATAATTCGTAAAAAATATCTGAGATAATGAATGTCCATGCAATATTTATATATCCAATCGGGCGGCTAGCTCTGCTTTCTCCGCACCTTCCCCGTAATATATCTCCGTATCTTCTAGACACTTCGCTTTAACACGGGGGAAAACGTTTCTCCACGCATCTGGAACTTCAGGTTCTTCATTAATATAATTGATAACCCTGAAAGCATGCTCGCCAGAGCAAAATGCGAGGTACGTAATGACAATGCTAAGCGCGTCAACGTGGGCGGGAGCAATGATCAAAGCCTTGGCTGGGGGACCAACAAACTTGGGGATGGAAGGAGAAGGAGGATTGGCCTGGGAATAATATGGGAGACAAAGGGAGAGGAAGTCGCGTGCCACTTCAAGTTGTTTACCACTAAGATCAGTAACTTTCTTGCTCTTCGTCTCTTGAATCTCCTGAATCTCCGTCCCTAGGTTGCGGACACGACGACCGGTCTTCGTGATTCTCATGCTAGAAGAAGGAGTTGTTTTGATTGGGAACGAAAGGTTGAGGACGTCTAGAGATGGTTCTTCCTCCGTCTCCGCCCAAATCTCGCGTTCCTCCGCCTGAGCCACTCGTATAACGTGAGTGAAATCGTCTTTGAACGATTCAAGAGGTATATCTGAATCAAACGACACAGAAGACACGACGAGGAAGAGTCCTGGTACGATTTCGTGGTAGTCCTTGAAATCCGTAGTAGGATGAGTGGCAACAAGAGTGCGGTCTGGATCCTCCAAATCGAGGAACGAGTCCAACTCCTCGGAAGATGTGGGTGAAATAGGAGGGGGAGGTGCGGGACGTTTGAACGGGCTTCGGTTTGACTTTCGTAATGGGA
Source organism: Cyathus striatus (assembly GCA_025738555.1). Lineage (NCBI taxonomy): Eukaryota > Fungi > Basidiomycota > Agaricomycetes > Agaricales > Nidulariaceae > Cyathus > Cyathus striatus. The sequence continues at coordinate 1,623,983 of JAOVFP010000007.1, forward strand.
CAAATTCCTTGTTGGGGTGCGGATATTTCGGGGTACGAGCTGTGGTACGATTCTGAACACCATGCCTGCCGGTGTTATAGGTCCGCTGAAGCTTGCGACCACGTTGTTCATCAGTGCCCTCAACGACAACATCTACACCTGGTGCAATGGATGTGCAGATATTCAGTCCAACGTTGCGCCTCGTGTGCAAGGGTTGCCTATTGGAAGGTGTAGGGCGGATAGCAGGCATTGTAGGTCGTAGAATGAGAGTATCTGAAATGTGATAAAAAGTGGAAATGGAATGGTGATATATAGAGATAAGATGAAAAATTACAGAAACAGTTGGGAAAGCCGGCTTTACTTAAGATTCAGTTCAAAGAATCTCTGCTCTTTATCATAAATTGCAGGGTCAAAGCCTAATGCACATTGCAATCACATGGTCGATGTGCATTGATATTCATTGTGCCACTCACATTCTTACCATTTCTAGGAATGTAGCGCAAATGGCTGTCCCATACGTTCGCGCATTGTCGGCCGCATATGTAGGATCTCGCCTATGAGAATGAAACAATGGTCGTGGACAATCCTAGATTTTGGATGTGCGAGACAATGGATTCAGTTATAACATTGCGTCCACAGTGCACTGAGTTCAACAAGTGGAATTTCATACCAGTCACTAACCGCACCGCTGAAGGAACTAAGTTCATAACTGAATCGTTGCTGAAAGTTGAGTCAAGCGGATTGAAGGGAGCTTGGCGGAGTCCCGGCGACAATTGAAAACTACGACGAATGCTCAATACCCATCGTGAAATCATGATTGTGATTGCGCTGTGAGTCCGCCCGGCGCCGGAAGCGCCGAAGCCAAGAGTACTGATGGGTCACACTCAGTAAAAAGCAAAATCGGATTGATGTCAGACAAAGTCGAAAGAAAGTCAAACACAGGAACCAAAAGTCAAACGCAGTCAAACGCTAGTTATGTCCAAAAATTGACCTTGTAATGTACATTCATAAGTCACACAATAGTCGTACAGTAGTCTGTATTATGTCAATTAATGACAATACATTTCAACTTCAATTTACACCAGGATTTCCGCTTGAACCATCGAGCCACAGGGTTATATTCATTACCGGCATTGTAACAGCTATGGTCCCGCTCATTACGGTACCATACGGATTTAGTATTCAAGCTCAAATAAATATCGCAGGTACGTTGGCGGTGAATACAGCATATTATATTGAAGACTGAACTACTACTAAGCTGTTATTTACTATGCTACATTCCTTTAGATACAAAATTGATTGTACTTATACATTGAGTGCTCCATGAACATCTTTGTCAAGCTTTCAAGTGGCATGTAGTAGTTGTGAAGTGACTTAACCAAGAGTTGGACTTTAACTAGTACATACTTTTTGTTAGCTACATATAAGTATATTCCATTGTTTTAATAATGCATGTATATAAATGTCATTAGAAGGGATAGTGAGTGAGTACTTGAAAAATAACAAAAGATATAACTTAGAAGAATGAGTGCTTCAGCCGCGAACAAGTGTCAAGCGACGAGAAGTCAAGGAATTCATTAAGTCGTTCCGTTGTTCCGGTCATGTGATAAATTGAAACTTGCCACGTCCTCATAAGTTAAAGTAAATAAGCCTTCGGAGTCTGAACTCAGCTTGACCTTCAATTCTTCCCTGTCGCACCCTCAACGCGCCCTTGCCCCAAATCCCATTCTCCCCTTGTCCTCTTTGCAGTTTTTGCCGTAAGTTTTTCTCCCAACCTTCCCCAGCAGATGCTGCATAGTGCTCACCCCATTCATTGTTTTAGAATATCTGTACATTCTCAGCGGTTGCTCAGTGGGTCACTAAAGTTAGTTTTCATCATTCAATCTTCATCTGTACTAACATTGTGTTTATTTCACATTGTAATTCCATCCCTTTAGGAGGTAAGCGACGTTGGGTCTGGGTTGGGTCAGTGGGGTGTTGAAGACCCAGTGATAGAGGGAGTTGGGTGGTTCGGGGATGTCTTTAGGCGATGCTATAGTATTAGTTATCATGGTAGTATTAGATTGTCTGGAACATTTGTCTGCGTTGTCATTATGTAGCTCCATGTACATAAGCCCAATACAACCCTAATTTATTTACCTAACTGGCATCTGCAAACATTAGTCAAATATAAGTTACACAATAGTCTCACATATCTACACATGTGTCAAACTGCAGTTATATTCTAGTCATAAGTCATTCACATTTTTGTCAAACAAGTACTGTACAGTGGTCCCATAAATGTCAAACACAAGTCATACAGATTTAAATTTATTCAAACGAAATCATTAAGTGTGTGACTTTTGTCCGACTTTTCATAGTCAAATCATAGTCGAAAAACACGACGGATTGTCGAACATTTCCAGTCGTCTTACATTGTCTGACTTTCGTTTGACTTTGCTATTTACTGAGGGTCACATATCACGTTCGTGTACTGCACTAACACAGGAACCTGGCCACATTAGCGGAAAATTCGAATTTGTTCATTCCAAAAACCGTGCATTTAGAATTAAACATATGTGCTAGATAGTAGACTTCGTATAGAATTATATAAGACTTAAACCGTATTTTTTGAGGCACTCTGAGAAATGTTATGAATATTTTTGTCGCCCAACCTTGGAAAGTGGGAAAACCGGGAAGCTGGCCACCCCTTATTAATAATACAACGGCTTGTTTAGCAGCCGAACTAAGCTTATTGTACTTAATCGGATTTTACAGCCGAAATATCATCTTTCTTCCGAGATTGACAATGATTTGGATATTTGAAGCAATAGCTCTGCATATTATACCCAACTAATGCTTTTAGAATATTAATATGTATTTCTTCTACTTATAATGATTTCATACAGTGCTCTATTTTGTCTGTAGCATCCAATATTTGATGCATTAAGATAAAACAATGAGAAGCAGAGGTTCAAGACATATCTGCAATTTTCAAGAAAAGGAAAACTGCTAAAATTAGGGTAAAACATGAATAGCAGTGTATTTATTGTATATATTCCGCATTATAAATTTTATAGCATATATTTGTCATGTAGGAAAGATACAGACAGTTCAATATATACCTTGAAACTGTATCTTTCTAGCACTCTTTCATGTAGATTGATGAGATAGAATATAAATGAGTGAGAATGAGATTTCTAAACTAATTCCAATGAATTCAGAGGGCTTTAAATTATATATATAGCCTGATTTTATGCTTTGGATGTACTGCATAATGTCGCAGCATTATCTACTTTCCAAAGTGTGAGATTCTGCATCTTAGATTTAGCCTATTTCGGTTATAGCAGTCAACTAACTCTTGAATTTCTCTATGTACAGGAGAGCAATGGTCTAAATAATCATATATTATATAGATACTATAGTAATATACCCAACTGTATCAATAAATTGTACAAGTAGTTGATGTGGAAGCTGGAGGATGAGCCGTGACCAGATTCTGGGTGCGGCCAGCTTCCTGATAGCCGACAGTATGTGGGAATTGATTTATTTGGCTAGGCTTGGACTTGTTGTCTAGACTCTAAAGGCGTCAGTTTGTTCCGTGAACATCATATTCACAGATGACATGCGATGATGCTGAATCGACTTTACGAAGTCACAAGCATAGGCAGGGTTGTTCTGGTAACACGGGCCTTGTATCTAAGTTCAATATGAGTACTCTTATACTAAAACGAGTAGTTCAATCAAATTTTTGTCTGAAATATAAAGTTATCCATGTCGTTAGATTTCAGAGTGGTACAAAAAACGCGGAATTATGCTTCGGGGAACATGAAATTGTAGAACGAACAAAGAGTTGTAACAGAAAATGCTGTAGTTATGGAAACAACAACCTAAAATTTCGAAAACAAGTACTATGTCGGTGTAGACACTGCTTTGGTCATCTGATACAGGAAAGATCGGTGAACAACGAGCGCCTATTATATCCATCCTCTGTGTCAATATGGACCCACATCCACAGTTCAAACATCGTGTGAATCCTCGTTGTTGCACGTAACATTCCCCGCCGTTGTACTCGAATACTATCCTAGATGACATCGTATAGCAACGCGGATCACAAGGACACCGACGATGGTTCTTTGACGGTTTCATCAAGTATGATATGAGTCTTTGTTGTGTGTATATGCCGTTATTGTCGAGAAATATATCCATTGGATTGTCTTAAGCGCGTACAGGTGGTTTATATACAGGCGCTGCAATCCTACACATATACTGAGTATTCTCTAACCTTTCAATTTACTACTACACATCATCTGTTTTACAAGACCTTACAATGGGACAATGGGACATTGGGAATATCTTCATGCCAGGTTTACACAATATTGACTATGTCGATAGTGTAGGCTAACAAACCTTTTTAAAGGACAGCATGATAATCGCAAAGGTAACCTCTTTATGACACTTTCAGAAACAGACACTGTTTGCATCTTACAAACAAAGGCGGTTTTGGAGGGGCACATAGAAAATTCCGGGCACACACAAAAGTGAGCGTGATTGAGCATGCCATGCTCAAGGCCAAATTTTCACGCACAAAAGTGAGCGTGATTGAGCGTGTCATGCTCAAGGTATTTATTTTAGCTCTAAATGGCCCATTTGTGGGTCAAAAAGAGTGTAAATCAAATGTACATACTAGTGTTGTATGGCTGTGTCATATTGTGAATGTGAGTGATGTTTCTAATCAAGATATGAAGTCAAATCTTGAAAAATAATATTTATACTTCATGCTCAAACATGTGCGTGCATGCTCATGTTCACGCTCAAGGTGTGAGCGTGGATTGAGTGTGCACGCACACATCACGCTCAAGATTTTACTTCATGCTCAGGGTCAACATCTCACGCACAGGGTTCATACATTCATGCACAGGGTCTGAGTTTTCATGCTCAAGGTCATCAACTCACGCTCAAGGTCTGTCAACTCATGCTCAAAGTTTTTACTTCACACTCACAAAAAAATTATATGTTACATTTATATTTTGGCTTCACTTACATGTGGGAGGAAAAGTAAGTTGGAAGTATAATCTATGTGAGCATGAATAGGAATACCAATTATGCTCACACTCAAGTTAAAGGACATTGAGCATGAGTGTAATACTTGTGAGGGTGAATAGGAATACCAATTATGCTCATGCTCAACTTAAAGGACATTGAGCATGAGTGTAATACTTGTGAGCATGAATAGGAATACCACACTCACACTCAAGTTAAAAGACATTGAGTGTGAGTGTAATACTTGTGAGCATGAATAGGAATACCACACTCATGCTCAAGTTAAAAGACATTGAGCATGAGTGTTATATTTGTGAGCATGAATAGGAATATCACACTCATGCTCAAGTTAAAAAACATTGAGCGTGAGTGTAATACTTGTGAGTGTGAATAGGAATACCACACTCACACTCAAGTTAAAAAACATTGAGCATGAGTAGGAATACCACACTCACACTCAAGTTAAAAGACATTGAGTGTGAGTGTAATACTTGTGAGTGTGAATAGGAATACCACACTCACGCTCAAGTTAAAAAACATTGAGTGTGAGTGTAATACTTGTGAGCGTGAATAGGAATACCACACTCACACTCAAGTTAAAAGACATTGAGTGTGAGTGTAATACTTGTGAGTGTGAATAGGAATACCACACTCACACTCAAGTTAAAAAACATTGAGTGTGAGTAGGAATACCACACTCATGCTCAAGTTAAAAGACATTGAGCATGAGTGTAATACTTGTGAGTGTGAATAGGAATACCACACTCATGCTCAAGTTAAAAACATTGAGTGTGAGTAGGAATACCACACTCACGCTCAAGTTAAAAAACATTGAGCATGAGTGTAATACTTGTGAGCATGAATAGGAATACCACACTCATGCTCAAGTTAAAAAACATTGAGCATGAGTGTAATACTTGTGAGCATGAATAGGAATACCACACTCATGCTCAAGTTAAAAAACATTGAGCATGAGTGTAATACTTGTGAGCGTGAATAGGAATACCACACTCATGCTCAAGTTAAAAGACATTGAGCATGAGTGTAATATTTGTGAGCGTGAATAGGAATATCACACTCATGCTCAAGTTAAAAGACATTGAGTATGAGTGTAATATTTGTGAGTGTGAATAGGAATATCACACTCACACTCAAGTTAAAAGACATTGAGTGTGAGTGTAATACTTGTGAGTGTGAATAGGAATACCACACTCATGCTCAAGTTAAAAAACATTGAGTGTGAGTAGGAATACCACACTCACACTCAAGTTAAAAAACATTGAGTGTGAGTGTAATACTTGTGAGCGTGAATAGGAATACCACACTCATGCTCAAGTTAAAAAACATTGAGCATGAGTGTAATACTTGTGAGCATGAATAGGAATACCAATTATGCTCATGCTCAAGTTAAAGGACATTGAGTGTGAGTGTAATACTAGTGAGTGTGAATAGGAATACCACACTCATGCTCAAGTTAAAAGACATTGAGTGTGAGTGTAATACTTGTGAGCATGAATAGGAATACCAATCATGCTCATGCTCAAGTTAAAGGACATTGAGTGTGAGTGTAATACTTGTGAGTGTGAATAGGAATACCAATTATACTCAAGCTCAAGTTGAATGCAAGTGTAATATTTGTGAGTGTGAGTAAGGATACCAATCACACTCACACTCAAGTTAAAGAACATTGAGTGTGAGTGTAATACTTGTGAGCATGAATAAGAATACCACACTCACGCTCAAGTTGAATGCAAGTGTAATATTTGTGAGTGTGAGTAAGAATACCAATCATGCTCACACTGAAGTTAAAGGATATTGAGCATGAGTGTAATACTTGTGAGCCTGAATAGGAATACCAATTATACTCATGCTCAAGTTGAATGCAAGTGTAATATTTGTGAGCATGAGTAAGGATACCAATCACACTCACACTCAAGTTAAAGAACATTGAGTGTGAGTGTAATACTTGTGAGCATGAATAGGAATACCACACTCATGCTCAAGTTGAATGCAAGTGTAATATTTGTGAGTGTGAGTAAGAATACCAATCATGCTCATACTCAAGTTAAAGGATATTGAGCATGAGTGTAATACTTGTGAGCATGAATAGGAATACCAATTATACTCATGCTCAAGTTGAATGCAAGTGTAATATTTGTGAGCATGAGTAAGAATACCAATCATGCTCATGCTCAAGTTAAAGGATATTGAGTGTGAGTGTAATACTTGTGAGGGTGAATAGGAATACGAATTATACTCAAGCTCAAGTTGAATGCAAGTGTAATATTTGTGAGCATGAGTAAGAATACCAATCACACTCATGCTCAAGTTAAAGGACATTGAGCATGAGTGTAATATTTGTGAGCATGAATAGGAATACCACACTCACACTCAAGTTAAAGGACATTGAGTGTGAGTGTAATACTTGTGAGCATGAATAGGAATACCAATTATACTCATGCTCAAGTTAAAGGGCATTGAGCGTGAGTGTAATATTTGTGAGCGTGAACAGGAATACCAATCACACTCATGCTCAAGTGAAATATAAGTGTAATATTTGTGAGCATGAGTAAAAATGCCAATCACACTCACACTCAAGTTAAAGGACATTGAGTGCAAGTGTAAATAAATATTATAAATGTGATAGAATACCTATCATGCTCATGCTCAAATCAAAGGGCATTGAGTATGAGTGTAAATATAATACTGACATGCAGTTATACTATGCAAATATGTGTGATAGGTAGTAGTCTATCCTGTATTGCTCCCTGCTTCGTTGTGAATTTCCCTGCTTTGTTATTAAGCCCCCTTCCTTGTTCTGAAGTTCCCTACTTCGCTGTAAAGCCCCATTCTTTGTTTTGAATTTCCCATGGTCTCTGCTTCACTGTGAATCCCCCTGCCTTGTTCTGAATTTTCCTGCTTCATTGTAAAGCTTCCTGTAATTTTCCGAGCCCCCTGTTTCATTATAAACTTCCCCTGTTTCTACTATTCAATATATACCATTCTCTAGCTCTATAAATTTTTAACTGTTAGTCTGAATTACTGCTACACTCTCTGAGTCATTTTTTCAACTTGTAGATCATATGTACACTCTCTGAATCATTTATATACACTCTAAGTCATATCTAAACACTCTGGATCATTGGTATACATTTTAAATCAATATACACTCATAAAGAAGACAATAACAATGAAATATATATAAAACCCACTGGTGTTCTTCAATTATTACATTACAGTGCTTAGTATATACCAAATTGTATTAAAAACATGCTTTACTATGCCAATTATTCAGTATGTAGTTGATATAAGACAGCCAGTTGGCTCATGCTCATATAAGGATTATTCACGCTCATGTATAGAATATTCACGCTCACATCACGCACAGGGTCAAATTTTCACGCTCAATAGGTGAGCGTGCACGCTCAACTCACGCTCACTTTTGTGCGTGCCCGGAATTTTCTTGCTGCCCGGTTTTGGAGGGATAGGAGACAACCACGAGTATAAAATGAATTATACCGAGAACTGTAAGCTCAATTCGATAATCAAAATGAGAAACCTAATAGGATTTCTCAACTGCCATCAAGATCAAGCGTATAACAATGAAGATATTTCCGATAGGAATTCAGACACTCGAGCTCACAAAGACAGCAATAATCGTGAAGCAGGTACATCAACATTTTATGCTTTGAGAAACTTCGATATATAAAAATCTGCACATTCTAACACAATTAAATTGTTACAGACAACGATAATCGTCACTCAGGAACCAGCTCAAAGTCGACCGAAAGCGGCAAGTTTTTATTTCCCATAAATATGTAACTCTTCATCTTTATTGATGTTAAATTTCGTAGATACTGCTTCATGTAGCAGGCAAGAATATGGCCATGAGAACTGCGAAATGGAGATGCAAAAATTAAAGAAAGATTTTAAAGAAATGCAGGATACGATGTATGAACTTCACGAGCGTATCACATCGATAAATGCGGTCCTAGATATAATTGTGTATTCCGTAATGGGCATTTTGTCATTTAGTGTCGCCATTCTTTATTTTTCTATTCATTAGTTCGTTTCTGTTCATTATACCCAGTTTATCTCTTCATTGGTTTTTTACATTTAATATACCCCATTTATCTCTATCGTTTATCTTGAAGTCCAGCCTCAGAGTCAGACCTTCGTCAGATTATTCATGTTTCTTTTGTTTTGTTGCTTAGTCATGAGTCTGTTTGATAGACGGTCCTGTAAAATTCGGGGATTTTGAAACTGACGTTCTTTACGTGCCCACTTTCTTCACTCTCCCGCACAATATACCTGTTCCTTTGCTTCATTCCGGTATAAGTTTCAAAATCCCCGAATTTTACCGGACCGTCTATACGATATACCCCCCACGCCAGTCATGTGACGCAAGCGTGAGATCGGCGATAGGCGGGACGGCTTCCGGACTATAGAGATGTGATTATACTTACTGGTACACTACAACTTGAACCATTCCGGCAGCCACTGTGTTCCACAGAGCTCATGTCCCCTCATCCGCAAATTGCTCCCGAGCGGCGAGTGCTGATCGCGATTCAAGCGTTTAAACGTTCAAAACTCGGCTCTACCCCGCAGCAATCACTGAGCTAGCTTGCGGTTCAGGCCTCCTCTCTCAGTTCTTCGCATAGTTGCTAGCGTTCGTACTAACAATTAAGGTGACTCTTCTTGCTTTCGTTTGGTCATTTCAGCGTATGTTTGCTGCTTTCACTGTACTGTACATAACATGTTTCAACAGTCTGAGGTCCCAGGACGAATGGTAGCGAGAGCATGGAGAACGAGGTGTGTCTCCTTTCCTTTACTATCTTTTTCCCTTCCTTTATTGATCTATCTTTCCTCCAGTTGGCATCTTCTTACCATTTCCCTCTCGTTACTGGGAATCCTACTAACTACAATCAAGTAGAACTATAACTCATTCCAACGGACAATACTGCACCAACGTAAGTGGCTCAGACGTTCCTCATCGCATAGTATCTCCCTGGAGGTCGGTATTGAAAGGAAGAAATCGATGCACTTAGGCTACACGAATTCTATAATCACATTGCCACTGATGGGACAATTCGTGGTACGTGCACCAGGCCTTCCTATTTCGAGCGCTCTAAAAGCGACCACTCTTGTTGTTAATTGTTTCAGTTCGTTGAGAGCTTCGATCTTATTTCTAGATCACAATTCCGAAGAACTAACTATGTATATATATGTATTATTATCATCTTCCCCCGGAAGATTCTGACTCACCCTAGATCTGACTATATAGACTCAACTCACGTGATCTTTCCACAATGTATGGTATTCTCTTGTTCCAAGGGCGACTAACTAATTATTGTCAAAGCCATCACTATCGGCGTGCCAAAGTTCAGGGTATCCAGAATCCAGATACATTATGTACCAAACGGCGTCGTGGACACGACAAACCGGGCTCTTCAAACTGTAGAGCGACCAAAGGTCTGAGTGCCCGTTAAGTTCTTTAGTGACAAAGTCCCCAGGATTATGTCCGCCTAGTTACGAAAACAAGAACTTTGTCGGTGTCTACACTTTAGTTGTGATGTAGGAATGATCCGATTCCGAGGACGACGAGCGTCTGTTATTTTTCGATAATGTACCTGACGATGTGGTCTATTCCATCAATTGGCTGGTGTCCGCCGTATACTCCCTTCTTCCTTAATCTGCTTCGTTTGTTGCCAATAAGTTATGCATTATCTATACACTTATCTGCGATAAATACCCATACTTGTGCCATCCATTGTTCCTGGTTCTACGATGACAGCCGTGAGATCTTCATAATTCGAGTCTTTACCATCGTCTGGACCCACAAAGCTTCACCGTCTTAATCAGTTTCTCCCGCAATTGTTCTCAAGCAGTACTAACCTAGAATGCCGATCATGATGGTGCCATCGATAATTCTTAGACGGCTTCATCAAAAGTTCAATGATTCGGAGTATTACTTTATTGTATGTATCTATGTGCGATCATTGAGAACAGGTATTCGTCAGGCGGTGTCAACGCTTCCAGAATTCTTATATAAGGATGCTACTAGGTACTGCTTAATCTCCATCCTCTCTTCCATTTCTAAACTTTACTACTCCACAACTGATTTACAAGACCCAACAATGCCATACTTCGAGAACTCCCAAAATTTCACCATTAAACAAGCAAGAATGTACGATGCCAACAGAGACGTTGTTAATACCGCAAGTTGGTATCATGCGATATATACTATAGACATTTGTATAGGCTAACAACTTGTTTTTAAAGACAACGATAATCGGAAAGGATTTTTTGGGGGAGTGGGAAACAACCACATCAATACAATGGAGTATAACGAACAGAGTAAGCTATTTCAGCCGCCATCAGGATTAGAGATCTACTAACAAGTTTATTAAAGAATATACCAGCAAAGGGCATAGTCATAATGGTATTCCAGATGCGAATTCTACTGCACTGACTCCCAACAACGGTAGGTATCACCCGATATACTAAAAGATTTTATTTGTTGTTTTTACTAATTTGAGGTATAGTAGGTTCTGCTCCAGGTAGCAAGGACGCAGAATATTCTGTAGAGCACTATCAGAAGAAGATAAATGACCTGAAGAGCCAAATGGATGTATTGAAAGATATGGTGAAAAAGGGTCATTTGGATCCGGTGAAAGCTGAAGAAGAGTGGCTTTCTAAAATGAAGGATGAGATGCATGAGCATGTTCAGAATTTCTTAGCACTTGGGGGGACACTCTCGTCAATCAGTTGAACCCGTGTGGCTTAACTTTTGAGCAACTCCAGAGTCCTGGATTGTATTCACTGGTTATATACCTTAGGAACAATTTTCTCATTCTGTATCAAGGACTTTACTTCACGTTATTACTTCTCTACATGTAAATGGACAATTTGAAGTGCCTTGTGCTTAATGTTCGCGTGTTTGAAACTTCATTACATCAGATCCGACTCAACGCACCTATCCCGGCTATCTAGTCTCGTACCAATATTATCAAAATTTATCTACATAAACTGTGTATTATCACAGCTTTAATATATATAAACATTTTTTCTCATATAACTGACTTGATGTGGCTCGAACTCAAGGCTCATATGGTAAGAACCATGTGATTACGTAAGGCGGGTTTTGCTGGGCGGGCCGCGGCAGTAGGGACCAATCTAAGCGAGCTGCCGCGGAGCCGAAAGTCGGAGCTCAATTACTTTGACGTAAGCGAGCAGTTTCCATACCGAACAACGATCAAATACGTCATCTGCGTGACTCGGATGCCCGGAGTCACTTCCTGGTTTCCTCCTCTGCTTTGCTTTAGCCTCGAGATGCTCTTAAGCTTCTGTGTGCCGCGTACTTATACCTATACCAAAGACGCTATCCGCCCCCAAACCGTGAGTAACGTAGGCATGTTAAGTCCTCGTAGGCCCCCACAGTCCCGAGACGGTGTTCCCATCCACCAAGGCCGCGAAGCAACACACCACAACGACATCGCTCCTAGCTCGCAACTGAAAGTGTTCGCAGAGCACATCTGTGCTACTAAGTCGTGATTATGGGGAGGAGAGTTGGTAGAAGAAGTGTGGGAGTGGTGGCTTGGTGGGGCTATGAATCGGTTGTGTTGTACGTACGTTTTCGCTCTCCTTCCTTCATCTACCTCTTACACATCATCCCTGTTAGACGATTTTATGCGACATTCTACATCGACAGCGGTTTATTCTGCGACCACCCCCCTAGCGACCTGGCTCCCGAAAGCAGTGGACTACTACACTGTCACTTAACCAGTGCACTACAGCCTTCCATTTTGTGCCTCCTCTCGCACCTTAGGTCGCCAGCTCCCTTATGCATTCGCATAATCTACCGTTCTCAATGTCACGCTGGTACTTATATGCGTTTTCGTACTACTCTTACTAGGACGATACTTAAGGGCCTGCGCCAGGGAATGTATGCGACTACTCGTCACACGTCACCCTAGTTGTTAATACCAGATGGAACATCGACGATACGATCCAATATAGTACCCCAGCCATTCTATCCCTGATTCGCCTCATGAACTCAGAATCGGTCTAAAATGTTATTGTAGAACGTCTCCCCCCGTCTCTTTCGGGGATATCCAATTCTCACTCGTATCCGCTACACATTGCCACGAATCTACGAGAACACGCATATATTCTTTCTTCAGAAAACCAATGAATTATCCACATCTAGATACGGCTCTCCGCTTCATTTGGCTACTCGTCCTTTTTCCCCGTTAGTTCTATATCACAGGGTCGACGGTACCCTCGCTCTGAGCGCCGACTCTGGAGAAACATGGAAGTCCGCAGAGGGACAAGGATACCTTGTGGTTCCTTTGGAAGGTTATAGGATTGGAGAAGTGTGTTTTTCTTCCTCCTAAATATGCACCATCGTATCATGTTACAATAAACAAAGTCGTATTCGACGTATGAATAACGCAGTGATGAGGGTGCTCTGGAACTCGTTTCAAAGTAACTGGAGGGGCGACACTGGTGCACGTAGGCATCCTGTTCTGCTGTCGCTAACGCACGCCGTCTAGTCAAGTCTTAGCGCCCTCCTTGTTCATTCTCGACTTCACCTACTGTTAAGGCAACCACATTACATTGTCATTCTGGTCTTCTTGTAATCCTATAAGACGTTTTCCTGTCCACTTAGACAACTCGTTAGAACAAAAGATGTAGACGGACACTACCCCACTCTACACATTTCTGTGATCATTCAGTAAAAGAGTCGAACTTACGTTGAACTGAATAAAAAGACTTAATTTCATATGGAGTATGATTCAATTTCTTGTAAATGTCCGCCCCAGTCACATGCTACTGAAATGCTGGCTCCTAAAGTATATACTGAATTTCATTTGAATTCAAAACATTTCGGCTCAATGAACATCTTTTGTGTGGCTTCTGAGTCAAGTATTTTTGAATATTCACCCTAGTCATAATCTTCTGTGTAGTAGTTCAAAGATATATAAAGCGACGTGTTTTCCTTGTATCCATCCATCCTTTTCGACCTCAACTTTCATTACATTGCTCCTCACACCAATTATGTTTCTCAATAAACTGATTGTAGCGGCCTTCGCCTTAACCTCTGGCCTAGTCAAGGCTTTACCTCTACCTCGGGAAGCCAACAACAAAGTTGCTGCAGCGTGGTATGCCGGATGGCATGCTGATTCATCTCCAGCCTTCCCCCTATCACAGGTGAGCTGGAACAAATATACTCACCTGACCTTCGCATTCGCGTATGTACCTTTTTCTTTCTATATAATGTATCCATTGATGATGTGTTTAACATAAATAGCGAGCCTACTCTAGACGCGAATATGTTATACATGGATGGGTCAAACCAGGGCTTGCTCCCGGATTTCGTAGGCACTGCCCACGATCACGTAAGTCTAATATATTAAGTTTAACCTGACATAAGTACCGATCCTAACGATATCGTAGGGTGTGAAAGCCCTTGTGTCAATAGGCGGGGCGACGGGATCACGCTGGTGGTCTAACAATGTCGACTCGGAAGAGCGAAGAGTCGTTTTTGTTAACACCATCATCAACTTTGCGCAGCAGTATAATCTCGACGGCATCGACTTTGAGTACGCTATTCGCTCGTTTAGAAATTGAAACCTGACTTACTTTCAATCTTTAGCTGGGAGCTACCTGGCATCCAGTTAGACGGTGGCTCCAACACCGTATCTCCACAAGATACCGCCAATTTCCTCCAGTTTTTGCGGCTCCTCCGTGAACATCCAGCAGGATCTAATCTCATTCTAACCGCGGCGACAAGTATTACACCTTTCGTTGGTGAAGATGGCAACCCTTCCACGGATGTTTCTGAATTTTCGTGGTACCTAGACTATATTCAAATTATGAATTACGACGTTTGGGGAAATTGGGGCTCTGTGGTCGGACCCAATGCACCATTGGATGATACTTGCACCTCGGAAGATCGCCAAGGAGGTTCAGCAGTCTCTGCAGTGAAGGCATGGTCAGATGCTGGAATGCCCTACGACAAGATCGTACTCGGGGTTGCGAGTTATGGTCATTCCTTCCTAGTGTCTGAGGAAGTGGCGTACCAAGATAAGTCGATCAATCGTTTAAGTGCCTATCCTCCCTTCTATGGTACACCGGTTGACGATGCCTGGGGAAGCGCGGAAGGCATTGTGGACTACTGGTCACTTGTTACTGAGGGTTATGTCAATGAAGATGGGAGTCCGAGGGAAGGAATGGGGCATAGACATGATCTATGCAGCCAGACGCCCTACGTCTACAACCCAGCTACTGAAATCATGGTATCATATGATGATCCCAGGGTATGTATCCTCTCCAAATTCTGAATAACATGTGACACTGACCGTTTGGTTTGTTGCAGTCCTTTTCTGCGAAGGGAGCGTTCATTCGGTGGACAGGCCTCCGCGGATTTGCAATGTGGGAGGCAGGAGGCGATTACCAAGATCGACTCCTGGATTCCATTCGAGAATCTGCTGGGTTTTGAAATATTTTAAGTTTTATGTAATTGTATACTTTATCTTGTATTATTATAGAAGAGAAAACAGAAAATTGTAAACGTAACTAGTTCAAGACTTCATGCCAATGGCAGCAGTCAGTGTCTATGTAAGCCAAGCATATACTTTGTTTGTACGTAGTAAGTAGCCTTATATCGCAACGACGCTCCCTAATCGTAGCATCACAGACTGATACATATTATCAGAATGATATCAACATGGATGTGATTATAGGTAAAGAGCTAGTATATAAGCCACTGATTTTTGACACGATGTAGTAATCATATATTCAAGACGTAGTTCTCTTTGAAGAGAGATAGTACTCACTTGCCGAAAAATCACACATAAATATCTATCTTTAATAACTGGAAGGACTAATACCATCCCGACTAGGATCACAGGCTCCTGATTCATTCTATCAGAACAATGAGAGAGCTTTCATTTTTGGAACGTTTATAAGCGACATGTTACCATATTAGACTACTATCGTAAATGGAAGGACTGTGCTTCCATTCTGTAAACCATCTCATCAAGATATTTATCATTAATATATACCCTTAATAAAATTCTACTATCCGAATCTTTTTGACCTCTAATGTTACGTCTCAAAGTTTCAATGCGTTCAAGATACAAACACAATGGCTTATGCATGTCATTGTAAGTCTCATCGTATGTTGTGTTTTATGTTGAAATATGTTAACCAGAGTAACTTAAACAAGGGTTTGGTTGTACGCGAACCGTCTACCGACATATGCTTTGGCGCAATATAACGACTTGCCGACCTCTTCTGGGACCACGGGAGGAACCACCTCCAGTTCCACATATTTACCTCCGTCCACGGAACCATACCCGACGGTGGATACATCTACGACGATATCTACGGTATATAAAACGCCAGTAAAGACAACATTCACGACTAGGATAGCAGTCACATCCACCACTGCATCCACGATTGAGATTCCAATTTTTACGACAATGACTTCTGAACGCACAACAGATCGCCTGATAACTTCTGCGTCTATTACCACATCATTTTCATCGCCAACTAGTACACCTTTATCACTGACAGTTTCAGCACCAGCTACAATTTCATCACCTTCTAAAATTTCATCACCGATTACAATTTCACCACTATTGCCGACTACTGTTTCAACTCTTATTACAATTTCATCAAGTGGCCCTCCAACTTCATTGCCGCCGCCCTCCGGCAAATCCATAACACCAGCAGCAATAGCAATTCCAAGTGTCCTGCTCTTCGTCGTCGTTGCATTACTCCTTACACACTTCTTTCGCAAAAAGAATCGTGGGAATCAAATTTCCGAAGAGAACACGCCAGGGTCTCGGATGTCTACCGTAACAACACTGTTCGCTTCACGAACATCGCAATTGACTCCCTTCCTCAAAGCAATAGATGCAGAACCAGGTCAAGTAAACGAACCGCGGGCACGAAGTCATTCTGATTCCGAGCATAGTGTCGGAAGCAGTGATACGTTGGTGAATGAGAGTCAAGCGTTGCATTCGATGTTCCCACATCCATATCGTCGTGAATCAGATGTGCAGTATTCTTTGCGGATTGATGAAGTACCAAGGGAAGATGTCGTTTGAAGGGGGAAAATGGTGCTGGTGTGAGCGTAAAGTGAGTATGAATATGGGAGGTTGGATTGGTCATTGGACATTAGCCGCAAGTTTATTTTCTTCGCTTCAAGCCTCGAGGACTCTGCAGTTGTTAGACTCATCGCTGAATTATATCACAGTCATCCATCTTACATCATTAAATGATCGTTTAGCCTCCTCTTATAAGCACAATGAATAAATCTATGAAAGGACTATAGCTAGCCGTTTTGGACTTGTTAATCGTGAATGGCAGTGATGTAGAATTATATTAGTTATTCAAATGTCACAATTCCATGCCGCCTCCACATATGCATTTGGATATGTTACTATACCTATTATGTATTTTACAGACAATGTGCTCCGCTTTTTATGTATTTAAGTAGTATACTATGTACTGTATCTACTTATCCATTTGCCTCTTGCTTCCTCCCCCTGTGTGCTATGAGGCCAAATGTAACGTCGTCGTCGTCGATGCGTCGTTTATTTCAACAAGTGAACTGTGACTTGAGTCTTGACTGTGGCACTGAGTGTCGGCAGGCGGTACTACCGCGGTAGCGATATAACATGGATTTGTCAGCGTCGAGCCGAAGCCTGCGGTACATATGCGCCCTTATTTGGTGATATTTACAATGGGGTCTGACCGGCAACTCCCACTCTCGCCATTGCCATCAACGACCGTGAAACCCCACCGTCAACCTCAACCACAGTCCACAAAGAAGCGGCCTTCTCTACTTCTAAAACATGAAGGCAGACTCATATGTGATGTAACCAAGAAGTAGCTCTCTGTCGTCAGTGTCATGTGGATAGATGCAAGGTAGATGTACAAATACGGGAATTCAAAATTGCCCGTATCGTCGCGCTGGCACGCCTATCTGTATCGTGCGAACTAAGTCTGAACCTCGTGTCGTAACGGCCAAGGCTTGATACAGCTTTGATACCCCCCTGATGCTACATCACAACGATACGCTCCGCTTAATAATGACTATCGCCATGATGAGTCGGCGCCTGAAATATGTTGAAGATTGATGTCGGTCGATTAAATATGTGAATGTGCTTCAATAGATAAGTTATTGCATCACCTCCTTTCTTCTCCTTCTACACAATGGCTCGCACTACGGACCGCCAGAAATACGAGAAAGCATTAATTGAAGCATTCATTGTTAATACCATTGCTAAAGAAGAGATGAGACTCTCCTCTGATTCATCAGATTCCAGCTCCACTACTTCGAGCTCATCCTCAGATTCGGATGATTCTGATGAATCCAAGTCCGCTGATGACTCTATCAACCCATCCAACTGCATTAACACGTTTATTGATAGATTCCTAGTCACAGTCCTCTGGAATACGGGATAGTGTAGCGAAGTTAGATTTCATACTTGATGGTGGGAGAGGAAACAAGCTAACGCTGTACGTTGATAATGGTGGGTCCTTTGTACATCGTGGACACGAACAATCCATACAATATACACCAACTATAGCTAGATGCATGATATTAGGAACATAGTTCATCATATACAAGTCGTAGAGTATGTACCAACACTGCAATACTTACAGCACCAACGGAATCAGGATACAACAAGTACAATAGGAGCATAGACGAAAAAGAAAAGAAACATTCGGATCCGAATGGCAACCGACGTTTCACCTCTGAGTCTTATCACTCCGATACTCACCCCGAGACACCGTAGATACGCGGATGGTTGACCGTCGGGCCTCGGCACCAAATCGGTTTTAGGTTTATTTACTAGTTATCATAGCGATGAACATAGGAAAGCATCTATTATTGATGTATTAAGTATGCTGTTCCAACTTCAGTGTATTGTAGTAAATAGTCTATTAATAATACCAAGTATCCAAGCTATTATTCGATTCCTTACAGTTTCATTAGTAGGTACCGCTGGCTGGGTGGTTACGGTTTGTGGGCTTATCAACCACTCGCTTGCGCTGCATATGCGCATTTTTCTTTCCCTGTATCTATTTGATTCTGTGATGAGCTATATGATGGATTAAAAAAAACACCACTCTCAATAGATGCCTTAAAACCAGCGCATCAGCATTAAGTGTTTGTATTTTAGAATTGTGCAAAACTAACATACGTGAATATGTGGGTTGGTGGGCTGGTTCGAACAGCCAATATAGTATACTTCGAAGCTGTTTGGTATTTTATGCTGTAATTTATATTAAGATCTACATATATTAGTGAAATATGTATCAAACGATATAAACGTAACCTTGATTGTTTAAATCTACACATCATTGGTTTTCCATCGCATTTCTCTCCTGTAGACACACGCGGCATCGCAACTATCAGTAAAAATGCTACAATATATTCTACAGGTTATAAAACTGGTAAGTTTGAAGTACAAGGAGCTGTTGAATGTACTACTTACACCACTGCATGACAGCACGCCCTACAAATGCTTCGGAATCGTGTTTCTTCATATCTATCTCCGAGAGTTTGACGTTGCAGACTCCATCACTTAAACTCCTTCAAAAAATGTCAAGCCGCAAAGTTGCATATATGGCAGCTATTTCAATACACCATCGCCTATTGTAATTAATTCTATCGAGGTAATTTTCTTCAAATACTCACGTAGTTTGCAAAACCGAACCAGCAGCCTTGCAGAAGATGTCCTTCTATCTTTCACGCGGCTGAGCCTGACAGCGACTCGTGAGCGCGTGAGAAATAGTATTTATACCATTTTATGGCAGAGATTTAGCGAGTATCTGAAGTTAGCGTTAAACGATAAGTAGTTGCTTATGTTTTACATAACAGTTGCCTAGTATCTTAACAAGGCTGCTGCCAAACATTATGCAATAAGTTATACCAACTGCCAGGCGGCCAACGGGTATTTTGCCGAATGTGCGACCGCATTGAACGGCGTGGCCGTTATCTTCCGGTTATCTGCACGGATCCCGTTCGGATCCGAAAGTTTCTTTTCTTTTTCGTCAAGCCCGGTACAATAGTACGTTATATTGTCTTCAGCAATCAAAAGATTTGCAAGCCGCCGTGGCGCAATGGTAGCGCGTCGCTTTCCTACCTGTCGAAGGCAGAATTAGAAAGGCGGAAGTTGTGGGTTCGATCCCCATCGGCGGTAATTTATTTATGATAACTTCCGTAACTTTTTGTCGCATTTCACTTTACAAATTTACATTTAACCAATCGAAAAGAAGCGGTCCAACGACCGTGAAATATAAGTAAGAACAATGAAAGAACGTTCGACTTGATCATACATAAAGCATATGATTAACCACTTAAATTCGAATCTCTAAGTTATTATTGAAGATTATCGGTATACCTCTCGAAACGAATCGAGGTGCAATTTGACGCTAGAGCTTTGGTTAATAATTTTCGTAGCAATACAAGGAGTGCCCACTATGTATGACTTCAATATGTCTCAACAAGTTGCTTCTTAGTAACTTCGCAGCATTGCCAATATCTAATCAGATGAAGGTTTCCGGAATACGTTATAACATTGACAACTACGGTACTGTTACTGTGGGAAGAATCACATACTGATTTATCATACCTATATCAGAATCATGACAATAGAATGATTTGTACCATTCTCAGTGCACATATACGTGATTTGATTCAATCGTATATATATATACAAGGCATTGTGGACTTATTATGAGCGTTTGTTAAAGGTATACATCTTGTCATATGAATATTAGATGATTACACAGTTCTGCTCTACTACCATCTGCTTCCATAGGCCTGATCAAAAGATATATCAATTAACGAGAGATTATTCACGCGTATATAATACCCTCCATACACACACGTGCGCGCACTATTCCTATTCCTGTGACTCTTCTTCTTCACTTCCTACCAGTACATCTCCCTATTACGGGATATTGAAAGGGACAGTGTCAGTGTACATTGAACTCGATTTAACATTAACTCCGTCGCTACCAATGGTGTCTGTAAATCCACCATTAACTAGCGCCACTATCGTGCGGTTTACCACTGAACCCTCCATTGTCAGAATGTCCTCAACAAGTGAAGTTGGGTATAGGAACTTTATCCTACACTTTCATGATTTCTATTACTGAACTTTCTAAAGTATACAAACAGCTTCTCCGAGCACCCCAAGTGCATCCATTATCGAATGTACTACTACCGGTGAAGTCTTCAGGTATAAGAATATCCTCCAATTTCATGATTTCGATTACTGAACTTCTTTCTAAAGTTCTCCAACTCTTACAATCAGCTCAGCTCCAAGGTTCACTACCGAACTTAGTTCTGACGCAAAGGAGCCAATTGGCTTTACCTTATCATCTGCATCACCAACGAGCACTTCATCACCAGCCCCATCTTCATCATCACCATCCGCACAGTCACCAGATTCCGACACGGCACCATCCTCCAGTAACAGCACAACCCTCAAACCAGGAATAATAGCATTAATAGCAATACTCAGTGCACTCCTCATCCTCATCATCACGATATTCCTCACACTGTTCTTTTACAAGAAACATCTGAGAAACCAACTTCCTAGAGAACGCACTACACGGCCTTCGAATTCATTGTTCACTTCCAGACAAACAAAATTAACTCCGTTTGTCCGAGGAGCTAATTCGGGAGGACCAGGTGAAGTGGTTACGAACGAACCTCAGGCTCGGACGGAAGGATTGTCAGAGTTAGAAAGTGGTGAAAGTGCTATAACAGAGAACGAGAGTCAAGTATCGTATTCAACGACTTTTCCTCCTTCATATCGACGTGGTTCGGATGCAGAAGTGCAGGATGTGTTGAGGATTGATGTCGAAGAGGAAGTGAGAGGGGAGGTGAGGAGAAAGGAGGGTTAATTTCTCTGGATCAAGTTGGACTCTCTTGAATTAAAATTATGAACTCTTACAGCTATGATATACTATAGTATCATACCCCATCATACCCAGTCGATACAAAGCATTAGACATATATTTCCGTCTCCTGGAAAGTTGAGAATGAGAGTCAGGTTTCGTATTTGATGTTACCTCCTCCATATCGACATCGTCCGGATGTGCAGGACGTAGTGTAGGCCGATGTCGAAGATGAAGTGAGGGAAGAGGTGATTAGATAAGAAGGTTAATTGTGTTTGACATTGGATTTTGTTGGATTAAGGAAGCGGGCCCCAAGCCCTTACATCAAGGACTCTTTTACCATAATGCTAAGGTTATCAGTGCCATCATTTATATCATACCCTATAACATCAAGTAGACACCAAGCATTCATTATCAATACCAACATTAGAGGAATTCAAATTAGAAAATACGCGATACGATACAGCCGGACAAAGTTGGACTCTCTGGAATTAAAAATATGAACTCTTACAGCTATGATATACTATAGTATCATACTCCATCATACCAAGTCGATACCAAGCCTTAGACATATACTTATGTCTCCTGGACAGCTGAGAATGAGAGTCAGGTTTCGTATCTGACATTACCTCCTCCGTATCGAGGTACAGGATCTGGTGCGGGCTGATGAAAATGAGGAAGTTAAAGGAGAGATGATGAGGAAAGGAGGGTTAATTATGGCGTTCAAACCGCACATTTATTCACTTCCCGCGCCCCTTCTTCTCGGTAGCGCTACTCTTCGGAGCCATGTCCCGCGCCACGTTTGGGGTATCCACGCGCGCCACTTTCGCAATCTCCGCGCCATGTTCTCAATGTACGCGCGCCTTTCCAAAGTTCACTGCATTGAACGCGCCACTTTCGCATGCTCCGCGCCATGTTCTTGATGTACGCGCGCCTTTCCAAAGTTCACTGCGTTGAACGCGCCACTTTCTCAAGCTCACCGCGCCACTTTTTGACTTGAACGCGTGCCACTTCTGGGTGTTATGCTATAGTATACTATATTTAATGTGAATCATATGTCGTGTTCATTAAAAATGTAATGTATAAGTATGTAAAAACCGAGAATCCTCTTAGTATAATTAACATAACTGAGGGATTTTACCAGTTTCCTGCCACGCAGACAAAGCCACAATGGCTTCGTCAATGTATTCCTCTTCCTTCTTAAATGTCTCCTTCTCGGTGATCCATTGTACAGTCTTCTGATGGCACAAGTCACATACACCAGAAGGCTGAGTAGCCGCTAACTCCTGCAATACATCCTGTGTCGATAGATCCAAATCAGGGTGCAATAAGCGATGCGCCATGCCATTCCACCAGTCACGTTCCCAGCCAAAAGTACATGATGCCGGTAAACCGCAGTTGGGATCGTTGACAATACTTGGAGGACAAAAGGCCAACGATGCACGCAGCCTGTTAATATGTGCTCTTGTAACAACAAGAGCATTGTAGATAACGGGACCTATCCGGACAGTGTCCTCTTGCGATATGGACCACAGTGGTATTTTGATCAGCTGCCGAAATCCTGGATCGATCCAATCTTTGATGCTGTATGTATGCGTGAGTTCGAGACGCTGTATGGGACTGAATGCAGTGCCTAGCTGGTGAAATGCCTGAATCGCAAACCTAACACCATCATTAATAGACATGAATGATGAGAGGTTAAGAACAGCGAGGAGAAAATTGTTGTAGAGTTCAAGGTCATTCTCAGGTAGTGGGTAATCACTGTTATTGCTACATTAGTAGTGGAAAATGCGTAGCAAATGAGTTGAGCAAACCATGGTCCACACATCAAGTATGTTAGCAGGTGGTCAAAGGTTGCTGGAGTGACGTTGTATGGGGAAAGTATAAGGGGATGATCATCATCGTCACCATTATGGAGCCCTGGACCACTCTGCAACTCCGATTCAACTGAAAGATTTAAAAATAAACACGACCGCTGAACAAGTATTCCCTTATGGAGGCGGTAAAGCATTGCTGTTTTTCCATCTGTCACCTGTAATGGAAGAATCATGTTACATGTCAGTTCCACGCTCATATAGAAGTAGCTACTTATAACACAATGTACCTTTATCACAATAGTGCCATCATCATAGTAGAACTTGGGATGGTGAGGTAGGGGAACAGGGTGCCCTTTGGATGATTCCATGAATGTAGAAAGTGGGTATGTAGAGACGTGTCGAGTTGACCAGGGTCCAGTCCCTGGTAAAATGTGACTGAAAGGAAGCATTGAAAATACTTTGTTTGTGTGAAGACAATGTGAAGAGACAATTATTTACCCGATTCCTTGGTTGTCACATTTCAGCTCAGCAGCATTGCAAATGAATGATAATCAGACCGCAGATTATCCTGATGTGAGAGACAGGTATAATATATTCTGATAACTGATAGATACAACAGACTTTTGTATTATGTCCTCCCACATTCCACAGCAATTACCACCTCTTCCAGTGCTTCAAGATGATCAGGAATGGGCTGAAAATATTCTGCAGGCCCATAGAATTATTTCTGAAACATATACAAAAGCATATGCAATGATACATTTGGAAGATGCAGATCCTCTTCACTTGAAATTAATGTCAATGAAGATTCAATCTGAAACAGCTGATATTTTGCGTGCTCTTGAAATAGAAATAGCTGATTCAGATTGGGTAGCACTGTGTGCAAATGCACTTTTCTCACTATGCTTTAAGCTCGAACAATTTGCACATAACCTTGAAGAGAGGTATGATCTTATCTTTAAAATAATTTGTCTTACAAATATATCACTATGATTAGGGCAAGCGAAAGAATAGAAACTCTTGAACCAATGTCTGAGATCTATTCTGGTAATTGAGGTCGCCCTGCTAAGGATTTTAACCATGCTTGGCTTTCTGATGCAATGTCTGCACATCGAAGAATCTCAATTTCAATGCTCTCAAGTGCATTAGGCATACACTGCAATACATTAAGCAAATATTTGAAAATACATGGAATTAATCGAAGTTTTTCTGATCTATCTGATCAAGAAGTTGATGATCTGATGTGAAACTTCAGAAAAGAAAGACCTGCTTCTGGTATACACTATGCAATGGGTTACTTCAAACAAAGAGGAATCCGTATACAGAAGCAGCGTATACACTCTTCATTGCAACATGTTGATGCTCTTGGTCAAGCAATTTGGACTCATAAATCAATTATGAGGTGTAAGTATCATGTCGCACATCTCATGCTTTATGGCATTTGGATGGCCACCATAAGCTCATAAAATGGGGCATTGTAATCCATGGAATTGTTGATGGATATTCACGCTTGGTTTGCTTTGAACTTGATTCATATGAACCAAGTTTTTAACACACATCTCATTAGATTGTTGGCATGAAAGCAAGCAATAAAAATCACTCATCAACTGTTTTTAATCTATTTTTGGGTTCTGTTACTGAATATGGAATACCTTCATGAGTTCGAGGAGATTGAGGAGGAGAGAACATCATATCCGCCATGATGCCGCTGAAGTTCCAGAGGAAACAAACCCATTTGATAGCAAAGAGCTTGAACTAATATTTCGAAGTGCTCTACAGGATGCACAAACGGCAGGTGTAGTTCCTGAAAATTTTGGACTACAAACATATGAATGGGAAAATGGAGTATACCCTTGCTCGGAGACTCTCAGAGTGGGAAAGAGTGATGTAACAATTGATCTCTCATTCAAGATATGGTATCCTAGAGCAGTTTTATGGGCCACCACACTTGAACTGGTCACTCATATCATGTTATAAACTGAATATATTAGTTCCATTTCTCTTATGTCTTACTTCATGTCCTTGTTGTGTTCAGACAAGTTCAATTTCGTATGTCATAATGTCACATGACCTTACTGTGCTAAACACATTAGGAAATAGTAGCAACTACTGCGTCTTTGTCACTGCCAGTGCAACAGTTTCATTCATTTGAACTCTTCCCTCTCACATACCTCTCCTTCACTATTAACCTGTGTCACCTCATCACTGATATGGTCTACTCTGATCTATTCTTATACTGATACCACCGAGCCCCAACACAGCTATCACCATGTTGCCAACTTCATCAGAAGCACAGCAGCCAGTGGAAGGTAAACGATGCACAGCAATGGATGCAATAATGGAACATTATAAATCAAATATAGCTGGTATCAGGGCCAAGGTATCCGATGCTTCAGCACGTAAGGAAACAGCTGAAGGATTCAGGCCAGAGAAGAGGTGAGTCATCAGCACCAAAGCATCAGTATGTTGCTGGACTTCTATGCTACACCTCAAACTAATGTTTGTCATATAGGAAGGAGCCTCAGGATCACGGTCTAAGTCACAACATAAAGTCAGTTCAAAAGGGGAAGTGAAGTCTATAAAAGTTGGTTGTGTTATGCTTGTTCCATGTGGTATCAAAGTCAGTACCATTGTTTCTATTATTCATGATCCACAATTAAACTAAATAAATGGCGTCTAGAATGAAATGCTCATTGATAACAAAGTACCATCCCCAGAGGTAA
The DNA here is from genome assembly GCA_025738555.1 of Cyathus striatus. Taxonomy (NCBI): domain Eukaryota; kingdom Fungi; phylum Basidiomycota; class Agaricomycetes; order Agaricales; family Nidulariaceae; genus Cyathus; species Cyathus striatus. The sequence continues at coordinate 1,650,459 of JAOVFP010000007.1, forward strand.
TGGAGAATATACTGTACTATGGCCTAGTTATAAAAAAGGATGCAAATGGGAATGACATCGAGTACAATGAAGGCTGGAGTGCAGAGGAGGTTGATCACTGGTTCAGAGGTCTCCTCCAAAAAGCCGTTGAATTGGCTTGATAAGCACAGTGTTCCAGCTGATGGGAAGTTGTGGTCATTGTTGAAGAAGGATTGCTCAACAATGTTCATTACTTGGTGTAATGAGATAAAGGGCGAAGATCTTACAGATGCACAAGGACCTGCATCCAAATCCTGGTGCTATCATTGTATAAGCACAGGTATGTTTCACAGGTCTTGATCATAGCAGTGTACTTATGGAATTATAGCCTCAATCAAAAAGATACCAAATCACGTATATGAAGATTTCAATGCCACCCTTCAAGAAAATAGTTACATTACAATTAGTGATGACGAGAGCAACAGCCTCTCTCAGCTTGAGTCCCCCAAGCGAGCATCTACATCTCCCAGGAGGTTGCATCGACACAGAAAGGCCATTGTACTCAGCGACAATGAGAGCGATAACCTCTCTCAGCTCGAGTCCTCCAAGCGAGCATCAACACCTCTAAGGAGGTCACGTCGATGCAGAATGGCCATTTCACTCAGCGACAATGAGAGCATTAGCCTCTCTCAGCTCGCATCCCCCAAGCGAATGTCAACACCTCCCAGGAGTTCGCATCAATGTGAAAAGGTCGATGCAACACATAGTGGCAGTACCAGCAAGCCTGCCACGTCAATGCCAATGCCCACAGGGCGTTCATGCTGGGGCCAAAAGGTCATTTCAAACAGTGACATGGTTGCCACGTCATCGCTGTCAGACAACAATTCTTTGCCAGATGCATTATGGGAGAGTCCCCAATTCCACTGTCACCAAGGGCACAGGTTTCGGGGCTGGCTCTGACAATGAACATGAACAACTAGAAGCCAGAAAGGATATAATTGTACATCTATTAACTAATTACATTTTACTGTAGTCTGGACTCTGACCCTATTACTAGGATATAGATAACAATTCTAATTCGAATCTTGCTGTTTCAAATACACCTAATACCACTGGTACATACAGTGTGCTTTGTTGCTGGCATAAATATATTAATTATGAGCACAGAGGCTTTGAAGGCACATGGAGTAAAATGACCAGCATCACCAAGTGAGGTGCCTGAGGATAATCATAAAGAGAAGAAATTCAAATGTATGATTCATATCATTGCCATGTTTAGGGTATCATTAATGACATGAACATATATTTAGTTGAATTGTCACTGGCTTTTCAGTGGAATCAGAGAGTGCGAAGCAAGACCGATACATATAGTAGTGATTATGACTTCCAAAGATTGCCGGAGCCTGATGCTTCTCCATCACTGCCAGCTGTGCACTCAACAGATACAGCAGTAGCTGAACAAGCTGCCACCATGCAACATTCACAACAAAGTGGCAACCTGCCATCTACCATATTGGCACACACACTTCAGAGTGCTACACTACAACTGTCTCGTTTGCATCAGGGATCATCAAGCACATCCAAATTTAATAACTCTACTATATCACATGTGCTAAACTCCAGTCGACACACATCTGCTTTTGCCAAGCTTCCACAGCCAAGCTTCAATCCATGGGCTTAGTTAATCGCAACGTATACATTGTAGTCGTTTCATATCCACCCTACTTACCATCCTATTTAATACCTACTTCAGTACCTTCCTTTCATTGACAAACATATTACTGGATATCAAGCTTCAAACATTCGTTCCTAACAGTTACATTACACATTTAACTAATAATTATAATACATTAAGTGGAAACCTCGTTGCATAGTACATACATATTGCCTTACTTTAACATAATTGACATATAACTCACAGCATAGCATGGACATCCAGAAAGTGGTGTGTGTTCAAGTCAAAAAGTGGCACAGTGAGCTTGAGAAAGTGGTGCATTCAATGCAGTGAACTTTGGAAAGGCACGTGTACATCAAGAACATGGTGTGGAGCATGTGAAAGTGGCATGTTCAATGCAGTGAACTTTGGAAAGGTGCACATACATTGAGAACATGGCGTGGAGATTGCGAAAGTGGTGTGTGTGGATACTCCAAACATGGCACAGGACATGGCTCCGAAGAGTAGCGCTACTGAGAAGAAGGGGTGCAGGAAGTGAATAAATGTGTGGTTTGAATGCCATAGTTAATTATTCTGGACAAAATTGTGCTTTAAGTTTCATTCTTGGATACTTCTCCACATTCATAAATAATAGCTAATAATTGAATCAAGCCTTCAGTGGGTATTTGCAAGATTCACCACAACATGTAGTTTTGTAAGGGTAAGGAGTGTCTTGATACCTAAAACAAAGAAATATAATGCAAGTTGTCGAACGTCCATTCGACCAAGGAGTTCTAAAGTGTCTGAGAGCCAGATTAGTAACAATGTGAGGTTGATGAGAACATAACAAGAGATGGGAACTTCGAAATGAAGTTAAAACACGAGCAGTTGACAGATATTCATGATTGAAATGGTGGAATGGAAGACAAGAACAATGACAATAACCTAAGAGCAAAAACAGAAACTCAAAACTCGACTTCGAGAGGGGAAAACTTCACTGATTTGGTTGGAAGTAGATACATAGGTCTTATATAAAATTAAAATAAAGAGACTACTTAACAGGGAATAGTCAACGAGACAGAGATTAAATGTGCTGTGGATCGTAGATTATTGGGGAGAAATGGTAAGGCTTGAAACATAAACTGTAGCAATGAATTAGAAGAAAAATCCATTGAAAAAAACTTGGGGAGAGTGACTTGAAGTGATGACACAGCCGTTGGTAAGATGAAATGTGGTATTCAGTGGCTCTTGGTAGCACACAATACTGACAGTCTTGAGTTCCTGATGTGTAATTGCGGTGTTTGGGGCAATATGGGAGTGTCAGTGTTGGAGGGAACCAGTGGGAGAGGGCAAGTGAGGGGGAAAAGAGCCAACACAAATAGTGCATTGATGTGTGCACGGCTAGATATGAAGGCATTATCTTTTGAGATATCAGTCATGTGATATGGGCAAACACAGCTCGTAAAATACGAGGTTTTGTAGTGCAGGTGAAACACCTGCTCTACAGTTTGGCTCAGAATAATGGGCAGTCATCTGTAATATTTTCAGCAACCAACATTTTCCCCATTGGCGGTAATTATGTCTGATAACTTCTATAAGGGCACATAGAAAATTTTGTGCATGCACAAAGTGAGCATGTCATGCTCAAGGGGCACCTAGTTTTTACCATGCACACACAAAAGTGAGCATGACTGAGCATGCCACGCTCAAGGCCAAAATTTCACACTCAACAGGTGAGTATGTCTATTTAATATACTTGTAAATGCCTATTTATCAGTCAAATTAAATGTAAATCATATATATGTATACTGGTATAGTACTATTATAGTTGTATCGTCACTGTAAGTAAAGATTTAAAGCAGGATAAGCATCAAGATGTCAGAAAAAAGGTTACATTTCATGCTCAAGTTGGAACATGCATGCTCATTTTTCATGCTCAAGGTGTGAGTGTGCACACTCACATCATGCACAAGATTTTGTTTCATGCTCAGGGTCGAGAATTCACATTCAGGGTCGACATTTCACACACAGGGTCTGAATTTTTATGCTCAAGGTCCATCAACTCATGCCCATGGTCTCTACTTCACGCTCATGGTACGAGTATTTATTTTATAAGAATAAATGATATATTTGTATTTTTACTCCATTTACACACAGGAAGAATAGTAAGTACTACTAAGTACAATAGACAAGGGTACATTTTAATGTGGCCGTGAATAGCAAACATTTATTCACTTTATGCTAAAGCTCAAATTCAATTAAATTCAGAGTGAGCATGAATATAAAAGTACATTCACATGATTTGTGGCTCACTCTCAATAATAGATTATGAGCATGAGTGTGATAAATATATCTACTTAGGCTCATGCATCACAGTAGGCTTTCCTACAACTTGAGAGTGAGTGTGGCAGGGGTACATATCCAGGGCAGCAAGAAAATTCCAGGCACACACAAAAGTGAGCATGAGTTGAGTGTGCACACTCAGGGTCGAATTTCCATGCTTACCTATTGAGCATGAAAATTTGACCCTGTGTGTGAATATCCTATATGTGAGCATGGATAATCCTTATATGAGCATGAGCCAACTGGCTGTCATATATCAACTACATACTGAATACTTGGCATACTAAAGCATGTATTTAATACAATTTTGTATATATTAAGCACTGTAATGTAATAATTGAAGACACCAGTGGGTTTTATATATATTTCATTGTTATTGTCTACTTTATGAGTGCATAATGATTTAAAAGGCATACCAATGATCCAGAGTGTTTAGATATGACTTAGATTTATATAAATGATTCAGAGAGTGTACAAATAATCTACAGGTTGTAAAAATGACTCAGAGAGTGTAGCAGCAATCCAGACTAATAGTTAGAAAGTTATAGAGCTAGAGAATGGAGTATATTGAATAGTAGAAACAGGAGAACTTTGTAATGAAGCAGGGGGCTCAGAAAGATACAGGAAGCTTTACAATGAAGCAGGAAAATTCAGAATGAAGCAGGGGGATTCACAGTGAAGCAGAGACCTTGGAAAATTAAAAACAAAGAATAGGGCTTCACAGCAAAGTGAGGAGCTTCAGTACAAGGAAGGGGGCTTAACAATGAAGCAGGGAAATTCACAACAAAACAGGGGGCTTCACAGCATAGCAGGGATAATACAGGATAGAATACTACCTACCACACTCATTCATATTTGCATAGTATAACTGTGTGTCAGTATTATATTTACACTCATGCTCAATGTCCTTTAACTTGAGCATGAGTGTGATAGATATTCTATCATATCTGTAATACTTATTTACACTTGCACTCAATATTCTTTAACTTGAGTGTGAGTGCGATTGGTATTCCTATTCACACTCACAAATATTACACTTGTACTCAATGTTCTTTAATATGAGTGTGAGTGTGATTGGTATTCCTATTCACACTCACAAATATTACACTTGCACTCAATGTCCTTTAACTTGAGCATGAGCATGATTGGTATTCCTATTCATGCCTATAAATATTATACTTGTACTCAATGTATTTTAACTTGAGTGTGAGCATGATTGGTATTCCTATTCACACTCACAAATATTACACTTGCACTCAATGTCTATTAAATTGAGTATGAGCATGATTGGTATTCCTATTCATGCTCACAAATATTACACTTGCGACTTACTTTTCCTCCCACATGTAAGTGAAGTGTTACGTACGGATTCCCTTCCTACTGGGAAACGAATGCGAAGATGCCCGGAAGGCGTGGGAGAACTATAACAGAAACCCGAAGTGAGTACGGGTATGGGAACAGGAGCGGGAGTGCAGAAGTGAACCATGGCTTCAGCGTATGTGCTGTGCCACCTGGATATCCCCAGGGAATGGTTTGTATTTCACAACAGACAATATCCAATGTAAGGAAATGTTCCAGAGTATGCAAGGGGCTTCGCCACTACACTAGGCAGTGGGAGAGAGACCCGAAGGAAAACCTGGAGTGGGTTTTGGAACTTAGAGTAGGAAGAAAGTGTACAGAGTTGATATGAATACTGAAGACTACCTAGTACATTTGGAAGACTATTTATATGTACTAGTAAGACGTAGGTATGAATCCAGAGACAGAATACTAAGTGTAAGTAAATGAAATAAAGACTGGGCAAAGAGGAGTAGCAGTGCAAATGACACACTCAGAATGAAGAATAAGAAACTAAACTACATTGACCATAATGAAACATACAAGTAAGAATGGAAGAGAGGAGTAATGGTATAATGATGTGGTGAGGCCGTCATAAGAGAAACTACGTATCCGAAGTATCTGATAGAAAACCCAATGGGTTCCAGGTACGTTCCCAGGCAGGAATGTCAGGAAGTGTAAACCCGTAGCAGGTACATTCCAGGAACGGACCGGGTATGTTGGAAGGTCACGTGGAAACCTTTGGTAACGTCGGCACGATATAGCCAGGCATGGATATAACATGAAGCCAAAATATAAATGTAACACATAATTTTTTTGTGAGCATGAAGTAAAAACTTTGAGTGTGAGCTAACAGACCTTGAGTGTGAGTTGATGACCTTGAGCATGAAAACTCAGACCCTGTGCATGAATGTATGGACCCTGTGTGTGAGATGTTGACCCTGAGCATGAAGTAAAATCTTGAGTGTGAACATGAGTGTGAAATATAAATATTATTCTTCAACGTTTTACTTCATATCTTGATTAAAAACCTCACTTGCATTCACAATAAGACACAGTCATACAACACTAGTATGTACATTTGATTTACACTCTTTTTGACTCACAAATGGGCCATTTAGAACTAAAATAAATACCTTGAGCATTACATGCTCAATCATGCTCACTTTTGTGTGTGCCTAGAATTTTATATGTGCCCACATATCTGTGCTCATCTCAATTTAAAGGATATGTGGTCATACAGTGTATATCACACTCATGTTTATATTCACTATTAATTAAGTATGAACTCTATCTCATTCCATTAGTCAGTACTAAGTCAAAGGCAAATTTAATATACTATTTATATACATGTCATAGTACTGTACCCTTTTGACCAACTGTTCAGTAACACATCACACAATGCCATGAACTTGAAAAAATATATGTTTCATCACATGTCACAGCTTCCCATAAACAGAGGTACAAGGAAATATTTAAAATCATAATATAAAATCATTGCTTTTTGTGAAAAATTTAGCTGAAAATTGTTTAGTGATGAACAGATCCTCAATTTGTCACACATCACACTGACCCTTGAAAAGAGGGACCAACTGATCATCATCATCACAGTGTAATTCGACAAAAAGTTGGTTGAAAGGGTGCAAGTATACCAAGTCATTAATATACAAGTTGATCTGTTATAGCTCTTATATTTACACTCACATATAGAATATCCACACTCAACACTCCTGCCAGTGCTTACTGCCAAACTCGTTTAAATTGAGAGTAAAATATATAGCTCATATTCAAGTTGCTGGAAATATGCATGAGCATGAATAGGGATATATATCATGCTCATGCTCAAACTCAAGTAAATTGAATGTGAGTGTGAGTACAATGCTCATGCACAAGTTATAGTATGCAAATATGCAGAGTGTGATAATGCTTGAACTCAATTAAATTGAGTGTGAGTGTGAATAATAACACTCATGCTCAACTCACTTAGCTTGGAAGAGAACATTACTATATGATATTTAATTCTTTTTAAGATACACCCACTGTATCATGTCCTTAGGATAATATTATATTAATTACAGCCTTATTGCTTCTTACTTATATATTGCTTCATGCTCATGTTAGATTTTCTGGGTTGCACAGCCTCTGGTTCAGACCTTGGTAAGACTTTGGTACCCTTGGTAGGACTTTGGTAGACCACCTCAGGATATAAACACTCTGTAACTTGGTAGTTGTCAACAAGTTTCCTCCCCATCTGTGTCTGTGTCTGTGTTTGTGTTCAAGTCTTTGCTCCACCATCATCATCTATTCTCTCAACCACCCCCTTATATTCTTGTTACTTCTGACAGCTCATATATATAAAGAATAGGGCCAGCAAGCAGCAGGGCCCACTACCTTCTCATTTAACAGACATTTACCATTAGAAATGAAAGAACAACTAATAAAAAACTGCATTAATAATTGTAGTGATAAATGTCATGAATTTGAAGTTCATAAACCCAATGGCATTGATACCTTACTGTATACTTTATTCCAGCATGTTTGGCATGTACCATATATTAAACAACAAAGAAAAAGAGAAGAGGATATGATACTCTACTTTAATACATCAGTGGTTAAGATACAGAAGTCGAGTCTACACTGAAGGCCTTCCAAGATGAATTAGCAGATGCATTACTTGTCTCTCTTTGCCATCATGCTGATCACTCACATTCAGTGGCGAAGCGCACAAAGAACCAGTACATGGATGGGAATCTATCACAGAGACAGGGAAGCTTAGAGGATGAGATCCCTGATATAAAGAAGATGCACTGTTCATCATGTGTCTATCATCCCTCTTTCATGAGGTAGTACAAAATATGACACCTAACACATTGAGAATCACACATTACACATTGATTGACACACAAGGAAAAATACACATCATCACATGTGCATGGTATTTTGTTTTTTCATAGAAATAAATAATACGTAGAGCCCACTAATGACTTGGTAGTAAGTAGTACAAGAAATGATACAAAACATAATTGAAATTGAGTACTTCACATACTTTAAATATAGAACTCAGAGAAAAGCTATTGTATCTGTTGATATGCTGTACTTCATAGTAGTACACTATAACAGCTTATATCAGGCTACTAAAAGCAGTCTGAAAATTAAGTAGCAACATGGAAGAGTAAACCTTCGCACAATTAAATAGTAACAAGTACAGTTTGTATGACTCCATTGAATGTTACATGAGGTAGGTTAGTATTTACATAGTATTGAGAACTGCTGAGGCCTGAGGCCTTATACCATGATAAATTCCCCACTACTAATGTAACCTACTTGTAATGTCTGAAAAGGATGAACAAAGGAGCCATAGGCAAACTGCTTAAGAATTGAACTCTGTATACACAACCCTGCAATGGCTTCATGGCATTGGAATCTACTGCCAAAAATTTTGTGATTTCAAGCCCCATAACCCAACTAACTAAAGTTAGTGGGAATGATTAGGCACTAGTGGTGCAAGTCTGGGAGTAGCCGAAGGCCTGAACTTTGAAGCCAAAAAGTTCAGAGCTATAAAGCAAGAGAGGTGTGAGAAGAGCCAGTGTCAGTGAAGATGAATACTGACAGAATATGAGAGGGATATCGATGACTGGGGATGATAAAAGGAGGATCTGAGACAAGTGAAATTTGTCAGCAGTCACAGTCCATCACAAGGCCCCAGCCAATCAGACTCAGATCCTGTTCAAGATTCCGAAATCACCTTATAGGGAAATCGAGACCACCCTATAATCCAACTACCTTAAAAGGTAGTGGGAATTATTCATGCACAGGGTCAAATTTCCACACACAGACCCTGAGTGTGCACAGAATTTTCTGCCTGCCCCAATTTAATGAGCAGCTTAAATATTCATACTCACAGAGTTACTCTTAAGTTATAGAAAGTCAGTATGAGTGTGAATAATAATAACCATCACACTCATGCTCAAGCAAAAGGAGATATGAATGAATGTGAACTTGAAACATATATTCATGCTAGGCTCATGCTCAAATAAAATGAAATAAGCATTAAGTCAAGCATGATTGTGAATAGGAATCTCATCATGCTCATGCTCAAATTATAGAGATATACTATGAGCATGTATACATACTAAGTCTAATTGTATTTAATTCACACTCATGCTCAAGTCACTAAAAATATGACTGAGCATGAAAGTAAATACTTATCACACTCACTTAAAATCAACTACTTAGTAACTTGAATATAAAATTGTTCATGCACAAGTGATGGTAAATATGCGTGAACATGAAGGAAAAAATGCATGTGAGTGTGAAGGTAAACACATATCACACTCACACTCAACCTTGTTTAATTAAGTGCAGTGTGAATATCATATTGATATGCAAGCTTATGCTCAAATAACAGGAAACCAAAACCACCCTGACTGTGAGTGCGAAGTGAATGTGAATGTGAATATGACATCTATGCATGTTCATGCTCAATTTAAAAGGATATATTACCTATCATGCCCATGCTCAAACTTAATTAAATTGAGCATGAGCATGAATACAGATTAGTACTGATATGCCTGATGGATGTACAACATGTATAAACATATTTTTTGCGATATCTACATAATATAATTCACTCACCTGCGATCACACTTGGATTATCTAAGCATTGGAGTGAGGTCTGAACTGCCAACGATCGTGCTATTTATAGTCACACTCACTAAGGACATAATAAACAAAGAAGCAGTAGTGATTATAGTAAGGGATAAGCAGGAAAGCGCATATATAGAACCCCAGCAGCACTTGATTTGCCATAAGCACGCAGTAATGCGACATGTCTAGGTCATGGGACAGTTCCCCCAGTGCTGCCCACCCAAAGAAGCCAGTACTATCAAAGCACCCATCAAGTGCCAATGGCTATTGCCATCACTCTGGACTCGAGCCAAATTGGCCCTCAGCATCTTGCAAAATTACATCTCGACCCGATCTGCTGATCGAAGCGAACAGACCATAGCTCCAAAGCCATGCATGCCGATGATTCTATCTTTAGGCTAGCGACGTGCTGGGCGTTTAGGAACACGCATCAGCCAATAAACACATCTCTATTATCGTGCATGTCCGTACCCTTTGAGACGATATAACCAACACTCTCCTATCCAGACCTTACCTCCTGAGTGTGCACGTCCCTCCTCTCAGCATCGTAGTTAAATTACCCTATCTAGACACATGTTATACCTGTACAGTACCTAAGAACTCCGCTTTTTCAGTAGTATATAAGGCTTGCAAACCTGCTCATGTAGAACAAGAAATCCTGTACCAATTCTTCCGCTATTAGTGTTACTTAGTGTATTTGTGACAATCTATTCAATTTCCGAGTGTAAAAACCCCAGTGTGACTTAAGCCCTCCCAGGACCGCAAAGAAGCTTAGTTTATTAGTAGTGATTACAAGCGTGATAGATTACAAGTGAATATTATAGTGTGTTCATCCCTCCCTTGCCTGGAATTACCTTGTGTATTCTGAAGATATTCCCCCAGACTTGCACTTACTTGATTGTTAGCAAGAGTAAGCGACGACCTTTACATAGTTTCCTAGCTATTACTCCCTAGTAACCCTCTTTGCCCTTTTAGTACATATATATTCATGCTCACAGCAGCTATATTTACTGTAGAGTGAGTGTGAATGTAAAATACATATGCATTATTCACATTCATGCTCACAGACACTCAAACCGATTATTAATGTGAGTGTGGATAGTTATATTTGCACATTTTTAATACAGTACAGTACAGAACTACATCAATTTATAAGATATTATCTTCACACTTATGTAGGATTTCTTCATGCTCAATATACAATACTTCATACTCAGGGTCACCATTATCACACTCAGACCCTGAATGTGCATGCTCAACTCATGGAATTTTCTTGGTGCCCATGCTCAAGGCATTTATATTAGTTCTAAATGGCCCATTTGTGAGTCAAACAGAGTGTAAATCAAATGTACATACTAGTTTTGTATGACTGTATCTTATTGTGACTGTGAGTGAGGTTTTTAATCAAGATATGAAGTAAAATATTGAACAATAGTGTTTATATTTCATGCTCAAAGTGTGAGCATGGATTGAGCATGCACACACACATTATGTTCAAGATTTTATTTCACACTCAGGGTCAACATCTCACACACAGGGTCTGAGTTTTCATGCTCAAGGTCTATCAACTCACACTCAAGGTCTGTCAACTCATGCTCAAATTCTCTACTTCATGCTCACTAAAAAATTATATGTTACATTTATATTTTGGCTTCACTTACATGTGGGAGGAAAAGTAAGTATGGATAAGTACATTACCTATCACACTCATGCTCAAGTTAAAGGATATTGAGTGTGAGTGTGAATATAATACTGACATGCAGTTATACTATGCAAATATGAATGAGTGTGATTTGTGAGCATGGATAGGAATACCAATCACACTCATACTCAAGTTAAAGAACATTGAGTGCAAGTGTAAATAAGTATTATAAATGTGATATAATACCTATCACACTCATGCTCAAGTTAAAGGACATTGAGTGTGAGTGTAAATATAATACTGAAATGCAGTTATACTATGCAAATATGAATGAGTGTGATAGGTAGTCTTCTATCCTGTATTGCTCCCTGCTATGCTGTGAAGCCCCCTGTTTTGTTGTGAATTTCCCTGCTTCATTGTTAAGCCCCCTTCCTTGTACTGAAGCTCCTCACTTTGCTGTGAAGCCCCATTCTTTGTTTTTAATTTTCCAAGGTCTCTGCTTCACTGTGAATCCCCCTGCTTCATTCTGAATTTTCCTGCTTCATTGTAAAGCTTCCTGTATCTTTCTGAGCCCCCTGCTTCATTACAAAGTTCTCCTGTTTCTACTATTCAATATACTCCATTCTCTAGCTCTATAACTTTCTAACTGTTAGTCTGGATCACTGCTACACTCTCTGAGTCATTTTTACAACCTGTAGATCATTTGTACACTCTCTGAATTGTTTATATACACTCTAAGTCATATCTAAACACTCTGGATCATTGGTGTGCCTTTTAAATCATTATACACTTATAAAGTAGACAATAACAATGAAATATATATAAAACCCACTGGCAAACCTGACAGGCACCTCCTAGAATATAGGATGTCAAGCAATGGGTCACATCTGTAATATGATTGATCACATAAGCATGATGAGTATTCCTAATCATGCTCACAAAACCTTTAAAATGTGTGTTAATACAAGAGTGAATACATATCCATGCTCATGCTCACTCTATTAAAATTTTGAATGTGAGTGTGAATGTGAAATCAATTCATGTGCATGCATCCTTACTGTAAGGGAACACCAATATTATACTATTCACATTCATGCATCTCTATTTTAGCTTAGAGTGAGTGTGAGTGTGGATATGTATTATTCGCACTCACACTCACTCTATTAAAATTCATTTAAATGTGAGCATAAACATGAAATTGATTCATGCAGATTCACACTCACACATATGTGCTGTAAGTAAGTGTGAATAATAAGTACACATGAGTGTGAATACAGATCAGTATATATATTCACACTCAAACATATTTACTGTAGAGTGAGCATGATAGGTAATAACCTATTATGCTCATGCTCAAATTAGAAGGCCATAATAAGTACACATGGGCATGAATATAGATTAGTATATATATTCACACTCACACATATTTACTATATACTGAGTGTGATAGGTAATACCTATCACACTCATGTTCAAATTAGTGTATATATTTGTGCTAACATATATTTACTGTAGAGTCTTCTGTGCCCTGAGAAATACCATCTAGCATCATGCATTAGTATTTGTGTGAGCATTGAGATTCTAAGTGCAATGAGAAGTGTGAAGTCCTAAGCCTGTGCTAAGTCCGAGATTAAGGAACATGCATCAAAACACACATCAAAGTGTCTGCTAAGTCATATTCCTTCTTGAACATCAGTCTTCAACACCTCCCCTTTACTTTACTTCACCTGGAAGCATTTTGCATCCAAGTCTTACCCACCAAGCGTCTTCTTAGTGAGTGTATGTGGTGTGAGTTGAATTGATTATATTTTAATTTATACTACATTGCACTAAACTAGGTACTTTAGTAATAACTATCATGCACAAGTTTATGCCCTATAGATTTGTAGAGCAGGTGATTTGCCTGCACTACAAAATTTGGTATTCTTCAAGTTCTGGTATCTAAATCATGTGACTCGGTACACGCATCGAGCCATTCCAATTTTCTGGTTTTCTTTGTCTTGAATTCTCTGTTCTACTTACTCATATGTTACATTCTGACCCTTACTCTTGGTACCTATATCCAGGACTCTTTAATTTCCATTTAGCAGGTTAATCTACATTAAGTAATGCTTTTTCTATAAATTTGTCATATCTACTTCCTTGCAATTCAGTGAAAATTACCCCTCTCTCTCGACACCTTAGAACAACCCAGGTCGAACGGATGTTCACCGACTTGCATTTCAAATTTCTTTGTTGAGGTGCAAGTGCACCTTGACCCTTACAAGATTGACTGGTATATTTATGCGTGACATCTTGCGCTTAAGTTAAGCATGAGCGTGAGCATGAATTGGAAAATGCTCAAGCTTAATCTTTCATGCTCATGGTCAAACTGAGATGAAAGTGACTACAAACACAAACTATACATTTCTATATTTTCATGTACTTAGTCAAAAATACTGTATTTTCACACTCACATTTCACGCTCACAAATGTTGAGTGTGAAAACTTGGTGAAAACTAGTGACGTGAGCATGAAAACAATGACCCAGAGCATGAAGATTTGACCCTGAGCACGAAAGATCTGACCCTGTGTGTGAAGGAAAATCATGAGCATGAAAAATGAGCATGTACATTCAACCTTGAGTATGAAATGTAAAAAATTTCTTCAACATATGAGTGCCTATCTTGCTTTAAAACTTTACTTGTCATGACAATATGACTACAACAGGACTATACCAGTATATATATTCAATGTACATTTATTTTGACTCACAAATAAGCCTTTTACAACTATAATATATATCTTGAGCATGACATGCTCACCTGTTGTGTGTGAAATTTTGACCATGAGCATGGAACGCTCAACCACGCTCACTTTTGTGCGTGCACGGTAAAATATAGGTGCCCGAAATATGATATATCAATCAACGAGATTATATACACATATTCTTAAAGAATCGTATTGGACGCAGTCGCCGCCTTATCGTCGTGATTCGAATGTGCAGGTTTGATATCAATGAGGATGTGAAGAACCACGACAATAGAATGATTTGTACCATTCTCAGTGCAAATATATGTGATTTAAGTGATTTCATTCAATTATATGTATGTATACAAGGCGTTGTGAACTTATTATGAACACATTTACTAGTGGTATAGATCTTATCGTACGAATATTAGATGATTACACAGTTCTGCTCTACTACCATCTGCTTCCATAGGCCTGATCAAAAGATATATCAATTAACGAGAGATTATTCACGCGTATATAATACCCTCCATACACACACGTGCGCGCACTATTCCTATTCCTGTGACTCTTCTTCTTCACTTCCTACCAGTACATCTCCCTATTACGGGATATTGAAAGGGACAGTGTCAGTGTACATTGAACTCGATTTAACATTAACTCCGTCGCTACCAATGGTGTCTGTAAATCCACCATTAACTAGCGCCACTATCGTGCGGTTTACCACTGAACCCTCCATTGTCAGAATGTCCTCAACAAGTGAAGTTGGGTATAGGAACTTTATCCTACACTTTCATGATTTCTATTACTGAACTTTCTAAAGTATACAAACAGCTTCTCCGAGCACCCCAAGTGCATCCATTATCGAATGTACTACTACCGGTGAAGTCTTCAGGTATAAGAATATCCTCCAATTTCATGATTTCTATTACTGAACTTTCTAAAGTTTACAAACAACTTCTCCGATCACCCCAAGTGCATCCGTTATCGAATGTACTACTACCAGTGAAGACTTCAGGTACAAGAATATCCTCCAATCTCATGATTTCTATTACTGAACCTTCTAAAGTTTACAAACAACTTCTCCGATCACCCCAAGTGCATCCATTATTGAATGTACTACTACCAGTGAAGACTTCAGGTATAAGAATATCCTCCAATTTCATGACTTCGATTACTGAAACTTCTTTCTAAAGTTCTCCAACTCCTACAATCAGTTCATTTGCAACATCTATTATCAAATCTAGTACCTCCGCAAAGGCACCAGTTGACCTTACCTCATCACCTGCATCATCAACCAGCACTTCATCACCAACCCCACCTTCATCATCACCATCCGCACAGTTTCCAGATTCCGACACGGCACCATCCTCCAGTAATAGCACAACCCTCAAACCAGGAATAACAGAAGTAATAGCAATCACAAGTGCCTTCCATATCCTTGAACTCGATTTAACATCAACTCCGTCGCTACCAATGCCGACATTAACTTCGTCGCAACTAGCGCCGTATGCACTTCTATCGTCAATTGGTAACCCTTCGGACTTGTCTACAGCCGCGGACTCCACGACCCCCATTGTCAGATCTACTACGAGAGGTGAAGCTCCGTATGAAAACTTTATCCTACACTTTCATGATTTCGATTACTGAACTTTCTAAAGTCAACCAACAGGTCCTCCGGAGGTTTTAGCATCAATCGATGCTCCTGAAGCTGCTACCACTGTCGGAAGGGCGGTGGACAGTTTTATCTCATCCTCTGCCATGTCATCAACCACCACTTTGTCACCAACCCCATCTTCATCTCCAACCTCATCTCCAGCCGCCACTTCATCTCCAACCTCTTCTCCATCATCACCACCCGCACAGTCAGCAATTGCCACCCAACCATCCTCTAGCAGCTGCAGCACAACCATCAAACCAGGAATAATGGCAGCAATAGCAATCCCAAGTGCCCTCCTCATCCTCGGCATCACGATACTCCTCACACTCTACTTGCACAAAAAACACTTACGAAAAATTAATCATCTTACCGGAGAACAAAATCCTCGGACTTCGTATTCATTGTTCACTTCCAGGAAAACAAAGTTGACTCCATTTGTCCGAGGGGCTAATTCGGGAGGACCAGGTGAAGTGGTTACAAACGAACCTCAGGCTCGGACGGAAGGATTATCAGAGTTAGAAAATGGTGGAAGTGATGGTATACTTGAGAATGAAAGTCAAGTATCGTATTCGACGTTACCTCCTCCATATCAACGTGGTTCGGATGCGGAAGTGCAGGACGTGTTGCAGATTGATGTGAAAGAAGAAGTGGGCTGGGGAGGTGAGGAGAAAGGAGGGTTAATTTCTCTGGACATTGAAGTTGGACTCTCTTGAATTAAAAATATGAACGTTTGAACTCTTACAGCTATCATATACTATAGCATTATACCCCATTATACCCATTCGATACCAAGCATTAGACATATACTTCCGTCTCCTGGACAGTTGAGAATGAGAGTCATGTTTCGTATTTGACGTTACCTCCTCCGTATCGACGTGGTTCGGATGTGCAGGACGTCGTGCAGGCTGGTGTTGAAGATGAAGTGAGGGAAGAGGTGATTAGAAAAGAAGGTTAATTGTGTTAGACATTGGATTTTGTTGGATTAAGGAAGCGGGCTCTAAGCTCTTACATCAAGGACTCCTTTACCAGAATGCTATGGTTATCAGTGCCATCATTTACATCATACCCTATAACATCAAGTAGACACCAAGCATTCATTATCAATACCAACATTAGGGGAATTCAAATTAGAAGATACGCGATACGATACAGCTGGATGAAGTTGGACTCTCTGGAATTAAAAAATCATATAGAATAGTATCATACCCCATCATACCAAGTGGATACCAAGCCTTAGACATATACTTCCGTCTCCTGGACAGTTGAGAATAAGAGTCAGGTTTCGTATTTGATGTTACCTCCTCCGTATCGACGTACAGGATCTGGTGCGGGCTGATGAAAATGAGGAAGTTAGAGGAGAGGTGATGAGAAAAGGAGGGTTAATTACTCTGGACGAAATTGTGCTATAAATTTCATTCTAGAATACTTCTCCAAATTCATAAATAATAGTTAATAATTGAATCAAGCCTTCAGTGGGTATTTGCGAGCTTCACCACAACATATAGTTTGGCTCAGAATAGTGGGCAGTCGTCTGTAGTATTTTCAGCAACCGACATTGTCCCCATCGGCGGTAATTATGTCTGATAACTTCTATAATTATTTTTGTCGCATTTCACTTTACAAACTTACATTTCGCCAATCGAAAGAAGCAGTAAAACGACCATGAAATATCAGAACGATGAAAAAACGTTCGACTTACTTAATCATACATAGAGCGTACAATTAACCACTTAAATTCGATTATCTAAGTTATTATTGAAGACTGTCGGTATACCTCTCGAAACGAATCGAAGTGCAATACAGCTTTGGTTAATAACCCTCGCAGCAATACAAGAAGTGCCCACTATGTATGACTTCAATATAACTCGACGAGTTGCTTCTTAGTAATTTCGCAGCATTGCCAATATCTAATTCAGATGAAGGTATCCGGAATACATTTGTAACATTGACAGCTACTGTACTGTTACTGTGGGAAGGAACACGTAGCGATTTATCATACCTATATCAGAACCATGACAATAGAATGATTTGTACCATTCTCAGTGCACATATACGTGATTTGATTCAATCGTATATATATAAAAGGCATTGTGGACTTATTATGAACATTTGCTAGAGGTATGCATCTTGACATATGAATAGTAGATGATTATACTGTTCTTCTCTACTACCATCTGCTTCCATATGCCTGATCAAAAGATATATCGATCAATGAGAGCTTATTCATGCGTATATAATACCCTCCATATACACACACGCGTGCACTATTCCTATTCCTGTGACTCTTGTTCACTTCCTACCAGTGCATTTCCCTGTTACGGGATATTGAAAGGGACAGTGTCAGTATACATTGAACTCGATTTAACATAACTTCGTCGCTACAAATGTCGATATTAACTCTGTCGCAACTAGAGACGATCGCACTTCCATCGTCATTTAGTAACCCCCCCGACACGTCTAGCACTGAACCACTCCAGGTCCCGGTCTCTGGTGTCGAATTTACTATGACGGGTGAAGATGGGTATAGGAACTTTATCCTACACTTCCATGATTTCGATTACTGAACTTTTGTAAAGCAGTACATCTACACCAGCGGTGCCCAGCCCTTCTGCAGTATTTTCGACAACTCCAACATCAACTCCATCACCAACCCCATCCTTATCACCAATCCCATCTCCAACCACCACTTCATCACCAACCTCATCGTCATCGTCATCACCACCTGTACTGTCACCAAATTCCGACACCGCATCATCCTCCAGTAACAGCACAGCCCTCAAACCAGGAATAATAGCAGCAATAGCGATCCCAAGTGTCCTCCTCATCCTCATTATCACAATACTCCTCACACTGTTCTTTTACAAGAAACATCTGAGAAACCAACTTCTTGGAGAACACACTACACGGACGTCGTATTCATTGTTCACTTCCAGAAAGAAAAAGTTGACTCCGTTTATCCGAGGAGCTAATTCGGGAGGACCGGGTGAAGTGGTTACGAACGAACCTCAGGCTCAGAGGGAAAGGTTAGCAGAGTTAGAGAATGGTGGAAGTGATGGCATAGTTGAGAATGAAAGTCAAGTATCGTATTCGACGTTACCTCCTCCATATCGAAGTGGTTCGGATACGGAAGTGCAGGATGTGTTGCGGATTGATGTTGAAGAGGAAGTGAGAGGGGAGGTGAGGAGAAAGGAGGGTTAATCAGATTAGGTGCTGTGAATTATGATACGAACTTTTACAAAATTACATCAAGGACTCTTTTACTAGAGCGCTAAAGGTACATTAGCGCGATCATGTACATTATACCCTATAACGTCAAGTTGATACCACAACTGCACAAGAGAAAAAAAGGATTAATTGCATTGAATATTGTACTCTATTCCCAGAGCGCTGAAGCTAAAGGAACATCAGCGCCCTATCATACCAAGTAGACACCAAGCCATAGATAAATACATCCGCCCAAATAAAAGTGTGACATTTTGAATGTCAGTGGCGGTGTCGGTTACGACGAGGGTCTGATAAATTAAAATTAAACGGTACCTTTTTCCACGTGCTTAAGCCGGGCTTGAGGGTTTTTGCGCGGACGCGATCGGATATACCGGATAAGTATCTTCCTCGAGAGCTTCCTCGAGGTTCGAGTCGGCTCTCACTGGTTTAGAGCAGCAATACAATCGTTCCATCCTGTCTTCATCTGCCCACACAACGCGTATCAGGCAACATACCAACAAGTCGACGCGACATGACAGGGACACTATGTATTTGAATCAAAAGGCTAAAAAAGCAGGAATCAGGGATCGGGAAGAAAGGGCCGTCAAGGTGAGTGAGTGCACGGGTGGTGACAACAGTGTCAGGTCAGGTACATCTAAAAAAGACCATCCGTTCTTCCGAGCGCATAATTTCCCTTCTCCCCTCCCACTTCCCCTTCTCCCTCTCTTCTCCCCTTCCCCCCCTCCTGCACGATGCCCTCGATAAGACGCTTCCTGCGCTTCCGCGTTATGATTCCCTTCGCACTTCTCATAGGCGTCGCACAGCTAATCAACCACATCACGCGGCTCAAACACACTCCACATCCACTGACAGCACACGATTCGGCCCCTCCAGATCCAGCGGGACATGAACAGCTTCATCTGAACTTATCCATTCCCGAGCTTCTTTCTGCTCATCCTCCTCCTCACGCTCTTCCCCCTTCTCTTCCCAACCCCAACTCCCCCTCCCCCCCAGAGGAATCCGAACCCGAACCAAAACTAAAACCACAATGGTGCAAACAGGAAGAATGTCTATCAGGCTCCTGGATCCCCCGCTCCCCTTCCTACCAAACCCTCGCAGACCTACAAAAAGCCTACGCGAACCCACAAGAACCAGTCTGGTCAGGCTGTCGCGTGCCCGACAAAGATATCACCGACCTCGAGCGGAGCGAAAAGATGGCTCAGAGGCTTCTGGACGTTATGAATTGGGAATGGCTTCCTGATAATGGAAAGAAAATGCGGGTGGTGAATGTTGAAGGGTTGGTGGTTCGGTTGTTGAGGAGTGCGGGGGGGATTATACTTATCGGTGGTACGCCCCCTCTCTTCTTCCCCTTTTTCTTTCTTTTCTTCTTTTTCTCTCAATGACGCGACGACTGATCCGATTCGCCAGACTCAATAACAGAACAACAATTCCACGCCCTAGGCTACACACTCCGCAGCACCGGCCTCCAATTCCACGAAGACCCACCCCACCTCCCCCTATTTAACCACAAAAACGTACACCAACATATCCTACGAAACAATACCCCCCTCGCACACGCCCTCATCGCCCGCGCGGGTGTGCCAGCATCCCGCCTCCAACGGCCCATATTCACATTCCTCGAAGAACATATGTTGATAGGTGAACCTGAAATCCGTGAGATTACAGCGATGTACGGGGCGAGTAAAGAGGATTATCCGTGGTATCATGATTTTCAGCGTGTGGAGGGGTGGGAGGATTTTGTGAGGGATGCTGTGGCTTGGAGAGAGGATGAGAGGGGTTATGTGACGGAGGATAGTGTTGTTGTCTTGAACACTGGTGCGCATGTACGTCTTTCTTTTCCCTTTTTTTTCTTTTTATGGGGGTGGGGGATTGATGAGAGGGTAGTGGTCTAGACATGAATATACAATGCTTCCGACGCACGATACGCAAGTGGATCAACAACATCGGCTTGAACTTACTTTTAAACAAATGGTCCGCCCCCTCCTTTTCCCCCTTTCCTTTACTAACACTCTGCCCGGAAACAGATGCGTAGAGTCCGATCCCGTCTAACGCCGCTAACTCACCTAACAATCATCTACCGACCAACCGCACCCGGGCATCCTCGATGCGACCTCTCCCCCGTCCCTACCCATCCCTCCAAACAGCCCTCGAAGCCGAATCGCCCTCATCTATCCCCGGCCGTCTTCTTTCTTCAATGCACCTGAATCAAGAAGAGAGAGAAGATAGGTTAAAATGGGATTGGGACCGTTTCAATGTACATAATCTCCTCTGGAAAGAAAGTATTCGCAAGATGGGAGAGACGAGGGAACGGTTAGGGTTGGATGCGGAAGCTGGGGCGAGATGGGTTTATTTGGATGTTTGGGGGTTGGCCCTGCAGAGACCGGATGCGCATGCTGAGAGTGGGGTTGATTGTTTGCATTGTGAGTCAAGCTTCGACTTTTGATTTTTGGGGAGGGAGCTGAGATTGATGTAGGGTGTCTCCCTGGGATGTTGGAAGAGTGGAATAAACAGATATATCAGGTTGTTGTACCCATCGAGGGTGAGGATGGGCTGTAATATAAGATGTACGTGTATTGGGAATCGGGGATTTAATGGGATGGACGATAGATTGTCTGCGTAGTAATGCGGAATGATATTTATGATTTTGATACGTATATATCTACTTACTTGGATTTGTTGTTAATGTATATGGTATTTATGAATGGGATAGGGTTCGGGGATTCTTGGGTATCAAGTTGACATGTCGTTATATCTGACTTAAGTATGTCTCACAAAAGTCTGCAACTTAACACGCTACTTCCACTTACTTTCGTACAATATCAACTTACTATGTGATTTGCACCATTTCTGGCATTCTCTTATTCCAAAAGGCGACGAGTTCAAGCAATTGGTGTCAGAATCATCACCCTCGGCGTGTTTAGAAGATCAGAAGGACACACCGAACGCCGACTCATGGCAATGATTAAAATATGCCCAACAACAGATTCCAAGTCAAGATATCTGAAATTGTAGAACGACAAAAGTGCTAGTCTACAACTAGAACAACAAGGTCAGAGTTCCCGTTAAATCCTATGATGACAAAGTCCCGAGGATTATGTCTACCTAGTTAGCTTTAGCAATCGTGATTCGTGATGTAGGAAAGGTCTGACGACGGCGGGCGCCTATTATTATTAGATGATCTGCATAACGTCTTCCTTAAACTGCTTCGTTTCTTGCCAACAAGGTATCCATTAACTAGACACTTGTCCGCGATAACTACTAATGCATCATCCATTGTTCCCGGTTCTACGATGACAGTCATGTGGACCTACAAAGCTTGTGAATATATCCCGCTATTGTAATGAAATTGTAATGCCGATCATGAAGGAGGCTGCCAACGATGGTTCTTAGACGGCTTCATCAAAAACGCAACGGGTATTTGTTGGTTTAAGCGCCTCCAGAGTTCTTATATAAGGATGTTACGGTACTGCTTAAACCCCATATCCCCTAACCTTTCATTCAGCCTACTACTCCACATCTGATTTACGAGACCCGACTATGCCATTCTTTGAGAAATCCCAGAATGTCACCATTCATCAAGCAGAAATGTACGACGGCAAAGGAAACCTGATTAATAACAAAAGTTGGTATCATGCAAACAGATCTGTATAGGCTAACAACCTTCTTTTTAAAGACAACGATAATCGGAGAGCAGGTTAATCAAAATCAATTTTATGTTTTTAAAAAAACATGTCTTACATTTCTTTAGAGCGCTTCCAGCAGCAGACATTCAATGCTCGGGAACAGATAAGCAATTTTGGGGGCATGGGAGATAACCACAATAATACGATGGAGTATACCAAGCAACAAAGTAAATTTCAATGATTAGTATGAGAAATTTACTAACAAACTTCTTATAGGACTTATCAACGAAGGGTATAATCTTAATGATATCCCGGGTGCGAATTTAACTGCAGCTCCCAACAAAGGTAGGTATCATGCCATATATTACAAGTCCACGTAAGCTAAGATTCCTATAGACAGCAAAAATCGTGAAGCAGGTAAATCGATAGTCTATTTTTGAAAAATGTAAAGGTAACACCATTCACTATACAGAAATGTATGATGCCGGGGGGGACATTACTAATAACAAAGGTCATTATCACCCGACACTTTACTATGAAAATCTGCACGTGCTAACACAAGCACAATATTAAAGGCAACGATAATCGTCACGCAGGTAAATTGACATTGCGTTGAAAATTTATATCTCACATTTTTTCAGGCCGCTTCCAAGAGCAGACATTTACTGCTGTCCAACAGAAAGGTAACTTTGGAGGGATGGGAGATGGTCACACCAATCGTATGGTGTATGCCGAGCAGCAAAGTATAAGCACCTCTCCATCCCGGATGAGAATTGTAATGACATTGTTATAGGATCTCTCGACGTAGTAGTGAATAAAAATGAAAGCAACTCGGATGAGGATGGTACTCGAGCTTCAGTGATCTCAGTTGAAGCCAGTGTCACGTCAATCAAAAGTGGCAAGCATTTTAATCTCCTATAAATATTAAAATTGTTGTTTTTACTAATTACAAGTGTTCGCTGGTTCTGCTCCAGGTAGCGAAATCCCACAATATTCTCTAGAATACTATAGAAAGGAGATAGAAAAACTGAAGATCAACATAGATGAAATAAGAGGTATGGTGGAAAATGGGTATTTAGATCGCGCGGAAGCTGAAGAAGATCAATCTAAAATGAGGAAGGAGATGATTGAGCATGTTCGGAATTTCAAAGCACTTGGTGGGATACTCTCGTCAACTAGAACCCCTTCGGCTTAAACTGCAAGCAACTCCGAGTTCTGGATTGTGTCCACTGGTTATATACCTTAGCAACATTATTCTCATTCTGTATCGAGGACTTTACTTCAAGTTATTACTTTTCTATATGTAAATTGACAATTTTAAATGCTTAGTACTTAGTGCTTGTTATTTGCGTGTTTAGAACTTTGCATTGTCATTGCAGAGATCTGAGTCTCGAGAGTTGTTCAGGGCAGTGGATCCTGAATTGAAAAACATCATCGTCACACAGTGGCGTACGATTCCATTCCTTGCGAATGTTCACAGCGTATCGGTTAAATTCGCATAGTTAACTAGCTTACTCATACGTAGATCTCGCGTTGGAGACCTAAGGGTATTGCTGATGCATTTTTATTGATTTTACTACTGTAATGATTTCATTCTCATATTGATTTCAAACTACAGTATGATTCCTAACTAATTACCAGTAATCACTGATTCCAATTGACTCCGTCAATCAAACCCCGCTACTGAATTCAACAATATGAATCATTCAAACCATTCAGTAGAACATCACATAAATATACATCGAAGTCGCAACTTAGCGCACAGTATACCTTCCACCGTCCAACATGAACTTACTCAACACCACAACAAGCCTCTTCACTATACTCTTCGCAAAAAGCATCTCAGCCCACTGTATGCTTTCCATCCATCCACCTTCATCTTATCTTAAACTCACCCCACCCAGACATATTCAATGAACTAATCCACACCGCACCAACCCAAAAATCCAAAGCCGCAATCCGCCAACCAACAGACAACCTCCCCATCCACGACTACACATCCCCCCAGATCAGATGCAACGTCAATCCTAGCGCAGCAACGAACATCGTGAGCGTCAACGCGGGGGAGCAAATTGGGTTTAACCTCGATATTGAAGGGATGTACCATGAAGGACCTGTGGCGATTTATCTTGGAAAAGCCCCTGTGGGTGTGCGTATGTGGGATGGAAGCGGGGCTTGGTGGTTTAAGGTTCGTTTCCTTGGTCTTTAGATCTTGCTGTGAATTAATATTGTTAGATCGCGGAATGGGGACCTGCATCATACGACCCGCTTACCTTTTCTTCACTCGGTATGAGCACGTTTGTAACTACAATTCCAAAGGATACACCATCAGGAGAGGTATATTTCTTCCACCTTTCCTCCTAAATACGCTCACTCACGTCATATAGTACCTCGTCCGTATCGAACAAGCCGCACTACATCTAACCGGATCCCCTGAATTCTTTGTATCCTGTGCGGAAGTGAAGATCGAAAATGGTGGCCATGGAATTCCAGCGATGGTTTCTATCCCAGGACATATTCCACAGAACGGCACGGCTATACTTCTTTAGGTCGTTGTGCATATCTGATTTTGCGTTTAGATGAGTCGGTGATGGTTAATATCTACCCGCCTAATGAGAATCGCGGGTATAGGTGCCCTGGGCCTGCTGTTTGGCGCGGCCATTGATTCTTGGGGGTTGGTTTCCTAGGGAGAGGATGTTAGCTTGCGCTGTGTAGTGTGGTCGCTGATTCTTGGGTTTTTACTAAGGGAGAAGATGTTAGGTAGTATCGCTTGTGCTGTTTGGCGCGGTCACTGATCCTTGGAGTTGGTTTATTAGGGGGTCTTGCTTGCTATGGAAAGTCGTAATGAATCTACTGGAATGTTTCGTGTTTGCCAATTAAAATTAATGCATGAATATTCTAAAGGACAGTAACGCAATAAGTGCTACAGTTTCATTGTACCGGGTATATAAAACAACAAGAGGAAGAAAATAAGGCATACGATCGTCTTGCTCTACGATGAGAAGTACAGTGTACATATCAGATAATGTCGAAAATGGATGGCCAAACGCTAGACAACGTGCGTAAGCGTCGTCTCTACGGAATATAAAGGCAAATAGACAAACCTAAGCAGGCCAACTACAACCTGTGTAACAGCAAGCAGGAATGGTATCCACCTAAGCCGATACGGTTAGCACTTGAGTTAACTCAAATAAAAGCACGCACGTCGACATATGAAAGTCCGCTGTTATATACAACCCCGCCGTAGCAAACCCTAGCGCAGCAGAACCCACAACTGCACCAGCCAGACCTATGCCGATAAAAGCGAACAGGATAATAAGCGCAAAAGCAAACCGTGAACGACGTTCGTTTCTCGCTGATTTGGAAGGAGGCATTGGGCGTGTCAAAATCGGGTGAAGTAGAATTGGAGTATCAAGAACAATGTTGGGGAGTACGCTTGGAGGAGCAGGAGGGAAGATTTGGTTCCGGAATGCATAAGTCCCGCTGAGGATGAAGATGGGCAGGTAGAAGAGGAGAATCCAGTAGAACGTGAAGAGGAAGATGTCTGTGCAATTTATTCGCTTTTGTTATTAGATAAGTAAAGATGTAAGATAAGAAGATAGAAGTGCCTTTTGCCTTGTGGACTCGTAATGGCCTCCTGGTTGAATGGCTTCGCGGTGAAGAACGTGTAGAATCTCGAGACTGAGTTGTAGAGGGATGGCCAGGGGAGTCGCGCACTAGCCATCGGAAGACACTTGATGATTGTTTAGGGCTGTAGATGAGACGGTGAAGGGGAAGGTGAAGGGCTGAAAGCAAGGTTTAAGTTGCGTGACGCGCTGATCCTAGTCCGGAAGCCGAACCGTCACGGTCTAAGACGAGATCATGCTGGCGTCACATGATTGGCGTGGGGATATCTCGTCGATAAACGGTCCGGTAAAATTGGTCAAGTTTGAAACGGGCGTCCCTTACACGCGTGCGACGCTCCCACTGAGTTTGTAGTCCCCTGTTACTATCCGATTGGATCTCTCAGGGACATATGTATTCTCACGGCTCATTTCGCTGTCAACCTACACGCCTAGCTGGGCGTTTATTCATCATTTCGTGAGCCAATTTGCGCGGTTAGCCAATATTACTGTTACTTAAGTATTACTAATGTAAATTTGTGGCCCTGTGTGCGTCAGTTATCTTAAGTTTATGTTGTTATTTGTAGAAATAGATATCTATAAGTTTAGTCTATACACACGAGGAGAGTAGTTAGATATTATATCTATGTGCCAGGTAAGTAAGAGTTACAGAGGAACAGTAAGTAAGATATCTCACCTCAGTGCAATGTATGAATACAACGACTGAGTACTGAGGCCGAGGTGTAATGATGTATCTAATGTCTATATATACTGTCTAAGAGTGCCACTGGGGCGTACAGTAAGTAAAATGGAGAAAGGTAAACATATGAATAAAGAGAAATAAAAAGGAACATAATATCGTGAGGCGCACTGCGGTGAAACCTTTATGCGCTTAGATCAACATTATTATCGCGTTATTCCTTTCTGTCACACACCTTCTTTTGCCATGAAACCATTGCTCAGTTATGTACGTTTTAGTCCGCATTCCTTGGTGATTTTTGGTGTACTATCGTGTCAATTATTAATATTTTCCTTCAGTTGTAGCAAGTATCATTTAAATCTTGTAAGTATTTCATCTCTAACCTTTCTGGTGACTTGTATTCTTTTTCCTTTGCAAATCTTTCCAGTGGTTATCATACATTATTTAGGCTCTTATTTCGTACTGGGGCACATTTAAATAGTCATAAAAACACTGTATTTCTACTATTATATAAATTTCATTTGACATTTGGTGCTACAAGTTGCACAACTTCTAACATTACATAGAATCGGTGTGCATTACTATATTACTTAAATCATATTCAACAAGCATGGGATGTTAATCAAGATGAGACCAAAAACTTCGTGCTTACTGGTAAGTATATTGAACACAATTAAAAACCACTGGTTCTACATA
Organism: Cyathus striatus; assembly: GCA_025738555.1. Lineage (NCBI taxonomy): Eukaryota > Fungi > Basidiomycota > Agaricomycetes > Agaricales > Nidulariaceae > Cyathus > Cyathus striatus. Next base: position 1,678,277 of record JAOVFP010000007.1, read on the forward strand.
TAATATTGCATTTTTATTCCATTTATCTTAATTTTACATGAATCTAGCTATATCATGGCTTCCATAAAATACTGGAAAATATTTACTCGTGCATTCAGGATGCCATTAGCGCAATGCCTACTGTGGTGCTCCTCAAGGGCACCTTTCTCTCGCACACACCAGGCGGCACGCAGCCAAACAACGGGAGGCCAATGCCAAACACTTGGTTCAGTTGTGAGAATGAACCAGCGTGTTCCCGGGTTTCGCCGGCATCAGCAATTTCCGTATTTGGACCAGATCTGTGAATCGAATAGTAACCAAGAGGTGTCAGATCCAGTGATCTCGGCCGTCCCATCCTGCCACGCGAGACTCTTCCCAGGATGGCGGCATTCTACGGCTGTTTCAGATATCCATCAATATGTGCTGCTCGGCATTCGGCATCTCCAAGCTTTTTGTGCTATCGTTTCCTTGTCGTTTCCAATCATTCTATTGCAAACATATCTACGCGTTGCTTGTCTGAGTAGCAAAACTAGAATGGTGCTAATATATAGTAACAGGTAGCTATATATATGTACAGAAATTTGCGTTAAACAATTAACTAAAGACATCATGAGGCAAAGTTGTGAAAAAGAGTAAGGTAGAACAATACTATTGACGGGAATGGGAGCAGTGTGTATTCCTGGTAGTGATTAGGACTGTACACCGTCACCGTACCATACGGTTATACGGTAGCCGTATATACGGACCCGTAACCGTCCCGTCGAGGCTCCAGACGATTCTTCATACGGTACGGCTACGGTACGGTTTTGACCGTAAGGAAACCGTATGAATACGGCCGTATTACGGTTATATACGGTCATACGGTCTACCTAAGCAAATTCATCGTTAATACTTAATTTTAAGGAACATTTCACGGTTAAATGGATAGAATTATGTTTTAATTTTGAATAAGTAGCTATGCACACGTAGATACAGCTCACTGGAACATAATTAAATGTTGAACTCGTGGAAATTGTCTTATAATTGGACTTGAAATGGCCACTATTGTTTGTATTAATCACTGTAGTTATATGCGTAATCTCCTTTGCCATGTAATCATGGAGCTCTAACACATAGGAAGCAGTCTAATCGTCATTTTTTCAAATATCCATGGAGTTGTGGACCATAGCACCCTCGTTCCTCTTGCTGACACTGTTTGAAGAAAATTGAAACATGTATCACTGGTACAGTACAAGACAAAGTCCCTTATAAAAAGAAGTTTAGAATTATCCGTCTACTACACAGGAACATAGTTCCTATTTGTAATGTAATGCATCTAGTTTCAACTAATATTTTAATAGTCAACTGATATGATTGTAGTCGACACCAACAACTAAAACTTGCATTTCACAAATTGAACCACGCGCGCATCCAGACTCTATTTTCAATACATCCTATTGGATTGACTTCATAGGTGTAATAATAATTACTTTGATATCGCTTGTAAAAGTTGGTAGAAGTACGCACATCAGCAAAACATGCGTGACTTTCCTGTGTCTTTGGGTGTCTCTCGAAAGATTAATGACCAAAATACACATAAGGGCTGATAAGGACGGTTGACCAACAATTCCAAGACCTTTAAAAGCTAGTTATATTTGTATTTAAAGTATAGTATTATCGTTTATTAGTCTATTAAAGAAGCTTGCTCTATTCAAATACAGTGAAAGACATCAGAGATTTCTATAAGATAATTATTAAATACCATTTATTACGCTGTAGACATTGTTCTCTGGTAATACGAAATAGAAACAGAAGTGATCTATAAAATGTGCTACTACTGTATATGTAAATAATTAAAGCTAATTATTGTTGGAAGACTTCAATTTATTCTGATCCATTTCCATCGTATCACTGTCAACCTCAAGTTAACCTTTCACTTCTTCGCAGCGTAATAGTTGTATCTTCAAGAATCGACATCAAAATGTGAAACATCAATGGTTATTATAGACCTTTGCACAAATAATCCCACCAAAAACCTTCGATTACTCAACTTAACAAGATGGAAACAATTTTCGATCACCAATACAATCATCACTACAAGAGCTTGAAACCCAAATATTACAGAGAGGAACGATCGTCGATTTGCAAAGAAAAAAAATATAATTAAGACCCGTAGCCCGTAAAATCCGTTCCGTAACCGTAAAACGGTCCGTACCGTTTTATCAAGCTCAAAAAAATATTTCATACGGTACGGTTTACGGGCAAACCGTAACCGTCACATGACCGTAAGTTATACGGCCGTATACCGTATACGGTACGGTGTACAGCCCTAGTAGTGATTTCTATTTGTTGTAGGTTTACGGAATGAATAGTAGAAAATATCCGTGTCCATTACAAGCACTTACATGTCTTGAACCCTGATGAGTGTGAAGATAAGAATTGAAGAGCTGTCTCAGCTTTGAGACATTAATAAATTATCCATTAGTCAAATAAATGATTAACGAAATAACATACAAGATGAGTTTTGTCTTGACTCGTTTTTAATACTGTGGAGAAACAGCTTTCCTGGTACTTTTGATGCGCAATCCTGTACTAACTCTGGCGTGGTTCACAATTGAATGGATCTTAGGAAATTCCAGTGCGTTGATCAAGACAAACTTGGATATGAGAGATCTTTTCGTCAATATATGGTAAGTTATAGATAACGCGAGAGCGAGCATCCAAGTCTGGATCATGAATTGCAGAAGAATAGCATAGAAATAACATACTAAGCTAACTTGCACTGTGATATTGAGTGACATCATGAGAGTGGAAAATGGAGTAACGGTTTATATGCTTGTACCATATTATTCCAAATATTTTGAGATAACATATGTACGAGGAACATGGAATTTAGCATAAAAGTAACAACAGATACTGACCGAGATATTTATATCAACATATAGTAGCTACAGTTTTAAAATGTCGTAGATGTGGTGCATCTTACGAGGTGAGTGTCTTCATGAGCGACGCGTAGGAAATGAGAAGTTTCTGGGTAGGCGACAGCGAACGCACTTCTTTGCAAATTGTGGCGAACTGGCATTGTTTGATTATTCTCACAATTGGCGACGTTGACCGCCGTGCCGACATGCCATAGACAGCGCTAAACCAAATTTGGAGTGTACCCCCCACCCACTCTATGACATCATGGACGACCGCGATCGCCGGATCTGACACCTCTTGTGGTCATGGCCCCCCCCTTCCAGTTCTAAACAGCACATTTTCGACCTCCGACGTCAACTGTCCCTGCAGGACCCTTTCATCTCAAGATTCCCATCACCGTACTCCCTCCTCCACAATAGTGAAAACTGTAGCTTCGACAACGAGCTTCCAATGTTTCCGTTGAGATTATTTGTTACAATAAAATATATAAAATTCTGCTTATATTTAACCTAATTGCCGACCAGATTTTAGAGAAAACAATTGAAATTGTTAATGAACTTTCATGAAATTCTGACAGTTATGTACAAGACACAGCTCAAACTCCAGAGAAATAAGTATATAGTATTACTATTAACATGTACAATGATGTGGATATTCATACCTTACATGGTGGTGCATTCGTGAAGCTGTACATTCACGATATCCATAGTAATAGTCAATGTACTCAGGAAGGAGGTGTGAAAGTAGCATATGATAAGATAACGATCACGCTCAGGGATTCTGGAATTGGCGTTTGTGATCTGAGAGAAGGTTGCGTTACGGTTAGAAACTCAAACCTATTTTTTTCGAACGCCACTCGCTTAAGGTTTAGAAAAATAATCTAGGATTTTAAACCCAGCGGGAAATCACCCAATCTCAGTAAAAAGCAAAAGTCAAACGTAGTCGAACAACACGACGGATTGTCGGGCATTTCCATGTCATCTGACTTTGTCTGACTAACGTTTGATTTTGCTATGTACTGAGAGTCATATCAGCCTCCTACTCAGTATATAGCAAAATCAAACATTAGTCAGACAAAATCGGATGACATGGAAATGTCCGACAATCCGTCGTGTTGTTCGACTACGTTTGACTTTTGCTTTTTACTGAGCAATGCCGGAGGTTCGATGTTCCGGGAAATGTCTGCAATAAATCCTTTCATTGAAGTTAAAATCGCTGACATGGTTGTCAAAAGGTATTAAAGAGGCTGAAATTTCGACTGAATGCTCCATCCAACACCCATCCCTATTCCACACTCACCACGTGCATTTTCAGGCTCATCTCCCTCCTCAGCATCGCCGCCTTTAATTTGTCAATCCAGAAACCCTAGCGAAGAATCAAGAAACATGCAACGATGCTGGCAAGTCAACGTAATATAGCCTCTGCACGATGACAGAACTTCTAATAACCATGCTCCAGCATGTGCATTCAGCATTACCAAGGGTATTGTCACTAATATCCAATCATGCTCATCGGTAGCTACACTTGTGAAGATAAAAAACTCACCAGTTTGTTTTCCCGCGATTTAGTATTGTTAACGAGCTTCCCAACCAAATCGCACTACAGATGATGAGAAGGCTCAACTCTCCTCTGAAACTTCAGATTGTATTTTCGAAGTTGTGACGTTGGGCTTGCCAATTGCAAGTATCGATGGTACTTGTCTCATGTGATTGATAATCTCACGTTCTGTTAAGCCGAATAAATGCAATGGCTGTCAACCAACCCATTGAATAGATGGTGAGGGTGATTAATATTACACTTTTCATGTATATACTGGTTTAAATAAGAACAGAGTCATCGGTATAAGCATAAATTTAGTATTTTCGAAGAAAACCGTGTAAAGCGATCAACGGATTTGGTTGCTCTGACGGATTTGTCAGTGCGCAAGTATAATTTTCGTATCATATTAAGGCATACATAGTTGGTACACGTATACATTATATTTATTATTAACAAAAATGGGCACTAGTACCAGTATTTATACGGCTATTGTCGATGCGCTATCCCCATGAAACGGCGCGGTAATTTGAGCCATTGTACGCGGCTCGCAAGCTCTACCCTGCATAACCCTGTAAATCAACGAGATCGGAGCCAAAACCTCCAATCAAAGAATTAGCACCCTCCCAAAACACAACACACAAAACGCTCACCTGCAATTGTCCAATAATCTCATAAATAGCTGCGGGCACATACCCCGAGCCCATAGTAGTTCCAACAGCAAGCAAAACCGCCTGTCCCATGACAAGTGTAGCTTGAGATTCAATCAACATCGCAACTATACTTATATACTCCTGCCCATAATTTCCCCCCATGGCTTTTCGCAGTCGATATCGGAAATGTAGCAATCGACCGACTATGAGCCCGGTGAGGATCATGTTTTGAGCTAGTGTGATTGATTCGAAGACTATTATGGGGTGGTAGCCATTGTCTTTTTTGAGAGTGGGGTAATGAAGTGTGTAGCTTCCCATTGCTGGAGATCAATCAGTACAGTGATATGTTTGGGAGATATTGTACTCACCGACAGCTGCAAATTGGAGGGCAATAGATATTGATAATACACACCATTTTGCTAGTTTGATATCGTTGTATATTGCAGCATAGCGCCATATCTAGGAGGTCATTGGCTAACGCTACCAATTGTTACCCAAAAGCACTTACCAGCAAAGCGTCTGCTGACCAAGCAGTGATCATAAAGCTAACATTCCCTAGCGTACCCCCTCCTCGAGGAGAACTAGAAAACCGATTAGCAAGATCAGCCATGGGCCCTCCAGCGCCTGTAGAATCTAGTGGAATAACGTCGTTGCATCTCAAGGAGAGGAATGCAATTGTGGAACGAATGTCTGCTGCGAGTACTACCGTACACAGAACCAGTGCAACTATTGTGTAGATGAATAGGACAGTCTGCTGGATGCTTATCGCCTTCCCGCTGTTAAGGTGATTCCATACAAGACGCAGGTAACCCGAGCTCTTAATTACGACCGCCCCGTATACGCCACAAGCTCCTAGGTTTCCGTAAATCCATGGCTTGGATATGGTTTCAGAGAGCTCGCTATAGAGGTGTATACAGGACTTTAAGTTTTCGTATGCGGCGTCACTGCTCATTTTGGCCTGTAGGGGCTTCTGGGGGACAAGTATAGAAGGAAAAGAAGGAAAAGTAAATGACGAGTGTATTAAGTACACAAAACGTGATACAAAAATAGCATCGGCGCTCCCCTTTATCCATCAGTTTATAAGTACACTATGCATCATTGCACCTTACCCAATGCAAAATCAGACTGTTGTAGAAGAAGCCACGGATTCAAAGCTAAACTGTACAGCGGAATTCCGCACGATCATGGATTTGCGCTCTTACTACGCAAGTAACATATGTGCACGGATAGCTGTAGGGAGAATACGAAACAATTGATCAGGAAAAAATGACCGACATACTCCCCCCGGAACGTGTGTGGGTGTATTAATAACTTTAGCCAAGCGCTGGGGAGCTATGCCCAGGTCATTGTAGCGGGAATCATGGATGATAAGCATGACTCCATCATTAATGAACAGAAAGTCCTATACAAAATGTAATTACAGGTTCTATGATTCCTCTCAGCTACGATTTCTACGTATTTTGAGTTGATTAGTTTTAGATGCTATGTTTATCATTTCCCATTCTTTTAAATAGCATGCCACTTCAGTCACTGATGAAGTCATTTCCTGCACTCCACCCACAACACCCTAGTTCGTACGGCCCCAACCACTCCAACTTTCATTCTCAACATGTCTGGCTCCCCCCAAATCCAGGGCGATATCATTACCCCCAACCATCCCGAATACGAAAAGGCCATAGCTCGATGGGCTAAGAACGCCAAACGAAAGACCAAGATCGTAGCGTACGTTAAGGATGAACGCGATATAGGTCGATGGAGTGGCCGCGGCTGACTCGGCCTCCGATTGACACGTCAAAAGTTCTGAATTGTTTCTCTCCTCCAGAGGGGATGTTAGGTCGTATCGCTTGTGCTGTTTGGCGCGGTCACTGATCCTTGGAGTTTGGTTTACTTAGAAAGAGGATGTTATGTCGTCTTGCTTGCTATAGGTAGGCGTAGTATCTAATGGATTGTTTCGTAGTTACCGATTTACATTCAATAATGCCTGAATATCCAAAAGGACAGAAACGTAATAAGTACTACAGTTTCATTGTACCGGGTATATAACACAACAAGGGGAAGAAAGTATGGCATACGATCGTCATGTAGGTCAAGTGTGCAGATCAGATAATGTCGCCGATGGATGGCCAAACGCTAGACAACATGTGTAAGCATCGTCTCCACGAAATGCGAATGTAGATAGACACACCTAAGCAAGCCAACTACAACCTGCGTGACGGCAAGAAGAAAGGGTATCCACCTAGCCGATACAATTAACACTTGAATTAACTCGAAGAAAAGCACGCACGTCGACATATGAAAGTCCGCTGCTATATACAACCCCGCCGTGGCAAACCCTAGCACAGCAGAACTCACAACTGCACCAGCCAGACCCATGCCGATAAAAACGAATAGGATAATAAGCGCAAAAGCAAGCCGTGAACGACGTTCGTTTCTCGCTGGTTTGAAGGGAGGCATTGGGCGTGTCAAAATCGGACGAAGGGGAATCGGAGTGTCAAGGACAATCTTGGGTAGTACGCTCGGTGGAGTAGGAGGGAAGATTTGGTTCCAGAATGCATAGGTCCCGCTGAGGACAAAGATGGGCAGGTAGAAGAGGAGAATCCAGTAGAATGTGAAGAGGAAGATGTCTGTATGTTTTATTCGCTTTGTTATTAAATAAGTAGAGATATAAGATAAGATGGTTGAAGTGCCTTTTGCCTTGTGGAGGTAGTGTCCTCCTGGTTGAATGGCTTCTCGGTGAGGGACGTGAAGAATTTCGAGGCCTGGGTTGTAGAGCGATGGCCAGGGCGGTCGCGTACTGGTCATCGGAAGAGACTTGATGAGTGTTGTTATCTTCTTGTGTTTACAAGAGATAAGTTCGTGTCATGACATGGTATGAGTACGAAGAGCGTTAGGGAAGAGGAGGACTGCAGCTGAGCCGGTGAAGTGAAGGGTTGAAAGCAAGGATCAATTTGCGTGACGCGCTGTTCTCGAAAGGCCGTCTTACATAATCTTCTGTATGTATGTATCACATGATACACTTACTCCAATAGGCAAGTGTCTTCCTTATATGTACGATGTACGCACAACTTCAAGCACTGCAGGGATGTGTTCAATGCTCCAGCGTTCCAGTGTCATCGATACAGTTGGAAAATCGACGCACATTGTAAATTTGTACATTGCCAAAATTGGTTGGTCTCAACCACTAGGCCCGGGGAAACAACAAGCCGAGACCTACATATTAACGTATTATGTTGAATAGCCTGGCAGCTTGGTTTCCTTTTAGTATAGTTATCATACTCTTTTCTAACTTAAAAATTAAAAGGCTCAATAACCCGAGTCCAGATTCGGATAACTGCCTGTCGAGCATACGACAGCAGTTATGGATTCAAAATTACAATTAAATTGCTGGAGAAATTTGAAAGGAACCATTTCCGGGGGGACATAAGAACAGAATATTTGGGGTGATAACCTCAAAATACTTAGAATTTCTCCCGTCCCTATTCTTTATCTTTAAAGCCTTGTTCGGGCGCACGGGTTGCTCTAGCGGCTAGCACAACAGTTAGTTATCAATGTCAGAGGTTCTAACCATCCCCCAGGTGACATAATTCTTAGAATTTCGTTTTGTTTTTATTGTTGATACCTGAGTTATTCGTGTGCACAGGCTCCTCTAGCGGTTAGTCCAACACTTAGTTATCAATGTCGGAAGTGTTGGACATTGCGAAATCGCCGACAGGTGACAAGAGGTCGCAGCATTGACTGAAAGCTCCGTCCGATAATCACCTTTGTTCCACGTACGCTTTCAAGCTCATTTCTCTCCTCAGCATTACCGCCTTCGTCAACGCAGAACCTCTAGCGAGGAGGTAAGGAACATGCAACGTTGTAGGCAAGTTAATGCTATAAATCCCGGGCATTATTGCAGAACTTTTAATTACTATACTCCAGCATGTGCACTCAGAATCGACAATGGTGATGCCTCTAGAATTTAATCGTGCTCATCAGCTATTGAATTTGCGAAGAATGCAAAACTCACCGGTTTGTTTTCCTGACATTTAGCAGTATTGACGAGCTTCCTAGCTCTCCTCTCTAACTGTAGATTGTATTTTCAAAGTTGAGGCGTTAGGCGTTACAGTTTCCTATTTAGCTAAAGGAATGCAATGTCTGCTTACAAACCCACTGAGTAGACGGCGAGGGTGATTAAAATTACACTTTGCATGGATATATTGGTTAAAAAAGAACAGAATCATCAGTATAAGCGTACTCAGCAGAAATTGTATAAGGGCACAACGAATTTGGTTTCTCCGACGGTTTTGTCAGTGTACAAGTATAATCGTAAAATTATAAGACATATATATAGTTGGTACACGTATACATTATATTTATTATTAATAAAAATGGGCACTAGTACTAGTATTTATACGGCTACTGTTGATGCGCTATCCCCGTGGAACGGCGTGGTAAGCTGAGCCATCGTACGCGCCTCGCAAGCTCTACCCTGCATAACCCTGTAAATCAACGTGATCGGAGCCAAAACCTCCAATCAAAGAATTAGCACCCTCCCAAATCACCACACACAAGACGCTCACTTGTATTTGTCCGATAATCTCATAAATAGCTGCGGGCACATACCCCGAGCCCATAGTAGTCCCAACAGCAAGTAAAACCGCTTGTCCCATGACAAGTGTAGCTTGAGATTCAATCAACATCGCAACTATACCTATATACTCCTGTCCATAATTTCCCCCCATAGCTTTACGAAGTCGATATCGGAAATGTAGCAGTCGACCGACTATGAGTCCAGTAAGGATCATATTTTGAGCTAGTGTGATTGATTCGAAGACTATTATGGGATGGTAGCCGATGTCTTTTTTGAGTGTGGGGTAATGAAGTGTGTAGCTTCCCATTGCTGGAGATCAATCAGTTCAGTGATATGTTTGGGATATGCTGTACTCACCAACAGCTGCAATTTGGAGGGCAATAGATATTGATAATACACACCATTTTACTAGTTTGAGATCGTTATATATCGCAGCATAGCGCCATATCTAGGAGATCATTAGTTAGCGCTAGCAGTTGTTACATGAAAGCACTTACCAGCAAAGCGTCTGCTGACCAAGCAGTGACCATGAAGCTAACATTCCCCAGCGTACCCCCTCCTCGAGGCGCGGTAGAAAACCGATTAGTGAGATCTGCCAATGGCCCTCCGCCGCCCGTAGAATCCACTGGAACAGCCTCGTTGCATTTCATAGAAAGGAATATAACTGTGGAGCGAATGTCTGCTGCAATTACTAGCGAACACAGCACTAGTGCAACTATCGTGTAGATGAATAGGACAGATTGCTGGATGCTAAAAGTCTTGCCGCTGCTAAGGTGACTCCATACAAGACGCAGGTAACCTGTGCTTGTGATTATGACTGCCCCGTATACGCCACAAGCTCCTAGGTTTCCGTAAATCCATGGCTTGAATATGGTTTCGGATAGCTCGCCGTAGAGGTGTATACAAGACTTTAAGTTTTCGTATGCGGCATCGCTACTCATTTTAGCCTGTTCGAGCCTGTAGGAGACAAGTGCCGAAGGAAAGGAGGAAAAGTATATGACGAGTGTATTAAGTATCCGAAACGTGATACAAAAATAGCGTCGGCGCTCCCCTTTATCCATCAGTTTTATTAGTACATCATGCATCATTGCACCTTACCCAATGTAAAATCAGACTGGCGTAGAAGAACCTACGGATGGAAATCTAAACTGTATATAGGGGAATGCTGATTTGCAAGACGGTGACAAACGGACAGCAATGTCAACTTTGTCAAGGCCTGTATGACTGAAATATTTATCTGGATAGGAATCAATTTGCTTCCGCACGATTATGGATTTGTGCTTCTACTACAGCACTGTAAGACTAAGGAACATATGTGCATGGATAGGTGTACGGAGAATGCGAAACAATTGATCAAGAGAAATGGCCGACTTAATTCCTCCGGAACATGTGCACCATAGGTATATTAATAACAACGGCTAAGCGCTGGGGAGCTGTGCTCAGGCCATTTTAGCGGGAATCACGGATGATAAGAACGACTACATCATTAATGAACAGAAAGTCCTATACAACCTACACTATGACGATGTAGTAAAATATGTATAGAGTATTGTGAAAACCATGCCACTTGAGTATTCCTGATTTGGCACGCTAGTATATTTTGAGCAATAAAACTTATAAAAATCCATCCAAGATTCATTCCCGTTCTAGCATGATTCTTATAAATCCATTAAGCTAAAGTGAATGGGAACCGAATATACATAAAGCCCCTTCTATTCATAGTTGTATACAGATGCGAATGAGCACATTTACGAGAGCGTACTACAAGGGCATCCAGAGTAGGCTATACTTGGCCCTTAGTAAGTTCTATCATTCAATCCACTCTTTATAGGAGTTGGTATAGTAGCATATAAAATATTAATACCCAACAATGGAGAATTATGGAGAACAGCCCTTTATTAGTGGTTAAAGTGGAGCACCTTATATCCTATCGTGTTAAGCGCTTAGAGAGTCTGTCCTGATTGTGCGATAGCAGATAAACTCAGTCTGTTCTCACAACTCACTTACTTCGGTACCGGCAGAAGCTGTGTCTAGTCTAATCTATATCCACTGCAGATCGGACAGGTTTATGATAATCAATCGAGTGAGAATGATATCAAGTGAAACTTGATACCAGTTTAATCGCGAGAATCCACGAAAATGTCCACGAACGTACGGTCGCTACAAGACTCGTTGTTCCCGGTGAAGTAAAAGGACAAGGCTGATCCTAGATATTGGTAGGTGTGACAGGTATGCAAGCAATGCAGACGTCAAAAGCCCTGTAATGTGTAATTATAGGATACATGATTCATAGTAAACTTACTACTAATTTCAATTTCGCTGGTACACACTTATAGGTGTCAAGTAGTGTTGTAGTGATGGAGGCTTAGCAGCTGGTATAATTTTGATGGCCACATTTTATGCAAGGATGGCAATATCAGCGAGATTTCAGGGCTTCTCCGATGACCGACTACCGTGACCTAACAAAAGGCACTCGGATTCAGCATAGTCGAATCGATAGTCCCCAGGTAATATTTTTGTAGAAAATCATAAAATCCACTGGACCAGGTCGAGAACTTTGCTATATTGCCGGGGATAACGCGTTCTTTTTCATAACCAACCTGTTGTTGATCCTCTGATGTTGTATAAAAGACTGTAATTTAGTGACTATTTCCAAAGAATTTTATGTTTAAGTGACATTCAGTAAACGCGATATGGAATAGTACATGGTGAAAGTCCCTTGAAATATAATGTACAGTATGTATTATCTAAAACTTAAATGCTACGGCCCGAATACGCGTAACTGACACCCAGAAACTGCCGGCTCGAAGTGGATATTCTATTTTTGACCTGCTTCCTGAATTTCGTAAGATACGGCTGTCACGATCGACGTTGTGTCTCCGTAGCACCACGGAAGTCCATCCTCCTACTGGAAGTTAGCAATGCCAAGGAATGACGTTCTGCTGCAACACCTTCAATTGAGCCGCTTTTGAAGCTCACGGCCCAGAAATGTAATTACACCTCACCGGCTTCGATGCATATTTGATGGATGTTTATCATTTCCCATTCTTTTAAATAGCATGCAACTTCAGTCACTGATGAAGTCATTTCCAGCGATTCCTGCATTCCACTCACAACACTCTAGTTCGTACGGCCCAAACCATTCCAACTTTCATTCCCAACATGTCTGTATCCCCCCAAATCCAGGGCGATATCATTACCCCCAACCATCCCGAATACGAAAAGGCTATAGCTCGATGGGCTAAGAACGCCGAACGAAAGGCCAAGATCGTAGCGTACGTTAAGGATGAGCACGATATAGGTTGCGTTATTCGTTATGCCAAGGAGGCTGGCCTGCCGATAGCTATTCACGGTGGCGGACATAACCCCACAGGCGCATCTTCCATCGATGGCGGCATTGTGATTGATCTGTCTAGATACATGAATAAGGCCAGAGTCGACGCTGAAAAACAGCTGGCATATATCGGCGGTGGAGCTCTATGGGCCACTGTGGATAAGGAGGCTATGAAGTATGGTTTAGCCACTGTTGGTGGAACTATAAACCACGTAAATGATTTCAAAGTTGACGTTGTTCGAGTTGTAGCTAACGTATACTAATCAGACGGGGGTTGGCGGTCTCATCCTCGGAGGTGGCTATGGATGGCTTAGTCCGTCGTATGGACTTGCGATTGATAATCTTGTCGAAGTTCGTGTGAAAAACCTTCCTTCATTTCTGTAATTGACATCAGTTGTTATTCTGCAGGCCACTATCGCACTCGCCGATGGATCCATCGTACGCGCAAGTGAAACCGAAAATTCTGACCTATTCTTCGGTATCAGAGGCGGAGGGTGTAACTTTGGAGTAGCTGCAGAATTTGTGTTGAAGCTCCATCCTCAGCGTAAAACTGTCTACTCGGGAACGGCCATTTTTCCTCCGCACGCGCTGCAACAGATCGTGACAGTCACTACGAAATGGTGGCCCACTGCCGGTGAAAAAGAGGCTATGATTCAAGTGACTACAATCGCTCCCGATGGAAAGGTATGTCAAGGTTAAATTCTCCGTAGATATGGTGCTGATTACGTACTATCTAAAATAGCCAGTAGTAGTGTTGTTCTTATTCTATAATGGATCGGAGGCGGAAGGCCGGACAAACTTTAAAGCTTTCCTAGACATTGGTACGATATTTCAAGTACTCGTTATTAGACATATATAATAATTAATCTAGGGCCTGTTGCCGACTATACGAAGGAAATACCGTACGATGCGGTCAATGGCCTCCAAGTACGTTGACATTTACATCTTCCTAGAATTTGTATCTTATACCTCTCGTAGAATCCAATGGTCAATCACGGAAGCGGCGTATACATGAAAGGTCTAGCTCACAAAGATCCCCACCCGGAGTCGGTTGTAAAAGCTCACCAACGAGTTGTCGAAATTGTTCAGGCAGGAACCTTCCGTCCAGTGATCCTCTACGAGTACTTCCCTCTGTCGAAAATCATTTCTGTACCTGCTGAGTCTACAGCATTCCGCCGTGTTCCAACTCCAAATGTACTCGTTACATTGGTGTGGGATGGCTCCCTTCCAGACCAGTCTGATACAGCTCGTGAGTATGCATCAGAGATCGCAGACATCGTCCGCAGCGGACAGGCTGAGTTAACGACCTCACATGGTGTTGGTTATGCCAACTATGGTATGATTGTTATCATATTTAAGTTCTTGATATTAACGATGATTCTGGAAGATCCTGACAGTGTCAATGCTTCGTCGAATAAGGCGAGGCTTGTTTTTGGAGACAACTATCCACGCTTGCAAGCCATTAAAGCGAAATATGATCCTGAAAATATCTTCAACAAATGGTTCGCTATCGCTCCATCTATTGCAAACACTTGAGGGCGGTGGGGGGTCAAACGTTCTTTATGAACTTCAATATTTCTTGTACATAACTTGAATACTCCCATCTCCCAACTCAGCTAGTAATTTAAATTGTCGTTATCAACTCTTGTAAATCGAAATAATTATGGCGGTCAAAGTGCACATTTATTGTGCCGCGCAACTTTTTTTGAGGGTGCCGCAACTTTTTGCACGAGGCCGCAACTTTTTTACACGGGGCCGCAACTTTTTACACGAGGCCGCAACTTTTTTTCTGCGCAACTTTTCTTTCTGAGCGCAACTTTTTTTTTCCGCGCAACTTTTTCTTTTTCTGCGCAGCTTTTTTTTAAAGGCAGAGCGCCGCTTTTCCACTTGTTTTCTTAAGTTATCTGAATGCCAAATGATACATTAAAATGTATATTAAGCTTGCCAGTGAAACAGTAACAAGTTATTAGAGTTGATAGAAATTTGAATACCTGACTGATTAAAGACGGAGAAAAGAACATTGCCGAAAGACTAGTAGTATGACAATAACAACGTGAGTCACGTGACATAAAACACACATAAACCGAACTAATGAAAGTATAATACTATTACGTAGGCGCTGCATAGACATGAGAAAAATCATCTACCACATTTGTTATAGACGATGCGAACTAACAGTATCTAGACCCATGAATCCGGGTCAATAGCACCTGTTAACAAGGTCACAGTACACATTGACGACGACATAGCACATTGGTCCATTGGGGAAAAAAAAATAGTGCGAAACAAAGGTCACAGAGTAACCTTAGACATCAAACACGATTGAAAGTTGACCTTAAGAAAATTCCCGGTACAGGTTGTTCCCGCAATGGGGAGGGTGCACTCGTATCTGGAGCTCCCAACACACGTATTGCGCTCAGATTCTACAAGCATCTGGATCCTGTAGTGCTGGGTGCTGGCCCATCTTAGAAGCCATACTCGCACGCAAGATAATGGCGAGGATGGCGACCGAAAACATGAACAGCTACCGTGTCAAAAGCCCAGCCCTCGACATTGGTGATAGTGTACATGAAGGTCGATGGCTGCACATGCGCGCAAGTCAAATCTCCTACAGCTCAAGTTGGATGAGCGCGACTGTGGCCACGAGTGGGAACTGAGCAAAGACGACTTCTCCTCATCGAGTATCACAGATGAAGAAGGCGGCAGTCCTAGTCCAAGGAAGAAATAAAAATATCCAAACCCCAAGAACAGCAGTATCCCTAAGTTCGCAGCGAATACGCTTCTGAGCATATAGAAGCCGAAGCCGATGTCAGGTCTAGAGGATGAGGCATACGCCCCTGCCACTTGCCCTCGTCGCTTGCAAGACGAAGGTGAGAGGGCGAGGGGAGGGAGGGGAGGGAGGGGAGTGCAACGGGTGATGCTTGTCTTGGGTTTGACGTTGCTATGGTGTTACGCATGGGGGGGCAGAGACGAGGGGGCAGAGAGGGCGGAGGAGGGGAGGGATAGGAGACGTCGAGCATACACGTCACTGGCGAGACGAGAGGAGGGGAAGAGGGAAAGGAGAGAGCGCTAGAGGCCGCGCTCGTATTGGGCTCGATGTTGCTACATGTGCTGTTACAGGCGTTTGCATAATACAGGCGTTTGCATAATACAGGCGTTTGCATAATAAACTGCAGTCACAAATTTTGTGAAATGTATTTGGGTATGTTTGTTGTTGACCAAACTGTGACGAGTTCTAGGCATCATCGACACCGGCAGTGCTCGCATTACGCAGTGTCAACCATTCTCCTCACTTGCAAGCTTGTCATGCTATCTGGAATTCATCCGCTCCTCCTCGTCACAAGCCCCATCTTCGACAGCTCTCTCGTGCTGGTTCCATTACGATGTACTTAACTTGCAAGTTGTGCTTCAGTATCGCAGGACTGTGGCCTACATGGATTGGTCAAAGATTTAGAACAACAAGGAAGTCTGTAGGAATACGACATGAGTTGGGAAAAGATCAAGGTTTTTCTCAGCTAGTGTCTACTTGACCGATGCCCCTTTTTCTTTTGGAGGATGTAATGTTTAGTGCCCACAGCTCACTGACACTGTCGGTCTTTCTGGAGTCTGCAAGTTCTAGCAGCCACGGTCTTCATGTCACTGTATGTTCTGCTTGTTCAATGATGCGTATGTACTTGCTATATCCATAGTAGAAGCCTTCTGACATCTATAAACTTGCCACTGTGCTCATCAAAGCAGTACACACCTATCCTTATGAGTCCAATGGTCGACCCTTCGCTTTCACTTGAAGCATACTACTTGTAGTACTTGGAAAACAATCTACATGATATAATTCTTAAAATTTACAGCTGGATTCAGCAGTCTTCAATGTATGCATTTCCTACCATTGACACTCATTCGCCTACTACTATAACACCAGGTGCTCCTTACAAAATATCTATATTACGACTCACAAGTTACCTTCATTTTGATTCAATTTCCTTCACTTGTATTAACTTTAATCATTATCATGACTCATACTCTTTAGCTTAATCATACACATGTATCAATTACTTCAATATGATTTGTTCTTTATTTCTTTGAGGGCACCGGCAGTGATATCAAGTTCTGCATCAGCGATCCCATCTCTCGTAGCGTGACATGGTCACTATTTGCACATGGACAGACAGGAACAAACAGGTTTTGGAAAATCTGACACTGCAGTTTATTATGCAAATGCCTGTATAGGGCTGCGCATGGATGGCTGGTATCCGAATACCCACAGATATTATCCGAATTTGGGCAAAGCCGGATGGGTCCGGATAATTTCCCATGGGTGTCCAGATATTTTTGGCTCATCCAGGGCACCCATCTACTGTCGGCTGTCCGGAACCTCACATGCTTGGAACCTGAACAATCTTCATCTTGCCACTTCCACAGTCACTCTCCGCTCATTTTTCTAATACATATTTTTATTTAACTATCATACTAACATAATTTAATAATGAGAGATCATGTCTAGTACCGAGAAATGCTAGTTTCCAGTACAGTAGCAGTAAAATAGCAATATAGAGCACATATATGAAAATTAATTCACCCTAAGTTACAGACAAAATAATACACGTAACTAAATGTAAATAAGGTGTATCTATGTCTTATATATTGCGAAAAATCCGCACAAAAGCTGAAGGAAATATTATACAATGACAATGAAACTGAAGACAACATAAGCTTACTGGTTAGCGACACCAATCAACGACTAAGCTTAGTATTAGTAATCGATGCTAGCCGGGACCCTGCCAGGGTCCTAGGTACTAAGTATGCGCTGATCAGGTTCTGGTTAACAAAATAGTCATGAAAATATTCATAGCATATCAAATATGATGTTAAAAATTCTGATTCAAAGTCTGATATAATACAAAACAGATACATAATGCAACACACTCATTTAATTTTTGAAAAGTAGATACTGGAGCGGAAAATTCATATTTTATGCTAGATTGACTAAGATCTAGATCAGCAGCAGTAACTGCTAGTACGGATGAGTACGGATGGCAGCCAAAATCCATATTAATCTTCGATCCATATCCATATCTGGTGGATAGCCATAATTTGGATACCAGATTGTGGCAGATCGACCCATGCGCAGGCCTATGCTGTTATATGTGTCACTTGCTAGGTGAGAAGAGGAGAGAAGGGATGAAATAGCCATACTTGTCACTTGCGAGATGCTGAGGGTAGCAGACGTCGCAGCACTTGACACTACATTCGTCGCCTAGAATGAGGGGGGGGGGAGGAAGAGAAGGAGGCAAGGAGGTGTATTTGTATTTACTTTTAACTTATAACTTTGTATGTATGCTTTTGCACTGCGAGAAGGGAGAGAATTAGGGGAATTCAAAGTAGAATACAAACACACCTTAGCCAAACCATGAGTCCTTCACCCAAACTCTGCCCATATTTATCCTTATTGGCTCAGATATGCGATAACAGCCTGTAGAAATATAGAAACATATGATCAGTTGAAGTTGTTTTTACCAAAGAGGAGTTGAATAAATACCTAATACTATATGTATGTGCCGCTTCAGCTTCAGTACTCAGTACATCATGAGTGGAACAGCTATCAATCGAAGTAAGTGAGCAGAGAGAAGTTCTGAATCACAAACGGACACCTTGCAACATTACACATTACGTGACACTGACAGGCGGTCATGTGGCACTGGGATAAATCAACAAACGTAAGTATGTACATGTGATATATCTCATATGTAGCTGTGTACACGTTTATTGGTATTGTTTGGCAGGAGCTTCTGTTGCCAGCACACGACCCATGCAACGCTTTCCAACTTCCAGCTTCCAACTTCCAACTTCTCCTGTCAAGCTGTAATACCCCTCGTTCATAAGTTTATTACTGCTTGAAGTTCTATTAGAAATTTGGCATATATATCTATGGAATGGTACGTTCAATGTATTCTTCTTGTAAATTACTTAACACCTGCTCTTAGTTGAGGTTATATTGTTTTCGCACCCTTTATTGGATCATTCCACTTATGCAGCGCATGTCCCCTTATATACTATTGTCGACCATCAGCATACCTCGCTGAAATACACCATCCTGTTTGTCAACTCCGCTTCGAAGCATTGGAATGCACTGAGTCTGACAATGCAGAAGATCACTAAGCCATGTTTGCGGTTCTCTTTGTAAGCTCCCCTTGTCAGCTCAAACCATATTGGAGCTGCCATTGACAGGGAGGATTGCAGCTATGTTGGGTGTGTAGAGGTATAGATGGTATGTAAAGAGTCATTGATCTGGATCTTGTTGGTTGCAATAGTGTGGGCCACATCTGATACCGCCTGGACCTCTGCTAACATGTCCCAGTACCTGATACTCACCGCAGTCACATACAGCTTCAGGTGAGCACTTTCCCACTATTCTCCTCTCAGCCTTCGCCTTCCTTTGTGTCCCGTTTTACCGTTGATTGGTACGTTCATAATATTCTTACCAACCAATCTTTCAACTGACTTTCTTTGTCCCAGCGTGCCCCCGCATATCTTCTGTGTATCTTAATCAACAGGAACGTACCGTCAGCGTGTAACTCGCATCCACACACTTCATTGTGTTAATATGACATCCATTCAAACTGTAGGTTTGCATAGAGTGAGATGTAGTTAGGAAGCAGACAAGGGTTATTGTATGTGGAGTGAAGTGTTGGTTAGTAATTAGTGGTGTTCACAGAGAGACAGTGAATGTACATAGTTGTATGTTGTAGTACCTGTAAGGCATGAGAAGTCATATTCAAATTTTATATATTCTTTTATTAACTCTAATAATTTGTCACTCCTTTACTGGCTAGATTAATATACTTGTTTATCTTTCATTTGGCATTGATTACTGGGGAGGCAAGTGGAAAAGTAGGGCTCTGCCTCAATGAATTGCGGTGAAAAAAGGTTGCGGTGAAAAAAGTTGCGCTAAAAAAAAAAGTTGCACTGAGAAAGAAAAAGTTGTGCTGAAAAAAAGAGTTGTGCTGAAAAAAAAGTTGCAGCCTCATGTAAAAAGTTGCGCCGAATTACCACCCAAAAAAGTTGTGGCACCCTCAAAAAAAGTTGCGTGGCACAATAAATGTGCACTTTGACTGCCATAAAATAATAGACTTGAGGGGATTATCTCCCTGACTTGAACAATTTTGTGAGGCCTGATGGTACACTGTAGTATCTTTAATAAGGATATGACTGTCATTCTTGATCTAACAACTCAGAAAAATCAACTTCAGTATCTGGATCTTCAACATCTACTCCAATTATATCAGCTCTTATATCAGCTCTATACCACTTGAACCTCTTTCATATTTTATCTTTCTCAGACATGTCAAGAAGTTTGCACATGTTATTGAAAGGCTCTTCTTTTTCCTTCAAGAACTCCTTCATGGATGCGATAGATTTGTTGTCCCCAAGGGCTATAACAACTTTATCATTACCATATGTGGATGGACTATGGACTATGTCCAGGATAGTGATTAAACCTTGATTTTGAGCATTAGATTGTAGAATAAATCGCAAGAACATTAACAGACAGAGTGTAATTGTCAAGATCACTGCGATCCAACTCTCTCCATTTGTCCCTTATTCAATGTCTCATGGTGTCATTAAGTGAATTCCAGCTCTCTGGGTTTGGGTTGTATCTTTTCCATACTTCCCAGTGCATCAACAACCATCCTGCATTGTATGGTAGGGATTTAACATTCTCAATTACCCATTTCCCACCTACATATGGTAGTTCATTGAGTTTGTAGGTCTTTGGGAGAAGGATTTCATATCTGACATGCAGTTAGTGTAATTGCCTGTACTGTAGAATCTGCCTCATATCAGTTTTTATTACTCCCTTGACCAGTTTTGGCTCCTCTTGGGTATGTTACCATCATTTCAGCAGACTCAGCTCATGTAATAATGTCACTCACCCTTTTCTCATCAACCAGGCAGGATACTGAATGCTTATTGCACAACATCGACTTTGCCCTTGACAGAACACATTATGTTTTTAGAGCAACACATAAAACCAACATCAAATGGTAAAGTTAGGGACTAACATGGATAAGCTGAATACCAGGTATGACCCATACCTGGCTTATTTTTATGAGTTCAGTTCCTGACCTGATCTGTGTGGGTCAGACCCACAGGCACCATGGATAAATATAGACTTTTAATCTCAGCTGGTCTGAGGCAGTGCCATTAATAAAAATAGAACCATATTATTTAGTAATCAAATCAATTTCTGTGTGACTAACAATACAGTACAGTAGAAATTGTCATAATGAATAAAAGCTCATCACCTTGCTCGCAAGGCACTCTCCCAGATGAAAATAGGTACCACTTTTTGACCTACACCTGACTTCTCCCATGGTCAGGTGTTTATTACTCATTTTCTTCTCTCCTGGTCCATCTGTGTTTGTAGCCGCCCCTGTCAGCCCTCCCATCCCCTGTTCCACTTTCTCCTATGCAAGTATCAGCTTTGGATCTGACCACTGCACAACAGGTTGCAAGGCTGAAGTTGTCCTTGATCTCTTCTGGACCCCATCTGCATTCATAGCTGCCCCTGTCGGCTCTCCCATCCCCCATCCCATTTCCTCTCATGCAAGTATCAGTTTTGGATCCAGCCACCACACAATGGGTTGCAAGGCAGAAGTGTTCAGTTATCATTTGAATACTTACAGGAAGATCTAAAGATTCACTGTGGTGCACCCTGTTTCTGATTTCAACAACCTCACTGCTCTTGACTTGGTCCTTGATGAAATGCAAGATGTAGGGTTATATCTCATGTATAACATGTGATTGTATGTTTGGAGCGTTATCCTTCCAGAATACCACTGACACTGTCATTTAAGATAAAGATAATCTAAGGTGCTAACAGGAATCGACTTTGTTCGTGTTACAACACCTGAGTGTCAGGAAATATTTAGCGAGGATATTCTTGGAAATTTAATGGGTGATCTTGTACAGCAAAAGCTGTATAAATTGTATGAAACTGGGTATGAAGGGTAATGTACAGCAAAGGCTGTATGTAATGACAAATATAATGGGAGGGGTATAATACACACTATAGACTTTGTGCTATATCTGATGTGTATATTGTATAGATCAATGCTTAACTTGCTTAAGACTTGACCTATGACTGATTCTGCTTCTGTTACTGTTACTCTGACTGTGACTGTGACTTCTGACTAATACTGTGACTGTTACTGATCTGTTTACTGTTGCTGATACTAATACTATTTCTGACTGAACTGGCTGTGCTGATAAAACTGTACTAATAACTGATGACTAATGACAAATGGGTGAGACTACTGGGGGGTGGGTAGCTATCTATCTACTGCCAAACTGCCCTCCTTATATACCTTTTCCCAACCTGCTTAGTAATCCAATTCCCACTCTACCATCCTACATTGTTCTCCAAAATGAGTAGTGTGCAAGTGTAGATTTTAGATCTGAGGCTGTACAGGACAATGGTATTTGAGGGTTAGTCAGCAGAGAACAATAGCTTATGTTAGAACAATGTGTAATGAATTACATTGTTCTAAATAAAGAGCTACATTGTTCTGGGCAAGAACAATAGGAATCCATTTTTATAACAATGGAGTAGTGAACAATAGATACCTATCTGCCATTGTGTAAACAATGGCAGTGAAAACAATGGAGTTATATATAAATAGTTCCACATTGTCTTCAAACATTAAATGAACAGTACAATGCAGTTCATTTATTATGAACAATGGTGGTGAAAACAATGGGGTTGTATATAAATAGTTTTCTCATTGTCTTCAACAATAGGTGAATAGTACAATGCAGTTCATTTATTATGAACAATAGGATTGAAAACAATGGAGTTGTATATAAATAGTCTCTCATTGTCTTCATACAATGGATGAATAACACAATGAAAGAGTGTCATATTATCCTTTGTTAATGCATTATTTGTGCAAGCGATTAATTATTGATATGTGTATAATGTTTAATGGTGATTTAAAGTTATTTGTTCATGTAAGGTATTGGTTTGTTCATGTATGGTATTGGGTATATTTGATTAGTAGTGTATTGTATCATGTGATGGTGTGAAGTATTCAGTCATGTGACATGACAGTGCAATTTCTTTAATTGTGGTATACAGTGCATTTGCATGCATTATATATAATCAAAAATCATGCCTGACAACACCCAGTTCTACAGTACATACATGAATGCAATGTCAGTCACAGCTCAAGTGAACCACATCAAGTCACAGCCAAGTCTTCTCCTTTGGTACACTGGAGATGAACCCAACAGTACTTCCAATCCATTGAATGCTATGGTGAAAGCTTCGAACCTTATAACATCACTCAATGGTGGAGATGGAGCTGGTGGCACTGGATACCACCCTGTATTGTTGGTTTTGAATTGTGAAGACTTTAACTTCAAGTATGTTTCTCAGCTGTCATAAAGATGTAACAAGGTAATGGGTGTTGGTAGTTTGTACACTAGTGGGATGAATATTGTTATGCAGGACTTGTACATGGTTGGGAATAATGTCATGTTCTTGGCTATCTGGGGCACCATTTTACTAAGGATTGAGGAGATTGTGGGTAAGTCACCTTATTTCACTGCTGTTTGCATGTCATTCTCAATGTGAATCTGGAAGATGTGATAACTGCATAAGGTCATTCGTGAATATATCTACCCATATGGATGATTTCAGGGACTGTCTATTTGTAAATGGATGTGTTACATACTGATTCCCTTTCTACTAAGAAACAGATGTGAAGATGCCTGGAAGACACAGGAGAACTATAACAGAAACCTGAAGTAAGTACAGGTGTGGAAATGTAGAGCAGGAGTGCAGAAATGAACCATGGCTTCAGCATATGTGCTGCACCACCTGGATATCCCCAGGGAATGGTTCATATTTCATGACAGATGATATACAATGAAAGGAAATGTTTCAGAGTATGAGAAGAGGCTTCACCACTACACTAGGCAGTGGGAGAGAAACCTGAAGGAAAACCCAGGGTGGGTTTCAGAACTTAAGAGTAGGAAGAAGTGTACAGAGTTGATACAAATACTGAAGACTACTAGTACATCTGGAAGACTATATATACTAAGTAGAAAACCTATAGGTATGAATGCAGAAGTATAATACTAAGGAAAAGTCAAAGGGATAGGTAGAATATAAAGACTGGGCAAAGCAGAGTAGGGGTGCAAATGACACATTCAGAATGAAGAATAAAGAATGAAACTACAATGGCCATAATGAAATGTATAGGTAGTAATGAAAGGAAGGAGTAATACTATAATAACACAGTGAGGCCATCATAAGAGAAACTATGTATTCAAGATACCCAAAGGAAAACCCAACAGGTTCTGGGTAGGAACCCAGGCAGAAATGTCAGGAAGTATAAACCTGTAGCAGGTACATTCAGGGAATGGACCAGGTATGTTGAATGGTCATGTGGGAACTTTCAGTAATGTCGGCATGATGTATCTGGACACAGATATAACAGGATGGGAACATATGAAAGCTGTCTGGACTGTTCCTCTGGGATTTGAAAATGACATGTGAGTTGCTCATTACTATACCCCATGATTTCAGTTGCAGTAACTTATACACTTGGTGAACAGATACTGGAAGATTTGTAGACCTGACTTATATCCTATCTTTAGATGCTGAATGATTGTGTCTTGCAGAGGTATCCAACTGGAAATGAATTTGTCATAGAAAGTGTTATTTGCATAAACTATGGTGGTTTAGATATGTTCTTATGTCACCAGTACTAACCAATAGAGGGTGAATATGTAATCTACAGGTGTCATCTCATGGGCTTGACCCTACATCAGCAGACATCAAGGCATCTGTACCTGGCCTGGCTCTCACATTACCAGGGATGAACCCCTTCATCCTCAATCCATCTGCAACATTCAAGCAGATTACTACAAGCAGAGTCAACTTTGGCTTACTGACTGTTGGACCTGATACACTTGTTCTTGGAAGCAACATTAAATATGTAGTGGCAACAATTAAGTTGCAGGACATTGGATTCTCTGCTACTGTTCCAAAGATTACTCAGGTCTTCAACAGTAGTTCGCAGGTGGGCCTGATGAAGTTCCATTTGTCATTTGAATCTGTTGGGTCTGGTGGGTTTGTTGTAATGAAGTGACTTGAACATTGTGTATAAATAATTAACAAAAAAACATTCACTACTATCAAGTGTATGTATGCAAACAAGAGCAATAAAATGACCCTAGAGCATGTTTGTGTAAAGCAGGTATGTCTGGACCACAAAAGGGGCATTGGAAGTTGAAATGAATGTATATCACAATGTAAGTACTGAGGTTGCACATATACCCATCTCATCAGATAGCTTGTGATAAACCCAATAAGTATTTAATCTTACCCACTACACAAAGTCCAGCAAATTAGTAGGTGAGGCAAATCCAAGGATGAGTATGGCAAAAAGAAAAGTTACAGAAGTATAATTCCTGTAGCACTGACAGACATACCGCTTATTAAAATTATCACTAATAATAATTCCAAACAATGTTTTGTTTTCATTAAAGCTTTCTGACTGGCATCCTTGTAACTACCATCCTTCACTCATCTAAACTTTTACACTACAATCTAAACTACACACCAATACACTAAATATACACCATCATTCACCTGTTCAAATAACTGCAAGCAAGGTTTTTGTTGACAACATCAACACTTCCAAGTAATAAATACAGATTTGGAAAAACCAACTTGCATGACACACTGTGACAGCTTGTGGTAGTGAATGAATGCTGGAAATGAATATGAAAGTCCACAACCAACCTTATTCATTATGACAATTTCTGTTGTAAAACATTTAAAGCCAAAATGGCATTGAGCTCATGGGTGAATAATCCATTATACCCTGATTTACCAGCTGCTACAGACTATTCAAGCCACAATGGGTACAGCATCTGAGTCTTAAGCATTGAGTGAGAAAGTAGTGCACTATAGCATATTTTAGCTATCTAATTCACTTTATTCATTGAATAAGTTGCTTTTGAAAGCATGTACAATATTGAAACTTAAATTAATTAATTACATTAACTATGCTGAGTAAGTATTGTATAAAATGGTGTGGTTACCTGCAGGTACCCATGGTGAACCTGGATCCTGATCCAAATTATTTAATTACTTGCAGGTCAGATATGGGTAGTGAATAGCTGCACCCATGTTAGTCTCTAGGTAAAGTCAAGTCTTGCAAAGGCAAAAGGATGTAGTATGTTACATTTGTTGCACTTTTTGAATGGGAGATGGTCTATGAGGGGGTTGGCTGTGAGTCTTGGGTGTGCTTTTTGAATGGGAGGGTCAACTATGAGGGGGCCAGCTGTGAGTTGGCTGTACATGTAGATTGAATCATGTAGGGACAAATGTGTATGTAGTAGTTGTTATAATATATAATATTTTTTTGTTCAATCCATCAACTGTAAGCTTCATTGGAGGTATCTGGGTTCTGTAAATATGCAATGCACTAACTTATCTGTTGACTACATAACTGTGATAGCAACAATAGACTAATATTCCACATTTTATGAGGTGTAGTTACATGGAACTATCATGCTATTACTATGGCTATGTTGGTCTATGTAAGTCTGTAGTGCATTGGCTCAAGTCTATATAGATCAATACATAGGGGACTTTCTGATAAGAGTTATTACTGCTACATAAACTATGTAGCTCTATATTGTCATTTTTTTTTTCCTGATGTCTTGCACAAGTCATACTATACAAGTAATATGCATGAGCATGAATAGAGATACCTATCACACTCATGCTCAAACCCAAGTAAATTGACTGTGAGTGTGAATATAATACTTGCACACAATTTCATGGTAAATATGCATGAGCATCAATAGGAATACACACCCATCACACTCATGCTCAAATTATAGTAAGATTATGTGTGTATAAAAAGAAATATATTTCACACTCACATTAAAACCAAAATGAATGTGAGCATGGATCAAAATATAGAAATATATTGTGAGCATGAATAGATTAAAGATACACATCACACTCATGCTCAACACTTCATGCCCACTTCCAAGTCCTTGAAGTTGAGAGCGAACATATATATATACTACTTATATTCATACTCACACTCAAGTCACAAAAAATATGAGTGAGCATGAAAATAAATACTTACTATGCTCACTAAAAATGAACTAGTAAATTGAATATAATATATGTACATGTTCACACTCATGCACAAGTTATGATAAATATGCATAAGCATGAATAGGAGTACCTATTATGCTCACACTCAAGATTTGTAGTAGTACAGTATGTATTTAGGATAGGTATATTTATAGCAATGAGTGTATTGCTTCATGCTCACCTATATATTTCATCATGCTCACTTACATATTATTCACACTCAGGGTTGAATTTCCATGTGCAGACCCTGAGCATGCATGGAATTATCTGCCTGCCCCTTCTAATTCTGTACTAATCAAATCAATTTGTCACTTTGGTAGATTCTGTGTGATACAACAAAAATCTTCATCACTTTCACTATGACTTGAACTAGCAAAAGAAAATAAATTAGGTTTATTTAAGCCCAAATAGCAAGTTTGACCCTGATAGGGGAAATTTTGAACTTAAAATTTTGCATGACAAGCACTGAATTTGGTCTCATCAAAAGGGTGTGTGATGCTCTGTAAAAACAAAAATTTTGGTCAGGACACTGCCAGGTCATGTCTAGGTCTGAAACATGACATTTTGGCATGGTTTGTGTTACAATCCAAGTTGGTCTCATGATGTCTTGATATTGTGATGTCTTAGTCTTGTGATTTTATAATCACATGACTTGCCACTACACTTGTAAGTTGTATGACAAAGTCAAAGTCTAAACCATTGTACTTGTTGTACACAGAATGGACTTAATGGCATTCTCACAGTAACACTTGAGAAGTGAATAGAAGTAGCAGTGTTCTAGATTTGGTGATAGAGAGGAGAAGGGTACCAGCTATATTGGATGATAGCTAAACTAAGATCAAGCTGAGGAAGCTTGATCAGAATACATGAGCTATTTATACAATGGAAGCTTGGTCCATGCACTACTGCAATGCTACCTCATATAGTAATAAAAAGGTCTGTGCACTTGGTATGACAAGCCAGAGGTGCAGTCATTGGGGTTTATGTGAGAAGAAAAGTATAAGTAAGGAAAGTCTGTGCCCTTAATATAACCAACCAGAGGGGTGGGGATCAGTGATGAGTAAGTAAATTAATATAAATAGAACAAGTCATGTGAAAAGAAAGGGGTCTAGTGGGGTTGAAGTAAGAAAGTGTAACAGGTTGAGCATGAATGATCTGCAAATGCACTGTAAATGCCTACAGCTTGCTGATTACATATCATAGTTTCAATTTCATCACTGTGTAGAGCAGGCAAAATGCCTGTGCTGCGATTCTTGAATTATTCAACACATCAAGACATTCCAAATAGGATTACATAATCACACATCACACTACATTGACATGTCTGTACATGTTCCACTCACACTCTCTATCCAATCTCCATTCCTGCTCCTTTGTTTCAATCTATCCTCAAATTATACCTCTTCATGCACCATTCCAACACTATACCCAACTTCTGCAACACATTGAACTCTCAAAATAGCTCTGACATTGGCACCAACACCAGACCCTAATGTTTGGAAAACTTGTCTCTTCACAAACTTCAACTCATTGAACTTTCTTACTTGAGTTTTTCCATTCAGTCTTTATGTTTCACATTATTTCCCTTTTAACATCCTCCATTCCTTCATCCAATTTAATTGGCCTTACTTATTTTAGATTTATTGGTTTTTTCTGTATATAAATCCCTGTAGTTTTTCTACAGAAATCTAATCAATTCCTCTTCACCTTAGAAATCCCTAGATTGGACAGATGTCTTGATCAACTCATATAATTGTCCCCGACCAGGTACACCCAACCAACTTACCACCTCTTCAACTGCATTGTATACATATCATTTAAATTGAATCTAGTTAGATAGGATTGTTTGCAGTACACATTAATATCTATGTGTGAAGTATCACAAACAGAAAGTAAAAATTGAACACTCTAGATGTTCTTTTATGCACACATTTGCATTTTGGCATCACATTTTCATGAAAGCACAAAAATTGTGACACCCTGAAAGTATGATTCAGACAAGTATAGCTCCTTTGTGTGGTCATTTTAAAATTATTTGTCCTCAATCCATACTAAATGTCATGTTTCAGAGCTAGACATGACCTGGCAATGCCCTGACCAAGATTTCCATTTTTACAGAGTGTGACATGTGACAGACGAATTAATTTGATTATTACAGTTTACTATGATAAGTAGTAAGTATATAGTATTTTGAGCAATAAACAAAATCCAATCGAAATTTACTCCTGTCCTAGCCTGTCCTAGCAATGAGCATGATTGATGGTTCTTATAAATGCATTAAACTAAAGTGAATTGGAACTGATTTATATAAAATCCCTCCTTATCATAGTTGTATATATATGTGAATAAGTACATTGTTTAATTTGCGCTATAAAATAAAGCCAGTTGAGAACACATTATGTCCTGGTTCTGCGATAGCGGATAAACATTGTCTGTTCTCATAATTTACTTGTTCAGTACCAGTAGAAGCTAGTCTAATCTATATCTATTGCAGATCAGACAGGTTTACAATAATCACAGGAGCGAGAATGATATCAAGTTCACTTGATACCAGTTTAATCTCGAGAATCCACGAACATAGTACGGTTGCAACAAGACTCATTATTCCGGTTGTAGCAAAAGAACAAGGCTGGTGCATAACGGGCATGCAAGTAATTCAGATGTCAAAAGCCCTGTATGTGTAAGAATAAGATACTTGATTCATAGCTGAATTAACGATCCAATTAAGCTACATGCCTATAGTAGGTACTACCAGATAGTAGTGGCACAGTGATGGGGCTTGATGGCCACATTGTATAGTATGTAAGGATGATAACATCGGATAGATTCCAGCCCTTCTATGATGACCAACTACTATGACCCCACAACAAAGGGCACTCGGATACAAAGTAACCGAACGACGATCCTCAGGTAATATCTTTGTAGAAAGTCATAAAATCCACTGGACCCAGTCAAGAATCTTATATTGCCGGGGAGTGACGCGTTCTTTTTCATAATCCTTCAATCAACTTGTTGTCAAATGCTTCGTCTACGGCTTGAAGTACACGATGTTGTGTATGAAGTGTAATGCACTATCCTTTTCCAAGGAATTTTATGTTCAAATAGTAATCAGTACACACGATAGGGTGTACTAGTATGTGGTTAAAGTATTATTTGAGTATTATTTAAATTTTGCGGCTCGAATACACGTAACTGATACCAGAAACCTGCCGGTTCGAAGTTAGACCTGCTTTATATAGTATATTGTATTCAAGTTGCTATATCTGGGGTTCCTGGATTCTATTTTAAGATGGTTTGTGTAGCTACGTATGGTATGCTATATTGTGATTACTATAATAGTAGTCTGAATGTCGTAAGATACAGCTGTCGAGATGGAGGTTGTACGGTCTACGTTGCAGCACCACGGAATGCCAATGCCGAGGGGTGACGTTCTGTTGTACCACCTTGAACTGAGCCGCCTTCGAAGCTCACAGTTCAGAAATATAGTTACATCTCACCGGCTTCAATGTATATCTGATGGATGTTTATCCGATCATCTCCCATTCTATTAAATAGTAAGCAACCCCAGCACCTGATGTTCTAACGGCTCCTGCATTCCACTTACATTGAACACCTTGGTTTCTACGGTTCCAACATCCTAACACCCATCCCCAACATGTCTGGTTCCCCCCAAATCCAGGGCGATATCATTACCCCCAACCATCCCGAATACGAGAAGGCTATAGCACGATGGGCTAAGAACGCCGAACGAAAGGCCAAGATCGTAGCATACGTTAAGGATGAGCACGATATAGGTCGTGTTATTCATTATGCCAAGGAGGCTGGCCTTCCGCTAGCTATTCATGGTGGTGGACATAACCCCACAGGGGCATCTTCCATAGAGGATGGCATTGTGATTGATCTGTCTAGATACATGAATAAGGCCAGGATCGACGCTGAAAAACAGCTGGCATATATCGGCGGGGGGGCTCTGTGGGCTACCGTGGACAAGGAGGCTCTGAAACATGGTTTAGCCACTGTTGGAGGAACTGTAAACCACGTAAATGATTCAGTTGACCTTGTTCGAGCTAAAGCTAACGTATGCTAATCAGACGGGAGTTGGAGGTCTCATCCTCGGAGGTGGCTATGGATGGCTTAGTCCGTCGTATGGACTTGCGATTGATAATCTTGTCGAAGTTCGTGTGCTGATACTCTCTTTACTTCTGTAACTGACTTTATTGGTTACTTTTCAGGCAACTATTGTACTCGCTGATGGATCCATCGTACGCGCAAGTGAAACTGCAAATTCTGACCTATTCTTCGGTATCAGAGGCGGAGGGTGTAACTTTGGAGTAGCTGCAGAATTTGTGTTGAAGCTCCATCCTCAACGTAAAACTGTCTATGCTGGAATGGCCGTTTTTCCTCCGCACGCGTTGGAACAGATCGTGACAGTTACTACGAAATGGTGGCCCATTGCTGGTGAAAAAGAGGCTATGATTCAAGCGACTACAATCGGTCCCAATGGAAAGGTATGTCAAGGTTAAATTCTCCGTAGATATGGTGCTGATTACATATCTAAAATAGCCAGCAGTAGTGTTGTTCTTATTCTATAATGGATCAGAGGCGGAAGGCAGGGAAAACTTTAAAGCTTTCCTAGACATAGGTATGATATTTCAAGTACTCGTTATTAGATATATATAATAATTAATCTAGGGCCTGTTGCCGACTATACGAAGGAAATACCGTACGATGCGGTCAATGGTCTCCAAGTACGTTGATATTTACATCTTATTAGAATTTACATCTTATACCTCTCGTAGAATCCAATGGTCAATCACGGAAGCGGCGTATACATGAAAGGTCTAGCTCACAAAGATCCCCACCCAGAATCGGTTGTAAAAGCTCACCAACGAGTTATCGAAATTGCTCAGGCAGGAACCTTCCGTCCAGTGATCCTCTACGAGTACTTCCCTCTGTCGAAAATCATTTCTATACCTGCTGATTCTACAGCATTCCGCCGTGTTCCAACTGCCAATGTACTCGTTACGTTGGTGTGGAATGGCTCCCTTCCAGACCAGTCTGATACAGCTCGTGAGTACGCCTCAGAGATCGCAGATATCGTCTGCAGGGGACAGGTTGAATTAATGACCACACATGGTATTGGTTACACCAACTACGGTATGATTGTCATCGTGTTTAAATTCTTGATATTAACGATTTTGGAAGATCCTGACAGTGTCAATGCTTCGTCGAATAAGGCGAGGCTTGTTTTTGGAGACAACTATCCACGGTTGCAGGCCATTAAAGCGAAATATGACCCTGAAAATATTTTCAACAAATGGTTCGCTATTGCTCCATCTGTCGCAAACACTTGAGAGGACAAGTGGAAAATGTAACGTTCTTTATGAAGTTATTTCTTGCATGTAACTTGAATCCTCCCAACTCAGCTAGTAAAGTAAATTGCCGTTATCAAATGTAATAATAGACTTGAGGTGGTCATCTCCCTGACTCGAACAATTTCATCACGCCCTATGGTACATTACAGTATCTCTATTAAGTATATGACTGTCAATCAAGATCCAACAACTCGGAAAAATCAACTTCGGTATGCGAATCTTTGTCTACTCTAACTCTGTTTCGTCTCGTATCAGCTCTATACCACTTGAACCTCTTTCGTATTTTTTTTATCGTTCTCAGACATGTCAAGAAGCTTGTACATCATATCGAAAGGCTTGTCTTTTTCCTCTCAAAACGCTTTCATGGATGCGATTAATTTGTTGTCCACAAGGACTATAAGTACAACAACCGCATCCTTCCCATACGAAGATGGACAATGTCCAGGATAGCCATTAAACCTTGATTCTAGTGCTAAATTTTTAAACAAATAGTAAGAATTTTAAAACGCACGGAGTTTCATCGTAAGTATCATCGCGATCCGATGCCGTTAAGTGAATATGGCCATCTGACCTGCTCTGAGTCGTATCTTTTCTGTACTTCACGGCGCATTAACAACCATACTGCATTGTACGGCGGCGATTTAACGTTCTAAATTACCCATTTCCCAGCTATAGGTGGTATTCGTAGGTCTTGGGGAAAAGGATTTCGTATCTGACATGCAGTTGGTATGTATGTAAAAAAGACTGGAGAGTGAATGATACTTGCTCACTGAGGCGCACTGGTGGTAATTAACAGAAAGGCGCACGTGCATCGATGGATTGAAACAAAAAGAACATGTGGTGTCGACTTGGCAAATCTTGACACTGTTGAATTGTTGACGACTAATTTTAACCTAGAGCACTCGAAATATAGGCTTCTGATATCGTTACTGAAAATCCACAGAAACTGCATCCGGTTACAAGCCATCGGAAAGGGTTAAACACTTTAACTAGGAGCATTGGCTGTGGGCACTCACATGAGCGTGCAGGCGAGTTGTGTGGAGGCCACAGTAGAGTATTCCTTTCCATCATCTTGATTGCTCCACTGTCATTACCAAGTGTTCGCACCACCCAGTGCCTCCATCAGAATTGACCTCTACATATGGAACAATGTAAAGTGGAAGAATACAAAACAGAGACACGTTCGGTCTCGAACAAATTCAATACAAAATAGTATGAAAGGCGTGGAACAAGGTCGAGACGACGAGAATACATAAGCAGAAATTTTCACCTAAGGTTTCGGCTGAGTGGACAGGCTTTCCGTTTTATGCCCAAGTTCAGCTTGTTCAAACTTCTGATATTCAGCCGCAGACCTCATGGCCTCAGGTTCGGCATTGTTAGCGATGTCAAGTCAACGTTTGAGGGAAAGTACTGAGTTGATCCTCCGACGTACGTGTGCATAGGGACGGGCATTACCAAGGATTACCAAGGGGCTGTTGACGTTGAGAATCGTTCCGATATGACTGGGAATCAACGGTATTCAGTAGGAATAAGATTCGGCGGTCTCGAACAACGAACAGATACAAAGAGCTCCAGTATGGTGTAACGGCTAACATTACCGCCTTTCATGCGCTGGGCCTCTACTACACAGTGATTGCGCGGTAGCTCGGGGTTCGATTCCCCGTACCGGAAGTAACAATTGAATACGAAGAGCTTGGAGAGCGTAGAACTGTGAAAAGTACTCACAGAACTAAAATAACTTGCATTTTTTTGGAATTAGCGATGTCGATCAGGTTCAACAGCTACATGTGCCTCGTATTACGGAACTGCGCATCGGAACAGTCGTTTTTGAGAAATTTTTTGAGATGGCGTGAAGGTAGTACATAAGTACGTAGAGAGTTGTCAATAATACAAATAGCGCTCGTCGTAGGAATTACATTCCTACGATTTGGAACTGGACTAAGAGGTAGTGAGAGCCTGAGAGGTGCTACGTCTAAGAGAAATGACTTGGAATCAGCGGAATAAATTATAAAATCAGTCTCGAACAAAGAACAAGAAACACGAAGAGATCCGGTATGGTTGTCTAAATTAGAATCGCAACGATATCTAGTAAATATCAAAGTGGAAATAAGTAAGATTTACGTAGATGGCCAATCTCAAATATAGAACAAGCATCCGGTATGGTGTAACGGCTAACATTACCGCCTTTCATCGTACACACTTCGTATCTTCGCGGTAGCTCGGGGTTCGATTCCCCGTACCGGAATTTTCTCCCAAATACCTGTTTTTTTTTAAGAATTAGCGACGTCTAGTAGGTTGAGATAGAGCTTAGATAGAACTGGAACGTTGTCGCTACTAGCAATATCACTCATCGTAAAACCGCACTCTAACAGATTGAACTGGAGATACATTTCGGCTACCAAGTACAAAGTACCTACTGCGCACCTCCGCGCCTCCGTAAGACCGTACATCCGTCCCCCGGCTTTCAATATCTCTCCTCAGCCGACGCAAATCCCAGTATCGTAACCCACCAACCATCATGATATCCATAGCAACAGAACATTGCACGCCCACGACATCCGCGTCCGGATTCCAGACTTCCCACCCGCCTCGCCCGCAAGCGATTGAAAATTGAAACTCATAAACCACAGTCCGCGGACCTCTACAAATTTAACGGTGATTCATGAACGACAATCCTAGACAATCCTGTGTTCCTACATACAGGAGGCAGGGTTAATGAAACATATTACATTAATGATTACATACAAAACAGCACCCGCGCCCAAATTGTTAATTACATTTTTAATCTATTTAATTTAGCGGATGTAAAAACTTATTAAAATTTGATCAAGATCAACTTCCTGCAAATTTTCATTTATCCGGCGACCTGGGACGCTAGTATCTTACGTTACGTTACCCCAACCCCTCTTCCAGAATCCAGCTTACGGCAATTCAACTCAAGAACCAGAAAAGAATGACAGGATCATTCAAAAAAAAAGATCGTGATTAGTTTATTCAAACATACTAAAAAAACTATATACCTAATAAAAAAACAGATAAAAAGTAAAAAGAAAAAATTCATATCAATACCAAAAATGGTACGTGAGGGTGAGAGTTGTATAACAAGTGTATGAATGAGAGTATCGAAGTTTATAAAAAATGTTTATCGAAAAAAAGAATAAGACAAGAAAGTAGGTATATGTAGAAGAGAAAAAGAATCCAACCTCGCCAAGAAAGAGACGTAGCAATAGGACTAGAGTGGAGTGAATGTTGATGTGTTGAGATTGATGATATCATATACTGGTGATATGGATATTGATCCGAGTACACGCACGAAGTAGAAGTGCTTGAGAACCGACCGACCGAGACGAAGCAGAGATGAGAAGGGGGGAGGCGAGAAAGGACCTAGAGCAGCCCGCATTCGCGTAGATGGAGTTGTAGGAGGATATCTTGGATTGCGCTTAGTACGACTGTGTGAGAGTTAGTTAGTATGTGTTCGTAATGAGATAACGAGAAGAGGAAGAGAGGGGGGAAGGGGGGAGGGTGAATCGTAATGAGAAGGGGGTAAAGCGGTGTGCCATAAGCACTCCTGGGCCGAAAAGACCACAAGGAGAAAGGGCAGCATCATCCCCCGCAGCCCCCTCCCCTTGAGAGAGGGAGGGAGAAGTCCGTCAACGACCGCAGACAGCAAGGGAAGCAGTAGCGTTAGCGACCGCACCCTCCCCAATGTCATAAGCTATCCTGGACCGAAAAGGCCACAAGGAGAAAGGGTGGGCAAGTCACAAGTCCAAAGGACAATATAGCAAAGAAGCAAGAGAGGAGGTGCAAGAGCGGGCAGCAGTAGCGTCAGTTACGGCACTCCTTCCCCCCTACGCCCCATGGTAGAGTGGGAGGTACGAGTGCCATAACCACTCCTGAGCCGAAACGGCCTAAGGAGAAAGGGCGGAAGTCCCCAGACCAAAGAGGGAATGGAGCAGATGCAAGAGCGGTCACAGCGGCTGCAGTTTGTAAGTGGAGAGTGGGGCAAAGAGCGGCGTCAGCTATTGCAGTACCCATCCCCTCGAAAAAGGGAGGGGCAAAGTACAGCCTCAACTACTACAGCACCCGTCCCCGTCCCTCGAGAAAGAGAGGGGCAAGGTCGGCGTCAGCGACTGCGCCCTACCCCTCTCACCCCCCCACCCCAGTTCCCCTCCCTCTCCCTTCAAAACCCAAAACCAAAACCAAAAAAAAAAAAGAAACTCACACTTAATCTGCTGCGTATCAGTCGCACACGTATAATGCGCATAAATCTGCTTAGTGGCCGCGCTCTGATTCAAGCTCACAAACCGATGCAACAAATAATCACATGCGGCATCGTAGTTGTCCCCGCCTGTGTAATCTGGGAAGTAATCTCCCAATGGTGAGCGGGGGAGTTTTTCAGCGAAGAGGTCTATTTTGTTTAGGAATAGGATCTTTGGGTGGTGTTAGTGAGAGAAAGGGGGAGAGAAGGGGGGACGTACGATTGAAGTCTTGACGAACCATCTTGAGTTACAGATTGAGTCGAAGAGGGTTAGAGCCTCTTGCATCCTATTCTACAATCCACATTAACCCACCACCCCATCAACCAAATCACAAAAAGAAACATACCACACTCTCATCCTCATAAAGCATCTGATCATACTCACTCAAACTAACCAAAAACACCAACGCCGTGACATTCTCAAAACAATGAATCCACTTCTTCCTTTCACTCCTCTGACCACCCACATCGAACAACTTGTATGTCAATTCGCCCACTTTGAACGTCGTCTCCGTTATACCCGTCGTCTTTACCCTACTCCGCAGAATATCCTGGTCTGTGGGTAAAAATCCAGGGGCGGACATACGGTCGATGGAGTTGAAGTAATATACAGCCGAATCGTTCAACTGGAACTCGCGGCTTCGTCGGACGGCTTCTTTGATCCCGGGGTCGCGCCATAGGACACGCAGGGCATCTGAGACGTCCCGAGGGAGAGTATCCGATTCAATTTGGCCGGGTTGGGAGAGGATGATGTTGCGTCTGGCGTCGTTTGAGGGTGTTAGGGATAGGTCGAGTTGGGGGAGTGCTTCGAGGATTGCGCTGGGTGTGGGGGTTAGTATTGTGTATACGCTGAGGGGAGAGGGGGAGATAGGGGCAGGTGTTTCAGAGAGAGCGCTGGCGCTCCGCCACCGCCGCATATGCCGACGTGGCAGTGGCGTGGGCGGCCATCCATTAACAGCGGATTAAAACAGCTCCGCCGTAATGCAATTTGCGTTCAACCATCTCCCGAACCCCAACCCCTCCAAAAAATCCAAAAAAAAAGGAAAAAAGGAGGGAGGGGACTAACCGCATACTCTGAATCGTATTCGAAAATATAATCTCCTTGTACGAATCGCGCTCTTGGTCGTTGTATCCACCATGATGAATCAGTTTCATCTGTTTGAGGACTGTGCTCTGTGAATGGAAGGTTTCGTTAGCTATTGATCATACGTGAATATGAAATTGGGAAGTGATGGAAGTGTGAGGGGGATCAAGACGATCTCGAAGTTCGTCTTGTCTATGCCGTCCCATGGAGAGAGGGGGAGAGGAGATGTGAAAGGGAGAGGGGAGAGACACACCTTGCCGGATTCACCAGCTCCAAGGAGCAACATCTTAATCTCGTTTTTGGCCATCATGCGGTCCCGCTTCAGCTGGCTATCAATCTCATCGTTGCCTGCACATTCTGATCAGTACCACACACATATCACAAAGAAAGAGGGGGAGAGGGAAGAAAGGAAAAAGACGCACGGGCCTTGGCCTCTTCATCGACACCGGTGCTCTGTACGCAGCCCATTTTCTTCGGTAGGGGGAAAGAGTGAGTGTGTAGAGTGTGTCTGTTAGTCTTCTTGGCGAAGGGCGAGGAGGGGGGCGAAGGGAGAGAAGAGAAGGGAAGAGGGAAGAGGGAGAAATGAAGAGGGAGGCAGGTAGTAGTAAGCAAAAGAAAAGAAGAGGGAGAGAGGAGAGGAGAGAGAGGCGAGGAGAGAGAGTGGGAAGCGTGGGTGGGAGAGTTGGCAAACACGGAATCCGTTGTCACTCTTTCCCTTCATGTGGGATTCCTCTGTCCCATTTTAGGAATAACTTTTTTAACGCTTGTCTCGTGATCTTGGGGGTTCTTTGTTGCCACCCGCATGACTAAGCCGCGATCTCTGGTCATCTCGGACCCCGACGCTGAACTCTCTTCCTATCTTCTTCCGCCCACCTCCTAGCTGTGAATGTGAATCCTGCAGATCCTCCTGCACTCTGCACTGTGAGCCCGAATCGCAATGACATGCACGGTCTCGGCGACATACCACCCCGTGTCCCGCGCGTCCCTTCGTAATCAATGCAACTCCCATCAAAATTTCCATATCCTCTTTCAGATTTCCCGCCCCTCGTAAAAAGCACGCGGCAACGTCAAAAATACATTACCCTGTTTACTTGGGTTTAGTTATACAACTTGGAACACCGAATCTTGTTTCTTTTTCTATAGGTTCTTTTCTTTCATATTGCTTGTACTTTAATCACTTCCGCTGGAGCCTGGAATCAATAGAATAGAATACAGCGAATGGAACACGATAAATGGAATGCCGAGTATGTGATTTTCATTGTTGTTGTATGTAAGATCGCTGTTCCAGTAGAACAGTAATATGAAATGTTACGATTGTAATGAATCCTACTTCGTTTCCCGGCTATACTCCTCCGTTTTGCTCGCATCCCTCCTCCCCTCCCCTCCCCTCAATTAAAGAACACGAAAGGACCCACCTCGGCTGCAGATAACCGTGCACAGCGGGCGTCTTCCCTAACTTCCTGATTTTCCCATCCCGCGGCATATCCCGCTTGTGCACATCAACATCATCAGATGCTGCAACAGCGAACCCGACCTGTCTTCTCGACACTGCGTCAGTGTCACCGATACCGATACCGATACCGACACCGACATCGGCAACCACTGATGTACATGGACATAGTGGGTCCATCTTTACCTACGTCTACTGTAATAGTAAGATGTGTACACTATTCATCTGATACGATTAGAAGATGTATATCGTTATCAACTCCACCACATCCAGCTCAACCGAGTATAAAGTGCCACTTGGACAACTATCATATGTTTCTTACCAATTTCGCATCCTCCTCCCTCGCTCCTCGTTTCATTTCGTCTGCATATTCGTCTCTGGCACACCGCTCCCATGATCCGATACTACAACCCTCCAAATCAAGTATCAGTACCATATTCGTAATACCCCCCCTCTTTATCTACGCTCGCTTCACTGGGATCTTGATGCGATGGAGAGCGGTTGATTTTGGTTTAGTTTCATACTTACGAGTAGTACGATAGTTGTACGAGGCGCGTGATACTTACTCCAAGCTGTACACGCCACCCCTCACATACGACAGTATAATACCATACCCCGACACCCACGCGCCTTATACCTACGAAAAGACCGTAACCGCCGCACACGCACAATCAAAACATACATCTCAAACCAAAACCGTCCATTCCTTCCCTCCGTCGCCGACATATCATTCCCGCCACGGGAGTATTACCGTGTCTAATTATATGTACAGGACTCGTGGTCTCCATATTCTATTTAACTATCAAGTATACAGGAAAAACAAGATAGGACGAGTATGGTATCCGGTGTACTCGGCCGCTATACTCTCTATGTAGTCATCTCGTAGTACACTGATACTAAATCTGATCCCGGGCAGTGTAGTAGCCTCGTGAGCGAGTAAAGGTTGTCAATCATCCAACACTGAATCACTGATTGTAAGTTGCGCTCCATTTTGATGTATCATGGGATCATAGGATCTGATGTAGCGTTTCACCGGTGTTCAAGCTTGCTTTCAGTAGCTTTAATAGTACTCGGTGAAACTGCCATATCGATGAATACCTAAGCCATCGTTCACCAAAAACCAGAACATCTAATACTAAATTATAAAGTAAGTATAGAAGAGAGAGCAACGCAATTCTCACTATACGTCCCGTTGACCCCCCGTCGCGAGATACTGAAAGTCATTGCTCAGTGTTACAATCACATCATTTTGTGTGAGTAGGAAGATACGTATCCTCGAAAGGACGTTTTTTCAAGCCCGTATTTAATACACTGTCGACCTACGACGAATCTTGCGGAATTTGAAGACGCAACTTGTCACTAGTAGTATACTACCGAATGTCCATGTCAGTATCCAGTCAATAATCATGTGCACGACAACTTTGGCATTCTGATTTATTTATATGATATCCATGCACACAGATAAGTACACCCACATTTCATAAACCCACGCGGTATTACACTGGTTCCGCCTGTATGTACACGACAATATTATCCCTATCTGATATCCATGCAGTATCACACTGATTCCGCCTGTGGTTAAATATAACTAACCCTGTGTAGGCGCTGTTTGAGGTCGCTTCCCCCGTGTTCACCTTGACGACGTCATCGTGTAGTTAAGTAGTAGGCAATTGGCGTTTGTGTGGTGTAAGTATTACAAGTCAGTGAGTTTACTGCGAGACTGCGATATTGGGATTCACATGTCAACGACGATTACTTTTCAAATTTCAAACTACGCTGTCGCTTATAAAATGTCCCCATAGGATTATTCCAATGATCAATCCAATCTAATCCTGTGTTACTTGGAACTTTTCATTGATTGATATTGGCAGTTCGGAGTCTAAGATCATTGTAAGTAATACCAGGATACGTATACTTTGACTATGATATTAATATTGATATTTCGTTACTCATCTTTAACCAAAACATCATACCATCACCTCAGCTCCGGTTCAAACCAATCGTTTCAACGTTATATTCCAATGAAATCGTCAGTTTTATAAGATGTTAATAGCTACATGTTGTTCGCATTATAAGTATAAAGTTCACAAAAATGTCTTCTGAACAAAAAATACCGACGGTGGGTATCGAACCCACAACCTCCGCCTATCTCCAACCTCATTAATAAGATAGGAAAGCGACGCGCTACCATTGCGCCACGACGGCATTGTATATAAGTCCTACTCTATATCTAGAATGTATACCACAGGGGGAGCAGCATCAATGCAGTCAAACTTCCAATCAATTTCGAATTTCGAAGTGACGTTTAGATTGAGATAGAATATACCGTTCGCAATACTTGAAAATGTATGTTCACAAAAAGCTTTTGCTTAGTCATGGATACCGCCGGTGGGTATCGAACCCACAACCTCCGCCTATCTCTAGGTTCATAAATACATGAAGGAATAGGAAAGCGACGCGCTACCATTGCGCCACGACGGCTTTGGACGAACGCGGTCGATTATGGTATGTATATGGGGTCCCATTTGCTATGGTATGATCTCATGGAATGAAAATAATGCCATGATTCAACGTGTGTCAAATGAATATATCGAGCCTGTTGTAGTGTATCCTATAACCTTTAAAATCAAATCTGCCAAGAAGAAAAGATAGGGAAAGCCATGTCATCGTAGAACGAAGAGACGATATCGAGTCACCGCGGCGAGAAACAATTACTTCAAATTTCACGTTCGTTGGGCCAATTTTCCAATGGAAAAAATTAGTAGAAGATACGATACGACCAATGTACCGCCGATGGGTGTCGAACCCACAACCTCCGCCTTTCTAACAATTTAACGAGTATGTAGGAAAGCGACGCGCTACCATTGCGCCACGGCGGCCCGTACTGTGGATCGGAGTCTAAAGTACCGGATTTCCAATATTCCTCTCCGCCGCAGTCCGTCTTACTTTAGATTTTTGATTGAATTTGACATGTACGTGTCGCGATAGCCTTTTATTAGACTTGTCTCGTACATTGTGACGTCGGACTGGTGATTTCGTTGGTACTATACTGCAGTTTTAGTACCTACCCCTAAGGCCTACTACTTCGAAGCCCCTGTGGCTCTCGGTGGGTCATGATGATTTGTAGAAGAGAAGTTATCGGCACCGAGCAGCCCCTAGACCTCAGGCAAACAATTGCATCGACATCGACAACACCTTTTAATAGCTTACTAGAATCGGAGGCCGATGTGATGCACTCGTTAGTCCCCAACGCAAATCATACCAATGGAAGTTTTTCTGATAAACTACTTTCCCGATATAGCAGCTGTTCTAGCTTTCACCAACTACGCAGGAAATTCTATGTATCGCGAGCGGATCGGAGGATGAATTCACTCAGTTTGCATGGAATGAATTGTGTACGTTCGTACTTGTTATACCCCTATATAACGAATGCGCACTTGCGTTAATATGTCCATTCATACGTATGTATGTATCATTCGAACGTTCCGAGTACGAGACCGCAGAGCCGCGACATTACATGCGGAATAGAACTTCTTCATTAGCGCACTATGAGCACCATCCGGTTCTCTTGGCCATTTACAGCTAAATGCAAAACCCTAGGCCGTTTCTCAAAAACGCTAAGATGTTGCACGTGACAATCAATTGCTAAAATTGGCATAGTCTACTCTGCAGGCTCCACAACTTTACCAGCGCTCTCCCAACCTTCCTACCCAACACTCCTCGCCATGCAGACCAGCAATGCTG
Source organism: Cyathus striatus (assembly GCA_025738555.1). Classification (NCBI taxonomy): domain Eukaryota; kingdom Fungi; phylum Basidiomycota; class Agaricomycetes; order Agaricales; family Nidulariaceae; genus Cyathus; species Cyathus striatus. The sequence continues at coordinate 1,721,349 of JAOVFP010000007.1, forward strand.
TATCGCTACATCCACCCCGCCCAAAAAGAACTTATTGCTCGACTCTCAATCAGCATGCATCCAAAGGAGATTGCGGGAGTGACAGGTATCAGTGTTCGAGCAGTGCGCCGTACAGTTGCACTATGGGGATGGGACCAGTGGTACCGCCCGTGGGGCGCTTGACCAATTTCATACAAATGACATCATATTACCACGTGAATTACAAGTTGGCAAATTTCGAAACGGCCTACGGTTTTGCATTTAGCTGTAAGGCTATTCTAGATTACACTCTAATGCTGTACTTACGCATAAGCTAAGTTCTGCCCAACCGTTAAAATTTCTGAGTGACGTTCGAGTAAAATTGCAAGAAATTTTTGAAGTATGAACACAAGAGGCCAACAAATATTGGTTACTACATCATAATCCCGGCCTGATTTGAATGACTCTGTTAATAAAATATTTACACGTACTACAAACACTATCGCCCTGATCCCCGTCCGGAACCTGATCTGGATGTGCGCTGAGATTTACGGGAAGGTAGGGCTGGGGCATCCTTGAGGGCGAAGGAAAGTCGCTGGAGTTGGTACCCAGAACCAGATAAACGTGAGACGGCACGTTATCCTCAATCACATTTCTCGAGGACATTCGATGGGCAACAAGTTGCGGTTTTCAACAAGGTTGTAATCCCTGATTACGGTCATGTGCGGGCTCTGCTTGTGTCGGCCTGGGATGACAATGCCACGACTCACGAGGAGAGGATGGCGCTTCAAGTTAAAGGAGCCAGGAAGATGCCGATAAGCAGTCCGACAGTCACGTGAAGTTGAATCATGATTTACGCCCACGATTATCGAAGTACGCTGATACCGCACCCGCTTGCTTCTCTCTTACGCCCTCGAGTATGATTCTGAAATCTAACTTCGCTACAGTATCCCGTATTCCAGAGCGAGGCATGACGAAAAACGGTGTCAGTGTTTCGCGTCCGAGACATCGCATCAAGATCTTTCGGAGATCTGTCCAAATGTAGACACAATTCCCCCGACTCACCTCCGGACAATCTAGCAGCTTCACCGTTGGCCGTCTTTGTTTGACAACGTTGTTTCTAGAGGCTACAGCAGTATTTGTTTGATCTTGTTGTAATTCTAGACCATTGGTACGTCGACACGGCGCTTAAGTTCTAAGCGAGTACGCGACGCGTCCGATGCTGTACAGTACTGTGTTCTACCACTTCGTTGGCTTTCCTTCCACCAACATTCCAATATTCAATGCCAAAGACAAAGATTCAACACTATTTACTTGTTACCTACAATTACGGGTAGTGATATTTCTGCTCATAGCCCTGGGAGCGATATACTGTGGATACTGATACTAGCTGTCATCATGTCCCTTACTTCTGGTACGATCCAATTTGAAATCTTTATCTTATCTGGCATCAAGTGTAAGAGAAAAATTATATTATGCACCCCTACAGCTTCGAGAGCCTTCTATTATCTTCCATTTTATATCTTGGCACTGTTAGAAACAGTATAAATAAGTGAGTGTAGCTCCTGGATCTCCAGTTCTATCGCAATAACTGCCCAACCATGAACATTTTGCTCGTACTCCAGAATTTACTTGGTATACCCCATACTTATGCTCTAACGTGATTTCTTCTGATAATTTTCGCATAGATTTTAAATCAAGCCTAACCACGTTCATTCGCATTTCTATGGGATCGTTTATATTACCTATTGGTATGTAGATTCATTTTAACATGATGCTACACCTATGCTGACATCTTTCGAGCTTATAAATTACTTCATCTACGTTATTTTCAGTACCGGTTTCTACATGAGCTGGATATATACCCACTTCTTTTAAAGTTCATTTGTCGCAATGCCTTGATTCTGACTGGTATGATATTCACTCAAGCCTGGAGTTCATTATTGTAATTGATATTTTACAGTTTCTATATTACTTATAACTACAATTGTTGCCATTGGATATATTTGTTTTCATAACGGTATGTTCAATTACTTAATTTGAGGCTAGAACTTCAAAGCTAACTGATTTCTTTGCAATATTATTTAGTCTCGTATAATTGTTTCACATACTCCGAAATTTTACATTTCGCATTCACTCGTTTGAATATAATCAACACGATTTCGCTCACAATGAACTCAGAAGTTTGGTTTATCCTCGCATACTCGCTTGCCACCCATATCGTGCAACATTTTGAATTTCAAAACTGCAGCACACCCATACCAAACAGGCAGAGCTCTTTGTGGGTGTACGGCCTCCGATCTCGTCCTGTTTTGCATAGTAGGTTTCAAATATTGATATATATATCTAGTTTAACGTATTATGAATAGGATTTGATCCAAATGCGATATTGCGCTCCCTTCTTGACAGTCTGGAAGTCGAATATCCTGAGCTCCGATCTGATCATTTTTATCTTACAGTTGAAGGGCGCCATCTTGCTTCTTTTCTGCCTACCGTCGCCTTGATGGACATAGGATTGGGAAATAATTCGATTATTTTTGCTCGTCTCCGTCTTCGAGGTGGTAAGAAAAACAAAGCAAGAAGTAAGCATCATATTGTTCATGATTATAATCCACCACACTAATCACAATATTTTAGGCACAGATGTAATTGACCTTACCTCCAATGAGCGTATTCAAGTGACAGCTCGGACTTATGTCGACTCAGTGCAAGATTTATCAGTAATCCCAGAATATTGGCCAATTGCAAAGAAGCATGAGCCCGAGGTCGCATATTTGGTTGATTTTCGTGTTAATACTCCACGTTACATTCTGGATGGAAAAAGTATTGATGCATTTATCAAGCATGAGGTACGATGTCATTCCTCTCATATAGTAACTCTGAGAAATAACAATATTTTATGTAGTGTCAAGATGCATGGGAAGGAGCCACTGGGTCAGTGCATCGTTCCACATTCTGCCATATTCTGCAAACAGAATGCCGTCGCTCCATACTGCACTGTAAAGGGTGCTTCAAATGTAACTTTGGTTTATATGACGGACTTCTTCAAGGATATCAATGGTGGTCACCTGAGGACCAGACAAGTCATAATGCTGACATTCACTCAGCATTTGAAGCCAGTAGGAGCAAAGCAGAATCTCAAATTGCAAATACAATTGCGTGAGTAGTTTTTAATGTTCAATGCTCATTCTTACTTAAATGATTCTGTTCCTAATCTTGTCACAAATCAACAGGTTTTACAGGACTGTCATCAACGAAACATGTACCTCAGTTTTACTGGATGGGTCTATTTGTGGCGGATATCCTGTTTTCCTTAAGTACCGCACTGTATGTTCATTTTCCATTTTTAGTGGAAGTAATTTGCATTCTCATATTTTATTATGTATAGCCACGACGCGGCCCCTCACATTTCATTGGCTGCTCTCATTGGTATCCAGAACACCGCCAGCAAGGGATCTCGCATTTTTTCCGCCTTATACCCATTGGAGTCAAGGAAGATATTCTTGCGAAATTATTCGCTGGTCTTTTAATTTATGACCCACTACGGCCACTAGATGATGAGATAGTCCCATTTACAGAAGCCTGCTCGAATTTTGTGCATCCTGCACATGTACCAGTGTCCAAAGAGTGCGGTATGTTGACTGCATTAATTACATGATACTGAACATTCATATTATTAATGCATGAAATGTTTAGATCGTCTTCACCTATCTATTGGTACTTGGTTTCCAGGGGAGTTTCATCCTCATAAATGCGAAGCATATCTTACAATTTTGGTGCCACTTGACCCCTCTGATCATCGTGCAGTTGTCATTCCTAAAAAAGGGGTGCCGCACAGTCACCCAACTTTTCGAGCACATAAAGTTCCATTTAATATTCAGGAGCAATATCGCTCTTGCATTGGAGCATCTGGCATTATGGGGGCGACACCTGTAAAAGTTGACAATGGTATGTGGTGATAAAATCAAACTATCATCAACTATATTGTATACTGATACACTGTTATAGCACTTAGTACAAGTAGAATTCTCAATGGAAAAATGCCTCAGGAGTTGCATGATTCCATGATTGATAATAGAAACCGACGCACCATTATTTCCAAGGCCCGTATTCAAGAGTTCCCAGCTGGCTTTGGGATCAATGGTAAAACACTGCTTATTTCCATATATTCTCTATAAATTTATCATGTTCCTTAGGAGTCTATCGTCAATTTACTAAGGAACGTGAAGGCGATATAGAACAGAAATATATTCAGAGCATATATGCATTTGGGGAGAACAGCCACATTATTATTACAATGAATACTTACCTTGCTGCTCACATCACACAGGCACGGTGGATTATGGTTGATACCACCTTCAAAGCTGTACACGGTGATACAAATCAGTTCAAGGTGGTCATTTGGAGTGATAAACTTCAAAAGCGTTCGTATTATTTGTGTTATTATTTTTTAATATATATTGCTTACTCCTGTTCACTTCCTATTCATAGGGTTAGTTGTGGGTCGTGTTTGGACAAATTCTGCAACAAGGGCTGCATTTTTCCACATCTGGAATGGTCTTTTTGATGCCCACAAGATTATTACTGGAATGGAGCTCAATTTCAAGCTGTTTTCACATTCCTCAAGCTTACTTGGTGTCATTGGCGACACTGAAGCAGCACAAGCACTCGGATTTGGAGATGTTGTCCTGCAGCGTCATCTCAATGATCCACGGAATACAGGACTTACTCTATCAGATACCGATACAGTCCTTCTGCATTTGTGGAAGACATGTCTTGTTCATTATGAGCGGTATGTACTTGTGTTGAAAAGCACTTCCCCTAGACTCATTATTTCCTAGTGGCATTTTTAAACTTCGAGGACATGTTAAGGATGAAGTGATTGAACAACTTCGGATATTTCCTTTTCTTGAGACCGATCAGGACATTTCAAGGTTTAAGATGTACTGTGATGAACTGGGACGAGCCAATAAGAAATTGAATGGTAATTAAATATATTTTTCTCTAATTGCTCAGGAATATTTCATGACTTCGACACACTCTTTTTAGATTGGTGGAGACACAAGACTAGTCATAATTGGCTCCTCCCATCACTCAATCCCAAGCTCTCTTGTATGTCAAGAGAGTACTGGGATTTAATTCCAAGTAACACCAATCCAGTTGAAAGCAGCCATGCTGGGGACAATCAGGTGATGTCAACAAACCATACTCTACTTGAAGCAATTCTTTTGTGCGTTTTAATGTTAAGATCGCAATACTCACAATCTGATCATCTTAAATCTAGAGCGAAGACGTATGATGATCAAGTTGCACGTGGCATCAAAGCATCTCTCAATTCTGGAATCCTTTCTAACCAGCACAACACACTCTCACATCGTTTTGCAGCGCAGGGTCGTCGAAAGGAATCTATGTATCGCAAGAAGCAACTAGCAAGCATTGACCGTGAAAGGGAGCTGGTCCTCAAGATTAGTATTAAATCGATGCAAAATGAACTGAAGGAGCTTAAAGAAACTTGTCACACACCACGGAAGAAGGTTAAAACTTTGAAGGCCCAGGTCGATGGTAAGTAATCTGTCAATTTATATCTGATTATAACAATTCACTAACATTTCATATAGACTTTATCCATTCATACGACGGTGCTACAAGTTCTAGGTTCTCATTTAATCTGTACCACAGTGTTTCCACTGCTCCGTATCCCCTTCCCATGTCTTCATCAAAGTACAACACTGGAGATACTCATGCTTCTACGGGTGCAAACAATCATATTTTATATCCAGTAGATAACAATCCTGATCTACTTATGTCGTACCCGGATACCTATGGTCCCCAGTAGGCATTGATCGATCCTATCTGGTGTAAACTGTGTGTTCAGGCCACAGGTTTCGTTAGTAGATGTTCTCAGTTTATCAATACATAGTATATGTAGTGTTCTTGAGAAATTTAACATTTCTCAGGCTATTCACGTTGCATTGCATTACATGTATGAAAAACTATTATTATCGCTACTTAATATCATAGCTATCTACATGGTTCAAAATAACAATTTGGCTACAAGCGATCAGCGCTAACACCATGTCACTCTGAAGTTCTAAACGTTGAATGGCAATGCAAAACAACTGGCCAAATAACACCACTTACCGGGAGGAAGACGGTCGGTTCCCCCGTAAGCGATCCGAAGTGTTTTGATCTCAGCCCCTGATCTGATGTAGATCTAAAGCACTGACACCGTTTTTCGTATATGCTCTTCCAGAGCAGTGTGACTATGGTTCCATCAAGAAACGTGTTAATGCAGTTGACCCCAACAAGGGTCGTTGCTTAGTGGAGAATTCTTCGGACAGCATCGGGTACTGCCACGTATTACCGCGCAAGGTAATGCAGGACGACGGATTGGTATGTACCTACAATTTTATATATATATAAGTCTACTTATTATATTTACTCATTCCCTGTTATGTTATAAGCTTGAGTCTCTGGAGTGGAATTGGCGCATGCGAAAAGGAGATCTTAATCTTGACACTCGGTACAACATCTTCCTCGGTACGTTTATCATCTTTTACGCAGTTCTTATCATATTAACTGCATTTAAAGCTAATGAATCTGTTCGAAAGATGTTCAACAGCTACAAGTGCATCCTGGTACCTGACGAAACAATCGTTGATAAGATCTATCGTTCCGTACTCTTCCGGAAAGATAAAAGAGGCAGTGATTCTTTCAGAGCACTTGAAGTCTGTTCTTGGTGCAATTTTTATTTATCTATTTACTGAGGATTTTATATAGGGAGAAATATTTGAGTACCGCTTGTTACCTATAGTGGACATGGATGATGTTACTTTTACACGGCAGAACGACACCACTGCAACAACACAACAACCCGAGACCTATACTGAGCACAAATTTCCCTTTGACACACTTCCTAAACTTATCAGCCACATCCATCCAAAATTTGTCCTAGCCGGAGTGGGCTACTTTTTATATGCAGCTTCAAGGGATCAGCTTCTCACAAATTATCACAAATACGCCATATTGGAAAAAATTGGAAATATTTATCTTTTATGGACTTCGCCTAATAGCCTTGATGTTGATGACGATCCTACGTTTTGCCCCGACATTGATTCTATGATTGGGGATATATACGACGAAGAAGGTACTTCAAGAACTGGAAAAGGGTGAATTCTCAAGAGGGTGACGCCAGTTGAACCCACCCCGCATCCGGGTTGGGAATCCGAAAGCACCTCAGAAAGCAACTCTTCTGAGAAACTGGAGAGTGAATCGTTTTACGCTGGTTCTGTTAACGTGACCGAGAAAGGAAGGGCAAAGCCATACAGACGAAAACAGTCAAAGAAGAAGATAGAGAAAGAATGTTGGTTCCAGGAAGATACCAAGATGTGGGATACCGACGTTCTATCTCAATGGGCTAAGGATGTCGATCCAGATTATGCCGTCCCTAGTGAGGTGATGAGTGATAGTTCCAATGAGGAGGGCAAACTCGTATGCGCTTAGTGACGCTGTCCCTTTATTGTATGTACACAGATTTTATTGTCACTAAACTTTATTGTAATTACACCGGTACTACGTCGTTATAGAGCATGCAAATGACCCAAACTACAACCGTCTGTGTCAGGTTCGTACACCATCCCCTATGGCAATCTGGAGCAACGTGATTATAGGAACCCTACAATATGTTGTGTTTGTGTTGTGTTGGGGGAAAATTGAATCGACCTTTTCGTTTGAAGGAATGAGAAGTTGCTATAGGGTGTTAATGAGTGAGGATGCTAGAGACGGGCAAAATCAAGATGTAGATGTTATTGAAAGAGCAACAAAATAAGGGAAAGGGAACAAAGTAATAGCTCTCCCACATCCCAGGTCCACCATTTCGTCTCGGAAACTCCGCATGCTCAAACCATGCCTGCAAACTCTCGAGCCATCGTTAACGTTAGTGATGTGTTTGGATGAGTGCTTCACTGACTAGTTGAGGGTAGGAAATGAAGGAAGACGGGCGTGATTCGTATGTGCTCCAAACCTCTCTGGTTCTATATTCTTAAAAGTTAACATCCTGGTCTCGTAGAGATGCGTCTTTGAGATTGGCCACGAACAAAGTGACAGCTTCGCACTTGGGGTGAAGCTGGACAAGTTAGGAGAGCCTAGAGGACCGAGGTGCATTGGCTCGATCGACACGGATGCTGGATCGATGTGGTCTGAAATCTGAAGCCTTGGAGCGTTGGTGTTAGCCTGGCCGCATGGTTTGAATCGTGGGATTGTAGGGGTGTGGAGTGTGCGCGGGCACGAGCACTGTCCACCACACTGGCTTAGCTAACTGGTGTAGAGGTGAAAGGTGCGTTGATACCTAAACAAAGAAATTATTTAGCGAGTCGGTGAACATCCGTTCGACCTCGGGTGTTCTAAGGTGTCGAGAAGGGAGGGTAAATGTTCACTGAATTAGGGGGAAGTAGATACATGGATTTTAAAGAAAATGAAAATAAAGAGAGTACCTAATGAGGAATAGTTGAATAAATGGAAATTAAAGGTTTAGGAATAGTAGATTATTGGAAGAAAAAGGAAAAGCGTGAAACATAAAGCATACCAATGAATTGAAAGAAAATTTATAAAATAAAAACTTGAGGAGAGAGACTAGAGGCGATGACACAGCCACTGGTAAGGTGAACTGCGGTATTTAGTGGCTCTTGGTAGCGCGCAGTACCGACGATCTTGAGTTATGTTGAGTAATAGTGGCGTTGGGGATGAAGCAGGAGTGTCGGTGTTGGAGGGAAGATGAGAAAGATAGCGCGCGCGTGAACGCGAACAAATGCGTCGATGCACGCATCAACTGATTACGTAATACAGTATACAACCATCAAACGTGACAGAAAAAACATGATGTCATCATAACTCTTTGTTCCCTCCTCCAATTTTTACAAATGATGTATAGGCAGATAGTGTAGTACTTCATTAACTCTACTGTAAAATATTTAATGCATTGGATGAAGGGAAGTTGGTCAAATATACAAAATGGTGGATGGGAATGGATTTTGATCGGTACCACATGGTGTGACAGTCAATTATTTATTACAAAACTATTCAAAATTAGTAGTGCCGAAGTCCCGGATCAGTTTATAAATAAAGTTTTGATGTCTTGCAAGACAGTGAATATCACAGAATCTGTAATTCTATAAAGATATGACACACACAGCTCGATAAGAATAATAGAAAATGTAGATTAGTGCTTTTCCTCAACAACTATATACTATAAGAGTGATTATTCCAGATTCTTCACAACAATACAAGCCACAGAATTATTGAAATTCACTAAATTATCCAAACTCCCCATTTTGTTTTGTATATAATTCTTTGGAATGTAAATATTTTGAATAGCTACTTCCTGTAACATTTTAATAGTATGCTATTCCTTGTGATTCAAAAAGAATTGGTGTAATTGGTGTAGATTTGGGATCAGGATAAGCAAAATGAGAAAAGTTGTCACGCGAAGCGATAGTGTCACGTTTGATGGTTGTATACTGTAGACATTGTAATATATCGATTTTTGTAGTGCAGGCGAAACGCCTGCTCTACACTGGACCACGAGGAGTCGTGCGAGTGAATGACGACCTTACATAGTGGAAAAGTTCAAGTTATACTTACGAGGAATCCCGCCTTTTCACCATCGATTCAGACATGACTCAATACCGTATCACCAAATAAGGGCGCACAGCAAGCGTCGGCTCGACGCTGACAAAAGTATGCCGCCGACAGCGCTTACATAAGCCTTAAGGGAGCCGGGATGCCGATAACTAGTTCGCCAGTCACGTGAAGTTGAACACATCGACACCCACCATTCGCCCACTTGTTTCTCTCTGCGCCCTAGGGTTGGGGAACAAACTGGCATGTAACTTACTGACATGTAAATAACATAGTTATTTACAGTAACTTACTAGTTTGTTACATCCCCTGAAAAATAGCATGTAAAAAATGTGACAAACCTCGGTCACATAATTAACAAAATCACAGTCTCTGATGGACAAAAATTTGACGACCAGTTGATACAAAATTGTTACCCATCAAGCCTGGATACTTTGTAGCATTCAACACACCCTGACACATACAATCCAACAATGGAAGAACCAATGGACATGCCCACTAAACCTGAGGATCTTTTTTGGCGAAGAAATGGACATAAATTCAATAATTTGCCTGATAATATAAAGGCACATGTACGTTTACAGTTCACTATCAAACTATTGTCTATAGTACCCCACTCCATGGCAGATGAGCAAACTGTCTCTGTTGTAACAATGTTGAATACAGCCTTGAGATCCCACATGAAAGTGAACACCATTATGGCAATGGCTCAAATACGTGCTCACTATAGGAGGGAGATAAAGGTAAGCTTCACAGTAAAATGTAAAGAATGAAGACAACTTACATTAAACATCAAGAACCGCCCAAAAGTAAATCCTCACCCAATATTAAAGTTTTTGATGTCAAGCGCATCTTGAGGGAAATCGACAATGAAGACAGATACCACGATGAAGCCCACATGCGAGACGAATCAGAAGATGAGTTTGACAGTGAAGAGAGAGTGTCATGGCTATCTGGAGAGGCTACAAGTGTGATTCAGCCAGCAGAGGTATTCGTGATGAATAATGAAGAGGATGAGCTGAACTTGCACTCCAGGAGGGTTGAAGATCTTCTCTTGGACAAGCCACCAAAAGTAGAGGAGGCCGAGATGGCAGAGTTAGCGGAGAAGGGTGAAACCATGACAGACAATGATATTGAGGAAGATGATGGATCGTACGGCCTTGGTGCTTGGGTAACTTGTGATGTGTGACACGTGACATTAGCAATCACATGCTTAAGTAATTTACTATGTAATTTACAATTGTTACATCTCGCCAAAAATTTTTTAGGTAAGTTACCTGTTTGTTACACTGCCTGAGGTTTGTTCCCCAACCCTACTGCGCCCTCGAGTATGATTCCGCCTAACTTTGCTACTCTGACCCGTATTCCAGAGCAGTGCGACTATGATTCCATCAGGAAGCGTGTCAATGCAGTTGGCCCAAACGAAGGTCGTTGCTTGGTCGAAAACTGTTTAGACAGCATCGAGTACTGCCATGTATTACCACGAAAGTTGATGCAGAGGGACAAATTAGTGAGCATCTGCAATTTTTATTTATATAAGTCAAATAATTCTAATGTTTTGTTTGGCATGTTATCAGCTTGATTCGCTGGAGTGGAATTGGTTCATGCGAAAAGGAGATCTTAACCTTGACACTCGTTTCAACATATTCCCCGGTACGCTTATCAACTATTGCGCAGTTCTTGTCACGTTCACTGCTCTAAAAGCTAGTGAATCTGTTGGAAAAATGTTCAATAGCTATAAGTGGATCCTAGTACCCGACGAAACGATTATTGAGAAAATCTTTCATGCCGTACTATTCCGGTCAGAAATCGGAAGTAATCCTTTCATGTCATTTGAAGTGTGTTCTTGGTTTAGTTTTTTCGTCGTGTACTTACCGAAGATCTTTTACAGGGAGAACAGTTTGAGTACCGCTTGTTACCTATCGCGGACATGGATGATGTTACTTTTACACGGCAAAACAACACAGCAACAATACAGCAGCCCGGAACCTTTACTGTGCATAGATTTCCCTTTGAAACACTTCCTAAACTTGTCAGCCACATCCATCCAAAGTTCGTCGTTGCAGCTGCAGGATACTTTTTATACGGGGTTGCAGGCGATCGGGCTCTCGCAGCGTACAAAAAATACGAAATACTTCAGGTAATCGGGGAGATTTACCTTTTATGGTCTTCGGGTACTAGCCGTAGATATGATGACGATCCTACATTTTGCCCCGACATTGCTTCTGTTATTGGGGATATATACGACGAAGAAGGTATTCCAAGAACTGGAAAGGGACGAGTTCTCAAGAGGGTTACGCCCGTTGTCCCCACCCCGGATCCGAGTTGGGAATCCGTAAGCGCCTCCGAAAGCAACTCTTCCGAGGAGCTAGAAAGTGAATCGTTTTACGCTGGTTCTGTTAACGTGACCGAGAAAGGAAGGGCAAAGCCATACGGACGAAAACGGTCAAAGAAGAAGATGGAGAAGCAATGTTGGTTCACAAAGACAATACCAAGATGTGGGATACCGACGCTCTATCTCAGTGGGCTAAGGATGTCGATCCAGATTACGCCGTTTCTAGTGAGGTAACAAGTGATAGTTCCAAGGAGGAAAGCGAGCTCGTATGCGCTTAATGACGCTGTAGCGCTTCCATTTATTGTGTGTACACATATTCTAATGTCACTAAACTTTATTGTAATTACATCGGTACTACGTCGTTGTAGAGTATGCAAATGAACCAAACGACAACCGTCTGTGTCATGTTCGTACATCACCCCCTGTGGCGATCTGGAGCAACGTGATTATAGGAAGCTTACGATGTGTTGCGTTGGAGGAAAATTGGATCGATCTTTTCGTTTGAACGAATGAGAGGTTTCTATAGAGTGGTAATTATTGAGGATCCTAAAGACGAGAAAAATAAAGAAGCGGATGTTATTGAAAGAGAAGCAAAATAAGGGAAATGGAACAAAGTAATGGACGAAAGCAACTAACGTTCTATTCGTTGCCCTCCCACCTCCCAGGCCCGTTCGCATGGGCCACATTCAACAGCTACTTCCAGTGGCACTGCGCCTGACCATCGAGTGGCCACTTGGCCCCGGAGGGGTTGGGGAGTCTTGCCTGGGCCTCTTGGTCCCACGACCCTTTTCAGTCGGCGGTGGCTTTCGTGACTTGTCTGGCTCTTCATAGTCTTTATCATTTGGGTCATTGTCTTTATCATCAGGGTCATACCCAGGATAGTAAGTGTTGTCTTCATTGGCATCAAGCGGAATATCGCCTGTCCAGGTTTTAAAAATTGAAAAAATTCGGTCAAGGATTGGGTATTTGCGCCTAAGATCATTCCTTATGTGTCTCGGTTTCATGAATAGGATGTATCCCACTGATACAATCACAAATTTAGGTTGTATATGGCTTTGAACTTTCGGGAAATTCTGGAAGGGGTATGTATGAATAGTGAATGACCCAGGGCCCAGAGGTTTTGAGAAATCATTCTGGCGCATAAAGGCGATATCTTCCATATCTTTAATAGGAAACACCTGGTACTCAAAGTTCTTTACATCCTAAAAATATGTAAACATGTATCACGACATGATGAAAATCTAGAACTGACTTTGAACGTTGGAAAATTGCGTCGTACGCAACCCAAAGGGTGCGAAATATGTTCTTCATATGTATCAACGACCGATATATCAGGAAGAAGAATCCACATTTCGCTATCGAACATCCTGTGCACAGATCCCCCGGCTGTTCAAACACTGCAGTGTGAAAAATTGGCAAGAGCGTAATAGTAAAAATATACCGCAAAAAATATTGTAACGGGTGTCGAGGTTTAGAATGCCTTTTCTCATATTCCAATACCATTCGAGGGAGTCGAGCTGGATCAGAATATAAATATTATAATAATATAAGGTATATTTGATTTCTCATACCACTCTATGGAGCCTCCAAAACCGTCTAGGGACGACATGGCAGTTTTGAATCCCTCGATTCACTGAACAATTCTCCACGAGGCAGCGGCCTTCATTGGGATCGTTCTCTGCTACTCGACTCTGTATTTCACGAGTTTTACGCTCTTCATCAACATCAATGCGTGTGAGTGGTGTGGACCACTGTAACGACATTTTAAGTAAAGGTTAGGTACGAGGCAGAAGAGATGACAAGAGGCTATAGGTACTGAAAAGTGAACAAGTTGTTAAAGCCTACTTATACGTTCGATCTTCGGCTGCTGGACTTCTGAAAAACTTGTGGAATGCTAACAATGGGTAGTACGACCTCTTCAAGCCTTCTGAAGCAGGAGTCGAAAACAATGAACTTCATGTCTTGAATTGCTGATGATTGCTGTGAGCTTACCAGACTTTGATATCCCTCACCATCCTTAATTGCATATGGTGGTAATTTCTTCTAATTTAAACAATGAAATCCCTTCTGGGTATCTAATTGTTCTGGGTATCTGTGAGCAGTTATTAAAATTGTCCATTCATGGATTGATATAATACATAAAACCATTCATGAGCGTGAACACTGTCATTGTTACACAGTTATCATTGTCAAGTTTTTTCAGTCTTTTTTATTAACCCAAACCAGCTCAAAACCATTATTATGTTTCAGATTTTCAATGACGAGAATAAGCGAGGTTACAAGCTGTACATATTGAGAAGCCGGAAAGCCGATGATTGTTCGTCGGGGATTAAATAGCACTTCAACCGTGTGACATTTAATGAGATCAACCAAGTAAGACGCTCCCACTTTCTTCTTTCCTTCATCCTTGAAAATGTCGGAAAAGTCAACCGCAGAACATAACAACCATTCAGAGCTCATGAGAGTTGCCCTCAAGAAACGCGTTGATGCAGTCGATCCCAACGGAGGACGCTGCCTGGTCGAGAATCATTCTGAGCGCCAGGATATCGAATATTGCTATGTCATGCCTCGAAAGCTCATACACAACGACGGATTGGTACGCATTTTGCATGTTATTAAGATAATCACCTTTTTAATGACTCACTTGTGGTATTTTCCAGCTCGATTCATTGGAATGGAATTGGAATATGCGAAAAGGAACGCTAAACCTTGATACTCGGTACAACGTCTTCCCCGGTGAGAATATTGTGCTACGCCTAACTTCCTAACTTTTTGTCGTGTTAAATACATTCAAATAGCTAGAACATCAGTGTGTAGAATGTTCGATAAAAATCAATGGATATTGTTGCCCGATGAAGCTATCATTGAAACATATATGAATGCCATGCTTGATTCAGAAGCAGGAAGTACACACCGAGAAAATTTTCCGAATATAAATGTGTGATTCTTTATTTTATTCTATCATGCACACTAATTTGACATACGTCTCAGGGAACGCAGTTTGAGTACCGCTTGATACCGGTTGTGGACATGGAAGATGTTACATTTACACGTCAGAACGATATCACTGCATCAGTACAACAAGCCGACCCCTTTACAATTCACAAATACCCCTTCGACACTCTTCCTACACTCATTAGCCATATTCATCCCAAGTTCGTCATTGCAGCGGTCGGATACCTACTATTTTCAAACAAGCCTTTCATTATGCCTTTTTTCAAACAATACCCCATCCTTAGAACAATCGTCAAAATCTATCGCCTATGGACTGGACGGTTTCCTGCGGATTCAATAATTGATTCTACATTTTTTCCGGAGTATTATGTGCTTGTAGGGAATGTTGACGAAATCGGGGACGACAATGGATCTACTAAAACTGAAGAGGGCCGAGGATATAAGAGGCTTACTCCACCCACAGATCCCGCCGATATAATCGAAAGTGTTACATCCGATGAGCCCGGGGATGATTCAGGTTCTGACAATTCAGCTAACAGGCATATTCGTATGAAAGTTGAGATGTTTCGCTCGAGGTACAGATATAAGGGATGGGGTAACCCTCGAAAACCGAAGAAACCAAAGCTGAATCCTTCTCTTCCGGATGGTGAAACGACAATGTGGAATAAGGATTCATTAGCAGAATGGGCTAGGAATGTTGGATCAAATAGTGTAGTTCATAGCGGCGATAACTTGTCGATATGACGTGTTTCCCACGAGGGCGGGTAGCATTGCCATTGGACATATTATTCGTAGCTGGGGAAATGTAATATATACGGGTCACATTAATCTATAAGAGGCTCGTGCCATCTTTCTGTTACCCTTCTTGTAAATAAGTATATCGAATATAAAGTCTCCGGGTAGACTCTCAGGTGTTCGTTACTACATAGTGAAGTTATTTAAACTTTCAACATCTCCCCAGCTGACTCGCCATGGCGTAGGCCTAGTCCACCACGGCTCCATACGATACTGTTCCCACCGCTATGCACCCCCTACACGGTCGAAGCCCATACTGTTTGCAGACAATACCTCCCACTTCAACCATACGCCACATCTCCTTTGAGAAGATTGTAGATGCGAGCCGAAGAGCTGTTTGGTTGGCATATCTCCCACTCGGATTTGATTTCCTAGTGCGTGTGCAGTGAGTGGAAGCCGTGCATTGCGGGAACTCTCTCTCGTCAGGGAGGAACGACATACCCTGTGTTCGCTCCTGCGTCTCCATTTTATACCTCGACGAGTAAGTCTAAGTGGGTTAACTTGTGCTTTAGTTTGGATGAACGCTTTGGTGAGGAGTGACGCGTGACGGTGTATGGGAACCTGAGACAGAGATACAAAGGAAGGGGTTATGTTGTATTGCGAGTGAATATTCGTGACAGTAGAAACCGAGTAAGTAGTATTAACATCGTCTGATTCGTCTCTTTACATGTAGCGGGCCTAACCTGGCCCTAACAGGTCCTTACGTCGGGAGACCGGAAATCGTCCGTAGTCGGGACTTGAATTGAAGTTGGATAGTAATTTTCACGCACCTTGACTTAGAACCACCATTATCGAAGTATTACGCCCACTGCTTGTTACTCTCCTTCCACGCAAGAATGTTAATGAACTCCAAGTTCACCGTATTATCACACATCTCGGCAGGACCGGACTTAAACGCTATCAGAAAGCGTGTTAATGAAGTTGATACTAATGAAGGTCGTTGCTTGGTAGAGAGCTGCTCAGACAGCATCGAGTACTGTCACGTTCTCCCCCGAACGGTAATGCATGACGACAATCTAGTGTGCACCTTCAAGTTCTTTACATCAATCTAATATTTACTTGCGGTGTTGTCAGCTGGATTGTTTAGAGTGGAATTGGAACATGCGAAAGGGAGAACTCAATCTTGACACTCGCTGCAACATCTTCCCTGGTACTATTCTTATTTTTTATAAGTAATGCCGCAACTCTTCTCATATTTCTGCTGTTATAATAGTCGGAGAGTCTATTAGAGGTACGATTCAGGCTTTACTATAACCTATGTACTTGCTGACCACATTCTTCAGGGCCAAAATTCGAGTATCGCATAATACCTATCACAGGCATGGAATTGAATGTTATTTTTAAACGCCGGAACATCGTTTCTCCTCTGCACCCCGGAGCTTCTACTGAGTGTAGAGCACGCATTCTGCCTGCACCGTAAAATGCAGATTTCATTCCTTTTCATTACCGCTGCCTCTTTACCTACACGCTGTCGTTCACATGACCTTATCTCAGTAGCTACATAAGTGTTGTACGTACGCTCTGTGAGTCCGGCTTCGTATTCCCCCCCAGTTCACCTCTAATGCGTGCTCACCAGGATCTGGAGGTCGGACGGATGTGCCAGCCACTCGCACTATTTCTTCGCTGAGTGGATACCACCAAGCGGTATTCATCCTCTTCATGAGCACAAATATCCCTTCGACACACTTCCCAAACTTGTCAGTCATGTAGACCCAAAATTCGTTATTGCGGCAGTGGGCTATCTTCTACGAACACACAATAGGAATCGACCGCCCTCATTAGCTGCTGCTTTCAGAAAATATGATATCAGCCAGATTGACGTACCGTTCATAACCAGTATATGAGGTGTATCCAGACATCCTATCTGAAGTCGTTGGACTCCAGCTCATGCTGCTATGCGGTAGCTGGACTAAGGCCCACTGTGTAAGACGTAGGATAGACCTTATGCCGAAATCTTGCGTACCAACCAATGAACCCAACAGAAAGCAGTCTCAGGATCGTACATTTCCCCCACTTAAATATCTGTTCTCTCAGCAACTTG
This sequence comes from Cyathus striatus, assembly GCA_025738555.1. NCBI lineage: Eukaryota > Fungi > Basidiomycota > Agaricomycetes > Agaricales > Nidulariaceae > Cyathus > Cyathus striatus. The sequence continues at coordinate 1,739,069 of JAOVFP010000007.1, forward strand.
ATTACAGGACCCCAAGGAACAGGCTGGTGGCATCGTATTCTTCCTCTTGGAGCACGATTACGACCAAATCTGCGAAGAGAAAGGATCAGGGTAAACGCAAGAAGAGGATACCAGAATATAGAAGTAATAGAAAGACGAACTCAAAGCCATACCCACCTCGCAGGCCCATGATTCCGTTTATTCAAGGTATACGCGCATGTGTTCGAGCTGCATTATATTTAGTGACAGATGTTTGTATGCGTTGATGTCAGAATAGCGCTTCACTTCTGAATTGAAGTTAGGACGACATAGCGTGGAGGGAAGTACCAAGACAATACTAAGGCTAGCAACGGCGTGAAGGAAGGAGAGAGCGTACCTGAATCGAGAACAAAAAGGAATGTAATTCCCGCTGCGTTTGGTTGTGAGTTAGGCTGGTGGAGGTGGACGATGTCCCACCGACGTACCACTGCTGCAGCCTGCCGTTCCCTACTCCTAAATCCCAGGGTCTCTATCAGCTCGTAACTAGCTCAAAACTTACAACGCTTCAATACTTCAGAGCACATTGACGCGGGCTCCATGCAGATTGAGCCAATATGTGCCTTCTAACTCCAAAGACAACCTAAACACCAAGCAGATGCCAGATGTCGCCTTGTTCGTTGCCCAGCGTGATGATGCACCTCTTCGATATTAAAGTTAATGGTATGGAACAAGTTGAGAACAAGAAGCCAGAGAGTTAACCACTGAGAGAACAAAAGTACATTTTGAGAGAAACGTCACTGCTGGCACCAGAGTGTCGCTGTGGTGACCGTGGTTGATGTTGCCAAGGAAGCCCAGCGCACCGGTGCCGCGGCACGCATTTCGGAGTCTCGGACCGAGACAAGCCACGGACCGAAGGCCGGTGATGGTTCCCAGTAAAGTTCAATCCCAAAACTCATATGCATCTTTGAAATCCTTTCTCTCTAGTACCACTGTTTACAGCGCTTTGCATATCGATATAGACCTACGATTTTCTTAGTACACATCTGAGTTCCACCGGCAGCATGATCCGAGCCAGTCTGTTGGTAGGATCCACAGGCTATTCCTTAAAAGGGTTAGGACGCCGTGGATGCTTACTGTATGACGCTCGACGCGCCAGTTGTCAATTATCTGCGGCGGTCTCAAGCAATATACAGCGAGGATGTCCCTTAGTCGTTGGAAACGATGAGCACTGAGGGTTTGAGAACGCCGCCATATGTCTCATAATGCAATCAGCACTATCCAAATCCGAGACCACCTCCAGCTCATCCTCAAGATCCTGTACAACCATATCCTCCTTATTATGCCCATAATTCTCCAGAAACACAACATCTCTTCCGATATTCACCTCCCCACATCCTGCAACCTTATCAGCAATTTGTTCCGCCTCATTTTCTTCACCACCACGAACAATGTCTCCCATTTAATCCAGCCATGTTTCATAACTACGCTCTCCAGGCCAACGGGCCCATCATTCACGACCTTCATGGCCCAGAATTGAACCCTGCCTAGGTGCAGGATGGGTGAAGAGACAAGTAGTGGTTGGGACACTGCAACGCGGTAGCGCTGCTAGCGCAGTGGAGAGCAGCGGGGCAGCCAAGATCCAGTGGTTTGGCTGTGGATCCGGCAATGATGGCCGTATAACTCCGATGTATACTAACGAAATTTTAAGTCTATATCGATATGCAAAGCGCTGTAATATTCCGTATGTAGGCTGGGAAACGCTCTCGTGGCTCCCGAGCAAGCAGCAACTGGCAATCATGCTTCCTCATTCATGGACAACACGTCTGCCAATCGAACCACCAAAAAGAAATAATAAACCAGGCGGTATTCATGATTCAAATTTTAAAATACAATTCGTAAAAAATGTTATATCCAACCATTGTACTATGAATTCTTTACCGAAACAGTTACTTTGCTGTAAATATTTCTGATACAATCACCATATTGTGAAGCCGGAATGCCGACTATTGTTAGTCGGAGCTCGAATAACAATTCAACCGTGTGACATATACTTAGTGAGATCGAGCCAAGTGCCCGCGCCAACTTCGCTCTCTCCTACATCGTCGATGATGTCGATAAAGTTCACCTCAGAACCAAATAACTCCTCAGAACTCGTACAAGATGCGATTAAGAAACGTATTACCGCCGTTGATCCTAATGGAGGACGCTGCCTGGTGGAAAATCGTTGGCCAGATCAGGATGTCGAATACTGCCATGTTATCCCTCGAACGCTCATGCATAACAATTCATTGGTACGATCTATGAAGTTCCAATTTCAATAAATTCATTAATGGCCGGTTGAATTTCCCAGCTAGATTCACTTGAGTGGACTTGGAATATGCGGAGAGGGACGCTAAACCTTGATACTCGATACAACGTTTTCCCAGTTTCTTGTTTTACGTCTCACTTATTCTCGTATTGAATAGATCCAAATAGCAGGTGCATCGTTTTGTAGGATGTTCAATAAGAACCAATGGATCCTATTACCTGACGATGCGATCGTTGATATATATATGGATGCCCTTCTTTCTTCAGTGAAATATAAAGGAACAACACGGAGGCTACGCTTTCCTAGTATAGAAGTGCGTTTCTGTACCCTATTCTATCATATACATGTACTTACGGGAGACATTTCTCAGAGAGTCCAGTTTGAGTACCGCCTGATACCTGTTGCGGACATGGAAGATGTCACATTTACACGCCAGAACGATACTACAACACAACAACCCGAACCTTTTTCTGTACATAAATATCCCTTCGAGACACTTCCGAAACTAGTCAGCCATATTCATCCAAAGTTCGTCATAGCAGCACTAGGATATCTATTATACTCTGGCAATACTTTCATCAATCCCATTTGCAAGCAATATCCTATCCTCGGAAAATTCAAAAAATATATCGCCTATGGAATGTGCGCTTTCCAGCGGATGCAATAGCAGATTCTACGTTCTTTCCTGAATATTATGTGCTTCTCGGGGAGGATCGACATGACGAAACCGACGAAGATAATGCGTCCGTTAAAACGGAAAGAGGAAGAGGTTACAAAAGGCTTTCTCCGCCCATAGATCCCGCTGATATAATCGAAGGTGTTACTTCCGATGAGTCAGAAGATGATTCAGATTCTTCTAGGGCAGATAGTTGGAATTTTCGTAGGAAATTTCCAGAGCATATTCGCAATCGATACAGATATAAAAGAAAAGGTAAATCCCGAAAATCGAAGAAACCAAAGCTGAATCCTTCTCCTCCGGATGGTGGGGCGACAATGTGGAATACGGATTCATTGGCAGAATGGGCTAGGAATGTTGGTTCAAATAGTGTAGTTCATAGCGGCGATAAATTGTAGATATGACGTGTTTGCCACGAGAGCGGGTAGCATTGCCATTGGATACATTATTCGTAGCTGGGGAAATGTAATATATACGAATCAAATTAATCTATAAGAGACTCATCTTTCTGTTACCCTTCTTATAAATAAATATATCGAATATAAAGTCTCCAAGTAGACTCTCAAGTGTTCGTTACTACATAGTGAAGTTATTTAAACTTTCAACATCTCCCCAGCTGACTCGCCATGGCGTAGGCTATCTCCCACTCGGATTTGATTTCCTAGTGCGCGTGCAGTGAGCGGAAGCGGTGCACTGTAAGGAACGAGCTAGCCAGGTGAATAGGGAAGAGGGAGCCGACCAGAGACATTAATAGAGTAAGGTGAGGGGGAGTAGCATGGAAAAAGAAACGTCGATCTCTCTCGTCAGGAAGAAATGACCCTGTGTTCCCTCCTGCGCCTCCATCGTCTGTATTCCGTGCGTCTTCAATTTGCGGGACGGACGAAAAACGACACCTTACACATGTGGAAATCCCGGCCACACGTGCGGAAGTTCCGGCCACATGTGTGGCTAGGGAAATTCACACATTCCCACGGGAAATTCCACACATTGCTAAGTTAGACCCACACTTTGTTAAGTATAAATAATAATAATAATGGGCTGTCACACTACATAACTTAAGTTACGACTGCAGTATGTACGTCACGTGACATACAGTGCCGATCAAAAGTATTGCCACAAAATACAAACAAACAAGATTGCGAGAAACATAACTTCCCTCAAAGTCGCTCAAATCTCTTTATGTAAAATGTAGATATATAATACACGACTTTCCCTATCATAATATGATTTTTGAAAAATTTTATATACACAGAATAATGCAACAGGAAGTGATGAAAAAAGGTGAAGTTTTGACTGTATTGCACGCTTTACCACATTACTTGGGCTCAATGAAATTATATGCATTTTAAGTATGTTATGCTACTGCTTAAGAGCTTTAATACGCGTAATTTAACATAAAATACGGAGCTGTATATCTTTTGTTATTGTCGAGGCGTTCTGGAGACTTTTGCTAAAAATAGCCAAATTACGCTAAAAATAGCGAAAGTCTCCAGAACGCCTCGACAATAACAAATGATATACAGCTCCGAATTTTATGTTCAATGACGCGTATTAAAGTTCTTAAGCAGTATAATAACATACTTAAAATGCACATAATTTCATTGAGCCCAAGTAATGTGGTAAAGCGTGCAATACAGTCAAAACTTCACCTTTTTTCATCACTTCCTGTTGCATTATTCTGTGTATATAAAATTTTTCAAAAATCATATTATAATAGGGAAAGTCGTGTATTATATATCTACATTTTACATAAAGAGATTTGAGTGACTTTGAGGGAAGTTATGTTTCTCGCAATCTTGTTTGTTTGTATTTTGTGTGTGCAATACTTTTGATCGGCACTGTATGTCACGTGACGTACATACTGCGGTCGTAACTTAAGTTATGTAGTGTGACAGCCCATTATTATTATTATTATTATTATTATTGATACTTAACAAAGTGTGGGTCTCACTTAGCAATGTGTGGAATTTCCCGTGGGAATGTGTGAATTTCCCTAGCCACACATGTGGCCGGAACTTCCACATGTGTGGCCGGGGTTTCCACATGTGTAAGGTGTCGTACTTCGTACCTCCCCTCAATTTGCGAGGTGGAAGGGCTTCATGTAGGGAAATTGAATTGCTATGTAGTCGTCAATACCAAACAAGCGGTCTTACTCTTGCAACTCGCTTCTTTTCTCGTACTCGACGGTGACGATCATGACAACTTGATGACAACTTCCCTCCTCCCATTCCGGAGCTTGCTGGCATCTTCGTCCCTCTATCCTCTATGGTGACCATACTCTATGCATACACGGATTCCATAACGCCAACATGAATCTGAAAAAAGACACTACATGCGTATTGTCACCCCATAAGGCTGCAACGTCGAAGTAGGGAACGAAATAGTTCGGTCGATTTCGTGGAAGCGGAAGATCCAGTGGCGCAGGAGGGCGACAGAAGTACTAATATCAGCGAGACAGCCTGGAGGAGCACGTGTTTCGAAATATGTGGTTGCAGAGGCGGTGTCGTGTAGGCGGGGTGACAGAAGGTGCCGCCGCCAGGTATGGATTTCCCGTTAGCCAGTTAGTCTATATGCTTCAAGCTGATTATATACCACGTACTATTTCCAGTTGTCAAATATCATCTTCGCAGGCGCTTCAGACGCATACCGAATACGCGCCCCCTCTAGCATATTCACTAACTTACCTGGATTAAGAAGCACGGGCTCCACCAGAGGTACATATCTGGGTCCTGTTATCAGTGCATCGACATGAATGCAGACCTACTCTTGGTTTCTAGCTGCTGCCGTCGCAACAATGTCGTGAGTTGCTCCTCTTCGTTGAGTACATGGCCTTCTCCGGTTATCTCTGTCAGTTTAAACTTGACCTCTTCGTTTTTCCCTCGCTCTTGTCTCTCTCGTCGGTGTAAGTGTTGGTGTAAGCCAACGTCCTAGATACGGCTTCAAAGCCGAATTCGCGTTAGCCGTTACATTGTATTTCAACAAGTGGCGCCTTAAACGATCTAGCTAAAATTTGTCTCACTCGGTTAGGTTCCGCAGAATCAGTAAGTGTTCAACTTAAATTTCTACACATACAGTCGGATTTCCTAACCCATACCCCTCCGGAGGCACACTCTCGTTCCCTAATATAGTACTTCCACAGCGCTTTGAACAGGAGCGTCTACGCGTTTGGGGTTTCGTTTCCTGATCTGGTCCTGGATTTATCGCTTTGATGTAGGGAGTTAATTGTGTATTGGTTTTGCGTGATTGACTCGTCAGATGTTTTTTGTAAAAGAAGAATGTAAGGAACACCGCGATGCCGACAAGAAGAAGGGCGCTTGGGATTACTATTGCTATTATGACTCCTGGTTTGATAGATCCCCCGGAGGGCAGCGGTGAAGTGTTAATTGGTAAAGATGTGATTGGTGATGCAGATAATGAGGTGGAGACAGTCATTGTATTACTTGTAGGTCCTGAAGATCTATCTTGTGTGGAGGCTGAAGGATCTATACCATCAGAAAACACGCTCCTAGTATTGGTGGCTCCTCCCGAATCACTACTCGAAGTGGGGAGGGATGCTGGGACACATGTCAAAATGGAAAATGCTCCTGCAGCACTTGGTGCACTGGGTACTATTCCTCCTATGGCAAAAACAGTTGGCGTTCCTCCTGCATCACTGAACGAAACGGAAGTTCCCCCTGCAGCCCGTGTAGGATTTATGGCTCATCCTGTATCATTGGTCGTAATATCACTTGTTGTACCGGAAGTTACCTCATCTAAGTCACTTGTTGCAGTGGAGTATGAGGGTCAAAGTGCACATTTATTGTGCCGCGCAACTTTTTTTGCGGGTGCCGCAACTTTTTCGGGGGGTTATTCGGCGCAACTTTTTACACGAGGCCGCAACTTTTTTTCAGCGCAACATTTTTTCTGGCAGCGCAGCCTTTTCAGCGCAACTTTTTTCAATGCAATTATCATTTTGAAGTGAGAAATTACTTTAAACAATATCATATAGATTAAGCCCTATTTACGGTTACATACATGAAATATAAGACTTTTTGTACACAATTTTAGAAAAGGGAACTATATACATGAATTTACTATCACTCCATGCGTATATCATACTTATTAAGTTATCATGTTTTACATGTCAATTACAAGTAACAAATTGTATACAGTCTATATAAACGAGACAGAGTCCAGAGACATACTACCTGCAGATAACAACCCTCTCCATCACTGTTAATCGCTGACTATTCATACCGCTATGCCCATTAACCCCAACCTCGTCATTTGCAAGACGAGGTCGAAGGTGTTTGCCCTTGTCACTTGCAAGATGTGGGAGGGAATGGGAGATGGGAGGGAAGGGGTGTGACAGCACTCGCCACTTGCAAGATGAGGGGAAAGGGTTGAGAGGGAGGGGGAGGAGGGGAAGGTGGGGACTGGGAGTTGACGAATGTGTCGTTACGACGATGACGACGGTGGTGATGGTTGGTACGTTAGTGCTTACAACCCTGCGTCGGTGCCGTCGAATTGATGGGGGTCGCTGAGGCAGGAGGCTTGAGGTGGGTGGAGTGATAAGTGGGGACAGGGGGACGAGCTGATGGTGGGAGACTTACTGGTGGTTGGCGTGGCGAGTTGTCGACGTCGGGACAACGAAAATGAGAGGAGAGAGGGTGAGAGTGGAAGACGTACACCCCGTCACTTGCGAGACGAGGGAGGGACAAGGCACTTGCCCTCGTCACTTGCAAGACGAAGGCGAAAGGGCGATGGGGGAGAGGGGGCGAGAAGATAAGGTGTTCACACTCGCTACTTGCAGACGAGGGTGAGGGAGGAAACGCTTGCCTTTGTCACTTGCGAGACGACGAGAGGAGGAGAGGAGGTGCTCGTCTTGAGCTTGATGCTGCTATGCGTGCCGTTACGCATAGGGGAAGGGGGAAGACACGAGGGGACGGAAAGGGCGAAGGAGGGAAGGGGGAGTAGGGACGTCGGTTATACACGTCACTGGGGAGACGAGAGGGAGAAGAGGGAAAAGGAGGGAATGCTAGAAGCCGTGCTCGTAATGTGCTTGAAGTTGCCATGCGTGCCATTACGCTCGTCACTTGCTAGACGAGAAGAGGAGAGGGGGGAGGGGAAGAAACCGCCATACTTGTCACTTGCGAGACAATGGTAACAGGCGTTGCGGCGCTTGGCGCTACGTTTGTCGCCTAGAACGGGGAAGAGGAGAAGGGGATGAGAGTCGAGACAGGGCAGGAGAAGGAGGGAAGGCGAGAAGGAGGAGAGAGGGGCCGTGGGATACCAACAAAATTACACGTGATTCGTCTGTGTTTGTATTTAACTGTATACGTGTCTATTGGTATTATGTGTTTGGCAGCAGCTTCTGTGAGAATTAGCATACAAATAATACCAATTAACATGTACATAGTAACATACAGATACATATATCACGTTTATATTTGTTGATATCCCACGCAGCCGGTACACGTCATCATGTCACTGACATTGTCATCGTTACTGTCACTGTCACTGTAAGCGTAACGCTGCATGGTTTCCACTCTGAAGTCTTTCTGCTTGTGAACACCTACATCGCTCACGCTCCCCCGATAGAAGTCTTATACTCGTTAATAGTCTCTACCCCTTTCCACTCTGCTCTATCTATGGCTTCACCACATTCGCGCGCTTTCGTTCCCTTCACACGCAACGCAGCTCTTCCCTGGCACCAAGCCTGCTGGCAGGCAACTTCTCATCTTCAGGCCTCAGGCCTCAGTGCTCAGCAGTCGAGACTCGAAGATGGCTGTAGATCGACAATGAATAGTAGCATTCCCAGCTCCCGTGGTTCGTTCGGTTGTGACTTGCTTAAGGGTGAGTACTTTCTCTCTGATTTTTCTTTCGTTTTTTTTTTCAATCGTGGCATTCATCTGGAGGAGCTCGAAGAAGGGAACATGAGAGGCCAACAACTTGACATCGGCTTCAGCCCGTATCCATCTAGCTTCCGCTGCAGCAAGCCCATTCCCCTCCTCTTCCAAAATCCACAACTCGCTCGCACGTGCAGCCTTCAACCCCATGTGCCATCACCAACATCGAGGGCTGGGCTTGCAACACAATAGCCACTTGCATCCAGGCATTCGATGCATTCGCCAAGTTTCCCCCCACCTTCCCTTTCGAGCAAGACGAAGGCAAGCTCCTCACGGTGTTAGTAGGAATCGCCGCCTTGGAGCCTGTAGGACTTGCAGTAGGCTCGATCGCGTTGGGAAGCGTGATGAGCAGCTTGTGGATATGGATGGAAGAAGTGGACTTCACCTGCGGCGAGTCTATCACAGTGTCATGATTCGATATGCATGTATAATGGCCAAAATTCAACTGGTTTGTTCTTTTCTTTTCTTTCCCTTCTCTCCTCTCATTAACCAGTCCGCGCAGGATCTTCCCTAGCATCAGGGAACCTTTTCCAATACCTCACCACGGCTCTCACTTGCCAAATTCTCGCCTTCACACACTCCTGGTCCCTCACCCTCACAGTATCGTCATAACTGCCCTCTCGCTTCTCATCTCCTCTTTGGTCCATTGGAATTTGGCCGTTACGTTAGCCCGCTTGAGGTTCTCATGTAGCTCGCCCCACATCTCTCCCTCACGTGAAAGTGGTTTATCTAGTGGTTTAGTTAGTGTAATGTGGTTGGTACAGCGTGTGGCTTGGAGTAATTGTAGTAGATTCATGTATATATTATTAGCTTTGTTCAAATAACTGTTTTATTTCGTGTATAAAATCGTAAACTGGCTAATCTAAATGGTGTCGTTTAGATCAACGTCTCACTTAGAAATGATTTATGCAGAAAAAGAAAAAGTTGCACTGAAAGAAAGTTGCGCAAAAAAAAAAAAAAAAAAAAGTTGCGCAACAGAAAAAAAAGGTTGCGCAAAAAAAAAAAAAAGTTGCGCTGAAAAAAAAGTTGCGGCCTCGTGTAAAAAGTTGTGGCCTCGTGCAAAAAGTTGCGCCGAATAACCCCCCGAAAAGTTGCGCGCTCACCAAAAAGAAGTTGCGCAGCACAATAAATGTGTATGGCGGTCAAAGTGCACATTTATTGTGCCGCGCAACTTTTTTTGCGGGTGCCGCAACTTTTTCGGGGCCTTGTTCGGCGCAACTTCTTACACGAGGCCGCAACTTTTTGCACGAGGCCGCAACTTTTTTTTTACAGAAGGCCGCAACTTTTTTTTTTACACAAGGCCGCAACTTTTTTTATGGCAACGCAACTGTTTTTTCAGCGTAACTTATATCGATGCAGTTATCACTTTGAAGTGAGATTTACTTTAAATGATATTATATAGATTAAGCTCTATTTACGGTTACATACATGAAATACAAGACTTTTTACACACAATTTTAGAAAAGGAACTATGTACATGAATCTGCTATACTCCACGCCACTGCGCACTGTCCCAACCACACCGCACTGCACCACAACATACTAACGAACCAACAGATCAGATAAGTCCACTTTCACATGATGCACACAAACGGTGGACAGCCAGCAACAGGAGTCACTGCTGGGTAGGAGGCTTGAGGTGGGCCGAGTGACAAGCGAGGACAGAGAGACAAGCTGACGGTGGGAAGTTTACTGGTGGTTGGCATGGCATGGTGTCGACGTGTAAGGGAGGAGAGAGAACGAGAGTGGAAAATGTACACCCCTGTCACTTGTGAGACGAGGGAGGGAGAAGGCGCTTGCAAGACAAAGGCGAAAGCGCGAGGGGAGAGAGCGGGCGAGGTGAGGCAGGGGAGGAACGCAGGAGGCGGCGCTTGTCTTGGGCTTGACGTTACTATGCGTGCCATTATGCATAGGGGAGGGTGGGGACAGAGGACAGAGGAAGAAAGGGAGAGGAGACATCAGTACACGTCACAGGCGAGAAGAGGGAGGGGAAGGGGAGGGAAAAGAGGGAAAGGAGGCAGCGCTTGTATTGGGCTTGATTTTGCTACATGTGCCGTTATACACGTCACTTGGTAGACGAGAAGAGGAGAGGATGGAGGGGACAAAATAGCCATACTCGTCACTTGCGAGACGAGAGTAACAGGATTTGTAATGCTTGACGCTACGTTCGTTGCCTAGTAAGTGGGTGAGGAGGAAGGGGGAGAAGGGAAGAAGGGGGCGAGACAGGGGAGGAGAGGGAGGGAGGGCGAGAAGGAGAAGAGAGGGGTTGTGGGATACCAACAAAATTAAATGTGATTCATCTGTGTTTGTATTTAAGTGTGTATGTATTTATTGGTATTATTTGTACACTGATTCTCACAGAAGCTGCTGCCAAATAGTACCAATAAACTAGTCCGGAAGCCGTCCCGCCTATCGACGATCTCACGCTAACGTCACATGACTGGCGTGGATGTATCTCGTCGATAGACGGTCCGGTAAAATTCGGGAAATTTGAAACTGACGTCCCTTACGCGCCTGCGACGCGTCCACTCCCCTCGCTCTGTTGCATAATATACCTATTCCTTTGTTTCATTCCTCTAGTGATATACATAAACTGCAGTTCTTTTTAAGCAATAATGGATATGGGAGCTTCAAATGGCCCCTACACCGAGACTAACCAGCTTAATTTGACAGATGTTCTCGCACTCACCAGCATAGAAGCTCGTAAACTACACACGACATATATACCTGCCGATAAAGCTGTATCAACAGACTTCTGGAACAATTATAGTGAAAAAGGACAACTATTTGGACTTAAGGCAACTTTAGCGATCTATATTGCGTCTAACCCCACAAAGATTCCATGAGAATTCCAACTCAAAGCAGCGTGAAAGGTGCGTCATGCACGAAGTCATCCGGCTCCTGGTTCTCATTGTACTCCGGTGTGATTCTCTGTAAGCCTTTCAGCTTATAATCATCGTGAAGAGTGTCCATTTCCTCCTCAATAAAGTCTTCATAAAATCCAGTACCTGTGGGGCTCTTGAGCCATAGTGCGAGCTTCGAGCGTCCAGAGTCACTTGCAGCTAAGATATTGAGAATGGAAGAAATCTTTTTATTGTCTTTTTTGTACAATTCACTGCGATACACTCGAAACTCCTTGTTGCTTTCGTCCAGAGGCACCATAATCATATCAAATGGATTTATGTACGCATTCTTGAAATAAGGTAAAAGCTCGGAGACCTTCGTAGCCAAAGATCTCCTAGTAGCTTGTACTTTTGTCACAGTTTGCTCGGGACCTAAGCCTGCATCACTAGAAGCAAGCGATACAAGTTATCAGTCTCTTTAACTGATGAAAAATTGATTATAAAACACACCTTGTATCCGCCATTGGCTGTTCCACAGCAGCCAAATATCCTTCTCCCCTGCCATCACACTGTAAACCCTGTGCTGGCCTATCGTTGCACTCGTTTTGGCGCTGCTTTCTGGCGTTCTTGGAGGGATATGACATTACTTTATGTACTTCAATGTTTGTATGATGTAGGGTTGCACAGAGAACGGAGGGGACAAGGGGAGGAATGGGTCTATTGAGTGAGGGAGTGGGGAAAGTGGACGCGTCGCAGGCGTGTAAGGGACGTCAGTTTCAAATTTCCCGAATTTTACCGGACCGTCTATCGACGAGATACATCCACGCCAGTCATGTGACGTTAGCGTGAGATCGTCGATAGGCGGGACGGCTTCCGGACTACACGTCATCGTGTCACCGTTACTATCACCGCCACCTATTCTTGTGCGCCTTTGTTTCCAGAAACACATTCATACGCAGCGCCGCTGTTCCCGCTGCTCCCTGGCACCATGGCCACCGACAGTTAACTTCCAGCTCTCAGGCCAGTACGCATAGAGAATGCATGTCCTATGCCAGTAGCATCCCCGCCTCCGATGGCTCATTCAGTTGCCTATGGGTGAGTACTTTTCTACTTTCTGTTTTTTTGTCAATCGTGGCACTGGTGTTTCACATTAGATGCGCTAACTTGGTTATGGTAGGGATCTATGGTAATAGGTATGTCCATCATCAGCGCTTCAGAATTTAACTGGACTATGGCACTTTTTTGGCAGAGGAGCTCGAAGAAGCCCGTATCCCATCTAGCTTCCACTGCAGCAGGCCCATTCCCCTCCTCTTCCAAAATCTGCCACTCGCTCGTGTGTGCAGCCTTCAACCTCATGCGCCATCACCAACGTCGAGGGCTGGCTTGCAACACAATAGCCACTCGTGTCTTCGGCCAGGCATTTAATGCATTCGCCAAGTTTCCCCCCACCTCCCCTTTCGAGCATGACGAAGGCAAGCTCCTCTGTGGTGTAGGAATCGCCGCCTTGGAGCTTGTAGGCTCGATCGCGTTGGGAAGTGTGACAAGCTGCTGGTGGATATGGATGGGGGAAGTGAATGTCACCTCGTAGAGGCGGCGAGTGTATCACGGCGTGGCCCTCTTGGAGTTGCTGGTATAATGGCCAAATTCAACCAGTCAGTAAGTTTTTTTTCCTTTTCTCCTCTCGTTAACTAATTATATCACTTGAAATGGACGAAGTCTGCGCAGTATCTTCCCAAGCCTCAGAGAACCTCCAACACCTCACCACGACTCTCACCTGCCTAGTTCTTGCCTTCATGCGCTCTTAGTCCCTCACAATCCTCTCCCCTGTCTCCCTCCTCACCTCCCTATCAATATGCGAGCGTGGTGCTCTTGGGAGTACCACTCTGTTTGAACACCCCAGTAAGTCACGCCGTTAACGGACTGCTCGTCAATGCTGCATGTCGATGTCAGTGTTTCTGTTGGACAACAGAGCCAGTGCCTAGGAGCTACGCGAGGTCACAGTTTCGTTACTAAATAATACTAGTTTTGGCATAATGCGGGCAGCTGAGGAAACGTGTGATGAGTGATAGTATATTTTTAGTTTCATATATTGTTAGGACATGTGTACTACGGAATGTCTTTTAATAGCCGAACTTGAATTCAATTTAAATGGTATTATTAACTTAAAAATAATCGTAGAGAAAACTTGCGTAAAAAAAAAAAAGTTGCGCGGAGAAAAAAGTTGCGCTGCCAGAAAAAAAAGTTGCGCTGCCAGAAAAAAAGTTGCGCTGAAAAAAAGTTGCGGCCTCGTGTAAAAAGTTGCGCCGAATAACCCCCCGAAAAAGTTGCGGCACCCGCAAAAAAAGTTGCGCGGCACAATAAATGTGCACTTTGACCGCCATAAATGTGCACTTTGACCCTCATAGTGGAGGCTATTCCACCAAAGTCACTTGTTAGAGTGGAGGCCGTTTCATCAATTTCACTTGTTGCAGCGGTGACTATTCCACCTAGGCCACTTGTTCTGGCGGAGACTAGCACATTTGGCGTCCTCTCTCCCACCACCAGCCCTTGTAGCTGCGGAGTCATTGTTGGCCCCCCTACCGACGCGGCGACAAACGCCGTCACCGGGACCGCACCGCACTGCGCCGAAACACGCGCCACCGCGTAGTTCGCGGAAAACCAAAGCCTTGTGTAATAATAATATTTTCTCATTAACAGGGTTTGAATATAACCCAAAATTATACTCACAGTAAAAATTTCAGACTATTACGATGTGGTTTTAACACTACTGTACTACGAGACATTGTTTTGGGAAGTCAGCAGAAAGAGTTGGAAGTTCACAAATCTCGTGAAGAATACATGGTCGTTATAAACTTCTTGATGAATATAAAAATATTTGTTGATTGATATTTCACTTGATTTGATGACTCTGTGACTGGATGTGCATACACGCATCTTGTTACAAAGACAGTTATACCTTTATACGAGATCTAATTGGTAGATAATTATATATCTTTCAAAAATCATGTCGCTTATAGTATACTGTTCTTGTTCTTCGTATGATTGTGTCGAAAGGTCTGTCGTCGTTCTGATATGATATATGTGATCCTGACAGCCGCAAAGGTGCGCAATCAAGATGTGTCAGTCCATAATAGTAATACTGAATGTGAGAGCGAGAATTCATAGAGAAAAATAAAAATATGACTTATCATTGATGACGAGAAGCATGAGTTAGGTTTTGAACCGTCGAGCATCGTTGTACCTAAGTCGTATGCTAATGGTAATGGTATTCAATCAATGCTGAAGTTCTGACATATACTGTCGCCTGAGGATACCACCACTGACATTGGAACTTTCGTACGGCGAAAATAATGTAGGGCTCGGTATCAGTATGATGGCGATGATATATTCTCAGTGCTGCAGATGGCCCTTCCTAAAATCATGTACTTATATATATTCTGTTCCTCAGGTTATATGTGCGAAAGTACTGTCGTCGTTCTCATATGATGAATCAGAATTCTGTGATCCAGTTCCGATTCGTTTCTCATCCTGAAGAGGTAAAGATGCGGTGAGACGTTCTTTCGTTATGATGAGAAACAACACAATCAGTGCAAGATATTCAAAATGGTACTATCATTTGATGAGTGATGCAAAGTCATGGGGTGTTGCAAAATGCAACTTTTTAACACATCGGCTGGTCCGATAACATTAAAAATTGGCATATAGATGTATTTACATTTGACATTTAATATTCTATGTTTTATTTTATACAATTCTGAGCTTAGGCAACTGATATGTACCAATTACACCAAAATTTGTTGATTATTCATACTTTACAGCTAATAACGCAGCGATAAATCACACATACATCCTCATATCTTAGACAAACAATTAACATACACATATAAACTATTCTGCGCACGAATTTTGACTGTGTCTGTGGAATTACAGTATATAAGTAAGAAATATGTGCAAGCGTGACAAAGTGAACAGATGTAGGCTGTCACGATGTTGTCAATCACTTTGCAAAGTGTAAGCGAAGTGCAAAACCACTTCGCAAATGAACAAGGTTAAGTGTGACCAAGCGTGACGAAATTGGCAGAACCCCATGAGTTAGGACCCTTCAGCAGAGGGTGGTTTACACTTCAAAGACATCGCATTTCCATAAAAAAAATTAGATATTCTGAAAGCTGAGAAGCATGCCTTTCGAACGGTATATGCATGGTGTGTATGCGATCTCTCGATGTGGAGATGGTGTCGCATCTTAAAATATTTGCAATACCCATTAAATGATAGTATGGAAAGCCTAACAACCACGCTCAATCCCATCAAATCAAATTGTGTTCCGACATTCGGCTTCTCCAGCTTATCGGTTAGCGCTTACGTAATAGTCTATGTAAACCCATATCTACTTCGGGCGCAGTTACTTACATGATCTCGCCTTAATCACTACTCTTACATCTTATTTTAAACGGTTAATAACAACACTTTAAGAGGCTTTGCATTCTCGCTCACTCCGAAAGGCTAAGACTGTAACACACGTAAGCATGAGTGTGAAGATTTGGTGAAGATGACAATTATAATATAAACATTTGTGCTTATTCCCACTTTTCACCTACTAGTGAGATTTCACGCAAACAGATTTAACAGCATTTAAGCGCACAGTCAAAAAGTATTTCTTGGTCTCTTATAGTAATGAAAGACAAATGCCCTCATGTAATATGGTGGTTCAGACCTAACAACGTGATGGTGTGAATTTAAAATGTGAACGTGAAATAACCGACCTTTGGCGTGACACTGACAAATTCAGACCGAAGGCGTGAATTTTGTTTGGCCGTGATATGATCGTGTTACGTACTTGAGCATGAAAGTAAATTACTTGTGTCTGAACGTCTTGCTCAAAAATTGCACTATCAGTCGCAATGGGATAACAGTGGTAGGGGAACAGGGGAGCTAGGGAAGGGAGAGAAGGGAGAGGGAGCGAGGCGGAGGGGAAATGGAACGAGAGAGAGTAGGGGGAAAGGGAACAAACAAGGGGAGGGGAGGGGAGGGACGGTACTACATTTTTCTTGATGTGTCTCGTTGTACCTAGATAGATCTTGAAATGGATGGGATTCTGGCTCGATGAGATATTGGAAAAAGGAAATAAAGCGCACCTGTTATTTAGGCTCGATTCTTCTATACCTGGCTTGATTTTTTGCTTGATTGATCTAGAACTGATCAAGTATAGTTGCAAAAATCGGGCTACTAGATTTCGACGTTGCCCGTATTTTGACATTGCCGTGGCATTGCCAGTGAGGCAACGTCATCCTGCATATGATAATGTAACGCACCTCGACACTTTTCCCCTCGGACTGGATAAACTCAACGCGCTCCTGTTGCACACATAGAGCAACAATTCAGGTACTTGAATATGCTCATGTGAAGCAAAATATTCAGCACCTCTCTTGACATTCATTATTCATATTTTCTTCATACCTCATCGAGCTGAAACGGCATTCTAATAAAATAACTTATGATACATGTGAATTCTAGCTTTAAATAATGGTTTATAAACAAAATATGAGGAGTAAAACTGAATAAAGCTTAAAGGTGGACTGAAATACGTTGTGAGATAACTGTGAAGTACATCAGCCTGGCGTGGGAAATTTGTGGGATATACCGCTGACCAAAACATCTGGTCAAAAAATAAAATTTCTAGGTCAATTTAAGGACGTTTTATCGTTATTTAAACATTTAGAGATATTTAGTTATACACGAGAACAAAAATGTGCAATGAAAATGCAGAAAGTGGAAGAAATACTGCACGGCGAATAATTTCTCATTCAGAGCGGCATAAAGGCAACGTCATGCAACGTCACGCAACGTCAATTCTCAGATTGGCAACATCAGGCAACACCACAGGCAACGTCAAAATCCTTATTTCAGATTTCTGTAACTTGTATAAAAATGAGTAGAGTGCATGTATCTCTACCAATGTCTATTTGTTATTAGTATATATCATAAATTTACAAAACTAACAGCCAGCTAGAATCTAAATAGTATTAGAAATGTTGTACACAAGTGACAAAGTATATGTATTTCACTGTGGGAATGTAAATATTATTCCCACTACCTTTTAAGGTAGTTGGGTATTAGGGACATTTGGGCCACCGGATATGGTAATTTGAGGATCTTGGATAAGATCTCAACCTGATTGGCTGATGCTCGTTCTGAATTGTTGTGACCTGTGTGACACTACGTGGGCACACCGCTCATTGACATCGTTCACAACCCCTCAATCATTGGAACGTTTAATGTTTTAATGTTATTTACCCCAGCTTTTTAAACTTAGCCCCAACTTAGCTCCTCGAAACTCAGTATTCATGATGTGCATTTGAAGACCTTACAGCAATGTTCAATATTCAATAGACGAATGATTTTCTCTTTTTCACTTAATTCCACTGTGTACTCAGACGGAACATCTCCTCCCTCTGTCTCAATCACCTGTAAACACCTATCTAGGCTCAGTCTTTACATACCCCACTCCCTCGTCCCCCTTGAATCCCAGAAGTTCCGGACATGCGATTCGAGGTTCTTTACCTTCTGCTCTAGCTGCTTCACCTGTGCGTTCGTAGGCTCCAAAGATGATAACGTGCGAAGGGCAGAGGAAGAGGCTGTTGTTTTGCCGAGGGCCAAGTGGTATTTTGCTAGCTGCAGAAGAGGTTTCATCCATCCTGGTGCGACGATGAGAGCAGCTTTACAGTCTTGGATTGTGGCACGAAAGCATTTGAGGAAGATTTGGGCTGAGGCACGGTTGTTTATGAAGGAGACTTCGGTTGGGTTGATGTCTGTTGAGCAAAAGTGGTTAGTAAGATTGAGGGAAGATCAGGTGAAGGGCGATAGACAGACGAAGGCGACGCTATATCGAGCCGTAGAGGTAAACCTCAATGTCGCCATAGGACTACTCTGTGAAATCTGCAGGGAAAATCACAAAAATAAAACAGCATCTAGCGCTGCCTAAATAATAGCTTGAACGAAGTCTTCGCTAAATCAGCAACATAGGTGGCTAAGGGTGAGCATAACCGGCTGTTCTGAAAAAGCGACACCTCTGTGGGGTAAACTGAGAGAGGCTATGCATGAAAATATTTCTGAGAAGTGTTGAAAAATGTGTAAAATAGCAGAACATCGACAGCTGCCTTCCCTAAGCATGTTCTCGTGCATCTCTCATCAAGGGAGCGAAAGGCTATCAGCCGCAATACGCTGTCGCAACAACTGGTCGGCGTTGCATCTCCTCGAAGCTCGGGGAAGCAACCTGAGATCATCGATGATTGTATACAAAGCACGCGGTGCACCAGCACAGCCAGAACCTCCAAAGCCCAGATGCTCGAATACTCAATGCCAATCACCAATGTGCAAAACGATAGCGTGAACATCCCATCGTTCCACGGCATCACACTGCCGCACCTTCACTTCACTGATGATTTTAACAGAAACCTTAACCATCACAACTCACCGATGGCCTTAGAATACAAATTGACAGCCTCCCTGTACCTCCCCGCCTCGAAAGCTACTTTTCCTTATTCATTGATCAAACCGGCCTGCTTCGCCTTATCTTCCGGCGTTTGTGGTTGCTCCCTGTGCACAGGTGTAACAGGTGTCGAAGCAGGTGTTGAGACAGGACGAAGTGTCGACCGTCGTCAGTTGTGCGTAGGCTTCGGCATGATCTATAGCACCAACGCAAGAAATCAGCAAGTCAAGTCAAAAAAAGACAGATATCACGCTCACCCAGCCTCTTGTCCATTCACCTTCCCAGTGCTCGCGTTGGGAGACGCCTTATCGTTGTGACCAACAATTTTGGGAGAAACCTCAGTCGCCACGGGTTGAGCCTGAACAGCACTAGCCCTAGTTTCGTGATGGCAGCCAGCGTTCTACCTTCCTACTTGCAATATGCTCGAAGGAGTGCTTCATTTTGTTGGTGGGTGTTGCATAGAAATACTGGGTCTCCAGGTCTTGGATAAGTACAAGGGTTAAGAAGTGTGGGAGGAAGAGAGGAAGAGAGGAAGAGAGGAAGAGAGAGAGTCGTCGACGGTGAACTGGCTAAGGAGAAGAGTCAGTAAGTGCTTCTACCAGCGAGGTTACTATATGCCACATGGCCTTGTAATTGGGTATCGACAGCCTTGAGGAAGAGTGTGTTTGGGAGTGGTTGAGGAACATGGGAGAGAGAAGCGTTGTCGGAATCGGCATCGGGGTGCCGGAACCAGCTTTGATTACTGATTACAGATGTTCCTTTTCTACAGTCTCACTGTCATATTTTAGCCGTAGCACCGGAATCGATGCAGATGATCAAGCTGCGCCACAACTTGTTGGGGACCTCCTAGAGAGTGCTAGGAAGGAAATGGAGGGGAAAACGTTCCACCGACTTGATTCAATGACATGGCAAGCAGGTCCGACGGAGGTCACTCTTTGGATGTTGGAGCTTCAGGGAGCAACGAGGATGGCACCTGAGGAAGATTGAGGACACTAGGGTTCATACAGCAATTCTTTCACAGTTTGGTAAGTATGGTAGTGGGCTATGCCGCTTGTCGGCCCTATTTCTTTATTTGTTATGCCCTCTCCCCCCCCATCCAGTGCTAATATATATTATTAAAATGAAAGAAGATACATCTTGTGCAATCCTACTTATTGATTGTATTTATTAGTATTACTAACTACACAGTTGGGACTTGAACATAGGACCTCAGCACTGATATATGTAGCAACATCTAAAATAAATAAGCAACATCACGCAACGTCACACGCAACACCAGGCAACGTCAAATCTCAGAATGGCAACGCCAGGCAATGTCACCAGGGCAACGTCAAAACACCCGGCAACGTCAAAATCTGTAAGCCCGCAAAAATCGAGCCAGAACAAGACTTCTCGTTTTGACTCGATTTTCCCTCGATTCTCCTCAATGCTGTAGATGGCCCTTCCTAAAATCATGCACTTTTATATATTCTGTTCCTCAGGTTATATGTGCGAAAGTACTGTCGTCGTTCTGATATGATGAATCAGAATTCTGTGATCAAATTCCGATTCGTTTCTCATACTGAAGAAGTAAAGATGCCGTTGCGCATAGCTACTTAGACGATTAATGTGAGTCTGGAATCGAGACGTGAAAAGAATACAATCAGTGCAAGATATTCAGAATGGGACATTTCTGAGTTCCGTAATATTCGATTGTGCTGTGAGATACAGCCAGCCTTATACCGAATTAAACAAGTAAACTTAAATGAAGTAAAGTGTAGAATGAAAGTAAGGGAATGACTTGGGTCAAGGAATGGAAAATAATTAATAAAATGTAAATTAATGGAATGAAAATTCAAGTCGTCAAACTTCTGGGTGCTGCGTTGTTGGCGATGTCCCGAGACGGAAGATTAATCAGTTGAATGTGAAAGAATACGTACCAACAGCCTCACTAAACGCCAAAAACTTCTCCATTCCCCTCATTTCCTGTCTTGCTTCTTCATAAATCTCCAACACAGACTAAACCTCCGAATTACGGTGATATGAAGGAGGTGAAGTCGAAAACGACACCCAGCTCTCACTGTTCATTGTGGTACTCCCGCCATACTCTGGATCAGACACTCGCGGTTGGCTAACTAGTCCCGTCCATGTACTTGGCATTTTGACGAATGGAGTCAATGTTGATTTTCGTGAAGGTAATACTGCGGTAAACAGCCTGGAAGTACCGTCCCAAGAAAGCTGACTTCTCAAATGACTTTTTTGAAATCGCAGTATGAGGTATACTGCGGTACCGAGAATAAGAAAGGCGGCTGGTATTACAATCGCTGCTATTAGCCCGGGCTTGATTGTAGCGGAAGCCGATTGAGGTAAACTTGATGGTGTGGCTGATGATGACGATGGTAAAAGGGAGTTAGTCAATGAATTGACGTTATTTACTGAAGATATGATAGACGTTGTTTGGGGTGAACCTGAATGTGTGGCTGATGATGACGATGCTGAAAGGGAATTAGTCAATGAATTGACTTTATTTGCCATCATTGAATCTATTTTCTTGTTGAAGTTGGTGGTAGAAGGTGACGGTGTGGTCAATATCCAAGACGGCGAAGGGGGATCTGTCGGCAAATTATCGGTATCTCTTGAAGTTGTGATGGAACTAAGGGATGGAAAAATATGGAGACTAGTAGGAGCTTGCGAAACTGCGCTTGTTGGCACTGAAGGCATACTCCGTTCGGGTGAAGTAGGTGAAGTTTCTGCGACCCGAATGGTTGTGGAAATACTTGTGGCAAAAATAGTTGTTGTACTAGTAACTTGTGTTTTTGAAAATATGATCTGTGTACTAGTATATGTCGGTGCTTGGCGCATATTGTTAAAGTTTGGGGATCTCAGCGTGAACGCAGCTGCCGATGTCCCCGAATCGACAAGGGACAACGATAGGTCCCCCACATTGTCCCCAAGAACACATCCGACATTATGATTCTGTGTCAAAACATGTGTCGCGATGATACACCTCGATAAAAACGAAAATCTGAACCGATATGCTGTGTTGGTGCGAATTTTAATGTAAAGCATAATATGAAATGGGGCTCACATTACTATGGTCAAGTCGGAACGTCTATACCATGCCAGCATTGCGGTATGAAACGTAATCCAGAAAGTAAGACAGAGTAAGCAAAGCCTGAAGAGGGATGGTGAGAATTTATATTAGTCCAGCAAGGTTACGAGAGCGAGTTACATCCTTGATGGGTGCATCTCTTACGGTGGTGACATTGACCAGCACACAGTATACAATTATAAAAAGTTCTAAGTTGATGTAAATTATACATCTTCCACTCTCCGTATGTATTTGTTGACATGGCAATAGTTATAGATGCGAAAAATCAAAAATATAATTACTTATTCTCGAGCAAAAGTTATCTGAATCTGATATTGTCAGCGCTACAGGCTGATGAAGAACCGACTGACGTGATCGTTGTAATGCAATCTAGGTAGCACTTATCCTGATTTTTAACCGGCCAATGGCCAGCAGCAATCTAATCACCGGTACTGATTCATCAACTGTAGCCATCTACTTAATCCATTCACCGCTATTCACTTCACATTCCCCAGGTCCCCACATATATTATCATTAAGTTCTAGTAGGAAGTCGACAGTTGCTTAGTTGGGGTGTGCGCCCGGTGAGCGAGCCCATTCTACCAAGCTTTTATAGGAAGTGGTCTTGTTGGTATGCTGCAAGATTTGTGCGAGATATAGGTTGCTATCTAAAGTTAAACACATCTGTTTTAAACAGCTCAAAATAATCCATGTCGAAGATCGCCGCTATTTGGACTTGTTACTTCCCACGTATTCTTGTACTATCGTCAATCAGCACTTAGTGTTCATCAAGACTCAGGCTCCTAAAACCAGCACGCTCGTATCTCGCTACAACCTCCTTAGGTAAACAGAGTCAAATATTTGCTTAAGGCAAATAAACCTAAGGGAGGTTCTGCTCAATAGAGCGGCTGGCACTTGTCGCTGCCGACGTTTCCCCGTAGACCCTTTCCATCAATAGGGAAATCGACGGCAGCACATTCCGCTTTCCCACCTCTTACCTACTCGCGCTCACGAACGCAATACTTAATCTACAATTATCTGAGCCTCATACTTTCTACCTACTTACTCTCATGCACACAGATAATTTAAATTTGGTCTTGATTGAGCTATTGTACTAACATATTCAATTTGGCAGTAACACATAACACACCTGCCAGGTATGCCGAAATTTAAGGGCAAGTAACACATCTGAAAGAGAAATGCCAAATATTTTGTACATTTTTGTTTCATTCGAAAAATATTGTTTTCAAGGTCTGTATTGTATCTAAACTACCTTACAAACTATTGTAGAACATTAGCGTAGTTTGATGTATCGGTAGCAATATGGAGTGTGCTATGGTTGGAATAGACTGCACATTGTACTGCACTGCCATTTGGCTGCCATAGTTGAGCAGGTAGTAGGTCAAGAATTACACGGCCCTTGTTGATCACACTGTGTACAACCAGGTATATACAGGCTACCAGTTCCATCACAATAAGATGACGTTGTAAGTAATCATCTAAGTCTTGTTGGGGACACTTCATAATTATATAAAGTATTCAGTGGTTGTAATGGCTGAAGACTACGTGATACAAAGATATAAAGCAACTGCGCATCTAGAGAATTGAACGATAGCTCTGATCACGATGTATCATATGATTATGCCATGTTTATTGAAGTAAGACTGCTACTTATCCACCAGAATACAAGACTTTGTAATTAAAGGTACATGTTACACTAAAATTACTTGACCTGCCGAAATTTTTGATATGTAATGCTAAAAATCTTGAGGTGCCGAATGTATCTATTGATTGGGCATGTAATGCACTACCAGGGGTGCTGATTTGAATATGTTAGTACAGTATTCTGATTATCTACACAGTCAAATATATTGCAAGTCTTTCTTCACAGATTTACAAGTGTGATTACTTTTTAGATATATAGTATGGAGCCTGGGCCTGAGCCATACAGGCAACTATCATTCAGTTATTCAACTGCTTAATTGTCTGTAGACTATGGAACATCAGGAGTATAGACCTGCTTAGTTTTTAATATTTTACTTCAGTTAGATGTGTACTAGTCAATAACTTTGAGAATGTGGTTTGTTCTATATATTACTCAACAGTACTATAAGTACTACAGTCAACAAGAATAACTGAAGCCAGACCAAAATTAAATTATTTGTGTGCATGAGAGTAAGTAGGTAGGAAGTATGAGGCTCAGATAATTGTAGATTAAGTATTGTGTTCATGAGTGCTAGTAGGTAAGAGGTGGGAAAGCGGAATGTGCTGCCATCGATTTCCCTGTTGATGGAAAGGGTCTATGGGGAAACATCGGCAGCGACAAGTGCCAGCCGCTCTATCGAGCAGAACCTCCCTTAGATTTATTTGCCTTACAGCTAATTGCAAATCAATGTAGCACTAAGGAGGTTGTAGCGAGATATGAGCATGCTGGTTTTAGGAGCCTGATCAAGACTTAGTGTTGTCACAGCTGTGATGTCGCCTCATATTCGAACTCCATTGATAGCTTTGATGGCACTTCTAACCGAACACCGCATGTCGCAAGCGTAGCCTGATCAACAACTACGATAAGTCGGTGGTAAGTTTGAGATGAAGCTTGGGACAAAAGGCTGAACAATTATATATTGCTATATACCTGTAATAAATTAATTACTATATATACAGCCTATGATACAATTACTAGCAATATGCACATTTGGGGTCAAGTTTCACTGGTTTTGTCGGAACAATTTCAAGATGACGGGCAACAAATCTCGAGGCAAAACACTTCTCTGCTCAATGACCAGCTAACTCAGTAGCATGGTCTCATAGTGTATGAAGGTCCCATGGCTAATCAGCCTCCACGTCGCATTCTGACCAATCCAAAAGTGTGGCTTCCTGAGTGAGGTTCAGCAGTTGCTGTTGTTTGCCCACGTCCTTGTAGCATGTGTGCTTTCCATTTTAGCATCGTCGAAGGGTATTAACATTAACCTAAAGCATTTATAAATGAGCTATAACACAAAATGAAGAGAAAATTCAGGTAATGGTTCACTTACATCGTATGCTTTAGCAGTATCTGTCCAGAATTTGTAAGTTCCATCCCTCTTCGCGGCAATCGTAGCTAGGATGTTTTTCTCATAATCTTCGTCATGAAACACACGACTTTGGCTTTGTGAACTACCATTAGCCACAATATCCCAGAGGCTTGAGAGCCTGTCCAAGCGCTCAGTGTCATACACAAGTCGCGACATGTTCCTCACTGTCGTCGACTTTAAAATTAATTTTTAAATGAGGTTACATGATACTTGATGCCATCAAAATGATCATTTCATTAAAATTCCACTCAGCCATAACACGGCCAGTGTGACGACTCCCAAAAACATAAACACAGTAAATGAGCTGATACTGATAAAAAAAGTGGTATTCATGTTCATTGAAGTAATGAATAGTTATATGAGAAAATTTGAGAGAAATAAAGGTTGGGAACGTGGTTAAAAATGCCTAACACTAACTCCTGATGAACACTAAGTGCTGATTGACGATAGTACCCAGCAACCATCGCTCATTAACCAGCTCCCATACAACGACAGACGTGAGTAAGTAAGAAATGTGAAAGGCGATTTGAATAAAGGTACTAACATAAAAATCTACAGTTTTTATTTAGCAACATGAGCTCAAAAGCTGAAATACCATTAGAGCTCATTGAAAGTATGTGGTGACAGTCAATTATTTATTATGAAACCATTCAAAACTAGTAGTGCAAAATTCCCGGATCAGTTGATAAATAAAGTTTTGATGTCTTGCAAGACGATGAATATCACAGAATCTCCTCTACAAACTTTCGTAGTCTCGGTTCTCCATCCGTTTTCAGCCATTTGTCCTAAAAAGGACTTCTGATCGCAAACGTCTGGGATATCACCAACAACCTTTGGAAGAGTGTGCATTCCGCGATTACCGGGAATTCGGAAGGTCGTTTTGCATGACTAAGGCCTGAAATGTTCATGTGAGTTACCTGTTTTGGTATATATTTCCTGCTTTGTAATCACAGAAATGTGTCGCGTCCTCCCAACGTCCTCCACCGCCATCCACCGTATCTTTGACTCGCGTTGCGGATTTTACCAGTTGATAATGCTGTGTTTCTTGGTATATTTACTGCGTATTATTAGAATAATATTTGCTCGCTTGCTATTACTTGCAGGCGGGGTGTGAGGGAGTGTATGCACGAAGTGCACACCTCACATTCGATAAAGTCTTCTATATCTATGGGAGACTGAGATGAGTGCCAATGAAGGGGTGGGCTCCCAGTATATACAGAGTTCTTCACCAAGTTGAATAAATTATTAATAACCAATGAAATGTTTATTTTCTGGGTGTGGTGGGTGGTGAAAACTTGATGAAACCTCTGCATGAGCAGGGTTATGGACCTTGGTAGGCCTACAGAAGATTAAAGAGCAGACAGTTTGTAAATTTTAATTGTAGTTGCTTCAGGATTATATCAATGAGTTAAAAGGTCAATGTAATTCTTGTGTAATTCTCTTAAGCAATTACTAACATGTACATACCACATCATTGACTATGAATTGGAGTACATGAAGCAATATTATATTCAAGGGACATTCTTTAAAGATATTTATCAAAAAATAACAATACAGAGTAGCAAAACTAAGGGAACATGAATAATATCCTGTGGATGGTGGTGGAGGACGCAACACATTTCTGTGATTACAAAGCAGGAAATATATACCAAAACAGGTAACTCATGTGAACATTTCAGGCCTTAGTCATGCAAAAACGACCTTCCGAATTCCCGGTAATTGCGGAATGCACACTCCTCCAAAGGTCATTGGTGATATCCCAGACGTTTGCGATCAGAAGTCCTTTTTAGGACAAATGGCCGAAAATGGATGGAGAACCGAGACTAAAACTTTCATTGAAACTTAGAAACTTATGACACAAGCAAAGATATCTATTGTGTCTTATTTACCAAAAGCCTCCAAACAGCCCAACCACTCTGACCAAATACTTACATTCAAACTCTGAAACATTGCCGCATCATTTCAACTTTCCAACCCTACGTAACTCCACCATCTATGGAGTAACCAGCTGTGTCCCCAACCCACTCACCCTCTCAAACTTGTCTTGAACAGCAGTAGAAAGAGACTGATATGGTCTAAAATCCCCCACTCATGCTTGTTGGTGAACCTTGGAACCTTGCAGAAACATTCAATCATAATCAAACACTCAATCGTTGATGTACAGCACTTAGGCATTCAGTCTGATTGATGGAGGAGAGAGAAGTACTAGCTCATCACATAAACTTGTACATCTGGAAGCGAGGAAAGAGCCATGAACGATAGATACTCCTTGAAGTCGACAGTGTAGTGCATATAGTGGAAGTTTGTCTAAGAACACGTCAGTGTCAATAGTTGGGGAGGAACCAGCGACCCCCCCGGGTCTAGATGAAATGGCGTCAACTCAACTCTTTCCCCTATTCACTGTATATCTTTCCTCCACTTATTATCACTGGAAATTATGGCTAGAACTGGCTGCAAAAACCAATATAACCCTAATCGTATATTCAATCATTTTACTTTTTAATGCATGGTATTGATTTTTTTGTAGCACCTCTTGAGGACATTGCTGCACACATACTCAGGTATTGGAAAATGTGCCTTACAGATAAGGTAATACTTCATTACCTGAGGACAAAGCATATGGACTGTACATGCTATGGATTGGGGTATGTTGTGTCCACTATATGATTAAGAGAAGTGTCATAGAAGGTTTACTAGTAGACTCCACCGGCCTGGGACACATACAAGTCCATGTTAAAGTCTGTCATCACCTGAAATTGAAAGAAATCTGTCGTGGTTGGCGAGGATGGATAAGGGAGTAATAATAGGCTAGGTGAAGAAGAATCGCAGAAGTTCAATAGTGTATTCACTGGACCTGCGATGGTAGCAGCAGCAACGACAACCAGTATGTTCATCCTTATAGCCTTCTCACAGCTGTCATCTCAATCCCAGCAGTCGATAGCCCAGTATATCATACAAGACCTTAGGATGTCCTCCTATTGAGTGGTATCGTACCACACACCAATGCCTGTGTAAACTTATACCACCATGTGCAGTATAACAGCACTTACATCTCATCCCATAGCACAACTCAATGCAAACTAGTGGAATATCAATGGTGCTCAGTACTCCTATCACAGTATCTGCTACGTTTACACCTACACTTCCTTCGCAGAAGGGAGCTGTGAATATGCATCCTAGAAGAGGCATTGGATGAGGTGTGGTACATGTCAAAGGTATAATTGTATGAATACGATGTATGTTCATCTCCTCCTCTTCTCTTTTCCTTTGTGTACTAACCCATCCTTGTAGAGCTGCTCGCAGCCACCCGACAACAACAACCATATTTCATGCTTGCTCCAGTATCGAAGGACTCTTTCCTTGGTTGCATCATCCCCAGCTCATCCAGGCAGAGAATCTGTTCCAGAAAGCAGTGCCTGTGATTACGCATGTATTCGGGGTAATGGTGATCTTTTATTGAGGAGTATGTCCCTTCCCATTCCTCTTTATATCTGAGATGCAATGTTGATGGTTCACTAGACTATTCACAAATGACACGAACCACAATCCAATATCTTCTCTTTGTGTATCATGTGCACTGCTTCTTCAGAGGATCATCGATAGGCTGTGAATGCTGAGCATGATTGCGTTCGTTTGACTTCGTGCTTCATGCAGTGTGATGGGTTGATAACTTGATAGAGTCTGGCCCTCAGTGGAATGTGCAACTCATGGAACCGTCCTGACTTTCGCTGTGAAGTTGGGATACAAGAGCGAGTGTTGTGGGACTCTTATTGTCGAGCTTTGTTAATGGGCTGTCAGGTGGAAGTTGGGGGAGGCTTGTCGTGTGGTGTGTAAGGAGGTTTTTTTTTTGGATGGATATCTGCGACGTGTTGCTTGCTCTTTGTTACCTTGCCTCATTACACTGATCATCATGTGCACTTCTATTACACTATGTGCTGCTGGTTCCCAGCTTCTTTGTTGTTGGATCATTGCTGTTTCGTCCGTGTACGTACAGTATAAACTGCAATATGGTCGCAACGTGTTAGCAAGGATCAGTCTAAGAGGAGAACAATGGGGACAAAGGTAGCAAAGCACAAGGAACAAAAGGAGTCCTAATCACATCGATTAGTGATCACATGAAAGGCCAGTTAATCAGTACTTAAAATTGTCCCAGAAGTTGACCCACACTTCCTTGTACTTAGCCACCATCCCATCAAAGAGTACAGTTCTTCATCTGTGGAGTGCATCCATTCTCATCGATACCAGCTTCAAGAGCAAGATATCCGTTTTTGACTTTGAAAAGAAAGAATCTCTTCAATCTGAAATCGAACCCTCAGAGATCTTCAAAATCCACTGAGGACAGATAGCGTTGATGTTATCATCAAGTGTATGTCTACATGTAAGTCGCCTTTTTCACTTTGATCCTCAGGGCAACATGGTGCTCACATGTTGTGTGTGCCTAACTGTAGGTGGCGCTATTCCTTTACAGCTACAGCGCAGAATCGTGTATGACAGTCATCCAAAACATTCATCATGTCCGAATTCAAATCATTCCAAGAGCACCCAACAGGTTACCCCGCCCATCCTCGTCCTACATGCTGGGAATCATGCCTTCTGCTAACTCTGCTTGATCCTGTTTTCGCGAAATTCGTTAATGATTGTAAAACTGTGAAGCCTACCGAGGAAGCATATGAATGCATTCCAAAACTAGGTTGGAATGAACCTTCAAGTAAGATAGCTGATAAGCTGCTACAAGCGATTGCAGGCCTGGGTTATAAGGATGGGAGATGTCCTCATATATTGGATCATTACACCAACGATCATTCCTTAGTTGGATATAAACCGGCCTTCTTATTTCAGTGAAGAACAGTGTTAGCAATGTGAACATAGAGCCCACGATTCCAGGACTTTGGAGCTATGACGTGTTTATAGAGTATTTCAATCATTGGAGGGATGTTTCCCTGCTTCACCCGTGTTTCATTGTCACAATATTTTGTAAAGTTCACTTTATATGACAGTGATACAGCATTTACTTACATCAGTATACAGAATCTATACTTCACATCTCAGGATGTGCATTCTCGGATCGCTCTACGATGAAAATATTGTGTTCCATTCCTCTCGACCAGCATTGCTTGTATGCAGGGGCATATGATACTCTAGCACGTCATGCGACAGCGTTGAAGTTGGCCATTGACACTTTACGTGAACGCTACAAAGGCATAAAAACCAGTACTCCTGGAGAGTTCCTCCCTTCCACAAGCCCTCCTTATGCATTTACACCATTCATAACCCATGTCCCCCAATACCAAACATCCTGCACACCTCTTAACGCAGATAAACCATTTCCCTTCAAGTACCTGTCCAAAGTTGAAGGGAGAAGATTCCCTTTTAAGGGTCAAATGGAAACCGGTCGTGATATTTATATCAAGTTCATACATCAATATGGGAAGAATATTCATGAATGATGCGCCTAGCAGGGATTTGCATCAGAGTTAATTGCATTTGAAAAGCTCTCTGAGGGGTGGTTCATGGTCGTTATGGAATTCCTGGATGAGTCTTGGGTTGACCTCAGTTCTAATGGAATTGCTGATACCAATGCGCAAAATGTATTTAAGGAATTGATATACAAGGCCCTTGACAATGTGCATGGTAATGGTATGCTTCATGGGAATATTAGTGGTGCCAATATCATGGTTGAATAGAGGGGAATTTATTTGCGCTCGTTAGATTTGATTGGGCAGGACTAGCGGAAGAGGTAACTTATCCCATTATTGATATTAACGACACGGTAGATCGACCTGATTATGCTATGTTCAGAAAGCCTACTTGATTGAAGGAGTTGAGTTGACTCTACTTGAGTCATATGTGTGAGTCAGGATTCCAATTGAATAGGTGTTGAGTAAGGATGCCAGTTATGAACATACCCGGCATCCGGCGTCCAGCTGAGCAAGGTCTCGACTCTAAGCCTTATGGTATACATAGTTCCTCTTCTTATTTCAACCACCACCTGCGTGGACACTCGTTTGAAGCGCTAGCTTTGTTAGATATTCTGGGTTGCACAGCTTCTTTGACAGCTGTCACTTGTCACCTGTCATACTTGACAGTTCTGTGATTGACAGATTGACAGCTGTCAGTTACCTTAGTTACATGGACCTTGGTTGGGACTTTGGTAGACAGCCTCAGTATATATATACACTCTGTAACTTGGTAGTAGTTAACAAGTTTCCTCCCCATCTTGTGTCTGTGTTAGTGTTTGTGTCTGAGTTATTTGCTCTCTTATCACCCTCCTTGCTCTTTATTATCCTCTATTCTCTCTCCATCCACCCCCTCTGTTCTTATTACTTCTGACAAGCTTAACATTTGCTCTTAATTTATCTTTTGCTTCAATTTTCGATAAGTAATAATTCTATAATGACTCAAAGATCTGATGCCTTGTTGGTCCCCACTGGGAATGATAGGCCAGGGAATAATTTACCTACACCTGTCAACTCCCAAGATGTGTTAAACATGTCAGCAAGTCTTCAAGGTGTATCACTCGACAATTGTGTGTGCCCTAGCAATCAGCACATTGGAGGATGACAGGGCAATGAGGAGACTGTTAATGAGTGTCCAGAGCAGAATATGAGAGAGGGAACTCCAACCAATGCAGATGAGCAGGATTCAACTGATCAGCAACAGACTGAGTCGGTGGTGGCAGCAAATGCGAGGCTGCAAGAGCAAAATCAGGAGCAAAGTCATGAGATTATGCACCTGTGCCAACTTGTAGCCTGTACTGCAGCAGAGGATGATGACCTGCCCTCAATGTATGCATTGCTACAAGAGATAGTGGCAGTGCAGCAAGCTGCTCAATTGGCAGCGTTGGATCCACTGAGGAAGGTGGTGTTACCAGATATTGTTCCAGGCTTCAAGGCTGATCCTTTGTCGGTTGGTGAGTGCTAGTCTTTGCTACAGCCCCTTGTTCTCTGGTGGCAGGGCTGTCCGAGGGGAAGAAGACTGGATATATGTGGCCTATTTTGTGGATGGCCTATTTCAGTAGCTTGTTTAAGCTAGTGTGCTTCAGCAGCCAGGGAGGGCTATTAGCTTCAGCAGCATGGAGGGTTGTTAGCTTCAGTGGCATTATATGCCATTAGCTTCAGCGACAGTTGTGTCGTTAGCTTCAGTGGCCTAATGGGTCGTTAGCTTCAGCGATTCAGTAGGATTGTTAGCTTTGGTGGTCCATTGGGACTGCTAATTTTCAGTGGGACTGCTACCTTCAGTGGCTGAGGTTTAGGGACACTAGTGGCTTGAGTGGGGCAGCAGCTAATATGGCCCAAGAGGGTTTTTTTGCGGCACCATAATTGAGTTTTATTTGATTCTGGTTGTTGTGAGCCAGGCTAGAGATAGTCTGCTTGTTTAACGTGTAGCTAGTGGAGGAAGAGTCACTCTTGTTTTTCTAGTTGTGAGGTGACAATGGGCTGAAACATGACCTTACTTTTGTAGGCATTTCACCAAAGCTGGAGAAGGCCTTTTCTGCAGCGGAGTACATTTCCTACCCGCTGTTGACTCTTGGAGCTAGGCAGAATGCTTTGAAAGGTGAGGAGGAGATTATCTTGGGCATCAGCACCAGCAGACAGTTCATGACCAAACAGAGGGACAGGTCAGAGGACTTCAATATCAATTAGGTGGACTGGCATAGTGCAGCAGCAACAGCAGTGGTATATATGAGAAAGCTCCAAACAGAGAAGTGAGCTGAGGCGTTAATGAAGCACCATGACATTGTTACAAGGCTATAGCAGGAGTACCCATGGAAAGTTGTCATGGAGTATGACATAAAGCAGAGGGAACTTGCTTATTGCTTTTGACGTCGAAGAACTTAGTGGCTATGTCTTCATCCAAGTGGGCTGTGCCATCAGACAAGGAGAACACCTTCCCAGTGCCACCAGCCAAGCATAGGGAAGTTCCTTCACAGTGGAAGTGCTTTCGTTGCAGCAGACTTGGCCACTTGCCTTCCAGATGTCAAGCCTTGCAAACCACGGCCGGAAGGCAAGTCCCAGCAATTGCCTCAGATGGCAAGTCACTGCTATCCACAGATGGAAAGCAGTTCTGTTTTTCGTGGGCTCAATCCTCTTCCTGCAGATATATGGAGAAGTGCAGATTCTTCCATGCATGCAGCCTTTGCGGCAACCACGGCCATGGAGCCCAACTGTGCAAAGCCTGAGGGAGATCCCTGGATCGTGAAGACTTGCTTGGATGCAGATAAGCTAGAGGCTATTCTTGGTAAATTGAATATTTTTGAAGCCTGGAAACACATTGTTCATGGCATAAGGAATGGTTTTTATATTGGTATTAAGGAGATGCTGCTTTGCACTTTTATTCCACCCAATCACCCTTCAGCTAGAAAGAACCTGGACATCATTGATAGCTACATTGCTGGAGAGGTAGCTAGTGGGCGATATTCATGCATGTTCTCTCCATTGGAGCTGGAGGCAATTATTGGTCCATTTCGCACTTCACTCATAGGTTTGGTCCTGAAATCGCGCTCTGGCCAGTCCTTTCAGGATGATTCAGGATTTTTCCTTTCCCAAGTGCGATGGACATATAGCATCAATAAATTCAACTATAAACTCAGACAATTTTCTGACTGAATGGGGTACATTCAACTCCATGTCAGATCTAGTGCTTTCATTACCAGATGGCTGTATGGCAGCCACATTTGATATTTCAGCAGCTTATCGCATAGTTCCCATGCTTCCTCAACAACAGAATTCGACATGTGTTTATTGGAATGGGGTGGTCCATGTGGATCACAATGTGTCTTATGGTGTAATATCAAGCTCAGGTGCATTTGGGGGGGTGGCAGATATGCTAGTGGCCATCTATGTGAAGGTCGAGTTTGGCCCATTGAGAAAATGGGTCGATGATTTCATTTTGATTCGGCTTCCGGGCTGCTCATGGTCAGAAGAGGATTTCATGTCATTAACAGAGAGTTTTGGCATTCCATGGAATCGGAAGACTCGCCCTTTCGCTTTTGTTCAATGGTATTTGGGATTCGATTGGAACTTACCAGCTAGAGCAGTGAGTTTACCATGGAGAAATTAGATGATGTACTTGGACTCTTGAAGGTATAGGTCAATTCACGGAACAAATTCACAATGCATGATGCAGCACATCTTCATGGGAAACTGGTGCATATTTCATGTATTTTCCCTTTGATTCGACCTTTTCTATGATCAGCTTCATACTTTGCATCTTCCTTCAAGTCATCACAGGCTACACTCCATGCTCATTCATCAGTGGTGTCAGATGTGCACTGGATACTGGATCTCCTCCAGCATCTTCCAAACTCAATTCCTCTGAGACGCCAGGAGCTATTGGATATTGGGTGGTGGGGAGATGCGAGCACAAATTTTGGCATTGGAGTGGTAGTTGGAGAGTTTTGGGCAGTATGGAGATGGTCTGCAGGAGTACAGATTGGTCCAGGAAAGATACATGATATTGGATGAGCAGAGGCAGTTGCAGTAGAACTGGGATTATGCCTAGCTGTAGAGGCTCAAATGGTGGTGCAATCAGGTCAATATATGGTAAGATTGGACAATTCTGGGGTGGTTCAGGTGGTGAACAAGGGTTGCTCGAGGAGCCAGAAGATGAACACCATCCTCAAGGAGATATATGTGTTTCATGCCAAGCTGGGTATTCACATATGTTCTGTGCAAGTAGCAAGTCAAAACAACATTGTGGATGCTTTATCACAAGGGGACATAGAAGGATTCCTGTCTGGTTTTCCACAGGCAATGCGACACCTTCAGCCTCCTCTGCCCAGCCATCTTCAAAATTTTCTGACACTAGTATCTTCATGTTTCTAGGGGTGCCGTTCGCACCTTCACAGTTTCTGACCCTGGACAGCAGTTCTGTAGAGTCGATCTCAATGTTGCCAACTGCTACACCCAAGTTGCAAAGCTGAGCAATGTATTTTTCTATGGAAGGGTGTAAATAGATCTCCCAGATCAACAATCAATGATCCAGTTATCTTGTCATTGGCTGCTATTGCTTCACAGGCATCCCTAAGGGATTCAGCAGCTTATGGATCAGGCTTACGGAAGTTTCATGTCTTTTGTGATGTTTTTTCGATTCCAGAGGTGGACTGGCTCCCAGCCAGCTTTGAATTAATGCATTCGTTCGCACTATGGGTGGCTTCAGACCTGGACTGATTACCAGCAGGCCATGACCTCATTAAGGAGTGTTACTTCGAGCCAGTGTCGATACTGACAGTAAGGAAATATCTGTCAGCAGTAAGAGCTTGGCATATTGCTCAAGGCTGGCCCCCACCTTTGTCATCTGCAGACTCGGAGTGCATCAAGTGGTCTCTAAGAGGTTTACAGAATTTGCTGGGCTCATGCTGAAGGCCTTTGCACCCACCATTCACAGTCCAAATGTTAAAAGTTTTGAGGAGCTCGCTAGTTCTGTCTCAGCCATACCATGCGTGCATATGGGCAGCTGCTACTTGTGCATTTTGGGGCATGATGCAGTTTGGTGAAGTTACAGTGGCATCTCGTTGGGCTTTTAATGGCAGCAAACACCTTAAGCATTCTGACCTCGAATTTGGTCGTGATTTAGATAACAAACTGTTTGCAAAATTAAATCTTCTGGCAGTGAAGACAGCAGCAACAGGTGAGGTGCAGTCAATAATACTAGCAGCTCAGAATTCAGAGTTATGCCCAGTGCAGGCTTTGTTAAATATGAAGAAGGTGGTCCCTTCTGAGTTGCCAGAGCCTTTGTTCAGTTGGTGGGACAGTTTAGGGGACATCAGACCCCTTGTGAAGACTTCAGCCTTATTGTTTTTAAATGGGTTGATGACCACTAATGGCTTTGGAACAACATTTGGACATTCGTTCAAGGGGGTGTCACTAAAAAAATAATACACCGGGGGTCGGATTTTTTGTGAAGGCCTATGCGGAGACCCTACCTACCGTACCATGAGAATTATATTCCTCATTAGGATATGTTATATTATGTGTCGAGTTGATGTACATGCCTTGCTATGCCCTTTGCCTTGGCTCTGTCTCACATGCCCATCTTTGAAGTTTCCTCAGCCTGTTCATGTTGTCTCTTGCACTCTAGCAGCAGTTTATTTATCAACTATTGGTATGTGTTATCACTGTGTAGCTAGCTAGAATACTAACTTCCCTTACTTTGTGCAGCCTATCTGGTCAAAGTAACAAGTAGCATACCAAGTTCTTCATATGCCCCTTGCCTCCTTTTAGAACTTCCATTGGCCTTGCAAGCTGTGCATGTCCAGTTGCTCAATAGATACTCCTGATTAACACAGCTAAAGTGGTACTTGGGGCTTAAAGTGAGTATCCATTAATCTAGAGTGCTTGCCAGAGAACTCACTCATTTTGTTTCACAGCTTTCTTTTTGGCATTTAATGACATTTTCCACATTTTCAAGGTCTTTACCCCTAGCTTCCTCAATTAGGTTTACACCACATATACATTCTGACAGCATTTCAAAAACTCGATGGCGACACTGTCATCCAGCACAAGATTTTCCTTCATCAACAAAGTGTTGTTCATGGTTTCTTTGGACAGCTGCAGTCCTGGGCAAGTTCTCAACCGTTGATGATGCCTATACAATAATAAGAAGTAGCTTTTGGTTATCATAAGTACTTACTATATTATCAGCTGTATCCAGATGTGTGACATTGGTATAGTCGTGTTGCGTAGACGTGTCTGGCTCCCCTTCTTCACTGCTATCTGCTATCTGCTATAAAACTGGGCAGATCGTTGGTATCGCTTCGGATGAAAGCTGAACACTTAGGAACCCCCACTCGCCTTGTCCACTTTGAATGATATCACGAAGCTTAACTGGGTCTTGTGGAAGTGTGTCGATTAGGACTGGGTCAAATACTTCCCAAGCAGGTTCACTATTTACAATCCAGCCAGAATAGCTATCTGATGATGCAAACTTGGCAAGGGGATGTGAGTCATCAGCTATACCAATGCTATCTGGAAGTTCACGTATTTTCATGAGAAAATTGTCTAATATCTTCATTGCTATGGGGCATTCAGAGGAATTGGGTGTTTGTCTATTAGTGGAGGGTGAAGCAGCCAAATAGACAGGCTTTGCCTGAGATGCCTGAAAGCGAGGAGCAGTGACAGTTGGGGGAACATCAGGTGGCTTCTGTTTCGTAAAGAACTGTGTTAATAGAGTGTTGGCCTTCTTTTCCCCCTTGTCCTTCGCCCTTTTCTTTGCTTAATCTTTATGACATTCATTTCCCCCAACATGCAAATGGTAGTTCTTCATACCACCCTTTCCAAGCCCTATCTCCCCATCACATCGAGGACTGATAACCTTCTGTTTGCCATATTCACCAAATGGAGTAGGATCTTCCTGAGACTGCCAGTGTGATGAGATAAGAAGTTCAAACAGAGGCTTTCACATACATTCATCATTGCTGCTTCAATGCTTGTAGAGAATGGTTGTGTTGATGATGAATAGTAATAGAGGGTTGAAGTATGCAGCCATTACAGTTCTCCCCATTGACCAACAAGGCGAGCAGCCAAGAGCAGCCTAGAATGGACATGTTGCTCTGTATTGTTGAATTTAACACCCCAAAAGCTTGGCATTGCAACTAAATTGTGAGTTCATAAGTACCACCCCAACTCCCGGCCGAAAATATACTGCTTTAGCTGATATTTATTCCCAAAAAAATCGACCTCCAAAAATTTTCTAAGAGTGAACAAGGTACCCTATCTATCTAGACCCCTGGTAGCCAATTCAACACATGACACCCCCTTGCATTCGTTTCGGATTGGTGGGGCTTCCTTTTTCCTGGCATAAAAGGTGGATCCGGAAATTGTACGATTGGCTGGTCACTGGAAATCTCTGGCTTATGAAGCTTACATTTGCTCTTTTGAATTGGTGGCTTCGCGTCATATGGGAGGATTGACTGCATTGGTGTAGAATTGTTTGGTTGGGTGAGCTGCGCAGTTGTTCTTGTTATTGTCTCATGGGTAAGTGGCTCGACTGCTCTGCGTCCGTTTGAGCGTGCTCAAACCCAACCCAACCTTTCTTTAGCCTTATGTTTGCATAGAGACCGTTGATGAGGCTGGATATATAAACCTTAATTCAATATAATCAAACATATGTCAGCTTGAATTTGAACTGACACCACACACACACAAGCTCAACTACTAATGAAGTTATTGTTATCTACTATCATAACCCTCCACAAAATATATGTGGGGGAGGTATTGATGATATATCTAGGATACTGTATGTATGGGAAACACTAGTGATCTAGCATTTGAAAGACTAACATTCAAAGACCAATTCAGTGTCTTCAATTTGGGACCTGTCATTCTCACGACTCTTGCAAGCATTGCATCATTGTTAGTGCCACTATTTCAGTCTTATTGACAATACCTCTGTTTAATATTTGATCTATAGGCACATTGGGAATGCTATTTTGAACCAAGCAATTAAAGATCCTTCCTTATCTATAGATAATGTGTCTGCTGCTATCAACAGTGCCACCGGAACCGTGAAAATCTACACATTTCCTATCAGATTGTACAATATTTATGTATATGCATCTGGAAATTACCCTCGTCCAAGCAATTTCCGTACCGGGAGAGATATATGGATAGCATACAGCTTCATGCATGTTATCTTGACTCCTGCAATCATAGTGGCCAGTGCAGTATTTCTCAAAAACAGTCACTGCAGGAAGAATGTGGAAGATTTTGTGGTTGGATATGTTACATATGCTACATGTGCGGGAACTTTGGGATGTGTGATGTTGTGTGTTGTTAATATCCTGTTGAGTATCATTGTCATATCTGTGACAATCCCTGTACCATTGGAGTCAACTCCGGCCAAGGCCATTTCTCCTATGACTATAATCTAGAGGCATACTACTAGTT
Organism: Cyathus striatus; assembly: GCA_025738555.1. NCBI lineage: Eukaryota > Fungi > Basidiomycota > Agaricomycetes > Agaricales > Nidulariaceae > Cyathus > Cyathus striatus. Next base: position 1,778,260 of record JAOVFP010000007.1, read on the forward strand.
TACCATGTTCTACATTTCATGGAGTTTACTTAACCCTAGGATGCCACATACCCATGGGCATTACTCCATATGCATTCAGACAAAGTAGTTTACTATATAAACTACTCCTGTAATGTAGATAGACTTTAGTTTCAAATCAACTATGTTTACACCCTTCTCCCACTTGGGCCTTGAGCCAACTCCGCTATTTTGCCACTTACTCTGCTTTGTTCTAAATATGGAACTGGAAGTCCAAGGGGCGCAACACACAAGTTGAAGCCAATGTTCCACTACTCCCGTACTTGTTCATCATCTCCACACACCCTACTAACGTTGTACAAGTTACTCCACTATTAGACTATCTACTCTGAGGTTCTTGTCCCTAGTGGAATAGAACAGGACGTGACAATCATGTGTTACCATTTGACAAAGCCAACACAGCGATATAAGTACATTACTTAGCAATTTGTGGAGTCTAATGTGTAGCTGTCTGTACGAAAGAGTCAAAAAAGTTACAGATTATTATAATTAATATCCATGCAGGGCTCTGGCTTTGTGAGCTTTGTGGAAGCATAGGATGTAGAAATCATGAAAGAGTCGTTGATTTGTTATGTATTCACTATTCTGCTAAGGTAGGGCTCAGTAAGTTCCGGCACCCCTTATGTAAGCAATTCCCTTCGTCAACTTCGATGACCATCAGCTCAGTCACAATCCACTCTAATGCAATTCTTTCTTCTGGGATGTATTTGTGGTGATTGAATCTCTCACTCCCAGAAAGAAAATTTTAAATAAACTTAATTTTGGGGGACTTGATATAGAAAAACTTTTTATTATAGAAAGTGCATATTTATTACATTTCCATGCGAATGACAGCATTTTATATTTTCGAGTCCTCAGATTTGGCCGTCACACTCCGTGACATATCGTGACATGTCACTTAAATGTCACGCTTTGTCACGTTGTCACGTGATCTAACGGAACAGAAGATATCTTCCCTCTCCGAGGGAGAGCATTATAGTTGGCTAGATGCGCTACAAGTGATAAAAACTACTTTCAATTGTTCTGTAAAGTGGCTTTGAAAGGTAAAATTGCTTTCCCGAACAATATATTCAATGAATTTTGACATTATTTTTTCGGAAAATTTCTGAACCTCAGATTTGGCCGGTCTTGGCGCTTATGTAATATGATTACATAAGGGTGCTGGAACTTAGTGAGCCCTACCTTACCGGCAATTTGACCGGCATTTCAATTGCATTTCCTCAGAGGTGTGTTTGGTTAACACTTTAGATATAAATAAAGAACGCTGTTGCTCACACACTCTTTCCTCTCTTTCCATCGATGCATGCCACTATTCCTCGTACGTTCTCGTCTCCTTCTCTCCATTTAATTAACTAACCCGCACCAGTTAATACGTTACCTGATGCAGACATAATCCGCGTAGCTAACCTCCCCGGACTCGTTTTCTCCACCATCGCCTTTGATTGCCTCCCTCGTGTAGACAGTCCTCGCTTTCCTTGTTTACTTAGGCTACATCATCTGCGGAGCGCATACTACTACTTATAGGTGTAAATGCATCTCGCAGTGGCCTTGCAACTTGATTTACGTCGAAGCTGGCGAAAACCCCCGTAGTTCAAGTTGGAACTTGGACTTCGAGAACGGATACTTATCTCCAGGAGGTTATCCACGTCGTCCCGGGCACATAGGCATCATCCTTGTTTGCATTCTATGCTTCAATTACGTCACGTAAAGATTCAGGCCCAGGAAGGACATGACACCAGAGTCGCATAGATGAAGATATTAATAACTACGCCAGGTACGTCTTCTACCCTCCCTTTCCCATTCGAGCTGCTAAGTACTACCTATTATCTTAGCGAACGAGTAGAGAAATAAGGCTCGAACGCTAAATCAGAGATGATCAATCGATCCTGCTCGGCGTTCGCTCACCACCCACTTCGATCTTTTGATGATCCATGTTCCACCGATCTCATGCTTGTTCCACTCTACGTAAGCGCATACTTATACCTACTCTTTTTTTTTATCTATTGAAGATGGAATAGACGGAAATTTCATATGTCGTATCTACGTCTTTAGGGACTGTCTTTGGGCTCGCTATCAATTGTCAACACAGCCGTCCTCTGAATCGTCATCAGCGAGACCTGTACTCATCTAACCAACTACTTATCGATCCTATTGCACTTGTACTTTCTCTCAACACCGCGCGCCCTGGACCATGAATTCAGCTTGTCGTTAAACAAGCTACTAGCTGTCAACTGTATCGGTTCCTTCACGGTGCACTGTACATATTTACTGCAGAAGCGTGTACCGTTAAGACTGCGCGTTGGTATCGATAGTTGGATGTATTTCTTAGATGGAAAGGTCTGTCCAGTACATTACGCATGAATAAAATTTCTAGCTCTGTAGTTATCGTCTAATGCGCACATGGTAATAGCTGAGTAAGGTTCGAACCTACAAGTTCTGACATTACCGGGAGATTGTTGAGTATTGAGAGGTGTGTCCTTATTTTACACACCGTTTCACAATCTGTCATCTCTCGTCGTCGACTATGAACTCCAAGTTCACCGCGCTATCCCGTTTTCCAGGGGAATGTGACTTCGAGGCTATCGAGAAACGCATTAATGAGGTTGACCCTAACAAAGGTCGCTGCTTGATGGGGAACTGCTTGGACGGTGTCGATTACTGCCACGTTATCCCCCGAACGTTGATGCACAACGAGAAAGTGGTGCGTAATTTCAAGTGTATTTTAGATTTATCTCACTTCACTGTTTAAACCAGATGGATCTTTTAGAGTGGTATTGGAACATACGATATAGGGATCTTAACCTTGATACGAGACACAATATCTTCCCGGTACGTTTCTCTTTCCATACGCTTTCGGTCCTTGTCGTGTTGACTGCACCTGAAATAGCCCATCACAAATACAGTGACATTAAATCACGTACTAATGTACTCCATCAATCTGAAGATAGTTCCATTGCGTTGCACTGCTGCCAGGGCATTGGCATGCAGGAGGGGGACGTACGAATGGATCTAGGACATATAGAAGTCGATGAGGTCGTGTGGATGAGTTAAGACTACCGAGAAAGAGGAGACGAGGATAGTTGTAAACTTACGCACAACATTAATTCACTCCCCTGAACACCGTACTAAATCCTCATATCCTCGACCCCCTCACCCGCTCTAGCACGCCCCAGCCAAACATACCATACTATCACCTCAGCAACCCTACATACCATCCAAGCGCAGACCCATATTTTACACCGACTTGAAGTGATTGATCAGAACGTCTGAGCCGTGTTGTGTTGCTCATCTGTTCGACTAAGCAAATGTTCATTATAAGCTCAAATTTGAATAGGGTAGAAGACGTACCTGGCTTAGTAACCCGTGATACCAGTATATCAGCCCTACAACCAACACATAAGTCACCTATCCACGTCGGTCATTGCACCCCTGACTACATAAAGCGAGGACAGTGTAGTACTCGAGTTCGTTTTGGATAAGTAGGGGGACAAGTTATCGGACCGCTGCGAGTTGATCGTTCTATCTAGATTACTAGCGTGCGTATTCGTGGGTCATGTAGCGTGTGGGAGAGAGAAAGGCGAGGAGATTCCACAGGAAGGTGTTTGAAGGCCGACTGATGTTAAGAGGCAGGATCATAGAGCTGTTATGAAGTAGTTACTAACTAGGGGCATTTAGTTCAGCGAAAGGAAAGAGGGAAGGGATAGCGTGCGAGGAACGTCGAGTCTGAACTCTGTTCCCAGCCTTAAACGCATTCTGCGAATCCTACGCCATGATGTCATCGTGGTTCTTCACTTAGCACAATTCGACATCACAGTATGGGGACAGGGCCCTCCTATTCCAAAACTTGAATGAAGGCGCAACTTGAAGCGTTCTTAAAGACTTGCAAGGGAAGTATAGTCGACCAGATAACGAAGAGAAATGGCAGAGCGGCTGCTCGTTGCCAGCCAGCGTGAGCTAGAGCTTTGTCTTCAACACCACCTCTTTCGGACAGGGCTCTCCCTACGCCCTCCTAATTCCAATTCTACAATGATGAAGGAGAGAGACAAGCAGCAGTTGACCGATTAGGATGGTTGGGGTCGTCACTGTCAGGAGGGGTCTCAAGGAGCCGAGAGAGGGGTCCAAAAATAACACGCGACGTTATTTGTTTACAGTCGTTTGCATAATTATGTATCTTATCAAAGAGTCCATGTCAGGCCTAGAATCACATAATGATGAACAGAGACTAGAGTCCGTAGTCCCCTGTTACATCTGAGATCGGATCTTACGATGGTGCTAACCGTAAGTAGTAATACACGTGACTTGGTTCGCAAGTCAGTTCGTGCGGTAAAGTGGCGCTTTGACAGCGCTTATACGGCCTTTCTATATCACTTACTACGTAGTATCTCGACATAACATGTAGAAGCTATAATATATACATATAATCTAATTGTACTTCCGAAAAATATGTTTTGCCATTGTATTTATCCGTTGAAAAACCTAGAATTTATTTTGACATACATATTGCATGCGTAAGGTAACTTGTATAGTAATTATGTGATATCTAAACTAAGTTGCAGCAAAACTTACAATCGTATGCAGGCGGTATGTATTTTCTCGATACGATACAAGATAGGTATTGAGCCAAAGATTTCGGCAACATTTGCTTAAGCAACTCAAGTCACGCAAGCAGTGCGCTGCAACGACGACATGTATTTGCATACCCAAAGCTTAGCAGAGCTTTAATTCACGGCATATAAATATATCTTCGTGTAAATTAAATACGAGAACGGTCTTACCGAAACATCTGCATTGTATAACCAATTTAGTAGAATGCAACATGAGATGCACGCTCTGAAGTTTAAAGCAATAAATGCAAAATAAATGTTCCAGAACTGTTACTTCAACTCTCACACATCATTATAAATGTTATTATGGACACTACTGGTCTATATTAAATATTCGAATGAGAATTTTAACTACAAGTATTGTTTTCGTAAATATGGTGTATAATAAGGGTACAGTATTGGGTACAGACTTATAATACTAATTACTCGTGCATTATGGAACGCGCGCGGGAAGGATTGGTGTATAAGCGCCTGCGAAGTGTCAATACACCGTTCAAACTGGCTTGCGGACGGGTCACGTGTATCACTACTTACGGTTAGCGCCATCGTAAGATCCGATCTCAGATGTAACAGGGAACTCATGACCGTGCAGCGTGGTGCGTTAGCGCGTACATATCAATGGGGCCATAGCACATAAGCCGTTTATTTGTGATACTGCGCGTGCTCGCGCTACGTAGTGTCTCGGCCGGCTAGGGACTAATAGATAAGGCAGCCTCAGTCTATAGTGTTATTAGTTGTGCAAGTTTGGTCCTCGCTAATATATAACTCGAGGGGAAACTCGAAGGAACGCAAGTACCGCTCGGCTAGCGTACTTCCGCTCCCCACAGACAGGGTAGCGTTGACATTGAATACATTGGCATAGGCAGATATCGAGTTGTATCGAGTTACTTTTAGTACACGAAGCGCATCTGGAGCCCACCGCGAGGGGGTGAGGGTGTATATTCAAGATATTAGACAGACAACGGGACAACGAGGCAAACGACGAGATAACAAGACAAACGGCGATATAATTAGATTCTTGAAATCGATCCGACAGGTCTGATAGCATGGCGAGCTCGAGCCGATTCCAAAAGCGAACGGGTAGAACATCACGGAAAGCTGGTACAGGAAGACAGGTCACTCCTCCGAAGAAAATAAGGAGGGAGGAACCAGTTAAGCGACAAGATTTCGAAGCTATAAGCAGGGAAGGACCTAGACAAGTACAGACAGACAGTGAATCGATTTTGGAAAGTGATTCAATTGCAGATACACCAGGAGAGACGATTCCGAATGTTCCAGGAGCAATCCTAGAACACGCTGATTCAGACTCCGAATATGGAGAGCAGTTGTTGACAGCACTAGCACGTTGGAAAGTAAACGACAACGAAGACGAATCACCTACAAGTGATTCAGAGACAATACCAGAATTTGAAGTACTGGCACGTAGTCCGAGCCCCACAGTTGGTCCAGAATGCATAGTTAAAATGGCGAGTGGACTACCGTCACCCACTAGCAGGGACAGTCCAAAATGGGATGGAGAAGTGAAAAATCTAAGGCAGTGGTTAAGACAGTTAGAAATACTATATACTCACCATGGGGAAACTAATGGTAAAAAGAAAGTGCAGCATGCCTTGGGCTGTATTACAGACTGTGATTTGGCTGAGGGGTTCGAAGTATTTGCTGAATCAAAGGCAGAGGATTGGAGCAAGTTTAAGAAGAGGATACTGGTGGAGCATGATCTGGATGAAGTGGAGAAAAATGGATCTGTTAGCAAACTGGAGAAAATAGTGGCGACATACCAACCAATTCTGGTAGGCGAGTACCGTGAATGGAAGAAGTTTAAACGAGAATTTAATGAAGAGGCGGAGCGGTGTAAAAAGTCCAAAAATGGAGCTTTAATATCGAACCGTTCACTAGTTGGATTATTGAGTGAAGTGTTCCATAACTCGCTAAGAGAAAAAGTGGATACACAGCTTACTATGATGGATATGATAAAAACAGATACTGCAGCAAAGAGACCCAGGGAGGATCCATATAAATTAGAGGAAGTAATAATGGCTGTAGATAAAATTATGAGTTTAAGTCCGTTAGGAGGTTCTGCTTTTATGCAAATACCTACCACGGAATCTAAAAGTATAATCAGGCGTGCGGTGATAGACAGCTCAATTCTCGAAGAGACACGGATCACAATGGCACAAATGGCGAAAGAATGGGATTCTATGAAAAAAGAATTTACGAGCCTATTGCAGGGCATGCAATTAGCACAAACCATTCCTCAGCCTTCCCAAGCATACCGGCCCCCACCCCTGAATAACTGGCATCAGCCAATGACTTACCAGTTCCGAGGACCAGCAGTGCAAAGCAGTGGATATGGTGGTTATAGTGAGAATAGTAACCGGATAGACTGCTGGTACTGTGGAAATTGCCTGGAACAGATGATGAATTGTCGAGTGCAAGCAAAGGATATCCAAGATGGGATTGTGTTTGAAGGTCCTGGCGGCCGATTGGTTATGGGTGGCAGTGGAATGTATATTCCACGAGTTGAAGGCCAACCAATGCAAAGGGAGATTGAGCATATCTTGCAAATAAAAGAGTCAGAAGTGCATGCTACAGGAGTGGATAAGGGAAAGGCACCTGCAGCAATGATGCAAAGTACTCAACTGGAAGGGGAACCACCTCTGCAGTTGTTACAGGAGTTGAGGTGCTACTCTGAGTGGTTCAAGGCACATAATTTGGCCATTCCTGAGAAAGCATCTACAAGTCAGCTGCTACAAACTAGAATAGGCAAGGAGGCTGCACCATATCCATATTTTTAACAAGTTCAAGGAAGGAGCAGCACTGGCAAAAGGAAATGGCCCCTACACCAGTGGTTGCTGGCACTCTTGAGGATGAAGTAAGACAAAAAAATGCAAAGTGGATTCACATCCCCAAGAATACCCCTATAGAGAAAGAGACTTGGGGTGTAAATGATTCTGTACCAGAAACTAAAAAAAAAAATACAAACAAAAAAGACAAAGAAACTAAAAACACAGATAAGATAGACAAAGTCAAAAAAAAATCTTTACCTTTCCCAGAGCAACTGTTTAAAGATGTACTGATATGCCTAGTAAAATAGTAAGGCTATGTTTTGAAATATAGTAGACATTTAGTATCAGTAATATAGTATAGTGAATCAAGCCCAAGAGTCCAAGAGTTGGGGTGAGTCCCGAGCCACCAGCTAAAGTATTCTGCTTGAGTACACTATCAAGGGAGGAGTCCAAGGGCTGGGGTTGAGTCCCGCACTGCCAGTCAAAGTATCACATCTGATATGAACTAAGGGATTCGACATGACAACAATATATTTGGGCCGTTCAATGATTCCTGTATAATTACCAGTACAAGATAGCTAGAATATAAAGAAAGGTAGAACCCTGAATATGCTACTATGGAACATATCAGTATCAAGTCAAACCATTTATGAGGCTTCAGAATATACCTCAGCTCAAGGTTCCCCTTGTAACCTAGGCCTTACCTGTTATCACTGGTTGAAGTCCGTTAAGTACACGACCTATGTTTAGTAGGTCAAGTTCTCACGTAGCTTTATTCGATTACTTTCATGGCATTATTTATCTATTCATGGCGACTACACACATGAGAAAGGATGTACCGAGCAGCGATAAAAACCGTGAAACCACTACCCCGGATGGACCCTCTTATTTCGATCCTCCTCCAAAATCACATTAGTAACATTGAGGAAAAAACATAGAATCTACCTATTGCATCCGCAGGAATACGTACACTCCATAGGCCACGGAAATTTTTGTCATTTTTTCTAGGATAGGATATTGTACGTTAACAGAGTTGAGTCGGTCTCACACTGCTGTAATCATGACGAACTTGGGGTGAATATAGCTAGAGTGCCGAGGGCTTGTCCGAAGCAATTTGAGCTTAGAATGTTAACGTGTTACGTTCATAATTGCGAGAGGACCAGTGATCTAGGTCTCAGCACAAGACAGTAGCTGTCCATTATGCGCTGACCAACCAACCATTGCGATGCTTGAGTCAGAATTCCAATTGAATGGACTATATGTGTCGAATCGGTATATATAGGACTTCGTTCAACCTAAGATTCCCCACGTCAAATCGAACAGCATCTAGTACACACACCCATCCACTCATTCTCTGTCGCATTCATCAGAAATATGGGAAATACCGATTGGATATATGGGGCACTGTATGTACTATGGGAATCAATGTCGCATTTTAAAGACTGATATTTATGAATTCAGTGCCGCAAGCTCGGTACCCGTTGCTTTTGTGTCACTTGGTAGCATAATATCATTGTAAGTGCCAATGTTACACTCTAATTACCAATACCTCTTGTTAATATTCGATATATAGGTTCATTGGAAACGCAATCTTGAGCCGAGCAGCTGTCAATCCTTCGTCCTTCATAAACTATGCGTGTGCCGCATTAATCGGTGCCATAGGCGGCGTAACAGTCTCCGCCTTGCCTACGATACTTCTCAACTTTATGCTATCTATGTTTTTCTATGGAAATGATAATGGCGGCAAGTATGAAGCGAAGATTATATGGCACACATTCAGCTTTATGCAGGTTGTGTTGACTCCTGCGGTAGTAGCGACTGGTGCGGCTATTCTCAAGAGCATTCGTGCACGCAACGTCGGAGAGTTTGCTGTTGGATATGCTGCAGCTGCAGGATCTGTAGGCTGTGCTATTCTGTGTGTTTTTTATATTCTTTTGAACGTTGCGGTCCGTTCAATGTATCGGTGTTGTCGGCGATAAATAAATTAGAAATCTTTTCACTTTTAGTACTTTATTGGTGCAATTTTGGTGTATTTGTTGTGTATCTGAGTAGGTACACTATTGAAATTAAAACTTGAATGACTTCTGTTGGTGATTTCCAATTTGAGTTCCGATGCCCGGAGGTATGTTTGGTTTACTCTTCGGATATAAACAACACGTACGCTAACTACGATTCGCAGAACAATGCGTTGTACGTTCTCCCTTCCCTCTTTCTCTTTCGCACGACTGACTCCCCCTAGCAACTCCTGCCTCTTAGACATAATCCGTGTACGCAACTACCCCGATCTCGTCCTCTACACCACCGTCTTCGAACACTGTGACCTTCCTGTGATCTCCTCAGCTTCCTTGTTTCAACATGCAGTGGCCCCACGTCCCCAAAACGAACTCGAGTGCTGCAGGTACCACTGTACTCGCCTTACGTCAACCATGAGTGCAACGAACGCGGTGGATAGGTGACTTATGTGTTCTGAGTTGTACAGCTGGTACGCTCGTGGACACGGATACCTACGCTAGGTACTTATTTCACTCATATCCATTCGAGCTTGCTAAACACCTTATTAAAACCTGAAGGTCTTCAATTGTATTACGGGGCATCGGTAACATGTTACATATGGTTTTGTGGGACGGGATGGTATGTGGATGGGTAGGGTGGTACGGCGGATCGTAGATATGAAGACTTGAAGGGAGAGGAAGCAGGGAGGTAGATTAATGCCGTGCGTACGCCCTACGACTCTTGTTTCCTTTTCCTCGGTAGTCTAAAGTCTTCCATAGATAGCCCAGCCAGACGCACGTCCTTATCAATGTCGCCGATGTGCCTTGTGTCCATTTGTACGTCCCCCTCCTGCATACCTATGTGGTACGCGTGATAGTATTCGTACGTTCTCCTTCCGCATGTCGATATGCTGACTGCAGCGCAAGCAACGCAACTCTCTGCAGATTGATGGGATACTATAGTAAGTGTTCGTATATCATTGTAGTCGCGGCATGCTCGCTAATCACTGCTAGCATATTCCTTTGATATTCGTATTTATTCGTTCAGGTACCATCTTATGTGCGCACTTGTGTGTCTATGCGCGTCTTTGCTGTCGATTTATCTAAAGATGGGATTGATATGGATATGCGCAATTTTGTGTGCTGTGTCTACATGTCTTGCGATTGCCTCTGAACCAGGTGCCTGCCTCACTATCAATGGTAGAAGTTTTGAGGCATAGAAACCAATAAGCGCCAACCTAGTGCCGGAGGAAAAAAGGATTCGACAATCGACAGATTCCGCACGGATTTGCTAAGTAGCACGATAATTTCTGCATAGAATCTGCAGATTTCTTAATTTATAAAATTATTCTCATACTTCCCTACGTCTTCCAACGCCTCTTAGGTTCTCACAGATTTTAATTACAACAAAAAACACTATTATTATATTGCTAACATACATTAACTATCCTAATAATGGGGGAGCGGGGCCGGTTGGCGAGCAGTCGACACCGCCCTGCCGGCAGTGTTGTCATCTCGTGACACAGGGAAGAGGCTGGAGGGGAGGAGTGAAGGGGGCCACCCTCGACGTCCATCCTGTCCTCCTCCTTGACAATCGATAGGGGGGTGTTCAAGGGGGCGAGAACGTGCGTACGCGGGTGGCAGCACACATCGAGGGGGAGGGCGTTGAAAGGGGGCGACGATGGGATACGCAGGCGGCAGCGAGATGTTGGTGTGGTGGGAGACAGCGACACTCTCACTGTTCTCTCACCTCGCTGTTCGTCCTCTCCCTCGCCGCGTCGTGGTTGTCATTGTTGGCGCTGTCCTCGCCGCCGCCGTCGTTATGAAGATTGGGAGCCGTCACCGTCGCCGTTGCGGGAGTGGGTGGGAGTGTGTGGGGGAGTGGATGTGGGCGCTGCGAGTCTTCGTCGTTGTTAGCTGGAGGGGCCTGGACGACGTAGCGCCATCCCGAAGTGACGCGGGGGAGGAAGAGAGGGGGGCAGCTGACATGGCGTCGCCGTCTTCGTGAAGCAGGGGAGGAGAAGCGGCCAGATGACGTGGCACCATCACCAACATGACGCAGGGGGGAGAAGGGAAGAGGAGGGGCGGGTGTCGCAGCGTCACTGTCCGTCTTCACGAAGCAAGGTGGAAGGGGCGCACGAGCGGCAGCCGTGGTGGCAGTGGGAGAGGCACAGGCTGTCGATGCGACAACATCGTCGTCGAGCGAAGGCCGGGGTGTCTGCGAGACGTAGACGATGCTGTGGGAACGTGAGACAGCAAGGGTGGTAAGGGGAGAGGAGTGAGGGGGCATACCTGGAGACAAGCGACAGTTGTCACGACGCAAAGGAGAAGAGGGAGAGGCGCTGGGGACGTGGCATTATCGCTGTTGCCGCGACGCAGAGGGGGGGAGGGGGGCGCTGGATGACGTGACACGTCGTTGTTGTTGCGAGGTGGAGAGGGAGGGAGAGGGACACAGCTGGGGACGTGGCATCGTTGTCGTTGTCGCGACGCGGAGGGGAAGGAGGGGGCATGGCGTCATTGTTGTTGCTTTCTTCATGCAGAGAGGAGAGGGGTCTGGAGTGTCGAGAAGGAGGGATGAGGATGGAAGAGAGAGGGCTCGGCGAGTAGTGATGGCGGAGGCGAGATGGTGGTGGTGGGGACGAGACAAGAGACCGTCGCTAAGCTGAGCAGTGGTGACGCATCACCCGGGTATGTCTCGGTTACCGACATTCGGACGAGCGTCACATTACAGGCGGCTACTGTACACGGAGATAACGAGGACGCGCTAGTTCAGATGGTTAAGCGCGACATATGTTTGATTACAAATCATTGAATAGGTTGAAAGTTCAAACCACGAAAGGTACATTTCATTTTCATGATCGGATAAGTTATCCTTTAAGGATAACTCGATAACTTATTAGATTCTAGTACTGAACCATATTGAATTGCTAGAACGAGGGCAAAATCGACTTTTTAGGTTCCCGACGATCATTGTTCGAATTTTGTTGGGACGAATCGCCTCGGAGACGAATCACGTTATAGGCTAAGTAAACCGAAACATATAAGTGGTAAGTGCAGGTTGCAATTAAGAGCGCATTTACCTTTCAATTTCAACAGAATCGAGCTGCACTCTACTACTCGACGTGCGCAAGAAGTGCTGCTCAGGTACAACAAAACCCCAAAAATTCAAACTCTGTTGAGTTACGCTGTGTGCTCAGTCTGGTCTGGTGTCCAATTGAGACCGTAAGACGGGGGTCGCGATTCGGAAAATAGAAAGACATATTTCTATTTCCTGAATCGCGATCGCAGACAACGTCAATCGATCAGCCACTGTTGGTTTGAATTTCATATGTAAAAGTATATAAGTAGTGGTTACTAATGTTTCTCACCCCAACCAACCCTCGAGTCCTTCCACCACTTACACACCACCGTGCCCATGCTACAAACAACTTTAGCTACACTCTTCTGTCTCTCCCTTCTCCCATCTGCATACAGTCTCTCTCTTGTGCACGGGTTTCCCTATGGAACCCAGAAAGTTCGTGGTGTAAACTTGGGCGGATGGCTAGTCCTCGAGGAAAGTACACATTCATGCATTCCTCCAGCATCTTACTTATTTCTCACTTTCAGCCCTGGATTACTCCCTCCATCTTCGATAACACCGGTGACTCTCGAATCATCGACGAATGGACCTTTGGACAATATCAGGATCACGATAAAGCTCTCGCCACTCTCACTCACCATTGGGATACCTGGATTACCGAAAGTGATTTCGCTGATATCGCAGCTGCTGGGTTAGTTCTCTCTACTTTTTGCTCGACCATGCCTCATCGTTATCTTTGTAGGTTAAACCACGTTCGCCTTCCCATCGGTTACTGGGCCTTCGACGTTTCCCGTGGGGAGCCATATATCCAGGGACAGTTGCCCTACCTTTACAAGGCCGTTCAATGGGCGCAGAACCATAATTTGAAGTTAATTATTGATCTTCATGGTGAGTTAACTACCTCAGAAACGTCGACATATTTTCTAATAATTTATTCAGGCGCGCCTGGAAGCCAAAATGGCTTCGACAATTCTGGCCAGAAGAAACCATTCCCGTATGCTAATTTCTGTACCTCTGCAGTGCATCTTTCTGACATATCGTTACGTAGTGAATGGCACATCAATCCAGACAATATCGAACGTACAAACGCCATAATCCAGAGACTCGCTTCAGAGTTCAAGGATATGACTGGTACCGTCCCTGTTATCGAACCACTTAACGAGTAAGTTCTCAAATTATCTACTAGTCGACTTGAATTATGAAATCTATGGTTCAGACCCGCAGGTTTCTTCGGAGATGGAATCATTTCCGCTACAAAGCAGGTTAATATTCCCCTCGCAATCTTATTATAAAACCATCTAACCTTGCTGCCAGTACTGGTATGACAGTTATGGAAACATTCGGTAAGATCATTTCAGTTTCACATTCACATTGCAGCTGTAAATTTAACGAAATATTTATAAATAGATACCCTTATGGATCCGACCAAGCAAGTAACACCGTGATAATGATTCATGACTCCTTTATGCCTGTAGGCTACTGGAATGGATTCATGAATCCTCACGGCTTTGAAGGTGTCATTCTCGATACGCACATCTACCAAATATTCTCTACGCCCGTAAGTATCTTTCCATCACAATTCTCTAGCTCGTCACCGATACATTTCGTCGACAGGAGAATCAGATGACCGAGCAACAGCATATCGAAGCAGCCTGTAGCAAAGGGAATAGTCTCGCCACAGAAGACATCTGGGTCGTTGTGGGAGAATGGACGCCGGCAGCCACCGATTGCGCCAAGTACCTCAACGGAAGAGGCGTCGGTGCACGCTACGACGGCTCGTATCCAGGTTCTACTTACGTTGGAAGCTGCAACGGGTTAACTGGTCAAGCGCGCTCGTTTAGCGAAGACTTCAAGGATTTCTTGCGTCGGTATTGGGAGGCGCAGGTTATTACTTATGAGAAAGGACAGGGTTGGATCCAGTGGACTTGGAAAGCTGAGAATGCAGATGAGTGGTCTTACAAAGCGGGTCTGGAGAATGGATGGATTCCTCATGATCCAACCGATTTGATACATCGCGACATCTGTTAAGTCAGGGGCTAGTGGTTTTTGGTACTACATGGTAGCGCAATTGGATAAAGTACCGTACACCAATAGGGCGAATAATCAGCCCTTTGCCAGCCTACCTCCGTCTCGAATCATCAATTCAGCGCGTCATTAAACAAGACACTGGCAAGCGACTACATTTTTTATCAGCTTCATTCACAATACACATTCATATAAGGATAGATATGCTTATCGTTGGCATGTGGTTAGTGCTCCGAGTCAAACAGCGGGTAACTAGGTCCTTGCATCAATATGCATTCTGATCTGTTGGTCGGATGATGTCTTTGTAAATTGTCTTAACCGACTTTACTGACAACATGGATTTGATAATCTTTAAATGATACGCTACAAGATTTACTTGAGGATATTAAATAAAGTTGAAATAAGTACCTAGCCTAAACGTCCCACAGCACTCGAATGCAATCTCAAGTTTTGGTATCGAGATCACGTGACCTTGGTACGCGTATCGAACCGTTCCGATTTTCTGGTTTTTCTTCTTAATCACTCTCAATCTCTCCACCCTACTTACTCTTATTTTCGGTACTTATATTAAGGACCCTTTAATCTCCGTCTCACAAGTAAATCTTCATTAAGTAATGTCGTCCTCTCTTTTAGTATAAATTCACTGTATCTAGTTCCTCGCAACTCAGTGAAAATTACCCCCCTTTTCTTGACACCTTAGAACACCCAAGGTCGAACGGACGTTCACCGACTCGCGTTGAAATTTCTTTGTTGAGGTGTCAAGCACACCTTAATCCTTACACCATCGACACCTTCACATTAATAATAGATACACATGAATTATGAATGTATGAAATAATAGAAGTCGTACATAAGCTTTGTTTACTTATTACGTTGTAAATTACGAAGTTGAGGCATGAAAATTAAGCCTTTCTCATGCGCAATCGGTAGCACGTCCTTGATTATTCTCTCGAATTCTTCAAATGTATAGGAGTATTTTTCATCTATGGTCTTCTTGCATTCAATCCGCATTGTAAAATAGCAACGAGAACTTATTTTAACCATGTGAAGCTGAGGGAACTTTGGACCTGACACCAATGCATCCATATTCTTCCATTCTTCTGAATATGAGGAGATCGACTGGAAATTGCTATATTTGATTAAAAGATGAATTTCCTTTATTTCGTTTTCTTCTGGTGCGGTTTCAAGAATTTGAGTGACGTGATGTATATGGTGCGGGAGAATATCTAGATTCGCGGTAAACGCGATGTATTGAAGGCGAGGAAGTGTACTAAGATTGATGTCAAAGTCCTCATAACCCGTAAATTTGGTCAGCACATTGCCATACCCACGAAGCATGGTGGCTGCTATGTGTCCATCACTACTCTTGCTGCAGGTTAATTCCTCCAAGTTGATATTACGGGCTTCAATGGCACCAATGAGTGGTGTCAATAAGTTGTAGTCGAGATTGCACATATACAGACTCCTTAGTCGGCGAGTAGGATCTGTAACTGGAATAGGCGGATGAATCTGGAGGCTGCTGGTACTACAATTTGCCTGGAATGTTACCCTACGAAGGCGTACAGCTGGGATGAGCATAATATGCTCTGCCACGATTTGTGGAAGCTCTATTATGCCGTCTATGTGAAGAAATTCCAAGGAAGGAGAGCCGAACGTTCTGATGAGTGCTTCTTGGAGCGAAGATGGGAATCCAATCCAAGTACTAAGCCTCCCTCCTTGAAAGTGATGAAAACCACGATCGGCCAGCTCAAGCGTAGTTATGCATTGAAGCTTAGAGAGAAGATCGGGGAAAAGAGGATCTAGTAATATGGCGTTATCCTTGCTGTTATCGGAAATTTGAAAGATACGAATGTAATTTGAGAGAGCTGCAGTCGACGTTATGGTTCTGTGAAGTGATTCTATCTTCCCCACATCGCGATTCGGTCCAAAACGGATGGAACGAAAAATGTGGCGCTGAGATGGATGTAAAAAGTTTTTGCATGTTTGGGAGCAAGCTTTGAGAGTTCTTAGATCGATATAATCAAGAAGCGCAACTTCCGCTTGCGCATAAGTATAAATAGTTGGTATCACGCGGTTGATTGCCTATTCAAGTTCCGACGCTCCAGCCTCCGAGGCATATTTGGCTTATTCTTTGGATATAAACAAAACAGTACAGCTCACAACTCAAGCGTTCGCGCTGGCTGGAGCAAGGCTGGAGACCACTACTTCTCTCGCAAGTTTTCGAGTACGCTTCAGGTTATTTTGGAATAGGATGGCCCTATCCCCAAGCCCTGGCTCCGAACATTGCTACTAAGTACTATTCAGGAACCGTGATGGCGTAGGATTCGCAGGATGCGTTGGGAACAGACTCGAGGTTCCTCGTGTGTTCTTCCTTCAATCCCTCCTTCCTTTCATTCAACTGACTCCTCCCAGCTAACATGCTGCTTTTCAACAGCTCTATTATCCTGTCTCTTAACATGGGTTAGCCGTCTTCATCCACATGGCTCGTAGACATAGTCACATAATCCGTGTAGTGGGTAACCACCTCGAATTCGTCCTCTCCACCACCGCCTTCGAACACCTTCCTGTGGAATGTCGTCATCTTTCTTGTTTCCACGTGCTACATGAGATCAACTCGCAGAGGCCCGGTTACGTTGAACCGAAGACCCCCTACGTATCCAAGCCGCTGTAGGCTCTGCTGTACTCATCTTACATCAAATACAGGAGTACCAGGCCCAGCACTTGTACTTCGAGTCGAGATATGTTATCTCAAGACTATCGCATTTACTGGAGATGGGAAAGGGCATGGCGCGCCAGACGACCGAGGTTGATTGGTGAATTGTGGGTTGTGGGTTGTACGGCTAGTATGCTGGTATTAAGGATACCCATGCCAGGTAGGTCTTCTACCCATTAACATTCGAGATTATACTAAACACTTTCTTAGTAAGGCTTTCAGCTGTACTATAGGCGGCGTCAGTAGCATTTTAAGTATGATGTTATGGGGCGCGGTCCGCGCGGTGCCCGGGGTAGTGGATGTATGTCTTGCGCAACCTACGGCTCTCATACCCTCCTCTTCCTCAGTAGTCTCAACTCATCCATAGATATCACATCCAAGAGTATGTCCTCATCGACGTCTGCCTCATTGTCAGCTTTGGACGCTCACAGTCGCCTCATCATCGATGAATAACTACTGCTCGATCCTATTGCATTCGTACTTCCTTCATCGTTGACGTACGCCTTGTGGACCAGCTCTTTGCTAACCTACATCGGTTTCGAATCATCAACTCAGCGTGTAAACAAACAAGACACTGGTAAGTGACTGAATCTTTTATCCGCTGGGCCGTTCACGATATATGTACACATCAGGATGGATGTATGGACGGGATGCATTTTTATACTTAAGGTTAACAAGTTTGCATTAAAAGATGCACATGAATGTATGAAATAATAGAAGTCGTACTTAACAGACTTATTAACCTCTGTTTAGATTTTCCAAAGTTGTGTCACGCGAATTAAGTCGTTTTCATGCGTAATCGGTAGGACTTTCTTGATTATACTCTCAAATTCTTGCAATGACTGGTCTTCATATATGTTCCTGACATACCCATTCTGGGCTGGAAAAAAACGAGAACCAATTTTAACCATGTAAAGTTGGAGGAACTTCGGACCTGACAGTAATGCATCCATTTTTTTCCATTCATCTGAATATGAGGAGATCGGCGGGAAGTCACTATATCTGATTCCAAGATGAATTTCTTTTATTTCGTTTTCTTCTGATGCAGTTTCAAGAACTCGAGTGATGTGACGTAGAGGGCGCGGGAAAGAACTATCGAAACTTGCGGTAAACGTGATATATTGAAGGCGAGGAAGTGTGCTAAGATCGATGTCAAAGTCTTCGTAACCCGTAAATTTGGTCAACAAATTGCTACGCCCACGAAGCATCGTGGATGCTATGAGTCCATCGCTTCTCCTGTCGCACGTTAATTCCTCCAAATGAATATCACGGGCTTCCATAGCACCGACGAGTGATGTCGATAAGCCGTAGTCGAGACCATGCATATATAGATTCTTTAATCGGCGAGTAGAATCTGTAGCTGGCATAGACGTCGACGGATGACTTGGAATGCTGCGGGTACTGTTGTTGGATTGGAATGTTACCACATCAAGGCGAACGGTTGGTATTAATGTAATACACTCTGTCACAAGTTGTGGGAGGTCATTTATGCCATCTATATGAAGAGATTTCAAGGAAGACGAGACGAACGTTCCGATCAGCGCTTCTTGGAGTGAACGTGGGAACCCAATCCAACTACTAAGCCTGGGGCCTACTTTAGGGTGATAAAAATCACGAAGGTGTAGCTCAAGCTTAGTAATATTTTGAAGCTTTGACAGAAGATCTGGGAGAAGAGGATCGAATAATACGACATTATCCTTGCTGTTATCGTAAATTCGAAGGATATGAATGTGACTTGAAAGGACGGGAGTCATATTTAAGATCCTGTTAAGTGATCCTATCTTCCCCGTATTGTAAGTTGTCCCAAAATGAATGGAGCGGAAATATAGCGCCGAGATGGATGCAAAAAGTCTTTACATGTTTGGGAGCAGGCTTTGAGTGTGCGTTTATCGATACCATCTATAAGCGCAACTTCATCGATGATATGCCAGACGATCTCTGGAGGTAACTTCGGATGTGTTGAAAGTTCCATGGCATATAGCTTCCTGCATCATTATGTGGGCATTTCTTTGTTGTTTACTAGTACTTATGCTCATAACGTACCAAGTGCAATCGTATGGCAGTCTCTGGATCATTAGTGGAGTAGGAATAAGTATCTAAGAATATCTCAATAACTCGCAACGCGTTGCTCGGCCCCCACCTCACTAATTCACTCAACTTGTACTTATTCTGATTCATCTTCACTCGTTACGCTCACGCACAACTCACGCATACGCGTCACTCAAATAAATAAGGAGCTTCGATGTCAAACATAACACAATAAACGACATCGATTATCATCGATCCGAATCCCGATGCATACAAGATGCATACGTGCGTCTTGCCATACTCAACTTCAATCAAGTATTCATATTCGCAAACGTTGGTGACTGTAGGCATATATACCTTTCAGTACATGTGCTAACATTGTACTTTTAGCATGACACATCAATCTAAAATACCATATGACGTAATCGAAACTATCATCGGCAAAGTTGCCATCCTAGAAGAGAATTCTCAGTCCTCCCTTAAATCATGCGCTCTAGTTTGCAAGTCGTTCTTAGAGCTATCACGCCGCCACTTATTCTTTAAAATCTTTCTTTTCCACTATGGCGATACACCTTCTTTGGACAGATATTTGCGCTTCGAGAGTCTTTTGATATCATCTCCCGAACTGGCACTTTACATCCGTGAAATCACAATTTTCAATTCGACCATATCCAGCCTGCACGGGAATATCTTCAACTATTCAACCCTTCCCGACATTCTAGGACTCCTTCGGAACATTAGAAATCTAAATCTCTATTTTATGGATCCTGGATCGATCAACTGGGAAAGCTTAGAGCACTCATTCCAAACATCGTTCGCCAACATGTTATCATTCTCTTTGCTAGAACACGTCTCCCTATATGGCCTTAAAACCATACCGCGAGCACTTATCCAATATCTCGTACGGATCCCTAGTCTGAGTCTTTGTCGTACTGGCTTCGATTTGTTCGATCAGCATGTCCTCAACAAGTACCGTTGCAATCTCAAAAGTTTGTGTATATCCACACTGAACTTGGAAGAAGTACAGCCATTTATCGATATCATGTCGGAAACAAATAGCAAGCTAGAAAAAATTGAAGTACTCGAAGATTGTCAACGGAACTGCGACGACATTAAAATTGCCAGAAGAATCATGGAAACACGAAAACAATCATTGATTCGTCTTGATCTTTCACATACAATTGATGCCAATGGTATGTTTGTCGATTGAAATTAGAGTTTACACACCATTTATACTTCTATCTGTATGTTTAGACATTGTGGGTGGATCTAACATCATTGGGGATCTTCCACATCTTGCAACTTTAATTTTATGTGCTGACTTTGATTTTGTATCTGATGACATATTGCATGGCCATCTGAGTGGTATTTTAGCGACACTCCGGATGGTAAGAGATGAAAACGAAATACATCAAATCTCAATCAAACTGAATTTTTCCGAATATTATGAGCTAGAGGCATCGGAACCATCGGAATGGAACTCGTTGGATAAGTTACTGTCAGGCTTAGGATTTTTGCGATTAAAAAAGGTCAATTTAATACCCCAGTGCAATTTCTCTGCCGACGAAATGATGGAAATTCAATCGCTTCTGAAGAATTGGCTTCCTACGCTCGATCATAAGGGCGTATTACAAATTTATTGTTTTGAATGAGGCCCTAGATTACTCTCTGCATCATTGTTATTAAGTATGTAACAAATAAATAAATTCAGTGGCAGAAATAATTCAACACCCGGTGGCGTCTCGAACATAATTCAGCAAATGATTCTGATAATCGCCGCCTGCCTCACACATAGAGATGCCACGTAGAGCAATTGGACGCAATAAAGTGTCCTTTTGCGGCGAAAGACTGGCATAAAAACTATCAGTGACACATTCATTTCACTTAGAAATAAGAGGTCAATCATACCCTTAGATCGTCATACGAGACAAAATATTTGTAGCAGGATTATAGACAAATGGCTAATTTAAAAGGTGAGTTCTAGCCAATAAAGCAAGTAACACAACTGCTTACAGTATCACTGCAGCGATCGTGATGTCCCAGCCTATACTTAGGACTTCCATCTTCGTTGACATAACCTTCCGTAACGAGAGCCCAATTATCATAGGTTCCCTGTCCGCCAGTCCAGGCATCACCATGTGGAATAGAATAGTAACAAGTGAAAAGACGAAGAAGATTCCTCGGCCTGTCCCTGATTGCCTGCTTCTTCCTCGTTAATGAGGAATGAATGTCCATAGTAAATACTAAACTCGCAACACAAGGGCGATTTTGTCGTTTGGCATGCCAGTCTCTGACCACTTCCTCACAGCAAAATAATACTGATCCAGTTTGTTGGTCTTCTGATGCACAGGTGTCCTCGCGCCAGATATATCTACTCGCAATTAAGGAGTTTGTCACGTGCTACTGATTGCGAATGAGAAGGGCTTAATTCACATGGCGCAACTTTCTTAAATTACACTAATCGGAATGTTATATGGCAAAGTAGATTGTGGTTATCATTTAGCTATTATTTAGCACTACTTACCACACCCAAAGACTTGAACACACATATAGACTTCGAATATTTAATATATCTCTGTTATCTATATCTACATAGCACAATTTGGGCCGGTAAATTAAATCGAAGTAAGTTCATGCATTTCGAACTCACATAATTTTTGTGTTCTTCCTCACACAAAGCTTCGAATTGTGCTTACTGGTTGTTGGTTGTGAACGGACGAACATGGCAGCACGTGAAACATTTCGCTATATATGGAATGGGATATTTAACGGCGTGAAAGATAACTAGACACGAGCGTAACTTACAGATTTTCTCTCCTCGTTCATCCCTCTTTGGTGTTATTGGAGATGCGATTTATTCTCGATGCCTTAACGATTCGGCCAAAACAGGCATCATATTAGACAGTGCAAATGTACGATTGTGGAAAATGTGCTTAGTTTATTTTCACTGGTATAAAATAAGACGTATGGGCTTAATAATTATAAAACTCATACTGGTGTAATCAGCGATATCCTCAACATATACTTACATAGTATATCAGATGAGGTTTTTAATTGCCTTACATTATTTCCGCTTTTTCGAATAGATGCGGGTGCGATGATTTATTGCATCTATTGTTAGCATGCTGAATATATATATATATATATAAATACTGATGGTCTCATAAGCTCAGAATCAATTTACGATGCAGGGAACGCGAAGGCACATATGCAACGCAAGCAAGCAGTAGATAAGCCCAATAAGCGCAAAACTCGGCCAGATAATAGCTTTTGAATATACTTATATTATTACATTAATATATTAATTACCACATCAATCTGAGTACATTACATTGAGGGTGGAACAATATATCCTATATTCATCGCTATGATAACTAGCAAATAGACCTACACACGTCCCTGAAGTGCCGATTTGGTGCCGAGGCCCGACGGTCAACCATCCGTGTGTCTACGGCGTCTCGGGGTACGTAGCGGACTGATAATAGGTGAAACGTCGGTTGCCATTCGGATCCGAAAGTTTCATTTCTTTTTCGTCTATGCTCGCGCAAGCGTGACAAGTTGGTGACGAGTGAATTGATTCCTAATGCAATCCTAATGTTCCTCTTCCACTAGCGACCCAAAGACTCCGATACGATTACACTTGGTATGTCGTGAGCACAAACTACTGATTAAAGAGAAATGTTCACATACTGGTTTCAAAAAGTTCAATGCCATGGACCTTTCAACGAATTCGAAGTTACCTACTGAGATCTTCTGGCATATCATCGATGAAGTTGCGCTTCTTGATTATATCGATCTAAGAACTCTCAAAGCTTGCTCCCAAACATGCAAAGACTTTTTACATCCATCTCAGCGCCACATTTTTCGTTCCATCCGTTTTGGACCGAATCGCGATGTGGGGAAGATAGAATCTCTTCACAGAACCATAACGTCGACTGCAGCTCTCTCAAATTACATTCGTATCTTTCAAATTTCCGATAACAGCAAGGATAACGCCATATTACTAGATCCTCTTCTCCCCGATCTTCTCTCTAAGCTTCAACGCATAACTACGCTTGAGCTGGCCGATCGTGGTTTTCATCACTTTCAAGGAGGGAGGCTTAGTACTTGGATTGGATTCCCATCTTCGCTCCAAGAAGCACTCATCAGAACGTTCGGCTCTCCTTCCTTGGAATTTCTTCACATAGACGGCATAATAGAGCTTCCACAAATCGTGGCAGAGCATATTATGCTCATCCCAGCTGTACGCCTTCGTAGGGTAACATTCCAGGCAAATTGTAGTACCAGCAGCCTCCAGATTCATCCGCCTATTCCAGTTACAGATCTTACTCGCCGACTAAGGAGTCTGTATATGTGCAATCTCGACTACAACTTATTGACACCACTCATTGGTGCTATTGAAGCCCGTAATATCAACTTGGAGGAATTAACCTGCAGCAAGAGTAGTGATGGACACATAGCAGCCACCATGCTTCGTGGATATGGCAATGTGCTCACCAAATTTACGGGTTATGAGGACTTTGACATCAATCTTAGTACACTTCCTCGCCTTCAATACATCGGGTTTACCGCGAATCTAGATATTCTCCCGCACCATATACATCACGTCACTCAAATTCTTGAAACCGCACCAGAAGAAAACGAAATAAAGGAAATTCATCTTTTAATCAAATATAGCAATTTCCAGTCGATCTCCTCATATTCAGAAGAATGGAAGAATATGGATGCATTGGTGTCAGGTCCAAAGTTCCCTCAGTTTCACATGGTTAAAATAAGTTCTCGTTGCTATTTTACAATGCGGATTGAATGCAAGAAGACCATAGATGAAAAATACTCCTATACATTTGAAGAATTCGAGAGAATAATCAAGGACGTGCTACCGATTGCGCATGAGAAAGGCTTAATTTTCATGCCTCAACTTCGTAATTTACAACGTAATAAGTAAACAAAGCTTATGTACGACTTCTATTATTTCATACATTCATAATTCATGTGTATCTATTATTAATGTGAAGGTGTCGATGGTGTAAGGATTAAGGTGTGCTTGACACCTCAACAAAGAAATTTCAACGCGAGTCGGTGAACGTCCGTTCGACCTTGGGTGTTCTAAGGTGTCAAGAAAAGGGGGGTAATTTTCACTAAGTTGCGAGGAACTAGATACAGTGAATTTATACTAAAAGAGAGGACGACATTACTTAATGAAGATTTACTTGTGAGACGGAGATTAAAGGGTCCTTAATATAAGTACCGAAAATAAGAGTAAGTAGGGTGGAGAGATTGAGAGTGATTAAGAAGAAAAACCAGAAAATCGGAACGGTTCGATACGCGCACCAAGGTCACGTGATCTCGATACCAAAACTTGAGATTGCATTCGAGTGCTGTGGGACGTTTAGGCTAGGTACTTATTTCAACTTTATTTAATATCCTCAAGTAAATCTTTTAGCGTATCATTTAAAGATTATCAAATCCATGCTGTCAGTAAAGTCGGTTAAGACAATTTACAAAGACATCATCCGACCAACAGATCAGAATGCATATTGATGCAAGGACCTAGTTACCCGCTGTTTGACTCGGAGCACTAACCACATGCCAACGATAAGCATATCTATCCTTATATGAATGTGTATTGTGAATGAAGCTGATAAAAAATGTAGTCGCTTGCCAGTGTCTTGTTTAAAGACGCGCTGAATTGATGATTCGAGACGGAGGTAGGCTGGCAAAGGGCTGATTATTCGCCCTATTGGTGTACGGTACTTTATCCAATTGCGCTACCATGTAGTACCAAAAACCACTAGCCCCTGACTTAACAGATGTCGCGATGTATCAAATCGGTTGGATCATGAGGAATCCATCCATTCTCCAGACCCGCTTTGTAAGACCACTCATCTGCATTCTCAGCTTTCCAAGTCCACTGGATCCAACCCTGTCCCTTCTCATAAGTAATAACCTGCGCCTCCCAATACCGACGCAAGAAATCCTTGAAGTCTTCGCCAAACGAACGCGCTTGGCCAGTTAACCCGTTGCAGCTTCCAACGTAAGTAGAACCTGGATACGAGCCGTCGTAGCGTGCACCGACGCCTCTTCCGTTGAGGTACTTGGCGCAATCGGTGGCTGCCGGCGTCCACTCTCCCACAACGACCCAGATGTCTTCTGTGGCGAGACTATTCCCTTTGCTACAGGCTGCTTCGATATGCTGTTGCTCGGTCATCTGATTCTCCTGTCGACGAAATGTATCAGTGACGAGCTAGAGAATTGTGATGGAAAGATACTTACGGGCGTAGAGAATATTTGGTAGATGTGCGTATCGAGAATGACACCTTCAAAGCCGTGAGGATTCATGAATCCATTCCAGTAGCCTACAGGCATAAAGGAGTCGTGGATCATTATCACGGTGTTACTTGCTTGGTCGGATCCATAAGGGTATCTATTTATAAATATTTCGTTAAATTTACAGCTGCAATGTGAAACTGAAATGATCTTACCGAATGTTTCCATAACTGTCATACCAGTACTGGCAGCAAGGTTAGATGGTTCTATAACAAGAGTGCGAGGGGAATATTAACCTGCTTGGTAGCGGAAATGATTCCATCTCCGAAGAAACCTGCGGGTCTGAACCATAGATGTCATAATTCAAGTCGACTAGTAAATAATTTGAGAACTTACTCGTTAAGTGGTTCGATAACAGGGACGGTACCAGTCATATCCTTGAACTCTGAAGCGAGTCTCTGGATTATGGCGTTTGTACGTTCTATATTGTCTGGATTGATGTGCCATTCACTATGTAACGATATGTCAGAAAGGTGCACTGCAGAGGTACAGAAATTAGCATACGGGAATGGTTTCTTCTGGCCAGAATTGTCGAAGCCATTTTGGCTTCCAGGCGCGCCTGAATAAATTATGAGAAAATATGTCGACGTTTCTGAGGCAGTTAACTCACCATGAAGATCGATAATTAACTTCAAATTATGGTTCTGCGCCCATTGAACGGCCTTGTAAAGGTAGGGCAACTGTCCCTGGATATATGGCTCCCCACGGGAAACGTCGAAGGCCCAGTAACCGATGGGAAGGCGAACGTGGTTTAACCTACAAAGATAACGATGAGGCACTGTCGAGCAAAAAGTAGAGAGAACTAACCCAGCAGCTGCGATATCAGCGAAATCACTTTCGGTAATCCAGGTATCCCAATGGTGAGTGAGAGTGGCGAGAGCTTTATCGTGATCCTGATATTGTCCAAAGGTCCATTCGTCGATAATTCGAGAGTCACCGGTGTTATCGAAGATGGAGGGAGTAATCCAGGGCTGAAAGAGAGAAATAAGTAAGATACTAGAGGAATGTATGAAAGTGCACTTGCCTCGAGGACTAACCATCCACCCAAGTTTACACCACGAACTTTCTGGGATCCGTAAGGAAAACCGTGCACAAGAGAGAGACTGTATGCAGATGGGAGAAGGGAGAGACAGAAGAGTGTAGCTAAAGTTGTTTGTAGCATGGGCACGGTGGTGTGTAAGTGGTGGAAGGACTCGAAGGTTGGTTGGGGTGAGAAACATTAGTAACCACTACTTATATACTTTTACATATGAAATTCAAACCAACAGTGGCTGATCGATTGACGTTGTCTGCGATCGCGATTCAGGAAATAGAAATATGTCTTTCTATTTCCCGAATCGCGACCCCCGTCTTACGGTCTCAATTGGACACCAGACCAGACTGAGCACACAGCGTAACTCAACAGAGTTTGAATTTTTGGGGTTTTGTTGTACCTGAGCAGCACTTCTTGCGCACGTCGAGTAGTAGAGTGCAGCTCGATTCTGTTGAAATTGAAAGGTAAATGCGCTCTTAATTGCAACCTGCACTTACCACTTATATGTTTCGGTTTACTTAGCCTATAACGTGATTCGTCTCCGAGGCGATTCGTCCCAACAAAATTCGAACAATGATCGTCGGGAACCTAAAAAGTCGATTTTGCCCTCGTTCTAGCAATTCAATATGGTTCAGTACTAGAATCTAATAAGTTATCGAGTTTATCCTTAAAGGATAACTTATCCGATCATGAAAATGAAATGTACCTTTCGTGGTTTGAACTTTCAACCTATTCAATGATTTGTAATCAAACATATGTCGCGCTTAACCATCTGAACTAGCGCGTCCTCGTTATCTCCGTGTACAGTAGCCGCCTGTAATGTGACGCTCGTCCGAATGTCGGTAACCGAGACATACCCGGGTGATGCGTCACCACTGCTCAGCTTAGCGACGGTCTCTTGTCTCGTCCCCACCACCACCATCTCGCCTCCGCCATCACTACTCGCCGAGCCCTCTCTCTTCCATCTTCATCCCTCCTTCTCGACACTCCAGACCCCTCTCCTCTCTGCATGAAGAAAGCAACAACAATGACGCCATGCCCCCTCCTTCCCCTCCGCGTCGCGACAACGACAACGATGCCACGTCCCCAGTGTCCCTCTCCCTCCCTCTCCACCTCCCAACAACAACGACGTGTCACGTCATCCAGCGCCCCCCTCCCCCCCTCTGCGTCGCGGCAACAGCGATAATGCCACGTCCCCAGCGCCTCTCCCTCTTCTCCTTTGCGTCGTGACAACTGTCGCTTGTCTCCAGGTATGCCCCCTCACTCCTCTCCCCTTACCACCCTTGCTGTCTCACGTTCCCACAGCATCGTCTACGTCTCGCAGACACCCCGGCCTTCGCTCGACGACGATGTTGTCGCATCGACAGCCTGTGCCTCTCCCACTGCCACCACGGCTGCCGCTCGTGCGCCCCTTCCACCTTGCTTCGTGAAGACGGACAGTGACGCTGCGACACCCGCCCCTCCTCTTCCCTTCTCCCCCCTGCGTCATGTTGGTGATGGTGCCACGTCATCTGGCCGCTTCTCCTCCCCTGCTTCACGAAGACGGCGACGCCATGTCAGCTGCCCCCCCCTCTCTTCCTCCCCCCCGCGTCACTTCGGGATGGCGCTACGTCGTCCAGGCCCCTCCAGCTAACAACGACGAAGACTCGCAGCGCCCACATCCACTCCCCCACACACACTCCCACCCACTCCCGCAACGGCGACGGTGACGGCTCCCAATCTTCATAACGACGGCGGCGGCGAGGACAGCGCCAACAATGACAACCACGACGCGGCGAGGGGAGAGGACGAACAGCGAGGTGAGAGAACAGTGAGAGTGTCGCTGTCTCCCACCACACCAACATCTCGCTGCCGCCTGCGTATCCCATCTTCGCCCCCTTTCAACGCCCTCCCCCCTCGATGTGTGCTGCCACCCGCGTACGCACGTTCTCGCCCCCCTTGAACACCCCCTATCGATTGTCAAGGAGGAGGACAGGATGGACGTCGAGGGTGGCCCCCCCTTCACTCCTCCCCTCCAGCCTCTTCCCTGTGTCACGAGATGACAACACTGCCGGCAGGGCGGTGTCGACTGCTCGCCAACCGGCCCCGCTCCCCCCATTATTAGGATAGTTAATGTATGTTAGCAATATAATAATAGTGTTTTTTGTTGTAATTAAAATCTGTGAGAACCTAAGAGGCGTTGGAAGACGTAGGGAAGTATGAGAATAATTTTATAAATTAAGAAATCTGCAGATTCTATGCAGAAATTATCGTGCTACTTAGCAAATCCGTGCGGAATCTGTCGATTGTCGAATCCTTTTTTCCTCCGGCACTAGGTTGGCGCTTATTGGTTTCTATGCCTCAAAACTTCTACCATTGATAGTGAGGCAGGCACCTGGTTCAGAGGCAACCGCAAGACATGTAGACACAGCACACAAAATTGCGCATATCCATATCAATCCCATCTTTAGATAAATCGACAGCAAAGACGCGCATAGACACACAAGTGCGCACATAAGATGGTACCTGAACGAATAAATACGAATATCAAAGGAATATGCTAGCAGTGATTAGCGAGCATGCCGCGACTACAATGATATACGAACACTTACTATAGTATCCCATCAATCTGCAGAGAGTTGCGTTGCTTGCGCTGCAGTCAGCATATCGACATGCGGAAGGAGAACGTACGAATACTATCACGCGTACCACATAGGTATGCAGGAGGGGGACGTACAAATGGACACAAGGCACATCGGCGACATTGATAAGGACGTGCGTCTGGCTGGGCTATCTATGGAAGACTTTAGACTACCGAGGAAAAGGAAACAAGAGTCGTAGGGCGTACGCACGGCATTAATCTACCTCCCTGCTTCCTCTCCCTTCAAGTCTTCATATCTACGATCCGCCGTACCACCCTACCCATCCACATACCATCCCGTCCCACAAAACCATATGTAACATGTTACCGATGCCCCGTAATACAATTGAAGACCTTCAGGTTTTAATAAGGTGTTTAGCAAGCTCGAATGGATATGAGTGAAATAAGTACCTAGCGTAGGTATCCGTGTCCACGAGCGTACCAGCTGTACAACTCAGAACACATAAGTCACCTATCCACCGCGTTCGTTGCACTCATGGTTGACGTAAGGCGAGTACAGTGGTACCTGCAGCACTCGAGTTCGTTTTGGGGACGTGGGGCCACTGCATGTTGAAACAAGGAAGATGAGGAGATCACAGGAAGGTCAGTGTTCGAAGACGGTGGTGTAGAGGACGAGATCGGGGTAGTTGCGTACACGGATTATGTCTAAGAGGCAGGAGTTGCTAGGGGGAGTCAGTCGTGCGAAAGAGAAGGAGGGAAGGGAGAACGTACAACGCATTGTTCTGCGAATCGTAGTTGGCGTACGTGTTGTTTATATCCGAAGAGTAAACCAAACATACCTCCGGGCATCGGAACTCAAATTGGAAATCACCAACAGAAGTCATTCAAGTTTTAATTTCAATAGTGTACCTACTCAGATACACAACAAATACACCAAAATTGCACCAATAAAGTACTAAAAGTGAAAGATTTCCAATTTATTTATCGCCGACAACACCGATACATTGAACGGACCGCAACGTTCAAAAGAACATAAAAAACACACAGAATAGCACAGCCTACAGATCCTGCAGCTGCAGCATATCCAACAGTAAACTCTCCAACATTGCGTGCACGAATGCTCTTGAGAATAGCCGCACCAGTCGCTACTGCCGCAGGAGTCAACACAACCTGCATAGAGCTGAATGTGTACCATATAATCTTCGCTTCATACATGCCGCCATCGTCATTTCCATAGAAAACCATAGATAGCATAAAGTTGAGAAGTATCGTAGGCAAGGCGGAGACTGTTACTCCACCTATAGCACCGATTAATGCGGCACATGCATAGTTTATGAAGGAAGATGGATTGACAGCTGCTCGGCTCAAGATTGCGTTTCCAATGAACCTATATATCGAATATTAACCAGAGGTATTGGTAATTAGAATGTAACATTGGCACTTACAATGATATTATGCTACCAAGTGACACAAAAGCAACGGGTACCGAGCTTACGGCACTGAATTCATAAATATCAGTCTTTAAAATGCGAGATTGATTCCCATACATACAGTGCCCCATATATCCAATCGGTATTTCCCATATCTATGACGAATGCGACAGAGAATGAGTAGATGGGTGTGTGTAGTAAATGCGAACGAAGTCTAATGTACAGTAGAAATTGTCATAATGAATAAGGTTGGTTGTGGACTTTCTTATTCATTTCGAGCATTTATTCACTACTACAAGCTGTCACAGTATGTCATTCAAGTTGGTTTTCGCAAATCTGTATTCATTATGACAATTTCTACTGTATACCGATTCGACACATATAGTTGTCCATTCAATTGGAATTCTGACTCAAGCATCGCAATGGTTGATTAGTCACCACATAATGGACAGCTCCCGTTTGTGCTGAAACCTAGATCATCGGTCCTCTCGTAATTACGAACATAACATATTTACGTTCTAAGTCTCAAATTGCTTCGGATAAGCCCTCGGCACTCTGAGCCTTCGCAGAATGATCAGCCATATTCACCCCAAGTTCGTCATGATTACAGCAGTGTGAGACCTACTCAACTCCGTTAACGTACAATATCCTATCCTAGAAAAAATCACAAGAATTTCCATAGCCTATGGAGTGCACGCATTCCTGCGGATGCAATAGGTAGATTCTACGTTTTTTCCTGAATGTTACTAGTGTGATTTTGAAGGAGGATCGAAATAAGAGGGTCCATCTGGGGTAGTGGTTTCACGGTTCTTCTCGTTGCTCGGTACATTCTTTCTCATGTGTGTAGTCGTCATGAATAGATAAATAATGCCATGAAAGTAATCGAACAAAGCTACATGAGAACTTGACCTACTAAACATAGGTCGTGTACTTAATGGACTTCAACCAGTGATAACAGGTAAGGCCTAGGTCACAAGGGGAACCTTGCGCTGAGGTATATTCTGAAGCCTCGTGACTAGTCTGACTTGGTACTGATATGTTCCATAGTAGCATATTCAGGGTTCTACCTTTTTTTATATTCTAGCTATCTTGTACTGGTAATTATACAGGAATCATTGAGCAGCCCAAATATATTGTTGTTGCATTGAATCCCTTAGTTCATATCAGATGTGATATTTTGACTGGCAGTGCAGGACTCAACCCCAGCCCTTGGACTCCTCCCTTGATAGTGTACTCAAGCAGAATACTTTAGCTGGTGGCTCAGAACTCACCCCAACTCTTGGACTCTTGGGCTTGATTCACTATACTATATTACTGATACTAAATGTCTACTATATTTCGAAAAATAGCCTTACTATTTTACTAGGCATATCAGTACATCTTTAAATAGTTGCTCTGGGAAAGGTAAAGAATTTTTTTTGTCTTTGTCTATCTTATCTGTGTTTTTAGTTTCTTTGTCTTTTTTTTTTGTATTTCATTTTTGGTTTCTGGTACAGAATCATTTACACCATAAGTCTCTTTCTCTATAGGGGTATTCTTGGGGATGTCAATCCACTTTTCATTTTTTTTGTCTTACTTCATCCTCAAGAGTGCCAACAACCACTGGTGTAGGAGCCATTTCATTTTGCCAGTGCTGCTCCTCCTTGAACTTGTTAAAAATATGGATTTGGTGCAGTCTCCTTGCCTGTTCTAGTTTGTAGCAGCTGACTTGTAGATGCTTTCTCAGGACTAGCCAAATTGTGTGCTAATACACCTAGTGTACTTCTACCTACTATAAAAACATTATTTCTATATTCTATGTGCTACTTACAAACAGTATAATATATCTGGGTTGTAATTAGTAGCTAAGGTAGAGGTCCCAGACTGTTAGCTAGCATGGGAACAATTCATGCTAATAAGGGACATAACTAGCCTAAGTAGGAAAGCATCTAAGAATAGAAACACTGAGGTCAGAGCTTATTCTCGACATCAGTGGGAAATAATTACCAGTAAGGCAGGAGATTGAGCTAAGTGCATGTCTATTCTAATAATAGGATATCGAAGCTATGTTATTGCATCATAGGAAAAGGCATGAGCACTAGACCCACAGCAGTTGCCACTATCTAACCACGCTGTACCAGTGCTGTGCATCAGCACACCATAGGTACCTAGTCTGGCCTGAGACCCAGCATTCCCAGCAGGATGATTCAGCAGTTCCCATTTCCACATGTCAAAGTGCATGGCATCATGCCTCTGTATGGAGCATTCTTCCTGCAGAATGAGTTATTGTCCTTTGTTATTGTCCCATGTGAACACATTCTTGGCATTCATATGTTTGTATATTGGTAATTTACTCTGGTCCATCCCAGACACCTGTATCCAGTCTAAAAGTCTAATTTACAGCTTAGCTAATGTGCAATTACTGCTTTTGTATTAACTATATAGTTTCTCTTAGCTGTGTTCTGTAAGATATTTAATAGGTAGCTTTGTGTAGTAGAAGGGCAGTCTCCTGTGCCCCAAGAAATACAATTGAGCAGTCCTTGCTAGTATTTGTGTGAGCTTGAGATTTTAAGTGCAATGAGAGTTTGAAGTCGTAAGCCCGTGTTAAGTCTGAGATTCATCAAATGTGCATCAAAGTGTTTGCTAAGCACACATTCCCTCTTGGGCATCAGTCATCGACACCTCCCCTTTACCTTACTTTTCCTGGAAGCATCTTGCATCCAAGTCTTACCCACCAAGCACTTTCTTAGTGAGCATACATGGTGTGAGTAGAATTAACCATATTTTAATTTATACTACATTGTGCTAAACTAGGTACTTTAGTGCCTTGAACCATACAGAGTAGCACTTCAACTCCTGTAACAACTGTAGAGGTGGTTCCCCTTCCAGCTGAGTACTTTGCATCATTGCTGCAGGTGCCTTTCCCTTATCCACTCCTGTAGCATGCACTTCTAACTCTTTTATTTGCAGTATATGCTAATCTCCCTCTGCATCGGCCAGCCCCCAACCAGCGGAATATACATTCCACTGCCACCCATAACCAATTGACCACCAGGACCTTCACACACAATCCCATCTTGGATATCCTTTGCTTGCACTCGACAATTCATCATCTGTTCCAGGCAATTTCCACAGTACCAGCAGTCTATCCAGTTACTGTTCTCACTATAACCACCACACCCACTGCTGGTCCTTGGAACTGGTAAATCATTGGCTGATGCCAGTTATTCAGGGGTGGGGGCTGGTATGCTTGGGAAGGCTGAGGAATGGTTTGTGCTAATTGCATGCCCTGCAATAGGCTCGTAAATTCCTTTTTCATAGAGTCCCATTCCTTTGCCATTTGTGCCATTGTGATCTGTGTCTCTTCGAGAATTGAGCTGTCTATCACTGCATGCCTAATTATGCTTTTAGATTCCGTGGTAGGTATTTGCATAAAGGCAGAACCTCCTAATGTCCTCCTTGGGTCTCTTTGCTGCAGTATCTGTTTTTATCATATCCATCATAGTAAGCTGAGTATCCACTTTTTCTCTTAGTGAGTTATGGAACACTTCACTCAATAATCCAACTAGTGAATGGTTCAATATTAAAGCTCCATTTTTGGACTTTTTACACCATTGTGCCTCTTCATTAAATTCTTGTTTGAACTTCTTCCATTCATGGTACTCGCCTACCGGAATTGGTTGGTATGTCATCACTATTTTCTCCAGTTTGCTAACAGATCCATTTTTCTCCACTTCATCCAGATCATACTCCACCAACATCCTCTTCTTAAACTTACTCCAATCCTCTGCCTTTGATTCAGCAAATACTTTGAACCCCTCAGCCAAATCACAGTCTGTAATACAGCCCAAGGCATGCTGCACTTTCTTTTTACCATTAGTTTCCCCATGGTGAGTATATAGTATTTCTAACTGTCTTAACCACTGCCTTAGATTTTTCACTTCTCCATCCCATTTTGGACTGTCCCTGCTAGTGGGTGACGGTAGTTCACTCGCCATTTTAATTATGCATTCTGGACCAACTGTGGGGCTCGGACTATGTGCCAGTACTTCAAATTTTGGTATTGTCTCTGATTCGCTTGCAGGTGATTTGTCTTCGTTGTCGTTTACTTTCCAACGTGCTAGTGCTGTCAACAACTGCTCTCCATATTCAGAGTCTGAATCAGTGTGTTCTAGGATTGCTCCTGGAACATTCGGAATCGTCTCTCCTGGTGTATCTGCAATTGAAGCACTTTCCAAAATCGATTCACTGTCTGTCTGTACTTGTCTAGGTCCTTCCCTGCTTATAGCTTCGAAATCTGGTCGCTTAACTGGTTCCTTTCTCCTTATTTTCTTCGGAGGAGTGACCTGTCTTCCTGTACCAGCTTTCCATGATGTTCTACTCGTTCGCTTTTTGAATCGGCTCGAGCTCGTCATGCTGTGAGACCTGTCAGATTGATGTCAAAAATCTAATTATATCGCTGTTTGTCTTGTTATCTCGTCGTTCGCCTCGTTGTTCCATTGTCTGTCTAATATCTTGAATATACACCCTCACCCCCTCGCGGTAGGCTCCAGATGTGTTTACGGGAGCTTCGCATACTAAAAGTAACACGATACAACTCGATATCTGCCTATGCCAATGTATTCAATGTCAACGCTACCCTGTCTGTGGGGAACAGAAGTATGCTAGCCGAGCGGTACTTGCATTCCTTCGAGTTTCCTCTCGAGTTATACAGTTGGGGTCATGCAAACACCACCAATTTTATATCTCGACAATGCGAATTTTTGGGCACAAACTGACTTCAGATTAAGGATCAGCAACCTCAGAAACATCCAAAAACGATGTTTTCGGAAAATTCCCATGAGAAAATAGGTTGGCCAAAATTTTTGACCAAAAAATTGACATGTTACAGGGTCCAAATCTACCTGAGTCAGGCTGTGGACTGTATTAAAAACCTATTATGGTATAGGAGGGAACTGACAAGTCTCGGGAAACCCAATTTTTGGCCCAAAACTACTCAAATTTATAATTACATACATAATAAGTATGCCCTATCTAAATTAACTGCCAAACAAAGGACACACATCATGCTGACACATCAGAGGTTGCTGACCAAGTCTGTCAGCCTGGTGTGCACTGAACCCCTACAGAGGGCACTAAATAGTAAATGCATTGACAATTGTCTACTCCACTAGTTGCTGCTTTGATATCTTTGATGGATACCTCAGAGTTCAAAATTGAGTCAATGTTACAAGTTCTCATCAACATAGTATTTATAATGAATCTATGACTTGTCAAGAATTAAATAGTTTGTCTAATGTTACTTTAAAGTTTGTAGTAATTAGTATATGATACTACTTGGTTACATATACTGTAGACTTTTGACCAACTGTTCAGTCATGCATTACATGACACTTTGAACTTGAACAGATGTCTCATTAATCACGCATCACAGAGCAATTTGAACAGTAGTATATCCGATTTGAATAGAGGTTAGGGTTTATTTTTCGGTGGCTCGCTTCACTCGCGAAAATTCTCACGAACAGATAAACATTTCGTCACACATTGCAAAGAGCCATGAACAGAGGGTCCAACTGTTCATGGCCATCACACCAAAATCTCGCGAACAGTTGGTCGAAAGTCTACAGTATCTTAATAGTATAGTATTTATTTGCAGTCTACCAAAGTTTTAGATTTCTGCTGCTTCTACCACAATGTTACTCAATAAACTATTTGAGCAAGATTTAATACATTTTAAAGGATTTTAGGGCATTTTTCATAGTGTATACTATAGGTATGGCCAGTTACTTAGCCATTTTTTAGTGTGGGAACCGGTACTCCGGTGGGAATTATTTTAACGGAATCATAACTAGATTAATGAAAGGATGCTGAAAATGATTTTTTCGAGATTTTACCTGTTTTTTTCGGCAATGGCCAAATTTTTGTGTCAAAAATGCAAAAAATCGGTTTGAGCGAAATCGGCTCGTGGAAATCAAAAGCAAACCTTCAAAATATGCTATTCCGATGGTTTTCGGAGGCCAGAAGGCATTGTGGGTGTGGGAAAAAATCAACCAAAAAAGTTGGTGGTGTTTGCGTGACCCCAACTGTATATTAGCGAGGACCAAACTTGCACAACTAATAATACCTAAATTATAGACTGAGGCTACCTTATCTATTAGTCCCTAGCAGGCTGAGACACTACGTAGCGCGAGCACGCGCCGTATCACAAATAAACGGCTTATGTGCTATGGCCCCACTGATATATAATATACGCGCTAGCGCACCACGCTGCACAGGGCGCGCATGGATATTCCCGGAGATCCGTGCTGGGCGCACGGTTTTCCTGATGAACGCTGGACCCTTAGATCTTAGAGCTTAGTCTTAGTCTTAGACTCCTATGTTAGCACGTGGTACCCATCAATGGGACTTAGCACATAAGCCACTATCACTCCTGTCTGGCGAGGTCAAAACATGTTCACAACGTTACATTTGACACTTATTTTGATGAAGCTAAAATTAGAACAAAAAGAATCATTTGTATTCATACAAAATATGTAAAAAATGTAATATTTGTCTACGATTTTGCACTAGCCAATAGTGAACATTTTGCGACAGCCAAAATGTTCAGTCAATATTTAAAATACTGTAATGATCAAATCAATTTGTCACCCATCTTGGTGCGTGACAGGCTTAACCATTGGAACTATTCGTCAGACCGGATTTTTTGGTGTGACATAGCAAAAATTTCAGCAGATAATGAAGTTTACTGCAAGGTGTTGGTCAACTTTATTGAGTATAAATGTATGATATATTGATAGTTCGATGGTAAAGTGTGTACTAACATGCCGTTATTTATGTGCTCTGAAAGTATGAGGTTTAACAGGCGTTTGAAATGTGTCAGACAGGGAGTTGGTCCCTTGCATTTGAATCACTGAACAGTTTGTCAAAGCACGTACTGCTCTCTGAAAGCCAAGAGACACTGATCCAGCCCTATACAATGAGATTTCAAGTACTAGTACCGTCCCTTCTTATGAAACCATTACCAATGTTCAAGAGGATGTTCAAACCAATGTAGAGGCCATAGATATTCAGTTTACGACGAAAGTGACCTTCCCTGTGATGTAGTGATAAATGAGGTCTTGGAGATGGAGTTCTCTATGTGGGCACACAGGCAGAGAATATTGACATTAATGTTCTGGCAGTTTCCAAAGGTCTTAGTATGGTGCCATTGAGCAAGGAGGGGGGGGAGTGATGAAGGAAAAGATAAAGAATGAGGTCCTGAGAAAAGGAAGAGAAAGCCCAACACACATTACCTCGGGTTTTGGTGGCACCACGATAAAGATGGCTCTGACATTGAATAAGTAACCTGTATGCTGTAGTGACTTAATCTGACATTCCCACTACCTTTTAAGGTAGTTGGGTTATAGGGTCGTTTGGACTTCCCTATAAGGCGTTTTCGGGATCTTGGTTGGGATCTCAACCTGATTGGCTCACACCATGTGACACTGTGTGACCGCTGACGAGCTGACTGCTGCTGACTATCGCCTGTTCTGCTCTCTCTTATCCATTCATTAAGTAATTTCGAATCTCTACTTTGTTTTACGTCTTCTGTTTTATTCCTATACTCTCTCTATGCTTTGTTATTTCTCTCTCTGCTTTATTATTTCTCTCTGGCTTGTTTCTTCCCGCCCGGCTACAGTGCGTCAATCATAAGCTATCTGTTTTACTCCTCTTATATTGCGGTCATGCAAGTGAATCTTGGTCCTCAAGTTCTGCAAGATATTCTCGAGTATTTCTGGGCCCGGACTCATCACAGCTATCGTTGCCTTTGTCTTATTACTGTTTACACCAATCTGAACAATACCGGATGTTTGTGATACCGACTTCAGTCAAGTTAGAATTTGAGCGGCGAAGATGGGGCTTGGGGACATCGAAGGCAGATTGAATTGTATGCAGGTTGAATTGTATGCTAAGAATGGTATGTATGCTACAATACCTAATTGTTTTGCTTTCTCACTTAATCTCACAGCGTACATGACACGTATGTTCTCTCTATATAGCTTTTGCGGTTATCAATGCTGCCATCCAAGCTATCAGCAATGAGAGCACCCGACCTACATACTTTTCCCCTCCCCTGTTGTCCGGTACTGTACACAGTTCTGCATCTACGTCAACCCTTGACTCAGCAAATATCACAAACAACCCGTCTCCCGGTGCTCTGTCTATATCCGCCATCCCCAATTCACTCACACACCTCTGCATCTAAACCCGTTCCCCCTGGGCAATAGTAATACCGGCATATGATGCTTTGGCTACGCAGATGTGTCGGGAAGATTCAAGTTGGATTCATCATTCAAGACGCTGGTAGCTGTTGTCGATAAGTCAAACTATTTGCTTAGATTGTGTGTGATGAACAGTATGTACACTATAATATCTTACATGGTTCGCTTTCTCACTTAAACCCGCAGCATGATTCAGAATGTCTAGTTTCCTACAAGCTAAGTTCTCAGGTTCTCCACCTGCGACCTCCGTACTTTATGGATGTTAAACCGTTCGGAACCTCTTTCCTCCCCTCTCTTAATCCGTCTCACTGCTGTAAGCGGCGCAGAATACGAAGGCGTACACGCACATTGTGTTCCCAACTCTCTTAGGCACGTCCCACCCGGCAAACAAACTAATAAGCATTGAGAACTTGCATATTTTTTAACATTTTGTATTATTTGTATAAGCTCTGTATCAACCCATGTAATGTAAATGTATTAATTATACAATATTCACGCCGGTTCTTCAATATATTTCATCTACCAATACCTGGTTTATTTTTGGAGGTAGTGGGCTTTGCCGCTTGTCGGCCTTACTCCTTTATTGAATAAGTAACCTGTATGCTGTGGTGACTTAATAGAATGAATATTGGTCTATATCTGCAGCAATTTTTTGAGTTTTCAGCGCTCTGGGAGATTTTTTTTTTGAACCGTTTGACCTTTCGTCAATTGCTAACGTGACGCGTGACATGCACCGAATTTCGTCTCGTCAAAAGGGTGTGTGACGCGTGACTGACGAATTGATTTGATTGTTACAGTAATTGAGGTCGAATTTGGATGAATTTTGCGAACGGCAAAAAAGTCGCCAGACAGGAGTGTATTGTGATACCACGCGCATGTTCATCATTATGTGATTCTAGGCCTGACATGGACTCTTTGATAAGATACACTAGATTACACGTTGGCCCAAGACCCAGGGCCGCGTCACCAATTCTCTCGTCACGCTCACGCGTAAGCGTCAGTGTCACTAGCGTGTTAAGGAATAGATGTATATAAAACTTAAGCCTCGCGTCGAATTGAACATCTGCCACCAGCCCAACTACTTATTTTATCTGTCGCATCTTCGAGCAACATGGAAGTCGATACCTATTGGACATATGACGCTCCGTTTGATCAAAAAATAACCGTGCCGTAGTTCGGCTGCCGTAGCAAAGGGGGTGCCGTAGCATTAGACATTTTGTGTTTTTTTCAGCCAATTCTTATGTTTTCGATATAAATATACATTGTATGATATGCTTACACTATTATGACGAAAATATACGCTTGAAAAGTCTCTTTTTCTGGTCGTTTCACATGTAAAAGTTGTTTTCCCACGCTTACTGACCATGCGGAGACTCATCAATAATACTTGCTAGACAGTAAAATAAGTGGATACATATTATTAAAGTGAGTTAATGTACTTCTATGGTGTACATAGGGACTTGTACAAGTCAAGTTTTCAACACATTCCGCCGTCATTAAGTGATAGGATGACAGTATACTGTTAGGTTCTTCATTAGCATTAGTATTAGTGGTACAATAATCTGACTTTATAACTGCTAAAAAATAGTGAATAAATCGCTTTATATGATATTCATGATGTATATGTTTATAGTATGGGCCTAGCAAATGTTGTTAAAGTCTCCGCCCATCGAGAAAGCGTGGGAAAATAACCTTCGCATGCGACATAACACGAAAAACAGAAGCACCGAGGGCAATTTTCAGGCTCAAATGTTATTATAAGTGTCCTAAATTTCATCATAACAATTAAATTGACCTTAAAGCTATGTATTTCACGATATTTTTTGTTCAACAGTACTTCCCACACTTAATTAAAAAGCCCCACATCGCAACAATCCAATGTACATGTGAATGCTAGCTTGCCATTTGGGTCTCCGGACATAAATAAATTATATATGTGAAAAGTACGAGAGAGTTGCTGATGAATATCCAAAGGTGGACCAACAGCACTGTAAGATTGCTGTAGGTCACTTCAACCAAACATGGGAAGTGCGTGGGAAATACTGTTGAACATAACATTTCGTTAAGTAACATAGCTTTCGGAGACTATTTTATTGTAATGACGAAGTTTAGGAACACCTATAATGATATTTGAGCCTTCAAATTGTCCTGCTTTTCATGTTATTTCGCAACAAAAGGTTTTCCCCGCACTTATGCAATGTGCGGAGACTTCAAAAATATTTGCTAGGCACGTACTATAAATATAGACATTATGAATATCGTAGAAAGCAAGTTATGCACTATGTGTACCATGGAAGTGCATTAACTCAATTTTATATAATATTTATGCATTTATTCTACTGTCTAGCAAGTATTATTGAAGAGTCTCCGCATGGTCAGTAAGCGTGGGAAAACAACTTTTACATGTGAAACGACCAGAAAAAGAGACTTTTCAAGCGTATATTTTCGTCATAATAGTGTAAGCATATCATACAATGTATATTTATATCGAAAACATAAGAATTGGCTGAAAAAAACACAAAATGTCTAATGCTACGGCACCCCCTTTGCTACGGCAGCCGAACTACGGCACGGTTATTTTTTGATCAAACGGAGCGTCATAATATTGGACAGGGCTGCCAACCGTAACCGTACAAAACGGCTACGGTACTCATATATACCGTACCGTATGAGGGTAGAGTGCAACTTGATTACAGTGTCATTATATCCAATTCGGATTGGATATAATGACACTTGGATATAATGACACTGTATGACATATGTACGGGAATCAATCTCGAACTTTAAAGACTGTCGAGTCCAAGTCGAGTCAATGGTAGTGGGAATAAATCAAATCCGACGACCTCAGCCGAAATTTGGATCGCTCGCAGTCTAGGCCTGTGAATAAGCATTGTTGGTTGAGAGTAAGTACTTAGTTAATCGTCGGACGCCACGACCTGATTCCGACGACATAACAATCGACTTTAGATAGTGGCAGTATACACAAAATGAAAAAAAAAATCCAAGGTCTAACCTGTGGGACTACCTTTC
The DNA here is from genome assembly GCA_025738555.1 of Cyathus striatus. Classification (NCBI taxonomy): domain Eukaryota; kingdom Fungi; phylum Basidiomycota; class Agaricomycetes; order Agaricales; family Nidulariaceae; genus Cyathus; species Cyathus striatus. The sequence continues at coordinate 1,820,145 of JAOVFP010000007.1, forward strand.
CCATTGAAAGTACCAAGTAGTCGATATCGTATAAGTAGAAATCTTTGAAGTAGTTCACAATAGGACTGAATACGAACACCTTCATTTTCGCTTTCGAAACAAAACCTTCACGCTGGGATCAGGTATCTGGTAATCGCCATACCACACATTATCCGGCCTTTGATTTGTAAGGAACTTCACGTCGTAGTTCAGTAACGTGTATGCCAACATTGCCTTTAGCTCAGTAGCAGCAATGAATCGACCAGGACTAGAAGTATAATTAGTTAATAGTATCGGGTTAAAAAAAATAGAACTATCCAGACCATGCATGACGTCCGTGTCCAAAAGCAATATACTCCGACGACAGAGAGACTAATTGATGTTTAGTTTCGCATTCTTCCTTCTCGTTTATTTTCAAAAACCTGAATCCATCAAATTCCTTTCCCCCAGGATAAATGGCCTAATATATTTGTTAAAATCATTACACTACAGAAAACCGACCGACCTCATCAAGATGCATAGCATGAGATATTACAGTCAAAAGTGTGCCGGAAGGAACGATTTGTCCATTTGAGAGAGTGACATCATTGACAGCCACACGACCCATAGTATCTAGCAATTCTGTCAGCCAGCTATGGTGTAATCATTTAAATGGCACAAACGTACGACTGCCAAGACTAGAGAGATGCATTGATTCTTTAACAAAGCTGTCCAATTTACACATTTTCCCTATTGCCTCCTTCGTCCAATCATCATCCACAATTACAGTTTCTACTTCTTCCCGCATGGATGAAATACATTCAGGGTGACTTGCCAAGTCAAACAATATATGCGTAAATGCCTAATATATTAGTTAGGTTAAAATTCCATGATTGTGTTTAACTGAGATCATACCATAGAAGTGGTGTTAATGGCTGCAGTGCTTAAAAATAATAACCCGATTGTTAACTCGCGAGGTGTGCTGTGATCCTTATGTGCATGTTCCAAGAACCAGCTAAGTATGTCATTCTGTTGCATCTCGGGGCTTGGTACAGAGACTAGGGCAGAATGTAATACGACTTACGGGCTTGTCAGCATAATTCGAGCTAAGTGTATTGGTTTTCGCAATCCGCTCGTTTATAAGAGGTACAAGATGCTTCATAGCTCTTTTTATTTGGCGCTCGACATTAATGAATCGTACAAGAATTCTGTATTACATATTAGTAAGTAAAAATGCATCGACAGGAGAGACAGACTCACGGTTGGAGGAAGGTCGGAAAAAAATTAAGAAATGTAATCTTTTTATATAGTTCTATAGGAAATTTTTGTGACAATTTCATGCAATCTGCATCACGGTCTAGTATAATGTTTTGGATGTTAGTGCTTGAATTATAGAACTGATACATACATAGTGGGAATCCGACGATAAGTCTATTATTTATTCTTGTCACTATCTTCTTAACAGTCTGTAAGGCAGCAATTTCGATCCACTCTGGTTATGCGTTATATATAATTATAGCGACGATCGAATTTGTTAGAAGTTCACTTACCATCTTCATTTACACGGACCAAATCCGCGAAGGCCGCCTCAATTTCATTCTTAACATCGGCGAACAGAATAGGTAAATTACGAGTCATATGTGTTTGAACCACTTCAGAAAAATAGCGATCCAGGAAGACATTGGGTCCTAGTGGCCGCCTAGTAGAAGATCCAATTTTAATGACTGCAGATGACATCAGGCACCTGCAAACTAGAAATAAAATAAAAGTGTACCTGATTTATAGCTTCTCTAAGACATAGAGACTCATCTTTAGCTTTTTGTATATCTTCCACCAATTGACTTCCTGCAGCCATCACAAGCCAGCCTTTAAGAGTAGCGACTTTGAACACCTGTCCATGATACTGCTGTATGGTCAGTGTGCATATATTCTGGTGAAATTGCAATTACTTACCTTCTTATAACCGTCTTGTACCAGATCATTACCGTGAAATATGTAATTCACAGCCGTAATATAGGACGTGAGAACTCCTGAGTGTCCTATCATCGGAATGTCACGTAACTGAAACCTTAGCAAGTGTTCTTGAAAATGAAATGTTCATGAATACATACAGGAGAGTTCCAGGCTCGTATATATAGCGTGAGGAGATAAAGCGCACCAGTAATACCAATCGCGAATGTTAATCGATATTGAAAGTCATCCATAGTAGCCATGAGTCGTGACTCGTCCGCTCAAGTGGAGTAGCTTTGATACTCATCTTCTCATAGTCTCGCAGAATCGGACAGAAGCTCTGAATCGACCTTCTAGCACTTTGATGAGCAGAAATTATGGATAGGTATCAGGTTAGACCCAGCCGCTGTCAATATGCCGACAAGCTAATGACAGGTTATGAAAGACCTCAACAAAGAAATTTGAAACGCGAGTCGGTGTACGTCCGTTCGACCTGGGTTCTAAGGTGTCCAAAAGATGGGGGAGATTTTCACTAAATTGCCAAGAGGTAGATACGACAAATTTATAGTCAAGAGAGATATTACTTAATGTGAATTACTTGCTGAACGGAAATTAAAGAGTTCTAGGTATATGTACCGAGAGTAAGCGGCCAGGGTGAAAGGTATGAGTAAGTAAGACGGAGAGATTGAGACGAAGAAAACCAGAAAATCGGAACGGCTCGATACGCGTACCAGAGTCACGTGATTTTGAAAACAAAACTCGAAGAATATCGAATTTTGTAGTGCAGGCGAATCGCCTGCTCTACAATGGGCTATTTCAGGTGCAGTCAACACGACAAGAACCGAAAGCGTATGGAAGACTCTTTCGTACAGACAGCTACACATTAGCCTCCAGAAATTGCTAAGTAATGTACTTATATCGCTGTGTTGGCTTTGTCAAACGGTAGTGTTGTTGTGGCTCGGCTTGAGGAGCCATAGCCGCTTGAGCTGAGCCGGCCCGGCTAACGGCGTAAGCAGCTAACTGTACAGCTAAGGGTATTAGCTGATCTCTTTCCTAATTGGGATACTGCTGCCGATCTAGATCCTGGTCACTCTAGCGTGAAATGTGAATTGTCCATTCCAGTGTCTATTTATCGAACATAAAATGTGTGTGCTGCATTATGTATTTATTTTAGATTCTATCACACTTTGAATCAGAATTTTTGAGGTTCTCTTCAATGTGCTATGAATATTTTTATTCTGAAGTCTCCTGACGATTTTGGTAACCGGAACCTGGTCAGCGCATATATAACCCTGACAGGGTCTCGGCTAGTATTAATTACTAAGCTTTGACTAAGCTTAGAACTCATTGATGTCGCTAACGAGTACGTTGTTTTCAGTCTTTTTGCCATTGTATAATGTTTCTATTGAAGCTACAGCTTTCGTGCCGACTTGCTACAATATTAAGACATAGATACATCCTATTTAAGTTGAATTATTGGCTTCATTTAGCCTGTAACTTAAAATTCTCCTCAAATAGACTATAAAGAATGACATAAGTCATGCATATCATATCTATGCATACCACTGCAAATAAAATCGCAAAAAATCTGATCTATGATGTTCTGTGATGGTTCATGCATATACATCCACTTCCAGAAGTCTAAGTCTCTTCAGGCATGCTGTTCAATTGGTATATTGATTTTCATATATATGCTCTAAATTGTTATTCTGCTACTACTATACTAAAAACTAGCATTACAACCTAAGATATATAGCAAGTATTACATTAGAAGATGCTCCATTGAATAAAGGGTGCTCGAAAATAGCTACATAACATTATGTTGTACAAGGATGGGGATGGAAAATGCAGAGAAATTGTCTTTGAGAAAGCGTGTGAAAATCTGTATGCTAAATTTAGCCAACTTTGATCGGAATCACGTACTCATTGCAACATTTCTCAGTAACCAGACATGCTCTCACCACAAAAATTGAGCATTATGTTACTATAATAGCTAACTACAAATATGTGCAAAAAAACTGGGCAGAAAGCAATTGTGAAAGCGACAAGATGAAGATTGACCAGGTTCTGGGTATGACCAGGTTCCGGGTAGCCGGCAGTAACAGTTTTGTTCTCGACGTCATCGCTCCGAGTCAAATTACTCTTGCTACCAATAATTCGTGCATATCTAATGTAATTTCAATTGTTTATTCTAATTTAAACTCTCAATAAATGTATATGTATCTTAATGACGGTCATTCTAATTAATGTCATAGGCCACTGTATTTCAAGTTTCAATATCCACGTTGTTTACCAGTAGTTTACTAACCGTCACATTATTGCTCAGGCTCAAAATGCGAAATTTGAAACTTTAGAAATGGCACTGTGCTTTCGGAAGTGTTATTGTCCTCATGCATTTGATAATGTTTACTTCACTGGTAAGTTCTTTTATAATACTAAGCACATTACAGTCCATAGCGACTGAAAATGACTAATAATGTTGTTTAAACTTAGTTTAGACACATTATATTTATTAATAATTTGAATATTCTCATATTATAATATAGATTAATGTGTTACTTCAAATTAAAGTCAAAAGTTCTTAGAAATAACTAGTAGAACTTCAAGCATGTGCAGCGTACACCGAGCATACACTGCAACATAGGTATACTAATTTACTTGTCCATAAGCGGTAATGCTAGCTGTGGCTGAGCCGATTAGCCAAGCTGGTCTTAGCTGAGTTTCTCGTTTAGCTGCGATTAGCTGAGCCGAGCTTCGCCATATTCAACCGTTTTACATCACTATCAAACGGTAATACGCGATACTCAACCGGATATTAACAACACACAACTTCACGCATCCCAAAGTTCCCGCACATGTAGCATACGTAACATATCCAACCGCAAAATCTTCCACATTCTGAGCGCAGTGACTGTTTTTGAGAAATGCTGCACCGGCCACTATGACCGCAGGAGTCAAGATGACATGCATGAAGCTGTATGCTATCCATAGATCTCTCTCGGTACGGCAATCGCTTGGATGAGCGTAAATTCCAGATGCATATGCATATACATAAATATTGTACAATCCGATAGGAAATGCGTAGATTGTCACGATTCCGGTGGCACTGATGATAGCAGCAGACACGTTATCTATAGATAAGGAAGGATCTTTAATTGCTCGGTTCAAAATAGCATTCCCAATGCGCCTATAGATCAAATATTAAACAGAGGTATTGTCAATAAGACTGAAATAGTGGCGCTAACAATGATGCAATGCTCGCGAGAGTCGCGAGAACGACGGGTCCCAAATTGAAGGCACTGAATTGGTCTTTGAATATTAGTCTTTTAAATGCGAGATCACTGGTGTTTCCCATACATACAGTATCCTAGATATATCATCAATACCCACCCCCACATATATTTTGTGGAGGGTTATGATAGTAGAAAAGAAATAGGGCCGGCAAGTGGCAGGGCCCACTACCTCTTCATTTAACAGATATTTACCATTAGAAACACATTTCATTATAGAGAAAATTGTATTAAGTAAGAACAACTACATTAATAATTGTAGTGATAGATACTCTGAATTTGAAGTTCATAAATCTGAGACTGAAATAGATGATGAATGTGGTAGTTAAAAGTATGGAAAGAAACACACTTACTCTGAACCAAAAGCCGCTTACCCCGCACGTGCAAAAGCAGCATGAATGTCGTCCTCGGACCGTCGCTTATCAAAAACCGTCATCCTAATGGCTCGTGAACAGATCGTATGCCCATGCCCATCCCCAAGCATTATAACTGTCGAAGAAGCATGACTCCAACAAAATGACAACACTACTAAACCTCAAGAACCTACAAACCGAATCCTGAAATGCATCGAGTGACAATATCGATATCATCGGCACTCTCTGTGGGGGGGAAAGTTATTTAGGTTGATGCTGGGATGAGTGGGCGTTCAGGTATTTCGGATACTTCTAAAATGTATGTTTTTCTTTTCTTTCATGGTAGGAGGTGTTGTTGGGTTTAGAATAGAACACCGACGTTTTCGGCCCTGAGGGTCACTGTCAGCGGGTGATTAGGGTTCGAGAACGGATGAGTTCACAGATGAAATGAAGTCAGAAATCAATGCACGGCGTTGCACACTTTGACAAGATAGAAGTTTGCTGTCTTCGGTTGGAGAGATTGGCAGTCTTCATATGTTTTCGCTGCATTCACAGCATATGACCAATCCTCATTGTGTACTAGAACAAAAATGTACGCAGTCTTAGTCAGTGTCATTTGCACCATTGCAGACGGCAACCTTCCCACTGAACTGCCAGAGAACACAAGTTCACCTTACATCCCTGCTCTTCTCGCTAAAAATATCGCTACTGAGATTATGTCAATTACAGTCATCAAACCTGATATCGCAGCTGATGATGTGATGGTGGAAAGGATAGAGATGATAGAAACTACTCCATGGTGTACTTCATAGCAGAGCTTGAGGCCTCATATGATAGAGATCGATTGTGATGGTTACCAGGTCTTTGCTTATTGTCTTTCTGTGCTTGTTGGCTACTCATGTTGCATTAGTATGAGTAAAAAGAAGGATGGGTGGGGTGACTATCACATTTCAGGGCTATAGCCTTGTTAGGTTCTGCAAGAGTAAGAGAAGATAGAAAGGGGGTGTACCTCGTCCTCAATGTCCTTAATCAGCAGTTTGAACTTTCCCCGAATTGACCGTGGATTCCTGAGCCTGCCATGATGCATGATTGCTGAAAGGTCGATTATTGTAGGGACTGTGTATTGTTTTCATTAGTTCCAGGTTCAACAGTACAGTAAGATAGAAAATGAATGCGAGAGAACTAGAAGGGGGTTAGTACCAGGTAAGTAAACTGAATAAGAGAAAATCAATATTTACAAGCATGCTTTGTCACAGAATGTCACAAGTGATCAATTGACCAACCAATCACAGAGTGTAAAGGGGCTTCGGCCAATGATATTGCTAGAAAGTGAGATCCCGACCGCGATCCACAAATTGACTTATAGGGTAATCCAGAGGTCCCTATAACCCAACTACCTTAAAAGGTAGTGGGAATAACGATAACTTCATTAGTAGTTGAGCTTGTGTGTGTGGCGTCAGTTCAAATTCGAGTTGACGTGTGTTTGATTATGTTGAATTAAGGTCTTATATACGTGGTAGATAGGCCTTCTGAACATAGCATAATCAGGTCGATCTACCGTGTCGTCAATATCAATAGTCGGATAAGTTACCTCTTCCGCTAGTCCTGCCCAATCGAATCCAACGAGCGCAATTTTAACCATGATATTCGCACCGCTAATATTTCCATGAATCATACCATTACCACGCAGATCGTCGAGGGCGTTGTATATCGATTCCTTAAATACATTTCGCGCATCGGTATCGGCAATTCCATTAGAACTAAGGTTAACCCAAGACTCGTCCAGGAATTCCTTAACGACCATGAACCACCCCTCAGAGAGCTTTTCAAATGCGATTAACTCTGGTGCAAATCCCTGCTAGGCGCACCACTCATGAACATCCTTCCCGTATCGGTGTACGAACTTGATACAAATATCGCAACCGGTTTCATTTGACCTTTAAAAAAGGAATCCCCCCCCCTCAACCTCGGACAGGTACTCGAAAGACAATGGTTCGTCCGCGCTAAGAGGCGCGAAGGACGCTCGGTACGGGAAGATACGAGTCATGAACGGTGTAAATGCATAAGGAAGCTTTCGGAAGGAAGGAACTCTGCAGGAGTATTGGTTTTTATGCCTTTGTAGCGTTCACGTAAAGTGTCGATGGTTAACTTCAACGCTGTCACATGACATGCTATAGTATCGTATGCCCCTGCATCCAAACGATGAGGGTCGAGAGGAATGGAACACAATGTTTCCATCGTAGAGCGATCCGTAAATGCACATCCTGAGATGTGAAGTAGAGATTCTGTATAGCGATGTAAGCAAATGCCATATCACTGTTATATAAAGTGGACTTCACAAAATATCGTGACAACGAAACACGGGTGAAGCGAGGAAACATCCCTCCAACGAGTGAAATACTCTATAAACGCGTCATAGCCCCAAAGTCCTGGAATCGTGGGTTCTATGTTCGCATTGCTAACACCGTTCTTCACTGAAATCAGAAGGGCCGGTTTATATCCAACTAAGAAATGATCGTTGGTGTAATGATCCAATATACAAGGATATCTTCCATCCTTATAACCCGGGCCTGCAATCGCTTGTATCAGCCTATCAGCTATCTTACTTGAAGGTTCGTTCCAACTTAGTTTGAGAACGCATTCGTATGCTTCCTCGGTAGGCTTCACAGTTTTACAGTCATCAGCGAATTTCGCGAAAACAGGATCAAGCAGAGTTAGCGGAAGGCGCGATTCCCGGCGTGTAGGACGAGGATAAGCGAAGTAACCCGTTGGGTGCTCTTGGATTGATTTGAATTCGGACATGAATGTTTCGGACGACTGTCGTACACGACTCTGCGCTTTAGCTGTAAAGGAATAGCGCCACCTACAGTTAGGCACACGCAACGTGTTAGCACCGTGTCACGCTGAGAATCAAAGTGAAAAAAGCGACTTACCTGTAGACATACACTTGATGATGATAACATGGACGCTATCCGTCCTCAGTGGATTTTTGAAGATCTCCGAGGGTTCGATTTCAGATTGAAGAGATTCTTTCTTTTCAAAGTCAAGACTGGATATCTTGCTCTTGAAGCTGGTATCGATGAGAATGGATGCATTCCACAGATGAAGAACTGCACTCTTTGATGGTTTCTATGAGATTAGAAACGCGGTCATTTGGTGAAAGGACTGCCTGGAATATGTTTCTATAGTCATCCCCTAGCATGTAGCAGTTCAATGCGAGCGTGTTCCACATAGTTGGTTTCAGTTCCCGGTAGATGGTGGCTAAGTACAAGGAAGTGTGGGTCAACTTCTGGGACGATTTTAAGTACTGATTAACTGACCTTTCATGTGATCACTAATCGATGGATTGTGGTTCGTGTCACATGTGAATAGTCTAGTGAACCATAAGCGTCGTATCTCAGATATAAAGAGGAATGGGAAGGGACATACTCCTCAACAAAAGATAACCATTCCTCCGAATACATGCATGATCACAAGCACTGCTTTCTGGAACAGACTCTCTGCCTGGACGAGCTGGGGATGATGCAACCGAGGAGAGAGTCCTTCGATACTGGAGCAAGCGTGAAATATGGTTGTCGTTGTCGGGTGGCTGTGAGCAGCTCTACAAGGATAGGTTAGTACGCAAAGGAAAGGAGAAGTGAAGGAGATGAACGTACGTCGTATTCATACGATTAAACTTTTGACACGTAGTATAATATGTAAATCCATACCTCATCCAACGCGTCTTCTAGGATGCATATTCACAGCTCCCTTCTGCAAATAAAGCGTAGGCGTAAACGTAGCAGATACTGTGATAGGAGTACTGAGCACCATCGATATTCCACTAGTTTGCGTTGAGTTGCGCTACGGGATGAGATGTAAGCGCTGTTATACTGCGCATGGCGGCATACGTTTACGCAAGCGTTGGCGTGTGGTACGATATCGCTCGATAGGAGGACATTCTAAGGTCTTGATATACTAGGCTGTCTACTGCTGGGGTTTCGACTGCTGGGATTGAGATGACGGCGGTGAGAAGGCTACAAGGATGAACGTACTGGTTGTCGTTGCTGCTGCTGCCATCGCAGGTCCAGTGAATACACGATTGAACTTCTGCGATTCTTCTTCACTTAGCCTATCAGTACTCCCTTATCCGCCCCTTGCCATTTCATCTAGACCCAAGGAGGTCGCCGGTTCCTCCCCGACTATCGACGCTGACCTGTTCTTAGCCAGACATCCACTGTATGCGCTGCACTGTCGACTTCGCGGGGTACCTATCGTTCGTGGCTCTTCCCTCGCTTCCCAGATGTACAAGTTTACGTGATGAGCTAGCACTTCTCTCTCTTCCATTAATCAGACCGAATGCCTAAGTGCTGTACATCAACGTTTGAGCGTTTGATTCTGATTGAACGTTCCTGCAAGGTTCCAAGGTTCATCGACGACGACAAGCATGAGTGGTGGTTTGTAGACCATATCAATCTCTCTCGACTGTTGTTCGAGACAAGTTTGAGAGGGTGAGTGGGCTGGGGAAACAGCTGGTTACTCCGTAGATGGTGGAGTTTGAATACGAGTGTTTGGTCGGAGTGGTTTGTGCTGTTTGGAGCCTTTTGGTAAACAAGGCACAATAGATATCTTATCTTGTGTCATAAGTTTCTAAGTTTCAATGAAAGTTTGTAGAGGAGATTCTGTGATATTTACAATACCAGCCTAGATTTCCATTAATAAATTTAATTTGGGCCACTATACATTCAGATGCTACTATATTTCGTCAGATAGGATTTCTTCCGAATGCTAAGAAGAGCTTAAAAATGTAGAGGTCGTGATCCTCTACTGAACTTAACTCACTCACCCACCACGTAAACCAGACCAGTGTATAGGTAGTCTACGAGTGTACGAGTGAAAGTTGCATACATGAGTAAATAAGAGCATATTTATATACGGCAACGCCAGACGGCGTTGCCAAACAGTCCGTAGGTAAACACTATTACATAATGAGCGCGTCCATATTAAGTAGGTAAGGTGCCGCCTTACAAAAAAGGTATTAGCTTCATATGTCCCTCCATCACTAAATTTTGGACCAACTCGTGAGCAATTATAACCCATCACGATGCACCGCAATTAACATAATCTACCATAATCTTGTGACCATCTCATACCCAATCTTAATTAATCTTGAGTTACCCTCAACTTGATAATTCTGGACATTTAATCACAATTCAGCCTATAGTTACATATATGTTATAAGTTTATCTAACATTGCATAGAATTATGTTTTATTATGTAGTTATATGGAGCTTGTAACTATGATGGATGCATAAATACCAATAATATGTTGTTGTGAACTCAACAATACTTGTTCATTAGGAGTCAGGTGTTACGTACCGATTCCCTTCCTACTGGGAAACGAATGCGACGACACCCAGAGGGTGTGGGAGAACTATAACGGAAACCCGAAGTGAGTATGGGTATGGGAACGGGAGCAGAAGTGTGGAAGTGAACTGTGGCTTCAGCGTATGTGCTGCGCCGCCTGGATATCCCCAGGGAATGGTTCATATTTCACAACAGACAATATCCAATGTAAGGAAATGTTCCAGAGTATAAGAGAGGGCTTCGCCACTACACTAGGCAGTGGGAGAGAAACCCGAAGGAAAACCCAGAGCGGGTTTCGGAACTTAGTGTAGGAAGAAAGTGTATAGAGTTGATACGAATACTGAAGACTACCTATTACATCTGGAAGACTACTTATACTAAGTAGAAACCTGTAGATACGAATGTAGAAGTATTATACAAAGGACAAGTCAAAGGAGTAAGTAGGAAATGAAGTCTTGGCAAAGTGGAGTAGGGGCGCAAATGATGCACTCAGAATGAAGAATAAGGAACTAATCTACAAAGGCCATAATGAAATGTATAAGTAGGAATGGAAGAGAGGAGTAATAGAATGATGATGCGGTGAGGCTGTCATAAGAGAAAGTACGTATCCGAAGTATCCAATAGAAAACCCGACGGGTTCTGGGTATGTTCCTGGTGGGAACGTCGGGAAGTGTAAACCCGAAGTGGGTACGTTCCGGGAACGGACCGGGTATGTTAGAAGGTCACGTGGGAACGTTGGCATGATGTATCCAGACATGGATATAACATCAGGACATTAGATCAACATTAGATTTTATTTTATTGTTAGATACTACATATACAAATAATGTAGCAATGTGGTAATCTATCATGTAATGACAATAGGGATTACTACAGTAGTTTAAGTAGCTAGCATTCAGTGGTTGAGATATGGATATGATTAAATGGATTATGCACACATAGAAAGGTACTTACAAGGTTTAAAAATTGGGGCTCAAGCGGGGTGGTGCTTTCAATGCAGTGGAATTCTGCCTGCTTATATGCTTTTAGATGTGGAGCACTCTTACAAATACTTTTGGTCATGGAGCTGTAAAGTGTCATGGGGCTCCAAGTCCGAGTGCACACGCTAGGGCACACCTTTCAATATCCTCAGTACATTTGGAGTCAGTGATGTTATACATAGCAAGCATGGATATGGGGACTTCCAACTACTTATATAAGTACTTACTCATGTTGTAACAAACCAGAGGTGACAATAAATTATAGCAGGACCTTAGTCTTTAGTAGGCCTTAGTTCTTAGACCTATAAATGGCAATAGGTGTATTTAGGTAAATTATTCGACAATCTGAGCACTCTGTGTGTGTGTTTTGGACAATTATTATCCCAATCCCAGAATTTTGTGACACTCAGATGCAAACATGCTCATGTACTGCTTGTAATAACATGATCATGATACTGTGATAATAACTATAGTATGTTACAATGTATCATGATCTTAATGTAATAGTAGTGGGAAGTAGTGAGCACCTTATATTGTTGGGAGCCAATCGTGATGATGTATGACAGTCATTATGAGCTCCTAATGTCTCATAATCACTTCTGAGCTGGAGTAATTTGAATGTCTGATTGTAAGGCACATAATTATTGGTGAGTTTCTCACTGATTTACTGATGTTGCTGGGCCTCACTATAGTCTGACTACAATAGTTATATTTTGGCAAATATTGCCCTATCTGATGTGAGCGGACTAGCCAAGCATATGATCACATCTGTTCTCTCTTGGTGGCTTTTTCACATGGCGAACAATTGTCATTCCAGTGCCATCTAAAGTCGGTCATTCCAGTAACCTTCCAGTCACGATTCCAGTTCCAAACATGTGCATATATAACTTACTGGCTTGTTATAACAAAGGAAACATGGTGCAGGTGGCCTCAAAATGATGAGCTGGCTTGGCCTGACATGCAGACAACATGTGAAAGAATTTCTGGAGAGGGCCGAGCCTCGCCATGGCTATCTGCCTTTGCTTTTAGTTATCCATATTATTGTACAGTAATGTATAGAACATAATATAATAGTTATTGCTATATAGATGAAATAAATTTAGGTCATAGATGTAGATTTTAAAATACAGATGTGTAAAATAGTTTTAGTAGCAGTATACAATTGGACCAATGTATTTTCTCTTGCAAACACAATTGAATATTACACTATCTTTTGGCGTTGGCCATCCTTATCATTGTAGGTATCTCACACCACTTACATTGCTATGTTGTTGTATGTACAACACTGACACCACCTTTTCTCAAAAAAAAAAAAAAGTATGACAGGAGAACAACCAGACCTGGAATGCCCACTCCCTTACAATGTAAATGTCAGTAACTACTATGAGATAGAAAGAAAATCATTTCATATTTCTATATATCATTAGAGGTGCATGGTGGAAATACTTCAATGAGACGAGGAAAGAAATAGATGGTTGACAAGGAGGGGGGATAAAGTGGCTAACATTCTAAATATTAATTTTTGAAGTTAAAGGGAGACAACATAACCCAGTGTACATTTCTTGCAGGAAGATACAAAAGATGCCAGTAAAAAAGTATGATGCAATTAGAAATGCACTGAACGATGATACCATGTGGAAGACCTTCCAATCACAAAGGAATCTGCCATGTGTTTGACAAAGCCAGTTCAGTTCTTATCCATTACATAAGCAAGACAGCCTACCTACATCCTTTGTATTTGCGAGCTGGTACATGAGTAGTCCACATGTTTGGAATTGGAATGGTGAATGGAAAGTTATTGGAATGACCGACTTTTGATGGTACTGGAACGTCATTTGTTTGCTGTGTCACTGGGGCCAGGGGATCAACATTCAGGGGCGTGGGAAATAACGAGCACGGAGTGATCCATAGCAGTGTTGGAATGTCTGTCATATACCATACAAATCAGGGTAGTTTACATTTTTCGAGTTACAGGTAAGTTCCTAAGTTAAGGCCCACCTAAATTCCAGTTGAGTTCCATTCGAGTTACCGGTAACTCGAAAAGTTGACGACCCCTGTCAAATGTATCTTCGCAAACGAGCTCTATCGTGCGAAATATATGGCGACGTGACGGCTTCAGAAATGTTTAGCAAACTACTGAGCATGATTTGAGGGTTGAATGGTTACTGTCATCTGGGATGTCAGCCTCATCGAGGATACGTTCAATGACCTCTAATAGTATTTCAGCTCTCGAACTCATGTTGTTAAATAAAAACTGTAGGTTTGTACGTTAGTACCTTTAGTCAATCACCTTTCACATTTCTTACTTACTCACGTCTGTCGTTGTATGACAGCTGGTTAATGAACGATGGTTGCTGGGTACAAGAATACGTGGGAAGTAACAAGTCCAAATAGCGGTGATCTTCGACATGGGTTATTTTGAGCTGTTTGAAACAGATGTGTTTAACTTTAGATAGCAACCTATATCTCGCACAAATCTCGCAGCATGCCAGCAAGACCACTTCCTATAAAAGCGTAGTAGAATGAGCTTGCTCACCTTGCGCACACCCCAACTAAGCAACTGTCGACTTCCTACTAGAAATTAATGATAATATATGTGGGGACCTGGGGAATGTGGGGTGAATAGCAGTGAATGGATTAAGTAAATGGCTATAGTTGATGAATCAGTACCGGCGATTAGATTGCTGCCGGTCATTGGCCGGTCAAAAACCATGATAAGTGCTACCTAGATTGCATTACAACGAACATCACGTCAGTCGATTCTTCATCAGCCTGTAGCGCTGACAATATCAGATTCAGATAACTTTTGCTCGAGAATAAGTAGTTATATTTTTGATTTTTCGCATCTATAACTATTGCCATGTCAACAAATACATACGAAGAGTAGAAGATGTATAATTTACATCAACCTAGGACTTTTTATAATTGGATACTGTGTGCTGTTCAATGTCACCACCGTAAGAGATGCACCCATCAAATAAGATACGAGGATGTAACTCGTTCTCGTAACCTTGTTGGACTAATATAAATTCTCACCATCGCTCTTCAGGCTTTGCTTACTCTGTCTCACTTTCTGGATTACGTTTCATACTGCAATGCTGGCATGGTATAGACGTTCCGACTTGAGCGTAGTAATGTGAGTCTCATTTCATATTATGCTTTACATTAAAATTCGCACCAACACAGCATTTCGGTTCAGACTTTCGTTTTTATCGAGGTGTATCATCGCGACATATGTTTCGACACAGAATCATAATGTCGGATGTGTTCTGGGGGCAAATGAGGAAAGCCTATCGTTGTCCCTTGTCGATTCGGGCACATCGGCAGCTGCGTTCACGCTGAGATCCCCAAACTTTAACAATGTGCGCCGAGCACCGACATCCACTAGTACACAGATTATATTTTCAAAAACACAAGTTACTAGTACAAAAACTATTTTTGCCACAAGTATTATTCGGGTCGCAGCGACTTCACCTACTTCTCCCGAACGGAGTATTCCTTCAGTGCCAACAAGCACAGTTTCACAAGTTCCTACTAGTCTCCATACGTTTCCATCCCTTAGTTCCATCACAACGTCAAGAGATACCGATAATTTGCCGACCGATCCCCCTTCGCCGTCTTCGATATCGGCCACACCGTCACCTTCTACCACCAACTTCGACGGGCGAATGGATTCAATGGTGGCAAATGAAGTCAATTCATTGACTAATTCCCTCCCAGCACCGTCATCATCAGCCACACATTCAGGTTCACCCCAAACAACGTCTATCATATCTTCAGCAAATAACGTCAATTCATTGACTAACTCCCTTTTACCATCGTCATCATCAGCCACACCTTCAAGTTCACCTCAAACGGCTTCCGCTACAATCAATCCCGGGCTAATAGCAGCGATTGTAATACCAGCCGCCTTTCTTATTCTCAGTACCGCAGTATATCTTATACTGCGATTTCAAAAAAGTCATTTGAGAAGTCAGCTTTCTTGGGACGGTACTTCCAGGCTGTTTACCGCAGTATTACCTTCACGAAAATCAACATTGACTCCATTCGTCAAAATGCCAAGTACATGGACGGGACTAGCTAGTCAACCACGAGTTTCTGATCCAGAGTATGGCGGGAGTACCACAATGGGCAGTGAGAGCTGGGTGTCGTTTTCGACTTCACCTCCTTCATATCACCGTAATTCGGAGGTTTAGTCTGTGTTGGAGACTTCTGAAGAAGCAAGACAGGAAATGAGGGGAATGAAGAAGTTTTTGGCGTTTAGTGAGGCTGTTGGTACGTATTCTTTTACATTCAACTGATTAATCTTCCGTCTCAAGACATCGCCAACAACGCAGCACCCAGAAGTTTGACGACTCGAATTTTCATTCCATTAATTTACATTTTATTAATTATTTTCCATCCCTTGACCCAAGTCATTCCCTAACTTTCATTCTACACTTTACTTCATTTAAGTTTACTTGTTTAATTCGGTATAAGGCTGGCTGTATCTTTCAGCACAATCGAATATTACGGAACTCAGAAATGTCCCATTCTGAATATCTTGCACTGATTGTGTTCTTTTCATCATAATGAAAGAACGTCTCGATTCCAGACTCACATTAATCGTCTAAGTAGCTATGCGCAACCGCATCTTTACCTCTTCAATAGGAAAAACGAATCGGAATTGGATCACAGAATTCTGATTCATCATATCAGAACGACGACAGTACTTTCGCACATATAACCTGAGGAACAGAATATATATAGTACATGATTTTAGGAAGGGCCATCTACAGAATTGAGGATATATCATCGCCATCATACTGCTACCGAGCCCTACATTATTTCCACCGTACAAAAGTTCCAAGCTACATAACGATTAGTAGTTGGTTTCAATATTTTAATGATGTCAGTGGTGGTATCCGCAGGCGACAGTATATGTCAGAACTTCAGCACTAATTGAATACCATTAGCATTAGCATACGACTTGGGTACGACGATGCTCGATGGTTCAAAACATAACTCATGCCTCTCGTCATCAATGATATGTCATATTTTTATTTCTCTCTGTGAGTTCTCGCTCTCACATTCAGTATTACTATTATGGACTGACACATCCTGATTGCGCACCTTTGCGGGTGTCAGGATCACATACATCATATCAGAACAGCGACAGACCTTTCGACACAATCATACGAAGAACAAGAACAGTATACTACAAGCGACATGATTTTCGAAAGGTGTATAATTATCTACCAATTAGATCTCGTATAAAGGTATAACTGACTTTGTAACAAGATGCGTGTATGCACATCCAGTCACTAAGCCATCAAATCAAGTGAAATATCAATCAACAAATATTTTTATATTCATCAAGAAATTTATAACGACCATGTATTCTTCACGAAATTTGTAAACTTCCAACTCTTTCTGCTGACTTCCCAACACAATGTCTCGTAGTGCAGTAGTGTTAAAACCACATCGTAATAGCCTCAAAATTTTACTGTGAGTATATTTTCGGGTTATATTCAAACCCTGTTAATGCGATAATATTATTATTACACAAGGCTTTGGTTTTCCGCTAACAACGCGGTGGCGCGTGTTTCGGCGCGGTGCGGTGCGGTCCCGGTGGCGGCGTTTGTCGGCGCGTCAGTAGGGGGGCCAAAAATGACTCCGCAACTACAAGGGCTGGTAGTGGGAGAGGATACGCCAAATTTACTAGTCTCCACTCTAACAAGTGACGTTGGTGGAACAGTCTCCACTGCAACGAGTGAAATTGGTGGAATACCCTCCACTCTAACAAGTGACGTTGGTGGAATACCCTCCACTCTAACAAGTGAAATTGGTGGAATACCCTCCACTCTAACAAGTGACGTTGGTGGAATACCCTCCACTGCAACAAGTGACTTAGAAGAGGTAACTTCCGGTACAACAAGTGATATTACGACCAATGATGCAGGACGAGCCATAAATCCTACACCGGCTGCAGGGGGGACTTCCGTTTCGTTCAGTGATGCAGGAGGAACAGTACCCAGTACACCAAGTGTTGCAGGAGCATTTTCCACTTCGACAAGTGGTCCAGCATTCCTCCCCACTTCGAGTAGTGATTCGGGAGGAGCCACCAGTACTAGGAGCGTGTTTCCTGATGGTATAGATCCTTTAGCCTCCACACAAGCTAGATCTTCAGGACCTACAAGTAATATGATGACCGGCTCCACCTCATTATCTGCATCGCAAACCACATCTTCACCGATTGACACTTCACCGCCACCTTCCGGGGGATCTATCAAACCAGGAATCATAATAGCAATAGTAATCCCAAGCGCCCTTCTTCTTCTCGGCATTGCGGTATTCCTTACGTTCTTCCTTTACAAAAAACATCTGACGAGTCAGTCGCGCAAAACTAAAGCACAATTAACTCCCTACATCAAAGGTCAAGAAACCGAACCGCAAACGCGTAGACGCTCCTGTTCAAAGCACCGCGGAAGCACTGCATTAGAGAACGAGAGTCAAGTGTCATTTTCGACGCTACCTCCTTCGTATCATTATGATTTGGAGATGGAAGGAATGCTACATGTTTCTGATGAAGCGATCGAGAATGGGAAGGAACAGGAAGGCATTAATGAGGGTGGGAGGGAACAGGAGGACATTAGTGAGGGGATGCATGATGTACAATCGAGCTCCTTCTAACCCATACCCGAGACAACCCATAACTCCTTATACCCCATGGCTTTGATAGCCCCCGAGCTGGGAAGCAGGGGACTTTGGTAAAAACCCATAATTTAGCTATACCCCATATCTATACCCCTTCGTGAAAAAAAAACCCATACGTTTGGTTACTATATATGGTTGTCGAATGACCCTGTACGCAGTATACGTGGGAAACTACCTACATTTTTGCGGATCATAGTAGCCATACTTGAATCATAATACAGTCCACACATCTATTATTGGTAAATTCACTCCCACAATATTCTAATAATTGATTGACTTCACATAAGTATTAAGGAAAGAAAAGGTATGTTATAACGCATGGCTTGCTGGTATGGTATGTGTCAATTTACGCCACTTATATTGACTTTGCTTTAGTTATTAACAACGTTTATATACGGTATTATACAAAAACTGCAATGTATATCGAATTTACAATGTTGTTTGTCTGCCGGAATAAAATTCCCACGGGTGGTACGTTCCACCTATCTCTGGCTCCTGGGAGGGCATAGCCAGAGCTGTCTCCGGAGGAGTATGGGTTAAGAGAAGTCCGACCGTATATGTATAGAAAATTAGGTTGAACACTTACAGTTGAACCCCTCTTATCTCATACGGTTCGGTGGACTTCCCAGCGTATGACTTATGGACTTTATGAGTTATGAGTGACCTTCCAAAAAAGGAAATAGTTCCAATTTTGGCAATTTTTTATGATTCATAAGAATAGCGATTATAGAAATGTATATAAGTGAAAGAGTAGTAGAAAGTCTGAAGAAGTAACACATAAAATAGCTTATGACTATTCGTAAAAATCAGTCAAAGCTGTATCTTTCATATTCTTGAACTCATCAAGGCGAAGCTGTTGATTGAATGAGTCCAAGATTACATCGACTTTGCGGGAAAGAGGATCATTCATATCTTCAGCGTATTTCTTAATAGTTGATGCAGCCGCAAGCACATCGCACCGGGTTGGACAAGGCTCCACCTGAATATCCTGGTCCACATCATCACCCCCATTTACCTCTAGCTTCTGACGAGCAGCAATTGATTCCATGACAGCTTGATAGATTTCATTGTCTGATGTTTCTGTCAAAGCATGTGATTCACCTTTGGGGTTCAACACCCTGAGTCTCATTTCACCCAGTGGCATTTTAAAATTCATAGTCTAGCTATTGATTCAACAAGTGGCATGTCAGGATGAGCGAAGAGTCAGTAAATACAAAATTTGGCTGAAGGAAACTATGGATAGAATGAATAAACCCTACTACGCTTACGTAATAATATGGGGTTTCCTGCATAAAATCGTATGACTTATGGATTATGAGCTTTATGAGTTATGGTCTGCAAATCTCTGCGAACCGAGTTGGTGGACCGAAAAACTTATGAGTTATTGATTTTATGACTTATGAGGGTTATGAGATAAGAGGGGTTCGACTGTACTCATTTGCGGAACCTAAGCGAGCGAGACAAATTTTAGCCAGATCGTTTAAGGGCTAACGCGAATTCGGCTCTGAAACCGTATCTAGGGCGTTGGCTTACACCGACGAGAGGGACTAGAGCAAGGGAAAAACGAAGTGGTCAAGTTTATACTGACAGAGATAATCAGAGAAGGACCATGTACTTAAGGAAGAGGAGAAACTCATGACATTGTTTCCGATAGGAGAATAACACGGGAAGGCGGCAGCTAGAAACCAAGAGTAGGTCTGCATACGTGTCAATGCACTGTTAACAGGACCCAGATATGTACCTCTAGTGAACATGCTAGAGGGGGCGCGTATCCGGTATGCCTCTGAGGCGGCTGGGAGATAGCCTGCAAAGATGATATTTGACACTGAAAACAGGGACAGGGAGATAATTCCGGGCACGCACACACATGAGCGTGAGTTGAGCGTGCACGCTCAGTGTCAATATCTTATATATGTGCGTGAATATCCTACACTTGAGTGTGAACAATTCTTATATGAGCGTGAACAAACTGGGTGTCTTAAAACAATTACTATAGTGAATACTTGGTGTAATAAAGTGCATGTCTAATAAATATCATTTGGTATATATTGAGGCTCAAACGAATGAATTTTAATTGAGAGTGAGCATGAGCGTGAAGTGAATACATATCTATGGCGGTCAAAGTGCACATTTAATATGGTGCGTAAACACTTTTTGATGGAGTGCAAACATTTCGCGCGCTGTTCGGCACACACATTTTTGGTCCCAGTGCAAACTTTTCGTTCGAGCGCAAACTTTTCTGTAGCGCAAACACATTTAAATTTGAGTGCAGCGCAAATTTGACTTCATAAGGCCAAAGCTCTTAGAGTCTAAGACACGTGAGAATATCTTCATAAAATAGAAATATTATTTATCCTCAACAAAGTACTTGTAACTTATAACTACAGCGTGGATTCCGCACTACCCACTTTACATGACGAGAAGACCCTAGCTCACTCTCATCACCCCCGGGCTCCTCCGCTCATATTACCCATCGAAACTACCAAGCAGCCCTCATAGCACATACTAATTGGGTACCAGTTAATCAGTAATTTAAATAGTCCCTACCACCCTCAGGACCGACTGCGAGCCCATACGTCCTCGTCATCCCCATTTCTTATGGGAGCCGATACACTCGGAGAATGGGAATCGATCCAAAATGCACTCCCAGACTCACAGTTCCGCCTTCCCACATAGCGCTATCAGACCTTACACAGCTTCCGAAATGACACGGGGAGACAACGACATTGGGCAAAACATCGAAGAGGACGTGGGTGGGCGAGTGCAGTTAGCACATATCTTGCGGTAGCTGATAACCCTCTATAGAATAGGAATCGATCCAAAAGAAGTCCCATTCCCGCGCCTTCCCGCACAGTATGATCAAATCTTCAGACTTCGAAATGATGGGTGATGCAGCAGGTGATATCGTGGCTGTCTGTGATGCTGAAGATAACGGATCCAGGCCAGGAGAGGTGGGAGGGTGGAAATGTCTAGCTTTGTATTAAGATTGGGGGATTCAGGTGCGGAGAGTGAGGAGTTACTCACAGATTTGGATGTAGCTTAGAGGTGAAATTGACATACAATCTGGGTAGTTTTAAGTAGAAACAATTGGGGAATGAGTACTATAATGACAGACCTGTCAGCACATTAACATGCGCGAGCCTTATCTAGACTTCGTGAACTTCTATGTCCTCCCATCTTCGCATGCCTAGTTCGTTCTTTGAAGTAGAGTGATGCACCACCTTGAATATTACATAGCATAACAAAAGAGAACGAGAAGAGACGAGGAGTTGACGAGGAGTTTGTGAAATTCAAACGAATGAGACACGCTGGCATTGACAAGCAGAGCCTATTGCCAAACATTAACAATGTCAATGAACGCGTACACAAACTAGTCACACAGTCACGGACTGTATCACGTGAAATGAGTAACAAGATGGACACGTGAGTTTATGTACGCGTTCATTGGCGTTGTTTGGCAATACGCTCTGCTTGCCAACGCCAGCACGTTTCATTCTTTTGAATCTCAATCTCCTCGTCAACTTCTTGTCTCTTCTCATTCCCTTTCATAATGCTATGTGACATTCCAGGTGGTGCATCACCTCACTTCAAAGGACGAACCCAGCACGCAAAGGCGAAGACTCGATGAAAGTTCACCCTGCCCCCCTATTACACTGACGAGGCCCGACCTATATCACTGATTGGTACATCTGACCTATGTCAAAAGCCCTCCCGCGCTGGTGCCGGTGAAGATGGTGCTGTTGGTGACACTCGAGGTACATTCCCCTTCCCCTTTTTGTAACTATCAGTATAATACTGATGGGATGGTCATATAGTGAGCGCCTCTAACCTCTTCTACCGCCAGTGCCACGCATGAAGATAGACTACGACTGGTGTGCTTTTAGCAGATTGTGCTCTCGGATGTTGCTGTGGGATACGAGGATAGTTGTACTATGTGGGAGCTGAGGTTGTGATTGGGATGGGATGGGGTTTTTGCTGGCAGCGGGGTATGCTGACTGTCGCTAAGGCTGGTTTATTTGTGTTGGGGCTATGGAGGTAGTGGTTCTCGTGCCAGTGAGGCTTACAGTGGATGGCTGGTTGCGGCTTTAGCGATAGTGTGGCTACGGGCATCGTTTCAGAAACCATGACCTAGGGTTTACTCTTACAACCGCTCCATAATCATTTGTTCCTAATTATTAGGTGTGCGTGCCACAGGTAGTGAAATCTGCATGTGTGACTGTTAGCAATTTTGAGTGGTAATGCGGCAGGGGGAGCTCACCTGCCAGTAGCGAAAGATTAGTGAATTGGGGAAAGGTTCTTATGCCACTAGTATTTCCTCTACTTAGTCATAATTAGACATTGTATACATCTAGTATTGAAATATGGATTGAAGCCATTGCACTGGATTCATAAGAGGTTCTGTCAATTATAAGAACTCGTAAAATATGGGTTGAACAGCCTGGACTGAAATGTTTGCGCTGGGATGAAAAATGTTTGCGCTCGAACAAAAAGTTTGCGCTGGGATGAAAAATGTGTGCGCCGAACAGCGCGCGAAATGTTAGAACACAACCAACTTGACATGTCCATCGAGGACTGAGTTAGCCGAGGCTACTCCATCGTGGTGACGAGAGTAGATTGAACACACGTTCATAGAGATAAGTTCCCAGGCAGAGCTTCGCATGAGACAAGAACTAACCAGCGTGACCAGAGATAGAAGACATAAGAAGCAGGAAGAACAGTAGAGAATGGCAAAGCATGACCAAGAAAGGAGCAGCACATTGGAAAACACAGCTGCGAGAAGGAGGACATTGGACAACCAAGGATAAAGCAGCCAATACACAGGAAGAACCACAGGAAAGTGCAGAACTGGACCCACCGTCAAACCCATCTTTGGGGTGGACAATGGCAGCACCCTCAAAGCCAACCACACCCAGCATTAGCCTGCCAGCCACACCAGTTGAAGCGAGATTCACAACTGAACATCAGCAGTTGTTAGCAGAGAAACTATCAGAGCAAGCACCAACAGAACTTCAGTTCAAAACGACTCAAAATACACCACCAAAGCAACCACCACCCACACCACCAGTGGCTATTGAGCTGGGTATGGCAGGACAAGACATTGAACCCTTCTGGGGGGATCGCGACAATGAAAACCCTGAGGATTTCTTCAGAGCATTCCAGTGCAAGATGGGCGCACATGGTGACACACACAAGTGTGAGCAGTTTGTACTCTTCTTGTACTCAGACAGTGTCGCAGACAAGTGGTACAAAGCCTTACCAGAGGAAGAAAAAACTTCCTGGGTGAAGTTAAGTGCAGCATTCAGGAAGAGGTGGCCAAAGAAGACAGTGGCAGTAAAGACAGAGTGAGAATATGAGGAGGAAATCATGGGATGGGGACTAAGAACGGAGGACTTGTTGGAAAAGGAGGTAATAGCGGGAAGGGAAGTCTACAAATATATTGCATGGGCCGATCGTATGATCACATTAACAATGGGGGCAAAACTTGCAACAGGAACAACATACCTCAACCTGGTGTGCAAGGATTTGCCCCAAGCAATCTGAGACCAGACAACCAGCACATACAACAGTTGGATCAAGTTTCTGGATGCAGTATGAAAGGCCAATATAGACTTGATAAGGGATAAGGTGGATGAATGGAAGAAGAGGGAGACGGAGCTAGAGGAAATACAGAAGAGGATCACAGCATTGGAGTTGCCAGTACCAAGATCTAGAACAACAGGTATGGGAGTAGGCGGCAACCACATGCAGCATAGCAATGTTGGCACAACACCATTGCGAGGGAGTAGTAGAGGTGTGGCATACCCACAATTCCAGCACACAAAAGGAGGAAGCACATTCACCAACAACCACAGGAGTCAACCAGAAGCACTTACAGAGCAAGAACTGAACACACTTAGGGTGAACCTCACAGTGCTACCACACCACCCAGACACACCAGCAGGATGGGCAGCACACCAGGCACAACAGCATGAATTTGTGTGACAACATGGCACCAGTGTGTTCATCAAGTTCAACACACCATATCCACTGTGGCCAGGCACAGCAGCCATTAATACAGGCAAGTGCTACAAGTGTGGGACCATTGGACACCAGTCACTGGAATGCACAAGTGCAACACTGCTACACACACATGAGCAGAAATGGTGCCGCTATGTTGGATTCCACTTGAGGCAGGCGCAAAGCACACCAGTCAACATGGTAGCGATCGACGACTATGGTATGGTATGGCAAGTAGCAGACTTTGGAGTGGAAGCAAATTCGAAGGAGCAGGGAAATGGCGGAGAGCTGCAAGCGTAAATGCTCTGCAGGCAGCCCAACAAAAGGAGAGCGCTAAAGACAGGGAGGTCCTTGTGGGTAAGCGAGCAACTCACAAGGACAAGGAACAGCTCACCACAAAGAAATATAATAGCAGCACTGTCGTACACAAACATGAATCAGATATTTGTGATCTGTATGCAGTAAGTGGTGAGTTTGAAACAAAAGAAAACAGTACAAATGCAATACCTTTTATACACTGAGTAGCATTCTACGGACCACAGGGAGAGATAGTCAGAGCGTGGGGTACATTTGACAATGGGGCACTGGTGGGTGCCATGTGCAGCAAGGTGTACGAGTGTGTCAAACACAGAATAGGATTGTTGGCCCCATCAGCGAAAAAGCTGCGCATGGCAAATGGGGTTGTGGTAAGAGCACTGGGGAGATGGACAGGAATAATAGAGATCAATGGGGCTAAAGTGGAAGGAACATTAGAAGTATTTGACAGCGGTGGGAGCTGGGAAGTGTTGTTTGGGAAGCCGTTGATAGAAGCCTTTGGGGCAGTGCATGACTATCATGTTGGAGAAGTAACAATTGGAAACAACAGCGAGTGCATTACAATATCGAACCAACATGGGCAAACGAGCAGGGAGGTACAAGAAACAGCGACAGTGACCATGCTAGTGCAAGAACAGCAGAAGGCAGAGGATGAACAACAGGAGGCGGAAGAAAGGAAAAAGAAAGACACATGGCAAAGGACAATAATCGAAGAGATAGATGGCAAAGATGATCCAGAGTATAAGCAGAAACAACGAATGGTGGCAGAAAAGGAGGAGGAGGAGAGACAGAAGGTACAGGCAGCGGAAGCACAGGAAGAGGTACAAAAGAGAGAGCAAATAGAGTGACAGGAGCATAGGAGGTTAATGTGGAAGCAATAGCGGGGAAAAGCACAGAGAAGATTCAGGAGATGGCACATGCGTGACAGGGTAATAGAAGAAAAACCGAAGAATTGGAACAGAGACATGATGAGGAAGACAACAGGTGACACGGTAACAGTACCAGTGTGTATTGTGATGGAAGAAGACCAAGCTGAAGGGAAAGAACAAGTCTACATGGAAATAACAACAGATGGGCTACAACAGGACAACAACTTATTCACAAGAGCAACGGATCCCTTCAAGGAAGAGAGAGTTGACAAAATAATGTGTCAAGTCACAATAGACAATGATTTGACATCAGAGCAACAGGGAGTAGTCAAACAGTTTCTTCGAGAACATGCTGACATTTTTGCCCTATCAATCAGCGAGGTACAACAAGTGCCTGGGGCAAAGCACACACTAAACATACCAAACGACAGCAAGTTCAAATTAAAAGTACATCTGAGGCCACTTAACCCACCACAATGAAAATATCTGCACGAACGCATTAACAAAATGTTGGAAGCAGGGATCATAGAACACTGTACCCCAGATGATGTTAAGTGCATATCACCAATCACACTCGCGCAAAAAACTCACCAAGGCAAGGGACTGTCCCTGGAAGAACTACAACACTGAGTCAATAATGAGTGCATAGCACATGGATTTGCACCACACTTTGACCTGCCACCAATACCAGAGCCCACACCAAGTGAACTAAGTGATGTAGCAGACACAAAGTGGAGGGTGTGCCAAAATTTCGGAGAAGTGAACAAAGTCACAAAAATTGCACCAATGCCACAAGGGGACATAAGAGTGAAGCAACAATGGCTATCGGGACACTGATGGATATCATGCTTCGACTTTGCGGCAGGATTTTATGCAGTGGAAGTTGACCCAAAGTCAAGACCATATATGGCATTCTATGTGGAAGGAAGAGGATACTTTTGGTACAAACGAATGCCATTTGGACTCACAGGTGCACCTTCAACTTTTGTGAACATGACTGCATTTCACCTCCATGACCTCCTGGCAGATGAAACCATGGAGCTGTTCATAGATGATGGCGGGACTGCAGCAGACACTTTTGAGGATATGATGAGCAAACTTCAATGGATATTCAAATGCATACGAGAGCGGGGAATGTCTTTATCAGCAAGTAAGTCACAGTTCTTCATGACGGAAACAATATTTGCTGGCGCAACAGTAGGAACTGCAGGAGTGCAACCGGACCTGGCAAAGCTATCAGCAATTATCAACTGGCCCACCCTGGAAGACGCACTAAACCTATCTGCATTCATTGGCCTCACAAGTTGGTTCCGTGACCTAATTCAAGGCTACTCAAAAATAGAACAGCCATTACGGGACCTACTGTGAGGAGTGGAAATACCAGAGAAATGTTCAAAAACAACCTACAGGCGCATCATGAAAGGATACAAACTGGTGGAACGATGGAAGGAAGAGCATGCAAAGTCATTCCTACAACTAAAAGTGGCACTAACATCAGAACCAGTGCTGAGAGGACCACGGTGGGACAGTACACCTTTTATTGTTGTAAGCGATGGCAGCAAAGATGTGTTCGGAGCAGTGCTAATGAAAAAGTTGGATACAATCTTGCCGAGTGGGAGGCACATGTCAAAACTGCACCCCATAGCCTTCGCATCCAAAAGAACGTCACCAGCAGAAGAGAAATACAAACCATTTCTTCTCGAATTTGCAGCACTAAAATTTGCACTGGACAAGTTCTCCAATACAATATGGGGCTTCCCAGTTGAAATCAAGACAGACTGCCAAGCGTTGCGAGACCACCTCCTTAATGACAAGCTAAGTGCCACACATGCTCGTTGGAGAGATGGGATTTTGAGCCACCAAATAGTAGACATTCGACACGTTCCAGGGAGGATCAATGTAGTAGCGGACGGACTGAGCAGGGCAGTGGAAGGCCAGACAAAGGAAACAGGTGATGGAAGTGAATGGACAGTATCAGAAGACTGGGAGACAGTGGCAGGACTCACACACGACATATTCCATGTCACAGGTGTTGAAGGTGCAGAAAGGCTACGTGAATGGTTTGCAGATGAGCCAATATTTCATGAAGTTATCAACGCACTGCTAGAACTGGACAATAACGCGAGCATAAGGGACCGAAAATGCGCACGCCATCAGGCATCAGAATACACAATTCTGGAAGGGAAACTGTGGAAAGTCGGAGGAGGTCACGGAATAAGAGGGAGAGAAAAGGTGGAATGCATTACGAGACAGGAAGCTACTGAGATGGCAAGAATAGAACACAAGCAGAATGGCCACTGGCAACAGGACACTATCAAAAAGGCACTATTGGACCGCATATGGAGCCCAGGACTAGACCACTCTATAGTCAATGGTATTAAGGATTGTGCGCACTGTAAGAATTTCAGAGGGACACATCTACATGCACTGCTAGACCCTATCACACGCCGACACCTGTTCAAACTACTAGTAGGAGACTACCTGTCAATGCCAACTGGTAGAGGAGGGTACCACACGATAGGAGTCTACCTCAACACATACTCACAGCACATTTGGGCCTTCAAATACAAGACAGCGGGAACTGCGAAAATGACAATGGATGCATTGTCTCGGATCTTCAGTGACTTCACACCACCAGAAACATTCATGAGCGATGGGGGTTCACACTTCAAAAACCACAACATCTGAGAGTTGTGTGCAAAATGGGGAACGAAAACACAGGTTGTCGTGGCATATGCACCATGGATTAATGGGCTCGTAGAAGGTACAAACAAAATACTTCTCCATGTCTTGAAGCGTCTGTGTGCCCCAGGTTTAGGTGAAGATGATTATGAAGCACTGAAGCTTGAAGACCTACCAAAAAAATGGACAGATCATTTAGACGAAGCAATACGCATATTGAACTGGAGACTCTTACCAGCATTGAAGTTTTCCCCAAAGGAACTTCTACTGGGACTAGTCATCAACACAAAACCAACACCAGTTGATGACACAGAAACACCACTGAGAGTGGAGGAGGTAGAAACACAGATGGCATACGTCGCCCAACAACGATTGGATGGCTATGCGGAAGCAGTACGCCATGTGTTGCAGCAGAAGAAGACCTTTGACAAAAAAGTGTTAGCGCATAAACCAGGTGAGGTTATCTTCAATCCGGGGCAACTGGTTCAAGTGTATCACAGCAATCTAGATTACACCTTCAAAACAGAATGCAAAATGGTTCCCAAGTGGTCAGCACCAATGCATGTCATGTCAAGACTCAAGAACTCCTATAAGCTGGAGACATTACAAGGCATACCAATTCAAGGGGACTTCAATGCCAGGAGACTGAGGACATTCATGCCACAAGCGGGGACAAAACTGGCTGAAGAACAGGCAAAGGTGGAAGGGAGGATTGCCAAACCAGCACGAGACAACAGCACAGGAGAAGCTCAGAATGACGACGATCATCACACTTTGCAAAACGAAACACAATAGTATTCACGTAGGCAATGAGGACGTCGCCATGAGAAGAGGGGGGTACATGGAGTGTCACGGAGTGACACCCCAACAACACGAGCGTTGTTTGTACATATTTGGCAAAGGCATTAGAAGCTTAGTAATTACGCTACAATTTAGAGTACACTAGACGAGGAGGAGAGAGAACACAACCAACTTGACGTGTCCATCGAGGACTGAGTTAGCCGAGGCTACTTCAGCAGGCCCAGTAAAATCTACGTGCCCACGAAGATGCCGGTAAGCTCCAGAATGGGAGGAGGGAAGTTGTCATCAAGTTGTCATCATCACTAAATCGTCACCATCGAGTGGGAGAAAAGAAGCAAGCTGCAAGTTGGCTGCAAGAGTAAGAGCGCTTGTTTGGTATTATTATTACTATTATTGACCAAAGACGTCTACATAGCAATTCAATTTCCCACACCTCCTAACCCTAAGGAAGGTCTTACTGTTGTATGACAATAGTGGTGTTGGGGTCCGGTTCAGGTCTTTTCGCCAAACCTAGGACTGGACCTGAGGTTCAGGTTCTTTGTGGTCCGGTTCAGGTTCAGAGTGAGTTCAAACATTGAACTGGACCAAGGGCAGGTTTTCTTTTTTTCAACTTATTTAGAAAATTAGCAGTGTAATGTTAGTGATATTACTAGTACTACTTTTATTTCAATAGTAATTCTCATGTACTAAGAAATAGAAGTTAACAAACATAATCAGGTACTGTTACATTCAAAAGCTACTATTTTCAATCAAGTTTGTTTTGAGGTGACATCCATTGTGAAAATTGTAGCATCCGATATCGAAGTCTGAGTCTAAACCTTGCGTAACGTGTCGTACATTCCCAGCAATTTGAAGGGTGCTTGAAACGAAGGCCATGACAACATATGCCGATAACACCTATTGCTGTGTACTGAGCCCTTCTCTTCCTTTGACGTGAATGACAACTAGGCGGAAGTACGCAATCCCAACTAGCAGTACTGCACCATATACCATTCCAGAGAATATGTTGCCATATATCCATGGCCTGATAGGTACATCAGTATTCAAAGTAGTTATTCTGTATGAAGAAGAAAGTGACAAAAAGCGAATGTATGTGTTGCAATATATATAATGTGGAGGAGGATATTGGCTTGGGGGTATCCTCTCGACAAAGAAATCATGCGAGTGGTTGGCGCATCCGTCCAACCTTCAGATCCAGTGAGCGTGCATTTGAGAGAGAGAAAGGGGGGAAATGCGAAGCTGACATTCTCAAAGCGTACATACGACATTTATGTATGTAAGCGACATGAGGTAAACGACAGTGTGTAAGGAGTGAGGTAACGGAAATGAAAATCGCATTTTTACCATGCAGGCAGAATGCCTGCTCTACAATAAGCTACCAGACAAAGCTACCATCTGTTGAATAAGATGTATTTCTTCGTTACAGTGGGTTTTGATACCCATATAATATCACAGAACTTCTTGACACACGGTGTCTATCAGTACTTTGTTTTGCAGTAGTTTTCGCAATATTTTAGAGCGTTTCGATCTCAGATATGCAGTAACAGTGACTACACCAGATGGAAAGGGACGACGACAAGGAGGCACTAAGAGCGGGAATATCAACGTAAGGGGAGGGTTGAGTTAGAGAGGATGAAGAGGAAGAGTGATATGAAAGGGAAGAGGACAATGAAAGTGATAGGAAATAACGAAGAAAGGTGGCGAAGCAATGGACATTACAGGTTCGAACGCGTCTGGACGCGCTCGGAGTAAACTACGGTTTCGAGAACCAAGAACCGGAGATGAGGTTCGGTTCTCCTTAGTAAGCCGAACTTTGGACCGAACGTACGTCCGGTTCTCGATGGGTTCGCGTTCGAACCTAAGTTCGGAACCAAACCCCAACACCACTATACGACAACTTGAATTTGACTTGAATGCTCGAGCGCTCGACCACCAAGGGATGTCAGATCCACCGATCTGCTTTAGCTGTCATTCCACACGAGATGTTTCTCAGGACCATAGCAGTCCTTCGGTGGTCAAAGGTTCTATAACGAGATTTATATAGTTCAAACTTCATAGTAGTTAACAATGACTCGGATACATCAAGACTAAAAGTATAATAACATACCTCAGGCAGCTCATCTACTATCTGTGATAGGCCTTTGAATAAGCTCAGCATTGGAAACGGCGCGACCATGATATATCTTTGTGTTCAGCGGTGACTCCCAACACCTGGACTCTTGTACCGATGTGCTTCCAGACGGACTGTCCACCTTTCGTTGGCGTAATCAACAGTAAAAAGACACGCCAACGCATCGAGAACGGTACTGTGATTCAGCACAATGTCGTTTAGCCTAAAGCTAGAAGCCATGTTGGCAACCACGGCTTACAAGCGATAACTCGAACTCCTTGGTCAGCAGACTTAGAGGTTAGTAAATGAGAGTTGAATAGGAGACGGCTAAATAGGCCTATCTATGTGCGGAAAAGCACTGAGGAATGCATAGTCAGTAGGGAAGTTAACGACAACCAGTGAAAGAGATGGATGCGAAAGTAGAGTGAGTGACATGACTCATATCCGTTAATTCGTTGCGATACTATCTCGTCTGGAAATGATGCCTCTTTTCCTGGTATCTTTCCTGTCGTTTGAGAAAAGCTTTAATGGCTTCTTGTCTCATATACAGGCTTTGCAGGGACAGTACTAGCGCGTGGCGAGCTCATCAACTTCTCCCAGTTTACCGCTACACACACCACGCCAAGACCTCAACTGTTCATTCTACCACTGCTTCCTCTTCCGGCACTGTCTCATACCGTTGCATGAAGCCCTTCCACCTCGCAAATTGAAGACGCATGGGATACAGAAGATGGAGACTCAGGAGGGAACACAGGGTCGTTTCTTCCTGACAAGAGAGATCGACGTTTCTTTTTCCTTGCTATTCCCACTCACCCTACTCTATTAATTTCTCTCGTCGGCTCCCTCCTCCATATTCACCTGGATAAATTTTCCCTGCAGTGCACGCTTCCACTCACTACGCGCACTAGGCACTAGGAAATCAAATCTGAGTGGGAGATAGCCTACGCCATGGCGAGTCAGCTGGGGAGATGTTAAAAGTTTTAAATAACTTCATTATGTAGTAACGAACACTTGAGAGTCTACTCAGAGACTTTATATTCGATATACTTATTTATAAGAAGGGTTACAGAAAGACGAGTCTCTTATAGATTAACGTGATTCGTATATATTACATTTCCCCAGCTACAAATAATGTGTCCAATGACAATGCTACCCGCTCTTGTGGCAAACACGTCATATCTACAATTTATCGCCACTATGAACTACACTATTTGAACCAACATTCCTGGCCCATTCTGCCAATGAATCCGTATTCCACATTGTCGTTTCACCATCCGGAACAGAAGGATTCAGCTTTGGTTTCTTCGATTTTCGGGATTTACCTTTTCTTTTATATCTGTATCGATTGCGAATATGCTCTGGAACTTTCCTACGAAAATTCCAACTATCTGCCCTAGAAGAACCTGAATCATCCTCTGACTCATCGGAAGTAACACTTTCGATTATATCAGCGGGATCTATGGGCGGAGAAAGCCTCTTGTAACCTCTTCCTTTTTCCGTTTTAACGGACGCATTATCTTCGTCGGTTTTGTCATGTCGATCCTCCCCGAGAAGCACATAATATTCAGGGAAGAACGTAGAATCTGCTATTGCATCCGCTGGAAAGCGCACATTCCATAGGCGATATATTTTTTGAATTTTTCCGAGGATAGGATATTGCTTGCAAATGGGATTGATGAAAGTATTGCCAGAGTATAGTAGATATCCTAGTGCTGCTATGACGAACTTTGGATGAATATGGCTGACTAGTTTCGGAAGAGTCTCGAAGGGATATCTATGTACAGAAAAAGGTTCGGGTCGTTGTTGTGTTATAGTATCGTTCTGGCGTGTAAATGTGACATCTTCCATGTCCGCAACAGGTATCAGGCGGTACTCAAACTGGTCTCTCTGAGAAATGTCTCCCGTAAGTACATGTGTATGATAGAATAGGGTACAGAAACGCACTTCTATATTAGGAAAGCGTAGCCTCCGTGTTGTTCCTTTATATTTCACTGAAGGAAGAAGGGCGTCCATATATATATCAACGATTGCATCGTCAGGTAATAGGATCCATTGGTTCTTATTGAACATCCTACAAAACGATGCACCTGCTATTTGGATCTATTCAATACGAGAATAAGTGAGGCGTAAAACAAGTAATTCCTACCGGGGAAAACGTTGTATCGAGTATCAAGGTTTAGTGTCCCTCTCCGCATATTCCAAGTCCACTCAAGTGAATCTAGCTGGGAGATTCAACCGGCCATTAATGAATTTATTGAAATTGGAACTTCATAGATCGTACCAATGAATTGTTATACATGAGCGTTCGAGGGATAACATGGCAGTATTCGACATCCTGATCTGGCCAACGATTTTCCACCAGGCAGCGTCCTCCATTAGGATCAACGGCGGCAACACGTTTCTTAATCGCATCTTGTACGAGTTCTGAGGAGTTATTTGGTTCCGAGGTGAACTTTATCGACATCATCCACGATGTAGGAGAGAGTGAAGTGAACGCGGGCACTTGGCTCGACCTCATTATATGTCACACGGTTGAAATGCTATTCGAGCTCCGACGAACAATAGTCGGCATTCCGGCTTCACAATATGGTCATTGTGTCACGGCTCTGAAACTTTCCTTAACCATTAATTTATGGGACCACTGTTCGCTTATTCCTCCTCTCCTTACGAATTTAAAACCCGCTGCATTCTGTAGCCGTCCCGCAAACTAAATATGGCTGGAAATGGACTCGATAGTAATGTTCACCTTTTTTGCTCATGAATAATTATATATTTTGATCTAGGATTGGTAAATACTTCAATCATTGTTAACCGTTAGTCGAAGCAATCAGGGACTAAAAATGTATGCCAATGTATGCCGTGCCATTCATCTTTCCTACTCGTGAAAAATAAGTTACCACATCCAGTCAGGAATGGTGATACAGTAATCATTATACTCCATTCATAGCAGTCCGGAGAAATCAAAAACTTGAAAAGCATTGTTTTGGACTCCTGCTTTAAGATACTTGAAGCAATCGAAGTACCCATTGTGCGCGTTCCAGAAAGAAGCCTTAAATGCGAACATATAAGTAGCCGTTTATTATCCCGTTGACTTCACAATACCTACTGCGTTCTGTCTCTTTCGCTTAGTGCCACGACGCTATTGAAATGTCTTCAAAATGGTCTACACCGCTGTCACGCATAGAAAACAACAATGCCCGTAAAACTGAAGCTATCCGGCGTCGCGTTGAACAGAATGACCCCAACTTTGGCCGCTGCCTCGTCGAAAATTGTGTAGCAAGTCGGTCAATAGTAAATTGCCATGTTGTTGCTCGAAAGTTTTGGAGTAATGATGATGTGGTACGCAAATTCAAGTATACTTTTTTTTGTTTGAAAAAGACCTACCTTATGAATCAGCTTGACTCCCTCGAATGGTACTGGAATATGAAAAGAGACACGCTAAACCTTGACACGCGTTATAATGTCTTTCGTGGTACGTCACGCCCCCAATTAAATTTATTACCTGAGTTTCATGTTTAGTTGTTTGAATAGCCGGGGCATCTGTTCACACCATGTTCGATGATTACAAATGGATTCTTCTACCTGATCAATCAATCATTCAAGCATATGTGAATAATGTTATGTCAACATCGGATGGTTCCTCAAGAGGCCGTTTTCCAACTTTCGAAGTAATGTTGCGATTTGGATCACGTCGAGAGTCATGCTTACGATATTATTAGGATATAAAAGACTTTGAATACCAATTAATACCCATTCATGATATGGAGGAAGTTGCCTTTACCCGCCAGAATGATTTCTCAAGTCCAATAGGCCCCCAGTCTTTTACGATATATACGTATCCTTTTAAGAATTTCCCCAAAGTTCTAAGCCACATACATCCCAGGTTCGTGATTGCATCAGTGGGCAACCTGCTAACGGTGCACCCTTACGTACTGGAGGATCACATTGCACAAGAATACCCTATTCTTCATGATATTTTATTTATTTATCAGGCCTGGACAGCTCCTGTTCCTGAAAGCGCTGAAAGCGACATGTCTTACAGCCCAGACTATGGTTCTGATGAAGACTCCGACTCTGATGAACACCGCAAAGATAAAGACCATGAAGGAACGGACAAGTCACCATGCCAGCCACCGACTGAAAAAGGTCGTGGGACCAAGAGACCGAGGCAAGAATCCCCATCTCGTAAGGGCCCGTACGCCACACGCAGTGTCACTAAAAGCCAGAACGGTAACAGGCGGAAGGATATTGAAGGGGCTCCGTGCGAAGATGTCGACAGCGATGTAGAGTATCGCGACCGCAAAGAAGAAGCAAAGAGCGGAAGTGCGTGCCCGCCAACTGAGCACAGTTGTCTCTCGGAGGAAACTATGGTAGAGCTAGCCAACGGGATTGGAAAGCTGTGGGATGACAACGCTCTCACGGAATGGTCGAGGAACGTGGATCTTGACCGTACTGTTCTTAGTGTGTAGAAATATTTACAGCGAAGTAGCTGTTTCGGTAAAGGATTCGAAATACAATGGTTTGATATAACATTTTTTACGAATTGTACCTTAAATTCTGAATCATGAATACCGCCTGGTTTATTATTTCTCTTTGGTGGTTCGATTGGCAGACGTGTTGTCCATGAATGAGGAAGCATGATCGCCAGTTGCTGCTTGCTCGGGAGTCACGAGGGCGTTTCCCGGCCTACATATCGAATATTAAACAGTGGTACTAGAGAGAACGGATTTCAGCGATGTATATGAATTTTCAGTTCTCATCACCGGCCTTCGGCCCGTGGCTTGTCGCGGTCCGAGCCTCCGAGGTGCGCCGGGCTTCCTTGGCAACATCAACCACGGACCACGGTCACCACAGCGACACTCTGGTGCCAGCAGTGACGTTTCTCTCAAAATGTACTTTTGTTCTCTCAGTGGTTAACTCTCTGGCTTCTCGTTCTCAACTCGTTCCATACCATTAACTTTAATATCGAAGAGGTGCATCATCACGCTGGGCAACGAACAAGGCGACATCTGGCATCTGCTTGGTGTTTAGGTTGTCTTTGGAGTTAGAAGGCACATATTGGCTCAATCTGCATGGAGCCCGCGTCAATGTGCTCTGAAGTATTGAAGCGTTGGAAGTGTTAAGCTCGTCACGAGCTGATAGAGACCCTGGGATTTAGGAGTAGGGAACGGCAGGCTGAAGTAGTGGTACGTCGGTGGGACATCGTCCACCTCCACCAGCCTAACTCACAACCAAACGCAGTGGGAATTACATACCTCTTTGTTCTCGATTCGGGTACGCTCTCTCCTTCCTTCATGCCGTTGCTAGCCTTAGCATTGTCTTGGTACTTCCATCCACGCTATGTCGTCCTAACTTCAACTCAGAAGTGAAGCACTATTCTGAAATATCAACGCATACAAACATCTGCCACTAAATATAAGGCAGCTCGAACGCATGCGCGTATAGCTTGAATACACGGGATCATGGGCCTGTGAGGTGGATATGGTTTCGAGTTCGTCTTTCTATTACTTCTATATTATCTTCTTGCGTTTACCCTGATCTTTTCTCTTCGCAGATTTCGTCGTAATCGTGCTCGAAGAGGAAGAATACGATGCCGCCAGCCTGTTCCTTGGGGTCCTATAATCAAATTACTGAGAGAACAGATATTTAAGTGGGGGAAAAGTACGATCCTGAGACTGCTTTCTGTTGGGTTCATTGGTTGGTACGCAATATTTCGGCATAAGGTCTATCCTACGCCTTACACAGTGGACCTTAGTCCAGCCACCGCATAGCAGCATGAGCTAGAGTCTAACAAATACAAATGGGATGTCTGGATACACCTCATATACTGGTTATGAACGGTACGTAGCTGGCTAGTTATCGTCGAGATCTTCAAGAGTGATGTGTTTTCTTTATTCTTTCTTTCATCTCGGCGGGTGTTATCGTTCTATTGCGAGTCCACATGTCGCTTTGATCAAACAATATGAACATAAAGTAACACGATTCGTGTGAATCTTTTAGTTGGGTATCATCATTTCCGTTTGATAACACTACTGCACGTGCCATAGACTTTGTGTACATACCGCAAGGCAAAGCACGACACACTTTCTATTCCTCACTCGTCACCTCACTAGGAACGACGTACATTGGATTCACGTCTTTAGCCCATTTCAATAGAGCATCGTTATCCCACACGGTGGTATTATCTTCCAGGAGGCAGTGTTTCTCCTTTCGCTTCTTCAAGCCTCGACTTTCCTTTGACTGTGATCTCCTAGGCTGTTTCGCTCTTCCTATGTTAGTTTTGCTGTCGGGGCGGACGTAATGAATGTTGGATTCACTTTAATTTCCGTCGTTAGTGAGGAAATGCTTTCGCTTTGTGATTCTTCGGATGAAACAGAATCTGGGTTTTTCTTGAAAATTCGCCCATCTCCGGTGATTGTGGTCGATTTCTCATCGTTTACGTTATTACTCGAATTTTCACTCGAGTGCAACTCGAACAAATTGTCATCAACTGGAATTCCCGTAAGCCCGAAAATAGCTGCTTGCGTATCCAACACATAGAATGTGAAGTTGCATCAGGAAAAACACAAAGTGAGAATTCTGTATAATTAGGGAGAATTTAGTATGAATTCAACATAATTGGTAGAATTACCCATCACGGGGAGAATAGGTGGAATCAGTGAAATTCTTCTGAATTTGGACTTGTCCTCCGTGAAAATGGTAAAATTAGGAAGATATGAGCAGTAATTATGGCATTTTCAAGATACACTATCTGACATTATACCTATTCGAAATCAAGAGATTTTATTTTAGCACAAGAGCAAAATGTATTCCATCATATGAAAATTATTATATACATAGCGGATATGCTATTACTACTCTATTTTTACTTCAAGACCGCCAACCATACTCATACCCTGGACCGAATGTCTACCCCGTGTTCACTACAAGTCCTTCTCATCATGCCAGCGACACATTATCCTGTATCAACATCCAATATCATATGTCGACTGCTCTACAAGCAGCAGCATAGAGACAGTTTGATAGACTATGTGAATTTTAATTAGCCATTCCGCAGCCATACACATAACAAGCAGGGAACACACCTTGGTAGCAATACTACGATAGCTGGCAACCAGTACTGCCCTCGTTCAAGCAGCAAAAGTGCCATATTACCTGTTAGAGATCTGGTTAGTACCCATATCTCAACAACTGAAACAATATATTCGGAGTCACCTCTAGTCTGCGTACATTACATCCTATTTCAACCAGCCACAACCATAGGCTCAAGCTAAACACAGTATTAATAGAGCATTCAAAGATGAGAGATGAGTGGAATAGATTCACCTGGAACGAGACAACTAATCTGCATTGCATTCAGTTTGTGTCACTAACTATTAAATAAAGTGACATAGCCATGTTAGTAGACATTGGAAGATGCTGAACGCACATTTAGAGAAATAAAGCTGGCATCTTGAACGACGATGCAAGCACGGAGACATGATGTTAATTGGAAGGGCAGTGGCAAATACGGCGAGGGATGGGAGGGATGGAGTTTTGAGAAAATGTTGAGTGGGAGGTGGGGGGAGGGTGGGGGCTGGGGAGATTGTCATGGAAGCGGTTGAAGAGGGTTAAAGTTGTGGAATGACTTGGATTTAGAACGACGGAATAGAACGTACCGAGAGCCATGCGGAGTTTAAAATGACTTGCCAGTGTT
The DNA here is from genome assembly GCA_025738555.1 of Cyathus striatus. Lineage (NCBI taxonomy): Eukaryota > Fungi > Basidiomycota > Agaricomycetes > Agaricales > Nidulariaceae > Cyathus > Cyathus striatus. The sequence goes on from JAOVFP010000007.1 coordinate 1,859,188, forward strand.
GATGGACTCGACTTGGACTCAACCAGACTCAATTGAGACTCAAGCGAGACTCAAATCTCGACCCGGCCCAAGACTTTATATTTTTATTCCGATGAAAACGCGTATTCAACGATGAAGTGGTGCTTATAATTATAGTGGGTGACTTTCCGTAACCTCTGGAAAGCCTTTCAGATTCAGATTTTGCTTTCAGACGTGTTTGCCGACGTTAGCCGACATTTCCCTGATGATTAAGCAAGACCCCGGAAAATATTTCACTCTCCGAAGCCTCTCAGATGCAGTCTGAAAGCAAAGTCTGGAAGGAGGGTAACTACCCCTCTTCTAGTTCCAGACACTACTTTTGAACACATTTTTGTGATCAATCACCATATATGGTATTCCGCATCACTCGCTAAGTGTCGGAGTACTTAGATATGAAAGTCCGTCTCGCTAATGGTGTCCCAAAGTCTCCAAAAGTTCGATGAATCTGTAATCATAGCTGAGGTAAGCTATAGGGTTCCAACTCCGACTGGCACCCTTCTGAAATCTGAAAACGTTCCAGACGTTATGGAAAGTCACCCAGTAAGTTCAGTTTCCAGATCACTGAATCACGAATGTTTTGAAGGAAACTCGGATCTTTCCAATTTTGAGGATTGTATGTTCAATGTACTTATGTTCTATTTCTGCGTGCAGTATAAGAATACTTGAATGGAGTGTATGTGTATACTACTGCAGTGTGTTCGGCTTCAAGTGGTAAATAATTACATTGTAAGTATGATTGAAGTAAAAATGATGATGCTGCATTCAGTATAGTGAACATAAAATATATTACATGAAGAGACAAGTTAGAATCAAGTATAATCAAAGTATAATTATGTATAACTGAATTGTTCAATAAAGAATCTATGTATAATTACTCCGAATTACATCTCCTTGATGACCATGAGCGATAACCGGACTCATATCACTCACTGATACCTAATTAGGAGTGTGGGTTTTTCCTGATGACTTCTTCAAGTTAAAGAACGACGTATTCCTTTTTCGTTCAGTTTTCAGCAGGTGGTTATCATTCCATTACTTGCCTGAATCCGAAACATGTCGCTTTTGACATACCACTTCAAAGATTGTAATATGGGCATATAACATAGTATCATCACCGTTTCCGTACCATAAAACTAATATTTGCCAGTGTATAATTACTGTAAAGTGTAGTAACAATATGTATAAAAGCACAAAATGCGAAGTGCTACTACGTTGGTTATCACGCGCATAAGAGTTTGTTCCCTTTCACTTCCTCCTCAGAGCAATCTTCACTCGTCACCTCGCTAGGAGTTACATAACTTGGGTCCACATCTTTAGCCCATTTAGATAAAGCGTCATTATCCCACATCTTGGTATTGTCTTCCGTGAACCAACATTGCTTCTCTATCTTTTCCTTTGATCGTTTTCGTCCGTATGGCTTCGCCCTTCCTTTCTCGGTCACGTTTACAGAACCAGCGTAAAACGATTCACTCTCGAGCTCCTCAGAAGAGTTGCTTTCGGAAGTGTTTACGGATTCCCAACTCGGATCCGGGGTGAGGACAACGGGCGTAACCCTCTTGAGAACTCGCCCCTTTCCAGTTCTTGGAGTACCGTCTTCGTCGTATATATCCCCAATAATAGAAGCAATGTCGGGACAAAATGTAGGATCGTCATCATATCTACGGCTAGTACCCGAAGACCATAAAAGATAAATCTCCCCGATTACCTGAAGTATTTCGTATTTTTTGTAAGCTGCGATAGCCCGATCGCCTGCAACTCCGTATAAAAAGTATCCTGCAGCTGCAACGACGAACTTTGGATGGATGTGGCTGACAAGTTTAGGAAGTGTTTCAAAGGGAAATCTATGCGCAGTAAATGTTCCGGGCTGCTGTGTTGTTGCTGTGTTATTTTGCCTTGTAAAAGTAACATCATCCATTGACATGTCCGCGATAGGTAACAAGCGGTACTCAAACTGTTTTCCCTGTAAAAGATCCTCGGTAAGTACATGACGAAAAAATTAAACCAAGAACACACTTCAAATGACATGAAAGGATTACTTCTGATTTCTGACCGGAATAGTACGGCATGAAAGATCTTTTCAACAATCGTTTCGTCGGGTACCAGGATCCATTTATAGCTATTGAACATTTTTCCAACAGATTCACTAGCTTTTAGAGCAGTGGACGTGACAAGAACTGCGTAATAGTGGATAAGCGTACCGGGGAAGATGTTGAAACGAGTGTCAAGGTTAAGATCTCCTTTTCGCATGAACCAATTCCACTCCAGCGAATCAAGCTGATAACATGCCAAACAAAAATTCAGAATTATTTGACTTGTATAAATAAAAATTGCAGGTGCTCACTAATCTGTCCCTCTGTATCAGCTTTCGTGGTAATACATGGCAGTACTCGATGCTGTCTGAACAGTTTTCGACCAAGCAACGACCTTCGTTTGGGTCAACTGCATTGACACGCTTCCTAATGGAATCATAGTCGCACTGCTCTGGAATACGGGTCAGAGTAGCAAAATTAGGCGGAATCATACTCGAGGGCGCAGAGAGAGAAACAAGTAAGTGGGCGGGTGGTGGGCGTCGCTGTGTTCAACTTCAACTAGTTGACTGGCGAACTAGTTATCGGCATCCCGGCTCCTTTAAGACTTAAGCACGGTCGGAGGCATACTTTTGTCAGCGTCGAGCCGACGATTGCTGTGCGCCCTTATTTGGTGATACGGTATTGAGTCATGTCTGAATCGAAGGTGAAAAGGCGGGATTCCTTGTAAGTATAACTTGAAATTTTCCACCACGCAAGGTCGTCCTTCACTCGCACGACTCCTCGTGGTCCAGTTAGCTAAGCCAGTGTGGTGGACAGTGCTCGTGCCCACGCACACTCCACACTCCTACAATCCCATGATTCAAACCATGCGGCCAGGCTAACACAAACGCTCCAAGGCTTCAGATTTCAGACCACATCGATCCAGCATCCGTGTCGATCGAACCAATGCACCTCCAGGCTCTCCTAACTTGTCCAACTTCCCCCAAGCGCAAAGCAGCTGACGCTTTGTTCGCCGCCAATCTCATAGACGCATCTCTACGAGACCAGGATGTTAAGAATATAGAACTAGAGAGGTTTGGAGCACGTACGAATCACGCCCGTCTTCCTTCATGTCCTACCCTCAACTAGTCAGTTAAGCACTCTTCCGAACACATCACTAACGTTGAAGATGGCTCGAGAGTTTGCGCACATGGTTTGAACATGCGGTGTTCCTGAGACGACATAGTGGATCTGGGATGTGGAAGAGCTCTTACTTCGCTCCCTTTCCCTTATTTCGTCCCTATTTCAATAACATCTACATCTTGATTTTTCCTCAAACGAAATGGTCGATCCAATTTTCCCCCAACACAATATAAACACAACATATTGTATATTGTAGGGTTCCTATAATCACGTTGCTCCAGATTGCCATAGGGGATGATGTGCGAACCTGACACAGACGGTTGTCGTTTGGGTCATTTGCACACTCTATAACGACGTAGTACCGGTGTAATTACAATAAAGTTTAGTGACAATAGAATCTGTGTACATACAATAAAGGGACAGCGTCACTAAGCGCATACGAGTTCGCCCTCATTGGAACTATCACTCATCACCTCACTAGGAACGGCATAATTCGGATCGACTTCCTTAGCCCATTGAGATAGAGCGTCGGTATCCCACATCTTTGTATTATCTTCCTTGAACCAACATTCTTTCTCTATCTTCTTCTTTGACTGTTTTCGTCTGTATGGCTTTGCCCTTCCTTTCTCGGTCACGTTAACAGAACCAGCGTAAAATGATTCACTCTCCAGTTTCTCAGAAGAGTTGCTTTCTGAGGTACTTTTGGATTCCCAACTCGAATCCGGGGTGGGTTCAACTGGCGTCACCCTCTTGAGAACTCGCCCTTTTCCAGTTCTTGGAGTACCTTCTTCGTCGTATATATCCCCAATAATAGAATCAATGTCGGGGTAAAACGTAGGATCATTATCAACATCAAGGCTATTAGGCGAAGTCCATAAAAGATAAATATTTCCGATTTTTTCAAATATGGCGTATTTGTGATAATTTGTGAGAAGCTGATCCCTTGAAGCTGCATATAAAAAGTAGCCCACTCCGGCTAGGACAAATTTTGGATGGATGTGGCTGATAAGTTTAGGAAGTGTGTCAAAGGGAAATTTGTGCTCAGTATAGGTCTCGGGTTGTTGTGTTGTTGCAGTGGTGTCGTTCCGCCGCGTAAAAGTAACATCATCCATGTCCGCTATAGGTAACAAGCGGTACTCAAATATGTCTCCCTATATAAAATCCTCAGTAAATAAATAAATAAAAACTGCACCAAGAACAGACTTCAAGTGTTCTGAAAGAATCACTGCCTCTTTTATCTTTCCGGAAGAGTACGGAACGATAGATCTTATCAACGATTGTTTCGTCAGGTACCAGGATGCACTTGTAGCTGTTGAACATCTTTCGAACAGATTCATTAGCTTTAAATGCAGTTAATATGATAAGAACTGCGTAAAAGATGATAAACGTACCGGGGAAGATGTTGTACCGAGTGTCAAGATTAAGATCTCCTTTTCGCATGCGCCAATTCCACTCCAGAGACTCAAGCTTATAAGATAACAAAGAATGAGTAAATACAATAAGTAGACTTATATAAGTAAAAATTTGTAGGTACATACCAATCCGTCGTTCTGCATCACCTTGCGCGGTAATACGTGGCAGTACCCGATGCTGTCCGAAGAATTCTCCACTAAGCAACGACCCTTGTTGGGGTCAACTGCATTAACACGTTTCTTTATGGAATGATAGTCACACTGCTCTGGAATACGGGATACTGTAACGAAGTTGGATTTCAGAATCATACTCGAGGGTGTAAGAGCGAAACAAGTGGGCGCGGTATTAGCGTACTTCGATAATCGTGGGGTCTAAATCATGATTCAGCATCACGTGACTGTCGGACTGCTTATCGGCATCTTCCTCACCTGGCTCCTTTAAGCGTAATCCTCTCCTCGTGAGTCGTGGCATTGTCATCCCCGGCCGACACAAGCAGAGCCCGCACATGACTGTAATCAGGGATTACAACCTTGTTGAAAACCGCAATTCGTTGTCCTATCAAAATATCTTAGCCAAGCAATTTTTATGATTAGTAGACACTTCATATTTTAAAGGATGGACAAAAACCAATCCGAGTTTTTCCAAGTACCCACTTGTTTCCCATAGCAACGACTCTATGTTCTGTTCAAAAATGTAGTTCATGAAGTTGTATCTCCCAATTGTTCCATTTTTTGTTATCGCTATGTGCTACATGTGCAAAACATAGGTGCTTCTGAAGGAAACCATGCGTTCTTAACGGATGTATTAGATCGTACATAGACGCATGTGGGCGTATGTGGGCCCATCGAATGTCCGCGAGAACTGCGATTGACGATAACAGTCGTCTCACAACAGGCGTCTCACGCTGTATATCGATAATAATTTCTACCGTTGTTCCCCTGTCGCATAGCAATGACTCTATATTCTGTTCAAAGACGTAGTTTATGACGTTGTATCTCCCAATGTTCAAATTCATTTTTCATTATCATTACCTGCAACATGTGTGAAACATAGGTGCTTCTGAAGGAAACCAACGCGCGCTCAATCCATGTGTTAGATCGTATGTGGGCGGGCGTATGTGGGCCCATCGAATGTCCGCGAGAAATGTGATTGATGATAACGGGCCGTCTCACGTCGTATGTATATCAATAATAATTATCTGGTTCTGGGTACCAACTCCAGCGCCTTTCCTTCTCCCTCAAGGATGCCCTTAGACACCTCCCCAAATGCACGTGCGACAAGGGAACGTTCAAAGAACTACATCGAACGCGCACGTCTAGCCGATCCTAACCAGGGTCGTTGCTTGGTGGAGAACTGCTCTAAGGACCGTGCGGTACAATACTGCCATGTTATGCAGCGGACTTTGACCTCGGATTTTCCAAAGTTGGTGCGTACATCGCAGTTAACGTTCTGGTTACACATACTTACTTAGCGCGCAACGTACGTATTAATCAAGATGGATTCTTTGGAGTGGTACTGGCGCATGCGAAAAGGATCCCTAAACCTGGACAGTCGATATAATATATTCCCCGGTACGTATATATATTTACTGTTGTACCTTAGCTTTCCGGTATTAAACTCTGCTTTACAGCTGGGGCATCCGCGCATAGGATGTTTGACGCTGATCAATGGATCATGGTACCCCACAAAGATATTGTGCAGAAGTATTACGAATACATAAGCCTCTCAACGTACAATGACTACATTTTACGAAGGGAAAAATTTCCTGTTTTAGAGGTAAGTTTGAGAGTTACATCACTGTCACTAACCACTTAAATACTGATGATTTGTTTCCCTTTAGGAAGTAAAATATGAGTATCGATTGGTGCCCATTCAGAAAATGCATGATATCGCGTTCACCCGTCAGAATGATATCACCGCTCCACTTCTCAGCTCAGATATGTTTGAGGTGCACCCATACCCTTTCGATACCCTCCCCACCTTCTTCAGCCATGTTCACCCAAAATTTGTTATTGTTGAAGCTGGTCGTGTGCTGACATCACAAGAAGACATTGTTCAATATGATCATGTGAAAGAAGATCCGGTCATCACTCAAATCATGCTTATATATAATGCTTGGTCATCACCTGTTGATGTTTTTAACGTGGATGATGATGAATCTTACTTTCCGGAAGATGGACCGGAAGATGATAACGATACTACATACAGGTCGACCAATACCGGAAACACTGTGCAGCGTCGTCTTGCTGAGAAGAGGTCCGCTCAAGGCACCCCAGCCCTACCTTCCCGTAAATCTCAGCGCACATCCAGATCAGGTTCCGGACGGGGATCAGGGCGATAGTGTTGAGTGTAGCACGTGTAAATATTTTATTAACAGAATCATGCAAATCAGGCCGGGATTATGATGTAGTAACCAATATTTGTTGGCCTCTTGCCTTTATATTTCAAAAAGCCCTTGCAATTTTACTGGAACGTCACTCAAAAATTTTAACGGTTGGGCAGAACTTAGCTTATGCGTAAGTACAGTATTAGAGTGTAATCTAGAATAGCCTTAAATAACCGAGAGAACCGATGGTGCTCATAGTGCGCTAATGAAGAAGTTTTATTCCGCATGTAATGTCGCGGCTCTGCGGTCTCGTACTCGGAACGTTCGAATGATACATACATACGTATGAATAGACATATTAACACAAGTGCGCATTCGTTATATAGGGGTATAACAAGTACGAACGTACACAATTCATTCCATGCAAGCTGAGTGAATTCATCCTCCGATCCGCTCGCGATACGTAGAATTTCCTGCGTAGTTGGTGAAAGCTGGAACAGCTGCTATATCGGGAAAGTAGTTTATCAGAAGAGCTTCCATTGGTATGATTTGCGTTGGGGACTAACGAGTGCATCACATGGGCCTCCGATTCTAGTAAGCTATTAAAAGGTGTTGTCGATGTCGATGTCATTGTTTGCCTGAGGTCTAGGGGCTGCGCGGTGCCGATAACTTCGCTTCTATAAATCATTATGACCCACCGAGAGCCGCAGGCGTTTTGAGGCAGTAGGCCTTAGGGGTAGGTACTAAAACTGCAATACAGCACCAACGAAATCACTAGTCCGACGTCACAGTGTACTAGATAAGTCTAATAAAAGGTTATCGCAACACGTACAACAGCCTAACGTGTCAAATTCAATCAAAAATCTAAAGTAAGACGGACAGCAGCGGAGAGAAATATCCCAAATGCGGTACCTCAAAGGGGCAATGGCTCCGATGGACATTACGGGCCGCCGTGGCGCAATGGTAGCGCGTCGCTTTCCTACATGCTCGTTAAGTTGTTAGACAGGCGGAGGTTGTGGGTTCGACACCCATCGGCGGTACATCGGCCGTATGATACATAGCAGATATTTTTTCCATTGGAAAACTAGTTCAACGAACGTGAAATTTGAAGTAATTGTATCTCGCCGCGCAGTGACTCGATATCATCTCTTCGTTCTACGGTGACGCAGTTTTTCTTACCTCTTTCTTCTTGGCGGATTAGAATTAGATTTTAAAGTTTATAGGATACACTACAACAGGCTCGATATATTCATTTGACACACGTTGAATCATGGCATTATTTTCATTCCATGAGATCATACCATAGCAAATGGGACCCCATATACATACCATAATCGACCGCGTTCGTCCAAAGCCGTCGTGGCGCAATGGTAGCGCGTCGCTTTCCTATTCCTTCATGTATTTATGAACCTAGAGATAGGCGGAGGTTGTGGGTTCGATACCCACCGGCGGTATCCATGACTAAGCAAAAGCTTTTTGTGAACATACATTTTCAAGTATTGCGAACGGTATATTCTATCTCAATCTAAACGTCACTTCGAAATTGATTGGAAGTTTGACTGCATTGATGCTGCTCCCCCTGTGGTATACATTCTAGATATAGAGTAGGGCTTTGATACAATGCCGTCGTGGCGCAATGGTAGCGCGTCGCTTTCCTATCTTATTAATGAGGTTGGAGATAGGCGGAGGTTGTGGGTTCGATACCCACCGTCGGTATTTTTGTTCAGAAGACATTTTTGTGAACTTTATATTTATAATGCGAACAACATGTAGCTATTAACATCTTATAAAACTGACGATTTCATTGGAATATAACGTTGAAACGATTGGTTTGAACCGGAGGTGAGGTGATGGTATGATGTTTTTGGTTAAAGATGAGTAACGAAATATCAATATTAATATTATAGTCAAAGTATACGTATCCCGGTATTACTTACAACGATCTTAGACTCCGAACTGCCAATATCAATCAATGAAAAGTTCCAAGTAACACAGGATTAGATTGGATTGATCATTGGAATAATCCTATGGGGACATTTTATAAGCGACAGCGTAGTTTGAAATTTGAAAAGTAATCGTCGTTGACATGTGAATCCCAATATCGCAGTCTCGCAGTAAACTCACTGACTTGTAATACTTACACCACACAAACGCCAATTGCCTACTACTTAACTACACAATGACGTCGTCAAGGTGAACACGGGAAAAGTGACCTCAAACAGCGCCTACACAGGATTAATTATATTTAACCACAGGCGGAATCAGTGTGATACCGCATGGATATCAGATAGGGACAACGTTGTCGTATACATACAGGGGAATCAGTGTAATACCGCGTGGGTTTACGAAATGTGGGTGTACTTATCTGTGTGCATGGATATCAGATAGATAAATCAGAATGCCAAAGTTGTCGTGCACATGATTATTGACTGGGTACTGACATGGACATTCGGTAGTATAACTACTACTAGTGACAAGTTGCGTCTTCAAATTCCGCAAGATTCGTCGTAGGTCGACAGTGTATTAAATACGGGCTTGAAAAAACGTCCTTTCGAGGATACGTATCTTCCTACTCACACAAAATGATGTGATTGTAACACTGAGCAATGACTTTCGGTATCTCGCGACGGGGGGTCAACGGGACGTATAGTGAGAATTGCGTTGCTCTCTCTTCTATACTTACTTTATAATTTAGCATTAGATGTTTTGGTTTTTGGTGAACGATGGCTTAGGTATTCATCGATATGGCGGTTTCACCGAGTACTATTAAAGCTGGATAGCTAAGCTTGAACACCGGTGAAACACTGCATCAGATCCTATGATCCCATGATACATCAAAATGGAGCGCAACTTACAATCAGTGATTCAGTGTTGGATGATTGACAACCTTTACTCGCTCATGAGGCTACTACACTGCCCTCGGGATCAGATTTAGTATCAGTGTACTACGAGATGACTACATAGAGAGTATAGCGCCCGAGTACACCGGATACGATACTCGTCCTATCTTGTTTTTCCTGTGTACTTGATAGTTAGTTAGAATATGGAGGCCACGGGTTCTGTACATATAATTAGACACGGTAATACTCCCGTGGCGGGAGCGATATGTCGGTGACGGAGGGAAGGAATGGACGGTTTCGGTTTCGGTTTGAGATGTATGTTTTGATTGTGATTGTGCGGTGGTTACGGTCTTTTCGTAGGCATAAGGCGCGTGGGTGTCGGGGTGTTATACTGTCGTATGTGAGGGTGGCGTGTACAGCTTGGAGTAAGTATCACGCGCCTCGTACAACTATCGTACTACTCGTAAGTATGTAACTAAATCAAAATCAACCGCTCTCCATCGCATCAAGATCCCAGTGAAGCGAGCGTAGATAAAGAGGAGGGATATTACGAATATAGTACTGATACCTGATTTGGAGGTATCGGATCATGGGAGCGGTGTGCCAGAGACGAATTGCAGACGAAATGAAACAAGGAGCGAGGAGGATGGATGCGAAATTGGTAAGAAACATATGATAGTTGTCCAAGTGGCACTTGATACTCGGTTGAGCTGGATGTGGTGGAGTTGATAACGATATGCATCTTCTAATCGTATCAGATGAATAGTGTACACATCTTACTATTACAGTAGACGTAGGTAAAGATGGACCCACTATGTCCATGTACATCAGTGGTTGCCGATGTCGGTGTCGGTGTCGGTATCGGTATCGGTGACACTGACGCAGTGTCGAGAAGACAGGTCGGGTTCGCTGTTGCAGCATCTGATGATGTTGATGTGCACAAGCGGGATATGCCGCGGGATGGGAAAATCAGGAAGTTAGGGAAGACGCCCGCTGTGTACGGTTATCTGCAGCCGAGGTGGGTCCTTTCGTGTTCTTTAATTGAGGGGAGGGGAGGGGAGGAGGGGTGCGAGCAAAACGGAGGTGTACAGTATAGAGTCGGGAAACGAATTTCATTCTAATGGTACATTTCATATCACGTTTCTACTGGAACAACGATCTTACATACAACAACAATGAAAATCACATACTCGGCATTCCATTTATCGTGTTCCATTCGTTGTATTCTATTCTATTGATTCCAGGCTCCAGCGGAAGTGATTAAAGTACAAGCAATATGAAAGAAAAGAACAAAGAACCTATAGAAAAAGAAACAAGATTCGGTGTTCCAAGTTGTATAACTAAACCCAAGTAAGCAGGGTAATGTATTTTTGACGTTGCCGCGTGGTTTTTACGAGGGGCGGGAAATCTCAAAGAGGATATGGAAATTTTGATGGGAGTTGCATTGATTACGAAGGGACGCGCGGGACACGGGGTGGTATGTGGCCGAGACCGTGCGTGCCATTGCGATTCGGGCTCACAGTGTAGAGTGCAGGAGGATCTGCAGGATTCACATTCACAGCTAGGAGGTGGGCGGATGAAGATAGGAAGAGAGTTCAGCGTCGGGGTCCGAGATGAACAGAGATCGCGGCTTAGTCATGCGGGTGGCAACAAAGAACCCCAAGATCACGAGACAAGCGTTAAAAAAGTTATTCCTAAAATGGGACAGAGGAATCCCACATGAAGGGAAAGAGTGACAACGGATTCCGTGTTTGCCAACTCTCCCACCCACGCTTCCCACTCTCTCTCCTCGCCTCTCTCTCCTCGCCTCTCTCCCTCTTCTTTTCTTTTGCTTACTACTACCTACCTCCCTCTTCATTTCTCCCTCTTCCCTCTTCCCTTCTCTTCCCTTCCCTTCGTCCCCTCCCTCCTCGCCCTTCGCTAAGAAGACTAACAGACACACTCTACACACTCTATACTCTTTCCCCCCTACAAACCAAAGAAAATGGGCTGCGTACAGAGCACCGGTGTCGATGAAGAGGCCAAGGCCCGTGCGTCTTTTTTCTTTCTTCCCTCTCCCCCTCTTTCTTTGTGATATGTGGAGCGGTACTGATAAGAATGTGTAGGCAACGACGAGATTGATAGCCAGCTGAAGCGGGACCGCATGATGGCCAAAAACGAGATTAAGATGTTGCTCCTTGGAGCTGGTGAATCCGGCAAGGTGTGTCTCTCTGCCCTCTCCCTTTCACATCCCCTCTCCCCCTCTCTCCATGGGACCGCATGAACGAGACTTCGAGATCGTCTTGATGATCCCCCTCACACTTCCATCACTTCCCAATTTCATATTCACGTACGATCAACAGCTAACGAAATCCTTCCATTCACAGAGCACAGTCCTCAAACAGATGAAACTGATCCATCATGGTGGATACAACGACCAAGAGCGCGATTCGTACAAGGAGATCATATTTTCAAATACGATTCAGAGTATGCGGTTAGTCCTTTCCCTCTTTTTTTCTCGTTTTTTGGAGGGGTTGGGGTTCGGGAAATGGTTGAACACAAATTGCATTACGGCGGAGCTGTTTTAATCCGCTGTTAATAGATGGCCGCTCACGCCACTGCCACGTCGGCATATGCGGCGGTGGCGGAGCGCCAGCGCTCTCTCTGAAACATCCGCCCCTATCCCCCCCCTCTCCCCTCAGCGTATACACAATACTAACCCCCACTCCCAACAGTGCAATCCTCGAAGCCCTCCCCCAACTCGACCTATCCCTAACACCCTCAAACGACGCCAGACGCAACATCATCCTCTCCCAACCCGGCCAAATCGAATCAGACACTCTCCCTCGAGACGTCTCAGATGCCCTCCGTGTCCTATGGCGCGACCCCGGGATCAAAGAAGCCGTGCGACGAAGCCGCGAGTTCCAGTTGAATGATTCGGCTGTATACTACTTCAACTCGATCGACCGTATGTCCGCCCCTGGGTTCTTGCCCACAGACCAAGATATCCTGCGGAGTAGGGTAAAGACGACGGGTATAACAGAGACGACATTCAAAGTGGGCGAATTGACGTACAAGTTGTTCGATGTGGGTGGGCAGAGGAGTGAGCGGAAGAAGTGGATTCATTGTTTTGAGAATGTGACGGCGTTGGTGTTTTTGGTTAGTTTGAGTGAGTATGATCAGATGCTTTATGAGGATGAGAGTGTGGTATGTTTCTTTGGTTCGGTTGAACGGGGTGGTGGGTTAATGTGGATTGTAGAATAGGATGCAAGAGGCTCTAACCCTCTTCGACTCGATCTGTAACTCAAGATGGTTCGTCAAGACTTCAATCGTACGTCCCCTCCCCTTCTCTCCTCCCTTTCCCCCCTCCTAACCCCCTTTAAATAGATCCTATTCCTAAACAAAATAGATCTCTTCGCTGAAAAACTCCCCCGCTCGCCATTGGGTGATTACTTCCCAGATTACTCAGGCGGGGACAACTACGATGCCGCATGTGATTATTTGTTGCATCGGTTTGTGAGCTTGAATCAGAGTGCGGCGACCAAGCAGATTTATGCGCATTATACGTGTGCGACTGATACGCAGCAGATTAAGTGTGAGTTTCTTTGTTTTTTTGGTTTTGGTTTTGGGTTTTGGGAGGGGTAGGGAGGGAATTGGGGTGAGGCGCAGGGAAGGGGGTGTAGGGCGTCGTCGCTGACGCTGACGTTACCCTGCCTTCTCGAGGGATGGGTGCAGCGGTTCGCATTGCTCGCTGCGGTAGCTAGCGCCGCCCATTCTCCTTGGGCCGTTTCGGCCCAGGAGTGGTTATAGCATTCGTACCTCCCACTCTACCATGGGGATGTAGGGGGGAGGGAGTGCCGTAACTGACGCTACTGCCGCCCGCTCTTGCACCTCCTCTTGCTTCTTTGCTATGTCGTCCTTTGGACTTGTGACTTGCCCACCCTTTCTCCTTGTGGCCTTTTCGGTCCAGGATAGCTTATGACATTGGGGAGGGTGCCGTCGTTAATGCCACTGTTTCCCTTGCTGTCTGCGATCGTTGACGGACTTCTCCCTCCCTTTCTCGAGAGGAGGGGGCTGCGGAAGATGACGCCGCCCTTTCTCCCTGTGGTCTTTTTGGCCCAGGAGTACTGTACCTCCCCGCTTTACCCCTCCGTCTCATTACGATTCACCCTCCCTTCCTCCCCCTCTCTTCCTTTTCTCGTCATCTGATTACGAACACATACTAACTCACTCTCACACACAGTCGTACTAAGCGCAATCCAAGACATCCTCCTACAGCTCCATCTGCGTGAATGCGGGCTGCTCTAGGTCCTTTCTCGCCTCCCCCCTTCTCATCTTTGTGCTTCGTCTCGGTCGGTCGGTTCTCAAGCACTTCTACATCGTGCGTGTACTCGGATCAATATCCATATCACCAATATATATGATATCATCAATCTCAACACATCGACATTCACTCCACTCTAGTCCTATTGCTACGTCTCTTTCTTGGCGAGGTTGGATTCTTTTCTTTCTCTTCTACATATACCTACTTTCTTGTCTTTTTCTTTTTTTCGATAACCCCTTTTTATATACTTCGATACTCTCATTCATACACTTGTTATAAAACTCTCACCCTCACGTACCGTTTTTGGTATTGATATGAATTTTTTCTTTTTACTTTTTATCTGTTTTTTTATTAGGTATATAGTTTTTTTAGTATGTTTGAATAAACTAATCACGATCTTTTTTTTTGAATGGTCCTGTCGTTCTTTTGTAGTTCTTGAGTTGAATTGCCGTAAGCTGGATTCTGGAAGAGGAGTTGGGGTAACGTAACGTAAGATACTAGCGTCCCTGGTTGCCGGATGAATGAAAATTTGCAGGAAGTTGATCTTGATCAAATTTTAATAAGTTGTTTACATCCGCTAAATTAAATAGATTAAAAAAGTAATTAACAGTTTGGGCGCGGGTGCTGTTTCGTTGTGTAATCATTAATGTAATATGTTTCATTAACCCTGCCTCCTGTATGTAGGAACGCAGGATTGTCTAGGATTGTCGTTCATAAATAACCGTTAGATTTGTAGAGGTCCGCGGACTGTGGTTTATGAATTTCAATTTTCAGTCGCTTGCGGGCTAGGCGGGTGGGAAGTCTGGAATCCGGACGCGGATGTCGTGGGCGTGCAATGTGCTGTTGCTATGGATATCATGATGGTTGGTGGGTTACGATACTGGGATTTGCGTCGGTTGAGAAGAGAGATATTGAAGGCCGGAGGACGGATGTACGGTCTTACGGAGGCGCGGAGGTGCGCAGTAGGTACTTTATACTTGGTGGCCGAAGTGCAAAGTGATGTATCTCTAATTCAATCTGTTAGAGTAGTCTCGGCTACCCAGCCGTTAGCGCTGGACGAAATCCAAATTAGGATTTACCATCGCGAACGTCTGGGAAACTACCAACAGGTTTGGGAGGGGTATGCGTTCGGTGTCCTCGGGCTTCGCGAGCCCTTGTCCGTTGGCGTTTTTTGATGGTTCTTGATATTAGTAATCAAATTAGTCACCATTTATGATGTAGTTTGATGTAATGAATCACATTATGTAATCGCGCTCGTTTCAATCGCCTCGCGTTGATTTCAGTCCCATTGCATTGATTTCAATCGCCTCGCATTAATTTCAGTTGCCTTGTGTTGATTTCAATCGCCTCGCGTCGATTTCAATCGCATTGCATGCACATTCACCTCTATTATCGTTCCACTCACCATCTCCCCCCCCATTCCTCACTTTTGGTACATTCTGTGTGCTGAGCTATGGATGATCTTGAAATCTGGCCTCCTCAACGCAACAAGAGAGCAAGAACTGATGAAATTCAGTCAGCACCAGCAACTCCAACTCCAATCAGGTTCCAGACAGAGACTTCAAGCATAATTTCTCATACAACACTTGAAAAACAAATTTTTCGACATGGCTTTGTCTCTACCCCTAAAGCTCCCTCTTTCTCACCCTATGTCATTGCTTCCTCTGGAAAATCAAGGGGAAAAGCATTAAACTTTCCCTCATCTCCAAGAGTTTTCTCTATGCCAGATCTCTCTAGCAATGAATGGAACAACTTGGCAAGCTCTCATGACTTACTTCATGAGAATGAAAGGCTGCATGACTATCAAATTGAAGGTGCAAATAGGATACTGGAACATAAGTTTGATATCTGTGTGGTAGCTCCAACTGGTGCTGGAAAGTCAATGCTATGGATACTACCTCTCTTAGCACAGAAGAGTGGTATCTCACTTGTTATTATCCCATTTACAAGCTTAGGTGTTCAAGGAGAGAACCGGTGAGTCACATTTGAATATTTTATTAACAATATCCATTCTAAGTTAATCTTTCTACTCAGTCATAAGAATTCAAGTATCTCTAGTTCATTTCTCAGCTCAACAAACTCAAGTATTGATGTTCTCAAGAGACTAGCTCTGTGTGATGAAATGCATGTTGTGTATATATGCCCAGAAATGCTTGAGACACCAAAAATAGCCGAGATACTTCATTCAGCCTCATTTCAAGATCGTCTTTCAGCTGTTTACATTGATGAAGCCCATTCTATATATGAAAGTGCCTCATGGCGCCCCTCCTACACACGCTTATATCTTCTACGACAAGTTCTGGGCCCTACAATTCCTCTGGTAGCATTATCTGCAACATTGCCAAGGCGCTACCGTGATGCACTTGTTATTTATGCTGGTTTTCACCCTGAATATTATTTCATCAACCTGGGAAACTTCTGTCCAGAATTGACAATCATTGTGAAGAGAATGCAACACTCTGCTAAATCATTCCTTGATTTAGGATTTGTAATAGATCTAGCTGAACAGCTATCAATGATTATATACTGTGATGATCTTGATATGCTTAAAGATATGTTCTGGTGGATATATAAACAGCTGGACTCTGCTAATCTTCCTGTTGCCTGGCTTGATATTTTACATGCTGGGCTGTCTGACGAACATGAGGAACAGTGCATTACTGGCATGTTAAATGGGCGTATCAAAATTTTGTTAGGATCAGAAAAGATTGGTGCAGGTATGGACTTCCCAGCAGTTGGACTTGTTGTGCAATACCAATGTCGTGGCCTGTCTATTGTTCGATGGGAACAGCGGAGAGGTAGAGGAGCCCGGAGCAAAGGAGCAACTGCAGCTGGAGTAATTCTAGTTGAAAAATCAATGACTGGTGATGCATCAGACTCCCCTACTGTTAAGAATCCCAAACATGAGGATATGGGTCTTCTTGATCTTGTTCAGACTGATCAATGCTTACAAAAGTGCACTGATAAGTGGCTTGAAAATCCATCTCGCAGTGATGATATTCCTTGCAAATCATGCATGAACTGCAATCCCCAACTAACACTTCTCACAAACCACTATACATTCATGCCTGAGAATATTCCAAAAGCACCTAGATTTAAAATTGCTGACAGGAATGTGCAGAAGATTTATGATGCTCTATTTCAGTGGAGGGATGCAATATGGTTATCTGATTGGAAGGATGACTGGCCTGCCTATGGACCAGAGTCATTGGTATCAACACTTGATTTACATGTGATTGCAAAGAAAGCTCTTACTATTAAGGATATTGATGATATTGATGCAGTGACCTCTATTATATATCTTGAGTCTCTCTCTCCTTCACTTCTAATTGCACTTCATTCTGCAGTACATCGTTTTTGTGGGGATGAGTCTGAGTCTGAAGCTGCTTCACAAGTGGAATTACCTATTCCAACTGAGCTGCAATGGCAAATAATTCAGGGACCTGAAGCATTTTAATTTGGTAGTAAATATTAGTTATTTTTGTCAACTCTTGTACAGTAATACAATATTTTCTATTGACATTTAATAAGTCTCCTCACCATCATCACCATTCAATCCAAATCTTTCAATATCATTCCAGTCTTCACCTTCCATACCAAGTATAAACTCCACACCAGTGTTTAATTCTGTCTCATTTATTATTTTATCTTCCATTTCATTTGAGGTAATTGAAGAATTATTTGTGTGACGTTCTCGATGCCGTAACTTGTTTCTGGCCAAATGTTTGCGATGCCCACCATCCAAACCACTAACACGTTGTAAGCCATGGCGATATAAATCAATTATGGTATGTGGAGATTTTTTATCTTGTGCAAAGTCAAAAATATTGTGAGTTTGCATATGGCGAATGACAATAGAAATGTCAGCCTTCTGTTTAACATGATTATGATGTTGATTAAGATCTTCTACTCCCATTTCCTCAAATACAGAGTCTGTTAAGTTTTGAACATACCCCATAGCTGGTACTATCTTCTCCAATACAGATGGGGAAGCATTTGATCCATGAGCACGTTCTTTAATACGATCATTCAAATGTTCCACACGTAGGTCAGTGGGCTTAAAGTCTTCTCTTCGTCCATGGGAATTGAAAAACATTCCATTAAATGCAACATCAGCATATGGACTTGGCCAATCATGGATTATGTTGTGCAAAATCTCCATACACTCATTAGCATAGTTGTAGCACCCTGCTGCATAATACATAGGCATCCAGAATTTAATCATTTGAAGAACCCGAGTTGGATGGCCTCGCTTTACTGCATCATGCATTTCTCGAAGCATCATTAAGTCATGAAACAAGAGTATTGAATGACCTGTTACTGTCTGTCCTAAAACTTTCTTTATGCTAAATCTCTCAAGTCTATCCAAAGATTGAACAAGTAAGTTATCAACCACAGCAGTTGCAATTGAAGTGAGTAATTTTGAATCTGATTGAATAATGCTTTCTAATGCATTCAATGAAGATGTTTTTGTAACTGCCATGCTTGCAGTCAGTGCAAGACCTTGAAGAATAACATCCAAAAATCTCATCCATGCATAATAATTGATTTTGCGAGAATTGACTTCTGTGCAGTTTGGTAACAACTTATGAATTGTTGACAATGAAACAGGATCAGAGTTTCCTTCTGATCCCCAGAAATTTCCTGAAAGAGCTGAAATATAGTTCATTTCATAATGCATTGTACCACCAACCATACATAAACTTGAAAGGTGATCAAATGCATATGGAGAAAGATCAACAGCTCGCTGGTCTTGAGCTGCACGATCACGTGCAACAGTCAGACGATCTCCAAGCACAGTAAACATTGTATCCTCAAAAGTTTCCTTTGGTATTGCTAGCACCTTTCCAAAGTAATGCTCAAGGACAATCATATTTCCTCTTGTTGAACCTTGCTCTTGATCAAAGGTTGGAAGATAATATTCTTCTGTTTTTAGTGGTTGAATAGCTTTCTGGTCCTCAAACTTTGGAATCAACTTCTGTAAGTGATTCAGATTCTCCAGATTATCCACAATCATATTTTGAACATGTATAATTGCATTCTTCCGAAATGCATCACTATCAGATTTAGAGGGAATGATGTCAGTGAGTGAAGTACGTGGACTAATTTTGTGACGTGTTCCTGCCTTCTCCTTAAATGAAGGTATAGCTGTTATAGTTTTAGCATCTTGACCAGTAGGTGTTGGTAGAATAACCAGTAGTGCAGATACTTGATCATGAGTCTGAGATTTGTGCAGAGCACTTGACTCCCAAGCATTTGATATCCAGTTAAAATTATCATAAGGTAACATCTTGATTTTTAATGAATTATTTGCAGCTTCTCTTGCCATTTGAATAGCACTCTGGCTTAGTGATTTGACTCCATTAATTTGAAACACATAGGAAGTGCAAATTCCAAACTGATTAAGCATTTGGACAAGACGTTTGGGCATGCGGTTATCCCAGAAGATCATTGAATTGATGGCTTGATGGTAATTTGTCTTCCGACTCCGAAGATTTAGTGCTATTGAAGTAATCATTATGCGGCCCTATTTATTTTAAGTACTCTGATTATTTCTGAAGTAGAAATTACACATACAAAATCTCTATTCCTTCTAGAATCATTATCTGTTTGTGGTGTGATAAATGCCTTCACCAATTTTTGAAAATGTGGAGTCACTTCATCATACAGGGTTCCAAGATGTTTTATTTGAAATTGATTTACATTTGCAACATTGATTTTAGCAATAGGAAGGCGAAGCTCCTCAGCTTTTTGAGCATGTGGACCAGTAGATGCCCTATTAGTGAGATGGCTGCTTTCACGAGCACATATAATTGCTGCCTTCTCCATAATCCATTCTACCATTGCATCATCTTTGAGTCCACCTTGATGATCCCACCAGTTTTCCATCATTTTGATATGTGAATTTTCAGCATAAAACATTCCAGCTGATGCCTTTAAAGCTACATCATCTGATTTGAAAAGTCCAATGAAAAAATCAGCCAATGAAAGACGTGAATACATATTTTTCATATGTTCAATAGTCCCAAGAATTTTTTGATCTAAAGTTGTTGGTGATCCTCGCTCTTTTTTAACTTCAAAATCTTGATCAGTAGGATCATCCTCCAGTAGATCAGAGGTTGGATTTAAAGCCAGAAGGTACTCATAACGTGTACTTGGGTCAATAGGCAGTGGGGATGAAGGTGGTAGGCCAGGAGAGGTCATTGCTTCAGGCTCACTGTAATCTGAATGAAATTGCATCCCATCAGGGAGAGAAAACCCAAATATAGGCAACTTAGGCATAGCTCAGCACACAGAATGTACCAAAAGTGAGGAATGAGGGGGGAGATGGTGAGTGGAACGATAATAGAGGTGAATGTGCATGCAATGCGATTGAAATCGACGCGAGGCGATTGAAATCAACACAAGGCAACTGAAATTAACGCGAGGCGATTGAAATCAATGCAATGGGACTGAAATCAACGCGAGGCGATTGAAACGAGCGCGATTACATAATGTGATTCATTACATCAAACTACATCATAAATGGTGACTAATTTGATTACTAATATCAAGAACCATCAAAAAACGCCAACGGACAAGGGCTCGCGAAGCCCGAGGACACCGAACGCATACCCCTCCCAAACCTGTTGGTAGTTTCCCAGACGTTCGCGATGGTAAATCCTAATTTGGATTTCGTCCAGCGCTAACGGCTGGGTAGCCGAGACTACTGTTAGAGTGCGGTTCTACTATGAGTGATATTGCTATTAGCAATAACGTACCAGTCGTATCAAATCTATATCTCTACCTACCACACTAGATCGCCAATCCTAAAAAAAAGAGAAGATATTTCAACAGAATTTCCGGTACGGGGAATCGAACCCCGAGCTACCGCGCAACTATTGTTGTAGAGGCCCAGCGTATGAAAGGCGGTAATGTTAGCCGTTACACCATACCGGAGCCTTTATGTTCCTTATTCTGTATTTGAGACTGGCCATCTACGTATCTTATCCCAGTCTTGATGTTATTGAGATTCTAGTCATTTCTCTTAGACCACCATAAATCATTTGTTCTTTATTCTAGACTGCCGTTTACGGATTTCCAATCTTACTTATTCCCACTTTTGATATTTACTAGATATCGTTGCAGTTCCAATTTAGACGACCGTACCGGATCTCTTCGTGTTTCTTGTTCTTTGTTCGAGACTGATCTTATAATTTATTCCTCCGATTCCAAGTCATTTCTCTTAGACGTAGCACCTCTCACTACCTCTTAGTCCAATTCCAAATCGCAGGAGTGTAATTTTTACGATGAGCGCTATTTGTATTACTGACAACTTTCTACGTACTTACTACCCTCACGTCATCTCGAAATATTTCTCAGAAATGACTAGTGACTGTTCCTATGCGCAGTTACATAACACGAGGCACATGTAGCTGATGAGCCTGATCGACATAGCTAATTCTAAAAAATACAAGCTATTTTAGTTCTGTGAATATTTTTCAAAGTTCTACGCTCTCCAAGCTCTTCGTATTTAACTGTTACTTCCGGTACGGGGAATCGAACCCCGAGCTACCGCGACCATACGAAATTCGCATTATGAAAGGCGGTAATGTTAGCCGTTACACTATACCGGAGCTCTTTGTATCTGTTCATTGGTCAAGACCGCTGAATATTATTCCTACTGAATACCGTTGATTACCAGTCATATCAGAACGATTCTCAATGTCAACAGCCCCTTGGTAATCCTTGGTAATGCCCGTCCCTATGCACACGTACGTCGGAGGAACAACTCGGTACTTTCCCTCGAACACTGACATCGCTAACAATGCCGAACCTGAGGCCATGAGGTCTGCAGCTGAATATCAGAAGTTTGAACAAGTCGAACTTGGGAATAAAAACGGAAAGCCCGTCCACTCAGCCGAAACCTTAGGTGAAAATTTCTGCGTATGTAAGTATTCTCGTCGTCTCGACTTTGTTCCACGTCTTTCATTCTATTCTGTATTGAATTCGTTCGAGATCGAACGTGTCTCTTGTTTTGTATTCTTCCGCTTGACGTTGTTCTTTATGTAGGGTCAAATGCGGTACCGAGTGGAGTGAACACTTGGTAGTGACAGTGGAGCAATCATGATTGAAAGGAACTCTCTGTGGCCTCCACACAACTACCTGCACACTCATGTGAGACCTACAACCAATGTTCCTAGTTAAAGTGTTTAACCCTTTCCGATGGTTTGTAGTTGGATGTAATTTCCGTGGATTTTCAGTAACGATATCAGAAGCCTATATTTCGAGTGCTCTAGGTTAAAATTAGTCGTCAACAATTCAACAGTGGGTGACTCTCCATAACGGTCTGAAATTTCAGACACTGTTGCAGACATGTTCCTGACGGAAAACTCCGAAGAGTGGAGTTTGAAAATGTGGTCTGGTAAGCCACAACGCATCTGGAAAGAAGCCGCTGCAGACAGTAAAATTGAGGTGAAAGTTGTCTGAGAGCGCTCCTAGAGCGTGTCTGAAAGTGGAGGGGGGGCAAAAATGTGTTTCCAAGTCGCCGCGGACAGTAAAATTGAGTCGAAAGTCGTCTGAGAGGCAAAAATGCGATGTCTACAACAAAGTTTGGAACCGGGTGGCCTCGTCTTGCTGAGTATGAAAATTTCGCTTATTCATGTACCTTAGCAACGGCATCTCGGCTCAACAAGTCTGAATCGAAATCTGGCTCTAGAAACCATTCCAGACGTTATGGAGAGTCACCCAGTGTCAACACTTGCCAAGTCGACATTACACATTCTTTTCGTTTCAATCCATCGATGCACGTGTTCCTTTCTGTTAACTACTACCAGCGTGCCGCAGTGAGCAAGTATCATTCACTCTCCAGTCTTCTTTACATACATACTAACTGCATGTCAGATACGAAATCCTTTTCCCCAAAACCTACAAAAACTACCACCTGTAGCTGGGAAATGGGTAGTTGAAAACGTTAAATCGCCACCGTACAATGCAGTATGGTTATTAACACGCCGTGAAGTACAGAAAAGATACGACTCAGAGCCGGACAGATGGCCACATTCACTTAAAAGCATCGTGAGGCATTGGATCGCGATGATCCTTACGATGAAACTCCGTGTATTTTAAAATTCTTACAATTTGTTTAAAAATCTAACACTAGAATCAAGGTTTAATCATATCCTGAACATTGTCCGTCTTCATATGGAAAGGATGAGGTTGTTGTACTTCTGGCCTTTGTGGATCACAAATCAATCGCATCCATGAAGGCTTTTTGAGAGGGAAAAGACGAGCCTTTCAATATGATGTACAAGCTTCTTCACATGTCTGAGATCGATAACGAAAAAATACGAAAGAGATTCAAGTGGTATAGAGCTGATACGATACTCAACAGAGTTAGAGTAGACGAAGATTCGCATACCGAAGTTGATTTTTCCGAGTTGTCAGATCTTGATTGACAGTCTTATACTTAATAGAGATACTATAATGTACCATAGGACCTGATGAATTTGTTAGAGTCAGAGAGATGACCCGCTTAAGTCTATTATTACATTTGATAACGGCATTTTACTTTACTAGTTGAGTTGGGAATATTCAAGTTACATGCAAGAAATAACTTCATAAAGAACGTTTGATTTTCCACTTGTTCTTTCAAGTGTTTGCGACAGATGGAGCAATAGCGAACCATTTGTTGAAGATGTTTTCAGGATCATATTTCGCTTTAACGACCTGCAACCGTGGATAGTTGTCTCCAAAAACGAGCTTCGCCTTATTCGATGAAGCATTGACGCTGTCAGGATCTTCCAAAATCATCGTTAATATCAAGAATTTAAACACGATGACAATCATACCGTAGTTGGTGTAACCAATACCATGTGTGGTCATTAACTCAACCTGTCCCCGGCAGACGATATCTGCGATCTCTGAGGCGTACTCACGAGCTGTATCAGACTGGTCTGGAAGGGAGCCATTCCACACCAACGTTACGAGTACATTGGCAGTTGGAACACGGCGGAATGCTGTAGACTCAGTAGGTATAGAAATGATTTTCGACAGAGGGAAGTACTCGTAGAGGATCACTGGACGGAAGGTTCCTGCCTGAGCAATTTCGACAACTCGTTGGTGAGCTTTTACAACTGATTCTGGGTGGGGATCTTTGTGAGCTAGACCTTTCATGTATACTCCGCTTCCGTGATTGACCATTGGATTCTACGAGAGGTATAAGATGTAAATTCTAAGAAGATGTAAATATCAACGTACTTGGAGACCATTTACCGCATCGTACGGTATTTCCTTCGTATAGTCGGCAACAGGACCTAGGATAATTATTATATATATCTAATAGCGAGTACTTGAAATATCATACCAATGTCTAGGAAAGCTTTAAAGTTTTCCCTGCCTTCCGCCTCCGATCCATTATAGAACAAGAACAACACTACTACTGGCTATTTTAGATACGTAATCAGTACCATATCTACGGAGAATTTAACCTTGACATACCTTTCCATCGGGACCGATTGTAGTCGCTTGAATCATAGCCTCTTTTTCGCCGGCAATGGGCCACCATTTCGTAGTAAGTGTCACGATCTGTTCCAACGCGTGCGGAGGAAAAATGGCCATTCCTGCGTAGACAGTTTTACGCTGAGGATGGAGCTTCAACACAAATTCTGCAGCTACTCCAAAGTTACACCCTCCGCCTCTGATACCGAAGAATAGGTCAGAGTTTTCGGTTTCACTTGCGCGTACGATGGATCCATCGGCGAGTACAATAGTTGCCTGAAGAGTAACCAATAAAGTCAGTTACAGAAGGAAAGAGAGTTTCAGCACGAACTTCGACAAGATTATCAATCGCGAGTCCATACGACGGACTAAGCCATCCATAGCCACCTCCGAGGATGAGACCTCCAACTCCCGTCTGATTAACATACGTTAGCTTTAGCTTGAACAACGTCAACTAAATCATTTACGTGGTTTACAGTTCCTCCAACAGTGGCTAAACCATGCTTCAGAGCCTCCTTGTCCACGGTAGCCCACAGAGCCCCCCCGCCGATATATGCCAGCTGTTTTTCAGCGTCGATCCTGGCCTTATTCATGTATCTAGACAGATCAATCACAATGCCATCCTCTATGGAAGATGCCCCTGTGGGGTTATGTCCACCACCATGAATAGCTAGCGGAAGGCCAGCCTCCTTGGCATAACGAATAACACGACCTATATCGTGCTCATCCTTAACGTACGCTACGATCTTGGCCTTTCGCTCGGCGTTCTTAGCCCATCGAACTATAGCCTTTTCGTATTCGGGATGGTTGGGGGTAATGATATCGCCCTGGATTTGAGGGGAACCAGACATGTTGGGAATGAAAGTTGGAATGGTTGGAACTGTAGAAACTAAGGTGTTCAATGTAAGTGGAATGCAGGAGTCGTTGGAACATCAGCTGCTGATGTTGCTTGCTATTTAAAAGAATGGGAGATGATCAGATAAACATCCATCAGATATACATAGAAGCCGGTGAGATGTAACTATATTTCTGAGCTGTGAGCTTCGAAAGCGGCTCAGTTCAAGGTGATGCTACAGAACGTCATCCCTCGGCATTGGCATTCCGTGGTGCTGCAACGTAGACCGTACAACCTCCATCTCGACAGTTGTATCTTACGACATTCAGACTCCTATTATAGTAATCACAATATAACATACCATACGTAGCTACACAAGCAATCTTAAAATAGAATCCCGGGACCACAGATATAGAAACTTGAATACAATATACTATATAAAGCAGGTCTAACTTCGAGCCGGCAGGTTTTTGGTATCAGTTACGTGTATTCGAGCCGCAAAATTTAAATCATACTCAGATAATAATTTAACCACACACTAGTACACCCTATCGCGTGTACTGATTACTACTTGGACACAAGTTGATTGAAGGGTTATGGGAAAAAACGCGTCACTCCCCGGCAATATAAGATTCTCGACTGGGTCCAGTGGATTTTACGACTTTCTACAAAGATATTGCCTAAGGATCGTCGTTCGGCCAATTTATATCCGAGTGCCCTTTGTTGCGAGGTCATAGTAGTTGGTCATCAGAGGAGGGCTGGAATCTATCCGATGTTATCATCCTTACATACTAGATAATGTGACCATCAAGCCTCCATCATCGTGCCACTACCACCTGGTAGTACCTACTACAGGCGTGTAGCTTAATTGGAATCGTTAATCTAACTATGAATCATGTATCCTATTTTTACACTTTACAAGGCTTTTGACGTCTGCATTACTTGCATACCCGTTATGCACCAGCCTTGTTCTTTTGCTACAACCGGAATAATGAGTCTTGTTGCAACCGTACTATGTTCATGGATTCTCGAGGTTAAACTGATATCAAGTGAACTTGATATCATTCTCGCTCCTGTGATTATCGTAAACCTGTATGATCTGCAATCGATATAGATTAGACTAGATTCTACCGGTACCGAACGGGTAAGTTAGGAGAACAGGCAATGTTTATCTGCTATCGCAGAATCAGTACATAATGTACGCACTGAATACTTACGGTACTTATAAGGGTTCTCAATTGGCTTTATTTTATAGTGCAATATACTTATTCACATACGTATACGACTAAGAAAAGGTGGGATTTTATATAAATCGGTTCTCATTCACTTTAGCTTGATGGATTTATAAGAATCATACTAGGACGGGAATGAATCTTGGATGGATTTTTATAAGTCCCACCGCTCAAAATATACTAGCGCGCCAAATCAGGAGTACTCAAGTGGCATGATTTTCACAATCCTCTGTGCATGTATTACTATATCGTTACAGTGTAGGTTGTATAGGACTTTCTGTTCATTAATGATGTAGACATGCATATCATCCGTGATTCCCGCTAAAATGGCCTGACACAGCTCCCCAGCGTTTAGCCGAGGTTATTAATATACTGGTGCACATGTTCCGGAGGGATTAAGTCGGCCATTTCTCTTGATCAATTGTTTCGTATTCTCCGTACACCTATCCATGCACATATGTTTCTTAGTCTTATAGTGCTGTAGTAGAAGCACAAATCCTTAATCGTGCGGAAGCAAATTGATTCCTCTCCAGATAAATATTTCACAGGCCTTGACAAAGTTGACATTGCTGTCCGTTTGTCACCGTCTTACAAATCAGCATTCTCCTATATACAGTTTAGATTTCCATCCATAGGTTCTTCTACGCTAGTCTGATTTTACATTGGGTAAGGTGCAATGATGCATGATGTACTTATAAAACTGATGGATAAGGGGAGCGCCGGCGCTATTTATGTATCACGTTTCGGATACTTAATACACTCGTCATTTACTTTTCCTTCTTTCCTTAGACACTTGTCTCCTACAAGCTCCTACAGGCCAAAATGAGCAGCGATGCCGCATACGAAAACTTAAAGTCCTGTATACACCTCTACGGCGAGCTGTCCGAAACTATATTCAAACCATGGATTTACGGAAACCTAGGAGCTTGTGGCGTATACGGGGCAGTCATAATCACAAGTACAGGTTACCTGCGTCTTGTATGGAGTCACCTTAGCAGCGGCAAGACTTTTAGCATCCAGCAATCTGTCCTATTCATCTACACGATAGTTGCACTGGTGCTGTGTTCGCTAGTAATTGCAGCAGACATTCGCTCCACAGTTATATTCCTTTCTATGAAATGCAGCGAGGCTGTTCCAGTGGATTCTACGGGCGCCGGAGGGCCCTTGGCCGATCTTACTAATCGGTTTTCTGCCGCGCCTCGAGGAGGGGGTACGCTGGGGAATGTTAGCTTCATGGTCACTGCTTGGTCAGCAGACGCTTTGCTGGTAAGTGCTTTCGCGTAACAACTGCTAGCGCTAACCAATGATCTCCTAGATATGGCGCTATGCTGCGATATACAACGATCTCAAATTAGCAAAATGGTGTGTATTATCAATATCTATTGCCCTCCAAATTGCAGCTGTTGGTGAGTACAGCATATCCCAAACATATCACTGTACTGATTACTCTCCAGCAATGGGAAGCTACACACTTCATTACCCCACACTCAAAAAAGACATTGGCTACCACCCTATAATAGTCTTCGAATCAATCACACTAGCCCAAAATATGATCCTTACTGGACTCATAGTTGGTCGACTGCTACATTTCCGATATCGACTTCGTAAAGCCATGGGGGGAAATTATGGACAAGAGTATATAAGTATAGTTGCGATGTTGATTGAATCTCAAGCTACACTCGTCATGGGACAAGCGGTTTTGCTTGCTGTTGGAACTACTATGGGCTCTGGGTATGTGCCCGCGGCTATTTATGAGATTATTGGACAAATACAGGTGAGTGTCTTGTGTGTGTTTTGGGAGGCGCTAATTCTTTAATCGGAGGTTTTGGCTCCGATCACGTTGATTTACAGGGTTATGCAGGGTAGAGCTTGCGAGGCGCGTACGATGGCTCAGCTTACCACGCCGTTCCACGGGGATAGCGCATCGACAGTAGCCGTATAAATACTAATACTAGTGCCCATTTTTATTAATAATAAATATAATGTATACGTGTACCGACTATATATGTCTTAAAATTTTACGACTATACTTGCACACCGACAGAACCGTCAGATGAACCAAATTCATTGAGTCCTTATACAATTTCTGCTGAGTACACTTATACTGATGATTCTGTTCTTATTTAAACCAATATATCCATGCAAAGTGTAATATTAATCACCTTCGCCATCTACTCGATGGGTTTGTAAGCAGACTTTGCATTCCTTTGGCTAAATAGAATGTCAGATGGTTGATTACATGAGATAGTAAATATTATTGTTACTTACAACTGTAACGCCTGATGCCTCAGCTTCGAAAATGCAATTTGAAGTTAGAGAGGAGAGTTCAGTCTTTTCCTTGTCTGTGATGAGAGTTAGTTATGAAGCTCGTCAATACTGCCAAGGTCAGAAACAAACCGGTGAGTTTTTCATACTTCGCAAGTTCAATAGCCGATGAGCACGATTGAATTCTAGAGGCATCACCATTGTCGATCCTGTATGCACATGCTAGAGTATAGTAATTAAAAATTTTGCCATCGTGTCCGGGATTTATAGCATTAACTTGCCTACAACGTTGCACGTTCCTTGCTTCCTCGCTAGGGTTTCTGCGCTGACGAAGGCGGTAATGCTGAGGAGAGAAATGAGCGTGAAAGCGTACATGGTGGGCGTAGAGCAAAGGTGATTATCGGATGGAGCTTTCAGTTAATACTGCGACCTCTGGTCACCTGTCGGCGGTTTCGCGGTGTCTGACACTTCCGACATTGGTAACTGGGTGTTGGACTGGCCGCTAGAGGAGCCTGTGCACACGAACAACTCAGATATCAGCAATAAAATCAGAATTTTTTTTAAGGATTCTGAGGTTAGAGCCGTTCCGAATATTCCATTCAAATTATGTCACCTGGGAGATGGTTAGAACCTCTGACATTGATAAGTAACTAAGTGTTGGGTTAGCCGCCAGAGCAACCCGTGCACCCGAACAAGGCTTTGAAGATCAAGAATTTTTAAAAAAAGCTCTAAGTATTTTGATGTTATCATTCCAAATCTTCCGTTCTTATGTCCCCCCGGAAATGGCTCTTTTCAAATTTCTCCAACAATTTAGTTGTAATTTTGAATCCATAACTGCTGTCGTATACTCGACAGGCTGTTATCCCGGGCTGGACTCGGGTTATCAAGATTTCTAATTTGTAATTTAGAAGTGAGTATGATAACTATACTTAAAGGAAACCAAGCTGCCAGACCATTCAACACAGTATGTTAATACGTAAGTCTCAGCTTCTTATTTCCCCGGGCCTAGTGGTTGAGACCAATAAATTATGGAATTGTACAGATTTAAAATTTGCATCGGTTTTCCAACTGTATCGATGACACTGGAACGCTGGAGCATTGAACACATCCCAGTAGTGCTTGTGCGTACATCGTACATATATGAAAGATACTTGCCTATTGGAGTAAGTGTATCATGTGCTACATAAATTACGTAAGACAGCCATTCGAGAACAGCGCGTCACGCAAATTAATCCTTGCTTTCAACCCTTCACTTCACCGTCTCAGCTGCAGTCCTCTTCTTCCCTAACGTTCTCCCTACTCATATCATGTCATGACACCAACTTATCTCTTGTAAACGCAAGAAGATAACCACACTCATCAAGTCTCTTCCGATGACCAGTACGCGACCGCCCTGGCCATCGCTCTACAACCCAGGCCTCGAAATTCTTCATGTCCCACACCGAGAAGCCATTCAACCAGGAGGACATTACCTCCACAAGGCAAAAGGCACTTCAACCACCTTATCTTATATCCCTATTTTTCTGATAACAATGCGAATAAAACATACAGACATCTTCCTCTTCACATTCTACTGGATTCTCCTCTTCTATCTGCCCATCTTCATCCTCAGCGGGACCTATGCATTCTGGAACCAAATCTTTCCTCCTACTCCACCGAGTGTACTCCCCAAGATTGTCCTTGACACTCCAATTTCCCTTCGTCCAATTTTGACACGCCCAATGCCTCCATTCAAACCAGCGAGAAACGAACGTCGTTCACGGCTTGCTTTTGCGCTTATTATCCTGTTCACTTTTATCGGCATGGGTCTGGCTGGTGCAGTTGTGAGTTCTGCTGTGCTAGGGTTTGCCACGGCGGGGTTGTATATAGCAGCGGACTTTCATATGTCGACGTGCGTGCTTTTCTTCGAGTTAATTCAAGTGTTAATTGTATCGGCTAGGTGGATACCGTTTCTGCTTGCTGTCACGCAGGTTGTAGTTGGCCTGCTTAGGTGTGTCTATCTACATTCGCGTTTCGTGGAGACGATGCTTACACATGTTGTCCAGCATTTGGCCATCCATCGGCGACATTATCTGATCTGTACACCTGACTTACATGACGATTGTATGCCTTATTTTCTTCGCATTGTTGTGTTATATACCCGGTACAATAAAACTGTAGTGTTTATTACGTTTCTGTCCTTTTGGATATTCAAGCATTATTGAATGTAAATCGGCAACTACGAAACAATCCATTAGATACTACGCCTACCTATAGCAAGCATGACCTAAATAAACCAAACTCCAAGGATCAGTGACCGCGCCAAACAGCACAAGCGATACCATCCAACATCCCCTCAGGAGGAGAGGAACAATTCAGAACTTTTGACGTGTCAATCGGAGACCGAGTCAGCCGCGGCCACTCTATCGGCCTATATCGTGCTCATCTCTAACGTACGCTACGATCTTGCCTTTCGTTCGGCGTTCTTTGCCCATCGAGCTATGGCCTTTTCGTATTCGGGATGGTTGGGGGTAATGGTATTGCCCTGGATTTGGGGGGAGCCAGACATGTTGAGAATGAAAGTTGGAGTGGTTGGGGCCGTACGAACTGGGGTGTTGTGGGTGGAGTGCAGGGATCGTTGGAAATGACTTCATCAGTGACTGAAGTGGCATGCTATTTAAAAGAATGGGAAACGATAAACATAGCATCTAAAATTAATCAACTCAAAATACGTAGAAATCGTAGCTGAGAGGAACCATAGAACTTGTAATTACATTTTTTATAGGACTTTCTGTTCATTAATGATGTAGTCATGCTTATCATCCGTGATTCCCACTACAATGACCTGGGCATAGCTCCCCAGCGCTTGGCTAAAGTTATTAATATACCCACACATGTTCCGGGGGAATTATGTCGGTCATTTTTCCTGATCAATTTCGTATTCTCGCTACAGCTATCCGTGCACATATGTTACTCACGTAGTAAGAGCGCAAATCAATGATCGTGCGGAATTCCCCTGTATAGTTTAGCTTTGAATCCGTGGCTTTTCTACAACAGTCTGATTTTGCATTGGGTAAGGTGCAATGATGCATAGTGTACTTATAAACTGATGGATAAAGGAGAGCGCCGATGCTATTTTTGTATCACGTTTTGTATACTTAATACACTCGTCATATACTTTTCCTTCTTTTCCTTCTACACCTGTCCCCCACAAGCCCCTACAGGCCAAAATGAGCAGTGACGCCGCATACGAAAACTTAAAGTCCTGTATACACCTCTATGGCGAGCTCTCTGAAACTATATTCAAACCATGGATTTACGGAAACCTAGGAGCTTGTGGCGTGTGCGGGGCAGTCGTAATTAAGAGCTCGGGTTACCTGCGTCTTGTATGGAATCACCTTAACAGCGGGAAGGCGATAAGCACCCAGCAGACTGTCCTATTCATCTACACAATAGTTGCACTGGTTCTGTGTACGGTAGTACTCGCAGCAGACATTCGTTCCACAATTGCATTCCTCTCCCTGAGATGCAACGACGTTATTCCACTGGATTCTACAGGCGCTGGAGGGCCCATGGCTGATCTTGCTAATCGTTTTTCTGGTTCTCCTCGAGGAGGGGGTACGCTAGGGAATGTTAGCTTTATGATCACTGCTTGGTCAGCAGACGCTTTGCTGGTAAGTGCTTTTGGGTAACAATTAGTAGCGTTAGCCAATGACCTCCTAGATATGGCGCTATGCTGCAATATACAACGATATCAAACTAGCAAAATGGCGCGTATTATCAATATCTATTGCCCTCCAAATTGCAGCTATCGGTGAGTACAGCATATCCCAAACATATCACTGTACTGATTACTCTCCAGCAATGGGAAGCTACACACTTCATTACCCCACAGTCAAAAAAGACAATGGTTACCACCCCATAATAGTCTTTGAATCAATCACACTAGCTCAAAACATGATCCTCACCGGGCTCATAGTCGGTCGACTGCTACATTTCCGATATCGACTGCAAAAAGCCATGGGGGGAAATTATGGGCAGGAGTATATAAGTATAGTTGCGATGTTGATTGAATCTCAAGCTACACTCGTCATGGGACAAGCGGTTTTGCTTGCTGTTGGAACTACTATGGGCTCTGGGTATGTGCCCGCGGCTATTTATGAGATTATTGGACAATTGCAGGTGAGCGTTTTGTGTGCCGTGTTTTAGGAGGGTGCTAATTTTTTGATCGGAGGTTTTGGCTCCGATCTCGTTGATTTACAGGGTTATGCAGGGTAGAGCTTGCGAGGCGCGTACGATACTATCATGTAACAAGAGTTTGATAACGTATCGAGAGTTTGATAACTTTGTAAATCTGTATTATCTCTTCCCTCATTTATGCTATTACTACTAAACTTTGCATGCAAATGTAATACATCGCTACCAATGTATGTCCCAGCTTATATGTCGATTGGATGTATATTTGGTTTTAAAATGTGGAATTACTGCAGAACTCTCTGAAAATCGGTCGAATATGCGACATTAAATGCGAGATCTATTCTGATCTTGTTGACATATCCTTACGAAATTTGACAAGTGCATAGAATACATGTAACCCTACCATATTGCAAATTTTCATAACAAACAACTGAGCCTGTGCAGCAATAGAGCGTGAATACGAGTTTCTATGCATTCTGAGCGTGACAGGGAAAGGAGAAATAGATCTCCGCTTCAAACCCTATTATGTACGTTGCGCTTAAAAATTAGCTGATGACGCTAGGGAGCAAGGCAACAGACTAGCGACCGATTTGCCGGTGTTCTGAGTCTCAAATCTTACTGTGACAATGCGTGACAAAAGTTATCAAACTCTAGTTACACCCCCCGGAAGTGCTCCGCTATGACAACAAAACGAAATATTAGACATCTAAATTCATATTTGTGAAGGTAAGATGTTTTGAAATGTAATTGTAAAAGAAGAAGCTCTTAAGTTGAGTGGTTAAGGAGGAATTAGCGAAATACCGAAAAGCTATCAAACTCTTGTTACATGATAGTAGCTCAAATTACCGCGTCGTTTCATGGGGATAGCGCATCGACAATAGCCGTATAAATACTAATACTAGTGCCCATTTTTATTAATAATAAATATAATGTATATGTGTACCAACTATGTATGCCTTAAAATGATACGAAAGTTATACTTACGCACTGGCAAATCCGTCAGAGCAACCAAATCCGTTGATCCCTTACACGATTTTCTTCGAAAATACTAAATTTACGCTTATATCGATGACTCTGTTTTTATTTAAACCAGTATATCCATGAAAAGTGTAATATTAATCACCCTCGCCATCTACTCATTGGGTTGGTTGACAGCCATTGAATTTATTCGGCTTACAATTGGCGAGCCCAACGTCACAACTTCGAAAATACAATCTGAAGTTTCAGATGAGAGTTGAGCCTTCTCATCATCTGCAGTGCGATTTGGTTAGGAAGTTCGTTAACAATACTAAATTGCGGGAAAACAAACTGGTGAGTTTTTTTTTCTTCGCAAGTGTAGCTACCGATGAGCATGATTTAGAAGTTCTGTCATCGTGCAGAGGCTATATTACATTGACTTGCCAGCGTCGTTGCATGTTTCTTGATTCTTCGCTAGGGTTTCTGGATTGACGAATTAAAGGCGGCGATGCTGAGGAGGGAGATGAGCCTGAAAATGTACGTGGTGAGTGGGGAATAGGGTCGGATGGGTGTTGGATGGAGCATTCAGTCGAAATTTCAGTCTCTTTAATACCTTTTGACAACTATGTCGGCGATTTTAACTTCAATGAAAGGATTCACCGCAGACATTTCCCGGAACATCAAATCTCCGGCATTGATAACTCATACGAGGTGCTGGGCTAGAAGGACCCGTGCATCCGAACAAGGTCTTAAGGATCAAGAAAAAATAAAATAAAATAATAAGGATTTCCCTGAGCATCTACGTAGCACATATATTGGTATATGCGCTCATGTCAGAGGTGAGGTAATCACTCCAAATCTTCCATTCTTATGTCTCGGAAATGATTATTTTCAACTTTCTCCGGCGGTCTAGTTGTAATGTCTATATCTGCTGTTGTATTCTCGACAGGCAACATATAAGATATATGTACTCCTCGAAGTTTGACGTTGGCTGTGGTTAGACTCTAGTTATCGAGCTTTGTAAGTTTACGATACTGTACCGGAGTGTATGGAGGCAACCGTCACGCGTAACGCTGACCCGGTTGCGTTGCTAAAACCACCCTTCGTCACGCATAACGGAGGCCTGGTTGCTAACGCTGATAGTGTGACAAGCTAGTTTTGGACGTAATATCCGAAAAAAATCGCTAAAAATCGAATTTTGGTTGCCAATTCGGAAATTTGTCACGCAAAATTAAGTTTGGTTGCCAGCATTGTGCCTGCAAAATCGTGTCACGCTTGAAGGTTCGTTGCCTCCATACACTCCAGTACAGTAGGTTGATGTTTCGAATTTTCAATGACTGGATGATCCTCCAAATATCCTCCATTACTGGAGCGCTGGAGCCTTGAACACATCCCTACTGTGCTTGGTGCGTATATGTTAGGAAGACACTTGCCTAGTCCGGAAGCCAAACCGTCTAAGACGAGATTACGCTGACATCACATGACTGGCGTGGGGATATTCTCGTCGATAGACGGTCCGGTAAAATTGGTCAAGTTTGAAACGGGTGTCCCTTACGCACGTGCGACGCGCCCACTTCCCTTGCTCGCTCACTCAATGTAACTCTTCCTC
The DNA here is from genome assembly GCA_025738555.1 of Cyathus striatus. NCBI lineage: Eukaryota > Fungi > Basidiomycota > Agaricomycetes > Agaricales > Nidulariaceae > Cyathus > Cyathus striatus. Next base: position 1,894,793 of record JAOVFP010000007.1, read on the forward strand.
CCTTTGTCCCCTCCGTTCTCTACGCAAGCTTACTTCCCCAAATTTCGAAGAATGTACGCAAACACCTAATTACACCAAGAAGATCTACAAAAGCACTTCATCTGGCGTAACGAGGCCAGCACATGCATATCAACCCAGGCTGGGGCATTTAGCCGTTTAGGGAATGTTGGGCAGTGGTGAAATGGATCTATTTGTTGAGGATGGCTCATTTTAAAACCCCAGGTGCGTTCAGTAGTTGAATTTGAGTCAGCTAGAGACTAACAGTAACAACTTGCACTGCTTACTTCTAATGTTGCTGTGTTACATATGGAGCAAAATGGGAGCAGGTCTTGGTATGCTATGAAGGTCTTAGAGGTTTTAGACTTATTCAAGACGAGTGCTTTTGACGTTATTATGGGTACAGCACTTCTGGTTGAAGAAACGAAGAGTTTCAAATGTATCGCAGTGAATTGTACAGGGAAGACAATATAAGACCCTTTACTATTCTAAATCCCTGGCCAGTGCCAACATCAACGACAACATCCTTCTAATGACAGAGCAATTTTTGCGAAATCTTGTTGAAGTTGAATCAATATATTACATTCTACTGTACCATTACAACCAAGGGTTCAGTCATGTGTCACAAAGGGCAATGAACTTGAACAGATCCCAGGTTTGTCATGTATCACAGAGGTACTTGAACAGAGGTACAACAAGACTTACAGAAGAGTAAGTAACTGAAAAAACCTGGTGCCCATTGGCACACTTGAACAGTTGAGAGCTGTGAACAGATAACACATTTTTCACACATCACATGGACCTATGAACATTAGGTCCAACTGATTATGGCCATCACACTAAAAATGCATGAAAAGTTGGTTGTAATGGTACAGTGGTGGCCTTGGGGTGGTATGGTGTTTGTGGGCATCTTTTGTGCTAATAAGCACAATGATATCTGTTGATTTGGGTGGGTTAGTCTTGATTTAGGGTCATATAGTCGTTCTATAGATGTTTGGCAAGGGCTCAGGTCTGCATAGAGGAAGAGGGAGCAAAGGAAGGGACAGTTTCTGTGCCTGTACTGGCCCATTTAAGGGTATTCTTCAAAGATTGTGGAAGTAAGCTTGCATAGAGAACATAGGCGACAAGGGGAGGAACAGTTATATTGAGTGAGCAAGGGAAGTGGGCGCGTCGCATGTGCGTAAGGGACGCCCGTTTCAAACTTGATCAATTTTACCGGCCCGTCTTTCGACGAGATATCCCCACGCCAGTCATGTGATGTTAAGCGTGATCTCGGCAAAAGGCGGTTCGGCTTCCGGACTAGGAACGGCGCGTCACGCAACTTGAACCTTGCTTTCAGCCCTTCACCTTCCCCTTTACCGTCTCATCTACAGCCATAAACAATCATCAAGTGTCTTCCGATGGCTAGTGTGCGACCGCCCTGGCCTATGGTTTGCCACGGCGGGGTTGTATATAGCAGCGGACTTTCATATATCGACGTGCGTGCTTTTCTTTGAGTTAACTCAAGTGCTAACCGTATCGGCTTAGGTGGATACCTTTCCTGCTTGCTGTTACACAGGTTGTAGTTGGCCTGCTTAGATTTGTCTATTTGCCTTTATATTTCGTAGAGACGACGCTTACACACGTTGTCTAGCGTTTGGACATCCATTTTCGACATTATCTGATATGTACACTGTACTTCTCATCGTAGAGCAAGACGATCGTATGCCTTATTTTCTTGTTGTTATTGTTTTATATACCCGGTACAACGAAACTGTAGTACTTATTGCGTTACTGTCCTTTAGAATATTCAGGCATTAATTTTAATTGGCAAACACGAAACATTCCAGTAGATTCATTACGACTTTCCATAGCAAGCAAGACCCCCTAGTAAACCAAACTCCAAGGATCAGTAACCGCGCCAAACAGCACAAGTGATACTGCCCAACATTTTCCCCCCTAGTAAAAACACCAAGAACCAGCGACCACACCACACAGCGCAAGCTAACATCCCCTCCCTAGTATACCAATCTCCAAGAATCAATGACCGCGCCAAACAGCAGGCCCAGGGCACTTATACCCGCGATTCTCATTAGGCGGGTAGATATTAACCATCACCGATGCATCTAAACGCAAAATCAGATATGCACAACGACTTAAAAAAGTGTAGCCGTACCGTTCTGTGGAATATGTCCTGGAATAGAAACCATCGCTGGATTTCCATGGCCGCCATTTTCGATCTTCACTTCCGCGCAGGATACAAAGAATTCAGGGGATCCGGTTAGATGTAGTGCGGCTTGCTCGATGCGGACGAGGTACTATATGACGTGAGTGAGAATATTTATGAAGAAAGGTGGAAGGGATGTACCTCTCCTGATGGTGTATCCTTTGGAATTGTAGTTACAAACGTGCTCATACCGAGTGAAGAAAAGGTAAGTGGATCGTATGATGCAGGTCCCCATTCCGCGATCTAACAATATTAATTCACAGCAAGATCCAAAGAACCAAGGAAAACGAACCTTAAACCACCAAACCCCACTTCCATCCCACATACCCACACCCACAGGTGCCTTTCCAAGATAAATCGCCACCGGTCCTTCATGGTACATCCCTTCAATATCGAGGTTAAAGCCGATTTGCTCCCCCGCGTTGACGCTCACGATGTCCGTTGCTGCGCTAGGATTGACGCTGCATCTGATCTGGGGGGATGTGTAGTCGTGGATGGGGAGGTTGTCTGTTGGTTGGCGGATTGCGGTTTTGGATTTTTGGGTTGGTGTGGTGTGGATTAGTTCGTTGAATATGTCTAGGTGGAGTGAGTTTAAGATAAGATGAAGGTGGATGGATGGAAGGCGTACAGTGGGCTGAGATGCTTTTTGCGAGGAGTATGGTGAAGAGGATTGTTGTGGTGCTGAGTAAGTTCATGTTGGACGGTGGAAGGTGTACTGTGCGCTAAGTTGCGACTTTGATGCATATTTATGTGATGTTCTACTGAATGGTTTGAATGAATCATATTGTTGAATTCAGTAGCGGGGTTTGATTGATTGCGAAATTGGTCAATACGGAGTCAATTGGAATCAATGATTACTGGTAATTAGTTAGGAATCATACTGTAGTTTGAAATCAATAAGGGGGAATGAAATCGTTACAGTAGTAAAATCAATAAAAATCAATAAAAATGCATTAGCAATACCCTTAGGTCCCCAACGCGAGACCTACGTATCAGTAAGCTAGTTAACCATGTGAATTTAACCGATACGCTGTGAACATTCGCAAGGAATGGAATCGTACGCCATGTGAAGATGATGTTTTTCAAGTCAGGATCCACTACCCTGAACAACTCTCGAGACTCAGATCTCTGCAATGAAAATGCAAAATTCTAAACTCGCAAATAGCAAGCACTAAGTACCAAGCATTTCAAATTGGCAATTTACATATAGAAAAGTAACAACTTGAAGTAAAGTCCTCGATACAGAATGAGAATAATGTTGCTAGGGTATATACATAACCACTGGCAGTGGATACAATCCAGAACTCGGAATTGCTCGCAATTTAAGCCGCAGGGGTTCTAGTTGAGGAGAGTACCCCACCAAGTGCTTTGAAATTCCGAACATGCTCAATCATCTCCTTCCTCATTTTAGATTGATCTTTATGGCGTTCAAACTGCACATTTAATCATTTCCCGCGCCACTTCTTCTCGGTAGCGCTACTCTTCAGAGGCATGTCCGGCGCCATCATTTGGTATTCGCACGCGCTCCTTTTGCATGCTCTCGATGCGCGCGCCACTTTCTCAAGTTCACTATGCTCCTCCCGCGCTACTTTCTGAAATTCACTGCGCTCCTCCCGCACTACTTCTTGGTCTGCGCCACTTTTCCATCCACCTAAATGCAGTTTTTTTTTTTGCAATACTTGATCCAAGTTCACCTTTATTAAGTCAATGCTGAAAGTGATATTTATATTGTCGTAAATTTAATAAAACACTACAACATTACTTTAAAGATCTAAACAATGGGACAAGAGGGCAGAAAGCACAAAGAATAGCTCTTCATCTATGTAAGTACTGAGATAAATAACTTACTGACCTGACCGCAATGACCAATTTCTTTTACTAAATTATATATGCCTCCTTCCAGACCCTAGCTACCGCAGATACCATATCCTCATACCGAAACGGGCACACTCGATGGAGACGACTTTCGGCTAGACCCGCTTGGAAGGCGACAACATCAGCAGCCGCCTCACGAGTGACACACAAGAAGAATATATCGATATGCACAGACGTCGGCGGCTAGAACGGAATCTAGAACTTCTTTATCCTATCACGGCTCTTGGCCCTCATCCCTCGACGCCCTTCCACAACAGCCCCTACAATTCCTGTACATGATACGGCACAAGAAACCTCCACTGATACGATCCTGCGTGTTCCACAATACGCTTCTTGGTCACGAGTCACCGGTATCATCGGAATGCTGGACTAAGAGGTGTAGATGGCAGCGGAAATAAGTGGGATAGGGAGAAAAGAGGGTTGGTGATCAACTCTTTGATAAGCCGAATTTGGCGTATCACTTTGACTTTGAAGTGGGTGTGGCGGGGAGAGATGCACGGTGTGAAGCATAGTGGTCGCACGTTGATGACGGTGAGGGCCAAACCACAGAATGCTGTAAGATTAATGTAGTTAGGAATAAATGCACATAGAATATGCTGAACACGAACCTCTGATAGGAAGACACCAGCTCGAGTGCAATGGACATCCGCGCCGAGTCTTTGGGAAACTTCGCACCCCAGGCTCCTGAAACGCTTGGACTTCAAGATAGATACGGATGTGGTTCATGAAGTCCGTTTGATAGAGCGAACTGCAAAGAGAGAGAAAGACATAGCGGAGGTAGTGTGAGGACTCGAGCCCTCGGCGTACCGCTGGCAGCAGATGTGAAGATGCACTCAAGAGCTGACAGATCGCTGAGATATGGACCTGGATCTGAGCTCACCATCCCTGAGCTAGGTCTAATTCGGTTGGTATCGTCATTCGGCATCCTTACGGCAATGCCACAACAACAGGCATTCGGCTGCTCGGCAGGTAGTCTGATAGTTGAGCCACGGCGAGCCAAGGTGCAAAGGGGGAGTACTGAAGTACAGCTGAAGTATGCAAGGTTGAGATGAAAATGCTCACTTATGAATATAAGCACTATAGCTATAGTATATACTATAATATGTATCCGCAACCATTCAATTAAATAAAAGGATCATAGTGTAAGGTAGACGAAGATGGATATGTGTCATTAGAACTAAGATGGTGGTGACTCTGAGTAAAATGTTCCAGCGGATAAGGGTTATTTTGTTGTACAATATGATCCGTAGTATCAGTAGTGTAATTTAAACGAGGTACTAAGTACCTTTCTGCATAAATTGTTCGAACTCGTCGAGGAGACTCTGCTTGAAGTTCTCGAGTAGTAGGCAGTGACTGACGAGATCGCCTTGCATCATATCCTGTCCGAGTTGTCATAGAGTTACCTCGATAAACTTCCGGTACCCCGAGTTTCTCTTGTTCTTCTATGGTAACTTCTATTGACGAGCGGAATAGTTCATCACCAGACAGAATTTGTTCCCAATTTGGGTGCCGGTCTCTTAGGTGTTGAAGAATGTTATACTTCCAGTGAATCTCTTCGCATCCAGATACCTTGCATATTATAGGAATATTAGTGCAGGGTTTAATTTTCGAAATACGCGAAGCCGCAGATACTACGAGTGGGTATGAAAATTTGCAGAGGGAATCAACCCTATTCTGATTTATACTGCGAATTTGACACTGTGTGCCATTATTCATGGACTGGCCACAAAATCCACAAGGATATAAATTAGAAACCTATACAGTAATTAAGAATCTTGTTTCTGTATAAGACAATAAGTAAACAAGTGCTTACCATACCAATATGCACTGAATCTGCTGGAACACCAAGTTTTGCATGAAGGATATGCTTTCCCATATGATTTTGTCGATCTGGAGGTGCCAACTGATGCCGACAAATATTACATGGGTGTGGACCATTCTCAAGAGGTTTGACAGAGTCAGTGTAAAATAAATTTGAATATGGAAAGTTTCCTTCACATACAGGCCCCGTAACAACGATTTTTGCACGGGTTTGTGAGTCTTCATCTTCGTGTACACGACGTAGAAGTTCACTTTTAGCTTGTAATAAATATTCCTCTTTAATTTCCCAGGTTTTATTTAGCTTTTCCAGTTTCTCTAGAGTGTGTTCTGAGAATTTGGAGGTGTCGAAATGTTTTGAGATCATTGATAGCATGATAATATTAGGCTCTCCATTGACTAATGGATAAATAAGTCGTCCACTGACAAGAAAATTAAGATTGGCCAATCTTGAAGTGCTGGACATGCTAGTTGACTTCCGGGCTTTTATTAGCTTGTCTAATGTGACGTATGATGCACTCCAAATCCATGTAGCACTCATACCAGGGGAAGCTACAGCTGGACTACTTTCCACTATGGTAGAGAGTGGAATCAGCTCAAGAATCTGTCCACCAATATCATAGGATGAGTCTTTGAGAGTTATTTCATCCACTGGTGCAGAATCTATAAGTTGAGACGAAATTTTTATCGAAGTGCATTGCATAACAGCAAAGGACACTCCCTTTTGATCTGTTGAGATCAAAGTTGCAAATAACGACCCAAGGACAAGGAGTTTATTCTGAGGAAGAACTTGATGTAGGTTAGAGCTCGAACTATTTGATGAAGAGTGGACATGGCCTCCACTGGTAGAGGTCCCAAAGCCTCGTACACGGACGGGCCGTCAACTTTTCGAGTTACCGGTAACTCGAATGGAACTCGAAAGGAACTTGAGTGGAACTCAACTTAGGAACTCACCTGTAACTCGAAAAATGTAAATTAGCTTGATTTATATCGTATATCACAGACATTCTGACCTTGCTATGGATTACTAGATTAATGCTCACTCGCTGTTGCGCCTCGGCGCTCATTATTTCCCACGCCCCTGAATGTTGATCATTAATTTGATCTGATGCTTCTCCCTCCATCAAATTGATCAATAAGTGCCACACAATGTTTTCCACGGCGCGTTTGATCACATTCATATGCCTCATCATCGTTATAAACAGTGAGCACCCATTATTTTCATTTCTGGTCGAGTTAGTGGACAATTCCTCTCAATTTTTTGTGAATATGAATGTATATTAAATACTTCTACAGTACAGCTAAATTACCTATGAAATAGTATGAAAAGTTTATATTATTATTATTAATGTTATATTTTATATAAGCACAGTACATCATGCTTATGCAACTAAGATGTTATATTACATGCAAAATAACTAACTTCATATTTAAAAGGAGAAATCACAGGAAGAATCCAAAAACTGAGAGAAGAATGCACAAAATACATGCTCACTGTTGAACATGATGATGGAAGAAGTGCGATGCGATCACCATCAATGCATCTAGTGCTGCCGCCACAGCACAGTGACTGTGCGGGGACTGTGACTTCACTGCAAGATTTCAAACTCAGTCACACTACACAGTGTGTCACAGTCCTTGTGATGCACTGTGAATTGACTGTGAAAATCCCGCTGTTGCGTTTCAAAGCACTTGTTCGTTTCCGCTCGCCGGCGCTTCAGAGCGCTTATTCTGTCCCTTGATAATTAGATAAGTAATAGGACCCTACTATTTCCTAAAGCAGTAGTTCAGAGAGAGCGCCTTCTGAGCGCTGTCACTTCACAGTGGCTTCACAGTACACTGTGCCAACTGTGAAGCATGTCACCGTGCCATAAAATTTCGCTTCACTGTCACTTTACTACAGTCTGCGGCAGCACTAAATGCATCAGAAGCGAGTGGAGTTATCGGGGATTTGATGGCTAATGTGATGGTGCTATTTTTACACATCCGCGGCGGCAGGGGTGGGCGTGGGAAACAATGAGTTAAGGGATTGCAATAACAATGAGCATGATTGTAATGTATGGGTTTTTTGTAATGGAATTTGAGGAACTTAATATAGGAACTTAACTGGAACTTAACTGGAACTCGAATGGAACTCGACCCAAATTCGAGTGTCCTTGAGTGTCAATTTACCACTCGAAGGTAACTCGATGGTAACTTAACTGACACTTGAATTTAGGAACTTAACACCACTCGAAAAAAAATAAGCGAGGAACTCAACTTGACTTGATGAAACTTAACTTCTACTCAAAAAAATAAGCGAGAAACTTAACTTTACTCAAGGGAACTTAACTTTTACTCAAAAAATAAGCAAGTTGCATACCTGTATTGTATGAGAACCTTACAGTAATTATACAGTAGTTTGTGTTGTTTCCCACACATATAATTCAATGTTTACTCATTTCCCATTAATTGCACATCCTCATTGTTGCCCGCACCTCCGCTCATAGTTTCCCACGCATCCACTCAACATATTGCGCCAACATACTTTCGCGCTCAATGTTTCCCATGCTCTGCTGCTATCATTCTGACCTCTACTCATTATTTCCCGCCCTCCCGCTCATTATTTCCCATGCATCCGCTTATTATTTCTGCTGTCCACTGCTGTCCGCTTCCCGCTGAGCATTTCCCACGCTTTCGCTTCTCCTTTAATTATTATTTCCTGCCCTCCCTTCCGCTCGCAATTTCCCACGCATTCCATCATTTCCCGCCCTCCCGCTCATAGTTTCCCACGGTTCCGCTTTCACTTCTGATGCTCACTGGGTGTTCGCATTTATTTCCCACGCCTCCGCTTCTGCTGTTCATTGCTGTCTGCATCCCCGCTCAATATTTGCCCATGCTATCGCTTATTGTTCTGACCTCTGTTTATTATTTCCCACTCATTTCATCATTTCCCGCCCTCCCGCTCTTATTTTCCTTCACAACCAATACACTTTTCTACACAAATCACATAATCTGTACAAAGCATGGAACATATTATAATAAAAGACTAAATACATATATAACTTGCATTTTATAAGTTTATTTACATTACTACTTAGTATAATATGGTCTACTAAATGTATAACAACTTATATTAAATAATACAAAAAGACTGAAATAAAAAGAGCAAGAATTGAGCTTAAAAATCAGAAAAGACTTGCTCACTGTTGAGCATGATGAGCATTGATGATAAGAAAGAGTGCACATCAAAAATCACATGATGTGTTGATGTCGCAGTGATGAATATTTGTTTATGATAGATGTGATTGTTCAATACTGCACGTAAACAGAAGTAAATAAAGGCGGGCAGAGTGCGTGGGAAATGTTGATGAAATCAGGCAGGGTGCGGGACAAAGCTGTGGTAGCAATAGTAGTGATTAGCAAATAGTAGTACTAGTGATTAGTTTATAGTTACTGTATAGTTGAAATTTTGAAACTCAAACTTGAGGGAACTCGAAAAATTAGTGAGGAACTTAACTCGAGAGATCAGAAAAAAATTAACAAGGAATTTAAGTCGACTCGAAAACTTAACTTGAGGAAACTCGACTTACACTCACTCAGATAGTAGTACTAGTGATTAGTTTTTACTTTACACTTGAAATTTTGAAAATTGAACTTGAGGGAACTCGAAAAATTAGTGAGGAACTTAACTCGAGAGAACTTAACTTTCAGAGAATTAATTAGCGAGGAACTTAAGTCGACTTGAAAAACTTAACTTTCACTGAATAAAAATAAGCGGGGCCAAAGTGGAACTTAACTATAACTCAACTAGAACTTAACTTTGACTCAACTAGAACTTAACTTTGACTTGAAAAACTTAAGGGGAACTCGAAATGTTAGCAGCCCCCAAAGCCTCGTACACAGACAAGATGATCATGGCTTTTGTTACGGTCAAGATCAGATGTGAGATCCATGGCTACTCTCAGCACTGACATTTTGTGAACAAGCTTTCCATTTTTTAGAGCGATGAATGGCTTTGAATATGAAGCAACAGGTGCTAAGATACGCTCAGCTTCCAGAGCCGCTCTTCCATCAAAGTTACAAAATGCATGGCTTCAGTGTTGTGAGTCATTAGAAGACCCCATATTTTCAATTGCAGTTGTGTTATCAGGATCTTGATCATATAAATCACCTAGCGAGCGATCAACTTCTGCTGAAAGTCCTGGGTACCTTCCTCCAAATGGACGCAAAAGATCAACTCTGCTGGTTCTCCAGTTATGAAACTCTTCCTCAAAATCTATTTGATAACCATATTTTTGAAGCGAAATTGTAGCTTGTTGAACACCTTCTTGCCAGCACTTCATTATATCACAGGTGAAAGCTCGCAGTTCTCCTTTCCATTGCTGTGGTGTAAGGTGGTCGGCATCTCTTCCACGCTTTAGCATTAACCGACGAGGATTTTGCTCCCAATCAGGATATGAGAAGAACGTATCACCAAGTCTAACCGCAGCAGATGCACGGTGGCAAAACTCATCCACAGCAACATTGGGGGAGTGACCACCTGCCATCCTTACACGTCCAAAGAGCCTCTCCAGAATATCATCTCCTAGTAAACATAATAATACTCGATGTTCCGGATCCAGTTTTTTGGTTGATGCAACACAATGAATTGCAGCATGAAATGTACATTGAAAGTCACTGTAGAGATGGGCAGGCATAAATGCAGTCTCATGCTTTTTGAAAAGTGCATAAAGAATATGAGCAAATTTTACGAGGCTTGTAATTTGCTCAGATATTGTGTAATCAGGATTAATAAATGGCTCAAGAAGAGCTTCAAGCATATCTCCCATGAGACAGAACACATTATGTGTTTGCAACTCGGAAGGACTCATTTCTTCCCTATCGAGCATTCGAAGTTCTGGAATGAGCGAAAGAAGCTTTATAGCTCTAGGAACATCCTGTGGGTCTTTACGATCCAACAGGGCATTAATAGCTTCTGAATGCAAAGTAGATGCATTTAGAAGATTATACAATGAAGTTTCAGACCAATCAACCTCAGCCAATTGCTCCAGCCAGGTGCCAAGCATCTTCTTATTGATAAGAGTGTCATTTACGAGAACACCTTTCTGAGAACATAACAATTTATCGAGACCTACAATATGTTCAGTCATTTGAAGTAAATTAGAAGAATGAACGTTCCTACGTTTTAGCAAATGTTTCCAATCAAAATCTTGTACCTCAAAATTCGAACCCATCCAGAGATTGAAACCGGGTAGTGAACCAACATATTCAAATAGTGGATCACTTGGTAATAGTTCACGAACCATAAATGCATGTATAGAGCTGGTCGACATTTCGGGTCACCATCTGAGGCAATGGACCATATTTCACCATGACGAGCTTCACCACATGGTAAAAGTTTATAGACTTTCCAGATCTTCTCTATCAGCAATGCAGCATCCTCGTATGATCCATGCTTGCATGTTGGAAGTATTAGGATGGGCTTTGCACCATAATCCTTAACATTGTTGCATCCAAGAGCCACAACCAGTATCTCCTGTCCAATATGCACCTTCCCACTGCGAACAGCTTCAGAAATTGCAAAAGCAACATCCAAGCTACATCCCATTTTTGTGCTTTCTACATTGTCTACATGCTCATGGCAAAGCCCTACAATGTCATCTGTAGATGCGATCCAGCTCAGTCTACCGTCGCTAGCCATTTCGTCCATACAGAGTGTTACGCCAACTAGCTTCACATTTTTATCGCCACTTAAAACGGCCTCCATGTTGTGCCTTAGATCATCCACTATCGTTTTCCCAATGCTGACACGAAGCTTGTACTCGGAGCGCAGACCTGTGAGTGTGTTACGTGAAGGGAAGGCAAAAGGCGAGTTATGGAGAGCATGAAGTGCGGCGCCTCCACCAAGGTCATAGATAACATTTGCGAGGTCTAATTCTAGGACACTGAAGCCCTTTGCATGATACAAACCATTTATTGCATCATTTATCCTATCAAGTGTCGTCTCAATACTCCATTTGAATGACTTTGCATTTCGAAAAATGCGATGAAGGGCAGGTACATCATGTGTACCTACAATGCGCAATAGTTCAATCCAGGTAACTTTATGAGCACGAAGTCATTTAAGTGACTTTGAAGCATTGAGATACTATGGAGTTATCAGTTTATATGTGATTAGAGCAATAGATATATATGAAAGCGCACCAGAAATTTTTGATGTTGAAGTAATTTCTCCGTGTCTTCGAGCTTTTGTTTGAGTTGCAAGTAGCTAAATGTACTACATTGCTTTCCTAACGAGTGTTGACGTGCGCCCGCCAAGATTTTCTGCAATGTCTTGTCTGTATCCTTGCATGAATTACATGCACCGCAGTCGTTTGAAACACCAAGGCAATTATGAGATCGAACACAGAGGATGGAATGGAGTGTATCGATCTTTAAAATGTTATATTGTGGCGGATTTTTATTTGAAGTGTCGTGCAAGACAAAAGGATATGAGCTATATGGTGAACCAAGCTCCCAGTAGAACATATAACCGGAACACTGGGGGAGTGTTTGAGGACTAGCAAGGAAAGGTCTATCATCTGATTTAGTGCACTGCGATAGATCCTGAAATAAGCCAAGTATGCGTTCTAAAGAATACGAATGAGACACTTGTAATAAAAAAGTACTAAACACTCACCCCCTAACTTAGAAAAACATTTTGCACTATTTAAATGTTTTTCCATTGGATATGACCCGGCATTAAATGCATGCTTTACATAACCAAAGCACGTAGTGCAAAGAACTTCCAGGTTTCCAAGGGTTGGATCTCCCTTTCTGATTGCAAGGCCACCATGATTGGAAAACAGAAAGGACTCGAGTATCTCTTTGTACTGGGAAAAAGAGCCGCAAAAAGTACTTGGATTCGAGGGAGAAGTGGAAGTATGTACATGAACAGAAGAAGTATGTGACAGTTGAACGTTACCGGTATGTACACTAGATACAGGTGTGGGCTGGCATGTTGATTGAATCGAAGCAGGTGCAATGCGTCAAAAGACGCATCTTCGAACGCGCTATAAACGATGTAAAATAGGTGAGATGTTCAGTTCACATTCGGATTCCACGCTGCCAGCTGTTGCCTGGGGCGGAGATTTAAAAATGCACCGCCAAACAGCTTGTTTGCCAGTTGTTTGCTATGGCTTGGTAGGGGGGGGGGGGAGGGGACACCCACCGTGGGAATGGGTACGAGATCTGAGGATCTGTCAGCTCTTGGATGCACTTGTGACAAAGTGATGAGTGCTGGCAGCTGTGGCAACAGAGAGGCTACTGCCAAGCGACACAAAATAACGTGTACATAAGAGTACATATTTGCTTATATTGACACTGTGTGGGTGACATTGTTTATCTCCCACGCGTAGTATCACATGATTTACAGGTAATTCTGATTCATTCCTACTCAGAGTCGCTATGCTCTTTCCTGCTTTTTCCCGTTGCCCTGCACTGGACGTAGCAGCGGATGTTGTTTTTCCCATCTTCGTTTCTCTCTCTACATCTACCTACAGTCGACTCAACATGAATATACTTTTCTGGGGCGCCATTACCGAAAAACCCCAACCCCCGACTCTTGAATTCGATATAAATACGGTGGATACAGTAGAATTATGGAGGTCTTGATCACAAGCGACAAAAGTGTGTGCATAGTACATTAAGGTTTTCCTCCATTCTACAGCATTTACTTATTCGAGGTCATTTGTTCCCTCCACACTCCCTGCTACTTTCAGCTGCCAGCACTCTTCTACCATATTGACGCGTCGTCTGATCACACCGTTCTTCTAATTCGGGGATAATCAGTGTCAAGTGGACTCGCGGATCACTTGTACGTTGTTTACTCCCGAGTCCCAAGTCTTTCACGCCCTGCTATTTGGTGGCAGTTGACGTTCGGCTGGCTGTGGAAAACTTAGAGCTGGGAAAACTGGGGCTAGTTGATACCAAGTCGACACATTGGGTAGATCGCTTCCTTGCCTTTCTTCTAACCCTAAGGTGTATTTTTCCTTTCCTTCCCCCGAGCACATCCACTCTTTCGACTATCTCGATGTATTGTTTCGCGGTTCTCAGTTGGTTGCACTGTTTGTATAGTACATAATCAGTGCTCACGGGTGATCTGACGGATTACTCGCACATTGTCTGCTTCTGACTCTCACCCTACTTTGTCAGTTCACTTCTATACTGTGCACTTCCTCATCCATACTGGGCCCAAACCACCTTTTTTCGTCACAATACTGATTACAATTATATATAACTGTAGTTTTTGCGTTATTCCTAGTAGCACATACTAATATATCTCAATTTTAACTTACTAACTGCTGGTGGATCATTGCACACTGTAGATTCAGAAAGGGGCGCAGACCAAGAAGTAGCGCAGTGAACTTGAGAAAGTGGTGCGCGCATTGAGAACATGGCGCAGATGAAAAAGTGGCGCAGACCAAGAAGTAGCGCGGGAGGAGCGCAGTAAATTTCGAAAAGTAGCGTGGGAGGAGCATAGTGAACTTGAGAAAGTGGCGCGCGCATCGAGAGCATGCAAAAGGAGCACGCGCGAATACCAAATGATGGCGCCGGACATGCCTCTGAAGAGTAGCGCTACCGAGAAGAAGTGGCGCGGGAAATGATTAAATGTGCAGTTTGAACGCCATATCAGAATGATAGCAGAGAGAATGCAAACATCTGTAAACAGCAGAATAATGTTGAAACCTTCATAATTCTGACATTGCACAATAAATATCTACCATAATGTATACAGTATACATTAATATATTGGAAGAAAACTTAGCAAATTAATGAAAGGTGGAAGTGTGGGAAATTATAAGTGCAATTGTGGAGGGAGACATTGAACATGAAGGTATGTAAGCATGAATGTTAAGTGGAGGCATGGGAAATTATGAGTGGAGGTGCAGGTGATAATGAGTAGAGCATGGGAAACATTGAGTGTGAAAATATGTAAGCGTGATATGTTAAGCAGAAGCACAGAAAATTATGAGCGGAGGTATGCACAACAATGAGTATGCACAAATTAATGGGAAATGAGTAAACATTGAATTATAGGTGTGGGAAAAAATGAGCGGGGGGTCAGGAAATAACACAAACTACTATATGTATTATTGTAAGGTGCTCCATACAATACAGTTGTAGAACTTGCTTATTTTTCAAGTAAAAGTTAAGTTCCATTGAGTGGAATCGAGTTCCTTGCTTATTTTTTGAGTGAAAGTTAAGTTCCATTGAGTGGAGTTGAGTTTCTTGCTTATAATATTTTTCATGTCAACAATAGCGTGCAGGTAATGAAGCAGCGGTAATGAAAAGGAATGAAATTCGCCCTACATTAGTCGGCGTTCGTTGTGTCCTTCTGATCTTCTGAGCACGCCGAGGGTGATGATTCTGACACCAATTGGTTGAACTTGTCGTCTTTTGGAATAAGAGAATGCCAGAACATGATGGTGAAAAGTTGCCCATCACCGCTCCTTCAAGCTGGAACTTTTAACATAGTAAGTTTGTGCTGTATGGAAGTAAGTAGAAGTAGTATGTTGTTAAGTTGTGAGTTGGATGTATATTTATTTAAGCGAGATTCTATTGTATAGTTTGAATGGTTGAATTCAGTAGATCGATTCGAAGCAACTCACAGACATAAGACATAAGGATAGTTCTGAATCCCAGAACCGTATACCATTTATAAATACCATATACATTAACAACAAATCCAGGTAAGTAAGATATATACATATCAAAATCATAAATATCATTCCGCGTTACTTTGTCCACCCATCCCATTAAATCCCTGATTCCCAATGCACTTACATCTTATATTACAACCCATCCTCTCCCTCAATGGGTACAACAACCTGATATATCTGTTTATTCCACTCTTCCAACATCCCAGGGAGACACCCTACATCAATCTCATCAACACCGCTCCCAACCCAAAAAATCAAAAGTCAAAACTTGAACTCACAATGCAAACAATCAACCCCACTCTCAGCATGCGCATCCGGTCTCTGCAGAGCCAACCCCCAAACATCCAAATAAACCCACCAAGCCCCAGCTTCCGCATCCAACCCTAACCTTTCCCTCATTTCACCCATCTTCCTTATGCTCTCTTTCCAGAGGAGATTATGTATGTTGAAATGGTCCCAATCCCATTTTAACCAATCTTCTCTCTCTTCTTGATTCAGGTGCATTGAAGAGAGCAGGTGGCCAGGGATGCTGGAGGGATTTTCGGCTTCAGGGGCTGTTTCGAGGGATGGGTAGGGACGGGGGGAGAGGTCGCATCGAGGATGGCCTGGTGCAGTTGGTCGGTAGATGATTGTTAGGTGAGTTAGGGGCATTAGACGGGATCAGACTCTACGCATCTTTTTTGGGTGGATTAGTAAATGAAAAGGGGGAAAAGGAGGAGACGGACCATTTGTTTAAAAGTAAGCTCAAGCCAATGTTGTTGATCCACTTGCGTATCGTGCATTGGAAGCATTGTATATTCATGTCTAGACCACTACCATCTCACCAAGCTTGGGAATGAACAAGTTCAGATGAAGCTGTTCATGTCCCGCTGGATCTGGAGGGGCCGAATCGTGTGCTGGCAGTGGATGTGGAGTGTGTTTAAGCCGCGTGACGTGGTTGATCAGCTGTGCGACGCCTATGAGAAGTGCGAAGGGAATCATGACGCGGAAGCGCAGGAAGCGTCTTATTGAGGGCATCGTGCAGGAGGGGGGGAATGGGAAAAGAGAGGGAGGGAGAAGGAGAAGAGGGAGGGGAGAAGGGAAATTATGCGCTCGGAAGAACGGATGGTCTTTTTTAGATGTACCTGACTGACACTGTTGTCACCACCCATGCACTTAAGTTGACTGTGACGGCCCTATCTTCCCGATCTCTGATTCCTGTTTTTTTAGCCTTTTGATTCAAATACAGTGTCCCTGTCTTGTGCTGTTGGCTTGTTAGTATGTTGCCTGATACGCGTCGTGCGTGCAGATGAAGACACAATGGAACGATTGGATTGCTGCTCTGAACCAGTGAGAGCCGATTCGAGCCTCGAGGAACATACTTATCCGATCTATCCGATCGCATCTGTACAAAACCCTTAAGCCCGGTTCAAGCACGTGGAAAAAGGTACCGTTTAATTTTTAATTTAACATGTAACATACATCACTTCGCGACGCACGTTACAGCACTTTGCATATTGATATAGACCTGCAATTTTCTTAGTACAGTATACAACCATCAAACATGACAGAAAAAACATGATGTCGTCATAACTCTTTACTCCCTGCCCTAATTTTCACAAAAGCTGTATGAGGAGATAGCATAGTACTTCATGAATGTCACTGTAAAATATTTAATGCATTAGATGAAGGGAAGGTGGTCAAATATGCAAAATAGTGGATGAGAATGAATTTTGATCAGCACCACATGGCGTGACAGTCAATTATTTATTATGAAACCATTCAAAATTAGTAGTGCCGAAGTCCCAGATCAGTTTATAAATAAAGTTTTAATGTCTTGCAAGATGGTGAATACCACACAATCTGTAATCTTATTAAAGATATGACACACACAGGTCAATAAAAATAATAGAAAATGTAGATTAGTGCTTGTCCTCAACAACTATATACTTTAAGAGTGATTATTCCCAATTTTTTATAGCAATACAAGCCACATAACCTTTGAAATCCACAAAACTATCCAAACCCCCCATTTTGTTTTGCATATAGTCCTGCAATGTGATGGTGTCACATTTGATGGTTGTATACTGTACACATCTGAGTTCCACTGGCAGTATGATCCAAGCCAGTCTGCTGGTAGGATCAACAAGCTATTCCTTAAAAGGGTTATAATGATGTGAATGCTTACTGTATGACACTCAACACACCAGTTCTCAATCATCTGCAGCAGTCTCAAGCAATATGTCCTTAGTTGTTGGAGACAATGAGCACTGAGGGTTTGAGAATGCCACCACCTATTGGCATAAGTACCTAGCATTAGTAGCTTGAGCTTCATAGGGGAGGTTGTCAATATGTCTCATAATGCCATCAGTACTACAGTTGGGGTCATGCAAACACCACCAATTTTATATCTTGACAATGCAAATTTTTTGGGCACAAACTGACTTCAGACTCAGAATTAGCAACCTCAGAAATGTCCAAAAACGATGTTTTCGGAAAATTCCCATGAGAAAATAGGTTGGCCAAAATTTTTGACCAAAGAATTGACATGTTACAGGGTCCAAATCTACCTGAGTCAGGCTGTGGACTGTATTAAGAACCTATTATGGTATAGGAGGGGACTGACAAGTCTTTGGAAACCCAATTTTTGGCTCAGGACTACTCAAATTTATAACTACATACATAATAAGTATGCCCTAACAGGTATTTCTAAATTAACTGACAAACAAAGGACACACATCATGCTGACACATCAGAGGTTGCTGACCAAGTCTGTCAGCATGGTGCATGCTGAACCCCTACAGAGAGTACTAAATAGTAAATGCATTGACAATTGTCTACTCCACTAGTTGCTGCTTTGATATCTTTGATAGGTACCTCAGAGTTCAAAATTGGGTCAATGTTACAAGTTCTCATCAACATAGTATTTATAATGAATCTATGACTTGTCAAGAATTAAATAGTTTGTCTAATGTTACTTTAAAGTTTGTAGCAATTAGTATATGATACTACTTGATTACATATATCTTAATAGTATAGTATTTACTTGCAGTCTATCAAAGTTTTAGATTTCTGCTGCTTCTACCACAATGTTACTCAATAAACTATTTGAGCAAGATTTAATACATTTTAAAGGATTTTAGGGCATTTTTCATAGTGTATACTATAGGTATGGCCAGTTACTTAGCCATTTTTTAGTGCAAGAACCGGTACTCTGGTGGGAATTATTTTTATGGAATCATAACTAGATTAATGAAAGGATGCCGAAAATGATTTTTTTCGAGATTTTACCTGTTTTTTTTTGGCAATGGCCAAATTTTTGGGTCAAAAATGCAAAAAATTGGTTTGAGTGAAATTGGCTCATGGAAATCAAAAGCAAATCCTTGAAATATGCCATTCCAATGGTTTTCAGAGGCCAGAAGGCATTGTGGGTGTGGGAGAAAATCAACCAAAAAAGTTAGTGGTGTTTGCATGGCCCCAACTGTATCCAAACCCAAGACCACCTCCAGCTCATCCTCAAGATCCTGCACAACCATATCCTCCTTATTATGCCCATAATTCTCCAGAAGCACAGCATCTCTTCCAATATCCACCTCCCCACATCCTGCAACCTTATTAGCAATTTGTTCCACCTCATTTTCTTCACCACCATGAGCAATATCTCCCATTTAATCCAGCCATATTTCATAACTATGCTCTCCAGGCTAATGGGCCCATCATTCACAACCTTCGTGGCCCAGAATTGAAACCTGCCTAGGTGCTGGATGGGTGAGGAGACATAGCAGTGGTTGGGACACTGCAATGTGGTAGTGCAGTCGAGAGCAGCAGGGCAGCCAAGATTCAGTGGTTTGGCTGTGGATCCGGCAATGATGGCTGTATAATTCCAATGTATACTAATGAAATTTCAAGTCTATATCAACATGCAAAGTGCTGTAAAGGGCAAGCTTAATGAATCCTAGTTTTTTTGTTATTTCCTTTTTATAAATAATAATAAGTTTACTTGTTAGATACTCATTCGGGAGTTGCTGACACATGGATTGGCAGAAACCTCACTTGGAAAAGAAATTTACTTTCACATTTCTTGTTAGGAGACAGAAACCTTTTTATTGATTGCCTGTGCATTATTTTATTTATTTTACCTTCATTCTAATTATACTATCTTTATTATAATATTTTTCCTTTGTTTCACTAGCTGCAACCAGCTGTTACAGTGTTATCACAGTTATGCACTCATTTTAATAGCTCCTACTTTATTCTAATTATTCAACAACAAGCAAATCAAGGGTAAATGTATGGAAACACTTTATATGGGAGTTATGTATGTGGAAGTTGCCTAGTAAGTGTCCAATAAGTAGCATTTGAAGTGGTTATGGAAAAGTATATAAAAGAATTTAAAGTAATTTGATATGCAGGCTATTTAAATGAACAGAAATACTTTCATGATGAGAATGTATTTAATTTATGTGAGGTTTGATACAGTAACATTTTGTGAAATTGTGTTTCATGCATGGTGCACAACAACTTGAAGAGAGGTAGGTGCTGATTAATGCACTGCTCATGCACAGCCACTATGCATTTTGAGTTACCAGAGTCACTGATGAGATGCCTGACAGGCATACACTATCTATAGCAGTTGATTTAAGCTTTTCTATTATGTATACAAGTACTCACCAAACAGTAACAAACATGGGTTAGATAATAGGATTGGAGTCGAGACCCAAGCTGCCAGTTATAGTACTACAAAGTACACTCACCAAGGGTATTATTAATATAAAGCTTAAGGTAGTACTGAATACAGAAGTGGAGAGATAAAGACAGCACTAAAACTCAGCAACTAAATGGATAACAGCCAGAACACATCTAGCAACATGTGAGGGTCACATGGCAAAGACATGGTTGGTATCCAAGTGAAGCAAGTGATGATGAGGCACCTCACTAGGTGCCTCAGCGAGTCCTGAAGTCCTAAGTCAACTGATCAACTTCTCTCAGAGTAACCAGCAAAGTGATAACATGGCTAGATTAAGTGATGAACCCTGAACCCTGATTGACACTTGAGCTATTCTTAGCACATCTGCATATAGCCAATCCTGCCATGACCAAGGAATGTGCATGGCACCATATTCCCCATTGCACAACTCCCTATGACAGACACTTGAACCCCTGTCCAGTATGCTCTGTGAGCATACAGCTTTCCCTCTGGAGCAAAATGGAATAGCTCAGCTCTCCTCAGCTCAGTAAGCTGAGCTTAGCTACTCAAGCACTTATACTATTGTTCTGCAGTACATTAAATCACCACTGAATGAGATTGCTTCAATTTCTATACTTTCTCATTATTTTTTTTCTCTCAAACTTTGCATATAGTATAAAATTAGTCTAATAAGTGATACTGTGCTTTATTGTGAACATTCATGATGATTTGAATGTTGAAAGTATGAGGGATGTCACACTTGCCATGCATTGAAACAGGTGGAAATTGAAATTCATTGATGTGATGTTATGGTCTGTTTACTGTGGACACAGTCATGACACATCTCACTTGCCTGCATGTCATGTGTTATTTCATGTCCTGCATCTGTCAATTGCATTCCATTTCTCTCCCTACACATATACTTCATTATGCACTCCATTTTAACTCATGCTTTTGCTTTCAAATGAGATGCTCCGGTATACAGCATCAATCAACAAATGATCCAACCTACAAAGAGGGGATGCAGGGTGCACTGGAGGCATTGCAAAATGAGGATTGTAAGCAGCAAAGGAGGCTGCAGAGAAGTGCTGGTTTATTTGCAGCTGCAGGCTCCCATTGCAGGAATGTCTACAATGATGTTCACTCTGTCAGCTTAGCACCAAGTAATTCAATAGTATAATACACTTCTACTCTATTGTACTGTATCATGACTCACTGTATATTCAATCTTCCTGGTATATATACCTGAGTAGACCCCCAAATAATATATGATCTCTCTCTCCTACCATCACCTTGTCTCATCTCTCTCTGGGTGAACCTCTATTTATCTCTGTGTGACTCTGCTTGCTGTTACCTGCTCCTGATTTTTAACAAATACTTAATAGTCTGAATATGCTACAACATGTATTACTTATCTATCTAAGTGTAACATTCTAAATGAGCCTCACACTGTAAGTACCATACTGACTTAGAAGTTAGATGTGACTTACTTGGTGTCAGTTGGAGATTGCATTATTTGATGAGACTGATGTGACACTGATGTGACAATCTCATTCAGTGGTGATCTAATGTACTGGTGAATGATAGTATTACAATAGTTAAGTAGGCATATAGACAGCTCTCATCCTTATGTTAGTTCCTTAGCTTAACATCCTGAGTCCCCAGAATATATATCATCATATTTCAAATATGATTTGGTACATATTTAAACTGGAATTAAATGTTTATTCATTCAGAAGAGACTAAATAAAAATGTCTATATCCTCAGCTATTGCAAACTCATTCACATTTTCCATCTCCAATTCAAGCATCTGCTCCTCCTTACTTAGTACCTCTGTAAAGTTAAGTGCATACCCAGATTGTATGTGGAATTTGAGCATTTGTAATGGCTCCATCAGCTCAGGTAAAATTTGATTGCATCTCAGTGTCATCATCTCTTTCTCTAATAGAGAACACATTCACAGGAAACCAAAAAACCCTGTATTGAAAGAAAATCCAAAGGTTAGCTCAAGCTCATTTGGAGCTGTCAGCTCAGCTCAAGATTCAGAGCTAGTCAGCAAGAGCCATGAGCGAATAACAGCTGCTCAGCTCCAACTCAGCTCAGTGAGCAGACAGTTCCACTTAGTGGCTCAGTGGCAACACTAATGCACAGCCATTGAGTAAAGGTGCCAGTTATGAACAAACTGGCACCTGACATCCAGCTAAGCAAGGTCTCGGCTATGAGTGCTCCCCTTTCTCTTGTCATCCACCATCAGCATACACACTCACTCTTTTGCTCTTTGTTCTTCGTCATCTCAGGCTTATTATATATTATTTCCCTCCCTCCCTAATCCCCAGCTTCATGTTGGACTTAATTGGTGTCTTGAGGAGACCCTTGCTTTGTGTATCATCAGGGTTTATAGTTTAGCTGGCAGACTCTTAGATAATAAATGTTTTTTGTAACTGAACTGTGAACACCTTTATTAGTTAATGGAATTGATATATTATTAGCTTATGGATTACTTGGTCTCTACATGATTTCGGGAAAATTGCAGAGCAGTTCCCACCTGCCCAAGCTGCTCAACTGCTCTGTGTCTGTTTGAGCTTGCTCAAACCCAACCCAACCTTTTCTAGCCTGTTTTTGCATAGAGACCATTGATGAGGCTAGACTATGCATTTTGCGTCCCCAGAATTGCTGACTAATGCACCATGCATGCACAGCTACTATGCACTTTGCATCCCCTGAGCTGCTGACTAGTTCATTCCGTGCATGACTATGCATTTTGGATTGCCAACACAAACAAATAGGGGGGGCAAGCTCCCTCAATCAGACCCTTGTTGCAACTGACACCACCATTGACATTTAAAATGTCACACTTTTATTTGGGCAGATGTATTTATTTATGGCTAGGTGTTCTTGGTCATAAGTGCCAGCCATTCTGATCATATAACAGCAGTGTTATATGGTATTCAATTAGATAAATCAATGATTGTCTATGATAACCTAATACATTCATACAATAGTAGCATTCAATTAAAAACAATCAGTGATTGTATATGATCACCTAACCATCCATACAATAGTAATATCCAATTAGAAACAATCAATGATTGCTTATGATCATTTAATACATTCATACAATAGTATTATTCAATTAGAACCTCAATGATTGTTTATGATCCCAATCATAAAACAACATGGCTTATTTGATTGGGGCAATCATATAACACTGCTGTTATATGATCAAAATGGCTGGCACCCCTCACTTGGTAAGGGCGCTGATGTTTCTTCAGCTTCAGTGCTATAGGAATAGAGTCCAACATTCTATGCAATTAACCCTTTTTTCTCTTGAATGGTTGGTAGTGTCGGTAATGAATATTAAGGAATGCTTGGTATCGACTTGATGTTACTATATAGGGTACGATATATTGGATCTTCAGCGCTTTAGTAAGTAATACAGTAGAGTCCTCGATGTAAGAGTTCGTATGCTTAATTCCAAAGAGTCCAATTTCATCCAGAGTAATTAACCTTCCTTTTTTCATCACCTCTCCTCTATTTTCATCATTCCGCACTAGATCCTGTACATTTGAACCATGTCGATACGGAGGAGGTAACGTCAAATACGAAACCTGATTCTCATTCTCGGTTCTTCACTTCCTCATAAACATCAACCTGCCCATTCGAATCACAACATTAAGACGACGGCTGCGTCCAATACGATTATTTAAGAATACGTGTATAATATCTCGTTGATTGATATATGATATTTCAATCGATGGAATGGCTTAAAGGTTGGACCCACGAGGGATAGATTTAAGCGGTACTAGATAATGATACTTATACCCAAAATGTGAGGTACTCGAGTCTTCGTTTGCTTAGTATTGAACTTGTCCAGGAGGCGGAAGTATATGTCTAAAGCTTGGTATCGACTTGGTATGATATCGTATGATATTGTATATGATAGCTGTAAGGGTTCATATTTTTAATTCAAAAGAGTCCAACTTCGACGTTCAACATCCAGTGCAATTAACCCTCCTTTCTCCTCACCTCCCCTCTCACTTCCTCTTCGACATCAATCCATAACACATCCTGCACTTCCGCATCCGTACCACTTCGATATGGAGGAGGTAACGTCGAATACGATACTTGACTTTCGTTCTCTATTATACCATCCCTTCCACCATTTTCTAACTCTGCTAATCCTTCCATCCGAGCCTGAGGTTCGTTTGTAACCATTTCACCTGGTCCTCCCGAATTAGCCCCTCGGACAAACGGAGTTAATTTTGTTTTTCTGGAAACGAATGGAGAATACGAAGTCCGTGTTGTGTTTTCTCCATGGCCAGAAAGTTGATTCCGGAGGTGCTTTTTGTAGAAGTAGAGCGTGAGGAGTATCGTGATGCCGAGGATGAGGAGGGCACTTGGATTGCTGCTATTATTCCTGGTTTGATGGTTGTGCTGCTACTGGAGGATGGTGGGGTAGAATTTGATGACTGTGCGGTTTGTGATGGAGTTGTCGATATTAGTGAATATACAGATGGTGACAAATTTGGTGTTGGCGATGAAGTTGGTGTTGGTGATGTTGATGAAGCTGGTGTTGATGAAGTTGATGATGATGAAGTCGGTGTTGATGAAGTTGAGGTTGGTGATGTAGTTGATGAAATACGGAGGGGCGGGATAGTTATAGTGAAAAGCGCTGAATTATATTGCTTTTTTTAGTAACTGCATGGCTGCTGAAGATATCACCAGGCTGGGCACTAGAAATAATACCAGATTTTAAATCGGCAGAATGCGTTATCGTAGGGCCCGATGATGTAATCGTGTTTGTGGGCATTGACACTAAACGTATGGACGGCGTTGTTAACGACGGAGTTAATGGGCGCAGTCTCTTTCAACCTACCGGAAGGAACTAGAGTTTATTGGTAGATTATAACTAAGTGACTAGCAGGAAGTGAAGAGGAGTAGGAATACGAATACGAATAGGTCGTGCGTGCGTGTGTTGTGGGTATTATATACGCGTGGTGAAGCTCTCGTTGATTGATATATCTTTTGATGAGGCATATGGAAGCGGATAGTAGTAGAGAAGAACAGTATAATCATAGTACTATTCACATGTTAAGATGCATATTTCTAGCAAACGTTTATAATAATTTCACATTGCTTTGTATATATATATTCGATTGAATCAAATCACTTATATTACATATATTGATATGACTAACCTTTAGTAACGGTTTATTTAAGTAGTCTTAACACCTCTAACACAGAACATAAAGCCCTCGAAGGGTGTAACGCTGGTAGTAGTCCTCGTTTGCTTAGTATTGAACTTTCCCAGGAGACAGAAGCATATGTCTAAAGCTTGGTATCGACTTGATATGATAGGGTATGATATTGTACATGATGGCGCTGATATATCTTTAGCACTCTAGTAAAAGAGTCCGACTCGGTGTGAGAGTTCATATGCTTATTTCAAGAGAGTCCAAATTCGCCCAGAGCAATTAACCCTCCTTTCTCCTCACCTCCCCTCTCACTTCCTCTTCGACATCAATCCGCAACACATCCTGCACTTCCACATCCATACCACGTCGATATGGGAGAGATAATGTCGAATACGATACTTGACTTTCATTCTCTATTATACCATCCTTTCCACCATTTTCTAACTCTGCTAATCCTTCCGTCCGAGCCTGAGGTTCGTTTGTAACTACTTCACCTGGTCCTCCTGCATTAGCCCCTCGGACAAACGGAGTCAACTTTGTTTTTCTGGAAGTGAACAATGAATACGAAGTCCGTGTAGTCCATTCTCCAGGAAGTTGGTTTCTCAGATGTTTCTTGTAAAAGACCAGTGTGAGGAATATTGTCATGATGAGGATGAGGAGAGCACTTGGGATCGCTCTTGCTGCTATTATTCCAGATTTGAGGGTTATGCTGTTACTGGCGGATGGTGCGGTGTCGGAATTTGATGACTGCAGATGGTGGTGATGATGGTGATGGTGATGATGATGATGATGGAGATGGTGATGATAGTGGAGATGGGGTTGGTGATGGATTGTCATTTGGAATAAAAGGTGCTATAGTGTGTAGAGCAGGCGTTCCGCCTGCATGGTGGAATCGACATATTAACGAGTTCTGCAGACGCGTTTAAGTCACGTGACTACATACGTAATCGAACCTCGAACGTATGGAAATTCCGAATTATGGAAAGCCTAACATTGTCAACAACCACGCTCAATTCCATCAAATGGAATTGTGTTCCGATTGTCAGCTTCTCCGGCTCCTCGGTTAGCGTTTACATAACAGTCTGTGTAAACCCATAGACTTATTTTGTAATGCATGTGAGCCGCTGAGCGTGTGTTAGGATCACAATACCCCACTGCTTTCATTATGTGGATAGTGAGCATGAGCATTATATATTATAGGGATGGTTGGAATGTGAATGTGAAATATTAGATCTATATATCAGACCTTGGACGTTGCTTGGGCGTGACAATTGAGACCGAGAGCGTGAAACAGCATTTGACCGTGGTAAGTATGAGCCTTTAAACTTGAGTGTAAAAGCTAATAAGTACATTTGTCTAAACATCTTGAGATTTGCACGTAAATTGAGAGTGTGCATGAATATAATATAGGTAAATTGATAGCTGCAGATTTGATCCATATTCTTCAGATAGACTTGCACACATCATTAGCAAGTTCTCATAATTTCATACAATGATTCTAGAGCTCCGGGTGGTTCTCGTGTTCATGCTCACGCACTTGAAGTGAATAAAATTTTAGATGCCAATTTGCATGACATGCATGAAATTAATTAACTCAGTAAGTGTTCGTGAGTGTGAGTACATTTACACTGGGCTAGTGGTTTTTAACAGTACTTCACAGTACACTGCACGGTACTGTGCAGTACATCAAAAATTGTATGGTACTATTTATGGTACGCACGGTACAATGTACGGTACATTTTTGGTTATGCACGGTACATCATTGGAGCAATATTATTCTGTGATAACCGGAGTATTGAATCAAAATTATTGTATGATATATTAACTGAGCACAAATATTCTGTAATTAATGGAGTACCATTTCAAAACTACTCTACACTGCTCTCCTATCTCCCCTTTGTCCGGCCCCTCGCCCGCCATTTCCTTCAACATTTGCATTGTTCAAAATTTCCCACGCTTCTTCTCACCTTTGTCAATGTTTGCAATTGCTGTCATTGACATTCATCAATGCCATCAAACTCACTTTCCTCAAGGCCGCCACACATATTGATGGGTGATGTGTTGATGGGCACCCTTCATCATCATGATGCTCAACAGTGAGCAAGTAATTTCGCATTATTTAGCTCAGTATTTAATGGTTTGAAGGGAACCCAGATATCTCAGATTATGAAGTTTGGAAAGGAGAACCACAAACTCAGGAGGCATTGAAGATTATTTTAAAGAAGTTTGGTAAAGAGGATAAGAAGCTTGCTAAGGAAAAAGATGAGGATAGTTCGGCAGATGATAATTATAAGAGCAAAGATAAGGGAAAGGGAAAGGAAAGAGTGAAAGAGAAAAGGAAGGATGGAAAGAGGAAGAAGAACAGAGGGGACAATAATTTGTAAGAAATTTTCTTAATGCTTTTTCATGTTTTTTTCAGTTAGACTTTTTTTCTATTATGATGCATGCATGCTTTCAACAAGTATGTAAAATTGTACCATATTTTTACTTCAATAGTACCTGTTTTTCATTTTTCTTAGTCTTACATTCTTTCAACAAGTATGTAAGACTTGTATAATATCTTTACTTCAACAGTATTATTTTATTGTGTTTTTTTATTTAGCTATTCATGCTTTCAACAAGTATGTCAAGTATGTATTATATGAACTTCAACAGTTTTACTTTTGTACTTATAGTTTGAATTCATATTCTGTTTGCTTTGCCTAACCTGCAAGAATAATAAGCTAACTTGAAAATTTTCAGTTTCTGGCACTATTTTATTTGGCTTTTTATAGCATTCCTAAAGCATGGGCATCATCTACAGTACAGGATCCATTTCCTGAAATAACATTTGTATATATTTCTGAATTTATTACAAGCAACTTCCATGCAGATATTACACTAGCAATGGTACTCAAAGTGTTATTTACTTTAACAAATAATACAGACCTATTGAACCTTCATGGGAGGCAAAAATTAGCCTATAGAAAATCTGCAACAAGTTGGATTACAGCTCTTACTAGAGTTCTAAAAAGGGATCTAGGTGGTAAAATTAATAATTTGTTTACTGAAGATGAAGTTTCAAATGCTGAGGATATAACTAATGTGCAGAGAATTAATGCATTGGGCTCAAAACTTGATTCATTTGCAACATTTTTAAAACTTGATCCAATTAAAAAAGGATACCCTTTAAACTCTGTAAGAACCACAGAAGTTGAACCTGTTTTTACTGTTTGTCCAAGTCATTACACTTGCTCTACACCATCTTGTAAAGAAGCTCCACTTCACCAAGAAGTTCATAAGAGAGATGTTTCATGTATAACCCTTATAAAAGGAATGCATGCCCACACTGGTGCTTATGTGCTTAAAGGAAAATGTGGCATTTTTAACTCATTTTATTATGCTGATCACAAAAGTGTGAAGCATGCAAATGGGATACATATCGGAGGATTGTCAAACTCAGCAAAATATTTAAAGCTTGGACAGCAAGTCTGGGCAGATAGATCTTACACTAATGCAGTTCTGCCAGTAATTTACACTCCCCCTGGAGGTCTGTACGGATCCGCACGGATCCGCACGGAATCCGTACAGATCCGTGCGGATTCCGTACGGAATTTTCGAATCTGTGCGGAATCCGTACAGATCCGTACAGACCTGTGTGGGTTACATACAGAATTTAAATAGTAGTAATTTTTATTGTTTGAGGTGATAATTCTGTGTGGATTAATGTAACAATGGAATGGGAATGTATAGTATCACACTCAACACTTAGTGTTATACTTAATGCATAGTGTCACAGTTAATGTATAGTGTCACGCTCAATGCTTAGCGTCATGCTCAATGCTTAGCGTCATGCTCAATGCTTAGTGTCACACTCAATGCTTAGTGTCACACTTAACGCACAGTGTCACGCTCAATGCTTAGCGTCACGCTCAATGCCTAGCGTCACGCTCAATGCTTAGCGTCACGCTCAATGCTTAGCGTCACGCTCAATGCTTAGCGTCACACTCAATGCTTAGTGTCACACTCAATGCTTAGCGTCACGCTCAATGCTTAGCGTCACGCTCAATGCTTAGCGTCATGCTCAATGCTTAGCGTCATGCTCAATGCTTAGCGTCATGCTCAATGCTTAGCGTCATGCTCAATGCTTAGTGTCACACTCAATGCATAGTGTCACACTCAATGCTTAGTGTCACGCTCAATGCTGTCACACTTAATGCTTAGCATCACACTTAATGCTTAGTGTCATGCTTAATGCATAGTGTCACACTTAATGTTTAGTGTCACACTCAATGCTTAGTGTCACACTCAATGCATAGTGTCACACTTAATGCTTAGCATCACACTTAATGCTTAGTGTCACGCTCAATGCATAGTGTCACACTCAATGCATAGTGTCACACTCAATGCATAGTGTCACGCTTAATGCATAGTGTCACACTTAATGCTTAGTGTCACACTCAATGCTTAGTGTCACATTCAATGCATAGTGTCACGCTTAATGCTTAGCGTCACGCTCAACACATAGTGTCACACTCAATGCTTAGCATCACACTCAATGCTTAGCTTAGTGTCACACTCAATGCATAGTGTCACGCTTAATGCTTAGTGTCACGCTTCATGCACAGTGTCACACTTAATGCTTAGTGTCACACAATTTTCTATTCTAATTTTCCAAAAGAAAATAAGTATAATAAAATTCTGTACAGATTCTGTACAGAATCTGTACAGAATTTTTCAGGTCTGTAATGCGGAATTCTGCGTAATCCGCATACGGAATTTTCGATTCTGTGCAGATTCCGCATAAAGAATCAAAAAAACCTCTGCCAAATCTGTGCAGATTCCGCACAGACTCCGAAAATTCCGTACGGATTCCGCGCGGATCCGTACAGAACACCCGGCTAAGTGTAAAGAGCTCAGTTCTGCATGGAATTTATCATTTTCATGCATCTACAGCTGCATTCACAGAATTTTGGAATGAATCCTTTAGAGAGTCATCATTCAAGTTGTCTTGCAGACAAACTTGGCAGGCATTCATTTCTGAAAGTGTAAGACAGGTAGCTACATACAATAATAAATCACTTATAATAACATCAGGTGAATGTGAGATTCAAGAATTAACTAGAAAAGCATTTGAAATACTTGGTCAAGAAGGTATTATTGAATGTGCTAAATATCATTCATGTAGTGAATGTACACATGAGTACAAAAGTACTGCAGACAGAATAACTGATGACACTCCTGCTGCAGTAATTGGAATTGATGAAAATCAATCAGTTCCCATGCTACAAGGGGAAGATGCAGAACAAGCTATGAGGGAGGAAATAGAAGCTAGAGCAAGTGCTCAGCAACACATTAGTAGTACCACTAATGATATGGATATTGACAATGAGTCATCAAGTGAATCATGCATCAGGAAAATCTGAATTTGATAATTTAGTATAATTCAGTATAATATAGTATAATATAGTATAATGTTTGATAATTGAGTAGATATGTATGTTTAATAAAAATTATTCAAAATTCTAACAGATTTTACACTCAGCTTTTAAATGTTGCAAGTTTTCAAACATTTTCGCATAATTTACATCAATTTTATGTAATCATGATTATATTACATGCATAGGGTAAGGCACTATCATACCATAATCCAATATAAATGTGCATCTGTGAAAGAATTAACATAGAACACATTACATTTATCCAGTACATTGCTGCTAGTCCATTCTTCAGGTGCTACTGGACCAAATTTAGGGAAAAGATGAGCACTTCTATGAATGTTAGCCACAGAAATAATACTACATAGTGGCCTGCCAGATCGGTCTTTGGCTGCAGTAATATTGTACAATAAATGTTTTGGATCAGGTTCAGGTGAGAATTTTGTGAATCATTCAATGTAAGCTAGATGCTGTGGTACTTCAGTAGTAGATGTAAACAAATAGCTTTTTGTTGTTTCTGTGAGAGAAAAAATAAGTCTTACTTGCCCAATACAGTAACCTGGAAGTTCTAATGTAACATCATTTTATACTGCAGTAATTAAAATTCATACCATCTGTACCAGTATTGATTCCAGTTCCATCATTAATGTATGCTGTATCAAAGCAACCAGGAATTACTTCATGCTTTTTGTTTGTGTATTGAGGACGTGCATGAATAGAGTCTGCAGTATAGATCTGATTTGAAAAGGGATCTTTGCGGGTAGATCTTGTGTGGTGCCATATTTGGAACTTCTGTGTAGGCAAATGTACATTCCAAAGATCATGTTCAAGCTGTGCAGTTGAATCAAGTTCAGGATTATTAGTCATTGTAACAAATTGAGCAAGTGCATCTCTGAAAAATTGAGCACCATATTCCTGAGTAATTTTATTAATTGTAACTGCATGACAACTTGAATGTTTTGATAAGTGAACAACACGATCAAGTTCAAGACCAGGAGGTTGCCATATTTTTTTATCAACTTGTGGGCATCCAGTAAGCCACCAAGTAATATACTGTTCATGGTGGTGAATCTTCTCTTTTCTGGATAGCCAGGTTGTCATTTGTGCAAACTCATCCTTATGATTTGTAGCACAATATGTATTTTTGGCAAGGTCAATATGAAGTCTCTCAGTATATTCAGTATTGAAATTGTCTGTTGTACCATACAGTTTAATGAGTCTCTTGTAATGACTCATGAAATGAAGTTTTGGAAGGTTAAAGTTTTTACGTATACCAAGATCAACAAATATTGATTTGTTTCTATGGAACTGACTTAGAGCATGATCAAGAAGAAGAAGTGTATCATCTGTATGAATTGGATATTGGGCAAAAAAAAGAAAATCAAGAATGGCCCGAACAGCACAGATAAGACAGGTAGATGAGAGACCATCAGGGAGTGGAATATCAATAACAAGTCCAAGTAAGATACAAGCCATTTGACTGTGCTCCTGACCTGTTACACATGATAGTGAGCTGATTCCTTTCATAAATAGACGAATATTATGATTTGGAGGAAGCCGTTGGCAGTGTGCATTAATTTCAGCTGAATCACATGCAGCTATTATTCATGAAATGAGATGTTTTACAATTCCCTGATATAGCTGGTGAAGAACATCTGGAGTAATAGATTGATATATATTAACATATGGTAGATTTTTCCAAAATGGTTCAGCAACAGGTTTGATTCCTGCTTCTTTGCAAACTTGTAAAAATCCAGCAGGATCAGTATCAAATGATGACAGAGTATCTACTATGTATTCAAGATTATGAAGCTGTGCAGAATTTTGTGAATTGTATTCACCCAGCTTCTTATTCTTTGTGGGACATGTGGCACAATCTCCAGTTTGTGTACATGTTGTAAGAACTTGCTCTGGGTAGTCTCCAATAAATGTAGCAAATATTGGATGATTTCTGTGAACATCTCCAGTTGCTGTAGCCATAAGAACACCTTCAATTCCTGCAGGTATAATAGGCTTAAGTACCTGATGCATGCATGCATGATACAAGTTTGCAAGCTGTCGACAGCAGGATGCATTATTGGTAACATTTTCAAGATGAGTAGTAGGTAGATATCCAAGTAAGACATAAGCATGTGCAGAGGGCTTGCAGCATATCTCTTTAGGAATATTGCCAATTGTAAGATAAATTGGATAAGCACTTTTATTTTGAAATAGTGTTAGCTGAGTTTTATCAGTTGATATAATAATTGGTACAATTGTAGCACCTGGTTTGCTCTTTTCCAAAGAAGTCTAACACAAGGATTAATGTTTGAAATTAGCAAATATATAAATGGAGATAATCAATCATGGTTATGTCTCACCTGCAATGTCCACCACCATTTACCAGTATGCATGTCATGATATGACTGTATGGTCTTTGTTTCATCTGTATAATGCTTCTCTGGTGCAAATACTAGATATGGAGCAAATTCTGGATTTCTAAACAGTGCCTTTACACATGCCAGTATGTTTCTAAAATATACCTCATGTTGCACAAAAGGTGGATGACCTGGAAGGTGTTCATCAATAATTTTAATTAGTTCATTTGCATTTTCGAATGAACGACCCAAACATTCCACTACTCCATCAATTTTCATTAGCTCTGTAAATGCTGTTGAGCTAGGGCCACATAGTTTAGCTCATTTTGCAATTTCCCATTCTAATTTTGATGAAAATGGTGTGTATGGATTTTCAACATCATCAGAGTTCATTAAATATTCTTCATTTTGTCCATCTGTTCAATTTATCAGAAGTACTTCACCAGCATGCTGGCCAAATTTGTGAACAAATGGTATGTTTTTAAGTTCTTTTTCATATCCTCCATGTAAACATGCCTCTGGAGGTACTGGAATTTGTTCATTATTTGTATTATTCCAACTTTCAGTTGCCATAGATAATAGATCCTGCTCTGGTTCAAAGCAATGTTCATCAGCAGCATAAATCTCATCTTTCTCTTTCATCTGCAGTGTTTCATCTTCATCATCACTATTAAAAGTATCACTGTTGTTTGAGCTTAAGTCTTCATTTCCCTGAGTATTGATTTCTAGATCCATTGATGAGAAGTCCATGTAAGATCCAAATATATCTCCATGTGGATCAACAACAATTGGCTGGTTTGAAGAGGATAAAAATGTTTGTACATCTTCATATTCATTATCAGACTCTTCACTATCTGATAGCATAATATTAGAAGATATCAGGGGGTCTGAACCCTCATGATCACTCAGATGATCTTGTTTTTGGTATCCTGCAGCACAATAAGGATTACCACTAAGTCATCTGTGAGACTCCAGTCCACATTTCTTGAATGCTTTTCCACAGCCATTGCATATTGAGGACATTTCGGTCAGTAAAGTTACAGTGAAGAAAATGAGGTGAAGTGATAATGATGAAGCAATAATGATGAAGTGATATGATGAAGTGATAATGATGGAGTTACATATGTAAGAGGTGACAGTAGTGGAAAAAGCAATGGAAAACATCAATATCAAAGTGCACATGCACTTGTTTGGTAATACAGGTCCAAAATGGTCCATGCACATGTGGGAATTTTCTGTGTGTGTGTGAACACCACTGATTCCATGCCCCAATTTGCCAACACATCACTCATAGCATTATGCCTCTTCATTACACTCCTTTAACTCGCCTTTAACTCTTAATACATTCTTTTTTTCTATCACTTATGCCCTCAAAGTTCACCAAGCCAAAGGTTCAGCCAGCCACCCACAAGACTATAGTGAATACTCGAAGCAGGACGAAGGAAGCAGCATCACAGCATGTTTCTGAAGGACGAGGTACATCAATCACTGCTTTAAATACATTAATACTAACCATTTTGATATGTACTGTAAAAGCTCCAAGAATCAATCTGCGAACTGTCAAGCCAAAACAGAACTCCGGCCAATATTTGAAACATCCAGTGTCACCAGCTGCGAGTTTGAAAAGCAAGAAAGTCAAATGTAAGTTACATTTCTATTATTTTCTTGTTATATCACTTACATGCTATGCTGTAGCTACAAGCACCCAATCAGTGCAGCCTCCAAAGCTCCCAATCATTCTTTCCGATTTGAACACATCAGATCATGAGAAGACTCACACACACTCAGATTCCCTGACTGGTGGCAATGAGTCCAACAAGCTAGATGGGATGGGTGCTGTGGAATTGAAACACAAGCTGCTGGCAGAGGTACATGATATTTTTTTCCATAGATATTGTAAGCTGACAATACTTTCCTTTACATCTTTTTTAGTGTGCTTTATGGGGTACTCACGAACCAAACAGTGCCACTGATGCAGCCGAAGGCCAGGAAGATGATCATGAGGACACAAGTATTAATGATCCAGCAGCAGTCAATACAAATGCCTATGATGCTGCTGATAGCACTCTGCATATGGACATAGACGAGGACAGGGATTTGGAATGGTATATGGGCAAGGACTTCAATCCCAATGACAGTGATAATGCTGACACTGAGCCTGCCATAAATGAAGAGGACGATGAAGAGAATGATGAAATAGAAAGTAGTGGGGTACAGGTGCTTCGAAAATCGAAGGTATGTACCACTCAAGACCATACATGAATCTACTAATATCTGTGTTTAGAGTCATGCTGATGCACGCCATGCAGAGGTACCTACTTGGGACAGTACTCCTCTGAAACCCTGTTGTCCAAAGAATTTAGTGAATCTTGTTATGTATAACCAACAGTTTATGTTCTATTCTCACTCTTTGTTTTCATTTAGATATCAAATAAGTACATTAAGGCTCATAAGCAGCATCATAACTCTGTGGTTGGAGACAATGCTGTGCTTCACGCAACACACACCCACTATCATAACAAAGGGTGGCATGAAAGTGTGCATTATGTGCCACCTTTTCCTGGCTGTGTATACATAAAGCTGATGGATCAGCCTTTGAATCTTCAGACAACTATTCAATCATCGATTCAAGAGGTCATAGGTGATACACTCTTCAAGGATGCGTTTCCTAGCTTGGATGACAGCTACAAACCATTCCGTAAAGTGCTTCGTGCCACCACTCAACAACTCAAGTACTCCCATCTTGCTCATCGTTTTACAAAGGACCCTGATTTTGGCAAGCAAGTTGCTTGCTTGGTATGTACATCATTGATTTCGGCTCTTTGGAGTTTGATATATGTTTTACAGATTGCACAGTGCTTGGCTGATATTTGTGGAAAATTGAAGAACATGGCTGATGATAAGGTTCCCACTATATATGGACTTGAAAAACTTAACTACAACGAGTGCTGAAAATGTATTCATGATTTGATGAAGCAAACCTCATACATTTATGTGAGAAAGTTGGTGTGTAGTTTTATCAATTCATTTCGCATTCTTGCCTCTAACATAATAATAGACTGGCGAGATTGACGGTGGAAAGCCATTCCAACACCCTGCTATCATCTCACTACTGTGAGATGGGATCTTCCAAGTGAAATGGAAGCCTTTAATCCCAGTCAAAAGTCGTGCAGGTGTGGTCCGACAACATCTGGAAATTACAGGATTTTCAGACAATCCGTAATTTTCAGTAATTCCTGTAAATGTCCCACTTTTTGGAGGGAAAACAGGTCTCAACAGTTTGTATCCGACGGTACATTACAATCATAATCAGTTTTATTCTGTTCTCTACTGTACTCTACTGTAATTAACAGTTTTTTCTGTACACTACCGAAATGCGCTACTACCTCCCAAATCCCATACCATTCTGCCCAAAAACCATAACACGCCCAAGAAAGAAAAGCAGATTGACGTACAAATAGGTAGGCCACATACCCGAGACTACTAGGATGCAACAGCCAGCCCCAGGTGACAAGAAGACCGACATGAGACAATAAAGACGAGAGGAGAGACGACAAAGGCGAGAGAACCAACGAGACGAGATGACCAACACTATAAAAGAAACTCATAAGTTCACGTTGAACTAATGGTGGAAAGTCTCTTACAAATGTCTGAAAAGAGCATTCGTAGTTAAGTAAATTCC
Source organism: Cyathus striatus (assembly GCA_025738555.1). NCBI lineage: Eukaryota > Fungi > Basidiomycota > Agaricomycetes > Agaricales > Nidulariaceae > Cyathus > Cyathus striatus. The sequence goes on from JAOVFP010000007.1 coordinate 1,931,690, forward strand.
TGAAATGACTTGGGTGAGTACAAATTCCTAGCAGCTGACAGTGACTCACCCATTCTACTGTTTCTTCTTAGCGAGAGTGCCGTATTCCTATTACAAATAATTAAAGAAAGTATAACAGCAGAAGAAGAAAGTATCTTACATCCTTGATAGCCTTGGGAACTAGAGCGGCCCATACAGTGTTGAAATCTGCTGTGGTTGCGGTGGGGTACAACTTGCAGTACTCTGATGCATAAATATTCCTAAATGAACTGGTTAGTAATGGTCCTAAACAAATCTGCAGCTTACTTTGCGCTTCGTGCAGCAGAAATCTTCATTGGTGCCCCTTTCTTTCCCTTTGTGGATGTTCATGTTGGTGGTGGGGGAAACTGCATAAACCCTTGATCTGATGTAGGCAGTTCATTGCTTGATGGAGGAGTCGAAGGCGCATGGGAAGAACCTGGTGGTGATTGAGTAGCTGCCATTGTGTCCGCTGAAGGTCCTATATGTGACGGTGGCACCGGTGTGGTGGTGATGGCTGGCAGTGCTGGTGCCGGGTTGGTGGTGGGGACTGGTGGTGGTGACGATGCCGGGTCGATGATGGGAGCTGATGGTGGTGATGACACCAGGTTGATGATGGGGGCTGGTGGTGATGACGACACTGGATTGGCGATGGAGGCCAGTGGCGACGGAGCTCCAGTAGCTGAAGTTGAAAGTGCAAGACAAAGTCGCAAAGGCACGACATGACCAGGCGAAGACGTAGCCAATTCATCCATCATCGGAGATCCTGGCTCAGAGCGAGGCAGAGGGGAAGAAGGGACATTGGGAAAAGCAGAGGGGGACGTTGAAGTCTAGAAAACGGAATCATAGACGATAGTGGTGATGAAAGAAGTGAGGGAAGTACTCACAGTAGATGTCGAAGAAGGGCCTTTTAATGTTGAAGCAGGTGGAATTTCTAATCCCAATCTAGAGCGATAGTCAATGTTAGTATGTATGATAGAAAGACAAAATGAACTTACAGTGGATTCAGCTGTTGTCATCGGCAAAAAGGACTTAAATAACAAATAAATGAAATATTGAAAGAACCTTTTGGCGGGCGTGTGTCTTCTGTGCCCTTAGATACCATGGATGGCGGCTCACATATGGCATGTTCTTGCATGGTTTCTAAGGTAGACGAGGATGCTGTACAGCCGTGCATGAGTTGTAGTCAATTAAAATGTTGAGTGCACACCTGGTGTATCAACATCCATCGGATCCTCTCCTCCCACCACCACTACATCTCTCGCTGAACAGCCATCTTCAGTGAGGTCAATCACCGAAGACTCGCTCTTAACTGGTGGTTTCTCCAATTTGACCTTTCGCCTCTTTCGGGGTCGAACGACAGAGCTGGCTGGCCTTTTGATCAACGAAGGCACACCTAAACAATATCAGTAAGTTAAAATAACATAAGGAACTACATACGTCGTGACAAGACACCCTTCTCTCTCACACCTTGAACCCAGTCAGCATATTTAACTGTCGCGAAATTCCACAGCTTCCAATGATTCTCGCAAAGGAGAAACTCCAGGAACTGTTTCTCCATATTGCAGTAAAAGTACTGCAAGCAGTCTGGGAGAACTTTGCCCCATGTTTCTGGGTCCTTATGGTTGTAATAAATCTGATTAAAGAGGTGGTATGCAGACTCAGACATTGTATGTCGTTGTGCCTTTGATAGGGGTCGGCCTTCTTTGTCCTCGAGGAATGCAAGGCGTTCACAGCCATTTTTCATCCAATGGTGGCCAAGTGGGCATGTAATTGTAGATGTTGTAGACTCTACAGAAGCTATATGGGAATTCCACTCAGCTTCCATGAAAAACAAGACCCTTGGACAGAGGTCCTTGGGTGAGGGGGACAGGATCCGATGACCGTGCAGGGGACATTCCAGTAGAAGGGCTAGCATGGGCAGATGAACCTGAGCTGGTGACAGTGGGGGGAAGAGATGATGTAGAAGGCCTTGGAGATGATTTTTGTGATTCAATCAACAATCTTTGTGACTCAATCGTCGATTTAAGTGTGTTGATGACCTCGCTGATGCGCATATATACACTAGTTAGCTCGAGATAGACAGTGTAATGAATGAAACTTACTTTTTGCTCTCTAACTGAGCCTCTAATATCAAGTTGCGAGTCCAAACTTGCTGAAATTCTGGAGAAACCATAAGATCTTCGCGTGAGGCCAAGTTGATGATTTCCATCTTCTTTCCCCATGGAATCTGTGAAGGGCCTGGTCGAGATTGGTATTGCTGGATGGAAATCAGTGCAAAATCTGCCAATCGAAATTATACCGAGCAACCATGTGAAGACCAGTTTGTTGAGTCTAGATGTCCTTGAGTCTGAGTTGGACCCATCAACTGCAAAGACAGCAGTAGGGGTGTCTTTTCAAGAAACTCAGCATCAAAGTTGTAGTCTATAAGGTCCATGGTGCGTGGTGGACAAAGACGGGGAATGGGATGGGGACCACGGATGATGGTCGTGGTGGGTGACGGAGAATGGGGGCACTGGCTGCGCTTGCACTTGCGCAAACCCTTTGCCCTGTGACAGTGATGGTCACACACTCACAAATGTGTACCATAGGGCAAAAACATAGAAATAAATGTATCCCGTGCAACTACATTTGTGTAGACTAAGAAACATGTAATAATAACGAACTAGCACTTAGTAGTGAGTTAGTGAGTGACCAGCCAGGCTAAATAAAGCTCCTCACAGCGTCCTATGCACCAACTAGTGAAACACTGCCACAGAAACTAACCGTGCACTTGATGAACAACACACGAGTTGGAGCACAGAGACTTGTGGATCGAGCCGGTGCAGGACCAGGAGGTTCTTGAGAATACCTGAGGCAGCCTCCTTGATGGCAGCACGCTTGCGAATTGACTTGATGGTGGTAGCCTTCATTGCACACTTAATCCAGCTGAGAGGGATGAACCAGACAATGTTCTAGAAAAAGTATTAGTATCAAACCATGAAAAAAGAAGCTACACAATGTACCCAAACCCACACAATACCAATCCATCCACCAGAGATAGCCTGGATGTTAGTGAAACCCCAGTTACCGAATGCAGCAATGACGGACGAGATAAGCTAAGCAACACAGAAGGCAAGGAACAATGCAACCGAGGGACGCTCCATAAAGAAGAAGCTGTGAGCACGAGTGACGAAGATGAGGGCCTGCGAGATGATAGCAACTTGGAGGTAGATAATCATGTGGAGTTGACAATTGTTGTGCTGAACAGGGTTGGTCTCGAAACTGACACCGAACTTGTCCTGGAAGAACGTGGTCTCAATGCAGACACAGACTAGTGCACTGCTAAAAGCCAAAGTGTCAGAACGAACTCATAATGAAAAAGAAAAGCAAACATACATAGAACCAGTAAGGTAAATACCATAAGCAACAGCATAGGAGAAAACCTCAGCGAGATCCCAACTATCTGGGGTGTTCGAGGGCAACACACGATCAAGTGAAAGAGTCGTGATAGTTCTGTCATTGAGCAGGGAGATGATCAGGACCATCAAGGGGGGAAATCGAACTTGTATGTGAAGGACAAGATGGTGAAGCAAACAACAATACAAATGGTAACAGCACAAGCATAGATGGAGTAGTTCCTCATATGCTGGAAAATGACACGGGATTGACGAATGGCATGGACAATGGTGGAAAGACCAGGCTCAGTCAAAACAATATCAGCAGTGCCACCAGCAGCGTCAGTGGCACCTTCGACAGTGATACCGACGTTAGCATGGGACAAAGCGGGAGCATCATTGGCACCGTCACCAGTCATGGTGCAAAGATGGCCAAGGCCCTGGAGACGCTTGACAATCTCGTACTTGTGCTCAGGGAAAACTCCAGCGAAACCTGGTAATGAGGGTACTGGTCTTGTCAGAGCACAAGATAGTGACACCAGCCAACTCTTCAATAGCAGTGATACGAGTTTCTTCATAAATACCAGAGTTGACAAACAGGAGACTTGAATCATAGTCGAGTCAACCACGCCATTCGAGGACGGGAATGGTACCGGCAGTTCATTGGCATCTATCAGGGCAGTTGAGCCACACACTGGAGATGTCCCAGTGCTCTGTTCTACCACTTCATCCCTAGCCCCCGTAGTAGAACCAGACAACTGGCCTGGGTCATTGGACACATTCCCTGGAGTACTGTTCGCAGAAGAAGTATGGTCTCCTGTAGCTTGAGAATTGCCTGTAGACATAGGGATGGTGTCAGGTACTTGAACCACCATCATATCAACCACACTGCCCGATGAATTGTCTTCCAGGATTACTTCTTGAGAGCTACAATGTCTTCATGGTCAATCTCCCTATTCAACTACTCGCATTAACCCTAGTCAGTGCAAGATGGGGGGGGAGGTGTTACAGCCATCCTTGCATCTGTAGGATTGTCAGTACATGCAGAGTAGGATAAAAAGAAAACACACTGAGCTTGCCAAGGTCAAGGTGCCTCCAGAGCCAGAGATGGTGATAATAGCGCGCAGCCTCATCACTCTTCTCCACACCCAAAGACAGAACTTGAACCATAGTCGAGTCAACCACGCCATTCAAGGGCATGGATGATACCTGCAGTTCATTGGTATCAGTCAGAGCAGTCAAACTAGGTGGAGTATCAGTGTTCCCCTGAGCCCCGTTCGAAGAAATCAGCACAGTAGATGTAGCCAATGGTGCCTCAGTGCTCTTCTCAACCCTCAAAGGCCCAGGAACTTGGATCATGGTTGAGTCAACTACCTTGGACAACAACGGTGCAGGTTCATTGGAACCAATCTGTGCAGTAGACAGCTCAACCTCCACCTCCTCAGCAATTGTCCCAGAACCAGCATTATTTGACACATTCTCCAGAGTAGTTCCTGAAGCTCTTTTCATAGTATGATCCTCCATAGCCTGAGAATCACCCAACGTAGACTTAGACGAAGAGCTGGTGTCAGGTACTTGAACCATCGTCTTATCAACACCACTCGATGATGGCACCAGATTGTTGGTATCAACCCACTTCGTGGGTGCAGGTGGATTAGACGCTACCAGCATCTCACCCCTCCCTCTGGCCTTGGTAGAGTCCATATACTGAGCAGTGCCAGCATCATCAGACGCATTCCCAAGAGTCACATTCCCTGAAGCAGCACCACTTGCTGGTGGAACAGTATGAGACTCCGCGGCATTCCCTACAACCAACACTGGTACATCCCCACCCTCAAATCTCCCTTCCACCATCCCCAGCGGAGAACTCGCACCACTCCTAATTGGAACATCTGAGGGACTAAGGGCAGGAAGGGCCAATGGGCTCGCTACAGCTTGAAGAATCTTTGAAACACCTACAAAATAGCATCAGTAGAAGCACAAAAAAAAAACCCTAGGAAAAAGAGATTACGGTGGCGATATTTTGCTTTGAATATCAGGGTATTGGATATCCCTACCCTATGGATCTTGAAGTGGGGCTGAGGAGAGCAAGAAAGAGAGAGCGGAAAGAAATGATCTCAGTGTCAGACAGCAGAACAACAATGTCACGTGATATTTGACATGGCATCTCCGACCTTTACCTCTACCCAAGATAAATTAAGTCTGGTATTCGTGCCATGCAATAAATTAAAATTCAAAAAATTGTGTAAGACACTTATGTGGCAGTAGAATACATAGAACTATTTAATTTTGAAGTGAGTACAAGAAAGACAATATTAAATTCAGTTACAAGACTATTGTTCATCATTCTCTTCTTGTTCTTCTTGTTCTTGTTCTTGTTCTTGTTCTTGTTCTTGTTCATTCACTAAAATCTCGATGTCAAAGTCATCCATCCCAGGCTTCTCAACAACAAACCACAAGTCCTCTGCTTCACCAGGGAAAAAAGGTAGCTCTTGCATTGATACAAGGCAAATAATATCTTGTACTTTGATCACTTGCAGATTTTCTAAACCTTGGTAGCTACAAGCCCAGATAGTTTGGAATGACTCTTCCAGTAATGCCTAATTGGGGGGAGAGTAGAGTGACACCAAGGCATAGGCTTGCTCACCCATTGGGGACTGTTCAGTAAAATAGAACTGAACTTCACCATATTCTATGTTTTCATTTATATTAATCTACAAATAAAATGCTAGAACATGTAAGTCACAAAAAAAAAGTATATTGAATTTACCTTAATGTTTCTAGCTATACGCACCCTACACTTGGTATAGGCCTTCTCCTTCCAGATGGAACATATCCGTTGACCATTGGGAAGTTGCAATTCTGCCCAGCACTGTATATGTGCATGCCCTATAGTTCTTGAGATTACTTCACCCTCAATTCCTTCTATATCTGTTTTATAGCGATCCTTTTTTGGATGAAGAGTAAAACCATTCTCTAAGTCATAAGAACCTTGAGGAATTTTTTTCTGAATTGACTTGTTAAACTCAGGACACATGCTTTGAAGTGCATTTGTTTGAGCTCGACGTATACCTTGCTGGGAAAGGTTTGCAAAGGGATTAGATGGCTGCTTTACTTCTTCACCCAAGTTACCAATAGTCCTTTCAATTGTAAACTGTGTTGAGTAACATCCTGGACCAACACAGGCTACTTCTGGAGCAAGGTGAAGGAGTGTATGAATGCATAGAGGACAAAAATGAAACTGATCAACACAGCATTGATAGTAGAGATTTTCAAACTCTTCTACTGACTGGACCAGACTGGTATGAGCATCTCGAAGTTCTTCATCAGAGATGGTTCTCTGTAAGATGATGTGCACACCATGAGTTAGATGACAAAAGTTATGCCAGTATTCTTTAGGCAAAATGAGACAAAAATGTGCAGGACCCAAGCCAAAGATATACCAGTAAAATTCTGTTGCTTTATAGCCACTATTAAGCTTCTCTGCTGGGTTGCATGGAGGTCGATTAAATGATGTAGAGAAATTTTGAGTGCAATCTGCAATTGCCTTGCCATGCTCTGTCCAAGTATCTCCAGTAAGTTTCATCCAAGGCCAATCCAATTTACTATCAGTCCGTTCGCATGAAATTGTTCCACGCCAAAGACTTAAAAGTAGCTCTGGAATATTGAGCTTCAGGAGATGCATGAGGTCTAAGACCCAACAGCGTGGAACAGGTGGCATTAGTGTTGGTTCCAGTCCCGAAAATATAGTTGGCTTGCTAAGACCTGTTTCTTTCCTATTATGGCGATACTGAGCTTGAGTTCTAGAAGTAGAAACACTAGCAAGGTCCCTAAGATAGTCTTCAACATTTCCTGTCTGAAGATTCCTAATATCAACATCAGGATGGTCACATCCTGGAATCACTTCTAAAGGACGATGATGGGGAATATGATAATGACCACTACCAGGCTTGTGTCGACCTCTTGTCTGGCAGCGCAATCGGCATGCTTTAGCTCCATGATGACCAACCTGTCCATCAATTTCAGGCATTCCCAATGCATCAGCCATACCCATCAAAAATGCAACTCTAGAATGTATAACTTGTTCCTTGCAAGCATCCCAAACACACATGCCAAGCCCATTACTCTCCTTTTGTAGAGCAGAGAGATGGTGTAAACCATGAAAAAGAAAAGTGTCCATGTTTTTTGGTTTCCGAGGACCTGGAATGAAACAACCAGGTAAAACACTCCTTTTCTTGTAACGGCTGCTAGGATGCAAATCATTAATGATCCAGACTGAAATCCAAGTATCAGAGGTTTTATTTTGGTAGAGTTGACAGCCATCAAGAGATAGTGAGACAACAACATCGTCTTCAGTAAGATGAGCTGTCTCATGGAGATCAAGATATTCAGAACCTGAAAAAATATCATTATAGCTGTTATGCATATTGTTAAGTATATCAGTTGTTTTCTTGTGCCAATAAGCCATAGCAGAGGACCCTTCAGATGAATGTCGGAGAGCCTGGAGCTGAGGCCCAAGTAATAGAGTGTGAAATTGTTGTCGTGGAATCAAATCCCTGCCATCTGAGAGCTCAAATTGGAGTTGATCATAACGTGGCTCAGAACAAATAGAGCAAATAATATCATTTGCAAATGGTCCTGTGAAGGCAAGATAGGAATTAACACACATGTCATCAATCACAGAAATAACTCCAGTTATTTCTGTAACAAGTTTCTTGACACAGTAGTAGGAAAGTAGTGACTCTTCAGGATGATGCCAAAGATAAGCAGCCCAAATAGCATCATATGTCTCTTGTGATGCATTTGTAATGGCTAGAAAAAAATCAATTGAAAGCCGAGTAGCTGGATCAGATACATCCACTGGTTCCTCTATTGGGTTTCAGAGATGGAAAATAGTTTCTTCATCAAGATTACCATTTTCCAGAGTAGCATTCTTAATCTCCTTGATGAGCTGCTGTGTAATGCACACATTTTCAATATTTGAAAGCACCTCAGCATCTTCTTCTGCAGGATCTTGCTCTTGTTGATGTTCTGGCTCAAGGGGGTGGTGATCCTGGTTATAGGGTTCACCTTCACCATCATTGTCTGGTCTAAAATTATTGCGGTCCAACCCCTGTTCCATATCCTCTAAACTCCCAGGATCAGGATTCTCTTCGTCAGATGGATTATTGTCCTGAGCATCTCTTTGTGGTGTATTTACATCAGTTTCAGAGGCAGGAGATGGTAAGCAACTAAAATCTTGAGGTAGCTCAGTAATAGTTGGAAAGGGTAAGTGGTCTTCATTCATAGGAGATCTCGATCTGCTGGGCTAGCAAACAATAAAATATAATTGAGATACTAATGATACATAATTAAATGTAAAGTACGACATACAGATTTACTTTGTATATGCTGCTGCTTACCACCAGTCGAACCACCATGCTTGGCTTCCCATGACCTATAAGATGGTACTCGGCAGGGTTGCCGAGGTCGATCAGCATGGCGAGCTTTCGAACGTCGGTCTATTTCTGCCCCCTTGCAAGTCATACAATCACAAGTCCTCCGATTCTTTTTGTTATGTTCCATTTACGTATCTTGAGAGGTGTTCAGTAATAGGAGACACCTGACAATAAGAGGGGGAGAGGTGGTGTGTAAGAGAACAGGAGGGTCATTGTAAATCAAGTTTGCGAGAGAAACAGCAAATGGAGGGTAAGCAAGGCACTAGAGAAGCACACTGCAGCTTGCAAGTGAGGCAGCTAACACAGTGTTGATGAGATTGTGATGAAAGCGCCCCCAGAATATGGCAGAATGGATTTGAAAGTCGTAGAGAGAGCGGCAGGAGGAACTTGAGAGAGTGGGAGGAGGGACTTAATTGAATGGTGAGAGGGACTTGAGAGAACGAGAGGGGCTTGAGAGAGCGAGAGGAAGGGCTTGAGAGAGTGAGAAGAGGGACTTGAGAGAATGGAGGAAGGACTTGAAATAGCAAGAGGAGGGGCTTGAGATAGTGTAAAAGGCGGTGTCAAGAGAAAGAGAGAGCGAGAGAGAGCGAGAGAGGTACAGTAAAGAGACAAACCACGAAGGCGAAGGCACAGTAAAGAGAGAAACCACAAAGGCGAAGAAGCACAATCAGTATCTTAATCGGAAAGTGCAGCAATATGCACAGACCAAGCTTAGTCAACATACCATTTTCAGAACACGGTACGGATTTACCTGCTGGTAACGGTAACTCCCAGAAATTTCAGAACATGCTGGACGTGTCGGACCACACCCACGCGACTTTTGACTGGGCTTTAATTGCTAATCATGTACATCATTTCAAGTCCACAGTTACAGATGGTGTTGGTAAGAATGAGTTCGAAGTTCCGGCTGCAATGCTTGCTCTTATTGCAACAACAGTATGTGCTATCTAGAGTTTTATTTTTGTATTATATTTACTATTCTGTTACTTAGATATATGTGTGTCTTATTGATTGGCAAACTGGGGAGCAAAATTTACGCAGTCAGCAATGTTCGCAGGTAGAATCACTCCCCAGCATTTGGATGAACAAAGTATGTATGTCCAATGGCAAATCCTCGCTGATGAACTGTCCATGTGTGCTCAGTTTTATTCCACACAAAGGTATTGGGCATATCCTGGTACAGAACCTCCTGTGCTGCTGGGTATTGAATATTGGCCTTAAAGTAAGCAGTAATAGTTGTATCTTGTGTTGATGCACACTCCACTGCGATTTTAGTGCTGATTTTCTCACTGACATGTACAAGGACCATATCAAATTCCTAGGCAATATCCTAGATGGGAGCAAGGTGAAGTATCACTGTATGATGCACAATATCTATACTGTTGCTGCATATGTCATTTTATTACCTACCCTTTCTTAATGTTTACATATTTTGATGCAGTACATGCTCAAAAGGCTCCCTTCCAGCCTCTAATAATGCTATAGGTCTGTTAAATTTTGATGAGATGGAGGAGTGATTAGTATACTGACTTCGTAATAATGTGCCAACTATAATTTGCTGCTTGGACTTCATACTATAATTAATTCTACTTGGACTCACAGATTAATATTGTCATTATGCAATACATCGATTTAATGTTTCTACTTTGGGTGAATTTAATTCCACTGCACCTATACACCATAGAGTATTGAATAGATGATGAATATGCCATGAAAACTTTCGAAAATTTTACGAAGATTTTCGCAGATCCTCAATAGTTTAGTTTAATACTTGCGGGCTAATAGCCCAAGTAATTTTTTAAGGGAATAGGAATAATTCATATAATCACAGTCATACATTTAATAGTGTTAATCTTTGCTATATATCGAAAATTGGAGTAAATAACTGAGGATTTCGTTATATTATGCTAAGTTATACATCTTGGATTTTCCTGATGCATCCAACAAAACAACCAATACTGATCAACCAACTCAGGCTGAAAGAAAGCCAATAGTAAATATGGTTGTTATGAATGGCATAATTATGGGTCCAAGACATTGTGCATACCAGGATTGTGATGGTAATTTAGAAAATGAAAGAACTGGAGTATTTTGCATAATTCATCAAGCTATGCATGGTCATTTATGTCATATAAAATTATGTAACAACCCAAGAGAAAATAACTCAAAGACATGTGTTAATCATTAGTCATGATGGCACCATCATTTAGTAAGATTTGGTAGACAAACACTTTTAGGAATAAGAAGAATTATTCACAGAAGTGAAGAGGAACAGGTGGATTGGCTTCCTCATATAAATCAGCAGGTAGTACCCCATGATAATGCTCCTGCACCACATGGGGGGTGAAACCATTACTTCACTGCTCCTTGGTTTTACTGTGTTGAAACCTTATGTGCACCATGTGGAGCAGATATTGCATGGACAAAGTTTACAAAATCTGAGAGACCTGGAAATATCATGAGATTTTTAGATCATGTTTATCCAACTCTTGAATCTCGTCCAAACTATATCTGTATTGACAAAGCATGTGTAGTGCTGAAAAATACTGTGCTAAATGGTGCATGGAGGATCTGGAGTTTAACAACAAGATTTATTGTTGATTCTTATCACTACATTAATCACAGAACAACTGATTATACTTGTCGTAAAGGGTGCAATCCAGCACCATTAAATGGATCTGCACTCAACTTGGTTGTAGTAGAAAATGATATACATGGAAGACCACATTATAAAAGAGCATTTAATACCCAAGTAAGTAATAAATTAACATGTATATAGAACTTTATTTAAAGTTTTAATACAGGCTTGTGAGCAGCTAAATGCTTGGCTTGGAGGATTTCAAAGCATTCTTAATAGAATGACTATTGTAAACTTCAACTGGACCATACATGCACTTCTATTCATTCATACCCAAAAAGTTATAAAAAAGCAGCTTGAAAGAAACAATAATACTAAAAATGATAAAGATATGGAAGATGAAGAATCAGAAGATTCTGAAGAAGAAGAAGAGGAGGAGGAGGAGGAGGAGGAAGAAGAAGCAGCAGATGAATTTGACAGAGAAGAGGAAGAGGGAATAGCAGATTATGGATTAGATAATGATATGTAGGTTGTTTACTATAGTTTTGATTTTATATGAATAGTGTTTTTGTTGTATTGAATTGTTATATTATAGGGTCACTTCAGAACTTCTCTGTCTCCAAAGATAAATAAACTTGTACATAACATATATGTCATTCTCTGTATATTTGTAGTTTACATATTTAAAGAGTGAGTACAGTGAGAGTACAGTGAGAATATAGTGAGAGTACAGTGATACATGGTGGTGCATAGTGTTAGGGCAGTGAGAGTACAGTGAGAGTACAGTGAGAGTATGGTGAGAGTATAGTGAGAGTATGGTGAGAGTATAGTGAGAGTACAGTGATACATGGTGATATATAGTGATAGGATACTGAGAGTATAGAGTTGGGTTTAACTGAGAGTCCAGTGAGAGTCCAGTGAGAGTATCACTGTACTATCAAGACTGTGGTGAGACTCTAGTGAGACTCTCGAGAGTCTAGTGAGAGTTCAGTGAGAGTCCAATGAGAATGTGGGAGAGTGCAATATACTGGTCTTGAGGATGAAATGAGAGGCAGGATGATGGAAAAAGGGGTCTTGAGAGGGGGTTAAACCCTAAGCCCTAGTGTCTTGAGTTGTCCAAGGGGCACATAATGCTCAGAGTGTCCAAATGTCATCCTGACAGGCCTTGAGGAGACAGACCAAAAGCCTAGAGAATATGAGAACCAAAGTAGAAGCTGTGTGTAATATAGAAAGCAGTTAGTAGAACACATTGTAGCATAGGTGAGATGCAACAGCGCATACACACATCATGTGTTGTTTGGCATTAACTTCCCAATGTTTGGCAAAGCCATGCCACATCTCTAAGTCCACACCAGAGAACAGAAACACAGAAATTTGAATGCACTGTTTGCACAGCACATTGTAGAACCAAGGTAAGAAAATAGAAGTGAGTAGATAGAATTTTAGAGTAAGTAGAAATAGACAATTAAATATAAATGATAATTGAAATGAAGTAAATCATATTATAAGTGTATTACTGGGTTATACCAGTGTACCAACTACTCCCTCCACAATGGGTGACTAGCTGCCATTCCTGCTGGGAAGTGATTTAGTAATGAATCACTTCCCAGTATATGTTAATCAGCCTTGCCCATTTGCAGTATGTTGCACTCTCCCACAGTTATCACTGGACTCTCACCAGACTATCAAGAGTCTCACTACACTATTAGTAGGGCACATGAACTCTACCTGAACTCCACTGAACTCAAGTGCTTAAGCTGTACCTAGACTCTATTGTCACAGTTGTAACATGTTTCCCACAGTCATCACACTTGTTACATATGTGTGAAAGTGTGCCATGTTGGAAAATGTTGGAAAATGTGTGACATATTAGAAAAGCGTGACATGTGTGACATCCAACATTTGTTGGAAACAAAAGTGTGACATGTTGGAAGTGTGACATATATGACAATGTGGGGAAAGTGTGACATGTTGGAAAAAGTTGGGTAAGTGTGATGGTTATGATATGTGACACTTTTCTAACATGTCACACTTTTTCCCACGCTTGTCACACATGTCACACTTTTGTTTCCAACATTTTCCAACATGTCACACTTTCATACATGTGTGACAAAAGTGTCTAGGTAAAGCTTAGGCACCACACTTTTTCTAATATTTTCCAATATGTCACACTTTTCCAACATTTTCCAATGTGTCACGCTTTTCCCACATTTTCCAACCTTTCACACATGTGTGACAGGTATGATAACTGTGGGAAACACATTACAACTGTGACAATAGAGTCTGCCTGAAGTCTACCTGGAGTCCACCTGATCTTGTGGAGTGAGATATACAGCTTATTCTCACTAGATTCTCATTGGACTCTCTGTGATTTATCTCATTATAGTATCACTGAACTCTCAGAGATTCTCACCCAATGAGAGCTAGGTGAGATTGTAGTGAGATGAAAATTGTTCATTTTATCAGTGTAGTCTCACCAATGTCTCACTAATATCTCTCCACACTCTCGGATATACCACTAAAATTAACCTGGATTCTCACTGGAGTATCAGAGAATCTCATGAGAATCTCACTGGATTCTACTGAGACTGTGGGTCAGTGACATGACCTCCTCAAGACCAATGCTTCACATGCAGAGATATGGTGACCAGGTTTTTACCATCATTGTTCAATGCTCCGATTGGTGGAAGGACAGGGAGTTAGGTCAAGGTGTTGGGACAAATATTATCTGTTTGTTTTTATTTCAATTTCTTTTTGATTATTTTTTTCTTTTTGCAATTTGTAATCGTCACCCTCATTTTTTTCTGCTATGATACTCTTTTTCTCTCTCTCCCACTTTTGATGTTCCAACTTTTAGTGTCCAACAACCGAGCATCCTGCCACTGACCATGCATTGTTGAGCTCGCAGCCTAGTCCACTGCACTGCTACTTTGGGGAGAGTAGCTTGTCATCTTCTCCAATGTCGTGTGTTCTGTGGTAATGTCAAGAGAGAGCTGCTGTTGTTGTACATTGGTTTGAGGAGCATTGGGAGTGGTATGTTTTTGTTGCCTTTCTTTCTCAAACACAGTCACTTTCAATTACATTATCTTTTTCACTCTACCCTTCATTGTTCCATTAACCTTTGCTTCTACCTCTTACATTTCATATTTCTTCGCATACCTTACTCTTTTCTGGGCTCTGGTGATGTGAGAGTATATGTAGCACCATCCTGTTGTCATTGCTGCAATAAGTATATATGCTGGGTGTAGAGATATGGAATCTTACCTCCTTTTCTGACTTTATTCAGCATGCACATACTGAGTCTACTGAGCTATGAAGTCAATTAGAAGAGTCAACCTCCAAACATTCTTTCCATTGAGCTTGATAAGACTAACTTTTAGAGAATGTTTATTTATGTAGTATTAACACCACCAACAAAGAACATATATTCCAAGTTAGATTTATATTTAGTTCGAGGGTACAAGAGTTTAAGTATAGTAAAATGAACAATGTATTTAATAGTAGATAGTGTGATTGCTTTTAGATACTTTCAGAATGGACTTTCAGATTTCAGAATGGTACTCAGAATTCCAATATCAATTCAGAATGTACTCTACTGTGAGAACGGAAGTACAGCCAGTGCAGTGCTTAAGATATTCTAAAGGTATGTGTAACTACTTATATATTTAATTACATGGTGGCGGTCTCATGTGCAATGGGATAGGTATAGTAAATAATACATCATAAAGTCCTAGTGGAACCACACAGTCAAAGAGGTATGGTTGACCCTCCATACGAGAATCCATGAGGACACTCTGTTTCTGAGATGCATCAAGTGCCACGCCATGCTATTATTAGAAATGCATCAGGACACACACCATTACATGTGCTATTCTTAGCCAAGTACTTGGATATAACAGATACTGGTGTTTCCAGTACTGGTGCATCTGATGGCACCACCCAATGTGCCACAGGTAGTGTTTGGCACACATTTCAAAGTCCTAGAGGCATGTGGTTTCCTGCATGGTGGTAGTATTACACAGGAGAGACATATGGACATTCTGGGTTATTCGAGAGACTGCATGATAGCTATGCATTGCAGTATCTGGTGGGACCAGTGGCACAAAGAGCCCTCTAGTCTGAGGTATTTCCCTGAAGGTATGTGATTGTCTAGTTTAGTACTGGGAGCATTATTCTGGTATGGAGAAGTACTAATACATTCCGGAGTATTATTGTTGGGTATTTTCCTTATTGTATAGCTACTTAGTACTTTGTAATTTATGTAGTAGCCAATCGCCCAAATATATTGTCACTGTGTTGCATCTCTTAGTTCATATTGTGCAGATACTTTGACTGGCAGTGCGGGACTCAACCCCAGCCCTTGGACTCTTCCCTTGATAGTGTACTTGAGTATAATACTTTAGTTGGCAGCTTGGGACTCACCCCAACTCTTGGACTCTTGGGCTTGATTTGCTAACTGTATTACTAGTACTAAATGTCTATTATATTTGAAAAATAGCCCTCTTATTTTACTAGGTGTATCAAGCTAAGTGTTTGATATGTTATTACTTTACTGAATACTCTTTTCTAGGGTTGTTGTAGTATCATCTACAAGTCTAGGTGCAATGCTCACCACATGTCCTTGAGTTAACTCCTCCACACCATATGCCAAGTTGAATGAACATGGCCAATCAATGTGTGCTAGGAAGTGATTCATTACTGATCAACAGGTAAGCTTTGCTATTTCTGCTGAGAAGCAATCTAATGTTAGATTGCTTCTTGGCAGAAATAGCAAAGCCCACCACTGAGGCTTGTGATGATCTTGATGCAGAGAGAAGGGAGACAGCACAGCTACAGGTGGTGTGAGTGATAACATCTATGCCTCCCTCTGAGGGAGCAAGGAGAGTGAAAGGTGGCAGTGGTGCAATTGCAGCAGGATGAGAGAGGGAGAAGGAAGAAGGGAGAAGGGTGGGTGGGTCAGTGGTAGATGAGATGTCAAAATGACATCATGACCACAACAACAATGCAGGGGGGTGTGAGTGAGGGTATTGGTGATGTTGAGGTGGGGTTTTGGTGACCAGAACAGCTTGTTGAGGCAGTTGGCACAAGGGAGGGATTATAGCTGTGGTGATGGTCAAGAGGGGGAGAGGGGGAGAGGGGGTAAAGGTGTACCACTATTGTGCTGGGAAGTCAATGATGTGGTGTGAACATGTCAATACAATGGGGGATGAGGGTGGCACTGGAAGGTGGAGACAGCAGAGGAGGAAGAAGGGCCAGATGATGTGGCAGTGATGCCATTCCCACCAGCAGCACCATTGTTGTCTTGTTGCAGGGAGGAGGGGGGTGAATGATAGGGTGTCATCATCATTATGATGCAGAGGGGGAGGAGAGGGAGCTGGATGCCACAGTGCTGATGTAGCTGTCTACAAAGCATAGATGATACTGTGGGATGTGAGTTAGCTGGTGGGACTTGAGCTGAAGAATATTACTTACTAAGATCTGAGGGTGAGCTGGGGGAGGTGAGAGAGGTGGAAGATGCAGGTGGCAATGGTTGATGTGGCATCGACAATGTTGCAAAGGTAATGAGATCATCACCATTGAAAGAGAGGGCTGGATGTCATAGTGTCAATGATGTTCTTGCCAGTAGTGTCATTGTCTCTGTGATGCAGGGAGTAGGAGGAATGAGGGGCTGATATGGGTGAGACTAGCTTGACAGGGGGGGGACATTGAATTGGGGTGGGTGAGGTAGTGGGTCCTATATTGATGACACTGTGGGGATAGAAGTGGTAGATGTTAGTGAGAATGAGGGTGGAGCTGGGGGGGGGGCTTACCTGGTGACAGTGTATAGGCAACATGGCTACAATGAGGAGGGGGATGAGGAAGAGTTAGCATGGCATTGATGTCTCAGAGGAGAGAGATGAGGGTAGAAAAAGATGTTCCCCCCTGTCACTTGTGAGACGAGGGGTGAGAAGACACTTGCCCTTGTTACTTGCAAGACAAGGGACAGGGGGTGAGAGGAAAGAGGGGGGGAGGGAGAGAGAGAGGGAGGGGAAGGAGAAAGGGGGGGGAAGGAGAGAGGGGGGGAGGGAGAGAGATAAGGGGGGGAAGGAGAGAGATAAGGGGGGAAGGAGAGAGGGGGAAAGGAGAGGGGGGGGAGAGAGGGGGAAAGGAGGGACATCACAATATATCTTTGTCACTTGCAAGACAGGAAGGGAGGGAGTGAGGGAGTGTTGATGATGTGCATCAATGCCATTCTTGCAAGCAGTGTCATGGTTGTCACATTATAAGAAAAGGGGGAAGGACAACAGGGCATTATCATTGTCATGATGCAGGGGGCACAGAGGAGAGGGGGCTGGCTGCTGACATGTCTATGATTCATTGATGATGCTGTGGGATGTGAGTTAGCAGGAGACTTGAGATAGGGGAGGAATTAGCATACCTGGCTTTGACATACACTTTGAGAGCATCTTGGGGATAATGCTCTATGTGGTACTGATGATGGGGTGGAAGCAGTGGGAAGAGGGATGGGATGGCATGATGCTTGTCTTCATCATGACGGGAGGGGAGGAAACAGATGGAGGAAGAGAATGAAATGACATTTATCATTTGTCATCATGAGCATGAAGCTCAAGAGCAGTGAGGAGGGGAGAGTTGAAGGAGGGAAGAGGAAAGAGGGAGAGTAATATGTTCATTGTCAAAGTTGATAGTGCATATGTTTCATTGCTGACAGCTGGGTACCACCAAGTGCACCCACTGGTCTTGTGGAGTTTATGCTGTACAGACTACAAGCTGAGTTGGTGTAATGGTAAGTTGCACCATGCTTTAGTAAGTTAATGTGCTATGTTAGTAGTTCAATTCCCACTGGGAATATTTTATATTAATTGTATTATTTTTACTGGGGGTGCACAACGCTCTCACATGACTGGTGATGTGACAGTCACACTATGTGACCAAAAATGTCACAAATCTTGACCCAGTTCTGTTCTTCACATTTCCTGGGTGTTTCTTCATACTTTTCTTTGCTCTTTTCACTCCTACTTTAACTAATATTATGCTAGATGGGGTAAATATATTATTTAAGTGGTGTAATATGTACAAAATCCTATATTCTTGAGCTCTTTACACTGAGCCATGTGTTCTGTATGGAATCTGTGTGGATCCACGCAGATTACAAAGATTCTGTACAGATTCTGTAATTAGTAGATTGGCTGGGACACCACTCTAAATTAGTAATTATTCCACATGGATTCCTTGTGGAATCTGTATGAATTGATAAATTCTGTATGGAATATGCAGAATTCTGTAACAAAGACTTACATGGAATCTATATGGACCTCCTATCTTATCTGTAATTATAATATGTACTTAGTAAAATAACATATCACAGCGTGAATTGAACCCTTAGGTTCCCATTGCTTTGTCATCAATCATATGGTGTGCTAAACCAGCTGAGCCAACATGGCCTTTGGACATAACTGCTGACTATGTCACATGTCATTGCTGTCACCAGCCATCGGTAACTGGTGACTGGTGCCAGTGACACATCACCACTGTGCTTCTCACCATTGATACAGTCTTACTCACCATTATCACTCTCCACCCCCCACCATTGTCTCCCTCCATTCTCACTACTCAGGTCCCTTGTCTCTCACCACCTTGCTCGACAACAACACCCACATTTCATCATCCACCCTCATCCCTTGCCACCTTGCTTGATGACAACATTGTCATGTCAATGCCTATGCTTTGCTGCCCCCCCATTGTCCCTCACCACCTTGCCTCACAAATGATGAGCATGCAGCTTCTCTCCTCCCCTCTGCACCTTGTCTGGCAAATGATGAGCATGCCATATGCTTCATTGCCCCCTTCTCTCTTGCCTCCTCATCTCCCAAGCGACAGGAATGAGCATGCCTATGCCCTCGTCCTCCCTTGCACCTCATCTGGCAAATGACAAGGTGCTGTTTCACCTCCCCCCTCCACCTCGCCTGGCAAATGACAAGGTGTTCTGTCTCCTCCCCCCCCTGCACCTCATCTAGCAAAAAACAAGATGCCATTCCACCTTCCCCCTCCACCTTGTCTGGCAAATGACAAGGTGCCATTCCACCTCCATCTTGTCTTGCAAATGATGAGGTGCTGCTCGTCCTCCCCCCCCTGCACCTCATCTCACAAGTGATGAAGTGTGTCCTCTCTCCTCCACCCTGCACCTCATCCCACAACTGATGAGGTGCCATTTGCTCCTCCCCCACACCTCATCTCGCAACTGACAAGGTGCCAAGCGAGGGGAGGGGAGGGGTGAGTGAGGGGATAGCAAGGGGAGGGGAGAGCAAGGGGAGGGGAGGGGAGGGAAAGCAAGGGGAGGTGAGAGCAAGGGGAGGGGAGGGGATAGCAAGGGGAGGGGACAGCAAAGGGAGGGGAGAGTGAGGGAAGGGGACAGCAAGGGAAGGGAACAGCAAGGGAAGGGGACAGCAAGGGAAGGGGAGGGGAGAGGATAGCAAGGGGAGAGGAGGGGGCATCTTCTGGCTCAGTAAATTTTGCATCCATAAATGCTTGAGTATTATTTTTAAAATACATGGCCTGTGCATTAGCTTGAAGAAGTGACAATTGTGGCTGTTGTCTCATTAGAACTCTAAAAGCCCCAAGTGCACCTTCATTTTGATCATTAGTTGGAGGCATCCATGCTAGCTCTTTCTCCTCCACAGTTGCTTCATCTATGAGTCCTCCAGAAGCAAATTCAGATATAAATCTTTTCCATGTTTTTGCTGCATCTTCAAAGTATGTACATAATAGTGGCTTTAGATGTGGTAGCACTGGTATTATCTTATGAATTGCTGCAATAACTTTTAGTGACTCCCATGGTTCTCCATCTATTGTTGCTGTTTCATATGTTACATTGTTGCCTATCAAAAAATCAGAGTCCTCTTTAAGTCCCTGCATGTGATCATATATCTTTTTATGTAATGGACCAAGGTGAAGCATGTTCAAGTTTTTTTCTTCTGTTGCACAAATAATTCACATATAAGGGTGAGTAATAGCCTGAGCATACAAAGCCAATACAGCAAGTTCTGTTTTTGTTGCAGGGCAATGAAGTGCCTTCCAAAAATTTTCTTCCATGTGATTAAGCTTTTTGTTATGTTTTTTCAGTTGAATATACTCCATAAAATTAATGAAATGTGAATAATGAACAATGAGTACTGCTGCTGCATCACAGTGTGACTGGAATCATGTATTCAATGTGTCAGGAAATGTAAAATCCTCATGAACATTTTTTGACCACCACCACTTAAATGTATCATGATGGCCCATCTTGTCACTTTTGTTATTTAATATGGTACCAGCTATCTGAGTCATTTTAATTGCTCCTCTACTTGACATTTTGAGTGCACGTTCCTGTGTTGCATCCTCAATATCATTTTCTGATATCATATCTTTCAAAACAGCAGCATTATCCCAATTAGCAAGTAATACTAGAGGTGTAACATTATTTTCTTCCCACCATCTTGTTACAGCTGCATATCCACCCTTAACAGTATTCAAATCTTTATAACAACCACAGCCTGCCCAGATAAATAATCAAAATGTATGCCTCTCACCATCATCTAACAATTGATAAGCTTCATTACCAAGGTGAATTAAAAGTTTCTCCATCATATTTGCCTGTTGTTCAGCTTTTTCATATTCAGATAACTGATTTCATTTTTCTTGACCACCCACATTGTCTATCATTTCTTGATTGGCTTTTAAAAATTCTGGGTGTAAATTTATATCTGAGTACTCATTAAGTTCTTCTTCCCCAAGAACTTGCTGAACAGCTTCTAATTTTTTCTCTTTAAGTAAGCTGGCATCCTTTTTCTCTTTGGCACAGTGATCACTATGCATCCCAGTTAACTTAATCAAGATGTCTATAAGTCGTAGAGTATTTCCCATTCGCTTTCCAAATAGACTTCTTC
Source organism: Cyathus striatus (assembly GCA_025738555.1). Lineage (NCBI taxonomy): Eukaryota > Fungi > Basidiomycota > Agaricomycetes > Agaricales > Nidulariaceae > Cyathus > Cyathus striatus. The sequence goes on from JAOVFP010000007.1 coordinate 1,953,006, forward strand.
TATATATGTCTAAGATATTTTGTAGTATTTTTTCCCAGTCTTTAACTGATTGTTCACTACTACCATTCACAGTGGAATGTGTTCCAAGAAAGTGGTTAACACATATTTGTTCATTGTTATCACCATTATAATTTTCTGCCTTGAGATGGACATGCTGTGAATTATAATGAATATTTTGGTGCATTGTTCCATCCCACTAAAAGTCATACCTACATGAGGCAACTATTTAATAAATTGTGGTTATTAATATTTTGGAAAACTTACTTGCTGTATTTTGTAGTTCATGTGCAAGTTGAATTTGTGCTGCATAATAACCTTCTGTAATAATGTGTGATACTGTGGTACAGCTAATTTTACCAATAACTTTCACTCCAGCAACTTCAAGAACTGCAGCTATTACTTTTCCAATATATGGTCTGCTACAACCAGCTTTTACAAGCAATCTTACAAGATTTCTAGTTTGCTCTGTGTAGATGCCTTTATGAAGAAGTCTATGAATACTTCTCTCACTTATGGCCTTTTCTTTTGCTCTAAGTATGGCTTTTTGATGTCGCAAATTTGATCTGTTGCATTGATATTTAAGTTTACAAGCAAGAGTACAGCTCTCAGTAAGCTGTTCTCTAAGTGAAGCCCTTTGCTCCTGTAAATGTCTTAGATCTCTAGAGTATCTCTCCAGATATTCTGATAATTCACTTCTGAGAGTATTGTTTTCTCTTTCTAGTGTAAGCAATAATTTTATAGCCTTTTCAGCATTGCTTGAAATTTGTTTTACTTCCTTTGATTTTTTTGAATCTGCAGTTTGTAAAATATGTATATGTTCCTCCAGTACAGTTTTTCTTTTGTCCCCTCTTTGATGTGCATGTCTCTCCACTCTTAATTTTCTATATAATTCCTCAGATTTTAGTTGCTCTTTATTCAGTTCCTTGAGCATTAATTTAGAACCCTTTTCTTTCTCTTGAAGAAGATTCATAAAAGTAGAGTGATTTTTTGATTAAGTTCTAGCTCATTTTGAAGTTCTATAATTCTAGCCTCCAGTGTTTTGATATTATCATCAGCACATATTATTTCTGTCTTTAAATTTTCAGATGTCCCAGGAGTAGTTTCATGTGTTTCAGAAGCAGTCTCAGGAGTTTTAGAAGTTCTTGCAGCAGATAGATTGTCCAGCCTAGCCTTTTTTGCAGTATTAGTTTTGGGCATTGATATGTGTATGATCTTAGTGTGGCCTATAAAGTTGAGGAATCCTAAGACCTTGCTTGGAATAGCAATTGCTTTAGATTAGTTAGCCTCCAAAACCACACTATAATATTTTCATACCAGTTTTGAGTAATTGCCCACTTTAGCAAGTCCTGAACACTTAGAAAGGATAGAAAGCTGAGTTGTTGAAATGTCCAGAAGAGATTGTGGTGATGATTGATCCTCATCAATTAATAAGGCAACCTTCCAAAATAGGTTCTGCTGGTGGCTGTGCCATATGTGGTTGGTTTCAGAACTTGTTTCTCAAATAACTTTCTGAGATCGCATTGTATTTCTATAGTGTATAGAGCAAAATTGCGCTATTATATTATTTAAATAATGTTATCTATACATAATTTTATTAAAAGTCCTGTATGTATAGGAACCCATTCTTATACACACCCAAATTACATGTTACAGTTGCTGAATCAACATTCTAGCTTGATATTATTATTGGCACAAAAAATTAGTGTAATTTCGCTCTATAAACCATAGTCTTACGTTCACTCCTTCAAAAGTTATTAAAGAATGAAGATCACAGCTATACAGTTAATAGGCATTTGGATATAAGTTTGGCCAATTCAACATTATTACATGCACAAAAACCTATACAGCCTATACAAATAATCTATTATAAATTGTACTAAATGTGTAGTTCATATATACATGATAACGGAAAATGTGTTGAGCAATCTAATCAATCACACATGGTGTCGTTTGATGTCTAACCTGTGGCTGTGCCTCTGAGCTATGGGAGCGAGAACTTATACCTTATAACTTTACGGAATCGCATCGTACGTATATGATTTATAGAGCAAAATTGTACTATTCATCGAAGCGGACAATTTGTATTAACCAGAATTTTAATATCATGATTGTAAGTATGAGATAATGCACCAATACCTGTTATATTTATATGTTACAGCACCTTAATTAAAAATCCGGTTAATAGAAATTGTAGGCATCGTAAAATAGTGCAATTTTGCTCTATTATATATGTTCTGAAGTGTTCTCATTCAAAAGTTATAAGAGGATGAAGTTTGAGTACCTAATTGATGTGATTTTTGGCAGGGGTTTGATGCCTCCAGCAATATCCAGCACATTTTAACAAAAAAAAACTTCATACAATCATAGATAATGTATTTTTATTATGACGTGACACAAAAGAGCTAGCTAAAATGTGTTGAGTGAGGAACAAGAGTAGTGGGTCAGTAGAATTTGGGTGCATGCGTGACGGGTGTCACGGGTCATGTGAGTCACGCTTTGCGGGCGTTGTGCACCCCCATTTTTACTATAATATAGTAAAGAATGGTTTACTTTAGTGGTGTACAAGGAGTGAACAGGGATTACATGGAGTACACAAGGACTATGTGGACTTTACATGGAGTATACATGGGCTTTATGTGGAAAATTTACCTGGAGTCCACTGACACTCCCTGTATTCCATGTGGATTCCATGTAGAGTTTGTACACAGACTTATCTCTGTATCAATCCTTCTGTACTCCATGTAAGCTCCATGTTCACTCCACATAGAGTCTCCCAATGTCTATGTGGACTCCATGTAGGCTCCTGGAAAATCACACAGAGTCCACATGGACTCCATGTAAACATGTGGGGGACCATAAAGTGCTTGCTTCACTCCATACTTCATACTAACCCCATACAACATTTGTCTGTTCATAACAATGTCTGCCAATATGAGAAGCACAGAAAGAAGCTGAGTTTATGTAGAATAATTGTTTTACATGTGCACCAACCAGTAAATTAATCCCATTTCTGAAGGAGAAATAACCAGTTAAAGCCTACTTCTCGTTCTACAATTTCAGACATCCTGACTTGGAATCATCTTTAATTGTCATGAGCCCCTGGGCGTTCGTTGTGTCCATCTTTGAATAAGAGCATGCCAGAACATGATGGTGCAAAGTTGCCCATCACCGTTCTTTCAAGCTGGAACTTTTCACGTAGTGAGTTCATGTTGTATGGAAGTAAGTGTAACTGTGGAAGTAGTATGTTAAGTTGCTGACTTGGATAGCCGAAAGATCATGCTGTGAGACATAAGCATAGTCATAAATCCTCAAACCATATCCCATTCATAAATACCATATACATTAACAAAAACCCAGGTAAGTAGATATATACGTATCAAAATCATAAATATCATTCCGCATTACTACGCAGACAATCTATCGTCCATCCCATTAAATCCCCGATTCCCAATACACGTACATCTTATATTACAACCTATCCTCTCCCTCAATGGGTACAACAACCTGATATATCTGTTTATTCCACTCTTCCAACATCCCAGGGAGACACCCTACATCAATCTCATCAACACCTTCTCAACCCAAAAAATAAAAGTCGAAACTTGGAACTCACAATGCAAACAATCAACACCACTCTCAGCATGCGCATCTGGTCTCTGCAGGGCCAACCCCCAAATATCCAAATAAACCCACCGAGCCCCCGCTTCCGTATCCAAGCCTAACCGTTCCCTCGTCTCACCCATTTTCCTTATACTCTCCTTCCAGAGAAGATTATGTACCTCGAATCGGTCCCAATCCCATTTTAACCTGTCTTCTCTCTCTTCTTGATTCAGGTGCATTGAAGAGAGCAAGCGGCCGGGTATGGATGAGGGCAATTCGGCTTCGAGGGCTGTTTCGAGGGATGGGTAGGGACGAGGGGAGAGGTCGCATCGAGGATGGCCTGGCGCGGTTGGTCGGTAGATGATTGTTAGGTGAGTTAAGGGGGAGAGGCGGGATCGGACTCTACGCATCTGGTTCCGGGGGGTTAGTAAAGGAAAAGGAGAAGAGGGGGGGAAGAACCATTTGTTTAAAAGTAAGCTCGAGCCGATATTGTTGATCCATTTGCGTATCGTGCGTCGGAAGCATTGTATATTCATGTCTAGACCACTACCTTCCCAATCAATCCCCCCAAAACAAAAGAAAAAAGGAAAAAAAAGACGCACATGCGCACCAGTGTTCAAAACAACAACACTATCCTCCGTCACATAACCCCTCTCATCTTCTCTCCAACTCACCGCATCCCTCACGAAATCCTCCCACCCCTCCACACGCTGAAAATCATGATACCACGGGTACGCCTCTTTACTCGCCCCGTACATCGCTGTAATCTCCCTAATTTCAGGTTCACCTATCAACATATGTTCTTCGAGGAATGTGAATATGGGTCGTTGGAGGCGGGATGCAGGTACACCGGCGCGTGCGATGAGGGCGTGTGCGAGGGGGGTGTTGTTTCGTAGGATGTGTTGGTGCACGTTTTTGTGGTTGCGTAGGGGGAGGTGCGGTGGGTCTTCGTGGAATTGGAGACCGGTGCTGCGGAGTGTGTAGCCTAGGGCGTGGAATTGTTGTTCTGTTATTGAGTCTGGCGAGGGGTCAGCGCTCAGCCGTCGCGTTATTAAGAAGGGGACGTACCACCGATAAGTATAATCCCCCCCGCACTCCTCAACAACCTAACCACCAACTCTTCCACATTAACCACCCGCATCCTTTTTCCATTATCGGGAAGCCATTCCCAATTCATAACGTCCAACAACCGTTGGGCCATCTTCTCGCTCCGCTCGAGGTCGGTGAGATCTTTGTCGGGCACGCGACAGCCTGACCAGACCGGTTCTTGTGGGTTCGCGTAGGCTTTTTGTAGGTCTGCGAGGGTTTGGTAGGGAGGCGAACGGGGGGTCCAGGAGCCTGAGAGACACTCTTCTTGTTGGCACCATTGTGGTTGTTCTGCTTTTGGTTCGGGTTCGGGTTCGGATTCTGGGGGGGAGGGGTTGGGAGGGGGGACAAGGTGAGGAGGTGGGTGAGCAGAAAGAAGCTCGGGAATGGACAAGTTCAAATGAAGCTGCTCTTGTTCCGCCCCCGCTGGTTCTGGAAGTAGGGAATCGTGCGGATGCCATGGAGCGTGTTTGAGCCTCGTGATGTGGTTGATTAGCTGTGCGACGCCTATGAGAAGTGCGAAGGGAAGCATAACACGGAAGCGCAGGTAGCGTCTGATTGAGGGCATCGTGCAGGAGGGGGGAGGGAGAAGGAGGGGAGGGGGGAGAAGGGGAAGAGGGAGGGGAGAAGGGAAATTATGCGCTCGGAAGAACGGATGGTCTTTTTTAGATGTACCTGACCTGACACTGTTGTCACCACCCGTGCACTCACCTTGACGGCCCTATCTTTCCGATCCCTGATTCCTGTTTTTTTAGCCTTTTGATTCAAATACAATGTCCCTGTCTTGTGCTGTCGACTTGTTGGTATGTTGCCTGATACGCGTCGTGTGGGCAGATGAAGACACGATAAAACGAGTGGATTGCTGCTCTAAACCAGTGAGAGCCGACTCGAGCCTCGAGGAAGCTCTCGAGGAAAATACTTATCCGGTATATCCGATCGCGTCCGCGCAAAAACCCTCAAGCCTGGTTCAAGCACGTGGAAAAAGGTACCGTTTAATTTTAATTTATCAGACCCTCGTCGTAACCGACACCGCCACTGACATTCAAAATGTCACACTTTTTATTTGGGCGGATGTATTATCTATGGCTTGGTGTCTGCTTGGTATGATAGGGCGCTGATGTTCCTTCAGCTTCTGCGCTCTGGGAATAGAGTCCAACATTCCACGCAGTTAACCCTTTTTTCTCTTATGTAGTTGGTGGTATCGACATGATGTCATAGGGTATAATGTACATGATGGCGCTAATACACCTCTAGCGCCCTAGTAAAAGAGTCCTCGATGAAAGAGTTCGTATCTTAGTTCGTATCTTAATTCACAGCACCTAACCTGATTAACCCTCCTTTGTCCTCACCCCCCCTCTCACATCCTCTTCGACATCAATCCGCAACACATCCTGCACTTCCGCATCCGAACCACTTCGATATGGAGGAGGTAACGTCGAATACGATGGGGTTGGTAATGGAGTGTGATAAGGAATAAAGGATGACATAATGCTACTATTATAATAAATTTCAATCAAAGAGATCGTCGAAGTAGAGAATATTCCCTTACTCAGTGCTTATGGGTAACGGCAATGACTGAGTAATATCACGAGCATTAGAATTAGTGTTGGTGTTGGTGTTGGTGTTGGTGTCGGTGTCGGTGTTGATATTGGCGAAGCTGATGTCGGCACCAATAGGTGTTGTCGAACTTTTAAAGGACGTTGGTGCTCCGTCTGATACTTCCCCTTGGCTAAACAGGATCAGGCTGGCTGTCGGTGAAAACGATGAAACCTGAGCTAAAGCATATGCCGTGTTGCAGCTCACAGACACCAACTGAAGGCTTAATTCAATTAAATTGTTAGATCAAATTTTTGAACGCGGAGAAACATTCCTGAGTGAAACATACAGTAAAGTGCTCATTCCTTTACGTCTGAGCCTTGGTAGCATTGCGCTATGCGGTGTAATGTAGGAAGGAAAGAACTTCGAGTAGGAGGACGAGAATTATTATATACGCATGAATTAGCTCCCGTTGATTGATATATATTTTTATCAGGCCGACAGAAGCGGATGGTAGTAGAGCAGAACTGTGTAATCATCTGCTATTCATATGTCAAGATGCATACCTCTAGCAAACGTTCATAATAAGTCCACAACGCCTCGTGTATATATATACGATTGAATCAAATAACGTATATGTGCACTGAGAATGGTACAAATCATTCTATTGTCATGGTTCTGATATAGGTATGATAAATCAGTACGTACTCCTTCCCACAGTAACAGTACAGTAGCTGTCAATGTTACAATGTATTCCGGAAACCTTCATCTGAATTAGATATTGGCAATGCTGCGAAGTTACTAATGAGCAACTCGTTGAGATATATTGAAGTCATACATAGTGGGCACTTCTTGTATTGCTACAAAAATTATTAACCAAAGCTGTATTGCACTTCGATTCGTTTCGAGATGTATACCGACAATCTTCAATAATAACCTAGAGAATCGAATTTAAGTGGTTAATTGTACGCTCTATGTATGATTAAGTAAATCGAACGTTTATTCATCGTTCTGATATTTCACGGTCGTTGTACTGCTTCTTTCGATTGGCAAAATGTAAGTTTGTAAAGTGAAATGCGACAAAAATAATTATAGAAGTTATCAGACATAATTACCGCTGATGGGGACAATGTTGGTTGCTGAAAATGCTACAGACGACTGCCTGTTGTTCTGAGCCGGACTATATGTTGTGGTGAAGCTCGCAAATACCCGCTGAAGGCTTGATTTAATTATTAGCTATTATTTATGAATTCGGAGAAGGGGGTGGCTTTTTTTTTTTTTTTTTTCCAATTATGTATTTATTGTCGGTGATGGGGTACCATATGTCGCGACAGTGTAGCGTCTACTTGTATGTAAAGTATAGTATGTATGGGATGGCTTAAAGGCTAGACCCATGAGGAATATATTTAAGTGGTACTAGATAATGATACTTGTACCCAAAATGTGAGGTACTTGAGTCTTCATTTGCTTGGTATTGAACTTGTCCAGGAAGCGGAAGTACTTAGTGTATATGTCTAAAGCTTGGTGTCGACTTGACTTAATATGATAGGGTATGATATTGTACATAATGGTACTGATATATCTTTAGCACTCTAGTAAAAGAGTCTGATTCGGTGTAAGAGTTCGTCTGCTTAATTGAAGAGAGTCCCATTTTTTCCAGAGCAATTCGTCCTCTTTTCTTCTCGCCCCTTCTCGTACGTCCCCACCGACGTCAATCTGCACATTTGTACCATGTCGATAGGGAGGCGGCTGCATCAAATACGACACCTGACTCTCATTCTCTAACCTCAACTCTTTCCGTTCGAGCCGCTCGGACAAACGGAGTTTTTGATCTGAGTTTCCCTCAAATGCCAGCGCGGGTGGGGTAGCCCTCCGTTTTTATTCCTCACTTAAAAATATATTGTGACACACTGATCAGGAAAAAAGGCAAGGCAACATAGTACTACGCAGTCTGTATAGCACGTATAATCAGGTAGGCTAGTCCACATTTTATAGACTTATATGGCAACCTGTCAAGCTCTCATAGATTGACATAGTTCTCCATAGCCGCAGTGATATCTCTCATTCTATGTGACTCAGACTAAAGCTTCGTAGTTAACCAGTCTACCCAGTTACAAAGGACGTAGAGATTAAGATAGAAAACATAAATCAACCTACTGCTGAAGAGGGAAGGTGTGGGGTTGAAGGTTCCTATTCGAAGGATAGACGAGCCGCTGGCGCGTCTGTCCAGCGTTAAGGTTCTAAGGTAGTGAAAATATGGTGTCAACGACGTAAACAGGAGGGGTGGCGGCGTGGCGAGAGGCGGGACTTCGGGACGAGGTTCTGGGGTGTTTGGGTGAGTAAGTTTCCGGGAGGGGAGTTGGGAACGAGCGAGACGACGAAGAAACACGATACGAGAGGCACCAAGAGAGAGAGAGATGGGGGGGAAATTCACTGAATTACTCGAGACCTAGATACACTGTTTATATAGGAAAAATGGTAGAAAATTATACCTAAAAGAGCGAATGAAAACTTCTTGAAGCCAAGAGTGTGATAGCAAAAGGATGAGTGTTTCAAGGAGAAACAGAGAGAGATTTGTATGTAAAGTGTGAAGAGAGATGGGATGTGATATGAGGAGAAGTGGCGAATGTAGCGATGATGAGTACAGAAAGACCGGACGTTGAGATGCTGATGTCGAGATCTTCAGTTTTGTGAAATAGTTCCGCTGTCCCTAGCTTCGCGTGCCCATAACCGAGTGCTTTGGTTGATCGTTAGCTTGATAGTTCGTCCAGCGTTGGGGAGAAGTCGGTCCGATTTCGAGAGCGTCAGGGGGACATTGTGCAGACGGAGGTGAAGGGGAGCTGGCGACGTTTACGCGTTTGAGCTTCAATTACGTTGTAGATCACGTGACTCTGATGCGTCTGCATAACACACTAATATCATTAGTAATAAAGAATAGGGCCGGCAAGCGGCAGGGCCCACTACCTTCTTATTTAACTGACATTTACAATTAGTAAAGACATGGATGGGAATCTGTTACAGAGCACGGTGAGAAACGGACATTGTACATGTCGAGAGGAAAGGAACGTACTGCAACTGCCAACACCACAAGGCTAGCACAAGCCCATCAAGACCTTCTCATGCTAGAAGACAAGCCTAGAGGCGTCAGATTATACACAAGTCGTAATCATCCTCTCAGGACTCTCAATCCACCCCCTCCAACACTCAACAAATGCAGCCATCTCAACACCCATCTTCGACCTCCTCTCCCCTGGTACCTTCCCATTCTTAACCAGCGCCTCATGATTACCCTCACCCATCTCATCCTCACTGGGCCACCTATACCAGTAGTCGTCTGCCATGTCTTGGTAAGATGGCTTTTATCAGATTCGCCATTTGCAATTGCATTACTAACCATTCGCTTCTCTAGGCTGGTCTTCTAGCACGAGAAGGTCTTGTCTGTTCAGCTTCAGGTATGGTTGTCTCAGTGCTACTAGATTCCTCTGTGGCTCCTTCCTCCCCACCATCCTCGACCTTGTTGAGACACTGTGTAAACCACTTTCTCCATCCTACCCTCCTTGATAAGGAGTCCCTTTATGCCTTCATCAAATGGCAAGGTGATTCTACACTTGCTTTGTCTGATGCACATCCCAGAGTGGGCTGAAGGCTGTTATTGGGCTAAAGGGTGCTACAGAACTGTCATACTGATGCATTAGGTGAATGACCAGGTAGATGAATGAAGAAAGAACATACTAGTTGATAAGCTTATACTCCCCAATCCCCTCCCCAATATCCATCATGTTGAACCTCTGTAATGTTATTCTCCCCCATACCACCAAGATGGGTGTAGAAAACAGCATGTGGTCTGCATATGAGTAAGAGCAATGGGCAAGCGAGAGTGTAATACCACTACTGCTTGAGGTTCATGCTTCAATGTCAGGTTATTCGAAATGCTTGCAGTAGGTGCTTTGCCTGATTGTGGTTGGCGACGAGATCCAATGCTGCTTCAGGTGGACTCTGTTACAAAAACTTTCTTTGGATGAGGCTTGAGTAAGAGCTCATGGAAACTGGAGGTGGATGGAGGAGCAGAAGAAATAGAATGATGTTGGCCGTTAACGTTGACCGTCTGATGTATTTGTAATGATTGGGCGCTAGGGCGAGAAGAGCCGGTGTCAGTGAAGATGAATACCGACGGAATACGGGAGGGTTATCGATGACTGGGGATGATAAAAGGAGGATCTGAGACGAGTGAAATTCGTCAGCTGTTACAGACCATCACGGGGCTCCAGCCAATCAGACTCAGATCTCGTTCGGGATCCCGAAATCGCCTTATAGGGAAATCGAGACCACCCTATAACCCAACTACCTTAAAAGGTAGTGGGAATGTTCCTCATTTAATCCAGCCACGTGTATATTCCCACCGTCAACTTCGACGCTTGGCGTGATACCTAAATCAATACCACCTGCACAGCGGTTATTTATGGAGATACTTAAGCAGTATGTCAGTTAATTTAATTTACATAAACTTTAATTGAAAGATTAATCATATGTTTGAGGAGACAAGAATTATCAAGTGTCTAGATATCAATCCATAATGCTGACGAAGTCAGGATTCACCGTCATGAGATGAACTTCCACAGCACCTTCCATGCAGGATGTAAATGTTACTTTCATTCCTGCAGGACCACCGTGTCGTGGAGGACTATCGAAAGCAAAAGCTAAACGAGTTTAATACTTAATGTGAATCGAATCGTCTTGCTGTGGGTATCGCAATAAGTATGCTTACTATGTCAGTAACATCGGTGAACCATCATCTCTGGATATCCAATCGTGCAGTGTATTGATTGGTTTATGGTTACTGGTTCTTTAGTACGAAAGTCCAAATATTAAAGAAAACATCTCCAAAGAACTGCTTCTAATCATACTCTCTGAATCACGTGATGAGAGACCGTTGCATTCGCGGAAACTAAACCATCCCTAAGGTCCAGGAACATTCGAATAGCATACATGCTCATTGCTCTTACATGGGGTGGCGTGTCGTGTGTCTGATTCTGTGCTGGTAAGGACATGGTTTATCAGTAAAATTGGTCAGAGAAGTTCCATCGAACAGATATCATGCAGGTACATCATATCAATAGGTCCCAATTCGGTGAATTCATGACTCTGCAAGTCGCAGTGTCATACGATTGAAATAAAAATCAGCGCTATAAAAATATCCAAAGGATAGGGAAACCGAGGTTAGCAGTTTATCTAGTAAATGTCTTGCTTTAATTTATTGCCGAAGACTAAAACTATAATTGACCATGACATTGGGTCGAGTGTGCAGGTTGCTACAATGCATCACGTAGAATGATTGGAAAATTGAAGTCCTCAGAAAACCTATTTTGGTTTGCTGATTGTATTTGGCGGATCGGACTCCAAATCGGCCCGAAAAGTTGCGAACCGCGCTTAACATTTTATTAGGCGCTAGAACCATTGTGCGGTTTGCTGATTGTATTTGGCGGATCGGACTCCAAATAGGCCCGAAAAGTTGCGAACCGCGCTTAACATTTTATTAACATTAGGCGCTGGAACCTTTGTAAATTTATCAGCACTCCGGGTCTCTTTCGCCCTCCATAAGAAGCGTCAAAGCATCATAGTTGCAGTACATCCCAAATCGCTCTTAAATGTCTCGAGTACCTCACCAGCAGGGAGCATATTATCCATCTCGCCAGCCTATGCGTACCGACACGGATATCGCTCCGCCAGTTTCTCATGGCCAATCTCATCACTCTCGCGCCATGAGCAATGCTGATTCGCTAAGCCCCGACGCCTGGACTCAGGCCCAAGTTCCTCGTGAGGTTAAGCTCCCTTCGGACGTTTATATACCGAACTATCATCGGAACGTTTTGGAAACGCGTCGAGGTGTACAATTTAATGATGAGGGCATCTACAATCCATCAATGGACGGTATGTTATCTTTTGTTTGCCATTATAATGATCAACTCTATATTTTTTCAAAAAGAACCTAGTAGTTCACGCACTCGCACAGGACAGTCTCACACCAATAAACCTCTGTACAGAGCCACCATGAAATACAACAGAAAAGCAGCTGAGTCTTCTAGGGGAACAGCTGTTAACATAGCCGGGTGCGATCTTGCTTCCTTCACAAAAGCAGGAGTTGCGGTGGACGATTATATTAGACTACAAGAAGGCGTCATGAGGAATAATATGGAATATGGAGGTCGATTCGAGTCCACGTTCGACGCTGAAGTACCCGGGGATTTCTACAATGTTGCGGGAGTCGGCTTTAATCCTAATGAGCCTGAACATAAGAGCCATACACTCTGTAGTTGTACTATAGCTTAGCTGAATTGAATGTCTCAATTGTTTTTTTTTTTCAAATAAAATCCAAATAAAATCGCTACACTTTAATATGTATTTATGACGCTTTGTTTGCTTCCTTGTTCAAATTTAAATAGATAGCATTAGCGCCCTCTCGTCGCTTGCTCCCTCCACCCCCTCTGCTCGTCGTCTGATCTGTTCACTGCCCATCTCCCTGCCTCTTCCTGCTGCTTTCGCGTAATATTACGTAATATGTTGAAATCGACAAGGACATTAGTAAAAAAGTGCGCCGCATACATAGGGAATGAAATATAAAATATTTATCTAGAATTAAATTAAATATAATTATGTAAAATATATTATAATGACTAGTTAGTTGTGAGCACTATGAAAGCCAGGATTACTTGGGATAGTCAGCAATAATTGGGGACAGGATTGTGAACATGAAATCCTATAGATTATATTGTTAAATACAAACCTATGATCATGACTTGGTGTGTATAAATTTCTATACATATATGAAATAGTTAGCAGAGTCCATGGAAGGCGGAAATAGTGTAGATTAGCTATTTAGTGCGCACAAGGTAGAATAGCCTGTGGGAGTAGTATTTATTAGTAATTTGTACTGCTAGATGTATAGTAAATTACGACGTCAATAGGATGTTTGGGCCCACTACCTCATTTAACAGATATTTACCATTAGAAAAAAAATTCATTATAGAAAAAACTGTATCAAGCGAGAACAGCTACACCAAAACCGTAGTGATAGATACCATGAATTTGAAGTTCATAAGTCTGAGATGGAAATAGATGATAAATGTGGTAGTTAAAAGTATGGAAAGAAAGAAACTTACTCTGAAATGACGAGAAAACATTCAGCCAAAAGAAGGGATGGTGTCTTTAGTCAAGCAAGTTAAGGAGAAAGAACATGAGCAACAGAGAACCAGTTTAAATATCATGATCAATTGAAAATATTAAATAGAAACTAGGGGGAATGAATGACGACCTAGAATACATTACTCAACACAGAAAAGTTTGATTGCTCGGTAGTGAGAAAGACAACTTGCATGAATGGAACGTTAAGTAGCAGAACAAATTGTATCAAAGAACAGTCTATGGCAGTGGTGTGAGTGCAGGTCATGATTGATCCAGCTTACGGCCATCAGTGTGGCAGCCGACGTCTGGGACTGAAGGGTGGTGGGTGGTCGTGGTGTAATATTGTGACGGTGGTTGGTACAGCATAACTATTGACTCAATTAACAGTTAAGGACCCCACCGACGATTGCGTTGATCATGCGAGGGAACAGAGAGAAGAGAGCAACAAGGGCAACAGTACACCGATCCTACCAGCGACTGCGTTGGTGACAGGGGGGGGGGTTAACTGGTACGCCATCCCCACCTATGATTGCATGGATGGGAGGATCCTCGGGGAAGCGATCTAGGGAGGAGGAGGGCGACGGCCTGAGGGAGGGGACAGAAAGTCTCTCAATTGCTACCTCAGGAGGGGCGTTGACGAGTTGCAAAGACATTGCATCTTTGTCGTAACATGGGCAAGGAGGGGGGGCTGGAGGTTGTGGTGTCTTTGACATTGTGATGAAGGCAGGTGGAAGGTCGAGGAGGTAAGCAGAGGGGGCGAAGAGAAGGGATATGAAAAAAAAACATGCCTGTCGCATCCGTGGACCCGCTAGAGTCTTTCCTACCCACCCTGCCCACCGAATGTTCGATTCTCACGTATTGTTCTGTGTAAGAGCGCAAGACATCCAAGAGATGTGGTTCTGTGAGGAGAGGCGTTAGTGTATGAACACGGAGAATGGAATGTGAACAACGGAGAGGGGGGACAGTGCTTAGCTCAGTGATCATCCTCTACCCCCTCGAAGTCTCTGTCGACCATTGGCGTGGACACCAAGTACTTGATTATGTTAAGCGGGATGGATTGGTACTCACTTGATGAGGTGGAGGGAGGGGTGTAGTTCTCTCGGTAGGTGCAGAAGGCAACAATGTAGGCTTTTCCAATTATCCGAATCGAGCATAATGTCGAAAGTCAGGCCACTGTATGACAGCTGGCTCAACAATCCTTTCGGCTGCGGGCAGCGCTCGTTGTAGTAGGAAGGGAAGAAAAGCTCGAAACGGTACTCAGTAGGATACCTTACCTCTGGTCCAATGGCGTAATCTGGGTTCGGGCTCAATCCTGATACCAAGATAGTGGCTGTCAAAGAAAACGTGGACTTCAAGCTCATAGGATTTCATAGGTTGTCAGGAACACATACCATCAGCAAGCAAAGTCGCAGAGGAATGATCCATGCGCGGAATCATGCTGGGCTATAAACCATCTCATGACCAGCAGTCCCCAGCTGGTGCATTTGGGTCGTAGGTCACATGCATCAAGACTGGGTTATCAGCATACGAGTGTCCTATCACCCAGGTGTTGTTTTAATACCCTGCCGTCCCTGTCGGAATAGTGAAGGCAAAGTGAAGGGTTGTTTATAACACTTACCCATTGCAGCACTGTTCAGATTAAGTATCTTGCCATTAGGAAGCACAATGAAATGAGCCTTGACACGCACTTCGGGAAACTGGTCATCCCTCTGGTATGTTCCCGACTGATCAGGGGTAAGCTTGATGCAAGAAGTCGAAGCACCGTAGGTGGGTATGGTAAAGTTGTGCGAAGTCCATCGTTGGGGGTGGATATTGGAGCCTCCACAGAACAAGATCGTCGCAGTGTAATTGTTCACGGAAGAGAGAGGAGGGGTGTGATGTGATCATGACAATGACATAAGGAGAGTGGAGTGGTGCTGGAGCAGGCTGTAATTAATGGACTGAGGAAATGTATAGAAAATGAACATACATGATGATATGAGATTAAAGCAAAGTGAGAACAAACAGGGAGTGGTTAGGTGAAAGTGCAGGAACAACAACCAGAGGGGGGAGATGATGACAAGGGGGTACGAAAACGAGTGGGAAAGGGGAAAAAATGAGTCTTTGATTGATTGTAAGAATGGGAGGGGGAAAGGGAGAATGAGGGGGATGTACAATGACTGGTATGAAGGGATCTTGGAACTTTTTATCAAGTGATCGATTGATCTGTCTTCCAACCAATCACAGAGTGTAATGGGGCTTCGGCCAATCAGATTGCCAGAAAATGAGATCCCGACCGCGATCCACAAATTGACTTATAGGGTAATCCAGAGGTCCCTATAACCCAACTACCTTAAAAGGTAGTGGGAATATGTCGATTCCACCACGCGCGGAACACTTGCTCTACACTGCAACCATACATTGTCATTCTTAATCAAAGCTTGCTATAGCAGATGAATGGTGAATGAACAATTATATTTCAAATAAGTACTACTAGCTATTACATATATAGATAGACTAACAAGAGAGCGGGAACAATAGGTATACAGCAAAAAAAAGAACATGCCGGGTGCGTGAGGAAAAGGGATTGGAGAGGGGGTAGGAGTGTGAGTTGGTAGAATGTTATGGGGATATTTGAGGGTGGGGGTGAGGGGAGGCGTAGGTCGTATGTGATGCTGTGGTGGCCTCTTGCGTCTATGTACGATGCCTCTCGTCTAACTCATGATCCTTGGAGCACTATTCGAACAATGCAACTCGCGTGAAGGGGATCATAATAGAATATCCATCGCCCCTCCTCCTCCGGAAACATGTTGCACCAAAGGCAGCTCCACCCTCTGACCCCAAGGCGTATGCCCCTCACTGTGTCCTAACCTCGCACCCGCACTCGCAGGCCACGCAAACAGACTCTCCGTGGTGAACTAATCAACTCGGTACAAGTGCCGAGTGCGAATGCGAGAGGGGAGGCTGAGAAGGGACGAGGGGAGGAATGTCCCTGTTGTTGTTGGACTAGTCGGTGTATGGAATACCGCTGCAGGCTACGAGCTAGGTGGGTGATAGGACGAGGAGGAGGCTTGCTACAAGGAGGCGGGTACGTTTCACAGTGATGTGGGTGCTTGCAAAGGAGAGTACTGGACGTATGGACTTCGTGGTATGTCGTTGCTTCCTTCAGAGGGAGTGATAGCGGGGATGGGCCGGCCCGATTGGGGGGCGTTACCTGCGGGAGCTTGTGAACGTGACTAGAATCAAGGGAGGGAGTGAGGGAGTGAGAGAAGAATTGCGAGAGGGAGAAGACATAGGAGAGGGAGATGGAAGGGGAGAAGGGAGGGAACGGACATACGGCCCTTGAGTTTGAAGGGGAGGAGAGATGGCATTATTTTGCTTTTGTGCACTGGGGAATGCTATGAACAGAACATCTGTTGTACGGTCGCATCGATGTAGGTGATAGAGTGGTAGGGGAGAGGTCGCATCGCGGATGGCCTGGTGTGGTTGGTCGGTAGAAGATTGTTGGGTGGGTTGGGGGTGAGGCGGGATCTGACTCTACGCATCTGTTTTTTTTTGGCGGGTTAGTAAGAAGGGGAAAAGGAGGGGGGAAAGGAAGAACCATTTGTTTAAAAGTAAGTTCAAGCCGATGTTGTTGATCCATTTGCGTATCGTGTGTCGGAAGCATTGTATATTCATGTCTAGACCACTACCCTCATCAGTCCCCCCCCAAAAAAAGAAGAAAAGAGAAAAAAAAGACGTACATGTGCACCAGTGTTCAAAACAACAACACTATCCTCCGTCACATAACCCCTCTCATCTTCTCTCCAACTCACCGCATCCCTCACAAAATCCTCCCACCCCTCCACACGCTGAAAATTATGATACCATGGATAATCCTCTTTACTCGCCCCGTACATCGCTGTAATCTCCCGGATTTCAGGTTCACCTATCAACATATGTTCTTCGAGGAATGTGAAGATGGGTCGTTGGAGGCGGGATGCGGGCACGCCGGCGCGGGCGATGAGGGCGTGTGCGAGGGGGGTGTTGTTTCGTAGGATGTGTTGGTGTACGTTTTTGTGGTTAAATAAGGGGAGGTGGGGTGGGTCTTCGTGGAATTGGAGGCCGGTGCTGCGGAGTGTGTAGCCTAGAGCGTGGAATTGTTGTTCTGTTATTGAATCTGGCGAGGGGTCAGCGCTCAGCCGTCGCGTTATTAAGAAGGGGACGTACCACCGATAAGTATAATCCCCCCCGCACTCCTCAACAACCTAACCACCAACTCTTCCACATTAACCACCCGCATCCTTTTTCCGCCATCAGGAAGCCATTCCCAATTCATCACGTCCAGAAGCCTCTGAGCCATCTTTTCGCTCCGCTCGAGGTCGGTGAGATCTTTGTCGGGCACGCGACAGCCTGACCAGACTGGTTCTTGTGGGTTCGCGTAGGCTTTTTGTAGGTCTGCGAGGGTTTGGTAGGAAGGGGAACGGGGGATCCAGGAGCCTGATAGACATTCTTCCTGTTTACACCATTGTGGTTGTTCTGCTTTTAGTTCGGGTTCGGGTTCGGATTCCTCTGGGGAGTTGGGGTTGGGATTTGGAGGAGAAGGGGGAGAGCGTGAGGAGGAGGATGAGCTGAAAGAAGCTCGGGAATGGATAGATTCAGATGAAGCTGTTCGTGTCCCGCTGGATCTGGAGGGGACGAATCGTGTGCTGTCAGTGGATGTGGAGTGTGTTTGAGCCGCGTGATGTGATTGATTAGCTGTGCGACGCCTATGAGAAGCGCGAAGGGAATCATAACGCGGAAGCGCAGGAAGCGTCTTATTGAGGGCATTGTGAGCTTGACTCGAGGGGGAGGGGAGGGAGGGAGAGGGGAGAAGGGGAAGAGGGAGGGGAGAAGGGAAATTATGCGCTCCTGTTGTCACCACCCGTGCACTCAACTTGACGGCCCTATCTTCCCGATCTATGATTCCTGTTTTTTTAGCCTTTTGATTCAAATACATAGTGTCAGTGTCCCTGTCGTGTCGTGTCGACTTGTTGGTATGTTGCCTGATACGCGTCCTGCGTGCAAATCAAGACCTATGAAGACATGATAGAACGATTGGATTGCTGGAGAGCCGACTCGAGCCTCGAGAAAGCTCTCGAGGAAGAGAAGATACTTATCCGAACTATCCGACCGCATCCGCGCAAAAACCCTTAAGCCCGGTTCAAGCACGTGGAAAAAGGTACCGTTTAATTTTAATTTATCAGAACCCTCGTCGTAACCGATACCGCCACTGACATTCAAAATGTCACACCTTTATTTTGGCGGATGTATTTATCTGTGGCTTGGTGTCTGCTTGGTATGATAGAGCGCTGATGTTCCTTCAGCTTCAGGGCTCTGGGAATAGAGTACAATATTCTACGCAATTAATCCTATTTTTCTCTTGTGCGGTTGGTGGTATCGACTTGATGTTATAGGGTATAATGTATAGTATGATGGCGCTAATATACCTTTACCGCTCTGGTAGAGGAGGCCTTGATGTACTTAAGAGTTCGTATCCTTAATTCCAAAGAGTCCAATTTCGTCCAGAGTAATTAACCTTCCTTTTCTCATCACCTCTTCCCTCACTTCATCTTCGACACCAGCCTGCATGACGTCTTGCACATCTGAACCACGTCGATACGGAGGAGGTAACATCAAATACGAAACCTGACTCTCATTCTTAGCTGTCCAGGAGACGGAAGTATATGTCTAAGACTTGGTATCGACTGGGTATGATGGGGTATGATACTGTAGTATATGATGGCTGTAAGAGTTCATATTTTTAATTCAAGAGAGTCCAACTTGATCCAGAGCAATTAACCTTCCTTTCTCCTCACCTCCCCTCTCACTTCCTCTTCGACATCGATCCGCAATACATCCTGCACTTCCGCATCCGAACCACGTTGATATGGAGGAGGTAACGTCGAATACGATACTTGACTCTCATTCTCAACTATACCACCGTGTCTACTGTGCCCTAACCCGGCAACTCTCTCCATACGAGATCCGTTTACCTGATCTAATGCTGTCGGATTAGTCCCTCGGACGAACGGAGTCAACTTTGCTTTGCGAGAAGTGAACAACGAATACGAAGTTCGTGCGGTGTTTTCTCCGTGGCCAGAAATTTGATTTCGGAGGTGTTTTTTGTAGAAGTAGAGTGTGAGGAGTATCGTGATACCGAGGATGAGGAGTGCACTTGGGATTGCTATTGCTGCTATTATTCCTGGTTTGATGGTTGTGCTACTACTACTGGAGGGTGGTTGGGTGGCAATTGCTGACTGTGCTGGTGGTGGTGATGATGAAGATGGGGTTGGTGATGAAGTGGTGGTTGATGATGAGGTTGGTGATGAAGATGCGGTTGATGATGTCGTCGTAGGTGTGGAAGATGATGGGAATTGAAGGGTCGTCACAGTTAAATCTTCAGTAGTTGATGGATCAAGACTTTAAGAAAGTTCAGTGGTCGAAGTCATGGAAGTGGATGATATTACTATACCCAATACTTTCACTAGATGTACGGGAGAGGGTCGTAGAAGCGACCGATGATGGCGCAAGCAACACTGACGCTAAACGTATAGATGGCGTTGGTAAGTACTAGCATTAATGTTAAATCAACTTCAATGTACACATTGGCAGTCTCTTTCAATCTATCGGAATAGGAACTAGAGGTTATTGGTAGATTGTAATAAAGTGACTGGCAGGAAGTGAAGAGGAGAGAATAAGAATAGTGAACACGCGTGTGTGTATAGAGGGTATTATATACACATGAATAATCTCTCGTTGAATGATAAATATTTTTATCAGGCCGACAGAAGCAGATGGTAGTAGAGAAGAATAGTATAATCATCTACTATTCACATGTCAAGATGCATACCTCTAGCAAACGTTCATAATAAGTCCACAATGCCTTGTATATATATATACGATTGAATTAAATCACGTATATGTGCACTGAGAATGGTACAAATCATTCTATTGTCATGGTTCTGATATAGGTATGATAAATCCGTACGTGTTCCTTCGCACAGTAACAGTACAGTAGTATGGAAAGCCGGACAACCACGCTCGACTACGTCAAAGTATTTGAGCTCCGATCTTCGGCTCTACGGCTTGCCGCTTATTTTCGGTTCGACTTCTCGGTTCTTTGTTCGCGTACCTAATATCACATCTACCGACTTATGTTGCGAAATGGAGACTTACTTTCCTTTCTCAGTAGACAAAACTAATGTAGATAATCTAAAATACATCTTATAATTCATAATTTATGTTTCTAATTCCAACTGGTGGATTCTTTACTTTCTACAGAATATATAGGTTAGTGTTGTTTGTAATGAAAGTCAAAAACATATTGCAATATATTAAGCCTTATACATGATTGTAAAGTGCTTGAAAAGAGTCAGTGATACACCTTAAAACTATTTAATGGTTAAATCTCTCTATTTGTCATATAATATTAGAACTCAGTATTAGTAATGCACATCATGAGTACAAGGGTTGGAGCAAGTCCCGAGTTGCCAATCAAAATGTTCTATTTTGAATATATTACTAAGGGAATGGGACATCTGAGAGCTGGGGTTGAGTCCTGCACTGCCAGTAGAAATACCCATTCGATACACATCAAAGGAATAATACAATATGTGTGTTATCTAATTACTAGAGTCCAAAAGACTATGTACAAGCACCCAGTATTTGATTAAACCTAAGGGAACGTGTTCCTGTCACGTGATCAAACGCGAGGCGTTAGAACCGTTATCTCCGGACCACTTACTGCAGTAATCGCAGCCCGGAGAAAGTCATGTGACTTTGTACTTGTACTCCGAAATTATCCCGCTGTTTGATCTACCACATGGAATTCCACATGTATTGTTGCTCCCGCATGGTCAATATGTTGGAAACAACATTATGTCGTCATATAGAGTAGTCTAGAGTAGTTTCTTTCCATATATAGGTACTGTACAGTTTTATTTGTAAAAGATATATAAGGAGGACAGGAATGAGGAGGAGAAGGAAGCAATCCCAGGAGAAATCCTAGGCTTCTTCCACTCTAGGAGTGTAATAAATTGGAATAGAAACAAATCTGAACAGTACTTGAACCAAGTAATTTTGTATTTGAAAGGTTTTGAATCTATAGTTTACTTCCTTTATACTACATCAGGAAACATGGTTTTAGCAACATTGGTAAGTGCCAAGATTGATAGCCAATGTTAATCATTGGATGTTTATGCGGTTCCACATAGTCGACATAGCACTCTGTAGGATGTGAGGAAGCATGATAGCTCTACAAAAATGCAGTATGGTATTTCATAGCTCCACACAGCTCAGGTGCATATTACAGAGACACTATATAAACATATAATTTACAGGTTGTTCTGCATAGAGTGCTCTAACCAACCTATATTATCATGTAGCCTTAGGCAGTGGATTATGGTATTACTATTAGTAGTACTATTATCTTAATTCTGCTACTTTGTAATACTAAGAAGGACAGAAAATGAGGGAGGGAAACTGGACAGGCAGTAGGGAGAGTGCCAAGGTGATACATGCAAACAATGAGACTTGGATGTGATGAAGAACTGTCTGAATCAGAGAATTCCGATGCACGGATCCAAGTAATGTCAATGTCACATGCACATGACTGCAACCGATCACTTTGGGTTTGTTTGTTCATTGCTTCGAAGTTTTCAAATCTTCAAGTTCCTGTCCTGTCCGACTCCTTAGGCCTTATCCCCCTACCACCACCATCCTCCTTCCCTCAAAACCATGCCTTACATCGAATTTCCTTGGAAGTATGGCCAATAATACTCAATGTAAGCTTCTATTTCTACTTTATGCTAACATGCTACATCACTAACACCCTTTTTGCTGCACAGAATGTATTGTATTATTCTGCAGGACACTTGTTGGACAACAGGATAGACAGTACCCACTATGAAAGGTCATAAGTACACTATCACTTATACCTTTTTCACTAAACCTTTCTTATTTGCTTCTAGATGATTCTCCTGTCTCTCCTGAGGCTGTCCCCAATGTAGATTGTCTGATTGTTGTGGTTTAGGTACATCAGTTTTATTATGTTTTCGTTCTACCATTTACTTATGTGCCTTCACAGCTACTCTTATGCTGCTTGTTTGCTTCAAGAGTGTGATGACTCAAATAAAGTGGACATCCTCTCAACCTCTTGCATAATGGGCTATTGGGGTAGAAGGCTGGTGACTGGTGGATGGGCGTTTGGACCTGTAATATATGTACTGTACATTTGATTCTGTATTAGTACAAAATTAATATCATTCTTTATTCTGTTTCAATCTATTTTAAATGCAAGCTGTATGGTATGCTATGATTGGAGAGGGATTTATTGTGCTACACTTGTATACATATCTTCCATAGCCAGAGAGATCAGTTAACTACATTTCTAAAGGTGTGTCGATGTCGATCTATGGTGATACTCGCCTCGGCTATCACAGTCTATATTGATCTATGATAGCTTGGTGGGTTGCTATATCGGTCTATAAAAAGGGGACTTGTCTAGCCGACTATACATGCTATACAGCCTATGTGACACTACACTGCTTTGTTGTTTTTTCCTGATGTAGGTTATACATTATCTGTGTTATCTCTCCCTTGAACTTAAAGCCTGTGGTTTGCAGTGATTATTTGAGTATTACAATATATATTAGTACTATTTAAATATAAATCACAAATTCGGCGCATCAGTCAGTGCAGGTATTAAAATGTTATTATATGACAATGAAAAGCATGGCTCTTCATGGTAATGCTGTGACTTCAATATAACTAATGATAATGTATTCTTAAGGTTATGTCTAGATTATAGTATAAGATGATATTATGTATCCCATATCAACCTTCATTGTAATTGTTATCTACTTAGAACAAGTTTATAGAATTGATCTACACTGAGTAATGAGAACCAAATTTATATTGTAGCTTGAGAGTTGATAGGGTGGCTATAAATTTAAGAAGGATTATTATAATTATAATAGTATTCAGATGGTATCAGGAGTACCTCAATGATCTTAGGGTTTAAGAGCTGGGGTAAGTCCCACACCACCAGCTAAAGTATGTAAATACATAAATATTAAGGGAATAAAACAACATGATAACATAAATATAATATAAAAGATCAGCAGAGGATACAACATACCTGACTAGGGGAAACCTGGCTCTGAATACTTCTAATAATTTCATTAAATAAGGCCTGCGCATATCTCTTGTTAAGAATATCGAATGATTGGCAACACTCATCAGGAAAATCCCCATCAGCTAAATTAGTGAAATTAGTAATACTAAGGTTTACCTGTGTCCAAATGTTACTGATATCAAGTAATTTGAACTTAAATGTGCTTATATGCAGCTTACATGGCCTAATGTGAACATGATAAGTGTTGATAAGCATTCCGGGAATTTACCATAATGAAAAATATGCTTTTAAGCAAATTTTAGCGGAAAATACTAACTAAAGTGCAAGATAACTTCATAGACTTAAAGAACGATATCTGGTACTGCTTTCTGGGAACCATATTTGCTCCTCCGATTGGCCAAAAGATGAGCTCATGTATGCGGATTCACTAATAAAGTAGTGGAAAATCCACTGCTCGGCCGAATAAATGTCAATCCAGCGGGAGGTGGCTCGAGATGCCGGTCTCCAAAGCCTGTCCCCCCCTCAGCACCACACACCCGCACACACAGTGCATCTAAGATTCAATTTCTCACTAACAATGATGTATTGCTAAATTTGTGGTGGAGGTTTGCAAATACTACGTGTTTAAAAATGATCAGTAGTATGAATTCACACATGTTATAAATAGTACAAGCCATATCCATTAACTGTGTTGCAGAATTGTAGGCATGCATTGATGTTATATGTCGAGTTCGGAACCAGTGTTTAAGAAATATAAGCAGTTCCCTGTATCGAAGTGATACACAGTACAGCCTTTATCACTGTCATTACACTAGATAAGCAAGCGAGCTGCAAGAAAGTTACTAAGTTAGTACATGAGCGCTTCTCTGTTTGTCATTGATTGTAGATCACGTGCATGTTCAACTCGACATGTATACGAGTAACGTATTGAACTCATTCTGCCTCTCCTTCCTTCCCTTCCCCTCCCATACCATCCGTCGCTTGTTGCCTGTTTGTCTAATAAAGCTTTGGCATTCTACTACAAATGCTGTGACTCGTTTACCTTGTGCACCTCTGTTCCATTTCTACTTCACCATGCAAAACTCTAGGGCTGGGTGTCTACTTGTTGTATGGCTGGTCTCGCGCTAATGCCTGCTGGATTTCTGCTCGTGTTGGTCGGGTCTTCATGTGTCTGGTGCGTATTTAAAGTCTTACCTATTAATAATGTGCTTATCATGCACAGTAGTGTTATGGTTTATGTGAAGGTGTTTATGCTGCTACCGACGTTCCCACTGTACTTTTTTGCTCTTAGCTCTCCCCTGGCTGCTTGTTCTTTTGGTCAATCAGCCGTAATACTATGCGTCTGACTCCCTATGCTCACTCAGCTCTGTCCTTGGCGTTTATAGTCTTAAAAATCCTATCCTAACCTTGACTCGGCTCACCATGTTTATCTCACTTTACCACCTGCCTATGCCCTTCCAGGTCCCTGAACTAGTTTCCCAACAGTGCTGCTGGCTCGGGTTAGTCACTAATGAGGGCTATAGTTTCTGTCATTAAGTGAGAGGTACTGCTATATGATGTAGAGAACTTGAGATATGTATGTGTAGCTGAATATTATGAAGTGCATATATGTTATTATGTTATGTAGATATTGCATTAATAATGTATGACAATCTATATTCTACAATAAATGCCTCCTTATCTATACTTCTACTGAGAAAATTCTGTTAAATTGCGGCAATATAAGTGACTAAAGCTAACAAAGTTATACCTATTATCTACTTATACAAGCTTATTCATACAAATATCTCCTTATTTATTTGAAATAAGGAGGGGACCTTACTATTTTACCTTAGAGTCCTTATAGTCCTTATTTTGTCTATTTTCCACTTAATCAGACTTAAATTCGAGAATTTTCACTAATTTAGCTGTTCAGGTTTTTCCTGATGCCGCCTGTGGCTCTGGGACAAAACGAACATCTGAAGGTTTAGAATATACTGCTAAGAATGCACCTCACAAAGGCAACGACATCGATCTGTAGAGACGGGGCCTAGATCAACAGATGCCGGACTAATGGGCAAGCACTCAATACAGACATTGAAGATAGACATCACAAAAGGTCCATCAAAGGTGGACCGGTCATAGAACGATGGTAAGGGGATTGATGGATGGGTGCGCATCAGTAAAACCGAGTGTCAGGCAGAGATCATTGGGAGCATTGACATACACTTTCATGCGCCTTGTGCAGCATAGCGCATCAGTGTGTGGAGCGCGTCCGTAGTACCTAATCTATATTTAGAATACCTACGCGCGCGCTAGTGTCGCGGCCTGCTACAGACTGATGGATAAGAACAGGCATGGGCTATGTATAAGTAGACAAGATACTTACTGTACAAGTTTGATCGTTTCGTGTAGTTATAATGTATATAAGTCTCCTTGTAGGCAATATTAGAAGGAAGTACCACACGACAGCAGTATTTCCGTTCCCTACAGACAGGGTAGCGTACAGACAGACAATATATTCGATTTTTGGCGTATTTTCAAGATTGATAAGCACGTGTAGCGCCTATAGCATTAAAGTAACAACGTTCCCATCGCATTAGTTTACTAGTTGAATATCCTTTACACTTGAACCGTTAAACACCCTCGATTTTGTAAGACTATTGTTTAAACACGAGTAGTAATATTGGAATTATAGTATTATTACAGTATATAGTACTTCAAATCTCGTAGACTACTAGTAATATAATAGTAGTGCCATCAGAGTGTAAGCTCCACCGAATTTGTACACACCTGGATATACAATTTATATACTAAGTAGAGATACAGTAAATAAAAAATCAATATTCATTCCTGTACTTCAGTACTCTTTCGGTTATTCAAGGTCACATCTTACATGTGCTTGTACCAATAATCGTGGTACTTTCACATGTTGAGCATCAAATGAAAGGAGATATGCTAGACTACACTGATTGGACTTCGAAACACTAGCCATTTGAGCATTCACAGGGTTTTTGATAATGGTCTTACCATTTATGAACAGGATATATTGTCTTCACGCTGTGTAAGCAAGAATTAAAAGCATGTTGAATTATATTCATAAACACGACTTCACCCGTCACTGTATTTCGCAGTGGGCTTGGGTATATACTTCATCTTTGTACACCTAGCTTTGTCTGCCGCTGGTTTCTATATGATGATCTCAGGTTCTAATTTTATAGTATTCTTGCAATTATACCTGCTCAATGTCTCTGTTGCGAAAACTTAGTTTGCCACACAGGGCATTGGGATGTATTGGAATGCCCTATGGCAGGAGCCGTATTAAATGGCATTACAGATCAGATTAAAATGTTAATGCTGTTTTGTGAGAAGCATTTATTTATTTTTAAGTACATACACACAACTCTACAACTATAATAATGTAATCTACTACTCAGTCATTGTAATTCAAATTATGCTTCACAATTATAAAAACATCATTGGTAGGTGGTATATCTTGCATGGGATCCACTTCCACCTAATATCCAATTGACAATTACACTAATTATACGGCCGTATACCATATATGGTACACTGTACAGCCCTATTCAGAATGTGGGTGTGAGCTCATACCTATCACGCAACTTACAAGTATATGCCTCATAAATTGAGTGTCCGGACCTTTTTTGCGCATTATGCATATAACTTCAGCACTATATTTACACTTAAACTTTAATGCTCGCTGCAAGATTACTGTAAATTCATGCTCAAGCTCACAAATGCTGAGCGTGAGGACTATGAGTCTGACCCTGAGTGCGAAAACCTTACCATGTGCGTGAAAAATCTGACTCTGCGTGAAGAAAAACCGTGAGCGTGTGTTGAGCGTGCACGCTCACAGCTTGAATAACAATGAGTCTAAATCTCAAACTTGAGTGTGATTGCTTCAATTTTGTAGGTCTATAGATGAGGTAAGGTATCTAATCTACGATGTGGATCTTTGAATTAAAGATTAATATTTAATATTCACTATGCGAACGAAGAACTGAGAAGTCGAGCCGAATATAAGTGGCAAGCCGCAGAGCCGAAGGTCGGAGCTCAAATACTTTGACGTAGTTGAGGCTGTCGAGCGTGGTTGTCCGGCTTTCCATACAGTAGCTGTCAATGTTACAATGTATTCCGGAAACCTTCATCGGAATTAGATATTGGCAATGCTGCGAAGTTACTAATGAGCAACTCGTTGAGATATATTGAAGTCATACATAGTGGGCACTTCTTGTGTTGCTACAAAAATTATTAACCAAAGCTGTATTGCACTTCGATTCGTTTCGAGAGGTATACCGACAATCTTCAATAATAACCTAGAGAATCAAATTTAAGTGGTTAATTGTACGCTCTATGTATGATTAAGTAATGTGGAGGAGGATATTGTGTTGGCAGTATTCTCTCGACAAAGAAATGTGCGAGTGGGCGGCACATCCGTCCGACCCTTCAGATCCAGTGAGTGCGCATTTGAGAGAGAGAAAGGGGGGAAATGCGAAGCTGGTATTCTCAAGGTGTACGTATGACAGATATACGAATACGGAAATGAACAATGTAAGTATTAGTAATCGAAAATGCGGACACAATGAGGAACGGAAATTGAAAACGAGTGAAAACTGCATTTTACCATGCAGGCAGAATGCGTGCTCTACAGTAAATCGAACGTTTATTCATCGTTCTGATATTTCACGGTCATTGTACTGCTTCTTTCGATTGGCGAAATGTAAGTTTGTAAAGTGAAATGCGACAAAAATAATTATAGAAGTTATCAGACATAATTATCGCCGATGGGGACAATGTTGGTTGCTGAAAATCCTACAGACGACTGCCCGTTGTTCTGAGCCAAACTATATGTTGTGGTGAAGCTCGCAAATACCCGCTGAAGGCTTGATTTAATTATTAGCTATTATTTATGATTTCGGAGAAGTATTCCAGAATGAAACTTACAGCACAATTTCGTCCAGAGTAATTAACCCTCCTTTTCTCATCACCTCTCCTCTAACTTCCTCATTTTCATCAGCCCGCACCAGATCCTGTACGTCGATATGGAGGAGGTAACGTCAAATACGAAACCTGATTCTCATTCTCAGCTGTCCAGGAGACGTAAGTACATGTCTAAGGCTTGGTATCGACTTGGTATGATGGGGTATAATACTATAGTAGATGACAGCTGTAAGAGTTCATATTTCTAATTCAAGAGAGTCCAACTTCAACGTCCAGAGTGATTAATCCTCCTTTCTCCTCACCTCCCTTCTCACTTCTTCGGCATCAATCTGCAACATATCCTGCACTTCCGCATCCGAACCACTTCGATATGGAGGAGGTAATGTAGAGCAGGCATTCTGCCTGCATGGTAAAAATGCGGTTTTCATCTCTGTTACCTCACTCCCACATACTGTCTTTTACTCATCATTACCTCGTGTCGCTTACCTACATAAATGTTGTACGTACGCTTTGTGAATGTTAGCTTCACATTCCCCTTTCTCTCTCTCAATGTGAGCTCACTGGATCTGAAGGGATGGACGGATGTGCCTCCCACTCGCATATTTCTTTGTCGAGAGGATACTGCCAAGCAAATATCCTCCTCCACAAAGTGGAGCCCACTGCGAGGGGTTCAGGTCCTTTATTTTGTCCTGAAACCTCTTGCCCCGTGAGCAAGTCCTTTTTGCTCATTATTTCCTCCAACTTCGACACCCATTATCACACATTCCTTATTCTCAACCTGTCCCAGTCAGTCTCGACATCGACATCGACATCGACAACACTCTTTCCATTGCCTCATGGTTGCCACGCTGCACAGCATTCCTCCGACACAGAGTTCATGGCTTGAAGATGCCACGCTGATGGATATCAGCTTCGATGGACTTACACGAGCCGTACATGTGCCTCGTTCCGTTTGATATCGGCTGGCAATGGATTCGTTGCTTATCGTTTTGAAGAACCTCCGTCATTCATTTACCATTTCTCGACCTCTCTTCTGCCGTGCATTCATGTATATTGCACTTCGTCATCCCCACCACAGCCAGCCATCGTTATAACCTCAAGATACTTGCTGTTATCATCCCCTTTCTGTCTCAACTCTCGACGTCATGTTTTTATCCTTGTTGTGTCACAAGTGGTGTTGCATTTTTCTTTTTCTTCTAATGGTGTTACATGGTGGACTGTTTTGCTGCACGTATCATAACTGGTTTGTGTGCGGATTGACGAGGATGTCAATTTCTGAAGTGTCTGTTAGGTGTAGAGCAGGGATTCTGCCTGTACCGTAAAATCGGCCTCATGTCAGTTTTTATTAGTTCACTTGTTTACATGTTTCTGTACCTATTTAAGTACAGTACTCGACATTCTTTGAAATACAGGTTACTCTTCCCCCCTTCTTCACTTCTCAATGTACCTCACTAGGACCTGAGGATAGATGGATGTGCTATCCACTCGCAATTTCTTTGTCAAGAAATTCCTTCAACCAGAAATCTTCTTCCACAAAGCTTTGTGGAGGAGGATATTTGCTTGGCAGTATCCTCTTGACAAAGAAATATGCAAGTGGGAGGCACATCTGTCCATCCCTTCAGATCCAGTGAGCTCACATTGAGAGAGAGAAAGGGGAATGTGAAGCTAACATTCACAAAGCATATGTACAACATTTATGTAGGTAAGTGACACAAGGTAATGATGAGTAAATGACAGTATGTGGGAGTGAGGTAACAGAGATGAAAACCACATTTTTACCATGCAGGCAGAATGCCTGCTCTACAGTAACGTCGAATATGATACTTGGCTCCCATACTCTATTATACCATCACTTGCACCACCCCCTAACTCTGCAACCCCATGACAGACTTAATGTTAAATTGAGTTCAATGTACATTGATGCTGTCCCTTTCAATATCCTGTAATAGAGAAATGCACTGGTAGGAAGTGAAGAAGAGTCACAGGAATAGGAGTAGTGCGTGCAAGTGTGTATGGAGGATATTATATACGCATGAATAAGTTCTCATTGATTGATATATCTTTTGATGAGGCATATGGAAGCGGATGATAGTAGAGAGTTCATAATAAGTTCACAATACCTTGCATATATATATGATTGAATCAAATCACTTATATTACATATATGTGCACTGAAATTGTACATATCATTCTATTGTCATGGTTCTTCACTTTCTCATTGGCATCAACCTACACATTCAAATTACGATCCTTTAAGAATACATGTATAATATCTCGTTCATTGATATATGATATTTCAATCGATAGGATGGCTTAAAGGTTGCACCCATGAGGAATATATTTAAGTGGTACTAGATAATAATACTTCTACCCAAAATGTGAGGTACTTGAGTCTTCATTTGCTTAGTATTGAACTTGTCCAGGAGGCGGAAGTAGTACTTAGTGTATATATCTAAAACTTGGTATCAACTTGATATGGTAGGGTGTGGTGTTGTACATAATGGCACTGATATATCTTTAGCATTGTAGCAAAAGAGTCTGATTTGGTGTAAGAGTTTGTCTGCTTAATTGAAGAGAGTCCCACTTCATCCAGTGAAGAGGAAAAGTGAGGTTTGAAGGTTCCTAGACAAAGGAATATAAGCTGCTGGCGCATCCATCCAGCATTAAGGTCCTAAGATTGAAAAGAGAGGTGTTAGCGATGTAAAAGGGAGGTGTAACAATGCAACAGAAGTCGGGACTTCGAGGCGAAGTTCTGGGATATGTTTGAGTGAGTGGAACTTGCTGTAAGAGCCGGGAGCGAGAGAAGATGATAAAGAACGATAGAGATGACAATGAAACATGAAAAGAGGGGCTGAGAATGAGCTCTGACAGTGGGGTGAAGTTCACTGAATTATTTGAGACCTAGATACACAGTTTATATATGAAAATGATAGAAAATTATACCAAAAAGAGCGAATAAAATTTTCTTTAAGCCAAGAATGTGATAGCTAATAGACAAGTGTTTCAAGGAGAGATAGTGAAGGACTTCATATGTAAATTGTGAAGAGAGAGGAAGATGATAGGGTCATGGAGGAACAAATGTAGTGATGTTGGGTAGATGGAAGGTGAAGTGTTGCTTTGCTAATGTCGAGATCTCTTGCTTGTGAGTTAGTTCGAGATTCCGTAGCTTCACGTGTCCATATCTGGGTGCTTGGGCTGCCCATTAGCATGATAGTCCATCAGGTGTTGTGGAGAACTCAATCCAATTTCGAGAGCATTGGGACATATTGTGTAGATGGAGGTGAAGGGGAGTTGGTGACATGTACACGTTCAAGCTTCAATTACGTTGCAGATCATGTGACTTCGGTGCCTCTACAGAACTTGCTAATATGTCGATTCCACCATGCAGGCAGAACACCTGCTCTACACCAGAGCAATTCATTCTCTTTTCTCCTCACCCCTTCTTGTACGTCCCCACTGATGTCAATCTGCACATTTAAACCATGTCGATAGGGAGGCGGCTGTGTCAGATATGACACCTGACTCGGCAAGGCAACATAGTACTACGCAGTCTGTATAGTACATATAATCAGGTACACTAGTCCACTTTTTATATACTTATATGGCAACCTGCCAAGCTCTCATAGATTGACATAGTTCTCCATAGCCACACTGATATCTCTCATTCTATGTGACTCAGACTAAAGCTTCATAGTTAACCAGTCTACCCAGTTATAAAGGACATAGAGATTAAGATAGAAAACATAAATCAACCTACTGCTGAAGAGGGAAGGTGTGGGATTGAAGGTTCATATTCAAAGGAATATGAGCCGCTGGCGCATCCGTCCAGCATTAAGGTTCTAAGGTAGTGAAAAGATGGTGTCAACAACGTAAACAGGAGAGGTGGCGATGTAACGAGAAACAGAACTTCGAGACGAAGTTCTGGGGTGTTTGAGTGAATAAATTTCCGAAAGGAGAGTTGAGAACGAGTGAGACGACGAAGAAACACGATACGAGAGGCACCAAGAGAGAGAGAGATGAGGGGAAATTTCACTGAATTACTCAAGACCTAGATACACTGTTTATATAGGAAAAATGGTAGAAAATTATACCTAAAAGAGTGAATGAAAACTTCTTGAAGCCAAGAGTGTGATAGCAAAAGGATGAGTGTTTCAAGGAGAAACAGAGAGAGATTTGTATGTAAAGTGTGAAGAGAGATGGGGTGTGATATGAGGAGAAGTGGTGAATGTAGCAATGATGAGTACAGAAAGTCCAGACGTTGAGAAGCTGATGTTGAGATCTTCAGCTTTGTGAACAAGTTCCGCTGTCCCTAGCTTCGTGTGCCCATAACCGAGTGCTTTGGTTGATTGTTAGCTTGATAGTTTGTCTGGCGTTGGGGAGAAGTCAGTCCGATTTCGAGAGCGTCGGGGGGGCATTGTGCAGACAGAGGTGAAGGGGAGCTGGTGACGTTTACGCATTCAAGCTTCAATTACGTTGTAGATCACGTGACTCTGGCGCATCTGCAGAACACACTAATATGTCGATTCCACCATGCGGGTGGAACACTTGCTCTACACTGCAACCATACATTTGTCATTCTTAATCAAAGCTTGCTATAGCAGATGAATAGTGAATGAACAATTATATTTCAAATAAGTACTACTAGCTATTACATATATAGATAGACTAACAAGAGAGCGGGAACAATAGGTATACAGCAAAAAAGAACATGCTGGGTGCGTGAGGAAAAGAGATTGGAGAGGGGGTAGGAGTGTGAGTTGGTAGAGTGTTATTTGGGAGATATTTGAGGGTGGGGGTGAGGGGAGGCATAGGTCATATGTGGTGCTGTGGTGGCCTCTTGTGTCTACATATGGTGCCTCTCATCTAACTTGTGATCCTTGGAGCACTATTTGAACAATGCAACTCATGTGAAGGAGGATCATAATAGAATATCCATCCCCCCTCCCCCTCCAGAAACATGTTGCACCCAAGACAGCTCCACCCTCTGACCCAGAGGCATATGCCCCTTACTGTGTCCTAACCTTGCACCTGCACTCACAGGCCATGCAAACAGACTCTCCGTGGTGAACTAATCAACTCGGTACAAGTGCTGAGTGCAAATGTGAGAGGGGAGGGTGAGGGGGGACGAGGGGAGGAATGTTCCTGTTGTTGGACTAGTTGGTGTGTGGAATACTGCTGCAGGCTACAAGCTAGGTGGGTGATAGGATGAGGGAGGAGGCTTGCCACAAAGAAGCAGGTACATTTCACAGTGATGTGTATGCTTGCAAAGGAGAGTGCTAGACATATGTGCTTTGTGATATGTCGTTGCTTCCTGCAGAGGGAGTGAAAGCAGGGATGGGCTGACTGGATTGGGAGGCATTACCTGTGGGGGCCAACTATGGTTTGTGCGCGAAGCCTGTGAATGCAACTAGAATCAAGGGAGGGAGTGGGAGAAGAATTGCGAGAGGAAGAAGATGTAGAAGAGGGAGATGGAGAATGGAGATGGAAGGAGAGAAGGGAGGGAAGGGACATACAGCCCCATCAGGAAAAACCCCATCAGCTATATTAGTGAAATTAGTAATAATAAGGTCTACCCATTTCCAAATGTCACTAATATCAAGTAATTCAAACTTAAATATGCTTATATGTACTTATGCGAGCAAGAAAAGTATTCATAAGTTTACAGGCTTGGATAAAAATTGGACTTTAAGCAAATTTAAGTTTAATATACCAACTTTAGTGCGAGACAATCTTATAAAAATTCATTTACAACAGAACTTTTCATGGCATTATTATAAGTCATGTATGAACTACAAAGATTACATTGAGTTGTGGTAATACTACTACATTTCTTTCTAAAGGCAGCTCTGATAATACAAGAATTAAATGATTAATGAAAACAAGTAAAAGTCAAGATCGTAAGTTGACAACTGAGACAACTGAGTAGCGGCATGAGCAGAATTGCAGTAGAGAATCATGACACACAAATATTCAGTGGAAGAAAGAAAGAACTTACATAGTGTTAGCAAGTGGTATAAAAGAAAAAAAGAAAGAGGACTGTACCTGTTATCCTTATCCAGCAAAACCAATGATCAGCCAATCAAGAACTTGGATCCACAAAAAAACAGAAATCATTGTTCTTGTAATGCCACTCACTATACCACCAACAACCAACACCCTGGCCAATGACAAGAAAGAGGAAGAGGAGGGAGATAGCACTCAAATCTCTTGACACTCATGCAAAGTGGCTAGATGAGTGCTGAGGTGCATAGCCATTCAATGTTAGATGAAGTTAGATGAAATTATTAAGTTCAAAGTTCAAATGGCAAGTGATCATTTCACATTGTTTGTCATTAATTATGTATCATGTGTGTGTATGTTGACCTTGACACATATGTACTTACATGGTACGACTTCGGATTTTGAATTAATTCCAAGTTCCTTTCCACCATTCTGCTATGTCTCCTTTCCTCCCTCCCATCCCATCACTCATCTGTACCCCATTGTATACTCATCTATCATGCCCCCACTTTTTACTACAAGTGAACTGGTTTGCATATATTGAAGTCCTCTGCTGCATTTTGACTCTGCGCATGCAACTACTATACAAGTCTCTGTGGCATGTGTACCTTCATGCAGCTGGTTTCTCTTGCTGTGTGTACATTTCTCTATTGTATCGCATCCTGGCTCATATATATCAACAATACCTTTCCTTCCTGGTTCTCATGAATTTGATGTCGCCATTGTAAGTACTTATTCAAAGCTATAATTGGTGATGACTACTGACTGATTTACAGTGCTTATGACTATCACTTTGCACCATGATGGCTTCATTATATTCACCCCCATCCATCATGTCATCTACACTGTTTTTGTCTGGTATGTATTTGAGCTGTCTTGCCTAGATGTATGTGCTTATAATGTTCAGTTGCATTACAGTTATGTTATATTGAGTGAGGTGAGGTGCTGCTGGGTGTGTAGGAAGTAGATATGTATAGCCAGTCTTTGTTAGGTGTATATACTATGTCTTTAGTGTGTTGTCATCATTAGATTATGTTATGTACATGTATTCTTTACTATTTCTAATCCAATGATAATATACAATTCACCAACATATATTTTACTGTGCTGCTGTCAATGAGTGAAAGGCAATAAGGTGTACTTATAGTGAGTAAATATCTGCTTAGATGAACTAACAAGTCCTTATTTCAACTGAAATTTCGGAAATAAGGATGAATAAGGGCGCTATAAGGGGGGGACCTTACTATTTTTACTTAGAGTCCTTATTCTTCTTATTTTTGCTTGCTTTCCCTTAAATTTCCTAAAGTTGAACTAAATTTCACTATTTTTGTTACACTTTTTCCATCTCAACCCTGCCAGAGTACCTCTTTTTCACATGACTCTTCTATTTATATCTTTTCACTTACTCATCCCCTTCTATTTATAACTACATACTTACTCATCATCCCCAACCCCACTCCTCTGGTTTGTCATACTACGAGCACAGACATCTCTTATCTCCTTGGACTTGCTTACTGATACTGCTGCGCATTTATTTATAGACCTCTGCCGAGTCATGGCAAGTCACGGACTTTATTTATAGTAGCATACCTTTCTGTGAATGGACCATGCTTCTTTTGTATAAATAGCTCATGTATTCTGATCAAGCTTCTTCAGCTTGATCTTAGTTTAGCTATCATCCAATATAGCTGGCTAATCCTCTCTATCCTCTTTGAGACCACCTCAGACCCAGAACACTGCTACTTCCTCAGATTGCATCTCAAGCGTCACTGTGAGATTGCTGCAAGTCCATTTGTGTATAACTCTACATTATAACAGTTTAGACTTTGACTTCGTCATACAACTTATGAGTGTAGTGACAAGTCACGTGATTATTACATCACAAGACTCAAAGACATCACAAGACTAGAAGACATCACAAGACCAGCTCAGGTCGTAACAATTTTAGTTGATGGGGTTTTTCCTGATGCCTTGAGTCTGAGGGGGAGGGATGATATCATTTTTCTGTTGTGCACTGGGGAATGCTATGAAAAGAACATCTGTTGTACAGCTGCATCGGTGTAGGTAGTAGAGTGGTAGGGTAGAAGTTGCATCGCAGATGGCTGAGTGTGGTTGGATGGTAGATGATTGTTAGGTGAGTTAAGGGGGAGAGGCAGGATCAGACTCTATGCTTCTGGTTCTGGGGGGTTAGTAAAGGAAAAGAAGAAGATGGGGGGAAGAACCATTCATTTAAAGGTAAGCTCAAGCTGATGTTGTTGATCCATTTGTGTATCGTGCATTGGAAGCATTGTGTATTCATGTCTAGACCACTACCTTCCCAATCAACCCCCCCAAAACAAAAGAAAAAAAGATGCACATGCACACCAGTGTTCAAGACAACAACACTATCCTCCATCACATAACCCCTCTCATCTTCTCTCCAAGCTGAGAAGAAGAAGAGGGAGGGGAGAAGGGAAATTATGCACTCAGAAGAATGGATGGTCTTTTTTAGATGTACCTGACTGGCACTGTTGTCACCACCCGTGCACTCACCTTGATGGCCCTTTCTTCCCAATCCCTGATTCCTGCTTTTTTAGCCTTTTGATTCAAATACATAGTGTCAGTGTCCCTGTCATGTCATGTCAACTTGTTGGTATGTTGATGTTGAGGTTTCTGCAATGGTCCCTGCCCCTCCTCACCTCACCCTTGCTTGTCATTATCAATGACACCATCAACCACCCATTCCATCTCAGTTTTTATATTAGTATAAGTAGCTTGTTACATTAGTATAGTTAAATTGTATCTTAGTAATGTAGTAATATATATTTCTATTAAAAATTTCATTTTTTTAGAGTATGAGTGAGTGTTGCTGGTACAGAGGTATTATGTACATAAATCAAGAAGAATATTATTGCTACCTAGAACTATGTACGAATCCATACAGACCCCTGGGGAGTGTAAATTACTGAAATCTACACAATATTATATTCATTGTTATGATAGACACTGAGAGATGCTGGACTTTAAATCAATGGTACTGAGAGACACTGATGTCATTTAGATTAATGACACTAAGAGACACTGAGCGCATGCTAAGTTTCACACTGGGGAAAACTTTACATTTTCACAGGTTTTGTTTCTGTCAAAATCTTTTGGTAAAATTAAATGTATTCCTGTAAGTAAAACAATCAGTTTTTGGCTGGTTTTGCAGTTGTGCACAATAATATGATTTGTGGGCTGTCAAAAATGAATACAACATAACATTTTACTCATGACTCAGCCTCAGCTAAAATTAGAACAAAATGATACATGTCTATTAATACAATACATTAGCAACAGGTAATGTATGTGACAGATTTTGCAATTAACAATAGGCATCATTTTGCAATGGGCAAGATTGTTTAGCAATATTTAAACTTATTGAGGTCAATTTTGTACTGATTTTGCTGACTGCAACAAAGTTGCCAGCCAGCAGTGGATGAATCAGTAGGTGATCCTTCCTACGATAACAATACTGCAGTTGTCAACACCACAATGTATTCCAGAAAACTTCATCTGAATTATTGGCAATACTGTGAAGTTACAAAGAATTAACTCATATGCTCATGTTGAGATATATCAAAATTATGGTTGAAGAGCATGCATTCTGCCTGCACCATAAAATGCAGTTTTCATTCGTTTTCATCTCCATACCTCACTACTTACATGCTGTTATTCACATGACCTCATTTACATACATAATGTGAGAAGTAACAAGAATAGAGAGGAGTGAATGAGAGAATAGAGTGAGATAATGGAGCAAAGAGAGGGTGGTAAAGGTGCAAGAACTCAGACACAAACACTGACACAGACACAAGATGGGGAGGAAACTTGTTAACTACTACCAAGTTACAGAGTGTTTATATAGTGAGTGTGTCTACCAAAGTCCCAACCAAGGTCCATGTAACTAAGGTAACAGACAGCTGTCAATCTGTCAATCACATATCTGTCAATCACATATCTGTCAATCAAGGATCTGTCAATCACAGAACTGTCAAGTATGACAGATGACAAGTGACAGCTGTCAAAGAAGCTGTGCAACCCAGAATATCTAACACATAAATGTTGTACCCATCCATCCATGAATACCAACTTCACATTCCCCCTCAGTTCACCTCACTTGTGAGCTCACCAGCATCTGGAGGTCAGATGGATCTTTGTCGAGAGGATACTGCCAAGCAGTATTCCTCCTCTTCATGGTGGACACTATACTGTTATGAAAAGTATTAAGCAGAGCTCTAGCATCAAATTGCTTTGCAATTCATTATGATAGGTATATTTATAATATTCAACAGCTCAGAGAGTTAAATTTAAGTGGTGTATAATTATAATATATTTTATACATGATTGTGTCGAATGTTCTTTCATTGTTCTGATATTTTGTAGTCATTGTATGGCTTCTTTTTGATTGGCCAAATGCAAGTCTAGAGGGTTTTGAATCCACAACCTCCACCTTTCTAATTGTGTATTCGACAAGTAGGACAGCAATGCTCTACCATTGTGCCATGGTGGTCCATAATGTTCTATATATGATTTTCTTTAATCCTCCTATACCCTAGTTTTTCTGATACTTATAATGTTCTTCATCTTCTTCAGTCCACTTATACTCCCTTTTACCTCTACCCGGGTCATTCATTTTGAAGTACTTAATCTCCCCACTTCAGTTTTGTTCTCACTGCCTTCACATCATCAGCTGTCCAACTGCCACAAGGCTGCTGTCAATCAATGGCAAAGAACCCCGTCTTCCCTCCACTTCCCAGATGCACCTTGAACTCCATGCAAGAGCACCATTAGCTACTTATATCTCCCATCCTGTAAAGACAGGTGTCCATTCAAACTTGTCCTTTAGTGTAGCGGTGTTCTTCTGTAGAGGTTATCAATACCCAGCAAAGTATCAAGCTAAAGGTCTCTGCACTCACCAAGAATAGCACCAAGTCCACAATAGAAGCCATAATCTCCTCCCAATCTGACAAGATTTTGTCACCCAAGTGCCCCCTCATTGATGAGACCAGCTGTCTAATTCTGATACACCAGTCGTAAATCTCGTTGATATTCTGGTCCCAGTACAACAGAAGTTTCCTGTGGAAGGCAAACCTCCACATCCAAGTTGTTGCTGCAGACTTCAAGCAAATGCTTGATATCTTTAACCATCCTGGTTGTAATCAGCCTATGCACTTCCACTCATTTTATACGTCCTCACCCTCTCATTATTCTTTGATAATGCTAGCATGCCTCGCATTGGTTGTCAAATGCTGCACTTAATTGTTCCCTCCCATGTACTGTACCATTACGACCAACTGTTCACAAGATTTTTGCATGATGGCCATGTTCAGTTGGACCTTGTGTTCAGTGACCTGTGTGATGCATGACAAAACCCAAATCTGTTCAAATTTAGGCTCGTGAGCAAAGCAAGTGCTCGCAAAATTTGTCCTAGTTTCTTGTACCTCTGTTCAGACTTGGTTGTGATGTGTGACAAATCCGGGTTCTGTTCAAGTTCACGGCCCTGTGTGACAAGTGACTGAACAGTTGATCATAATGGTACAGTAGTTCCTCCAAAAAATGCTGTTGACAGACATTCTTCTTTTTACATTTTCAGATAGACTGGGAGCAGTCAATTTTAGCAGTGCCCGCCAGGTGTAGAGCAGGCATTCCGCCTGCATGGTGG
Source organism: Cyathus striatus (assembly GCA_025738555.1). Lineage (NCBI taxonomy): Eukaryota > Fungi > Basidiomycota > Agaricomycetes > Agaricales > Nidulariaceae > Cyathus > Cyathus striatus. Next base: position 1,993,166 of record JAOVFP010000007.1, read on the forward strand.
AATCGATATATTGAAAAGTTTTGTAGTTGCATCTTAGTCATGTGACTAGCTACGTGATCGAATCTCGTACGCGTACACGTCGCTTGCTATCCTTCACCTCCGTCCACACAATACGCCCCGGCACTCTCAAAATCGGACCGAACTCTCCCCAACGACCGACAAAATATCACGTTAACGATACACCCAAGCACTCGGTTACGTGTACGCGAAGCTAGAAAGTCTGGAACTCGCTCACAAGTGAGAGATCTCAAAGTCAGCATCTCATCTCCACCAGCACAACATCATGACAATCCTTCATTCTTACCCTACTACCTTCCTCTCTCTTCACAATTTACATACAAATTCCTTCACTATCTCCCCTTGAAACGCTCGTCTACCACATATCACGTTCTTGGCTTTAAGAAATTTTTATTCACCCTTTTTGGTATAATTTTCTATCCCTTTCTTATATAAACTGTGTATCTAGGTCTCTAATAATTCAGTGAACTTGACCCCACTTTTCTACCTCATTCTCAGCCTCTCGTTTTGTGTTGTCTCGTCGTATCTGTCACTCTCTGTCGCTCTTTTCTCTCATAGCAAGTTTCACTCACTCAGTATCACTCTAGAACTTCACCTCGAAGTTCTGACCCACTCGTTGCGTCGTCATCCCTCTCGTTTATGTTGCTAATACCCTCTCTTTCGACCTTAACGCTGGACTAGCTACTTTCATATATTTGGTAGAAATCACTTACTATTACGCCTGCCTACATTAAATAAACATCAAATAAAATAATAGATATTGATTGGATAGTGATGGAAATGCAATGTAAACATTTCGATTCGGTGGACAAAAAAATCCATGGTTGTTCGCGGTTATGGGCTGCTGCGGGTATGGGATAGGACATGTTCGACTGTATTTTAATTAACTCGCGCATCAAGTACATCAATAGTGTTGGAACACACATTGGAGATTCTCTCGCAAGTAATGGAATATTCCGGTGGATGTGGTATAAATCGATGATGTGCGGAAACGAAAGAGATGATAGAACGCACAATACAATGAGCCAATCATGATCGAACATTTTCGATGCATAGCGCTGTTTCGTGACCCTAATACATATGGCAATGGTTGAGCCAAAATCAGAGAATGCGCTTAGTGATTGTGGAGGAAATACTAGCTTGGGGGTATCTTCTCGACAAAGAATATGCGAGTGGAACGACGTCCGTCGATCCTCCAGTTCTAGTGAGGTACGATTCAAGCTGAAATGGGGGGAAACGAAAACCTCAATTCAATGAGTGTACGTACGACAGTTTAAGTAGCTAACGAATGCAGTATGTATGAGTAAGCGACAGAAAGAATGAAATAAGGTACGGTAATGAAAAACACGAGATTCGCATTGCAGGCAAACTGCATGCTCTACATGATGTTAGGTATATAATCAAGTGTACGCCAAGAACATCAGAAAATCAAAGTTCTTCATGTGTATATGGTCATTACAGAATGGACTCAGTGGAAATATTTCTACACCAAATATATAGGTTACGGCTTTTGGTGAGAAGCGGAAGGTAGATTCAGAGCAACACTCGTTTCCCTCGAACTCCGAGATCTTGCAAAGATATCACTATAATTCGGCGGAAGTGTCACATCTCCTTCGCTTTGGCTTTCGAGGCCTATAGGACCAGCGTCCAACTCTCGCCGAGGCATAGGTGACGGCACCTCGTGCGAAGCCCAAGTTATCCCATTGGCGAGTGGAGCTTCCGTTGAGGAGGGTACAGCTAAAAGATCTTTCCGTCTTCCAACAACATCTCCCGAATGTGAGTGAGACATGCCTTGATAACCGGCGGAAAATGCAATAGGAGTACCAGTAGTGTTAGAATATCCCATATTTAGTCTCAGGTCGAACGGCTCTGGTACTGTGTTATTCCCTGCTATTGCTTCTCGGGAAAATGCAATAGGAGTACTAGTAGTGTTAGAATATCCCATATTTGGTCTCAGGTCAAACGGCTCTGGTACTGTGTTATTCCTTGCTGTTGCTTCTCGGTTGGCGAACGAAGCATTTTGCGGCGCCTTCCTTATTGTTACAGACCGAGACTTGAGATTTCGAACGAACCAAATTACTAGGCTTATAATTGCTATACCAAAAATCCCCCCAAGTCCACCTCCAACGATAGTCCCAACTGGTATGGAAGCTTCAGAACCTCGAGAAGGACTCAACGATGTGGTAGATGAATGACCTAACATAGCTGTCGTCGAAATTGATGACCTAGATGTGGATGGTGGAGCTGTTATGGCGACAGCCTCGCTCGTCAGGGTAGTAGCACTTGTAATAGTAAGTGAAAACGGGTTGTTCGTGACTCCTGGAACCGGGACACCTGCCATTTGTATAGCCATGAAGCTGAAGACTCTACAACAGATTTAATCGCGGGTTTCACTTCCATTTTAAAACGGTCATACCCTAAATTTCCGTCGGGTGTTGCTTGCACTACTAATGAAGACATTTGAGGTAATGTAACGGAAAAATCCCAATATACAAGGTCCGAAGGTAAAGCTACGATAGTTATTATATGACTAAGAAACTAATGATTATTTATCTCGTAGGGATTCTGAATGGTTCATACGGATCATTCGTAGCGAGCGAATTGTCCCAGGTCACAGTAAAATTGTCTTGTGGTGCAATTTCGCTTGGCTTCACACCAAGATTCATCATATCCGGCATGGCTGTAAGTGGTGCAATTTCACTTGGCTTCACACCAAGATTCATCGTATCCGGCATGGCTGTAATATAAGTCGAACAAAGTAATATCCTAAGAGTCCGTTAGACCTTAGCTTTCGATCATAGAAACTCATATAAACAATTCATACCGTAACGTTTTGCTATCCCAAACCTCGAGTAGTACCGCTTTTATATGATAAAGGTCGAGCGGCAGGATGCAAGATGTCAGAAGGGATAGTTGGGTGGGTATAGGAATCGAGTGCGATACACGGCATACTTATACAGAAACTATTAATAACCTTCTATCTTTTAATTTGTTGTTTGATGAAGATACGCTAGATGCGTACCAAATGTACTATTTTCAACAGCTTGTTAATATAATCAATAGATTGTATTTGATAAGACATGGATTCCGCGGAAGCACGATACTCATCGTTGAATGAATGTTTATTATGCTACCATCCATTTAAGGGGTACGGAGTTTCCAAAATTTATACACAACGTTGTTTTACATGTTTAAGAAGTAAAATACGGTTTGAATTTCCCTATAAGAAAATTTCAGAAATCGGGGTTGGGATCTCACTTTCAGGCGATTTGATTGGCTGATCCCCTAAAACCCTTTGCCCTGTGAGGCTGTGACATTTGTGACATCCCCTCATCTTTTGTAATTTATAATTCTTTCTTCAATGCCAATGCCGTGTTACTATTTTCCATTTGCAAGTTCAAATACCTAACGATAGTGGAATTATGAGAACTGTCGTTCTGGGTAAAAATTTCAGCCGTCTGAACTGTAATCCATTTTGCATACCGAGTGTTTTGAATATGAAAGCTAACGGGATTGATTTATATGCGACTTCGGATCTGTTTACTCTTCACCCTGAGAAACCTGGGCATTGGAAGATTTATGGGAGAATTGATGATCAAATTATGCATAATACAGGAGAAAAGGTTTGTGTCATTTTATCTCTAACTTGCCTCACTGGCAACATCAAAATATGGGCAACGTCAAAAACTAGTAGCCCATTTTGAAGTACTGGGAATACCAGGGCTGCGTTCGTCTGATAGAGTACTCAGAAATATTTTGAACATAGATCTGTCTTCTTTATGTAAGACATTCGAAGGTTCCTTGGCTCTCTGCTTGTTTAACCCTTAAACTCGTAATGTCTACACCCATGACCTCGTCGTGAATGCAGTGTACTAAGTAACGCTCTTGCTTGCCCATAAAGCTCCCACGTCTCGCTTGGTCTCCTTTGACTAACTATTCTTCTCCAGCTAACCACATTTCAGTTGGCCTTATCAGTGACATCATTATTCGAACCTTTTTCTGGTTATTGCCGCACGACTCACATCCCCATTCTCTGCCCACGAACGTCATGGTAAGGGGACTTCATTTGGGTATAAGATACAAGTACGCGACTTCGTAGCTGTATATTAATTAAAGCTAAACAGTCCACGTGTTAAATGAGCAAGAGTTGTACAGAGAACATAGGCTTAACGGTACTTATCGGTACCTCTCACTGACCAAACTCATCCCAGAATCAATGAACATGTTATTGTTGACGAGATACACCTACCTTCAAATTATGTGATGATTTTAGTAACCGTAAAATGTGACGACGGGTGAGTGCCGGTCGTTCAAAAATTATTCGCAAGCGCGACGAATATTATGGACCCATAGGTTCAAAGGCAAGACCTACCTTCGATTCAACAAGGAATAAAGAAGTGGAGCAGGAGGATGTAGCAATAAAATACAATACAGAACAAAATACTATAATACGACGTGTATATGGCAGCAATCACGCTCACATCATCTAGCCATAGTAAGTTGTGCAGAGTAAGATATGGAAGTCTTGAATACAAAAATAGGGAGTGGGTGTTATCTAGTGTCCTTACGCGGTTACCTACATAAAAATACTGCAACAGTCTGCTGTTATAACAAACTGCTGGGGGCGTCGGTTCGGGGGGAAAGGGAAGGGAATAAAAGAGACGTACCGGTATCAATACATTTAGCTTTCAACATCCTTCAATGAGACGTATTCGTATTTGTATTACGTGAGCTTCCAAAATGCACAGACCACTGTCATCTATCACTCCCGATGACGACGAATACACCTTCAAACCCCTCCGGAAACATGTTGCACCCAAGGCAGCTTCACCCTCTGACCCCGAGGCGTATGCTCCTCACTGTGTCCTAACCTCGCACCCGCACCCACAGGCCACGCAAACAGACTCTGTGGTGAACTAATCAACTCGGTACAAGTGCCAAGTGCGAATGCGGGAGGGGAGGGTGAGGAAGGACGAGGGGAGGAATGTCCTTGTTGGACTAGTCGGTGTGTGGAATACCGCTGCAGGCTACGAGCTAGGTGGGTGATAGGACGAGGAGGGAGGAGGCTTGCTACAAGGAGGCGGGTACGTTTCACAGTGATGTGGGTGCTTGCAAAGGAGAGTACTGGACGTATGGGCTTCGTGGTATGTCGTTGCTTCCTTCAGAGGGAGTGAAAGCGGGGATGGGCCGGCCCGATTGGGGGCGTTACCTGCGGGAGCTGACTATGGTCTGTGCGTGAGCTTGTGAACGTGACTAGAATCGAGAGAGGGAGTGAGGGAGTGGGAGAAGAATTGCGAGAGGGAGAAGACATAGGAGAGGGAGATGGAAGGGGAGAAGGGAGGGAACGGACATACCGCGCTTGAGTTTGAAGGGGAGGAGAGATGACATCGTTTTGCTGTTGTGTGCTGGGGAGTGTTACGAACAGAACATCTGTTGTACGGTCGCATCGGTGTAAGCGGTAGAGTGGTAGGGGAGAGGTCGCATCGAGGATGGTCTGGTGCGGTTGGTCGGTAGATGATTGTTAGGTGAGTTAGAGGTGAGGCGGGATCGGACTCTAAGCATCTGGTTCCGAGGGGTTAGTAGAGGAAAAGGGGGGAAAGGGGGGAGACGGACCATTTGTTTAAAAGGAAGCTCAAGCCGATGTTGTTGTTCGACTTGCGTATCATGCGTTGGAAGCATTGTATATTCATGTCTAGACCACTAACCTCTTCATCAACCCAACGTCCCCCTTTAAAAAAGTAAGAAACAAGACGCACATGCGCACCAGTGTTCAAGACAACAACACTATCCTCCGTCACATAACCCCTCTCATCTTCTCTCCAACTAACAGCATCCCTCACAAAATCCTCCCACCCCTCCACACGCTGAAAATCATGATACCACGGGTACGTCTCTTTACTCGCCCCGTACATCGCTGTAATCTCCCGGATTTCAGGTTCACCTATCAACATATGTTCTTCAAGGAATGTGAAGATGGGTCGTTGCAGGCGCGATGCGGGCACGCCGGCGCGGGCGATGAGGGCATGTGCGAGGGGGGTATTGTTTCGTAGGATGTGTTGGTGTACGTTTTTGTGGTTAAATAGGTGGAGGTGGGGTGGGTCTTCGTGGAATTGGAGACCGGTGCTGCGGAGTGTGTAGCCTAGGGCGTGGAATTGTTGTTCTGTTATCGAGTCTGCGAAGTATAAGTCTCATTGTCACCAAGAAGAAAGAAAGAAAAAGGGGGCGTACCGCCGATAAGTATAATCCCCCCAGCACTCCTCAACAATCTAACCACCAACTCTTCAACATTAACCACCCGCATTTTCTTTCCATTATCAGGCAGCCATTCCCAATTCATAACGTCCAGTAGCCTCTGAGCCATCTTTTCGCTCCGCTCGAGGTCGGTGAGGTCTTTGTCGGGCACGCGACAGCCTGACCAGACTGGTTCTTGTGGGTTCGCGTACGCTTTTTGTAGGTCTGCGAGGGTTTGGTAGGAAGGGGAACGGGGGGTCCAGGAGCCTGATAGACATTCTTCCTGTTTGCACCATTGTGGTTTTGGTTTTGGTTCGGGTTCGGGTTCTGGTTCGGATTCTGAGGGGGAGGGGTTGGGAGAGGGTACAAGGTGAGGAAGAGGATGAGCAGAAAGAAGCTCGGGAATGGATAAGTTCAGATGAAGTTGTTCGTGTCCCGCTGGATCTGGAGGGGCCGAATCGTGTGCTGTCAGTGGATGTGGAGCGTGTCTGAGCCTCGTGATGTGATTGATTAGCTGTGCGACGCTTATCAGAAGTGCGAAGGGAAGCATGAGGCGGAAGCGCAGGAAGCGTCTTATCGAGGGCATCGTGCAGGAGGGGGAAGGGGAGAAGAGAGGGAGGGAGAAGGGGAAGAGGGAGGGAGAAGGGAAATTATGCGCTCGGAAGAACGGATGGTCTTTTTTAGATGTACCTGACTGACACTGTTGTCACCACCCGTGCACTCACCTTGACGGCCCTATCTTCCCGATCCCTGATTCCTGTTTTTTTAGCCTTTGAGACAAATACATAGTGTCCCTGTCATGTCGCGTCGACTTGTCGGTATGTTGCCTGATACGCGTCGTGCGTGCAGATGAAGACACGATGGAACGATTGGATTGCTGCTCTGAACCAGTGAGAGCCGACTCGAGCCTCGAGGAAGCTCTCGAGGAAGATACTTATCCGGTATATCCGATCGCGTCCGTGCAAAAACCCTCAAGCCCGGTACCGTCACGTGGAAAAAGGTACCGTTTAATTTTAATTTATCAGACCCTCGTCGTAACCGACACCGCCACTGACATTCAAAATGTCACACTTTTTATTTGGGCGGATGTATTTATCTATGGCTTGGTGTTTACTTGGTATGATAGGGCGCTGATGTTCCTTCAGCTTCAGCGCTCTGAGAATAGAGTACAACATTCTATGCAATTAATCCTTTTGTTCTCTTGTGCGGTTGGTGATCATGAATGTTGGCGTTGGTAATGAATATTTGAAATTGAATGCTATCTTCAGAGCTTTGGTAAGTAATACAGTAGAGTCCTCGATGTAAGAGTTCGTATGTTTAATTCCAAAGAGTCCAATTTCGTCCAGAGCAATTAACCTTCATTTTCTCATCACCTCTCCTCTAACTTCCTAACTTTCATCAGCCCGCACTAGATCCTGTACATCTGAACCACGTCGATATGGAGGAGGTAACGTCAAATACGACACCGGACTCATTCTCAACTGTCCAGGAGACGGAACTATACTATGTCTAAGGCTTGGTATCGACTGGGTATGATGGGGTATGATAATATTCTATATGATAGCTGTAAGAGTTCGTATTTTTAACTCAAGAGAGTCCAACTTCAACGTCCAGAGCAATTAACCCTCCTTTCTCCTCACCTCCCCCCTCACTTCCTCTTCGACATCAATCCGCAACACGTCCTGCACTTCCGCATCTGAACCACTTCGATATGGAGGAGGTAATGTCGAATACGATAATTGACTTTCATTCTCAACTATACCATCACTTGCACCATTCTCTAGCTCGGCAACTCTTTCCATCTGAGGTTCGTTTACTTGATCTAATGCTGTCGGATTAGTCCCTCGAACGAACGGAGTTAACTTTGTTTTTCTGGAAGTGAACAATGAATACGAAGTCCGTGTATTTTGTTCTCCGTTAAGATGATTAATTTTTCGTAAGTGTCTTTTGTGGAAGTGGAGTGTGAGGAGTATTGTTAAGACGAGGATCAGGAGGGCACTTGGGATTGCTATAGCTGCTATTATTCCTGGTTTGATGGCTGTGCTGTTACTGGAGGATGGTGCGGTGTCGGAATTTGGTGACAGTACAGGCGGTGATGGCGATGAAGATGCGGTTGGTGATGAAGTGGTGGTTAGAGATGAGGTTGATGATGAAGATGTAGATATCCTGCTTTACGAAAGTTCAGTAATCGATATTATGAAAGTGTAGGATAACGCTCCTATACCCATCTTCACCCGTCGTAGTAAATTCGAAAACGCTGGTCGGAACATTTTGTGCGCTTTAGAAAGTTCAGTAATCGAAATAATGAAAGTGTAGGATAAAGTTCTCATACCCATCTTCGCCTGTTGTAGTAAATTCGAAAACGCTGGTCATGACTGGGGGTTGTTGTTCAGTGGTAGACGCCTCGGAAGTGGTGCCAGTTTTCGATAGAGATAAAGACGTCGCTAATAGCGACAGAGTGAATGTCGGCATTGGTAGCGACAGTGTTAATGTTCAATCGAGTTCAATGTACACTGACACCGTCCCTTTCAATATCCCGTAATAGGGAAATGCACTCGTAGAAAGTGAAGAAGAGTCACAGGAATAGGAATAGTGTACGCGCGCGTGTGTATGGGGGGTATATATACACATGAATAAGCTCTCGTTGACTGATATATCTTTTGATGAGGCATATGGAAGCAGATGGTAGTAGAGAAGATCAGTATAATCATCTACTATTCATATGTCTTGAAGATGCATACTTCTAGCAAACGTTTATAACGCTCCTATACCCATCTTCACCCGTCGTAGTAAATTCGACAACGTTGGTCGGAGCATTTGGTGCACTTTAGAAAGTTCAGTAATCGAAATAATGAAAGTGTAGGATAAAGTTCCCATACCCATCTTCGCCTGTCGTAGTAAATTCGACAATGCTGGTCATGACTGGGAGTTGTTGTTCAGTGGTAGACGTCTCGGAAGTGGTGCCAGTTGTCGATAGAGATAAAGACGTCGCTAATTGCGACAGAGTTAATGTTAAATCGAGTTCAATGTACACTGACACCGTCCCTTTCAATATCCCGTAATAGGGAAATGCACTCGTAGAAAGTGAAAAGTGAAAAAGAGTCACAGGAATAGGAATAGTATACGCGTGTGTGTGTATGGAGGGTATTATGTGCACATGAATAAGCTCTCGTTGATTGATATATCTTTTGATGAGGCATATGGAAGCGGATGTAGTAGAGAAGATCGGCACAGCCCACTACTAACTTAGTTTACTTATTACTGAGTACGGAGAGGAGCCGATCTTGAGTTCGATTCCCACCAAGAGTATTTATTTCCTGGAAACAGCTCATATCATTATAACAATGTAGGATTCATTTTAACGACACCAGTATTGTTAGAATGATCCTAGCACTGTTAAAATGATGCAGAATTCATTTTATTGATGTTGGTATCGTTATAATGATGCAGGATTCATGTTAACGAGATGATCCTAACATCATTATAAGAATACAGTATTATACTGCTATCATTAGATCACGAGGCAGGGAACATAGTAGTATTAATAAAGAAAGGCTATTAACAACTCAGATAGCACTGGTACAAAATGAGAAGACTAACATCGAAGCAGATAGGATATAGATGATGACTATACCTACACTATTAAAGAGCTAAAGAGCAAAGTGGAGAGCTAGAGAACGAATAGAATAGCTAAATAATGATGATAAGAGCTGGATAACAGTGAGGGGAGCTGTAGAACGAAGGAGATAGCTAGAGAATGATGATAAGTGCTCAAAAATGAAGAGTATAGCTAGAAAAACATACCAGAAGCTTGAGATCGAAGAGGAGAGCACTGTAACAATGTTGAGAGGTGTAGAACAAAGAGGATAAATATGAAACTATTCTGATATCTCTAGAACAATTCTGAGAGTTGCAGAATAATTTTGAGAGCTGTAAAATGAGAGGGATAGTTAGAAACCCATTATGGGAGCTTGAGATTGAAGAGGAGAGCACTACAATGATGCTGAGAGCTGTACAACAAGGTGGATAGTTAGAAAACCATTATGAGAGCTTGAGATTGAAGAAGAGAGCTGGAGAATGATTCTGAGAGCTTAGGATGCAATACTTTTAGGAAGAGCAAGAGACCCTAAGAACAAACTACAGAATATGAGATCAATGTAGGGGTGGGGATACTGATGAAGAATATGGTGTTCAAACCACACATTTATTCACTTCCCGCGCCCCTTCTTCTCGGTAGCACTACTCTTCAGAGCCATGTCCTGCGCCACGTTTGGGGTATCCACACATGCCACTTTCGCAATCTCCACGCCATGTTCTCAATGTACACGCACCTTTTCAAAGTTCACTGCATTGAGCACGCCACTTTCTCAAGCTCACCACATTACTTTTTGACTTGAATGCACACCACTTTCTGGATGTCCGTGCTATACTGTGAGTTATATGTCAATTATGTTAAAGTAAGACAATATGTATGTACTATGCAATAAGGTTTCCACTTAATATATTATAATTATTAGCTAAATGTGTAATGTAACTGTTAGGAACGAATGTTTGAAGCTTGATATCCAGTAAAATGTTTGTCAATGAAAGGAAGGTACTGAAGTAGGTATTAAATAAGATGGTAAGTAGGGTGGATATGAAATGACTAAAATGTATATGTTGTGATTAACTAAGCCCATGGATTGAAGCTTGGCAAAAGCAGATGTGTGTCGACTGGAGTTTGGCACATGTGATATAGTAGATTTATTAAATTTGGATGTGCTTGATAATCCCTGATGTGAACAAGACAGTTGTAGTGTAGCACTCTGAAGTGTGTGTACTGATATGGTAGATGGCAGGTTGCCACTTCATTGTGAATGTTGCATGGTAGCAGCTTGTTCAGCTACTGCCGTATCTGTTGAGTGCACAGCTGGCAGTGATGGAGAAGCATCAGGCTCTGGCAATCTTTGGAAGTCATAATCACTACTATATGCATTGGTCTTGCTTTGCGCTCTCTGATTCCACTGAAAAGCCAGTGACAATTCAACTAAATATATTTTCATGTCAGTAATGATACCCTAAACATGGCAATGATATGAATTGTACATTTGAATTTCTTCTCTTTATGATTGTCCTCAGGCACCTCACTTGGTGATGCTGGTCATTTTACTCCATGCACCTTCGAAGCCTCTGTGCTCATAAATAATATATTTATGCCAGCAACAAAGCATACTGTATGTACCAGTAGTATTAGGTGTATTTGAAACAGCAAGATTTGAATTAGAATTGTTATATATATCCTAGTAATAGAGTCAGAGTTCAGACTATGGTAAAATGTAATTAGTTAATAGATGTACAATTATGTCCTCTCTGGCTTCTAGTTGTTTGTGTTTGTTGTCAGAGCCAGCCTTGAAACCTGTGCCCTTGGTGACAGTGGTAGAGTGTGTTGCAGATTCGAATTGGGGACTCTCCCATAATGCATCCAGCAAAGAATTGCTGTCTGACAGCAATGACATGGCAACCATGTCATTGTTTGAAATGACCTTTTGGCCCCAGCATGAACACCCTGTGGGCATTGGCATTGACATGGCAGGCTTGCTGGTACTGCCGCTATGTGTTGCATCAACCTTTTCATGTTGACATGAACTCCTGGGAGGTGTTGATATTTGCTTGGGGGATGCGAGCTGAGAGAGGCTAATGCTCTCATTGTCACTGAGTGAAATGGCCATTCTGCATCAATGTGACCTCCTTGGAGGTGTTGATGCTTGCTTGGGGGACTTGAGCTGAGAGAGGTTATCACTCTCATTGTCACTGAGTTCAATGGCCTTTCTGTGTTGATGCAACCTCCTGGGAGGTGTCAATGCTTGCTTGGGGGACTCAAGCTGAGAGAGGCTGTTGCTCTTGTCATCACTAATTGTAATGTAACTATTGTCTTGAAGGGTGGCATCAAAATCTTTGTATACATGATTTGGTATCTTTTTGATTGATGCTATAATTCTATAAGTACACTGCTACAATCCAGACCTGTGAAATATACCTATGCTTATGCAATGATAGTGCCAGGATTTGGATGTCCAAAATTTTCAGGAACTACACCTGCTGTTTGTGCATCCTGTAGAGCACTTCGAAATATTAGTTCAAGCTCTTTGCTATCAAATGGGTCTGTTTCCTCTGGAACTTCAATGGCATCATGGCAGATATGATGTTGCTGATCTTCTTCTATCTGATTCTCCAAGTCAGCTTTGCATTCAGAGTTATTATCTACTTCCATATCATTCTCCCCTTGAGATGAATATTTTTGAAGTGTTTCTTCATTTATTGTTAATTTATCTTTCCTATATTTTCCATATTTTAATTCACCAAGAAAATATAGTATCCTGTAAGTAAAGTGATGAGAAATATGTACCAAATGATCAATATAACATTACTATGCAACATACTGCAGGTGTTTGATCATGCCCTTCTGTCATATCCCGTATCACCTACCTCCAGACTCCTATGCCCTTACTCCGCCTTTTCCTATTATTACTCCAGACTTTGATTACGTTCTTAATATTACTTATTGATTACTGTACATAGATTACTCTTGTTTCCTTTCTTCCGTTCTACTGAGCTATCCCCTCAGTATTGTAGTATGAGGGGTGCCAGCCATTTTGATCATATAACAGCAGTGTTATATGATTGCTCCAATCAAATAAGCCATGCTATTTTATGATTGGGATCATAAACAATCATTGAGGTTCTAATTGAATACTACTATTGTGTGAATCTATTAAATGATTGTGAGCAATCATTGATTGTTTCTAATTGGATATTACTATTGTATGAATGGTTAGGTGATCATAAACAATCTCTGATTGTTTTTAATTGAATACTACTATTGTATGAATGTATTAGGTGATCATAGACAATCATTGATTTATCTAATTGAATACTACTATTGTATAGATGCATTGGGTGATCATAGGCAATCATTGAAGTTCTAAATCAATATTACTATTGTATGAATGTATTAAGTGATGATAAACAATCATTGATGTTTTCTAATCCAATATTAATATTGAATGGTGGTGAGGCAATCATAAACAATCATTGATTTTTTCTAATTGAATATTATTATTGTATGAATGGTGAGGTGATCATAAACAATCATTGATCCTTACTAATTGAATATTAGTATGAATGGAGAGACAGTCATAAACAATCATTGATTTTTTCTAATTGAATATTATTATTGTATGAATGGTGAGGTGATCATAAACAATCATTAATTTTAATAATTGAATATTAGTATGGATGGTTAGGCAATTGTAAGCAATCATATATCACTTGTTATCCACTATTACCCTATCATGGTTTTCATTTGCATTATGTTTTTGATGCAAGTCACATGTTAAGTTTGTCATGTTCTCAATATACATCTCATTTGTCACATTTTGTGCATATTTCATAATATCAAAAGATTTCTGAAACTTATTATGACATGTAGAATATTTCAACTTTATTTATCTTTCATAAGATATAACCACTTGAGCCAGTTATGTGTGTCTGGTTACCTGTATATCTATATCATTGTTCACATTACAGAACAGAAGTATCCAAAACTGCAGAATAAATTATTAAAGCAAGGAAACAAATATGTTCTTGCTAAATTGAAGGTTATAACATGGGATATTACAATTAGTAAATTATGGAAGTCAAACAGTAAGAAGCAACTAGAATGAAAAATGTAGTGTGTATGTAAGTTCATTGACATTTTACAATCAAGACTAGAGATATGATATAATGGTATTGAACTATGTAACTCTACATCACATCAAACTTACACATCTCAGTTATTAGATGATCATGATTCTTGTATCACTATTGGTTATACTGATATCTTCAATACACATTATTAAGTTGCATATCTGCTTACTCTATATAACTACATGACAGTTTGCTTTATTGATACAGAGAGGTAATGTAAACTATCTCCACTCTTACTGATATTGTGTCACAATGTGGAGCAGGCAGATTGCCTGTACCATAGAATTGGGCTTATTTCTCTTTTTAATACTCAGCTCACTACCATTGTTCTGTACATATTTAAGTACAGTACATTACATTCATTAAATAGAGGTGACTTTCCCTTGCTGGTACCTGTGGATATATGGATGTGCTATCAACTCACAAATTCTTTGTCTTAGAATTTCCTTCAACCCAGAAACTTCTTCTATGACAATCAGGTTCACTTCAATACTGCTGTATGTGTTGATGTCTCTGATAAATGTTGCTTATCTTTGTACATGCATGGCTTAATCTTTGTGGTAAGCATATGACTACTAGCAGAATGAATCAGGTAACAACTCAGACAGCATCAGGAAGTGGTCCATGCACATACTATTGCTGAGTATCCATCTATTAATATAGTTTTCAATTTGCCACCTATACTAAGAGCATGACAAGTGTTATACTTACAAAGTATAACAAATGTAATGCTGTGAGAAATGTAATGACACACATAGGACATGTAATGTGAATCAAAAGATTAATACCCAAGAAAGGCAAGATTTCAAAGCATGACAAATGTAAGAATGTGAAAAGTGTGACGAATGTGACGCGCGTGACACACATGAAAGCGTGACAAACATGAAGCGCGGGAATATATGTGACAATTGTGACACGCGAGAATGTATGTGACAAATGTGACGTGCGTGAAATATATAACGCGTGGGAAATTTGTGACGCGCGGGAATATGTGTGACAATCGTGACGCGTGAGGAAAATGTGACGCGCGTGACTAACATAAAGCGCGGGAACATATGTAACAATTGTGACGCGCGAGACGAACGTGACACGTGGGAATATATGTGACTAACGTGACGTGCGGGAAATATGTAACGCGCGGGAAGATGTGTGACGCGTGGGAAGATGTGTCACAATCGTGACATGTGAGGAAATGTGACAAATCCATACAATAGCCATTGATTGCTTACAATTGCCTAACCATCCATACTAATATTCAATTATTAAAATTAATGATTGTTTATGATCACCTCACCATTCATACAATAATAATATTCAATTAGAAAAAATCAATGATTGTTTATGACTGTCTCTCCATTCATACTAATATTCAATTAGTAAGGATCAATGATTGTTTATGATCACCTCACCATTCATACAATAATAATATTCAATTAGAAAAAATCAATGATTGTTTATGATTGCCTCACCACCATTCAATATTAATATTGGATTAGAAAACATCAATGATTGTTTATCATCACTTAATACATTCATACAATAGTAATATTGATTTAGAACTTCAATGATTGCTTATGATCACCCAATGCATCTATACAATAGTAGTATTCAATTAGATAAATCAATGATTGTCTATGATCACCTAATACATTCATACAATAGTAGTATTCAATTAAAAACAATCAGAGATTGTTTATGATCACCTAACCATTCATACAATAGTAATATCCAATTAGAAACAATCAATGATTGCTCACAATCATTTAATAGATTCACACAATAGTAGTATTCAATTAGAACCTCAATGATTGTTTATGATCCCAATCATAAAATAGCATGGCTTATTTGATTGGAGCAATCATATAACACTGTTGTTATATGATCAGAATGGCTGGCACTTATGGTAGTATACATCTCATAGTGAGTCACTTATCATTCTTAAGTGCACCACTATTAGTTTTACTTTACACTGCCATATGTGCTCACTTCTCTGACATGTTTTATTATGTTTAATTAGTTATAGTCTTCATTCTACGTACACCTACCCTGACCGTACTTCTCCGCTGGCCTTGGCCAGCAGCCTTTACTTACTCCAAGTCTCCAGTATTTAAGTAGCACTCGATTTGTACTTAGTCTACGGTTTTGTATTGAACTACATCCTCACCCTTCAGTCTGACTTGAGTTACACCTCTCATCTTCTCATCTCTCGTCTTCTCTGAAGGGCTTGCCCTTACTCCGAAATACAGGACCAGGAATTCCAGGGGTGCAGCACATAAGCTGAAGCCAAAGTCCTACCCCCTGAGTTCTTGTTCTCCGCTTTCATCTCGTACTCACCCTTGCTTCTCCGCAGTCACCCCCTTGTACTCCGCTGCCAAGTCAGGCTAGGGGCACGGACATGACAGTATACGAAACTACCACCTTGGATTCCTCTCATAACACCTTTCTTTCTCTCATGGCTACCCACATGCAGATTCAGACTGCACATGCTAGGAGCCATGAACAGCAGCAAAATGATGTGTGCTGTAGCAATCGTCTAGCTGCTCAGCAAGCCCATGAACATAACACTGCTAACACACCTCATTGTGTTGACTCTGTGCCGCCTCTCTCTCAGCAGAATGCCCCACCCTCAGCTAGTGCTCTAGTTTCTGGAGGAATTACCTCCACTCATCGTGCAGCTTGTGAACTTCAGCTGGTTCACAGCAATCAACTACATGCACCACACCCAATTCCATTGAGCGTTTCTTACGACCCCACCCTTACCCCCACTGCATCCATAGAACCAGTGGATACTCAACTACCTCTGGAAGGTGTAGCTGCATGCCAGCAGCAAATACCCACAGCCCATTCACCACCTGCCCAACAGCCTGTAGCTTCAGGCAGTGGAGGACTTCCTCTGCTACCACCTTCCTCCACTGGCAATTCTGCTGGAGTTGGAAATGGCATACCTCCAGACAATGCTGGAGATGATGGTGATGACTCTGAAGATGATGGTAATGGTTCCGGAGATGATGATCAAGGAGATGACAATCAAGGGGACGATGATGAGCAGGCAGGTGCTGGTGGCAATGGTCCTGGCGGACCAAATGGCCCTGGAGGTCCTCCCTCTAATCCTCCCTCCAATTCTCCCTCGGAACCTCCTTCAAGGCCTCCCTCCAGGGATGCCTACCACAACCCTCGTCGCCCAACTGCAAGACCCCACTACAATTTCACCCGGGATGAAATCCTGGAAATAGTGGCCTCTGTGGCAGGTTATTTTGCCCTGCCACCACCACCTCCACCACCTCCTCCTCCCGTTCGGGAGAAGAAGGTTAACCAGCTGGACAACTTCAATGGCTCCAACACGCTTAAGCTGGAGCCCTTCATTACACAAGTCCGCTTGGTGTTCCGGAACAACCCCCAGTTGTACCCGGATGACGCATCTAAAGTCAACTACGCGTTGACTTTCCTCCGTGGCTCAGCAAGCAATCTGTTTGCCACTCATCTCAATGATGATGCATATGAGCCGTGGATGGATTCATGGGGCTACTTCATTCAGCTCCTCCATACTCATTTTGGCCATACCAACCCTGTTGGTGAGGCTGAAATCCGCATATTCTCCCTCCACATGGAGGATAACCAGTGTCTCACTATATACAAGATCAAGTTTAATAAGTATGCAGCCCTCTTGCCTTGGGACGATGCTGCCCTCAACTTGGCATACTACTGTGGCCTTTGTCCTCGTCTGAAGGACACTCTCTCTCATCGAGAGCAAGGCCGGCCTACGACCCTTGCCAGGACTAAGAAGGTAGCCCAGGGCTATGATCAGAGGCATTGGGAGCGCAATACCAAGCGCAATATTGAGGAGAAGCACAGCAAGTCTGCTGCCAAGTCTTTGGAGAAGCCCAAGGGCAATCAGAATTCGAAGTCAACTTCGAATTCTTCCTCCTCCTCCAAGACTCCATCCTCCTCTACCTCCTCCTCTGCCTCTTCTACCTCTGCTTTGTCCTCGAGGAAACCCAAGAACAAGCAAAAGCAGAACCAGTCCAAGGCACCAGACTTGACTGGGAAGCTTGGTTCTGATGGGAAGCTCACCCTGGAAGAACATAAACATCACCTGGACCAGAAGCTTTGCCTATTCTGTGGCAACGCCGGTCATCAAGCCAAGGACTGCTGAAAGGCAGCCTCTGCCGCCAAAGCCCATGTGGCCACTGCTACCTCTACTGAGGCAACTCCCTCGGTGAACTCGGCTGAGAGTTCGAAAAAATAGAGAGCGGCTCCAGTGACTCCGCACAGGCTGAGGGCCGCGTTAATCTCTCCTGTGCACCTAAGGAAATAAGACTAAATGCATCCGCTCTTTATGATCCCCAAGCTGTAAATATTCCTTTGACTTTGTTTTCTCCAGCTGCGCTGGATATGCCTCTTTCCTTCCTTTCACTCATCGATTCTGGTTCAACCCATTGTTTTGCTGACTTGTCGTTTGTGAGGGAGCACAACCTCCCCACAACTCCGGTCCCTCCCATTGCACTGAAACTTTTTGATGGTACCTCTAACTCCATACTTACAGAGAGTACATTATTATCTGTAACGTTTCCTACTGGTGAATGCATGGATATTTCATTCTATGTAACTCTGCTTGATTCTTCCTGCTCTGTGGTATTAGGATTTAACTGGCTCTCCCAACACAATTCATTGATTGACTGGACTGAGAGACGTATACTTGGCTTCCAAACCCCAGATCTAGGAGAATCTTCTCCATCTTTGTCGACACCTGCACTGAAGGCATCTGCCTCCTTGCAAACCCCTCCATCACCAGCTTTGTCTTCTGTTCCTCTGTTGGACAATAGTCCACCTCCTAGTATCTCGCTTATTAACGCTGCAGCTTTTCTCCAAGCTAGTAAGCTCGCAGGCTCGCAGATGTTTAGGATACAGGTTGGTGCCATAGTTTCAGCTTCTGCCACTGCTATGGCTGCAGAAGCCGTGGACCTTTCTAGTATTTCTCCGGAATACCATGAGTTCACTGACGTCTTCAGCAAAACATGAGCAGACACTCTTGCTCCGCATCGCCCTTATGATCTCCGGATCAACTTGGAGGAAGGTACGTCTCCTCCAGTCGGTACTGTGTATTCACTCTTGCAGTCCAAGTTGGCCTCTCTACGAGAGTTCATCGACAAACATCTCTGGATTGGCTTCATCCATCCTTCTTGTTCTCCACACGGAGCACCTGTGCTCTTTGTCCGGAAGAAAGATGGATCCCTTCGACTCTGTGTCGATTTCCATGGGCTCAATGCAATCTCCAAAAAGGATCGATACCCCCTTCCCCTTATTTCCGACCTCCTTGACTCTCCTCGCAAGGCTAGAATCTACACCAAGATTGATCTCCGCCATGCTTACCACTTAGTCCGCATCGCTGATGGAGATGAGTGGAAGACCGCTTTTCGCACTCGCTATGGCTTGTTTGAATGGCTAGTTATGCCTTTTGGACTTACCAATGCACCTGCGGCTTTCCAATGTTTCATGAATGACATCTTCAAGGACATGCTCGATGTGTGCGTTACAGTCTACCTTGACAATATACTAATCTACTCCAATAGTCTCAAGGAGCACAAACAGCACATTAAAGAAGTCCTCAAGTGTTTACGCCAACATGGGCTCTATGCCCGGGCAGACAAGTGTGAATTCCACACTGAATCTGTCGAGTACTTAGGTTACATCCTTTCTCCAGGCGGCCTCACTATGTCCCAGAATAAAGTCCAAACCATTAGGGATTGGCCCAAACCTAAGAAGGTCAAAGACGTTCAGTCTTTCCTTGGGTTTGCTAACTTCTATAGGTGCTTTATCCAACACTACTCTGATATAGTAGTGCCACTCACTCGTCTTACCCGCAAGGGTTTGAAGTGGGACTTTTCTCCGGCTTGCTGTTTGGCATTCGAGAAACTGAAGGACGCCTTCACTACAGCCCCTGTACTCACTCATTGGGTCCCTGATGCCCAGATCATTGTAGAGACTGATGCCTCCGACTATGCTCTTGGAGCAATCCTCTCTATTGTTGCTGACGATGGTGATATTCACCCCATTGCATTCCATTCCCATACCTTCACTGCTCCTGAACTGAATTACAACACCCACAACAAGGAACTCCTGGCTATTTTTGAAGCTTTTCATGTCTGGCGACACTACTTGGAAGGTTCTGGTACTCCAGTTGATGTGGTTACTGATCATAAAAACTTAGAGTATTTCTCTACCACCAAGATTCTCACTCACCGTCAGGCTCGTTGGTCAGAGTACCTGTCTCAGTTCAATCTGGTTATTCATTTCTGCCCAGGGAAACTTGGTGCGAAACCTGACACTTTAACTAGATGATGGGACATCTACCCTAAAGGGGGGAATAACGACTATGCCAAAGTTAATCCTCACAATTTTCACCGTGTTTTTACCCAAGAACAGCTCATCGCCTCTATCCGTGCCACCACACTCCTTCATCCTGTTCTCCATGCCAGCATCATCATGGATGTTGAGCAACTCCACCACGACATCCTCACTGCCCAACCCCTAGACACTGTCGCATCCATCCACCTTCACAATCCTACTAATCATTGGTCTGTCAGTTCAGATGGCTTACTCTGCCTCAACAACCGGATTTATGTCCCAGATGACGATTCTCTCTGCCTTTGCATTGTCCAGTACAAACACAATCATTTACTTGCCAGACATCCTGGTCAGAACAAGACTTTGGATAATATTCGATGGGAATATACTTGGCCTGGACTTCGTACTTATGTCAAGGACTATTGTAAGTCTTGCACCACCTGCTTACAGTCTAAACTACAGCATCACCGTCCCTACAGTACCTTGAAGCAACTCCCTATTCCGGAGCGCCCATGGAACTCTATATCTATGGACTTCATTGAAACACTTCCCATCTCTGGATTTGATAAGTACAATTCAATCCTAGTTATTGTTGACTGCCTTAGCAAGCAAGCTATATTCATCCCTTGCCATAACACCAGTACTTCTGCCCAGCTTGCTAAGCTCTTTGTCATGCATGTATTCTCTAAGCACAGTGTTCCCAGCCACATTACCTCTGATCGTGGTTCGGAGTTCATCTCCCACTTCTTCTGGTCTCTTGGTAAGGTTCTTGATATCAACCTACACTTTACCTCTGGATATTCCCACTACCTTTTAAGGTAGTTGGGTTATAGGGACGTCTGATTTCCCTATAAGGCGATTTACAGGTTTGTGAACGGGATCTCAACCTGATTGGTTGGAGCCTGTGACAATTCTGTGACCGCTGTCAAATTCAGTCGTCTCAGATCCTCTCGCTGTTTTTTGTATTCAGATAGTGTGAGGGTTAACATCTGTCGCTCTTCGCCATGTACTGAAGCACTGCTACCACCACATTATCGTATCTCCACTGTGTCTACACCCATCTCCTTCTCCCCAGCGTCATGAGTACGTGATATCGGACTATTCTTACTATAAATGAACTTATATATGCTCATACGACATAAGAAGGGGAAGAAGGGAAGAATGGGCAGTAAAGGAGTCTAGCGCAGAGGCCACCGCATCTACCAAAGTTGATTCAACAGACACCCTTTCAGATGAGAGAAGAGATCCTCCTGTTGTAAAGCCAGTGATGCCAGTGCGAAAGTTACTCCCTATGGACTTGAACTTCGTCCCCCCATCAGCACGAGTAGTCCCCACTGCTCCCTAAGTATGTCACTTTGCCAGAATACAAAGTGTGGAACTTGCCTCAGTTCCTGAGGAGGGGTGCCAGCCATTTTGATCATATAACAGCAGTGTTATATGATTGCCCCAATTGAATAAGCCATGCCATTTTATGATTGGGATCATAAACAATCATTGATTTGTTCTAATTGAATATTACTGTTGTATGGTTGTATTAGATGATCATAGGCAATCATTGATCTGTTCTAATTGAATTTTACTATTGTATGGTTGTATTAGGTGATCATAGGCAATCACTTATATGTTCTAATTGAATATTACCATTATATGGTTGAATTAGGTGATCATAGACAATCCCTTATTTTTTCTAATTGAATATTACTATTGTATAGTTGTATTAGATGATCATTGACAATCATTGATTTGTTCTAATTGAATTTTACTATTGTATAGTTGTATATGGTGATCATTGACAATCATTGATTTATTCTAATTGAATTTTACTATTGTATGGTTGTATAAGGTGATCATAGACAATCATTGGTTTGTTCTGATTGAATTTTACTATTGTATGGTTGTATTATGTGATCATTAGATGATCATAGACAATCATTTATCTGTTCTAATTGAATATTAATATTCTATGGTTGCATTAGGTGATCATAAACAATCATTTACTTGTTCTAATTGAATATTACTATTATATGATTGTAATAGGTGATCATTGACAATCATTGATTTGTTCTAATTGAATATCACTATTGTATGGTTGTATTAGGTGATCATAGACAATCATTGATTTGTTCTAATTGAATTATTGTATGAATGTATTAAATGATCATAAGCAATCATTGATTGTTTCTAATTGGATATTACTATTGTATGGATGGCTAGGTGATCATAAACAATCACTGATTGTTTTTAATTGAATACTACTATTGTATGAATGTATTAGGTGATCATAGACAATCATTGATTTATCTAATTGAATATTAGTATGAATGGAGAGGCAATCATAAACAATCATTGATTTTTTCTAATTGAATATTATTATTGTATGAATGGTGAGGTGATCATAAACAATCATTAATCCTTACTATTTGAATATTAGTATGAATGGAGAGACAATCATAAACAATCATTGATTTTTTCTAATTGAGTATTATTATTGTATGAATGGTGAGGTGATCATAAACAATCATTGATTTTTACTAATTGAATATTAGTATGGATGGTTAGGCAATCATAAACAATCATTGATTTTTACTAATTGAATATTAGTATGGATGGTTAGGCAATCATAAACAATCATTGATCTTCACTAATTGAATATTAGTATGGATGGCTAGGCAATCATAAGCAATCAATGATAACTACTAATTGGATATTGCTATTGTATGGATTTGTCACATTTCCTCACATGTCACAATTGTGACACATCTTCCCACTTGTCACATATTTCCCGCACGTCACATTAGTCACATATATTCCCGCGCTTCATATTAGTCACACGCGTCACGCTTTTTATGCATGTCACAATTGTCACATATATTCCCGCGCTTCATGTTTGTCACACGCGTCACGATTGTCACACATATTCCCGCGCCTCATGTTTGTCACACGCGTCACGATTGTCACACATATTCCCGCGCCTCATATATTTCCTGCGCTTCACACATTTCTTGTGCATCGCATATTTCCCACGCATCACATATTTCCCACGCGTCACGCTTTTCACGCGCGTCACACTTTAGCGCTCGTCATGCTTTTCACATTCTTTCATTTGTCATGCTTTGAAATCTTGCCTTTCTTGGGTATTAATCTTTTGATTCACATTACATGTCCTATGTGTGTCATTACATTTCTCACAGCATTACATTTGTTATGCTTTGTAAGTATAACACTTGTCATGCTCTTAGTATAGGTGGCAAATTGAAAACTAAATTAATAGATGGATACTCAGCAATAGTATGTGCATGGACCACTTCCTGATGCTGTCTGAGTAGTTACCTGATTCATACTGCCAGTAGTCATATGCTTATCACAAAGATTGAGCCATACATGTACAAGGATAAGCAACATTTATCAGAGACATCAACACATACAGCAGTATAGGAGTGAACCTGATTGTCATGGAAGATGTTTCTGAATTGAAGGAAATTCTAAGACAAAGAATTTGTGAGTTGATAGCACATCCATATATCCACAGGTACTAGTAAAGGAAAGTCACCTATATTTAATGAATGTAATGTACTGTACTAAAATAGGTACAGAATAATGGTAGTGAGCTGAGTATCAAAAAGAGAAATAAGCCCAATTCTACATTGTGTCACAATATCAGTAAGAGTGGAGATAGTTTACATTACCTCTCTGTATCAATAAAGCAAACTGTCATGTAGTTATATAGAGTAAGCAGATATATGACTCAATAATGTGTATTGAAGATATCAGTATAACCAATAGTGATACAAGAATCATGATCATCTAATGTTTGAGATGTGTAAGTTTGATGTGATGTAGAGTTACATAGTTCAATACCATTATATCATATCTCTAGTCTTGATTGTAAAATGTCAATGAACTTACATACACACTACATTTTTCATTCTAGTTACTTCTTACTTTTAGACTTCCATAATTTACTAATTTTAATATCCCATGTTATAACCTTCAATTTAGCAAGAACATATTTGTTTCCTTGCTTTAATAATTTATTCTGCAGTTTTGGATACTTCTGTTCTGTAATGTGAACAATGATATAGATATACAGGTAACCAGACACACATAACTGGCTCAAGTTGTTATATCTTATGACAGACAAACAAAGTCAAAATGTTCTACATGTCATAATAAGTTCCAAAAATCATGTGATCTTATGAAGTATGCACAAAATGTGACAAATGAGATGCATATTGAGAACATGACAAACTTGACATGTGACTTGCATCAAAAACATAATGCAAATGAAAACCATGATAGGATGATAGTGGATAACAAGTGATATGCTGAGTATTCCCCAGTTCACATAGTTTCAAATTTAGATATGTTGTCAATATCAAGGGCCAAATTAGATTACTGAGCTGTGAAAATTGTGGCAAATGTAACATGTGAAAAGAGCATGATGAGTGACACACATAGAACATGTAATATGAATCAAAAGATTAATACCCAAGAAAGGCAGGATTTCAAAGCATGACAAATGTAAGAATGTGAAAAGCATGACAAGCACTAAAGTGTGACGAACGTGACATGCGTAACACACATGAAAAGCGTGACTAACATGAAGCGCGGGAATACATGTGACAACTGTGACGCGCGAGATGAACGTGACACACAGGAATATATGTAACAATTGTGACATGTATGACTAACATGAAGTGCGGGAATATATGTGACAACTGTGATGTGCGACACGAACATAATACGTGGAAATATATGTAACAATTGTGACGCGCGTGACTAACATGAAGCGCGGGAATACATGTGACAACTGTGACGCGCGAGATGAATGTGACACACAGGAATATATGTAACAATTGTGACGCGTATGACAAACATGAAGCGCGGGAATATATGTGACAATTGTGACATGCGAGAATGTATGTGACGAGTGTGACGCGCGAAAGAACGTGACAAATGTGACGTGCGTGAAATATGTGACGCGTGGGAAATGTGTGATGCGTGGGAAATATGCGATGCACGAGAAATGTGTGAAGCGCGGGAAATATATGAGGCGCGGGAATATGTGTGACAATCGTGACGCGTGTGACAAACATGAAGCGCGGGAATATATGTGACAATTGTGACATGCATAAAAAGCGTGACGCGTGTGACTAATATGAAGCGCGGGAATATATGTGACTAATGTGACGTGCGGGAAATATGTGACAAGTGGGAAGATGTGTCACAATTGTGACATGTGAGGAAATGTGACAAATCCATACAATAGCAATATCCAATTAGTAGTTATCATTGATTGCTTATGATTGCCTAGCCATCCATACTAATATTCAATTAGTGAAGATCAATGATTGTTTATGATTGCCTAACCATCCATACTAATATTCAATTAGTAAAAATCAATGATTGTTTATGATTGCCTAACCATCCATACTAATATTCAATTAGTAAAAATCAATGATTGTTTATGATCACCTCACCATTCATACAATAATAATACTCAATTAGAAAAAATCAATGATTGTTTATGATTGTCTCTCCATTCATACTAATATTCAAATAGTAAGGATTAATGATTGTTTATGATCACCTCACCATTCATACAATAATAATATTCAATTAGAAAAAATCAATGATTGTTTATGATTGCCTCTCCATTCATACTAATATTCAATTAGATAAATCAATGATTGTCTATGATCACCTAATACATTCATACAATAGTAGTATTCAATTAAAAACAATCAGTGATTGTTTATGATCACCTAGCCATCCATACAATAGTAATATCCAATTAGAAACAATCAATGATTGCTTATGATCATTTAATACATTCATACAATAATTCAATTAGAACAAATCAATGATTGTCTATGATCACCTAATACAACCATACAATAGTGATATTCAATTAGAACAAATCAATGATTGTCAATGATCACCTATTACAATCATATAATAGTAATATTCAATTAGAACAAGTAAATGATTGTTTATGATCACCTAATGCAACCATAGAATATTAATATTCAATTAGAACAGATAAATGATTGTCTATGATCATCTAATGATCACATAATACAACCATACAATAGTAAAATTCAATCAGAACAAACCAATGATTGTCTATGATCACCTTATACAACCATACAATAGTAAAATTCAATTAGAATAAATCAATGATTGTCAATGATCACCATATACAACTATACAATAGTAAAATTCAATTAGAACAAATCAATGATTGTCAATGATCATCTAATACAACTATACAATAGTAATATTCAATTAGAAAAAATAAGGGATTGTCTATGATCACCTAATTCAACCATATAATGGTAATATTCAATTAGAACATATAAGTGATTGCCTATGATCACCTAATACAACCATACAATAGTAAAATTCAATTAGAACAGATCAATGATTGCCTATGATCATCTAATACAACCATACAACAGTAATATTCAATTAGAACAAATCAATGATTGTTTATGATCCCAATCATAAAATGGCATGGCTTATTCAATTGGGGCAATCATATAACACTGCTGTTATATGATCAGAATGGCTGGCACTTATATCCTGAGACAGGGAACGTGGACGTGTCAAAAGTCTGACGTGGAGGTGTTCATCGCTTCTAAGTCTTCGAAGGTTGAGGTGGTTGGAAAGCAGGAGGAGAATGTGGTGGGTGAGCTTGGGATAGCGAGGTATGGGATGTGGAAGGCTTGGTAAAAGTTCGTGTTTCCCTCTCTTATACTTCACCTCGTTAATGGAGATACTACAACAGACGACAGAGTTTCGAGATACTTTACTTCGAATACTCAACGACCCTCGATGTTCCACACAACTACACTACTGAGTCATCACTGCACTCAACACCACCCGCTTTCTGACGACACCTCACTCTATGCCAAGGTGTGGTATTGTGCACCAACTACAACACGTGTATTTACCACTCCTACGTCAGCTCGCTCCCACTTGTGAGTCATGACATGACCCATCTACCACATAACTGCTCTACCTTCCCACCTCATGCTCCCCCTCTACCCAACTACCCTACCAACTAATCACACCCTGGTCCCCAAAACAGCCACAACCGCACCCACAGGCTCTGATGCGCAGAGCACATGGACAACGCCAGAAGCCCGAGACACTCGATGTATTCCCTCCAACATGCCTCAAACATTGATGGTCCACAAGGGGTGTACGAGGACATCAGCAGCGCTCTCAGGCACGTAGATATAATGCTGCCGGTCTCACACCCACCGCCCTGAAGTTGGCCATTGGTGTCTACAGCTAATCCTCCTCCGGCTCCTACACATGTCGCAATACATGTTGTACCTCCTCAATCATCAACTTCTCAATCCGGCCTTTTTAGTATGCCCCTTCTCTTCTTTATCTTCCCCTGCTAAACTCTCCCGCCTCCCCACTATCCCCTGTGCAGATGGACAGCCCCCCATGTCGAAGTATGTTTTTCTTCCCAGTTTCTCATATCTCTGACATGGCACAATGAATTGGAAAACTGATGTGGTTCTATTATATCCAGTTATCTGACCGAGTTCACCAAAGGAATCACGAGTGAGGTCAGGATACTGCTCACTGAAGTAGGAAGGCTAAGAGAAGAGAGACAGAAGTTGGGCATGTACGTTTTCTCCAGTATGTTCTACCTTAATCTTCCTAACTCATTCTTATCTTTCATTACAGGGAAGTTGCATGGCTTTTAAGTCTAAACTTTGCAGAATACTTTGACGATGTTCCTCGAGCTTGGTCGCTCAAGGTATTCTCTTTCCCCTTCCTCTTCTTGCACTCACACTCTTCTTAGGGCCGTGAACCACTAGCTAACATAATCCTATCAGCTGTCGAATCCCCACCAGCACACTCTTCTTAGGGCCGTGAACCACTAGCTAACATAGTCCCATCACCTGTCGAATCCCCACCAGCTCCGCCAGTCATCGAAGAAACGCCTGTTCAAACCCACCCAAGATGGCGAGATGTGATCAAAACAGAGAAACGACACAAGATCACAGCTCCCCCTGCCCCAATGCCTGAGCCCCCGAGAATAGAGATGTCTGGTTGGGCCCCTTGGAGACGTACGTCCCTTCCTCCCTTCCCTCCTTTCCATCTTGTTTTCCCTGTGCTTTCTCCCTTTTAGTTGCTGTGTTTTTCCGTGGTGTATGTAAAGCAGATGTGATGCTAATGCATTTGGTGTCTACAGCTAGCCCTTCTATGGCTCCTACTCCAGTAATAGCATCCGTTGGAGCTCCTCAATCTCCAACTCCTCGATCAGGCCCCTCTGGTACATCCCTTCTTTTCTTTCTGTCCCCCCTGCCAAACTCTCTCACTTCCCCACCTTCACCGTGCCACAGCCCCCTCCCTTTACGATGAAATGACCTGAAAGACCAACAGACAGCCCTACGTTCCCCTTTCCCCGGACTTGGAGAATATGCGAAGTTTACTATGCTGTTCCCACCACAGATGACATCAGTACACCTGGACGTGTTGCAGGTCTCATTCCCACCCATTACTTGGTAGCTATTCATGGTGGGTTACTGCCACATCGAGGCATGTCAGCTAATTTGATCATATAATGGCAGAGTTATATGATTGTACAATCATATAAGCCATGTGTTATATGATTGTCTTTTATTGTATGTGTCCTATTAATATAACTTACTTCAGACAATCATAAACAATCATTGATTCATTCTATTTGAATAGTACTACTAACAATACTATAGGCAGTCATAAACAATCATTTATTCATTCTATTTGAATAGTACTACTAATAATACTATAGGCAATCATAAACAATCATTTATTTGTTCTATTTGAATAGTACTACTAACAATACTATAGGCAATCCTAAACATTCATTTATTCACTCTATTTGAATAGTACTACTAACAATACTATAGGCAATCATAAACAATCATTTATTTGTTCTATTTGGATAGTACTACTAATAATACTGTAGGCAATCATAAACAATCATTTATTCATTCTATTTGAATAGTACTACTAACAATACTGTAGGCAATCATAAACAATCATTTATTCATTCTATTTGAATAGTACTACTAACAATACCATAGGCAATCATAAACAATCATTTATTCATTCTATTTGAATAGTACTACTAACAATACCATAGGCAATCATAAACAATCATTTATTCATTCTATTTGAATAGTACTACTAATAATACTATAGGCAATCATAAACAATCATTTATTCATTCTATTTGAATAGTACTACTAACAATACTGTAGGCAATCATAAACAATCATTTATTCATTCTATTTGAATAGTACTACTAACAATACCGTAGGCAATCATAAACAATCATTTATTCATTCTATTTTAGTAGTACTACTAACAATACTATAGGCAATCATAAACAATCATTCATTCATTCCATTTGATTTGAATAGTACTACTAACAATACTATAGGCAATCATAAACAATCATTTATTTGTTCTATTTGAATAGTACTACTAACAATACTATAGGCAATCATAAACATTCATTTATTCACTCTATTTGAATAGTACTACTAACAATACTATAGACAATCATAAACAATCATTTATTTGTTCTATTTGGATAGTACTACTAATAATACTATAGGCAATCATAAACAATCATTTATTTGTTCTATTTGGATAGTACTACTAATAATACTATAGGCAATCATAAACAATCATTCATTCATTCCATTTGATTAGAACTACTACCAATACTATAGGCAACAATAAACAATCATTTATTTATTCTATTTTAGTAGTACTACTAACAATACTACAGACAATCATAAAAAATTATTTATTGGTTCTAGTTCAATAGTGCTATTGTATGAATATTATAAATGATTAAAAATACTTAGTGGTAATTAAATACTATAAACTGTATTAGATTGTCTGGTGAGGTTATTTAAAACTATTTATTTATTTATGTAGATTGTTATGATCTGAGCTGGTCTCATGATATCTTGATAATGTGATGAATTAATCATGTGAGTTGTCACTACACATATAACTCATATGATGAAGTTGAAGTTTAAACAGTTGTACTTGTTGTACACACTAATGGACTTGCAGCATTCTCACAGTAATACTTGAGAAGTGAATGGAAGTTGAGGGTAATGAGAGCAGAGAGAGGCAATAGAGAGGCTACCAGCTATATTGGATGATAGCTAAACTAAGATCAAGCTGAGGAAGCTTGATCAAAATACATGAGCTATTTA
This sequence comes from Cyathus striatus, assembly GCA_025738555.1. Taxonomy (NCBI): domain Eukaryota; kingdom Fungi; phylum Basidiomycota; class Agaricomycetes; order Agaricales; family Nidulariaceae; genus Cyathus; species Cyathus striatus. The sequence continues at coordinate 2,023,735 of JAOVFP010000007.1, forward strand.
TACAAAAGAAGCATGGTCCATTCATGGAATAGTATGCTACTATAAATAAATAAAGTCCATGACTTACTATGACTCAGCAGAGGTCTAAGAATAGGTGAAACATGTACATAAGTAGATGAAACATATCAGTAAGCAAAGTCTGTGCCTGTAGTATGACAAACCAGGGAGGCAAGGAATAAGGGGCTAGGAGTGAGGGGTGATGGAGGTGAAACATGTATCAGTATTATAAGTAGGAGGGGATGAGTAAGACAGTAGCTACAGTCACATTAAAAGAATGGGGTCTGGCAAGGTTGAAATGGAAAAAGTGTAACATAAATGTACACATTAATGCTACATTACTAATTAAATATTATAACTATTAATAAATTGTGGTTTTTGAAATATAGATGACTTACTTTTCATACCCATAAGTCTTCAGTATCTTTCCAGTCATCATCATAATTTCTATCTTCACTATCTTCACTATCTTCACTATCTTCACTATCTTCATCATCTTCACTGTCTTCACCATCTTCACTGCATTCACTATATTCACTCTCACCAACTTCACTATCTTTACCATCTTCATTATTATTATCATCACTCTTCCCCAATACTCTTGTTGAAGATTTTGAATTTGACTTAGTGTATTTGTCTGCCCAAACAGGGGTGTATCCATCTTTTTGAAGGGTGGGTAACCATCTTTCAGCACATCTTTGAGCCAGTCTTTTACAAATAGAAGCTTGTTTAAGTGCATAGGTCATGACTCCCTGCTTAATATCTGGTTCTGTACCACTTTGATAGTTTCATATATCAGTTATGCCTCTCCACCACATTTCTTTCCATTCATAATATGCAATAACTCGCCGCATTTCCTCCTTTAGAATAAGTACTTCCTCTCGCCATCTGTCTTTTCGTGCATGAGCTTTTGCCCATTCTAGCTTTAGGCTATTATTTTCTTCATTATCTCCTGATGCATTACGAGATACCAGCCAAATCCATGGTATCTCAAATCTTCCACTACTTGATGGATCATCTGGATCTTTTCCAGGTCCTTGGATATCCTCATTTCTCAGTTCAAGTAAATATGACTGCCAATTTCCATTTGGGTCCAGTGCAGCTACTGCTGTATGTGCTCTGCGGTAGCAATCAACATGGAGCTGTGTCTTGTCTTTAAATCTATTAATTGAATCTCTAATACGAGTGTTTGGTTTATTTCCTGTGCCAGATGTATTTATTAACTTAAATTGCTTTAATGTTGAAATCATTCGAAGATGTCGTCGAATGTGAGCCAATGCATCATTTGCTTGTGCAATGCGAAGTTTTAATTCTGATTGTGCTGCTTTTTCAATTGTTGTAGCAGTTCGTAACTGTACCGGAAGTGCAGAAGGAAGGTATAAAGAAGCCATCTCAATATTCACTAGCATATTATTAGTATTTGACTCCAAGTTGATATTTTTTACTTCAGGCATATATGTTAACTGGACTTCTTGCCATTTAGAGATCTTGGCAGCAAGAGCAATTCGTTTATCATATAGATCTGCAAGATCTTCTGATATCACTGTATTTCCTAGCTTTAAAACCTCAATCTTGAGTAAATGTCTATGACAGTATGAGATATTTATATTTGTAACATTTTAAGACTTACTGTTGTTCTTCAAGCTCAAACCCTTGCATTAAAAATTTAGTTAATGTCAAGTTATTTTTGGAACCAAATCCTATTCCAGTATTTGATACTTCTTCACGAGTTAGTTCTAGTCTAACATCTTGCAAAGTAGTAGCTAACTCATTGTTAGCTTGATCATAAAATATTAGAATTTACTCACTGCATTCTGGATCATCATATGGGTTTGGCTTAGTATGATCCATGTTCCATGCTATAACTTGTGCTTCCCATTTTGCAGTTATAGAAGCATCAAATGTAGCATTAAATTTATCAAATATTTCTTCATGCTTTTTACTCATTATAACAGCTTCTTTATATCGCTTAATAAAATGTTTATCTATTATAATCAACTCAGTTATATATCACAACATAAAAGCAAATATACTAACAAAATCCAATACGCTTTTGAAAATTCCATGCATTCCATTGGTCATTTAAGACTTCATGACGGGCTGCAGGTCCCATTTCACGTGTACTTGGGCGCAGATGATTGCTAGTAGACCATGTTGTTTCAACTTCCTCTCCACAAGTTCGGCCAGCTCCTGGCAGATATGCTAAAGCAAAATTGCTCCTACATGAGCTTCCATGGCCATTGATATGCCAAGAAGGAACTGCAACATCAATATGCATTTCAGGGGGAACTTTCATATGCTCAGGATAAGTTTCTATTCGGTGCTTTAAGTTTTTCGACCACTGGCATCCAATATCATAAGTGATCACAATCCAAGAGAGTGATACCCCTAAAAGTGTAGACAGTATGATAAAATCAATATTACAGTACCTATTAAAGGCATATCATCAATCAATAGTAAATGTAATCAATTTTAACTTGCCTTTCCCCTTTTTGTAAATCACCTGCACCATTGCGGCGAATTAGAGTATGCCTGGAACATATTACAAGTGCTGTTCCAGTCACTGAATGACCTGGAGCTGAATGTATACCAGCTTGAAGAATTGCATCATGCTGTGAATCACATGTATTAACCTACAAGATTTATTAGAAAAAGCATAAAGAATATATGATATGCTATACCTCAGAAGTTTCAATGTAGCTTTTAAGATGTTTTTGATAACTTTGTTCTTCAACAAAAGATCCCCAACCAGGCATGAGCTCTATGTCTTGAATACCACGTTCCTTGCAGCTCAATTTGAAGTTGGCATCAACAGCCAAGTACATTATATACAAAAATCTTATCTGCATGTTACTAATTGCTATAAGTAATTAAAAATCACATACTTCAATGTTTCTGATTTTTCCCAGTCTTCAGGCAGATTTTTATCTGGATGAGGGCATGCTGGGCATTCAACTGACAGTTCTCCTTTCTTTGTTCCCTTTATTCCTTCTGTATGTTGACCTCTACCACCATGTTTACACATGAATAATATTCTCCAAATTCGCATAACATGTCTAAACTCATTATAACGGTTCTAAAACATTTTAATTTATTAGTATTTGTATTTTGTTACAATTAATATTCACCTTTTCATCTTCCAATTTGCACTTGTCAGTTTTGTTACAAAGAGTATGATACCAGTCATAAAGAGTTGTTTTTGCTTGCAGTGTAAGTTCATGAAATGTATCAAGACATTCAAAAGTGAATACAGTTTGGGGTCGAACAAAGCTAGCTGGAAACCAACCAGCTCGCAATAGTTGAGTATATCGGGAATTGCTCTGCAATCACAGTAGATGACTGAAACATAATGAACTCCAGTAACATCAACAACCACAAATTCAAAAGTGCCACTAGATGGGCTGGAACAATGTGCACCCCCATGCCCAAGCTGAATACATAATCCAAGATTCTTAAGGTTATCTTTCTCAAAGAAAAATCCATTCCATCTCTAAATAATCATAAATTGTAATTGATATATGTTAATGAAATTATTATCTTACCTCTATTCGATGGAGTGGTAAATATTTGTGTCCCTTTATGACACATTTTCTACATTGCAATAGACAACCATGAAAGCAATCTTTACATTTATAATAACCATTTTCTTTTTTGCACTCTGAGCATTTATCTTCATTTGTATAGTCACCCTTTCCATCATGTCGAAGGAGTTCATCAAGAAACTCATCTTGATAATTTAGCCATTCATTCAGTTTTGCCTATGTAAATATTATCAATTAGAATCAGTTATTATAAATGTAAAAATAACATTCTAACCGATGTTTTATGGTTACGCTTTTTTGATTTCAAGGGATCAGTAGGTTGCTCAATTGAAATAGATTCTTCAAGATCATATTGTGGTATTTCATTTGGTTGAGATAGATGCTCTGTATCTTGTATTATTATATCTTCATTTATAGCATGATCAACATTTCTATCTCTCTGTGACTCCTTCTTTATTATTGTCTTGCCTTTGCTCTTCACAACTGTTAATGATGTGATACGTGAAGTTCCACTAGTAGAGCTAGATCCTCGTTTATGAAACTCCTTCTGTAAATTTGTCTTGCCTTTGCTCTTCACAACTGTTAGTGATGTAACATGTGAAGTACCACTAGCTGAACCAGAGTCTTGATTTTGTTGTACTAATGATTCAGATTGAACAGCAGGACGAAATTGTGCAGGGACGAAATTGAGCAGTGGTGCTTGATGACCTTGTAGCTGATAAGCGTCGTGAACGCTTTGAGTTAGTTTTTGATGTAGGGGAACCAAGTCTCTTTGGAGCCATGTTGGCAGTTTCTTTGCTAGTGCTGCAATGAAGTTGTGTGGACAAGGATTCTAAATGAACTTCATACTCATTCTTACATTTAAAGTACTGTGTGATGCACTTAATCACGGTACATTGATGTTGTCAATGATCAGAATTGAAGTACTATGCATGTCTGACATGTGGCAGCTTACTATATCAGTAATAATCGATCACAATGTGATAAAATTGAAGTATTACACATGTCTGACATGTGTATCAATAATAATCAATCACAATGCGATAGAATTGAAGGTCTGACATGTGTATCAATAATAATCAATCACAACATGATGGAATTAAAGTCTGACATGTATATAAATAATAATCGATTACAATGCAATAGAATTGAAGTAGTACACATGTCCGACATGCGGGAGCTTACTGTACCATTAATAATCGATCTCTACACAATAGAATTGAAGTAGTATGCGGCCACTTACTGTATTCATAATAATAGCTCTCAGATGATCATGCGATTTGATATTGACCAATAGAAGTAAATGTGTGTGTATTCCACCTGTCATGTCAGCCAAGAATGTTCTCATCGCTTATTTGTGAGACTGCGAGCAAATAACCATTCACTCCCTCCTATGTTACAACCCCCTCCTTTGTACGCAATGTCACTACCCATACCCATAGGATTCAATGGCTGTTAGGAAGAAGGTGAGCATGCAGTCGCATCTGATGACCATGTACCCACCCTTACGAATCGTTAAAGTTCATGAAGTCCCAGAATCCGAGACTCCTACTCTCGGGTTAAGCCAGCAGCAGCAGCAGAAACCATGCGCATATTCACAACAGCACGAGTGAAAGAAGCCTTGGATTCAAGTAACAAGGGATTCAGCTGCTCGTGGTAGTGTCAGCGGGGTGTTGGCGAATATTGGAAAGATGGTGGGTGGGACACCAAATGAAACAATCTTATATTTGCCCTCTACTTTTCTTCCTATGTATGAGCTGATGAATGTTCTAATTCACACCCCACAGCTCGACAGCCCAAGCTCCCATTTCGCTAGGATGCTTTGAAATGCAAGTGTCTCGCAGGTAATTTCATCGGTTTCATTATTGCTGACTGGTTTCACTAATGGTATCATTCTTGCAGTCTATGTATGCCATATCATTTAACAGGGTTACAATCAACGTTGTAGCCCATACATCTGTGACAGGCGATCCAGCCTCAATCATTTAAGTAGTTTTTACTATATTGCAAGTGTTATTCTTTTCTTATTGTTTTATTCAGCCCCACAGTGCTGCATGCGCAACGTTATAGTAAGTCCTACGTTGATAGCGAGTTAGAGCATTGTGAATTTACTGATCACTCATCTGGCAGGCTTTCAGTTTGATCTTTCAGGAGTCATGGGAGGAGTCGTTATTATTTTATTCATGTACCATGACTTTGTATCTCAGAACCCTTCAAGCATATATAAAACACTCAACATCTCCCACTACGAATTAATGTAGTAATTATGTTCTTGAATATACCCTTCCCCCTCATCCCACTCCCTACTCCACTCTTCGTAACACTTAAAGGCATCTGCTGGTGGCACTTCGGACATCGATTCGCAAGCGGACCCTTAGCCCAGTCAACAAGCATTCCGATGAGAACGTGTGAAATCCGACTAGATCGTACATTCCACAGGAGTCAGCTCATTCTCAATTGATATCAGCAATGCTCGATAAAGATCTGGTTTCTCAGCAGTTAATCAAGGGTGCCATCTGAGCCCAAAGTAACGGAATCAAGGGATATATGAAATCAAACCTTTTCAGTATGCTCGGCCGCCTGCTTTGATGGAGAAAACAATGACTTGTACTGTTGGGGCGAGACCACAACTTTAAGCACAACAGGTTCTGCAGTGGCATCGGTAGAACGATCTTGATCGTCGTTAACGTCTAAGTACGACAGAGCCGCTAACACGTCAGCATCAGGATTCTCACCTACCCCTACATCGATCGATATTCTAGCCTCTGTATTGAATTGAGCATGTAGATTGTGTCGTCTTCAAATTTGACAATATCTCATTTACTCCAGAGTTTTAGACTGGCACACATTCTAGTCTCTGTATTGTATTTGACATATAGATAGTATCTTCGAATTTGACAGTGTCTCATTCACTCCAGAATTTTCGATTGACACATAGGTCAGCCCAGAGTGCAGATATAAACAGATGAATCACCATGTCCAGGGGAGCTGACTTTAAACAGTCTAGAGTCTAGAGAATATAAAAACATAGCATCTTGTCATTGCAGATATAAAAATACAATGTCCAGAGGAGTCGTAGGTCGCATAAAACAGTCCAAAATCTAGAGAAAATGGAAGTGTAGCATATAATTATTGCAGATATAAACAGCCGATGTACAGAGGACCTGTAAGTTGCATAAAATACTCCAGAGTCTAGAGAGCATGAAAATAAAGCATATCATAGTTATTACAGATATAAGCAACCGATGTTCAGAGGAGCTGTAAGTCGCATAATATAGTCTAGAGTCTAGAGAACACGAAAATAGAGCTTACAGTTATTACAGATATAAACAGCTGATGTCCAGAGGAGCTGTAAGTCGCATAAAATAGTCTAGAGTCTAGAGAACACGAATATAGAGCTTACAGTGATTACAGATATAAATAGCTGATGTCCAGAGGAGCTGTAAGTCGCATAAAATACTCCAGAGTCTATAGAATACGAAAATAGAGCTTATAGTTATTACAGATATAAACAGCCGAAGCCCAGAGGAGGAGCTGTAAGTTGCATAAAATAGTCTAGAGTCTATAGAGCACGAAAATAGAGCTTACAGTGATTACAGATATAAATAGCTGATGTCCAGAGGAGCTGTAAGTCGCATAAAATAGTCTAGAGTCTATAGTACACGAAAGTAGAGCTTATAGTTACTACAGATATAAACAGCCGATGCCCAGAGGAGCTGTAAGTCGCATGAAATACTCCAGAGTCTATAGAATACGAAAATAGAGCTTACAGTGATTACAGATATAAATAGCTGATGTCCAGAGGAGCTGTAAGTCGCATAAAATAGTCTAGAGTCTATAGAACACGAAAATAGAGCTTATAGTTAGTACAGACATAAACAGCCGATGTCCAGATGAGCCGTAAGTCGCATAAAATAGTCCAGAGTCTAGAGAGCATAAAAATAGTCATTGCAGATATGAATAGTCGACATCCAGAAGAGCCTTAAGTCATGTATAGTAGTGGAGAGTACAGAAGCCATGCACTAAATGCAGAGAACCTAATAGTATAGCTAGTCAATTCATACATAATTGCATACTAACTCGAGTCAGATCTCATCGCTTTCATAGAGCACTATCATATATAACCTATCTGATAAACGACTCACAAGTACTGATTCATAGAGTAGAATATGTCGAGGACAGCATACTATATTAGTCACATCATAACTACATTATAACCCAGTACGAGCATTCATAATTGCTTCACCACATGGAATTGAGTTCGTGATAGATGTAACGCGATGTAACGACACCTGAGTTTTTCACAAATCTAGCAATGTATGTGCACATTTCTTACTAGACCATTCCACCTTGTACGTGCATCTCACCGCCGCAAGTTTTAACTCCATCACAAGTATTTACATAAAATCGACTACAATTATTCAAATAATTGAAATATCTACTGAGGAACAAAGAAGGATAGTGTGGACGATGTAGATGGTGTACTGGTGTAACCCAGTAATATACTTATAATTCGATTTAATTCATTTATTTTGTCTTTTATATATTATTAGCTATTTCTACTTGCACTAACAGTCTATATTTTTATTCTTATTATATTAATTTGACCCTCGAAGTGTTGCACAAGCACATTTCCTCGTGTTTCTCTTGTGGACTTAGAGACCTGGCATGGCTTGACCAAACATTGGGAAGCTGGTGCCAAATACCACGTGACTCGTCTGTGCACTATCGTTCCGCTTGCACCTCAACGCGCCTCGGTTATGAACTCTCCCATCACTACTCACTGCTTCATTTTTCATCTCGTCTCCTCAAGTCTTCGTCCTCAAGACATATAAACACGATATTCGGACATTCTGGGCACTATGCACCCATCGGACAAGTTCCAAGACGCTAGGGATTAGGGTTGCACACCCAAGGGCCAAGACCGAGTCTTTTCTCAAGATATTTGTTTAGTTCTTAAGACCGGTGTTTCGATCACCGAGGCACGATGAATGGGTCTTTACCCTCATCGTGCTATACTCCTACTGGTGGAAGTACAGGGACTTTGGTTGAGGCATAGGTTCAATCTTATTCTGTTCGTTTCTATTCAAATTTTCTTTTGATCATTCATTCCTTTCTTTATCCGTTATCTTCACCTTTGTTTTTCTGCTACATCGCCAGTCTATAATTCATGTTTTCTGCTTCCACACTCAACATTCCGACCACCAGTGCCCGACGACAGTCTTCTTTTCCAATTTTATTTATTCAAACACGATCTCCTTTATTACTATACTACCTCTATTACATTACGCCCATTCTTCTCCCATTAATCTTTACTTCTACACTCTCTATTTATATTCATTTATGTATGTTATTGTTTTTCTGGGCAATGGCAACATGACAGCACACATGTGCTATCCCATCTTCATTGCCGCACCTGTATATACCCTAGGTTATACTAAAGAAGAATTCACCTCCTTTTTCCGACTTTACTTTGCATGCACTATTGAGTCCTCTGAGCTACTAATTCTATAGGAAGTGTCAACATCTGAATCTTGTCCGCTAAGTCTTTGTTGCCATCTCTAATTAAGTACCGACTACTTTAGTATAGGTTTCAGGTGTGACGCCGGCCACGCATCAACCAATTAATTCTTCCACAGTAGTGACCCTTCCCCAAAATATGTCAAGTCATCAAGTCGCATCACTCTCCTGGTCCCGACCACTCACGATTGAATTCAGTGGCAGATTACTAACATAACCGGCAATGCGCGAATGCGAACCTAGTGCAAACTTCAACCAATTTACTCGGATTTGTAGTTGGAACTTTCCAGCACTCCTCCTATTCCACCATCTATCACGCTGTAAGCCTTCACAGACCACGACATACGGACACCGACTATGACAAGGGACTCATGGGCTACCGACACACAGCGTGATTGGCTCTTGGAAAGGTTACCAGCCTATCTCCGGGCGAGGGACTTGAGGGATACGAATAAGTGGCTCCAACGCTTATACAGAGAATGGGCAGAGGAGTGGGGACTACCGAAAGATGTAACCTGGCATGAAAGGCGTACAGTAAGCATCGTCCAATAATTATATGTATATAGTAACTTACAGTCGCTTACTATCACAGCAACTGAGTAATTGGTTTCGGAATAATATCCGTGACTCTACTGCAATGACTCGAGGTACTCTGGACACCAAACCAGTAAAGGTGCGGAAGCGACCCCTTTACGAGTGGCAGGTCTACCACAAGCTCTACTCGGACCACATTGAGACCTTCGTAAATGCTGAGTGGGATGAATACTGTTCTTCAGTTCCACAAGGTGTAAAGCTGGCAAAGTCGCGGTCCCAGGTCAAAGATGAAGTGGTCCAGAAACTCTACGACATAGAAGATGAGAGCATCAAGAATGAAGTCAAATCTCACCATGAAATGATGCAAAATAGACACTACAAAGACGACTTGGAGATTGAGAATGAAGTGCCTAGTAACAAATCATATGAGAAGTAAGTAACGTGTTTTTGAATACATTCACTTACGCATAAGTACCCTTAGAGCAATAAAAAGACTTCCTGCTTCAATCACTTCAAGAATTGAAAAATTCCAGGAATTAACTGGGTGGAACTTTACCGTTTTTGCTGGCGGTCCAAGACCTCTTCGAGGTGGAGATATTGATACACTAATGTAAGTCAGCTTTTGTAGTTAGCTTGTCTAAATTTTCGAATACTCACATTTTACATGGAGCTGTCACTTCGGTCTTGATCCAGATGGAAACAACTGGGCACAATCGTTAGGTACAGATGAGTTCGCGAAAAGTATCGAGAACAAGTTCGATGACTTTCTATATAAATGTTTCTGTAAGTTCATGGATACACTTTCATGATTATAACAAGTTCGTAACTGACTTACATACCAAAGCTAAGGAAGAACGCGATTCAAGAAGTCTTGCTAGCAGTTCGGGGCGATCATCCTCATCTAGTTCAGTGGATGGACCGGCCGGTTCTGAAGGTGGAAGTAGCTTGGATGAGGGGGAGGAAGAAAACGGTGCTGATGGGGGTGAGAAGGATATCGAACAGCAGGCTGAGACACCCAAACTCAACCTTCCTATCGAATATATTATGACATCCGATGGTCAACGTATGTCCAAATACGATGCAACAAGAAATGACAATATTGCTGCGAACCAGCAGTTTCTCGCGGAGTTAGGATTAGGACCTCCACCACCTCGCGACAAAGGAACGAAGCAGCGCCGAACCCTGAAGAAAACGAAATCACGCAATAGTTCCAATGGTGTACGACGATCTGCACGTGTAGAACAGAAGAAGTACGTACTCATGTGTTTTATTTTGACAGCTAAGTACTTACTTTGGATTGTATTTCATCTTCAGAACTGCTCCGGGGTCACCAATCATCGATGAAAATATCATTCCCATGTCAAGAAGCTCCGACTCAGACAATCAGCGAACAGCGAATGAAGTTCCCAGGTAGGCTGTCAATTGATTCATTTCGTACATATCTAACTAACTCCTTTTAACATGAAGCAATACTCCTACCACTGAATGTGATGTGCAAGGCACTGGTGGTACTGGTGCACTGAGCGAGCAGAACTGCACAGCTGAAAAGTAAGTATTCTTGAAATAATTCGTACTTGTAGATTTTATATATGTCTTGGATAGTGGCAGTGATCGTACAATTACGGCTACTACAGGGGAAAATGTCAGGCCGCTTCCAGACTATGCACAGGTATACGTAGACTACCTCAATAAGGTATCATCAGACCGACGCTGGGAATCCCTAGTGACTGAGTGGAAGCATTTCGAGCTGAAGAAACCCGACATATTAGTAAGTATTCACTTCAGTGCACAGTTCTGAAGCTTACCTATACCGCTAGCCCTTCTCTACTACTAATCGTCCTGTGGAAGTGTCCTGGTGGATCCAGCGTCACCGTAGCCCATCAGTTATACCGAGTATAACAGCAGCGAAATACGGCTCTACCTGGATGGTCTGGTGGACCTCTATTCAACCACAGTGGCGGCGCCTTTCAGACACACTTACGAAGTCTGTGCCATCAGAGGGTTTGGAGTGGACTTCGTTGTTCCGCGGGGGGCCACTGGGATTGTGTTGTGTTATTATATCGTTATCGTGGTGGGTTTCTGCAATTAAGCAGGTACCAGATGACTCAGCAGAGGACCTTTGGAGCGCTGTCGAAGATTTCACCTGGGTTTTGCAGCAAATTAATACCCTAACCATACCTGTAGGAGCCAAACGGGCCAGAGAGAATGGTTCAGAGCCTACAAAACTAAAGAAGCGGTGCGTGATATTTGATAAGTATGCTATGTGTTATGACATTGAAACTACATAATCTGTCGAACAGCGCAAGGAAATAGCCAATGAATGTGTGTGAACGCTGCATTCATCACATCGATACTTAACAAGACCTTTCAATTTATCATATGTTTCAGAATATTGTTACCAATGCTCCGAGTTACTAATCATTTTAATTCTCTTCGATGATGGCTTATGTTCAATTTAATTCCTTTCTAATTTTAAAACCAATACATATTTACATACAATCTTTTACATTTATGATACAAATTTTGATTCACTTACGTTCCTTAAACATTTGCCAATAGTTTGTAGACAATCCATTTCTTTACTTATATTAAAGAGTTCTTTGATATGCTTCAGCATTGTTAATTTTAAATAAAACTGGTGAGCAGTGGTGAGTGTGGGCGGTACCAATCAAACCGGCTGCAAGCGGAGCGCTTGTTTGATGATGTAAATGTTGTCGGTTGTGCTTCCAACAATGTTCCTGTGCTACAGCTCAAGTGCCTTCAAACTTCTTCTCGCCCCTACACAATATAACAAATTAAAGTTCCCTTACTCACCCCCCTGACATTGCCAAATATTGTCCAAATAAGTTGTACTCTATTATTTCGAGATGTCACCCAAATACTTACATTATTCTTACTCAGACTTCGGTAAATACAAGCGATGCAGGCAGAATGACAAGGGAGATTGTAATGAAACCCAGACTTCTTCAGTCGCTCTAGTTCGTTCAATAACTTCAATTTAATCTCTGATTCAACTCCCTTACTTGCTCTCAAGCTCTACTCAAGCTTGTAAATTATCCAGTGATATATTCATTTACATCAGTAAGCTTTGAAAACAAACTCAATATTTAAATTTTTATTCGAAGTTGGGCTTTGACAGCTAACCAGTGCTAGGGCTGTACACCGTACCGTATATGGTATACGGGGGTACATGTTGCGGTCACAAGACAGTTACGGTATGTCCATAACCGTACTATATCTGAACATCTTTTATATCTCGGAATAACGGTGCGGTACTGTCAACGGTCAAATACGGCATATACGATTGATACGGCACAGTAGTGTTGCCACGGTTTGACTTTTACCGGTTTTGTGGAGTTGACAACGGAAGGGTCGAGTTAAGCTGTACCTGAGTGATGAACTCGACTCAACTTGCGACTAAGTCATCGACTTACATATAAAACATATCTTATTGTGATTTTTACTAGTAAAACTCAATCTTAAAGAAAATATAAATGATATATCCTATCTTATGCACGTACACAAGCTTACAGCGTTTTTTATAATATAATTCACATTTGAAGTCATAATTGTTGCAGTTAAATAAAAGTGAAAGTTGTAGGAATACAAGCGCCTATTGCACAGGGCTGACATCGTGTGCGCACGCTTGGTGGCAGGCGCCTACCAGTAAGTTACCAAAGTAAAGATATGAATCACGGCATAATATTCATAAAATATCATAATTAATGCCAAGATCACGTAGAAATTATCCTGAATTCAAAGGTGTGCCATAGTGACTTGATACACAAAATATGCCGCCGTACGGAGCAGACTGCATTGGAAGGCTGATATATGAGACTTTTGTGCGACTTAAACTGACTAAGTCGATTTCGAATCGACCTCTTTGGGAAGTCGAGTCGTAAGAACCAGAAGTCAACAATGTCGACTCAACTCAACTTTTTTCGGTCCCACTTGTACGGTTTGCGGTTTTTGAGTCGAACCGTGGCAACACTACGGCACAGTGGATTTTTGTATTTATGTATGAAGTTCCGAGTGTGGAAATATTTGCCGTAACCGTGATTCGGCTGTGTCATAACTTTGGGGCGTCGTAATTCCAAATTTTGCGGCTCCTTCCACATATATATGTACTAATGCATATAATTATTCATTTATATGTTTCTAAACAAACATATGCCCTGTTATTGATATTTTATAACCTATTTTCTGTCTGTTCTTTCTATCGTCTTCCGTTTCGGAGAGGTTTCCCACGATTTCCCGTGCTTACTGGGAGTGAACAAGAAGTACATTCACAAGCATCATTAGCCGTGTCACCTTGTATTTATGTTGTGGCCACACTGAAGTGTAAATTAAAAATGTGCACTACATGTACCACTGCAGTATCTCTATTTATGTCTAAAATTCTGAAGGTGAGTGAATATTGTTCTCACAATTTGAATTGGTGTTATCATGTTTATATTATCATACCCACTTTCATGCACATTTTTCGTTGCTGATATGTCACGTGACTTCCATCAAGCGTGTCAACGCATCTGCCGTTGAACAATCTCAACAATCTCAACATCGGACCGAATTCATATTACTCTCGAACGTCGGATACCGTGAAAGAAATATCAGGAGATTGACTACAGTCCAGCAAAGCAATGGTACTTGTTACATGTAAACATATGAACACTTGAAATACAAGATTCAAAGCAATTTCAAAGTGTAAGGCTTCGTAAGCCGTGTCTTGCAGTGTTTGTCAGGTAAACAGACAATATACTCATTGATTTATAAGTCAACTGAAAGAGTTTGCACTACAAGTATCGGTGATACAGTTACATTCATATAGTAATAGGTTAGTACTAGCGATGAAGTACTATCTGTACAAAGCAAATATAATAGCATAGATATTGCATGTGTGCAAATTGTGAGCACACTGCACCACCTACCTTCAGATTTGTACTTACAAAATAAGATATTTCTGCAGCACTAGCATTCTGTTGTGTATTGGTCGTAATTATACAGATGGTATGGTACATGACTCTTACTCACATTAGCACAGACATATAATGATATTACTACATGGACAGCTTATGTAGCAATATAAATGGTGATGTATATCATATTCATGGCTATAGAATAGTGTTCTCTCAAGCTATGTATGCAAATTCCTGACACTTCAGCATAACCACAACAAAATCATTATATATACATAAATGGACACTTCTCAAAAAGCTATATACTCAAAATGGATTATGATAGTACTAATTATACTGTAGAAATTAATACAAAGATTGAATGGGATGCAGATATCAATAGAAGTAACCCCTATGATACACATATCCCTTGTTCACTCACCTCCATTAGCGTGGGAAATTCCTCGGTATAGGAAGACGAGAGGAAGAGATAACAAAAATGGGCTATAAGACAACAATCATAGGGCACATGTTTTTAAAAATGACATACACATGAATTCTGCTATGTAATAGTACCTATGTATTGAGAAAAAATGAAAAATAGAGGGTTTTTCCGAATTATGACACCCTGAAGTTGTGACATAATTTTTCCACACTTATGCCACTCTGAATGGGAAATTAATCGCCATACTGTAGTGTGGTTGCCATAGTTGACAGTTTTTCTTCAGTTTTCCGCATTTTCACTGTACAATTTTTATCTTATGTATAAATAATTGTCTCTGAATGTTATAATATCGATAACATGGTCATAAATCAATGTAGAAGCTATGTTTTTCATAAAATGTTTTCTTCAATGTATTCCCAAGTGTTTCCCATGCTTGGTTGATGTGCTTTAAATATACTACATAACAATCTTACAGCATTTTCAATCCACCTTTAGAATTTAATCATCTTTGCTCTGTTGTACTCTTCATTATATGTATAATATCAGTACAAATAAATTTTATTTTGTCTGGAGACACAAATGACAAGCCATGTTCTTTCAGCTCAAAGAGGTATGAAATTAAAATATATTAGGATATATGGTAGATGATCACCAAACATTGAAAGCTGATAGATAGTATTATGTCACTGCTATGAAATTCATGAACTAGCAGCAATA
The DNA here is from genome assembly GCA_025738555.1 of Cyathus striatus. NCBI lineage: Eukaryota > Fungi > Basidiomycota > Agaricomycetes > Agaricales > Nidulariaceae > Cyathus > Cyathus striatus. The sequence goes on from JAOVFP010000007.1 coordinate 2,039,385, forward strand.
AATGACTTGAATTATATTAAATAATAATCAAAAGCAATATCTATTATTCAAATGGAACTGAGCACCTTAATGTATTCAAACAATAGTAATAAGTAAAACCAAATAGTGGTTGTTTATGGTTGCCTATAGTATTCTTAGTAGTACTATTCAAATAGAATGAATAAATGATTGTTTATGATTGCCTATAGTATTATTAGTAGTACTATTAAAATAGAGTGAATAAATGATTGTTTATGATTGCCTATAGTATTATTAGTAGTACTATCCAAATAGAACAAATAAATGATTGCCTATAGTATTATTAGTAGTACTATCCAAATAGAATGAATCAATGATTGTTTATGATTGCCTATAGTATTATTAGTACTACTATTCAAATAGAATGAATCAATGATTGTTTATGATTGCCTATAGTATTATTAGTACTACTATTCAAATAGAATGAATAAATGATTGTTTATGATTGCCTATAGTATTGTTAGTAGTACTATTCAAATAGAATGAATCAATGATTGTTTATGATTGCCTATAGTATTGTTAGTAGTACTATTCAAATAGAATGAATAAATGATTGTTTATGATTGCCTATAGTATTGTTGGTAGTACTATTCAAATATAATGAATCAATGATTGTTTATGATTGCCTATAGTATTATTAGTAGTACTATCCAAATAGAACAAATAAATGATTGTTTATGATTGCCTATAGTATTGTTAGTAGTACTATTCAAATAGAGTGAATAAATGATTGTTTATGATTGCCTATAGTATTGTTAGTAGTACTATTCAAATAGAATGAATAAATGATTGTTTATGATTGCCTATAGTATTGTTGGTAGTACTATTCAAATATAATGAATCAATGATTGTTTATGATTGCCTATAGTATTATTAGTAGTACTATTCAAATAGAATGAATCAATGATTGTTTATGATTGCCTATAGTATTGTTAGTAGTACTATTCAAATAGAATGAATCAATGATTGTTTATGATTGCCTATAGTATTGTTAGTAGTACTATTCAAATAGAATGAATCAATGATTGTTTATGATTGTCTGAAGTAAGTAGTATTACTAGTATACATACAATAAAAGACAATCATATAACACATGGCTTATATGATTGTACAATCATATAACCCTGCTATTATATGATTGTATTTAGCTGACACTTATGCCACATCACTGTGACATCAGGCCTCTGATGATCGGTGCTCTGCACTTAGAACGCTACGTGAGGGCATCGTCAGTATTTCACTAGACCCCTACATTGGCTATGCTAGTATCAATGAGAGCACTGGATAGGAGGCGGATCTAGGAGTTGGGGTACTAGGGGGAAGGTGATACGAGTTGAAACGGGACGTAGGGGATGTAACAAATCTGGTGTATGAATGTGGCATATGATGTGATGGTGCACTGGGAGATATGAACGAGGTTGTTGTGCTTGCAGCCATTCGCATTCAGCAATGTGATGTCTTCTATACCACAAATTTTATTCTCATTAACGGAAGTACAGGATGTCAGTCACGCGCCAATCCCCTTCGTCCTCTCTGCGATTGTGCCTCCCACATTTGAACTGCATCAGCAGCATTCATTTGTATATGTACCCATGCTGGATGGTGATGTGTGTTCGGGCTGTGTTGCATGTTGAGGGTCCTCCCTGGCTCGTGACGCTCTCCATACCTCCACTCGTTTGCCTCTCTCTGTCATACCCAGTGAGAGGATCTTGATTCCCGGTTAATAGTCAGTTGGACACTGCCAATTGACCTCTCTCTGTGTGCATGCCCGGCTCGACGCTCGACAATATATGAAGCTGCGACCCTCTAGAAGAGACAGTTGGACAAGAACTGATTGGATTAGAACTGGCAAAGAGTGGTATCTGCCTCATGCACGTACTGTATGTTTCGATATCGTATTTCGGCATTCTACACCACAGCACCCTGTGACACAACATGACCGGAATGCACACCATTACCACCCCTATCCTCTCTATTCACCATGGCAATCATGGCCTACAGTGCCATGCCTTGCCATGATGCTCTAGTTCTTCAACTTGCATCACAACCCACCAGTTTCAATATTGAAAAGCACTAAATGTACCCCTTTTCTATAGTGCATCTCAGTGGGCCTCTGGTGTTTCTGCATTATAGAGTTGAGTTGAGGACCAGATTCAACAAATTTGTCAGTATAGGCATTTATCTAACTCTCGACATTTCATTGGTTTAATGGCTCCCAGTGAGGATTGGTTACTATCACTGCTCCTTCATTCAGCACCTTCCTCCAGCCTATGCGCTTTTCTTGGCTAATGTATTATAACATACAACTTCCTGCTCGACGAGGTGAGTAGTATACAATACTGATTGGTGATTTCAGTGCGGAATTTCCCAACTCATATTTTTAAGATCGTCCTAACCCACTTGCTTAAAATTTCCATGCTTTCCTGGCCAACCTTATCTCACTAAGGACGTGTCGACACGCACTCTTTCATTATTAGTTAATTGACTTTCGTTTACATTCTATATACACTTTATTCCCATTTCATTTATATATCCCTGTGCTCGACATTAGTGTGCCATCATGAGGTCTCGTTGTCTCAAACGTATTCCATTTGTTTCTCAAGGAGTACAATGTTAAAGCTAACAACACTTGCTTGCTCCAATTACCACGTAGCATTAAACTGGAAAGTGAACGATCGTCTTCCACTCATTCACAAACTTATCCACCACTCTATTATGTCCATTATCGAAATCATTGACCCTAATCTGTATCGTCACTCACAATGCTCTGCACCAACATTACCTATCTTTACCTCACAATATCTTTGACTCAACCCTCACTGCTCTCATACTCTATTCTATCCCAATTCTTCAGTTTTATTTTATATGTCTATTGATATCTCTTCCCATTCAGTAATTACTTTTCTATTGATCTTCCCTTTGTAATTGTATATGTATATAATTAAATCTATAAATTCTGGATTCTTCTTTGCTTCCTAAGCTTTAGTCTTTTCTTTCATTATGGCTTTCTCTTCATTTCTGTCCCTTGAGTGAGACTTGGATATATCCTCAACCCCAGCATTGGGTGGTATCGTTTATGGAAGGAACTTAACGTCGAAAATTACATACTCATCAACATCTTCCTCCGGCTATCCTACTGATGAGCTGACTTTCTTTGGTCAAATCTTATCCTCCTCCTGCCAACTCGATAGTACTCTACTGGTCTCTGTTGTATGTCCTTCTGAGGCTTGTAACGACATTCAGACTTGCTTCAAAAATCAAATCTCTTTCTTATTGAAAATTGAACAAGTCAACAGCCAAGTTTTGACTCTTTATCTGGTTAGTTCTTTTAGTTTCTCAAATCCAAATTCCATTTCTTGACATAATCCAGTCTACCAATATTTCATCCGTGATTTCCAACTCTACCCCCAATCCAGATGGCTGTTGTATCCAATTTACCTCATTCTCCCTCATCAATGTTCATTATTCTGTTTTTATATTTATTGACCGTGGTTCCATGTATTCACTTTGTTTTTTAAAGGAAAATTACTTGAATCTCACCTCCGGTACTACAATCTTCATTACTGCTAAATTGGTCCAGTGGTTGGACAGATATGCTTGGTTCAGAATATGTTTGTTTCCTTAATTTCAACCTGCCTGTTTATGATCTATATCTGTTTCAGACTTATGAACTCCAAATTCAAGGCATTTTTCACTATTACTATTAATGTAATATATTATTAACAGATCTCTTTTAATACAACTTGCCAACCATCCTTGCCCCTGTTTAATTGCTTATTAATTTAAAGTTCCCCCTCATTGACTTATCATGGTAAATAAATGTCAGTTAAATGAGGTGGTAGTGGGCCCTGCCGCTTGCTGGCTCTATTTCTTTATTATCCAGAAGGCGACGGACAAACTGAACACATTAACCAAGTCTTAGAGCAGTACCTTTGCATTTACTGCAATTACCAGCAGGACAACTGGGCTGATCTCCTTCCCATCACTGAGTTCGCATATAACAATACACCGAGCTCAACCACTAATACCACTCCTTTCTTTGCCAATAAGGGTTATCATCCACAGATTTCAGTCTATCCCAAGCATGACATTACCTCCATTCATGCTAGGGATTATGCCATGGACCTCTAGGAACTTCATGAAAATCTCAAGGCCGAAATAGCACTTGCTCAGAAACGCTATCAGGTTGGAGCAGACAACCGTCACTTGCCTGCCCCAGAGTTCAAAGTTGGAACTAAAGCCTTTGTCCGTGCTAAGTTCTTTAACACCACTCGCCCTTCCAAGAAATTGGCTGAAAAGTATTATGGTCCTTTCGAGATCATTGCTGAAACTGGTACCCACTCCTGCACCCTTAGACTCCCTTCCAATTTCCAAGCTGTACACCCTGTATTCCATGTTTCTATGCTCGAGCCCGCAGTTGAAAACACTATCCCTGGTCGAGAGATACCTCCGCCTCCCCCTGTGGAAATCGACGGAGATATCGAGTTCGAGATCAGTGAGATCTGCGACTCCAAGCTAGATCGCCAGTTCAAGAAATGCCCTCTTTGTTACTTAGTCCGATGGACTGGTTATGAAGGAACTGACGAAGAACTCACTTGGTTGGCTGCCACTGAAGTAGAACATGCTACAGAGCTCATAGAGGAATTTCACACTCGTTATCCTGATAAGCCCAATCCTTCTACTCCTGTTACATATACTTTCTCCACTTACATTTTCGTTTCTCCGCTATAGTTTATTGTATATCCGTATCCGTCTTCTCGACCAAAGGTTGAAGATTGACGCTTCTCCAGACACCGCTTGCATGATGACCACTACATTTAATAAGCATAGCTGATTTGTCACTTTGCATACTTAACGAGGTGGGCTGAGAGTGGAAGTACAGAGTTGTATTAGTTTTCTCCTAAGGTGTTTCTGCTTATTCCATCTTACTGTTTACTCTTATGTTTTCGTTCTCCTCGCACCAAAATCATTAAAAGTCCACAAAAAACAAGTATATACAATTTTTTCTCCATCTACTGTACACTACTCTTTGTCTTTGTCTTCTTCCTCTTCATTACTCCCGGACTCATTAGTCTCTGCCGGAGTACCCTCCTCTGCCACCTGCGTGGTCGTCATCAACCTGTTCAATGTACCCATCAACTCCGTGTGCATGTTGACGTTCCTCCCCAAGGCCTCTATCAGCATGTCCGATAAGGGACTCTCAGAGTTGAGCTGCATCGCCAACTTGTCGCACTCATTCTCTGCAAGATACAGCTGGCCCCTCAGAATCTTGCACTCAGCGTCAAACATCTTCCCCTTGGTCCACAATTCATCTGCCTGTTTCTCTGCAACCTCTAACTTCGACCTTGCCACTGCCAGTTGCATCTGCAACTCCTCCACCAATTTCTCCTGCCCAGTACCACCGGTCATCATCTTCTCCAGACCAATTCTCTGCTCCTCTGTGTTCCCCGGGACTACAGTCCCCCACATTATTCCCTCATTGATGCATCTCCCCTTCTTTGTCCAACACACCTCGCATGCCTTGTGGCTCATTTTCTTTCCCCTAGGAGCAAGTCAGAACAACTCCGAAAAGAGAAACGGACAACTTAAACGAGATCCAATAGACACTCCCTGTTTAACTTACTGCATACGTTGCAGGGGACCTTGGGCAAGACATACTCCTCTTTCTCCTTTTTCTCCATGGCCGCCTTGGCTTTCTCCACACCCTTACCCTTTTTCCCCACAGATGCCCTCACTTCTTCCACCTCGATGTCGGACTTGTCCCCAGCCTGGCTCTCTGTGCCGGTACGACTCTTGCTTCTAGACTGGCTAGCCTTGCTGCTAGCATCGTCTTCCACCACCTTGTCGTCGATCAGAGCCTTGCTCTTTATTCCCTTGCATTGGGAAGTCCGGGTCATAGTCTTCTTTTTAGGCAGTTTTGGCATCACCTTTGTTGTGTCCTCCGGATTCATGTGGGTGTGTTTCCTCTTGGAGCCACCCTCATTCTCCGCCCGCCAGATGCTCTTCTCCACCTCTTCCTCCGGTGTTATGGTGTGGCCTTCGGCTTCCAATTGCTGAACAGTGCGATCACGGTCAGCAATCTGCTCTGCGCTCATGTAGGACCCTACCTGTGGGGTAGACGTTACCTCCGGCTCAACTGTAGGAGTTGGAACTCCTACCCTCATTGGTCCTACCTCAGCTACTACTTGCTCCACTATTTCCTTCACCGCGGTTGAGTCGTCCACCGACATAACCAAACTGTTGGCCTCCCTGTGGTAATGTAAAGATGTTACCACCGACTCCAGATTAAATGACATTACTCCCAACCTTGCCATTGTTGCCTCATACTCTGTGTGTACTTGCAGAGAAGTGTCTTGCCTCGTCGTTTCCTCCGCTGGGCGACCAGTTAGTCGTGCCATCGTTTGAGTGACCCTCGCCTTAGTCTCCTCCTGCTTACATTTCTTTGCCCTTATAGCCTCCAATCTTCCTCCCTCATCCACCTCCATTGTGTCCTCCTTCTCCCCCCAGCCTGCTCCATTTCCTTCACTGCCTCAACCTCAGTCTCTTTCACCTCCTCCACTGACTCTGTTCCAACGCCTAGCTCCGCCCTAAGGGCCTTCAACTGTGCCTCCATCTCCTCAAGCCTTTTGAGCTTCTCCGTGTCGAATGGCCAGGAGCATGGATTGAGAACTCGAAGACATTGTTAAAGTGGTCACGTGTTAAGGAGTTGCTGTAACGGGGTAAAAGATGGGTTTGATTTTCTCCACCATGGCTGACCTTTATATATCTGGACCTGATGTCAAAACACCGATCAAATTCAAGAAGCTTATTATTTGATCACGTGCTCAGGCCTCAAGGGCTCGGCCTTAAGGGGGGAATACTGTCATATCCCATATCGCCTACCTCCAGACTCCTATGCCCTTACTCTGCCTTTTCCTATTATTACTCCGGACTTTGATTACATTCTTAATATTACTTATTGATTACTGTACATAGATTACTCTTGTTTCCTTTCTTCCGTTCTACTGAGCTATCCTCTCAGTATTGTAGTATACATCTCATAGTGAGTCACTTATCATTCTTAAGTGCACCACTATTAGTTTTACTTTACACTGCCATATGTGCTCACTTCTCTGACATGTTTAATTAGTTATAGTCTTCATTCTACATACACCTACCCTGACTGTACTTCTCTGCTGGCCTTGGCCAGCAGCCTTTACTTACTCCGAGTCTCCAGTATTTAAGTAGCACTTGATTTGTACTTAGTCTACAGTTTTGTATTGAACTACGTCCTCACCCTTCAGTCTGACTTGAGTTACACCTCTCATCTTCTCGTCTCTCGTCTTCTCTGAAGGGCTTGCCCTTACTCCGAAATACAGGACCAGGAATCCCAGGGGCGCAGCACATAAGCTGAAGCCAAAGTCCTACCCCCTGAGTTCTTGTTCTCCGCTTTCGTCTCGTACTCACCCTTGCTTCTCCGCAGTCACCCCCTTGTACTCCACTGCCAAGTCAGGCTAGGGGCATGGATGTGACACCTTCTTTTGATATAGGATGATGGTTCCATTGATCAACAAATTGTTCAAGGTCTTCATTTATAATATTGAGAAAGAGATCATGTATTAGCTATAAATGTGTTGAGTTTGATGATGAATCAAGCATATGAAGTCTTTCAAGCCGGGAGAAAAAGCATGCCATGGATGTACTACTTGGCTTCCAACTTCAATCCACATACACTCTATTCAAGTATTTCTGGTTGATCTAATTAATATTAAGGGTTAAATGTTATAAAAGCTCAAATGAAATTATGACACACATTCCCCATATGAATGAAGCTCTGTTTGGCCCTCTATATTTAATCATCCACACTGAAATTTCGATGTTCTCTTCTCCTCAATCTCCTCGAACTCGTGAAGGTATTCCATATTCAGTAACAGAACCCAAAAATAGATTAAGAACAGTTGATGAGCAATTGTTATTGCTTGCTTTCATGCCAACAATCTAATGAAATGTGTGTTAAAAACTCAGTTCATATGAATCAAGTTCAAAGCAAACCAAGTGTGAATATCCATCACAATTCCATGGATTAAAATGCCCCATTTTATGAGCTTATGGTGGCCATCCAAATGCCATAATGCATGAGGATTGACCAAGAGCATCAACATGTTGCAATGAAGAGCATATATGCTGCTTCTGTATACAGATTCCTCTTTGTTTGAAATAACCCATTGCATAGCATATACCAGAAGCAGGTCTTTCTTTTCTGAAGTTTCACATCAGATTATCAACTTCTTGATCAGATAGATCAGAAAAACTTTGATTAATTCCATGTATTTTCAAATATTTGCTTAATGTATTGTGATGTATGCCTAATGCACTTGAGAGCATTGAAATTGAGATTCTTCAATGTGCAGACATTGCATCAGAAAGCCAAGCATAGTTAAAATCCTTAGCAGGGCGACCTCAATTACCAGAATAGATCTCAGACATTGGTTCAAGAGTTTCTATTCTTTCACTTGCCCTAATCATAGTGATATATTTGTAAGGCAAATTATTTTAAAGATAAGATCATACCTCTCTTCAAGGTTATGTGAAAATTGTTCAAGCTTAAAGCATAGTGAGAAAAGTGCATTTGCACACAGTGCTACCCAATCAGAATCACCTATTTCTATTTCAAGAGCATGCAAAATATCAGCTGTTTCAGATTGAATCTTCATTGACATTAATTTCAAGCAAAGAGGATCTGCATCTTCCAAATGTATCATTGCATATGCTGTTGTATATGTTTCAGAAATAATTCTATGGGCCTGCAGAATATTTTCAGCCCATTCCTGATCATCTTGAAGCACTGGAAGAGGTGGTAATTGCTGTGGAATGTGGGACGACATAATACAAAAGTCTGTTGTATCTATCAGTGATCAGAATATATTATACCTGTCTCTCACATTAGGATAATCTGCAATATGATTATCATTCATTTGCAATGCTGCTGAGCTGAAATGTGACAACCAAGGAATTGGGTAAATAATTGTCTCTTCACATTGTCTTCACACAAACAAAGTATTTTCAATGCTTCCTTTCAGTCACATTTTACCAGGGACTGGACCCTGGTCAACTCAACACATCTCTACATACCCACTTTCTGCATTCATGGAATCATCCAAAGGGCACCCTGTTCCCCTACCTCACCATCCCAAGTTCTACTATGATGATGGCACTATTGTGATAAAGGTACATTGTGTTATAAGTAGCTGCTTCTATATGAGTGTGGAACTGACATGTAACATGATTCTTCCATTACAGGTGACAGATGGAAAAACAGTGATGCTGTACTGCCTTCATGGGGGAATACTTGTTCAGCAGTCATGTTTATTTTTAAATCTTTCAGTTGAATTGGAGTTGCAGAGCAGTCCAGGGCCCCATAATTGTGACAATGATGACCATCCCCTTATACTTTCCCTATACCACATCACTCCAGCAACCTTTGACCACCTGCTAACATACTTGATGTGTACACCATGGTTTTCTCAACTCATTTGCTATGCATTTTCCACTACTACTAATGTAGCAATAACAGTGATTACCCACTACCTGAGAATGACCTTGAACTCTACAACAATTTTCTCCTCACTGTTCTTAGCCTCTTATCATTCATGTCTATTAATGATGGTGTTAGGTTTGTGATTCAGGTATTTCATCAGCTAGGCACTGCATTCAGTCCCATACAGTGTCTCAAACTCATGTGTACATACAGCATCAAAGATTGGATCAATCCAGGATTTTGGCAGCTGATCAAAATACCACTGTGGTCCATATCACAAGAGGACACTGTCTGGATAGGTCCTGTTATCTACAATACTCTTGTTGTAACAAGAGCACATATTAACAGGCTGTGTGCATTGTTGGCCTTTTGTCCTCCAAGCATTGTCAATGATCCCAACTGTAGTTTACTGGCATCATGTATTTTTGGCTGGGAACATGACTGGTGGAATGGCGTGGTGCATTGCTTATTGCACCCTGATTTGGATCTATCGATACAGGATGTATTGCAGAAGTTAGTGGCTACTCAGCCTTCTGGTGTATGTGACTTGTGCCATCAGAAGACTGTATGATTCAATTCAGTATCAAAGTACATATTTCTCAGTATCAAAACATCTTGTAACTATATCTGATTCTTGTCTTTACACACCCTGTCAGTGGGAGGGAAGAATGCCTGGCAGTTCCTGCCTTATTTCTTCCCTCTTCCTCTACTATATACATTTTCTAGCTACTCTACTTACAGATTGTGTAGTAATAGAATTCTATTTGTTCTCTGGTATTTCCCCAGTCCATGTGTATGGTAGCACTTTTGTAAGGTCTCGACCTTGCATTAAGCATCTACATGCCACGGAGTCCGAATCCGTTGGTCACGAGACTGTTCTCACCCATCAACTCCTCCGCGCCTGCTCCCCCATCTCATTGGTTCCCGGTTCCGTTCGTTCATTCTTTCTCCAGCCTAGACTTCATGGTACCGTACATTACATCAGTACCATTCTCATTCAACTCACCAATCCGTTCTCTTTCTTGTTCCCTTATCCATATCATTTCTCTCTGACTCAATACTTACAAAACATACACATACATACTTTCCCTGACTCTTATTTACTTTCTCTGACTCGTTAGCCACTCGTAAATACATATATAAACCCAGTAAAATAGACACTGTTACCTTAGAGTTCCAATCTACGAGACCTTAGACACGCATCCTTGAGTTCTAAGTCTTAAAAGTCCGAACTTTCTACTAACTTTCCTAGTGTGTTTCCGCATCAAAGCTCTATTCCTCTGAGTTTAATCCGGAAACCTCACAACTTTGTCAGCACCCAGGTGGTGGGCAGCCAATTGTGCACATAGCTCAGTGTGCTCTCTTTCTGCAATGTGTGCTCATTTGAGCATCACATTGGTTACCTTCCTAATTGGGTAATCAGCCAATGTGGCAGCATAAGCCACTCACATCATTTCATTTACATCAGCCTTGCGGGTTGGTTCCCTGCTTCCGTGTTCACTCCTGACCATCAAGGTACTCAGTCCCTGTTCTTTCTTTCTTTCTTTTCCCCCTACTTGTGCTCTCTCTCACTCTGTCTCATGGTCTCAATTTCATGGTCTCAATCTTGTAGTTATCACTATCATTCAAGCTCGCTAAGTCTCATGTCTCAAGGTCTGGGCTTTTAGGTTTTTTGGTAAGTCCATTTATTTGGTTTGTTTCAACACTTTATGTCATATTGACTTTGTCATCATCAGGTTTCTTAGTTCTGGGTCTTTGGTTCTCGTGTACAGAACACAATGACATGTTTTTAAAGGTAAAGTGATTATGTATTTTATTGGTTTAAGGGTTTTAAACCAGTACTAACAGAGTTGTATGTTTTTTTAATAGGTTTTATTACATCCCTTGTTTTAATTATGGGAGGCAGCACAGGAACTCAGCCCCTCCCTGCTATTTCCTTACTCAATGTACTCTGTACTGGAATCTTGAAATTGAGATTTGAAGAATTTTAAATTTATGGTATGTTGCTTTTCTTTTACATGTGTATCACCATCATTGACAATGATTTCACCTCATGGTACCCAATCCACAGCAGCATACTCCCCTATAAAGTTTTCAACTCTTCTCATAGCATCAACTGTTTTACCACACTAAGAGGATATCAGGGTCAAAATACCCCTCTGCTATGGCCTACTTTCAGTTTCATTGATAATGTCCCACCCTCACTCAATGTTCTTTGAATCCCTGCTTCATTTGGGAAGGCACTTCATCTCTTGTCCTGTCACTGATGATGGCCCTTCCATATAAACCTTCTATATCATCAATACCAGGAAATTCAATGCAAGACTCATTTAAATGTATGCCATGCTGGAGTATTGGAATTCATAGTAACATATGCTCCTGTATTACTATTGGGGTTTGCTTTGGAGCTCAGCACTCAAGTGCTCAAACTTAGGGTACTTACATGACTCAGGTCATTTTGATACCTGTCATCACAGCACCACCATATTTTTTTCACACACTCAGCCTGCCTCACAAATATATTTTCTTTCAGTTGATTGTAGCTAGATGCTACTAAATGTTACCAGGTGTCTATTTTAAGTGTAAAATTATATATGCACCTGCAATACTCCACCAACCTCTCATGGGAGGGCCACTGGATATGCGCCCCTCTTGGACAAACACAGGGTACAAATTGAATCTCCAATGTCATCTTCTATATCAGGAGAAGGATGTGAAAAACAAAACTGGGGGATATCACCCAGTATGTAATTGAGAAAGGTCCTGAAATTAGACTTGTTCAACTGGACACTGATATTGATTAATGGAGTGTTAAGCTCAGTTGTCCCCAACTCATTTATGAATAGATGCAAAGTCAGACAACAAGACAAAGTGTGACATTATAATGAACTAATAATGGAGTAAATCAATATATAAGTATGCAATATACAATACATGCCTCATTCATCTATTGACCTTCTTTCCATTATGAGCATCAGACACTGCATATAGCATATTCAAATGGTAATTGTCTGTTAAATGAGAAGGTAGTGGGCCCTGCCACTTGCTGGCCCTATTTTTATTTCCTTATAGGGAAATCCAAACCACCCTATTACCTAACTACCTTAAAAGATAGTGGGAATATCAAGATGCATACCTCTAGCAAATATTTATAATAAGTCCACAATGTCTTTTACATATATATATGATTGAATCAAATCATTCTATTGTTATGGTTCTGACTACAGGCATGATAAATCACTATGTATTCCTTCAAACAGTAACAGTACCATAGCTGTCAATGTTACAATGTATGTTTCATCTGAGTTAGATATTGGCAATGCTGTGAAGTTACTAAGAAGCAACTCATTGAGATATATTGAAGTCATACATAGTGGGCACTTCCATGGCACATATACTGGGTAATGTTCCAAATCAATACATGTTTGTGTAAAGTTCATGAATTTGTTACACATTTCAAGACTTATTGAACAAATTTGATACATGTTTTCAGAAGTGGTACATGTTGAAAACTAGTAATAGATACATGTTTCTAATGGTGTTACATGTTTTCTTGACATTAATAATAGATGCATGTTGTATATTACATTAGGTGGATATTTACTCATATCCCTTCAACCAATAACCCCTTCACCAGTCTCCTGGAAATCCTTGACCTGAGAGCCCAATGATGCTCTGTCATTGCTTCAACTAGGGCAATCAAGATTCATCTGACCAGGAAGCTTCACTTTGCACAATAGATAACAGTGGTACAAGTGATGGGAGAGTGGCAGTGTGTTGCACAGACATGGTCAAAGTTTAAGCCAGTCCGTATTAGCTGAGTAAGGGTCCTTTTTACTGTTACATACTCTGTATTATTTAATAGTTTTATAGGTCCACAGAACACTATGTACTAGTAGAGAGTTGACTGTATTTGAAATATTTTATGTCTTATTTCTCAATTTGATCTTAGGTGACCAAGATCACCATCAGTGACTGTACCAGATCATTCAAAATTTATTTGCAAGCACAATGAGTGTGGACCCATAGGTTCAGAGGCAAGATCTGCCTTCAATTCAACAAGGAGTAAGGAAGTGGAGCAGGAGGATGTAGCAATAAAATACAATACAAAACAAAAATACTATAAATACAAGATATGACATATATATAGCAGCAATCACGTTCACATCATCTGGCCATAGTAAGTTGTGCAGAGTATAATATGGAAGTCTCAAATACAAAAATAGGGCAGTGAGTGTTATTCTAGTGTCCTTACATGGTTCCCTACATAAAAATACAGCAACAGTCTGCTGTTGTAATGAACTGTAGGGGGCATTGTGAGAAGTAACAAAGAATAAGGAGTGTGGTAGAGAGAGAATAGAGGATAATGAAGAGCAGAGAGGGTGATAGTGGAGCAAAGACTCAGACACAAACACAGACACAGACACAAGATGGGGAGGAAACTTGTTAACAACTACCAAGTTACAGAGTGTTTATATACTGAGTAAGTCTACCAAAGTCCAACCAAAGTCCTGTAACTAAGGTAACTGACAGCTGTCAATCTGTCAATCACAGAACTGTCAATCAAGTATCTGTCAATCACAGATCTGTCAAGTATAACAGGTGACAAGTGACAGCTGTCAAGGAAGCTGTGCAACCCAGAATATCTAACAGGCATCAGTTTGGAGGGAAGGGGAAGGGAATAAAGAGACATACTATGGAAAGCTTAACAACCACACTCAATCCCATCAAATGGAATTGAGTTCCGACAATTGGCTTCTCCAGCCCTTCACCTAGCACTTATGTAATAGTCTACATAAACCCATAGCTATATACTTACATCCATTGCAATTATATGCTTTTGCCTCAATTACTGCTTTCTAACATATGTACTATGTAGGTTAGTCCAATAATGCATTAAATGTGAGTACGAATACACTATGTTCACGCTTGCAGTGGCTTGCATGGTGCTTACATCATTTCTAATCCAAAAAAAACAATTCATGTTCACTTTTTATATTGTGAGTTAAATTTTAATTCCAGCTTTAGTATGTATGAAGTGTATTTATTTTAATGCACACACTTGCATAAATTACTACCAGGACCATTCATCAAGTTCCCAGATGTTATTGATCAAGTGGTTTACAGCTGGAAGGATCACTCTCTTCATATCACTGGTGCTCAAGCTAGTCATCATCGAACAAGATTTAGCCTATCACTTTACAGCCACTGGATTATAGATGGAATTTGGAAATATGAGAAAATAAGTCTAAGAGAGGCAAGAATATGAGAGACCCTAAGAATAAGAAAGGCCCAAACATTGATGGGGTGCATGGCAAGGAAATGCTGAGCGAGATGCATTAGTGTCAGCCAATTGTGATCATAAAAAGCCCAGGATTTATGAGTGCCGCAATCATAAAACCAGGGCTTTTTCAGTATGTTGCACTCTCCCACAGTTATCACTGGACTCTCACTGAACTCTCACCAGACTATTGAGAGTTCAGTGAGAGTCTCACTAGACTCTTACCAGACTATCAAGAGTCTCACTGGACTCTCACTAGACTATCAAGAATCCAGTGAGAGTCTCACTACACTATCAGTAGGGCACATGAACTCTACCTGAACTCCACTGAACTCAAGTGCTTAAGCTGTACCTAGACTCTATTGTCACAGTTGTAACATGTTTCCCACAGTCATCACACTTGTCACATATGTGTGAAAGTGTGCCATGTTGGAAAATGTTGGAAAATGTGTGACATATTAGAAAAAGCGTGACATGTGTGACATCCAACATTTTCCAACATGTCACACAGATTCTATTGTCACAGTTGTAATGTGTTTCCCACAGTTATCATACCTGTCACACATGTGTGAAAGGTTGGAAAATGTTGGAAAAGTGTGACATGTTGAAAAATGTTGGAAAAAGCGTGACATGTGTGACATGTTGGAAAAAGCGTGACATGTTTGGAAAATGTTGGAAACAAAAGTGTGACATGTGTGACAAGCGTGGGAAAAGTGTGACATGTTAGAAAAGTGTTACATATCATAACCATCACACTTACCCAACTTTTTCCAACATGTCACACTTTCCCCACATTGTCACATATGTCACGCTTCCAACATGTCACACTTTCCCCACGCTTGTCACACATGTCACACTTTTGTTTCCAACATTTTCCAAACATGTCACGCTTTTTCCAACATGTCACACATGTCACGCTTTTTCCAACATTTTTCAACATGTCACACTTTTCCAACATTTTCCAACCTTTCACACATGTGTGACAGGTATGATAACTGTGGGAAACACATTACAACTGTGACAATAGAGTCTGCCTGAAGTCTACCTGGAGTCCACTTGATCTTGTGGAGTGAGATATACAGCTTATTCTCACTAGATTCTCATTGGACTCTCTGTGATTCATCTCATTATAGTATCACTGAACTCTCAGAGATTCTCACCTAATGAGAGCTAGGTGAGATTGTAGTGAGATGAAAATTGTTCATTTTCTCAGTGTAGTCTCACCAATGTCTCACTAATATCTCTCTACACTCTCGGATATACCACTAAAATTAACCTGGATTCTCACTGGAGTATCGGAGAATCTCATGAGAATCTCACTGGATTCTACTGAGACTGTGGGTCAGTGACATGACCTCGGCTTTTTATGAGTGCCTCTACTATTATATATTTACTAATGAATCTATGAGCTACTTAATGAGTGTAGTGGTGATCATAGGTGATCATAGGTTATTTCAAGTGCATATTCATATACTATTACTACTAATAGTTTCCAAGGTGATCATAGGTGATCATAGGCCATTTCAAGTGTGTATTCATATATTGTTACTACTAATGAATCTATGGGTTACTAATGAATGTAGTGGTGATCATAGGTGATCATAGGCTTTTTCAAGTGTGTATTCACCTATTATTACTACTAATGATTTTCAAGGTGATCATAGGTGATCATAGGTCATTTCAAGTGCATATTCACCTATTATTACTACTAATGATTTCCAAGGTGATCATAGGTGATTATAGGTCATTTCAAGTGTGCATTCACATATTATTACTACTAATGATTTCCAAGGTGATCATAGGTGATCATAGGTCATTTCAAGTGTGCATTCACATATTATTACTACTAATGATTTCACAGGTGATCATAGGTGATCATAGGTCTCATATATATATTAGCAAATGTCACATTGGTCACATATATTCACACGCGTCACATCTGTCACGTATATTCGCACGCGTCACATCTGTCACATATATTCGCACGCATCACATCTGTCACATATATTCGCACACGTCACATCTGCCCATCTTTCATGTATGTTCGCACGTGTCACAGCTGTCACATATATTCGCACGCATCACAGTTGTTACACATATGTCACGTGCGTCACGCTTTTCATGTGTGTCACTCTTTTCATCTGTGTCACTCTTTTCATGCGCGTCACGCACGTCACATTTGTCACATTTTTATCCCTCGTCACGCATGTCACATACTTACATTTGTCACACTTTGCACATCTATCATGTATTTGATGGGTGTTACTCTTTTGATTTTTGATTTATCTGACACAAGATATAACAACTATAAGTATGTGTACTTAATTTTTTTCAACATTTGCTCACACTTGTGGAGCCAGAAGGCACAGTAGGAAGGAGAATTATAATGTACTGAACACTTAACACTAGTGAGAGAAGCTCATCACATGTGTCTGATTACCTGTATATCTATACCATTGTTCAAATTGTTTCAGACCAGAAGTATCCAAAAGTGCAGAGTACATTATTAAAGCAAAGAAAACAAACCCACTCCTGTTAAATTGGGGGTTATGACATGTGGCAATTAGTTCATTATAGAAGTGTATCAGTAATAAGCAACTAGAATGAAACATGTAAAGTGTGTATGTAAGGTCAATGACATTTTACAATCAAGACTAGAAATGTTATATAATGGTATTGAACATTTTCATATTAAACAATTTGGTAATAGACTCACACATGGACAAAAATGTGAAAGAATGGTGAAATATGTGATTCTACATCACATCAAACTTACACATCTCAGTTATTAGATGATCTATTGGTTATAATGATATCTTCAATACTCACTATTTAGTTTTATCTACTTACTCTGTATGAGTATATAATAGTTTGATTTACTGATACAGAGAGGTAATAAGAACTATCTTCACTCTTATTGACATTGTGTCACAATCAGTTTCACTTCTACACTGCCATATGTATTCACACCTCTGATATATGTTGTTTATACTTATACTCAGATTGCATAACTTCATCTTTGAGACAAGCATATGACTATTGGCAGGATCAACCAGATAACTACTCAGATGGAATCAGAAAGTGGTTCATGCATATACTATTGCTCAGTATGTCTTACTTAACATAGTTATCAAATTTAGATATGTCGTCAATGTCAAAGGCCAAATTACATCACTAAGCTGCAAAGTGACAAATGTAACATATGCAAAGAGTATGATGAGTGATAATGTGAATCAAAAGAGTAACACCCATCAAATACATGATAGATGTGCAAAGTGTGACAAATGTAAGTATGTGACATGCGTGACGAGGGATAAAAGTGTGACAAATGTGACGTGCGTGACACACATAAAAAGAGTGACACACATGAAAAGCGTGACACACATGAAAAGCATGAAAAGCGTGACGCGTGTGACATATGTGTGACAACTGTGATGCGTGCGAACATACATGAAAGATGGGCAGATGTGATGTGTGTGAACATATGTGACAGATGTGACACATGCGAATATACGTAACAGATGTGATGCGTGCGAATATATGTGACAGATGTGACACATGCGAATATATGTGACAGATGTGATGCGTGCGAATATATGTGACAGATGTGACGCGTGCGAATATACGTGACAGATGTGACGCGTGTGAATATATGTAACCAATGTGACATTTGCTAATATATATGAGACCTATGATCACCTATGATCACCTGTGAAATCATTAGTAGTAATAATATGTGAATGCACACTTGAAATGACCTATGATCACCTATGATCACCTTGGAAATCATTAGTAGTAATAATATGTGAATGCACACTTGAAATGACCTATAATCACCTATGATCACCTTGGAAATCATTAGTAGTAATAATAGGTGAATATGCACTTGAAATGACCTATGATCACCTATGATCACCTTGAAAATCATTAGTAGTAATAATAGGTGAATACACACTTGAAAAAGCCTATGATCACCTATGATCACCACTACATTCATTAGTAACCCATAGATTCATTAGTAGTAACAATATATGAATACACACTTGAAATGGCCTATGATCACCTATGATCACCTTGGAAACTATTAGTAGTAATAGTATATGAATATGCACTTGAAATAACCTATGATCACCTATGATCACCACTACACTCATTAAGTAGCTCATAGATTCATTAGTAAATATATAATAGTAGAGGCACTCATAAAAAGCCCTGGTTTTATGATTGCGGCACTCATAAATCCTGGGCTTTTTATGATCAAATTGGCTAACACCCCTCTGAGATGGAATAATTTATAGTAATGCTAACCTATGATACACTATGATTCAGCAGGTTTTGTTCAATGCATATGTCACAAAAGTTGAAACTACATTGCAATATATTTAGCCTTAAGCATTGTTGCAAAATGCTTGAAAAGTGTCTGCTCAGGTATTGAAATACTACTATATGGCAATGCAAGGCATGTCTCACCATACTAATCCCTTGACTTGATACAACCTATTATAATGTATTCTTAAGATTGTGTCTAGATTATAATGTAAGGTAATATTATGTATCATGTATTAATGTTTAACCCTCATTGTATTTGTTATCTGTCAGGTCACCAGTCACCAGTGACTAGTGACTTATAGAATGAGTCACATGAGATAAATTAAAATAAAACCAAGAAGTGCTGATATTGTCACTTCAAATTTGTGACATGGCTTGAAGGAGAAATACCTATAGGCTAAGTGTATAAAGAATCCAGACCTTTCTCGAAGAGGCTGTGTTTGGGTCTAGGTCTCACAAAGGTCTTTGTCCAGACTATGGAACAAGATCCGGTGGATGCTGACTAACCATATGTTCAAAACACATAAAAAGACAACACTCTTGCTAGGTATCACATAACTTAAGAACTAAGTAGCATTAAGTTGTAAGTGGATAACCACAGAGGTAAGTAACTACCAGTAAGTGATGTTATCTTATCTATGTTATGTTAACAGTGGGTAGCTGGCTAGTGATATCTAAGTGACATGGTATGTAGTATTACTTATGGATAGACAACATACAAAGCATGTGTACTAGAATGGAAATATTACTTTACTTTTCTGGAGTTTTAGTTGATAAACATAGCTATTCTTTGCATACTCAATTAGACAAAAAATGTGTCCTTTTTTTTATTACCAAAATGGGATACCAGCTGAAAATCAATTGCATGGTTATCAACTTCATCTTAATAGTCCATGTGAACCTCAAAATATATTGTAAAACTTTCAGCCAAGCTTTATAATGCTGTGAAGGCTTTTGTCCTTAATTATATGCCTTGTAAAGTAGGCCATGCATTAAGGAGTTATAATGCACTTCAATGCCTTGCAAGTAAAAGTTAGGTTTCGTGACATAATACTGTTATAGCATAACTGTGGTTTTTATACTCATTGTTCATACTCATCTTAACTTTCATTATGTGAGTGTAGCTAAGAGCAACACAATTGAAGATCTTCTAGTGAATTTATTCACAACAAGCCTTAGACATGCAGGAAAAGGTATATATTAACATGAACACAACTACCCTAATGACAGCCTGAGTATTAGAGAGAAGCCCACACACTCAAAGCCTTCATGTTAGCCACTTATTTTTTTTATACAAAAAATCCTGTATTTTATGTCAGTTACAGTAAGCCAGTAAGCCATATGTCACAACAATGTAGCGTCTACCATATAGTATGGTAATGTTCTAAGTAATGTATGAAGTACTGCGAGCACAAAGTGAGTGAAAAGGAGGCCATATAGTGTTGATCTTGAGGGGTAGGGCACTAGGAGGTGTTTTGCTGGAGACATCATAGTCAGTGTGTGTGCACCATCTTTAAATTTTGAGTGGCTAGATGCTAAAGCGACAAGACGTTGCGGGGCATTATATGTGAAGTGAATGCCTTCATGAAAAGTTCAGCTGTTTATTACAGTTTGGCTATTGTCATGTAGCCTGACACTACCTTTTCGTCCTACACTCACTGGGTAATTGATTGTGAATCAGCAGAGTAATGCAATGGATCATGGACAAAAGTTGCACAAAAGGATATAGAATCGACAACCATTTTATAGTTTCCAGGTTTGTTTTTGCATCTGATGTTGTTCTACCTTCACTGTTTAATGAATTATGTGTTATTTAACTTATATTTCAACAGAAGTTGATATTACCAGTAGCTTAATTTTAATAACTCCAGCTTATCACTAAGTTTTTAATGCATCCCATATCATGCTACATTGTCAATTAGCTATGTTTAACACTGGCACACCCTGCACTGTTCAAATGATACCAGCTATTAGTATATTCTTACATCATACAGTATATAGCAGTTTACCCTGTAATATTCAAGAGAGAAACTGTCATACATTATTCTCGAAACCCATTACTTTACATTTTAAATCTGTAGTATAAAGTCAAACTAATGAAATGAAAGATTTGATTTTGGTAATGGATTTAGAATGTAATGCCTGTAAGGGTGTAACCGAGCAATCAGATCCAATAACTGAAATGCCAGGTGCTGATTGTCTAGGGCTGCCAACCATTACCATACATTACAGTTATATGGTGCCTATAATACAGTGACAGGTACCATACCAATATCAGCCTTAGAGATAAAGCTGATGGTATGGTACACAGGATGGTTGCATGCCATAGTATACCATATTCTAATGGCCATATACAGCTGACTTACAGTCGATATATTTCAGCTGGTTATGTAAGCCCATGTGGATGACTGTGGACACAGTTAGGATATGGTTATCATGTCCTATTGTAGCCTTACCATATGAAAGGCTCTTCCAAGACATCACTAAATTCCAATATTTCAATTTCTGGTGACTGGATATCATCAACTGACTTGTTTCAAGTGGTCTTATCTTTGGAAAACTTGGCAGCTTGTTTATTTATAGTGCATACATGCTCCATTGAGCAACATTTGAGTAACACAAAGCACTGCTGTGATAAAAGACATTTGAAATTCCAAGATTTTATCCACTTGTGAGCCCTTTAGCAATGTGTGTTTACTCATATCTTTCGTTTCATCTCCTGCTGCACTTTCATTCTATGATATTACTGGTTGGGTGCTTATCAGGACACAGTTATCTGTGTTCTGACAAAGTTATTGGTATCGTGAAAAGTATTAGACTGCAAAAGTTATATAAATAGCACTATGGATACTGCACCATAACAGTTATACTTTGAACCCCCATTGTTTTACATCATGTCTGATGACGATCTGGCTCAAGATACCACTCAGGCTCTTCTGAATGCTCCAGCTCCCAGTCAAGGTATGTCTTAATAGGTTATGAGTAATGATGTTAAACTAAAGTAACATTGTAGGGCAACTTGGATGTGGGCACCATCAGTGAAACAATGCACACATGCAAGAGTACATTGATGCAGAGAAGTTTGATGAGTTCAGTAAGCCAACACTTCTGAACACATCTTCTGTGAAGAAAAGTAAAGGAAAGGCTTCACACTCTGACCAACCTATTGTTACTGTGGATTCCACTGAGCTCGAAGCCACCTACAATGTTCCTGAGCTATTATCTGATTCGGATTATGAGGATTATGATGATGATGGTGAGGATGAGAATGACAGTGGTGGAGAGGAGGACAAAACATTAGAGGTGTCACATAGAATCAGTAATAAGGAGGTATGTATAATTCACTTAAATTGCTCTCATATTCTGACATATTTCATCTTCAAATAGCTTGCTGATGTGCTACCATCGAAATTAGTGTCTCAGAAATCAAAGTGCAAACACACTCAGTCAGCTGTAAACCCCCAAACTCACTACCTGCCTTGTCCAGCTCCAAAAAAGAGTTGCAACACTGTTACAGTTACTGGTATGAGTTCTGGCGATAGTACTACTGTGTCTCCACTTGCACCTATTCAAACTGTAAGTGTCAAACTTTAAAAGCATTTGCTAGCATTTACAATACTATTTTAGCATGAAAAGACTAATCCAATTTATTTGTTCTATGAAGAAGTTACCTATGGAATAAATGGTGAGAAGGAAGATGGTACTCGCTATTACCAGTGCTATCATGGTAGTCACTCTATTCTTAAGATAACTCCAAAGATGAGACACAGTCTTAATGGTATGTTTCAACTTTATATGTTCTATAAATTTATCTCAACTATGTTTTACTTAGGACTGACTGGGCATTTGAAAAAGTTTCCTTCAATGTACTGGCTATATAACATTCTATATAATTGATCTGGTCATCCCACATTGGAGGAAAAGCTGTTAGCTTCTGGGGAGGTAACCATGGACTCTGTGAGCAGCAACAACTATCTTATGAAGCTTGAGAAAACATCACAAAATATTGTGCGTGCATTTGAACAGCAAGCTTTGAAAGCAAGGGTATGTCTGATTCACTAGTTCATTTTTACTATGATGTGGTATTAAATGAATTTTAGGGGGAGTGGCAACAGGAGACCTTCATGGAGTTGCTAGTCAAATGGGTAGTTTCCTGTCATCAGCCATTTGATGAGGTGGAGAAGCCCGAATTTCATGAACTTCTCAATTATACACATTTTTGAGGAACTTCGACCTTTAAAATTCCAGGATGTACCACTATTTGAACCTGAGTTATGAAGATGGGCGATGTCAGGCCTGATTATTGATTATATATAATGCATGCAAATGCACTGTATACCACAATAAAAGGAATTACACAGTTATGTCACATGACCAAATACTTCACACAATCACATGATACATCACACCACTAATCAAATATACCCAATACTATACATGAACAAACAATGCTAAATCACCATTAAATACAATACACATACCAATAATTAATTACTCACATAAACAATACACTAACAAAGGATAATATGCACTCTTTCATTGTCCTATTCACACATTGTTTGAAGACAATGAGAGACTATTTATATACAACTCCATTTTTTCACTCCTATTGTTCATCACAAATGAACTGCATTGTACTATTCACCTATTGTTTGAAGACAATGAGAAATCTATTTATATACAACTCCATTGTTTTCACTCCTATTGTTAATCACAAATGAACTACATTGTACTATTCATCTATTGTTTGAAGACAATGTGAAACTATTTATATATGACTCCATTGTTTTCACTACCATTGTTCACACAATAGTGGATAGGTATCTATTGTTTGCTACTCCATTGTTATAAAAATGGATTCCTATTGTTCTTGCCCAGAACAATGTAGCTCTTTATTTAGAACAATATAATTCATTACACATTGTTCTAACATATGCTATTGTCCTCTGCTGACTAACCTTCAAATACCATTGTTCCATACAGCCTCAGATCTGAAATCTACACTTGCACACTACCCATTTTGGAGAACAATGTAGGATTGTAGAGTGGGAATTGGATTACTAAGCAGGTTGGGAAAAGGTATATAAGGAGGGCAGTTTGGCAGTAGATAGATAGCTACCCACCCCCCAGTAGTCTCACCCCATTGTCAGTAGTTAGCTAGTATTATTAGCACAGTTTTATCAGTACAGCACAGTTAGTAACAGTAACAGCAACCGTATTAGTATCAGTACAGTCCAGTCAGTATCAAAAACAGTATCAGAGTAACAGTCACAGTCACAGTCACAGTCAAAGCAACAGTTCAGTACAGTTCAGAATCAGATACAGTCATAGGTCAAGTCTTAAGTGAGTTAAGCATTGATCTATACAATATGCACATCAGATATAGCATTAAGTCTATAGTGTGTATTATACCCCTTCCACTATACTTGTCATTATATACAGCCTTTGCTGTACATAACCTTTCATACCAAATTTCATACAATTCATACAGCTCTTGCTGTACTGGGCCACCTACCAAATTACCAAGAATATCCTTGCTAAATATTTCTTGACACTCAGGTGTTGTAACACAAAAAAAGTCGATTCCTGTTAGCACCTTAGATTATCTTTATCTTAAATGACAGCAAGATACAGTCAGCTTGGTGAAAGAAATGTTCAAAGTACATTATAATTTTATCCATAAATATTAACAACTAATATTGATATTATCAGAATCTTAACACCAAAGTTAGCATATCACTTGATGCTTGGACTTTGAGCAACCAGATAGCTTTTCTAGCAATCATTGCACATTATGTTACAAATGATGGACAATCTGGTATATGACTCTAATAACTTCAACATGTGGTCATTTGCTGATTAAATATTAGAGAAACTGTTAATCAATTTCCAGAGCTTATGGGACAACACACAGGTGAAAATATGGCAAGCATTGTTTGGAACACTCTCAACACTTATGGCTTAAATAACAGTGAGAAGGTATGTTGATAATAATTAAAGATTTTCAGACTCTCATATAAGTTTTATCTCACAAATAGATATTGGTGTTTGTCATGGATAACACTATGAATAATGACACCATGATTGTGTCTTTCAAGTGTCAGAAGTAACAAGGAATAGAGGGGGTGATTGAGAGGAATGAGAGTGATAATGAATCTCGCTACACATCGTGATTTTGAGCCTTTGAACTATCTTATGAAGACTGGGAAGCTATCACATTAGTCACTAAGTGGCTGAAGAAATTTTGCTCAGCAACCACACAAATGTTGATCACAAAGCAGCCCATGGTTTCTCAAACAGCAGCTATTTTCCATGGACTTCAAAGCAAGCTGAAGGATACTCTATAGGAGCTTCCTGATGATGCTCCAGCAAACCTCAAGAATGGCCTAGTCGAAGTGCATCAAAAACTTAGTGAATATTATGAAAAATTTGACCAATCTCTGTTATATACCTGGGCTGCTCATATGTGCTTATCTTATTTCGATAATCACTCACTTATTTGTATTATTTTACAGTTCTAGATCCTCATATTTCATATGTTGGTCTTGAGTTTGATTATAATGATGATCCCACCCTTTTGGCATATTTCATCAAAGCAAAGCAGTCCCTCCAAAGCTATTACCGCAACAATTATTTTAAAGAAGAGGATTTAGCTTCTAATTCTCTTCCCAGAGGATGATCTTCAGCAGCCAAATCTTCAAGTATTGCCACCTCTGATGTAGAGAGCTTCACAACATGCTTTTATTGAAAGCCACAAGCTAGAGTTAATGAGCTCAAGCAGTATTTTGTGCTCCCACAGGAGGACTTCGGTACCTGTAATCCAGTTCAGTGGTGGCATAGTCGTCGTTTTCAGTTTCCTTTCTTGTCTCGCCTAGCTCTTGACATTCTAGGGATTCCAGGTATAGTTTAACTACTCAGTTTATTTGTTTACAATATTCATGTGCTTTAGGTTCAGCTGTTGCTGTCAAGCACATTTTTTCTGGCAGGCGAGATACTATTTCACTTAGACATTCCAGTCTGAAGTCCGATACTATTAGATGCCTAATGTTGGTAAAACAGCGCCTTTGCCTTCTTCATGCTGAGATTATTGAACTAGACTAACATGTACTTTCAACTACCATGTCAATATGCACTCATTACTGACTGTATTGTTGAATATATTGCTTAAACAAATCTGCTTTTGTGCAGGATCTACTACTATTTAATTAAATGACAAAAATGCGAATGAATAAGCAGCTTAGAAACTAAATCTGCATAGCCATATACTGTAATACAGCCATCCATAATGCTATACCATATGAAGTTCCAAGTGTTGAAAAAGTCGCCACCACCATAATTTGGTTGTGCCATGGCTGTATCCACACTGCATAGTTAGAATTGCTGTTTTTTCTTGATTATGTTGTATAAAATGTGTACTATATTATATTCTATACATTTTGGTGCATTTATGTGCAAGATGTATTCTGTATTTTTGCTATGTTTTATCATTTGAAGAAAATTTCCCACGCCCCCCCATGCACTGTTCAGCTTTCCGAAAGCATACCAAATCTACTGAATAAATATTGATTCAAATTTTTTTAAGCTATAGTTAGAGTAGTTTATGTTAGGTCTCCTTTGTATTATCCAGCTCCTCCACTCATTGCTACTCACCATTGAGCTCAACACAATTTCTTCATTATGCATTATCTAGATAATCTTGCATGCTATGTATTCTCATGAAGATTTTGGGTTATAAGACAGAATTAATTGTGTACAAGTAAAGCTGCAATTAAGTGAGAGATAAAAGTTATATGACAATTCAATGTAATGAGTTGAATGATATATGAGCTTATTTAATTTTCGATATAGCAAATATGATCTCTTATGTGCCCAGTGTACTTTGTATTATTATGTATTTCAAGATAGAGTGCATTTTATAACAAAGAGATGCAATATCACTCCTGTCAGCCAACTTTTTTGCAGTTGGCAAATTCCATACAAAACTGACCTCAATAACTATAAATATTGACAAAACATTTTCCCAACTGCAAAACTATAGCTATTGTCTAGCGCAAAATTTGAGCAAAATGTTGAATTTTGTACCTACTTTGCATTAATAAAAATGTATCCTTTTGTTCTAATTTTAGTCACATCAAAAAAGATGTCAAATGCAATATTGTGATCATCTTTTGACATCTGTCTATACTTATTATTTAGTGTAATCACAAAACTGGTGCAATACTTATTGTTTTACCTAATTTTTACTTGCATGAATATATTAAATTTTTCTAAAAGATTTTGACCAACACAAAACCTAAATAAAATTCAAGGTTTTTACTCATGAAAAATTTAGTGTGCACTGGTGAGGAGCCAAGCGTCCATTAGCATCTGAAGTCAGTGTGTCAGCATCCATCAGACTTCAGTACATATGTATAGACCTATGGCATGTTCTTTACATGAATTCTATCACATGTCCCATTGCTCACAGTTCTTTGAACTTTTGTCGCAATTGAAATTTGATATTCATACTTACATCACCATAGAACTGACAAACTATAGAGTAAATCAGTTCCTCATGTGCAATCAACCTTGCAGTCAAGTCCTCTACCAAATTCAACACCCATTCAATTCACCAATACACACATATGGGCAATACATTCTCAAGAGCAAAATTAGTGGCATGTGGATCACATTATGCTGTTTAGTACTATAAGTATAATGCTCAGTGTTGACTTGGTGCGTCAACTATATGCTATTATTGCTATTATTATTGCAAATCAATAGAAAGCATTGTCAAGTAAATAAGACAACAAACATAATAATGCCACTGTGATGATTTGGCTTACATTAGTAAGATAAACTTAAATACTTATTAATACTATGGCGATACTGATCAACAATGTATTGTAACTCGAAAGCCATACCTATTATTATCATGAATGAAATGTGCATGCATGTGTTTTCTTGTTGTTATGTACCTAACTTTGAAACTAAGTTGATGTGATCATCATTATTAGTGCTTGAATACATAAGGAGAAAGTATACAATTAAGTAGACAATAGAGGACTAAACTTGACAATCAGCATCATGAAATTGGAGGTTAGCATTATGGTACTAGATGACTTGAATGCCAAAAGTAATATGACATACAGGCTGGCAGTGCCAATGGTAATGATGATGCTGACTTGACACTGTGGGTCATGAAATTGCATATCAATTTCATGGGCAGCTGACACCAGCACTAGAGACTCTAGACATGGTATGTAGTTGTCATGTTTCAATGGAAGAAAACAGGGATTGAAGCTATGCATCCCTCATTCCTCCTGCACCAGGTGTGCTTCACCAACCCCTCTAGTTTTGCACTAACAGTCACTCTTCCTCTCGCACCAGTGCTTATTAGTACTATAGTAGTTCCTGTTCTGAGTCTTTGCATTACCCACCCATCCTGTACCACAGCACTTAGACATATCTTCTCAGTTTCCATTCCTTTTCTCACTTACAACTATACTTTACTTAATTGTTGATAGACTGTCTCATGTCTGTCTAGTTTCTGTTTCCCTTTCACACTTATGTCCTTTTCTTTTGGCATCTGCTCTCTGTATGCAATGTGATCATTTTCCTGCAGTGTCAAGGTGTGCCATGTCATCAGGTGACACCTCCCCACAGGCTGCTCCTATTTTGTCATTATGCAAGAGACCTCAATTGGGCTTGTAACAAAAAATTATATTATTACACTATCAACATACAATTTAGCCATACTAATATAATAATCTACCTATACTACTATAAATAAATGGCCTGGTGGTGATGAATGACATGGCAACCATGCTGTGAAAGTGGTACAAGGGAAGAATAACAGTGGCAGTAGCAGTTGACGAAATGGCAATGGTGCCACTGAGAATGAAATGGAGGGAGGCAGCAATGGGCAAGTCATCCAGATGACAACATTGCTGCTGGCGTAGAAGGGGGAGGAGGGGGTGGTCATGATCATGAAGACATCCAGACGACTCTGAGGGAGGAGGTGGTGGTGGATGGCATGGCATTGTTGTTGTCGCAACACAGGGAGGAGGTGGTGGAAGGCATGGTGTTGTTGCTGTCATTGTGACGCAGGGCCATTCTTGCCAGCATCATCGTCAAGAAGAAGGGGAGATGGGGGATTGAAGGGAATGGATGATGAGTCGATTGTTGATGTGTCATCGACAATGGCAGTATTGGTGGTGGCCAATGGGTGACAAGTAGGAGGGGAAAGGTGGCAGCACTGTTGCACTAGGACGAAAGGGAGAAGGGGAAAAAGAGGTGGCGGCACATGAAGATACTGGCAATAATGAGAAAGGGACATGGTGTGTGGTGCCCATGGTACTATGCCACTGGTGTTGAGGCAGGGGACTTGAGGATGATGCTGTGGGATGGAATGCAGTGGTGGGAGACAGTGGGGTGGGAGACGTTGCAGTGAACGTGGCGAGGCAGATCCTATGTGGCTAGGTGGGAAGAGGAGCTGTCGTTGGCAAGACGACATACTGGAGGAGGCTCTGGGGACATGAGCTAGCAGGGGTCATTCAGGAGAGCTGAGGGAGGGGAGTCACCTGACATCGAAGTATGCGTTGAGACCATGGTGACCACAATGACCTGCAGGGACTTGAAGTGGGGGAAGTTGAGAGAAGGAGTGCAGAGATGGGCAGTGTGGTGTCAATGATGCCGATTAGTACTCAGGTAGTAATCAAGACTACAATAATAATGAAATGATGCACTTGAATACATTGTATAATCTGATCATGATTCATTGCTTCTTATTGAGAGATCCTCAATGTATCAAATTCCATACTACCAATATGACATACCAAGTGTGGATGGTTGTGTTAATGTAAGTACATATATAATATTTCAATCACAACAAAAGAACTGTGAGCATGATAAGATATATGTAAAGAACATGCCATACATATGTACTGATGGATGCTGACATGCACTGATGTCAGATGCTAATGGATGCTAGCTGGCAGGTGTTGAGCAGGCACTAAGTTTTGCTGGAGCAAAAACTTCAGATTCTAGCAAAGTTTTCCCATGGTCAAAATCTTTTGGGAAAACTAAACATTTTCTTCTAAGCAAAACTTAAATAAAATGTCGGCTTTTGCACCAGTTTTGCAGTCAAGTGAAATGATAAATTTTGCGTGAGGGCAAAACACATTCACAATGTTACATATGACACTTAATTTGATGCAGCTAAAATTAGAACAAAAAGAATCATTTGTATTCATACAAAATATGTACAAAATGTAATATTTGTCTACAATTTTGCACTAGCCAATAGTGAACATTTTGCGACAGCCAAAATGTTCAGTTAATATTTAAAGTTATTGAGGTCAAATTTGAATGGATTTTGCAAACAGCAAAAAAGTCAGCAGCCAGGAGTATATATTTGAATCAACATTTATTTGGTAGATTTGGTTTGTTTTCGGAAAGCTGAACAGTGCATGGGGGAGCATGGGAAATTTTCTTCAAATGATAAAACATAGCAAAAACACAGAATACATCTCGCATAAAGGGGCCAAAATGTATAGAATATAATATAGTACACATTTTATATAATATAAACAAGAAAAAACAGCAATTCCAACTATGCAGTGTGGATCTGGCCATGGCACAACTGAATTATGGTGGCGGCGACTTTTTCAACACTTGGAACTATCATGCTTCATAGTTCCAAGTGTTGAAAAAGTTGCCGCCACTGTAAATCAGTTGCCGTCACCATAAATTGATTGTGCCGCATCTACAACAGTGCCATATCTAAACTGGATCATTGTAATTGCTTGATATTTCTACTCTTTTGATGTAGTAATAAATATAATATGTGTTACATAGCATGTAGTACCTTTAGATACCGCTATTCACACTATTTTTTATCTTTTCTCTATGTTGTTATCATCTGAAACTTAATTCACATGCTCTTCTCTGCACTCTTCTGCCTTCCGAAAAGGTACTGAGAGTGCCGAATAAATGTTTCAGTTATGTAGCCCTTTAAATTTCTTGAGTACAGAATACAGTACACCCTCTCGATGTATATGCACTGTAGCTACAGAGATGTTTAAGTTGTAAGTCTAGTAGTTTATTATGCTTATTGCGTGAATATAATACTTTTATGTACACTCACTCTCAATTAGTCTTCATGATTCTTTCCTATAAATTGAGAGTGAACTTGAGTGTGATAAGCATGAGCATGAACATGAATATTGTAGAGCTGGCAAGTGTTATTTTCATTATGTAATCAGCTGATGCATGTTTGTTCGTGTTCGCATGTGTGCTCTCTCTCTCATTTTCCCTCCAATGCTGGCACTCTTGCATCGCCCTCAATGCCGCTATTACACAGCAGGACTCAAAATCATTGGTATCCCGTGCTACCAACTCCCGCTGAATGTCACAAAATAGTTTACTGAAGGCCATCATCACCCTATGTCTCCCTCCCCCAAATTTTACTTTACAGTTTTCTTTCAATTCATTGGTCTGCTCATATTGTTGCATATATATCCATAGACTCAAATAGGTCATAACGAGTGAGCAAATGCATGATAATTTATGTGTATACTCACTTCATCAAAACGTGGGAATTCCATCTGTATTGAGAGAAGATTAGATTGATGCTCAATTTACATGGTATATACAAGCTTCAATGGTCCCATACAATGTAATTATGAGAAATTTATGTGAATAGTATGTAATGACATCGAAAAAGTACAGAAAAGATGGAGTTTTGAGGCTACAGTCTGGATACAGCACCTTGTAGATATGGCACAATCAATTTATGGTAGCGGCGACTTTTTTATGATGCTCCGTTTGATCAAAAACTCACTGTACCATAGTTCGGCTGCTGTAGCAGGAGCGTGCCGTAGCATTGGAGGTATTGTGTTTTATCCAGCCAATTTTTATATTTTCAACATTGCTATATAGTGCATGCTATAGATACATTATTATAACGATACTTTACCCCTCAAATTGGGGCACATAGAAAATTCCGGGCATGCACAAAAGTGAGCATGATTGAGCGTGCCACACTCAAGGCCAAATTTTCACGCTCAAAAGTGAGCATGATTGAGCATGTCATGCTCAAGGTATTTATTTTAGCTCTAAATGGCCCATTTGTGGGTCAAAAAGAGTGTAAATCAAATGTACATACTAGTATTGTATGGCTGTGTCATATTGTGAATGTGAGTGATGTTTCTAATCAAGATATGAAGTCAAATCTTGAAGAATAATATTTATACTTCATGCTCAAACCTGTGTGTGCACGCTTATGTTCACACTCAAGGTGTGAGTGTGGATTGAGTGTGCATGCACACATCACGCTCAAGATTTTACTTCACGCTCAGGGTCAACATCTCATGCACAGGGTCCATACATTCACGCACAGGGTCTGAGTTTTCATGCTCAAGGCCATCAACTCACGCTCAAGGTCTGTCAACTCACACTCAAAGTTTTGACTTCACGCTCACAAAAAAATTATATGTTACATTTATATTTTGGCTTCACTTACATGTGGGAGGAAAAGTAAGTTGCAAGTGTAATATATGTGAGCATGAATAGGAATACCAATCACACTCAGACATTGAGCATGAGTTTATTACTTGTGAGTATGAATAGGAATACCAATTATGCTCATGCTCAAGTTAAAGGACTTTGAGTGTGAGTGTAATACTTGTGAGCATGAATAGGAATACCAATTATGCTCACACTCAAGTTAAAGGACATTGAGTGTGAGTGTAATACTTGTGAGTGTGAATAGGAATACCACACTCATGCTCAAGTTAAAAGACATTGAGCATGAGTGTAATACTTGTGAGTGTGAATAGGAATACCACACTCACACTCAAGTTAAAGAACATTGAGCGTGAGTGTAATACTTGTGAGTGTGAATAGGAATACCAATTATGCTCATGCTCAAGTTAAAGGACATTGAGCGTGAGTGTAATACTTGTGAGCATGAATAAGAATACTACACTCATGCTCAAGTTAAAAGACATTGGGCATGAGTGTAATACTTGTGAGTGTGAATAGGAATACCCACTCATGCTCAAGTTAAAAGACATTGAGCATGAGTGTAATACTTGTGAGCATGAATAGGAATACCAATTATGCTCATGCTCAAGTTAAAGGACATTGAGCGTGAGTGTAATACTTGTGAGCATGAATAGGAATACTACACTCACACTCAAGTTAAAG
This sequence comes from Cyathus striatus, assembly GCA_025738555.1. NCBI lineage: Eukaryota > Fungi > Basidiomycota > Agaricomycetes > Agaricales > Nidulariaceae > Cyathus > Cyathus striatus. The sequence goes on from JAOVFP010000007.1 coordinate 2,072,720, forward strand.
AACATTGAGTGTGAGTGTAATACTTGTGAGTGTGAATAGGAATACCAATTATGCTCATGCTCAAGTTAAAGGACATTGAGCATGAGTGTAATACTTGTGAGCGTGAATAGGAATACCACACTCACACTCAAGTTAAAGGACATTGAGTGTGAGTGTAATACTTGTGAGCATGAATAGGAATACCAATTATACTCACACTCAAGTTTAATGCAAGTGTAATATTTGTGAGCATGAGTAAGAATACCAATCACACTCATGCTCAAGTGAAATATTTGTGAAATATTTGTGAGCATGAATAAAAATGCCAATCACACTCACACTCAAGTTAAAGGACATTGAGTGCAAGTGTAAATAAGTATTATAAATGTGATAGAATACCTATCATGCTTATGCTCAAATCAAATTGCATTGAGCATGAGTGTAAATATAATACTGACATGCAGTTATACTATGCCAATATGTGTGATAGGTAGTAACCTATCCTGTATTGCTCCCTGCTTTGTTGTGAATTTCCCTGCTTTTTTATTAAGCCCCCTTCCTTGTTCTGAAGTTCCCTACTTCGCTGTAAAGCCCCATTCTTCATTTTGAATTTCCCAAGGTCTCTGCTTCACTGTGAATCCCCCTGCCTTGTTCTGAATTTTCCTGCTTCATTGTGAAGCTTCCTGTAATATTCTGAGCCCCCTGCTTCATTATAAACTTCTCCTGTTTCTACTGTTCAATATATACCATTCTCTAGCTCTATAAATTTTTAACTGTTAGTCTGAATTACTGCTACACTCTCTGAGTCATTTATATAGACTCTAAGTCATATCCAAACACTCTGGATCATTGGTATACATTTTAAATCAATATACACTCATAATGAAGACAATAACAATGAAATATATATAAAACCCACTGGTGTTCTTCAATTATTACATTACAGTGCTTAGTATATACCAAATTGTATTAAAAACATGCTTTACTATGCCAATTATTCAGTATGTAGTTGATATAAGACAGCCAGTTGGCTCATGCTCATATAAGGATTATTCATGCTCATGTATAGAATATTCATGCTCACATCATGCACAGGGTCGAATTTTCATGCTCAATAGGTGAGCATGCACACTCAACTCACACTCACTTTTGTACGTGCCCGGAATTTTCTTGCTGCCCCTCAAATTGCTATCAAATTGTCATTCTTTCATGTTTTGCTCATATATACAAAATCTTTTGTGACTCGCCAGTGTTTGCTAATCACTTCAGTCTTACTGCTATTCCATGCATTTTGAGAAGTTTTATCACTCATATGTGGATGTTCATATCAGTACATTATTATAAAGAATATAATAGCTTGAAATCTCTTCACCTTTGTTAACTTCTTGTCATTCAATCAAAGAAACTTATAAGTGAAGTCATTGTTTGAGTAAGCTCATACAGGTATAGCTGTATCGTGACTATACTACTTAGGAAGAGGAAGTAATTGTGATACAGCATGATCTACAATAGCCTTCTCTCTCCGAAATGCATCACGAGGCATCATGGCCTTTGTCCTCTCCCAGCAGGCTTGATGTATTCCTGTAATATTAAATGAATCAAGCGCATGAAGTATCAGATCAAGAAGGGCTCTTCCAGCGTGTTTCCACCAGTCATCCTCAAACACATCCCTGCAAATTTTATTATCTATGCATGTTTGAACGTGAGTAACCTCTGGCGCAATAAAGGCTAGTTGACATCGATATTTCAGAATCTTGATTTGGACCTTGGCAATTTCTAAAAGATATTGAGCTTCAATTTGTTGAGTATCATCTAAAGGCAGGGAGTTTATTTCTTTGCATGTGAAAGCATGAAATGTGTCTGATAACCATTCATCTATACCATATCTGCAAGCAAGTTGTAGAACAACTGCAGGGTGTTCATTCCCATATTGAACATCTTTTCTGATGTGTTCACGTGCATCATCTTTAGCTTTTGTAATGCCATACAGATCACCAACACACATTACTGCTACCCAGTGATCAACATCCCATTTATGCAAGGTGTCAGTTCTAACATTACAGAATGAATAAAATGGAAAACATAATAGGTAATAAATAATGTACAGATGTGGATATAACCAGTACAAGAAATGATCAAATTTGGTTGATGTGATAGTAGGCAACCTAATAGGATTCTCATCTGAAGAGCCTTGTAATGTTCCAGGTGGTTGTGGGAGTAAGAACATGCCCTCAAATGCATCTGACAGCCCTATCAACCAATCACAATGCAGCTTATATAGGACATTATCAACCTGGAAAAAAATCATGTGGGTGATAAAAATAAACAGAGCAGAATACAATTGCTGACTTGGTAGATATTGTAGAGGAAACAATGAGCTTGAGGCCTAAACAAAGAAATTTGTAAGTGAGTCAGTGAACATCTGTTCAACCTTGGGTGCTCTAAGGCATCGAGATGGGAGGGTAAATTCAACTGGATTGCAAATGTGTAGGTACAGGGTTTTTATAGAAAATTAAAATAAAGAGTGTACTTAATGAGGAATGGTTAATAAAACAGAAATTAAGAGTGTTTAAATCGTAGATTTATGAAAGAAAATGGTAAGGTATGAAACAGAAAACATACCAATGAATAGAAAGAAAGTTTAAAGAATAAAACTTGAGTAGAGACAAACACAGCCTTTGGTAACACTAATTCCAGTATTCTGTGGAGCTTGGTAGTGTGCAGTATTGATGATCTTGAGTAATTGCGGCATCCGAGCTATGCAAGAGAGTGTCAGCGTTGGAGGGAAATGAGGGAGAGTGCGAGAGTGCACGTGCGTGAACGTGCACAAACACATCGACGCACGCATCAGCTGATTACGTAATGAGATCGGTAAAATATCGAATTTTGTAGTGCAGGTGAAACGCCTGCTCTACAATATCATGCCCATACTCAAAATAAAATTGACTGTGATGATGAATTTGATCCTCAGTGGTCATGGTCCACAGTGAGCAGAGTACTATGGTGTACAGAGAAAGAACTGTTTGCTAATTTACAATGGAAGTCTATTTATATCAACATGTGAGTAACAAAGATAAGCCACAAAAATAGCCTGACCTTTTCAGCATACTTAATGGATGTCACCATTAACAGACCACTGATGCCCATTTAAAATTTATTCACACACCAATACAGCCACTATCATGCCACTCCCTGCACTTCCATCTGGTAAAGTATGGCCAGAGAACACACACCATGCATTCAATACACTCCAAGTGACACATTTTCGTGCCACCCAGCTTCTGAAACAGGATGAAGCTGATTCTGTTCAATTACAGCAAATGACATCTCTTATTATCTGTGATAGTTTGCCACTGCTGTGAGCATTACAGTCTGATCAAATAACACTGCTTCCTAAATCATGGCTCCAAGAATGTGCAGAGATGATGGGTGAGGCTGTGGTGGAATTAATGAAAGCAAAAGGGGTGTCAGATGTGCAGTGTGTAGTGTTTTATCATGAAATTTATTTGAAAATAACAGCATAGTTATCATCATTAGAGAAAATTTAAAAATTCATATTATAAATCCAATTTCTTATGAAAGGCCTACAAATGGTGGCCAACCTCGAAAAATTATAAATCCAGATTTCCTCAAAGAGGCATTGTCATCACAACGAAATATAACTATTTCTAAGTTGGCTAAATCACTTGGAATCTCATGGAACACACTTTGATGCAATATGGGAATACATGGTATAACTCGAAAAAATTTTGGATTAAGAGATCGTGACCTAGACAAGCTTGTTTCCACATTCAAAGCTACAAATCCCAGTGTTGGAATTCGTTATTTGATGGGATACCTTCGCACTCAAGGCTTACGAGTACAAAGAAGGCAAATATACAGTTCTGTTCATTGCATTGATCCAGTGGGACAGATTCTATGTCAAAGAAGAGAAATAAGACAACGAAAATATATAGTAAAGTGTCCAAATAGTCTATGGCACTTAGATGGTCATTATAAACTTATTCAATATGGAATTGTCATTCGTGGAATAGTAGATGGCTATTCAAGGATGGTGTGTGTCGATGTGCTCAATGACCTACATATTTTCACTGACATTAAAATAAAGGTGACAGCATTAAGAGCAAGTGATAATAATAAAGCCGCAACAGTATTAGAGCTCTTTCTGGATGCAATTAGGAACTATGGCTGTCCTTCAAGAATGCGAGGAGATAGAGGTGGAGAAAATATATTGGTCTCAGTATACATGATAATGAGACAAGGCCCAAACCATGGGTCTTTTCTCTGGGGATCGTATGTATCTTTCAGTTTCATTATGTTGTTATGCATGCAGTAGTAATTTAACTCTGCAGCTCAACTCACAATACATGTATTGAAAGGTTATGGGTAGAAGTAGGAAGACAATTTTGTCGCCAGTGGAAAGCATTCTTTCTTCAGCTTGAACATTTGCATGGATTCCACAAGGATAATCCACACCACTTATGGTTGCTTCACTTTATATTCATGGATGAAATCAATAAAGATTGTGATGCATTTACGCTCTTGTGGAACAACAAGCCAGTTACTGGATCAGATGCAAACAACCAAACACCAAATGTATGATCTGACAATTATTCTGCTACTAAACTCTAATTCAACGATTTTCAGGACATGTATTTTCTTGGAAAGGTTGTAGAAGGAGTATATATTGATGAATATGCAGGTGTACATCCAGACATCCTCCAATGGTACCATGGTACAATTGGACACATACAAGATCATGACAATGAAATGGAAACTAATCAACAAAACTCTACTAGCAATCATGATCTGGGGATTCAAGAAATAGCCACTGACATACATGAAAACCAAATCAAGAATGTGACCCAGCAAGCAGTGAAACCACCAAGTGCTCAGAGCCCTTTTCCCACAAGTCATATAGAGGAGTTATTTTGATTATCTCTTGTTTCAGTATGACAGGAAGGCTGTTCTCTGCCAAACAGAGGTCTTTACCCTCCCCACCCTTTTCATGTGAACTTCACCTATTCACGTGAATCTCATGCGAAGTTCACCCGAAGTTTTGGACCTCAATTTTCTCTGATTTTGAGGGAGTCCCCTGCAAATTTTTTCACATGAATTTACGTGAATAGGTGAAGTTCATGTGAAAAGGGTGGGGGAGGGTAAAGACCTCTGTTTGGCAGAGAACAGCCTTCCTGTCATACTGAAACAAGAGATAATCAAAATAACTCCTCTATATGACTTGTGGGAAAAGGGCTCTGAGCACTTGGTGGTTTCACTGCTTGCTGGGTCACATTCTTGATTTGGTTTTCATGTATGTCAGTGGCTATTTCTTGAATCCCCAGATCATGATTGCTAGTAGAGTTTTGTTGATTAGTTTCCATTTCATTGTCATGATCTTGTATGTGTCCAATTGTACCATGGTACCATTGGAGGATGTCTGGATGTACACCTGCATATTCATCAATATATACTCCTTCTACAACCTTTCCAAGAAAATACATGTCCTGAAAATCGTTGAATTAGAGTTTAGTAGCAGAATAATTGTCAGATCATACATTTGGTGTTTGGTTGTTTGCATCTGATCCAGTAACTGGCTTGTTGTTCCACAAGAGCGTAAATGCATCACAATCTTTATTAAATTCACGTGAAAAACCCCACATGAAATTCATGTGAATTACATGTGAATTACACATGAATACATGAATTCTCCATGAATTAACCATGTGAATTTCACATGGCATTCACCTGGAATTCAGGTAAACATGATTCCGTGTTTTAGTACTAGTACATGTAACAGTACTTACTTACTTTTATTAAAAAAGTAAGTGGCACTATCACGAATCGAACTCTCGACCACATATTATTACATAAGCATGAGTTACCACATTCAAGCAACTAATACCATTACACCATGGGAGCATTATTTCAAATGGGTATCTCAGTGTATATGATGACCACACAATAGCACACATCTGTCAGACCATTTTGGTCAATGGCATCTTCCAACGTTACGACCATCCTGTCGTTGCACACCCCATCCATCACCATCCCCCCTCCACTCCCCTCACCCCCCTTCCTCCCTTCCCTCTCCCCTTCCCCCTTCTCTCTCCTCCCCTCTTCCCAACCACTGGTGACATCGAAGGCATACAATGCAACCGGCACCACATGAGGCGGACAAGGAGCAATGGAGGAAGTAAGGCGAGGGAGAAGAGGTGTAGGAGGACAGCGTATGGTGGAGGGAGACGAAGAGGGGTGATAAGGACAACAAAGGGATCTATCACAGGTGGGTCAATGACGATGGAGTTGGTAGGGACGAAATCTAACAACAGCCACAGTGCCCCCTTCTGCATCACAATATGACAATGCCATGCCACCCAGCCGGTGGGGACAGCATCGGATCCCTGTGCATTTATCCCCACCATGTCAGCCAGTGCCCCCATCCCCTCCCTTATTGTGACAACAACAACGCCACACCACCAACATGTCTATCCCCACCATATTGGCCAGTGCCCCATCCCTCCCCCCTCATTGTGACGATGACGACATGACACCACCCACACGTCTATTCCCACCGCGTCGGCCAGTGCCCCCGTCCCCATCCTTGCCATGACGACGACGACGCACCACCCAGCCCCCTCCACAGTGCCCTGTGTTGCGACACGTCACCCAGACAGTGTCCTCTCCCCACCCCCACCACATCACCCTGCACCCCCATCCTTCACTCTCGTTGTGACGACAACGACAACGCCACATCACCCAGCACCCAAGCCAGTGAAGACAGCTACTGTCACCGTGTGTCTCATCCCCACAACATCACTCAGCACCCACGCCTCACAGCACCCCTGTTCCGTCGTCCTCCTCTCTGACAACGACACCATGGCCCACAGCTGGTGAGGACAGCTGTTGTCACTGTGTGTCTCATCTCCATGACATCACCCAGTGTCCCATCTCACAGTGCCCCCTTCCTCACCTCTGCATTGTGACAATGATGCCATGGCACCCAGCCAGTGAGGACACTGTCCTCCATCTCATCTCTCCCAGCATCCTTGTCCTCCCTCCACATCACATCTCATCTCACCTAATGCCCTCATCTTCCCCTCTGCATTGTGACGACAATGACTCCTGCCAACTAGTCGGTAAGTGCGCTGTTTTCTGTCTCTCTCCCCACACGTCTCATCTCTACCACGTCTCACAGTGCCCCCTTCCTTCCTCTGCGCCACAGCACAATGATGCCATGCTGCCCAGTCACTGAGCGCCTCCTCCCCTCGTCATGACAGCCCCACATGTCCCACCTCACCCAGCACCCCGTCCTCCCCTCTGTGTTGCAACATGGTGATGCCATGCCACCCAGCTGGTGAGGATGGTCTTGTGTCTCCATGCACCACTGTCTTCCCCTCTGTGTTGTGACGACAACGCCATGCTGCCCAACTAGTGAGGCATCCTCTCCCACGCGTCTCGTCACTCCATGAGGGGGGGAGAATGCATAGAGCATAGTACACAGTGAGGGGGGAGGAATGTATAGCGAAGGGGGCGAACATATAGAGAGGAGGGGTGAACATATAGCGAGGTGGGGGAATGTATAGTGAGGGGGGAAGAACATATAGTGAGGGGGGGAAGAACATATAGCGAGGTGGGGGGATGTATAGTGAGGGGGAGGAATGAGCCCCAATGCCCCCACCAACACTGACACCGACGACTGTGAGGACATGGCCCATGAAAACAACCACGACACCAACATCCACGAGGACGACAACAGTGACCTGTGCCCAACACTGAACACTGATGACTGCAGAGACGGCGATGACAGTGCTGAACACTAATGATGAGGGCAGTGCACAGTGGGAGAGGTAGTGGGGGGTGCATAGCAAGGTGAATGATGAGTAGCGGGAGGGGTGGTGGGGATGGCACATAGTGCATAGCAAGGGGGGAGGGATTGATAGCACCTAGTACATAGTGAGTGGAGGGATTGATAGTGCATAGCAAGGAGGAGGGATTGATAGCGCCATAGTGCATAGTGAGGGATTGATAATGCATAGCAAGGAGGGGGATTGATAGCATATAGCACATAGTGAGGGAGTGAATTGATAGTGCATGAGTGAATTGATAGTGCATAGGGTTTAGTTAGTAGTGTACAATACTTTGTTCTCACACCTTGTAGATTATTATAATATATTCAATTGATAACTCATGACACAACTTTGTTCTTGCAAATATGCATGTTGTGTACTATTAACACATTTGCGCAAGCGATGCATGTGTACTATCAACACATTTGTGCAAGCAATGTGTGTGTTATCCACACATATGTGTGCATGATGTAAGCGGCATGCCAAAATAGGGTATAATTTATGATGAACTGGGGGAATGGCCTGTTTTAATTAGAATAGAAGCAGTTGCCACCCCATTTTCGGACTTTTATTCACCATAATTTATGATGAACCAGGGGAGTGGCCCGTTATAATTAGAATAGAAGCAGTTGCCACCTCATTTTCGGACTTTTATTCACACAAGAAGCTTTCAAGATAATTTTAGACCTGGTCAGTGGGCATACATGTGGCATATGTGTGGGTATAGAAGGGTCTACTTATCTTTTCCTTGTCCTGCCCCCACTTGACTCACAACCCCCACATTGTCTCTTATCTTCACTGATATCCTTTCAACTTTCTACTATGCAATATGGCTCCAAACAAGCAAAACAACACCAACAACACCTCTACTACTGTTTCACCACCTCATTCTCATAGTGGTCAGGTTCATTCTGACCCACCAGCATCCAAGCCATGCAAATGTACACAATCATCTGTGGACACTACAGATGAGCCTGCTGCTAAGAAGGCTACTATGAATTCAGATGGGCTGGATGTTGGAAAGGACAAGAAGCAAGTTAAAAAAGGGAAGGGGGGGAAGGGAAGGTGCACTAAAGCACAGTGTGTACTGGCTGTTCAGTTATTTCTATTGGTTTGCTAACACTTTTTACAGTAAAACAGCTGCAAATAAGGAAGAAGAAGATGAAGCTGCTTCTTCCACTAAAGAGTGTGTACACTTATTTCATAGTAAATTAATTCTAATGGAATTATTTCAGTGCTGAGATGATTATTAAATAAATTGGTCTTACTGTGGCACCTCCAGCACATGTTATTGCTACTGAGATGACTGGAACTGCTACTGAAGCTGTAACTGTTAATACTGAGACTACTCAAGCTTCTGAAATCACTACTGGGGCTACTACCAAGACTGGTACTATTGAGAATTTAACTGAGACTATTGGAACATCTGCTGAAGTCACAACTACTGAGACTATATCTGAAATAAATACTATGAATACTCCTGGGGTATCAGCTATAGGTGGTGAAGGAAGAACTAAAATAAAAGTTCTTCTAGCTGTCACTCCTTCAGACACTGAGTGTGAAAATACTGAAAACAATGGTACTGAAGACAATGAAAATGAGAATGAGAACGAGAATGATAGTAATGCTGAAGAAGAAGAGAGAGATGATTTGAAAATGAAGGAAAATAGTGAAGAGAATGATAGTGAGAGTTCTGATAATGAAGTGATTGATATTGAGGAAAAGGAAAAGAATATGGAGGCAAATAATGAGAAAGATAAACAAATCTTGGAGGAGGGGGGTGAAGAAGACTATGATATGCATAGCCCCCCACCAACCAATTCTCCTCTGTCCCCTGTACCAACTAAGGCAGAATTGAAAGGAGCATCTAAAACTCATGGTGGTACAATTAGAGGGAAAGCATATGGAAATACATTGAACTTTGCTGATTATATTGATGATGAGAACAACTCTCCTATGGATATTCAGGAGGAAGGACTAGCATATATCATTATTTCTGATGATTCTCCAAAAGTCAACCCAACTTTGTTGAATATTGAAACTCCTCCAACAGCCATTCCCATTGTTGTGAACAATCATCTGAAATCTGTACTTGAAGAAATTGCTCAAATGATTCCTAATATTAAAGGTAATATTATTATGAATTTTGTTTCATCTTCACTAATATGAATTGTAGAACAAGACCATAAGATTAGAGTATTTGATACCAGTTGAAATATCTGGATTATGTGAGGGTGCTACAGTAGCATACGAGATGCAGTTACTATTGAGTGGCACCCACAAAATCAAGACTTAGCTATTTTTCTTGCTGCAGTAAGAATTTCAATTATATATATATATTAAATACTAATTCTTGTGTCAGACTGACCCTATCATTAAACACATTGGCTACAGTAAGGCTTCAAGTGCTGTTAGCACAAATGAAACTTCAGCTCATTCTAAGAGTGAGGATAATAAGTCTAGCTATTCAGTTGAGAACACCCAGATTGGCAATAAGTTATCTCCAAGAGAGAGGACTATTGTATCCATTTATGAGGTAGACCAGTCACTCCTTGAACTTACTGGAAAATGGTCAATTCAGGAGGCATGGAAAGTCTACAGTGAGGTTAATAGGGTTAAATGCTTAGTGGACATAAATTCTAAACCATTGCCTGATGGGTTTGCTAAACCATCATCCTCTGATATTTATAAACTTTTTGGGATTGGAACTACTGCATGGCACAACTGGGATGTTGTTCTGAAGAGACTTTCCAACTATCCAGACATGGCAGAATGGCTAAGTGATAATAATCCTGATATGAACAATACACGTGAGCTTTGGGGCTTGGAGAAGTCTTCTGGATTTACAAGAGTCAATTTAGCAGACTGGATGGATGCCAGAGACAAGGCTAATAAAGATAAAGCAGCTGGTAAAGAGAAGGCCAGTGATTCAAACCAGAAATCAGCCAAAGGGAAGGACAAGGGGAAATCAAAGAAAGGAGCTGGAATTAAGAACAAGTAAGTAGTTGTACATCATGTGGTGTTAAAGTTTGTATCATGTAATTTTAGTTTCTTTAACATTGTCATTTGGTTACTTCAAATACACATCCCCCTATTGCTCAGAAACTCATATTTAGTTGCACTGTATTACTTGCCAATGGCCTATGCTATAGGAACTGAACAAGAGTTTCCTATGTTAAAGTTTAGCCAATTTAGTCAGTTTATTGAAGCAAACTTTGGATCAAAGATTAGCCTATCAACAGTTATATTTATGCTGTTTTCTCTAACAAGTAATGTTGAGCTGTTAAATTTACATGCAAGACAACAGTATTGTGAAGGAAATGACAGAAGAACAACAACACTAACTGCTTGGATTAATGCACTGTCAATGGCTATTACATCTTCTCTTGGTAGTAAAACTAAATATTTATTTCAAGAAAATATAATTCCAGATCACTATGATGATGATGACATTAACTATAATATTTCTGCAAAACTAGATGCATTTTCCAAATTTCTTAAATTGCATCCATATAATGAGACAGGGCACTATATTGGAGAGCTAGGACCTGTTTCAGAAACTAAATTAACTCCAGTACGAATGATATGTCCATTATTTATGCATTGCAATAGTGCATCATGTGATGGGTCTGCATTAACACAAAATTCAAAATATCGAGATATACCAAAAGTTACATTAATTGAGGGTACAAAAATGTATCATGAATCATATATACTAACAGGATCTTGCTCTAAGTGTAAATCAATATACTATGCTGATCATAAATGTATATCTATTACTGGTCAGAGACCACAAAAAGAATATTTAAATAAAGCACGTTATTTTAAAATAGGTACTCATCTTTGGGTGGATCAAGTATTCTCTAAAGCAATAATGCATGGTATATATAGTTTTCATGCATCAGCTGCAGCATATGCTGAATATTGGAGTAATAGCTTTGGAAATAACATTGAAATTAGTTGCAAGCAAATTTGGCATGCCTTTATACATGAGTCTATTTGGACTGTAAGCTTAATTACTGGTAGACAACTTACTGTTGATGATCATCTACCAATCAATGAAATTACACATTATGCATTTGAGCATCTTGGGGCAAATGGAATTGTTAAACCTCCATCAGAGCACAGCTGCTTAGAATGTACTCAAAAGTACAAGTCTACAGCTGATAACATGACTAACTACAGAAGTAATATTACAACAGAAAATTTTGCTCCCATGAAGATGGTTGTAGTAGATGGTGTTGTAATGGGCCCAACTGTATGTGTATTTATTTATTTATTATAAACTTAGACTTAACAATGATTTAGCACTGTGCAGTGGAGGGTTGTCATGCTGAAGTTAACAATTATTGTGGTGGTGTATTCTGCAGACATCACAACATACAATATGGACCCAAATGTTGTGTTAAGAGTTGTGATGCACAAAAAGTTGCAGGTACAGAAGCATGTGAGGCTCATAAAGAAATGTGGAATAAGCATAAGTCAAATTACAGTTCAGCAAGTCTTTCTGGACTGAAAAGAGCACTGCAACACAGAAATGAAAATCTGGCATAGCTACCTAATGTTAATTGACCACAGCAGCCACATGATGAAGAACAGAATGATGATAATTCTGATACCCACAAGTCTTATTTTTCCCCAAATCACTATTATTGTGTTGAAACTGTGTGTGCTCCATGTGGAGTTGTTATTGCTTGGAAAAAGTTTGTAAAATCTGAGTCAACAGCTAATATCATGGAGTTATTAAATATGATTTACCCAACACCTGACTCACGTCCAGCATATATATGTATTGACAAAGCCTGTCTGGTTCTACATTCAGTTCTGAAAAATATTCTTTATCAACCTTGGCTACTGAATAGTCGATTTGTTGTTGATGGATATCACTATACAAATCATAAGGCAGATGATGAACTTTGTCATACATTTAAAATCCTGCACCAAGTGATGGCTCTGCTCCTAATCTTGTAATAATTGAACATGATCAGAATGGTCAACCATATTACAAGAGAGCTTTTAATACACAGGTAAGATATAAGTATTAAATCTTAATAACTATTAATTCATTATCAGGCATGTGAGCAACTCAATTCTTGGCTGGGTGGGTTTGAGTCTATTCTCAAATGAATGACAGTATCAAACTTTAATTGGTTTCTACATGCAATGTTGGTTTATCACACACAACATGTTTTGGATAGACAACAGCAAAGAGCAATGAAGACAAGGCTCAGTGATGATCTACCTGAGGATATGGATGTGGACATATAATAGATAAATTTACAATATTCTCTAACTTTCATATGTAATTCTAAGTTCTAAATCTTTAAAATACATTTTTTATATAGAAAATAATATACATTTCATGTATATTTCACATTAATTTTATGTAACTATTGGACTGTACATGCATATGAATTTGACCTGTATTTCATGTGAAATTCACATGAATTTCATGTAACTATTGCACTGTACATGCATATGAATTTGACCTGTATTTCATGTGTACTTCACATGGATTTCACGTGAAATTCACATGAATTTCATGTAACTATTGCACTGTACATGACTTGTATTTCATGTGAATTTCATATTTAAATTTCACCTATTTTTCACCTAGTTTTCACCTAAACTTCACTTGAATTTCACCAAATTTTGGTGATTTTGGAACATCCTAGATGAAGGTGAAATTCATGTGGACTTCACGTGTTTTCACATGAATTTCACATGAAAATGTTACTTCAATGTGTATTTCATGTGAAATTCATGTGAAGTTTAGGTGAAAGGGTGGGGGAGGGATAAGTACTGGCCAAACATGCGAATTAGGGATGATGAATGGATCAATGAGGCTTACCCAGAGTCTGAAGTAATTAAAGTACGAGGAAAGGACACAGAGATTGACTTACCCGCAACAACATGGAAGCCTCGTGCCCTGTATTGGTGTCAGGCATACAGCACCATGATATCCATTCAAATGCGAATAGGATTACAATAATTCTATGAAAGCAAACTTTCATGCGATAGTACAATGTGTAACATATAATTTTAAACATGGAATTTCAATTCTGAAACCACCAGCGTGTACTTAGTCCATATTTGTTCTGCACAGCATTATTACATTTACTGTAGACAGGTAAATTTGGCACAACCCTTGGGCTTCAGTAAATGCAAACAAATGCCTGAAATATATAATAAGAGATCGTAAACATGAATGTTACAGGTGCTCCCTGTAGGATACTTTTCTACTTTAAGAAAGCGTGGTCCAATACTATCTCATTGTGCGGTAATAAGACACATATTATTCATAGTCAAAATATTATGTTGCTCATGACTGAGTTGTGTATTGGCAATTAGTCATGAAGCACATTCTTCACTAATCACTACATTGCAAGGCAACCAGGCGTCGGATTCTGACTCACCGAGCGTATAGACTTAAATATCCAGCAGGTACTTCAGAAAGCTGGCATCCTTTTCCCATTTTACAGTACCACCATACTCATCCACTCGTTTATATTTATCTAATTCTTGTTACTCGCTGCTTACACCATGCTGAAAACCCAGCCAAAGCTCACTACCTCTCGCACTTCCAGTGGATCACATACATCTGGCCGATCCCATCACTCCGAAGGACCTGAAAATACAACTCGTACACACTACAATGGTGACAGATACAGAACGTAAGTTGTACAATATTATCGTGCTTATGAATTCCTATCTAAACCAAATTTCTTGATGTAGAATCGACACCTGCTCTAAATCAAGATTCTGAAGAAATGCACACCGATATCATTACCATTGATGATGATCCAGTTATGATGTAAGTGTTGTCTCAAGTATAACTTATACAGGCTTTCTCAAATATGTAATTAATTCAACAGTAACACATCCGAGTCGGCAACTGATTTCCATTTCAATGATGGACTCTTAGACCTCAATGATTCGTCTTCCAGTGGGCCCTCCTTCATTCAGAGGGGCTATGGATACTATCGCAACATTTGGTCTGAATCATTTAATGTAGAGGATTTCTAGATCCAGGATACAGAATCATAGTATTTCTCGAATTTTTCTTCGGTCGCATTCAATTAGTAAAGAACTAAACCTTTTACAGTATACTACCACTTTAATATCAGCATCGCTAGTAGCCACTCGTTATTAATAACTTCCCCTTTCACATGTCCATATCTTTACATACAGTACTTAACATTTAAATATGTCTCTGTCATTCATTTAGTAGAGTATTGGTACTACACTACACTATAAACTCAATTTAATGTAAGACTGAAGTGATTAGCAAACACTGGCGAGTCACAAAAGGTTTTGTATATATGAGCAAAACATGAAAGAATGACAATTTGATAGCAATTTGAGGGGTAAAGTATCGTTATAATAATGTATCTATAGCATACACTATATAGCAATGTTGAAAATATAAAAATTGGCTGGATAAAACACAATACCTCCAATGCTACGGCACGCTCCCGCTACGGCAGCCGAACTACGGTACAGTGAGTTTTTGATCAAACGGAGCGTCATACTTTTTCAACACTTGGAACTTCATAGTAAAGTACCTGCCAGAATACGGCCGTATACCATATACGGTACGGTTGGCAGCCCTACGATTGTCAGGAATCAATTTCTGATGTTGAATTTTGAGCGTGGTTGTTAGGCTTTCCATAACGTACCTGTAGCAATACATTTACAGTCATCTCTGTCTAAATACATACTAATCAGTGGACATGGAAAAGTATTAAATTCTGCAGAGTATATAATAGTGCAGAAGACCATTATCCCGGCTAATCCGGACCGTTTATTCCAGACAGCACCGCTATGTGACCGCTACGACCAACCAACCATAGTACCTAACCAACCGCAAATACAACCCTACGACAAATAATGACTGGACCCATTCCTCATATCTAGTTATTGTTGAAATAATCTGGAATGTGAGAGGCCACAAGAGCACGAGAAGCCTCAAGCTACATTTTGCGCCTATATCTCGCAAGAGCAGCCCCCAGCAACCGCGCATCCGGATCCTCAGCATCAACCACTTATTGCTGAAGAAGCATCGAAGCTGCAATAGCTTCTTTGCATGTTGATTTGGGAACAGTTATATCCACCTCCCCCTCTATATTGTCGCCCCCATTGACCTCGGACATGGAAATTTAGGTAGAAAACATGGCATCCTCTTACCATAAAGTGTACGTAAAATACATTTACATTCGTTCCCGTACAAAACTTTGACAGCGGATCCATGATACTGGAAAGTTATGTATTTTATGTATTTTGGCTCTCCAAAAAAGTTATGGATTACGGAATAGTGCAAAATAATACATAACTCCCCACCTACCAATTCGGTGGACCTGAAAAAGTATTAAAATATGCAGAGTATGTATTTAGGCAGTATGTATTTAGACAGAGATGACTGTAGCTTTCAACTTCCATCAATGAGACGTATTTGTATTTGTATTACGTGACCTTCCAAAACATACAGACTACTGACTTGCTACTGACGTCTATCGCTCCCGACGACGGCGAATACATCTTCATGCCCGTGCCTCTTCCCCTCCCCAACATTCTACAACGAAAAACTTCATCCCTTCCTCGTCTTCAACTCCCATCCACCACATCCCCCAGCAACCCCCGCAACTCCCACAAACACACATTCCTCACTCAAAAAATCGACCCTCAACAGCCACACCCAAGTAACCCAGCCCCTCACACCTAACAGTCGCCACTCTACTCAGAACCTTCCACTCCCTGGTTCTTGGAGTTCTTCGTATAAGCATAAGAGTAGATTAGAGATTATGATTTCGCTGGTGTGCTGAAGATGCGACTGACCATGGTAGGAGGGGGTGCGTGAGGAAGAGGGATTGGAGAGGGGAAGGAGTATGAGTTGGTAGAGTGTTATTTGGGGGATATTTGAGGGTGGGGGTGAGGGGAGGCATAGGTCGTATGTGATGCTGTGGTGGCCTCTTGCATCTACATACAGTGCCTCTCATATAACTCGTGATCCTTGGAGCACTATTCGAACAATGCAACTCATGTGAAGAGGGATCATAATAGAGTATCCATCCCCCCTCCCCCTCCGGAAACATGTTGCACCCAAGGCAGCTCCACCCTCTGACCCCAAGGCGTATGCCCCTCACTGTGTCCTAACCTCGCACCCGCACTCGCAGGCCACGCAAACAGACTCTCCGTGGTGAACTAATCAGCTCGGTACAAGTGCCGAGTGCGAATGCGAGAGGGGAGGGTGAGGAGGGACGAGGGGAGGAATGTCCCTGTTGTTGGACTAGTCAGTGGGTGGAATACCGCTGCAGGCTACGAGCTAGGTGGGTGATAGGACGAGGGAGGAGGCTTGCTACAAGGAGGCGGGTATGTTTCCCAGTGATGTGGATGCTTGCAAAGGAGGGTGCTGGACGTATGGGCTTCGTGGTATGTCGTTGCTTCCTGCAGAGGGAGTGAAAGCGGGGATGGGCCGGCCGGATTGGGGGGCGTTACCTGTGGGAGCCGACTATGGTCTGTGCGTGAAGCTTGTGAACATGACTAGAATCGAGGGAGGGAGTGAGGGAGTGGGAGAAGAATTGCGAGAGGGAGAAGACGTAGGAGAGGGAGATGAAAAGGGAGATGGGAGGGAAGGAGAGATGACATCGTTTTGCTGTTGTGCGCTGGGGAATGCTATGAATAGAACATCTGTTGTACGGTCGCATCGGTGTAGGCGGTAGAGTGATAGGGGAGAGATCGCATCGCGGATGGCCGGGTGTGGTTGGGCGGTAGATGATCGGGTAGGACGAAATACGCTGGCGACGTATAAGTCTCATTGTGAAGAAGAAAGAAAAAGGGGATGTACCACCGATAAGTATAATCCCCCCCGCACTCCTCAATAACCTAACCACCAACTCTTCCACACTAACCACCCGCATTTTCTTTCCATTATCAGGAAGCCATTCCCAATTCATAACGTCCAACAACCGTTGGGCCATCTTTTCACTCCGCTCGAGGTCGGTGAGATCTTTGTCCGGGACGCGACAGCCTGACCAGACTGGTTCTTGTGGGTTCGCGTACGCTTTTTGTAGGTCTGCGAGGGTTTGGTAGGAAGGGGAACGGGGGATCCAGGAGCCTGATAGACATTCTTCCTGTTTGCACCATTGTGGTTTTAGTTTTGGTTCGGGTTCGGATTCCTCTGGGGGGGAGGGGGAGTTGGGATTGGGAGAAGGTAGGAGAGCGTGAGGAGGAGGATGAGCAGAAAGAAGCTCGGGAATGGACAAGTTCAGATGAAGCTGCTCTTGTGGTTGTTGTGCTGCGAGTGCGGAATCGTGCGGATGCCATGTAGAATGTTTGAGCCTCGTGATGTGGTTGATTAGCTGTGCGACGCCTATGAGAAGTGCGAAGGGAATCATAACGCGGAAGCGCAGGAAGCGTCTTATTGAGGGCATCGTGCAGGAGGTGGGGAGGGAGAAGGAAGGGAGGGGGGAGAAGAGGAAGAGGGAGGGGAGAAGGGAAATTGTGCGCTCGGAAGAACGGATGGTCTTTTTTAGATGTACCTGACTGACACTGTTGTCACCACCCACTCAACTTGACCGTGACGGCCCTAAGTATCTTCCCGATCCCTGATTCCTGTTTTTTTCAAGAGGTGTCAGATCCAGCGATCTCGGTCGTCCCATTCTGCCACGCGAGACTATTCCCAGGAGGGCGGCACTCTACGGCTGTTTCAGAATTCCATCAATTTGGACTGCTCGGTATCCGGCATCTCCTAGTTGGTTGTGCCATCGTCAATCCATCGTTTCCAACCTTTTTAAGTATTGCAAGTGTATCTACGAGCTACTTGCGTGGATATTAAAACTAGATATTTTAACATATAATTACATATAACTATGTACATATGTTGAAATAAACGACGCATCGACGACGACGACGTTACATTTGGCCTCAAAGCACGCAAGGGGAGAAAGCCAGAGGCAAATGGATAAGTAAATACAGTACATAGTATACTACTTAAATACATAGAAAGCGGAGCACATTGTCTGTAGAATACATAAAAGGTATAGTAAACTATCTAAAAGCATATGTGGAGGCGGCATATCATTGTGACATTTGAATAGGTAATATAATTCTACAACATACACTGAAATTAAGTTGAACAATCAAGCATAGCATCGTGAGCCGAAGCTGTCAAAGAACTGAAGTAAGGTGGAAAAGAATACTGATAATATTACCATAACGAAAGGGAATAGGAGCAGTGTGTGCTCTGGGTGGTGTTATTATACTTGTTGTGGGTTTACAGAATGAATATTGAATCTCCATGTCCATTATGAGTGTTCCGTGTCTCTTGATGAATGTAAAGATGAAAAAGAGCTGTCTAGTTAAATAAATGATTAACGAAATAACATACAAGAAAAGTTTCATCTTGTACCGTTTACTTACATTCATCTACCTTCTACATTAGCCGATGACGACTAATAGTTTGTAAGGAAAGTATCCCCGGTGCTTTAGATGCGCCGTGCAATGCGCATGATCCTGGCCAATTTCAAGAGAACCTGGATATTAGGCAATTCTAGTGCATCTATTGGCACAAACTTGAATCTTTCTTAGTAAGAATAACCAGTACAAGAACGGGCGTCCAAGTCTGGATTGTGAACTGCAGAGGGACTCTAGGTTATAAATGGCGATAGTCAGTTAGTACAAGGACATTGGGTGACACTCTGTGAGTTGGACAAAGGAATAGCATCTTCTGTACATGTACTATATGATTCAAAACATTTAAAGATAATATCTGCATGAGGAACATGAGACTTAGTACAAAGTACTTAACAACTTATAGTAAGCAACACTCACCGAGATATTTATATTAACATTAACGAAGCTTTGATGTACAGTATCTACAATGTACACTATTAGACTGCCACAGAGGTGGTACATAACATGAGGAGGACATGTTGAAGACGCGTCTTAATGAGCTCGGACGCGTAGAGAGATGAGACATTTTAAGGTAGACAACGGCGAACACGCTGTAAGTCCTAAGGCATGGCAGCATTGTTTGATGAACTTAAATTGTTCTCACAGTTGACCAACGTGAGTGCCGTGCCGACATGCCATCAACTGCGCTAAACCAAATTTGTAGGGTACCCCCCCCCCCTACCCTATGACATCATGGACGACCGCGATCGCCGGATCTGACACCTCTTGGTTTTTTTACCCTTTTGATTCAAATACAGTGTCCCTGTCTTGTGCTGTCGACTTGTTGTTATGTTGCCTGATACGCGTCGTGCGTGCAGATGAAGACACGATGGGACGAGTGGACTTCTGCTCTAAACCAGTGAGAGCCGACTCGAGCCTCGAGAGAGCTCTCGAGGAAGATACTTATCCGATCTATCCGACCGCGTCCGTGCAAAAACACTAAAGCCCGGTTCAACCACGTGGAAAAAGGTACCGTTTAATTTTAATTTATCAGACCCTCGTTGTAACCGACACCGCCACTGACATTTAAAATGTCACACTTTTTATTTGGGCGGATGTATTTATCTATGGCTTGGTGTCTACTTGGTATGATAGGGCGCTGATGTTCCTTCAGCTTCAGCGCTCTGGGAATAGAGTACAACATTCTATGCAGTTAATCCTTTTTTTCTCTTGTGCGGTTGGTGGTATCGACTTGATGATATAGGGTATAATGTATATGATGGCGCTAATATACTCTACCTTTAGCGCTCTAGTAAAAGAGTCCTCGATGTACTTAAGAGTTCGTATCCTAATTCATAGCACCTAACCTGAATTAACCCTCCTTTCTCCCCACCTCCCCTCTCACTTCCTCTTCGACATCAATCTGCAACACATCCTGCACTTCCGCATCCGAACCACTTCGATATGGAGGAGGTAACGTCGAATACGATACTTGACTTTCATTCTCTATTATACCATTGCTTCCACCATTTTCTAACTCTGCTAATCCTTCTCTCCGAGCCTGAGGTTCGTTTTTAACCATTTCACCTGGTCCTCCAGAATTAGCTCCTCGGACAAACGGAGTTAGCTTCGCTTTGCGAGAAGTGAACAATGAATACGAAGTCCGTGTAATGTTTTATCCATGGCCTGAAAGTTGATTTCGGAGGTGTTTTTTGTGGAAGTGGAGTGTGAGGAGTATTGTGATGCCGAGGATGAGAAGGGCACTTGGGATTGTTATTGCTGCTATAATTCCGGGTTTGATGGTTGTGCTGCTGCTGCTGCTGGAGGATGGTTGAGTGGCAATTGCCGACTGTGCGGGTGGTGTCGATGATGAAGATGACGTTGGCGATGGACTCGTGTCATTTGGAATAAAAGGTGGTATCATAGTGCTAGTTGGACGATCACTTCTATTTTAATAAATTTCAATCAATGAGATCGTCAAAGTAGAGAATATTCCCTTACGCAGTGCTTACGGGTAACGGCGATGACGGAGTAATATCACGAACATTAGTGTTAGTGTTGGTGTCGGGGTCGGTGATGGTGTTGGTGTTGGTGTTGGTGTCGGGGTTGGTGATGGTGTTGGTGTTGGTGTTGGTGTCGGGGTCGGTGATGGTGTTGGTGTTGGTGTTGGTGTCGGGGTCGGTGATGGTGTCGGTGGTGATGTTGGTGAAGCTGGTGTCGGCACCAATAGGTGTTGTGGAACTTTTAAAGGACGTTGGTGCTCCGTCTGATGCGTCCCCTGGGGTAATCAGGATCAGGCTGGCTGTCGATGAAAACGATGAAACCTGAGCTAAAGCATACGCCGCGTCGCAGATCACAAACACCAACTGAAGGCTTAATTCAATTAAATTGTTAGATCAAATTTTTGAACGCGGAGAAATATTCCTGAGTGAAACATACAGTAAAGTGCTCATTCCTTTACGTCTGAGCCGTGGTAGCATTGCGCTATGCGGTGTAATGTAGGAAGGAAAGAACTTCGAGTAGGAGGATGGGAATTATTATATACGCATGAATTAGCTCCCGTTGATTGATATATCTTTTGATGAGGCATATGGAAGCGGATGGTAGTAGAGAAGAACAGTATAATCATCTACTATTCATATGTCAAGATGCATACCTCTAGCAAACGTTCATAATAAGTTCACATTGCCTTGTATATATATATACGATTAAATCAAATCACGTATATGTGCACTGAAAATGGTACAAATCATTCTATTGTCATGGTTCTAATATAGGTATGATAAATCGCTACGTGTTCCTTCCCACAGTAACAGTACCGTAGTTGTCAATGTTACAATGTATTCCGGAAACCTTCATCTGAATTAGATATTGGCAATGCTGCGAAGTTACTAAGAAGCAGCTCATTGAGATATATTGAAGTCATACATAGTGGGCACTTCTTGTATTGCTACTAAAATTATTAACCAAAGCTGTATTGCACTTTGTACAGCAGGCGATTCGCCTGCACTACAAAATTCGGTATTTTACAAGTTTTGGTATCGATATCACGTGACGTTGGTACGCGTATCGAGCCGTTCCGATTTTCTGGTTTTCGTCGTCTCAACCTCTCCGTCCTACTTCCTCATGTTTTACGTTCTAGCCCTTTACTCTCGGTACTTATATCTAGGACCCTTTAATTTCGGACTCACAATTAAATCTTCGTTAAGTAATGTCGTCCTTTCTCTTCTAGTATAAATTCTATGTATCTGCCTCTTCGCAATTCAGTGAGAATTATCCCCCCTTACTTGACACCTTAGAACACCCAAGGTCGAACGGACGTTCACCTACTCGCGTTCAAATTTCTTTGTTGAGGTGGAAGCGCACCTTAGCCCTTACAACTTCGATTCGTTTCGAGAGATATACCGACAATCTTCAATAATAACTTAGAGAATCGAATGTAAGTGGTTAATTGTATGCTCTATGTATGATTAAGTAAGTCGAACGTCTTTTCATCGTTCTGGTATTTCACGGTCGTTGTACTGCTTCTTTCGATTGGCGAAATGTAAGTTTGTAAAGTGAAATGCAACAAAAATAATTATAGAAATTATCAGACATAATTAACGCCGATGGGGACAATGTTGGTTGCTGAAAATGCTACAGATGACTGCCCGATGTTCTGAGCTGGACTATATGTTGTGGTGAAGCTCGCAAATACCCACTGAAGGCTTGATTCAATTATTAACTATTATTTATGAATTCGGAGAAGTATTCCAGAATGAAATTTACAGCACAATTTCGTCCAGAGTAATTAACCTTCCTTTTCTCATCACCTCTTCCCTCACTTCATCTTCAACACCTGCCTGCACGACGTCCTGCACATCCGGACCACGTCGATACGGAGGAGGTAACGTCAAATACGAAATATGACTCTCATTCTCAACTGTCCAGGAGACGGAAGTATATGTCTAATGCTTGGTATCGACTGGGTATAATGGGGTATGATGCTATAGTATACGATAGCTGTAAGAGTTCAAACGTTCATATTTTTAATTCAAGAGAGTCCAACTTCAATGTCCAGAGAAATTAACCCTCCTTTCTCCTCGCCTCCCCAGCCCACTTCCTCTTTCACATCAATCTGCAACACGTCCTGCACTTCCGCATCCGAACCACGTTGATATGGAGGAGGTAACGTCGAATACGATACTTGACTTTCATTCTCAAGTATACCATCACTTCCACCATTTTCTAACTCTGATAATCCTTCCGTCCGAGCCTGAGGTTCGTTTGTAACCACTTCACCTGGTCCTCCCGAATTAGCCCCTCGGACAGATGGAGTCAACTTTGTTTTCCTGGAAGTGAACAATGAATACGAAGTCCGAGGATTTTGTTCTCCGGTAAGATGATTAATTTTTCGTAAGTGTTTTTTGTGCAAGTAGAGTGTGAGGAGTATCGTGATGCCGAGGATGAGGAGGGCACTTGGGATTGCTATTGCTGCTATTATTCCTGGTTTGATGGTTGTGCTGCAGCTTCTAGAGGATGGTTGGGTGGCAATTGCTGACTGTGCGGGTGGTGATGATGGAGAAGAGGTTGGAGATGAAGTGGCGGTTGGAGATGAAGTTGGAGATGAAGATGGGGTTGGTGACAAAGTGGTGGTTGATGACATGGCAGAGGATGAGATAAAACTGTCCACCGCCCTTCCGACAGTGGTAGCAGCTTCAGGAGCATCGATTGATGCTAAAACCTCCGGAGGACCTGTTGGTTGACTTTAGAAAGTTCAGTAATCGAAATCATGAAAGTGTAGGATAAAGTTTTCATACGGAGCTTCACCTCTCGTAGTAGATCTGACAATGGGGGTCGTGGAGTCCGCGGCTGTAGACAAGTCGGAAGGGTTACCAATTGACGATAGAAGTGCATACGGCGCTAGTTGCGACGAAGTTAATGTCGGCATTGGTAGCGACGGAGTTGATGTTAAATCGAGTTCAAGGATATGGAAGGCACTTGTGATTGCTATTACTTCTGTTATTCCTGGTTTGAGGGTTGTGCTATTACTGGAGGATGGTGCCGTGTCGGAATCTGGAAACTGTGCGGATGGTGATGATGAAGGTGGGGTTGGTGATGAAGTGCTGGTTGATGATGCAGGTGATGAGGTAAGGTCAACTGGTGCCTTTGCGGAGGTACTAGATTTGATAATAGATGTTGCAAATGAACTGATTGTAGGAGTTGGAGAACTTTAGAAAGAAGGTTCAGTAATCGAAATCATGAAATTGGAGGATATTCTTATACCTGAAGTCTTCACTGGTAGTAGTACATTCAATAATGGATGCACTTGGGGTGATCGGAGAAGTTGTTTGTAAACTTTAGAAGGTTCAGTAATAGAAATCATGAGATTGGAGGATATTCTTATACCTGAAGTCTTCACTGGTAGTAGTACATTCAATAACGGATGCACTTGGGGTGATCGGAGAAGTTGTTTGTAAACTTTAGAAAGTTCAGTAATAGAAATCATGAAATTGGAGGATATTCTTATACCTGAAGACTTCACCGGTAGTAGTACATTCGATAATGGATGCACTTGGGGTGCTCGGAGAAGCTGTTTGTATACTTTAGAAAGTTCAGTAATAGAAATCATGAAAGTGTAGGATAAAGTTCCTATACCCAACTTCACTTGTTGAGGACATTCTGACAATGGAGGGTTCAGTGGTAAACCGCACGATAGTGGCGCTAGTTAATGGTGGATTTACAGACACCATTGGTAGCGACGGAGTTAATGTTAGATCGAGTTCAATGTACACTGACACTGTCCCTTTCAATATCCCGTAATAGGGAGATGTACTGGTAGGAAGTGAAGAAGAAGAGTCACAGGAATAGGAATAGTGCGCGCACGTGTGTGTATGGAGGGTATTATATACGCGCGAATAATCTCTCGTTAATTGATATATCTTTTGATCAGGCCTATGGAAGCAGATGGTAGTAGAGCAGAACTGTGTAATCATCTAATATTCGTACGATAAGATCTATACCACTAGTAAATGTGTTCATAATAAGTTCACAACGCCTTGTATACATACATATAATTGAATGAAATCACTTAAATCACATATATTTGCACTGAGAATGGTACAAATCATTCTATTGTCGTGGTTCTTCACATCCTCATTGATATCAAACCTGCACATTCGAATCACGACGATAAGGCGGCGACTGCGTCCAATACGATTCTTTAAGAATATGTGTATATAATCTCGTTGATTGATATATCATATTTCGGGCACCTATATTTTACCGTGCACGCACAAAAGTGAGCGTGGTAGAGCGTTCCATGCTCAAGGTCAAAATTTCACACACAACAGGTGAGCATGTCATGCTCAAGATATATATTATAGTTGTAAAAGGCTTATTTGTGAGTCAAAATAAATGTACATTGAATATATATACTGGTATAGTCCTGTTGTAGTCATATTGTCATGACAAGTAAAGTTTTAAAGCAAGATAGGCACTCATATGTTGAAGAAATTTTTTACATTTCACACTCAAGGTTGAATGTACATGCTCATTTTTCATGCTCATGATTTTCCTTCACACACAGGGTCAGATCTTTCGTGCTCAGGGTCAAATCTTTATGCTCTGGGTCATTGTTTTCATGCTCACGTCACTAGTTTTCACCAAGTTTTCACACTCAACATTTGTGAGCGTGAAATGTGAGTGTGAAAATACAGTATTTTTGACTAAGTACATGAAAATATAGAAATGTATAGTTTGTGTTTGTAGTCACTTTCATCTCAGTTTGACCATGAGCATGAAAGATTAAGCTTGAGCATTTTCCAATTCATGCTTAACTTAAGCGCAAGATGTCACGCATAAATATACCAGTCAATCTTGTAAGGGTCAAGGTGCACTTGCACCTCAACAAAGAAATTTAAAATGCAAGTCGGTGAACATCCGTTCGACCTGGGTTGTTCTAAGGTGTCGAGAGAGAGGGGTAATTTTCACTGAATTGCAAGGAAGTAGATATGACAAATTTATAGAAAAAGCATTACTTAATGTAGATTAACCTGCTAAGTGGAAATTAAAGAGTCCTGGATATAGGTACCAAGAGTAAGGGTCAGAATGTAACATATGAGTAAGTAGAACAGAGAATTCAAGACGAAGAAAAACAGAAAATTGGAATGGCTCGATGCGTGTACCGAGTCACATGATTTAGATACCAGAACTTGAAGAATACCAAATTTTGTAGTGCAGGCAAATCACCTGCTCTACAAATCTATAGGGCATAAACTTGTGCATGATAGTTATTACTAAAGTACCTAGTTTAGTGCAATGTAGTATAAATTAAAATATAATCAATTCAACTCACACCACATACACTCACTAAGAAGGCGCTTGGTGGGTAAGACTTGGATGCGAGATGCTTCCAGGTGAAGTAAAGTGAAGGGGAGGTGTTGAAGACTGATGTTCAAGAAGGAATATGACTTAGCAGACACTTTGATGTGTGTTTTGATGCATGTTCCTTAATCTCGGACTTAGCACAGGCTTAGGACTTCACACTTCTCATTGCACTTAGAATCTCAATGCTCACACAAATACTAATGCATGATGCTAGATGGTATTTCTCAGGGCACAGAAGACTCTACAGTAAATATATGTTAGCACAAATATATACACTAATTTGAACATGAGTGTGATAGGTGATACCTATCACACTCAGTATATAGTAAATATGTGTGAGTGTGAATATATATACTAATCTATATTCATGCCCATGTGTACTTATTATGGCCTTCTAATTTGAGCATGAGCATAATAGGTTATTACCTATCATGCTCACTCTACAGTAGATATGTTTGAGTGTGAATATATATACTGATCTGTATTCACACTTACAGCACATATGTGTGAGTGTGAATCTGCATGAATCAATTTCATATTTATGCTCACATTTAAATGAATTTTAATAGTGAGTGTGAGTGCGAATAATACATATCCACACTCACACTCACTCTAAGCTAAAATAGAGATGCATGAATGTGAATAGTATAATATTGGTGTTCCCTTACAGTAAGGATGCATGCACATGAATTGATTTCACATTCACACTCACATTCAAAATTTTAATAGAGTGAGCATGAGCATGTATATGTATTCACTCTTGTATTAACACACATTTTAAAGGTTTTGTGAGCATGATTAGGAATACTCATCATGCTTATGTGATCAATCATATTACAGATGTGACCCATTGCTTGAAATCCTATATTCTAGGAGGTGCCTGTCAGGTTTGCCAGTGGGTTTTATATATATTTCATTGTTATTGTCTACTTTATAAGTGTATAATGATTTAAAAGGCACACCAATGATCCAGAGTGTTTAGATATGACTTAGAGTGTATATAAACAATTCAGAGAGTGTACAAATAATCTACAGGTTGTAAAAATGACTCAGAGAGTGTCGCAGTGATCCAGACTAACAGTTAGAAAGTTATAGAGTTAGAGAATGGAGTATATTGAATAGTAGAAACAGGAGAACTTTGTAATGAAGCAGGGGGCTCAGAAAAATACAGGAAGCTTTACAATGAAGCAGGAAAATTCAGAATGAAGCAGGGGGATTCACAGTGAAGCAGAGACCTTAGAAAATTAAAAACAAAGAATGGGGCTTCACAGCAAAGCAGGGAGCTTCAGTACAAGGAAGGGGGCTTAACAATGAAGCAGGGAAATTCACAACAAAACAGGAGGCTTCACAGCATAGCAGGGAGCAACACAGGATAGAATACTACCTACCACACTCATTCATATTTGCATAGTATAACTGTGTGTCAGTATTATATTTACACTCATGCTCAATGTCCTTTAACTTGAGCATGAGTGTGATAAGTATTCTATCATATCTGTAATACTTATTTACACTTGCACTCAATGTTCTTTAACTTGAGTATGAGTGTGATTGGTATTCCTATCCATGCTCACAAATCACACTCATTCATATTTGCATAGTATAACTGCATGTCAGTATTATATTCACACTCACACTCAATGTCCTTTAACTTGAGCATGAGTGTGATAGGTATTCTATCACATTTGCAATACTTATTTACACTTGCACTCAATGTCCTTTAACTTGAGCATGAGTGTGATTGGTATTCCTATTCACACTCAAAATTATGTCCTATAATATAAGAGTAAGTGTGAATATAGATATTTTATAAACATACTCACATATTTAGTATTTACTGACTTGAGTTTGGGTATGTATTATATTACTATATACATGTGAGCATGTATATCTTAAGGTCATGACTCACTTGAGAATAAGTGTGATCAGTATTATTATTTGTGCTCACAGCTATATATATATTTTAAGAGTGAACATGAATATAAGTATTATAGTAATTCTCACTATTAATTAAAATGGGTTTGGGTATGTGCATGAAGTGAAGACATATTCACACTCATACATAAGTATCAATATTCATTCATACACTGAAGTGTGGCCATATCTATGTACTTATCCATACTTACTTTTCCTCCCACATGTAAGTGAAGCCAAAATATAAATGTAACATATAATTTTTTAGTGAGCATGAAGTGGAGAATTTGAGCACGAGTTGACAGACCTTGAGTGTGAGTTGATAGACCTTGAGCATGAAACCTCAGACCCTGTGTGTGAGATGTTGACCCTGAGTGTGAAATAAAATCTTGAACATAATGTGTGTGTGCATGCTCAATCCATGCTCACACTTTGAGCATGAAATATAAACACTATTCTTCAATATTTTACTTCATATCTTGATTAAAAACCTCACTCACAGTCACAATAAGATACAGTCATACAAAACTAGTATGTACATTTGATTTACACTCTGTTTGACTCACAAATGGGCCATTTAGAACTAATATAAATGCCTTGAGCATGGGCACCAAGAAAATTCCATAAGTTGAGCATGCACATTCAGGGTCTGAGTGTGATAATGGTGACCCTGAGTATGAAGTATTGTATATTGAGCATGAAGAAATCCTACATAAGTGTGAAGATAATATCTTATAAATTGATGTAGTTCTGTACTGTATTGTATTAAAAATGTGCAAATATAACTATCCACACTCATAATGCATATGTATTTTACATTCACACTCACTCTACAGTAAATATAGCTGCTGTGAGCATGAATATATATGTACTAAAAGGGCAAAGAGGGTTACTAGGGAGTAATAGCTATGAAACTATGTAAAGGTCATTGCTTACTCTTGCCAACAATCAAGCAAGTGCGAGTTCGGGGGAATATCTTCAGAATACACAAGGTAATTCCAGGCAAGGGGGGGATGAACACACTATAATATTCACTTGTAATCTATAATGCTTGTAATCACTACTAATAAACTAAGCTTCTTTGCAGTCCTGGGAGGGCTTAGGTCACACTGGGGTTTTTACACTCAGAAATTGAATAGATTGTCATGAATATGCTAAGTAACACTAATAGTGGAAGAATCGGTACAGGATTTCTTGTTCTACATGAGCAGGTTTGCAAGCCTTATATACTACTGAAAAAGCAGAGTTCTTAGGTACTGTAAAGGTAATGTACAGGTATAACATGTGTCTAGATAGGGTAATTTAACTATGACACTGGGAGGAGGGACATGTGCGCTCAGGAGGTAAGGTCTGGATAGGAGAGCATTGGTCATATCATCTCGAAGGGTATGGACATGTGCAATAATAGAGACATGTTTATTGGCTGATGTGCGTTCCTAAATACCCAGCGTGTCGCTAGCCTGAAGATAGAACCATTGGCATGCATGGCTTTGGAGCTATGGTCCATTCGCTTCGATCAGCAGATCAGGTTGAGATGTAATTTTGCAAGATGCAGAGGGCTGATTTGGCTTGAGTCCAGAGTGATGGCAATGGCCATTGGTGCTTGATGGGTGCTTGATAGTACTGGCTTCTTTGGGTGGGCAGTGCTGGGGGAACTGTCCCATGATCTAGATGTGTCGCGTTACCACATGCTTATGGCAAATCAAGTGCTGCTGGGGTTCTATATATGCGCTTTCCTGCTTATCCCTTACTATAATCACTACTGCTTCTTTGTTTATTATGTCCTTAGTGGGTGTGACTATAAATAGCACGATCGTTGGCAGTTCGGACCTCACTCCAACACTTAGATAATCCAAGTGTGATCGCAGGTGAGTGAATTATATTATGTAGATATCGCAAAAAATATGCTTATACATGTTGTACATCCATTAGGCATATCAGTACTAATCTGTATTCATGCTCATGCTCAATTTAATTAAGTTTGAGCATGGGCATGATAGGTAATATATCCTTTTAAATTGAGCATGAACATGCATAGATGTCATATTCACATTCACATTCACTTCACACTCACAGTCAGAGTGGTTTTGGTTTCCTGTTATTTGAGCATAAGCTTGCATATCAATATGATATTCACACTGCACTTAATTAAACAAGGTTGAGTGTGAGTGTGATATGTGTTTACCTTCACACTCACATGCATTTTTTCCTTCATGTTCACACATATTTACCATTGCTTGTGCATGAACAATTTTATATTCAAGTTACTAAGTAGTTGATTTTAAGTGAGTGTGATAAGTATTTACTTTCATGCTCAGTCATATTTTTAGTGACTTGAGCATGAGTGTGAATTAAATACAATTAGACTTAGTATGTATACATGCTCATAGTATATCTCTATAATTTGAGCATAAGCATGATGAGATTCCTATTCACAATCATGCTTGACTTAATGCTTATTTCATTTTATTTGAGCATGAGCTTAGCATGAATATATGTTTCAAGTTCACATTCATTCATATCTCCTTTTGCTTGAGCATGAGTGTGATGGTTATTATTATTCACACTCATACTAACTTTCTATAACTTAAGAGTAACTCTGTGAGTAATAATATTTAAGCTGCTCATTAAATTGGGGCAGGCAGAAAATTCTGTGCACACTCAGGGTCTGTGTGTGGAAATTTGACCCTGTGCATGAATAATTCCCACTACCTTTTAAGGTAGTTGGGTTATAGGGTGGTCTCGATTTCCCTATAAGGTGATTTCGGAATCTTGAACGGGATCTGAGTCTGATTGGCTGGAGCCCTGTGATGGACTGTGACTGCTGACAAATTTCACTTGTCTCAGATCCTCCTTTTATCATCCGCAGTCATCAATATCCCTCTCATATTCTGTCAGTATTCATCTTCACTGACACCAGCTCTTCTCACACCTCTCTTGCTTTATAGCTCTGAACTTTTTGGCTTCGAAGTTCAGGCCTTCAGCTACTCCCAGACTTGCACCACTAGTGCCTAATCATTCCCACTAACTTTAGTTAGTTGGGTTATGGGGCTTGAAATCACAAAATTTTTGGCAGCAGATTCCAATGCCATGAAGCCATTGCAGGGTTGTGTATACAGAGTTCAATTCTTAAGCAGTTTGCCTATGGCTCCTTTGTTCATCCTTTTCAGACATTACAAGTAGGTTACATTAGTAGTGGGGAATTTATCATGGTATAAGGCCTCAGGCCTCAGCAGTTCTCAATACTATGTAAATACTAACCTACCTCATGTAACATTCAATGGAGTCATACAAACTGTACTTGTTACTATTTAATTGTGTGAAGGTTTACTCTTCCATGTTGCTACTTAATTTTCAGACTGCTTTTAGTAGCCTGATATAAGCTGTTATAGTGTACTACTATGAAGTACAGCATATCAACAGATACAATAGCTTTTCTCTGAGTTCTACATTTAAAGTATGTGAAGTACTCAATTTCAATTATGTTTTGTATCATTTCTTGTACTACTTACTACCAAGTCATTAGTGGGCTCTAGGTATTATTTATTTCTATGAAAAAACAAAATACCATGCACATGTGATGATGTGTATTTTTACTTGTGTGTCAATCAATGTGTAATGTGTGATTCTCAATGTGTTAGGTGTCATATTTTGTACTACCTCATGAAAGAGGGATGATAGACACATGATGAACAGTGCATCTTCTTTATATCAGGGATCTCATCCTCTAAGCTTCCCTGTCTCTGTGATAGATTCCCATCCATGTACTGGTTCTTTGTTCGCTTCGCCACCGAATGTGAGTGATCAGCATGATGGCAAAGAGAGACAAGTAATGCATCTGCTAATTCATCTTGGAAGGCCTTCAGTGTAGACTCGACTTCTGTATCTTAACCACTGATGTATTAAAGTAGAGTATCATATCCTCTTCTCTTTTTCTTTGTTGTTTAATATATGGTACATGCCAAACATGCTGGAATAAAGTATACAGTAAGGTATCAATGCCATTGGGTTTATGAACTTCAAATTCATAACATTTATCACTACAATTATTAATACAGTTTTTTATTAGTTGTTCTTTCATTTCTAATGGTAAATGTCTGTTAAATGAGAAGGTAGTGGGCCCTGCTGCTTGCTGGCCCTATTCTTTATATATATGTGAGCTGTCAGAAGTAACAAGAATATAAGGGGGTGGTTGAGAGAATAGATGATGATGGTGGAGCAAAGACTTGAACACAAACACAGACACAGACACAGATGGGGAGGAAACATGTTGACAACTACCAAGTTACAGAGTGTTTATATACTGAGGTGGTCTACCAAAGTCCTACCAAGGGTACCAAAGTCCTACCAAGGTCTGAACCAGAGGCTGTGCAACCCAGAATATCTAACATGAGCATGAAGCAATATATAAGTAAGAAGCAATAAGGCTGTAATTAATATAATATTATCCTAAGGACTTGATACAGTGGGTGTATCTTAAAAAGAATTAAATATCATATAGTAATGTTCTCTTCCAAGCTAAGTGAGTTGAGCATGAGTGTAATAGACACTCCTATTCATGCTCATGCATATTTACCATGAATTGTGCATGAGTGTCATTATTCACACTCACACTCAATTTAATTGAGTTCGAGCATTATCACACTCTGCATATTTGCATACTATAACTTGTGCATGAGCATTGTACTCACACTCACATTCAATTTACTTGAGTTTGAGCATGAGCATGATATATATCCCTATTCATGCTCATGCATATTTCCAGCAACTTGAATATGAGCTATATATTTTACTCTCAATTTAAACGAGTTTGGCAGTGAGCACTGGCAGGAGTGTTGAGTGTGGATATTCTATATGTGAGTGTAAATATAAGGGCTATAACAGATCAACTTGTATATTAATGACTTGGTATACTGCACCCTTTTGACCAACTGTTTGTCGAATTACACTGTGATGATGATGAACAGTTGGTCCCTCTTTTCAAGGGTCAGTGTGATGCGTGACAAATTGAGGATCTGTTCATCACTAAACAATTTTCAGCTAAATTTTTCACAAAAGCAATGATTTTATATTATGATTTTAAATATTTCCTTGTACCTCTGTTCATGGGAAGCTGTGACATGTGATGAAACATATATTTGTTCAAGTTCATGGCATTGTGTGATGTGTTACTGAACAGTTGGTCAAAAGGGTACAGTACTATGGCATGTATATAAATAGTATATTAAATTTGCCTTTGATTTAGTACTGACTAATGGAATGAGATAGAGTTCATACTTAATTAATAGTGAATATAAACATGAGTGTGATATACACTGTATGACCACATATCCTTTAAATTGAGATGAGCATGGATATGTGGGCACATATAAAATTCTAGGCACACACAAAAGTGAGCATGATTGAGCATGTAATGCTCAAGGTATTTATTTTAGTTCTAAATGGCTCATTTGTGAGTCAAAAAGAGTGTAAATCAAATGTACATACTAGTGTTGTATGACTGTGTCTTATTGTGAATGCGAGTGAGGTTTTTAATCAAGATATGAAGTAAAATGTTGAAGAATAATATTTATATTTCACACTCATGTTCACACTCAAGATTTTACTTCATGCTCAGGGTCAACATCTCACACACAGGGTCCATACATTCATGCACAGGGTCTGAGTTTTCATGCTCAAGGTCATTAACTCACACTCAAGGTCTGTCAGCTCACACTCAAAGTTTTTACTTCATGCTCACAAAAAAAATATGTGTTACATTTATATTTTGGCTTCATGTTATATCCATGCCTGGCTATATCATGCCGACATTACCGAAGGTTTCCACATGACCTTCCAACATACTGTCCATTCCCAGAACATACCCACTACAGGTTTACACTTCCTGATGTTCCCACCTGGGAACATACCTGGAGCCCGTTGGGTTTTCTATTAGATACTTCAGATACGTAGTTTCTCTTATGATGGTCTCACTGCGTCATTATACCATTACTCCTCTCTTCCATTCCCACTTATATGTTGCTACTCCTATCTGCCCAGTCTTTATTTCATTTACTTACACTTAGTATTCTGTCTCTGGATTCGTACCTACATCTTACTAGTACATATAAATAGTCTTCCAAATGTACTAGGTAGTCTTCAGTATTTATATCAACTCTGTACACTTTCTTCCTACTCTAAGTTCCGAAACCCACTCCGGGTTTTCCTTCAGGTCTCTCTCCCACTGCCTAGTGTGGTGGTGAAGCCCTCGCATACTCTGGAACGTTTCCTTACATTGGATATTGTCTGTTGTGAAATACAAACCATTCCCTGGGGATATCCAGGCAGCGCAGCACATACGCTGAAGCCACGGTTCACTTCCGCACTCCCACTCCCATTCCTGTACCCATACTCACTTCAGGTTTCTGTTATAGTTCTCCCATGCCTTCTGGGCATCTTTGCATTCGTTTCCCAGTAGGAAGGGAATTGGTATGTAACACTTCACTTACATGTGGGAGGAAAAGTAAGTTGCAAGTGTAATATTTGTGAGCATGAATAGGAATACCAATCATGCTCATACTCAATTTAATAGACATTGAGTGCAAGTGTAATATTTGTGAGTGTGAATAGGAATACCAATGATGCTCACACTCAAGTTAAAATACATTGAGTACAAGTATAATATTTATACAGTCCATGACAAGCAAAGTCCACCAATTTTATTACAGTACAAAAACAAATTTTTTAGGACAAAATAATTACAGATTCAGACTCAGAAAGTCAAAATACATACAAAAATGATGTTTTTAAGAAATTCCCATGATAAAATAGGTTTGCCAAATTTTTTCGCAAAAAAATCAACATGCTACATGACCTATTTTAGGACAAAATAGCTTCAAGTGCCATCATGGCCTGATTGGAGGCTTCATGGTGTCAGTGCTGCTTTTTCACAGCCCATTCTGCTGCTTCACCTGTTAAACCACACCTATAAGCACTCATGAATCACCATGTTCAGTTAATAAAATGGTGAATAACATCAGAGGACAAGCATCTAAGTATTTCATAACTGCATTTTTTGCATCTTGAAATGTTCTTTTCTCTTCTTCATGAAACCAATATTTTACCCACCCCCAGTACTGTTAAAATGTATTGAATAATTTAGACTTGAATTATAATAGAAAATATACATACCATTTCTATTGGATTCAATTCACAATGAAATTTTGGCAGAAACATACAAATATGTCCAGCATTGGTGATTAATATTTCAAGCATTGACTTTTCAAAAGGACAAACATCACTGATCACATTTTCAGGACTTGTATTGGGCTCTGGGGAGGATGTATTAGTGACAGGTGGTGGGGAGGACCTTTGAAGATTAGTTCTTGATTGATTATTGTGAAGTCCACTTGTATTTTGGCTCTTTTTCTTGGGTCCACCTCTGGGCATGGTGGTTAGAAATATGAATTTTTGATGCCCATTGAGGCGATCCAGGGGCTTATATTTTGCGGAATCATATCGCAATCGATGAAAGGATGCTAAAAATACATTTTCGGTGATTTATACTATTTTTTATGGCCGAGTGCCAAATTTTTGGGTCAAAAAATTAAAAAATCGGAAATCGAAAAATTGGCTCGTGGAATCTTAATTAATACATCGTAACTATGCTATTCCGACGGTATTCGGAGTTTAAAACTTATTTTTCATTGCTGAAAAATTCACTTAAGTTTGCTCAAAAAATTAGCGGGTTTTACTTGTCACAGACTATAGGCATGAATAGGAATACCAATCATGCTCATGCTCAAGTTAAAGGATATTGAGTGCAAGTGTAATATTTGTGAGTGTGAATAGGAATACCAATCACACTCACACTCATATTAAAGAACATTGAGTACAAGTGTAATATTTGTGAGTGTGAATAGGAATACCAATCACACTCACACTCAAGTTAAAGAACATTGAGTGCAAGTGTAAATAAGTATTACAGATATGATAGAATACTTATCACACTCATGCTCAAGTTAAAGGACATTGAGCATGAGTGTAAATATAATACTGACACACAGTTATACTATGCAAATATGAATGAGTGCGGTAGGTAGTATTCTATCCTGTGTTGCTCCCTGCTATGCTGTGAAGCCTCCTGTTTTGTTGTGAATTTCCCTGCTTCATTGTTAAGCCCCCTTCCTTGTACTGAAGCTCCCTGCTTTGCTGTGAAGCCCCATTCTTTGTTTTTAATTTTCCAAGGTCTCTGCTTCACTGTGAATCCCCCTGCTTCATTCTGAATTTTCCTGCTTCATTGTAAAGCTTCCTGTATTTTTCTGAGCCCCCTGCTTCATTACAAAGTTCTCCTGTTTCTACTATTCAATATACTCCATTCTCTAGCTCTATAACTTTCTAACTGTTAGTCTGGATCACTGCGACACTCTCTGAGTCATTTTTACAACCTGTAGATTATTTGTACACTCTCTGAATCATTTATATAAAATCTAAGTCATATCTAAACACTCTGGATCATTGGTATGCCTTTTAAATCATTATGCACTCATAAAGTAGACAATAACAATGAAATATATATAAAACCCACTGGTGTCTTCAATTATTGCATTACAGTGCTTAATATATACAAAATTGTATTAAATACATGCTTTAGTATGCCAAGTATTCAGTATGTAGTTGATATATGACAGCCAGTTGGCTCATGCTCATATAAGGATTATTCATGCTCACATATAGGATATTCACACACAGGGTCAAATTTTCATGCTCAATAGGTAAGCATGGAAATTCGACCCTGAGTGTGCATGCTCAACTCATGCTCACTTTTGTGTGTGCCCGGAATTTTCTTGCTGCCCTGGATATGTACCCCTGCCACACTCACTCTCAAGTTGTAGGAAAGCCTACTGTGATGCATGAGCCTAAGTAGATATATTTATCACACTCATGCTCATAATCTATTATTGAGAGTGAGCCACAAATCATGTGAATGTACTTTTATATTCATGCTCACTCTGAATTTAATTGAATTTGAGCTTTAGCATAAAGTGAATAAATGTTTGCTATTCATGGCCACATTAAACTGTACCCTTGTCTATTGTACTTAGTAGTACTTACTATTCTTCCTGTGTGTAAGTGGAGTAAAAATACAAATATATCATTTATTCTTATAAAATGAATACTCATACCATGAGCATGAAGTAGAGACCATGGGCATGAGGTGATGGACCTTGAGCATAAAAATTCAGACCCTGTGCATGAAATGTCGACCCTGAATGTGAATTCTCGACCCTGAGCATGAAACAAAATCTTGTGCATGATGTGAGTGTGCATGCTCACACCTTGAGCATGAAAAATAAGCATGAAATGTAACCTTTTTTCTGACATCTTGATGCTTATCCTGCTTTAAATCTTTATTTACAGTGACAATACAACTATAATAGCACTATACCAGTATACATATATATGATTTACATTTAATTTGACTGATAAATAGGCATTTACAAGTATATTAAATAGACATACTCACCTGTTGAGTGTGAAATTTTGGCCTTGAGCATGGCATGCTCAGTCACACTCACTTTTGTGTGTGCATGGTAAAAACTAGGTGCCCCTTGAGCATGACATGCTCACTTATTGAGTGTGAAAATTTAGCCTTGAGTGTGCCATGCTCAATCATGCTCACTTTGTGCATGCACAGAATTTTCTATGTGCCCTTATAGAAGTTATCAGACATAATTACCATCAATGGGGAAAATGTTGGTTGCTGAAAATATTACAGATGACTGCCCATTATTCTGAGCCAAACTGTAGAGCAGGTGTTTTGCCTGCACTACAAAACCTCGTATTTTACGAGCTGTGTTTGCCTGTATCACGTGACCTATATCTCAAAAGATAATGCCTTCATATCTAGCCATGCACACATCAATGCACTATTTGTGTTGGCTCTTTTCCCCCTCACTTGCCCTCTCCTGCTGGTTCCCTTCAACACTGACACTCCCATATTGCCCCGAACACCGCAATTACGCATCAGGAACTCAAGACCGTCGGTATTGTGTGCTACCAAGAGCCACTGAATACTGCATTTCGTCTTACCAACAGCTGTGTCATCACATCAAGTCACTCTCCCCAAGTTTTTTTCAATGGATTTTTCTTCTAATTCATCGCTACGGTTTATGTTTCAAGCCTTACCATTTCTCCCCAATAATCTACGATCCACAGCACATTTAATCTCTGTCTTGTTGACTATTCCCTGTTAAGTAGTCTCTTTATTTTAATTTTCTATAAGACCTATGTATCTACTTCCAACCAAATCAGTGAAGTTTTCCCCTCTCGAAGTCGAGTTTTGAGTTTCTGTTTTTGCTCTTAGGTTATTGTCATTGTTCTCATCTTCCATTCCACTGTTTCAATCATGAATATCTGACAATCACTCGTGTTTTAACTTTGTTTCGAAGTTCCCATCTCTTGTTATGTTCTCGTCAACCTCACATTGTTACTAATCTTGCTCTCAGACACTTTAGAACTCCTTAGTCGAATGGACATTCAATAACTCGAATTATATTTCTTTGTTTTAGGTATCAAGACACTCCTTACCCTTACAAAACTACATGTTGTGGTGAATCTTGCAAATACCCACTGAAGGCAGATAGGTAGTCTGTGATGTGTCGTTCCAGAGTGGTACAAAAAATATATTAAATGACAGGTACATACCCATGTACCTCAATGCACAGTGAGCTAGATATTAGCCAGTGTGATGTTTAATAGTAAATACATTGTAGCGATAAAAGACTATATCTGTATTAGGAAAGTGGCCATACTCCGCTAACATTTTCAAAAACTATGAATATGTGGTTCTATTAGACTACAATTGTAGCACGCAAAAATCATATCCTGTGGTCACCTCGACTCTCAAAATTTTTACAGCAAGTTACTATAGATGATGGAATATCATTTTACAGTACACTTAGTTGAAAACGTGTCTGTAGAATGTATAAATTGTAATGTAAAATGTAGTCTATAAGAACTGGACTTGAATAATTGATGGGATGCCCCATATATGGACAGACTAGATTCCTGTCTTCTGGTGAATGTGGCGGAAGGAGGCAAAATCATTATTTTTAATTTTTCGCATTTAGTAGTGCATTATGAGGATCTATCATATGGAATAATTGTATTATGCTATATCTACATCTAACTGAATGCACTATGCGCTTCCTACATTTCTGATAGCGAAGTAGAGGATGTAAATAAATGAGGTAGAAGAGGTGCATGTAGACTGGATTTACCTTCATTGATGGGATGTGCTATATGCGGACAGAAGTGATAAGCGTGGTATATTTATTTGCACATTCCGAAAATGACATATGAGTCAGCAAATGAACGCAGCGCGATGAGATTAGGTTCCTGTCATCTGGCAAATGTAGTGGAAGGAGGCAAGATCTTAATTTTACTTTTTCGCATTTATTAATGGATTCTGGGGATCAGTCATATCAAATAATTATATTATAACATATCTACATCTAACTGAACAGATCGTTCCTGTTCTACATTTCTAATAGTGACATAGAGGATCTAAATTAATAAGGTAGAAGTGGTGCCTGTAGACTGGATATCCTATGATTGATGGAATGTGCCTTACACGGACAGAAGTGATAAGCGTGGTATATTTTTTTGCACATTCCGAAAATGACAGATGAGTCAGCACATGAACGCAGTGCGACGAGACTAAATTCCTGTCATCTGTTGAATGTAGCAGAAGGATGCAAGATCTTAATTTTATTTTTTCTCATTTATTAATGCATTATGGGGATCAGTCATATTGAATAATTATATTATGATATATCTACATCTAACTGAACGGATCGTGCGTGTTCTACATTTCTAATAGTGATGTAGAGGATCTAAATTAATAAGGTAGAAGTGGTGCCTGTAGACTGGATATCCTATGATTGATGGAATGTGCCATACACGGACAGAAGTGATAAGTGTGGTATATTTGTTTACGTGTTCCGAAAATGACAGATGAGTCAGCACATGAACACAGTGCGACGAGACTAGATTCCTGTCATCTGGTGAATGTGGTGGAAGGAGGCAAGATCTTCATTTGTAATATTTCGCATTTATCAGAGTATTATGAGGATCTATCATATGGTACTATTATATTGTGACATATCTACATCTAACTAAATGGATTGTGCATGTTCTACATTTCTAATGGTGATGTGGGGGGTCTAAATTA
This sequence comes from Cyathus striatus, assembly GCA_025738555.1. NCBI lineage: Eukaryota > Fungi > Basidiomycota > Agaricomycetes > Agaricales > Nidulariaceae > Cyathus > Cyathus striatus. The sequence continues at coordinate 2,113,433 of JAOVFP010000007.1, forward strand.
ATGAGGTAGAAGTGAGCATGTAGACTGGATATCCTATGATTGATGGAATGTGCCATACGCAGACAGAAGTGATAAGCATGGTATATATTTATTTGCACATTCCGAAAATGACAGATGAGTCAGCACATGAACGCAGTGCGACGAGACTAGATTCCTGTCATCTGTTGAATGTAGCGGAAGGAGGCAAGATCTTAATTTTACTTTTTCGCATTTATTAATGCATTATGGAGATCAATCATATCGAATAATTATATTATGACATATCTACATCTAACTGAACAGATCCTGCATGTTCTACACTTTTAATAGCAATGTAGAGTATCTAAATTAATGAGGTAGAAGTGGTGCATGTAGACTGGATTTCCCTTCACTGATGGGATGTGCCATATGCGGACAGAGTGATATGTGTGGGATATTTGTTTTCCGCGTTCTGAAAATGGCAGATGCATTGGAAATTTAAACAAGCACAATGAGACTAGATTCCTCTCATCTTGTGAATGTGGTGGAAGGAGGCAAGATTTAAATTTTAAATTTTTTACATTTATTTGTGCATTATGGCGATCTATCATATGAAATTCGAAAGGCTACCAATTCTCCTACATTTCTAACAGTGAAATAGATGATCTACGTTAATGAGGTAGAAGTGGTGTGCATAGACTCGATTTCTCATGATTCATGGGATATGACATATGTAGACAAATATGATAACCATGTTATTTTAAGCTTTGAGATTTCACACATCAACTGATGAGTTTGCATTTGGAATGATTGCGACGAGACTATCTTCCTGTGATCTCAAGAAGGTGGCGGGAGGAGACAAAATATTCTACCTTTATTTCATGATCAGCGCTGTACAGTAGACATGGTAGACAACATAATGCGATACAACGACATTGACGACTAATCTCCTTTAGATGTGGTAATCACTCCTCGACCATACCACTTTCCATTCCGGAATTGGTCTCTTCCAGTCGTCATGCATCTCTGTCTGGTCAAACCTGATTTGGAATAGTTCAAATCCCATTTTGCTACAATTACCCCATTCTGAAGACGTCATTTGAGTCGATGGAGGCAATGGTGGCAATGTTGTGTTTTTCTTCAATAGGTTCCTCCAGAATACCTCCAATTTGTTCTTGTGGGGCAATTTTCGTAGAAGGGATGTGATGTTGTCACCCCATGTCTTAAAATCATCGTAGTTGAAATGTGAGTCGACAATATTGTTCATTTGTAGTGACTCCAAGCTTCCAACCATGCATATGTGGTTAACTAAAGATGGTACAACAATTTCGATAAGATAATGAGTGTATCGCGCGGCTTCGTAATGCGTGTACTGGAATCGTGCAATCTGTGGTGGTATCCTGTACTTGTTTAAAACAAGGATATCTATGTAATTTCACATTAATATCTGTGGTAGTAACATGAAAGAAACCATACGTACTTTTAACATAATGTTTTAAACTCTTCACAGGTAGAAAGTCCATTTCTGGAATCCAGCCATCTTCCCCCAAGCAGTTCTCGCTGTCACCCCTCAATTTGCACCTTTCACAGGTCGGGCCAAGATTTCCAAAATCCATGACACAATAAGCATCTATGAGCATATGTTAAGTAAATATTGTCACATTTAGAATATAGGATTTCCATACCGTCGGTAAAACAATCTTTGCATATATATTTGTTGAGGTAATCTTTTATTTCCTTCACCTTGCGACGTAACCGCGAGGTAACGATTGCATCCTCGTCAGGGTAGTCAAGGCCAAAAAGGCTTACTGGAAACTGATAACCGTGAGTGTGAGATTATACATACTCAAAAAATTAACTTACTTTCATGGAGTTAATGATATATGATCTCAAGGGACTGTCGGACATTCCTACAGCATAGAAGAACGCCCTTGCATTTTGGAACTGGCTGCTGGACATGTCAGGTATGAGCAAAAGATTTGGAGGTGGGGGAGTAGTTTGATAGAAATTAATAAAGGACACTGACGAGTGTTTTATAAAAGTACATGACAGACTCAGTTGAATATGTCTGTGTTTCAGGGATAAGAGTTAAGAAACGGCGTTACATAGTACTACCAAATAAAAATTTGTGTGAATCAGTACTCCCAAACCTTATGCAGGATTCGCATGGTGACGTAGTGCACTTCTGTATGATAAGGTTTCTCTGTAGCTTTTTCTCATTAGAAGTATGTATGTTTGAGAGCCAGCAGGTGCAATCGAAGGTACATTACCTTATTAGCCCCATAGCGACATACATGCATGTTACCAGAACAACAAATCCGGATTTCGGATTATTCCGGATTATTTCTCTTGAGAATCATTGGAGTCATCGAAGTAGCGACATACGGGCATGTTACCAAAATAACAAATCCGCATTTCGGATTATTCCGAATTATTTCTCTTGAGAATCATTGGAGTCATCGAACACCATCATTTTCTCTTTTCTGGTTATAGCTTAAAGTCCATTATCATTTTGTTATCACCTGTTATTTTATCTTTTCTGGGTATAGCTCCGAATTCAACTCACAGAACACCATTATTTTTTCTCCTTTGACATATCAACACCACATTGCCGACATCTTTTTCAATTTCTTCAGATTTTTACACCCTTGATGGTACATATTTCTTACACAGTGCCTTTCCAATTAAATTTTTCATGTTGTTATCATATTTTTTCTGTGTACAGCTCAGAATTCAAGTTGATTATCTTTTGTTATCACCCCTTATTTTATCTTTTTTGGCATAGCTTAGAGGTCAGCTCACAGAGCGCCGCGTCATAACCCTTTTGACATATCATCGAGATATCACCGTCATCTTTTCAAATTTTTCGTATCTATGCACCTTTGGCACACATATTTTCTTCAGTGCCTTGCAAACGGCTAATCAAATTATTTAATTGTCCATGTCAACAGATTACTACAATGAAGAATAGTAGTATTCTTAACTACTATTATGCATTGCATTATATCCAGCGAGTTTTTGCATTTTGGTGTGGTTCCAGATACAAAGAAAAGTCTTCATGTACAATGTAGCACGGTATTGCCCCATGTAGCTGACTGACTTGTGGATACGTGCCATCACCAAGTTACCACACTCAGCGGCACTTGAGTTGAGACCTTTTAATCGGGGATCTGCAGTAACAGATCATTTCAGAAAGCAGGCTGTTGAACATTTTTTGTGACCTGCAGCATGGAAGTGGTCAATTAGAAACTTAGTCTCAGAAAAAAAATCCCCTTCTCGCATCATGCAGTAAGGACCCAGAGCGCAAGCGAAGTCATAAATCACCTGCTTTGGTGGAACTCTCCATCGTGTATAGAGAGCCAAGAAAACATCATCGCGACCTTCGCTGCTTGGCATAGAATGAAAACCATAGCATATGGAATGTGTACACCAGGCAGCCATGATTCCTCTGGTCAGGCATTGGGGCAAGTACTGAGCATAGTACTTCGAACACTCAGCACCCTGGTCTTGTCCACCTTTGTCTTGCAACCTATCGTGTTTCAACCCAGGATAGATTGGCCTATGTCGTATCTGCGGCATGCTGTAGCAACTACCTGTCTAATATTACGGGTCGCAACGAACGAAAATGATTAAGTGAAAACAGACACTTACCAATTTCCAGTCATCTTTTGGAGTTTCCGAAACAGGACTAGATTTAGTAGACGGACTTTGCGCTATAAGCTTATCCAACGTCTCATGTGCACGGCTTTCTATCCAGATGCAAACATCAATTAGGTCTTCTGAACAAGTGTTTTCTTTGGTGTATTCGTGTCACAAAACCAGATAGATTGATGGAATGTTTACCAATCGAGAGAGGGCGTCATCACTTTTCGTGTGATTGAAATTTCTAAGGGCTTTGTAGCCAAGCCTGTTCACCATCTGTACAATCGATTCTTCTGCTGCTATTTGTTGAAACAATAGTTAATATCTAAATATTTACTGGAATAATAATATACGAACCTCCGAAAACAAATAGACATAACTATCATCTGGCGAGCTCTTTACACTTAGCCATGTGTTCTGTACAGATCCGTGCGGAATCCATACGGAATTTTCGGAGTCCGTGCGGAATCTGCACAGATTTTTTTCATTTTGGCAGAGGTTTTTTTGGGTCTGTACAGATTCCGCACAGATTCCGAAAATTCCGTACGGATTACGCAGAATTCCTCGGAATTCCGCATTACAGACCTGAAAATTCTGTACAGATTCTGTACAGAATCTGTACAGAATTTTATTATACTTATTTCCTTGCATGTGACACTCTGCATTAAGCATGAAACTAGGTGTTGAGTGTGATACTAGGTGTTGAGTGTGACACTATACGTTAAATGTGACACTATAAGCGTGACACTAGGTGTTGAGTGTGACACTATACATTAAATGTGACATGATAAACATGACACTAGGTGTTGAGTGTGATACTAGATGTTGAGTGTGACACTATACATTAAATGTGACACTATAAGCGTGACACTAGGTATTGAGTGTGACACTATACATTAAATGTGACATGATAAACGTGGCACTAGGTGTTGAGTGTGACACTATATGTTAAATGTGACACTATAAGCGTGACACTAGGTGTTGAGTGTGACACTATACATTAAATGTGACATGATAAACATGACACTAGGTGTTGAGTGTGATACTAGGTGTTGAGTGTGACACTATACATTAAATGTGACACTATAAGCGTGACACTAGGTGTTGAGTGTGACACTATATGTTAAATGTGACACTATAAGCGTGACACTAGGTGTTGAGTGTGACACTAAGCATTGAGTGTGACACTATAAGCGTGACACTAGGTGTTGAGTGTGACTAAGCGTGACACTAAGTGTTGAGTGCGACTAAGCGTGACACTAAGCATTGAGTGTGACACTAGGTGTTGAGTGTGACTAAGCGTGACACTAAGTGTTGAGTGTAACTAAGCATTGAGTGTGACACTAAGCGTTGAGTGTAACTAAGTGTGACACTAAGTGTTGAGTGTCACACTATACATTAAACATGACACTATGCATTAAGTGTGACACTAGGTGTTGAGTGTGACTAAGCGTGACACTAAGTGTTGAGTGTGACACTAAACATTGAGTGTGACACTAAGCATTGAGTGTGACACTAAGCATTGAGTGTGACACTAAGCATTGAGTGTGACACTAAGCATTGAGTGTGACACTAAGCGTTGAGTGTAACTAAGCGTGACACTAAGTGTTGAGTGTCACACTATACATTAAACATGACACTATGCATTAAGTGTGACACTAGGTGTTGAGTGTGACTAAGCGTGACACTAAGTGTTGAGTGTGACACTAAGCGTTGAGTGTGACACTAAGCATTGAGTGTGATACTAAGCATTGAGTGTGACACTAAGCATTGAGTGTGACACTAAGCGTTGAGTGTGACACTAAGCGTTGAGTGTGACTAAGCGTGACACTAAGTGTTGAGTGTCACACTATACATTGAGTGTCACACTATACATTAAACATGACACTATGCATTAAGTGTGACACTATACATTAAACATAACACTATACATTAAGCATGACAAAAAGTATTGAGTGTGACACTATGCATTAAGCATAACACTAAGTGATGAGTGTGACACTCTGCATTAAGCATGACACTAAGTGTTGAGTGTCACACTATACATTGAGTGTCACACTATACATTAAACATGACACTATGCATTAAGTGTGACACTATACATTAAACATAACACTATACATTAAGCATGACAAAAAGTATTGAGTGTGACACTATGCATTAAGCATAACACTAAGTGATGAGTGTGACACTCTGCATTAAGCATGACACTAAGTGTTGAGTGTGACACTATACATTAAGCATAACACTATGCATTAAGTGTGATACTATGCATTGAGAATGATACTATATATTGAGTGTATCATGGATTTTGTATAGTGTGACACTTTTCACCTAGGGTTACACTTGACATGTGTGACAAGGCAGCAATGCATAAATCCACACAGAATCCATATAGAATAATCACCTCTAATAATAATAATAGCTACTATATAAATTCTGTATGGTATCTATACAGGTCTGTACGGGTCTGTACGGATCCGCACGGAATCCGCACAGATCCGTACGGAATTTTCGGATTCCGTACAGATCCGTACAGACCTCTTGGGGGAGTGTAAATTACTGCATCTGGCCAAGTGTCTCCCATGAATAAATGTGCCGCCAGATGTCCCAATGCCGGATTGACATCAGGTAGTTGCAGAAGCATACTTTCTTCGTCATCACCACGAATGAAAGAATTATTAAGATGTGTTTTTTTGGACATGATGGTATGTATTAATTTCCATAGTTTATGGTCCAGTATGAGCTGCTGCTTGCTGACATAAGATACTTTGTCTTTTCGTTCTGAATGTGGTGATATAGTGGTCGGTGGTTTAATGGAGGAACGAAGCTGCTTGCGGCTGAACGAGATGGAGACACCATCAAAAATTACATTATCTGGAGCCGGACCACAGATGTGCCACCGCATGTCATTTTCTAAACATAAGAGATCGGCATATGTGAACCAAGCGGCACGGAAGATGAAATCATTGACGAAAGGGATCTCGGTTCCATTGTCTGCATAACCATGACTGACTTCCAAAATGAAAGCCACGAAAGGAGTAGGAGAAATGGTGTAAGCCGATGTATAGTGCTCCAGAAGCTCGTGTGTAAATAAGTAACAGTTATTAAGATTCAGAATTTCGATATCTCTGCAGTTGGGACTGATGAATCGGTCTGAGCAAAGACAGTTGTTACACTTCCAAAGTTGAATTTTGGTCTCTGGAAATATTTTGTGATGAAACAGAGTCACATCAGATGGTACTTTATATGAACGAGTTAGTTATGGGATATGTGTTGAAATTGCAAAAAAATACCATTGGGAATATCATTACTATTCGAGAACCTTTCCTTACCAAAGACATACAGAAATTTAGCATGTATGCAAGGTGACTTTTTGGAATTGCAGGTGCACACTGCAGTCATATCTCCATCCACTAGCCACCATTGCAGATGAAACCAATGATTCTAGATTTTGGTCATCAGTAATACAGTACACAGAAGATAGATCTATGAACCACTTACTGGAATACTGTTATTCTTTGTGGAATCCCAACCTTGAACAAGAAACAACTCCTTGCTAACTCATTCAAAACCAATCCCACTGTAAAACACACTGACATGGTATGAATAAAAGATGTCGTCGAGATCCACTTCACTGAAAGGTGCACTGCTATCATTTAGGAAGGGAAAATTATTGAGAATGTATTCTTCATTTGTCCCATCAGACCGCAATGGTAGACTATCATCATATTCCTGGAGCACATCTGAACCTCCGTGGATAATCAGAACTAATTCACTGGATATTTCATCATTCCTTGACACAGACATAGGGTTGCATGATTGATGTTGACCAGTATTAGAGTGTGGGTTCTTCACCAATCGCTGTTTTTTTTGAGGGGATGAGACTGGCTCATAGGGCCCAGATGACGAAACCGACGCAGACGCTGAAGCCGACAAAAATGACAATAATGATAGCGTTGAGGATTTAAAAAGACCTGGGGCACGCACTATCCTTTCTGGTTCTCTTTCAGCATATAATCCCAGGATACGTTTGATCTCCTCTGGCTCCTTAAATTTCTCGCGACATTTATGTGGAATGGAGGACATTGCAGGAGATAGTTGTAAGAAACGATTTGGTGCTTCAAAAATAATATCTATTCTTTTTGACACTTGAAACTCGATTTACTAGGTATGAAGTGCGATCATTTCCCATGTACAATCCGATTGGCGCATATTTGCATCTGTATACCTCAGATGATGGCACTTAGTGTTGAAGTAAGAAAGATATGGTGTTTGAAAAAAGACTAACTATTAATTTTGACATTTGAAACTTGATTTAATAGGTATGAAGCGCGACCATTTCCCGTGTACAATCCGATCAGCACATATTTGCATCTGTATGCCTCTGATATTGGCACTTAGTGTCGAAGTAAGAAACAGAAAACAGGTACCATATCATCCTGCACAAATTGTGCCTTATACTTGCCTTGGTTTTTTCCACTGCCAAAAAATACCTCTCACCTTTACTCCGTCTGTTCACCTCTTACCCATTCCTCCATGAAATCAAAGGGCCAGAAAGCGAATTCCAGCAGAAAAAAGTCCACCAGATCCCAGAAGGAAACCATGACAAGACTCCCCAAGAACAATAGCACACCACAAAAATGTATGAAATGTCCTGGCCAGCCACTTCGCGTCCAGTGCCCTCATATGAAAGCCGGACAACTTTATCTCGCAGTGCATCTTAGAGCTTTAGTATTTACTCATTTCTTATGTTGTTAAAGTCCCAGGATATGGACATCTCGTCCGTTGTCACTGAACCTGATGGAGACAAGAATGCAACCGTAAATCACTTTTTGTTATTACTTTGCGTGATGTACTGATGTAATCTTAGAGCCCACCTGAACCTATTCCTACCACTCGCAGTCAGAGGCGATGTAACGTATGCACTGACTGGCCACTTCGCAGCCAGTGCCCCCATACGAAGGCTGGACAGAATTATCTCTCAGTGTGTCTTAGAGCTTTAGTATTTGCTCATCTTTTTATGCAGTTAAAGTCCCTAGATTTGGGCACCTCTCCTGGTGTCGCTGAACCTGGCGGATATGAGAATGTACCAACCATAATTCGTGTTTTGTTTATTATCTTGCTTGACTTACTAATACTTATTAGAGCGCACATGCCCCCAATTTGCCAGCAGGTGATAAGGACGCACAGTCACTTAGCTCCGATCCTGCCACTACTGATGAGTCTGTGACTGTATTAACTGTAAATCATGTTTCGGTTATTATTTTGTGCACGATGTTCTGATATATCTCTTAGAGCCCACCTGGACTTATTGACAATCGTTTCATTGACCCTGTTCTTCTTGCCATGGACCCTTCAGAGTCCTCACCAACTTATCTTGCCACAGATTCTGTTATTACTTCGTGCGTGATGTACTGATATATCTCTTAGAACACACATGGACTTATTGACAATAGTTTTATTGACCCTGTTCTTACCATGAACCCTTCAGAGTCACCACCAGCGCTTCTGGCAGGTACAAATAAGAACAGCTACGATCCAAGGTTGGTTAACTTCCTTGAGCGTTGAAAACCTGTAACCATGGAAGAGAACAAGAAACATTTTGGAACTGTGGAAGGTGTTCAGCAGGGTAGCTTGAACTACAGTGCATAATAGATCTAATGTTTAACTTTGATATAGTTTTTCATACCACCTTCAGAGATAGTCCGGACAAAGAAATTGGAACCGGAGATACTGGACCGTGCTAGTGCAAGTCGGCGTTTCAACAGAGACATCAGGCCCATCATCACTAAGGTACACAATTGTCCTACCAGTTATATGAATATTCATTTAATATCATGAATAGATGGAGAGGTTGTCATTATCAACAGGGGCTTGGGTTCTTGTCCTCGCCCGTCACACTGGTGAGTCAAGTGGAGCCATTCACTTCATATCAAAGACATTGCACGATGAAGCCAATAGCGAATGTGTTGACTTGGCAAAATTCTTCACGAAGCTAACATCAAAGCTGAAACAAGCTAGGGTTGCAAACAGCCATTCTTTGATAAAGGAGCTTGAAGCGCGGATGCGAGAGCTCAATGAGAAAAATAAGGAGCTCGAGAGAAAAGAAAAAGAAATTGAAGAGCAGAGAACACAGCTATTGCAAATGACTGGGCTACTTGGTGGTGCAGTTGCAGATTAGATAGTTCTGCTTACTAGTGTTTCTTCAATGATAGCACTAATAAATTAGAGATCTCGTGAATTGTGCCGTTTGTGGATGAATATGCTAAGAAAAAGGAGTAGACACTAAATATTATGAGGTATTCGCTGATTTTGTACTGCTTGAGCTTGAAGTCAATGTCAAGATTTACATGCAATGCACAGAGACGAACACAGAGAGATCTACAAGTAACTTTGAAAAGATACCATGAAACTATTGAATACAGATTATTAATTCTAGAAAGCCAGATACTATAACATTGAGTGCAATTGGTTTCCATTAAAATACATTATGCGCCCTGCTCAAATACTTGTATTGCCATACCTTGCTCAGTAGTTACTGTATGAGCATGAACTCGTTTTAATAACTCTCTGGGCTACATTCCTACTGTACCGTGAAATTTATAGATTATTAATTCCAGGGAGCCAGATACTATGACGTTGAATGCAGTTGTGTTCCATCAAAATACATTATGCGCCCTGCTCAAATAATTGTATTGCCATACCTTGCTCAGTAGTTACTGTATGAGCATGAACTTGTTTTAACAGTACTTTACACTCCCCCCCCCCTTCACCATGAATTCACATGAATTTCACATGAATGGCAGAAATTCACATGAACTTCACATGAATATCACCAATTTAGAGTATATTTCTCATGAAATTCACATGAAATTACATGACTTTCACATGATTTTCACCTTCACATACAATATTCCAAAACCACCAAATTTAAGTGAAAAGTAGGTGAAGGTGAGGTGAAAGTTAGGTGAAATTTCACATTGAATATTAGGTGTAATTCACGTGAATTTCACATGAGATTCACATGAATATTATATGAATTATAGGCCATTTAGTACTGATAGAGATAAGTGTAATTCATGTGAATTTCATGTGAATATTAGATGAATTATAGGCCATTTAGTACTGATAAAGATAAGTGCAATTAACATATTTTTTGCATGACTTTCATGTAAATTATACATATTTATTAGGGGAATTGTATGTCTTCTGATACCTATTTTGAATAAAAATGAAGTTCATTTAAGATATGTGATAAATTATAGTGAAACAGAACTAATTATTTAAAGCTTTATACAAAAGAGTCTACAACTTACAATTTATAGTCTACATATACCCTTCCTCATCATCAAATAAATCACTACTCAACCTTACCATTCTTTTTTGTTGCTTTTTCAATACATGCTGTGTGTGAAAAAACAACATTGCATGCATAAACCAGTTGAAATTTGATACAGTCATTCTTTTGAGTATTGATTCAAATCCACCAAGCCAAGCATTGAGTTGTTCACAAGCCTTTCATAATATTAATATTAAATAAAATTTAAAGTATATAAACTCACCTGTGTATTAAAAGCTCTTTTGAAATATGGATTTCCATTACGATCATGATCAATTATTACAAGATTGGGAGCAGAACCATCATTAGGTGCAGGATTGCAGTATGTGCGGCACAGATCATCATCTGCTTTATGGTTTGTATAGTGATAACTGTCAACAACAAATCGACTTGTATCAAGCCATATATGATAAATCGCATTGTTGACAACATAACGAAGAACAAGACATGCTTTATCAATGCATATATATGCTGGTCGTAATTCAGGATCAGGAAAAACCATATTTAAAAATTCTAAAATCTGTCTTGAGGATTCAGACTTAACAAATTTTTTCCATGCAATAACAACACCACATGGAGCACAAATTGTCTCTACACAGTAATAACGGTTTGGAGAAAAGTATGTTTTACGAGTGTTAGAATCATCACTATTTTGTTCTTCATCATGTGGTTGATGAGTGCGATTTATTCTAGGTAGCCAAGACAAATTCTCATTGCGATGTTGTAATGCTCGTCTTAGTCCAGAAAGACCTGCTGAGCTATAATTTAAATGGTGTTTATTCCATATTTCTTGATGAATTTCACATGCTTCAGTACTATGAACTTTCTGTCTGGTACAATCCTTCACACGGCACTTTGCTCCATATTGAATATTATGATGTCCACAGAATACACCACCACGGTGATTAGATACATTAGCAGAACAACCTTCCATTGCACAGTGAACTGGTCCCATTACAACACCATCAATAACAATCATTTTTACTGGAGAAGCCATTTCAGATGATACATTATTGTTTATATTCTCCATAGTATCTGCAGTTGCTTTATATGGTTGAGTACATTCCACACAACTGTGGTTTGAAGCCAGATTTATTTTTCCACTCTCTCCAAGATATTCATATGCTTTGATAGTAATATCTTTAGTGGATAGACCATCTTGAACTACAAATTGCTTATCAGATGCTGTGCTCACAGTACGAATTGATTCTTCAATAAATCCATCCCAAACTTGTCGGCGACTTAATTCTTTATTATCACCATAGCTATTTGTCCAGAACTCTGCATAGGCTGCAGTAGATGCATGAAAGCTATATGTGGCATTCATAATTGCCTTTGAGAATACACGATCTACCCATAGATGTGTTCCAATTTTAATATAACGTGCATCATTCAAGTATTCTGTCTGAGGCTCTTGACCAATAATATTAATATGTTTATGATCTGCATAATAAATTGTATTACATCCTGAACAATGACCAGTTAATATATGTGCATTGTAATACAATTTTGTTCCTTCAATTAAAGTAACTTTGGGAATATCAGAATATTTTGAATTTTGCCTTAATGAATGACCGTCACAAGATTCTGTAACACACCGCATAGATGTGGGGGATATAAGACATACAGGAGTAATTTTTTTCTCTGAGATAGGCCCAAGCTCCTGGGTAAAGTAACCATCATCATTATAAGGATGCAGTCCCAAAAACTTTGCAAATTTATCCAGCTTAATTGCAATTTCTGAAATTACTTCATCATCATCAACTATAGTTGGAATCTGATTTTCTGAAAATAAATGCTTTGTTTTATCACCAAGAACAGTGTGAACAGTAGTTGCCAAGACATTCATCCAACTTGAAATGGGAGTTCTTCTTCTATCATTTCCTTCACGATACTGCTGCCTTGCATGCAAATTTAGCAATTCAACATTTTTTGTTAATGTAAACATCAAAAATAAAACTGTTGATAGGCTTATTTTTGAACCAAATGTTTCTTGAATGAATGAACTAAATTTTGCAAACTTAAGCATAGGAAATTCTTGTTCAGATCCTATACCATAAGTCATAGGTAAATATACAAGTGCAAGCAGCCAATAATGTCGAACAAGTATTTCATAGAAGAGTCCAAGTAGCCATACACAGATATACAAGAAACTAAAAGTACATTTGATACAGATTTAAAGGGAAAATTCCTATCTTTCAAAAATTTACTTACTTCTTCTTTAAACCAGATCCTTTCTTAGTCTTCCCCCCCTCTGCCTTCTGCTTCCCCTTTCCAGCACTGATATTTTTCTTTCTCATAATCCAATGTTCCAAGTCCACTCGAGTAAAACCTGCTGTCTTCTCCAAGCCCCATAACTCATGGGTTGTCTTAGCATCAGGAAGGGTTGTGCTGCTCAGCCACTCTTCCATGTCTGAGTAGCTAGATATAACTTTAAGGACTTTATCCCAGTGATGCCAAGAGGTTCCAGCTGCTCCAAACATCTTATGCAAGTCCTTAGTAATTGGTTTGTCCATATCAGCAGGCCACATCTGTGGGCTTGTTTCTACCAAATTCTTGACTCGTTGTACCTCTTGGTAGATCTTCCAGGCTATCTGAATGGACCAATTCTTATGTCCAAGAAGAGACTTGTCCACCTTATAAATAGAGATAATGAGCTCTTGCTTCTTAGTAAGTCCTTCAAAGACATCAGGATTGTCCTCAGTAATAACAGATCCAGATCCAGAGACATTGTCACTGCTTTTAGATGTTGTTGATGATCCAAAGGTACTGCCTACACTTCTTGCTAAGTGGAAATTCACATCCTTTACAGAGATCTAAGCAATCATAAGAAATTTGGCATAAATATAAGTAAAATCACATTACAGCAGCCAGATATAGTGCCATATCATTCATCCTTGAAGTCCACTTAACAGTATCGGTGCTTTCAATATCATTGAAACATCCAAAGATAATCCAGATTCCACGTTCAGTGTCAAAATACATAATAAGCCTATTTTGAGCTATATAATATTAGTCAACAAGTAACTTTAAGTCAAGTTAATCTTACACTTAATAATAGGCATTCGTTTTGCAACTGAGTCCAATACTGCTTTAAGGCAAGAGTTTACCACAGCTGGTACAGCTTGGGGTGGTACTTCAGCATTCAATAAAGTTGGGTTGAAAGAGGGAGATTCATCAGAGAGTGTGATGTAAACAAATCCCTTATGGTCTACAATCATGGATGAACTTTCATCCATGTTATCGGCAAATGTAAAGTTATTTCCTTGAGCTCGTCCTCGAAGTATGCCTCCTATAAATTTTTATCAGCAATTCTATTACTGAGACAAAAGTAAGTGCAAATACCAGTAGTCCTGGATGCACCTTTCAATTCTTCCTTTGTAGGTATGGGTTCAGAGGCTAATGCAGAGTCTACAAGCATTTTAGAAAAGGTACAAATAAATATATAACACATACCAATATCCATTGCCTCCACAACAGCCACATTGTCCTCATTCCCTTTCTCTACCTCTTCCCCTTCCTCTCCTTCATCATCATCATCATTATCAACATCAACATTATCACTACCATCTTTATCTTCATCTTCCTCATTGCTATCCTGACTTACATTCTCAGTTCCACTGCCATGTTCAGCCTCCAAGTTATTGTCCTCAGATTCACTTGATTCACTTGGAGTTGTAGCCAAGACTTCAGAAGTACTAGTAATCTCAGAAGCTCTGGTAATCTCAGAAATCCTGGTAGTCTCAGAAGCACCAATAGTCTCAGAAGCACCAATAGTCTCAGAAGCTTCAGTAGTCCCAGAGGCACCAGCAGTCTTGAGCTGTACAGGTGGTGCAATGGAAATAGCCATTTCCTGAAGTTTCTTCATAGCACTAGAATTATTGCATTAGAAAGAACTTAGTGCAATAAAATAGATACTTACGCCTTGGATTTATCTTTATTAGCTGCATCACTTGCAGCTTTGTCTTCCTTATCTTTGTCACCAGCAGTTTTACTTAAAATGAAGTCAGGCATTGAACTTTGAAAATCAATTACAACAATTAATACATACCGCCCACCTCTTCCCCTCTTTTTCCCACCTCTTCCCTTTCCACCATCTCCCTTTCCCTGCTTTGCACTGTTATCTGCTGCTTCTTCATCAGCTGTAATAGCAGGTTTCTTGGTAGCTGGCTCAGCTGTGGTATCTACAGTAGATTGTGTACGTTTGAGGCCTCTAGAGACAGGGGGCTCAGTGCGAACCAAGCCACTGCGAGAAGTTGGTGGTGAGACTGGAGCATTGGTTTTTTTGCTGTTTCGAGATGGCATTTTGGATGTTGAAAATACAGTTGTTAATGGTTGAACAAAGCAAGAGTTGAACAAAGTTGAAATAAGAGATGGTGGTTGAGAGTTAAGTGAGGGGCGACACAATGAATAGTCCTTCAACAGCCCATGCCCCATGTGTGCACACATGTCACATCTTCTGATCTTGTTTAAAATTATCTTGACATGCACTCATCACACAAGAACCAATTCTATTGGTGGATCTATACTAAATTTAACTATAAATACACTAATCTTACACACGAAACGCCACTGGGCAAGCTAGCCATGACCATATGACCAAGTGTGCGACAAGGGAGAGGTGAGGGACAGGGGAGAGGGGGTCATAGGGCTCGAAACGGGACTCAAATATGGCTACCAGAATGTCACAGCCATGATGACATAGCCAAGCGTGATGATGGGGAGGGGCGAGGGAGGGGGGGAAAAAGGGGACCATCAACCACCTTAACACCTCTCATTCCCATGCTATATCAAGTCATGAATAAATATAGAATGTGAAGACATACCGAGGCAGTTCATGCACTGCATTTTGGTGTTGACAGGGGAGATGATGGGGTGTTAAGGGTGGTGGCTGTTGGGTTGGGGGTGGAATAGAAGCCAGCATCGTTGCTGGCCATTCAAGCTGTTAGGGTGAGTGGAATGGGGGGATGGGAGGGGGGATACATACACATGTTCCACATGTTCTATGGTTGGAACAAATACAATGGCGATAGGCCTACATGTATTGTCAGCAAAATGAGAAAAATAAAAATAAAGATTGGTTTCACCTCGTAAACCGATGCCCAACTGGTATCTGCGAACCCCCCAACATGTACACGCGTGCCCTATCATCCTCGAACCTCAGACCCCTCTAGCATGGGGCACGTATGCCCAGCCACATCAATGCATGCATTGGAACGAGCAGTGATGCCGTCGACGCACACACATAGGCGTACGTTGACGACGGGCCTATGCGTAGGGGGGTAGCCTAAGCATGTGGAGAGGAGTGTCGGTGTCGTGATGCAGGGGAGGCGGGAGGCTGGATGGCATGGTGTTGACGCCCCCCGCACGGTACACGTATCCTAACCGTCTTCGAAATACCCTACCACACAGTGGACGCATGCTCAGCGTCCTAAAATCCCCCCTAGCACATACACGCACAGACTTAGCGTCCCCGAATCCCCCCCTCTCCAGCACGTACACACATGACCCATTGATAAGTCGGTTCGGGGGAAGGGGGTGGTAATGGAGGCAGAGGCAGCGGTGGTGGTTGAGGGGACCACGGATCAATAAGCCGGTTTGGGTGACGGGGGTGGTAACAGAGGCAGAGGCGGCAGTGGTGGTTGAGGGGACCACACGGTGGATGGACGTTAGGGCGGGTGGCCGACACCACGAGTGGGAGGGTGAAGGTGGGGAGGACGCAGAGAGACGATGATGGTGGATGGACACATTCCACGTTGACGGTACGACCCCCCGAGTCGGCACCGAGGTAACGTGGCATCAACGTTTCACGTTGACGCTGGGACTGAAAGGGGCGGATGTTGAGAGGGGGGTTGTTGTGGACCGATGTTGAGAGGGGGGTTCTTGTAGATTGTCGTTGAAGTGGGTGGTAGAATGCATTGCCACGCATGAAGCTTTTACAAAGGGTTAGCATGGGGAGGGGTAGGGGAAGGGAGGGAGACGTACCTGTGCCAATCAATCGTTTGGGTACAACTATCCTCCGGCCTGCTGAGTGTGTTCGAGTACTTTGAGCACCCTAACATAGTGTACGCACGCTCAGCGTCGTAAAATCCCCCTAGCACATACATGCACGGACTCAGCGTCCCCAAATCCCCCCCCTCCAGCATGTACATGCATGACCAACATCCCCGAATACGCTAGCACACACGCAACCACACGCCTAGCATTCCCAAGCCCCCCCCCCCCCAAGCACACGTACGCGCGCCTAGCCCAAGAAGCTAGAAGCTCCTGTGGGAGCAGAAGACACGATCGATGACAGGGCATCGATAAGTCAATACGGGGGACGAGAGCGGTACAGGAGGTAGAAGTGGCAGTGGTGGTTGATGACGCCAAGGGACAATGGTGGATGGCGGAATCGGAGTGGATAGGTCGAGTCGAGATGGCGTACTAACGCGACATCAGTGACTTTCCACGGTGACGGTACGACCCTCCGAGTCGGCACTGAAAGGGGCAGGCGACGAGAGAGGGCCATGGTGGATTTACGTTGAGGCAGGTGGCGGACACCACGAGTAGCGACATGGAGGGGGGTGAAGGTGGGGAGGAGCTTTGCAAGTGGCGAATGGCGAATAAACACGCGAATGGGTAGCTCCCACTCACTACACCTAGTACATATTAGTATAATCATGACAACTAAAACGGAACGGACTCACGTCTTCGAATGCTGCACATCCAGCCCGTTACCCACACACTAACCCACCATCTCGATTCGACTCCAAACGTTCCGTTGCATGTTGATACGAGAGCGCATGTGGCATGATTTGAATGCGTGTAATCGATAACAATTTATCTGGATGAGAAGAGTTAGCAGTGGGAATATAACTCATGCGACAAAACGGACTTACCCGATAGCGATAACCCAATGAACAGGTGGTGGGAAGAGGCGCCTCGACAACAGTAGAAGAGGAGAGGTAGCGAATGATCCTGAGAAATACCGAGTGAGATTTCATTGACTATCGATACTCCGTTGAAATAAACTTACCAAAAGACATAAAATATGTCACGGAGACATAACGTTCGAGAGGGAGAAGAGGAATTAGAAGCAGAGAAGCATGCGAGAGAGCTAGACGATGGTGGTGGTGGTGGAGCATGACAATGGTGGGGGTTGCGTGGCAAGGCGAATGCGTGGGAAGCTATTCGACGTTGAGGGAAAATAGCTGTGGGCAGGGAGCGTGAGGTGGTTATATGGCATATAGTACGTAGTGTAAACAAGGTCCCATGGCCTAGTGGTTAAATCGCTAAGGTTTGTGAAAAAGTCACGTGGTTTTGCCAGGAGCTTTGTTCGAACACTGCTGTGAATGCTCTTTTTTTATATCATATACTATATATAGTAAGAGTAACGTTCTATTCGCACTTCATGTGAACCACACATGAATTTCACCTACCTCCAGAGTGAACGTGAATCTAGAATGTGAAAAGTTCACATGAATATTAGGTGAATCTTTCACCTGAAATTCATGTAATTCATCTGATTTATGTGAAGTTCATGTAAAATTCATGTGAAATTCACATGAAATAATTTGCAGTGTTCTCACCGAAAAATCGAAAAAATAATGGGCTAAAAGTTCACATAAATTTCATGTGATCTTCACATGAACTTCACCTATTCACATGAACTTCACGTGAAATTCACGTGTAAGGGGGGGGGGAGCGTAAAGAGCTCTGTTTTAATAGCTCTCTGGACTACATACATACTGTACCATAAAATTTATAGATTATTAATTCCAGTAAGCCAGATACTATAACGTTGAATGCAGTTGTGTTCCATCAAAATACATCATGCGCCCTGCTCAAATACTTGTATTGCCATACCTTGCTCAGTAGTTACTGTATGAACATGAACTCGTTTTAATAGCTCTCTGGACTATATGCATACTGTACCATGAAATTTGTAGATTATTAATTCCAGGAAGCCAGATACTATACTATCATGATCATCAGTATGCAAAGTGTCATAGATATGCAAACTCGCAATTTTCGACACATACCCTTCGCATACTTACCTCAAAAACTCTTGGGATTGAAAACAATATATCTCTTCTGCTCAAATCTGCAAAATACAAGACGAGTAACCTTGAAAAGATATCATGAAACAATTGAATACAGATTATTAATTCTAGAAAGCCAGATACTATAACGTTGAGTGCAATTGGGTTCAAAATACACCATGCGCCCTGCTCAAATACTCATATTGCCATACCTTGCTCAGTAGTTACTGTATGAACATGAACTCATTTTAATAGCTCTCTGGACTACATGCATACTGTACTGTAAAATTTATAGATTATTAATTCCAGGAAGCTAGATACTATACTATCATGATCATCATTATGCAAAGTGTCATAGATATGCAAACTTGCATTTTTTGACACACACCCTTCGCAAACTTACCTCAAAAACTCTCAGGATTGAAAACAATATATCTCTTCTGCTCAAGTCTGCAAAATACAAGAGGATATTTCCGTTTTTCATAAATACAGAACACAATTTATGTCTTGCAAATGTAAAAATTGTACCATCTCGCTTCTAACATCTGATATATCTACTCTAAAGAAACTTAGAAAACATGATATTAATATATGACAGATCATAATAAAAAAGACAGAATGGAAACTGAGTAGGAAGAAGTGAAGATATTCCGTTTGAAGATGCAGAGAGTGACATCTATTCTTGAGACGCATTGAATTCCAATCTCCCCTTGAAGATCCATCACGATCAAAGGGACAACCGAACTGAAGCCAGTGGACAATGCCGTGATTTGCTTACGAATCCCATCGCCACTGATTTGGACTAGGCCTCACTATGTGCTTCATACAATTTTGAGCAGTAAGTATGTTTTCATATAATTTGTAAGTAATATATTTCAGATGTATACCTATCTGTGTGTAAAATATGAAGTGGATACAAGCAATAATGAAGAAATCTGAAGGGGTTTCCAAAAAAGTTTGCAACACTCTGATCATGATAGTAATGTTGAATGGAATAGTATCCATCAGCGACCCACAGGTGGACTTTCCAAGTTAGTAAACAGGGTTTATGGCTATGCAGTGGTCTTCTAAAATATATCAAAAAAATTTATTTCTCCATTATCTCCTCAGTAGAGGTTTTAAAACAAATTGACCTTTCAACATTATCTCCAGTTAGATAAATTCAACTCATTTATGATCTCAAATGTTAGATCGGATTTTCTGTATTCAAACAATATGCTTGGTGGAACATACCCCAGTGCATCTGCAAAACTCGTGTTTTGTGGTTCGACACCAGAAAATCCACAGGCTTAAGTAACAGCCTAGCAATTATGATGATATGTCAAATTTTAGTTATATTCAGAGGTGGTTTTCTATCACCAGATTTCCAAAGTTGCGGAACATGGCAAAGTTGTCCTCCATTCCTCCAGCCACTCCCCATCCCACGAACATCAGATGGTCATCTAGATTACAGAGCACTTCATCTCAGCCTTCCACTAGTCTTTCCAAGCGCAAGATAACTAAGAAACAAAAATTTTCAACTCCAGTCATGGAACAAAACCCTGGGGGAGACACGACAAAGCCAGCTTCATCTCCAAATGTACGTCGTTATCTAAATATATGTTCCATTTGCCTTATTTCCCAATTTCCTGAGGTTTCTTACCTTCCTCCATTATATCCGGTGGTTGTAAGCATCTTTTTATTCATACATTTATTTAATGATGAAAAATGATATTAGGATCCCCTGGGAAAATCCTCGGTCATGTCAATACTGACCAAAGTAATTACAACGTCTTCTGGTCTTGACGTTGTTGGCAAAGGAGGCAATAGCATGGTGCCTATCGCTACTGGTCTTAACACCACATCGGATGAAGAAATGGGCAAGGATATGGGCAAGGACATTGACTTTACTAGCGAAGGAGGAAATGACGTGCTGCCTACCGCTACTCCTCCTAAGGCTGCATCGGAAGTAGCCATGGGCAAGTTTCTTCCTAGCGCTACATTAAACTTATATTAACCTATATTAAATAGACCTTGACATTGATAGCGAAGGAGGCACTAAGGATCTGCCTACCACTACTGCATCGGATGCAGATATAGGCAAGGACCTCGTCAGTGATAGCGAAGCAGAAAATAATTTTCCGCCTACCACTATTGCTGCTAACGCTGGGTCAGAAGCAGCCACGGGCAAGTATCTTCTTAGCACTATGTTGAACTTATTCTGACGTATATTAAATAGACCTTAACGCTGATAGCGAAGGAGGCACTAAGGAACTGCCTACCACTACTGCATCGGATGCAGATATAGGCAAGGACCTCGTCAGTGATAGTGAAGCAGAAAATAATTTTCTGCCTACCACTATTGCTGCTAACGCTGGGTCAGAAGCAGCCACGGTGAAACGGGTACTTGTATTCTAGATGTAAATTCTACTATGTTTCCACAGCAAGATCACTTCTAACTTGTACAAAAACTCCGAAAATGCGAGTGACAGGTAAGGTAGTGCTCCTCTTTATGTTAAGGTATCTTTAAGTTCGCTTTTCAATCCCAAATGAACCGAAACAATAATGATTTATTGTAAGAAAAAGAAGTAATACTCTTTGTACTACTCCGAAATTGCAAGACTTTAATTAACACCTTTGTGCTAACTTAAATCCTTCGAACTGGTTGAAAGCAACCCTTTGCTTTCCTTGATTTCGCTTTACTCAAAATCCCAAACACTAGACCCTCACTGGAATCTCAGTCCTTTGTACTTTGTAGTAAACACACAATTCCGATAAAATCACTTTAAATTCCTTTGAAACACCTAGACCAAAACCACTACCCTATACCTATGTACTGGGCAAGAAAGGCGCTAAGCTGCTTCCTTTGCCACCCTCTAATGTACCTAGTTATATACAGAATTGAAAAACATATTACAAAGCAAGTTCTCAGATCATAAATACTAAATATGTACAGTGAAAACATATGGAAACACTACTCTCATCTATTAGTCAGATCTTCATTACTATTGGTAATATTATTACCCAGGTCCAGGCTGTGAAGCACTGCGCATTAATCATTCATAACCAATCTCCTATGTTTCAGGACCTTAGATGTCCTTATCAATGCTATTTCTGGTAGATAAGCATCATTTACATATCTGATTGGTTTATCAGCCTTATATCGGCCGGAATCCCGTCCGTTGCATTGCTAATCATGGTCGATT
The DNA here is from genome assembly GCA_025738555.1 of Cyathus striatus. Lineage (NCBI taxonomy): Eukaryota > Fungi > Basidiomycota > Agaricomycetes > Agaricales > Nidulariaceae > Cyathus > Cyathus striatus. Next base: position 2,135,584 of record JAOVFP010000007.1, read on the forward strand.
AACATGTGTTTCTTTCTAGCTTCGGAACGAGCCCAAGGTCATCCATTTTCATGGAGATTTGACCTCTGTATGCCCTCAGAATATATGCTGATTATTCCATTACTGCAATTTACCATTGATACAGCATATTACACTTGATCTTTAGAATAGATTTCATTCATTAGAGGTATGTATTACTCATAGACCAATATTTACATTCTGTAGAGTTTTGTACTCCGAGTAATGCATAGATTTCCTTATTAATATTCCATTATATCATGTCTGACTAATTGTTTAATATCATTCCTGTTGCCAAATAAACAATTATATCGGTCTTAGAACATAACAAACACCTGTACAAGTCATGTGACTGATGCTAAAGCGGTCCATTTTAATGATTATATTCTCATTCCTTTATTTCCAGGTTAGTGGTAGGTTGGACATTGGAGCACTTATACTGTATAAGTATATTTGTAGATGGTATATGACTATGAATATTAAGTCAATTTGTTGAGTGCTTGCTATTAAATAGCAGTCCATGGATCTTTATTTATTATATGGGCTTCCTCAATGTGTTCAGCTTTAATGCTGAAAATGATAAAAATGCGCAATTTTACGCCTAAATGCGCAAGTGGCATCACAACGGACAAGTATCTTCTTAGTGCTATGTTGAACTTATTCTGATGTATATTAAATAGACCTTGATGCTGATAGCGAAGGAGGCACTAAGGAACTGCCTACCACTACTGCATTGGATGCAGATATAGGCAAGGACCTCGTCATTGATAGCGAAGCAGAAAATAATTTTCCGCCTACCGCTATTGCTGCTAATGCTGGGTCGGAAGCAGCCATGGGCAAGTATCTTCCTAGCGCTATGTTGAACTTATACTGACGTATATTAAATAGACCTTGATGTTCATAGCACTATTCCACCCGCCACTGCTCCTACCACTACTATCGCTACTGACCCAATTGCTGGGTCAATCTTCCAGGAAGGTGACATTCCCAAAGTTCGTCAAACATTAGCATCCAATTATATCCCGAATGCCTTAGCAAAATTAAAAGCTACAAGTCACAAATATTTTTCTGAAGAAGGGCTTTACATCCATATGTGTAATTAGATATTGCACCCACATAACCTGTATTAACATACAGCATAGCCCCATGGAATGATGGAAATCGTGATCCAATCCCATACTCTTATGAGACTGGGTATTCTAAAAATAGATCGACATTTGTCAATACAGCACCAACCGATTTGAAGGGTAGCTTTAGTATGTTTCTGCTTTTGGTTTGAAATGACTTATTGTTCTAATATTTAATGATAGCTGAGCTAAAGCAGTTCATTGACGATGGCCCAAACATACTTACCTCAAGTACTCGACATTTAGCGACAGCAAAAAGGGAAGAAGGACTGTTGCAACTGCCCGCCACCGTATTTTCCGACCAACTTCTAACCCTAGAGGCGTTCGCTACAAATGTTAACAATACGATCTGCCTGTCACATCGTAGATCTAAGGCCACCTAACGGAACGGGGAAGAAAATAGCTCAAAATTTCTCGTTCTTGGGGTTCCAGGGGCAAAGAATACCATTAAGGGTCAGGATGATTCGAAGCGGAGCGCAGAAGATTCCTGTAGGACACTTTACAATCTTAAAAATTCTGACACCCTCGACTGTGGATGTCTCGTGGAAACAGCCATATGCGAGCTGCAATGGTATCATTCTTGGAATGTCTCTGGGCTTGTTGAAGGTATGTTAATTATTTAGGTTACCTCCCTCTGATGTACTGAAGTCAGTACAGGTATAGTAGTTACCGAAGATTTTTTCTGGAAGGACATTGTGACTCCTTGGACGCGAGATATGATTGCGCAGAACATCTCAAGGGAAACCTTGCTCATGGCTAATGATTACTTCACAGGAGATGTGGAGATTATGATTGATCAGAATGAGGAGAGGAGGTGCATGACAATGGTGACTCGCAATATCACACGTCTGAATGAACTTGCAGCTAGGAGCAACTGAACACAGCGGTTTGTACTCATGTCTATAGATGTAAATTCCTATGATCGCATGTCTGTCGAAGAAAGGATGGGTATAATTTAGTTTAATAATTGGGGGAGCTTGCTTCCCCTATTCGTCTGCAGAAGGACCCTGTGTACTGTGCATGGCAACGCATGTGTGGCTGTATGTCTGTCGACCTAAAATAGAATTCATGTTTTAATTTGTTGATGTCTATGTCCCATTATGGGTGTTTGCAATATGCTCGATGTGTGGACTTAATACATTCCTTAGAATTCTCCGATAACTAGATTCAGATTGACTTACCTTGAGGGAAAATGGTGAACTGTTCCACATGAATATAAAAAATGATATAAATTGAAGGGCTGCACTGACCATTCTCCATTCCATCTACTCTTGAACATGCCTTGGTACCTTACTTCTGATGAAAACAATTCCCGAAATTACATCGACTTCGACATTGATTTCCCACACCTCCAACTTTTTACCTTGTACATGACAAGGGTAAGACCTCTCAGTCCCCTCTGTTTACATATGCTAATTTCCGTCTAGCATTTGACCGAGTTCTGCCCACCAAGGGAGATACAATTGTTGCCATTCTGGATTGTCGATCAATTGCTAAAATTCATCATATGCTTCCATCGTTCACAGTGTTGTCAGACATGCATCGCTTCAAATAATTTCTGCTGGTTTGACTTCGAGCATCCATATATGTATTGTTATCAATGTGAAATAGAACATCAAATTGATTGCAAATTTCCAGCCAAGATGGATAATATCTTTAAATTTCCACCTCTACACATTTTGCCTCGTCACGCAATCGAAGTAACAAATAACAGTAAGTCTTCATTCAACACACCATTTATTTTAACTTTCATAACTAAGAAATTTTTAAGATGCGAATTGTATACTTTTTGCCTACAACTGCACAAGCCACTGGTACGCTGATCGGTATCGGTGGGCGGAATTCTATCGATATATATATTACCTCATTGGGGAAGTTGTTCCTTCTCTTCGATGATTGCAGCAACTCCCGGTATCAGTCCTACATAGGATGGATGGCACGTAAAGCTCTTCAATGGCTGCCACCTAAAGAAGAGGTACAATCTTATAGAAGCATGTTGTTTGAATGTATACACAACAAAGGACTACGACTAGTGGATTTTAGTTTCGATAGCCCCATGTATTAAAGGTAGAAAATAATGTTTAACACTTTGTCACTATAGTACAGCCATCTTTGCTTCCTTTTGTCGTTACAGTGGCAAATGAAGAGCAGTTTTCTCTGTGGATGCGACAACTTCAAATGGAGAACACATAGATATGACGAAACAAGCCCCATTGGAACTATTACTATACTGGTCTTTATCTGGTCCCGTTAGAATTACTTAAAATAGATAATCTATATCTGGCATCGGTGATACTAATAGGCAAGAGGAAAACATGGAAAACTTGAATTTAGGCACATCTTTGGTGAGCCATAGTGTTTTTAACTTGTATCCCTGAAACATGGACATATCCAGCTCAGTTGCACATCAAAAAACTCGTCCTTGTAACTTCCCGGCTCACTATTCCTTCCTCCATACACCAACCCACCCTCTTAAAACACTTGTCCTCATCACTTCCCAACTCACTATCTCCCTACACCAACCCACCCTCTCTCAGTTTCTACTTCCAGTCTTGCCAGCATGCAGGAAACTATCTCCACCAAGGTCCCTCAATATTTTTATGTGGTCAGCATGAAGGGGGGGCCACTCTGGAGCTTCATTCTCAACACCATTCCAGTGAGTCTTATTCTCAGCACGCATCTTGTCTAACTGGTTGATCATTAGGGACCCTATGTGCGGCCATACTCCAATTTGGGGCAAGGCATGATTCCAGTCTGGCATATGCTGAAAAATATAGTTAATGAACTGAGAGAGTACACGAAAAAGTATGCATGTGATAGATGCTTTGAAGCAGGTATGTCAATCAAGTCAATTAAATGTTGATTATACTAAGTCTACTTTCGCGTTCTGGTAGAGGAGGCCTGCACAATTGACTTCGTCCATGGCCCCCCTAACTGCTCTCGATGCAGTATTGAAGGAATACAGAACTGTCATGGGATAGGAAGTCATCCAAAACTCACCCTCCTTCCTGTCTTGAGCTGCGACATTATCCACGAAAGTAAGAATATATTATTATAGATTACAAATCGAATTAACATCAATTATGCAGATATGTCCATACTACTAGAGTACGGTAATCTGCCTGTTGTAGCGCGGTATCTGTACCTCAATTTTGAATACGTGCGCTATGTGCTCCTCATTCCAAAAATTGTAGTCCCAGCCCTCGACTCGCACATCATAGGGTTATTTGACAAGGAAATCCTTCAGCTATATGGACTGGTTGATGATACATACAATATAGATGAATACTTGCAGTGGAGCAATGAAGCACAACAATTGGCGTCCGAATTTCCTGTGCCCCCAACGTTGGAAAGGTTTTGGGAGGGCCTCTCTACTTCGCTATTAGAAATGTAGAACACGCACGATACGTTCAGTTAGATGTAGATATAACATAATATAATTATTCCATATTATACATCCTTGTAATGCATTAATAAATGCAAAAAATTACAAATGAAGATCTTGCCTCCTTCTGCCACATTCACAAGATGACATGAATCTAGTCTTGTTGCGCTGCATTCATGTGCTGACTCATTTGTCATTTTCGGAATGCGCAACACAAATATCCCACGCTTATCACTTCTGTTCATGTATGGCACATCCCACCAATCACAAGACATCCAGTCTACATGCACCACTTCTACCACATTAATTTACATCCTCTACATCGCTATTATAAATGTAGAACACGCACAATCTGTTCAGTTAGATATAGATATAACATAATATAATTATTCCATATTATACATCCCCATAATGCACTAATAAATGCGAAAAATTACAGATGAAGATCTTACCTCCTTCCGCTACATTTACCAGATGACAGGAATCTAGTCTCGTTGCGCTGTGTTCATGTGCTGACTCATCTGTCATTTTCAGAATGCGCAACACAAATATCCCACGCTTATCACATCTGTCCACATATGGCACATCCCATCAATCATAGGATATCCAGTCTACATGCACCACTTCTTCCTCATTCATTTAGATTATCTACTTCGCTATTAGAAATGTAGAACACACACGATCCATTCAGTTAGATGTAGATATAACATTATTCTATGTGGTAGATCTCCATAGTGCACTAATAAATGCGAAAAATTACAATCGAAGATCCTGCCTCCTTCCGCCACATTCACCAGATGACAGGAATCTAGTCTCGTAGCGCTGCGTTTATGTGCTGACTCATCTGTCATTTTCGGAATGCGCAACACAAATATCCCACGCTTATCACATCTTTCCATGTAAGGCACATCCCATCAATCATAGGATATCCAGTCTACATGCACCACTTCTACCTCATTAATTCATATCCTCTACATCGCCATTAGAAATGTAGAACATGCATGATCCGTTAAGTTAGATGTAGATATAACATAATATAATTATTCCATATTATACATCCTCATAATGCACTAATAAATGCGAAAAAGTGAAAATTAAGATCTTGCCTCCTTCTGCTACATTCACCAGATGACAGGAAACTAGTCTCGTCGTGCTGTGGTCATGGGCTGACTCATCTGTCATTTTTGGAATGTGCAAACCAATATCCCACACGCTTATTACATCTGTCCGCGTATGGCACATCCCATCAATCATAGCATATCCAGTCTACATGCACCACTTCTTCCTCATTTATTTAGATCATCTACATTGCTATTAGAAATGTAGGAAACACACGATCTATTCAGTTAGGTGTAGATATTTCACAATATAATTATTCAATATGATAGATCTCTGTTATGCACTAATAATTGTGAAAATTACAAATGAAGATCTTGCCTCCTTCTGCCACATTCACCAGATGACAGGAATCTAGTCTCGTCGCACTGTGTTCATGTGCTGACTCATCTGTTATTTTCGGAATGCGCATCATAAATATCCCACGCTTATCACATCTGTCTGCATAAGGCACATCCTATCAGTTATAAGATATCCAGTCTACATGCACCACTTCTACCTCATTAATTCATATCCTCTACTTCGCTATTAGAAATGTAGAACATGCACGATCCTTTCAGTTAGATGTAGATATAACATAATATAATTATTCCATATTATACACCCTCATAATGCACTAATAAATGCGAAAGATTACAGATGAAGATCTTGCCTCCTTCCGCTACATTCACTAGATGACAGGAATCTAGTCTCATCACGCTGCGTTCATGTGATGACTCATTCGTCATTTTCGGAATGCTCAACACAAATACCCCATGCTTATCACTTCTGTTCGTGTATGGCACATCCCATCAATTATAAGATATCCAGTCTACATGCATCACTTCTATCACATTAATTTACATCCTCTACATCGCTATTAGAAATGTAGAATATGCATGATCCATTCAGTTAGATATAGATATAACATAATATAATTATTCCATATTATACATCCTCATAATGCTCTAATAAATGCGAAAATTACAAATGAATATCTTGCCTCCTTCCACTACATTCACCAGATGACAGGGATCTAGTCTCGTCACACTGTGTTCATGTGATGACTCATCTGTCATTTTCGGAATGCGCATCACAAATATCCCACGCTCATCACTTCTGTCTGCGTATGGCACATCCCATCAATTATAAGATATCCAGTCTACATGCACCACCTCTACCACATTAATTTACATCCTCTACATTGCTATTAGAAATGTAGAATACGCACGATCTGTTCAGTTAGATATAGATATAACATAATATAATTATTCCATATTATACATCCTCATAATGCATTAATAAATGCGAAAAAGTGAAAATTAAGATCTTGCCTCCTTCCGCTACATTCACCAGATGACAGAAATCTAGTCTCATCACGCTGCGTTCATGTGCTGACTCATCTGTCATTTTCAGAAAGCGGAAAACATATATCACACGCTTATCACATCAGTCCGTATATGGATCATCCCGTCAATTATTCCAGTCCAGTTCTTATAGACTACATTTCATGTTACAATTTATACATTCTACAGACATATTGTCAACTTAGTGTACTGCAAAATAATATTCTAGCATTTATATTAGCTTGATATTCAAATTTTGGGTATCGAGGTGAGCACAGGATGTGGTTTATGCATGTTAAAATTGTAGTCTAGCTGAACCACATATTTATAATTTTGACAATGTGGCGTAGTATGACCACTTTCCTAATATGAATGTAGTCTTATATCGCTACATAGGTTTCACTATTAAACATTGCACTGATGAATTACTAGGTTATGATAGGTCCAGGTACGTACCCATGTACCTCTCATTTGGCTCAATTTATGTACCATTGTGGAACCACATATGCTGCTACATGCCTCACTGAAGGCTTGATTCAATTATTAGCTATTATTTATGAATTTGGAGAAGTATCCCAGAATGAAACTTAAAGCACAATTTTGTCCAGAATAATTAACTATGGCGTTCAAACCGCACATTTATTCACTTCCCATGCCCCTTCTTCTCAGTAGCGCTACTCTTCAGAGCCATGTCCTACGCCATGTTTGGGGTATCCACACACGCTACTTTCGCAATCTCCACACCATGTTCTCAATGTACATGCACCTTTCCAAAGTTCACTGCATTGAACGCGCCACTTTCACATGCTCCGCACCATGTTCTTGATGTACACATGCCTTTCCAAAGTTCACTGTGTTGAATGTGCCACTTTCTCAAGCTCACTGTGCCACTTTTTGACTTGAACACACACCACTTTCTGGATGTCCATGCTATGCTGTGAGTTATATGTCAATTATGTTAAAGTAAGGCAATATATATGTACTATGCAACAAGGTTTCCACTTAATGTATTATAATTATTAGCTAAATGTGTAATGTAACTGTTAGGAACAAATGTTTGAAGCTTGATATCCAGTAATATGTTTGTCAATGAAAGGAAGGTACTGAAGTAGGTATTAAATAGGATGGTAAGTAGGGTGGATATGAAACAACTACAATGTATACATTGCGATTAACTAAGCCCATGGATTAAAGTTTGGCTGTGGAAGCTTGGCAAAAGCAGATGTGTGTTGACTGGAGTTTGGCACATGTGATATAGTAGAGTTATTAAATTTTGATGTGCTTGATGATCCCTGATGCAAATGAGACAGTTGTAGTGTAGCACTCCGAAGTGTGTGTGCCGATATGGTAGATGGCAGGTTGCCGCTTCATTGTGAATGTTGCATGGTGGCAGCTTGTTCAGCTACTGCCGTATCTGTTAAGTGCACAGCTGGCAGTGATGGAGAAGCATCAGGCTCTGGCAATCTTTGGAAGTCATAATTGCTACTATATGTATCGGTCTTGCTTCGCACTCTCTGATTCCACTGAAAAGCCAGTGACAATTCAACTAAATATATGTTCATGTTTGTAATGATACCCTAAACATGGCAATGATATGAATCATACATTTGAATTTCTTCTCTTTATGATTATCCTCAGGCACCTCACTTGGCAATGCTGGTCATTTTACTCCATGCACCTTCAAAGCCTCTGTGCTCATAATTAATATATTTATGCCAGCAACAAAGCACACTGTATGTACCAGTGGTATTAGGTGTATTTGAAACAGCAAGATTCGAATTAGAATTGTTATCTATATCCTAGTAATAGGGTCAGAGTCCAGACTATGGTAAAATGTAATTAGTTAATAGATGTACAATTATGTCCTCTCTGGCTTCTAGTTGTTCATGTTCATTGTCAGAGCCAGCCCTGAAACCTGTGCCCTTGGTGACAGCAGTAGAGTGTGTTGCAGATTCGAATTGGAGACTCTCCCATAATGCATCTGGCAAAGAATTGCTGTCTGACAGTGATGATGTGGCAACCATGTCACTGTTTGAAATGACCTTTTGGCCCTGGCATGAATGCCCAGTGGGCATTGGCATTGACGTAGCAGGCTTGCTGGTACTGCTGCTATGTGTTGCATTGACCTTTTCACATTGATGCAAACTCCTGGGAGGTGTTGACATTCACTTGGGGGATGCGAGCTGAGAGAGGCTAATGCTCTCATCGTTGCTGAGTGAAATGGCCGTTCTGCATCGATGTGACCTCCTTGGAGGTGTTGATGCTCACTTGGGGGACTCGAGCTGAGAGAGGTTATTGCTCTCATCACTGAGTACAATGGCCTTTCTGTGTCAATGCAACCTCCTGGGAGGTGTATATGCTTGCTTGGGGGACTCAAGCTGAGAGAGGCTGTTGCTTTTGTCATCACTAATTGTAATGTAACTATTTTCTTGAAGGGCAGCATTGAAATCTTCATATACATGATTTGGTATCTTTTTGATTGATGCTATAATTCCATAAGTACACTGCTATGATCCAGACCTGTGAAACATACCTACACTTATGCAATGATAGCGCCAGGATTTGGATGCAGGTCCTTGTGCATCTGTAAGATCTTCACCCTTTATCTCATTACACCAAGTAATGAACATTGTTGAGCGATCCTTCTTCAACAATGACCACAACTTCCCATCAGCTGGAACACTGTGCTTATCAAGCCAATTCAACAGCTTTTGGAGGAGACCTCTGAACCAGTGATCAACCTCCTCTGCACTCCAGCCTTCATTGTACTCGATGTCATTCCCATTCACATCCTTTTTTACAACTAGGCCATAGTACAGCATATTCTCCATTACCTCCAGGGATGGTACTTTGTTATCAATGAGCATTTCATTCTAGATACCATTTATTTAGTTTAATTGTGGATCATGAAAAATAGAAACAATGGTACTGACTTTGATACCACATGGAACAAGAATAACACAACCAACTTTTATAGACTTCACTTCCCCTTTCGAACTGACTTTATGTTGTGACTTAGACCGTGATCCTGAGGCTCCTTCCTATATGACAAACATTAGTTTGAAGTGTAGCATAGAAGCCCAGCAACGTACTGATGCTTTGGTGCTGATGACTCACCTCTTCTCTGGCCTGAATCCTTCAGCTGTTTCCTTACATGCTGAAGCATCAGATACCTTGGCCCTGATACCAGCTATATTTGATTTATAATGTTCCATTATTGCATCCATTGCTGTGCATCGTTTACCTTCCACTGGCTGCTGTGCTTCTGATGAAGTTGGCAACATGGCAATAGCTGTGTTGGGGCTCGGTGGTATCAGTATAAGAATAGATCAGAGTAGATCATATCAGTGATGAGGTGACACAGGTTAATAGTGAAGGAGAGGTATGTGAGAGGGAAGAGTTCAAATGAATGAAACTGTTGTGCTGGCAGTGACAAAGATGCAGTAGTTGCTACTATTTCCTAATGTGTTTAGCACAGTAAGGTCATGTGACATTATGACATAAAAAATTGAACTTGTCTGAACACGACAAGGACATGAAGTAAGACATAAGAGAAACGGAACTAATATATTCAGTTTATAACATGATATGAGTGACCAGTTCAAGTGTGGTGGCCCATAAAACTGCTCTAGGATACCATATCTTGAATGAGAGATCAATTGTTACATCACTCTTTCCCACTCTGAGAGTCTCTGAGCAAGGGTATACTCCATTTTCCCATTCATATGTTTGTAGTTCAAAATTTTCAGGAACTACACCTGCCATTTGTGCATCCTGTAGAGCACTTCGAAATATTAGTTCAAGCTCTTTGCTATCAAATGGGTTTGTTTCCTCTGGAACTTCAATGGCATCATGGCGGATATGATGTTGCTGATCTTCTTCTATCTGATTCTCCAAGTCAGCTTTGCATTCAGAGTCATTATCTACTTCCATATCATTCTCCCCTCAAGATGAATATTTTTGAAGTGTTTCTTCATTTATTGTTAAGTTATCTTTCCTATATTTTCCATATTTTAATTCACCAAGAAAACATATATCCTGTAAGTAAAGTGATGAGAAATATGCACCAAATGATCAATATAACATTACTATGCAACATACTGCAGGTGTTTGATCATGCCCTTCTTTTGATATAGGATGATGGTTCCATTGATCAACAAATTGTTCAAGGTCTTCATTTATAATATTGAGAAAGAGATCATGTATTAGCCATAAATGTGTTGAGTTTGATGAATCAAGCATATGAAGTCTTTCAAGCCAGGAGAAAAAAGCACGCCATGGACGTGCCACTTGGCTTCCAACTTCAACCCACATACACTCTATTCAAGTATTCATGGTTGATCTAATTAATATTAAGGGTTAAATGTTATAAAAGCTCAAATGAAATTATGACACATGTTCCCCATATGAACAAAGCTCTGTTTGGCCCTCTATATTTAATCATCCACACTGAAATTTCGATGTTCTCTCCTCCTCGATCTCCTCGAACTCATGAAGGTATTCCATATTCAGTAACAGAACCCAAAAATAGATTAAGAACAGTTGATGAGTGATTGTTATTGCTTGCTTTCATGCCAACAATCTAATGAGATGTGTGTTAAAAACTCGGTTCATATGAATCAAGTTCAAAGCAAACCAAGCATGAATATCCATCAACAATTCCATGGATTACAATGCCCCATTTTATGAGCTTATGGTGGCCATCCAAATGCCATAAAGCATGAGATGTGTGACATGATACTTACGCCTCATAATTGATTTATGAGTCCGAATTGCTTGACCAAGAGCATCAACATGTTGCAATGAAGAGCATATATGCTGCTTCTGTATACGGATTCCTCTTTGTTTGAAGTAACCCATTGCATAGTGTATACCAGAAGCAGGTCTTTCTTTCTGAAGTTTCACATCAGATCATCAACTTCTTGATCAGATAGATCAGAAAAACTTCGATTAATTCCATGTATTTTCAAATATTTGCTTAATGTATTGCGGTGTATGCCTAATGCACTTGAGAACATTGAAATTGAGATTCTTCGATGTGCAGACATTGCATTAGAAAGCCAAGCATAGTTAAAATCCTTAGCAGGGCGACCTCAATTGCCAGAATAGATCTCAGACATTGGTTCAAGAGTTTCTATTCTTTCGCTTGCCCTAATCATAGTGATATATTTGTAAGACAAATTATTTTAAAGATAAGATCATACCTCTCTTCAAGGTTATGTGCAAATTGTTCGAGCTTAAAGCATAGTGAGAAAAGTGCATTTGCACACAGTGCTACCCAATCTGAATCAGCTATTTCTATTTCAAGAGCACGCAAAATATCAGCTGTTTCAGATTGAATCTTTGTTGACATTAATTTCAAGCAAAGAGGATCTGCATCTTCCAAATGTATCATTGCATATGCTTTTGTATATGTTTCAGAAATAATTCTATGGGCCCGCAGAATATTTTCAGCCCATTCCTGATCATCTTGGAGCACTGGAAGAGGTGGTAATTGCTGTGGAATGTAGGAGGACATAATACAAAAGTCTGTTGTATCTATCAGTTATCAGTATATATTATACCTGTCTCTCACATCAGCAGTACTTTACACTCCCCCCCCCACTCCGGCCAGACTCTGGATGGACCTAATATAGTCCGGATAGTCCGGATGGACTCCAGCTGAACAAGCAATTGTCCAGGTGGAGTCCAGGTGGAATGGATATTGTCCAGGTGGAGTCCTGATGGAATGAATATTGTCCTGGTGTCATCCTGTTGGAGTATACGGAGTCTTGATGGAGTCCTGATGGACTTTGTATTTCCTGTTGGGTCCTGATATCTTAGGTGTGTTCTTAGATAAGGGTCCAGGACTCCGCTGAGTCCTGATGGACTTTGTATTTTCTGTTGGGTCCTGATATCTTAGGTGTGTTCTTAGGTAAGGGTCCAGGACTCTGCTGAGTCCTGATGAAGTCCTGATGGACTTTGTATTTTCTGTTGGGTCCTAATATCTTAGGTGTGTTCTTAGGTAAGGGTCCAGGACTCCAGGTGGACTCCAGGTGGACTTCACAAGGAATTAGGTGTATTGTGTTGAGTATAACAATAATATATTATTATAAGTAAGGGTTCAGGATTCCAGGTGAATTCCAGGTGGACTTAATGAGGGATGTGGAGCACTTGCACTTACTATTACACCTGAGGAATATTATTACCACTAGATTTTAGACAAACATTAGAGACCTTTACTCTTTACTATTACTACTTGGTTGTCATGCTGACATGATGTGACTAAGTACTTCCATTATTATTACACTTAGGGGGTATTATTATTATAATCATTAATATTACTATTACCTATTACATTTTTCACACTATATATAAAAATATTACATAGAAATTATATTTCAGTACTATCATCAAGTTCTAGATCTTCACTAATAATGCTAAAATTTTGACTGTTTTGCCGTTGTTTTACATGTTGAGTATGATGAAAGATCATAGAATGTATGAACCAATTAAAGTTACTTGGAGTCATGTGTTTCATTATAGATTCAAATCCACCAAGCCATGAATTCAGCTGTTCACAAGCTTGTGTATTGAATGCTCGTTTGTGATATATTTCACCATTTCTATCTTGTGCCATGTAAACAAGATTTGGTGCAGAACCATCTTGAGGTGCAGGATTACACCACTTCCTACAAAGGTAATCATCTGAGCAATGATTTGTATAGTGATACCCATCCACTACAAAGCGACTACCTTTAAACCAATATACCCAACTTCCATTTGCAACTGCTGTTCTAAGAACCTTACATGCCTTGTCAATACATATATAATCTGGTCTTGATTCTTCATTAGGAAAAACATCTTCTAAGAACTTAAGTATATTGGTTGCTGACTCTGACTTCACAAACTTTGTCCATGCAATTACAGCACCACATGGAGCACATATTGTCTCTACACAATAATAGCGAGAGGCACTAAAATAATGATTTCTGTTTGAAATATCATTATCTGACTCATCATGGGGCTGCTGAACACGTCTTCTTCTGGTTTTATTCCAAGGTAGATTTTCAGCTGGTTTACAAAGCATTCTTCATGCACCATTTAAGTAGTCTGAACTATGTTCTAAGTTATATTTATGCCACATTTCCTGGTGCTCATTGCAAGCTTGTGTATTATCTATCTTTTGATTTGGACAGTTATGAACACGGCATCTTGCTCCAAATTCCTGGTTATGAACATCACAAAACACACCTCCTCTATGGTTTACAAGTGTATTAGAACAATTGTCATATGCACAGTGCTTAAAATATATATCAGTATAATATAATTTATATTTTGTTGTGCATTACCTGTGGTCCCATAACAATCCCATCAATTACGACCATTTTAACTGTTGCACTGTCATCTGGTGGTGAGTCTTGAGTTTCTCTGTAAGGCTGTGTACACTCTGAGCAACTGTGACCATGTGATGCACATATTTTTCCATTTTCACCGAACTTTGCAAATGCTTCTTCTGTTAATCCAGTAATTGAAAGTCCATCAAGACCAATAAAATTAACACCAGATGGTGTAGCAACCATGTGTATTGATTCATGTATAAAAGCCTGCCAGACTTGTCTGCAACTTATTTCCTTTCCATTTCCAAAACTATTGTTCCAATATTCGGTATAGGCTGCAGCAGATGCATGAAAACTATATATACCATTCAGAACACTTTGGGAAAATGCTCTATCTACCCATAACTTTTGTCCTACTTTCAAATATTTAGCAGAGTTTAAATGAACCTTGTAATATCCCTGTGTTTCATCATGGGCACATTCATGCTCTGCAGAATATAATGTTTTACATATTTTACAAACACCTGACACTACATAAGCATGTTCAAATATTTTTGAGCCTTTAATTAATGTTGCTGTAGGTATATCTCTAATTTTAGTATGCACACGTAATGCCTGTCCATTACAACTCAATGTCTCACACTCTGCAGCTATAGGACATATAATATGAACAGGATCAATACTGGCATGTGATACAGGTTTCAGCTGTCCTTCAAACACTTTTCTCTCCTTGTTGAAGGGATACAACTTCAGAAACCTTGCCATTTTGTCTAGTTTAAGGCTCAACAAAATAGATCTACCCTTTTCAGTTGTGTACTCAGTAATTTCATTATCTTCAAAGAGATCATCTGAGTCCTTGCCAATTTTTTCCTGGATAGCTCTAGCAAGTAACCTAATCCATGCAGTTGCATCAACATTTTTTTCTCCCTTTAACTTTGCATTCTGCTGTCTTGCATGCAGACTTAAAAGATCAACATTATCAATTATAGAGAACAATATAAGTAATGTGGCAGAAAGTGTGATATTGGAGCCAAAATTTGAGAGAATAAATTCACTGAATACATCAAATGGGATGTTAGAAAATGGTTGTTCTTTTGCTGCAATTACTGGTTGAATAAAAATAAATAGAGCCAATATTGCACTTGGAAACCATTGAAATAGCCAGATTATTAATAGCCAGAATAAAATATGTTGAGTAATTTCTGGCATTAATATAGCCCATATCCAGGTTATACACCACAGATATATCTTAAGAGTAGCAGTCCAACTGAAAATTTACATTGTAAACTAATACAATTTGAATTCAACATACTTACTTTCGCTTAGACTTCTCCTTTCTCTCACTAGTGCCCTCATCTTTATCTCCTTTCTCCTCCTTGCTCTTACCCTTACCCTTTCCCTTCCTTTTCTCCACCTTTTCCTTAAGCCACTTTTTCAAGTCCAAAAATGTATAGTGGTCGCTTTCAAAGCCCCAAAGATCCAAATTGATTGAACTCTCCTCATCTCCAGCTAACCATGCCTGCATTGCTGGGAAATTTGCAATTTTGTCAAAATTTGAGTAGTTATCATACCAAGCTGAAGATGAAATGAAGACTGAAATGATTTCTTTTTTAGTTGCCTTAGCAACTGGCCAAGTCCTATTCTTTTCCATCACATTATGCTCAGAAATTGCCTCTATACAGGCAATATATTTCTGATAAGTGACTTGAAGTCCAGGTGAGGTGCTTTCAACAATAAGCCAGGGAATCTTTAGAACAGCTATGAGCTCCTCGGTACATTGCTCTGAGATCCCACCCCTTTGAACCAGAGAAGGGGTGTGAGAGCGAGACACAGCATGAGAACTAGCTGCTGAGCTCCCAGCTGACTTTGATTGAATAAAACTTATCTCATTGTTGACAGGAGGGGTTGCATTTGGCTTAAATCCAGACTATAAAATAACACAGCATAAGTAAATTGTACAAGAATAAGAGAATAAAATATATAGTTACACTCAGTACTGGCAAAATAAGTTCACCATCAATCTTAAGCCAGTTGATTTCCTCATCTTCCATAACAGCAGTTTCAAAACTTCCAAGAAGGTTTCAGGCTTTGCTTTCATAAACAAATAAACAGCGATCAGCAGCTTAAATGATATTAGCATTTGAATAAACTATAAAAGAAAGCATACCAAAGAAATGTTCAGCTTTTGCTTTGAGTTTTTTCAAGATTGGTGCAATAGTTAAAGTATGATTATGTTTCAATGAAAATGATGCTACTCCAGGTACCACAATGGTACTTGGATCTGCATCAGATACATACAGCCAAACTCGTCCCTTGACTGGACCAACTGTAGTGCTTTCAACAGCACTACTGAAGTCAGCAGCATTCAAGCGATTCCTGAATGCATTTCCTCTAAGAATACCACCTACTTAGAGTTAGTACATATATATTTATACAAAAGATAGGTTTACCTTCACTTCTTGAAGAACCTTTGGGGCTAATCATAGCTATATCCAGGGTGTCTACTGTACCCGGTTTACTGGTGGTATGAGGTGGACTGACTGGTGGGCTAGTCATGACAATGTCTACTATATAATTGTAAGTTTTGGCAATATTTAGAAATGAGTAGTATATACCATCTTTGTTCTGGCTATTATTGTTTCCATCTGCAAAGAATAATAAATTAATATAAATATAAGTATTACCAAATTATCCATACCTTTATCCTTACTAGTTTGGTCTTTTGTATGTTTTTCTTTACTAATATCACCCCCTTTCAAGATGTTAGCTATAGTAATATAGATAAGATGTATTACTTACCATCACTGCTATCTGATTTGTCTTTATCACCAACACTTGATTCATTACCTGAATCTTCTTTATTTTCTGCAATATAAGTGTTAGTAAAAATATATATAAGAGCTATCAATTGCAAACCTTTGCTTTTACTTTCATTATTGGCTTCAGATCCATCAGATTCACTTTCTTCTTCAACTGTAGAAGATATAAGTATTTAGATACATATTTTTTGGAATATTTTCTTACCTTTTTCCATGTCTGAATGACACTTACGAGAAACAGTGAAGGCTGGAGCTGCTGGTTGAGGTACATTAAGGGGTGGACCTCGCTTTGGAGGAGCAATGGGAAGGCCACTCTCCTCCAGTACCCTTTCAGCACTAAGTATTAAATATATTATCAGTACATAAATATTGTATAAATACATATAATACATACACAGTAAGATCAGGAACACTCTCTGCATCTGCAGCAGCATCCTCAGCTGCTTTCTTTTCTGAAGTTTTCCTACAAAATTATTAGTGAGGCAGTGGAAGAAAGATCTGAAACCATACCGAGTTTTTTTGCCTTTTTGCCTTTTACAATCTTTTTAACCTGTTTTTCCTGCACATTTTCAGCCTCCTCTTCATCCAAGATGGGTATATTGGCCTTCTTTGTTGGTGGCTGAGCTGTGAGATCAGCAGAAGTACCATGCTTGCAAGACTCAGTGCGAGTCTCATGTGTAGCTGATGGTGGTGCAGATTCAGTAGGAAGGATACTGGAAGCCTGAGTGGTAGCAGAGTGAGTAGAGTGACGAGCCATTGTGTGGAAATGTGTTAGAATGCTTTGAAATGGTGAGATGGTGGTGGTTGAGAAGAAAGAGATGGGGATTGATGCATAGCAATGACTTGGAAGGTGCACAGCACACACATGATCAAAAGACTAAAAATATGTGGCCTTTCATAGGCTATACTAGACACAGATAAATATATATTGTATTTGATTGGCTACAGAACATGAATATGTAATCTACTCGGCCTTCCTCTCCCTGAAACACAGCCTCAAGGCAGGACAGCACAGGGGAAGGAGGTGGGAGTGGAGACAGTGCAGGAGGAGGAGGCAAGAGGGTAGAGATGAGGGGGAGACAACAAGGGGGAGATGACACCTATGCTCATCACTTGCGAGACAGCACATGGGGAGAAGACAAGAGGGAGGAGACGAGGGGAAGATGACGAGGGGAGATGATGCCTACACTCATCACTTGCGAGATGACTGACACCTATGCCTATGCTCATCACTTGCGAGATGGCGCAGGGGGAGGAGGCGAGGAGGAGATGAGGGGGGGCAACACCTATGCTTGTCACTTGCGAGATGGCGCAGGGGGAGGAGGCGAGGAGGAGACGAGGGGGGGAGACAACTGACACCTGCGCTCGCCACTTGTGAGACAGTGCAGGGGGAGGAGGCGAGGGGGTGGAGATCCTCGTCACTTGCAAGACGAGGTGGTGGGAGAAGGTGGGGGGCATGCACTCATCATTTGTGAGACAAAGTGCAGGGGACAGTCACTCATCCTCATCATTTGTGAGACGAGGTGGTGGGAGGAGGAAGGAGACGTGCACTCATCATTTGCAAGATGAGGCACAGGGGAGGAAGAGGGGGGATGGCCACTTGTCCTTGTCACTTGCGAGATGAGGCAGTGGGAGGAGGAAAGGGACATGTGCTCGTCATTTGCGAGACAAGGCGCAGGGGAGGAGGTGAGGGGCATGCACTCGTCATCTGTGAGACGAAGCACAGGGGACAGCCGCTCATCCTCATCATTTGCGAGACAAGGTGGTGGGAGGAGGAAGGGGACGTGTGCTCATCATATGCGAGATGAGGCACAGGGGAGGAAGAGGGGGGACAGCTGCTTGTCCTCGTCACTTGCAAGACAAGGCAGTGGGAGGAGAAAAGGGACATGTGCTTGTCATTTGCGAGACAAGGCGCAGGGGAGGAGGCGAGGGGGTGAAGATAGCGTATGTGCTCGTCACTTGCGAGACGGCGCAGGTGAAGGAGGCAAGGGAGGAGACAAGGGGTGGAGGCGGCATGTGCTTGTCACTTGCAAGACAGCACATGGGAAAGAGCTGAGGGGGTGGATACGACATATGCACTCATCACTTGCAAGATGGTGCAGGCAAAGGAAGCGAAGATGAGATGAAAAAAACATACCTGTAGCCTGTATGCATTCTCACACGCACGACCTTCACACTGAGCTGCACCTATTATCGATCTTGTAATCGATTCATCGCCTGCCGAAACAGATAGTTCGAGGCAACAACGTGGGACCGTAGCGTGGGCTTGAGGCGATGACGTGAGACTGTGAGTGGGCTTGATGCAATGACATGGGACCGTGAGTGGGCTTGAGGCGACGATGAAGTGGGAATGTTGAGGCTGGCACTAGGCAGCAAAGAGGAAATGGTGAGGTGGGCTTGAGGCGACGATGTGGGAGCTTGAGTTGTTGATGTGGGAGGGTGAGGCGCTGATGTGAGAGAAAAAAAAAAAATGCGCTGGGAAAAAACATACTGTATGAGGAAAGAGTGATATCGCTGGTAGTTATGTAGCATGGTGAAAATAGGTATAGTAAGGCTGCTTGGTATAGTGGTATATTGTACACTTTATTATCTCACATGATCTCTCTGTAGTGCAAGGGTTCAATTTGTGCTTGTTGCAAAATTTTTATTCTATATTAATAATACATACAACTAGTAATAGTAAGTAACTGAGCCTCTTAACTTGTACTGATCTCATTCTTCTACTTTCTCCTTCTGCTCTTCTGACAAAGGTCACCGAGTTTATGTCGTCTTATTCGTACGATTCTTATCCGTTCTCCATTATGCTTTCTCCATCATACCCTGGGTATACTTGTCTCAGCATTCCTTTCAATCCTTAGTTCATCCTTGGTACATATTGTATTCAAACCCTACTCCACCTTCCACCACCATCTTATTATGTTTATCAATTAGCATACTACTACCCATTCGTTCACCAGTCATCGGTGAAGTCATATAGTATTTAAGTAGCATATCTTGTACTACTGATACTCAGTTCAAATATCGACTAAGTTACTATCCTTCTTACTTGTCTTTGAGTTCTACTCAACTCTGGCTTGAATTGTTGCCTTCACAGCAACGACTCTGCACTCCGCTCTCCGCACTCCTGTCCCTCTCTTCCTCTGCACCCCTGTCTCTCCCTTCCGCACTTCGAAATACCTGGACCACGAGAACAACAAGGGGCGCAGCATATAAGCTGAAGCTGACAGTCCTTCTGTCCTGCACTTCCCTACCTTATGCTTCCGACCTTACGTAGAAATATGGGTCTTGACACTGAGCTGAAATGTGACAACCAAGGAATTGGGTAAATAATTGTCTCTTCACATTATCTTCACACAAACAAAGTATTTTCAATGCTTCCTTTCAGTCACATTTTACCAGGGACTGGACCCTGGTCAACTCGACACATCTCTACATACCCACTTTCTACATTCATGGAATTGTCCAAAGGGCACCCTGTTCCCGTACCTCACCATCCCAAGTTCTACTATGATGATGGCACTATTGTGATAAAGGTACATTGTGTTATAAGTAGCTACTTCTATATGAGTGTGGAACTGACATGTAACATGATTCTTCCATTACAGGTGACAGATGGAGAAACAGCAATGCTGTACCGCCTCCATAAGGGAATACTTGTTCAGCGGCCGCATTTATTTTTAAATCTTTCAGTTGAATCGGAGTTGCAGAGCAGTCCAGGGCCCCATAATGGTGACGATGATGACCATCCCCTTATACTTTCCCCATACCATGTCACTCCAGCAACCTTTGACCACCTGCTAACATACTTGATGTGTGGACCATGGTTTGCTCAACTCATTTGCTATGCATTTTCCACTACTAATGTAGCAATAACAGTGATTATCCACTACCTGAGAATGACCTTGAACTCTACAACAATTTTCTCCTCACTGTCCTTAACCAGACATCATTCATGTCTATTAATGATGGTGTTAGGTTTGCAATTCAGGCATTTCACCAGCTAGGCACTGCATTCAGTCCCATACAGTGTCTCAAACTCATGCGTACATACAGCATCAAAGATTGGATCGATCCAGGATTTCGGCAGCTGATCAAAATACCACTGGTCCATATCGCAAGAGGACACTGTCCGGATAGCTCCCGTTATCTACAATGCTCTTGTTGTTACAAGAGCACATATTAATAGGCTGCGTGCATCGTTGGTCTTTTGTCCTCCAAGTATTGTCAACGATCCCAACTACGGTTTACCGGCATCATGTATTTTTGGCTGGGAACATGACTGGTGGAATGGCGTGGCGCGTTGCTTATTGCACCCTGATTTGGATCTATCGACACAGGATGTATTGCAGGAGTTAGCAGCTACTCAGCCTTCTGGTGTATGTGACTTGTGCCATCAGAAGACTGTACAATGGATCACCGAGAAGGAGACATTTAAGAAGGAAGAGGAATACATTGACGAAGCCATTGTGGCTTTGTCTGCATGGCAGGAAACTGGTAAAATCCCTCAGTTATGTTAATTATACTAAGAGGATTCTCGGTTTTTACATACTTATACATTACATTTTTAATGAACACAACATATGATTCACATTAAATATAGTATACTATAGCATAACACCCAGAAGTGGCATGCGTTCAAGTCAAAAAGTGGCGCGGTGAGCTTGAGAAAGTGGCGCGTTCAACGCAGTGAACTTTGGAAAGGCGTGTACATCAAGAACATGGCGCGGAGCATGCGAAAGTGGCACGTTCAATGCAGTGAACTTTGGAAAGGCGCGTGTACATTGAGAACATGGCGCGGAGATTGCGAAAGTGGCGCACGTGGATACCCCAAATGTGGCACGGGAAGTGAATAAATGTGCGGTTTGAACGCCATAATTAACCCTCCTTTCCTCATCATCTCTCCTTTAACTTCCTCATTTTCATCAGCCCGCACCAGATCCTGTACCTCGATACGGAGGAGGTAATGTCAGATACGAAACCTGACTCTCATTCTCAGCTGTCCAGGAGACATAAGTATATGTCTAAGGCTTGGTATCGACTTGGTATGATGGAGTATGATACTATAGTATATCATAGCTGTGACATAAAATATAGGATTCAAAAAAAAAAAAAAAAAAAAATATCATAGCTGTAAGAGTTCATATTTTTAATTCCAGAGAGTCCAACTTTGTCCGGCTGTATCGTATCGTGTATTTTCTAATTTGAATTTCTCTAATGTTGGTATTGATAATGAATGCTTGGTGTCTACTTGATGTTATAGGGTATGATATAAATGATGGCACTGATAACCTTAGCATTATGGTAAAAGAGTCCTTGATGTAAGGGCTTGGGGCCCGCTTCCTTAATCCAACAAAATCCAATGTCAAACACAATTAACCTTCTTATCTAATCACCTCTTCCCTCACTTCATCTTCGACATCGGCCTACACTACGTCCTGCACATCCGGACGATGTCGATATGGAGGAGGTAACATCAAATACGAAACCTGACTCTCATTCTCAACTTTCCAGGAGACGGAAATATATGTCTAATGCTTGGTATCGACTGGGTATGATGGGGTATGATACTATAGTATATCATAGCTGTAAGAGTTCATAATTTTAATTCAAGAGAGTCCAACTTGATCCAGAGAAATTAACCCTCCTTTCTCCTCACCTCCCCTCTCACTTCCTCTTCGACATCAATCCTCAACACATCCTGCACTTCTGCATCCGAACCACGTCGATATGAAGGAGGAAAAGTCGTTGAATACGATACTTGACTCTCGTTCTCTGTTATAGCACTTTCACCACTTTCTAACTCTGACAATCCTTCCGTCCGAGCCTGAGGTTCGTTCGTAACCACTTCACATGGTCCTCCCGAATTAGCTCCTCGGACAAACGGAGTTAATTTTGTTTGTCTGGAAGTGAACAATGAATTCGAAGGCCGTGTAGTGCGTTCTCTAGGAAGTTGGTTTCTCAGATGTTTCTTGTAAAAGAACAGTGTGAGGAGTATCGTGATGATGAGGATGAGGAGTGCACTGAGTATTGCTATTAATGCTATTATTCCTGGTTTGAGGGTTGTGCTGTTACTGGAGGATGGTGCCGTGTCGGAATCTGGTGACTGTGCGGATGGTGATGATGAAGATGGGGCTGGTGATGAAGTGCTCGTTGGTGATGCAGATGATAAGGTAAAGCCAATTGGCTCCTTTGCGTCAGAACTAAGTTCGGTAGTAAACCTTGGAGCTGAGCTGATTGTAAGAGTTGGAGAACTTTAGAAAGAAGTTCAGTAATCGAAATCATGAAATTGGAGGATATTCTTATACCTGAAGACTCCACCGGTAGTAGTGAATTCGATAATGGATGCACTTGGGGTGATCGGAAGAGCTGTTTGTAAACTTTAGGAAGTTCAGTAATAGAATTCATGAAAGTGTAGGATAAAGTTCCTATACCCAACTTCACTTGTTGAGGACATTCTGACAATGGAGGGTTCTGTGGTAAACCACACGATAGTGGCGCTAGTTAACGGTGGATTTACAGACACCATTGGTAGCGACGGAGTTAATGTTAAATCGAGTTCAATGTACACTGACACTGTCCCTTTCAATATCCCGTAATAGGAAATGCACTGGTAGGAATTGAAGAAGAGTCACAGGAATAGGAATAGTGCGCGCGCGTGTGTGTATGGAGGGTATTATATATGCGTGAATAATCTCTCGTTGATTGATATATCTTTTGATCAGGCCTATGGAAGCAGATGGTAGTAGAGCAGAACTGTGTAATCATCTAATATTCATATGACAAGATGTATACCTTTAACAAACGCTCATAATAAGTCCACAATGCCTTGTATATATATATACGATTGAATCAAATCACGTATATGTGCACTGAGAATGGTACAAATCATTCTATTGTCATGATTCTGATATAGGTATGATAAATCAGTATGTGATTCTTCCCACAGTAACAGTACCGTAGTTGTCAATGTTATAACGTATTCCGGAAACCTTCATCTGATTAGATATTGGCAATGCTGCGAAGTTACTAAGAAGCAACTTGTTGAGACATATTGAAGTCATACATAGTGGGCACTCCTTGTATTGCTACGAAAATTATTAACCAAAGCTCTAGCGTCAAATTGCACCTCGATTCGTTTCAAGAGGTATACCGATAATCTTCAATAATAACTTAGAGATTCGAATTTAAGCGGTTAATCATACGCTTTATGTGTGATTAAGTCGAACGTTCTTTCATTGTTCTTATATTTCACGGTCGTTGTACCGCTTCTTTTCGATTGGTTAAATGTAAATTTATAAAGTGAAATGCGACAAAAAGTTACAGAAGTTATCATAAATAAATTACCGCCGATGGGGATCGAACCCACAACTTCCGCCTTTCTAATTCTGCCTTTGACAGGTAGGAAAGCGACGCGCTACCATTGCGCCACGGCGGCTTGCAATCTTTTGATTGCTGAAGATAATATAACCTACTATTGTACCGGGCTTGACGAAAAAGAAAAGAAACTTTCGGATCCGAACGGGATCCGTGCAGATAACCGGAAGATAACGGCCACGCCGTTCAATGCGGTCGCACATTCGGCAAAATACCCGGTGGCCGCCTGGCAGTTGGTATAACTTATTGCATAATGTTTGGCAGCAGCCTTGTTAAGATACTAGGCAACTGTTATGTAAAACATAAGCAACTACTTATCGTTTAACGCTAACTTCAGATACTCGCTAAATCTCTGCCATAAAATGGTATAAATACTATTTCTCACGCGCTCACGAGTCGCTATCAGGCTCAGCCGCGTGAAAGATAGAAGGACATCTTCTGCAAGGCTGCTGGTTCGGTTTTGCAAACTACGTGAGTATTTGAAGAAAATTACCTCGATAGAATTAATTACACTAGGCGGTGGTGTATTGAAATAGCTGCCATATATGCAACTTTGCGGCTTGACATTTTTTGAAGGAGTTTAAGTGATGGAGTCTGCAACGTCAAACTCTGGGAGATAGATATGAAGAAACACGATTCCGAAGCATTTGTAGGGCGTGCTGTCATGCAGTGGTGTAAGTAGTACATCCAACAGCTCCTTGTACTTCAAACTTACCAGTTTTATAACCTGTAGAATATATTGTAGCATTTTTACTGATAGTTGCGATGCCGCGTGTGTCTACAGGAGAGAAATGCGATGGAAAACCAATGATGTGTAGATTTAAACAATCAAGGTTACGTTTATATCGTTTGATACATATTTCACTAATATATGTAGATCTTAATATAAATTACAGCATAAAATACCAAACAGCTTCGAAGTATACTATATTGGCTGTTCGAACCAGCCCACCAACCCACATATTCACGTATGTTAGTTTTGCACAATTCTAAAATACAAACACTTAATGCTGATGCGCTGGTTTTAAGGCATCTATTGAGAGTGGTGTTTTTTTTAATCCATCATATAGCTCATCACAGAATCAATTAGATACAGGGAAAGAAAAATGCGCATATGCAGCGCAAGCGAGTGGTTGATAAGCCCACAAACCGTAACCACCCAGCCAGCGGTACCTACTAATGAAACTGTAAGGAATCGAATAATAGCTTGGATACTTGGTATTATTAATAGACTATTTACTACAATACACTGAAGTTGGAACAGCATACTTAATACATCAATAATAGATGCTTTCCTATGTTCATCGCTATGATAACTAGTAAATAAACCTAAAACCGATTTGGTGCCGAGGCCCGACGGTCAACCATCCACGTATCTACGGTGCCTCGGGGTGAGTATCGGAGTGATAAGAGGTGAAACGTCGGTTGCCATTCGGATCCGAATGTTTCTTTTCTTTTTCGTCTATGCTCGACTCATCATGGCGATAGTCATTATTAAGCGGAGCGTATCGTTGTGATGTAGCATCAGGGGGGTATCAAAGCTGTATCAAGCCTTGGCCGTTACGACACGAGGTTCAGACTTAGTTCGCACGATACAGATAGGCGTGCCAGCGCGACGATACGGGCAATTTTGAATTCCCGTATTTGTACATCTACCTTGCATCTATCCACATGACACTGACGACAGAGAGCTACTTCTTGGTTACATCACATATGAGTCTGCCTTCATGTTTTAGAAGTAGAGAAGGCCGCTTCTTTGTGTACTGTGGTTGAGGTTGACGGTAGGGTTTCACGGTCGTTGATGGCAATGGCGAGAGTGGGAGTTGCCGGTCAGACCCCATTGTAAATATCACCAAATAAGAGCGCATATGTACCGCAGGCTTCGGCTCGACGCTGACAAATCCATGTTATATCGCTACCGCGGTAGTACCGCCTGCCGACACTCAGTGCCACAGTCAAGACTCAAGTCACAGTTCACTGCCATTCACGATTAACAAGTCCAAAACGGCTGGCTATAGTCCTTTCATAGATTTATTCATTGTGCTTATAAGAGGAGGCTAAACGATCATTTAATGATGTAAGATGGATGACTGTGATATAATTCAGCGATGAGTCTAACAACTGCAGAGTCCTCGAGGCTTGAAGCGAAGAAAATAAACTTGCGGCTAATGTCCAATGACCAATCCAACCTCCCATATTCATACTCACTTTCTCACACCAGCACCATTTTCCCCCTTCAAACGACATCTTCCCTTGGTACTTCATCAATCCGCAAAGAATACTGCACATCTGATTCACGACGATATGGATGTGGGAACATCGAATGCAACGCTTGACTCTCATTCACCAACGTATCACTGCTTCCGACACTATGCTCGGAATCAGAATGACTTCGTGCCCGCGGTTCGTTTACTTGACCTGGTTCTGCATATATTGCTTTGAGGAAGGGAGTCAATTGCGATGTTCGTGAAGCGAACAGTGTTGTTACGGTAGACATCCGAGACCCTGGCGTGTTCTCTTCGGAAATTTGATTCCCACGATTCTTTTTGCGAAAGAAGTGTGTAAGGAGTAATGCAACGACGACGAAGAGCAGGACACTTGGAATTGCTATTGCTGCTGGTGTTATGGATTTGCCGGAGGGCGGCGGCAATGAAGTTGGAGGGCCACTTGATGAAATTGTAATAAGAGTTGAAACAGTAGTCGGCAATAGTGGTGAAATTGTAATCGGTGATGAAATTTTAGAAGGTGATGAAATTGTAGCTGGTGCTGAAACTGTCGGTGATAAAGGTGTACTAGTTGGCGATGAAAATGATGTGGTAATAGACGCAGAAGTTATCAGGCGATCTGTTGTGCGTTCAGAAGTCACTGTCGTAAAAATTGGAATCTCAATCGTGGATGCAGTGGTGGATGTGACTGCTATCCTAGTCGTGAATGTTGTCTTTACTGGCGTTTTATATACCGTAGATATCGTCGTAGATGTATCCACCGTCGGGTATGGTTCCGTGGACGGAGGTAAATATGTGGAACTGGAGGTGGTTCCTCCCGTGGTCCCAGAAGAGGTCGGCAAGTCGTTATATTGCGCCAAAGCATATGTCGGTAGACGGTTCGCGTACAACCAAACCCTTGTTTAAGTTACTCTGGTTAACATATTTCAACATAAAACACAACATACGATGAGACTTACAATGACATGCATAAGCCATTGTGTTTGTATCTTGAACGCATTGAAACTTTGAGACGTAACATTAGAGGTCAAAAAGATTCGGATAGTAGAATTTTATTAAGGGTATATATTAATGATAAATATCTTGATGAGATGGTTTACAGAATGGAAGCACAGTCCTTCCATTTACGATAGTAGTCTAATATGGTAACATGTCGCTTATAAACGTTCCAAAAATGAAAGCTCTCTCATTGTTCTGATAGAATGAATCAGGAGCCTGTGATCCTAGTCGGGATGGTATTAGTCCTTCCAGTTATTAAAGATAGATATTTATGTGTGATTTTTCGGCAAGTGAGTGCTATCTCTCTTCAAAGAGAACTACGTCTTGAATATATGATTACTACATCGTGTCAAAAATCAGTGGCTTATATACTAGCTCTTTACCTATAATCACATCCATGTTGATATCATTCTGATAATATGTATCAGTCTGTGATGCTACGATTAGGGAGCGTCGTTGCGATATAAGGCTACTTACTATGTACAAACAAAGTATATGCTTGGCTTACATAGACACTGACTGCTGCCATTGGCATGAAGTCTTGAACTAGTTACGTTTACAATTTTCTGTTTTCTCTTCTATAATAATACAAGATAAAGTATACAATTACATAAAACTTAAAATATTTCAAAACCCAGCAGATTCTCGAATGGAATCCAGGAGTCGATCTTGGTAATCGCCTCCTGCCTCCCACATTGAAAATCCGCGGAGGCCTGTCCACCGAATGAACGCTCCCTTCGCAGAAAAGGACTGCAACAAACCAAACGGTCAGTGTCACATGTTATTCAGAATTTGGAGAGGATACATACTCTGGGATCATCATATGATACCATGATTTCAGTAGCTGGGTTGTAGACGTAGGGCGTCTGGCTGCATAGATCATGTCTATGCCCCATTCCTTCCCTCGGACTCCCATCTTCATTGACATAACCCTCAGTAACAAGTGACCAGTAGTCCACAATGCCTTCCGCGCCTCCCCAGGCATCGCCAACCGGTGTACCAAAGAAGGGAGGATAGGCACTTAAACGATTGATCGACTTATCTTGGTACGCCACTTCCTCAGACACTAGGAAGGAATGACCATAACTCGCAACCCCGAGTACGATCTTGTCGTAGGGCATTCCAGCATCTGACCATGCCTTCACTGCAGAGACTGCTGAACCTCCTTGGCGATCTTCCGAGGTGCAAGTATCATCCAATGGTGCATTGGGTCCGACCACAGAGCCCCAATTTCCCCAAACGTCGTAATTCATAATTTGAATATAGTCTAGGTACCACGAAAATTCAGAAACATCCGTGGAAGGGCTGCCATCTTCACCGACGAAAGGTGTAATACTTGTCGCCGCGGTTAGAATGAGATTAGATCCTATTGGATGTTCACGGAGGAGCCGCAAAAACTGGAAGAAATTGGCGGTATCTTGTGGAGATACGGTGTTGGAGCCACCGTCTAACTGGATGCCAGGTAGCTCCCAGCTAAAGATTGAAAGTAAGTCAGGTTTCAATTTCTAAACGAGTGAATAACGTACTCAAAGTCGATGCCATCGAGATTATACTGCTGTGCGAAGTTGATGATGGTGTTAACAAAAGCGACTCTTCGCTCTTCCGAGTCGACATTGTTAGACCACCAGCGGGATCCCGTTGCTCCGCCTATTGACACAAGAGCTTTTACACCCTACGATACCATCAGTATAGGTATCTATGTCACGTTGGACTTATTATATTAGACTTACGTGATCGTGGGCGGTGCCTACGAACTCCGGGAGCAAGTCCTGGTTTGACCCATCCATATATAACATATTCGCGTCTAGAGTAGGCTCGCTATTTATGTAAAACACATCATCAATGGATACATTATATAGAAAGAAAAAGGTACATACGCGAATGCGAAGGTCAGGTGAGTATATTTGTTCCAGCTCACCTGTGATAAGGGGAAGGCTGGAGATGAATCAGCATGCCATCCGGCATACCACGCTGCAGCAACTTTGTTGTTGGCTTCCCGAGGTAGAGGTAAAGCCCCGACTAGGCCAGAGGTTAAGGCGAAGGCCGCTACAATCAGATTATTGAGAAACATAATTGATGTGAGGAGCAATGTAATGAAAGTTGAGGTCGAAAAGGATGGATGGATACAAGGAAAACACGTCGCTTTATATATCTTTCGACTACTACACAGAAGATTATGACTAGGGTGGATATTCAAAAATACTTGACTCAGAAGCCACACAAAAGATGTTCATTGGGTCGAAATGTTTTGAATTCAAATGAAATTCAGTAAATACTTTACGAGCCAGCAATTCAGTAGCACGTGACTGGGGCGGACATTTACAAGAATTTGAATCGTACTCCATAGAAGTTAAGTCTTTTTATTCAGTTCAATGTAAGTTCGACTCTTATACTGAATGATTACAGAAATGCGTAGTACGGAGTGCGGTAGCATCCGTCTACTGCTTTTGTTCTAACGAGTTGTCGAAGTGGACGGGAAAACGTCTTCTGGGATTATCAGAAGACCAGAATGACCATGTAATGTGGTGCCTTAACAGTAGGTGAAGTCGAGAATGAACAAGGAGGGCTCTAAGATTTTACTAGACGGAGTGCGTTAGCAACAGCAGAACAGGATACCTACCTGCACCAGTGTCGCCCCTCCAGCTACTTTGAAATGAGTTCCAGAGCACCCTCATCACTGCGCTGTTCATACGTCGAATACGACTTTGTTTATTGTAACATGATACGATGGTACATATTTAGGAGGAGGAACAACACACTTCTCCAATCCTATAACCTTCCAAAGGAACCACAAGGTATCCTTGTCCCTCTGCGGACTTCCATGTTTCTCCAGAGTCGGCGCTCAGAGCGAGGGTACCGTCGACCCTGTGATATAGAACTAACGGGGAAAAAGGACGAGTAGCCAAATGAAGCGGAGAGCCGTATCTAGATGTGGATAATTCATTGGTTTTCTGAAGAAAGAATATACGCCTATTCTCGTAGATTCGTGGCAATGTATAGCGGATACGAGTGGGAATTGGATATCCACGAGAGAGACGAAGGGGATGTTCTACAACAACATTTTAGACCGATTCTGCGCTCAGAAGGTGAATCAGGGATAGAATGGCTGGGGTATTATATTGGATCGTATCGTCGATGTTCCATCTGGTATTAACAACCAGGGTGACGTGTGACGAGTAGTCGCATACATTCCCTGACGCAGGCCCTTAAGTATCGTCCTAGTAAGCGTAGTAAGAATACCAGGTTGCACGTAGTAGTAGTACGAAAACCCATATAAGTACCAGCGTGACATTGAGGACGGTAGATCATGCGAATGTATAAGGGAGCTGGGGGCCTAAGGTGCGAGAGGAGGTACAAAACGGAAGGTTGTAGCGCAGTTAAGTGACAGTATAGTAGTTCACTGCTTTTGGGAGCCAGGTTGCTAGGGGGGTGGTCGCAGAATTAATCGCTGTCGATGTAGAATGTCGCATAAAATCGTCTAACAGGGATGATCGATGATGTGTAAGAGGTAGATGAAGGAAGGAGAGCGAAAACGTACGTATAACACAACCGATTCATATCCCCACCAAGCCACCACTCCCACACTTCTTTCTACCAACTCTCCTCTCCACAATCACAACCTAGTAGCACAGGTGTGCTATGAGAACACTTTCAGTCGCGAGCTAGAAGCGATGTCGTTGTAGTGTGTTGCTATACGGCCTTGGTGGATGTGAACACCGTCTCAGGTCTGTGGAAGCCTTCGAGTACTTAACATGCCTACGTTGCTCACGGTTCGGGGGCGGATATCGTCTTTGGTATAGGTATAGGTACGCGGCACACAGAAGAGCACCCCGAGGCTATAGCAAAGCAGAGGAGGAAAGCAGGAAGTGACTCCGGGCATCCGAGTCACGCAGATGAGGCGAGAAACGAAGTTCACACGTATTTGGTCGTTGTTCGGTATGGAATGCCGGACAACCATTGTCGTTGAGCTCTGACCTTCGGCTCCGCGGCAGCCCGCTTAGACTGGTCCGCTCAGCAAAACCCGCCTTACTGAATCACGCGGTTCTTACCATATGAAGACATATTCGGTAAGTAAGCCACAGAGCCTCGAGTTCGAGCCAACTTTTGATAATCTTGGTACGAGAATAGATAGCCGGGATAGGTGCGTTGACTCGGATCTGATGTAATGAAGTTTCAAACATGCGAACATTAAGCACAAGGGATTTCAAATTGTCCATTTACATGTAGAGAAGAAATAACGTGAAGTAAAGTCCTTGATATAGAACGAGAAAGTTGTTCCTAAGGTATATAACCAGTGAATACAATCCAGGACTCTAGAGTTGCTCGAGAGTTAAGCCACACGGGTTCAATTGATTGATGAGAGTGCCCCTCTAAGTGCTATGAAATTCTGAATATGCTCAAGCATCTTCTTCTTCATTCTAGATAACTTTTCTTCAGTTTCCACCGAATCCAAATAACCCTTTTCCACCATATCTTTCAATACATCCATTTGGCTCTTCAGGTCATTTATCTCCTTCTGATAGTACTCTACAGAATATTGTGCGTCCTTGCTACCTGGAGCAGAACCTACGAAACCTCAAATTAGTAAAAACAACAAATAAAATATATTAGTATATCGGGCGACACCTACCGTTGTCGGGGGCCAGTGAAGTAGAATTCGCATCTGGAATACCATTATGACTATGCCCTTTGCTGGTATATTCTTTAATAAGCTTGTTAGTAGATTTCTCATCGATTGCGGCTGAAATAGCTTACTCTGTTCGTTATACTCCATTGTATTGATGTGGTTGTTTCCCGCCCCCGCAAAAAATCCTTTTCGATTGTCGCTGTCTTTAAAAACAAGTTGTTAGCCTATGCAAATGTCTATAGTACATTTCGCACTATACCAACTTTTGGTATTAACAACGTCTCTGTTGGCATCGTACATTCTTGCTTGTTTAATGGTGAAATTTTGGGAATTCTCGAAGAATGGCATTGTTGGGTCTTGTAAATCAGTTGTGGAGTAGTAAGGTTTGGAAATGGAAGAGAGGATGGAAATTAAGCAGTACCTAGTAGCATCCTTATATAAGAATTCTGGAAGCGTTGACATCACCAGACGGATCCCCGTTCTCAATGATCGCACATAGATACATACAACAAAGTAATACTCCGAATCATTGCGTTTTTGATGAAGCCGTCTAAGAATTATCGATGGCACCATCATGGTCGGCATTCTACGTTAATATTGCTCGAGGACAATTGCGGGAGAAACTGATTGAGACGGTGAAGTTTTGTGGGTCCACACGATAAAGACTTGAATTATGAAGATCTCACGGCTGTCATCGTAGAACCAGGAACAATGGATGGCACAAGTATGGGAATTTATCGCGTATAAGTGTATAGATAATGCATAACTTATTGGCAGCAAGCGAAGCAGATTAAGGAAGAAGGGAGTTTACGACGGACACCAGCCAATTGATGGAATAGACCACATCGTCAGATACATCATCGAAAAATAACAGGCGCTCGTCGTCCTCGGAATCGGATCATTCCTACATCACAACTAAAGTGTCGACACCGACAAAGTTCTTGTTTTCGTAACTAGGCGGACATAATCCTGGGGACTTTGTCACTATAAAACTTAACGGGCACTCAGACCTTTGGTCGCTCTACAGTTTGAAGAGCCCGCTTTGTTGTGTCCATGACGCCGTTTGGTACATAATGTATCTAGATTCTGGATACCCTGAACTTTAGCACGCCGATAGTGATGGTTTTGACAATAATTAGTTAACCTCGTCGCCCTTGGAATAAGAGAATACCAGACATTGTGGAAAGATCACGCGAGTTGAGTCTGTATAGTCAGATCTAGGGTGAGTCAGAATCTTCCGGGAAAAGATGATAATAATACATATATATATAGCCTGTTCATCGTTGGTTCTTCGGAATTGTGGTCTAGAAATAAGATCGAAGCTCTCAACGAGCTGAAACAATTAA
This sequence comes from Cyathus striatus, assembly GCA_025738555.1. Lineage (NCBI taxonomy): Eukaryota > Fungi > Basidiomycota > Agaricomycetes > Agaricales > Nidulariaceae > Cyathus > Cyathus striatus. The sequence goes on from JAOVFP010000007.1 coordinate 2,169,243, forward strand.
CAACATGCGTGGTCACTTTTAGAGCGTTCGAAATAGGAAGGCCTGGTGCACGTACCACGAATTTGTCCCATCAGTGGCAAATAAAAATTCATCTAGCCTGAGGACATCGATTTCTTCTTTTTAATATCGACCTCCCGGGGAGATACTACGCGATGAGCAACGTCTGAGTCACTTACGTTGTTGCAGTATTGTCCGTTGGAATGAGTGGTAGTTCTACTTGGTTGTAGTTAGTAGGATTCCCGGCAATGAGAGGGAGATTTTAAGAAGCTGGAGGAAAGATAGATCAATAAAAGAAAGAGAGATAGGTAGCAGAGGAAAGGCGACGAACCTCGTTCTCCATGCTCTAGCTACCATTCGTCCTAGGATCTTAGACTGTTGAAACATGTTATGTACATTATAGTGGAAGCAGCAAACATACGCTGAAATGACTAAACGAAAGCAAAAAGAGTCACCTTTATTGTTAGTACGAACGTTGGCAACTATGCGAAGGAATGAGAAAGAGGCCTGAACCCCAAGCTAGCTCAGTGATTGCTGCGGGGTAGAGCCGAGCTTTGAACGTTTAAACGCTTGAATTTCGATCAGCACTCGCCGCTCGAAGGCAATTTGCGAATGAGGGGACATGGGTTCTGCGGAACGCAGTGGCTGCTGGAATGGTTCAAGTTGTAGTGTACCAGTAAGTATAATCACACCTTAGTCCGGAGGCCGTCCCGCCTATCGCCGATCTCACGCTTGCGTCACATGACTGGCGTGGGGGTATCGTATAGACGGTCCTGTAAAATTCGGGGATTTTGAAACTGACGTCCCTTACGCGCCCACTTTCTCCACTCCTGGTTAGTCTTAGTGTATGGGTCATAGGTGCGGTTTCCATAGCTGTTATAGCCTAAATAGAACTGCAATTTATGTATACTGTACCCTTTCGACCAACTGTTCGTCGAATTACGCTGTGACGACGATGAACAGTTGGACCCTCTGTTCAAGGGTCAGTGTGATGTGTGACAAATTGAGGATCTGTTCATCACTAAACGATTTTCAGCTAAATCTTTCACAAAAAGCGACGATTTTATTTTATGATTTTAAATATTTTCTTGTACCTCTGTTCATGGGGAGCTGTGATGCGTGACGAAACGTATATTTGTTCAAGTTCATAGCATCGTGTGATGCGTTACTGAACAGTTGGTCGAAAGGGTACAGTACTTATACTGGAACGAAGCAAAGGAACAGGTATATTGTGCGGGAGAGTGAAGAAAGTGGGCACGTAAGGAATGTCAGTTTCAAAATCCCCGAATTTTACAGGACCGTCTATCAAACAGACTCATGACTACGCAACAAAACAAAAGAAACTTGAATGATCTGACTAAGATCTGACTCCGAGGCTGGACTTCTAGGTAAACGATAGAGATAAATGGGGTATATTAAATGTAAAAAACTAATGAAGAGATAAACTGGGTATAATGAACAGAAACGAACTAATGAATAGAAAAATAAAGAAAGGCGACACTAAATGATAAAATATCCATTACGGAATACACAATTATATCTAGGACCGCATTTATCGATGTGATACGATCGTGAAGTTCATACATCGTATCCCTCATTTCCTTGAAATCTTTTTTAATTTTTGCATCTCCCGTTTCGCAGTTCTCATGGCAATATTCTTTCCGGCTACCTGAAGCAGTATCTATGAAATTTGTCATCAATAATGATGAAGAGTTACATATTTATGGGAAATAAAAACTTGCCGCTTTCGGTCGACTTTGAGCTGGTTCCTGAGTGACGGTTATCGTTATCTGTAACAATTTAATTGTGTTAGAATGTGCAGATTTTTATATATCGAGGTATCTGAAAGCATAAAATGTTGATTTACCTGCTTCACAATTATTGCTGTTTTTGTGAGCTCGAGTGTCTGAATTCCTATCGGATATATCTTCATTGTTATACGCTTGATCTTGATGGCAGTTGAGAAATCCTGTTAGGTTTCTCATATTGATTATCGAATTGAGCTTACAGTTCTCGGTATAATTCATTTTATACTCGTGGTTGTTTCCTATCCCTCCAAAACCACCTTTTGTTTGTAAGATGCAAATGTCTGTTTCTGAAAGTGGTATAAAGAGGTTACCTTTGCGATTATCATGCTGTCCTTTAAAAAGGTTTGTTAGCCTACACTATCGACATAGTCAATATTGTGTGATACCTGGCATGAAGATATTCCCGATGTCCCATTGTCCCATTGTAAGGTCTCGTAAAACAGATGATGTATAATAGTAAATTGAAAGGTTAGAGAATATTAAGTATATGTGTAGGATTGCAGCGTCTGTATATAAACCACTTGTACGCGCTTAAGATAATCCAATGAATATATTTCTCGACAATAACAGCATATACACACAACAAAGACTCATATCATATTTGATGAAACCGTCAAAGAACCATCATCGGTGTCCTTGTGATCCGCGTTGCTATACGGTGTCGTCTAGGATAGTATTCGAGTACAACGGCGGGGAATACTACGTGCGACAATGAGTACTTACACGATGTTTGAACTGTAGATGTGGGTCCATATTGACACGGAGGACGGATATAATAGGCGCTCGTTGTTCACGGATCTTTCCTGTATCAGATGACCGAATCAGTGTCAACACCGACATAGTACTTGTTTTCGAAATTTTAGGTTGTTGTTTCCATAGCTACAGCATTTTCTGTTACTACTCTTTGTTCGGTTTACAATTTCATGGTTCCCCGAAGCATAATTCCGCATTTTTTGTGCCATTCTGAAATCTAACGACACGGATAACTTTATAGTTCAGACAAAAATTTGATTGAACTACTCGTTTAAGCACAAGAATACTCATGCTGAACTTTGATACAAGGCCCATTCAACCAGAACAACCCTGCATTTGCCAGTGACTTCGTAAAGTCGATTCAGTATCGTCGCATGTCACCTGTAAACGTGATGTTCTTCGATTGTACTCGAAAGAGTTACTGAATTTCCAGTCTACGAAGGCTTTTAATTTGAACACCGTTGTGCTGGAGGCATGTTATCTTCGAGTATTCCTGTGAGATTGGCGTGGCACTGTTCATAGTCGGAAGCATTTAATTGGCCACATATATTATCTGTAGCTTGCGTGATTATCTGAAGCCGGACTATCAAGGCTCGGACGAAGGGATAGTAAGCAGATGATAAGAACACACAGTAGCGACACATATCTGGCGAGAGCATTATAATTTTGCCATAATTTATCAAACGAGTTAACCAATATACGGTTCTAATTCAAATAGTTCGTCACCCTTGGGCCTCAGGCTTGACCTGAGGTCGAATTGGCGGGAGAAGCGTAAAAACGAAAGCATCCTTCCCACCTCGGGATATGTTACCAAACTCCAACTTTATTTCAATCGCAAACAACGTCGCCAACTTCAGACGGGCCACAATCTGACTCCAGCTACCTGGATACTGTTCTAGCAACCCCTAACATGACACCTGAAAGAAGCTTGATATGTAGAATTGGTCTGGAAATGGTATGCGAGGACTTAAGTGAGGTGTAGAATTTTGGAACATTAGATCAATGGAGACATTTAGATATGATATTATTAGGATCACGGCTTTCGCAGATACAGAGACTCGAGAGTGGATTTGGTGATTAGTATCTGATCTAATTTGTACATAATCAAGTTGAATCAACGGCACTGTACCAACTATATTTTATTATTTAAACTAGCATTTGATCACTACATAGGCGATATGTAATGTATAGTTTTCGCATACTTAATGTTCAGGCACTGGCGACGTGTTGGTACGACGATGGTCGTCGTTCATACTTCTTTAACTTAGCTCTAGATGGAACAAACTGACGCCTTTAGACAGCAAGTCCAAACATAGCCAAACGAATAGATTCTCACGTACACGAGCGTGATATGTATTACGTCTGCACGATCCTTGAGCAAGGATGCCGGCTATGAATATATCTGGCATCCGGCATCCAGCTGAGCAAGGTCGCGGCTCAAGCCTTTTTCATTCACGTCACTTCTCTCCTCTCATCACTCACCATTTGTGCGAACGCTCGTCTCAACATCCTCAATTCTAGTCTCTGTATTCTAGTTATATTACTAAGTACCGATTTGTAATGACACAGGTCACTGACGCTTCGAGGGCCCCTAGTGGGAGCGATGGGCCAGGGAACAACCTACCCACTCCCATCAGCTCTCAGGATGTTTTAAACGCGTCAGCAAGTCTTCAAGGTGTGTCGCTTGATAACGGCACACGTTTTGGTAATCAATGCACTGGGAGGCAACACAGCAATGAGGATGTTGTCAACGAGCGCCCAGAGCGAGAAGGGGGAGGAGGAGGAGCCCTGACAAATCTGGGCAATCTGGATTTGAATAACCAGCGACAGGCTGATTCAGTAGCGGTGGTGAATGCTAGACTTCGGGAGCAAAACGAGGAGCAGAATAGGGAAATACTGCGCTTACAACAACTCATAGCCCGTGCGCCGGAGGAAGATGAGGCTTTACTGTTGATGTATGTGTCGTGTGAGGAGATAGCAGCCGCGCAACAAACTGCTAGGCTGACAGCAGGGAATCCACCAAGGAAGGTGGCACTGCCAGAAATTATACCAGGATTTAAAGCAGATCCCCTATCAGTTGGTGAGTTTTGGTCTTATGGATGTGCTTCTGGTTGACCCTTTGAGCTATGATAATGTGCATGGGGACAATATGGTATATGTGGCTTCCTTTACGACAGGTCATCTTCAGCAGCTTGATTGAGCTGGCGTGTATCGGCGACTTGTGTTTTTTTTTTTGTTTGGGTCATTGGTTTCGATGACTGGGTGTATGTGTATTTCGTGTCATGGCCGATTTGCTTTAGCAGCTCGAGTGAGCTTGCATGCTTCAGCAGCCAATTGTTGGGTTGTTAGCTTCAGCAGTCCGTTTGGATCATTAGCTTCAGCGGCTCAATTGAGCTTGTGCACTTCAGCAGCCCATTGTTGGGTTGTTAGCTTCAGCGATCCATTAGGATTGTTAGCTTCAGCGGTCTGTTTGGACTGTTATCGTCGATGATACACTTGATTCATGATGACTCATGAGCTCAAGGAGTGGTTGATCCAGTGCCCTGATTGATTTATTGGGTGACGAGAGTGCACTTCTTGGTCTTTTCGAGGAGATTCTTTGTGTCCCGATTATGAAGGATTGTTGTGCTTACAAGGATCATTGGCTTTATAGGTATTTCGCTTAAACTGGAAAAGGCTTTCTTAGCGGCAGAATATATCTCCTATCCACTGCTAACTTTGGGAGCTAGGCAGAAGGTGCTGAAAGGAGAGGACGAAATTGTCTTGGGTATCAATGTTAGTGGGCAGTTTACAACCAGACGGAGGGACAGATCAGAGGATTTCAATATCAACTTGGTGGATTGGCACAGTGCAGCGGCAACGGCAGTCTTACATACTAGGCAACTTCAAAGTGAAAGCCGGGCTGTTGCCCCGGAGAAACATCATGCCATTATTATGAGGCTATCGCAGGAGTATCCATGGAAGGTCATGATGGAATATGACATTAAGCAGAGAGAGCTCACCTTTCAGGATAAGAGGCATGACTTGTTGCAATTGGATGGCACATGTCTATCGCTGTTGACATCGAAGAATTTAGTCTTGGTGTCTTCTTCCAAGCGGGCTGCACCTTCAGATAAGGAGAATTCGTTCCAAGTGCCACCACCTAAATGTCAGTACTTATCCCTCCCCCACCCTTTCACCTAAACTTCACGTGAAGGGGTGAAATTCACATGAAATTTACATTGAAGTAACATTTTCACATGAAATTCATGTGAATACACATGAAGTCCACATGAATTTCACCTTTGTCTAGGATGTTCCAAAACCACAAAAATTTGGTGAAATCCAAGTGAAGTTTAGGTGAAAACTAAGTGAAATTTAAATATGAAATTCACATGAAATTCACATGAAATACACATGGAATTCACATAAAATACACATGAAATACACATGAAATATATGTCATTTCCTACAAAAAAAAAAAGTATTTGTGGAGGTAAGTTTATACAACATGCATTACTTGCACAAATATGTTAACAGAATAAGATGGGCACAGATCACTTGTGCAAATGTGTTAATAGTACACAACATGCTTCACTGGTCCAAGTGAGTTATCAACAAAATGTATTATAATGGTGTGCAAGAACAAAACATTGTATATTAATATTAAAGTAATTAAGTCTCCCATCCCCTCACTGTACACCCTGCCCTTACTATGCGTCCCCCCCCTCGCTATGCGTCCCTGTCGTTATCCATCCCCCGCTCACTATGCATCCCCCCCTCTCGCTATGCGTCCCCCGCTCGCTATGTGCCCCCCCTCGCTATGTGTTCCGCTCCCCTCACTATGCCTTTCCCCCCCTCACTATGCGTCCCCCACCTCTCGCTATGCGTTCCGCTCCCCTCGCTATGCGTCCCCCCCTTCACTATGTGTTCCCCCCTTCGTTATGCGTTCCCCCCCCCTCGCTATGCATTCCCTCCCCCCTCGCTATGCGCTATGCTCGCAACACAGGGGGGGGACAGAGACGGTGACATGGCGTTGTCGTTGTCGTCGCGACGCAGAGGGAAGGAAACTGGGTGGCATCGTGTCGTCGTCGTCGTCATCGTCGCGACGCAGAGGGAAGGACGGGGACGCTGGGTGGCATCGGGGCGGTGGCGTGGCGTTGTCGTCGTTGTTGTGACGCGGGGGGAGGGACGGGGATGCTGGGTGGCATCGTGTCGTCGTCATCATCGCGACGCAGAGGGGGGGACGGAAATGGTGGCATGCGTTGTCTCGCTATGCTCTATACACACACACCCTCGCTATGCGCTATGCGCTATCCCCCCTCGCTATGCTCTATACACCCCCCCCCCCTCGCTATGCGCTATGCACTATCCAACCCCCCTCAATATGCGCTACGCGCTATCCATCCCCCCCTCGTGCGCTGTCCTCGTCCTTGTAGTGTGTGTTGGCGTTGGAGCGGGCATTGTGATTGGCTGGGTGGCATGACGTCGCTGTGTCGAGACGCAGAGGGGAGGACGAGGGCGCTGGGTGAGATGAGACGCGTGGGGGTGTCGCGACGCCGAGGGAGGACGGGGGCGCTGGGAGAGTTGAGACGGGGGACAGTGTCCTCACCGGCTGGGTGCCATGGCGTCGTTGTTGTCACAACGCAGAGGTGAGGACGGGGGTGCTGTGAGACGTGGGCGCTGGGTGACGTCGCAGGGACGAGACGCGCGGGGACGTAGCTGTCCTCACCAGCTGGCGTCGTCGTGTCGCAACGCAGAGAGGACGGGGGTACTGTGAGGCGTGGGCGCTGGGTGACGTCGCGGGGACAGAAGCTGTCCTCACCGGCTGCGTGGCATGGCGTCATCGTGTCGTAGCGCAGAGGGGAGGACGGAAGCGCTAGGTAACGTTGCGGGGATGAGACGCGTAGGAATAGGGCGCCTTCCTCACCGGCCGGGTAGCATGGCTTCGTTGTGTCGTAGGCAGAGGGGAGGATGGGGGCGCTGGATGAAATGGTGGCTGTCGTTAGCTTGTCCTCGTCATCCTCGTTCTCGTTTACCCACCTGATATAACCTTCGTTGTCTTCATCACCCCTCTCCCTCTCCCTTCACCGTATATTGTCCTCCCACACGCCCCCCCGCCCTACCTCGTCTGTTGCTCCTTGTCCGCCTTGTGTGCCTTCGACATCGCCAGTGGTTGGGAAGCGGGGGCGAGAAAGAAGAGGGAAGGGGAGACAGAAGGGGAGGAAGGGAGGCGAAGGGAGATGGAAGGGAGAGCCCAGGAGAGCGGAGGATGAGTGGTGGTGGATGAGCGGAGGAAGGGTGATGGTGGACGAGCGGACGTGGCAACGTCGGAGGGTGCCGTTAACCAAAACGGTCTGACACTGCCACGTACGGCTGCGTGCTTGACATATACACTGAGATATCATTCAGAAATAACGCCTTTGTGGTGTAGTGGTATTAACTGCTTTAACGTGTGAATCGTTTGTTTATGTAATAGTATGTGAGCGCGGGTTCGATTCTTCATGGTGCCATAATGTTTTTTTAATGTAAGTAAGTAAGTACTGTTACATTTACTAATACGAAAACACAGAATCATGTTTACCTGAATTCCATGTGAATGCCAGGTGAATTTCACCTGGCATTCACAAATTCACCTGGCATTCACATGGAATTCAGGTATTCACGTGTAATTCACATGAATTTCATGTGGGGTTTTTCACATGAATTTCACCTATTCACGTTGTTCCACATGAAATTCATGTGAATTACATGTGAAATTCATGTGAAGTAATTTGCAGGGGACTCCCCCAAAATCAGAGAAAATCGAGGCCCAAAACTTCAGGTGAATTTCACATGAAATTCACGTAAAATTCACGTGAATAGGTGAAGTTCACGTGAAATTCAGGTGAAAAGGGTGGGGGAGAGTAAAGACCTCCTAAATGTAGGGCAGTTTCTTTGCAGTGGAAGTGTTTTCGCTGCGGGCAACTTGGCCACCTGCCTTCTGGATGCCAAGCTTCGCAAACCATGGCCAGAAGGCAAGTTCCAGCACTCTCTTCAGACGGAAAATCATTGCTCTCCACAGATGGGAAGCAATTTTGTTTCTCATGGGCTCATACATCATCATGCAGATTCCGGGACAAATGCAGGTTCTTCCATGCCTGTAGCCTCTGTGGCGACCATGATCATGGAGCACAATCATGCAGAGTATGAAGAAGATCGGAGATGTGAGTACGAGCTTTGGTATTGGAGTGGTGGTTGGAGAGTTTTGGGCAGTATGGAAGTGGTCAGCTGGAGTGCAGATTGGTCCTGGGAAGGTCTGCGACATTGGATGGGCAGAAGCAGTAGTGGTAGAGCTAGGATTGTGGCTAGCAATGAGCACTCGATTGGTGGTTCGCTCAGGCCAGTATATGGTGAGATCGGACAACTCTGGGGTGGTCCATGTAGTGAACAAGGGTCGTTCGAGGAGCCAGGAGACAAATACTATCATCAAGGAGATATACTTGCTCCAGGCAAAGCTGGGCATTCGGATTTGCTCTGTACAAGTTGCAAGTCGCGACAATGTGGTCGATGCCTTGTCACGAGGGGATGTCAAGGGTTTCCTGGAGGGTTTTCCTCAAGCACACAAGCGCTTGCAACCTCCTTTGCTGAAGCATCTCCAAGGGTTTCTGGAGCCAGTGTTTTTATGTTTTTAGGAGCTCCCTTCGCTTTATCCCAGTTCCTGACCCCTGATAGTGGTTCAGTTGATTCAATTTCTGTCTCACCTTCGCCTCTACGTCCAGATTGCAAAGCTGAGCAACATATTTTTCTATGGAAAGGAGTCAACACTCCTCCTCTCTCAACGATCAGTGACTCAGTGATCCTGTCTTTAATGAGAATTGCATCACAAGCTTCATTGAGAGATACGGCAGCTTATGGGTCGGGTCTGCAGAAATTCCATGTGTTCTGTGATGTTTTCTCAATTCCGGAAGTAGACCAACTCCCGGCTCATTTTGAACTGATGCATTCTTTTGCATTATGGGCGGCTTCAGACCCGAACCGACTACCGGCAGGTCGTGACCTCAGTAGGGAACGATATTTTGAGCCAGTATCGATACCAACAGTGAGGAAATATTTGTCAGCAGTGAGGGCTTGGCATATTGCTCAAGGCTGGCCTCCACCTTTATTGTCTGCAGACTTGGAATGCATCGAGTGGTCTTTGAGAGGTTTACAGAATTTGCTGGGCCTACGCAGGAGACCTTTGCGCCCTCTGTTCACAATCCAAATGCTGAAGGTTTTGAAGAGTTCATTAGTTTTGTCTCAGCCTTATCATGCGTGTATTTGGGCAGCCGCTACATGTGCATTTTGGGGCATGATGCAGTTTGGTGAGGTTACAGTGGCCTCTCACAGAGCATTTGATGGCAGAAAACACCTTAAGCGTTCTGATCTCGAATTTGGTCGTGATTTAGATAACAAACTTTTCGAGCGATTAAATCTTCCAGCGGCAAAGACAGCAGCAACAGGCGAGGTTCAGTCAATAGTACTGGCAGCTCAAAATTCGGATTTATGCCCAGTGCAAGCTTTGTTGAATATGAAGAGGGTGGTTCCTTCTGAGTTACCAGAACCTTTGTTCAGCTGGCGGGATAGCTTAGGAGACATCAGACCTCTAGTGAAGACGTCAGCTATATCCTTTTAAATGGAATAATGACTGCCAATGGTTTTGGGACAACGTTCGGACATTCCTTTCACATTGGTGGAGCTTCTTTTTTCCTGGCGCAGAAAGTGGATCCTGAAATCGTCCGATTGGCTGGTCGCTGGAAGTCTTTGGCATACGAAGCTTATATTTGGTCCTTTGAACTGGTGGTTTCACGTCATATGGGAGGATTGGCGGCGTCAGTATAGTATCAGTTGGTTGGGTTGGCTGCGCAGTCGCGCCGCGGTTGTTCTTGGTGTTGTTTTATGGGTAAGTGGCTTGACTGCTCCGCGTCCGTTTGAGCATGCTCAAACCTAACCCAACCTTATTAGCCTTGTATTTGCGCGGAGACCGTTGACGAGGCTGGAATCAGTACTTCAGTGCTTCGGCGCTTCCGGCGCCAGGCGGACTCACACAATCACGATTTCACGATGGATATTGGGCGCCAGGCATTCGTCGTAGTTTTCAATTGTCGCTAGGACTCCACAAAGCTCCCTCCAATCCGCTTGACTCAACTTTCAGCAACAATTCAGTTGTGAACTTAGTCCCTTCAGCGGTGGGGTTAATGACTGGTATGATATTCCACTTGTTGAATTCCGTGCACTGTGGACGCAATGTTATCACTGAATTCATTGTCTCACACATCTAGATTCTCCACGACCATTGTTCCATTCTCATAGGCGAGATCCTACATATGCAGCCGACAATGCGTGAATGTATGGGACAGCCATTTGCGCTACATTCCTAGAAATGATAAGAGTGTGAGTGGCACAATGAATATCAATGCATATCGACCATGTGATTGCATTAGGCTTTGACCCTGCAATTTTTGATAAAGAGCAGAGATTCTTTGAACTGAATCTTAAGTAAAGCCGGCTTTCCCAACTGTTTCTGTAACTTTTCATCTTATCTCTGTGTATCACCATTCCATTTCCACTTTTTATCATATTTCAAACACTCCCAATCTACGACCTACAATGCCCGCTGTCCGCCCTACACCTTCAATCAGGCAACCATTGCACACGAGGCGCAACGTTGGACTGAATATCTGCACCTCCATTGCACCAGGTGTAGATGTTGTCGTCGAGGGCACTGATGAACAACGTGGTCGCAAGCTTCAGCGGGCCTATAACACCGGCAGGCATGGTGTTCAGAATCGTACCACAGCTCATACCCCGAAATATCCGCACCCTAACAAGGAATTTGTCCCATTACGAAAGTCAAACCGAAGCCCGTTCAAACGTCCCACACCCCCCCTTCCTATTTCACCCACATCTTCAGAGGAGTTGGACTCGTTCCTCGACTTGGAGGATCCAGACCGCACCCTTCTTGCCACTGATCCTACTATGGATTTCAAGGACTACCACGAAATCGTACCAGGACTCTTCCTCGTCGTGTCTTTTGTGTCGTTTGATTCAGATATACCTCTTGAATCATTCAAAGACGACTTCACCCACGTTATACGGGTGGCTCAGGCGGAGGAACGAGAGATTTGGGCGGAGACGGAGGAAGAACCATCTGTAGACGTCCTCAACCTCTCGTTCCCAATCAAAGTAACTCCTCCTTCTAGCATGAGGATCACGAAGACCGGTCGTCGTGTCCGCAACCTAGGGGCGGAGATTCAAGAGACGAAGAGCAAGAAAGTTACTGATCTTAGTGGTAAACAGCTTGAAGTGGCACGCGACTTCCTCTCCCTTTGTCTCCCATATTATTCCCAGGCCAATCCTCCTTCTCCTTCCATCCCAAAGTTTGTTGGTCCCCCAGCCAAGGCTTTGATCATTGCTCCCGCCCACGTTGACGCGCTTAGCATTGTCATTACGTACCTCGCATTTTGCTCTGGCGAGCATGCTTTCAGGGTTATCAATTATATTGATGAAGAACCTGAAGTTCCAGATGTGTGGAGAAACGTTTTCCCCCGTGTTAAAGCGAAGTGTCTAGAAGATACGGAGATATATTACGGGGAAGGTGCGGAGAAAGCAGAGCTAGCCGCCCGATTGGATATATAAATATTGCATGGACATTCATTATCTCAGATGTTTTTTACGAATTATCATTACAGTCACTCCTTTACCAGACTCGTCTATACACACTCCTTGCTGTATTCAGTTTCTCCTCATCACTTGTATACTTAACAGTAGATAAGAACAATTGATATCAACTTTATCTTTAAACGAAGTTTTCAGTGGATATCTGAGTAAAGTAACAAGCTAGAAATAGGTATCAGGGACTTCGTGGTGAAGCATACTTTACCCTGACGGTGTTATCCGTAACATTCCTAACACATCGCATGTATTTATGCCCGTACATTTGACTCATTGCTCGGGGAATAGACAAGGTAATAGCCATTCTTTACTCGTTCCCTCCAGAATTCAATTCGACCAAGCGGTGAAGACACTAGTTGAATTCTTGAGTCTACACTCTTCCAATCCTTTTCAGAGTAATTCAACTCCGTCATCCAAATAGGAGGTGGTGTTTCCCAATCTAATATCAAAATTAAGGTGTGTAAATGTTTGACATTCCGGACGAGGGTTTCTAGACTGCTCGACGACAATCTAGTGTTGTAACTGTATCGTATTTGAACATGTAGAAGTGCTGGTAGAAGTCGATATGCTTCTCCAGGTAGATCAGCATCAGTATACGTACAATCTATTGAGATATACGTTAGCGATGGAAATTCGGGTCGCCTTTCCAACAGTTTGTTTAGCATCCAGGTGCTATGAAATTCCAACGATTGAAGAGGGAGCTTTGTGATATGTTCAAAAGTCGCTGTAGGATCATCGTAATTGTACCAAACCCCCAAATGCTGAACTCCAGAACAGATCGAAAGGATCTCTAAGACGAACTCCTTGGATACAGAATGTGTAATAAGGAGGTTTTTAACACTCTTGTGGAAAAACGATGGAGGTTTAGATTTAACGGTTTCTGCAAAGTCTTCTTCATGAATCAGCTCTTCATGCCCTTGCATTAAATATAACATATTCGTCCCTAGCTTAGGGCCACCACGAAACATGAGTGTTTCGTACAACATTGGTTCTACCCTTATATATAGTCAGAATCAAGATAATTAAAATAAGGGAATAACAGATTGAAGACTATACCATATATGCACTCGCTTCGAAACCAATGCCAATATCGTTGCTGTCGAATGATAGGGATGGATGTGAACTGCCCATCGAAATACCTCATCCTCGATCTCAGGTGGGAAGCAAAATGACATTGACACTGTTTATCCGTTGAACAGTTCTCTACACGCTTGGGGTTATTTAGCCGTGTCAATATCAGAGTGAACGGAACACAAACGAGTACACGATTAAGTCCTGGGGCGAAAGGGTTAAATATTTTAGAATTGATGTACAATGTACAACGATAAAAACGTGGGGTGCAGACACGCGCATCGTAAGCATATGTAGTATTATATACCATCAAAATGTGTGAAACATGATGTTACGGTATGTTCCGAGCTTACGTTCGTTGTCAATGGGTGACTCTACAGACTCCAACCAACCCCCCTTCCAGTTCTAAACAGCTCATTTTCGACCTCCGACGTCAACTGTCCCTGCAGGACCCTTTCATCTCAAGATTCCCAGTACCGTACTCCTTCCTCCACAATAGTGAAAACTGTCGCTTCAACAACGAGTTTCCAACATTTCCGTTGTGAGTTTTTGTTGCGATAAACTTTATAAACTCTGCTTATATTTAACTTAATTTCCAACAAGCTTCTAGAGAAAACAATTGACATGGCTAATGAAATTGTATGAAATTCTGACAGTTATGTACAAGACACAGCTCAAACTCCAGATACAGAAGTATATCGCATTACCATTAACATGTACAATGATGTAGATATACATACCTTACATGCTGAAGCATTCTTGAAACAGGACATTCACGATACCCATACTAATAGTCAATGTAGTCAGGAAGGAGGTGTGAAGGTAGCATATGATAAGATAACGATCATGCTCAGGGATTTTGGAATTGACGTTTGTGATCTGAGAGAAGGCTGCGTTACGGTTAGAAACTCAAACCTATTTTTTTCGAACGCCACTCGCTTAAGGTTTAGAAAAATATTCTAGGATTCTAAACACAGCGGAAAGTCACCCAGTGACACAGATCTACGCTTACAACTTTAACTATGCCAGTCACTTGGTATACATATGGGACATGAGGAAGCAGCTTGATGCTATCGCTTCGTCGAGCCAGTTTCCCAATGAGGGTAGCTGACTCTGACTGCCATAGGTACCAGCAGTCGTCTAAGCTGAGTGAGGCTGTGCTTCCGGGACTGCAAATAGGGCTTCAACGACCACTATCTGTGGAGATATTCCATTGGATGAGAGCGTTTGTGAGGTTTACCTATGGATCAGGGGTAGATTTCTCTTCAGATAAAATATCGACCACAAAAAGGCTATCCCCGTTCAACACCAACGTTGACGTTGAGACGTCTCATTGTGTTTAGACTTCTGTTTCGCCAGTGCTGTTGTTGATTAAAGCCGCCACACTGTTGCCGTTGTAATGTTACTGCCTATGCACTTGTAGGAGAAAAGAGGCATTTAGAGCTCCGGAGAGATCGGTAAAACTGATATACGATATATGAGACAGGATAAAACCCTATATGGACATATGGACATCCTAATTGGGCCAGGTAAGTCAGATTGAATATGTAGAAGAGAAAGGGAAGCGATCTAATTACCGCTCGAACTTCTCTCGAGGTTTTGCTAAACTTCTAACTCTCCGACCTGTTGTTATACGAACTTCGAACACACAGGAGCTGCAAAAATGAGTTGTTGACGAGTAATACGAATCGTTTTACAGTGGTTGTTTTCATCAAGTTTTCATGGGTGGTTTTACGACAGGAAGTTAGCAGAAGTTTGCTAACCCACTTCTTTGATAAGGGAAATTGTAATCGATCATTATAATATTGATAGAAGCTAGTCATGGTGGGTACGTAGTTACTAAGTAAGTACATATGCGTGTACAACTAGCTTCTATCAATATTGCAATGATCGATTACAATTTCCCCAGAAGAGTCGTACAGTCCGATTCTTCTGCTTCTTTCATTTTGTCGCAAGCTCCATTACTATCAAACAATGGCAACTAAACCACCAGGGTCAGTAAGACATGTGTAAAAGTCAAAATTAGACATTCGGAATGATCCAAAATTCAATTTAAATGTGCTGATCATTTTGATTGCCGATAGTTGCCGTAGACTTTTGTTGTTGAGCTTTGGCCAAGCTTAGAGCAACTCTCGCCCCACCCACTCCCGCCATACCCACCACCCATGTTCTCTCATAGTCGCCAGACGGCATTGACCGTCTCCTTGTACTAGTTACTGTAACGCACACTTACGCAAGCGTCTGCGCTTAAGGATAGCCGAGAGAAATTCTCTGCGAGCGGAATTGTGACCTGACCAAGCTTGACTTTTACGATGATCTCTTCCTCATCCACGCAAGCGTTCGCAAGGAACTGCGCGTGTTGTAAGTACCTCTGTATTCCACTAGTGTTATGTTTCTTCGGGCTGAAGTCTGATGACATTAACAAGTGGCAGGACTCATTTCAGTTATCGTCGACGGTATACTTTGTGCGGGGAAGGAACACAGAAATATCTGGCAGTATGTACCCTCCACTGTTCAGCTACTGTATTATCATTAATTGATAAATCGCTACTGTAGACAACCCTGGTCAAGGGTTAAGTTACTATACCTTTTCTCTCGCTATGGTGCAATTGTAGTACAGATGTGAGTGACAGTCTGCCCAGCAAACGTTCACTGACCAACAATTTCAAAGTGTAACATGCGTAATGATATCGTCCCCCTCCTCTCTGTCCGATCCACATATATGCAAAAATTGGATTCTATTTCAACTTATCTCCTTCTCAAGCTTATATCTCGTCTTTGAGCTGGTGTTAATGTTAAGAGGCATGCTCCGCATTCTGTTTAATTCCGCTTCCCAGGCTAATTTGGACCGCACCCGACAGTATATGCGTTATACAAGAAGTCAGCCCGCATAGCGACAATTTTCACTCTCGTCTCCCTTCTTGAAATAGCATTTTTTGTGTATAATACCGTTTCAGTCACTCCGCGCTTGGTGTTAGACGAGAAGTGTATTATAACGGAGGCGCCAACGGACGTCTTTGTATTCGGGTAAGTGTTCTTTTGATGAATTAAAATCTTACAGACCATCTGACTATTACGCAGTTTAGTGTTGTTGCAAAACCAGGGTATTATAGTTGGACTTACTCTATGGCGGTATCGGCACGCCATCAGGGATGGATGGGCAAATATACCGGTTGTTAAACTTGTAATGCGGGATGGGGTATGGATATTTTGCGCCATTACCGGTATGTCTCTTCGTTTTGGTTATAAAGTCAGAAATGAACCACTAGCACATAAATGGATAGCCGTGTTAGCAGCCACGATACCGTACTCGATGTTCGTAGAAAATATGGGACATGTATTCTTTTCGTGTGTCTTATTCGCTTCTTTTGTGAGAGTATTCTTCTGATCACTTTTGCAGACTTCTTATAACTACTGTATCAGTATTCGTAAGCCCTCCGTTGAATCATCATCATCTTCCAGCACTGACAGAATATTGCCAATAGACATGCAGACTTATCCTGAACATGCAGTCTCTCATCCTCACCGATCAACAAAATGATATTCACATATATGATACAGAGGAAGGCTTTCAGTTAACTGTATCTCTCACAGACAGTTTTGTTTCATATGACGACATCGATGTGAGCGTCGTTAGTTTGGTGGAGAGTGCTAATGAACGAGGGACTGTCAACGAGGGGACGGTTGGATAAATGACGTGGTTGGGAGGCATTGCTTCAAAATTTACAATAATAGGGTGCTGTAAATGAACAGTGGTTAATTTGGATGATTGGTGATCTTTAGTGATCAGTGTCTGTATTGTTCTCATGTCTAATCATACAACGAAAGATGTCACTATTTAAATGCGTGCCACGCCTTGCAATAAATTATATTTATACTCCTAAATCCATCCAAAGTACACAACAAACAAACATCGAAAAGTTGTACCTACCATCGTACCTAATACTTAGCTTCAGGATAAGTAGTATACCCAACCGCCAAATCTTTCTCATCTTTGCCCCCCTGCAAATGCGGAATATCAGGGTAATTATCCAATGGCTTGCCATGCTGTATCCTCTTCGCCAAATCCGGGTGTGTTATCCAGTTGAACCCGATAGCAATTGCATCTACTTTCCCTGACGATACCAGGCCGGCGCCTTCTTCCGGAGTCACATCGACGTTGACGAATATCTTGGAGTTTTTGATGAGGGGGGCGTAGGTCTCGAGGATGTCGTGTTTCGTTCCGCGGGATTTGCCTGTTGTGAAGTTAGATACTGTTTTTTATCAGAGAAGAGAATGAGAGAACTAACCATCGATGATGGGATCGAATTTGGCAGAGTAGCGCATGAGTTCAATGTATGACAGTCCGAGCTTATCAGCTTCTTTGATGAAGTACGAGTATGTATCGACAGTTTCTTTCAGAGGCATTCTAAGACAACTAACCTTAGCCCTTGTCAAGTGATTATAAAAAAGTACGCACCCCACGTCATTGTATCCACCAGCCGGGCTCAACTTGATAGAAACGTCCTTCCCGAATACTTGTTTGACCGCTTTGATAACTTCCAATCCGAACTTGCTGCGATTTTCCTTGCTGCCGCCCCATTGGTCTGTCCGTTTGTTGGAGTTGGTATCGAGGAATTGGGTGATGAGGTATCCGTTTGCGCCGTGTACTGATATAAACGATTAGTTATTATGTACTACCGAAGAAGAGGTTGAAGTTGAACGTACATTCTACTCCGTCAAATCCAGCTTCCTTAGCGAGTACTGCGGCGTCCTTGTATTGTTTAATGAGAGTGTGCGGGTCGTCGACTGCCGTGGGCTGTAGATATCGGGTTAGTGCTGGACAAGGAATATTCATGAAGAATAAATACCGTTACGTATCCAGGAGTGCCAGGAAGGTGTCTGAAGAGACCTCCTGCAGCTGCGATTGCGGAGGGAGCGTATACAGGCTGTGATTGAAGTTAGTGAGAGAGTTTGGCGTTTACTGATGAATGCTTACTGTGCCAGCGAGTTTCTGTTCCGGTGCGTCAGGGTGTGAGAGGCGTCCGACTGAGAAAGAAGAACGTTAATGTCTAAGACGTGACATTCGTATCTCGAGCGACTCACGATGCCAGAGCTACAAAAGTAATATATTTAGTGACATGTGAAAACCAGATAAAAAAGGATTAAATACCTGAGCGTAAATCTTCGATCCTTCAGCGTGCACACCATCAACAATGTTCTTCCATCCCGCTGCTTGTTCCTTGTTCCAAATGCCTGGAGCATGAGGCCATTCCGTTCTAAGACGCAACTTATCAAAATAAAAGAGGAAAGAAGAAGCAAGTAACGTACCCTTGACGCGAAATTAAGATTCCTTCAGTGACGATCAACCCAGCACCGCCACGTGCACGCTGGACATAGTATTCCTTCATAGTGTCGTTAGGAATAGTCCCCAGGGCGCGGTTGCGAGTCAGAGCAGACATAGTGATACGGTTCCGGATCGTAATCGACCCCAGGACGAGGGAGGTAAAGAGTGCGGCTGTACCAGCCATTTTAGGGATTGTTGTTAAGTGTGATGAGGAAGCTGAGGAGCAGGAGGGTGATCGGCGGTCTGTTGGTTTGTTGAATCATTGTCGGGCGGGTTTTATACCACTGGGATGTGGGCTGCCGATCGGTAGGGGGGGACGCGTATGCGTGTAGGAAAGTTAACCAACAGTCAACTGTATTCTGAAAATACTTATTCAGCGGCTACGTTATTTCGCTTACTGGTTGACTTAGTGAGCAACACACTAGCTGAGAAAATGATCGTGAGATGTGTGTGGAGTTGTTTGGTAATCTACTTATTTGTTTGGCGAAAGCGTTCGATGTACATAGATGTCGCGTCATTTCGGGTGCGCCGGTTGCTGCTGTTTTTGGTTTCGAACCTCGTTGGTGCCTCGATGACAACTCTATGACTTCGACGGCGAGTTGAGCTTTACCTTCAAATAACACTCTTTATATCTTATAAATCACATAATAAAGTCTGGAGAGACCACGGATATATGTTGAGCGAAGCAATGATCGGACATGTGCATATCGAGTAATAGTCGTTGGGTACGCATTCCGCGTGATGTGGATGATGAGCTGAGAGAAAGTATTCGCAGGAAACTGTTCCTGAGGATCTGTAATGATAGGAAAACTGGTAAGTATGTCTGGTATAACTCTCCGCACTGTGAGTGCTCATTAAAATTAGCTAGTAGTTCTTAAAAGTTCCAAATGCCGCAACCTAAGTTTCTGGCGGAATCCACTCGAAGTGTAATATTCTGGCCTTCTGACGTTTCTTTATCGATGGGATCAAGCTCTATCGCGATGTGCTACATTCCTATAGTGTACACTTTCGGAAGAAGATATCATGTCTCTCGTGAATGTCACGCAGTGAGTCTGCTTCTTGCCTATAGGAACGTAGTAGTCTTGCAAGTTACTTCTACCGATGATGGAGGTTTGAAGCGATATGAAAGCACACACTATAAGTATGCCTACAATATCCAACGCCGTATCTGATTATCAGTAATAGGAGGGGCTTCGAGTCGTGTTCAAATCTCACACCTGGACACACAGAAACCTAATCCAGTAGTCGCTTCTGATTGATCTAGTGATCTTTTCGTGTACGTTTTGGGTGTATTCCAGATCATGCATAATGGCTGTGCATGACAGGAATATATATAAAAGGAAAATATCCGAACAACTAGAACATCCAATGTCGTTTTTCTTCCCTCCCGAAATCGAAGACGAGATCTTTCGATGCGTCATCAGAATGAGTCCCTTCTACCAAACAGACGCACACTTGTGTACAGTGTCCAAACGCGTTCGCTCGTGGTAAGGCACTACTATCACATCAGTCACTCCATTAAACTTTGAATATAGTGCAGAATCAATATTATACCAAACTCTCAAGTTCTATGGCGATAGCGAAAAAGATCTATACCGCCTTCCCGAGCGCGAACGTTTAATTCATGAAAATAAATTCAAAACTGCTCTCAAGTCCAACCCAAATCGTTCTTTTGTTCAAATGTCAAGAACGTTCTCTTTGCACCCTCGGTATCGATGGAATTCGTGACAGATGTGCTTTTGATTTGCACAGGTATTCAGCATCTGTTCCTGGGACATGAGCATTACGTCGAATCCATCGTTCGACATGTTGCAGCGTTACCACTTCGCTCTCTCAGCACATATATGTCTACGATACAAGCATTGGTGGAACTTGGATTAGAGCTATCGAAAGTCAAGTATATATCATTTGGATATATTGACTTTTACGAGGACTTTGATCATATTTCTAAGGATATATTTCGATGGCTACCAGGACCAACACATATTGCGATGTCCATTGACGAATATAACAAGTACTTACCAAGGACATTATGTGGTCTCAGGAATGTTAAACAATTGCAGTCCATTGTACTCCTTGAAAACTTCAATTTCTGGGGAAAAAATGATGATGTACCTGGGTTAATTCAGGAGTGAGAAGCAGTGGGTTTGAGGATCGTGGTCGTTCGCCCTCGATCTGGCGTTGATGTACGGCGATGGAGGATGAGGATGGATCGTGCTGGAATAGATTTCAACAATTATAAATATGGAAATGATCGTTGGAGTGATGTAGAAGATCAGGATGCGGATGGACCAAATGTGTATTATCTAGGTCAGGATGGCGATGGAAATTTTTGCGTTGAAACATATCGTTTGAGTCCTAGTTTATGTCAATGTAAATCATAGCCATGTAAATTTTGCCAAGATTTAAAATTCATTGTGAGTTAACGTACTTCCCTAACGAGAGTCACAAATCTATCTCGCATCGTAATGGTGAGCTATCGTTGTTGTCCTGCTGTGGTTGTAGAGTTGACTATTCTTTCCACTTAAATCGTCCAGCTTTGGGAAAACCTGCTGTCATTAGTTCGATATAACAAAATACACGTACGCCAATTTACAGTGGTATGAAGAAACATGAATGAGATGATCCACTCAGTGAGAAAGCGGTGTTGAGAGAAATACATAAGCCGGTGAACTTGGAAGTTGGAAGCGTGTCGGTGCCGCGATGAAAATCACACGCTCGGCAACGCCCGTCCTGCAGTGCTGTCGCCTCCGCGCCCGCCCTTCCTCTGCTCAGTACTACTCGGTCTGTTCTTCTACTCTCTTTCTCCCACTGTCCTTATATTCATGAATGAACATTTGAACGTCAAAAGAAGATCATACGCATGAAAATGGCCTACGTCAAGCCTGCGTGTCACGATACGAATGCACGATTCACGCTCAGGTATCCAGGATACTTGGAAGGTGGATTTGTTTAGATGACTCATGAGCAGAACTCGACTGTGCGTAGCCTTTTATCACATTCCTTCCACCGTTCTCCTCCGACATTTTCCCTCATTCCTTTCTCTCTCGATTGCAAGCACGCTCACACACTTCGTACACAGACCACGATAAGCCCTCGCAGGCGCATCACAATCTGGGTGGTCCAACTCCGGATTTGGTCCCTCCACAGGACGTAACGGTGCACCTTCAGGCTCATACACACCCAATTCTCTCTGGCCACACATATCACCTATGACAAGGGCACCAAACTCCGGGCCAGAGATGCCAAAGCGCACTCTACATATACATACTCCACACATCTGGCTTCATCTGGCCCAATGCCCCATTCGGTCACCTTCCATTCCATACGCACCTCTCTCCCTGACCGCTTAACTCCACATGCAACACCCCCACTAGTTCATGGCCACCGAATTCCTGTCCCGAGACACCGTCTACAAGTCGAACAATACGGGATGTTCCCCCTACGTCCCTTCACACCCCTTGACTCATGCCACCACCACGGAGTCCGTTCGCTAAGCTTGCGAGCGCTGCATCAAGGTTAGGTCACAGCGCGGCAGATACATCTTGGAGTAACAAGGAGGAACCGCCTTGTGGGTGCAGCATATTGGTGGTGGGGGCTCGAGGAGGAAGGAGGGTGTTCCAGCTGTTGCTATACGCTCCCCCACCCCCCGGGAGGTAATGATACATTCATCAGTTTACCTAGGGGCAGGAGTAAAAGTAGAAGTAGAGATGCTGAGCCGTTAGCGTGGACAATCTTCATACGCTACCTCCTCTTCGATTCCTCCTCCCCAATCGATCACGACCATACTCGATATCCCTCAGTTCTCGCGGAATCCAACGCACAGGACGAAAACTGGCCGTAGCTGGGGACCACATCTTACGACCAGCGACTCCCTCCCACAACTCTCGACCTCCTTCCCCCCCTCTAACCCCTCTGCCTCACACACCCCCTCCCCCCTGGTCCATTCCTATACCCATTACCAAGCCAGGTGGAATCACCGTAACGGACCTTCTACAACGACCCCCAAGAACATATACGCCAAAGAGAATATTACATTGATGCAGAGGGTCAAACTGGGTTGAGCTGAAACGATCCGTATGCGGGGGATTGTGGGGCTGTGTTGGGGAAGGGACGTGAGGGCTGGAAGTTGAAGACGAGGGCGGGGTGAGGTGGCTTTGTTGTGTAGGGAAGGGGAGGAGATTATTATCGTCGTTGGGAATGATAGAGGATGCTGGTCTGAGCGCCTGGACTGGTGCCATGATATCAAATACTCCGAACGTGAAACGTATTCCTTTTTTCTATCTTTTGCCTTCTAGGCTAATGTTTTGCACTGTAGCTATTGCATTCTGTGGCTGTAGTTTTCACAGTGCGAGATGATACCATTGCTACCATGGGAGTAGTTACTTCAAGTATTTCTACAACAGCAACTATTACAGCTGTTTACCTAGCCTTGCGAGTCTTCAATTATGCATCATTGTACTCATCGCAGGCGTTCCTGACTAGCTTTTGTAGCCTATACCTACTGTCATATATACCAATGCTACTCTTTCGAATCGGATTTGCATGTGTTTTAAAGGAGAATGGGGAATGAGATGGAACTCTTACAGCCTAGTACTTTATTAATATCTCACTGACTACTTGTGCCATCTCGTCGTCGTTTACTGTACTGCCCCACTTACGGCAGAAACGTCACCAGTGTCAGTCCTCCTCACTCCTGGCAGCCGACTTTTTTGCCGTTCGCAAAAAAGTCGGCAGCCAGGAGTGCTTGGAACAAACTATCAAATTGCTGCAACACAGGATTCGCTTCGCGGCTCTTATCCACCTTCGATACGCTCTTTCGCAGTGATATCGCACATGGGGAAATTGAATTTTGTTCTCCACTTCGAGCGAATTTATACTAGCACTAAGTGTTTACTTTAGTACGCGTCGAGTCTTGACACTCATGCTCTTATATACGATATGATACAGGCGTAAGTGTAAGGACTATCGCAGCGATCAGAAGCGAAGCGTACAGAGTGCAAAACATTCTTTTTGGTCGATTCATCTGATACTCGTGATCCACGACGCGTGAACGAAACACAATTGCAAAGAACGATAGGATATTTATATCCGTAAGCCCCGTGTCCCACGTAGCGCTGTATCACGCACATGAAAGTTGAGTTTATAATTAACCTGTTGACAGTGACAGCGTGAATGCCACTGCCAAATGGGTCATCACGATGGGAATAAATCGACCATATCAAGCAAATCTGCGACAGCCATGGAACCGGTTTGATTTTATCAAGGACTGCATCACACTCACACACTGGTGACATATAAAGACAGGTTGTTCATCGATGTAGCTCATTCTCCATCTCTTTCAACATGGCCTCCGGATTTTTTACAAATGCGAACAACTTTGTCCAAATTCAACCAACCATGATAGATCAACCCAACTATTATATTAATTCACAGGTAAATCATCTGGAAATATGTTCCTATACTGTGTTTGAAATATGTACTGTTTCAGGTCAATATAGGCAGTAGTGGCCGACTATCTCCAATCAAACAAGCAGCTCCATGTACAAGCCAAATGTTCACGGGACAAGAACAATATCTCGAAGCTTTGAAAAAACATTTTAAGCCTGAGAATCCAAATGATTTATCTAGGAAATATTTTCTTTTGTATGGGATGGGAGGAATTGGGAAAACACAGATCTGTTTAAAGTATGTTGATGATACAGAAGACTTGTAGGTGAAATTTAATTTACAATATAGTCAACATTAACTCTTGTGTACACTAGGTATGAGTACACATTCTGGATTGATACTTCTTCAGATACCACTGTGGTACAAAGTCTAAGGGATATCTTCAAAACTTATCTTGCTTCTCAAACAGTGGAATTTTCCTCAGCTGTTGTTCTCAATTGGATATCCATCCAAAAGTGCAGATGGTTGATGATATTTGATAATGCCAATGGTTCTCCAAAAATTGTGGAGAATTTTCTTCCATCTAAAAATAAGGGAAATATCTTAATCACAAGCAGAAATCAAGAACTGAAAAAAATAACCACTGTTGAACACTCAATGGAAGTTACAGAGATGAGTGAAGATACTGCTGTACTTCTTCTTTTAAAAGTTAGTGGACTCTCTCAAGAATTTGAAACATATGAAAATGTGGCCAAAGAAATAGTTTCAGAGCTTTATGGCCTTCCACTTGCAATTGATCATGCTGGTGCATTCATACTATCTGGAAATTGTGAAATTTCTGAGTTTAAGAGTGTTTACAACAAGAACAGGTTGAAGCTAATGAACAATGAAGAATTTTGTGGTGCATCAAAGTATGACAAGACTGCCTATAGCACTTGGGAAATTTCTTTCCAAAAGATAGTAGAAATATCAGAAGATTCAACAAAGCGTGAAAAAGCACATGTGGCCAAATATGCAATTAATATAATAAAAATTTCTGCCTTTCTTCATCATGAAAATATTCCTCAAATGATGTTTCAACGAGCAGTTGAGAACTATCATGCAACACTTGGTGATTATTCCAATGAGAATATATTTTCATTGCTACAAAATATGGATCAATTATTGTTCAATTTCAATGAAAACAAAGAATGGAGCTATCAATTATTCACTGAAGCAATTGCACTGCTCTTATCATATTCATTAATTAAAAAACACACAAGTGAAAAATACCACAGCTTGCACCCAATAGTTCAGCATTGGTGTCAAGATAGATTATCAATGAAAGAAAGAAAATCATGGATTTTGAATACTAGTGGATTATTAGCAGCTTCAATAAGGTATGATAATACAATTGAGGAATATGCATATAATCAGAAAATTGTGGTTCATGTTATCAATATTTTATCACATGAAGATGAGTTATACAAACATCAAGACTATATTCTTCTAGAGAAGTTTGCAAATGTATTAGATAAAATTGCCATGTTTAAAGTAGAAGTGAATGTAGTGGCAAAAATACTAGAAATAAGAAAGAAACTTTATACTGAAGAGCATCCTGCAACCATTATTAGTATGCTAAATCTTTCAAGGAGTTACAGAAATATTGGAAAAATTAAAGAAGCAGAAGAATTAGCAGTTAAAGCTGTACAAATAAGCACTAGTTTACTGGGCAAGGAGCACCCTGACAACCTTAAGAGTATGGCTAATCTTGCAAATATATATCAATACCTAGAGAAATGGAAAGAGGCAGAAGATATGGATGTCTCAGTTCTAGAAATAAGAACCAGAGTACTGGGCAAGCAGCACTCTGACACCCTTAGAAGTATGGTTAGCCTTACATATACATATGAAAACCTTGGAAAATGGGAAGAGGCACTGTCTTTGGATCTGGAAGTACTAGAAATAAGAACCAGAGTACTAGGAAAAGAGCATCCAGAAACTCTTGATAGCATGGAAAATCTTGGATGTGCTTATGCAATGCTTGGCAAATGGAAAGAAGCTGAGGAGTTAGAAGTACTCACACTAGAAATAAGGTCTAGAGTTTTGGGGAAAGAGCACCCTGACACTCTTAAGAGTATGGCAAATCTTGCTGATACATATAGATTTCTTGGAAGATTGAATGAGGTAGAGAAATTGGAAGTGCCAGTCTTAGAAATCAGAACTAGAGTGCTGGGTACAGAGCATCCTAGCACTCTTGATAGTATGTCAAATCTTGCACATACATATAGCTCCCTTGGAAAATTAAAAGAAGCAGAGGAATTAGCAGTGTCAGCACTAGAAATTAGCAACAGAGTACAGGGAAAAGAACATCATAAAACTCTTAAGATTATGGCAAATCTTGCAAGTATATATATAGACTCCAGAAAATTGAAGGAGGCAATTGAATTAAAATTAAAAGTCATGGAAATTAGAACTAGAATCCTGGGGAAAGAGCATCCTGAAACTATTAAGAGTATGACCAATGTTGCAGTTACATATATTCAAGGTGGAAGATTGAAAGAGGCTGAGGAATTACAATTATCAGCCCTTGAAATTAGTATCAAAGTTCTGGGAACAGAACATCCTTACACTATTAGAATTATGGAAAACCTAGTAGTTACATATAAATTACTTGGAGAATGGAAAGAGGCAGAGGAACTACAAGTGCTAGTTTAACATCCTTAGGATTGTGCACAGAGAAACATTGAGAAATTCTCAGAGTCTGAATAACTGAAATCAGTAGTTCTGTAAATCACCTCTTTGTTTCAGATTTTTGAGTGTTTTTTTTTTTTGGATTGTTATGATTTTGTTTTTCATTTCATGACTTTGATGTATTTTTATTCATTAGATAGAGTTCAATATCACTTTGGAATTTAAGTCCTAGTAGTTCCTCTCAAAAGTCGAGCCTTCCTATGACTATGCATACAAATTGGAACTAGGAAGAAAAGAGATAGTGCTAGAGACAGTGATAGGTGTTAAGTTGCTGAAAGGCGCCGATGGCCCGGTGACGCCGGAATCACACGCTCGGCACCTCCCGTCCACGCCGCTTCGCTTCCGCTCAGTGTGTTCATCATTTGTTCATCATTCCCCTCTGCGATTTACCATCTCTCCAAGTCACTTTCCCTCTCTCACCATTGGACGTTCTATTCTATATATCAAATTGGAACGCTGGGGAGACACAGAAACTCTGAGAGACAGACTTGTACAAGTTATATTCGTCTTTGTTCTCAGAACTTCCTGGATTCCTAGGTGACTACTCTTCTCCGCTCTCAAAGTGATCTCCACTTCTACGATTTAGGCACTACGGCTCGACATTTCTCTCTGCTATAAAACACTTGTTTGATATGTTATCGAAGGAAGACCAGGATTGGCCAGAATTGGCCAGGATAGGGCAAGAATGAGCAGTACTAGTACGTTCTGGCACCTCCAGCACAAACGTCGCCCGTCCCTTTATTAATTCATTCCTTTCCCTCCATAATCCCCTTCTCCCAAATCCTATTCCACTCCCTCTCTCCCTCGACTTTCGTCACACTCACACGCTTCACAGACAAAGGTCAGTTCTTACAGGCGTAGCATCACAATCCGGTATTTCCGCGGTGCACCAACAAGCCCATACGCCCAGCACACTCTCTAGAAAGCACCCAGTTGCTGTGGAACGCACATTCCCACATAGCTCATGGAAGTAGCACTCTACACCGACAAGCCCCAAAGCTCAAGCTCCACGATAGATGAAACTGGTTGGATAGGATGAGAATGAGCAGTGCGTGTTTTCTTCTCACTACATCTACGACATACGGTTAATCTAAACGTATAACAGTTTCAGGGGACACAGCTATCCCATTCATTTCCCGGAACACGACAGCAAATCGACTTCAGTTGTTCATTCATGCCGCCACTTTTTCAAGCTCAAGCTCAAACACCGTACGTCCCCCGTCCCCACTTCTCCTCGTCTTCTCGCCTCACTCTCGCCGACATATCTTCTTACATTCTCCCTCCGATCTCCCTCCCCTCTCCAACATTCTCTTTCCTCTCCCACACGCTTACATTCTTATCTAACTCCACACACGACATCAGGGAACGCACTCTCCTCCCTGGAACTCCCCTTCCTCGCCTTGGCAAGCACCCTCGTTACCCTGACACCAACCAGCCTCCTAGTCAGCGGCACTCCACTGGCTGACAAGTCTAACCATATGGGCTGTTCATTCCTCGTCTCTATTCCCCTGCTTTCGCATTCGAACTTGGCGCCTGTGCCGAGTTGGCTTGACTTACTACTTACCTTCACAGGGAACGTTTGCCAGGCCCACGTTTGCGAAGTTGAGTGAGAGCTCATAGGTCAGAAAGAGAACTCGCCACAGGTGCAGCGTGCTTCATGAGGAGGAGGAGGAGGAGGAAGAGAGGAAATGCATCAACCTATGTTTGAGAGGGGCGCCGGTACGTTTAGAAACGACGATTTCGTGAAGATTCCGAGGGACTTGAAGGAGGATTAAACTGCCTCTCTCCCTCACGCTTATGCTCGATCTCTAGCGTCTCGAGAATGCAAACGTACGATATCGCCACTGTACTTGAGCGCAAGAGATAACCACAGCATAACCTATGACCTGTGCCTCCCCCAACCCAAGAATTCTTCAAATAACGCTTTAATAGCTCACCCTCTCATCGCTATCCCTCACGTACCCTCTCTTCCCCTGGCTCTTCCCGATCCACACCCGTCATTATCCCACCACTTCCTGTCCAACGAGGCTCCAGGAACCGATACATCAGCATTGGGATCAAGATTACGCGGACGCGTTAGGAAAGGCTAGGGAGGGAGAAGGACGAGTTGAGTCAAGCGGCGGCTGTTAGCTGTGAGGGGATCGAGGGTTGCTTCAACAGTTCTGAGGGTCGAATTCTTGGGTGAGAAGTACGTGTTTGTGGGGATTGTGGGAGGACGTGGGGGTGATCAATGAAGGAGAGGAGGGCAGGGTTACTCTGTCATGGTATGAGAGAATGGTTGCGTGGGGACTGGCGTGGTGACTTCGCCGTCGCTTGGGATGAGATGAGGTGGTCTGTGCGTTTGTACGGTCACGTGATCTTTAATACACTAACGAGAAGTCAGTGATTGGTTGGTAATTCTGAAGCGCATCGGTAGGTCTCTCGTATGGGATCTTTAACCTCTCTTTGTATGCTGCAGCTCTTTATACTAGCATCCCGCGGCTGTATTTATATGTTATTAATAACGTTGGATGCTACGATAACCCCCACTACCATACACTATTCTGATGTTTGAATCAGAACTTTGAAGATGATCGCTACTGAGGAATCGCGACCACTTCATCGTTCCGGCCCATCTCCAAGGCATTCGGTCCTTCCATAGGCGGCAATGGCGCACCTTCAAGCCCGTATCCCCTTCGGGTTCCGGCTACCATTCCCCATCAATGTCTTGGAAAGGATCGAAAGGTTGCGCAATAATCTCTTCAATGGCTAAGAACGTTCGGTAGCGCATTCGGGGAGGACTTGAATAGCTTCGGTAGCGATGTACCGCAGGAATTTATTTATGATCTCATTGTAGACTTGAAGCGTATAGCCAAGAGAGGTCAATAGTGGATGATCGGATATTTAAATCCTATGTCGCGTGCATTACAAGAGATAATCAGTATTAGGAATTTGCATATTGATTTGTATGTCCTAGTTATTTCAGATGCACTGGTATTTTTTCACGGAAGCGCCTGTATCTACCGCAGCTCTATGAAACTTACGGTATGGCCTGTGGAAGGGGGGAGAAGACATGAGAGTTCGTGAGCGGGAGCCTGTTAGTGTGTGGTAAACGAAACTCTGGCAAACCAGGGGGTGTCTTCCGAGCGATTCGCAAAAGTAACCTATCCCATCACCCCGTGGGAAGTGGCTGTGGCCACGAGCGGAAACGGTTACCGTGCACGCACTCGCAAGTTGCAGTAAGCAAGTCCGTATCGACTCCAAGTCTTGAAGTTTAACTTGTCACTCGGACATTGAAATTATTTTCTTTACAGTAGATACTACATTTTTGTTTCGTTCCTTTTGGAACTTATTTTAATGTATGTACCTGCAGATCTTTTTCTTTTCTCTCCCCCTAACCCTTCTTAACATACATAATATCATCACTCTTTCCATCATTAATCATTGTTCATGTACCCTAACCTTTCCTGTTTTCTTGACATAAAAATATCTGCCAATGGATCTTCTGCATGATAGATGAACTACTACCTGATTGTTGGTCAGAATGTTCCAAAGTTGCTACATATCTTATCACAAAAGGGAAAGATCAACAAGTACATTAAAATTAACTCCAAAAGTGGAGATGCAAAAACATAGTTATACTTACTGTAGTTATATGCATATATATATTATACTGCCATGTTCAAGTTATGGAATTGATCAGTCCTTTGTCATATACGAGAAGAATGCCACAGATGCACATTCCAATCGTTGGAGATAAATTGCCGAACTTTAAGGATTTATTCTCATATTTCATCTTGACACTTACATAGTCGTGTGCCGAAGGAGGGCTAGGCAGTCTAACTCTTCATCGAATTCTACAAGTAAACAATGTACCTTGTACAGTGTTTAAGGTTGAGTTCGCTTCTGCCCATAGCAGTAATCAAGGTGGCGGTTTGGATATTCACAAAGATCTTGATCAAAAAACTCTTCAAGCTGTAGGATTGATTGAAGACCTTCAAGTAAAGATGCAAGTGGAGAGCGAAGCGAGCCACAAACTTGACAGTCAAAGCCATCTCTTTTTTGACAACAACGATGGAATGTACTTGGAAGAGGACAAGCCAGTAATAGACCGCTTAGTCCTTTGAGATATGTAATTTGTGTTTTCAATGCCCGAGCGAAAAGTCAAAGTCAAAGACTTGATACGCGTACACGTCGAAGTCACATGATGATGCGGCAACCGGTTCCATTTCCGCGAGGCTCGAGCTCAGCCTCTGCCACAGCCACTTCCTACGGGGTGATGGGCAGTCTCCTTCCCAGACCCAATGGGAGGTCTCTCTACTAGAGCGGTACGTAATTCTTATTCCGAATTAAAGGGGAATAGATTAAGTCTCGTGATATATATCTCACGTTCCGTTTTAGGATTGAACGTTAATTCAGTGAGACCTCCCAGGGCCAGAGGGTCTGGCACAAAACATATGCAAATATAAGGGTCGAGCTGACCGCCGCATACGCCGATCACTTCTGAGCTCCAAATGCTTCACTGCAATTATGTTCATGCTAATGATTTATTGACCTTAGAACATAAACGAAGAGGATTGAAAGCGTATGCACCATGATTTATTGTAATCCACTTAATTCCCCTCCAAAAATCACTCTCCAACATCTCACAAGAAATGAAAACATTATGATTAGAGCGTAAACCTATTGCTTACTGAGAGAATTTCAGGTTCATTCTGCATGAGTCTCATTTTAAATTCTGCTATTGCTATTTAAATAACTTGGGAGACGTTTTCAATTATAATGGACAGTGTGGGGTTCGAAAACGGGGTGTGGACGGGTCGGGATAGGGGAATGGCTTATCACTATGAAGGTTGTACTATCGCTACCCCAGAGATTATAAATCCCTGAGTGATTATAAAAATGGAATTACGGACGCAATTCTACGCGGATCACTATGAAACTTGGCACTAATTTCAGGCAGTATGTTAAAATTATTATTCTCAACTTATAGGGGAATACACGATGAAATGTGGTAGCTACATGTAAAATGACGACAAAATTTCATGAAATCTGAGAAAGAGCCTGATTGGAAGCCAGATCGGGCCAGATCGTATGCACATACAGACACAATTTTTTCGTAGGTACATTTTATGGACCTTGACAACACATTTTAAAAACAATTATGATGCTAGCTATCTTCAATGGAAATAAAATAAAGGAAGAAGAGACAGGATGGTTTGAAGCGTGACAAGCGTGATTATTTCAAACTCCACCTGAACACATCTAAATCAAGCCCTGAGCAACCTGAGTGACTTGAGCATTGCCTAAGCGACTTGCGAGCGACACATAACGAAAGATCTTGGCAGGCGCCGGCGGACCTTTAATTCGGCAGCTGTGACATGCCCATTACTCAATTATAAACACCCAGGATTTAGGAGTTCCTGTGACTGGGAGGCATCCTCAAGATGATATTCCTCAAATATCCTCAAAATAAATACACAGTTGTTTAGATGGGTGAGTTCCCAATGTGTCTGAAAAATCCGAAGAGGATTGGAGGATGGGAAGGTATGTAAAATTGTACAGGAGTGACAATTTTATAATCTCTGGGGTAGCGATAGTATTTCATTCTCAGAACGAAAATCGGAGCCATGGCCATCGGGTGGCTATGCTATTTGCATATGTTTTGTGCCAGACCCTCTGGGAGGTCTCACTGAATTAACATTCAATCCTAAAACGGAACGTGAGATATATATCACAAGACTTAATCTATTCCCCTTTAACTTGGAATAAGAATTGTGTACCGCTCTAGTAGAGAGACCTCCCATTGGGTCTGGGAAGGAGACTGGGTGATGGGATATGTTACTTTCGCAAATTGCTCGGAAGACACCCCATTGGTCTCGGCTACCCATCCAAGACTAGATCTGTGGTACATCCGTATCTGTTGGTTACTATCCGGATATGAAATGGTCTTATCTGTGTTAGTCCCTATGTGGGATACATTGCTTACAAGATATTATCTATTCTCTGCCCATATATAAAGCGTACGGGAGGATATCATGGTATCCTTAAATAATTTAACACATCTCCCACCCATACCAACATGTCTCAGCAAAAAGCTATTTTCTTAGAAGGCATAGGCGGTGACTTCATACTTCTGATACGCGGGTAAAATAAATAGCACGTACTTTATTTAATTTCTATATCTCATACTTGTGAGATTTCGAACTGAGGCATTGAGTCGGACACCAAGGGGAGGGACTGAGGTCCCGGGTCGCCTCCCATAAACTATCAAGGGATATAACATCTATTATAAAAATATACTCCGCTTCAGTAACCGAATTAAAAACCTTTAAACAAATACTATACTTATTCTATTTTATAAACCGGCGTGCTATAGTTGACCCAAAAGTATCAGACGAGACCCTATAAAAACAGCATGACATGTACTCAGAACAAAGGATAAAGAGTGGAAACAGTACAATGATGACTTGACAACGTACCTGAGCTCTAGACCCAATAACCGGGTACCAGGAGGAGTGTGATAGCAGTAGATTATCAGACGCTGATGTAGAGAATGCAATGCGTGGAAGAAACAGGCGCAACGATGACACAATGATGAGTTATCGAGGAAGCGGCAAGCCAAGTGGGAACACATCACGCATCACTGCTACGGTTTCCGAATTAGGAAGGTGCTTATGGAAGCACGCGCACACACGCACGCTGTCGCAATAGCGCAATAGATAAGGAATGTGGTAGCGCCGTATGATTGGCTGCACACAGATGGGCCGGTGCTCCGCGCTGACTCACTCCGGACCTAGAACTAAGCTACCATATGGGTAGGAAAGTACCATAGATAGAGAACTGTAAAATAAGCGATGAGTAATTGTATATAGATGAGCGAGGAGGGAAAGAATCAGCAGGAACTGCACGGGCATTCTTCCCCCCACAGATAGGGCGGTGAATTAGAACAGAACAGAACGAAATTAGACACAGAATCAGACGTACCGAATTGAATTAGTATTTAGAACGCGTACAGAATTGAATTGGTGTTTGATTGAACTCGTACTTGATAAACTGTCGAAGTCCTAGCGTGTTCTAAAAATATACAAGTCGTTCTATTTTTAGTTTACCTTTGAAAAGAATTGATATTCGCGCGCCCTCGAACTTATTAAACTTTAAAACGCAAGAACTTAGAATATAAAAATACTGGAATTGGGCAACTATTCTAAGTATTACTAAAGTAATCTAAACTCGCGCGCTAAGTACATCACTTCGGACAACTGAAATTGGGTGACTTCCCACTGCATTTAGAATCCTAGATTATATTTCTAAACTTAAGCGAGCGGACTTTGAGAATATTTAGAATCTCTTCTAAACTATAACACACTAGTAAATACAGATCACAAACTGTCACACACCATTCTTCATCATTGAACCCTGTGAGAACCCTGAGCTATGTTCCTGAACATCTTATCACATACTCATGATGGATATCGATGATGAAGATGCCCTCGACTTTGAAGAGTTTCAGCATTTACAGGCTTACCATGCACACCAGTTACAACTTTTAGAAGAAGAGGAGCTGCTATTTTATGCCTCTGCAGGTATAATTGGATATGGTATTGAAGAATCACACAAAATACAGACAGAGTGAAGAAAAGAATGAAGGTTATATCTCACATGTCCCAATCTTCTTCCTAATCCTCGAGCATCAACACCATGGCAAGTCCTGTATGATTCTACAAGTGATTGTGCATTTATTACAACAATGGGACTTGATGTTGCAACCTTCAAGCTTATCTTGGATAGTGGCTTTGAGGAAGTGTGGAATACAACGTGCATTCCTCGCAATGATGTTTCACAGACTTCTCATCCATGCATCACCCATCGTTCTCTTGATGCAAGTGGTGCACTTGGCCTTATTTTGCATTTCCTTAATTCAACAATGCATGACGTTAGCCTTTGCGAGATCTTTGCACTAATTCCATCTGTAGTATCACGCTATATCAACTTCTGTCTTCAAATCTTGCTTCTAATTTTGAAGAAGATGCCAGCGGCACAAATACGATATCTAGTTGATGATGAATTTCAAGAAAGCAATGCTTTAATTGCCACTCGACATCCACTACTAACTGGTGCATTTGGAAGTATGGATGGTTTGAACCTTCCTGTTCAGACATCCAGTGATTTGGAGATAGAAAATGCGACATACAATGGATGGCTTCATGAGCATTTTGTAAGCTCTGTCTTTGTATTTGCTGGTGATGGTAAGTGCATCTATTTAGTGTGTAAAGGGGTTTTTATATTGCTACATGCTAGGAACGATAATTGCTTGCAATCTCAATGCACCAGGGAGTTGGCATGACTCACATGTTGCACAACCAATTTATGAGAAACTGCATACACATACTCCTGAAGGATACTATCTAGTTGCTGACACAGCTTTCCCTCATGGAATGAATCAAATCTCAGGTCGGATAAAGGCTCCAATGAAGGAAGGAGCTGTGCTACCTACTGACCGCAATGAGCAGTTAACATTGATGAGATTTAACCGGCAACTACTATCATATCGTCAAACTGCTGAATGGGGAATGCGTGCAATGCAAGGATCATTTGGATGCTTACGAGTCCCTCTTCCTATCACCTACAATGATGTTTGTGGAGATCTGCTAGAAACAACATCATGCTTATTCAATCTACGCACTCGTACCATTGGATTTAATCAGATCAAATCTGTTTACATGCCTATTTGGAGAGGAGATGAGAGACAGGATGACATTTGGGTATCATTTGAGGCAATGCTATATTCAGAACAGCACAATAACAATAGAGTAAGGAGATTTCATATGAATGTAGCAGAGGTTTAATCACTCCAATTCAATGCAAGCTTGGATTTTCATATTAATTTTATTGGGGTATGTAAGATACAGAGCAACACAAGTAGTATATAACGATGCTAGTCCAGTTTCAACAAGTGACAAGGTAAAAGAGTGATAATGTAAAAGAGTGACAAAGTAAAAGAGCAACATGATATAAGAAGTAAGAAAGAGAAGCAGTGATTAAAAGTAAATTATATAGAGAGTGAAAGCAACAACGAACAGACTGTGAAGATGAAGTTTATACCTCATAACTATTTTCAGTATCGTTTCCTTTGGGATGCAGCTCAGCAGCAGGAGAGGGAGGCCATGCAATATATGGTGATGGAGATGGAGAGTGGTTGTGGCTGGCAGCAGATGGGAGAAGATTGTTAAAGGTAGCAGGAGAGGGAGTGTGATTGCAGCGAGCCAATGGAGAGAGATGACAATGGACCAAGGGTGAATAATGACGATGGACCAATGGCAAGCGATGGGGTGAGATAACATAACTGTCATCAAGGTGGGTAATGTGTCGTGTTCCAGGACTGTCATTGAACCCTGCTACCTCATTGTCATCATCAGATGACCCACCAACCCATCATGTTGCCTGTCCTCCATCCGCATAGTAAATATCCTGGCGATAACAACGCCTTTCTCGGTGTACTTGAGAACATGGACGAAATCGAGAGGGGGGGGGAGAACAGATTCTGTCCACATCACGATGACGAGCAGTTGGAGAGGTGCGTGAGTGGGAACGATGACGAGATGAAAGAAGCCCCAAGAGCTCACTCCGGTCTGCCTGTTGTTCAGCGGCAGCACAACGACGCTCTGCTTCAAATAGCTGAGTGGACAGGGTATCAGCACGGCGCTGAGCTTCGCGCAACTGGGATGTAAGTTGGAAAATTTGGTTTGCTTGCAGGGCTTGAACTGCGTGCTCATCATGGCGGGCCTTGAGAACAGAAGGGTCCAATGCAGTCGAAATGTTGGCTAACAGTCCTTGACTAGCAATGCGGGAGTGCGATTGTGAGGAGGACCCAGCACGAACACCGGCGACAGTACTACGACGAGTAATAAAATGGGTCTCTGACTTTTTGGCAGCCCTACCACTGGTTGTTGATCCTAAGACTCTCATATCCTCCCCATCCGAATGCTCATTAATGTCCACTACATCCACAATCTCCTTGTCATCAATGTCCCGGGTCAACCCTTTTTCATTCATGGCCTGATCAATCTCGTGAGCCTTCAGAACATGGGGCGGGCATTCTGCGTCTCCGGTTGGCTTCGTCGTTTTGACGAGCTACAATCATACTAATTAGCTGGTATATGTGAACAGATAAAATATACGTACCTGTTTGAACTTTAGCTCCAAGGACTTAGCCGTTCTACAAGGGCATGCAAGATCAATAGCTTGATCATTGTAAGTATGCTCAACATCTGCCCATCCCTTTGGACCAAGAGGTACCAGCGCCTCCGTAACGTTGAGCAGGAGGTCAAGGTCTTCTGGAGAGTAGTTCGGAGCACCAGTTGTTCGACCTTTGAACTTCTTCGAATCGGGTTGTCCGGTCGGTGCTGATTCTGCTTTGCGCTTCGTCCCAGAGCCCAATGCCACTGACTGATCTTCAAGAGCTCATTGCTTCCCCTTTCCTTTCAGATCAGGTCATCGAGAACCAGCAACCTTTGAAGCCAGACGAGCAACCTGCTGGAGCGATAAATTGGAAGGAACTGGTATCGGACCTTCTATCCCAGACAGCGTAGCCTCAGTATTGGCAGCCTCAGGCGGAGGAGCCAAAAAGCGAGCCTGGTAATTCTTGTGAAGTTAGCTATCCTAAAAAAATTGAAGACAAATCAACAGACTTACCATCGGTACAGGATATTGCGGAAACATAAAGGCATTTGGCATAATATGTGCTTGCGACTGGAAAAGTGAAATCAGTTCGGATTGCACAATTTGTTCAACAAGAACTTACATAGTTGTGCATGTATCCACTCTGGTCCTGCGTTCTTGGAAGCTCGTGTTGGGAGGCAGGTACCTAGATGGTAATACAGAAGGATTAACAAAGTTACATATAAAATGCAAAGCTACTGACTGAAGGCAGCACCGGCATGGTGGAAGGTTGAGTAGACCGGACTCGGTTGTCGTTGCGGTCACCAGCCATACCACGAGGAGATTGGTTGCACTGTGAAGAATCTGGTGGAGACATTGAAAAGAGAGTGAAGAATATTTTCAAGAACTTAGAAGAAAGAGTGTATGAGTGAGAATAGTTCTCTACTTACGAAGTTTCCTGTCCTTTTATACAGTCCAATGCACCCATCCCTTCACTAAAATCTCCGAAAATTGACTAGCTCTTGCATGGTCCTATGCATTCTTGTGTAGCAACGAAAGCGGGGACCTTGAAAAAACTGCAATCCATTGCACAAGTGTCAGCAGGGAGAAAATTGTTGCACCCTGGGCGTCATCCTATGGTCCACTGGAATAAAAGATACCGGGGCTCGTTCAAGTACTGAGGTAGCGTTTGGACAGAGTATTTGTAGACATAAATCCACGTTAGAAGATGTGGAGGAAGTTGTCGAATCGAATTTTGTGTCGATAGAGGGCGATGGTGGTAAGATGAGATGTAGCAAAGCCCTGCCCAGAAAATCCCTGCAGGGAAGTACAAGCGATGACATCGGATCGCGTCGGAGTTGTTTAGAATGGGCGTTTGCAGCTGGAAGGGGGGTATTGGAGGCCTCGTCGAGACAGCCATCTAGGATGGGGTGCTATTCAGGCTCCGCTGTATGCTAGGCCTGATTAGGACAACGGCATTTCGGCTTATTTCGCTTAAGATGTTTAGAATTTTATTCTAGGATTCTAAACGCAGCGGGAAGTCACCCATTTATAAACTAGCTGCCGGAGAGCTTCTCGTGAAGATAAAGTCGGCCGCTCTTAACCCGATTGACTGGAAACTTCAGAAACACGACTACGGGTTTGTCACATTTCCAGCAATACTTGGACTGGACATCGCGGGAGACGTTGTGGAAGTAGGAGAAGGTGTTCAGGGGTTTTCTAAAGGCGATAAAGTGTTAGTATATAACATTATTTAGATCAACGTTTCATTTACACAAATTCTACAGCTTTTTCTAAAGTGATTTCACGGACCGTAACAGTGGATTTCAACAGTATGCGACTTCTCCTGCTGATAGAACTGCTAAGGTCAGAGCTGTAACTCTTATTCATCAAGGTATTCACCGACCTGATGTGAAATAAATAGATTCCAGCCGGGTGGTCCTATGATCAAATTGCAACCATTCCTCTAGTCTTATTCACTGCGTGGACAGGGTTATATAATAAAGTACCCCTTGGACTTGGACTTTCTGGCCCAACATCTCTCCATGATTCGCCCCAAGGGAAATATCCAAACACTCCAATCGTCATCTTCGGAGGTGCAAGTTCAGTGGGACAGATTGGTAAGCATGATGGCTTCGTCAGTCTGTAAGATCTTTTGGGATTCTAATAAATTATCTTTGATCAGTAATCCAGCTTGCGAAGTTCTCTGGATTCTCACCAATAATTACCACTGCTTCCCTAAAGCACGAGTCGACTCTAAAGTCCCTTGGAGCAACACATCTCATTGATCGCACTCTTCCATTGTCCCCTCTCCCATTAGAAGTCGCGAAAATCACTGAGAAACCAATCACACTCGTATACGATGCCATTTCATCTGAAGAAACGTCACAAGCGGGGTACGATCTTCTTGCCAATGGTGGAAAAATTATGGTTGTTATTCCTGGGTTGAAAGTAAATGAGAGTGAAGGCAGTGGAAAGACGGTTATCCACGCTTCTGCTTACCCTCTCTCACCTCCTGAGAATGTGCAACTGATTAAGGAGGTATATGGGATGGTAACTTCGTTATTGGAGTCCGGTGCCATTGTTGTGAGTTTTCGATTTTATGTTGGGGGTGATGGTGAGTGATTAACGTATTTTGTAGCCTAATAGGGTGGAAGTACTTCCTAACGGGCTTCGTGGTATTGCTGAAGGGTTGAAGCGTCTCGAGAATGATCAAGTTTCTGCAGGGAAACTTGTCATACATCCGGATGAGACTGATTGAT
This sequence comes from Cyathus striatus, assembly GCA_025738555.1. NCBI lineage: Eukaryota > Fungi > Basidiomycota > Agaricomycetes > Agaricales > Nidulariaceae > Cyathus > Cyathus striatus. The sequence goes on from JAOVFP010000007.1 coordinate 2,208,896, forward strand.
ACCTTAATTACCGTCCAGTATGTGTTATATGTAGAGATTCGTTACAGTGGGTTACGTCCATCAGTCAGGTCTCTTATCTCGTCCCATTGATTAACTATAATAAATAGCAAATTATGATCATAGTATGCAAGATAGAATCAACATAGATGAAAATAAGACATACGATATGCCTGCACCTCAGTCGTACATCCAAGATCCTTCGAAGTCGGTCCAAGCTTCATAACGCGCTACCTTATATTGAGTTACGGCGATAGTAAAAAGCTACGAAGACCTGGAGTAAATAAAATCAGTTCAGAATGAATAAGATAGAATAAAAAAGACGCACGTTACCGTAAAAAAGGATTGAGATATCGACAATCACGTGACATGATAAAACGCACAGACCACCGCTACCCTGTCTCGATACGATGACGGCAAGATGACGGGATCTACCACGCCAGTCTCCAGTGCCCATAATCCCCTCCCCACCCTACGAAGACGCACTTCACTCCTTCCTGTTGTCCGTCTCCCACCCCTCGTGACCCCCCTACAATCTCGCAGACACGATGCTCGGGACACGCCTTCCAAGTTTGTTCCAAGTAACCCTCGATCCCCGTTCATCTAGAAGTCGCCACTTGACTCAACTCGTCTCTCCTTGATTTGTGAAGCTCTTCGTAGGAGAACAGGTATTAGCATATCGTGGTTCCGCTGCGAGAGCTGGCATGGATTGGTATGGGCCAGGGGAAAGAGGGTACGTGGATGAGAGACTAGAAGGGGGAGGAGGGCGAGTTCGTGGAATGCTATCCGGGGGAATAGAAGGGGATGGGGGAATCTGAGGCCGTATGTGATACTGGGGTGTCTTCCTATGCCTACATATGGAGAAATCGTGTCTTTGGGTTCACGAGAATTAAGTGGCATCGAGTGCGAGCGTGGTCGCGCTGAGGGGAAACGAAGGAGGCCTCGAAAGGAGGGAGAGATGTAATCCTCCCTCCAGTTCCTCGGGCGCTTTGCGAGATTGTCCTCGCTGGATTTGTCCCCCTCTTGTCTGATATCCACTAGGGGAAGAGGAGGTGCGTGAGGAAGAGAGATTGGAGATGGGAAAGGGGGCGACTTCGTGGGGCGTTGGTCGTTGGTCGTATGTAACGTTGTGATGTCTTCCTGTGTCCAAGTATGGCTATATCGTATATGTTCGCTCCTCCAGATGTTGATATCGGGCGTAAGCACCAGCAAGGGCAGAGGCAGAAGCGAAAGCGGCGACGGAGAAGTGGCTGCTGCAATTCTTCCTCCAGTCCCTCGGACACTTCGTTAGCTTTATCGATCCATTTATCCCCCCGGAAAGGCGTCGTGAATGGATGATACATCCTCTCTCCTCCTCCTCACCCTTCTCCCGAAGAATGCTGAACCAAAGGCGAGTCCTCCCGCTAGCCCCATCGACTCTTACCCAACCTCATACGCCCACGCGGGCCTATAAAAAGTTCTCTGAGGAGGTAATGGGACATGCCAACTCGACACCAGGGCGGACTTTGAATGCGATAATGCAAGGGATGAGGAGCAGAAATGAGGGAGAAACTACGGCGGGTACGACAGGGAAGCTGGGCAATCCAGGGAGAGGAAGGGACTTGTCATGCATTAGCAAGGGCGTTGCGTGAGAGGTGGGTAGCCATGATGGAGTGGGGAGTATGAGTTTGGAGGTGCACCATTTCCTCTTGTGGGATGGGCCGACCTCATTGGAGGGAGTGTGCCTGCGAGAGCTTGCAACAGTGTGCGTAGATACGAATACTGTACTAATCAAAATACTTCGGCACCCTTATAGGTGCGTGACAGGCCCAACCGCGGAACTATGGAAACCCGGAGCACCACGCTCAGAAGCATCAAAATATTTTGTGCTCCGAGCATCGGCTGCTCGGCAGATCGCTTACGCCTTCGCTTAGATATGTATGCTCGGGTCAAGAAATTCGGTAGCGAGTTGGATAGAATATATTGAGAAAAGGTGGTAGTGGGTAAGCGTTCTTATAGTTATGCATTGTAAGTAAATAGCTATACATTACCAGTGAGTTGTGGTTTGGCTGTAGAGCAGGTGTTTCGCCTGCACTACAAAACTTCGCACCTTATGTAACTGTTATCTCAAAAGATAACACTATCAAATCTAACCACGCTCGCATCAACGCGCTATTTGTGTTTGCTCTCTCCCTCTCCCTTGTCCCTCCCGCAGACCCCCTTCAACGCTGACACTGGTACATCGCCTAGAACACCGCTATGACTCAACAGGACTAAAAAATGTCGGCATCACGCACTACTAAGGCCTGCTGAATACTGCAACTAGCATTACCAAAGGGTGCGTCATTGTCCCCAAGTCTCTCTCTTCAAGCCTTATTCTTCAAATTTTCTCTTCAATTCATCGCTACTCTCACCATTTCATATCATGCATTATTCCTTGCACAATCTACAACTCAGAAACACTTATCTTGCATTCTACAAACCATTCCTCATTAAGTAACCTCCTTATTCTAGTTTTATATATAATTCATGTTCATACTCCCCCTTAACTCAGTGAATTTTTTTCCTCTTGTAGTCTCTATTTGTGTCTCTATTTGCGTCTTTAAGCCATTATCAGCGCTCTTGTCTTCCGTTTTACCATTTCATTTTCGAAAATCCATCAAGTTTTCGTGCTTGAACTTCATTTCGAAGTTCTTCTATCGTGCTACACTCCCATCGTCATATTTCCATTACTAATCACCCCTTCTAGCACCTTAAAACTCCTCGGTTGAACGGACTCATGCTAACATCATGCAGGCATGCATAGCATCCTAGCTTTGTTAAGGATTAACTAGTGTATCTTACCAGCATACTATGATGCTCTGTTTGATCATAAATCACTGTGCCGTAGTTCAGTTGCCGTTTGCCATAGTATTGGGCATTTCGAGATTTATTCCCGTTATTCTTATATTATCGACATTGGTATATAGTTTATGGTATGTATAAAATATTAGAAAGAACCTTAACCTATCAAATTGCCATGAAAGCGTCTCTTTTCATGTTGTTTCTCATACACAAGGATGGTTTCCCATGCTCTCTCAATGCGCGAATACTTCAACAACATTGATTAAATTTCTATTATAGGTAATTTACACCTTATGAATACCATAAAAAGCGAGTTATACACTATTTTTTAGTCATTCTAAAGTCAAGTTTTTTGTACTAATAATGCCAAATAATAGCCCACCAACATTCTGACATTCTAGTCACCTCCCTAGGTTGATTGGCCTAATAAAGATAGAATGTGTTCGAAATTTGACATGCATAAGCCTCTATGTACACTATATAAGTGCATTAACTTGCTTTTATAACATCCATGCATGTATCTTACTGACTAGCAAGTATTATTGAAGAGTCTCCGCACGCAGAGTAAGCGTGGGAAAATAACCTTCGTATGCGAAACTTGTGCAAAACACCATATAAAAGTTGTGTAAAAGAGACTTCCTAGGTGTATATTTTCGTTATAATAGTGTATGTACATCATAGAATACATATTAATATTTAAAAATAAGAATTGGCTTAAAAAAACCGAAATCTCAAATGCTACAGTACACGACAACCAAACTATGGCATGGTAATTTTTTGATCAAACGGAGCATCATAGCATACTAGCTCAGATCGTTTCCTCTTGTGTAACACTGACAAATATATAGTATACAAGCCAATTGGAAGACTCTCGCTGGGATGAAAGGTTGGAGTAGCAGAGGGGGAGGCGCCAACTGCTGAAGTTGGCCGCCCTGGCACCGAGAAAAGGTTACATTAACACACAGCCCCATGTACGATATACACGAGGATAGAGATAAATTATGAAAAGCAGATGAATGAGAAATAGAGTGAAGAAAGAGAAAAAGTGAGAAGTAGACGAGATTGAAGAAAAATGGGCTACAGGCTACACTAGCAGCACGGGTGCATCAAAACCCTCATGAAAAAAAACCTAGTGGGAAAAACATGCATTCACAGGAAAAAAGCTACCGGCTGAACTACAAGTAACATAAAGGATAATAAAACAGTGAAGTGAGAATGAAAGGGAGGGGTGGGTAACGAGAAACACAACACTGGCATGAAGGTGACAGAGTGCTGGTGCAGGTGGGAGGAGGAAGAATGCGGAACATTCAATTCTCTGAGCTCCTTGTACCATCCACACAGCCAGTTCCAAAGTGAGATCAAGGTCTGGCCACTGCGAATAAATTGTGTTTAAGATCGAGAATAAAATGAGTGCTCGAGTGAGAGGTCATGAATGAACACACTCACAAAGATGATCCCAGTAAGTGCCAGGCAGCCAGCTGCCCGTGAAGAATGAGCGCTTCATGGTCCGAAAAACCATGTCGCTACTATCCCTATTGGCCCAGTGCAAGTGTCCCCTTGAACTACAATTAACGGAGCGCGGTTCAGCTTGTTCTTGAAAGCTATTAATATTCGCAGCACTATTATTATCCTGTTCTAAATTTACTTTGCACACTACCTGAGTTCGATCCTCGATTCTAAACTCACTACATACTGCCCAACCACAACTGTATAGCTATTTACTTATAATGCATAACTATAAGAACACTTACCCACTACCACCTTTCCTTGGTTCATCTTCATCCAACTCACTACCGAATTTCTTGACCCAAGCATACATATCTAAGCGAAGGCGTAAGCGATCTGCCGAGCAGCCGATGCTCGGAGCACAAAATATTTTGATGCTTCTGAGCGCGGTGCTCTGGGTTTCCATACGGAACCACTTCGTCAGGTCGAAAATATTGCATGACAATTTAAAAAATTCGGCATCTTCATGAGCAGAAGAGCCCCAAATATATAGCTCTTAAGTGTAATTAATTTATAACATGTCGTGGTCTAACGGCAAGTTGTATTTAAACGCTGTAAGGGGCCAAATTTGCGAAGAAAAATTGAAAATTCATTAGTTCGAACCCTCTTCAGAGAAATTTTTATCCGTCCGTCAGTTGCAGTTATGACGTGTGACAAGTATCAAATTTCGGCACGTCAGGTAGCTGTGTGACGCGTGACTGCCGAAGTATTTTGATTAGTACAGTACCTATCATACTCACACTTAAGCTCAATTACCTTGTTTGTGAACGTGAATATAATAATTACATGCTTTTTAGATAGACCATAATGTCATGATAGTCCTGGCTTTCCATACAGAGCAAGGTTTGAAGAAGGGTTCTCGCTACTACAGTGGAGGAATCTGTGCAAGAACTCACGTATTTTTAAGGCGGAGGCCCGGTCTCGTCACATCTTGTGATATATCATGATAACATCATTGGGTATTTTACAGATTCGGTGTTAGTGATTGTGATTGCGGGGATTCAAATATTCACCTACTAAGGACCCACTTACAGAAACACTGTACATCTTTACCCGAGAGTGTTGACAGCGTACTAATGTTTCATGTTCTGCGACATTACCCACTTCTACCGATCAATGCACCGCAAGAAATTACTTCTATAAGCGCGAAGATATAAAGAAAATGTGAAGAGATTTCAACGCATCTTCTCCATATCGTCAAGGGACATAGAAGCGCCATGGGGGTTCTGAAACGATGTGAAAGGACACACAACATACTTCCATCTCCAACAAAGTTGTTACACAGAATCTGATCATCAGTAGGTGCTTCGAATCGTGCTGCACACCTGGACCCACATAAACGTAATCTATTAGTTGTTTCTGATTGATTTATGATGTCTTCCTATGTACATTTGGAGGGATTCCAGATCACGGCTGTGCATGACAGATATATATTTTAAGGGAAAATCTCCGAGCACCCAGGTCCCACATCCGATGTCGTTTTTCTTCCCTCCCGAAATCGAAGACGAGATATTTCAATGGGTTATCAGGATGAGTCCCGCCTATAAAACAGGCGCTCACTTGTGTACAGTGTCCAAACGGGTTCGATCGTGGTAAGACACTACCGTAACATCAGTCACTCCATTAAACTTTCAATATAGTGTAGAACCAATATTATATCGAACCCTCAAATTCGATGGCCATGCCGAATACAACTATTACCAACGCGATCATTTAATTCTTGAATATAAATTCAAAGTTGCTCTCAAGTCCAAGCCCAAATCGTTCTTTCGCTCAAATGTAAAGAATGTCCTCTTTATAGCATCAGTATCGATGGAATTTGTGATAGATGTGCTATCGATTTGCACAGGTATTCAACATCTGTTCCTGGGACATGACCATTACGTCGAATCCATCGTTCGACATGTTGCAGCGTTACCACTTCGCTCTCTCTACATTAATATGTCTGCAATACAAGCGTTCGCGGAACTGCAATTAGAGCTATCGCAAGTCAAGTATATATCATTTGGATATATTGACTTCTACGAGGACTTTGATCACATTCCTAGGGATATATTTCAATGGCTACCGGAACTAACACACATTGCGATTCCCATTGGTGAATATAACAAGTACCTACCAAGAGCATTATGTGGTCTCAGAGATATTAAACAATTGCAGTCCATTGTACTCCTTCTTGACGACTTATTCTATATCTGGGGAAAAGATGATGATGGTCCTGGGTTGATTCAGGAATGGGAAGCAGTGGATTCGAGGATCTTGGTCGTTCTCCCTGAATCTTTCAGCGCTGTGCGGGTGTGGAGGATGAGGATGGATTGTGCTGGAATAGATTTCGATGGTTATCGATATGGAGATGATCGCTGGAGTGCCATAGAAGAAGAGGATGCTGATACAGAAAATTTATATTATTATTGTGTAAGTCAGGATGCACACCAAAATTCGTGTGTTTCGACCCATCGTTTGAGTCCTGGTTTGTATCAGACAGAACTGTAACCGTACACAATTTATTAGGACCTTGACTTTAATCTGCAATGCAGTACGATAAGAGTCTATAAACGAAGGTCTATTAGATGTAAGAAGGATGTACCACTGTACATACTTATAAACGAAGTGAACAAAGATAAAGAGTAAGAGTACGAGTAAGCTACGAGATGAGTATGTAGGGGACAGGTCACGTGGTTATACTATGACACAATTGTGTTTGCTAACGAAAAAAGATGAAATCCACATTTTCCTGTGTAAACGTGTTATTATATAATGTCTCGGGGCACTCAAGTCTTAGGTGATTTTTTGTATCTGTAAGTCCAATCATCATTGTGGGCCTGCCGGGCTTTTAATTAAATTCTCTTTAGAAATTCAGTGATGTACACTCGTGTGATCGCTATAACATTTTAATTCTCCGTGTTTAAATCCGCCTAGGCATCTATGGGATAACACTTAAAATATACGCTGTAACCGCTTCGGATTTTTATGTCTCAAGTAAGAAGCTTCAAACAAAAAAATTACCTGCATCATATGAATGTGGACAGTAAGGCAATGCTTCGTTATAATCAATCAATGTTGAGCGGTAGGCTTGTGGGGCGTTGTGTGTCCGAAGTGTAACCATGCACCCACTACTTGTACCACTATATCTTACTTTCGCGGTAGCAAAATGGCGTTATTAATGATAGACATACAGTGTGAAGAGATAATCTTATGTATAGACGTATAGTGTTTTTGTTCAGATGTACAATCGGTTTGGAGGCTTAGATCATTAGTATAGTATGCGCGACAGTCTAGGTTACAAGGCAGTGATCTCATAAAGTTGCATCCACGTAGGGGTCATCAAATGTATCATGTCTCAGGCACAGTGGGCTACAGGGGAAGGTGAGGCATATATAGATGTAATGCACATTAAAAAGGGTGGGTTCCATCGTCGTAATAGTTTTTTCAGAGCTGGTCTCCTTCCACCCGTCAACAACATTTCCATACTTTTAACGCATTATCCGTCAAACCGATGCCTACTACTTGGTCGCTACTAATGGCTACTCTTGCCGTGATATTCACTTCGTTCTATGTCTTCCCTAGCAATGCGTTTCCTATTTCTATTCAACCTCCAGAAAGGTAAGAATATTTGTCTTATAACTGGATCTGTCTTTCTCATACTGTTTTTAGGCTCTTTAAACGCTCAAGATCTGGATTATACATGATCACCACTCCAAGTACAGCGAGTAACGAGATGATATATGTCAGTTTATAATGAAATATTTTCCGCCAATACCCACTGAATTACATTTAATAAGAATGCGGAGAACGGAAACTATCTGGTATATATTAAGTTTGGAGATGGACAAGATACAAGACCCGATACTTATTACACATATAACCCGGCCATGCTGTATGAAATCTTTATTCACTTATTTTCAAGTAACTGACGGTAGTACATCCTGCTTATTTCAGTTCAAATTTTAAAGCATCCACGGGGACGGGACTAGGAAAAATAATTGAAAATAAGGTTCTCAAGGAATTGGTAAAATGGGACCCTAATGTAGTACAGCATGTGATGAACCCAAATAATAGAGGTATATCAGATCACTATTGCCTGCATACATGCTATTCGTTAATGACTTTACAGTTCTAGAATGGTACTCAATATATCTTGGAAAGGATCGAAAGGTTGCGCAAAAATCTCTTCAATGGCTGAGAACGTTCGGTAGCGCATTCGGGAACGACTCGAACAACTTCGGTAGTGATGTACCACAGAAGTTTATTGATGATCTCATTGTAGACTTGAAGCGTATAGCCAAGAGAGGTTAATAGTGCATGGTCGTATATTTAAATCCCATGTAACGTGCATTACAAGAGATAATTAGAATTAGGAAGTTCTAGTTATTTCAGATGCACTGATATTTTTTAACGGAAGAGCCTGTATCTATCGCAGCGCGACTCAACCTGCTCCTTTACCTCCCTGGAGTGATGTAGAAGATGAGGATGCTGATGAGCGAGATCGACAACGAAATATGCATTATGCAGAATGATCAAGATACTGATAAACTGAAGCGAGAGCGTCATACACAGCTCACACAAAAATGCCCTCTTCAATTGAACAATCGACTCTCAATGCCCCGGGATAAAGCAACCTATGTAGAGGTAATAAGTGGGTCGATATCTAAATAAAGAAATTAATTAGCCAGTCTGTGAACATCCGTTCGACCTGGGTGTTTTAAGGTGTCGAGAAAGGGGGATAAATGTTCACTGGATTGGAAGAAAGTAGATACATGGTTTTTAAGGAAGTTAGAATAAAGAGATTACTAACGCTAACTGCGGTATTCAGCGGGTCTTGGTAGAGCGGGATAGCGACGATCTTGGATCCAGTCGAGTAATAGTGGCGTTCGAGCTGTGTCGGTATTGGAGGGAAAACGACGGAGAAAGTGGGACTCTGAGCGCGAACAACGCGAGCGAACGCGTCGACGCGCGTACCAGTTGATTACTTAATGAGATTTGTAAAAGATCGATTTTTGTAGTGCAGGCGAAACGCGTGCTCTACACCTATCGCAGCTCCTAGTCGACTCTATGTCTCCTTATACCTCCAAATGATCCAACACATCCGCGTAATACTCCCCCAGATATATTGGGTGATGGAAAATGGGAGTTCTTCATAGAGAGTGGAGATCGGTTATGGTGATTCCTGAGGGTGTTGAGATATGCATGGAATGTTCCAGGGGAGAAGGGGGTGTGAGAGGGAGAGACTTCTAGGGGGCGGGAAGGGAAGTGGTTTGGTAAAGTGTTTTTATTGGAGAGGCTTGGGAAAGGCGGGAGGCAGAGGCCATGCGTGATGCTGTGGAGGCCTTGGTGGTCTCGGTACGGGGAACTCGAGTATAGACGAGCTCTGAGAAGGAAGACAAAACCGCCTCGTAAAGAGGTAGCAATTTATTCCTCCTTCACGTCTCTCAAATGCTTTCCAAGATTCGCTGAATGCGCCCGCCGCACCCGACCCCGACCTCGACCCCATGGGGCGGCGATGAGACAGTGCACCCACCTGAATGAGGGTTAGAGTACAACAACAACCCTTCCTCCCCTCCTAATGAAACACCTTGGGGGCTGAGGAGGGCTGATGCGTCACTTTCTCTTATCTTTTATATGATTAAATCTCGCTAATCAGCTGATTCAGATCCAGGATTCCAGGAGACTCGTCACGTCACGAGATACCCGCCAGCGTGATCTCGGCTACAGACAGTTCAGCTTTCGGTCTACGGCTTCTGGACTAACTACGACGAAGCTTCCATCCCCATGCCTGTCCAAACAGAATAAATCAATAAGGCCGACAAGCGGCAAGGCCCGCCACCTAACATAACCTGATTCTCTCCAATAAACATATAATATATCATTTATATATGTAGTTAGACCTGTTGAATCCTACTAAAAATGCGAGGTGTTCTCACATTAATTAGAATGTAGCATACTACACTCTGTGCAGGCCACCTTGAAATGTTGTATATATACTTTCCATGATGTATACTACTGGAATGAAACTTTATAACATAATGGACTTATTTAATGGCGTGATATACACAATCTAATTCACCAGCTATATTTGTGTCATACAATCTACAAATTAGCCTACAGAAGTTGTTCTTGTTGGTATTTCTACATGATATCTTGGACATATGATGTACTATATATGTAGTATAAACTATTTAAGTATCAAAAGATACAGGCAATTGTATACTGAGATACTATAATGATATTTATGTGAGCCTTCTTAATTGTTAAACCTGAGAAATTGCATATTTAACTTCTATATAGACTAATGTAGCACTACAGAAATTCCTGAGGATATGTAGAACTTATACTTCAGAATAGTACTGTACACACAGTATTGCATTTACTGGTAGGAGATGAAACACATATATCAATGTGTGATCAAACTTATTACTCTTGTTTTCAGTACAATAATGAAGCAATCTTTAAATCATCTGGATATTATATTAGGTGGTATACAAGTTATGTCTCACAGAAATTTAAATTTTGAACAGTTCTGTAGCTCTCAAAGTGCTCTGCTGGTCAACGAATCATTTCCCTAAGAAAATGTGGCTTCATGGAAAAATTGAATATGCCACCAAGATATTAAATTCAATCCTAACTTTACATACATGTAGTTCAAACTTCACACTATTTAAATATATAATCAAATTTTCGAGGTACTGCACCCTTTCGACCGACTGTTCAGTAACGCATCACACAGTGCCGTGAACTTGAACAAATGTACGTTTCGTCACGCGTCACAGCTCCCCATGAACAGAGGTACAAGGAGATATTTAAAATCATAAAATAAAATCGTCATTATTTGTGAAAAATTCAGCTGAAAATCATTTAGTGATGAACAGATCCTCAATTTGTCATGCATCACACTGACCCTTGAACAGAGGGTCCAACTGTTCATCATCGTCACAGCATAATTCAACGAACAGTTGGTCAAAAGGGTGCAGTATTCCAAACTGTGTGTAACGTGCTACAACCCGGGCCACTCGACGATGCAAGAAACCATTCTTGTTATACATGGCCAATCCAAAAATATGTTTCCAACATGTGATGTGAGAATAAGTGATCAGGATAGGGTTAAATTTATACACAGCATGTTCCCATGCTAAGTTGAGTGTATTTGACCAAGAACAAACCAAGCATGAGGTTTACAAGATGTGATTGGGGAATTCAAATTCAGGAAATGCTGGAGCATGCGTTGAGCACATACTCGCCTATAGCCAAAGGGTCTGATATTTTGACAGCCTCCAAACAAGTAGCCTTGCAGCTTCTGCTCACCCAAACACTTTCCAGCCAATAAAATCATTTGTATGCATGAGTTTGAAGCTGACTTAAGCTGACACGTCACAGTAACCAAGGTCCTGATACTTAAACTTGAGGTTCAGCACTCAAACTTCGAAGTTCTCCCCCATCACCCACATCTCTCTCTTGACGAGTCCACTCCCCTCCTTTCTCCACTGTGTCCCTTTCATTGTATTGGTACACCCAAATGATGGGTCCTTACCATGCATAGGTTTTAAGGATGAGATGCTTCTCTACTACTATCAACTAGTATGTGTTTGCTCTGAGCTCCGCTTCTTCAGGCCTCAGTCATTCGGATGGACAACTGTTCTACATACGGTTTTCATTCCCCATGGTATTAGTAAGTGGACTGAGTGTTAGTAGTTACTGGGCCACATTATACTTGTAGTTAGATTAGTATTAGTACTGAGTATACTTTAAATACAGTACAGTAATTCTAGTAGTATATAGTAATAATATTTATTTTGGAATTTCTTCATTATGTCTTATAAAAAGGAATAATATAAGCAAATGTGCTTTCAAAAGACCGGCTTGGCGAGCGATTATGGACCGAGTGAGGGAGCGAGTACATGTTAGTCACATATTTACTGAATATTCCTCAGGATGTAAACGTCGAACGGATGCTCAACACGTACATAGCATATTCTTAACGTGTGAGACCGAAATTCATGATCCGGACATGCCTGTGGGTTGGCCGTGTATGTGGGAATTGTTGTTGGTTGCCATCATTTTTAGCAACCACGTGTATTTAAACTCCGGTTGATGGGAGGTGTTCGCTCTGCAAAAAACGAGTTTTCACTGCCCTACATAACCCTACTACCTTAAAAGGTAGCAGGAATTCTCTCCCATATCGATAGCAAAACAACTGCACCAGCCCTTCTACCTCCCACGCTCCCCTCTTACAATTACAGCAAAAGCATACTCCTTGCTCAAGAAAATGACCCTGAGCAGTGTCACTCCATCCACATCAGCAATTCATGCAAATCTTTCATGGTCTTTGTCTTTTAAATGTGTCTTTCACTTTTTCTTTAGAAAATTTCTTTTGCTTTTCTGGTCTTTAGACATCTTTTAGGAGTATTTATTTTCGATGACCTTCTTTCTCCTACTTTAAACGTCTTGAGCTTGCAATCGATACATTTAATATTTAACCCACCAGTAAGACAACTAAAAGTCCAATTATGTGTGCACTGTGCACATTTGGTGCACATATATAAAAGTTCATCGGTCCAACACATTTTTATTAAGTATCTTGACGGTGTTGCACCTGATTATTTTGCCATTAGTAATAATTACTTCTCTTTAAATTAATTATTTCTCTACTAATAATCTGATCCTAAATATTGTTAATGAATGGAAATATTTATATAGTATGTACTAAGGTGTTGGTTACATTACTGTAATAGTTTCAACCTGAAGTTTGATCAAACAATCAGCAAACAATTATTTCGAAGTCGTATGTAAGGTCATTTAAACTCCGATTTAAAGTTAGTCTGAGGTTAACGAAAGAAACAGTCACATGATGTTTGTTGAATTTCCGAGTCGGAGTGAGGTATCAAACGATTGCTAACGCAACTCCATTGCTTCCCCTTTCCCATAACTCCCGCTCCTTCTCAGCCCTTTTTCACCCGCACTTTCGTATATTCAGCAATTATTCTTGTCATGAACACCTTGGAATATGGCTACTATTGGACATTTGAATAGTACTCCAGCGACCTTCCTCTAAGCACCATTACTGGCTTCTGAACAGCTGAGCTTGGCTTTCTCTGGGGCTCTCTTCTGGTTCATGGCTCTGCTACCACAAAGCTGATGCTCTTGCAACGACCCCATACCATTGCTTTACTGTGTCTGCATTGCTATGCCTCTTTTCCATTGTCACGACAGCCATGGTTCTCTTGACCACAAAGAGAATGTGAGTCCCTTCTCTATCGCCCTTATAGTTTCCGCTTACCAAGTCTACTTAGTTTGGGTATGAAGGAGGTATAGGAGTGGTTGGGTATGGTGAATACTGGGATCTCGAGGACATTGTTAGAGGGCATTGCTACCATGTTCTTTTCTGATCGTACTACTCATTCTTGTAAATAGTTGTATACTTAAAATATGATGTTATTGTTATTTCATGGAAAACAAATTGAATATGAGCTCGAAATACGATCCTTTCTGTTGCATATGTCTTTAAGGTATTTGTAAATGTATTTGATACTTTAAAAGACCATTCAAACTTTAAAAGAAAAGTGACATAGCTTTAAAAGAACATAGACATCTTTGACTTTATGCATCTTTAGAGGTCTTTTGTGTCTTTTTGGTCTTTCTAAAGACGTCAAAAGACCTCTGAAAGATCTGCATGAATTGCTGATGCAAGTATCCCTCGATCCTCCATGCACTTAAGAGTCGCCTCTTGAATAAGTTTTCTCGCTTTAAGCGCATCTGTGAACCAATCCCCTTGGCCTACTGGTTCTTATAGTTCCTCATAGAGATAAGTATATGGAGGGCTGAATGTGTCGATACCTCTTATCTAGTTTTGATTCCGTGGTGCGCTGATCGACCTAAACAACCCTACAGCAGGGTATTGCCTAACACGAGCAATGTAGTTACATAAGACCCGTGCTACGGTACATTAATCAAGAATATTCCTGACCTCATTCCTATTCCCACCCAGATCCATATCATCATTATTATCAGAGTCCTCGTCTTCACTGCTCCAGCAATCTCCTCCGTAGCGAAAACCTTCTTCAAAATCAATGACCCGCCATATATTGTAATAGTACGTAAATAATTAGTACTTACCAAGGCGTGCAGGCAACTAAGACTTAAGATCACACAATTAGGTGTAGGGAAAGGGGGAATAGATTCACTCTTATTGTACATACATGAATGTTGCTGTTCTTTTATCATAATGAATATATTTACACTATTCTACGAGATTCTACAATTTACATTCCAAAGTATTCGCATTCTCGGTCATATCGGCATTCTTGTTGATGCGTGAATGTTCGTGCCGCTTCTGGCTTGCACATGCACAACACCATAATCCATTCTCTCCTCCCAATGCGTTTTACAAGACCCAGACTTCAAACAAGCAACCATGACCCTCGTATCCACTTCCTCCCATTCATTAATCAACTCTGGCACTACATCATCATTAAGCATGATCACAATATATTGTAACTTTTCAATGTCACTGAGCGAGCGCAGAGTTTTCGGTAAGTATTTGGTGCTTATTACGGTGTCCGGGAACCGCATGCACTTGCTTTTTGATTCGTGTCAACCTGTGTCAACGCTTGGCGTTCAGCGCTCATGTTACATATGTAAGCGAACCGATTACGAAAGTCACTATACTTCAAATGCCCCCAGCTCGTATCACATTATAGTTTAGACTGTTAAGAGAGTTATAAGACATTATCTAAGTGCCTATCCAGACCCATACCCACCAAAACACATACCCTTGGTCACGGGTATGGGTTATGACGGGTTTAGCGGATTTACGGGTTTCCCACGGGTTTTTAATATATTACAAGTTTGTAGTAGTAGCAGGGAAAAATACATAGTATTTGAACGAGTAAGCTGAATTATACGTTTAATATTCCAATCTCAATATTCAAATGATTGCTAACTATACGCCAAGTTATGTAAGGAACAGACAAGAAACAGTGGAGAAATTCCAAAATTTGCGTTCAATATACGGATAGAAACGTGCAATTGCTGGCTAACTATATACCAATTTAAGAAATAAACAGACCTCAACTGGGGTATGAATATAATATATCGTCATTTTGGGAAAGCGGTAGTAGAGAATGCCATAACATCAGAACAAAAGTGCCGAAGTGTAAGCTTAATATGTTATTTTTAACGCCGAATGGGGTAGAAATCGTACGTCAATGTACGAAACAAATGGATGATGAATGGTGGAGTAATATAACAATTAATTCATGGGGAGAATGAAAGAAAAATCATAGTAGCATTAGGACAAGAGTGTTAAATTGTATGTTTAAGATGTCATCATAGACACTGAATAGATAATTTAATATTAACCATCTCAACATGAGCTATTACTGGTTAAAATTTCATACAAACTGGAATGTAGTTGGTCTAGAAATTATGGTTGAAGTGTTGTGAAGGTTACGGGTACTGTCAACCTGACCTGTACCCGTACCTGCTGTTATAGGTATCCTATAGCATAGACACATTTTAGCCTAATTGCCTACTAGTTCCGCTCTGTAGTATTCAATACTACAGTATTAGTCTATGAGAACTCACTCTTCCTTTCTATCATCCTTTAGTAGCCCGTAGAATAGCGTAGAACTACCTAGTGTACTATAGATCATTCAGGAACACTAAGACAACACGTATAAGTAGGACTACACAGGATACCCCAATATCATCTTTTACTTTCACTTACCCTTACCTCAGTTCGAATATTCGACACTTAGAACCTAGTATTAAAGTACTGCAGTAGCTACTTAAATACTATTAAACGTACCGAGTATACTCTATGTTACACTAGTTTACCTTGAGACTGTCACCGATTCGCTCTGACACTCTTGGAGATAAGAACATCTCTTATCTCCATTGGTAAGCGCGTGCTAAGTCTACAATCTGAGCCTTGAGATCGACTCGTTTCTGACCACATCAACAACTCAACACCCCGAAACAAGGTATATTCAATATTCTAACTAACTACTGACTACGTATATTCATAGGAATACACCAAGGTTACAGCTGAGCTATAACACCTGCTGGTACCCGTGACCCATGCCATTGACTATGTATTCACTTCACGATAATCCTCCTACCGCACCTTCAAGTGTTCATATTAACAGCCTATTTAGTACACCTTCCAATAATCTGTCTCACTTATATGTTAATGGTCTAAATTATACAAGTAGAAGGGCATTTGAAGTAGGTATAGTGACTTTCGTAATCGGTTCGCTTATGTAACGTGAGTGCCGAATGCCAAGCATTGACACAGGTTGACATGAATCAAAAAGCAAGTGCATGCGGTTCCCGGACACCCACTGCTGGCGGGCAACTTTTTTGCAGTTGGCAAAATCCATGTAAATTTGACATCAATAACGTTACACATTGGGTACATATATGCCATCGCAAGATGTAGACAAAATGTAAGCAAAATCCATTACTATAAACGGAAATAATTTCCATATATAGGAAAACATTTTGCAAACATTTTGCCTATGTTTTACAATTGTTTTGCCAATTGCAATATCTAACGTTATTGCTGTCAATTTTGCCGGCCAATGGCGACGGCAAAATAGTTGCCTGCCAGCTGTGACCGTAGCTTATGTCGATGAATATCACGAGGTGAGTCGAAATCTTGATAGAAAATCAGACCTCCAAGTGACAGCTAGCTAACTTGCGACAGCCCTAATTTAAATGTGTCAAATGTATCCAGTGTGTATAGATTAGTATCAAGAGAGTGAAGCAGTGGCAACGTGGCAATATTTTGAGCAAATAACTTGTCGATAGTTGTCTCAATAAAAAGGTGTTGAATTCCCGTGCATATCGAAAGTAGAGACGTGGCGAACTCCATCGATACCACGAATACGAATAGAATGTTTTAGGTTTGGACTCGAGAGCTATTTCAAATTTGTGTTCATCGATGTGTCCAGGACTTGCATTATCGCCATAGAACTGAATAGTTCTGTATAAGAGGGGCTCTATACTCTATTCAACATTTAGCGGGCTCTCTCGTATGACAGGAATTTTACCTTACTACAGCTGTGCCCGTTTGGAGACTCCAGCCAGGTGTGCATCTTCTCTATGGAATGGACGGGTACAGACCACATGTTGAAATATTTCATCCTCGATTTCAGGGGGAAAGAAGAATGACATTGGACAGGGAGGGGTCAGATCTTCCTACCTTATATTCCCACTACCTTTTAAGGTAGTTGGGTATTAGGGACGTTTGGGTCACCGGATATGGTAATTTGAGGATCTTGGATAAGATCTCAACCTGATTGGCTGATGCTCGTTCTGAATTGTTGTGACCTGTGTGAGACTACATATGCCATCAACTTCTATCCCTCTAGTATTACCACCCTTCTTCGTTATTGTTATTACATCGTATGTGTACCAGCAGTTTATGTTCTTTTATCACTCAATTTTTCACAGGAAGCAAGCCACAATGTATGTCTTTCCTGTCTCACCGTACACAACCTAACCTTCATTCCTGCAACACGAGCGAATGTCATCTTAATTGCGCTTCATAGGGCCATTACGTCCCATTCTTCGTGGCCACTGTGTACAACCAGAATATACTTTGGCAATACACTGTATTACTGAAGATTAATCTAAAGGGAACCATGATTAGTTAGTCCACGTGTCCGTGAACTCTTTAGCAACCACTGTTGCTGACTCTACTGTTCGACAGGTACAGAGCATCAGATCCCTGCAGCTTTTCGATGGTTGCCGTGCTATAATGTGGATCGGTGCCTCTGTATCTCATGTATTTGATACTGCATGAAACCTCCTATATAGATACACAATCTCTTACCTATCCTATTCTAGCACCAGACACACTCTATGTATCAACCCTCGGCTCCAAACTTCACCTCCTGTAACATCCCTATCTGGAATAGCTTCAACATGTCCAGGACGTTCCTGGGACAGCCTGGAACAAAAAAGCACGTTGAAGCCCTTCTCAATCACGGCTTCAAAGCCCTCATAATATGTATGTAACATCAGATGGGATTGGATCGGAAATGTCACTTGGAATGAAGGGTATGAATCGAAATAAGGAGGAGATGAGACCTCGGAGAGTGGATGGAATGCGCAGGAGGCAGCAGTGCTTCAAGATTGAGAGGTGGTTGAAGGGGTAGGAAATCTGATCTACATTTGCGTGTGCGTCAATGACGTCTGGCCAGGACCAGGCTATGTAACGTATATCTCATTGTTTTCGATTCAGATGGATTGAGTTGTTGATCAATAACTTTTTTGAACTATATTGTCAGATAACAGTCGCTCATGTACAACCTCAATCAAGACCATCATTGAGTGCTGCGAGTTCTCATTTCCTGCTTATTTCTCAGATTGGTACTGACAAAAGAGGTTTAACTTGCTATCTTGTCCTTAATGTACAATTTTGAAGCCAGGAATCCTCCCTTCCCCATGACAGTGAAGACTGACAGCCATAGCTGCATTATCACGCCCCGTTTAATAGCACACCAACAATTGATGTCAACCCTGTAGTACTAAACTGTTGAAGTCATGTCCATCTCGCTTTCTTCCACCAACTTATCATAATTTGGTATCATCTTTGGCAATGAAACGGTAAGGATAGTGCTGTTCTGATAGTTGGAGGGCCATGTCGACAGTTTCTGGCTCTATTTCCCGAGTCCAGTATGTAGTGAACACATAAGTACTCAGTGTTTTGTCCAAGTTTTGTCTCACGCTCAGAATGACACATCATATAACATCGTACCTTATGTGGCATGGTGCACCTCTTCTGTCTAGTTTGTTGTGCATGCTACATACAGTAGTGGGGGATTGCATAGATTGTGTTCATATTTAGTTACTGGGAATTGCTGACTGCGTTGGCGAGAACCTTGCTTGACATTAAAAGAAATGCAAGTGTGATAATATTCAAGGCACTATATTGTGAGTCGATAAGGCATATGTCAAGTACTACAAAATATGAGGTCAAAAAAATACTACTGTGGGTAAATAACACAGAAAAAGGCTCCAACAACAAACTGGGAACAAACAATATATTGCGAAAACCGTAGCGGAGGAAGAGTGTGAGGACGACAACCAGTCACTGCTGGCTTATTCTGGAGGACATAACGAGAGATTACAACAAGCACGACAATCAATTTCGTGTCTCGAGCCAGCTCATTATGAATAGACGATAGTATTGACAATAAAATGGGCTGAAACATCTAACAGGAAAGAGCTGGTCTCCGCGGAAGGTAGCAAGGATGGAAGATGGAGTTTATACACAGAGTGCACTGAGGTCTTGGGAAAGGGGCAGGGTTCGCCAACAGCAGCCGAAGTGAACACATGCGGGTTGAAACCCAGTCAAAAGTCGGTCTAGTGATGTCGAGCAGTATCCAGCAATATCGAAGACCAGGCATCACTCGATATCGCAATAGAATCTGGAATATAAAGATTTTTCTCATGTAGGATCTAAGTACGTCAAGGCTAGACAAGTGCCAAGAATAAGTTGGATTTGCCAAGCTGTTAACTTCCTGGCAAATATAGCGATATCTAGTGCCACTGTAAACTTACTCTAGCTGTATCATGCGTTGCTGAAGCATTTCCGAGTGATTTGTACAGGTATAGAAGGAAAATAAAAATCAAATATATTGGAAATTTATCTACTGGGGTACATTGTCGGTATCCAATACATCTAATGCCACATTACTACTATACTAGCCAAGCCCAACTATTTCAACTGACTTGTTATGTGCGAGCCTCAACTTCATGCAACTAAACAAACAGAAAGTAGTGTTAGCAGTAGACTCCTGAAAATTAACTGAAACTATACCTTGCACATGCGCACACTGCACTTCACCGACCCACACACCTGAAACCTAACAACCATCTTGTGAACCAACCATCAAAGGTAGAGCGTCGATGATGAATTGATTGTGGATAGAAGTATTGCTGGGAGTCGAAACCGAAGTGGAGATATGAGGAAGTCGGATGAAACCCTCACTGGTTCCGAGTTCATTTACTAAATGAGTCAAAAATGAGTACATATCAAGACGAAAGGATACTATGCCACATACCTATGAGAGACCACTTCAAGACATGTAGTGTTGCTCGCAGATAGATGAAGATAAGGTAGAGGAGGGGTGAAAAGGTGTCAGTTGAATTGTGTGAGGCGCGAGAAGTTGGTGGGAAGTTGGTGGGAACGAAAAGAAAGGGCCTGTTGCATGCACGTTGCAATTATATATGTAAGTGCAACTGATGGAAATTACCCCAGAAGTCGCTCGAAATGCCCAGATGTTGTTAAGAAAACGGTTTAAAGATGCCCCACTGTTTCGCATGTATAATGCTGCCAAGACTTAGTTTTGTGTCTCGGCAAAGTCCCCTAGATGTCCCTTGATAAAAACATGGAAACTATATCTCGCACAATACAGCTTGATATCCCTAGGCTGATTTTTCACTGGGGTTGAAAAGTGAAACCAATAATGCCCCGGAGAGATACCTTGTCAAGCAAGATGACTATGTAATAGTGATCTGGACTCATAGTCCATTGATCTAGTTCCCTTCCTTATAAACCCTTCATTAGCACTACAGATTTCTACTCCTTCGAATCCTGCTTCTCAGCATTCAAAACCTGTCTTTTAGCATTTTTTATTATTTTTCTAACTCTATACAAGCTATTCGTGGTCCCATGTAATGTAAACATATTAAATATTTAACCTTCACACTCGGTCCATCAATACAATTAATCTTCCTATGAGTGGCAATATCCAGTATACTTAATCTGGTTGGTAGTGGGCTTTGCCGCTTGTCAGCCCTATTCCTTTATACGATCAATGATCATCAGTTAACGAATCATTGGGTCAGATGAGTCAAATTTACGATTCTCACTGATAAATATAGGCTAGCTAGTTTAAGAATAAACTATGTTTATGACTAAAAGGCTGAGAGTTTTCATAATATCAACAAAAACACGACGAATTCTTCTTCCCTAGCAATCCATCTTAACCTATACCTCACTGGGGACACCAATCATCATTAGAGTCTTTCAGCCTTCAGCCACGGAGTTATCTGACTACTAATGCATTAATTTTATTGTTGTTCAGGTGTGTTGAGTCGTTTAAGTTTAGTAATGGGAAATTTTAGCGGGTGGAAGGCCGCCAGGAATCACTTATGCCGTGGGATACATTGCTTACAAAATCATATCTTTGCTCTGCCCGTATATAAAGCGTACAGGAGGAAATCATGGTATCTTTAAATAATCCAACACATCTCCCACCCTTACCAATATGTCTCAGCAAAAAGCTGTTTACTTAGAAGGCGTAGGTGGCGACTTCATTCTTCGGACAACTGAAATTTATAAACCAGCTGCTGGAGAGCTTCTCGTGAAGATAAAGTCGGCCGCTCTTAACCCCATTGACTGGAAACTTCAGAAACACGACTACGGGTTTGTCACATTTCCAGCAATACTTGGACTGGACATCGCGGGAGATGTTGTGGAAGTGGGGGAAGGTGTTCAGGGGTTTTCTAAAGGGGATAGAGTGTTAGTATATCGCATTATTTGGGCCAATGTTTCATTTACACAAATTCTACAGCTTTTCCAAGGTAATTTCACGGACCGTAATAATGGATTTCAACAGTATGCAACCTCTCCTGCTGATAGAACCGCTAAGGTCAGAGCTGTAACTCTTATTCATCAATGTATTTGCCGACCTGATGTGAGATAAATAGATTCCAGCCGGATGGTCTTATGATCAAATTGCAACCATTCCTCTAGTCTTATTCACTGCGTGGACAGGATTGTATAATAAAGTACCCCTTGAACTAGGACTTTCTGGCCCGACATCTCTCTATGATTCGCCCAAAGGGAAATATGCAGACACTCCAATTGTCATCTTCGGAGGAGCGAGTTCAGTAGGACAGATTGGTGAGATGGTTTCATTAGTCTTAATCTTTTGGAACTCTAATAAGTTATGTTTGATAAGCAATCCAGCTTGCGAAGTTCTCTGGATTCTCACTGATAATTACAACTGCTTCCCTGAAGCACGAATCGACTCTGAAGTCCCTTGGAGCAACACATCTCATTGATCGCACTCTTCCGTTGTCCTCGCTCCCATCAGAAGTCGCGAAAATCACTGAGAAACCAATCACACTCATATACGATGCCATTTCATCTGAAGAAACGTCACAAGCGGGGTACGATCTTCTTGCCAATGGTGGAAAAATCACGGTTGTTATTCCTGGGTTGAAAGTAAATGAGAGTGAAGGCAGTGGAAAGACGGTCATCCACGCTTCTGCTTACCCTCTCTCACCTCCTGAGAATGCACAACTGATTAAAGAGGTATACAGGATGATAAATTCGTTATTGGAGTCCAGTGCCATTGTTGTGAGTTTCTTGATTATATGTTGGGGGTGATGGTGAGTGATTAATGTATTTTGTAGCCTAACAGGGTTGAAGTACTTCCTAACGGCCTTTGTGGTATTGTGGAAGGGTTGAAGCGTCTCGAGAATGATCAAGTCTCCGCAGGCAAACTTGTCCATCCAGATGAGACTGATTGATGCCTTAATTACTGTTCAGTATGTGTTGTATGTAGGGTTCAATTACAGTGTTTCTTGTCCATAAGCCAGGTCTCTATCTCTACCGGTTCAGTATGTACGGTAAGTATAAAATTATGATCATAGTACGCAACATATGTCCAGTCTCGCCTGAGGAGAACCGAGTGAGAGAGCCTAGTCTTCGACTCCGGCAGGAAGGTGACACATGACCAACTCTTCTTGTACCACCTTCCTGCTACCACCAGAAAGACCATCCCCGCACGTGCGCTGAAGTTTCACCAATTTTTTTTTTCATTCGTACCATAATAAACCTTGCAAACATACTAATTAAACTAAAACACCAACTACAATGCAAAGAATAGAGACAGACCCAGCAGGTGAAACATGCCCAGACTTCAGCGGAGATATCTTTGAAGACATGCGTAACATGGCCAGGGGAGGTAATGAACAAATGACAGATGAGGAAGCAATAGAGAAACTGGTAACGACATGGCATGCAACCCATCAGAAAAAGATGGCAGCATGGGAGGCACAGGTACAGGCAGAAAACAAGGAGAGGCGGCACCAACAACCAGAAGAGATGCTTCTGGAAACACTGCGAAAGAGGAAATATGACCACTCACATTCACGATCTCCAAAAAGAGCGAGAACAGCATCAGGCCGGCATAATCAATGGCAATGGAGCGAGTCACCCCCCCCCAACGACAGAACACCCAGAATCAGCAACAAGTTTTTTCAGAAAGGCGCAGCGAAACCACAGAGTGTCACCGCTTGCGCCGTATGCCTGGGATGCCGCAAACACGAATTCTCCAAATGCGACAAGCGACAGCTATGGGATGGTTTCACCAAAATGTGGGCAATACGAGGAGAAAACAGAAAGCTTACCAAACCCAATGGCGACAGCATATGTTTCCAGTGGCAAATGCCAGCAGGATGCTACGACTCGACCCACCCAGAGAGACACTGTTGCTCAGGATGCGGGAACACCGACCATGGTGCTCAGAAATGTCCTTGCGCAGAGAAGCTGTAAGCCACTTACACCATACAAGGGCAAGGAATGGGAGGAGAAATTATGAGCATGTGGATTGGAAGAAAAGTATAATAGGGTGGTTGAAGGCTTACATCACGGCTTTCAGTTTGGCATTCCTGCTATTGCCAAAACATTCACACCATCAAATCACGAATCAATCAATCAATATGATGCGGCATACATGGATATTGTCAAAAAGGAGTTTAGAAGTGGAAGATACCTGGGACCGCTCTCACAGCGCCAAACAGAAGAGCTTATTGGGCCTTTCCAATCATCCCCCATATCACTCATCCCAAAGACAGGTCCAGCTGGGTGGTATCGTGCAATACACAATTTCTCATTCCCATACAAGCCAGTCAACGGAGTGGAGTCTATTAACTCGCACATTAAAGCAGAGGACTTCCCCTGCACATGGGGAACCTTCTCAACAATATGTCTACTGGTGTCAAGGCTTCCACCCGGGTCACAAGCGTCAATCAGGGATGTGGCTGAAGCCTACAGAACCATACCTGCACACCCTAGCCAATGGCCTGGACTTGTGGTCAAGCTTAAAGGGGATGATAACTATGCAATCAACACCAGCAATAATTTCAGAATCACCTCCGCTGGAGGAGCATATGGTGAGACAGCAGATGCCGGGCTTGAAATCATCCGATACAGTGGGATCGGCCCAGCATCGAGATGGGTGGATGACCACATTTTCATATGAATATTACAAGAACACCTTGAGAAATACAATGAACAGCGAAGGCAATGGAAAACAGAGATTGAGGAGAATGGAAGCCAAATCCATGAGCATTGTCGGATATGGTACAGAGGAAAAGAGATGCCAGATGGACAACTAGAAGAATATGATGAAGATATGCGAGCTGAGTTCAAAGACCTGGCACAGGAGAAGAGAGGGGCTAGTTTACAGGAAGAACCATACTGTTACAGCAATGCAGACATTGACGAGTTGTCAGAACAACTGGGAACAGTCTGGGAAAGTACCAAAACAATTCTATTCCAGTCAGTGGTACCATTTCTTGGCTTTAGTTGGGATCTGGAGCACAAAACTGTATCTCTATTGGAAGCTAAATGCAACAAGTACTTGCAGACAATTACAGAGTGGAGAACAAGACAGTGACACACTCTCAAAGAGGTACGAAAACTATATGGAAAATTACTACATGTTACCCTCATTATTCCAAAAGGACGAGCATACCTTACAAAACTCGAAGCCATGTTGGGAACATACCACAACAGTCCTTTCACTCCACACTTTCCACCGAAACACACAGACAAAGATCTTGTTTGGTGGGAGAGACAGCTCAGGGGACCAACCTTGTCACGAGAAATCCCAGCACCAACCCCAATGGAAGACATCAGCGCATACTCAGATGCAAGCTCAGGTTTCAGTATCGGCATCACAATTGGACAGAAGTGGAGAGCATGGAGGCTACAGCCAAAATGGCAAATGGATGGGCGAGATATTGGATGGGCCGAAGCAGTGGGCTTCGAGTTCCTCATCAATACAATCATACATGAGAAGCTCATCAAAAGCAGCAGAAAACACATCAGAGTTTATGGCGACAACACAGGAGTGGTGGAAGGATGGTGGGCAGGAAGGAGCAGAAACTGGAAGGCAAATGAAGTATTCCGACGAATACATGACCTTTGTGAAGAACACAGCACAACGGTACACACAAGATATGTACAAAGCAAAAACAATCCAGCAGACAACCCATCACGAGGCATCTAACCAGCACCAGCAGACCTCCTACCCAAAATCATCATTCCAGACGCTTTACGGCCATTTGTGTTCAACTTTGACGACCCAGCCACAAAGGATTGGCCCAGAGTCAACTCATTACAAAAACCAGGAAAACGAAACAACCACAACAGACAACATGATAAACACCAAGAAAGACGGCACGAAGAACTATGGGCAGTCGAACACAACATATAGAAATACAACAGCCAGTCAAGGAAAGCAGAGACCAGGAGCTCAGCTCCCAGCCAGACACTCTCGAACATCAAACAGAGACAGATTGGCGCCATATCCACCACAACTCACCCCAAACCCATCAAGCCTTCGTCCACAATGCGCTGCCAAAGATAGACTGGTAACTTGGAGGCCCATACAAGCAATCACAACAAATTCACGAGGAGTTACTAGAGAAGACAGAGAGTGAGTGGTAGCAGTAATGGAATTCGCCTGGGAAGAAAGCACACTTACCACATATGCAAGCGGCCTGTTATCATATCACGTTTTCTGCGACAAACAGAACATGGCAGAGAATGAAAGGGCTCCAATTAGCCAAGATATACTCGCTATATTTATAGTGCAACTGGCACATGTGTATTCAGGAAAAACAATACACAACTACGTCCAAGGGATACGAGCATGGCACTTGCTACACCACATCACATGGGAAATAAACCAAGGAGAGGTCGATAGCCTACTAACAGCAGCAGACAAGTTAACCCCAGAAACGTCGAAGAAAGGAAAACAAGAACCATACACACCAGGATACATAGCAGCAATAAAAGATGGGCTGAACCTTGACGTGCCACGGGATGCAGCCACATACGCATGCTTAACAACATGTTTCTATGCAACAGCCCGACTTGGAGAATTCACCATAGACCGGGCAAACGACAAGTTCGATCCTTGCAGACACATCACTCCCAGACACCTAACACAGATCCAAGATCACAATGGAAACTGCGTCACCAACCTTCGGATACCTAGAACAAAGGTAGCACCGAATGGAGAAGACGTATTCTGGGCGCAACAAAACGGACCTTCAGACCCAGAGGCAGCCATGGCACACCACTTGGCCATCAACAAACCCCCAGCGGACAGACACCTCTTCGCATACAGAGACGCAAATGGCAAGTACAGGCCATTGTCCAAAAGAGCCTTCACCAGTCGCATAGGAGAAGCGGTAAGAGTAGCAGGCCTCCAGCCCATCCAAGGTCACGGTATCCGCATCAGGTCCACTTTAGAATACTTGCTGCGAGGCATGCCATTCGACGTCATGAAGACCAAAGGCAGATGGACAGGGGACTCTTTCCAAATCTACCTGCGACGACATGCACAGGTAGTTGCCCCATACATCCAAGCAATGCCAGACATACACACCAATTTCGTCCGCTACACCACCTATGAAACACAAAACGGCAATGGCAGCTAGCAAATAGGTAAGATCAGTCTTTCCTAGCAGTCGGGGCCCGAGACTCACTCGTCGCGTCAAGCCTAGCAGGTGGGAGTCAGTGTGCGCCTCAGCCCCCTCCAGCAGGAAAGATCAAACCAAGTTGGGAGGTGCGCACTGCGTGCACACTCCCACCCACACCCTTCCACTCTTACCCACAATTCTTCCACCTTCACTCGTGCCCTTCCATCATAGCCAATAGAGAATAGAAGTCGTATAGAAACAAATGGCATAATATACACCATAGTAGAACCTGAAGCGTGCGAGTCAAAGACAATCAATATAGATAAAAAATAAGACATATGATATATCTAAGATACAATACGCCTCAGGTGCGTCATATATTCATGATCCTCTTGAAATCGATCTAAGGTTCGCAACATGTTATCCTATCAACATAAAGTGGTACTATAAAGTTATAAAGAATTTCAGTGAAAAAGATCCATTCAGAACGAAAAGAATAGTATAAAAGAGACGTACCGCAAAACTTTGATTAGGAAATTCGAGGTCATGTGACATCATAAAGCGCACAGACATCCATTACTCCGTTGCTCGGAACGACGATGAATCCACCACGCCAGTCCCTAGTGCCCACAATCCCCTCCCCATTCTACGAAAATACTTCACTCCATCCTGTCATTCATCTCCCACCCCTGCAACCCCCCCGAAAACAGGTACTCCTCGCCGACAAAACCCACCCTTCAATCTACCCCTCCTAAGTAACCCTCGATCCCCTGCAGATCTAGAAGTCGTCACTTGTCCCTTTCCCCGGTCTGTGAAGCCCTTCGTAGGAAGGGAGGTTGTGGCAGATTGTGGTTCAGCGTGGGCTGGCGTGGATTGGATGTGCCAGCGGAGGAGGGGGTACGTGAGTGAGAGACTAGAGGAGGGAGGAGGGTGAGTTCGTAGAGTGTTATCTGGGGGATAGAAGGGGAGGGGGGAGACTGAGGTGGTATGTGATGCTGGGGTGTCTTCCTGCGCCTACATGTGGAGAATCGTGCGTTTGGGTTCACGAGAATTAAGAGGCATCGAGTGTGAGCGTGGTCGCGCTCTGAGGAGAAATGAAGGAGGCCTCGGAGGGAGGGAGGGATGTAATCCTCCCTCCAGACCCTCAGGCGCTTCGCAAGATTGTCCTCACTGGATCCGTCCCCCTCTTGTCCAATATCAACTCTGTGGTATGTTGATGGATCGATACACCCTCCTGAATGAGGGGTAGTGTAGAACATCACTGCCTCCCCCTCCCCCTCTCCCTCCTTCTGCTGAAGCACGCTGAACCCAAGAATCCTTCTCCCTCTCACCCCTTGGACTCACACCCATCCTCGCACACTCACATGCACATGCAGGCCTGGCAAACGTTCTCTGTGGAGGTAGTAGGACAAGTCAACTCAGTACAGCGCGTATAGAGATGAACGAGAAACGTCCCATACAGTTAGACTCAAAGGCGTGTGGAGTACCACTGGCCAGGAGATTGGTGGGTGCTAGGGTGAGGAGGGGGCCTGCCATGGACTAGCGGATGCGTTTCATTAGGATGTGAGTGCTTGACAGGAGTGTATGCACATGAGGTGCCGTTGCCTGAAGGGGCCGACCATGGTCTGAAGTGTGTGGGTGTAACTGAAACTGAGATTGAGAGAGGAAGGCGTGGGAGTGAGGGGAAGAGGTGGTAGGGAAGAGGGAAATTGAAGAGGGAGAAGGCCCAAAGGAAGAAATGGCGCTTGAGCTTGAGGGAGTACTGGAGGAGGATGTAAGTAATCGCTTTGCTCTCAGCCAGATATGGCTATGATCGTCTGTTGTATGCAGATTGACATCAGTGTAATTCGTAAGGTGATATAAAAGCACGCACTGTTCATCTAAACAAACCCGCCAAAGCCTAAACCTTGTGCACCCATCCCAAAAATCTAAACAAATTCAACCACTAATCAGTCGTCTGAGAGCATTCCATGCATTCTCATCGTGTACAGACCCTTCAAATGCGTATGATTGCTGTCGAGTAAAAGAGTAGTAAAGGGAGCATACTCCGATTGGATTGGTGATTGGTATTGTAGTCAATGTGTTTGGTTTGTTTGCCAAAGTTTATCTGTTTTATCAGAGTTCAAGGGTGTCTTGCACTGGGCCAATAGGGACGGTAGCATTGTAACTATTGGGCCGTGAAGTGTCTTCACTTCACGGGCGATCGGTATTTGGAGGATTCGAGATTGTGAGTTCATTCAATTTGACCTCTCTGACGAGGCCTTTGATGCTCATAAATTCTATTCAATCCCCCTCGCAATTTATTCACAGTGGCTAGGCCTTTCGTTCTGTGGAGCTAGCCGTGCAGATGGTACAAGGAGCTGAGAGGAGTATGATGATCTGCATCCCTCCTTTCTCCTGCACCAGGTATCATTTCTTCGATGCTCTGTTTTTTGATCACTGACATCCCTCCTTTCTCCTGCACCAGAGCTCTATCACTTTCGCTTATTCACTGCCTTTACCCACCCACCCTTTCCCATTACTTGTCTCTACATCCATTTCCTTACTCGTTTTTACTTGTACTTATTTGCCGGTAGCTTTTCCCCCATGACTACAGGTTTTTCCCATTGGGTTTTCCTGCATGAGGGTTTTGACGCACCCGGCTAGGTAGACTATTACAGTCACTACGGTCACATACTTCTCAGTACATGGTGTCTCTTCGTTTCGTTTATCATGCACCTCGAGTTGGTGTCTCTTCGTCTCGTTTATCACGCACCTCGAGTTTCTTCTCTTCGTTTCACTCTATTCTTTATCACTATTTCTCTTTTCTCATGTATATCGTACATGGTGCTCGGCACGTAATTCTAGTTTTGTCGATGCCGGGCGCCCACCTCTGTGGTTGGCACTTCCCATCACGCTACTCCTACCTTTCTCCTGCCTGCGAGAGTCCCTGATTGGTCAGCTCTACAAGCACTAGTTACGTAGACGGGGGGAACGAAAACTGACACCATACACGGTGTCAGTTCCATGTTTACACCAATCTTAGCTACACCATAGAAAAGTTCCCACTGTACTTAACAATTCTTAATATAAAATGTGTGAGTAAATAAATGAGCTGTAAATAATAAGAAACAGCATTGCCTCCTGAAATTTTTGAATACAACAACGCTTCCCTGCTTTCATGAATCATCACCTACCACGCTAACTACATCATCAAAATCTCTAGCCATGCTATCACAAACTCACTCTGCACGCGATGACATCAATCTGGGCTCGGGCTCTGCTGATGCAATCACACATGTGAAGCACGAGCGTGAGCCAATTGATTTCATGTGTCATTTCAAGGTCGAAGCTACTGATGCTGCCATTGATCTCTGTGGTTCCTCCCCCCCAGCTGTTACAGTTCGAACACGAATCATTCAAGAAGATGGTCATGAAGTTGTTGAAATAGAGGACATGGATTCTGAGGCAGAAGATGAACTCAGTGATGAAGAAGGTGAGTGAGCTCGTTGATTCATTTCTAATTAGGTGCTAATACAATACAGTGAATCAGTAGATCCTATGAATATTGACTTGCCACAGTCAATTGTTCCAACCACTTGGCTGGACCGTGATGTTCAGACTACCGGTTTTGAAGTGGGCAAGATTAAGCTGTCAAAAGCTCTTGAGGTCGACGCTGTTCAGTATGTCAAGGACATTCCCACTGCCTGGCCAATCCTGTAGAAACAGCAAGGACTCTGCACAGGGCAGTTGCTGATCTGGGTACAGGCTCACCTGAGAGGTAGAGTGTGTAGATAGAGGCTTAGAGCGACTGTAAGAAGAGTAAAGACTTTCTTATTGTTATCCAGTAAAACTGGGGGGTTTATATACTATACAAGAGGTGTATATAAATATCTACTGCTGTAAAAGGAGCTGTTAAGCTGTTATGCTGTTGAGTACAGCAGTACCGTATATAGTGCTACTATAATTATATCTACCTAAGAATAAACATACTAGAAGGTTCTAGTATGTGCTACGGAGTTCCATGATTAGATAAGATCCGCTAGATCCGCTTTTGTCGAGATAAGATAATCTCAACAAATCCCACATAATGCTATCATTGCTTATGTCTTGGACTTGAGTGACCCAAAGTTCAATATAAGGGATGAGAATGGAAACCTCATTTCTATTGATACGCTAATTCGATGAAAGGTATGTATCCTGAGTTTCTTATGGTTCTTGGTGCTGGTGGAGACTTCAGTGGAGGTCTTTACACTCCCTCCTAAATTCCTTCCGGAGTCCGGATGGAATCCACGGACTCCCCGGAAAGTCCACAGAATTTCCATGGAATTTCCGGCCATTCCATGGACTCCATCCGGACTCCGGGTGGACTTGTTTTGGCAGAGACACCAGCCAAATTTAGTTTTCCAGTCCGGGTGCTTTCTGGATGAATTCCATATGGAATCCGGATTATTGGCCAAATTCTGCCTTTCTGCTGGAATTCCGAAGGAATTTGCTATACTGGACTCCACCTGGAATCCATATGAATTCCAGGTAGCTTGTATTAATTAGTAGTTTATTACTTATTTTACTTGTATCATAAATAAATTAGTAGAGCATGGCATAGTTGCATAGTTTGAACCAGTATTGTTGTGATGATTACATGACACCCATTCACATGATAGTGGATAGTGTGCATAACTATTACACTATGGCTAGCTTGTGCATGGGCACATGCTGTACAGTCCACAACTTCTATGACTATGTCAAGTGTGACACTGTGTGCTGAGTGTGATACTATGCATTGAGCATATCACTATGTGCTGAGTGTGACATGATGCATTGAGTGTGACACTATGTGTTAAGTGTGACACCAAGCATTGAGTGTAACATGATGCATTGAATGTGACACTACACATTGAGTATGATACTATGCATTAAGTGTGACACTGTGCGTTAAGTGTGACACCATGTGTTGAGTGTGACACAATGTGCTGAGTGTGACACCATGTGTTGAGTGTGACACTGAGTGTTGAATGTGAGAAATGTGACATCATGTGTTGAGTGTGACACAATGTGTTGAGTGTGACACTGTGTGTTGAGTGTGACACAATGTGTTGAGTGTGACACTGTGTGTTGAGTGTGACACAATGTGTTGAGTGTGACATGATGTGTTGAGTGTGACACGACATGTTGAGTGTGACACCGTGTGTTGAGTGTGACACTGTGTGTTGAGTGTGACACCGTGTGCTGAGTGTGACACCGTGTGTTGAGTGTGACACCATGTGTTGAGTGTGATACTACATGTTGAGTGTAACACTAAGCGAAAAGTGTGACACCATGTGAAAGGAGTGTCATTATGTAAAAAGATACTGTGATACTAAGCGAACATTGTGATGCCTGTGCATCACACTCAACACCTAGTGTCACACTTAACACCTAGTGTCACACTCAACACCTAGTGTCACACTCAACACCTAGTGTCACACTCAACACCTAGTGTCACACTCAACACACAGTGTCACACTCAGCACATGGTGTCACACTCAACACATCATGTCACACTCAACATGTCGTGTCACACTCAATACATCGTGTCACACTCAACATGTCATGTCACACTCAACACATGGTGTCACACTCAACACACAGTGTCACACTCAACACCTAGTATCACACTTGATCTGACTATGGGAAAACAAAGTTATATTTCATTTTCATCAATTGGAAAATTTCTCATTCCACCTGGATTCCACCTGGAAAAAATATTCTTTAACATGGACTCAATGTGGACTTTGTCCGGAAATTATCTTGTCCATCCAGACTCCATCCAGAAAATCTGTGTTCCATGTGGATTCCATCCGGAAAATCCGGTTTTGATATGGAGTCCACCCGGAAATTCTGGACATTTTCTTGTCCGTCCGGAGTCTGTCCGGAAATTGGGGGGGAGGGTAAAGTACTGCTTCAGTGGTTCAAACTTCAGTTGTTCCTCACTATCGTGAATTCGAGTTCATTGCTGAATGTGACCAGGCATTATCTGATGCCGTCTTGGATGGGTTTCTTGAATGCTTTGGTAGCCCTTTGCCCGATGTATTCTAGGCCCTTACCTTTTGTATTGTAGTCGAGCAACTTGTAATACAAGCTCATTACATCGGCCAAAAATACATTTAACTTTATTGTACACAAGGTAGTATTCGAAGCCTTTCCATTCCTCTTCTGTGAATATTTCACAAAACACAGAGTAGCCAAGAGCGACAGTCTGATGGCACATACGAGTAAGTAGTAGAGCAAAGTCAATAGTCAACACATACACACCTCATAAGCACATAACTGCTGCATCGCAATCAAATCAGCAACCTCAAGATCCAACCCTTTCACGAAAGGCTGCAGACGCTTCAAAGTCGGCTGAAGGTAAATATCAGCCCATTTATTCCCCTGTGTGGTACCGAATGCGCTGATATTGTTGTTTGCATTGGGACACATGCTACTAGGGTCGAGAGAGTTGTTGAATCCTTGCAACTCTATCATGATGAGTTGGTGGTAGTCTTGTTGGTAGGTTTGGACCCCAAAGAAGCCTGCTGCGAAGGGAAGGCTAGGGAGGATGAGATGAGGTTGCGATGAAGAGGGGAGGTGCGTACACGGAGTCCACCATGCGAGCGACATAAGTGCAGTCCTACCCTTCGAGTTGGGCTGCGATGTCGTCATAGTGCATTGCTGTGTGCCCTACAGGCTACCCTATGTGGATGTGTGTGCCGCCTGGGGAAGTGCATGGTGCGAGAGCGTCGAGGAGGCCTGTGAGGAATAAGGTTACGTCTGAGCGGGTTTTGAGGGGGTTGGAGGAGTATGGTGTTGAGGTGAAGTTGTGCGACATTTTGCTGCTTCATTTTTGTATTTTTTTTCTGCATATTTGTCATATGTTAAGTCTCACTTACATAATTAACGAATTACCTTTATTTTTCCTTCTGAATTGCTGCAAGGTGTAAATTTTGAGTCGGCTATTCATTCTTCCGACACTTTTTGTATCCGCACGTTGGTGTATGGTGTCAGTTTTCGTTCCTACCCTTGCGTAGATCAGATTAAATATGAACGCAATGAAGTACGCACTGCTTTTGACAGCGGAAATAAAATGGCTGACTTTATTTTTAGGTGCTGTAGCATGCGGCTGGCTGCATATAAGTATGATTTATAAATCAATCAGAAATTACAGTAGGACTTCTACACCCCCGCCTTGACCTGTCAACATGTCATTAGAGTGTCAGTTTCAAAAGCTCATTCTGGATCTATGTATTCATTTTTTGAAATTTGGCGAACGATTTCCTGAAGGCATCGTCAAGGGGGTGCATGGATCCTAGTTTCCCATGTGTAGTTGGTTAGTTAGTCCTGGCTGAAGGCCAGAAAAAAAAAATGGAACCCCCCTTACAGAAACCTTGAGTGAGGTTCTGATACATATTTGGGGTACTGAAGGTAATTTATTTTCATATTCTGTACTCACAAGTACCCTAAATAGTGGTGTTGCATTGAAATATATGTGTTCAAAGTTCTACTTAATCACTTAAACTTGCAATTAATCCTCTACTATTATGGTAAGCAGGATACACTACTGCAAACTGTTGTAAATAGTTGTATTTCATTGTAATATGTGATCACTCCTGTTTGTAAATTAAGGAGCAGCAGTAACAAGATATTTGCAGTGCATTTGCAAGTAATATAAATTGAAACACCATAATTTCCCACCCAAGAAATCAGTTGTTATTGCTTCGACCCCCCATACCATAAAAATAAATGGTAAGGAGAAAGAGAAATAGAATAACATGATGTAAGAGAGGTTAGAAGCAAGCACAGTTTTTTTATGCCATTTAACTTGTATTAAACAGTGAGGTAAATTTAAAGAAGTATTCACAAGGTTGTGGGTGGGTAGGTGACCAATCTGATGCAGGAAGAAGTGAGGGAGTTAGAACTTAGAATGAGTCAAAAATTGTTGAAATTATGAATGATGTGTTTACACTAAGTAATACTAACTGCTTATTACCTTACTGACAGGTCCATGATTAAGATATTATTCAAAGTCTGAGAGGGTTCAAACTTCAGTTGAAAGTCTTGAGTACTATATTGTATGTGAAAGGTGATTTAAAGATACATAGAAGTACCTCAGAAAATACTACCAGCTGTCAAGTTTAAATAGAAATGGAGTACATGCAATAGAAAGAATCTAACAAGCTGGAAAGTAAGTATAACAATATCTGGGAGTTTGTTGGGTATTTGTTGAGATCTTGAGAAACTTGCTGAGAACTCAATAGAACTTATGAAGTGAAGGTGAAGAACTTATGCTGACAAACAATATACCTTCTATATATGGTAATTTTGATCGCTTAGTAAGCACTTATAGTTAGTTAGTCCAGGCAAAGTGGTGATTTCAAAAAAATAGACCCTAGGTCTTTTTTTTCGATCCGTGAGCACCCTTGGGCATCGTATTTATTATTGATGGATTGGATGAATATTGCGAAATATTGTCTTCGGAAAGTGCTTTAGCTTCAGCAGAAACCAGAGAATGGCATTTCATTCCTCCCTCTTCTGCAAACCGAGATGATCCTTCCGCTTCAGCAGAGCCCGATATCACTCATGTAAACATTTCCCAAATGCATGGAGGATTTCCAGGTGCTCATGACTTTGTAATGAATAATCCAATATTTTCAGACCAAACCAATAAGTTTTACGGTAGGTCGCATACGTACCATAAGATAGTGGATAATGAATCTTAATATTTATTCACAGTATCTGTCGGAAGCAGATTCATACCGGGTGTTGCAATTGGTTGGGTAACGGGCGTTGCAACCAGTGGTATGGTAGCATTAACTGTGCTTAATGCAAACATGGCGGTCTCGCCGCCACCGCCAGTGCACACATCTCCGCCTCAGTGTGTTACCGTGAAAACCAGTTCAGATGGGAGTAGTGGCTCCCCAAACGAAACAACGGCACTAAGCAGCACACTCGTTCAAACTGAACAGGAGAGCCGAATAACGTTTTACTTACCACCCAGTGCATATCAAAACCATTCGCCACTTCACATAAAATATCATCCCTGTGCACATGTTGATAATAGTGACTCGAAAACAAAGATGTCGAGTACAGGCTACGAGGTTAACCTAGACTTGACACAAAATACGTATGGGACCGGGATACAGTCCTGGCAATTTGCCCTATATGCTCGGAAGTTGAAGAACTTCACATCTGCAAAGTCCTTAGCGCTATGGGGTGTCGTTTTTTCTGCGACAATTCTACAGAATGGCACATCCAATAGTTTTGAGAGCTTTAATAAATCGCAAAATCCTTAGCGCTGTGGGGTGTCGTCGTTCTTTCTGCAATAATTCTGCAGAACACCTTCCATAGTTTCGAGATGTTATCACGTTTCTTCACCTTCTTCTCTCTTATTCTCTCACGTACATACTTTCTTTCCATTTGCATTGTTCTTTCGCAGCTGCGCTGCTCAGTGGACTTTATATGATACATATATACTCTCTAAATACACTCATACACTCATGATATGATGCCCCCCGTAGCTCTTGATACTGCCTTGATGAACCAGAAGTGAACAACAGGTAGGGTAGTAAATAAACCGTATCACGGGATCTTACCAAATGCACAGACCACTCTATTCCATCGAAATGAAACCACCACCCCCCTCTCTCCAACGCATCGGGCCTGTTGCCTCTAGATGTGGAGGTATCGTGCGTTTGCTCTTCGTAAGAAAGGAGGTGGTGTGTGCTGGCCTGGAATTGGATGGGCCAGGGGAAGAGGTACGTGAGTGAGAGGGGTTGGAGGTGGGAAGGAGGGCGACTTCGTGGAGCGTTGGTCGCAGGTCGTATGTAACGTTGTGGTGTCCTCCTGCGTGGAGGTATGGCGATATCATACATTTGCATTCCTCGAGATGTTGATATCGGGCGTAAGCTTGAGCGAGGAAGAGGGTGGAAGAGACAGCGGCAACGCAGAGATGTGCGCTACAATTCTCCCTTCAGTTCCTCGGACGCTTCGTTAGGTTTTCGTTGTTGAACGTATCGGTGCCCCGCCTCTAACTTCGACTCCTGATTCACTAATCAACCCATACAACCACGAGGAATGGCGCAGAATATGGGCTTATACATCTCCCGTCCTCCTAACACTGAAGAATGCTGAGCTCAAGGCGAAACCCCCCGCTAACTCCATGGACCTACGCACACGCACGCCTGTAAAACTTTCGCTATGGAGGTAGTAGGGCACGCCAACTCGATGCGAGCGCCAACCCGGAACGCGATAGTGGCGGAGAAGAGGGGGTAGAAACAAGGGGGGAACCGTGGGCGGTCTATGGCAAGCAAGGGATATATCATGGACTAGTATATGTGCTCCACGGGGAAGTAGGAGATCAGATAGAGAGTGGGGAGAATGATTTAGAAGATTGCTCAGGATGGCGGGAGGCGCAGGTCCCAGGATATGATGTTCTGTCCTCTTTCCTCGAAGTATGGCGACATCGTACGTTTACGTTCTCTGAGACGTTATGGATATCGAGCGTAAGCGTGAGCGAGGGAGAAGGCGGAAGGGGAAGCTGCCATGTAGAGAGGAGCGGTAACATCCTCCCTCCAGTACCTTGGACACTTCGCGAGATGGTCCTTTCTGAACGCACTGGTGACCTGCGTCCCTCTTATATTCATCGGTCCAGTGATCGATCCATTTATCCCCCCCGAAAGGCGTTGTGAATGGATGATACATCCTCTCTCCTCCTCCTCCCCCTTCTCCCGAAGAATGCTGACCAAAGGCGAGTCCTCCCGCTGGCCCCATCGAATCTCACCCAACCTCGTACCCTAATACGCATACACAGGCCTATAAAAAGTTCTCTGGGGAGGTAATGGGACATGCCAACTCGACACGAGGGCAGACTCTGAATGAGATAACGCAAGGGAGTGGGAGCAGAAACAAGGGAGGAACTTCGGCGTGTACGACAGGGAAGTTGGGCGGTCCAGGGAGATGAAGGGACTTGTCACGCATTAGCAGGGGCGTTGCGTGAGGGGTCGGTAGCAAGGGGGAGAGGGGAGTATGAGTTTGGAGGTGCACCGTTTCCTCTTGCGGGATGGGCCGACTTGACTGGGGGGGGAGGGTACTGCGAGGGCTTACCACGGTCTGTGCGTAAATCATGTGAGTGTTATTGCAATCGAGAGAGAGAGGGTGAGAGGGGAAGAAGGCAGGAAGGGACATACGTGGGCAGTTGAGTGAGCTTGGAGGGGAAGGAGGACTCAGGGATGTAGTCGTTTTGCAAGATCAACTGGATGGATCGGATATACATCAATAAATGTGTTACAAGAGAGGGATAAGAAAACACGCACTGTTTATCCAAACAAATCCACCGTCCTGAGAGTGACTCAGGCATTCATATCAATGTTGCGCTGGCGTCTGGTACGTGCATGATTTGCAGTTGTAACGTTGATTCTTGAATATGAAAGGAAAGAATCGGATATCAGAGCGAGCGAGAAGGTAGAGAAAAGTGGGGCTAGTCGTGGTGGTAGGGCGGAGGCGACTCAGGACTGCAGCACGGGCGTTGCCGAGCGTGTGATTTTCATTGCGGTCCGGACTTACTCAGTGCTAGCACGAGGCCGCCGGGCCCACACACTTCCAAACTAACTGTACTGTCTCTCCAGTGCGGGCTGCCTCTCCGCTACTCATTAGTGGTTCATATAAATAGGAGAAGGGAGACGATAACCACCAACGGTCGGCTTCGTTGTCGTAAGTGTCGGTTTGCCAGCTGACTAAACTAAGAGAAGTGAACGAGTGCATTTGCCTCCTTGACTGAAGATCCAGGTTTGTTATAGTGCACGCGGACTCTCGATGCTTTAATGTGTGTAATGCTCTCCTAAGTGAGACATGACTCAGTTACATGAATATATAAAGCAAAATATCTCTTCTTCATATCAACTTATCTATGCAAATCAATCTACTAATGCCGATTCCAATACATATAGTAATTTATTTCATTTATCTTTTGAAATATTTCTAGTAGTTTTGAACATGCTCTGCTGTAAAGGGACGCTTTTGTACCTGTGGTCATATATGATCATTTTGAAATTCTGTAATTTCAAATGTATATAATATTTATATCCTTGTAATAACACATGCTAGACAATATTCGAGTTCATTTCATGATGTCTGGTACAGAAATAAGAAGTCAGGCTGGTTACTGCAACATACAATAAAATCAGAACGGGAAATAAAAGTATCGCAGCTCCAAGAGTGCCAGCACCGGTTGCATGTAAGATACTTATTCCACCAACATCTACAGTTTGCGACACTTAAACACCACAAATTTATTAAGTGAATTTTCTAGCAACCACAAACAACTTTTAGTTTCCAAAAATCGTCAGAATAGAATAGTTACGATGTAATCTACAATATTCCACGAGCAGATTTTCGAAATTCCGATTTTTTTGATTTTTTAGCCCAAAAATTTGGCACTTGGCCATAAAAAATAGTAAAAATCATGAAAAATGTATTTTTAGTATGCTTTCATCGATAGCAATATGATTCTGCAAAAAAACGGCCTCTGAATCGCTTCACTGGGTGCTAAAAAATCTCTTTTCTAAAAACTATAAGTGAATTTTCTAGCAACCACAAATGACTTTTAGCTTCCGAAAATCATCGGAATAGGATAGTTACGATGTAATCTACAATATTCCACGAGCAGATTTTCGAAATTCCGATTTTTTTTTTGATTTTTTCGCCCAAAAATTTCGCACTTTGCCATAAAAAAATAGTAAAATCATGAAAAATGTATTTTTAGTATGCTTGTTTCTGCCAAAATTTCATTGTGAATTGAACCCAATAGAAATGTTATGTATGTTTTAATAATATTACAAATTTAAATTATTGAGCATACACTTTGACAGTACTGGGGGTGGGCAAAATATCAGACTGATATCATGAAGAAGATAAAAGAACCTTTCAAGATGCAAAAAAAGCCGTTGTGAAATATCTAGATGCTTGTCCTCTGGATGTTATTTGTCATTTTATAAACCAAACATGGCAATTTATGAGTGCATATAGGTGTGGTTTAACAGGTGAAGCAGCAGAATGGGCTGTTAGACAGCATTGTCAACACTGTCAAGTCTCGAATCATGCTATGATGGCACTTGAGGCTATTGTATCCTAAATTAGGCTATGTAACATGTCGATTTTTTTGCCAAAAAATTTGGCACAGCTATTTTATCGTGGGAATTTCAAAAAAACATCATTTTTGTATGTATTTTGACCTTCTGATTCTGAATCTGTAATTAGTTTGCCCTGAAAAATTCATTTTCCTACTGTAATAAAATTTGTGGTGTTTAAGTGTCACAAACTGTATATTAGCTGCATCCGAAATGGCTGTTCCAATTGCTCCATTAGCAGCACCAAGTCCGACAATTATTAAAATCTGTGATAGGAAGTTATCCATGACATTTCCTCTGAAAATTAATGCAAGGAGGACGATAGCGCCATATGAAACGGAACCCCCTAATGCACCGATTAATGAGGCATGTTGGTCCCCTATGTATTCACTTGGGTCCACGTAGCGAAGGATAGCGTTTCCGATTAGCCTGATTTCCAATGTGAACTTGGGTGGATATATCACTGGGACTGCGCACTTACATGTTTAGTACACCTACGAGCGCGTTAATTGTGGATCCTAGCACGAGGTAGCATCTGTCAGTTGACTGGTTGTTAGCAACTCTGTTTTGCAGGTAAAAAATGTTTACGTACATTGTCATGCACCAGAAACCAGCTGTATATACCAACAGACGTTCATACATCATTGATAAAAGCATGTTGATGAGAGCGGGGGTTTGTAGAATGACTTAGTTAAGATGAAAGTAGATTGTAGAGACCAACTTTTATAGAGTAATAATCAATTAGCAAAAAACTATTCAAAATTATATAGAGTGAGTCAGTAGATATAATTGCATTGATATTGAATACGTAGATCGAGTCTGGCAACAGTGGGCACCCGTCGATCTCGACTCATGGGTAAGTGTAGTCTACATAAGTTCGCTTGCATCTTCGACACGAAGATCGACCACTGTAAAAATAGTGTGCTGTATGTGAAAATTGTACCTATAAATAACTCTTTGACAACAACGACAGTGGGAAAGCATCTACCAAAACCAATGAATACAATGAGAACGAACTAATTCAATGACATCTGCATGTGTCCGAGATGGATTGACAGATAGAGTTAATTTTATCGCAGACTGCATCACACCGCTGACATATAAAGACAGGATGTTCATCAATAGAGTTCATACCCCATCACTTACAGCATGGCATCCGGAGCATTTCAAAATGCGAGAAATTTTGTGCAAAACCAACCAATCATGATCGATCAGGTAAACTATTCTAAGAGTGTATATCTATATCGTGTTCGAAATATATATTGTTTCAGATTTACATAGGCAACAACGGCCGACTATCTCCAATACAAAAAACATCTCCATGCACAAGCCAAACGTTCACAGGACAAGAGCAATATCTTGAAGCCTTGAAGAAACATTTTAAACCTGAGAATTCAAATGATTTATCCAGAAAATATTTTCTTCTGTATGGAATGGGAGGAATTGGGAAAACACAAATCTGTTTGAAGTATATAGATGATGTGGAAGACTTGTAAGTAAATTTTTAACTCAAGGTAAATAAAATATTAACTATTGTGTAGTTATGAGTACATGTTCTGGATTGATACTTCTTCAGAAGATACTGTGGTACAAAGTCTTAGAGATGTTTTCAAGACACATCTTGCTTCTCAGAGATTGGAATTTTCTCTAGCTGTAGTTCTGAATTGGATATCCATCCAAAAATGTAGATGGTTGATGATCTTTGATAATGCTGATGGTCCTGCTAAGATTGTTCATAATTTCCTTCCACCAAAGAATAAAGGAAATATATTAATCACAAGCAGAAATCCAGAATTAAAAAAAATAACCACTGCTGAATACTCAATGGAGGTTACAGAAATGAGTGAGAATACTGCTGTATGTCTACTATTAAAAGTTTGTGGACTCTCTCAACAATTTGAGTCATATGAAAATGTGGCCAAAGAAATAGTTTCAGAGCTTCATGGACTCCCACTTGCAATTGATCATGTAGGAGCATATATTCTATCTGGAAGTTGTGATATTACTGAGTTTAAGAGTGTTTACAAGAGGCACAGAGCAAAGCTAATGAACAATAAAGAATTTTGTGGTGCATCAAAGTATGATAAGACTGTATATGGTACTTGGGAAATCTCATTTCAAAAGATAGTAGTAATATCAAAAGATGAAACAAAGTATGACAAAGCATGTGTGGCAAAATATGCTGTGAAAATTATAAACATTTCTGCCTTTCTTCATCATGAAAATATTCCTCAAATGATGTTTCAAAGGGCAGCTGAGAACTACCATGAAATACTTACTAAATATTCCAATAAGAGCATGTTTTTATTCATAAGAAATATGGATCAATCATTGTTCAACTTTAATAACAATAGGGGATGGGATCGGTTATTATTTACTGAAGCAATTGCAATGCTCATGTCATATTCATTAATAAAAAAACACATAGGGACAAAAAACTATAGCCTACACCCAATAGTTCAGCATTGGTGTCAAGATAGATTATCAACTACAGAGAAAAGATTGTGGATTTTGAACACTGGTGTAATAGTAGGAACTTCAATAAGATATGAGGATAAAATTGAGGAATATATATATAATCAAGCAGTTATCATTCATGTTTTAAATATTCTATCAAATGAAGATGAATTATATGGTCATCAAGACTATAAACTTCTAAAGAAGTTGGCAAGTGCATTAAATAAAACTGCTATGTCCAAAATAGAACTGAATGTAAGAGAACAAATACTAAAAATAACAAAGAAAATTTATCCTAAAGAGCATCCTGACAATGCTACAAGTATGGCAAATCTTGCATGTACATATGCAGATTTTGATAAATGGAAAGAAGCTGAAGAACTAGAAGTGTCAGCACTAGACATCAGAATCAAAGCTCTGGGTAAAGAGCATCCAGACACTCTTACTAGTATGGCAAATCTTGCAGTTACATATAGATTACTTTGAAAATTGAAAGAGGGCAAGGAATTGGAAGTGCAAGTGT
The DNA here is from genome assembly GCA_025738555.1 of Cyathus striatus. Lineage (NCBI taxonomy): Eukaryota > Fungi > Basidiomycota > Agaricomycetes > Agaricales > Nidulariaceae > Cyathus > Cyathus striatus. The sequence continues at coordinate 2,252,057 of JAOVFP010000007.1, forward strand.
TAGAAATAAGAACCAGAGTACTGGGGAAAGAGCATCCTGACACTCTTAAGAGTATTGCAAATCTTGCATGTACATATCAATGTCTTGGAAATTTGAATGAGGCAGAGGATTTGGAAGTACAAGCCCTGGGAATCAGAACAAGAGTTCTGGGAAAGGAGTATCCTGACACACTTACAAGTATGGCCAATCTTGCATGTGCATATAAATCTTGTGGGAAAGCAAAAGAGGCAGAGAAGTTGGAAGTATCAGCCCTAGAAATCAGATGTAGGGTACTGGGCATGTGTTAGCGACAGACGAGCAAAATACTCAAAGCCAAACTTAAACACTTGAATATGAGAAAGAAGCGAGTCTTATTGCTAATCTGGAATAAACTAGCACAAGAATAGTGAATACTAACTAGGAACAACTGTATTTATAGAGAAAGTCCATGAGGGAATCACATGTAAGTATACTACACTACAATGCATGTTAACTGTGCTTCTACATCAAGAACTCATGTTATACATATGGCCAAACTGTGCAACTGTGCCCACAGTAATGATGAGTAACATATGTTGATATGCATGGTGTCCGCATTGTAGGTCATGTGACTAGTCACATGACATAGATAAGATAATGATTAGATAAAGGTTTAGATAAGCAACGAAATCCTAACAGCATGGAGCATCCTGACACCCTTATGAGCATGGAAAATCTTGCATGTACATATGTTAGACTTGCAAAACAGGAAGAGGCAAAGGAATTAGAAGTGCAATCTTTAGAAATGAGTATCAGACTTCTGGGAAAAGAGCATCATAACACCCTTAGGATTATGTCTAATTTGGCATGTATATATAAATCCCTTGGAAAATACAAAGATGCAGAGGAATTAGAAGTACCAGCCCTAGAAATCAGTACCCAAGTTCTGGGGAAAGAGCACCCTAGGACTCTTCAGATTATGGCTAATCTTGCAAGTACATATAGAAAATTGAAAACTGCAAAAGGATGAATAATTGGAAGTAGCCAGAGCTTCATTTACAGTTTATTGACTCAATTTATTTTTTTATTTCCTGACTCTGATGTATTTAGAGGATTAATTAAAGACTTAAAGTATTAAGATCAGAAGTATGATAAAGGTGTGTGAAAGCAGTGGAAATAGTTACAATGATCTCAGCCCATCTACAAACTATATACTCAACCTACCATCATCACACTTTAAAACTCCCACAGTCCACCTCCTCCACATCCCTACACAAACACAATACACCCTGTCCAAGTATCCCCCTCTCTCAGTCCTCTCCCCTACCTAACAGTCTCCTTCTCCCAGCGCATTCATGTAAAAACAGCCCTGCCTAACCCACCCTTGAAGCTCATTGTGTAAACATACTAGGAAAGATTAGATAATGCCGTTTCAGTGGGAGTGGAGGCGCATATGTGATAGACCAGTGTAGAGCAGGTGTTCAGCCTGCACTATGAAACAAATGATTCTACAAGTTCTGTGAACACATATAGTCATGTGATGTGTTCACGTCATCAAGCTTGAAACAGTGCATCTACGCTATCGTCTCTGCCACCTCAACACGTTCCCCGACACTCTCCGCCTCCACCCCCTTTGCCACAATGCTAACCATATAGTCAACACTAAGACCACCACAAGAATGCTTACAACACCAACTCAAGTAACTGAGAGACCGCTTAACAGTGGCACCTTAAAGTCTAATCATCTCCATATCGACATCTCAATATATTCTCTTCCTCTCCTTATCTTTCTTATTCATTCTCTGCATTCTATCAAAAACAAGCTCATGTTTCGTCTCCCTGAAACAATTATTCTAATACTATCTCTTTTCTTGGCTCTACTTACACTCATTTCGCTCTTTTAGGTATATTTCATTCTTTCCTACTATTTAAACTGTACATCTAAGTATATTGCAATCCAGTGAAGTTTACCATCTCGAGCTCTCGTCTAAATGTCTCAAACTCATTCTCTGTCACTGTCTACAACATTCTGCAATGTTCTATTCGTTTCAACTTGTCGAAACGAACTTCATTCAACCTCACTCATCCCAGAACTTCAACTCAAAGTTCTCTCTGTTTCTGTATTGTTATTCCTCTCAATCACATCGCTAACACTTTATTTCATTACCTTAGAACCTTAACGCTGGATGGATGTGCCAGCGACTCGCATTTCTTTGCGTAGGACCTTCAAACTCAAGTTTCCCTCTTCACCAGGAGAGGAGGGGGGATTCTCAATACATTAGCCATACCGAGCATGATCATCAGAGACTGCAGAGGGGAAAATGAAAGCAGCCACATAAAGAGGGAGCAACTTAATCTCTATGTCAGTCTCTTAGACGTTTGGTGAAATTGTCTTCTGTAGAGCAGGTGTTTCGCCTGCACTACAAAAATCAACATATTACAATTTCCATTATGTAATCAAGTGATGCATGCATCGACATGTTTGTTCGCGTTCACGCTAGTGTTGCCACCGCTTCGCTCCGCTCAGCTTGGCTCAGCTTCGGCGGCTCAGGGATTAATACTAGCTCAGCTCTTGAGCGAAACTAATCTTATTCAGCTCGCTCACTCTGGTTATAGCTCAGTTTCAGCTAAGCTACTAGCTCGCATGTGACTGTGCCAAATTTGGTAAAAAGAGAAGTACAAGAAATGCTACAGCTAGCTACGCTACTAAACCACCATAGTAGCTGCATTATCATCATCCATCTCATCTTCTAACATCATCAATTCCTCATCTTTACACATGCCAGCTGTGAAATTGAGCGTCAGACCATTACGAAGACTAAACTTCATCATTTGCAGGGCTTCCATAAGTTCAGGTGAAATCCGATTACAACGCGCTGTCATGGTCTCCTTCCCAGATGAGAATACACGCTCACATGGTACAGCTGATACCTGGATAGGCAAAATGTCCATAGCAGCCATAAAAAACGTTGGGTAGCGCAGTTGGTTCTCCTATGTAAGTAAACAAGTCAGCTAACTTCTAATCGGTAATTAATAACTTTAGTACCTGCCAAAATGCGAGACTGCTTGTTCCAGTCTGCCGATCAAGAAGATATGATTCAATCTCAGCTTCAAGTGTGGGAGGTGCTTTCATTACAGAAGCACCAGATTTGAGTTGCAGAAGTTTTTTGGCCCATACATTGCTCGGGTTTTCAGATATACCTGCCACAGTTAGTGTGTGCTGGCGCTTCAGAGTATCACGATGACAAAGCGGGGGTTGATATTCATTTTGTCAATTAGTAATGTCTTCGTAGTAGGATTGTAACTGGTAGTATGTAAGTGAGAATAAATGATTTCAAAAACTACTGAGAATAATATAAATCGTTACACACCTCTCCATGAAGGATATCCTTTGCCCATTGAATTTTTTCGGGAGCATGATCTATAAACCAGTTTAATTTTGCAGCAGGGTTAAGAACTATATGAGAACTGAATTATTATATGACAGGCTAAAATAAATGACACTAACCTAGTGCAAGCACATATGCCGGAACAAGATTGGTTCATTGGACATAACCGTCTAGCTTATCCAGCCCAGCCTGAACAACACTCGCTGTATCCGGACTCTCCGTTTGATGCTCCTTCCAAACAGTTTCCATTGCTCTAAATGCTGGGATAACATTGCAGAGTGTAGGGGTCTTCTCTGCTGATAGGTCCTCCTGAAAGGTATGAGGAATCTAAATGCATAGTTAAACCACATCAAAAATAAACAAGCTATACAAGTCATACTGTTAGAATATCCTGAAATATTGACAATGCTTTCCACTCGGCATCACACAGTTAATATACGATGAAATCTTTGAAGTCTGAAAGTGCAAAGAACATGTCAATTGCCTATTTCAATGCAACCGGTTGACAGTTACTATCAAAATATACTTAAAGTAACTAGAATTTCACTCACCCTTCGAAGTAAAATTGCTCTTTCGATCATCAACAGGGTTGATGACCAGCATGTTTCAACATCACGTAACAGCTGTAAGTCTTCATCGTATATTGATCTACAAATTCCAGAAAAACATTGTCTTTGGATCGGAGAACCACGTATCTAAGAGTAAGAGTACAAGAGATTAGGAGATATACACAGCACAAAGTACAACATACCACTCAAACTAGTATTTGCAATTTTGCTATTGGATCTTCTGTTAATTGATCTATGCAGGATATATTCGCATCGTCAAGGAGAGCAAGTTCCTCAGGACTTATATATGGCAGGTTCGAGATCACTGATGTTACTGCTTTACAGGCGAGGTTGACTATATGGGGGAAACAGCTACAGTAATGCATTATTAGTATGATATTAATATATCCTTATCGGTTCATTAGCTTACCGAATTCTACACTCGACTTGACTGAATTTAATGCCTCTATTTTTCAACTCAGAATTGAGGCTTGCCATGAAAGTATCATTATTAGAAGCATTATCGAGTGTAACCCAACCAAGCTATGTTGTTAAATTAAGCAGAATAGCATCGTTGGTATACTGCTATACTTACCTTTGATGTAATTACCACATGGTCGAGGATATGTATAAAAGCTTTTGCCACAGTTATTCCGTCATGATGACCGGGAACACGATGGAATCCAATCAGTTCCGCTCGAAGAGTCAACACGTATTGAGGTCCATGAGGTGTCTGTATAATCTTCGTACCAATCCAGTGGACAGTTACACCCATGAACGGTGTTAAGTTAGGGTCCGTCCATAGGTCACTCGTTGTAGAAATTTTTCCAATTGCTTTCTGTGATAAAAAAAATAACTTATGTGACACTGCGAGATACATCAAGAAAGTTGAAAAACAACATACTGCCATCTCATCTTGCAGATAGTCGAGATGTTCATCCCAAGCATTCATAATTCGATTGTGAATTGTGGTACGATGGGGAATATCACCATCTCTGAGTTCCTTGCATAGCATTCGGAATATAGCATGCAATTTTGGATGCTCAATGACATTTATCGACTGCATAGCACGAAATCACGAAATAATTAGAAGTAATGTCGTAAAATAGTACATTACATGTAACATACCTGATCATCTTGGACAATCCAGTCAGTAATAGCATCTAGGAATGCCTCAGGGGAGTATTTACGATGTAGCTGGATATTTTCATCATCCTCACCCTCAATACCTAGCCCTTTCTTGCGTCTATACTCACGAATAGTACTCTGTGCAATCCTAGCTGTGACCTCAATTGATAACTGCTCACAAGCATCGATCCATTCAAGCCCATGTGTATTGCAAAGATGCTTCCATAATATGCTCGTCCCAGTCTTTCGTGCGTAGCGGATGACTTTTACTTTTGGGTTGGTACACTGCTGTTTCCTAAGAAGTATTAAATAGCATGTATGTGTAAATAAAATGTCACCTACTGGCAGAATATGCAACATCTAAAGCCACTGCTCTCCTCAAAAAACTCCCATACATCCTTCGCTCTGGGATTTGACTTAGTGCTTCCTGGACTGCGATTCGGCTGCTTGGTGGAATTATCTTTTGTCTGTAAGGATTTATGCATGTGTACTGGACTTGGAGTATTCGTAGTACTAGACACATAAGCAGGAGATGGGAATGATTCAGCAGACATTGGGGTGGGCATGTGCGGGCCTACAGATTTTGACGTTGCCCAGTTTTTGACGTTGCCCAAGTTGACATTGCCGGGCGTTGCATTGATGTTGCCTGGCGTTGCTGATTTAATTTTGGCATTGCCTGGCGTTGCAGTGGCGTTGCTTGCTGAGGTCTTGTGTTCAAGCCCCACTTGTGTACATGCTTAGTTAGTAATAAATACAATAAATTAGTAGGAGTTCACAAGATAAATGTACCTTACATTCATATAATATATATTAGCACTTAATGAGAAATATGAGCCATGTATAACAGGGTATAACTTACAATCTCACAGTGAAATAAGTAGAAAATAAATATTTTTTTCCTTTGTACACAACATTTCTACTCTAGACAGCTTGTATATTGTAAATACATGATATATAGAAATAAAAGTAAATATTTGGTAGAGATAAATGGACTCTACTCATTTTTATACTAGTTGTAGAAATTGTTGAAAATAGGATTTTGATATTGCCTGGCGTTGCCATTTGAGAATTGACGTTGCCGATCCAAGATTTGACGTTGCTTGGCATTGCTGGCGTTGCTCGGACGTTGCCTGGCATTGCTGTGACGTTGCTGTGATGTTGCCGAATGGTGTTGCCGTGACATTGCCGTGGCGTTGCTTGACGTTGCCTTTGGCATTACTGGAGGTTCAATGTTTCCCGCGCCCTCCGCTTCCCATTTATATTTGTACACAATATTGATCCCATCTATTACTCCATCAAGTACCCTTCCTCATTGCCGCGGCAACACATCACACTTGTCATCATGCTCAACAGTGAGCAAGTATTGTCTTATTTTCTAGGTCAATTCTTTATCTTTTTCTTCGATTATTTTTGCGTTATCCAATATATATTATGATATATGTACTAAACAATATTTCACTATTTAATGAAGGGGATAAAGCTATTCAACATGTGAATCAGAGACAGTTTTAAATAATCTTCTACTGTAATATGTTCCATCCTTGGTGAAATAGGTAATAATATGTTGTATTATAAATAGTAGACTCTGTTTTTGATTAAGGGAAATGTAATAAAAGTATAAAAAGTGAGAGCGGAGGTGTGGGAAATAATGAGTGGGAGGCGGGCAATGGTGATATGCGTGTGAAAATGCAAAGGGAAGGGCGGGAGAATTGATTAGCGAGGGTGTGATTGATCACAGGCTGATGTGACGTTGCCTGGCGTTGCCGTGACGTTGCTGGCGTTGCGTGATGTTGCCTCACTGGCAACGTCAAAATACGGGCAATGTCAAAATCTAGTAGCCCGGCATGTGCATTTGCTGACGAGGTGGAGTACATGGAGGTGCAACTGGCTGTGGGCATAAAGTAATAAATGGGTCTGAATCAATATAACAAGTTGATTCCGACTGTGTAACCACATTATCTAAAGTAAAATGCGAATAAGAACATATAATACATCACAAAGAAACAACAACTGACCATGTACGGTGTTTGTAAGCTGTCCTGGATCTTCCTGATGATCACAATGTTGCGAGAATGACTTCTCCGGTGAGTGGTTGGTGATGGGTTCATCCTCAGGTACTAAAACTTGAGTACATAGGACACGGCGTCGCTTCCCAGGTGCAACGGGCTCCGGATTCACTGTATATATAGTGACTTTGGTTGAATACATAAGTAACGTCAAAGATCACTCACTATTGACCCAAAAGACTGTCTCTATAGCACCATTAGCATGAGTGCGAGTTTGACCTCGAGTTTTACGAGCCATGAATGTAAACTGGTGGAACTGAGAAGGGTAGTTAAAACATACCTTCTCGTGTCATATAAATATATTCCAGCTCATAAGATTTGCATGTATCCTATCCTGGAACAAAATTTCGATGTAGCCTTCGCAGATATACATGTGTTCCGCATACCTGAAAACATTAGTCACTTGCGATACCACCTGGCAATATTAGGACACCATCGGACAACATGCTGGAACAATGCAATGTTCACTGAGACACCAAAGCCAATGACAATAGACAGAAACAGCGGTAGAACCTACTTACTGTCTCAACAACTCTAACTCATATTGAATTGTGGGTAGCAAACTCACCTCATGCTCATATTATGATGTTCTGAAATTAAGATTCTGACATGCAGTAACAGATATTTCTCAAAGAAGGGTCGAAGAAAGGTACTTACAAGCTGTTGCTTCATCATTTCTCAAGCCTAGGCAGGTTTTTCTTAATGTTTGATTCAATGGCACAGAGTATGAGGAGCAGGAGGCATATATCAGGTGATATATTGCTGCAAAGTGAAAGGCTTGAGATGTAGAAAAGATCGACGACAGATGAAGGCTCGTGGTTACCAAAGAAGTGGCGAAGCTACAGCTTAGCCAGCTCGAAGCGGAACTGTAGCGGTTCCTAGCTGAGCTTAACTACTGGACTGCAGCTCTCTTAACAGCCGCTCAGCTCCACTACATTTTAGCTCAGCTCAACGGCTCATGGCTTTTGAGCCAAGCGAACGGCAACACTAGTTCACGCGCATTCTCTCTCTCTCATTTCCCTTCAACGCCGACACTCCTGCATCGCCTGCAACGCCACAATTACTCAAGATCATTGGTACTGCGCACTACCAAGCTCCACTAAATACCGCAGTTCACCTTACCAGTGTCCATGTCATCCCTCTCCTCAAGTTTCTATTTTATAAATTTTCTTTCAATTCATTGGTATGCTTTATGTTTCAAACTTTTCCTTTTTCTTTCAACAATCTACAATCTCAACACTATTAATTTCCACTTTTATCAACTATTCCTTATTAAGTACTCTCTTTATTTTAGTTTTCTTTAAATATCATGTAACTACTCCCTCCCAATCCAGTTGAATTTACCCTCCTTTCTCGACACCTTAGAACACCCAAGGTCGAACAGATGTTCACCGACTCGCTTACTAATTTCTTTGTTTAGGTATCAACGCACCTTTTACCTCTACACTTCACTGAACGTGTCGGTGCGTGCTCGAATTGGGCACAATGGTGCGCTGATGGAACTATACAGCTCTCCTCCTCCCCCTCCCCCTTCAGCAGAAGCACACTGCGCCCAAGGCAACTTCTCCCTCTGACCCCATAAACTCCCACCTAACCTCATTCCAGCACCCGCAAACCTCGCAAATGAATTCCGCTGCAGAGAAACTAACCAACTCAGCCCAGGTGCCGAATTCGAATGCGATAGCGAGGGAGCAGATACGAGGGGGGTTATATCCGTATCGTTGGACTGGTGCTAGATGAGTGACGGCGCGAGACGGGGGTTTTATCGTGTATGGGCTTGGAGGCACACGTTGCCTCCTGCGGAAGGACCGACTGCGAGGTAGAGCGGGGGTTTATCATGATCTGCGAAGTGTTTTTGTGTCGCTGTAATCGAGGGAGGGAGTGGTAAGGGACGTGCTTGAGGGCAGGAGGTCGGGTAGGTAGAGCGTTACATGGGCAATTGTAGGAGGTAGTGGGAGGCGGAAGTCGTAAGATGTACTATGGCGGCCTTCTTCCTCTAGCTACAGGGACATTGTGCATTGGAATTTGAGTGACCTGAAAGACAGCATGAGCATGAGTATGATCGGGCACGGTCGGGGAATTGCAACGTACCCTTCCTTCCAATTCCCCGGGTGTTTCAAGAGATTACACTCGCTGAATGCATCAGTTCCCTGTTGCGACTCCTTCTCCTTGGATCACCAATCGAACGCTGAGACGCTTGTGAAGGGGGCCGTTCCTCTCCCAGCATGTTAAACCCACGGGGGTTCCTCCCTCTGAACCCACGGACTACACCCCTCACCATACCCCAACCTAGCACCAGCACCAGCAGGCCTCGCAAACGTACTCTTCCGCGGTGGTGGGGGGACAAGAAACCTCGGTACCAGCGCAGAAACAAGAGGGGAATGTCTCATACCGTTGGAGTTGGTTGTAGGTATGTGAGGTGTCGTTGACCAGGAACTAGGTGGATGTCATGGACTATCGGGTGTATTCCGTGGAGTGGAAGGGGCTTGTTGTGAAGTAGCTGGTGCGTTCCAAGGTGATGTAGGTTGCCAGAGAGAGAGGTGGGTATGGGCTTGAAGGTGTGCCGTTCGTTACCTTCTACAGAGGGATCGAATGCGGGTTTGGGCCAGTCGAATCGTGATGTGCCTATGAGGGCTTATCATGGTCTGTGAACGACGTGTGTGAGTGTGATTTCGAATGAGGGAGAGAGGAGTGGGAGAAGAGTTTGGAAAGGGAGGTGGAAGCGGGGAGAGGGGACGTACGGCACTTGAAATTGGGAGGTAGGAGGATTTCTGTCATACGCCGTAGAATCCTGCCAAAGAACGTCTGGTTGGATCAAATTCACATCAGTGTATTTCGTAGAGCGATGAAAAGGCACGCACTGATCATCTACACATATCCGCCTTCCAAGCATCCATCTGAGAGCGATTCATGCATTCGCATCAGCGTTGCACAGTCTGGTACCTGTACGATTTGCTGTCGACGTTTATTCTTGAATATAAAAGTAAGAGTCCGACATCCAGAGCTAGTGAGAAGAAGAGTAGAGAGAAGCAGAGTAAATCGTGGTGAGAGAACGAACAGACTGGGCAGAAAGGGCGGAAGCGAGGACGGAAATTGCCGAGCGTGTGATTTCATCTCGGCCCGGCTTGAGTTGCTAAGTAGTGCGAGGCCGCCGGCACCCACATGCTCAACACACGCTCAACACACGCTTTCCAAATTATCATTTGCCATCGCTGTACTGGCTTTCTAGTGCCTCCTCTTTCCTTCTCAGTGGTCGATATGTATAGCAAGGCTCTAAGGGTGTTTAAAGAAGGGCCATAGCAGATTCTAGGATGGCGTTAGATCTATCAGATTATAGGAGTAAGTAACGTCCAGTTGCCGAGTCCCCAAGGTCGGGGCGGAGAAGTAGCAGAACATCGACGACGGCTCACCATTACGGAGAGAGATGGATGAGCGATTCGTCGTTCGTTAGACTCTATAGAATAATAGCTGGCCATGCGAGACGTGTGGATGGATGTGAGGCTTGGTAGCTTTGTCGACGACCGGGGGTACTTATACTGCATTCTCGTACACGCTGAGCTCATGGATCGAGATAGTGCCAGTTCAGCTTCGACCGCCAACCGCTGGACCCCGCCCCTTCTTTTGGCTGTTTCACTAATCTACGCAACCCCCACCTCCCATACCCCGGTTTATATCAACGCTACCATTTCAAATCGATCAGACACCAGTTTTCTAAGTGTCTTGGTGAAGCCTGGAAAGGTCGTTCTGCCTCCGTTTTGCTCATTGAGTGACGATAACTCATCTTGCTGATCATTTGAGGACACAAGTTCTTCATAGCTCAACCTTCGCTGACGGTTCACTGGAATACGAAATCGGACGAGGAAAACTGAGCGTTGCTAAGTATTTATTGTCCTCCTCGAGCGAATGTGTCCTATAATTTAAGAGTGTTTGCGCATCGGGAGAGAAAGACCACCAATATATAACTCACTTAATCCGTCCAGTTAGTTATAGAAAGTGTGATGGTAGTCGGGAACTTGTAATCAGCGCATTTATTCTGGAGTGAGGATGTGCTGGCAGGTAACCACAGTGTTTGAACTTTACTGTAATGCCACGATACTAGCATATGTGTAAGTCTATGTTCAGCAGTAATCAGAACACCAACGCACAGATAATAATACATTCTTTGTGGTGTATTCGCGAACCATCGATCATTTGTCACCATGATTTTAAAAGTGAGCGCTCAGAAGTTTGGACAGCTTTACTATTCCATCGATCATGACGTGCGAACCAAACGCAATTGCGATGAATGACGGGATATATATGATGATAGCATGTCGCATTCCCCGTGCTCCTCATGGATATAGAAGTACCGACATCATTCACGCAAAGACGAACGACTATAAAAATAATGAGCTTGCATTACCAAATGGAGCGCTGTATTTCAGAGTGGCTATATAAATCAATGACAGCTTCTTGTTCCTAAATAGATTTGATAGATAGGTTATTAATATCGAACACTGCATCGTGCACTGGTAACATAAAAAGACAGGATGTTAATCAATGCTTTTCATTCCCTCCTCTTTCAACATGACCTCCGGAGTTTTTCCAAATGCCAGGAACTTTGTGCAAAATCAACCAATCATGATGGATCAACCCAATTATTATGTCAATTCTCAGGTGAACCATCTCCAAGATTGTATCTCTATAATGGGATTGAAATATTTATTGTTACAGATCAATATTACCAATAATGGGCGATTATCTCCAATCCAACAAACGCCTCCATGCACAAGTCAAATGTTTACAGGACAAGAACAATATCTTGAAGCCTTGAAAATACATTTTAAGCCTGAGTTTTTGAGTGATTTATCCAGAAAATATTTTCTTCTGTATGGAATGGGAGGAATTGGAAAAACACAAATTTGTCTAAAGTACATAGATGAGAAGCCTTGTAGGTGAACTTCAATTTAAAATCAATCAAATATTAACTCTTGTACAGCTATGCTTACATATTTTGGATTGATACCTCTTCAGAAGATACTGTGGTACAGAGTCTTAGAGATATCTTCAAAACTTATCTTGCAGCACAGAGATTGGAATTTTCTCCAGCTGTGGTGCTTAATTGGATATCTATTCAAAAGTGCAGATGGTTAATAATCTTTGATAATGCTGATGGTCACCCAAGAAATGTGGAGAGCTTTCTACCACCTAGGAATAAGGGAAATATATTGATCACAAGCAGAAATCATGAACTGAGAAAAATAACCACAGTTGAACACTCAATGGAAGTTACAGAAATGAGTAAAGATGCTGCTGTATGTCTATTGTTAAAGGTTTCTGGATTTTCTCAGCAATTTGAAACATATGAAAATGTGGCCAAAGAAATAGTCTCAGAGCTTTATGGGCTACCACTTGCCATTGTTCATGCAGGAGCATACATACAATCTAGTTGTGACATTACAGAGTTTAAAAGTGTTTATAAGCAGCACAGAGCAAAGTTAATGAACAATAAAACATTTTGTGGTGCATCTAAGTATGACAAGACTGTTTATGGCACTTGGGAAATTTCTTTTCAAAAAATAGAAGAAATGTCACAAGATGTGACACAATATGACACAGCATGTGCAGCCAAATATGCACTCAATATTATAAATATCTTTGCCTTTCTTCACTATGAAAACATTCCTCAAATGATGTTTCAAAGAGCAGCTGAGAACTACCATGTAACACTTGCTGAATATCCTCATGAAAGTATATTTTCTTTGATTAGGAATATGAATAAAGATGTGTTCAATTTGGATGATAGTGATGATTGGAATTATCTTTTATTCACAGAAGCAATTGCAATGCTCTTATCATATTCATTAATAAAAAAACACATGGGCACAAAATATTACAGCCTACACCCAGTAGTTCAGCATTGGTGTCAAGATAGGCTGTCAATTGCTGAAAAAAAATTATGGATATTGAATACTGGTGGAATATTAGCAATGTCAATAAGATATGAAGATACCCATGAGGAATATGCATATGGTCAAACAATTGTAGTTCATGTTATTAATATTCTCTCAAATGAAGAGGAATTATACAGCAATCAAGACTACATACTCCTATGGAAATTAGCAACCATATTATACAAATTTGGTATGTCTAAGATAGAAGTGAATGTAAGAGAAAGAATAGTTAAAATAACAAAAGAAATTTATACAGAAGAGCATTCTGTCACCCTTAAGAGCATTGTAAATCTTGCATGTACATATAGATGTCTTGGAAGATTAAAAGAGGCAGGGGAATTGGAAGTGCCAGCATTAGAAATCAGAACCAGAGTACTGGGCAAGGAGCATACTGACACCATTGAGAGTATGGCCAATCTTGCATGTACATATCAGTATCTTGGAAAATGGAAAGAGGCAGAGGAATTGGAAGTGCTGGCCCTAGAAATAAGAACCAGAGTACTGGGAAAGGAGCATCCTTACACCCTTGAGAGTATGGCCAATCTTGCATGTACATACCAAGATCTTGGAAAATGGAAAGAGGCAGAGGAATTTGGAGTGCTAGCCCTAGAAATCAGAACCAGAATACTGGGCAAAGAGCACCCTGACACCCTTAGAAGTATGACTAATCTTGCATGTACATATAAAAACCTTGGAAGATCAAGAGAGGCAGAGGAATTTGAAGTGCTAGCCCTAGACATTATAACCAGATTACTGGGCAAGGAGCATCCTGACACCCTTAAGAGTATTATCAATCTTGCATGTACATATAGATCCCTTGGAAGATTGAAAGATGCAGAGGAATTGGAAGTGCCAGCCCTAGACATTATAACCAGAGTACTGGGCAAGGAACATTCTGACACTCTTAAGAGTATGGCCAATCTTGCATGTACATATCAACACCTTGGAAAATGGACAGAGGCAGAGGAATTGGAAGTGTCAGCCTTAGAAATCAGAATCAGAGTACTGGGCAAGGAGCATCCTGATGCCCTTGAGAGCATGGCCAATCTTGCATGTACATATGGAAACCTTGGAAAATGGAAAGAAGCAGAAGAATTGGATGTGCTAGCCCTAGAAATCAGAACCAGAGTACTGGGCAAGGAGCACCCTGACACCCTTAGAAGCATGGCTAATCTTGCATGTACATATAAAAACCTTGGAAGATCAAAAGAAGCAAAGGAATTTGAAGTGCCAGTCCTAGAAATCAGAACCAGAGTACTTGGAAAGGAGCATCCTGACACTCTTAAAAGTATGGCCAATCTTGCATGTACATACAGAGAGCTTGGAAAATTAAGGGAGGCAGAAGAAATGGAAGTGTCAGCATTAGAAATCAGGACCAGAGTACTGGGTAAGGAGCACCCTGATACTCTTAAGAGTATAGTCAATCTTGCATGTACATACAGAGAGCTTGGGAAATTGAAAGAGGCAGAGGAATTGGAAGTGCCAGCATTAGACATTAGAAAAAGAGTACTGGGAAAGGAGCATCCTGACACCCTTAAGAGTATTATCAATATTGCATGTACATATAGATCTCTTGGAAGATTGAAAGATGCAGAGGAGTTGGAAGTGCCAATATTAGAAATCAGAACCAGAGTACTGGGCAAGGAGCATCCTTCCACTCTTGAGAGTATGGCCAATCTTGCATGTACATATCAACACCTTGGAAAGTGGACAGAGGCAGAGGAATTGGAAGTGCTAGCTCTAGAAATCAGAACCAGAGCATTGGGCAGGGAGCATCCTTCCACTCTTGAGAGTATGGCCAATCTTGCATGTATATACCAAGATCTTGGAAAATGGAAAGAGGCAGAGGAATTTGGAGTGCTAGCCCTAGAAATCAGAACCAGAGTACTGGGCAAGGAGCACCCTGACACTCTTAGAAGCATGGCTAATCTTGCATGTACATACCAAGATCTTGGAAAATGGAAAGACACAGAGGAATTTGGAGTGCTAGCATTAAAAATAAGAACCAAAGTACTGGGCAAGGAGCACCCTGATACCCTTAAGAGTATAGTTAATCTTGCATGTACATACAGAGAACTTGGGAAATTGAAAGAGGCAGAGAAATTGGAAGTGCCAGTATTAGAAATAAGAACCAGAGTACTGGGCAAGGAACACCTTGATACCCTTAAGAGTATAGTTAATCTTGCATGCACATACAGAGAGCTTGGAAAATTGAAAGAGGCAGAGGAATTGGAAGTGTCAGCTCTAGAAATCAGAACCAGAGTACTGGGAAAGGAGCATCCTTATACCCTTATAAGTATGGCCAATCTTGCATGTACATACAGATCCCTTGGAAGATTGAAAGAGGCAGAGGAATTGGAAGTGCCAACATTAGACATCAGAACCAGAGTGCTGGGCAAGGAGCACCCTGACACTCTTAAAAGCATGGCAAATCTTGCATGTACATATCAATACCTTGGAAAATGGAAAGAAGCAGAGGAATTTGAAATGCAAGTCTTAGAAATGAGAATCAGAGTATTGGGCAAGAAGCACTCTGATACCCTTAAGAGTATAGCCAATCTTTCATGTACATATAGAAACCTTGGGAAACAGAGAGAGGCAGAGGAATTAGAGGTGTTAGCCCTAGAAATCAGAACCAGCGTACTTGGCAAGAAGCATCCTGACACTTTTGAGAGTATGACCAATCTTGCAATCACATACAAAAACAGTGAAGAATTGCATAAGGCTAAATAGTTGGAAGTGCTAATTCTATGAATCAGAACTTTCTTACCAGCTTTGTTGACTCAATTTATCATGAGTTGTGATAATTTTTTTTTATTCTCTTACTCTAATGTATTTATTACATAAATTAGAGTTCAATTTCAATTTCAAAGTTAAGTTCTATTAAGTTCAAGGGCACAATAAAAGTGTGTGTAAGTGATGAGAAGCCCAATAACTTTTGACTTCCTTTTAGCAGTGTATCATTAAAATATGTTATTAAGATAATTATAAATAGGGTTATTATATGTGATCAAGGACTCATATACACTGGTAATAAATATAGAGTTTCTGTCATGTAATGTAATAACTTGAATGTAATAGAGCCCTGAAAGGTGGCCTGGTATCACATTAACATCTAAAATTTAGTGGTAATAAAGTGTATGAGTAACATAGAACTCAAATCTATATAGATTTGAGTGATTACAGTACAGGAGCTCTCTACATATGGCCTAATTCACATGAAATATACAAAGGAAAGCTACTAAATCATAATTTCCCCTGAGACTTAATAAATTGCTTTTGGGAAATGACAAAAGAGGTGAGGGTTATTGGAATTAGAATTGGAAGTAGACTTGGTATGGGGCTGTGAAATCGATGAACTGTATTGATTATTGTTGTATTTTTGAGTAATTCAATGCAAGCTATGTTGTGATTAGACTAGTTTCCATCACTGTTAGTATGGTATTTAATATGCAATGCAAGACAAGAGGGGTAAAAGGACAAGAATACAAGCTAACATTTTGTCAACTATCATCCACCCTCATCCTCTTCCCTCTCTCTTCCTCCTGTCACTCTCAGTTAAAACAAAAAGTGCTTTCTCATTATGTGCCAGGCATTTATGACACATTGTGAATATTACTAATGCAACCTGATATTAAGATGAAATCCTTAGTTTGTAGGACATCTGGTCATGTCTAGGCCATATAGTAAGCATTTGCAGAACAGAATACAGAGCTTAGTATATGAACATCACGGGTAAGCACTGGGGCTGTGAACTGTTTCATCACTGGGAGCTTGATTGAGTGCATTTGGGATCATAATGTGTGCACTGTGATCAATGAACATTGTATTTAAAATCAATGTATACAAGTATGAATCAATGGTAGATTGTGCATATGAAATCAATGATAACTAGAGAACAAATCATTAGAGTGAAATCAATGACAATTAAAAATGAAATCAATGAGAAATAAATGTGCAATCAATGAGAAATCAGTCAAAAATCCAGTACTTATCCCTCCCCCACCCTTTCACCTAAACTTCACATGAAGGGGTGAAATTCACATGAAATTCATGTGAATACACATGAAGTCCACATGAATTTCACCTTTGTCTAGGATGTTCCAAAATCGCAAAAATTTGGTGAAATCCAAGTGAAGTTTAGGTGAAAACTAAGTGAAATTTAAATATGAAATTCACATGAAATTCACATGAAATACACATAAAATACACATGAAATATATGTCATTTCCTACAAAAAAAAAAAGTATTTGTGGAGGTAAGTTTATACAACATGCATTACTTGCACAAATATGTTAACAGAATAAGATGGGCACAGATCACTTGTGCAAATGTGTTAATAGTACACAACATGCTTCACTGGTCCAAGTGAGTTATCAACAAAATGTATTATAATGGTGTGCAAGAACAAAACATTGTATATTAATATTAAAGTAATTAAGTCTCCCATCCCCTCACTGTACACCCTGCCCTTACTATGCATCCCCCCCCTCACTATGTGTCCCTGTCGTTATCCATCCCCCACTCACTATGCGTCCCCCCCTCTCACTATGCGTCCCCCCCTCTTGCTATGCGTCCCCCACTTGCTATGTGCCCCCCCCCTCGCTATGTGTTCCGCTCCCCTCACTATGCCTTTCCTCCCCTCACTATGCGTCCCCCACCTCTCGCTATGCATTCCGCTCCCCTCGCTATGCATCCCCCCTTCACTATGTGTTCCCCCCTTCATTATGTGCTCCCCCCCCCTCGCTATGCATTCCCTCCCCCCTCGCTATGTGCTATGCTTGCAACACAGGGGGGGGACAGAGATGGTGGCATGGCGTTGTCATTGTCGTTGCGATATGTGTTGGTGTTGGAGTGGGTGTTGTGGTCAGCTGGGTGGCATGATGTCGCTGTGTCGAGATGCAGAGGGGAGGACAAGGGCGCTGGGTGAGATGAGACATGTGGGGGTGTCGCAATGCAGAGGGAGGACAGGGGCACTGGGAGAGTTGAGACGGGGGATGGTGTCCTCACTGGCTGGGTGCCATGGCCTTGTTGTTGTCACAATGCAGAGGTGAGGATGGGGGTGCTGTGAGACATGGGTGCTGGGTGATGTCGCAGGGATGAGACATGTGGGGACGTAGCTGTCCTCACCGGCTGTGTGGTATGGTGTCGTCATGTCGCAACACAGAGGAGAGGACGGGGTACTGTGAAGCATGGGTGCTGGGTGACATCACAGGGACAGAAGCTGTCCTCACTGGCTGCATGGCATGGCATCGTCATGTCATAGTGCAAAGGGAAGGATGGAAGCACTAGGTAATGTTGCGGGGATGAGACACATAGGGATAGGGTGCCTTCCTCACTGGCCGAGTAGCATGGCTTCGTCATGTCATAGGCAGAGGGGAGGATGGGGGGCTGGATGAAATGGTGGCTGCCGTTAGCTTGTCCTCATCATCCTCATTCTCATTTACCCACCTGATATAACCTTTGTTGTCTTCATCACCCCTCTCCCTCTCCCTTCACTGTATATTGTCCTCCCACATGCCCCCCCCCCCTACCTCATCTGTTGCTCCTTGTCCACCTTGTGTGCCTTCGACATCGCCAGTAGTTGGGAAGTGGGGGCAAGAAAGAAGAGGGAAGGGGAGACAGAAGGGGAGGAAGGGAGGCGAAGGGAGATGGAAGGGAGAGCCCAGGAGAGCGGAGGATGAGTGGTGGTGGATGAGTGGAGGAAGGGTGATGGTGGACAGGCGGACGTGGCAACGTCGGAGGGTGCCATTAACCAAAACGGTCTGACACTGCCATGTACGGCTGCGTGCTTGACATATACACTGAGATATCATTCAGAAATAACGCCTTTGTGGTGTAGTGGATTAACTGCTTTAACGTGTGAATTGTTTGTTTACGTAATAGTATGTGAGTGCAGGTTCGATTCTTCATGGTGCCAAAATGTTTTTTTAATATAAGTAAGTAAGTACTGTTACATTTACTAATATGAAAACATGGAATCATGTTTACCTGAATTCCATGTGAATGCCAGGTGAATTTCACCTGGCATTCACATGGAATTCAGGTATTCACGTGTAATTCACATGAATTTCATGCAGGGTTTTTCACGTGAATTTCACCTATTCATGTTGTTCCACATGAAATTCATGTGAAGTAATTTGCAGGGGACTCCCCCAAAATCAGAGAAAATCAAGGCCCAAAACTTCAGGTGAATTTCACATGAAATTCAGGTGAAAAGGGTGGGGGAGAGTAAAGACCTCCTACATATACTGATACATCTTACAGCCCAGAGTTCATTAATAATATAAATGAGCTTTTATATCATCATAAGTGTTAATTTATTTGAAAAATATACCTAGTAGCTGCAGACAGCATTTGTTTTTACGAGGTTACATATACAATTAAGCAATCTATTCACAAGACTTTGAAGTTTCATCAGACCAAAACTCAAAGTCATTCGATGGGATTCATATATGGTGTAATCACTCATTTATGACTTAAATATCAAAAAATCTGCTGATTTTATCTAATATTTCATTCAAGAAGTGGCTATAAATTGTTTGTTTTCCCCCTTCCAAAAGCTCCTCATGATACGGCATCCGGCACGATGGGTGCTATCACATGGATTCGTGGAATATAAGCTTAACACCAATAGCTTCAAAAGTGATCTTATCTCGGATATTCCTGGGCCCCAATAAGATTCTGCCTGCCTGCAGTTTCTGCAGAATTTGCACCTTGCCCTGCCCCTCCACATGTGCCAACCTCGTTGCTGTGTATAGCTGCATATATAAATACATAAAATAATAAATTTAACCATGTAAACTTTGGAAAAGAGTGCTTTTCATACTTAAAGTAAGTATCCACAAATTGGGCACATACCAATTATGAAATGTGTTCCAATTTTTACAATGCCCTAAATAGAATTCACTGCAAGAGCTTATGATGTTGCTCAGAATCTTCCGAAAGTTCAACTTTGAGGGTGCATGCCACTATTGTGCAGCTGTATATACAGGGTGCTCATTGCGCTGTGCAGTAGTTTGGGCAGCAGGCCCAGATCTATCAGGTACTCGTGCTGATATAGTGCATCACTCATTTGAACTTACATAAGGACAAGCACTATAACTACAGTCAAGTATACATTATGCTTTCACTGTAATTACAGTGGATTATTATAAAGATCACCATATCTAGTGTCATGCACTGGGAATAGATGTGTCCTCTGTTGTATGATCAGATCAGGTATATGTCGTAGAATGAGAAGAATGCATGTACTGACCATTTTTATCCTATCCAATCCTGCCCTTCCTTCGACGACATATCAGAGAAGTATATCTTCTTGCCGAGAGTAGTTTCAAGCCACAGTGTTGGAGTTGCATTGGCACACTTGCAACTGCTCAGATCATGTTCAGAGAGGAGAGAGGAAGTCCTAATAGTCATCCCCGAACTTGAAGTTCAAGAACAAATTCAACATGTCTGTCTTCCTAGTGTTCACATTGAGACTTGTTGAATAGAATGTTTATGAAGTTCCAATAGGGGAAAAACCTGCTGAAGCGAAATTTGCTTCCCACCATAACTCCCAGCAGGTGAAATTCGAATTATTTCACTTTTTTTACATATCTTAGATGACATAACATGTTTGTTCTACATATTATATATTTGAAGCATTATAGTAAAGATAACCATACAAAAAGTGCTCTATAGAGCAGTTTTTCAATGTACCTTTTTGCTGCTTGCGCCCCATCAGACAGTTTCCCACGGTCATTGAGAATACAGCAACAGCTTATCAGACACCCCTCCGAGTCCACACTCATTTTTCATTGATTTCTCACCAATGCTTGACATTTCATCAATAAAAAAAATAATGTAAAAATGTGCATGACATGAACTTGAACAACAGACTGGCTGAGCGCTCAATAGTGTGTTATTGCGCTCTTAACATTGGCACTTCAAGATTATACCACTCTCTGGTCGATGTTGAACTCTCTACACTTGAACAATTGTTCTTAATATTTCTTGACAATTTTTTACATTTTTCCGTACAATTGAATGGTTATGTTTTTATTTATTAGCCTTTCTGCTGCTTCTCTTGCTCTGTTAGACATATTTCACCTTTTGTTGTTATTTGAACTGTAAATATCTTACAATTCAGTGGTCTTGTTTCAGTCCTTTCGCTCTCTGCTACATCCTACTGCACTAAGTTTATACCATATTATGCACCAAACTCTCTTACCCGAATTTAATTTTAGAAATTCAATTCAAAGAAGTTCACTGATTTAATTGCTGCATCATTATCCCTTCGTATTCGTCACTGTACATTTTATTATACCACACTGAAGCCAACAAATTATTTCAAGTAGTGGATAAACAACATTATTATAAAAATTTTAAAGTCTGAGTGGTAGAAATAATGACGTCGACAGACTATAACATAGACACGTTGTTGCTTCCTAAATTACCATAAGAAATATCCTGATGGAAAACAAGCAGGGAGAAAGCACATAAGAAGTATTATACAGATCGTTTCCTTGTATGAAAATAGTTGCTATACTGTACTATTTCGACCAATTGTTCAGTCACGCATCATGGTACCCATCCAAACTGAAAATTTTTTCATTTGTCATGCATAACAGACAGGTTTGAACAATGGTTC
Organism: Cyathus striatus; assembly: GCA_025738555.1. NCBI lineage: Eukaryota > Fungi > Basidiomycota > Agaricomycetes > Agaricales > Nidulariaceae > Cyathus > Cyathus striatus. Next base: position 2,273,711 of record JAOVFP010000007.1, read on the forward strand.
AGCAAAAGAAATATTGTTCTAAATTAAAAAAAAATCTTGAACAATGATATATTGAACAAATTTGGCCAATGTCACACACAAAATCATGATCTGAACTGAATAATGAACCAAATTTTTCTGTCACGCCAAAAAGTCATTAACATTTGGTCGAAATAGTACAGTAGTATTAATATATGTGTCACGAAATGGTATAAAATTGGTAACTCACATCACTACTTTTCCAATCTAGTGTTAGCTTTGTGGACACAGTTGCAAAAATTACTGAAATAAACCATTATGCTTTTGTGCTTTAGCATAGTATAATAAAACATACACAAATACGGAGAGATAACCACGCAGTGATAAACTCAGTGAACTTTGAGTTGAATATTTAAAATGGATTTTGGTGGAAAAATTGGTGTACAATTTTGAGTGGATGTAGTGCAGTAGAATGTATAAGAGAGCAAAAAATATTGAAACAGGACTGCTGAATTGTAAGATGCTTACAGTTCAAATAGCAACAATAAGGTGAAATATACCTAACAGAGCAAGCAAAGCAGCAGAAAGGCTAATAAATAAAAATATAAGCATTCAATTGCAGGGAAAAGTGTAAAAATGTGTAAGGAAATATTAAGGAGGATTGTTCAAGTGTAGAGAATTCAACATCGACCAGAGAATGGTATAATCTTGAAGTGCCAGTGTTAAGAGTGCAATAACATGCTATTGAGTGCTTGGCCAGTCTGTTGTTCAAGTTCATGTCATGCACATTTTTACATTATTTTTTTTATTGCTGAAATGTTGAGTGTTGGTGAGAAATCAATGAAAAATGAGTGTGGACTCGGAGGGGTGTCTGATAAGCTGTTGCTGTATTCTCAATGACCATGGGAAACTGTCTGATGGGGCGCAAGCAGCAAAAAGGTACATTGAAAAACTGCTCTATAGTTACTATAATGCTTCAAATATATAATATATAGAACAAACATGTTATGTCATCTAAGATATGTAAAAAAAGTGAAATAATTCGAATTTCGCCCGCTGGGAGTTATGGCGGGAAGCGAATTTCGCTTCAGCGGGTTTTTTGGGCAGCAAGAAAATTCCGGGCACATACAAAAGTGAGCATGAGTTGAGTGTGCATGCTCACCTATTGAGTGTGTATTGAGTGTGAAAATTCGACCCTATGCATGAATATTCTATATGTGAGCATGAATAATCCTTATATGAGTGTGAGCCAACTGGCTGTCTTATATCAACTACATACTGAATAATTGGCATAGTAAAGCATGTTTTTAATACAATTTGGTATATACTAAGCACTGTAATGTAATAATTGAAGAACACCAGTGGGTTTTATATATGTTTCATTGTTATTGTCTTCTTTATGAGTGTATATTGATTTAAAATGTATACCAATGATCCAGAGTGTTTAGATATGACTTAGAGTGTATATAAATGATTCAGAGAGTGTAGCAGTAATTCAGACTAACAGTTAAAAATTTATAGAGCTAGAGAATGGTATATATTGAACAGTAGAAACAGGGGAAGTTTATAATGAAGCAGGGGGCTCAGAAATTTACAGGAAGCTTTACAATGAAGCAGGAAAATTCAGAACAAGGCAGGGGGATTCACAGTGAAGCAGAGACCTTGGGAAATTCAAAACAAAGAATGGGGCTTTACAGCGAAGTAGGGAACTTCAGAACAAGGAAGGGGGCTTAATAACAAAGCAGGGAAATTCACAACGAAGCAGGGAGCAATACAGGATAGATTACTACCTATCACACATATTTGCATAGTTTAATTGCATGTCATTATTATATTTACACTCATGTTCAATGCCCTTTAATTTGAGCATGAACATGATAGGTATTCTATCACATTTATAATACTTATTTACACTTGCACTCAATGTCCTTTAACTTGAGTGTGAGCATAATTGGTATTCCTATTCACACTCACAAGTAATAAACTCATGCTCACATATATTACACTTGCAACTTACTTTTCCTCCCACATGTAAGTGAAGCCAAAATATGAATGTAACATATAATTTTTTTGTGAGCATGAAGTAAAAACTTTGAGTGTGAGTTGACAGACCTTGAGTGTGAGTTGATGACCTTGAGCATGAAAACTCAAACCCTGTGCATGAGATGTTGATCCTGAGTGTGAAGTAAAATCTTGAGCATGATGTGTGTGTGCACGCTCAATCCATGCTCACACCTTGAGTGTGAATATGAGCGTGCACACACATGTTTGAGCATGAAGTATAAATATTATTCTTCAAGATTTGACTTCATATCTTGATTAGAAACATCACTCACATTCACAATATGACACAGCCATACAACACTAGTATGTACATTTGATTTACACTCTTTTTGACCCACAAATGGGCCATTTAGAGCTAAAATAAATACCTTGAGCATGACATGCTCAATCATGCTCACTTTTGTGTGTGCCCGGAATTTTCTATGTGCCCAGGTTTTTCCCCTATCAGAACTTCATAGACACTAAACAACTGGCGCCTTTCAGCTGCAACAGTCTCTCATGCTCTATCACCCAACTCTCACTGATGACATTGCTGCCTCTCTAGCACCGTTTATTATCGTTGCAGTTTTCATTTGTATGCACAGTGCTATGAAGGCTCTTTGAAGTTTTAAAGAAGCATAATGTCACATTCTGAGCTGAGTCAGGTTGCTCAGATGGGAGGTACCAGTACATACAAGCTCACCTTAAATCTGCCTACTGCTCTTTCAATTACCCTTGCTCACTGTTCAGATTACCTTATACAACTATTATGTTGCATACTTGCATTTCAGATACAATGGAAGACTTTTTACACTTCCGAGCAAGTGGTGATGTGTGCTAACCAACATAGCAGGCAGTTACTTCCAGAGCTATCAGTCGCATCTTCTTACTCATCTCACCTGGCAGGTATAAACACAACTTCTTCATTGTCCAAGATTTGGATATTGTTTCACCAGAATACTAAATTAGGAAGAGGGATAAGTATATTGTATTGCTAGGTTTATGTCCTCCTTAGTCATTTCAGTTAAGGGTTGCTACACATCAATACTAAGTTCGATTGGTCTGTGTAATGTGAGACGTGTGGGGAGAGTACTTCATCATGCATGGAGGTGGTCTGCGTAGATGTCTGTGAGATCACTTGACATGCATTGATTCTCTTATTTTAACTTTCACTCTTTTAACTGACATTGTCAACTTCTCCGAGCCATACTATCAGGCTAGGGAGACTCATCTCCCCCCTCTGGACCTCAGATATGACAATAGTATCATCTGCTGCCACATTATTATGCCATTGATACACGGGTTAACTATTTAAATTGTTGATATGTCTTCCTGTTGCAAAGGACATTCGAGGGCCACTTGAGGCTTTTGCTTCCTCCAGAACTAAACAGGTAATATATCAGTCCATGAGTTTAGCATATACTGTGTCAATAGTGCAGTGCAGGTTACGTTCCAAGTTGTCTATAATGCTCCCATCCTCAATTGCTTCCAGGCGTATCATTTGCACACCTATACTTCTCTAGCAAACCACCATCCCACATCCATCATCCTCAGTAAAGTTGAGCCACTAGTTTCTATTGTTATTGTATATTGTATATTTGAGTGCTAGGAATACCAGGGCTGCATTCATCCGATTGAGTACTCAGACAATTTTCAAATGTAAATCTGTCTTCCTCTTGGTTTCAAGATGTTCAAAGACTCCTTGACTTTTACTTCCTTAACCACTGAACTCATAATGTCCCACATCATCTAGCTATAGCAAGCTGTGCAGATGACAGTTCGCTGTTATAACGAACTGTAGAGAGCATCAGTTCAGAAGAAAAAGAAAGGGAATAAAAGAGATGTATTCATACTTGTATTACATGACCTTCCAAAACACACAAACCACCATCATCTATCACTTCCGACGACAATGAATACACTTTCATTCCCATATGCCTTCCTCTCACCCACATTCTATAACAGAAAAGCTCTACCCCTTCCTCATCTTCAACTCTCATTCACCATGTCCCCCCGCAACCGCAACCCCCACAAACACACACTCCTCACTCAAAAAATTGACCCTCAATGCCCCACACCAAAGTAACCTCCTATGCTCAACTTGCACCAGAACACCAGTGCAAGCATGTATTCCACTGCTCAAACCACCAGTACCATGCAATGATCAGATAGTATGTATTCCGGAGACAAGGAAGCAGACCCGCAGTCTGCAACGCAGTCAAATGTCATGGGAAAATAATTCTAAGTACATTTTTGAACATTTTTGAGGTATCTGAGTCCAAATCTGAAGTTATTGTTTGGTTAAAAATTCATTTACATGTAGTAATAGAAATTACTGCCTTTGACTGTTCCCAAATGTAGTACTTCCAATTATTTAGTCTTTTGCAATTCTTCAATGCTTCTGTATGTGATTGCAAGATTGGTTATACTCTCAAGGGTGTCAGGATACTCTGTGCCCAGTAATCTGATTCTGATTTCTAGAGCTAGTACTTCGAATTCCTCTGCCTCTCTCCATTTTCCAAGGTTTCCATATGTACATGCAAGATTGGTCTTACTTATAAGAGTGTGAGGATGCTCCTTACCCAGTACCCAGGTTCTCATTTCTAGGGCTGGCAATTCTAATTCCTCTGCCTCTTTCCATTTTCCAAGATATTTATATGTACATGCAAGACTTGCCATACTGTTAAGGGTGTGAGGATGATCTTTTCCCAGTACTCTGGTTCTGATTTCTAGAGCTGGCACATCCAATTCCTCTGCCTCTTTTAACTTTCCAAGTTTTCCACATGTACATGCAAGATTGATCATGCTCAAAAGGGTGTCAGGATGCTCCTTTCCCAGTACTCTGGTTATAATTTTTAGGGCTGGCACTTCCAATTCCTCTGCCTCTTTCAATTTTCCAAGAGATCTATATGTACCTGCAAGATTTATAATACTCTTAAGGATGTTAGGATGCTCTTCTGTATAAATTTGTTTTTTATTTTAACTATTTTTTCTCTTATGTTCACTTCTATCTTAGACAGACCAATTCTGTGTAATACACTTGCTAACTTCCATAGAAGTATGTAGTCTTGATTATTGTATAATTCCTCTTCATTTGAGAGAATATTAATAACATGAACTACAATTGCTTGATCATATGCATATTCCTCAGATGTATTCTCATATCTTATTGACATTGCTAATATTCCACCAGTATTCAATATCCATATATTTTTTCAGTGATTGATAGTCTATCTTGACACCAATGCTGAACTACTGTGTGTAGGCTATAACAGCTTCAGTGAATAAAAAATAATTCCAAATTCCTGGTCAAAGAAAATATACTTTCATCATGATATTCAGCAAGTGTTACATGATAGTTCTCAGCTGCTCTTTGAAACATTATTTGAGGGATGTTTTCATGGTGAAGAAATGCACCAATGTTTATAATATTAACAGCATATTTGGCTGCACACACTGTGTCATATTGTGTCACATCTTGTGATATTTCTTCTATTTTATGAAAAGAAATTTCCCAAGTGCCATAAACAGTCTTGTCATACTTGGATGCACCGCAAAATGTTTCATTGTTCATTAGTTTTGCTCTGTGCTTCTTGTAAACACTCTTAAACTCTGTGATGTCAACTATCCTGTAAGATCACAAGTATTCAAAATGAAGTGGGTCCCTTAGTTGGACACAATTCAAGGGTAATGAATTTAACTAGTACTGAAAAATATGGATAACCTTAGAGGATCAGTGGTATATCTGTATTCATATCCAAATTACCATTATCAGTAAGTTACTATCACTCCTGTCTGGCAACTTTTTTGCTGTTTGCAAAATTCATCCAAATTCAACCTCAATTATTTTAAATATTTACTGAACATTTTGGCTGTTGCAAAATTATAGACAAATATTACATTTTGTACATATTTTGTATGAATACAAATGATTCTTTTTGTTCTAATTTTAGCTTCATCAAAAGAAGTGTCAAATGTAATGTTGTGAACATGTTTTGCATGACTGCAAAACCAAACTGTTGAATGTGTTATTTTAAGAGAAAAGCAAAATGTTTAATTTTGCACCAGTTTTGCAGTCATGCAAAACAATAAATTTTGTGTGAGGTCAAAACATGTTCACAATGTTACATTTGACACTTATTTTGATGAAGCTATAATTAGAACAAAAAGAATCATTTGTATTCATACAAAATATGTACAAAATGTAATATTTGTCTATGATTTTGCATCAGCCAATAGTGATAATATTGCATCAATCAAAATGTTTAGTCAATATTTAAAATAATTGAGGTTGAATTTGGATGAATTTTGCAAACAGCAAAAAAGTCGTCAGACAGGAGTGTATCTAGATATGAATGCCAAATTTGACTCATCTGACCCAATGATTTGTTAATTGATAATTGTTGATCATATAAAATGTAGGAGGATCTGACCCTCCCTGTCCAATGCCATTCTTCTTCCCCCCTGAAATTGAGGATGAAATATTTCGACACATAGTCTGTACTTGTCCATTCCATAGAGCAGATGCACACTTAGCTAGAGTGTCCAAACAGGCACAACTGTGGTAAGGTAAAATCCCTGTCATATGAGAGAGCCTGCTAAATGTTGGATAAAGTATAGAACCACTCTGATACAGAACTATTAAATTCTATGGCATCAATGCAAGTCCCAGACACATCAATGAACACAAATTAAAAATAGCTCTCAAGTCTAAACCAAAAACATTCTTTTATTGAGACAACTATTGACAAGTTATTTACTCAAAATTTTGCCACATTGCCACTGCTTCACTCTCTTGAAACTAATCTCTACACACTGGACATGTTTGACACATTTAAATTAGGGCTGTTGCAAGTTAGCTACCTCCCACTTGGAGGTCTGATTTTCTATCAAGATGTCAATTACAGCTATTTGGAAATGTTTTCATCACTACTGGCACTAAATCACCTCATGATATTCATTGGCATAAGCACCAAATACTTACTGAAAACCCTGTGCTTGCTCAGTGACATTGAAAAGGTACAATCCATTGTAATCATGCTTAATCATGATGTAGTGCCAGAGTTGATTAATGAATGGGAGGAAATGGATACAAGGGTCATGGTTGCTTGTTTGAAGTCTGTGTCTTGTATAATGCATTGGGAGGAGAGAGTGGATTATGGCAGGTTCATTGATTTTGAAGAAGGGCTTCGCTATGGAGGAGATCGCTGGAGCAATGAAGATGAGAACTCTGATAATAATGAAGATATGGATCTGGGTGGGAATATGAATGAGGTCAGGAATATTCTTGATTAATGTGCTGTATTACAGGTCTTATGTAACTACATTGCCCATGTTAGACAATACTCTTACTCTAGGGTTGTATAGGTCAGTCAGCACACCACAGAATCAAAACTAGACAAGAAGCACTGACACATTCAGCCCTCCTTATGTCTCTATTAGGAATTACAAGAACCAGTAGGCCAAGGGGGTTGGTTCACGAATGCACTTAAAGCAGCCCATACTTGAGTTCCCCATACTGAGGCCATCACAGCATCACATATGACCTCCGCCTCCTGCCTTTCCCAAGCCTCTCCAATAAAAATGCTTTACCAAATCACTTCCCTTCTTGTCCCCTGGAAGTCTCTCCCTCTCACACCCTCTTCTCCCCTGGAACATTCCATGCATATCTAAACACCCTCAGGAATCGCCATAACCAATCTTCACTCTCTATGAAGAACTTCCACTTTCCATCACCCAATATATCTGGGGGAGTATTACATGAATGTGTTGGATCATTTGGATGTATAAGAGGCATTGAGTTGACTAGGAGCTGCAATATGTTGTTTTAGCCCGGGGCATTGAGAGTCAATTGTTCAGTTGAAGAGGGAATTTTTGTGTGAGCTGTGTATGATGCTCTGGTTTCAACTTATCAGCATCTTGATCTGCATAATGCCTATTTTGTTGCTGATTTCATTCAACAGCATCCTCATCTTCTACATCACTCCAGGGAGGTAAAGGGGCAGGTTGATTTGAGCTGCAATAGATACAGGCTCTTCTATGAAAAAAATATCAGTGCATCTGAAATAACTAGGACATACAAATAAATATGCAAATTTCTAATTCTAATTATCTCTTGTAATGCATGTGACATAGGATTTAAATGAGATTATCTCTTCACACTGTATGTCTATCATTAATAACACCATTTTGCTACCACAAAAGTAAGATATAGTGGTACAAGTAGTGGGTGCATGGTTACACTTTGGACACACAATGCCCCACATGCCTACCACTCAACATTGATTGATTATAACGAAGCATTGCCTTACTGTCCACATTCATATGATGCAGGTAAATTTTTTGTTTGAAACTGCTTACTTGAGACATAAAAATCCAAAGCAGTTACAGCATATATTTTAAGTGTTATACCATAGATGCCTAGGCAGATTTAAATACAGAGAATTAAAATGTTATATCGATCACACAAGTGTAAATCATGCCAAGGACTATAGTGTTGCAGTGATATTACATCACTGAGAAATCATGATACACAGATTAATTTCTACAGAGAATTTAATTAAAGCCCAGCAGGCCCACATTGATGATTGGGCTTACAGATACAGAAAATAACCTAAGACTTGAGTACCCCAAGTCATTACATAGTAAGTAACATGTTTGCAAAGCAAAGTGTGGATTTCATCTCGTAGCTTACTCGTACTTGTACTCTTTACTTTGCTCACTTCATGTACAGCAGTACATCCTGATACATATGTAAAAAGAAAGCAACACACCTAATTTTAATTTCTTTATGTCTTGATTTCGAGATGCCAGTACTGAGCATGTTAAGTAACAGAAACAGTGGGGAGGGGCTGAGTTCCCATGCCGCCTCCCATAATTAAACAAGGGAAAACATAAAACCTATTAAAAAACACATAACTCCATGTTAGTACTGGTTTTACACCTTTAAAACAAATAAACACATATCACTTTACCTTTAATACACAGCATTACATTCTATACATGAGTACCAAAAGACCAGAATGGACAATATGACTAGTGAACAAAGTCAGCACGTGATACAAATGTGGAGATTGGACAGAATACGGACTTACCAAGACTTTAAAACCTAGATCTGGGTCCAACAAGACATGAGACCGGCTTGAATGGTGACGATAATGACAAGACAGCAAGAGAGAGAGAGAGAGAGCACGAGAGAGGGGGAAAGGAAGAAAGAAACAAGTGTGACCAAGTACCTTGACAGTCAGGAGTGAGTGCGGAAGTGGGGAACCAACCCACTTTGACTTTGAACACTTTGATGTGTACCAAAAATAGCCCGAGTTTAACTTGTCTATTTTTAACTTGTTCTAAATTTGGAATCGAAATAATTGTGCCCCTCAAACTTACTGAAATCGCACTTCAGGATTTTAGTTTAAATTAGTATATTTGGAATTTACATTCTAAGTATTTAATAAAGTAACTACTCTTGTCATGTGACTCAACAATCCCTCTTACATCCAAAAAACCTTCATTTATAGACTCCTATCGTACTTCATTGCAGATTCAAGACAGGGTCCCAACAAATTGTGTACAGTTACACTTCAGTCTGATACAAACTAGGACTCAAATGATTGGTCGAAATACAGAAATTTTGGTGTGCATCCTGACTTGCATAATATGAATGTTCTGTATCAGCATCCTCTTCTTCTATGTCACTCCAGCGATCATCTCCATATTGATAACCATTGAAATCTATTCCAGCACAATCCATCCTCATCCTTCACAGCCGCACAGTGCTAAAGGATTCAGGGTGAACAACCATGATCCTCAAATCCACTGCTTCCCATTCCTGAATCAACCCAGGAACATCATCATTGTTTCCCCAGATATAGAATAAGTGGTCAAGTAGGAGTACAATGGACTGCAATTGTTTAATATCCCTGAGACCACATAATGCTCTTGATAGGTACTTGTTATATTCACCAATGGGCATCGCAATGTGTGTTAGTTCCAGTAGCCATTGAAAAATATCCCTAGGAATGTGATCAAAGTCCTCATAGAAGTCGATATATTGAAAGTATATATACTTGACTTGTGATAGCTCTAATCACAGTTCCATGAACACTTGTATCAGAGACATATTAATGTAGAGAGAGTGAAGTGGTAATGCTGCAACATGTCGAAGGATGGATTCAATGTAATGTTCATGTCCCAGGAACAGATGTTGAATGCCTATGCAAATTGATAACACATCTATCACAAATTCCATCGATACTGAGGCTATAAAGAGAACATTCTTCACATTCGAGTGAAAGAATGATTTAGGCTTGGACTTGAGGGCAATTTTGAATTTATCTTCATGAATTAAATGGTCGTGTTGGTAATAGCTGTAATTGCTATCACAATTGAACTTGAGGGTTTGATATAATATTGGTTCTACACTATATTGAAAGTTTAATGGAGTGATTGAGGTTACGGTAGTGTCTTACCATGATCAAACAGGCTACTAGTTTTTGATGTTGCCCAGATTTTGATGTTGCCGTGACGTTGCCAGTAATTTATCTTGCGGCAATGTCAATTCTCACATGGCAATGTCATGCAATGTCACTGCAATGCCGGGCAACGTCGCAGAGTGTGAGGTGTGTGCTAGTATATAGCTGCAGTCGAGGTTGAAGGGTGAGGTGTAGGAGGGGTTATCATTTACTACTTAGAAGATAATAAACATACATTAAGATAGATTTAATAGAAAATCAATGGTTGAAGTACATATTTATGAATAAAGTAAACTGTTCATAGGTTATCAGAGGTGCGGAGAACCCTCCATATGGTTGCACCTTGTTCCAGAGGCACCTCAAATGCTGCAGCGTTGGTACTAGCTTGGTACATGTGCTAAAACGTGTGCTCATGTTAGTACGCACTCAGTTACAAGAATTCCCGGAGTTAACGGCTCTTTCTGCAGTGCACATCAATAGTGCGTGATGGCACTGGTACTGTTCTTGGCTATTTCTCACGCCATTGTCCATGCAGTTTTGCACATGTAAACCATGCAACCACTCAGTTTCTCATATGGTGGGTATGAGACCCATTCTAGTAAGGCTATAGGCTATGGGTTTTAGCAATACTGGCCTATGTACCCTGATTGGGATTTGTTTCGGAGTTTTGTACCGTGGCACATGACACATTGGACTTCATTCTAGAACACCATTCAAGATGTACAAGAGCAATACAGTGACTTTGTTATAGAATAATAATAATTGTGAAAGAAGTAGCATAACAGTTATTTTGAAAAGAGTGCAATATATTAAAATAAGTGCAAGGGACTGCTGCCATATGATATATTCTTTTAATACCCTTGGTTTGTAGGTCATATATAAGCCAATCACCAATATCTACTACAAATGATAACTCACACAGACGGGATGACTAACAACATTGGGCAATACCAGCAACGTCACGACAATGCCAGCAATGTCCATGGGCAATGCCACGGCAACGTCACAGCAACGCCAGCACCGTCATGGCAACGTCAGGCAATGTCAATTCTCAGATGTTCGCAACATCAGCAACACCAGGCAATGTCAATCCTCAGAGGAGCAACACCAGGCAATGTCACATGTGATCTTAGAGCAATCTTTTGGCAATCTTACATGCATTCAGTTTGCCTTTAGACTTTTGTATAAGAGGTATGAAGAGAAACTTGAATTAAGGATAAGGGGTAGAAAGGTGCTGTATATTTTTATTTAAGTATGGATATTTCAGTGCCTGAAGTGTTGCTGTGAGTATAGGACGTGCGAGCGCTGAGTTGATATTCCTATACACAACGGTTAGTAATGATATATGTAAGTGACAGGTGCCCCCTTTGCGTCCCTACTACGTAGGGCTGCACACCGTCCGTATACGGTACATGGCCATATCTTAACGGGTAGTATACGAATATGGTTGAGCCGTATTCTCGATGTTCCAGTAACACTAAGAGGAATATATTTGTTATTAGAATGCGAGCTATTGCAACCAACGGAACTCTAAATAGCGTGCCAATTTGTTCTCTTTATGGTAGTTCAAAGTCGTTCTAGTCGGTCGGCATCGACTTCTGCTCTTGCACACTCAGCCCCATCAAAATATCGAATAATATAACCACTAAATCACTATTTAGAATTAATATTAGGCTATTTCATTCCATAAAATAATTCTTAAGTGTTGTTAAAGCGCAATAACATTAATCTCAAGGCATGATTGGTGCTGTACTAAATGATTAGTTTAAACTCGTCCACCAACCTTCCCTCGCACACATTTCACTGCCTTAGAACTTAAAATATGAGCAAATCGAAGTTCAGTCAATTTCTGTGTGGTTAAAGTTCTGTGTACTCGCACAATGTTCAAGTCCTCAAAAATTATTGTAGTCACTATAACGTAGTATAATAAAATATATGGCGACGCATACTATGGAAAGAAAACGATGCAACGATAGACTGAACTTTGAGTTGAAGTTCTAAAATGGAATTCGGGTGGGGGAAGTTTGGCGCACAAGTTTGAAGAAATGTAGTGTAGTAGGGCGTAGCAGAGGGCGATAAAGAATGAAACAGAAGCAGCGGAAAGTAATATAAAAGCTGATATTGCGAATGGAGTATGAATATTGAATGAGGAGATCACTATAGTGAAGATCATTAGTTAAAAATTAGCTACATGTTGTATTTCATTGCTTTCCAAATTAATATATGACGTCAAGCGACAAAAGCAAGAAAATGCAATGAAATCATTGGCATAATGTGCCTATTGATCGAGCTCGTGTCTAATTACTCGTATCTTTGTCTACATATTTCTCCAATGTTAATCATTGAAGAGATATATACAGAAATTGAGAGCGTCGAGGGGGGTGGGATACATTGAGAAGACGATAACATCGCCTAGACGTTTTGTTTCCTTTAATGACCGTGGGAAATATTATAATGATCTACAAGCGAACGGATGGTATATGAATAGTGCAATAATAACTGTTTGTTTGTATGACTAACTTCAGTATAATAGATCACTAAATGCATTCAACGATATAAATAACATAAGATTTCAGAACTATCCAAAAAAAACAGCAGTATTGGGAATTTCGCCCGCCGGGAGTTTCGGCAGGAGGCGAATTTCGCTTCGGCGGGTTTTTCCCCTATCGGAACTTCATACATCACAACCCATACCGTATACCGTATATACGGCTACGGTGTGCAGCCCTACTACTATGTAGCCTTAAATATTACAGAGAAAGGATGGTGTCGTGAGAGGTGCTGAGTTATCAAAGCATAAGTCTTTCAAGCTAATATTCACGGGCGTCGCGAGCTATCATCGGTTGGACTATCCAATTAAATTCAGCAATCGGCAATACTTGGTAAGTATAAAGTAGTGAGTAGATAACGAAACAATAGTATGTACATGTACCATTCTATGAAGTTCCAAGTGTTGAAAAAGTCGCGCCCGCTGTAAATCGGTTGTGCCGTGTGCCGTATCCATACTGCATCATTGGAATTGCTGGTTTTCTTAATTCATCCGGTTTATATATGAATGTAATATTTCCTACATAATATGAAGCGCATTTGACTCTGTTTTATACAGTATTTTCCATCTTTTTGTATGTTTTAGCACCGGAAAGTTAGTTCCCACGCTCCACCGCTCACCATTACTCACTGTCAAACTCAATGCGCATTCAAATTCCTTTGCTGTACGTTCATATATAGCATCTCGCATTCTTCGTATTCCCATGAAGATTTTGTGGGTTATAGGACACAAGTCATAATGTACAAGTAAAGCTGCGATTAAGTGAGAGATAAAATTTAATAGATCATAAATTCAACGTAAAGAATTTGAATGATATACTATCTTATTGAATTTTAGGTATTGTAAGTATGATCCTTCATCGTTGCATAAATGTGTTGGGATACTTACAACAACACATGGAAGAGTGATATTACAACCGAGGGGATCTAGCATAAACTACTAGAACTATAGCTTAAACATATTTACGTGCCCAGTTTATTCTTTATATTATTATATATTTTACGATACTACAGTGCATTTTATACACCGAGATGCAATATGTTTGAATCAACCGCTATCCGGTAGATTCGGTACCTTTTCGGAAGGCTTAACAGCGCGCGGGGGAGCGTGGGAATTATTCTTCAGATGATAAAAACATAACAAAAAGAAAGAATACATCTCCGATAACAGTGTCAAAATGTATTTAATATAATATAGTACATGTTTTAATCATAAATATACAAAATGAGTAAGAAAAAACAGCAATCCAACGATGCAGTATGGATACGGCACAAGGCACAACCGATTTACGGCGGGCGCGACTTTTTCAACACTTGGAACTTCATACCATTCTGTTAGAAACAGGACGAGACTTAGCACGCAGCCTTAGGTCGATTTCTGGGTTCCTACAGTTCACATACATAATGTGTTTTCCAGTGTTCAATACCTCGAGTCCTTGGTGTATCTGCGTCTCCATATTTTTTAGTGTAATGATGTACTACTTATGTTATGTACATGAAGTATTATGAACCAATTATAACAACTATATAGCCTAAAATCGATCTGGAATATTTGTTTTAACCTAATTCATTTTATTTTTGTGGTGTTCAGAACTAGTTGAAATGCTCTCGGATGGGATTGGATTGGAATCGATGGTATAGACCCGTGATGAGCTGTCAATGTGTAATCGAACGTGAACACATAACGTGTATGTCTCGCACCGTTTCCTCCTGTTGTGGCTGTTCAACTACTCTAACGTAAATAGGTTTATTATATACCTACGTACATTCTCTACTATTTTTATCTTTCTCTTGAAATTGTTGAAATATCTTAAAATCAGAATTATCGAATATATGTGGATCGATGCAATAGTCTTGTTACGAGACAGCTGAGTATGTGGAACATAATAGAACCCTCCTGAATCGTCTTAAATACTTCAGAAAGAACAAGAACTATCTAGTATTTTGTCTCAATACATATATAGTTAGCCTTGTAGTTAGATAAAATGCGATCCTTTTGACCTCCTTCTACTAGTGTGAGCTGTGAAAACCCAGAACTCGACTTAAGGCTGCGTGCTAAGTCTCGTCCTGTTGCCAAAAGAGTACATATACTATTGTTTGCTTATCTACTAGCTACTACATATCTCACAAGTATTGCCGATTGCTGAATATCATCGGACAGTCCAATCGACGGCAGCTCGCGACGCAAGTGACTCTTAGCTTGACAGACTTACACTTCGATAACTCAGTGCCTCGCTCGACATTATCCTTTCCCTACCATCACACTCAAGACTACGTCGAATTGCAAAGGGTACATTTTGTTTACATACTTAATTACTAACCACTGTGTATTCACAGGAATACACATTGAACATTACTGTTCTCTGCGAACCACGCACCTCCATATACAATGTACATCGACGCTTTCGTTCTCAGACGGTATAAACTCAGTGCTTGCACGTCTTATACTCACAGCAACACTTCAGGCACTGAAATATCCATACTTAAATAAAAATATACAGCACCTTTCTACCCCTTATCCTTAATTCAAGTTTCTCTTCATACCTCTTATACAAAAGTCTAAAGGCAAACTGAATGGGTGTAAGATTGCCAAAAGATTGCTCTAAGAGGCGTGGGAAAATCGTGAGAAATACCATCAAACAAAACATCTGGAGAAAAACATAGCCTGTAGGTCGATGTAAGACTATTTTATTGTTATTATAATGTTTAGAAACATTCAGTAATACATGAGAACAACAGTACACAATGAAAATGCGAAAAATGGAAGAACAACTGTAGACTATAGCACCCCCTTCCCTACGGCAACCAAACTATCGCACGGCGATTAATTTCCCATTCGGAGCAGCATAAATTTTTGTTCAAATGGAGCGTCATATTTACTGTTTGTTGTTCAATGTTTGAGCTGGAATTTTAATTCTTAGGTAGTTTGTTTTACACTTAGTCAACTAGAAGAGTACTAATACTTATAGGCTCATAAGAAGTAGGCTTAATTAAATTTAAATGTAACAGGTATATGTAGCTTGGAACTTAAGTAATTTTTGCAGAAAACATCATACACAAGTCTAGCAAAACAACGTCAAACCTCTCCAGTCTTAGCAGCAACGCCACGCAACAAACATCACACCAAGTCTAGCAAGCAACGTCAAGCAACGTCAAACTCCTTAGCGGCAACGTCAGGCAACGCCAGACCGCAGGATGGCAACGTCAGGCAACGTCAAAGTCAATTTATCAATTTATGGCAATGTCAATGGCAACGTCACTTGGGCAACGTCAAAATCTGTAGGCCCTGATCGAACCCGTTTGGACACTGTACACAAGTGAGCGCCTGTTTTATAGGCGGGACTCATCCTGATAACCCATTGAAATATCTCGTCTTCGATTTCGGGAGGGAAGAAAAACGACATCGGATGTGGGACCTGTGTGCTCGGAGATTTTCCCTTAAAATATATATCTGCTATGCACAGCCGTGATCTGGAATCCGTCCAAATGTACATAGGAAGACATCATAAATCAATCAGAAACAACAAATGGATTAGGTTTATGTGTGTCCAGGTATGCAATTTGAGCACGATTCGAAACACCTACTGATGATCAGATTTCGTGTAACAACTTCGTTAGAAATTGGAAGCATAATTGTGTGTCCTTTCACATCGTTTCAGAACCTCCATGACGCTTCTGTCCTTTGATGGTACCGGGAATATGTGTTGAAATCTCTTCATATTTTCTTCATATATTCGCGCTTACGGGAGCAATTTCCTGCGGTGCAGTGATCGGTAGAAGTGGGTAATGTCGCAGAAGATGAAACATTAGTACGCTGTCAACACTCTCGGGTAAAGATGTACAGTGTTTCTGTAAGTGGGTCCTAGGGGAATATTTGAATCCCCGCAATCACAATCACTAGCAGTGAATCTGTAAAATACCCAATGATGTTATCATGATATTTCGCAAGACGCGACGAGACCGAGCCTCCGCCTTAAAAATATGTAAATTCTTACGCAGATTCCTCCACCATAGTAGCGACAACCCTTCTTCAAACCTTGCTCTGATCTACTGGGATACAAGTAATGAGGTAAAATTGAATATAGTAAAGAGTGTGGACAGACAAGTTTAGAATGCTATACAAATTGATAAAGGAGTGGCGGTAATGATTAACATATCTGAAATAATAATTGACGTTCATGTAGTAGTTATATTATAATATATCCAGTCGTGCGGCCAGCTCTGCTTTCTCTGCGCCTTCACCGTAATATATCTCCGTATCTTCTAAACACTTCGCTTTAACACGAGGGAAAATGTTTCTCCACACACCTGGATCTTCAGGATCTTCATCCATATAATTGATAACCCTGAAAGAATACTCGCCAGAGAAAAATGCCAGGTACGTAATGACGATACTGAGCGCGTCAATGTGGGTGGGGGAAATGATCAACGCCTTAGCTGGGTGACCAACAAATGTAGGGATTGAAGGAGATGGAGGATTGGCCTGGGAATAATATGGGAGACAAAGGGAAAGAAAGTCGTGTGCCACCCGGAGCCGTTTACCGCCAAGATCAGTGACTTTCTTACTTTTCATCTCTTGAATCTCCATCCCTGTGTTGCGAATGCGACGACCGGTCTTCGTTATTCTCATGGTGGAAGGAGGGATGGCTTTAATTTGAAACGAGAGGTTGAGAACGTCTACAGATGATTCTTTCTTCGTCTCCACCCAAATCTCACATTCCTCCGCCTGAACCACTCGTATAACGTGAGTGAAATCCTCTTTTACCGATTCGAGAGGAAATTCTGAATCGAAAGATACAGAAGATACGACAAGGAAGAGACCGGTACGTGGGGAGGTGGGGGTGGGAGTTGAAGACACGACGGGGGTAGATTGGGGGAGTGTGGTTGATTGAGCTTCGTGAGCAAGAGGAGTGGATTGAGACCTGTGGGGTACTGGGGAGGACATCAAGTGCTTTATGCACTGTGCAGAGGTAGATTGTGCGTTTGATTAAATCACGTGATTTTTAATGGAAGTTTTCTCTTATTCTACTTATCTTTAACTCTTTTAACCGATGTCACCGACTTTGCGGAGCCTTACTATCAGGTTAGGGAGACTCATTGCCCCCTCTGGACCTCGGCTCGGCTACGACAGTGGCATCATCTGCGGCCACATTATTATACCATCGAACGTGGATATATCTTCCTGTTCCAAAGGAACTTCGAGGACTCCTTGAAGCTTTTCCTTGCTTCAAAACTGAGCTATTAATGTCTCAATTCACGAGTTAAGTGTATATCACGCCGGCAGTACAGTGCAGGTAACGTACCAGGTTGCTCATAAAGCTCCGAAGCCTCCATTACTTGATCACCATGTTTCTCTAGCGAACCACGAATTCCCATCCATCATGCTCAGTAAAGGTGAGCCATCATAGCTTTTCTGTTGCTATTATATAGTGTACTTTAAGTACTAGGAATACCAGGGCTGCGTTCGTCTGATAGAGTAATCAGAAATTTTTCAATGACTGAAAGACTAGAGACAGTAAGAGCGGTGAGAGTTGGGTGAGAGAGTTGGAAGCATGTGGTTGCCGAAGGCGCCGGTGGCCTAGTACCAGCAGGTCCGGACCGAGATGAAAATCACATGTTCGGTAATTCCCGTCGCCCGTCGTTGCCCTCGCCTCTCAGCTCAGTGCGGTTCTCTTCCTCTCCAAAGTCTCATTCTTCCTCTGTCCACTTACTACCCTTTTATTCAAGAGAAAATCATAAGCATGCGAAGGGCCTGTGCATGATGTGAACGCATGGATCATTCTCAGATGGCTGGATTATTGGGATAGGCGCTCAAGGATCGGTTTGGGGCCTGGGCTAAGGCGGATCCGTTCATATGAACAGTGCGTGCTTTTATATCACTCTATGAAGTACACTGATGCCAATCTAATCGTACAACAGACGATCTTAGCTGTATTCTCTGGGCGACAGCCCAACGATTACATCCCACCCCGCCCTCAAGCACCTTATGTCTGCTCCCTCCTTTCTCCCAACTTCCATCTCGCTCTCGCTCTCCAACGTCTTCTGCCACTACATCCCTCCCATCTCCCTGTTTCGATATACATCATGCTCACACATTTACCTACAGACCATGATAAGCTCCCTTAGGCACACTCAATCAGGCTAGCCCATCCCTGCATTCGGCCCTTCTACCTCAGCAGGAGGCAACGACGCACCTCCAAGCCATACACCCCACACTCCCACTGGTTTCCTACTTCCCCTTGGAAAGCCCCTCTTCTCCTTGCTAAACTCTCTCCTCGCTCTGGAACCAACCGAGCTCTTGGCCAGTGGCTCTCCACATGTCCATTTATATGGGAACTACCCTCCCTCGTCTCTGCTCCCTCTTAATCCCACTCTAACTCAATGCCGGTTGGCTTGTCCCTCTACCGCAGAAGAGCCCCCTTGCGAGGCCTGCGAGTGTGGGTGTGAGGTTGGGACACAGTGCCCTTGAGGCCAGGGGGAAGGGCCGTCTTGGGTGCAACATGCTCAAGGAGGGGAAGGAAGTGGATGAGGGGGGGGATATGCACCAGCCCATGTTCTATGCTCCTCCTGGAGTTTTCGTCATTTAATCAGTGCGCCGAGGCCTCCCAGTCAAAATCGGACAAAATGTACCGACACGTTCGGTGACGACGATCTCGCGAAGCGTACGAGGAACTGAAGAAAGGATTCTCTCTCCATGGCCCATGCGCTCACCTTCCATATCCTTAACGCATTTCGAAAAACATACAAACGTACAATATCCCTATACCCTGGCACAGGAGGACACACCTCAGCACATCCTATGACCTCCATCTCCCCTCTCCCTTCTATCCCCCAAATCACACTCTACCAACTCGCACTCTTGCCCCTCGCTCCAATCGGTCACCGTCACGCACCCTTTATCCCCCCCGGTCCATCCCTATATGCGCTTCCACGCCCAGCGGAATCACCATATCGTACCCCTCTAGGTCCGTACAAGGAACTCCAGGAACCAATTGACAAGGTGGATAATACGTGGACGTGTTAGGGGGAAGGAATGGAAGAGTTTGTCGAGAGCTGCAATAAGGTGTGCGGAGGCTAGAGCCTGAAGGTAACGCATTCAAATCACGTCGCCACCAATATCGCACAGATCACCCCTCTATCGTTCCAAGCGTCGTCGAAACCACCTCCATGCCTTCCCCACAAAATCCCTCCCATATCCCACAATGAAACAAATTCATTCCTGTTGCGTCTTCAGCCCCCAACCCCCTCGTCCACTCACAACCCCCACAAACAAACACTCATCACCCAAAAAATCAACCCTCAAAATGCCCCTCTCAATTAGTCCCCTATCACCTGCACAACGTACTATCGCAACGCGAGTCAGCTCGCCCCTCTCCCTACTCCCCAGAGCATCAGTGTAATACTCCCCCTGGCGTATTGGTTCTCGGAGCTCTTCGCATAAGCACAGAAGGAGATCAAATATGGTGATTCCGCTCGGGGTTGAGGCTCGTATCGGTATGGACCAGGGTGAGGATCAGTATGAGTATCCCTACTATCGAGATGAAAAATATATGCACTGCTCATCCTTATCGTATCGTATCCTATTTTCTGTTCGATAACGTATCAGATGAGTATCTTCTTGCGTATAGTAGCGTCGAGTCGCAGTGTTCGAGTCGTAGATATAGAGATCGTGCCGTTCAGAGGAGAGAAAGAAGTCGCCTGCGAGCTCGAGATAATAAATAATAGTGTAAAGTCGATTGTTGCTGTTTGAATTTTGGTTTACGAGAGAAATAACCGGGTAGAATTGTAAATTCTGAAGAACTACAATGCTACACGACAACTATATAAACACCAGAGTCTGCAGTAATACTAAAAGAGAGTGATTTGGCTGAGCAGCCATAGAACAAAAATACGTCAAGATCTTGTCAATGTGAGTCGAAGCGAAGCAGTAAAGGGTGACTATGTTTAGTAGAACTAGTCACCGAGAGCAACGAGAATGAGGAAATGTATAAGCTGTGCACGAGAAAGAAAAGGAAGGAAGATTCAGACGCAGCAGCCGTGTTAATGCAGCTGATACTCTGATACTCGCTGGATTAGAGCGGGTAAAGCCCGACTCGTTACAAGAACAGTGACGGGTACACGCTGTACAAGAATGACTCACATTGAGTTGCCATCGAAGCACATCGCCCTCTTAGCATCTCAGCTTCTTTTCAGCGTTTCCACTAGGCATATGGGATCCGAAAACGGCAACAATTTCCTCCCTCCTCACGCTCAAGCGCTGTAAGTCCCTCCCTCCCCTTCCTTCCTTTCTCCCTTAATTATGCTCACACGATTCGCAGACCGTTCAAAGAAAAGCTTCATGAGGCTATTCTAAGAGTCACAAAGCATGATTAATGAGATCGTGAAATACGTTCAAGTTCCAGAATAAATATTAATTGCACCATCGAAGTATTAGTTATGACCCTACACATTACTTTGATTCATTGTAGTCTGATATGCTGGTGTTTTATACTAAGCATATTATCTTCAGAATCCTCGAGAATACGCCAGTAAGATTAAATTGATACAAGATATATTTGTTCTCCGTGAACCGAGTCACCCCTTCAATGCAAGTAAACTCAACAGAATCCTTTTACGCTATAATAAAGCAATACTATACAGAGCAAAAAGGTATAGATACGTCATACAATACGCGCTCAGCAGCGTCCCACATTCAAGATCTCATAGAATATTCGTAAGTGTATATGCTGGTATATGGCAAAAAGATAATTTTACGTCAAATTTCAATAATCATACGGGGCGTACTACTGCCTCTTGAACACCAAATAGGGCAGAGGGTTATCGTAGAGTTACTACGCTATTACTAATATTTAAATACAGCCGCTCAACGATAACGTTGAACATAAGTTGTGATGGTTAAAGATGGCATAAGAGAGACCTACCGATGCGCTTCACCGTCTTCTGGTCTGCGTGTTCAAATATCACGTGACAATCGCAAACGCACAGACCACCTTTATCCATCATTCCAAACAACGATGAATCCACTACGCGAGACCTCACACAATCCTCTCCTCCCAGTCTTTAACTCCCTCCACCAACGTCCTCCCACAACCCACGAATACACACACTCCTCGCCCGAGAAATCGACCCTCAGCGCACCCCATCACCCCATCCAAGGAGCCTTCAATCCCCCAATCCCCCGCACGCCTTACATCATCGATTGACCTAACTCGTCCCTCTCTCTACTCCCTAACGTGTCCGTGTAGCATCCACTTTGCCGAATTGGTTCCTGGAGTTCCTCGTACAGAGATAGAAGCAGGTTGGATATGGTGATTCCGCTGGGGGTGCCGGCGTACACGGGGACGGACTACGGGGGTAAAGGATGAGGGTGAGGGAGTACAGTGTAGTGGAGCAAGAGGATGAGTTGGTAGAGTGTTATTTGAAGGATTTTTGAGGGTGGGGGGAGAAGGAGGTCATAAGATGCGCTGCAGTGGCCTTCTGCTTCTAGCTACGCGTTTCTTGTGCGTAGGAGATCACGAGATCTGAGACATTGAGCATAAGTGCGGAGAGGGAAGCGATAGCAGCCTCGGTGAAACGTACTCCTCCCTTCAGTCTTTCAGGCATTTCGCGAGATTGTCCTCGCTGAATGTGTTGGTGCCTCATGTCCGATTTTGACTCCGTGGTTCGCCCATAGAATGGTACAGCTCTCTTCCTCCTCCACTTCCTCCTGAAGCATATTGAACCCAGAGCAACTCCTCTCTCTGACACCTTGGACTCTCTCCCAACCTTGCACCTGCATACGCACTCGTAGGCCTAGCAAGCCTTCTCGGTGGAGGTATTGAGGCAAGCCAACTCGGCACGTGGGTCGAGTTCGAATATGACAGTTGGGGGGTGGGGGCGAGGGGGGGGCGTCCTGTACAGTGGGGCTCGTAGGCGTGTAGAGTGCCGATGGCCAGGAGGTTGGCGGATGGCCAGGAGGTTGGTGGATGCCAGGGTGAGGAGGGTGCTTGTCATGGACTATCGGGGGCGTTCCATGGGGAAGTGGGTGCTTCCAAGAGGAGTGTAGGCATATGAGCTGGGAGGGTGGCGCTACCCCTACTGAGGGACCGAATGCAGGGTTGGACCAGCCTGATTGGGTGCCGTTGCCTGCGGGAGTTTCGCGTGGTCTAAAGCGTATGTGTGACTGAGGCTGTGGTTGAGGGAGTAAGACGGTGGAGTGGAAGAGGTGGTAGGGAAGAGGGAGATGGAAGGGGGGAGAAGGGAAGGAAGGAGGAACGGTGCTCGAGCTTGAGTGGGAGGATGATGTAATCGTTGTGCTGTCGGCCAGAGAGTGCAGCTAGGATTGTCTGTTGTACGACCAAATTCACATCAGTATAATTCGTAGGTGATATAAAAGTATGCATTGTTCATATAAACATATCCGCAATAGCCCAAACCTATCTTTGAGCGCCTATCCTAGCAATCGAGTATTCCATGCATTCGAATAACTGTGCTGTCAAGTAGAATGGTAGTAAGTGGACAGGGAGAAAGTGACTTGAAAGGTAGTAAATCGCGGTGAGAACGACGGGCGAGGTCGGGAATTGCCGAACGCGTGACTTCCATCTCGGTCCAGGCCTGCTGGCACGAGGTCGCCTCCGCTTTTACTTAGGCTTTTGGCAACCACACGCATCTAAACTCTCTCATCGCTTTCACTATCGCTCTATCACTGCCTCTTTTCTTCTCAGTGGTTCGTATGCATAGGTAAGCCCTATGGTAGTTGAAAGAGACACAATGTCGAATTTTGAGGCTGAGATACACAAGCCTGCTCTGTGAATTTCAATTCACAATTCCTACCAACCGCATCCATCCTTTCTTCGTTCAGCTACCACCATCTTTCTATATCCCTTCCTCCCAAATACGCAACCATCCACACTCTAAATCTTCGGTTGCTGTTACCACGCCCTTGAAGCCGGCTTGAACTTGATACCACTTCCTCACATTGTCATTTTAGCTTCCTTAAAGATCATTGGATTTTTGAGGCAGGGGATTCGGTTGTTCCCCGAGTCCTTCATCAGACGAACGCACCGCGATTACTCCTACTTATCCAGCCCGTTAGCCTCCGACCTCAATCGTGCGTAGCTGTATTCCTTTTGTCCCCTTAACCATCACAGCCTTCCCACACCTCCCATGGTCCCGTTTATACTATGCTACGCATTCGAATCGAACCCACACGTATTTTAAAGGTGTCTGGAGCGTGGGACAGAAGTTGCTAGGTGCTCTATCTCCAATGCTACCGTCCTATTTTATCTCATCGTCGCTTCCTCTTCCTGTCCCCACCTCGGCGTGACGTATCACTGATCTTCTGTTTCAGTGCTACAGACCTCCCAAATTGACATAGGATACGATTCAGAGGTGTCAGTGGCCCATATCATGCTCTTCGACACCTGCGATCACTTATCTTGCGACAAGATCGGGTGAGAGCACCAGTTCTCGAGCTCTAGCACATGGCTTTCACTGGAATACGAAGTATCGCAGGTAGAAATGAATGTCGTTCGTTTTTTTCATGCTCTTCGAGTAAATGTATCCTTTCAGTTCATAATCAAGGGAGATGATGGACACCAATCGTCAGCTTCGTTGTCGGAAGTGTCGGTTTTCTAGACTAGATAGTAACCGAAATGTGAACAAGTGCATTCGCTTCACCAGTTAAAGATCACGAGTTAAAGATTCAGTAAATACAACATGTGTGACTCACTGCGCAAGGACACCCTATGCTCTTAAGCATACACTGAAACATACATAAGTGTATGTACGGTCGTAGTGGTCAGAAGACAAACGTACAAATAGTAAATTTTTCTTTTCTGGTCATTAATCTGATGCTCATGATGGTAAAGATGGACGCTCAGAAGCTTGGATAGCATTAATATCATCGATCCTCGACGTGTGAACGAAACACAATTTCGAAGAGCCATGGGATACTCATATTCATAAGTCGCGTGCCCCGTGCCCCTCATGGGTGTAGAAGTTCGCTGGCATGATGCATCTTCCACGTGAAGATGTACAATAATAAAAATATTGTACTTGCTTTTCCTAACATAGCGGTATATGTGAAAGTTGAACTTATAATTAGTTCTTTAGCAGCGACAGTATGTATGTCAACCCCTGGGTTTAGACTCCAGAGGCAAGATCCGTCTTTGATTTAACAAGGAACAAGGAGATGGAGCAGAAGGATGTAGCAATAAAATAAAATACAGAACAAGAATACTATAAATACGAGATATGACATGTATACGGCAGCAACCACGTCCACATCATCTAGCCATAGCAAGTTGTGCAGAGTATGGCAGGAAAGTACGCTTGAATACAAAAATAGGGCGGTGGGAGTTATCCTAGTGTCCTAACGCGGTTTCTTACATAAAAATACAGCGACAGTCTGCAGTTATAACGAATTGTAGAGAGCATGATCAGTTCAGAAGAAGAAAAGGTATAAAAGAGATGTACCGGTATCGATACGTTTAACCTTCAACTTCCTTCAACGAGAGACGTATTCGTATTTGTATTACGTGACCTTCCAAACGCACAGACCACCGTCATCTACGCTCCCGACGACGATGAATACATCTTCATGCCCGTGCCCTTTCCCCTCTCTGACGTTCTACAACGGAACAGCTTCACCTCTTCCTCGTCTTCAACTCCCTTCCACCACGTCCCGCCGCAACCGCCGCAACCACCGCAACCCCCACAAGCACACATTCCTCACCCAAAAAATCGACCCTCAACACCCCACACCCAGGTAACCCCCTATCCCTTGCGCACCTAACAGTCGCCGCTCTACTCAGAACTTCCCTCTCCCTCCCTCCCAACGCATCCGAGTAATGTTCACGCTGCTGAATTGGTTCTTGGAGCTCATTGTATAAGCATACGAGCAGATCGTGGATTATGATTCCGCCAGTGTGCTGAAGCGTACTGTGATTGGCATGGTAGGAGGGGTGCGTGAGGGAGAGGGATTGGAGAGCAGGTAGGAGTGCGAGTTGGTATAGTGTTATTTAGGTGGTCGAAGGGGGAGGGGGAGGTGTGGGTCGTATATGGTGCTGTGGTGGCCTTCTGCGTCCAAGTATGTGGATATAGTGCGTTTTCGTGTGAAGCGTTTAAACGTGAGTAGAATCGAGGGATGAAGTGAGGGAGTTGGAGAAGAATTGCGAGAGGGAGAGACATGGGAGGGGAGGAGGGACGGAAGGAACATGTCGTGTGCTAGGGAATACTGCGAACAGAATATCTGTTGTGCGGACGCATCGGTATGGACGGTAGGGGGAGCACACACTACTCATCGATACATGTCCGCCTTCTATGTCACGAAAGTCGTAAAATCATTGCAATGTATTAAGGATTTATCATCAACACAATACGGTTGAAATACCTTAGTTAAGATATTATGATAACACTACAATACTTCTTAAGGTACAGCCATTACGAAATGTCTCTTATTAGTGTGGGTCGCATTATTATTAATATTAACCATTCTCTAATATTTTACTACAGTTAAAATACAAGTAAAACATTGCCCAAATAATATAATATGTACCCCTTTATTTTTTAAGATCAGTGTGTTTATGATCCAGCTAACACCCAGCGAGAAAAACGTGGGAAAGTGTTCGACTCAATGCCTTAATGTGTGTGATAGGATTTAGTATTCATAATCCTAGGATACTGCGGTCATGAGAACAATTGTGTGGGCTAAAGGAACGGTCCAGGAGAGTCGGGACTAAATTGTACCTGATTCCGGAACTTAGACCTGTCTTTGCCGAGAATACGCAAGATCCGGTGTATGGCTGACTAATGTACTCGCCCAAAACATATAAAAGGGCAGAGGACTTGCTGCTTATCGCAGCTTCAAGAACACTTGGAGAGGGATCTAGCTAAGTCGTAAAATCTCCATAGGTAAGTTAAACTACCGGTAAGCATATTTGGTGACTGTTACTTACCCTGATTGTGCATCAGCGGTGAAGTGTGCGTAGTTAGACTTACATGCTGATCACTGAATGTAGTACACTAGAATTAGTAAAAACCATTATTTTGGAATTACCTACTCTTTCTGACCGGTTCCCTATAGAGAAATAAGGAAGATATTTAATTTTACAAAAGGGGTTAAGTCTTTCTTGAAATCTATTGTAAGATTAGCTAGCTTTATAAAGCATTTAGAGAAAAGCGTATATTACAATCCTTATTACCAAGTTTTACAATGCTTTGTGTGGTTTCGTCCTCGTTTATAAACATTACGGTATGACCTTTGCATTAAGGCATTTCAGAGCACCGTAATGCCATGCAGGGCAAACTTAGTTTTCATGACATAAGCAGCTATTTTAGAAGGACCCATGCGTGCGCATCACGCAGATGTTTCAACGTGAACTTCAGCATTTAACAGTACCACTAATCCGAGCAACCAACGAACAACCTAACCCAGTACCTGGATCCGATATTGCCGCTAGCGCTTCACGATAGTATCACCTAATAAGTACTTATCCTACATATGCGAAACAGCGCACTGACAGTGATAAAGTCACACGCTTGGCAACGCCCGCGAGTCACGGTCCTGCCTCCGCCCTTCCTCCACTCCGTTACGTTCTGTTCGTCGTTCTCCCACCGCGATTTCCTTCCCCTCTGAAGTCTCTTTCACCCTCTGTACCCCCCAGCCCTACTAAATTTCTATCCGACAGCAAATAATGGACATGAAACTACCTATGTAGTCCTCCCAACATCGCTTCTTCACTCAGTACACAAATCAGGTTGACTTAAACGGCTGTGAAGTAGCGTACTTGTAACCTGTTATATGAGAGTATTGGCAATGTGATGAGTGCCAGCCGTGGCTGACAGTTGCTACCTAAGATCGTCTTTTGAAGGAATTGCACAGTCACTAGAGTAGGTTCTGCGGCAACGCCAACCAGAACAAGATTCGAATATCGATGTCATTGACAACAGCGCCATGGCCAACAGCAACGATGACCGGACGCCTGATAGCTTGTCAAGCGCGAAGCGTCGATGGAAGCGAGATGCGTAAGCCTAATGGACAACCTGGTACATTACTTGAACTGCAATTTCTAAGAGCTCACAGATCGAGACGGTAATAGGTCAGAGATTGAGAAACTAACATGTATAAGGAGCCTTTCCACATTCGTACATTCATTTACATGGGTCCGCTCTACACATTACAACTTTTGTCCTGTTAATCTTTGACATGCGAACGAAACGCCATTGCGAAGAACGATGGGATCCGCGAAGATGAACAACTAATATAAAAATAGTTTGCTTGCTTTACCAAACATAACGAGACGTAGCGTTGGATGTGAAAGTTTTACTTATAGTTAGCTGTGTGACAGCGACAGTGTGAATAATGCAACTACTAAAACCGGCGATAACGATGGATGAATTAATCTTTATCAAGGAAATGTAGAACATTCGTGGATTCCCGAATCAGATTCGATAGATAGAGTTTGATTCTGTCGATGACTACATCACACAGAGGTTACATATAAAGATAAGATGCTCATTGATGCACATTACAGTCTATTCCCTGTGTCTTTCAACATGGCCTCCGGAGTATTTCCATTCGCAAGCAACTTTGTACAAAATCAACCTATCATGATAGACCAACCCAATTATTATGTTAATTCTCAGGTAAACCTTATTTGAGAGTGTATTTGTGAACTGTGCTTGAAATATTTACTGTTTCAGGTCAATGTAGCCGAAAGTGGGCGACTATCTCCTATTCAACAAACACCTCCATGCACAAGCCAAATGTTTACAGGACAAGAAAAATATCTTGAAGTCATGAAGAAACATTTTAAGCCGGAGATTTCAAATGATGTAGCCAGAAAATATTTTCTTCTATATGGAATATGAAGAATTGGTAAAACCCAAATCTGTCTAAAGTTTATAGATGACACAGAAGACTTGTAAGTGAACTTTAATTTACAATGATATAATATTAACTCTTGTACAGCTATGTTTACACATTTTGGATTGATACCTCCTCAGAAGATACTGTGATACAAAGTCTTAGGGATATCTTCAAAATTTATCTTGTTTCTCAGAGATTGGAATTTTCTCCAGCTGTGGTGCTCAATTGGATATCTATTCAAAAGTGCAGGTGGTTAGTGGTCTTTGATAATGCTGATGGTCACCCCAAAAATGTGGAGAACTTTCTACCACCTAAGAATAAGGGAAATATATTGATCACAAGCAGAAATCATGAACTGAGAAAAATAACTACAGTTGAACACTCAATGGAGGTTACAGAAATGAGTGAAGATACTGCTGTATGTCTACTATTAAAAGTTAGTGGGCTCTCTCAACAATTTGAAACATATGAAAATGTGGCCAAAGAAATAGTTTCAGAGCTTTATGGGCTTCCACTTGCTATTGATCATGCAGGAGCATACATACAATCTGGTTGTGACATTACAGAGTTTAAGAGTGTTTACAAGAAGCACAGAGCAAAATTAATGAACAATAAAACATTTTGTGGTGCATCCAAGTATGATAAGACTGTTTATGGCACTTGGGAAATTTCATTTCAGAAAATAGACAAAATGTCACAAGATGTGACACAATATGACATAGCATGTGCAGCCAAATATGCAGTTAATATTATAAATATTTGTGCCTTTCTTCACCATGAAAACATTCCTCAAGTAATGTTTCAAAGAGCAGCTGAGAACTACCATGTAACACTTGCTGGATATTCTGATGAAAGTAGATCTTCTTTGATTAGGAATATGAATAATGATTTGTTGAATTTGGATGATAATGGAGATTGGAATCATCTGTTATTCACTGAAGCAATTGCAATGCTCTTATCATATTCATTAATAAAAGAACACATGGTCACAAAATGTTACAGCCTACACCCAGTAGTTCAGCATTGGTGTCAAGATAGACTATCAATTACTGAAAAAAAATTATGGATATTGAATACTGGTGGGATATTAGCAATGTCAATAAGATATGAGAATACATTTGAGGAATATGCATATAATCAAATGATTGCAGCTCATGTTATTAATATTCTCTCAAATGAAGAGGAATTATACAGCAATCAAGACTACATACTTCTATGGAAATTAGCAACTGTATTGCATAAAATTGGCATATCTAAAATAGAATTGAATTTAAGAGAAAGAATATTTAAAATAACAAAAGAAATTTATACAGAAGAGCATCCTGTCACCCTTAAGAGTATTATCAGTCTGGCAGGTGCATGTAAATCCCTTGGAAAATTGAAACAGGCAGAGGATTTGGGAGTGCTAGCACTAGAAATTGGAACACGAATACTGGGCAAGGAGCACCCTCATACACTCATGAGCATGGGTAATCTTGCATGTGCATACAGAGAGCTTGGAAAATGGAAAGAAGCAGAGGAGTTGGAAGTGCTAGCCCTAGAAATCAAAACCAGAGTACTGGGCAAGGAGCATTTTGACACTCTTATAAGTATGGCCAATCTTGCATGTACATATCAAAACCTTGGAAAATGGAAAGAGGCAGAGAACTTAGAAGTGTTAGTTCTTGAAATAAGAATCAGAGTACTGGGCAAGGAGCATCCTTCCACAATTATGAGTATGGCCAACCTTGCAGGTACATATGAAAGGCTTGGAAAATTGAAAGAGGCAGAGAAATTAGCAGTGCCAGCCCTAGAAATTAGGACCAGAGTACTGGGAAAAGAGCATCCTGACACTCTTTATAGTATGTCCAATCTTGCATGCACATATAGATCCCTTGGAAAATTGAAAGAGGCAGAGGACTTAGAAGTGTTAGTCCTAGAAATCAGAACTAGAGTTCTGGAAAAAGAGCATCCTGACACTCTTAGGAGCATGGCCAATCTTGCATGTACATATGAACACCTTGGAAAATGGAAAGAGGCAGAAGAATTGGAAGTGCTAGCCCTAAAAATCAGAACCAGAGTACTGGGCAAGGAGCATCCTTCCACCCTTATGAGTATGGCCAACCTTGCATGTACATATAAAAAGCTTGGAAGATGTAAAGAAGCAGAGGAGTTAGAAGTACTAGTCCTAGAAATCAGAACCAGAGTACTAGGAAAAGAGCACCCTGACACTGTTAACAGTATGTTCAATCTTGCAAGTGCATATAGATTCCTTGGAAAATCAAAAGAAGCAATGGAATTGGAAGTGCTAGTCCTAGATATCAGAACCCAAGTGCTGGGCAAGGAGCATCCTGACACTCTTCACAGTATGGCCAACCTTGCATGTACATATCAAAAACTTGGAAATTTGAAAGAGGCACAGGAATTGGAAGTCTCAGCTCTAGAAATAAGAACTAGAGTATTAGGAAAAGAGCATCCTAACACCCTTATAAGCATGACTAATCTTGCATGTACATATAGATCCTTTGGAAAATTCAAAGAGGCAGAGAAATTGGAAGTGCTAGCTCTAGAAATCAGAACCAGAGTACTGGGCAATGAGCACCCTTCCACCCTTATAAGCATGGCCAATCTTGCATGTACATATGGAAATCTTGGAAAATGGAATGACACAGAGAGATTAAAAGTGCTAGCCCTAGAAATCCAAACCAGAGTACTTGGAAAAGAGCATCCTGACACTCTTGGTAGTATGGCCAATCTTGCATGCACATATAGATCCCTTGGAAAATTGAAGGCAGCAGAGAACTTAGAGGTACTTGTCCTTGAAATAGAAACAAAAG
Source organism: Cyathus striatus (assembly GCA_025738555.1). Taxonomy (NCBI): domain Eukaryota; kingdom Fungi; phylum Basidiomycota; class Agaricomycetes; order Agaricales; family Nidulariaceae; genus Cyathus; species Cyathus striatus. The sequence goes on from JAOVFP010000007.1 coordinate 2,305,396, forward strand.
TGCTGGGAAAAGAGCATCCTGAGACCCTCATAAGTATGGCCAATCTTGCATGTACATATCAAAACCTTGGAAAATTGAAAGAGGCAGAGGAATTGAACATGCTAGCCCTAGATATCAGAACCAGAGTACTGGGCAAGGAGCATCCTTCTACCTTTACAAGCATGGTCAATCTTGCATGTATATATGATACCCTTGGGAAATGGAAAGAGGCAGAGAAATTAGCAGTACTAGCTCTAGAAATTGGAACCAGAGTACTGGGAAATGAGCATCCTGACACTCTTATGTGTATGGCCAACCTTGCATGTACATATGGAAAGCTTGGAAAATTGAAAGAAGCAGAGGAATTGGAAGTGTTAGCCATAGAAATCAGAACTAGAGTACTAGGTAAGGAGCATCCTACCACCCTTATTAGTATGGCCAACCTTGTATGTACATATGGAAGCCTTGGGAAATGGAAAGAGGCAGAGAAGTTAGCAGTGCAAGCTCTAGAAATTGGAACTAGAGTACTGGGAAAAGAGCATCCTAACACTCTTCATAGTATGTCCAATCTTGCATGTATATATGATAACCTTGGGAAATGGAAAGAGACAGAGGACTTAGAAGTGCTAGTCCTTGAGATAAGAACCAGAGTACTGGGCAAGGAGCATCCTTCCACTCTTATAAGTATGGCAAATCTTGCATGTACATATCGAAAACTTGCAAAATTGAAAGAGGCAGAGAAATTAGCAGTGCCAGCCCTAGAAATTAGGACCAGAGTACTGGGAAAAGAGCATCCTGACACTCTTTATAGTATGTCCCATCTTGCATGCACATATAGATCCCTTGGAAAATTGAAAGAGGCAGAGGACTTAGAAGTGCTAGTCCTTGAAATCAGAACTCAAAGACTAGGCAAGAAGCATCCTTCTACTCTTATGAGTATGGCCAATCTTGCATCTATATATCAAAACCTTGGAAAATTGAAAGAGGCAGTGGAATTGGAAGTTACAGCATTAGATATTAGAACAAAAGTACTGGGCAAGGAGCATCCTGACACTCTTCACAGTATGGCCAACCTTGCATGTACATATCGAAAACTTGGAAAATTGAAAGAGGCAGAGGAATTGGAAGTGCTCGTCCTTGAAACCAGAACTAGAGTACTGGGCAAGGAGCATCCTTTCACTCTTATAAGTATGGTCAATCTTGCATGTACATATCAACATCTTGGAAAATTGAAAGAGGCAGTGGAATTGGAAGTTCCAGCATTAGAAATCAGAACAAGAGTACTAGGCAAGGAGCATCCTGACACTCTCCACAGTATGACCAACCTTGCATGTACATATCAAAAGCTTGGAAAATTGAAAGAGGCAGAGGAATTGGAAGTGCCAGCCCTAGAAATAAGAACCAGAATATTGGGTAAGGAGCATCCTGACACTCTTGAAAGTATGACCAATCTTGCAATTTTATATGGAAACATTGAACAATTGCATAAGGCTAAATAATTGGAAGTTCTTATTCTATAGATCAGAACTTTATTTCCAGCTTAGTTGACTTCATTTGTTTTGAATTGTGATAATTCTTTTTCATTCTTTTACTCTGATGTATTGTTTCAATTTCAAAGTTAAGTTCTATTAAGTTTAGAGACATATTTGAAGTGTGTGTAAGTGGTGAGAAGCATGGTTACTTTTGACTTGCTTTTGATAGTGTATCATTCAATAATGTCATTGAGATAATTTTAAATAGGGTAATTACAAGTGATCAAGAACTAGCATACACTAGTAAGAGATATAGAGTTTGTGTTGGGTAACCTAACAACTTGAATGTGAAAGAGCTCTGAAAGGTGACCTTGTATTATACTAACACTTAAAATTTAGTCTCAATGAAGTGTATAAGTAACATAGAACTTAAATCTATATGGAATTGAGTGATGACAGAAGGGAAGCTCCCTCCATGTGGTTCAATTCACATGAAATATACAAGGAAAGACTACTATTTCATAATTGTCTCTGAGTTTTAATAAATTGCTTTTGGAAAATAACAAAAGAGAGGCATGATATGAAAGCATACTGGATTTAGCAAGTGAGTTATGATTTGAAGGGAATGATTTCAGTGTAAAGTCTACATTTTGTTCTAAATAGTATTATTGAAAGTATGAAGTAGCAACAAATACTGCAGTATGTATAAGAATTGTATACCTCACATTGTTGTGTTGTTGAAATGTACTGTTTCTATTTTCACATTGTAGCATGAGTTGACATTGTTGACTTGAATAATTGTCTGACACTGTGAATGCATGATTAATATGTTTCCCTGTTATATTTACTTTCCATTATTCTCTTTCTCTTTCTCTTTCTCTTTCTCTTTTTGTAGTGATTGTCCTTTAACCTTATGGCTGATGGTATATAGCATTAAAGTATCTAGTTTAGCTCTATGCAGTATAAAATAAAATACAGTTAATTCTACTCACACTACATATGCTCACTAAGAAAGTACTTGGTGGGTAAGACTCAGATGCAAGATGCTTATGAATGAAGTAAGGTGAAGGGAAGGTATCAATAACTGATGCCCAATGTGGAATGTGTGCTTAGCAAACACTTTAATATGTATTTGAAGCATGTTCCATAATATCAGACTTAACATGGGCTTACAACTTCAGCTTTCATTGCAATTAGAATCTCAAGCTTGTACAAATACTAGTGAGAACTTCTGATGCACTGAATTTATGATCTGTATTTAAATAGAACTAATATATTTTGTAATATTCAAATAATCATTCCAAACCACAGGCTGTATGTTCAAGGGAGTGATAACACAGATTATATATAAACAAGTATAAAAGTGGTAAACTAAAGAGTCAAAACTTTTCAAATATGAAATTACTCAGTTCAAATACTGTTCAGAGTCATTCTATTTCCAATGTACTACACTTCTAGAGTGGAAGAGACCTAAGATTTCTCCTGGGGTTGCTTGCTTTTCCTCCTCATTCCTGCCCTTCTTATATACATTTTACAAATAAAGCTGTACACTACTTATATATGAAATAGAACTATTCTAGAATACTCTAAATAATGACTTAATATTTTTTCCAACACATACACAATGCAGAGCTATGTGATACATGTGGAATTCCATGTGGTAGATCAAACAGCAGGATATTCTCAGAGTACAAGTACAAAGTCACATGACATATTCCAGGTTATGCATAACTGCAGTAACTGGTTCAGAGTATATATCAGAATGGATACATACACCTCTATAATTACCTGCAAAAGTATTGAAAACTAACAGAATAACACATATATTTATTGATTATTTCCTGAGAGTTTCTAAATCTATTATCACCCATGCAATCTCGAAGGTGAGCACATACTGGCATGGCTATATTGGTCTAAGCCAACAATAGAAGATATGGACTCAGTAGATACATAATTGGCTGTAGTGGGAAGAGGTAAATGCTGTCTGCTGTCAATTGTCACTGATGAAAACAATGGTAAGTTGACCATTTCCCCTGAACATAATTATAAATGATCTATCTTATTTTATAAAATATAGCAAAATTTAGTTTGCTTGCATATGATGGGTGCAAAGCTTTCAGATAATGGTTCTAATGCCTCACATTTGATCACATGACAGGAATGCATGGAATGCATTCCCTCACTAGTAATCAAGTACTAGGTGCATGTACATAGTCTTTTGAACTCTAGTAATTAGATATATTTGCTATGTACTGATTCTCTTCCTACTGAGAAGCAGATGTGAAGATGCCCAGAGGGCATGGGAGAACTATAATGGAAACCCAAAGTGAGTATGAGTGTGGAAAAATAGAGCAGAGGTGCAAAAGTGAACTGTGGCTTCAGTGTATGTGCTGCACTGCCTGGATATCCCCAGGGAATGGTTTGTATTTCACAACAGACTATATAAGATGAAAGGAAATGTTCCAGAGTATGAGAAGAGGCTTTGCCACTACACAACACAGTGGGAGAGAAACCTGAAGGAAAACCTGGAGCAGGTTTTGGAACTTAAGAGTTGGAAGAAGTGTACAGAGTTGATACAAATACTGAATACTACTAGTACATCTGGAAGGCTATATATACTAAGTAGGAACCTATAGGTATGAATGTGGAAGCATAATACTGAGTAGAAGTCAAAGGGATAGGTAGAATATAAAAGCTGGGCAAAGCGGAGTAGGGGCACAAATGACATGCTCAGAATGGAGAATAAAGAACTAAACTACTTTGACCATAATGAAATGTACAAGTGGGAATGGAAGAGAGGAGTAATAGTATAATGATGCAGTGAGGCTGTCATAAGAGAAAGTACATATCTGGGATACCTAATAAAAAACCTGACAGGTTCCAGGTACATTTCTGGGTGGGAATGTTGGGAAGTATAAACCTGTAATGGGTACATTCTGGGAATGGAACAGGTGTGTTGGAAGGTCACATGGGAACCTCTGGGAACATCAGCACAATGTATCCAGACACAGATATAACAATATTACACATCTGGTATTATTCCTTTAGTATATATCAAATAGATATTTCTGCTGACAGTGCAAGTCTCAACCCCAGCTCTCAGATGTCCCATTCCCTTAGTAATGTATCCAAAATAGAACACTTTGATTGGCAACTCAGGACTTGCTCCAACCTTTGTACTTGTAATGTGTATTACTAATACTGAGTTCTAATATTATATGAAAAATAGAGAGATTTAGCCATTAAATAGTTTTAAGGCATATCACTTCTCAATTATATTTCTTAGGGTACAGGAGACTCCCCTTCTACTACACATAACTACCTATTAAATGTTTTACAAAATGTGGCTAGGAGGGACTATGTGATTTGTGCAATTGAAGCAATTGCATATTAGCTAATCTATAAGTAGACATTTAGACTAGAACTGGCATTTTGGATGAACCAGAGTAAAGCCATGAGTTATAGACAAATGCATGCTAAGAATATGTCCATATAGGAAGATAACAAAGTACAATTCCCACTACCTTTTTAAGATAGGTGAGTCTTAGGGGACTCTTGACATCTTGAAAAGGCAATTTTGAGATCTGACTTTGGAAACTTAATCTGATTGGTTCTTGCTGGGATCTCAACTTGATTGGCTCCTGCCACTATTGTAACTAAAACTATTTAAAATATATTTAATACACTCAAGAATTGGACCACTATTTTAGATAAAACATTATAAATTGAAGATCTTATTACTACTATATAATCTTGTGCTGTATTTCTTTCCCATTTTCATTACTTTTATCTCGAACTGTGTTTCCTTCACCTGTTATTTTTACTCCTCCCTCATCTCTTCCTTTTGCTATTTAACTTGACTAACTTTTATAGTCTACAGTCCTTTTATATCTTCTTCATTCTCTGTCATAACTTCTTCCTACTTTCTTCCTCCACATACAACACCTGAATTGAACCATATATGCTATTTCTTAGTAATCTGTATGATGCCTATTTCTCATCAAAATTTCACTCTGTTGCTGGAAAACTAAATGATTTATCATATATACTTATATCTATGATTTTTGATATATGTTATGAATCTCCATGGAATTAGCACTAGCACTAGCAATTATCCACATATTAATGAGTTTCTGAACTTTATCTTAAAAAAATGCTTTTCACATAACACACCTGAACTTTGTAAATTATGTTCTGCCAATAGCATGTTGATGAACTTTGATATCAAATCATGAATTGCATTGATTTGATTTTTATTGATTAAGATAACAGTATTTATTTTATTTATTGAATGATTTTGTGCTTTTTTGATTCAGTGCAACTGAATTTTGCACCTGGAAATGTGCACTTTGAATCAACTCATCCTTTGCAGCATCTGATTCACACAACAGATAAACATGGAGAAACATGTCTTACTTCTGGGGTTATTGAAAGAGAAACAATGAAGCACAAGGTGGAAATTATTTGTAAACTCATGGTCTTTCACCTGCACTACAAAAATTGACATATTACAATTTCCACTACATAATCAAGTGATGCATGTGTCAAGGTGTTTGTTCACATTTGCACATGTTCTCTCTCTCTCATTTCCCTTCAACACCAACACTTCTGCATTGCCCAGAATGCTGCAATTACTCAAAGATCATCAATACTGCACACTACCAAGCTCCACTAAATACCACAGTTCACCTTACCAGTTATGCTTTATGTTTCAAGCTTTCCCTTTTCTTCCAATAATCTACCATTAATCTCCATTTTATTTCATTATTCCTCATTAAGTACTCTCCTTATTCTAATTTTATTTAAAAACCATGTAACTACTCCCTCCCAATCCAGTGAAATATCCCCCCTCCCTTTCTCAACACCTTAGAACACCTCAAGGTCAAATGGATGTTCACTGACTCACTTACTAATTTCTTTGTTTAGGCATCAACACACCTATTACCTCTACAGTGGCCCCACACTCCTCTAAATGTACAACCTTCACTGTGTCATAACCTTGAACTTGTGCTTGCAAGCCCCACAAATGGACTCTGCTATAAGCTGACTAACTGAGCATGAGTGCTGAGTGTGAGAGAGCAAGGGATTGACAGATATAGGGAAGAATGTCATTATTGTTGAACTTTTTGGTGTCTAGAGTACTGTTAGCTATGACTTAGGTGGGTGCCATGACCTAGCTGGGGTGTTCCAAAGTAAGGAGTGACCAGAGAGTGACAGGTGTATTGGCTTGGAGGATTTCCTCCTGCAGAGATTGAAGGGCCTAATGTGGAATTGGGCCAATTAAGGGATTGCACTTGAGGGGGCTTATCATAGTCTATGAAGAGTGTAAGTGACAACTGCAATTGAGATTGAGGGATGGAATGGGAGAAGACATGGGAGAGAGTGAGGGAGATGGAGATGGAAAGAACATATAGCATGTGAGCTTGAGGAGAAGAAGGGAGGTACACATGTTTACCAGGAAATGCAGTGAATAAATCGTTGATTCTTCTGTTGCACAATAACATCATCATAGGTGGTAGAATAGGGGAAAAGCACATACCACTCATTGAAACAGATCCCCCTTCTAAACAGCTATATTATCTGAGAGTGAACCATGCATGGTGCCAGCATTGAGTTTGAATGTGATAAAGGGGTAGTATTGCTGGATATGCAGATGTATGCACTGCTGCTAGCCACTAGCTAGGTGAGTGATAGAGAGGAGTGAATATGTGTTGTTGAGGAGGGAGTGTTTTATCAGGGTGTGGGTGGCCAGGGCAACCTTGGGGTGTATGGGCTTGGGGGTGCAGCATTGTTTCATGCTGAGGTGAAGGGACCAAATATGGGGTCAGGCAAGCCTGATCAGGTGGCATTTCTTTTTGGGCTGCCCATGGTCTGTAGATGTGGACATAAGCATGTGGGGGAAGGGGGGGAGTGAGTGGGAGAAGATGTTGAAGAGGTGGGGAGGGATTGTACAAAGACATACAAGAGGGAAAGGGGAGAGAGAGGAAGAAAAAAAAAGGAGGTACAGAGCTTGAGTGTGAAGGGATGTAGTCATTTTGCTATCATGTGCCAGGAATGTGTCCTCTGTTGTATGATCAGATCAGTATATGTCATAAAGTGAGAAGAAAACATGTATTGCCAGCCTATTCTCATCCTAACCTATCCAGTACTGCCCTTCCTTTGATAACATATTAGAATAGTATCTTCTATCATGGGGTTTGGGGGCTTGATGGTGTGTGGAGAACTGCTAGCCATGAGCTAGAATGATAGGATGAGGAAGGAGGTTTGCTATGACTTGAAGCCTGTGCATTCTGCAATGAAGTGAGTGCTTGCCAGGGAGAGTGCTGGGCCTATGAACTTGGTGGTGCACATTGAAATGCTGCACCTATGAGAACTGACCTTGGTTGTAAAGCTCAAAGTATGAGAGTGTGACTGATATTGAGAGACAGAGAAATGAAAATGAAGATGGAAGGAGAGGGATGTCATTGTTTTCCTGACATGTGCTGGGGAATGCTGTGAACAGAACATCTGTTGTACAGATGCATTGGTGTAGGCAGTAGAGTGGTAGGGGGACACATACTATCATTGATGCAGGTCCACCTTCCAAGCAGCTATTTGAAGTTTTGTATGTCTATTGTTTGTTGTTGAATAGAAGTGTAGTAGAACAGATATTCCAGAGGGAGGAAGAGACTTAGAGAGGAGGGAAATCACAGTGAGAGAATGATGAACAGACAGATGGAGGCAGCACCATGACAGGCATTGCCAAGCATGTGACTTCAAAACAAGTCCAGTCTTGCTAGCACAAGGTTGCTGTGCACATCTAAGCTCTCACCAAGCTATCACAGATCTCACTGTGGTCACTATTTCTATCTCTCCAGCACTTTCTCTCTTCTTAGTGGTTTGTATATAAGTATGCTATCATGGGAAGCTATAAGGCAATTGAAAGAGTGGTAACATTGGATCCTGGCACTAGGGTAGGCTGCTTAGATGAGAGGCACTGGTAAATGCTTAAATGTAAGTTCACATTGAAGCTACCTATGTAGTCCTCCCAACATCATTTGTTCACTGAGTACCTAAACTGGGTTGACTTACACCACTGTGAGGTAGCATACTTGTGTTGCATTATGTATAAATGAAGATGTTATCACTACTTTCATAGCCAAGAAAGTATTGGCAATGTGATGTGTACAGCTCTACACATTACAACTCTTGTCCTATCAATCCTTGACATGTGAACCTAATGCAATTGGAAAGATTGATGGGATACTCATATTCATGAGTTGCATGCCCCGTGCCCCTCATGTGTATAGAACTTCACTGGCAACTTCAACATGAAGATGAACAATTATAAAAATAGTGTGGCCACATTATGTGCTAGTAACATATAAAGGTAGGATGTTCATTGATGCAGTATATTCCCCACCTTGTTCAACATGTCCTCCAGAGTATTTTCAAATGCAAGTCACTTTGCATTAAATCAACCTATCATGATAAATCAACCAAACTATTATATCAATTCCCAGGTAAACCATATCTCAGAGTGTATTTGTGAACTGTACTCAAAGTATTTACTATTCCAGGTCAATATAGCTAATCATGAGCAACTATCTCCAATCCAACAAACACCTCCATGCATAAGCCAAATGTTCACAGGACAAGAACAATATCTTGAAGCCCTGAAGAAACATTTTAAACCAGAGATTTCAAATGATTTCTCCAGAAAATATTTTCTTCTGTTTGGAATGGGAGGAATTGGTAAAACCCAAATCTGTCTAAAGTATATGGATGACACAGAAGACTTGTAGGTGAACTCCAATTTACAATCAATGGAATATTAACTCTTGTACAGTTATGTTTACACATTTTGGATTGATACCTCTTCAGAAGATACCATGATACAGAATCTTAGAGATATCTTCAGAGAGAGCTTGGAAAATTGGAAGAGGCAGAGGAATTGGAAGTGTTAGCATTACACATGAGAACCAGAGTACTGGGCAGGGAGCATCCTGATACTTTTAAGAGTATAGCAAATCTTGCATGTACATACAGAGAGCTTGGAAAATTGAAAGAGGCAGGGGAATTGGAAGTGCCAGCCCTTGAAATAAGAATCAGAGTACTTGGCAGAGAGCACCCAGATACTCTTATAAGTATGGCCAATCTTGCACATACATATGGAAACCCTGGGAAATAGAAAGAGGCAGAGGAATTAGGAGTGCTAGTCTCAGAAATCACAACCAGAGTACTAGATAAGGAGCATTCTAACACCCTTATGAGTATGGCCAATCTTGCATGTACATATGTAAATATTGAAGAATTGCATAAGACTAAATAATTAGAAGTGCTAGTTCCATAAATCAGAACCTTATGTTGAATTGTGACAATTCTTTATATTTTCTTACTCTGATGTATTTATCACATAGATTAGAATTAAATTTCAATTTTGAAGTTCTATCATGTTCAAGGGCAATGGAAGTGTGTGAAAGTGATGAGAAGCACAGTGACTTTTGACAGTATATCATTTAAAGATGTCATTGAGATAATAATAAATAGAGTTATTACAATAATCATCAGCTTTTGATCAACCCAAGATAGTAAACTTGCTACAAGTTAGTTTTGCATATATAGCTTGAAGTTGAAGTAAAAAATTTAATTCTGCCAGTATTTGCACAGCTTGGCAGAATAAATTCTGCCTACAGCACTACTTGAAAGGTGGCTTGATATTATACTAATACATAATATTTAGTGCTAATGAAGTGTATAAATAATATAGAGTTAGGTCTATATAAATCTGAGTGATAACAGTAGAGAAGTTCCCTCCATATGGCCCAATTCAGATTTCCCTCCTTTTCTCTTTCCTGTTACATTCCCCTCCCTCATTCAGGTTCATTTGCATTGCCTTTTCTGTTTCCTCTTCTTCTCTGGTCTGCACTGCACTCACTCTGTTACAAATACATACAACAACATCATGTAAGTGTAGGAACACTAAAATAGGTCAATAGTTAAATCAACAAATAATGGCATTACACAAGAAGTGAGTCTCAATTGTAGAGGCAAGGTATCTATGTACAAATCCAACTACTTAAACACTGTTCTACAATACTACATACAGTACAACTAGATAAGTAATGTGGGACATTTACCCTTCATTATTATTACCCTGTCAAATCATGTGGTGATTGTGATATGTTGGAGAGTACCTCATCCATGTCAGTCTCTACTTTGAGTACATCAATGTAATCAACTATTCAGTAGTATATTATGCTTACAGAGAGCTAAAAATTGTTTGATTGTTTACTGGCATCATTCATGTGAAGATGAACAACAATAATAATAGTATACTTGCTTCATCAAACTGAGTGCTATATGTGAATGTTGTACATATAATTAGCTCTTTAATACCAACAGTGTGAATACCACTATTATAATCAGCATTCAAAACAGGATTAAATGATCTTTATCAGCCAAATCTATGACATCTGTGTATGTCCAAAATAGATTTTAAAGATAAAGTTTAATTATATGAGAAGCTGTGTCACCCACTGATATCATATAAAAACAGCAAGTTCATTGAGCAGTTTATTTCCTGTCACTATCAGCATGGACTCTGGAGTATTTCAAAATGTGAGCAACTTTGTCCAATATCAATCAATGATGATAGATCAGGTAGACCATTCCTAAGAGTGTATATCTATACTGTGTTCAAAATATTTAATGTTTTAGGTCAACATAAGCAATAATGAATGATCATCTCCAACACAACAAGAATCTCCATGTACAAGCCAAATGTTCACAGGGCAAGAACAATATCTTGAAGCTTTGACAAAACATTTTAAACCTGAGATTTTATATGATATAGCAAGAAAATATTTTCTTCTGTATGGAATGAGAGGTATTGGGAAAACTCAAATCTGTTTAAAGTATACAGATGACACAGAAGACTTGTAAGTCACTTTTAATTTTTTTAAAAAAAAGTTAACTATTTTGTTACTTGTAGCTATAAGTACCTGTTTTGAATTGACACTTCTTCAGATGCCACTGTGATACAGAGTCTTAGGGACATCTTTAAGACCTATTTTACTTCTCAGATAGTGGAGCTTTCACCAGCTGTTGTTCTCAATTGGATATCTATCCAAAAGTGCAGATAGTTGATGATATTTGATAATGCTGATAGTTCTCAAAAAACTGTGGAGAATTTTCTTCCATCTAAAAATAAAGGAAATATCTTGATCACACACAGAAATCAAGAACTGAAAAAGTAACCACAGTTGAAAACTCAATGGAAGTTACAGAGATGAGTGAAGATACTTCTATACATCTTCTTTTAAAACTTTGTGAGCTCTCTCAGCAATTTGAGTCATATGAATATGTGGCCAAAGAAATAGTTTCAGATCTTTATAGGCTTCCACTTGCAATTGATCATGCAGGTACATACATACTATCTGGAAGTTGTGATATTACTGAGTTTCAGAGTGTTTACAAGTACAGAGCAAAGTTAATGAACAATAAAGCATTTTGTAGTGCATCAAAGTATGACAAGACAGTGGCTGCTGAGAACTATTATGCAGCACTCACTGAATATCCAAATGAAGCCCATTTTTATTTTATAAGAAATATGAATGAAAAATGGAATAATTTGATATTTAGTGAAGCAATTGCAATGCTCATATCATATTCATTAATAAAAAACATGTAGGCACAAAATATTATAGCTTACACCCAGTAGTTCAGCATTGATGTCAAGATAGATTATCAATGGTTAAAAAAACATTATGGATTTTGGATACAAGTGGAATAGTAGCAACTTCAATAAGATTTGAGAATGGAATTGAGGAATATACATATAGCCAAGCAATTGTGGTTCAGGTTATTAATATTCTATCAAATGAAGATGAATTATATGGTCATAAAGACTATATGCTTTTATGGAAGTTAGCTTGTGTATTAACAAAAACTGGTATGCACATGGTAGAAATGAATGTAAAGGAAAGAATACTAAACATAAAAAAGCAAATTATTACTCAAAAGCACCTTCACACCCATGAAAGTATGGCATAACTTGCACATACATATGCAAACCTTGTAAAATTGAAAGAGGCAAAGGAGTTACAAGTGCCAGTACTAGAATTCAGAACCAGAGGACTGGGAAGAGAGCATCCTAACACTCTTAAGAGTATGGTAAATCTTGTATGTACTTATGAAAGGCTTGGTAAATTTAAAGAGGCAGAGGAATTGGAAGTTTCAGCCCTAAAAATTAGCATCAGAGTACTGGGCAAGGAATATTCTAACACTCTTAAAAGTATGGTCATTCTTGCATGGACATATACAAACCTTGGAAAATTGAAAGAGGCAGAGGAATAAAAAGTTCCAGCCCTGGAAATCAGTAACAGAGTTCTTGGGAAAGAGCATTCTGAAAGCCTTAGAATTATGGCAAATCTTGCACTTACATATGCAAACCTTGGAAAGCTGAGAGAGTCAGAGGAATTAGAAGTGCTAGCCCTGTAAATCAGTACCAGAGTTTGGGCAAAAGAGCATTCTGAAACCCTTAGAATTATGGCAAATCTTGCATTTACATATGAAAGCCTTGGAAAATGTAAAGAGGCAAAGGAGTTAGGAGTGTCAGCTCTAGAAATAAGTACAAGAGTTCTAGGAAAGGAGCATTCTGAAGCCCTTAGAATTATGAGTAATCTTGGAAATACATACAGAAATATTGAAAAATTGAAAAGACTGAATTATTGAAAGTAGTAGTAGTTCCTTAAACCAAAATTTCATTGTAAGATTTCTGGACTCAATTAGATAAACCTTCACCTAAAGTGGCGATTCAATTGAATTGTTTCAATAATACTTAGATGCTGTAGTAGGGTAACCAAGTAAATATACAATAGAGAGGTGTAGGTAGAACTGTCATTAAGCTGCTCTACATTTATGAGGTCTAGTTATATGGAACTATTGTGCTATCACTGTGGCTATGTTGATCTATATAATTCTATGGTGCATTGGCACAAGTCTATATGAATTAATATAAAGGGAACTTTCCAATAAGAGATATTGCTGCTACATGAACTATGTAGCTCTATATTGTCATGTTTTTTTTCCTGATGTAGGTAAAGAGTATCCTGACACCCTTTCAGATATGGTCAATCTTGCATGTACATATGGGGTTCTTAGAAAATAGAAAGAGACAGAGGAATTAGAAGTTCAAGCCCTAGAAATCAGAATTAGAGTACTAGTTAAAGAGCATCCTGACACCCTTTCAAGTATGACCAATCTTGCATGTACATATGGAGACCTTAGAAAATGGAAAGAGGCAGTAATTAGGAGTATTGTCACTAGAAATTAGTATCAGAGTTCTGGGGAAAGAGCACTCTAAAAACCTTATGATTATGGCTAATCTTGCAAACACATACAGAAACACTGCAAAAATTAAAAAGGTTGAATAATAGGAAGTGGTAGTTCAATAATCTAAAACTTCATTTTAAATTTTCTTGACTCAATTTATTTTGATGTGTATGTAATAATGATAAAGATAGGGCCAACAACTGGGCCCAGCACAGCTAACTACTAAATTACTCATATATTTAGAAATAAAAAAGTTGAACACAGGAGTAACATTGAAGAATGAGTAAGAGGTAATGAAAAAGTGAAGAGATATGGGACACAATAAAAAGAGCAGGAAGTTGAATAATGAAAGGATGATGCCAGGCATACTAGGTAGCAGTGTAGGTAGATGAAAGCAAGGTGTAGCATGATATTTGTTAACATTTAGGCAGTTGAACAGGATGAAGTCATTGCACATAGAGTCCGCCAGCCCATCCAGAACCCAAACAGCAAACCATGTTGATCTGTCCACCTATTCACCTGGTCAATGGATGGCATCAACAAAAAATAAATGAAACAGCATGTACATCTGTTCAAAATAAGGTAGTACTGGACCCTGATAATTGATGAATGAAACAGTGATACATATTAGACTCAAGAGGGTAATATGTTTGTATATTTAAGATAATTGTAATGTCAGTCGATGTGACAGGAATATACTTACTTCAGTACAATGACTCAGGGTACAGCACCTTCGCCCCAAAGTAGTGATTCAATTGAATTCAATAATACTTAGATAAAGAAATAGGGCCGGCAAGCGGCAGAGCCCACTACCCACCAAGTCTCAACTAAAAATTGGTTGTCTATAGTTAAAAATAAGACATAGCATGCAAAGTAAAATTTGAGTCAGAGCCCAGTGCAGAAAGGGTTCTTATAAGTTATTAGCAACAATAAGATTACTAGTCCATTGTGTCCCTCCCAAAAGTAAATATTATTTATTTGATTTTCTGATCATCTCTCATCTTGTTCATAAACAGATTAGTGAAGACCTTCAGTTTTCTACAGGCACCACCCAATGGATTTTATCTACATATTCTGACAATAAGACTAGCTGTGAGTGAAGAAAGACCTGCCCAATCTTGTCACGAAAGTCAAAAACACCTTGTAAGGCCTTAAGCCTTTACCTTCGTTATAGTATCTAGTGAGATCATTATAAGACACCAGCCAACTTACTACAATAACATTAAAAGGTATTGTGATATATGGGGTATCACATAAGGACACTTGGAATAGTGTGGCCCTACACAATGAAATATAAGATATCCTGAAGATTAACATTAAATTTCAAGATGACCGTAATATTGGTCGGCTTGTATAATGGCTTATAGTCTGCTTGTAAAATAGATGTGAAAAAGAGCGTACTGGATAGCTCTTTATCTGTAGACATGTTCAGACTTCTTTTCCACTGAAAGAACACAAATTTATTGGGTGGAAGTAGCAAATATAAAAGTACTTCATTACTTCTTTGAATAATTAATTTACTAAGGTTTGTGACAGGACTAAGAACTACACAAGAGCCAGACCCGCTTACCATACCCCTAGACAAGTTCAAGATGTGCCCAGATTAGAAGATTTAAATCTAACACTAGTTCTGGAACATCTGCCGAGACTGCAAGATCCGAAGTGGGCTGACTAAAACATTGATATCGAATGCATAAAAGACCAATTGCTTTCGCAGTAGTATCCCCTCAGTATTTGAGTTGTATTGGTGAGTGGTAAGGATAAGGTAAGCAGAAGAGTAGGTAAGCTTAAGTCTGGTAAATCCTTCACATTGCATGATTGATTATATTTAGTGTGAGTAGTAGATTAGATTACTGTTGTACTTGTGAAGTTGTAACTACATTGTTAAAATTAGATGAAGAAATAGTTATTTTTAGAGCAGTCTAAAGTTACCTTACAAGAAATTAAATGGCATAAATTTATTGTAATACTCTATAGCACGTCTTTAAATTGCTTATGATAATCGAGCTGGTTTCAATGAGCTGTAAGGTGCACAGCCATATCTTGTAAGAGCCTTAAGGTTTCGTGTTCAATTTAATGCCCTTTAATACTGCTGATGCATTAAGGCATTCCAATGCCTTATAATGCCTTGTGTGGTAAACTAAGTTTTCGTGACACTATGATCCCTGGAGTTTCAAGTTCAGGCTTCTTATGCTTTATCATTCACAGGTATTGGCCCAGTATATTTGAATCAATGAAGGTTAGGAAGGAATTGGCTGAAATATGTTGTTATAAGTGAACAGGCAAAGAAATATATATCCAACCATTCGTAGTTGAACGTCTCTAGCACAATTGTTTCTAAAGATTTGAGCTTGGCCCAAACCTTGAAGAATGTCTACAGTACTCAGAAGTATTGCTTCAATATTAAGTGTTGTAAGATTAAAAGACTGGAGTTTTGACCAGCACCCGAAGCTGTAGTTGCATGGAAGGTTTTTGGACCTGACATCAATAAGAGTGTCAGGTTCTGGTCTTGGTGTGGCTATTTAAACAATCTGAGCTCCTGGCTGTAGAGAGGAATATCCCTTAGGGTGGACTATACATGTAGATAGCTAGATAAAGTAATCTCAGTCTATAGTGTATAATATAAGGACTGTACCTATACACGTAGATAGTTAGATAAAATAATCTTAGATATGCATGATGTTAGTATGTGATAAAATAGAAAAATAATCTAAATGTCTCACCTCAGTCTGTAGCGTATAATATAAGGGGCTACTATATTTTGACATTGCCCAGATTTTGACGTTGCCAGTGAGGCAACGTCAAATCTCACGCGGCAACGTCATGCAACACCAGGCAACGTCACAGGCAACGCCAGGCAACGTCACAGGCAACGCCAGGCAACGTCACAGGCAACGCCAGGCAACGTCACAGGCAACGCCAGGCAACGTCACAGGCAATGCCAGGCAACATCACAGGCAATGCCAGGCAACATCACAGGCAACGCCAGGCAACATCACAGGCAACGCCAGGCAACGTCACAGGCAATGCCAGCGCAGTGCAAGGCCCAAGAATGTGTTGATGCCTAAACCAAAAAAATTGTAAGTGAGTCCATTGAACATCCATTCGACCTGGGTGTTCTAAGGTGTTGAGAAAGGGGGAGAATATTTTCACTGAATTCAGGGAAGTAGATACATGGATTTTAAATAAAATTTAAATAAAGAGAGTACCTAATGAGGCATAGTTGAATAAAGCGGAAATTAATAGTGTTGAGGTTGTAGATTATTGAAAGAAAAAGGGAAAGTTTGAAACATAAAGCATACCGATGAATTGAAAGATAATTTGTAAGATAAAAACTTCAGGAGAGGGACTTGAGGTGGTGACACAGCCTTTGGTAAAGCAAATTATCATATTCAGCGGGTTTTGGTAGTGTGAAATACTGATGATCTTGAGTTACTCTTGAGTAATTGCGGCGTTGAGGCAATGTACAAGTGTGTCCGTGTTGGAGGGAGAAAGTGAGAGAGCGCGCGAACAGCACGTCGACGCACGCATCAGCTGATTACGTAATGGAAATAATGTTTGCCCTCCAGCAATGTCAAAGGCAACGTCAAGCAATGTCATGGCAACGCCATCTGGCAACGTCACAGCAACGTCAGCAACATCCAGGCAACGTCTGGCAATGCCAGCAACATCAAGCAACGTCACGGCAATGTCAATTCTCAGATTGGCAACATCAAAATCCTTATTTTCAGATTTCTGTAACATGTATAAAAATGAGTAGAGTGCATGTATCTCTACCAACTCTATTTGTTATTAGTATATATCATAAATTTACAAAAATACCAGCCAGCTAAAATCTAAATAGTATTAGAAATGTTGTACACATGACAAAATATATGTATTTCACTGTGGGAATGTAAGTATTATTTGTTATACCCTCTCCCCACCCCCCCATCCAGTGCTAATATATATTATTAAAATGAAAGAACATCCATCTTATGCAATCCTACTTATTTATTGTATTTATTACTAACTACACAGCTGGGACTTGAACACAGGACCTCAGCACTAAGTAATATATGTAGCAACATCAAAAATAAATAAGCAACGTCACGCAACGTCACACGCAACACCAGGCAACGTCAAATCTCAGAATGGCAACGCCAAGCAACGTCACTTTCGGCAACGTCAAATCTAGGGCAACGTCAAAATCTGTAGGCCCTAATATAAGGACTGAGGTGAGTGTGTATGTACTGGTACATATTTATACATATCTATGAGTTGCCATAATAGAAAGGGATAAAGGAAATATATAGAAAGGTAACAATAGAGAAAGAAATAGATTAAAGGGAGAAAGGCATATACATGCTCGTGCATTTACAGTGACATAACCGTTAATTCCATTTCATACCAACACTGGCAAGATGAGACGGTTCACCAGTAGGTGTATGTCTATAGATGCCAATTTGGTGATGGTAAATGACTCGAGCCCAGGAAGAGTAATTGATTCGTCGTCGGCACTTCAAATTCAACTTTCCCAGGTAATTTCACTCAGATAAACTAGTCGAACATTTTTAGTTTCGGACAGGATTCGTATTGTATCTTTTGTGGTATTGCCAACAACAATAACGGTCTGAATGGATGACCATGGTACCAAATCTAGGCTGGAGCTTCGGAAATTTTCAATCTTGAGTTCATGTAGCTTTGGACACTTTCTGAAAATGTCCAGATGACTCCAGCCTGGTTCAATTATCACATCTGGGCGGTGAATGGCAATTGGTTTGAGGAGAGGAAAATCATAGCTACAGCCCTTGAAGTGGTGATACCAGCAGCCTTGTAGTAATTCAACCTGAATGGGATATCTTGTCCCTCTAGATATGAAAATCGAAATATTAGTCCAGATGCTTGGTGTAGTCTAAGCAATCTCCCTCCATTTCTTGCAAACTGCATCAAGGAAGAAGGGGGAAAGAAGCTTGGGTCGTTTGTCAAAGTCAGGCCTGGCGTTGTAGGGGATAGCATACGCAAATATTTCAGACAAAATTTCCACTGGAATGCGCGATATCGGAGATAAATCATTCACATGTGCCTTCAGTTGTGGGAGCTCATTTTGAAGATATCCAACCAACGCCTCCGTGTGTGTTATATTGTCCATCATGGTTTGACGATATCCTAATGTGTTTGGTGATGTGCTCTTTACAGGAAAATGATTTGTAGTGCTATTCCTAGGATTTTCCGATAGTACTAAATGGTTGTTTGTGGATCCACAAAGTATACATTGACTCATACCTGTCCATAGCTGAAGGAATGTACATTGGCAGGGATGTCGGGGATCGACATGAGAGGAGACAGTAGGTGTGGAACAACAGAGCAGCCACACATGTTCATTATGATGAAAGAACATTACAGTAACTGATCACAAAAGTTCTAAAAAGGCATTAGCCAATCAGAAGCCCTGAAAATGAGATCCCGAACGCGATCCACAAATTGTCTTATTAGGAAATCCAAACCTCCCCAAAACCCACTACCTTAAAAGGTAGTGGGAATATTGTGGTAGGGTAACCAAGTAAATGTACAATATAAAATTGCAGGTAGAACTGTCATTAAGCTGTTGTATTTTTTTTTACGATTTTGGTTGTTGAGGCGCTGAAGCCTGAAGGAAGGAAGACAAATTTGGACAAATGAAAAGGCACAAGCGTCCTATTGTTCTCATTTGGCATTCGGACCCACACTCCAAAGCCCCCGCACAATACAAGTACACAAACAGAGGCTGTGCATTGGCGCTGTCATCCTCCGCTGGGCGCCGTTTTTGGAACCCACAAGCTCAGTGGGAACGCTGAGAAGACGCTGAGAAGCTTATGCACAAGAGGGCGATGTGCTTCGATGGCAACTCATCCAGTGTCATTCTTGTACAGCTTGTACAGGTCTTTGTTCTTTGCCAGTTATTTGCTTTATTACCTCGAGTGTACAGGCCACTTCGTTCTCTCCTCAACAACACCAACATCGCAGCTCGACAATACCCGCTGCAAGAACTTACTTATCAGATACGTTATCGAAGGAACAATAGGATAGGATAGGATAAGAATGAACAGTGTGTATTCTTTTCATTTGGAGCGTGGACCAGAGATACTAATCTGATCAACAGACAATCTATTTCACGCGTTCCCCGGCGCACGACAGCAAAATGGTTTCATCCCTCCTCCCTCTCAAGCTCAAGCACCGTACGTCCCCTCTGCTCCCACTCCCCCTCGATCTCAATCACACTCACACAATTCGCCTACAGACCATGGTCAGCACCCCCAGGTGCCCCGGTGCCTCAATCCGGCTGGCCCAACCCGACATTCGGTCCCTCCACCTCAGCAGGCAACGCTCCTGCTCCACACTCGCCCTGGCTGCCCACATCCCCATGGCAAGCGTCCTCTGCTCCTTGGAATGCCCCCTCCTCGCCTTGGCATGCACCCTCCTCACCGTGGAATCCACCAACCTCCTGGCCAGCGCCCCTCCATACACCGGCAAGTCCAAGCGTATGGGACCCCCACCCCTTGTCTCCGCTCCCCCACTATCGCACTCCAACTCGGCCCCGGTACCGGGTTGGCTTGCTCCCCCTCCACAGAGTCCGTTTGCCAGGCCAGCGAGTGCTGGTGCAACGTTGGGTGAGGGTCCGTGGGGGAGGCAGGATGAGCCTCCTTGGGTGCAACACAATGGAGATCTGGGAGGGGGGGGAGGAGGGGGGGTGTATCAGCCAATGTTCTTTGCTCCTCATAACTCAGCGGGACTCCATCGATCCATCAGTGCGCCTTGGAGTCGAAGTCGGACGAGAGGCACAGACGCATTCAGCGAAGACAATCTCGCGAAGAGGCCTAGAGACTGGAGAGATGATTACACTGCGCCCTCTCTCCGAGGACGCTTTCGATTCCCCCTCAGAGCACGCTCACGCTCTCGCTCGATATCAGTGGCACCTCGAGAAGCCAAATGTACAATATCACCATACCTAGACACAGGAGGACAGCATAACATATCATACGACCTACGCCTCCCACCACCCCCCAGCATCCCCCAAATAACACTATTCCAACTAGCCCTCCTACCACCTCTCCAGTCCCTCTCCTTAACCCAGTCCCTCCTACCCTAGTCCATCCCTATACGCGCATCGACTCCCTCGGGTATAACAATCTCCGACCTCCTATGCCTCTACGAAGAGCTGCAAGAACTTATTCGACAGGGGGAGTATTACACAGACGCATTAGGTGGGAAAGAGAGGGAGGCACTGGGTCGTGCTGCGACTGTCCGATGTGCGGGTGATAGTGGGTTACTCGGACACGGAGTCTTGAGAGTCGATTTTTTGGGCGAGGAATACATTTTTGCAGGGATTGTAGATGGACATGGAGGGTGGGAGGGTAGGAGTTCAAGGCACAACAGAGATGAAGCATTTTCGTGTGGAATGTGGGGAGAAGAGATGAGGAACGACACTGAAGTTTTTCATCGTCGTTGGGAGCAATGGATGTCAGTGGTGTGTGCGTTTTTCACCATCACGTGATCTGAAATGCGCTCCATTCCCCAGAAAGAAACGTTGATAAGAAACGTATCCGTACGTCCATTTTACTTTATTATATCTTTGGCCTCTTCGCAATTTCGTTCACGCATCAAGGATAGATAAGACAATACTCATGAAAAAGCATGTAGGTGACCACTTATACCATCATGAGATCATCAGTGCCGGATGAATCGCCCAGATAAGAATATATTACTATTCGTACGTTTCGGTTTTGATCGTTGCTACTGTACATACACTTATGCAAGGACCACCATCTTTTCCACTTCGAGGATTGTTAACGAGCCGCAATCGACAACGGCAAGACATGGTGTGAAGTTCAGGCCACTGGCTTGACGCGTCAGTAGTAGTCAAGGATCTAGTAAGTGGACAACTGTTAATATGGGAGAAAATAATGTCCAATGATTGTGGTGGAAGGAAGAGTGGGTAGGTGTGATAGGTAGGATGTTCAAATGCGTAAATTAGACCTATGTTGATGGGCGTCTGAATGTGGATACGCTTACTTCTAACAATAAAGCAGGAGGTTCGAGGGTTCCTCGCGTATTATTGCTCAACTACTGAAAATGTAATATCTCGATCATACCGAACCACAAAACCTAAATTCATCTCCCTCCGTAAATGTAAGCCGTTATCGTTACTCTATTGGTATTATAGGTACCTTGACATTCTACTTGTTCAAACAATGCACTCATAATGACCCGATTCATGAGCTCGTCTGGAGTGAAGTATAACATTCAATAGTTTCACCTTCTGCATCGAATACACTGACAGTGTCGTTAATTCTTGCTATCGTCCAGTCGTGAGTTGCTTTCTTTTTTAGCCTAAAAAAATCGATCTATATCTTCGACACTGCGACACCACTATCTTGGTAGACCATTGGAAGCACCCCACTTTTAACTTCAAGAGTTTATGTGATCCCTGCACGATCCGTGAAGTGGACCGCCTCCAACGCCGACTCCACACAGCTATGTTACTTAATACTAAATTCTCATGTAAACTTATCACTGGAAACTCACAAGTAATATCGAGTATTGAGGGTACCAAAAATGATGTTGAAACGATGGGAAATAGTTGACAAGGTCTTTTTTTCTTTTTCTTTTTTTTAAAAAAAAATCCTAGTTTATTAGTCGGTTGTGGGTACACATATGTCACGACTACGAGGTGTCTACTAGTATGTAAGTGTTGTGTTGTGTCTACTGGTAATATTAAGTATGTTTGGGCGCTGTGCATTTGTAACTCGGGACTGAGGTCCGGAGGGAGAAGGCGTTCCCCAGCTAGGGAAGTGTACCTTGGACGAGCCCCATGGCTATGCTACGAACGAAAGAAGACTGTAATCGACGGTAAGGGCAGGGCAGTTCGGTGAGGTGGCTGTTGCGTTGGTCGGGATATAGATCAGTCTTCCGGGGGGTCCCATTCAGGGATAACTCCCAGTGTGCGGCGGAATCGTGTGGTATCGTTGACATAGCGGAGAAGGGCGGGAATGCATTTGGGCTTGGCCATTATGGCTTGGAGGGAAAGGCGGCGGAGCGGCAGGGTTCTGCGCGCATCGGAGTAAGACGCGCAGTGGAAGAGGTAGTGGTCGGTGGTTTCCGGTTTTTGGTGTCAAGGCCTTTAGAAGTTGTCATATTAGCTACAGTACGAATCATACGGGGCGTACAGTACTACTGCTTCTTGAACACCAAAATAGGACGATGAGAGTTATCTTAGCGTTCCAACGTTACTACGAATATTTAAATACCGAAACAGGATGCTGTTATAGAGAGCTGCACCATGTAACGGTAGAGAACATAAGTTGTGGTGGTTAAAGATAGAACAAAAGAGACCCACTGATGCGCTTCACTGACATCGCGTTTGCATAATTCAAAGATCACGTGACCATTCCAAACGCACTGACCACCGTCATCGATTCATCCATTATTCCGAACGACGATCAATCCACCACGCCAGGCCCCACACATATACCTCCCCGATCCTACAGTAGCTTCGTCCACTCCTACACCATACTTCCTTCCACAATCCCCACAAACATGCACTTCTTGCTCGAGAAATCGACCTCAGCGCACCCCATCGCCTCGTCCAAGGTGCGATGACCCCCGCATACTTCACTGTCACAGCTCGACCCAGTTCATCCCTCTCCCTGCTCTGTAACGCGTCCGTGTAGTACACCCCCTGGCGAAACCATTCTTCTAGCTTTTTGAAGAGATATAGCAGGAGATCAGACATGGTTATGCCTGAGGGTGCGGAAGCGCATGTGGGGATAGGCCAGGGCATGAGGGGGTGTGAGGGAGAGAGAGACTGGAGGGGGGGGGGCGGAGGGCGAGTTGATATAGTGTAATTTGGGAGATAGTGGGGAAGGGGGAGGCGCAGGTCGTAGGATATGCTGTGGTGGCCTCGGTACGTGGAGCTTTAGCACGAGCGAGCTCGGAGAAGAAAGCAAAACGGCCACATAAAGAGAGGGAAGTGTAAGTAATCCTCCAGTCTCTCGCACGCTTCTCAATACTGTCATCACTGAATCCGTCAGTGCGCCTTGTCCGACCCCTACTTCGTGGTGCGCTGATGGATTGATACACTCTCCTGGATGAGGAATAGTGTAGAACAACACCTCCCTTTCCTCTTCATCCTGCTGAAGCACCTGAACCCAAGGCGATTCCTCACTCAGACCTAATGGACTCTCGCCTAACCTCCCATCCGCAAACGAACACGTAGGGATGGCAAACGTTCTCTGTGGAGGTGGTGCGACAAGCTAACTCAGCACGGGCGACGAGTTCGAATACGACAGTGAACGTCCCATACGGTTGGACTCATAGGCGTGTGGAGTGGCGCTCAGTGCTGGCCTGGAGATTAGAAAACGAAAGCGATCACGTAAAGAGGGAGAAATGTGGTCTCTCTTGGACATTTGGCGAGATTGTGTTCACTGAACGTGTCGGTGCCTCGTCCAATTTGAACTCCGTGGTGCGCTGATGGAACGATACAGCCCTACCCCTTCAGCTAAAGCATGCTGAACCCAAGACAACTCCTCCCACCGACCCTATGGACTCTCAACCAACCTCGATCCCGCACTCGCAGGCCGCAAAAATGGATTATGCTGCAGAGGAACTAACCAGCCCAGCCCATGGGCCGAGTTTGAACGTGATAGCGAGGGAGCATATACGAGGGGGTAGTGTAATATCCATATCCTTGGACTGGTAGGCGATGTAATGTCGTTGACTAGGAGCTATGTGAGTGCCAGGGCCTAGCGGGAGCAAAACCGGGTCGGGAATAGAGTGGTACGTATAGGTACACTGTTGTCTCCTGCGGAAAGACCGACTTGGGGAGCTACGCTGGCGGGGGCTTATCATGATCTGCGGAGCGATTTAGTGTGATTGCGATCGAGGGAGGGAGGGGGTCGTAGATGTGCTTGAGGGCAGGAGGTCGGATTGGTAGAGCGTTATGTGCCAGGAAATTGTAGGGAGCAGTGGGAGGCGGAGGTTGTAAGTAAGATGCACTGTAGTGCCCCCCTTCCTCTAGCTACGGGGACATTGTGCGTTGGAATTCGAGTGAGCTGGGAGACAGAGCATGAGCATGACGGAGCGCGGTTGTGGAATTGCAACGTACTCCTTCCAATTCCTTGAGCGTTACACGAGGTTACCCTCGCTGAATGCATTAGTTCCCGGTTCCAACTCCAGCTTCCCAGATCACCAATCGAACGCTGCAACGCCTGTGAAGAGGGGTCGTACCCTTCCCGAAGTACGTAAAACCCACGGCGGCTCCCCCTGACCTCAAGGACTACACCTCTCACCATACCCCAACATCGCACCAGCACAAGCTGGCTTTGCAAACTGACTCGTTTGTGGTGGTGGGAGGACAAGCTAACTCGGTACCAACGCAGAAAAAGATAGGGGAATGTCTGATACTGTTGGAGTTGGTTGCAGGTGTGCGGACTGTCGCCGACCAGGAACTAGGTGGGTGTCATGGGCTATTGAGAGTATTCCGTGGTGTGGATGGAGTTTGTCATGAAGTAGCTGGTATGAGATATGGTGGTCAGAGAGTTTGGGGTGTGTATGGGCTGTTGGCTCCCGTGGAAGGGCCAAATACGGGGTTGGGCCAGTCGGATTGTGATGCACCTGCGAGAGCTTATCACGGCCTGTGCGTGGAGTGTGTGAGCGTGATTTCGATCGATGAAGAGAGGGGGTGGGATGCGAGAGTGGGGTAGAAGGGGGGAAGGGAAGGAACGTACGACGGTTGACATTGAGCTTGGGACGGAGGAAGGTTGTCTATGCACAACCAGTTTGCTGTCGAGTACTGCGAAATGATGATATGTTTGGATCAAATTCAGAACAGCCACTTACTGCTCATCTATCCGTATCCACCTTCCAAGCATCCATCTGAGTGTGATTCATGCATTCGTGTCACGCAGGCGTTTGATATGCATATGATCATCGATCATCTGTTGCAAAGTTTATTCTTGAATATAAAAAGAGTTATATTGTGACGTACAGAGCTAGAGAGAAAAAAAGTAGAGGAAAGCAAAGTGAACCGTGGTGAGAGAACGAACAGACTTAGCAGAGGAAGGGTTGCAACGTTGAGGCCTGAGGAAGGGCGGTGTTGGGGCGAGGACGGGCGTTGCCGAGCGTGTGATTTTCATCACGGGCCGAATTGAGACCGCCGGCGCTAATGCAGTGTATAGGCTCTCTCGTGCCTCCTCTCTTCTCCTCAGTGGAACGTATGCATTTAAGGGCTTTAGGACTGTTGAAAGAAATGTCGTAGCACAAATATCGATGGGAGCTACCGGTAAAAAACCAGTAAGTAAAGTTCAGTTGCTTATCTAATTTAGTTCTCTCATTTCAATGCTTGCTCACTGAGCGCATCGTTCAGGTTTCTTGTACTTCTGTGAAGCATCGTACTTGTATCGTATTTTATAAAAATGAAGACATGATCACCATTTTTTTGCTCCAGATTAGCAACGCGATGCGTGCCAAATGCGTGCCAGAATGAATGGAGAGCAAGGAGACTCGAATGAAACATTTCTTGGGGAAAATCTTGAATTTCGCTGTACATACCAGCAGAACGTAGACAACGTCTCACATTTACGGTAGGATATCTACGATCGACCTGTGGCCTGTTAGAGAAGGATAGCTAGGCAAGCAGGACGTCTGAATAGAGAGAGATTACCAGTTCGATATTTGAGCAAGTACACCCACGAAGAACCCTCGGACGTCTTGCAGAAAAGGAAGACCTATGTACCTACATGCCGATAACTTTCTACATAGGTCCACTCCCCAAATTACAGCCTCCAGCCCTAACAACCACAAATGTCCCTTCTTCGTTCCACCCCCATCTCCATCTTCGATATCCCTGTCTCCCTATTATCACAACCTCTTTCTTGTCGCTGGCTCGTATGCATAGGGAGGCCCTACGGTACGCGACTTTTCAAGAATACAATGGACGGTCGTTATCTAGGGAATACCGGTATCCCCATACTTGACCGAAGGAAGCCACCACAGCATGGTTAAAGTTGACCCACCTATTGACGCCGTATTGACGGATGTGGGTCTCTATCACCGCCTCGTTGCGAGAACAAGGGAGCATTTGGTTATATATAAAAAATCACTCTAGAATCACCAGGCACATTCACATTTTGTGCCAAAGAGTGGTATTGATTCTTAAGTATGAACCAAATCAGCAAGACCTCGGGATGATCCACGTTGAAGTACATCTTGAAAACTGCTCTAGGTAGTCAAACACAACTTCGTAATACGGAGAAATTTTTGTCTGGATAAAGATATAACCCCACCTTATCCGACAAGATATGTCCGGAATATTGATCAAAGAAAAGTGCCTTTCACTGCTTAATCAATTCCACCATATGACCATCAAATGAGAAGCTAAATATAAACCGCCTGCCATTCATCCGTATGCTATGCTTTTGGATTGACATATACGCACACAGCATGCATATCGATAGCATCACGGTTTACATATATACGTGCCGCTAAACGGTAAGACTCCCTCCCCTTCGTATCATACGTAATACGCTCAACCGCATAGCAATGTCTCAATCATTTAAGAAAGACACAAATCAAGACACCGCAAAGTCTTGCTCACTCGATGTCGAAGTTCCTCCATCCGATGTAGGAGGAGAATATCATTCTCTTCTACCTAACAATGAAGCATCAAGTATCACTTTGTTCAATGCACCAAAGGTAACATCAATTAGTTATTTGATTAACTGATATATATCTTACATAACACTGGAAAAGAATACTGTTAGAAACAGTGCAGGATCTGGAGCATTTACATCGAGTGTCATGAATATTGGGATAAGTGATAATGCAAAATTTCATACTATTTCTCTTGAGTCAACCAAAAGGATTTTTCAGAATTGGCCTAAAAAAGTAGGAGACATGTTAGCAGACAAGTTGAGTCCGATCTTTCGTGCTCCTTCTTTCTATGTAAACCAAAATAGTCCTGCTTCAGCAGAAAACAGAGAAAGGCATTACACTCCTCCCTTTTCAGTAAATCGACATGGTCCTTCCGCTTCAGCTGAACCCAGAGATGACCATTCCTCTCCATCCAATTCCATAACCCCACCCGTGGCAACACGCAAGGGTAACCGTGCTCACCAGTATACTGTAAATTATAGCGAAGTACAGGAAGTCGATAGCGATGGCAGACTTCGAGAGGTCATCATAATCGAGGATACTCCTCCACCTTCACCAACAACCGACAACGGGGCCTATTCAGCATCCTATGATACGTCAAATTATGTTCCTGAGAAGCAAAATGCGGACAGTTCAGATATCAATTATGCGAATGCCCAAATGCATGGAACATCATTTAAAGACGCTCATCACTTTAACATGTATAATCCATCGTTCTCAGATCAAACTAATGTTTACGGTAAGTTTCCTACATAGAATAGTGGATGATGAATTTTAATATTTGTTCACAGTATCTGGCAGAAGCGGATTCATACCAGGCGTTGCAACTGGTATGGTGGCAGTAACCGTGCTCAATTCTCAGATGGCGGTCTCTCCGCCATCATCACTGCCGCCAGTGCACACTGCATTACCATCTCCACCTCAGTGTGTTACTGTGAAAACATATTCAGATTGGAGTAGTGGCTTTTCGAATGAAATAATGATGCTAAAGAACGTACCCATTCAATCGGAACAGGAGAGCGAAATGACAATTTATTTACCACATAGTGCAAACCAAAGTTATTCCCCACTACACATGAATTTTCGCCCGTGTAAAATTGGACTTGTCGATAATAGCGACTCGAAAGCAAAGACGTCGGATACAGCGGCTGATGGTACAGACTACACGATTGACGTAGACATGATACAGAATACGTACGGAACCGGGATACAGTCCTGGCAATTTGCCCTATACACTCGGAGGTTGAAGAACTTCACATCCGCAAAGTCCTTAGTGCTGTGGGGTGTCGTTCTTTCTGCGACAATTCTTCAGATCACATTCCATGGTTTCGAAAGCTTTAATAAATTATAGTGCTCACTTACTTTATCATATTTTTTCACACATTTTCTTTTTCTCTTTCTCTTCCTTCTAATTTGTCGCCATTTGCGTTATTCTTTTGTAGCTGAGCTGTTCAATTGAATTTATACTATATACCCTCTAAACATGTACTAACATGATATGAAGCCCTGCAGACTTTGATACCATTGTGAAAGAAGGCTTACGCTAATGTTCCATTGTCATTCCAGAGTCCAAAAACGAAGTGAAACAACCACCACGCTCCACAGTTTTGAACCGCTTCACCCCATTCCACAAAAAAATTCCACAGCCTACCAGGCAGAGTCTTCACCTCCCGCCCCCAACTCTCACAAACATCCCTCGCGCAAGAAACCGACCCCCAAAACACGTGATCGTCGCCCTGACTAATCCGTTCTTGGAGCTCTTCGTACGAACTGTAGACATGGAAAAAGATCGGATACGATTATGTCGCTGGGTGTGTGAGGGTCATTGATTGAGCAACCAGGAACTGGAGAACGAGCCGGTGTAATGTGATTTGGGGGATAGAAGGGGAAGGGATCGTATGCGGTGCAGTGGTGGCCTCCTGCATCCAAGTACGAGAATATAGTAATTCGAATAAATCCTAGGGCTGGCTCACGCCGGCATAGCCCACTACCTAGTACCTAAGTATTCCGTGATCATCAATCAATCAGTGCCCAGTGCTTAGCACTTAAGTAGCTACAATTTTTTTTTAATATTGAATACAACTGTGTAGCATAAAAAGACAGAACAAATAACCTAGTAATTTTCAAACATTTAATGGGCATGCCTGTAGGCTGTGGTGTCAAATAGTAAGAATTTAGGTCTAATCTGATAACCAGCTATTGAAGATTACAGCTTGGAATCAGGGAGGGGTGGCAGGAGTGTGTACTCAGTCTCAGACACTCAGAAGAAGACTTGGATATTCAGCACTCAGCAGTTGGAAGGTTTCACTGAAAAGAGTGAACCATATGTATTTACACGTTATCTATGGTAATTATTGCATTGCACAGTGGGAAAGAATTCATTTGCTCTAGTAGGCCTTTGGTAAAGTGCAATAATCTCTCAGCACTGACTGGTTTTGAAAACGTCAAGATATAGAGTACTATCAAGGGACAGAGCATTGAGTACCTACAGTGACATAAGCTACTCAGAACATAATGGACATATATACAGCCCACTTACCACTGGCCACATACAAAATAATCATGTTTTGGTGATCCGTGTCCATTCAAAGCCCAGCCATACTCCATCAATGTGTAGAAAACTTATTTAAGTGACTTGCAAGTGGCTTTCATTGACAAAGAGGAGCTGTTGGGGAACTAAGTATTATCTGGATCAGTTAGACACTTACACTTGGATGCTACATCATTCAGCAAACAGCTGTAAACTCAACTGCACAGCATAAAATTCCCCGCATAACCGCAAGAATCTGGTGCACCCTATAACCCTACTACCTTAAAAGGTAGTGGGAATTATCGAGAGACTAGGCATATCGAGCGTGAGCGTGACCCATGAGTTGGAAGTGAAAACAGCCATGTAAAGAGGGAGTAACGTAATCCTCCCTCCAATCCCTCAGCTGTTTGGCTAACGTCTCGGTAAACGCTTCGTACCCCCGTCTGACACCGACCCTGTGGCGAACAGATCGACCTATATAGCTCCCCGGAGGAAGGGAAAGTACAGCACGGGAAGATACATTCCTTCCCCTCTTCCTCCTCAATGCTGCACCCAAGGCAGCCCCACGCTCCTCCTCCAAGACGTATACTATTTACCATGTTACGCTCGCAGGCCCCACAAATGGACTCTGATGTGAGCTGACCAACTCAGCACGAGCGCCGAGTGTGAGAAGGAAGGGGATTGACGAACGTACGGAAGAATGTCGTTATCGTTGGACTTTTCGGTGTCTGGAGTTTCCATAGTAAGGAGTAACCAGGGAGTGTCAGGCGTGTTGACTTGGAAGATTGCCTCTTGCAAAGGTCTAAGAGCCTAATGCGGAGTTGAGGCGATTGGGGGACTGCGCTTGAGGGGGCTTATCATAGTCTGCGAAGAGTGTGAGTGACAACTGCGATTGAGATTGAGAGAGGGATGGTATGGGAGAAGATGTGGGAGAGAGAGAGGGAGATGGAGATGGAAAGAACGTACAGCGCGTGAGCTTGAGGGGAAGAAGGGAAGTACCCATGTTTTCCGGAAAACGCGGCGAATAGATCTTCTGCTGTATGATAAGATCAACGCAGGCGGTAGAACGAGAGAAAAACACGTACCACTCGTCGATACAGATTCCACTTCTAAACAGCTACAATATCTGAGAGTGAGCCATGGGTGGTGCCAGCGTTGAGTTCGAATGCGATAAACAGGTAGCATCAGTGGAAATGTAGACATATGCATCGCCACTGGCCACTAGCTAGGTGAGTGATAGAGAGAGGAGTGAATATGCGTTGTCGAGGCGGGGGCGTTTCATCGGGGTGTGGGTGGCCAAGGCGACCGTGGGGTGTATGGGCTTGGGGGTGCGGCGTTGTTTCATGCTGAGCTGAAGGGACCAAGTACGGGTTTAGGCAATCCTGATTGCCTGGCATTTCTTTTGGGGCTGTCCATGGTCTGTAGATGTGGATGTAAGCGTGTGGGAGAGGGAGGAGAGCGAGTGGGAGAAGTCGTTGGAGAGGTGGGGAGGGATTGTATGAAGACGTACGAGAGAGAAAGGGGAGGGGGTAAGGGGGAAGGACGTACGGAGCTTGAGCTTGAAAATGTGGAGGGATGTAGTCGTTTTGCTATCATGCGCCAGGAATGCGTCCTCTGTTGTATGATCAGATCAGTATTTGAAGTGAGAAGAAAACACGTACTGCCAGCCCATTTTTAACCAAACGTATCCAATACTGCCCTCCCTACGACTAGGTATCCGAGAAGTATCTTCTGTTGTGGGATTTGGGGGGCATATCGGCGTGTGGAGTGCTGCTAGCCACGAGTTAGAATGGTAGGATGGGGAAGGAGGCTTACCGCGACTCGAAGCAGGTGCGTTCCACAGTGAAGTGAGCGCTTTCCAGGGAGAGTGCTGGGCGTATGAACTTGGTGGTGTTCATTGGGATGCTGCGCCTGCGAGAACTGACCGTGGTCGTGAAGCATGAGAGTGTGATTGATATCGAGAGAGGGAAAGACGGAGATAGAGGTGGAAGGGGAGGAGGGACGCCGTTGTTTTGCTGTCGTGGGCTGGGGAACGCTGCGAACAGAAAATCTGTTGTACGGTCGCATCGGTGTAGGCGGTAGAGTGGTAGGGGAGCACGTACTACTCATTGATGCAAGTCCGCCTTCCAAGCAGCTATTTCAGAGCGACCCATGCATTCGCATCACGCAGATGTTATTTATGCGTATTATTTTCTTTCAAATAGAAATGTAGTAGGGCTAGGGGTCCAGAGGGAGGAAGAGACTTCAGAGTGGAAGGAAATTGCAGTGAGAGAACGACGAGCAGCCGGGTGCAAGACGGGTGTTGCCGAGCGTGTAACTTCATCGCGGTCCGGTCCAAGCCCGGTTTTGCCGGCGCGAGGCTTCCACACGTTGTCCACGCGCTTCCAAGCTTTCACCAAGATCTAGGGCTATGAAGTTCCGAGTGTGGAATAATTCACTGTGGGCGTAAATCGGTTGTGTCGTAACTTCAGGGCTTCGTAATTCCGAAAATTCCTGTATTTATTATATAGGTTTTTCCACATAAGGTAGATTACGGATGGATTCGACACCCTTATCATTTATGTAAGCCGATTATGTAAGCGCCAAGAGGCGCAAAATCTGCCATTCGAAAAAATTCAAAAAGTTTTGACCTCTAGGCAAGCTGGGTAGATGCCACACTGGTACTGTAGATTAGCTAAAGTATTAATATAATCTATTCTATCTAAATAGTAGTTATATACTTAAGATATGAAGCCTTCAGTTGAGCTGTCATAGAAGCAGGCAGCACCCAGTGTCCATGGTACATTTTGTTAGCCAAAGCTACCTCAGGCCCTGGTGGTATGAGTCTATAAAATGAGCAGCCCCATTTGCGTATCTAAATGTTAAAATTAACAATAAGAAGCTATTTGAAAGTAGGTTGGTTTGCCTTAAGATTTGATTCCGAGGGACATTATTAAGACATGCAAGAACATTTTATTCCATTGCATCGATTTCAGATGTTTTCAGAGAGTTTCGGTATTGTAATTTTGCAGCTCCCCAGTACTGGAGACTTTCGACCACTTGTTCACGGCTTCTGGTGCGTGACGCGAAAAATTGGTTTGACCAAGTGTTCAAAACCTGAATTGATGCGTGACACCTGGTAGTTCTGTTCATGCCCCTACAGCCGCCCGGCACGGGCAGAAAAATCGGCTAATTAAGCGCCGTATTTGTCTCAAATCTTATGTTCATAGCAACCTGTGACGCGTGACAAATGCGCTCAAGTGTTCAGTTCAAATGCCCTGCGTGACGCGTGACTGAACACTTGGTCGAAAGAGTCCAGTATTGTTCATTGAAATTAAGTTCACAGTGATATTTTGGGTAAAAGTCACAAATGTGCCCGTGTGACGTTATGTATTCTTTGAGCTGTGATTTGAAATTTCTGATTGATAAAATCAGGCTGGGAAAAAGAAGTTGTTGACAGCAACAATAAGTTTTGCCCTCTTCACACTTAAAGTCATTCTCCCCGGTGTCGGGCTTGTGGTTCTCGTTGTCAGAATCACACACATCTTCTACAGTTGCCTGCCACTGTCCAGGTGGATTTTTGGTCTTATTTCCAGTTCTTTGACACAATCGCTTTCTTAATACTGTTCGGACAATTTTTTGTGCTTATAGACCCCCTTCCCATGGTTTTCTGTGCCGGAATTCTGTCAGTTTGTGATGTTTCTGGGAAACCGGAACAAACGGAGCGCTCGCATATACGTCACGTGATGTGATTTTGCGAACATATGAACTACCAATTTCAAAGCAGTTTCAAACTATCAGCATTGTGAGCCGTGTCCCCCAGTATTTATGTTGTGGCCGTCCTGAAATATGAATGAAAAATGTATGCTACAGATGCATCTCTCGCATAAGAAAATATTACACCCATTTCTGTGTGTAAGTCGAGTTAAAGAGTTGACACTCGGAGCTTCATATATATGGGGCGTCATAATTTGGTGTGTGCTCATATTTACTGAGCGTGACTGCCGAATTTATTCGATTCGTACTGTACTGTTGATTTTTATGTGCGCAGGATATACTGAGCTGTTGTGATCAACGGCAGCATCTACTGCCGCAGGCTCTTCTTCCACAGTTGGTGAAGAATCAAGATGCCCCGCTGACGCTTACGCATCATGCATCAACAACAGATGTCTCCTTAGCACTCGCTTCTGCTGAAAATATATTCTCTTACTCTTCCGTGTAATCATTTCTATGAAATCTTAAAGT
The DNA here is from genome assembly GCA_025738555.1 of Cyathus striatus. Taxonomy (NCBI): domain Eukaryota; kingdom Fungi; phylum Basidiomycota; class Agaricomycetes; order Agaricales; family Nidulariaceae; genus Cyathus; species Cyathus striatus. The sequence goes on from JAOVFP010000007.1 coordinate 2,339,584, forward strand.
GAAAATGATTAACGTTGCATCCAAGATTCGTCTCATGTGTCTATGGGACTAAAAGGAGGAATTTCGAAAACAATCAAAACCGATTAGAATCAGTCATTCGGATCGTCGGAACGGAAGTGGATCAAAGTACCGATGACTAATGTGGGTCCCAATTGCTGTTAAATATCGATAACTTATAACTACCCATGCAGCATGCTGCCCACATTCTCTAACGATTACTTACTGACTTTGGCCTATACAATTTGCTCAACAGTAAATTCACGCTATCTGTCTACATGTAGGTATTCATTTAATTCCCCAACTCCTCATTTTGCATTCATCAGTCGCCATCCACAAGCCATCCATGGCAGCTCCGCAGATCCCTTTTGATATTGTGCAGGCCATCATCGAAGAAGTTTCATTCGACGCCGGCCAAAATCTCTGTAATCTCAAATCCTGCGCTTTGACTTGCAGAAACTTCTTAGATCCCTCTCAGCGTCGGATCTTCGGTTCCATTACTGTTTCTACACTCGGTTTCTCTGGCCAAGATCAGGTGGGAAAGCTCCTACGCCTTCAAAACATATTGTCCACCTCTCCACATATCGCATGCTACGTCCACACAATTGATATATATCATAGAGGTGTTGACCCTGCTTTTATCGACCAGCCCTGTCTTCCGAATGTCCTCAGTATGCTAAAGAATGTCACAACATTTCGTTTCAAATTGTTCCCCAGGCATGACTGGAGCATAATGACACCCCAATTGCAACAAATTCTTATAACGATGCTTTCTTCATCTACCCTTGAAACGCTATCCCTCTCTGGCATTTCACATCTACCATTAATATCAATCAAATGGATTAGATGCATTACGGATGTATCTCTATCAACTCTGACCTTTGAACCGTCGATGGGGAAAGATACACATATATCAGACCAATTAACTAGGATTTCACAGGGCCAACGGCGATACATGAAACGTTTATCTCTCCAGTCGTACATAATCCATCCTAATGATGGAGTATTACGTCCTCATACATTCCAACCACTTATTGACTGCATTTCGCCTCCATATTGCACACTGGAGACGCTCACAGTAGATTTTGCGTATGACTTCCCGGTAGTCACAGAGATTCTGAAGAAGCACGCGAGCTCCCTGATCACGCTGAATCTTCCTATAAATTACATAAGTGAAGGTAAGAGTAGATCATCCTATAATTTTTGGTACATAGTAGAATTGACTGTGTGTCGCATCTCAGGCCACCACATAATTGAGGAACACATTCCAATGCTTAACATTGGTACTCTTCCCTGTCTCCGAACGATCAGATTACACGCCCCATTCGTATACCTGGACACGTTCGACCACTACCATTTCAGACAAATTCTTTCCAAAGTACGGCAAAGAAATAATCTGCAAAATATGACCATTCTATTGCATTACTTGCGTGTTGATCAACTAGGCGAATCAGCTAGATCTTCGTGGAACCAATTGGATACTTTGTTGTCCGAGCCTCAATTTGAACAGCTGAAGGAAGTGTACTTCACCATTTACCTACATTTTGAGCCAAGCCGAAATACACTGAATTGTCCGAAGATACCGCTCTGGAGCTACCTTCCTCGTTTACATAAGCGTGGTTTATTGAAGGTGCACAATATACTCGCTGAATGGGTAGATGTGGAACCAACACGCCAGTCCATTGATTCGGTATCAGTCGAAAGTGCTTTAGTATAGAATTGCGTAAATCCTTTTTAACACAAATTTTCGATATGTTGTGCTATATATAAATGATACAAGCAAAGAAGCTGTTGGCAGCAGGGGACTCTTCTCACTTTCTCAAGTCTTAGTCTGAACCACAATATGCCCATGTGTAGACAACCTGAAATAAACCTTATTTCACACAAATATCACTCTGTTGAGGTCAACAACCATTGTAAGATGACTACTTGTCTGAAGGTGTACTGTGAAGTATGGAGTGTGGCAGCATCCACCTGTCACAAGTGTTCTAAATGAGTTGTCAAGTATCTTGTGGTGTCTTGAAGTAATATGCAAGTCTTATAGTATTCATAAGACTTGTATAAGGTTTTAGAAATGGTAGTGTGAGTGGGTTTAAAGGTTTGTGGTGAAAGTGGGGAATTTGGAGTGAATACAGCTAGTTAAGGTTCTTGCCCATGCAAGAACTTTAACTTGTAACAAAGTATAGCAATATTGGGTGTTAAGTGGACAGGAACATGAATACATTAAGTCTCTACAGCTAGAAGCTTAGTGTGAATGACAGATGAGTGCTGTGTGTGAATCAAACTGGGATTGACTCCTGAGTGTAGACTGTGTAGCTACATGAGGAGTGTTTATATACTTTTGGAATAACCTAGGTAGAAAGATATACTGTGATTGATAATACAGTAGCTAAGGAAGATTTATAAGAATGGGATAGAGATAAAGGGAAGGGAATAAAGAAAAGAGGAAAGGAATAAATATAAAGGGGGCACGGCGGCATCGGGATAAGTAATGGGGATGCCCAATTCCTATATGTCACGCGGCCCTGCCCCGTCACACATCGTCACACATCTGTCACAAAACTTGAAGCCGGCCTTTCTCACATCATATTTCCATCCTCCACATTCAAATTATCAATATTTTGATCTCATATGACAAGTAAAACATGTTTAATTTAATATAAGCATAAACATATAGCAAAAATTTAGAAATTGCACTGTGAGACTACTTAGACCATCCATTCAAATGCCTCAACACGCAAGCGCGCATGTGAGAAGCATTTATTTGCTTATATTTACTCTGAGATAAGATATTGGGTCAGAAAGTATCTTCTCCAAAGACAATTCTAGCAATGGATTTTAACAACACAAACATATAAAATTGAACTGAATTAGTGTGTATAGCATGTATTTCATGATAAGGGCAAAAAATAAGTTGCATTGGTGAGATAAATGTTGGTAGATCTAATATTACTAATAATATAGTAGAATAGCTTGTTTTGAATAGAAATCAACAACAAATGCACCGATTTATATGATATATAGAGTAATTTTGCACTACTCGACGAAGGCAATAACGCTCCGAACGCAGAATTATTAATTTCGAAGCATAATATGTAGAAGTCGTGATTTTATAGGTCATTTATTACCTTAACGACAGAGAATAAAAATTCTGGGTTCGGAGCAGTATTTTCCTCGATGTATAGTGCAACTTTGCTCTATAATCCATGTCGATCCGTGAAGTCGTTGAGGACATCTATTCAAAATAAGTTTTCCCTGCCAAAATAGCAGGCATTTTTCAAGTTTTGCTATTTAAAATCTTAAAATCATGTATATATTTCAAACAAGCTCATATATACATTACATAAACATATATAAATGTACTACATACAGTTTTACGGTGATATAAATGCTGTGGAAAGAGGAAAGTTGATAAAGGTGCCCGGCTTCAAGTTTCAGAAGGTGTCACACGCTGTGACATAATGTCACGCTGCGGCGCGTAACCGGGGATTGGGCATCCCCATAAGTAATATTGGGGATGCCCAATGCCTATATGTGGAGATGCCCAATCCTCGGTTATGGCGTCGCGCCGTGACACATAGTCACACCGTGTGATAGTCCTGAAACTTGAAGCCAGACATATATTTCGACATTCCTCCTTCCACATGTAATCTACCATCATGAAATAACTTGTATTATGTTTTTATAGATTAGTCCAATATATAAAATGTTTTGTTTCGAAGTATACATAAATATAACGACCGAAAACTCAGATAGTTTCATAATCTGTGCAATTTTGGCAGGGGAAAACCATTTTGAATAGAACTCAACACACAGTTATCGGATCGACTTGTGTTATAGAGCAAAATTGTACTACTCATTGAGGAGAACATACGCCTGCGATTGGAATTTTAAATTTAACACCTTAAGGCATATTTCGACCAGAAAAATCGCTACTTCTACATATTCCGGTTCATAAATAAAAAATCTAAATGCGGAGAGTTGTAGCCATCGATGAGTAGTGCAAAAACGCTCTATATATTGTATCAATCTGTGCAGTGGTTGTTGTGTTCTATACAGTTTAAAAAGTCTAAATGCGGAGCATTGTAGCCATCGATGAGTAGTGCAAAAAGGCTCTATTAATCATATTGATCCGTGCAGTGGTTGCTTCGTTCTATATAATTTAGTGCTGCCCTATGACCAAAGCAAACATGTGCAAACATGAACTTCATATATTCCATGCTTTGCACATTAGATAGATGATTTATAGTTTATATGTGCATTTATATGTATTCTACATGCTCTAAGCTACATGATGGTAAAAAATTTGTGTCAATTTGATGAAAGATTGAGGTAAAACAGGCCGACTTCAGGTTTTGTGACAGCAGTGTGACGAAGTGTGACATCTGTGGGCCATGTGACATATAGTGGGGGTCACCAATCACGCATGTCACACTAGCGTGACAGCCATCACACGCCCTTTTCCATTGTCCCAGTCGAATATCTTGGGCTACAAACCTCTAATTACCTTCAAATAACTTGCATTGTATACAGTTGAATAGTATCATTAATATTACTGAATGTATATTTGTGTATTTGGTTATATCATAATAAAATCACGAGTTAATGCAAACTCTCTGCCAAAATAGGCATCAAATCAGTATTTCTGTCCCCAGCTCTCAGAATTGTAATATTTCAACTTTCTTCAATACTAAATATTGTACAGTAAAAATAATAGAACAATGTTGTTGAGCTAGAAAATTGAAAAAAAATCTCTGACCATGATATCTGGTATATCATATGTCATTATTTTGGGGTAACAATCACAAATTAAACATTCGGGCTCAACATTTTTATTCTCCTAATGAATCTGATCATATTTCGTCACTAACACGAGTTGTGAAATTGAGTTCTCGTTGCACAGCCGCAGTTTCAAGTTTTGCTCTGCCAAAAAGCGTGGGAAATCAGCCAATGCACTTCAGCTGTGGCGCACACATGGCTTCCAGGTGTTCATTTATTAATCTTTTATCGACTACACACCTCTAGCTCAAACCACCACCTCAATAAGTGGTTCTAAACACACCAACTATTGATTCAAAGCCATTTCTTCAATATAATCTTCATTATTAAGCAAGTATTTATGCATATCACTGAATTTATTACTTATTTTAGCAAATTACAGGACATAGTAAAAATGGCAAAAACAAAAGCAACATTAGCTTGTATAGAAAGGCTTCAAAACTCTAAGAAGATTTATAAACCTGATGAGCCCAGCCAGAATCTGGAACTGGAGTCACAAGAACAAGAATTAGTGAATATCAAGAACTTGCTAGCTGTTTCTCAGGGCCAAATTGTTACTCTTGAATCTAGACTTAAAGAACAAATTAAAATATGCAATAGGAAGGATAAAACTATTGAAGAACTGAAAATGGCTAAGGACTTTCAAGCAAATAAAGCATCTGAATTGTACAAAAGCCTTAGAAATGAAAGGCATACAGAACAAAGGCTTATTACCACAAGAGAAAAATTGAAAGATAATCTTAAAATCTCGGAGCTTGCAGAAAAAAAATTGAAAGCTGATATAAAAGTGCTGGTAGCTTGAATTTCTGCAACCATGGATTCTATGATGGTGTTAGAAAATGATAAAAAGAAATTAGAACAAGAACTGGCAAAATCTCTTAAAGCATTTGAACAAAATGTGTTGTTACTCAAGAATAAACTCAATGCTAAAAAACAAACACAGGAATTAATATCACAATTAAAGACACAAAATAAAGCTCAAGAAATTGCACTTAGGAAGAAATTAACTCATTCACTGTTATATAAAGGGGTGTATACAGAAGATACCCACCATTTAATACATGTACTTGTTAAAGCAGGCTGTAAAAGAGGACATATAGGTAACATTATAAAAGAGGTCTTCAAAACTGCAGGTATTGAAGTAGTTGAAGATGTTAGTGAATCCACAGTATCAAGAATAATTGCAGAAGGATTTCATGCTGCACAAATTCAGCTGGGTTATGAGCTACTACAAACCCAAGGTAAGCACTTTTGATCCTAAATTCATATAATTACAATATAGTTATGTATGTGTACAGGCTTTACTATTTCAGCTGATTCAACTGGACATAAGAGTATTAACTATAATTCAAGACATCTTAACTACAAAGTTGAAGATTACAACAGTGAAAGCTCTGAAAAAACAAATATTGCAACATGGTCTGTTGGAATTAGACCATCATTGAATGGTTCCAGCTCAGAGGCTATTAAGGACTGGGAAATAATTCTTGATAGTCTTGCACTTGCCTACAATGATAGTCCACTTGGAGAACAAACTGGAGAGTTCCTGGTACTTATTAATCTCTATTGCAAGCTTGTAGGTATGCACAGTGATCACTGTGCAAAAGAGAAAAGAGATGCAGAAATATTTAAACAGTGAAAAAGTGATGCAGTTGATAAAACATTGGGAACTAAAGCAATGGAGGACATTTCAAATATTGAACTTGAACCTGAATATTTAAAAGCACACAAGAAAATGATAAAATCTGCAGGTGGAATAACAAAATGGAACAGCTTAGATAACAGTGAAAGAAATGATTTAGAAGCTATAATGATAGAGGAACTTAAAAAGTCTCTTGGAAGAGATTTATATGAAAAATTACCAGATCGTGAAAAATCTATAATGAAGTTATTCATCTGGGCAGGATGTGGCTGCCATAAGGATCTGAATACTGTTCATGGTAGTTATACTCATGCTTCATCATACTGGAAAGATAATAATGTTCAACCCCCTGTATTATTACCAAACTGAGCAAATGATTCAGTCATTCAAGATATACAATTTGATAATCAAAATCTAACAAAACCACAGGAGGATGCAATTTCAACTACTGTAGGAGGAGCTATAAAAGCAGCTGCACTTGCTGGAGCTATTTTCAACAATAAAGATGAAAAAAAGGTTATCATAAGAAATTCAGTTGGTGGTGGAATGAAAATGTGAAGCCTGGAAATTTTACATTTCCAGACACATCCAATAATCGATTTGGATCATATTGTGAAGCTGCAGCAGTTCTCATTATCCATTTGGAAAAATTTATTGAGTTCCTTGAGTTTTCATGTGACAATAAAAATAACATGTGTTTCAGTCATATGGAGTATAATTTGCATAAGGCCCTTCAGTGTTCTGCCACCAAAACAGAGCTTGCAGCATTAGCAATCTATGGACAAGCAGTCAGCCAGCCATATGTTCAAGTTGTACAAGCTGCTGCAGCTAATAAGGAGAATATGCTTAATCTTGGTCCACTTCATAAAGATGTCTCTCATTTCATTAATAGACTCATTGAGGATCCTGAGTTTGTTATTGGTGATAATGCAACATATGAAACAGGAGCATTTGATAAAAAAACATGGAAATCTCCTGAAGCTATAAATGCTATCTTAAACATAAAATCAGAGTTACCTCATCTATGTCCATATTTAGTTGAATTTCTGAAAGGTGCATTAAAAAAATGGAACAGATTTATATCAGAATTTGCACCAGGAGGGCTAATTGATGAAGCAAGTGAAGAAGAGAGAGATCTGGCATGGCTATCACCCACAAATGATGTGAATGAGGGGGCACTGGGTGCATTTAGAGTTCTTATGCACTGGCAACCATGATTAACTCTGCTTCAATACAATGCACAAGCCATGTACCATCACAATGATACACATGCATTTATGAAGAAATACTTCAAGGAGAAAGACTACAAACATATAAGAAAGAAAGCTCAAAAAACATCTGGAGAGGAGAGAAAATTGGAACAAGCTATTATACAGTATTCTGAAAAGAAAAAAGAAGAAAATTTAAGAAAGAAGATAGAAAAAGATATAAATAATGCTAAGGAGGCTGAAAGAGTTGCCTCTCTTCGACTTATTTTGGATAAAAATAAAATAATGAAGATGAAGAAAGATGATCTAAAGGATCAAGTGAGAAAGTACAGAAGTTTGAAGGGTAAACATGCACTTGCAGTAAAATTAAGTGCAAATTTGCCTGAACTGAGAGTTGCCCTTCAAGCAGATATTGACCTTTATACATCAAGAGATTGGAACATCACTATAAACAACACAAATAGTGACCAAGACTCTGGGGAAGAGTTTGATAAGTTGTTTGATGAGGATAACAATAGTGAATGGGATGATGAGCAATGAGCAGCATATTTCCTAATTAATTTATATGTTGTACATATAATACATATTTTTATGCATTCTTTAGATGTAATATAGTATTATAGCACAAAAAAAATGATGAAAAACAATCAAGATTTGGGTTTGCTGTGTCAATTTCTTAGTGAATGGGATGATGAGCAATGAGCAGCATATTTCCTAATTAATTTATATGTTGTACCTATAATACATAGTTGTATGCATTCTTTAGATGTAATATAGTATTATAGCACAAAAAAAATGATGAAAAACGATCAAGATTTGGGTTTGCTGTGTCAATTTCTACTTGGGACAAGATTTAGGACGCTTTGTGTCACACTGTGTGACGTCACGCTCCGCGCCATATAGGGATTGGTGACCCCCATTTGTAGTGATCTTCGGAATAATCGAGGGTGTGGAATATTATTAACGTTCCGAGATCAGGGTGCAATAGGTAGGGTGGATTATGATTGGTTAGAGTAAGTACAGGGACCGACGGACTATGTATATGAAGTAATTTTGTACATACAGTGTTTGAGTGCTCATCTGTACACCTAAAATTGATCCTCCGATATCTCAGTATATATACACTTTTCTTGCACTGTACTTGTTCTGACTGGTAAAATGAAATGTAAGGCTCACTCTGTACAAGTTTGAAGCTATTATGTGACGAGGAAAATGATACAAAGCTATTTCTTTTAAATCATGTCAAAATTAGCCTAACCCGTCAATTGTACACCCTCGCTTAACCGTGGGAAACCGCGCCGAACGCCAGCGCTAAACAACGCTCAGTTTACTCTTCCCCGTGTCCACAGGCTTCCACAGAGCTCAGGCCTCGAGATTTCTATGGCTATTTACCTTGGGAATAATTCTGAGGCATTCTTTTGTAAAACAAATACAATTAATGCAAACATTTTGGTGTAGAATGGTGTGTAGGAAGTCATCTACATGTTCCAATATTTTGTAATGTTGCATAGATTGGGTGTAATTTGAGGTTTACTATTCACACACTCATTTTTCATACACATAGCTTTTTGTGCTATATATCCAATTCGTAATACATAGTGGAGAACATCATTTTTGTACGTGGAATGAATATATGTCGAGATATGGCCAGGTGTACAGTTGAGAGGTCCTGTACAGATGAGTGCTCAAACACTGTAAGCCCGGCAGGGTTCCCTACACCGTAAGAATCAGGACAGAAACCTATACCCATGACATAAATGACAACCCATAAATCCTTAGGCCTTATACCCCATATGTAGCTTTTGTCGCTCCCGAGTTGGGCGGCACCATGCTTACTGGTTAGTGGTTACTAAGTCCACATACTTACCTCATAATGCATCACTCCTACATAATTGGCCATAGCCTGGGCCTTGGGCAGCTTCCGGAGGGGTATGGTTTACATAAGAGGAGTCCGACTGTATTAAGACACTTCTCGCTACTACGTGGTATATGGAGTCGATTCCTGAGGCGTGTTCCGTTATTCAATCGCGAAGCTTATCCTGGAAGTCTGATCCGCACACAGTTTTCAGAAGATAAATACAATAGCGCTCCTAAGAGCAGCAAATTATATATTGAGGTCAGAACAGACAACGACGACATACTGACGACATTGAATTTTGTCGCGTAACGCCGGAGAAGTACCATTGGTCGGCCCCAGCGGACACATCTCACTACCTAGTACCACGCTTGCACACTCCAAATGCTCTCTCATCCTCCAAACAATCACAAAATACTCCTCAAAATTTAAATGCCACCCCAAGGAGTCAAATGGCTAGCCTAACACTTTCCAATATCGTGGAAAGTCGAAAGTGTATCTATCATTCAGCCTGAACCGTTTACGATCCGTTGAATGCTATGTACATGTTAAGCACTGCACTTGGACTAGGTATAAATGGGTTCAAAGTAAAACTTACCAATATAACAAATATTGAATTGCTCGGAAGCTATAACAGCTAAGTAGTTGGCTTGAATATTAAGTTCAAAGTTTTATAACAAAAACATATGTGTATTTGGTAACAGATTACGAGAATGAAACACGGTAGTTGGTACACAAACAATTGGCATAAAGGGCGGAGAAATACAGTTCGGAACCATTGGGACACTTGTTGACGGTGAGTACATATTGACATAGTTCTTGGTTACCTTTTTTCAACGTGTTCAATACGTTATATTGTATAAGAAGGTCAGTATTAAATAATGGGCCACGATCGCTAACAACAAATCAGATTCGTCGCATTCTAAATGTGAACAGTGGTGGAGAATTACTTACGCATGAAGGTTTCTGGACGCAACATGTACAATGTTTCAATTATACTTCTATTCCAATGCGCCTCCCTAGTAACAAAGGCGATCCTGTCAAACGAATGGCACTGGTGCCCAAATTCAGTCGATATAATGGTAACAGTAAAATATTAACATTGGGTGGCATACCTCCAAACATTGAGCGTCATTTCTCTTCCATTTCATACCCATTACTTCCTGGCTCAAATTATCTGTGTAAGGTATCAGTGTTAAAGGGCGCGTTCCTTGGACGATGTGATCCGATGGCAAGAATACACTTATGGGACAATTCAAACTGTATCCTTGTTGGAGTCGATTAACCCCTTGTGCTAAGAGGGAGTTATGGGTGCGGTCGATTTTATAGAAACTATAGGCATCTCCTTCGCGTGTCACTGTTATAGAACCATCTGCACCTTGGTTATAGACGAATTTAATCATAGTTCCGTACTGGTCATTGTGACGATAACAGAATTCTCCTGAAATCAACCCGTTCCGGCTCGGATATCGAGTGTGTTCGAAAGCACGCCACTGGTTGTCTTGGTTTGACATACTAACGGTTGAGCTGGTTGTAGATAGAGGTGGTAACAATGTGGTGAGGCTGTTGTAAGATTGTTGTAAGATTGTTGTAGGACTGTAGATTTATTGATTTGAGGATGAAGATTGGTGAGGAGAGCAGTGAAAATAGGTGGTATTTATACGTTTTCATGTTCATAGCTTGTGATAAATATAGTAGAAAACGCCACAAAAGGATGATTCAGTTGTCTATCATAGCGCACTCCTCGCCACAAGGCAACACGAGGATGTTTCATCACTTAGATCTATACACTACAACGCCCAGTGATTTTTTTTACAAATAACCCCACAATAGGACCTACAGCATCAATTATACTGTCTCGTTATGGCTTATGTGGAAATGGAATTGGAAGATAGGCACATGGTTGTACTACAAAGCTTCGTCATCGAGTGCGCGCGAAGCAACATGAATTACGCACGCGTTAAAACAGCTTTTTACATATCAAGCGGGAAGTCTACATTACAATATCTGACTCTTACAATGTGGGCGCAAGTACAATAGCATCCGGCTTCTGTCAGAATAACACCTTCCGAAGCTTCCCCATCAGGTGCACGCGAAGCAACATGGATTAAGCAACCTTGCTTCTCAGGTCAGAACAACAGCTTCCCGCGCCGCGAAGCAACATGGATTAAGCATGATGTGTCCTCGTGTTGTCTTGTGGCGAGGAGTGCGCTATGATAGACAACTGAATCATCCTTTTGTGGCGTTTTCTACTATATTTATCACAAGCTATGAACATGAAAACGTATAAATACCACCTATTTTCACTGCTCTCCTCACCAATCTTCATCCTCAAATCAATAAATCTACAGTCCTACAACAATCTTACAACAATCTTACAACAGCCTCACCACATTGTTACCACCTCTATCTACAACCAGCTCAACCGTTAGTATGTCAAACCAAGACAACCAGTGGCGTGCTTTCGAACACACTCGATATCCGAGCCGGAACGGGTTGATTTCAGGAGAATTCTGTTATCGTCACAATGACCAGTACGGAACTATGATTAAATTCGTCTATAACCAAGGTGCAGATGGTTCTATAACAGTGACACGCGAAGGAGATGCCTATAGTTTCTATAAAATCGACCGCACCCATAACTCCCTCTTAGCACAAGGGGTTAATCGACTCCAACAAGGATACAGTTTGAATTGTCCCATAAGTGTATTCTTGCCATCGGATCACATCGTCCAAGGAACGCGCCCTTTAACACTGATACCTTACACAGATAATTTGAGCCAGGAAGTAATGGGTATGAAATGGAAGAGAAATGACGCTCAATGTTTGGAGGTATGCCACCCAATGTTAATATTTTACTGTTACCATTATATCGACTGAATTTGGGCACCAGTGCCATTCGTTTGACAGGATCGCCTTTGTTACTAGGGAGGCGCATTGGAATAGAAGTATAATTGAAACATTGTACATGTTGCGTCCAGAAACCTTCATGCGTAAGTAATTCTCCACCACTGTTCACATTTAGAATGCGACGAATCTGATTTGTTGTTAGCGATCGTGGCCCATTATTTAATACTGACCTTCTTATACAATATAACGTATTGAACACGTTGAAAAAAGGTAACCAAGAACTATGTCAATATGTACTCACCGTCAACAAGTGTCCCAATGGTTCCGAACTGTATTTCTCCGCCCTTTATGCCAATTGTTTGTGTACCAACTACCGTGTTTCATTCTCGTAATCTGTTACCAAATACACATATGTTTTTGTTATAAAACTTTGAACTTAATATTCAAGCCAACTACTTAGCTGTTATAGCTTCCGAGCAATTCAATATTTGTTATATTGGTAAGTTTTACTTTGGGACTTTGAGCTGGTACCTGAGTGACGATTATCGTTGTGTTCACTTGGGACCAACTTGGAACACACTTGTAGATATGCTGCTAACATCAACACTAGTCAGATCTACCTCTCATGGAGGTTTTGAAACGACATGAAAGCACGCACACACAATATGCTTACAAATTGTAACGGAGCTGTTACACTGGATCTGATCATCGGTAGCGTGCTTCCAGTCATGCCCAACTTGTACACCTGGACACACAGGAATCCTAATCCATTAGTCGTTTCTGATCGATGTTGTGATCTCTTCGTGGGTACGTTGACTGTGCATTACATATATAAAGGAAAATCTCCGAACAACTGGCACATCCGATGTCGTTTTTCTTCCCTCCTGAAATCGAAGACGAAATATTTCGATGCGCCGTCAGGATAAGTCCCTTCTACCAGACAGACGCACACTTGTGTACAGTGTCCAAGCACGTTCGATCGTGGTAAGAAGACACTATCACCATATCAGACGCTCCGTTGAACTTTCAATATAGTGTAGAACCAATATTATATTAAACTCTCTAGTTTTATGGCGATACAGAAAAAGATCTATACAATCTTCCCGAGCGCGAATGCTTAATTCATGAAAGTAAATTCAAAATTCCAAGCCCAAATTGTTCTTTCGATCTAATGTGAAGAATACTTTCGATTTGCACAGGCATTGAGCATCTGCTCCTGGGACATCAATTTTATGTTGAATCCATCGTTTGACATATTGCAGCGTTACCATTTCACACTCCCAGCACTTATATGTCTACGATATGCGGAGGGGGAAGTGATAGCAGCCTCGGAGGGAGGGAGTAACATACTCCTCCCTTCTGTCTTTCAGACATTTTGCTCGATTGTCCTCACTGACATGCGTTGGTGCCTGGTGTCCGATTTCGACTCCGTAGTGCACCCATGGAATGATACAGCCCTCCTCTGCTTCATCCTAAAGCATATTGAACCCAAAGCAACTCCTCTCTTTGACCCCTTGGACTCTCTCCCAACCTTGCACCCGCACACGCACTCGTAGGCCTAGCAACCCTCCTCAGTGGAGGTAGTGGGACAAGCCAACTCGGCACGTGCGCCTAGTTCGAATACGACAGTGGAAGAATAGAAACGAGGGTGAAGGTCCCGTACGGTGGGACCCATGTGCGTGTAGAGTGCCGCTGGCCAGGAGGTTGGTTGGTGCCAGGGTGAGGAGGGGGCTTGCTATTGACTAGCGGGGGCGTTTGATGGGGAAGTGGGTGCTTTCCAGGAGGAGTATAGGCATAGAAGCTGGGAGGGGGAGGCTACCTCGTACTGAGGGACCGAATGCGGGGTTGGACCAGCCTGATTTGGTGTCGTTGCCTGCGGGAGTTTTGCATGGTCTGAAGAATATGTGCTACTGAGACTATGATCGAGGGAGGAAGATGTTGGAGTAGGAGAAGAGGTGGTAGGGAGGAGGGAAATGGAAGGGGGGAGAAGGGAAGGAGGGAGGAACGGTGCTTGGCCTTGAGTGGGAGGAGGATGTAATCGTTGTGCTGTTGGCCAGAGAATACAGCTAAGATCGTCTGTTGTACGACCAGATTCACATCAGTATTATTCGTAGGCGATATAAAAATACGCACTGTTCATCTAAACATATCCGCCGTAGCCCAAACCTATCCTTGAGCGCCTATACAAGCAGTCCCATGTCTTCGAATCACACAGGCCCTTTTCGTGCGTATGATTTGCTGTCAAGTAGAATGGTAGTAAGTGGATAGAGGGAGAAAGTGACTTAAGAGAGGTAGTAAATCGCGGTGAGAGAACGACGGGCGAGGTCGGGAATTGCCTAAACGCGTGACTTCCATCTCGGCCCAGGCCCCAGACCCGTTGGCACGAGGCCCCCGCCGCCTTTAGGCTTTCGGCAACTGCACGCATCTACATAAACTCTCTCATCGCTTTCACTATCTCGACATCTGCGATTACTTATTTTGCCACGAGATCAGGTGAGAACACCAGTTCTCGAGCTTTCGCACATGGCTTTCACTGGCACCGGAGTTCGAAGTATCGCAGGTGGAAATGGATATTGTTCGTTCTTTCATGCTCTTCGAGTAAATGTGGCCTTTCAGTACTCAGTTTAGAATCGTTAATAATCAGGGGAGATGATGGACACCAATCGTCAGCTTCGTTGTCGGAAGTGTCGGTTTGCCAGACTAGATAGTAACCGAAATGTGAACAAGTGCATTCGCCTCACGAGTTGAAGATTCAGTAAATACAACATGTGTGCCTCACTGCGCAAGGACACCCCAAGCTCTTAAGCACGACACTGAAACATGCTTAAGTGTGTGTACGGTCGTAGTGATCAGAAGACAAGCGTACACATAGTAAAATATTCTTTTCTGGTGGATTCATCTGACACTCAGAAGCTTGGATAGCATTAATGTCTCATTGATCCTCGACTTGTGAACCAAACACAATTTCGAAGAGCCATGGGATACTCATATTTATAAGTCGCGTGCCCCGTGCCCCTCATGGATGTTCGCTCGCATCTTCCACGCGAAGATGTACAACTATAAAAGTATTGTACTTGCTTTTTCTAACATAGCGCTGTATGTGAAAGTTGAACTTATAATTAGTTCTTTGACAGCGACAGTATGAATGTCAACCCGTGGGTTCAGACTCCAGAGGCAAGATCCGTCTTCGATTCAACAAGGAACAAAGTGGAGCAGGAAGATGTGGCAATAAAATAGAATACAAACCAAGAATACCATAAATACGAGATATATAGTGTATATGGTAGCAATCACGTCCACATCAACTACCTACAGTAAGTTGTGCAGAGTATGATACGGAAAGTACGTCTTGAATACAAAAATAGGGCGGTAGGAGTTATCCTAGTGTCCTAACGCGACTTCCTACATAATACCGCGACAGTCTGCAGTTACTTATGACAAACTGTAGAGAACATCAGTTCAGGGGGAAAAGAAGGGAATAAAAGAGACGCACCAGTATCGATACATTTAACTTTAAACTTCCTTCAATGAGACGTATTCGTATTTGTATTACGTGACGTTCCAAAACGCACAGACCACCGTCATCTATCGCTCCCGACGACGACGAATACACCTTCATGCTCGTGCCCCTTCCCCTCCCTGACATTCTACAACAGAACACCTTCACCTTTTCCTCGTCTTCAACTCCCATCCACCACGTCCCCCTACAACCCCCACAACCCCCACAAATACGTGTTCCTCACCCCAAATATCGACTCTCAACACTCCACACCCAAGTAATCCCCTATCCCCCGCACACCTAACAGTCGTCGCTCTACTCAGAGCTTCCCTCTCCCTCTAACCCAACGCATCCATAATGTTCAAGCTGCCACATTAGTCCTTGGAACTCTCCGTATAAGCATAAGAGCATATCGGAAATTGTGATTCCGCTGGTGTACTGAAGCGTATTGGGATTGGCATGGTAGGAAGGGGTACGTGAGGGAGAGGGATTGGAGAGGGGGTAGGAGTGCGAGTTGGTATAGTGTTATTTGGGTGATAGAAGGGGGAGGCCCGGGAGGGGAGAGGTACGGGTCATATGTGATGCTGTGGTGGCCTCCAGCGTCCAAATACGAGGATATGTTGCGTTTTTGCGTTGGGTTAGGGATATCGAGCGGGAGCGCCAGGGACTCTGAGGTAAAAGGGAGAGCGGCCTAGGAAAGAAGGAGCAACGTACTCCCTCCATTCACTTCGCTGAACGCGTTGGTTCCCCTGTTCTGACTTTGACTCCTCGGCGCACTAATCGAATGATGCACCCCCCCTCCCCCTCCACCTCTATGCCGAACCCAAAACGGCTCCTCCTACCACACCCATGAGCTCTCACCTAACCATGGTTCTGCACTTAGTAATCTCGCGAAAGAACTCTGGTGGTGGGACTAGCCAACTTGGCAGAGTGCGATAGAGGGGGAAGAAACGAAGGAGACCCGAACATCCCATATCGTTTGACTTGTCGGCGTGTGGAGTGCTGCTGGCCAGGAACTACGTGGGTGCCAGGGAGAGGAGGGGGCTTGCTATGGACTAGTAGGTGTGTTCCATGGAGATATGGGTGGCTAGAGGGAGTGGTGTGTATGGGCTTCGTGGTACGTTGTTGCTTCCTGCGGAGGGAGCGAAAGCGGGGGTGGGCCAGCCGGATTGGGGGACGTTGCCCGCAGGAGTTGACCACAGTCTGTGCGTGAAGCGTGTGAATGTGACTGGAATCAACGGAGGGAGGGAGATAGTGAGGATGATGGCGAGGGGGAGACGACATGGGAGAGGGAGAGGGAGAAGGGAGGGGAGAAGGGAGGGGAGAAGGGAGGGAAGGAACATACGGTCATTGAGCCTGGGGGGGAAGAGGGATGTCATCTTTTGCTGTTGTACGCTTAGGAATGTCGCGAACTGAACATATGTTGTACGGTCGCATCGGTGTAGGCAGTAGAGTGGTAGGGGAGCACGTACTACTCATTGATGCAAGTCCGCCTTCCACGCAGCTATTTGAGAGCGACCCATGCATTCGTATCACAAAGATGTATTGTATGTGTATTATTTGACGTCAAAAGGATGTGTAGTAGGACTTAGAGTCCAGAGGGAGGAAGAGATTTAGAGAGGAAGGAAATCGCGATGAGAGAACGACGAACAGACCGCAATTGGGCGGAGGAAGGGACAGTGACGGGCGTTGCCAAGCTTGTGACTTTACCACGGTCCGTTCCAACTCCGGTCGGCGCGAGGCTGCCACGCGCTTCTAAGCTCTCACAGATCTCGCCGCCGCTATTACTATCTCTCCAGCACTTCCTTTCTTCTTCTCAGTGTTTCGCATACGTACGATAGTATTGGGTGATACTATCATGAAGCGCAATAGGGTAGTTGAAAGAGGTGCAACATCGGATCCTGGTGCTGGGGTAGGTTGCTCGGATCGGAGGTACCGGTAAGTGCTTAAGATCACGTTGAAACTACCTATGTCATCGCTTCTTCACTCAGTACACAAACTAGATTGACTCAAAAAGCTGTGAAGTAGCGTACTTGTATCGCGTTGTGTAGAAATAAAGATGTTATATCACCACTTTTGTGGCTAGAGAATATTGGCGATGTGTTGCTTGCCAGCCTGGCAGGTAGTTACTACCCAAGATCCTCTTCTGAGGAAATCGCACAGTCACTAGAGTATATTCTGCCGCAACATAAACCAGAACAAGATTCTAAAATCGATGTCATTGACAGCAGCAACACGGCAAACAGCAACGATGACCGCACACCTGATAGTTGGCCAAGCGTGACGCGTGGATGGAAGCAAGATATGGGAGCTTTATGGACAACTGGTACATATATTACCTATACTGCATTTTCTAAGAGCTTGCGGATCGAGACGGTACTAGGCCAGAGATTGAGCAACTAACACGTATAGGTAGGAGCCTTTCCACATTCGTACAGCCATTTACATGGCTCCGCTTTACACATTACAACTTATGTTCATCGATATTTGGCGTGTGAACCAAACGCAATTGAAAAGATTGTTGGATACTCATGTTTTTAAGTTGCGTGCCCCGTGCCCTTCATGTGTATAGAACTTCACTGGCAACTTCCACGCGAAGATGAACAGCTATAAAAATAGTGTGCTTGCTTTACCAAATGTAGCGAGACGTAGCGCTAGAGGCGAAAGTTATACCTATAATTAGCTGTGTGACAGCGACGGTGTGAATGCAACTACTAAAACCAGCGATCACGATGGGCATGGATTAATCTTTATCAAGCAAATCTACAACAGTCGTGAGTGTCCGAAGTAGATTCAAAAGATAGAGTTTAATTTAATCGAAGGCTGCATCACGCACTAGTAACATATAAAGACAGGATGTTCATTGATGCAGTGTATTCCCCATCTCGTTCGGCATGTCCTCCGGAGTATTTTCAAATGCAAGTCACTTTGCACTAAATCAACCTATCATGATGGATCAACTGAATTATTATGTCAATTCCCAGGTAAACCATATTTGAGAGTGCAATTGTGAACTGTGCTCAAATTATTTACTATTCCAGGTCAATATAGCTGATCACGGGGGACTATCTCCAATTCAACAAACACCTCCATGCACAAGCCAAATGTTCACAGGACAAGAACAATATCTTGAAGCCCTGAAGAAACATTTTAAGCCAGAGATTTCAAATGATTTATCTAGAAAATATTTTCTTCTTTATGGAATGGGAGGAATTGGTAAAACCCAAATCTGTCTAAAGTTTATAGATGACACAGAAGACTTGTAAGTAAACTTTAATTTATAATAAATGGAATATTAACTCTTGTACAGCTATGTTTACACATTTTGGATTGATACCTCTTCAGAAGATACTGTGTTACAAAGTCTTAGGGATATCTTCAAAACTTATCTTGCAGCACAGAGATTGGAATTTTCTCCAGCTGTGGTACTCAATTGGATATCTATTCAAAAGTGCAGATGGCTGATGATCTTTGATAATGCTGATGATCACCCAAAAAATGTGGAGAACTTTCTTCCACCTAAGAATAAGGGAAATATATTGATTACTAGCAGAAATCATGAACTGAAAAAAATAACTACAGTTGAACACTCAATGGAGGTTACAGAAATGAGTGAGGATACTGCAGTATGTCTACTATTAAAAATTTGTGGACTCTCTCAACAATTTGAGAGATATGTAAATGTGGCCAAAGAAATAGTTTCAGAGCTTTATGGGCTTCCACTTGCAATTGATCATGCAGGAGCATACATACAATCTGGTTGTGACATTACAGAGTTTAAGAATGTTTACAAGAAGCACAGAGAAAAATTAATGAACAATAAAACATTTTGTGGTGCATCTAAGTATGACAAGACTGTTTATGGCACTTGGGAAATTTCTTTTCAGAAAATAGACAAAATATCACAAGATGTGACACAATATAACACAGCATGTGCAGCCAAATATGCAGTTAATATTATAAACATCTGTGCATTTCTTCACCATGAAAACATTCCTCAAATGATATTTCAAAGAGCAGCTGAGGACTACCATGTAACACTTGCTGAATATCATAATAAAAGTATATTTTCTTTGACCAGGAATATGAATAAAGATTTGTTGAATTTGGATGATAATGGAGATTGGAATTATTTTTTATTCACTGAAGCAATTGCAATGCTCTTATCATATTCATTAATAAAAAAACACATGGGCACAAAATGTTATAGTCTACACCCAGTAGTTCAGCATTGGTGTCAAGATAGGCTCTCAATTACTGAAAAAAAATTATGGATTTTGAATACTGCTGGAATATTGGCAATGTCAATAAGATATGAGAATACACTTCAGGAATATGCATATGATCAAACAATTGTAGTTCATGTTATTAATATTCTTTCAAATGAAGAGGAATTATACAGTCATCAAGACTACATACTTCTAGAGAAGTTGGGAACTGTATTACACAAATTTGGTATGTCTAAAGTAGAAGCAAATGTAAGAGAAAGAATAGTTAAAATAACAAAACAAGTTTACACAGAAGAGCATCCTGAAACCCTACAGAGTATTATGAATCTTGCATGTACATATGCAAACCTTGGGAAATGGAAAGAGGCAGAGGAATTGGAAGTGCCAGCTCTAGAAATTATAATCAGACTACTGGGCAAGGAGCATCCTGGCACTCTTTTGAGTATGGCTAATCTTGCATGTACATACAGAGAGCTTGTAAAATGGAAAGAGGCAGAGAAATTGGAAGTGTTAGCTCTACAAGTCAAAACCAGAGTACTGGGCAAGGAGCATCCTGACACCATTTTGAGTATGGCTAATCTTGCATGTACATATGCAAACCTTGGGAAATGGAAAGAGGCAGAGGAATTTGAAGTGCCAGCCCTAGAAATCAGAACCAGAGTACTGGGCAAGGAGCACCCTGACACCCTTAGTAGTATGGACAGTCTTGCATGTACATATGGAAATCTTGTAAAATTGAAAGAGGCAGAGAAATTGGAAGTGCCAGCTCTAGAAATCAGAACCAGAGTACTGGGCAAGGAGCATCCTGACACCCTTAGAAGTATGGACAATCTTGCATGTACATACAGAGAGCTTGGGAAATTAAAAGAGGCAGAGGAATTGGAAGTGCTAGCTCTAGACCTCAGAACCAGAGTACTGGGCAAGGAGCATCCTGAAACTCTTATAAGTATGGCTAATCTTGCATGTATATATGCAAACCTTGGAAAATTGAAAGAGGCAGAGGAATTGGAAGTGTCAGTCTTAGAAGTCAAAACCAGAGTACTGGGCAAGGAGCATCCTCACACTCTTAGAAGTATGGCCAGTCTTGCATGTACATACAGAGAGCTTGGAAAATTAAAAGAGGCAGAAGAATTGGAAGTGCCAGCCCTAGACATCAGAACCAGAGTACTGGGCAAGGAGCATCCTGACACTCTTTTGAGTATGGCTAATCTTGCATGTACATATGCAAACCTTGGAAAATGGAAAGAGGCAGAGGAATTGGAAGTGCCAGCTCTAGAAATGAGAACCCAAGTACTGGGTAAGGAGCATCCTCACACTCTTATAAGTATGACCAATCTTGCATGTACATATGGAAGCCTTGGAAAATGGAGAGAGGCAGAGGAATTGGAAGTGCTAGCTCTAGAAATCAGAATCAGAGTACTGGGCAAGGAGCATCCTGACACTCTTGAGAGTATAACAAATCTTGCAACCACATACAGAAGCATTGAAGAATTTCAAAAGACTAAATAATTGGAAGTACTGCATTTGGGAACAGTCAAAGATAGCAATTTCTATTACTACATGTAACTTTGTCCAAATTGAACCACCCATTTAACTTCTGGTCCAGCTTTTCTCACTAAATGTCAAGCCACTATTTGGTGTGAACTCAACCATACCAACCACTGCCTGTACCACCTTTGAATCAACCATGCTCATGACTGCAGATATCAATGACCTGACACACTATCTCTGCCATTTCCATTGCTGCTGCCGCCGCTGCGGCCTTCTATCGGATGTTTCACTGCTCTTACACTGCTTGCTTCACCAGCATCTGTTCTTCCCCCTCCTCTCTCCACACTATCCATCCCCCTCTACAACCTACAGGACACAATGTCCTCACCAATGTTGTATGTCACATGAGAGGTAATGGCACATTGGTGAATAGTTAAGTAGATAAAGAGAAATGTACCTACCATTAGTAGCATACAATATATATATGATTACATCATTTTACCAGCTGGAACCAATATTTTTTATTGGAAGCATATGTAATGAATTGCCCACATCATACAGTAACAGCAATAGACAAGTAGTCTATGTTTTCAAAGGTGCAGTTTCACTGGGGTGCCAGGTGTAAGAGTAAAGGCAAGCTTGATACCTAAATGAAAAAAATAAAAAATAGTGAGTCAGTTGAAAGATTGTTCAACCTGGGTGCTTTAATGTGTTGAAGGGGTATCCTGAGTCTGACTGTGAGGGGGATAATATTCACTAAATTGTGAGAAAGTAGATACAGTAAATTTATAGAAAAAGAGCATCACTTAATGGAGATTAACCTGCTAAATAGCAATTAAAGGGTCCTGGATATAAGTATTGAGAGTAAGGTCAGAATGTAAAATATGAGTAAGTAGGACAGGGAGACTGAGAGTGAGTTTACAAAGAAAACCAGAAAATTGGAATAGCTTGATATGCATACTGACATAACATGATCTCAATACCAAAACTTGAAGAATACCAAATTTTGTAGTGCAGGCAAATTGCCTGCTCTACACAGGCCATCACTTTGGCTAGGTTGGTTAGCACAAGTCTACAAAGTGCTACATGAAGGGGGACTATGTGATAAGGGCTATTCCTGCTACTTGACCTACATAGCTCTATATTACTATGTCTTTATTTCCTGATGAATGATACTAAGCATTCCTGATGTAATTATCACATAGTGAATATCAAAGCTATTATTCAGTCCATATCAAGTTTCACTCAAGAAGAAAGCCACTGAAAACAAGGGCTGGCAGTGTAGGCTTCAAGGTTGATATAAACATGATATGGAATGCTTTGGCACTGGGGTATGGTCCTGGCAATGTGCCTTATACTCTCAGATGCTGAAGAAATTCACATCCATGAAGTCCTCACTGCTGTGTCACTACATTCTTGGGTGAGAGCCTGTGAGTTTAGTGGGAAGAGCTGCCTTGGATACATGGATGTCAGGGAGCAGGAGCAGCCAATTATGGTGGCCCAAGTGCACTTTTATTCAGTGCCACCCAACTCTTTTGATGTCCCCCCAACCTTTTCAGGATCATACTCTGCCCAACTTTTTATCAATCCTGCCCAACTTTTTATTAATCCTGCCCAACTTTTTATTAATCCTGCCCAATTTTTTCAACTTGCACAGCCTTTTACATTCATGTAAGTGTGCCACTTTTTTATTCTGCCCCACTTTTGAGCTCATAGTGCAACTTTTCTCACAACCACAACCAGTTGACACAAGCTCTTCAAGATTATTAGCTTTCTGTGAATGACATTATGTATCAAATAATGATTGTAATGTAATTTAGAAAGAGTGAATACAGTGAGCTATAGGATTAGGTTAGAAATCAGCTTAGAAAATGAAAGAGATATGCTAATGTGTTAAAGGAATGTAGTAGCTACTAATGTTAAAAGCATATTACAGTGGATATTAGTATGGTGAGGTGATGTAATTAAATTAATCTATGCCCATGGATCAAAGCTCAGCTCTGGTACATTGGAGAAGCCTGAAACATATCTAATAGGGTGGTAAACTAGTTGAGCCCTACCAGTACTAGAGAGTGGAGCATGATGAGCTATCATATCTTGAGTTTCTGGCAGGGTGTTGGGCAGAAGACTTTGTGAGGAAGTAGCTCTCATGGATGGAGGAGTAGCAAAATCATTGACTGCCACTGACAACAATGGACAACTTCAGAGGTGATTGGTTTTGGTGTGTTGGCCATAATGTCAAAGTTGCTGCTGGCCTGATCCCATTGAAATGCAGGTGATAACCCATCTATCAAATTGTACATTACTATAAGTCAATAATGAAAAGCTAGTTGATTACATGTACACTTTGCTTTCTTTAAGACTGGGTCATCTAATATGGTACTAGGAGATGCAGGTCACTTCACTCCACATTGCAATGTGTGCTTGCCTACATATTGTATTCATTAAGGATATTTACAGTAAAAATAGATCCTAATCTTCATTGTCCAAGCTGGCATCCTCATCTTCACTAGAAATATTGATAACATTGTCATTCTAAATGTAAAGCATTAGTTTCAAGGATGAAACAACCATAGCATGTGAACTCACAATGCCTGCACAATTTGAGGAGGACTTGTCCATTATTGAGTTTGAAGCTACTTCAAGATACTCCAGGTCAAATCCCTTGGGACACTTGGTTGGATGTGGTGATCTGGTGGAGTCTGAGTCTATTGTAACTTTATGTGTGGCTGCTCTTCATTTATGTTGTGGTTGCCTAGCAGGTGATGGGGATGGGGATGGTGAATCAGATTCACTACTGGACCCACTGCCCTTGCTAAGAGAGGTATTATCTTGAAGGGCAGTTTCAAAATCTTCATAGACATGTGGTGGTATAGGTTTAACTGAGGCTGAAACAATGTCAGTACTCAATGACAATATGTTGAGAAAAAGAATACCCATTCTAATGCACCAGTCTTTTGGTGATTTTGATTTTGAACCTTTAGCTTCCATAAGGTCTTGACCACTAAGCTGTTCATGCTCAAGAATGAACATCTGCTGGTAGTCCTTCTGCAAAAGCACCCAAGAACATTTTTCCAGATGAGAACTGTAACACCTCTCAAGCCATTCAAAATTTTTTGGGAAAAGATACCTCAACCAGCATTCAATGTCCTCCTCACTCCAGCCTTCCTCATACCCTATTTCATTACCATCCCTATCTTTCACAACAAACAGCCCATATTTTCGCATTTTGTCTATGAACCATTTAGATGGAACCCTATCATTAACCAGTTGTCCCTTCTGCAAATAATCACATTTAGTGGCAAGTGGACAGCAGATGTAAATTAGAAATACTAACCTTGAGTCCACAGGGAATCCACATCACACTTCCAATAACTGTATGTTTTTCTTTCTTGATGCCAGCACCATTCTTCAATTTTGTATGTGAGCCAGAACTACCAGAATCTAATTGCTAAAGAAGCCATATGAGCATACAGTAACATCCACAAATATTGAATAGATGACTCACATCCTTTCTTCTTGTTGGTCTGAAACCTTCCACTGTCTCTTTCCATGCCACAGAATCTGTAGCCTTCACACAAATACCAGAGATTTTAGCATGGTAGTTAGCCACTATTGATGTGAGAGTAGTCTGTTCACTTTTCACTTTTGAGTCAGAAGTTGATGCCATGGTAGTGAGGCAAAATTGTTAATGTGTGTTGGATGATGCCCTACTGCCAAGGCCAGAACCATCAGAGTAGTGTGAGCACTTTCAAGACAAAAGGAAGTAGTTGTTGAAGCCAAAGTATGAATCAAGGTAAAACAAGAGAGGATCATTGAATATTCACTGTTCAGATTCCAGCTGGGATTTTTCATGTGATTAGACACTGGACAATGATCCAAGGCTAAAAGGTAGAAGTTCTGGATCTGAAGTTTGGAGACCCCAAATATTAGTCATAGTATGAAGAAGTTATGTACTATACTAGTGTGTTTGACTCTGTTTCCAGATGAGGTGAAGGGTAGTAAGGTCTATGTGTCTAGTGTACTACATAAATTCAATACTAAATTGAGTTACCAGCTCAAGTGCTGTAGCCCATAGTACTGCTCTATGATACCAGAGCTCAAATGGGAGTATAATTCACACATCTTCTTTCCCCACTTTCAACATCTCTGACTCAGGATATAATCCATCTTCCCATTTATAAGTATGCAAACCAAAGTTTTCTGGGACCACCTGTGCTTCTTCTGCATCACTAAGAGTGTGAAAGAATATTTCCTTGATGTCAGGGTCTCCAAATGGGCTTGTTTCCTCTGAGACTTCAGTAGCATCATGACAAATATTATGTTATAATGATTGTAAAAGAAGTAGCACATCAGCTACTAATAAATGAAGGTATTGTATTAAATGAGTACAGGGAACTGACAGCCCATATGATATATTTCCATTACCCTTGGTTTGTATCACTGAGAGATACTTTGGCTGGTGGCACAGGCCTCAACCCCAGCCCTTGTACTCATCCCTTAGTAAGGTATTTTGTATAAAATACTATAGTTGGCAACTTGGGGGACTTGTTCCAACTCTTATACTCATGGGGTGGTTCCTTGTACAGATTTAAATACCAAAGTTTGAATAAAATGAACAAATAAAAGCAAAAAATAAGTTTATTTTAAAAGCCAGCATATCACCACTTCAACACACATGCATTCTATACATGTATTTCAGGTTGATCTGTTTAAATGAATGAACATCAGACAGGTTTATGGTATATATCAAAAACAGCATGAAGAACTTATGTTCCCCAAATAAATGAAGCATGGTTTGGCCCTCTGCATTTAATTATCCATACCAACACATCAATATTTTCACCTCCTCTGTCTCCATGAACTCTTGAAGGTATACCATATTTAGTAGATGCATTCAAAATACATCTAGAACTGTAGAAGATCAGCTATTATTACTTGCTTTGATCCCTACAATCTGAAAACATCGAAGTTAGCCATGTTAGTAATTGATAAGACAGGACTACACACTGAGCATGAAAATCCATCAACAATTCCATGAATTACTATCCCCCAGCAAATGATCTTGTGGTGCCCATCCATATGCCATAAAGCAAGGGAATGTGCTACTTTATATTTTCTTCTTTGAATAGATGTACAAGCACATATTACTTGACCAAGGCCATCAATGCATTTTAAAGAAGAACATAGCTGTTGCCTCTGTATTTGAATACCTAGCAGTTTGAAATAGCCAATCACATAGCATACTCCAGAATTCAGACAGTCCTTCTTAAATTTTTGAATTAACCATCAAATTTGTGATCAGATATATCTGAAAAGTGATGATAGATGCCATGTGATTTCATATGCCTTCTAAGTGTATTCTGATGTATACCAAGTGCATCTGATAGCATTACAATGGTAATCTTCCTTCATTCAGACATAGCATCAGAAAGCCACTCATGGCTGAACACCTTTTTAGAATGACCCCTATTACCAGAATGAAACTTGGTCATTGGTTCAATTGCAAATTGGTCACAATTGTTAGAGTAAAACTTGCCTTTCTTCAAGATTTACAATAGATTTTTCAATTTGAAGACACAGAGACATAAGCAATTCTCCACAGGATGTAATCCAATCTGAATCTTCCATCTCTAGTTCCAGTGCATGTAGAATTTCAATCATTTCCATTTGAAATTTGCAGTACTTTACCCTCCCCCCCAATTTCCGGATGGACTCTGGATGGACAAGAAAATGTCCGGAATTTCCGGGTGGACTCCATATGAAAACCAGATTTTCCAGATGGAATCCACATGGAATACAGATTTTCCAGATGGAGTCCAGATGGACATAATAATTTCCGGACAAAGTCCACATTGAGTCCATGTTAAAGAACATTTTTTCTGGGTGGAATCCAGGTGGAATGGGAAATTTTCCAATTGACAGAAATGAAATATAACTTTGTTTTCCCATAGTCACATAGTATTACAGTATCACAATATCAAGTGTCTCACAGTATTGCAATCATCACAGTTATTTTCACATGGTATTACACTTGTCACACTTTTTGCAGTGTCACAGTATTGGAGTTGTTACAGTTACCATTGCATAGTGTCACAGTATCACACATGGTCATAATGAAGCAAATATCACATTCACATTGTCATAGTCATCAGGGTCATCTTCATTATCACACTTGTCACATAGTGTCACAGCTGTCAACATCTGTGATATTGTGACACTACAAATAGTGTGACAAACATGACAAGTGTGACATTATGTAAAAGATACTGTGACACTATGTGAAAGTGTTGGGTGTGGCACTGTGTGAGGGGTGTGATACCATGCATTGAGTGTGACATGATGTGAAAAGTGTGACACAATGTGAAAAGTAGCTGTGATAACTGCAAGACTGTGAGACACATAATATTGTGATACTGCAATACTATGCAACATTGTGACACAGGTGTCACACTCAACACACTGCATCATGCAAGTGTGTCACACTCAATGCATAATGTCATGCTCCACACACTATGTCATGCTCAATACACAGTGTTACACTCAATACATGGTGTCATGCATAACACACCATGTCACACTCAATACATGGTGTCATGCATAACACACCATGTCACACTCAATACATGGTGTCATGCATAACACACCATGTCACACTCAACACACAGTGTTATGCTCAACACATGGTGTCACACTTAATGCACAGTGTCACACTTAGTGCATAGTGTCACACTCAATGCATCATGTCACACTCAACACACAGTGTCACACTCAACCCACAGTGTCACACTCAATACACAGTGTCATGCTCAACACATAGTGTCACACTTAATGCACAGTGTCACACTTAATGCATAGTGTCACACTCAATGTGTAGTGTCACACTCAATGCTTGGTGTCACACTCAATGCATCATGTCACACTCAGCACATAGTGACATGCTCAATGCATAGTATCATACTCAGCACATAGTGTCACACTTGACATAGTTATAGAAGTTGTGGACTGTACAGCATGTACCCATGCACAAGCTAGCCATAGTGTAATAGTTATGCACACTATCCACTATCATGTGAATGGGTATTATGTAATCATCACAACAATATTGGTTCAAACTATGCAACTATGCCATGCTCTACTAATTTATTTATGATACAAGTAAGTAAAATAAGTAATAAACTACTAATTAATACAAGCTACCTGGAATCCATATGGATTCCAGGTGGAGTCCAGTATAGCAAATTCCTTCGGAATTCCAGCTGAAAGGCGGAATTTGGCCAATAATCCGGATTCCATATGGAATTCATCTGGAAAGCACCTGGACTGGAAAACTAAAATTTGGCTGGTGTCTCTGCCAAAACAAGTCCACCTGGAGTCTGGATGGAGTCCGTGGAAATTCCGCAGACTTACCAGGGAGTCCACAGATTCCGTCTGGACTCTGGAAGGAATTTAGGGGGGAGTGTAAAGACCTCGAAATTTGTCAGATAGCAATCACAAGTGAAGTGTATTGGTGTCATATCCTGTATCGCCTACCTCCAGACCTCTAGTCTCTTACTCCGCCATTTCCCTTTATTACTCCAGACTTTGATTACACTCTTATTATTACCTATTGATTACTGTACATAGATTACTCTTGTTTCCTTTCTTCTGTTCTACTGAGCTATCCCCTCAGTATTGTAGTATACATCTCATAGTGAGTCACTTATCATTCTTAAGTGCGCTACTATCTGTTTCACTTTACACTGCCATACATGCTCACTTCTCCGACATGTTTTATTATGTTTAATTAGTTATAGTCTTCATTCTACATATGCCTACCCTGACCATACTTCTCCACCGGCCTTGGCCAGCAGCCCTTACTTACTCCAAGTCTCCAGTATTTAAGTAGTACTCGATTTGTACTTAGACCTTAGTTTCATATTGAACTATGTCCTCACCCTTCGTCTGACTTGAGTTACACCTCTTGTCTTCTTGGTAGAAGCATCATAGTTTGATGGTAGTCTTCAAAGATTATAAATGGATTAAAGAACTGATAACTGAGAGTTTTTGAGAGCAAGATTGGAGAGAAATGGTATTACAGTCATAATGTAAACAGTAGGGATTGGAAGTCAGGCTACATTGGGAATCGAACTTGGGACCTGCTGAATAGTAAGCAAGCTATATATATCCTACTGTATTATTAGTACTCTTGTATTGATAGATTTCTGATTTCTGAATGAGAGGTGTCAATGTAAATATATACATGCATAGACCAGACATATTTTTATAGGGAGTTATTTTACTGGGGTTTGCATTAGAAACTGAACTACTGTAGTTTATCAAAAAATAAATAAATTGTATTTTCTATAAACACAGAGTGACAGTGTCTTGCTACTCAACTGCTCAAGGAAATAGTCAAAGTTATTCAGTGCTACCATGAAGAAACCCTAGTGTAGGTAACCAAAGTACAAAATATAGAAGTATTTTTATGAAAACTAACATTAGTGTTGGGAAAAATGGCAGTGATAAATAATAGGTCACAAGGTTGTGAAGCCAATAGCACTGTTATAGCTTATATGGTGTACAGTATATCAACTGTGTATATATGTCTGAGTTGAAGGTGGCTTACTGAACTGTATTTGTAGTAATTGGACCAAATGTGTGAAGTGTTTGTATACTCCCTTATTTTGCAAATGTAGGGGCTGACTCACCATAAATTTGGGAAAGTCTCTGGTCCTTATGATCTCAAGCAAGCCCAAGTTACCAATCAGTGCAAATCATTCCATCAATGTTGATGATTGATAAGATACTCATGATAATATGTGGTGTTGAAGCAACTATTTAAAGCTTATTCTAGAGCAGTGTTGCAAGTTTCAATACTATCCTATTGAATTCTGGTCTGGCTTGGCAAGCTGTCAAGGGAATGAAGCCACTGTGGAAAAATATACAGATCAACATAAGACAGACTGCATTAGGTCAGGCAACAATTTATTATTAACTCCTCCCATATAATATGAGCCATCCTCTGCTCATATCAATCTAAATTATAACTCAAGATAAACCAAAGGACAATTCAGTTCACTCAATAAAGTATGAGCACCTCATATTATCACTTACACTATTGATTCATCTAGTCCACAATTACTTACATTGAAGTCCATATAGATATATTATTCTATTTTACTGTAATAAATTAAATACTTTATTGTTTGAGCACACATACTAGTTACCAGACGACCATGCTTCAGTTACTAAGTACTCAGTCTCACTTAAGTAAAATTCTGAAACAGAGATTGTAATATCTTGCTGAGAAGCTGTGGTGCCAGACACCAGAGCTCAATTATAATTGATGCATTTGAGCATGGTCATTAGACTTTCCATATTGAAAGTCCCTTTGCATTCCATCTCACTGGAAGACTCCTACCAAATAGTTCTGGTAATTTACCATGCTCTAGTTCTAACCCAAGCTAGGATTGAGATGTTGTGTACAGCATTAGCATTTTGTGTTCCCAAGGTTGTCAATGATCTGCATTGTGGTGTCCTGGCAGCATGCAGTTCAGGCTGGGAATATGATTGGTGGAATGGTGTTGCACATTGGTTGTTTCATCCTGATCTCCAGCTTTCTGGTCAAGATGTACTTAAGGAACTTGCAATGACATGAATGTCAGGAATATGTGAACTATGCCAGGAGAGGACAGTTAAGTAGATCAAGGAAAAGGGAACTTTAGTTAAGGAGGATGAATATACTATGAAGACTGTTACAGCACTGGTTGAGTGGCATGAATGTGGTCAACCAAATCAACTATCTATTACTTTTAGATAGTTACAGGACTTAATACTATAATAATGATATATTTTATCTACATTCATTCCCTAAAAAAAATTAGGAGAAGATGATAAAAGTGGTGCACTCACATGAATGTAAAAGTTCCACAAGTCAAAAAAGCTTTGGGGAATTAACAAAAAGTTTCAAGGGATTGACAAAAAGTTGCATGGGGTTAATAAAAAGTTGCAGGGAGTATGGTCCTGAAAATGTTGCATGGACATCAAAAAGAGTTAATAAAAGTGCACTTGGGCTGCCATAGCCAATTTTTTATACCCCTCCCACATAGCTGTATAGATTGAGCAGTCATGGACTATACATGCAATCTTGTTCAAATTCTCAAAAGATGCCAGAGCAGTGGGATTTATCCTAGCATCCTAACATCCTAACATGATTTCATACACAAAAACACAGCAGTATTCTGCAGCTATAACTAGCTATCAATAGTGTTAGTTCAGAAGGGGAAAGAGGGGAAAGAGATAATAAGACATACTATTCAGCTTCAATTTGAGATCACATGACAGACCCAAATGCACAGAACACCATCCCAATGATGAGATGACATCAATGCCTCACCACCCCCTCACCCCCATCTACAACCAAAATCTTCAGCCTACCCCCTCCTCATATTCAAGTACCACCCCCTATGGCCCCCATAATCCCTGTAAACACACTCCTTTCCTGAGAAATCAACCATCAAGACCCCATGCCCAAGTAATTGCCCATCCCATGCACATCTCACTGTCCACCAGTGGTTTTCATTCTGATCAATTGCTGTCACTAACTAGTGAGAGTGTGCACTAGTTGGCCAGTGAGAGGTCATTGATTGCATTCTGGGTCAGAACACAATCAATGATTAAAATGGAATCAATAGTAAACTAGAAATCATTGTAGTATAAATCAATTACAATTGAAATCAATGGAGCTCAGTCTGAAATCAATACTTAGGTAGCATAGAAATCAATCAATCTGTGAAATCATTAAAATGAAAAATCAATCAGAATGAAATCAACATAGAAATTAATTCAAATCCTTTGGTCCCCCACTACAGCTCAACATACAAGTAGGGTAGTTAACCATGTAGTAATAACCAGTGTACTATAGTACCATTTCTAGTCAACCTGCACAAATATACTTGATACATAGGTAGAAATCATTTGTACCTGGAAAATCAATCAATGTAAGGTAAAATCAATCAATGTAGGGTGAAATCAATCAATTTAAAGTGTAATCAATGCTATTATGTATGTGGAATCATTAAGAAATCAATGAGATTAGATGATAAAATTATTGTTAAATCAGTACTACACATTTAGTGAGTACATATGTCAGTGATAAGTCATTATTCTTTTATTTTATCATTATTATATCTGCTCTATTACAATTATGAAGTACCTAAGTACTTGTATGTTACATGTTATGGTCAATTAATTGAAAGAAAATACTGTGGGAATTATTTTCATAGTGTCTCAATAATGTCTGTTAACATTATCTAGATGTATACAAGGTGGATGAGAAAGTCATAGCACATTTTAAACAAATATTTGTTTATCTATCTAATAGACTGGAATATATATCACATTAATAAATGATCTTTTAGTTAACTGGAAAGTATATATGTAATCATCAATTTCCCATTGATTACACTTTAAATTGATTGATTTCACCTATAGAATGTAATTCTACTAAGTCCATGGCATTGATTTCACCCAACATTGATTGATTTCACAGATTGATTGATTTCTATGCTACCTAAGTATTGATTTCAGACTGAGCTCCATTGATTTCAATTGTAATTGATTTATACTACAATGATTTCTATTTTACTATTGATTTTTCTAATCATTGATTGTGTTCTGACCCAGAGTGCAATCAGTGACCTCTCACTGACCAACTAGTGCACACTCTCACTAGTTAGTAACAGCAATTAATCAGAATGATAGCCATGACTCCACTGTCACCACTGTTAACAAACTCTCCCTTTCTCTACCCCAATGCATTCATGTATTCTTTACCCTAGTGTATTAGTTCTTTAGTGATTCACAAGGGTTTACTTGCATGTATAGGGTGGACTAGGTTAAAAGGGTAGGTGAGGGAGGAAGATTGGAGTAGCACAAGAGGGCAAGTTGGTAGAATGTGATATGGGAGATTTTGGGGGAGGAGGGAAGTGGAGATTGTATGTGATAATGTGAAGACCTCCTGCATCCAAGTATGGAAATATCATATTTTTGTGTTCACAAGAACTTAAAGACAGCAAGAGTGTACATGTTAGCACTCTGAGGGGAAATAAAGGTGGCCTCAGAAGAAGGGGCAATGTATTCCTCCCTCTAGTCCCTTGTATGCTCCACAAGGCTGTCTTCAGTGAATGCATGGGTGCCTCTTGTCAGACTTTGACTCTGTAGTGCACTGATGAAATGATACATTCCCTTGAATGAGGGGGAGCATGGAACATCAGCTGATACAGCCCTGCTCCTGCTCCTGCTCCTGCTCCTGCTCCTGCTCCTGCTCCTGCTCCTGCTCCTGCTCCTGCTCCTGCTCCTGCTCCTGCTCCTGCTCCTGCTCCTGCTCCTGCTCCTGCTCCTGCTCCTGCTCCTGCTCCTGCTCCTGCTCCTGCTCCTGCTCCTGCTCCTGCTCCTGCTCCTGCTCCTGCTCCTGCTCCTGCTCCTGCTCCTGCTCCTGCTCCTGCTCCTGCTCCTGCTCCTGCTCCTGCTCCTGCTCCTGCTCCTGCTCCTGCTCCTGCTCCTGCTCCTGCTCCTGCTCCTGCTCCTGCTCCCTCTCCTCCTAATGCACACTGAACACAAAGTGAATCCCCTCTCTGTCTCTATGGACATGCACTGACCTCACACCTGCACCCATACATGCAGGCCTAGCAAATGTTCTCTGTCAATGTAGTAAGACAAACCAACTCAGTACAGGCACCATGTTTGAATGTGACAATGGGGGAATAGAGATGAGTGGGTAACATCCCATATGATTTGGGCCTACAAATTTTGATGTTGCCCTGTGGTTTGACATTGCCCAGTGGCATTGCTAGTTAAATTGCCAATTGGACTTTGGTGTTGTCATGACATTGCCTGACACTGCCCATGGACATTGCTAGCATTGCTATGTTGCAGTCTGGTATTGAAGTAGTAGTGGTGGTGGTGGTGTGAAAATACTGGCTTTAGAGTACTGAAGCAGCAATGCAGTGGAGTGGTGGAGTGGAGAGAGTATCCATCTTCTTTGGAATTACCAAAGTAGCAAAGTAGAAAAGTGGTGGCAATGCAAAAACAATGGTAAAGGAGTGTTGAGTCACATTACAAGTTAAGTAATAATTAAATACTTAGAATAGTGATTCCAAATATAATCATAAAACTCAAATCCTGAGGTGCAATTTCAGTAAGTATGAGGGGTGTAATTGTATTCAAATCCAAATTTAGATCAAGTTAAAAATAGAACAAGTAAACTTGGGCTATTCTTGTTCATGCATCAAAGTGTTCAATGGCCAAATATTCAGTTTCAGTTTCAGTAAAATTGGTATGTATTTCTTGGTATCAAAACATCTCATAACTATATCTGATTCTTGTCTTTACACACCCTATCTGTGGGAGGGAAGAATGCCTGGCAGTTCTTGCCTTATCTCTTCCTTTTCCCCCTACTGTATACATTTCCTAGCTACTTATTTACAAATTGCATAGTAATAAATTCCTATTATATCCTATTTGATTTATGGGTATTTCAATGGTCTGTGTATAAGCATCAACACCTAGACAGCAGTCAGCCAATCATGCACATAGCCCAGCATGCCCCCTTTCTGCAATGCATGCTCATTTTAGTGTTCCATTGTTTACCTCCCTAATTGGGTAATCAGCTGATGCAGCAGTGTCAGCTGCTCCCATCAATTTCATTTACATTGGTCTCATGGGTCAGTTCCCCACTTCCATGCTCACTCCTGACCATCAAGGTACTTGGTCCCCATACTTTCTTTCTTCCTTTCCCCCCCTCTCATGCCCTCTCATTCTCTCATTCTCTCATTCTCATTTGTCATCGTTTCCATTTCAAGATCACTGGTCTCATGTCTTAGGCCCACTGAAAAATTGATCTATTACCTTCAAGTGGCATCTAGCAAATTATAGAATACAATTTCCATTTAGCATCATTGAGAGACATCTAACCAAGCTTAGAAACAAGATCTTGGCAGCTTTAGGCATACATAAAAATGAAATACACCCTTCAAGCTCTTGATAAGAAAATCTATGCTCATCAAGTGAATTCTAGTGTGGGCATGCTTTTGAGAAAGATGTCCAGGTAATTGTGTAAGGATATCATTTTCTTCTCTATATAATTGGGACTTACAACAATTCATGCTTGGTTCCTTCCTGCCATGTCCACATATCCATGCTGGTAAGCTCACAAACTTCACAACTTCCCTTCCCTCTCACATCTGGCCTTTAGCTTCAGTTCAATATCCATAGCTGTACTGTGCAGTGTGCATTCAGTTATATTATCTGTGGCTCAGAAGGTTACTGGTACATCATTCACACATACACACATGTCTTGACATTGATGAACTCCTCACACAGGCAGACAGGCAATGACACTTCAAGTTCTGGTACCACATCGTCCCTGGATCGACATCCTCTTCATTACCACTGCTGATTTGACATCCCCAGTACATTTGCACACTAGACTCATGTTCATTCCAAACCTGCTTTAGAAGTAAAAGTGGTCTGTATTCTGCAGTTTAGAGAAGGATAGGGGGGAGAATAGATTTGAGTCAGGGGTTTATGTATGCTAAAGGTTTGAATTTTCCATGAATTGAACTGCTGAGCTATCACTGACAGAAGTAGTGTATTTTGGTCAAGTTGAGTTGGCTACATTAGTTAATAATCCTGTATTTATTTCAATACCATGTAATGTGATACCAATACATTTCTTTCATATCTTGCACTGTCCAAAATGCATATAAGTGGCTCAAATTTGAGGATATGGCTATAATGAAGTTAAAATCTTGCTAGCTATTGCTATACACAGATATACTTGCCTAGAAATAGTACCCTCAGCAAATCTACTTTCTTTGAGCTCAATATCAGCCTAGATACCAGTCAATATCACTAGAAATAAAATCTAGGTATTCTCATTTTTCTATGCTTATCTAGTGACATCTAAACCCTTGATCACACTAGACCAGATGCAATGTCCCTAGATGGACTTCTCACTGGGTCTTAGGTCTTGTGTCTCAGGGTCTCAGTAAGTCTGTGTTCTATCAATTTCCACCTGTTGTATCTCATGCTGACATTGTCACTAGTCATATTGTCTGTTCTAGTTTTTCTGGTACTTGTGTATAGAATGCATTGTCATTTTGAAATGTAAAAATGTATTTTATTGGTTTAATGGTTTAAAACCAGTACTAACATGGAGTTTTATATGTTTTTTTAATAGGTTTTTGTATCCTTTGTTTAATTATGGGAGGCAGCATGGGAACTCAGCCCCTCCCCACTGTTTCCTTACTCAATGTGTTTGGTACTGTGGTCTCAAAGTCAAGACATAAAGAATTTAAATTTTAGGTACATTGTATTCTTTTACATGTGTATCAGAAGGGAGAGCATCTACTTTGAAATTACCTAAGTAGTGATGATGTGGTAATGGAGAGTGTGACACATCAGTCTTAGAGATCAGAGTAAAGCAAATTACCTAAGAATTTAAATTCCAGCTCAAGAATTGAACAGCAAACAAAAAATAGTATTGGCCTATTCCTGTAGTGTAGTGTCCCTACTTTTCACACCACCATCACCTCACTGCTTTGGTAGTTCTAAAGCAGAATTTCTTTATCTGTCATACCCCCCACCTCATTGTTTGCTTTGGTAATTCTAAAGCAGTGTATAGTAGCAAACTGCCTGCAGTGTGATTCAGGAAATATTTGACATATCAAGATGTTCCAAATCAGATTATATAATCATGCATCACACTACATTGACATGTCCATATGTGTTCCACTTGTGCCCTCCACTCATCTACATCCCTGTTCACTCTCCTCATACTTTCCTCAAATTATACATCTTTGTGCACCATTCCAACATAATACCTATCCCCTGTGACACTCTGAGTTCTCAAAATAACTCTGACATTGGTACTGACACCAGACCCTGATGTTTGACAGGAAAACTCATCTCACAAACCTCAACTCATTGGACCTTTGTACTCAAGTTTTTCCATTTAATCTTTATGTTTCAAGCTATATTCTTTATAATAATCTCCATTCCTTCTCCCAATGTATACAGTCTTACTTATTTTAGATTTATTGGTTTTTCTAGTATATAAATCCCTGTAGTTATTCTACAGAAATCTAATCAAGTTTCCTTCACCTTAGAAATCCCTAGATCAGATGGATGTCTTGATTGACTCACTTATTTATTCTTTGTTTAAGTACACCCAACTGACTTACCACCTCTTCAGCAGATTTCCTTCTTCTCTCATCCCACCATCTCATCAACTGCTTTGGTAATTCTAAAGCAGATACTCGTGCTCATTCTCAACTGCTTGGAAGGCTCATTACTGACACTACCAACACCTTCCTAGTTTTTCATTTAATTCTGTATGCCTGCTCTGGTAACTCCAAAGCAGAGTGCCATGTATGACAACTATGAATTTTGCAAGTGACATTGCCCCTCTGAAGATTGACATTGCCTGACATTGCCTGACATTGCCTGACATTGCTGTGGCATTGCCCATGGACATTGCTGGCATTGCAGTGATATTGCCTGTAACATTGCTGTGGCATTGCCCATGGACATTGCTGGTGTTGCTTGATATTGCTAGTGTTCCCTCATGTTGCCCTACAAAGTGAGAATAGGGTATGATGGAGTACATTGTAATGGGTTTGCCATTGGCATCAGAAAACTCATTACTCATCTCATTCACCCTCTCCTGCCGTTCTCCCCCAATGCTGACACCTCCAAATCACCATGAATGCTGCAATTATGCATCAAAAACTCAAGACCATTGGTATTGCACTACCAAGGGTCACTGAATACCACAATTTACCATACCAACAGCCATGTCATCGCCTCAAGTCCCTCTCCCCCAAGCTTTATTCTACAAAATTTTAGTCTAATTCATTGCTGCAGCTTATGTTTCATACTTTACCATATTCTCTCCAAAATCTATGATCTCAAACACCAATAACCCCCATTGTTTCAACCATTCCTTGTTAAGTAACTTCTTTATTCTAAATTTCTATAAAACTCATGTATCTACTTCCACCCAACTCAGTGACATTCCCCCTTCTCACCATCAAGTTTTGAGTTTCTGTTTTTGTCTCCAGCTTATTGTCAGTATTCTCAACTTCTGTTCCACCATTTCAATTTCAAAATCCATCTAAGGATGCCATGTCTGGTCTAGTAACATCAAGGGACCAGCTATTGCTAGATAGGCATATAAAAAGGAGAATATTTAGATTTTTTCTAGCATGCTCAAAGCTCATCTAGGCTAGTATAATACTTAGAAAATGACAGATTTCCCTAAATGCAATATCTAGCAACATCTAGTGACATATAGGTGCACTGTAATCATGTCTATGTGCTAATACTTATTGAATATGCTTTGAAGAGGGATATTTAAACTGATAAAGATGTATTATGTATGCAGCTAGAGATACATATTTAATTTACCTATGGACTAAATCATTACTACTACTATTACTACCATACTACGTGAATGCACAAGATGCATAAGTGTCAGCCAATTTGATCACAAATTGCTCAGGAAAAATGAGTGCTAGTGATTCTAAATCTCCACCAAAAAAATGAGTGCCATTTTTATAAGGCATATCCAGTAAATGTAATGGAGTGGTGATCATTGGCACTCATTTATGTATTGGTATTGACTACTAGGAGATTATATTAGTATAGTATAGGGCCACTCAAAAGTGATCATTTGAATAATATTAGAAGGTGATCATTGGCACTCATTTATGTATTGTTGTTGATTATGAGGGAATTATATTAGTATAGTATGGAGGCACTCAAAAGTGATCATTTTGATAGTATTAGAAGGTGATCATTGGCACTCATTTATGTATTATTGTTGATTACTAAGGGATAGTATTAGTGTAGAATGAGGGCACTCAAAAGTGATCATTTAATGAATATTAGGAGGTGATCATTGGCACTCATTTATGTATTGCTATTACTGATTACTAGTTGATCTGCACTTCACATATTTCCCATGCTTTGCATTTGTCACATACTTCTGACATGTCATGTTGGTCATGCATATTCCCGCACAGCAGGTTTTTAGCTGTCATGTACTGATCAGTGTTGTGCTGTAGTGAGACCTGTAGTGGATGCTGTCATGTAAGATCTTTCAAGATCATCAGTCACAGGCATGATAGTAAATTGAGCTGGTTTACAAACATGTGATAGCAGGTGATCACAATGAAATACTATTGGATAACCTGGAACAGTTTCTAAATTTAATCCAAGCCAGAATAGCTGAGCCTGCATGCAACATTCATGCCTCACATGAACGTCATCATGAGTCTGTCTTTATCATGTGTTAATCTTGTAATAATTTATCTTCTGTATAGAATTTTAATTAGGATTTATAATGGTGTCCTTACAATAGGTATGTATAAAATAGTGTTAATTAGGTTATACTTCAGGTACAATATTGCTGTCCACAAAAAAACATGCGAAGGTAGGTATCTGCTTGGTTTAAAATATGTATGCTTCAATGTGGAATTGAACTTTTGACTGCATGACATAAAAACTGAAATTACAGTGATGTTCTACTGTTAGTCCATGTAATGACATATAAACTAGATGATAATATCCATTTATTGTGTACTGTTCACTCACTGGTAAACCTTTGTTTCTCTCTCCTTCATTGAACCTTCCACTGCACACAATAAACATGGTTTGCAGCACATTGGTATAATTCTTCTATGTACTTTTGTTTGCCAGTGGGAAGAGCTCATAATGTCTGAACTCTCTGAGCACTTCACATTGACTCTAATCCATGGTTTTTGATAGTTCATAGATTTATCATAGATACAACATTAAATATTGGACATCTGATCATGAATGCAGTATCCTATCTTTCATAATGAAGTATAGAAATAAAATATAACAATGGCTACTAAATCATGCACTGTGTATGAATTGAACACACAAGCTCATCTTTTCCAGTCATTTGTGCCTGTAATTGTCATTTCTCAAATATATTACATTAATTTTATTGTCACATGGCTGTAAACTGGTTCAACTAAATGTCACTTTTGTGTGACTGATGATCTCGAAGATCTACATGACAGCATCCACTACAGGTCTCATTACAGTGCAACACCAATCAGTACATGACAGCTGAAAACCTGCCATGCCATTGTGGAGGAGATAACTCAAAGATGCGTGGCGAGCGTCACACCTGACTGATAGAATATAACTACAATAATCCTAGAATAGAGGAGTTAGCTCTTAGAGACGACAGCGAGAACTTAGCAATTCGAATTCTGGTTATGTTTTGACCTTTCCTGTAGACCTTCTAGCTCAGAGGGCTCAACGGCGCACGCAAAATTAAAGTCAAAAAGGGAGGTAAATTTTCCTCAGGTCAAACCTAAGGTATATACATGTGCGGCAACCAAAAGGGAATAGCGCACGCGTGCTCTCACGTCACCAGTGCCCAGAGAAACATAACCTAAGCACAAGAATATGAAATGGAAATATCATAGCAATAGTAATGAAATGAGAGACACGAAAAAAGGTAACAACCGTAACGTACAAAAGAGACCGTGTTTTAGAACATAAGATAGGACTCACCACACCAAATACCACTAAGACTTCCGGACAACACTGGCTACTCGCACTTGACGCGACCACGAAACGCACGATGGAGCAGAGACGAAACACTACTACCCTCCCCAGAGGTAGCAGCGCGGCAGTGGGCTAGGCTGCGGCTCAACATGCGCATGAATGGTGGTGGGGTGCTCAGCGAGGTCCTTCGGCCGACGGAGTACCCGGAGTGGGAGTGGAGAATGTAAATTCTAGAACAACAAGGTAGCAGTAAAACGAGGGTCACGATAACAGATAAAAGAAAGAGAAAAAACGATCGAGAGGAATTTGAAATAAAGACGAACGGAATATAATTATCCCATAGCCTCGACCCAGCTCCCTGTTCCTTCCACCAATCGACGCAATACATGACGAGGGTAAACACCCGCTCACCGCATATCGGTATGTGAAACACCGGTCTTGAGGGCGAAAAGAGAGGCTTGAGGATTGACAGAGGGGTCTTGATTGGGGTAAAACCCTAAGCCCTGGCGCCTTGAACTGTCCGACGGTCGTCCACAGAGGGCCTTGACGAGACCTTGGATGTCTTGTACATCCGATTGACGGAGAGCAGAAGCCTAGAGACGAAGAGGAGTTGCAGAAGCAGAAGCAATAAGTAGAGTGAGTAAGAGTAGCCGAGACGTGTTATGGTGCAAGCGGAACGCGACAGCGCACAGGCGAGTCACGTGCTGTTTGGCAACAGCTTCCCTATGTTTGGTCAGACCGCGCCGCGTCTCTAAGTCCACGCAAATATAAAGAAGATATAGGAAACCGAATACACCATTTGCACAGCATATCGTAAGACCAAAGTAAAGGTTTAGGAATGAAGATATAATGTTTTAGTATAAGTAGAAATAGTTAAAATTGTATATAAGTTGAATAAAATGAATTAAACTCGAAATGGAATATAGTACTAGGTTATACCAGTACACCAACTACTCCCTCCACACCATGCCTCATACTTTTCCTGCACATTGCATTTGTCACATACTTCTCACATGTCATGTTCATCACACATATTCTTGTGCTTCACATTTGTCACGCACTTCCCACATGTCACATCTGTCACATATATTCCTGCCCTTCACATCTGTCACATATATCCTGCACATCATGTTCATCACATATGTTCCCATGCATAACATTTGTCACATTCTTCCTGCATGTTATGTACCGATTCCCTTCTTACTGGGAAACGAATGCGATGACACCCGGAGGGCGTGGGAGAACTATAACGGAAACCCGAAGTGAGTACGGGTATGGGAACGAGAGCGGAAGTGCAGAAGTGAACCATGGCTTCAGCGTATGTGCTGCGCTGCCTGGATATCCCCAGGGAATGGTTTGTATTTC
This sequence comes from Cyathus striatus, assembly GCA_025738555.1. NCBI lineage: Eukaryota > Fungi > Basidiomycota > Agaricomycetes > Agaricales > Nidulariaceae > Cyathus > Cyathus striatus. The sequence continues at coordinate 2,382,089 of JAOVFP010000007.1, forward strand.
ACAACAGACAATATCCAATGTAAGGAAACGTTCCAGAGTATAAGAGAGGGCTTCACCACTACACTAGGCAGTGGGAGAGAAACCCGAAGGAAAACCTGGAGCGGGTTTCGGAACTTAGTGTAGGAAGAAAGTGTACAGAGTTGATACGAATACTGAAGACTACCTATTACATCTGGAAGACTACTTATACTAAGTAGGAACCTGTAGATACGAATGTAGAAGTATTATACAAAGGACAAGTCAAAGGAGTAAGTAGGAAATGAAGTCTTGGCAAAGCGGAGTAGGGGCGCAAATGACGCGCTCAGAATGAAGAATAAGGAACTAATCTACAAAGGCCATAATGAAACATATAAGTAGGAATGGAAGAGAGGAGTAATAGAATGATGACGCAGTGAGGCCGTCATAAGAGAAAGTACGTATCCGAAGTATCCGATAGAAAACCCGACAGGTTCTGGGTACATTCCCGGGCGGGAACATTGGGAAGTGTAAACCCGAAGTGGGTACATTCCGGGAACAGACCGGGTATGTTAGAAGGTCATGTGGGAACGTCAGCACGATATATCCGGACATGGATATAACACTGCACATCACATTAAATCTTGCATACTCCCATGCATCACATTCATCACACATTTCCCACATATCACATTTGTCACAATTTTCATGTGCATCATGTCTGTCACAATTCTCCCACACTATGCATATATCACACTTGTCATACTAATATAATCTTCTAGTAGTCAATACCAATATATAAATAAAGATATAAGGCCAGCAAGTGGCACAGCCCACTACCTCAAGAATTTGATAAGTAAGAGATACTGGATTACATACAGAAAGAGCAAAGTTATACAGTAGAAGATCATTGATAGGCTAATACTTATATGTACGCCACTTTATTTATTTCTCCGGCCATTCTATGATACCTCATACATTACACCCCCTACTTTACCTTTATTTACAAGTAGATGCTGCATTGTCATGACATATGGTACCCCATCACTGACATTAAATACAGGATTTCAAAAAAAAAAAAAAAAAAAAAAAAGAGTTAATGTAGTATGTTACATTAAAAACTGTAGCAATAGATGGTGTTCACAGCACACTTGGGATCATATACCCAGTAATAAGAATTGCAGTAAAATCAGATCAACAAATAAAAAGTAATATGTATTAGAATTAGACACAGTCATAGTTTGTGTATGCTTAACTACATGACCAGTGAGAATGCCAGACAGGGGGAGTCGTGATGACAAGGCAACCAATCACTACACAGAACAGAAGCTGTGAGGAGTCCATGAGCAAATGGCAGTTTGTACAACATCAATTGAAACAGCTTCCAATACTTAGATATATATAGATCATGTTAAAGAACATTCTTGAAGACACATATCAATAATTAAATATTCCACACTTTTGGATCATGTAGAAATAATCAGAAAAGAACTTAGCAGAGAGTTATGGTAATGAATATTGTAAAGGTGAAAGTAATCTTAACACCTAAACAAAGAAATAAAACAAGTTGGTTGAAGGCTGTTCAACCTGTGGCATCCTAAGGTGTACAAAGAAAACTGTTAGTGAAGAGGTGAATTGTTTGTGAACATATTGATGATAAAGAACTTGAATAAGTTCTGAACGAGTTTTGAGGGCATTGGAGGATGAGTTGTGATGAAAAAGAGGTTCCAGGATGGTGAAAATGTTGAGACTAATATAAAGAGATCAAGTACAAAAGGAATTACAAATATAATCAGTAGTTGAGTGGGGGTAAAATTCACTGGGGTGTAAGTATGATAGATACAGGTTTATATATACAAGAGACAGAGTAATCTACTTAATAAGGCATAATTCCACCATGTAAATTAGGAGAGGTCAGACTGTATGTTAAACACAAATTTTTGAGAGACATTGATGGTTCTAGTTGGAGAATAAATTTTGCAGGAGATTTTGGGGATGGAGAGACCTGATTGTTGCAAGAGTACCAAATTTGATGTGACATCAGGATTTCTTGCACTACTTTAGTGTGGGATTTGCAATAGCATGTTCCTTGTGTGTAAATAAAGCATTGATGATGGTCGACAGTGAAGGGATTGGATGACCTTGGGGAGGTGGGACACTAGAAAATCGATTGCTAGCCCCTTAACATTCCTACATGCTTGAAACAACTGTATCCACCAAAATGTACATTCTGTCAGGGTACCACTGTGAGTATGATGTCCACACCAAGAGTACCTAGCTCCCTCAGAACCTACCTCCACCCTCAAAGACACCTCCAAAACATAAGCAAGAGACCTATCTCCATCATCCAGCAGCTCATCTGTTCATGGTGTGGAGGGGATGGTTGGACCACAGGTGGAATTGGAATGTTGTATCAATACTAAGTTTATTGCTTGTATTTCTCTTTCCTACACTTATCTATGTGTCTATTTTATTCAACCATTTACTTTATCTTCTATTCTATGTATACTAATGTATGACTTTTTCCTTGAGTCTCCATTATAGGACTTGTGGCATGGCGAGTTCAATGCTGTAGCCAAACAAGTCCTTGCCAAAAAAATTCTCACCTCTCGTTTTACCCCTCTTCACCATTCTTCAAGCCCCACATGTTACCTCAAGAGAGGATCAAGCATGGTGATTGGGTTTTACCATCGTCATTCCTCACATGTCATAGTCTCATGGTGGAAGGAAGGGTTGCTGATAGAGGACAGGAGTTACATTCCCATCTTTTGACTATTGTCTCACTCACTTTATTCTTCCCTTTTTAGTTATTATTTTACTGTACTATATCTGCAGCATACAATTGCCTTTCTCTTTACACTCTTGGCACTTAGGGATTCGAAGATATCAGAAGACAATGGGATAACACTTCAAACCTCTATGGTTGCTGAGCTGCACTTGCAGCTTGAGCAACTGCATTCACCCTTGGGGAGGGGTAGAAACTATATTTTCACCAGTGCCATAGAGCCTCTTCAAGACTATTGTTTCCCATGTTCTTTTTGATTTCGAGGGTTCTCTGGTGTTGAGTCTTTCATTTCCTTTTTCTTACTTACCCCTTGTGTTTCTTCAACAGTCTTTTTACATACCACCTGACTGTGTAGTTTATTGTTACACTCCTTTGGCTCTGACAGCACAAGAGTATGTGCATGTCATCCAAGTCTATAGCACAGCCATTGTATATTATGCAAGTACTTCAGTACTCAAATGGCACCTCTTTCTATGGCTTAATCCTTACCACACACACTTAACTTCAAGCCTTAAGTCTTTTCAAAGAGCATCAACTTTATGAATATCTCAAGAATTGTTTATCCCAGCTAAGTTTTCATTCAACATTATACACTAATGTTGTTTTCTAGTTCTTCTCCTGTGGCTAATTAAGTTGGATAGCTGCTTGCTAAGCGTAGCCAAGGTTATTCTTCCACAATGGCATCACTTCATTCTAGGTGTTGGCAGTGGTGGGGCTGTTGGGCATACAAATTCTGAAGCAGAGGCTGCAAGACTGTTGAAAACTGATGATGTTCAGTTGTGAACAGCATGTCATAGAGGTCAATGAGAGTCAGTATATTTGAGGTTGAATCAGTATGGTGGGCATATATAAACACTGTGCTAGAACTTACAGTTTTGTTCATGCCAATTCAAGGGAATTGAGCTTGATTTGAGCAGTGCCCAAGTTGCAAGTTTGAGCTTGGTTTGAGTGAGATTTTTGGAGGCACTCAGACCAACAACATTAGTATTAATGAAATACAAGGGTGTCACAGCCTCATAGGAAAGAGTAGGAAAGAGAAATGAATGATAGTTGATGGACAATGTAGGGGTGGGGATACTGATGAAGAATGTTACAGAAATATAATAGGAAAGAGAAGGAAAGAAAGGGAATTTATTAAATAGTCACTGGAGCAATTCAAATTTTTTAAATAGAAATAGTAGTTGGTATGTCACACAGACAATGTAACTCAAATATATAATACAAATGGGCATGTCACACTGGTCACAGCCTCACAGGGCAAAAGGTTTTAGAGTATCAGCCAATCAAATCAGCTGAAAGTGAGATCCTGATCCTGATTTCTGAAATTTCCTTATAGGGAAATTCAAACCACCCTATAACCCAACTACCTTAAAAGGTAGTGGGAATGAGTGCCAATGATCACCTTCTAATATTCTTAAAATGATCACTTTTGAGTGCCTCTATACTATACTAATATAATTCCCTAGCAATCAACAACAATACATAAATGAGTGCCAATGATCACCTTCTAATATTATTCAAATGATCACTTTTGAGTGGCCCCATACTATACTAATATAATCTCCTAGTAGTCAATACCAATACATAAATGAGTGCCAATGATCACCACTCCATTACATTTACTGGATATGCCTTATAAAAATGGCACTCATTTTTCCTGAGCAATTTGTGATCAAATTGGCTGACACCACTCCAAGATGTCAGTAATACTATCTGCTATGTGGCTACCATCAGTGACAAAGCACATACCCAGAGTCAATGTACTACATACCAGCTGCAGCCAAACTCAAACATGCCCCAACTCCCACCAAAAGCAACATTCCTGTGTCCACTCATTTTGATTCCTTCCAACAGTGATATGGCAACCATGACACTAACAAAACATCTGAGCCAGTGTAGAAGGCATGGTTTATGGAAAGGAATGTGACTTACAAGTGTTCCTTCCTCCTGACCTTGAACAATTTGAATGCCATGTTTGAGACACAATAGATCTGAAGGGAAAGGGAGGACTTAATGCAAATACATGAAGTCACATGTAATGTTGGTGGGAGAGAAAGAAAGAAAGTCATTCTGTGAGAAGTGCCACAGTTATATTAGAGAAATGATGAACTTATGTTGGGGATGCTAATCTAAATTACCAAAGTCTTTTGCATTGTTGATGGACCTGCTTAGTGAAAGTTTGGCTATGAGTCAAGAATTTGAGTGCATGCAACAGCCAAGAATTTGTTTTAGTTCTTGACTATATGCTCCTAGATGACAATAGATAGTGTATAGAGCTTATATCTCACTATGTGTCATTAGATACTAGTAGATGGCTTTTTCACTGGGGATAATTACTGGCAATGTCAAAATACAGGCAATGTCAAAAACTAGTAGCCCATATGATTTGACTCATTGGCATATGGAGTGCCACTGGTTAGGAGATTGGTGGATGCCACAGTGAGGAGAGGGTTCATCATGTACTATTCAGGAGTTCCATGGTGAGAAGTGAGTGTTTCATGGGGATGTGAGTGGAGAAGAGACATAATCATTTTGCTGTTGTCCCCAGCTGGGGATGCAGCAAATTTGAATGTATAATCTATGTACAATTACATCAGTACATGCAGTAGAGTGATAAAAAGTACATGCCTGCTCATCTATACATGTCCCCCTTTGGGCCCTTCCAAGAACCTAGTTGAGAGGCATGCATGTGTTAGCATCATGCAGGCATTTCATATGTGTACAAATTGATGTTAAATATAAAATTTATGTTGAAACTACCTATGTAGTTCTCTCAACATTACTTTTTCACTGAGTACCCCATCTAGGTTTAATTATACTGCTGCAAAGTAGCCTATGTTGTGTCATATTAGAGTATATAGAATGGAAGATGTTGTCGACACTTTTGTGGCAGAGAGTGGGATGCAATGCATGCTGCATGGCAGGCAGTTACTACCTAAGGCAATTGTCTGAGGGAATCATACAGTGGAGGATGCAATCTAGCTAGAAGAACATTTGAATACCAATGTCACCAAAAAGGTTGAATAAAGTGTGAGCAACAATGACCACTCGCCTAGTAGTGGGACCTGTGGATGGCAGGGAGACTTGGGAGATTTGGGAGAACTTGGTACATTACAAGTTATGCTGCATTCTGGAAGACCTCATAGATCAAGATGTTAACATGTCAGAGATAGAGTAGCCATCTTTTACATGAGTCCACTCTACACATTACAACTTGGCAGCCCTGACCTTCTTCACCCCACTGCCATCTTTCAATTGACAGCAAAAAGTTTGAATAAATATAACACCATTTCCTAGTGTTGTTGATTGTGGTTCCATTAGGATCATTTGGTTATCTCATGTTACAAATAGCTAAGGATTGTTTGATGATCTAGCAGAAACTTTTGAGTTTTCACAAGTATTCTCACTATGTCAATGTTCAATGATAGCAAATATTGTCATGAAAGTCAAAAACATCTTGTAAGGCCTTAAGCCTTTACCTTTATTATAGTGTCTTATGAGATTGTTGTAAGACACCAGCCAACTTACTATAATATCATTAAAAGGTATTGTAATATACAGGGTATCATGTAAGGACTCTTGGGATAGTGCAGCTCTACACAATGAAATATAATATATCCTGAAGATTAACCTTAAATTTCAAGATGACCATGATATTACTGGCAGCTTGTATAGTGGCTTATAGTCTGCTTGTAAAATAAATTTGAAAAAGAGTGCACTGGATAGCTCTTTTATCTGTAGGCTTGTTCAGATCCCATTTCCACAGAAAGAACACAAATTTATTGCATGGAAGTAGCAAATATAAAATACCACATTACTTCTTTGAATAATGAATTTATTAAGGTTTGTGACAGGACTAAGAACTACACAAGAGCTGGATCTGCTTACCATAATACCCTAGACGAGTTCAAGATGTGCCCAGGTTAGAAGATTTAAGTCTAACACTGGTTCCAGAACATGTGCCAAGACCATGCAAGATCTGAAGCGGGCTGACTAAAACATTGATGTCGAATGTATAAAAGACCAGTTGTGGGAGTCACCAATCCAGCATGTCACACAAGCATGACAGTGACACATGCCCATTTTGCATTGTCCCAGTGTAATATATTTTACTACAGACACTCAATCACTTTAAAATAACTTGCATAATATGTTATTTAGTAGTATATTTAACCTTGTGTAATTATATTTTTAGTAGTCATTAGACAGCCATTCTCTTTGTAATAACTATTCTGACTCAATAGTGTTGTTAATATGTTGTAGTTGAGCACTTTATATCACTATCACTAATCAAAATAATAAGTTTCCATGAAGCAATTGAAGTTGTAATTTCGCTGTATCAAAGAGTGTGGGAAATTAGCATGGTACACTTGGATATACCACATATACACCACTTAAACACTACCTCCAAGTGATAACTTGGTGGAAATTCATAAAATAAGCTTTATTATGAACTACTGTTTATGATTATAAAAATAATTTAACCAGATATAGTAAAATATCTCTTTAGTTCTTCAATTCAGCAATATTTTAGCCATATGATCACTAGATCATCACAGAGCATATCATAAAATTCATTTTATAGCAATGTTAAGAACATAAGATTATAGAAACATGTTATATATGTTAAAATATATCATATGATATGTATATCCCAATGCTTAGGCCCTTCTAAATGATAACCTTCAGCCTGTGACAAAGTTGTGACAAGGAAGGAAGACATATTTAAGCATTTATATTTATAATTTAGACAGTACATATATTGAAAGACTTATAATAGATGAAATATCATTATTACACAAAAAGAATAAAGAGAAACACTCAGAATTTCACTTCACTGTGTCAGTTTTATCCTGGGACAAGATTTTGGTCACTTTTGGTCACACTGTGTGACGTCATGCTAAACACCATATAGGGATTGGTGACCCCCACCAGTTGCTTTTGTGGTAGTATCCCTTCAATATTTGAATTGTATTGGTAAGTAGTCAGGATAAGGTAAGCTGAAGAGAAGGTAAGCTTAAGTCCTGTATATTCTTCACATTGCATGCTTGATTATATACCAGTGTGAGTAGTAGCTTAGATTATTGTTGTAACTTGTAGTAGAGGACTTGTATGTCTGTTAATATATAAATGCTTCGAAAAACAGCACAGCCATGTCTTGTAAGAGCCTTAAGGTTTCATGTTCTGTAGAGGAAGAATACTGCTACATCATAAAAACCAAAAGCATCTTGTAAGACATTAAGCCTTTAATATCATCATAATGTATTGTAGGTTTGTTGCAAGGTGTAAGTGGAATTATTATAATGCTACCATAAGGCATTATAGGACAAGGATTCTCATGTGAAATCCTGTAAGACTGTGGGGTACTACACAATGGGTTTTAATGTATACAACTATATTTCAAGATAACAACAATATAATCTGATTCATGCAGAGCCTTGGTGTGTTTTTTTAAATAAACATAAACTGGTGTTTAGTCTGGCTAATTTATGTTGGGTTCAGTATGGACTGCATTTAGACTACAGCTTTGATATAAAGTGGTAATAATAAAAAAGTGTATAGCGATCAATAGCTTACAATTAACTAATTTGGAATGTCTGAAAACATGAAGAGCTGAGAACTATGAACAGGTAGCAGTTATGATGAGTCTGGGCAAGTCTGGGTTAGTCAGAAGTTGGACAGGACGAAGTTGCAATTGATTCTGGAACATGTGCTGAAATCATGCAAGATCCAAAACATGCTGACTAATTCACCTTCCTCAGATGTATAAAAGAGTGACAGGTTTTGCATTGCTTTTTACTTCAAGAAAGGTAAGTAGCATGGGTAAAGGTAAGTGAAACTTAGACCAAGGTAAGTTTTCTTATTTAACATATACTTGTTAAGTTGACAAGTTGCTGATATGAGTATTTACTGTCTTTGCATGTACATAAGTAGTCTAGTAATGAATAAAAAATAGGGCCATCTAGCGGCAAAACCCACTACCTACTAAATAAACAATAGAGCCAGGTGGGAGAATTGAGAATACTCACTAATAATACAAGTTTAAAATACAGTAATTGATGCAATAGACTAAAACTCATATTTTGTGGATATGAAGTTCATGAGTCTGGAAAGAAACTGGTTGTGATAGGTGAGATTAAAATAAGGCAAATGGAAATACCCTGGACAACTCAGACTTGTTAAGCCACATAGTTGTTTTACATGGAAGAAAGATATTTAGTAGAAAAGGATGATAAGTTGTCTTCATTAATATTTTAGAGATTTTAAAATAAGTATTAGTATTGATCAAATGTGAATTAGTGGTATTGAGTATATTTTATAATACATTTATTTTTAACTCTGACTGGAAAGGTATTTGTTGCAAAGATGCATAACATTCAGCTTTTAATTGAAGACACTGAAATATATCAGATGTGCAACAGCATGGGTAACCCATGGGCATTTGGAGCTCAACCCATACCTATACCTATGCTAACTTGTACCTGTTCTCACAGGTACAGGTTCCCACAGGTATTGCAACCTGTGGGTTTTACTAATATTTACAAATTTTAGAATAAGAAAGAATATAAGATGAAATATGTGTAGCACTAAGACTAGACATGCAAATATTATGTACAATAGCTCATTTTGTATGTACATTACAGGACTTGTGATATGTGAGCACTATGCTGAATCAAGTTAAAATTGGCAGCTGTAGGATACTATCTTCAGGTAGGCAATGGCAAGGGAATTGTACTAGGAAAGTCTAGTATACTCAAAACAATAAACATTGAATTATAATGAACTAGAGTACAACTATTTATATGTAGTATAACATGGGCATGAAACAGAGGGGTTAAAAATGAAGCAGAGAGAGCAAAGCAACATAGAGATTTTATAAATGAAGCAAATAAAGTAGAATCAAAGTAGAGAGAGAAGGAACAAAGTAGGGAGATCTGTAACAAATCAGGGAGAGCTGCAACACAGCTAAGAGAGGAAAATTAAAGTAGCTAGAGTAGGAACAAGTTATAAAGAGCAGGAACAAAGCATAGAGACCAGAAACTAGACAGGGAGATCAAGAATGAAAAAGAGAGCAAAAACCAGACAGAGAGAGCAGGAACAGATTGAGAATGATGGAGAGAGAATAAGAACAAGTTAGAGAGAGCATGAATGAAACAGATAGGTTAATGGCTTATGAACAAGGCAGTAAGCTTAAGAAACTATAATTGGAAGACTGCATATATATTTATTATAACTCTGGAATGAGCTGACCTAAAAATATGATTGTGGTGTTGCTAAGGAGTAATGACAATAATATTAATGAATTATAAATCTTTTAGGTTTCCAATAATGGATTGAAACTATGATGAGAAATGAGCAACATACAGATTACTAAGAATAATATAACACACATGGCTCAATTCAGGTGTTGCATGTGGAGGAAGGTTGGAAGAAGTTATGATAAACAGTGAAGAAGACATGAAAGGGCTGTAAGTTATGAAAGCTAGTCAAGTTAAATAGCAAAAGGAATGCAACACACTGTGAAATGAGGATTGATTTTAGCTCATCAGAGATGAGGGGGAGTAAAGATAACACACAGTTCAAGATAGAAGCAAGGAAGATGGGAAATAAATACAACACAAGATTATATAGTAGTAGGATTTTCAATTGATAACAATTGATTGAAATAGTGGTCCAATTCATAAGTGTACTAAATACATTTTGAATAGTTTTAGTTTCAATAGTGGCAGGAGCCAATCAGGTTGAGATCCCAAAGTCAGATCTCAAAATTGCCTTTTCAGGATGTCAAGAGTCTCCTAAGACCCACTTACCTTAAAAGGTAGTGGGAATATCATAATGTATCACTCCTGGCTGCCGACTTTTTTGCCATTTGCAAAATTCATCCAAATTCGACCTCAATTATTTTAAATATTGACTAAACATTTTGGCTGTCACAAAATTATCACTATTGGCTGATGCAAAATCGTAGACAAATGTTACATTTTGTACATATTTTGTATAAATACAAATGATTCTTTTTGTTCTAATTTTAGCTTCATCAAATTAAGTGTCAAATGTAATGTTGTGAACTTGTTTTGACCTCAAACAAAATTTATTGTTTCGCATGACCGCAAAACCAGTGCAAAAGTCAACATTTTATCTAAGTTTTGCTTAAAACAAAATGCTTAATTTTCCCAAAAGATTTTGACGTTGGGAAAACCTTACTAAAATCTAAAGTTTTCACTTCAGGAAAACTTAGTGCACACTCAGCGCCCGCCAACACGGAGGCTAGCATTGGTCAGCATCCATTCCTCAGTGTCCCCCAGTGCCTGTCCTCTGTGTCAAGAGGAATTCATTATCTAAATTTTATTATTCCTTATGTGTTCACATTTTTATTCAGTTAATATTTTACATACATGAAGAAGCACAAACATGATCTATATAAATCTTTGCGATGAAGCACTAGTACTAATACTTCGGGACAATGAAATAACGGCAATGCTATTCTCCCCCCAAGGTGCGCAAGCGAAATGGCATTCAACATGATTTAGATCAATGAATTCTAGTGCAGAGAATTCATTGCTATGTAATTTTGCATGAAGATAAGGGAATGATGTGAATGGATCTCGGCAGATGGCAGGCTTATAGCGCTGGATACCAATAACCACCTTAAGTGAGCCTTGAAGCTTCAGTTGCAGAATATATTCTAACCGAGCGGGTAGTAACATGCCGCCTATCGACTCAGAGTGAATGAGAATACAACTGTTACCCAAATGATGTGATGATATTGAGTAGGTGATACCCTGAACTGTCAAAAGAGAGAGGAAACTGCATTTGTTCAGAACATCAGCACCGAAAGTTGAAGTTAGGGCCGCATGTAAATGAGCAGGTAGATTCTGCAATTGTCTTTGGTCATTGGGAATAGCATCATCGTCAGTGGTATCCAAGTTTTCCCAGCTCAACATGTCCGTAATCAGCATATTTCTAACTTGAGGATTGACCAGTTTCTCGAAAATTGCCTTACAATTCTGTATGGCTTCCGGGCATTCAGATTTAAGTATTAACTTTCGTAAGTTGGCTGACTTTACAAAAGTTTTGGAGATTGTTGCCTCAAGCTCTCCTTTCAATTCAAATATCAGCTTTAGCCTTAAAGGATCGCAAACTAATGAGTTATTTTACCTTGTCGATAATTATTGGGAATTCTTTGAAGCATTCCAATGACCCTCTCGAAAGGGAATGTCCACCACGAGTGGACAGGTCTATAGAGTGTAAGATATTCATGGAGGTGAAGTGACATGTGATGGTTGGGATGAAAAACATATTCAGGAAAGAGTTCTCGAATTCCTGTAAGATACGATTGCATATATTGCAGATAGAGGTCAGCATTGGTATGAGATGTGACACGAGAAGTCACAATCAATATTGCAGAAATTAATGAAGCTGAAACTTCAAGGACCTTATGTCGCTTATTCATTCTAAGATCTTCACCGGTACTACCATGTAACATGCGAGCAAGCGAAATTGGAAGGAAAGTCATTCCCAGAACGTGCCATTGATCTGCCTTCAACTTTCCATGACTTGGAGATCCTAGGTTCGAAGGCACCAATGTCAACCAGGATGGGGACACTATCACCTGAATGTCAGAACGTATATCGTCAATGTCATCCTGGGTAAGAACACAGCCAGGTTTGTCATTTTTATTCTCTAGTCTTTTGATTTGCCCCATCTGCTGTAATACTATCAGCCACTAACATCAATTTTCGAAAAGATATAGTATGTACCCAAGCTATTAGTCTTTTTACCCAGTCTCACTTTCGCATTCGGAGTTGTTCGTCTGGTAGCGAGGGACAGTAAAGCACATTGCATGCAAGCTGAAGTACAGGCCCATGAAGTCCCTCAAATCGTTTTTGCTAAATAACCCGGCCTTCAGTAGTCTTGAGTTCTTCATTGATCAGATGACCTAACCGTTTAATTAACTTTTTTGCACTCTTTTGCTCTGAAGAAGAGTAACTGGCAAATGAATTGATAGAGAGTGGTACAGTAAATACGGGGCTCTCCTCTAATTTGTCCTCTTTCTTTAGCGTAATACCTAGTATACCTTGGAAATGTTCCTGTATCAATCCAAGGAAGAGATTGTGCATAGCGTCGATAACAATAAAACGGGACGGATCGAAATATGGCAGCCATAGCAATTCAGACCATCAGACACCGGTACGATCCATGACTCCTTGTCTTTCCTTGTGGGTTTCCACATTCTGGTACTCTGTCACAGCTTCCCAGCATTCCCTAGCTGTACGCCGCTTCCATGTATGGTATTCCGTATTTCCATAACCATGCGATCTCTGCATGCAATGGCATATCGCACAAATTTATTATGAGAACTAGCCGCAAATCCTCCGGTTTTACAAGTGGCTGGAAGGTCACATACAACACACACAAGGGCACACCTCGCAGTTCTTCCATGTTGACACCTATTTGTTTGAGAGAAACGAACACTGGGTTCCCAAAATTCTAGGAACTCGTCAACTATGGGTGTTAAATAGTGGTTCAATGCTGTCAATGGTGGCTTGTTAGGCCCGGGAATTACACCAGCCAAGAATATATTCTCAGGTTTATAATGTATATCCGGAGGTTCAAACAAACAAGAGATATGAGGCCTATGGACCTTTTCTTCCCAGCTTGCTTGTTAGTAAGCGGATTAAAGAAATCAACACAGAGTGAAAATGCAAGGCGAGCTTCATCACCACCATCCTTGAAGAGTTTCCCATCTGGACTGATGAATTGCTGAAGAATTTTCCCATCGAATATGTCATGTAACTCCTCATCAGCCCTCTCATTCAACCATGCATTGTCCATCATCTTTTCAATTCCAGGTTGAGACAGAAGCCCGCCAATCCAGTCTTTGAAATCATACGTGACAAATGGTTTTATAGGTACAAAAACCTCCTTCCCATTGACGATGCGCGGCTTCAGCAGCTCCTGTTTACAGTGGGGACCATTGTGGAATTGACAATGACTACAAAGCTTAGGATAAATTGCAGTTGGTGGATCACCCTCGAACGATGGTTTATAGGTACAATGGCAATTTGGACTAGGACAAACTGCATATACAATGCTTTTTCCTTCTAGATTCAATTCTTCTTCTGGCCTATGGCTGTCTACCGGGAAATCATACAAAAGTTTTTGATCACGAGGTGTAAGCGGCGATGATGAAGGTCCATATCCATGCATTAGACATAGCTGCACAATGTATTTAATCATTGCGAACATAAAAATGCCTCCTCTACGCCCTACATTCAAGATGACATGGCATGCCGCAACCATGAAGATCGAAAGTTGGTGAATTGAGTCTGTACCAGCAAGAAGTGGCTGAAAGTGATGATCTGTTATAATAATAAAAGTATGTAAGTATGTATGTATTATCAACTACTGTATGGAATGACGTACCGTTGTTGTATTTGATTGTTACACTGGCTGACTGCTGTTTTATGGTCCCAACTATCCAATGAACATTTGCATCTCATAGCAGATCAATAGATCTGTCAATTTTTTTCATAATCCCAAGTTTCTCTTGAACCGCTAATGAATCACTGAACATGCAGCCAACAATATCTGATTTTAGGGCTTTACATCACTCTTGAAGATATGCCAATGGGAATTTGGTGCCATCATTACTAGATTTACATGGAATCTGGGCCAGTTCAGCGGTTACTTCGTCAGCCAACAAATGGGCTGATAAACGAAACTCTGATAATTTTTTAGGATCGCATTGTGCTTTGGTGTTGGTATCTGCATAATGAGTGTGAACAAGAGCTTCATTCCCCAAAAGATCTGCCTGTTTAAATCTGGACCATATGCGACTGCCATTGGTTTGAGGTGAGCTGTCATCAAAGAGTGTAGTCACAGCAATACGTGAGGCTAGTTCCTTGATCTCATCCTCCACAGAGGCATTGGTAGCCGTGTCAATAGCGAGACTAGCTAGCTCCTTTTTGTGATGGGAGCGCTCAACCATGGCATCCTGCCTGCATCCGCCACATTTTCTACAGAAGCATTTCACCATCGGTCGAAGACGTGGTGCTGAGGATTGGAAAGTGTTTCAAAGCACGTAGCTGCAAGGAGGAATGAAGAGTGTCTTGGGATTACCAGAACATGTAGCTGCAAAAAGGATGGATAGTTGTTTCATGATTACCAAAATACGTAGAGGCTGCAAAGAGGAATGTATAATGTCCCAGAATGACCGAAACAGAACGGATATCATTTGGGTGTATTTGTGGGGGGGGTAGGCTTAATATACAGGTAAAGACAATAATGAACTGTTATAGTATGCACCCTAGCTACCAAAAGCGCTACAAGGCCAGCTGAGTGCACACCAACGAGTACAATAATAGCTGTATTTGCATAGCAACCCGACGTGAGCGGGTGCACTTCCAATGCAACAGGTATACTCTCTTGTAATATGTAGACATTATAGTGTGCATTGAACGCTGACAGCAGCTTGAAATCGAGATGGAGACTTGGAGCTCTGATTCTGAAGGAGGGAATGAGTATGGTACGTTGGGTTTACCAAAGTACTTGCAAGCATTTGACATCAGGAAGCATAGTGAGAGTGTGAGTTGGAGCGGAATTACTTTGGGATTACCAGAGTATTGAATTGCTAAGCTAAGTGGAGAGTTACATGCTTTGGGACTACTGTTGCATGGATGCAGAAGATAGCGAACAGGTGAGCTGAAAGACAGGCATTGCCATTACTATTGATTTGTTTACCATAGACTTCGAGTTGTTTACCATAGACTTCGAGTTGTTTACCATAAACTTCGAGTTGTTTACAACACCGTTTGATATAAACAAAGATAATCAATAACCTGTCGGTGTGTCAGCGCGTCGACTTTCTGGACTCAAACATACTCTGGCAATCACCCAAGCATACCCTGGTAATCCCAGAGTAACTTAATCATTCCACTTAAACATACTCTGGTAATCCCATAGTACTTCTTTGTATTTCCAGCCTTCAATGCAACTCCTTCAATGGCTCGTACTCTGGTATCTGTTTTCTAGCTTTCAGCACGATTCGTATTCTGGTAATCCCATGATACTACCTTGCCACGTCCCCCCTTCAACTCAACATAACGCGACATAATAAAACTTCAGATATACCACTTTTACACCATGTACTACCTATCTAATGATTCACTTGTGCTATCTCTGGCAGCTCTATCTCATTCTGTGCATCAAGGTACTTCTTATCATGGTTGGAAAGACTGTTGTACCACGTTTCATCATAAAAGTTCCTGGGGAGACCTGGTATCACTGTACGTGTGCTCGCAGTGGCTCCAACACGATGCTTACGAGCCCTGGGGGGGTTACTGGGACATTTCTCTGTGTATGCAGTGGTAAAATTGTGGTCCTTGTCAATTATACTGAGATAGTTTACAAGGGCATTGGACCTCCAAGCGCGCTTCTTGATCCAGAACTTCTGACCTTCTGATTGATCGTTATCTGTCTCATCAGAGCTCATGCCTCCTGCACTGAGGTCTGCCACCAAGTTGTACAAAAAGTCCCAGAGAGGATCTACAGTTTTATCCTGACATGTTTGGTTTCCATCTGCAATTTCCATCCTGAGATTGAACAACTTCTAAGGGTAAGTAGAATGTTACATCTGATACAACTCTTTGACTTACATGGTTTCTCCTGGTACAAGGTCTCTGCATTTCCTTGCGCCATACTCGTTGACAGGAAACACATTGGACACACCTCGCCTCTGATTCTCCTGGACAAGGCTTTGTGCTATCCATAAACTTCTTCAGGCATATCAAACACTGGAAGAAAAGCTCGTAGATCTGATCTTCATCATCATCCGTTGCACAGAGCTGGGGATACCTATGTTTGAATTCGACTTTAAATTGCGACACTAATTCGTGGTTCCATTCGCAGTCAACTTTTTCGAAGAACGGATGGAAGGGCATCCCAGTTGGCCCTTCGCCTAAACCTTTCGAGTATTGCATTATGCTATCCATGTCGGCTTGTTGAATATTTACACAATCTGCGTCCTTCTCAATATCCAGTAGCAGATTCATCAATGGCCGTACATATGACTGGGCTCATGCAATTAGTATATTTTACGATGGCAGTACAGGACCCTTACCAAAATTTCTGTCTGTTCAGGATCAATGGTCCTCTTTGGGGGGGTTTTAAACTTCAGTGAAGGCTTCAATGGTGCCTGTTGTGGGCGGCGCGTGCCACATGAGATATGTGCTTTGATCTCCCTCATCTCATTAAGCAGTGCTTGCAAGGTCGGACCAGTATCCTCGGATCTGCCAGAAGGCTGAGCTGCTGGGGACCCGGAAGTATTGTTGGTGTGTATGCAAGAAGGCCCAGCCACTGGAGTCCCTCGTGTCTGCCATTGTGGACCTGCACCTCCCCTAGGCCTCAGCATCCATATTGGCAGTGGAACATTAGGAGTGTCCTTGTCATTGCTCAATTCTTGTATTGCTTTTGTTTTCCCTTTCCCATCAGCAGTGTGAGGAGCATGTAGAGGTGGTTCAACCTTGTTATTGGCCATCTCTGCATCACAAACGGCCACTTCTGGTTGCTCCCCAACGTCTCATTGGGTCGTAGGTGGCTGCTCTGCTTCAATACGCCTAGATTCTGCTGCTTCTCACTGCCTCTCTGCCATCTCACTTTCGAACATTTCTTGGAGTTGTTGAAGGCTCTGTTCCAAGGTCCCGATGTGCGTGTCTCACTCAGTGATGGTTTTCTCCAGCTAGTACACTTTAGCAGCAGCTCAATAATGAATTATCATATAACTTACTTCGAGTTTAAGTTCCTGCACAGTAGAATCGCGCTCATTTAACACTCTATTCTTTTCGGCATTGGAAGCTGCAAGCTGAAGACTTTCTGTTAGTCTTACTCTATATTGTTTACATCTAATAATGCACCTTAATTGTCAACGTATTAAAAGCTGCATCTTTCAGCGATTGTGCATTTTCATGCTCACGCTGGATATCTTGCAGCTGTTAAGCACATCAGATTTATTTACTACATATAATCGAGAATTACAAACTTTCTGTTCCAACTCTGCAATCTTCGTAGCAGTCACCAAGGGTGCCTGCTCTATAAGTTGTACTTTCCTTGCCCCTTCTACATCTCACCAACGCCGGATCAATACTGTTGATGATGCAGGAAGCGGACCTATCAAAGCCAGAGAAGATGGGCCTGAAGCGGTGCTCTCTTGTGTGCATGCACACTTTAAAATACCCTGCAATATTATAGGCTGGGGAACTGGTGGGGCTAATGCGACAAGACTAGAGGTTGATACCTCGGTACCTGTCAAGGAAATGGGTCCAGCTAAGGGATCAGGCTGGTTTATGAATGTGGGTGGTACAGTAGTGCCAGCTGTAACTTGGCTGGGATCGTGTACCATAGACTGATTTGAAGTGGTAGGGGGTACTTGTGGGGGTACTCTGGGTACTTGTGCAGCAATGGCGGGGAATGCTCCTGACACTTGTGTACCTGCACCTAATGGATCGAGACCCAGAGGCACTGGTATGGCAGTGGTGGGGAATGCTCCTGGCACTTGTACGCCCAAGGGATCAAGACCTATAGGATCATCCATATCAACATGAAGTGCATCTACAACTGCGTTCTCTTCTTCTATCTGCACCACACTTCAGTTGGATATATTAGAAGATAAAATATGACACATACAATATGGTTGTTATTGTAGGTCATAGCAGCAATGTATGAAGTAGAGAACAGAGATGTGTAATGCTATAGGTTTAAACTTAGGATGTTGGGAGGCTTGAGGCCGACATTCACCCAACATTTATACTGGTCATACTATTGTCTATGTAACCAATGCTTCAATAAACAATTACACTCCTGTCATTCATGCAAGGATACTATACCTATGGGTGAAATGGAGCGCTCTTTGTGTATGGATCATGCTATGTCTAATGGGTGTATCAGGTGTCATGGGAGCGCATCGCTGTCAGTGTTGATATACGACAAAATTGGAAGAATTTTTCGAATGCTAGCTAAAGCTTTAGGTTGTTGGTTGGTCAATAAAGTAAGGAAAATCAAGAAACCTGGGACTCTTGAATTTGATATGCCTACACTGGATAACTTACTGGTGTGCCAGCGGATAGCCACTTGCATGCACCTTGCAATGTCTGCCTGCATAATGTGAATGTACTCCAAACAATTCCTTGGCATTCATTTCCAGTAACTAGTGGCACATGCCAATCTCCTTTAGTGCCATGTTATTCGATTATTGTATGCCTAGCTTTTATTGTGTATCTACATACATAAATGAAATGCTTCAAGTTTCTGATCCTACAGCAATGCCCAATACCGCTACAAATTTCTTCTCATCTTTATCTAAGAAAGTAGGTCAGCGACCCCGCATCTGCAGCACCTGCTGATAACTATAAATAGGACAAATACCTCTCTCTTCGAGGCTGCATTTATTACTCTGGAGAGCGTCGGCACCCTGAATATGTCAACGTCCCTACTATCGAAGCCAAGGATTATTGTAATGCAAGGTTTCCAGTAGTGGAGCGATTGATGGGAGGGAGGTCTGTACAGCAACATATCCATGACTGTGCTGCAACTGTTCTAGATGGCTGGAGACTTCAGTACTTTGTGCCAGTCCTCCGTTCCAGAATCAGAGAGGCGGCAGCGACTTAAACTAGAGTGAGAACCAATATAACACACAAATAGCTGATACTCACATCTCTCCAGTTTCTAGGAAAAAGACCAGGATCGTTTTGTAGCTGTCATAGAAATGGACCGCTCGAGGTATAATGGGCCCGGTTGAATCACTACTAAAATCCTTGATCCACAATGTTGTTAAAGAGCCTGAAATACATTAATTAAACAATTAAAATATGTAAAAGTCGCTTACCATCCCTATGGATGGAACGGAGCTTCACCTTCCCCGTGTGGCTTGAAGCGGCTAACTGCTGGTGGACTGGATCTATTGAGATGCTTTCCACCAGCTCATTTATGGCGAAAAGTCGAGTGTTAGACAACTCATGGAATGCTGCCTGATAGATAAAAAATAAGTTATAAAGAATATCACTTAAAAATTGTGTCGTACTGTTGCATTTGATCATCTGTATATGAGGGCCAAACCCCATCCTGTACCAAAAGCGAGAGTTGTATCGCTGCCATTGCTACTGACCAGGAACCATTTAATGCTTGTAATTTGGCCCCACCGACCACAATGATCTTCTAGAGCCTGTTGGCATAATTTTTTACCCACATCCCAGATGTGGAGAGTTTCATCATCACCTAAATGGTAACTTAGTATGAAGAATAGGAGAAAACGAAGACCTAAGATGCACTGCTGCTCACAAGGAGTGTGGCACTGTGACTAAATGCTACACAATTGACTGGTCCTTTTGAGCCTCGCAGGCGAGCTTCGATTACATAGCTCTGTTAAAAGTCTCGCGTCAGTACAGTCTTCAATAAATGACCTAAAACATACCTCTGTGTTTCTCTTGAGGAAGCTTGGAATGTACATAGGGTATAGCTCGAGTGGTGGCTACATGGATGTTGAATGTGTTGATGTTGGATGTTTCATGAAAGTCAGCCAGTGTCATATAAGCAAGGTTACTTATTGTGTTCAGATCTACCTTGATAATAACAATATTACAATTATCTATTGGCAAGCGAACTATTGTGTTAACAGCATGACAGATAGGCGCTTTAATAGAGAGTTAGCATGGCGACCGATGAAAATAGCACAAAGTGAAATCGGCTAGCTGAATATGTTATAATGACGGTATATTGTCTGTTTCCTCATATTTTGTGCAGGTTATCGAATATAAGGAGTGTGCTATGAATGAACAGAAGTAACATTCCTTGTTATGTCCCTCCCCTCAATTAAGATCCATCTTCCACTTACAACCGAGCACATTCACTTCGAGCACATTCGGCAGAGTTCACAACCAATGGTCACAAACTGTATCGATTTCAGACATGGCTTTACCCAAAGACCAAAACCCACTGTTAGGTTCGATATCCCTCCTGCTCCAGTTGTAGTGAATGGCAAAACCAAGAACCAAGCCATAGATTTTGACAACAATGCTTCAATGTCTTCTCTAACCGACATCAACTCTGAGTCCGATACCAATGACTCTCTGATTCCAAGCCCAGGAGAGTGAACAATCAAGAAGCCACCAGGGCAAGTCAACAGGCCTAACTCGGGGGGCTTCAACCTGAAGGATGCATTAAATTGGAAACGAGAAGAGTACGAGAAATTTCAGGTAAGTAATGGTCTACATTTATGCGAAGTTATACTCACATACCTTTAGGCTTATGTTTACAAATTGGCAAATGCGAAGCTTGACACTACACAGTGCTTAACACAACAAGAGTCCCAAAAACTAGAAACGGCTTATCAAGCGGTAAGCATTTAAGTCATGTAAAGTACTGCTAATTCTGACATGGCATAGGTTGAGCATAAGTTCAACAAGCTTCATATCTATGAGGATCACTGGCCGATCCGTGAGTTGTTAAAATTGCATCTGAAGACTAAATCAGCGGCAGCCCACAATGAAAGTAATAATGTGAGATCTATTATGAAAAATTTGGTAAGTAGTATTCATATCTGTTTACAATATACTTACAGAGTCGATAGGTGAAATCAAACACTAAGAGATTAGTGGAGAAAAGTCCTGCTAGTCCTGCTTCGTCCAGTAATGTGTAGAGCGCATACTTGTAGTTTGTTGTAGCATATACTGTTAATGAGTGATTTTTCTGTAAGCATGGGATCTAAGTAATGCCTTGGGAGTAGACAGGTATTGTGATTACCGAGATATTACTGGGAGAAAGGAAGATATGCCTTGGGATTACCAGGGCATGTTTTATGGAAGTCATATTGTAATGTCTTGGGATTACCAAGGCATTACTAGTGGAAAGGGGGTCATGTCTTGGGTTTACCAAGGCATGTTATGTTGAGGTGGGGGAATGAGGAACGGGATTGGTTGCAATCGCAGAACAATAAGAGTGATGCTGTGACATTAAGACAATACACGCTCAAACATGGAACAACAAAATTTTATCTCATCAGACATGTCGCTCGGTCTCCTCATACTACCACCATTAAACTATGCATTTGCCCTGGTATACCCACAGCAATAGCAATCCCTTCCCCTCATTAATCATTCTACACAATTGCCTTGGTATACCCACAGCAATAACACTCCCTTCCCCTCTACACAACACAACACTCTAGTGCATGCCCACTGCACTCTCTCTAGCTTCTGTGCCCACTCTCCATCGCACGCTCACCGCATTCTCTCTGGCTTCCATGCCCACTCTCTATCGCATGCCCACCACACTCTCTCTGACTTCCATGCCCACTCTCTATCGCATGCCCACCACACTCTCTCTGACTTCCGTGCCCACTCTCTATCACACGCCCACCATGCTCTCTCTGACTTCTGTGCCCACTCTCTATCACACACCCACTGCGCTCTCTCTGACTTCAGTGTCTGCACTCCCAGTCACCCTATCTACTCCCACTGCCCACATTCATTAGCTTCCATAAGTCTTCCTCACCATTGTTACACTAGATTCAGATCGCTAATCAAAGTTCCATCCCCAGGACATGTCCAGTCCAGCCTATCCTCCCATCGATCATTCAAAGGGTTGTGCAGTCAAAGATGAAGACATGGTGTATTATTTGCCAAACGCTTCTCATAACATTGATATCCCACCCAAGTTCAACCCCAATCGCTATCTCTTCCGAAGTGATGCCATCCTCAAAGACACCTACCAGACGCCTATTTGGTGGTCAGATCCCTATGGCTGGATATTGTTTGTCCCCTGCATGCCATCCTTCACTGGGATATTTTCTTGCCTCGGTGGGGTTCCACAGATTGTATATACTAGTCAAGATGAGACTCGTAATGTCAGCCAGGGTCAGACTAGCGAGGGTCAGGCTAGTTCACTATCATATGGGCTGGATGACGCAGTGATGCGAGAATGGACCAGATTAGAGTCCCGTCTCATTTGTACGTTCAAACAACTTACCATGAAATATGGCAAGCTTGCCATTGCCCCTCCGCCCCCATCCTTTGCTGGCTATAAACAACTACACTGGTCCAGAGAGATCGCATGAAGATGTGCTGAACGTTCACGCCAGTGGTTCGTTATGTGGATGGGAATTCTCTCATATGTGATCGCCTACATCAAGTATAATGCCATTGCTCCTGTTGCTCCAATGCATCCCAGCCAGTCCCTAGCTGGTATACATACCTTGCTAGTTGTAGCATTCCTGAAACATGGCTCAATGGGATGCTTTCATCCACAATATACTCGTTTTCCCCATTTTGCCCTCATGCTGGTGTTTTAGTGCTACCCAGTGAAATTCAAGGGACTTGTTGCCCAAATTACACTTTCTTCCTCGACTTTTCTGTTCCGTACTGGTATCTGTGGGGAGCTTACGAACATCGCCGTATCCCTGACTCACAGTTCTTAAGGGCTCTGGCTCCTCCACTTTCTATTGTGAAGAACAACGGTTCCGTTACTTTCAGGCCTGATACCAAGATTTCACCAATCATTTGGAGTGAGCCATTAACCACTCAGTCTGACTCTCGTATGACTCCGCCACCCTCTCATCCCCCGCATCCTCCTTCATCCAATGCAAATTCTAGTGCAAAGCCTGCCTGGAAAGCATTTCTCGAATCGCACAAAGCGCATTATGAGGCTAGGCATCGAATGGAGACAGATGCGCAACGTCAAGTTCACATAAATCATGAACAAGATTGAGGTTATGTTCACGCACAGGTTTATGAGTGGCAGCGGGATGGTGATGACTACGTCAGAGTACGAGTTCACTCTAAATATGAGAAGGAGCTGGTGTTCGAACAGTTTAGTGAGCAGCAAATGGTGTATAATGCGTATGACAACAAGTGGGACTTATGCTATGAATTTGGACCTGATGCAGAATCAGATGAAGTAGAAGAGGATGATTATCCAGAGACTGAATATGAGCAGTTCCATTCTGACCATTTCCAAGCAACTGCCGATTTTGAGCATGTCCCCCCTCCAACCCAAATTGAAGCTGATGATTCAGACCAACATGCAGATGAGTATGAGTGTGAAGGGGACTATGTTTCCATTTACACTCTGAAATATATGTATGGGTTTACTCCTGGGGCCGCATTCCATCCAGGTCATATTGAATATAATTGGGAGCATTCCATGATGGCATTAGGCTATATCGCCAAAGTTACCCAACCTTCTCATGTTGATGATATAATTCCAATCATCCACTTGGCTGGTCCACTCTCATATGGCTACAGTCCACGTCTTGAACTATGGGATCTTTGCCCCAAAAACTGCCTACATCAACACATTGTAAGCCATTGTCGCATCATAAAACTTTGGGACGTATACCTTGTCATTCCACCTTCTTCCAGCAGAGATGATCGGTTTCCATGGACTTTTGGTGCTAAAACAGCTCGAGATGTTCTCTATGCCTGCCACCTTCTGACTCATATAGATAGCATGAGCATTTACCAGGTGGCCTGGGAGTTTCTCGCTAGAGGAATTCCATTCCATACCTTCAATATGTCGTGTACCCCTACCCATGTTCATTTGGACACCATAGCTGTGGCTGACTTTTGCCTCTCAGGCTATAGGTTCAGCTTGAATGACTATGCCTCATACCTACAAAGACATGCAGCATTTCTTTCATCTCCTTGAGGGTGTGCAGCATTACTGATGGGAGGGATTGTTGGCTGCCTTGCATGTGAGCATGTGAGCTTAGATGGGGTGCTCCAAGGTCCATCATCTGCCGTTACCAATCAACATATTGGTGTAAAATATGTGAATTGGTCTGGCCTGGAATTCTGCGATGATGCACTGAAGACGAGATGGATATAATATGTGGCACATATCGTTGTTATACAGGTAAGTCATACTTTGGTAATTGTAATTGTAGCTATTGCTGATATTGAGTAGGGAACAGGAATCAGATTGCTGTGCGCTCTTGGTGGCCACTTCCCAAGCACTGGAGGAAGGATAGCAATGGAATGAACTGGGGGTATTGGACGCCTTGGTATGAGGTTTGGTACAGGGGGCGACTGGAGGAATTAGAACAGCTTGGACGACCTCTGACTGGTACGGAATGGCGGTCAAAGCTGAAGTCCAGCCCTTATTCACGTACACTTGTGCAAACGGTGGAATCTGAGTCGCTACGATACCTTGAGAACTATATTGATGCTGCAAATTAGTAACACACTGTATATTTGTATTAAATGTATATAATAAACAATATATTGTGCCATTCATTTGGATATGCTGATGGACGCTGAGGATGGATGCTGGTGTCCTTGCCAGCGGGCGCTGAGCATGCACTAAGTTTTCCTGAAGTGAAAACTTTAGATTTTAGTAAGGTTTTCCCAACGTCAAAATCTTTTGGGAAAATTAAGCATTTTGTTTTAAGCAAAACTTAGATAAAATGTTGACTTTTGCACTGGTTTTGCGGTCACGCAAAACAATAAATTTTGTGTGAGGTCAAAACAAGTTCACAACATTACATTTGACACTTAATTTGATGAAGCTAAAATTAGAACAAAAAGAATCATTTGTATTTATACAAAATATGTACAAAATGTAACATTTGTTTACGATTTTGCATCAGCCAATAGTAATAATTTTGCGACAGCCAAAATGTTTAGTCAATATTTAAAATAATTGAGGTCGAATTTGGATGAATTTTGCGAACGGCAAAAAAGTCGGCAGCCAGGAGTGTATCGTTCTCCAAGAGGTCACAATTTCATAATAAGATTAAATGATATAATAAGTTTTATAAGCTTATAATCCATTAAGTAAAATAGATATATTATAATACTCTGCTGTTTGTCTTACAGGACTTTTAGAGCATGGAGCTTGACATATAATGTGTTATAAGGCATCCAGTCACGACCCGCAACTATACCCAAGGATCCGTGTTCAATTTAAGGCGGCTGGTGCCTTAAGGCCTTACAGTGCACCATAATTCTTTGTGTGGCAAACTAGGTTTTCGTGACATAGGCAGTATCCTCTCGACGAAGAAATTGTGCGAGTAGCCGGCACATCCGTCCGACTTCCAGATCCTGGTGAGCTCGCATTCGAGGTGAACTGAGGGGGAATACGAAGCTGATATTCTCTGAGTGTAGGTACGACATTTATGTACGGTGTAATAAATGAAATGTTATGTGAATGACAGCATGTAAGCAACGAGGTACGGAGATGAAAAGTATGAAAACCGCATTTTTGCGGTGCAAGCAGAACGCATGCTCTACAGTTCAATTTAATGCCCATTAATACTACTGATGCCTTAAGGCATTCCAATGCGTTGTAATGCCTTGTGTGGCAAACTAAGTTTTCGTGACATATTCGTGAGTTGTTCTATCTCCACAAGTACCATTGGACTATACATCTCAACCCGTCGTCATTTGCTATCCTGTCCCCACGTCAGCGCAACTTCTCATCTATCTTCTATCCAACTAATACCCGTATGATACGCTTCAGAGCTATCAGCTGCATCCTCTTACTCATCTCACCCAACAGGCAAATACACAAGTTCAAGTTCATTGTTGAAACTTCGCCTACGCTTTCACTAGAGTACGAAAGTTGGAGGAGGAATGCTGAGTGTTGCTAGGTTTTTGTTGTTTTCCTCGAGCGGACGTGTCCTTTACGTTATGGGTCATAACACATCAAGGGAGAAGAGAATCATACTTATTGATACCTTCGTCAACTTAGTTATCGGAAGCATCAGTTTACTGGACTAGATAGTATTCGAGAACCTTCGGCTGGTCTAGTTTTTGCTGAATGTATCTGTGCCTTTAAAATACCTATGCAGCCTCCTAGAGGAGGAAACGTAAAACATGAGAAGATACACTCCCTCCTCCCCCTTCCTCCTGAATGATGCATCCAAGGCGGCCCCACGCTCGTCCTCCAACATGTATACACCTCACAATGTCCCAACACCAGTACTACGCTCGCAGGCCCCACAAATAGACACTGCGGTAAACTACCCAACTAAGCATGAGCACCGACTGCGAGAGGGGGAAGGAGGTGACGAGGGACGAGGGGAAGAATGTCGTTATCGTTGGACTTTCAGTGCATGCTGTCCATGAGCTAACTGAGTGCTATGAACTAACGAAGGCGTTTTACAGTGAAGAGGGGGCGATCCACAGGGAAGTGGGTGCTTACCGCATAATCGTCACCCTGCCTAATCCTGGTTCCTGATGTTCTTCGCACGAATCGTAGACAAAGGTGATTAGATATAATTTTGGGATATGATTATGCCGCTTGGTGCACTGGGGTTGGCCAGTAGAGGGTGATTGATTAGACAGGAGATAGGAGAATGAGCTGGTAGAGTGTTATTTAGGGGATAGAAGGGCAAGGGAGGAGACAGAGGTCCGACGTATGATGCAGTACATTTGAGTTCTCTAGACTTCACGCGAGGACTGCTCTAGCCCTCTTTGATAGTGATGAACCGCTCTGCCTCCACCTATTAGGGTTACCGAGCGTAAGCGTGACTCTGAGTGGGAAGTGAAAACGGCCATGTAGAGACTCAGTCAAATCTCTCAGGCGTTTCACAACATTGTCCTTGCTAAACACATCGGAGCGTCATGTTCAACTCCGCCTCTGGCCATGTTAATCAAATGATACAGCTCACTCAAATGAGGAGCATACAACATGGGAAGATACACCTTCCCCCCCTCTTCGTCCTCCATGTTACACTCAACGCGGCTCGTTCCTCAGACGCCAAGAGTTACTACCCCTCACCATATCTCAATCTCGCACCCCCACTAGCACGCTTAAAAAGCGGACTCTGCTGCTGCAGTGGTAGAAGGATAAGCTAAATCGGCAAAGTTCGAATGCGAAAGTGGGCTAGCGGAGACGAGAGAGGGAGCATCCCATATGTTGGACTTCTCGGTGGGCGATCCATGGGGAAGTGAGTCGTCAGCAAGAGTGTGGTGCGTATGGCTTGGAGGAGCGCCTCTTGCGGAGTTGGAAAGGTGTAACGCGGGGTTGAGCTAACACGATTGGGAGACTGCGCCTCAGGGGCTTATCATAGTCTACGAAGTGTGTGAGTAATAAGTACGATTAAGTGCGAGGGAGGGATGGAGTCAGACGAGATGTAGGAGAGCGAAAGCGAGAAGTAAGTGACACACAGCGCGTGAGCTTGAGGGAATGAGGGATCTAAGCATTTGTCTGTCATATAGAGGGGAATGCAGCGAATAGATCGTCTGTTTTACGATCACATCAGTGTATGCAGTGGTATGGGGAAAAACACGTACCACTAGTCCATAGAAATCCGCCTCCTATGTAGCCTTCTGAGAGTAAGCAGTGTGGTGCCAGCGCCGAATACGAATGTGATTAAGTGGAACGAGACGAGTGATATGTCACATATCGTTGTGCATGCTGACGTATGCAGCGTCACCTGGCCATGAGCTAAGTGAGTGGCAGGGAGAAGAAGAAACATGGGATGTCGAGGAGGGGGTCTTCAGGAGAGTGTGGGTGGCCAGGGCGAATGTACGGTGCATGGGCATGGTAACGCAGCGTTGTGTCGCGCTGAGATGGGGGCCGAGTACGGGGTTATGCTAGCCATGTTGGAGGAATTGCTTGTGGGGGTGAGCATGGTCTGTAGATGTGAACGTAAGAGTGTGGAGAGAGGGAGGGGAGGGAGTGGAGAAGATAGAGTATTGGAGAGGGGGGAGGGATTGTACTAAGACGTGCGAGGGGGAAAGGGGAGAAGTGGGAAGGGGTGAGGACGTATGAAGCTTGAACTTGAGTTCGACTAGGTGGAGATATATAGTCGTTTTGCTGTCCTGCGCCAGGAAATGCGTGGAATAGATGTATCCTCTGTGGTACAATCAGATCAGTATATGTTGTAGAGGATAAGAAACACGCACCACCCGCCAATTCCCATCCTGTCCAATCCTGCCCTTCCTTCAACGACGGATCAGATAAGTATCTTCTTGAAGAGAGCGCCTTCGAGTCGCAGCGTTGGAGTTGTAGTCGCAATGACTCAGTCGTGTTGAGAGAGGAAAGGGGAAGTCCTAGACACCCCCGGACTTGATGTTCGAGCGCAAATTCAACGTATCTGCCTTTGTAGCGTCCCCATTAAGCCTTGTCGAATAGAATTGTTGCTTATAAGAGTTCGACATCCAAATTCAAGAGGGAGAAAACGACTTGTGGTCACTAGATCGCGGTGACGACCGTGAGGCTCAAAGTAAAGTTCAGAGAAGGATGAACAGACTAAGCGGAAGTGAGAAGGCGCGGGTTGCCGAGCGTGTGATTTCTGCCCTACCGGCGCCTTTCGGCCGTAACATTGAATCGATAGCTGATCAAGCGAGAGGCGTTGATGGAAAGGAGACTTGGGAGCTTTATAGATGGCCTGGTACGTTACAAGTTACACTGCGTTTTAAAACAATTTGTGGATCGAGATGTTAGTAGTAGACAAGAGATGGCTTGTTGTAGAGAGAGACAGCAGGGGCTACCGCACGGATATGGAGGGGGAGGAGCGGGATATGTGGAGGGAGGATGGGATGTAGGGCGGGAGGGCAGGGGTATACTGTATATGGGATAGGTTCGGAGTAGGGAAAGGTGTCTGACATCGCTCAATTGTGCCCGTTATATCTTGAATACACTTGATTGTGCTTTACGGTGCTCGATTCTATGGTTATGTAGGATAGACAGGGAATATATAATCTATTTTATCTTTATCCTAGCTTGATTTCATCTCGACCTGGCTTGAATAAGTTGGATTCAATCGAGCATATGAAAAAAAATCAAGCCGGAGCGAGCGTCAACGATCCAGCTGATGTCAATTGAATCTGCTCGCTGTGGCTTGTTTACAGCTCTTCCTTCGCTCGATCCCGCTGGACCGAATTTTCACTGGGGTTTAATGGCTACTGAAGATGAGTGTGCTGGTGCGAATGATCTCGATTCATCAGTTATGGAGGATATGATAACGACAGGACAGCATGATACTCTAGAATCACTAATAGATATATCAGATTGTACTTGGCATTCATATACACACACACAATTGTCTGATGACAAGGATATCTACAATTAAGGTAGAGGACATCTGAATCTGTCACCCCTTACATAATCCAAATCTCATACTGAAATTCCTTCCTCACACATCATTTATATGTAAATCTAACTCCAACATTTGATAACTTTTAGCAATTGGATCAAAATGTTGGAATTTATTTTCTGAAAATCTGACTACAGCTGGAGTAATTTAAGAAACATTTTTTTGAGTACAAAGTGGCATAAAACATCATATAAATGCATTTCCATATGTTTGGAAGGCATTTTGATTTTTTGACCTCGAACATTTTGCGCCTTACATAATACAATTATGATTACGTAATGTTTAACACGTGATATATAGTAACGCTTTGTCACAGCTTGTGACATTGAGAAAGGTACAAGCTGAGTGTTGTTCACTTTTTCAATGCATTAGTTAGTACAGTCACATTTTTGGGCTTTTATATGCATATCTAGCTTAGGTAGCCTTGAGCTTTCATAAAAGTAGAGCCCTAAATTTTTTTTTTTTCGGAAACCCAGGGATTTTGCGCCTCTTGGCGCTTACTAAGCTGCTTACATAAAGGTGTCAGGTTTAGATGTCCTCCAGGCTCCTAAAACCAGCACTCTCGTATCTCGCAACAACCTCCTTAGGTAAACAAGGGCAAATATTTGCTTAAGGCAAATAAACCTAAGGAGGTTGTGCTCGATAGAGCGGCTGGCATAAGTGGTCACCGAAGTTTCCCCGCGGACCCTTTCCATCAACAGGGAAATCGACGGCGGGGCACGCCGCATTCCCACCTCATACCTATGTACTCGCGCTCATGAACACCAATTATCAACAATTA
This sequence comes from Cyathus striatus, assembly GCA_025738555.1. NCBI lineage: Eukaryota > Fungi > Basidiomycota > Agaricomycetes > Agaricales > Nidulariaceae > Cyathus > Cyathus striatus. The sequence continues at coordinate 2,412,704 of JAOVFP010000007.1, forward strand.
TTTGAGCCTCATACTCTCCGTGTACTTATTCTCAAACGCACAAATAATTTAATTTTGGTCTTTCTTTGTTGACTGCAGTAAGTACTTGCCTTTCATAGACTTACAAGTGTGACTGATGAAAGTACTTACCTTTTAAATACAGTATGTATATGAAGCTTTGAAGCCTGAGGCCTGAGCCTTTCAGCTAACTGGCATTCACTTATTTGGCTGTTGTTTAACTGTCTGTGGAGTACACACTGTAGTACCTGAAGAAAACTTAGAGTAATTAACTAGGTAATTGTAAGTAAATAATTCAGTATGTACAAGTAAGAAACTCACCTCAGCGTCGTGAACAATTGCTGAGGTGTACTAGCTAAAGTACATAGGCTTATATACATTATGGGTCCTTTACTCCTAGATAAAGGAGTAAACTACATAGGAGGGAATGTGTGTGGCACAGAGTGTGCTGTGCAGCGCAGCAACAGTACAAGATAATAAAGTATTAGAATAAAACACAGGGCAGTATAGTGAAACATAGAGAGATACAATATATACAATATATTACCTTGCTGTGCGATGATCATATGACCTTGGTGGCGAGGTGGTGGTTGCTGAGTGAATATAAGCGGGCGTGGTCTAATGAAAAACAGGAGTGCGAGTCGAACTTGAAGGTGTTTGCATATCCAACAGTACCTGCTTTATTTTTTATCTTTCACTTCAATTCATATAAGTATATGTAGGCCGGTAATTTCGACACATCCAGTACATTTTATTACTTCATAATACAAATACTATTACTGCAATCAACAAAGAAAGACCAAAATTAAATTATTTGTGCGTTTGAGAATAAGTACACGGAGAGTATGAGGCTCAAATAATTGTTGATAATTGGTGTTCATGAGCGCGAGTACATAGGTATGAGGTGGGAATGCGGCGTGCCCCGCCGTCGATTTCCCTGTTGATGGAAAGGGTCCGCGGGGAAACTTCGGTGACCACTTATGCCAGCCGCTCTATCGAGCACAACCTCCTTAGGTTTATTTGCCTTAAGCAAATATTTGCCCTTGTTTACCTAAGGAGGTTGTTGCGAGATACGAGAGTGCTGGTTTTAGGAGCCTGGATGTCCTCTACCTTATATTTGAATCTATGCCAAATAGATACCTACAATGCATTGTCACAGAGGTAAATCGAGTACACCTCGAGCTACCTTGAGGTGAATTAGCCGAGACCTTGGTACGACCTCACCTCACCTCGCGGCAACACTAGTAGTAGTAGGTCAGGAACTATTCCCACAGTCATTTAGGTGGGTCCGCTCTATACATTGCAACTTCCAGTCTCAACCTTCTTCATTCCACTACGACATATAATACGACATAGAAAAGCTCGCTTCCTACTGCTATTGGTTGCTTTCCCTTTAGCATCTCTGTATCACCAAAACGAAAATTATGATCTTGCACTTTGATCAGAAGAACAGAGTCGCAAGTACTTCGAGTACATATCTTAGGCTTACCGATAGGTCGATTGTTTACTGGCATCATCCACGCGAAGATGAACGACTATAATAATGGTATACTTGCTTTATCAAACCGAGCGCTGTATGTGAATGTTGTACATATAATTAGCTCTTTAACGCCGACAGCGTGAATACCACTGTTGTAATCGGCGTTCAAAACGGAACTAAAATAATCATTATCAGCCAAATCTACGACATCCGCGTATGCCTGAAACAGATTAGAAAGATAGTGTTTAATTATATAAGAGGCTGCGTCACCCACTGGTATCATATAAAAACAGCAAATTCATTGAGCAGTTTATTTCCCTTCGCTTTCAGCATGGCCTCCGGAGTATTTCAAAACGCGAGCAACTTCGTGCAATATCAGCCAATGATGATAGATCAGGTAGACCATCTCTGAGAGTGTATATCTATACTGTGTTCAAAATATTTAATATTTCAGGTCAACATAAACAATAATGGACGACTATCTCCAATACAACAAGCATCTCCGTGTACAAGCCAAATGTTCACAGGACAAGAACAATATCTTGATGCTTTGAAGAAACATTTTAAGCCTGAGATTTCATATGATTTAGCAAGAAAATATTTTCTTCTGTATGGAATGGGAGGTATTGGGAAAACTCAAATCTGTTTAAAGTATATAGATGACACAGAAGACTTGTAAGTCACTTTGAATTTTCTTTTAAAAAAATGTTAACTATTTTGTTACTTGTAGCTATGAGTACATGTTTTGGATTGACACCTCTTCAGATGCAACTGTGATACAGAGTCTTAGGGATATCTTCAAGACTTATCTTGCTTCTCAGACAGTGGAGTTTTCACCAGCTGTTGTTCTCAATTGGATATCTATCCAAAAGTGCAGATGGCTGATGATATTTGATAATGCTGATGGTTCTCCAAAAACTGTGGAGGGCTTTCTTCCATCTAAAAATAAAGGAAATATCTTGATCACAAGCAGAAATCAAGAACTGAAAAAAGTAACCACAGTTGAAAACTCAATGGAAGTTACAGAGATGAGTGAAGATACCTCTATACATCTTCTTTTAAAAGTTTGTGGACTCTCTCAGCAATTTGAGTCATATGAATATGTGGCCAAAGAAATAGTTTCAGTGCTTTATGGGCTTCCACTTGCAATTGATCATGCAGGTGCATACATACTATCTGGAAGTTGTCATATTACTGAGTTTCAGAGTGTTTACAAGAAGCACAGAGCAAAGTTAATGAACAATAAAGCATTTTGTGGTGCATCAAGGTATGACAAGACAGTTTATGGCACTTGGGAGATTTCTTTTCAAAAGATAGTAGAAATATCGGAAGATATAACAAATTATGACAAAGCATGTGCAGCCAAATATGCAGTAAATTTGATAAATATGTGTGCCTTTCTTCATCATGAAAACATTCCTCAAATTATGTTTCAACGGGCTGCTGAGAACTACCATGCAGCACTTGCTGAATATCCAAATGAAGCCCATTTTTCTTTCATAAGAAACATGAATGAAAAATTATTCAATTTTAGTGATGATAAAAAATGGAATAATATGGTGTTTAGTGAAGCAATTGCAATGCTCATGTCATATTCATTAATAAAAAAACACATAGGCACAAAATATCATAGCTTACACCCTGTAGTTCAGCATTGGTGTCAAGATAGATTATCAATGGTTGAAAAAAAATTCTGGATTTTGAATACAGGTGGAATAGTAGCAACTTCAATAAGATTTGAGGATGAAATTGAGGAATATACATATAGCCAAGCAATTGTGGTTCATGTTATTAATATTCTATCAAATGAAGATGAATTATATGGTCATAAAGACTATATGCTTCTATGGAAGTTAGCTTGTGTATTAGCAAAAACTGGCATGCACACAATAGAAATGAATGTAAAAGAAAGAATACTAAATATAACAAAGCAAATTTATACTCAAGAGCACCTTCACACCTTTGGAAGTATGGCAAATCTTGCACATACATATGCAAACCTTGGAAAATTGAAAGAGGCAAAGGAATTACAAGTGCCAGTACTAGAATTCAGAACCAGAGTACTGGGAAGAGAGCATCCTAACACCCTTAAGAGTATGGTAAATCTTGCATGTACATATGGAAGGCTTGGTAAATTTAAAGAGGCAGAGGAATTGGAAGTGTCAACCCTAGAAATCAGTACCAGAGTATTGGGAAAGGAGCATCCTAACACTCTTAAGAGTATGGTCATTCTTGCATGGACATATGCAAACCTTGAAAAATGGAAAGAGGCAGAGAAATTAGAAGTGCCAGCCCTAGAAATCAGTAACAGGGTTCTTGGGAAAGAGCATCCTGAAAGCCTTAGAATTATGGCAAATCTTGCACTTACATATGCAAACCTTGGAAATCTGAGAGAGTCAGAGGAATTAGAAGTGCTAGCCCTGCAAATCAGTACCAGAGTTTGGGGAAAAGAGCATCCTGAAACCCTTAGAATTATGGCAAATCTTGCATTTACATATGAAAGCCTTGGAAAATGGAAAGAGGCAAAGGAGTTAGGAGTGTCAGCTCTAGAAATAAGTACAAGAGTTCTGGGAAAGGAGCATTCTGAAACCCTTAGAATTATGGGTAATCTTGAAAATACATACAGAAATATTGAAAAATTGAAAAGGCTGAATTATTGGATGTAGTAGTTCCTTAAACCAAAATTTCATTCTAAGACTTCTTGACTCAATTGGATAAACCTTCACCTAAAGTGCTGATTCAATTGAATTATTCAATAATACTTAGATGCTGGATGCTGTAGTAGGGTAACTAAGTAAATATACAATAGAGAAGTGTAGGTAGAACTGTCATTAAGCTGCTCTACATTTATGAGGTCCAGTTACATGGAAATATTGTGCTATCACTGTGGCTATGTTGATCTATGTAAGTCTATGGTGCATTGACACAAGTCTATATGGACCAATATAAAGGGAACTTTCCAATAAGAGATATTACTGCTACATGAACTATGTAGCTCCATATTGTCATGTTTTTTTCCTGATGTAGATAAAGAGTATCCTGACACCCTTTCAGGTATTGTCAATCTTGCATGCACATATGGGGTCCTTGGAAAATGGAAGGGGACAGAGGAATTAGAAGTTTGAGCCCTAGAAATTAGAATCAGAGTACTAAGTAAAGAGCATCCTGACACCCTTTCAAGTATGATCAATCTTGCATGTACATATGGAGACCTTGGAAAATGGAAAGAGGCAGAGGAATTAGGAGTATCATCACTAGAAATTAGTATCAGAGTTCTGGGGAAAGAGCACTCTAAAAACCTTAAGATTATGGCTAATCTTGCAAACACATATGGAAACACTGCAAAAATTAAAAAGGTTGAATAATAGGAAGTGGTGGTTCAATAATCTAAAATTTCATATTAAATTTCCTTGACTCAATTTATTTTGATGTCTATGTAATAATAATAAAGATAGGGCCAACAAGCAGGCCCGGGATAGCTAACTACTAAATTACTCATGTATTTAGAAATAAGAAACTGAGCGAGTAAGAAGTAAAGAAAAAGTGAAGAAATATGGGACACAATAAAAAGAGCAGGATGTTGAATAATGAAAGGATGATACCAGGCATACTAGGTAACCATGTAAATAGATGAAAGCAAGGTGTAGCATGATATTTGCCAACATTTAGGCAGTTGAACAGGATGAAGTCATCGCACATAGAGTCCGCCAGCCCATGCAGAACCCAAACAGCGAATCATGCCTATCTGTCCACCTATCCACCTGGTCAATCGATGGCATGAACAAAAAATAGATGAAACAACATGTACGTCTGTTCAAAATAAGGTAGTACTGGACCCTGATAATTGACGAATGAAACAGCGGTACATATTAGACTCAAGAGGGTAATATGTTTGTATATTTAAGATAATTGTAGTGTCAGTCGATGGGACAGGAATATACTTACTTCGGTACAATGAATCAGGGTACAGCACCTTCGCCTAAAGTGTTTATTCAATTGAATTCAACAATACCCAGATATTGTGGTAGGGTAACCAAGTAAATGTACAATAGAAAAGTGTGGGTAGAACTGTCATTAAGCTGTTGTATTTTTTTTTACGATTTTGGTTGTTGAGGCGCTGAAGCCTGAAAGAAGGACGACAAATTTGGACAAAATGAAAAGGCACAAGTGTCCTATTGTTCTCATATGGCATTCAGACCCACACTCCAAAGCTCCCGCATAACACACTCAAACAGAGGCTGTGCATTAGCACTGTCATCCTCCGCTGGGCGCCGTTTTCGGAACCCACAGGCTCAGTGGGAACGCTGAGAAGGCGTTGAAACGCTCATGCACAAGAACAGGGCGATGTGCTTCGATGGCAACTCATCCAGTGTCATTCTTGTACAGCTTGTACAGGTCTTTGTTCTTTGCCAGCTTTTTGCTTTATTACCTCGAGTGTACAGGCGACTTCGTTCCCCCCTCCCAACAACACCAACACTGCAACTCGACAATACCCGCTGCAAGAACTTACTTATCAGATACGTTATCGAAGGAACAATAGGATAAGATAGGATAGGATAGGATAAGAATGAACAGTGTGTATTCTTTTCATTCGGAGCGTGGAGCAGAGATACTAATCTGATCAACAGACGATCTGTTCCACGCATTCCCTGGCGCACGACAGCAAAACAGTTTCATCCCTCCTCCCTCTCAAGCTCAAGCACCGTACGTCCCCTCTCCTCTTCCCTCGATCTCATTCACACTCACACGATTCATCTACAGACCATGGTCAGCACCCCCAGGCGCACCGGGGCCTCAATCCGGCTGGCCCAACCCCACATTCGGTCCCTCCACCTCAGCAGGCAACGCTCCTGCCCCACACTCGCCCTGGCCGCCCACATCCCCATCCCCATGGCAAGCGTCCTCTGCTCCCTGGAATGCCCCCTCCTCACCGTGGCATCAACCAACCTCCTGGCCAGCGCCACTCCATACACCGGCAAGCCCAAGCGTATGGGATATACCACCCCTCGTCTCCGCTCCCCCACTATCGCACTCCAACTCGGCCCCGGTACCGCGTTGGCTTGCTCCCCCTCCACAGAGTCCGTTTGCCAGGCCAGCGAGTGCTGGCGCGACGTTGGGTGAGGGTTCGTGGGGGAGGCAGGATGAGCCTCCTTGGGTGCAACACAATGGAGATATGGGAGGGGGAGGAGGAGGAGGAGGGGGGGTGTATCAGCCGATGTTCTTTGCTCCTCCTAACTCAGCGGGACTCCATCGATCTATAAGTGCGCCTTGGAGTCGGAGTCGAACGAGAGGCACAGACGCATTCAGCGAGGACAATCTCGCGAAGAGGCCTAGAGACTGGAGAGATGATTACACTGCTCCCTCTCTCCGAGGACGTTTTCGATTCCCCCTCAGAACACGCTCACGCTCTCGCTCGATATCAGTGGCGCCTCGAGAAGCCAAATGTACAATATCGCCATACCTAGACACGGGAGGACAGCATAACATATCATACGACCTACGCCTCTCACCACCCCCCAGCATCCCCCAAATAACACTATTCCAACTAGCCCTTCTACCACCTCTTCAATCCCTCTCCTTAACCCACCCCCTCCTACCCTGGTCCATCCCTATACGCGCATCAACTCCCTCGGGTATAACAATCTCCAACCTCCTCCTATGCCTGTACGAAGAACTTCAAGAACCTATTCGATAGGGGGAGTATTACACAGACGCAGTAGGTGGGAAGGAGAGGGAGGCACTGGGTCGCGCTGCGACTGTCCGATGTGCGGGTGATAGTGGGTTACTCGGACGCGGAGTCTTGAGAGTCGATTTTTTGGGCGAGGATTGCATTTTTGCGGGGGTTGTGGATGGGCGTGGGGGGTGAGAGTTCAAGACGCAACAGAGATGAAGCATTTTCGTGTGTAATGTGGGGAGAAGAAATGAAGAACGGCACTGAGGTTTTTCATGGTCGTTGGGAGCAATGGACGGTGGTCTGTGCGTTTTTCGCCGTCACGTGATCTGAAATGAACGTTGATAGGAAACGTATCCGTACGTCCATTTTACTTTATTCTATCATTGACCTCTTCGCAATTTCCTTCACACATCGATGATAGATATGACAATACTGATGTCAAAGCATGTAAGTGACCGCTTATACCATCATGAGATCATCAGTGCCGGATGAATCGCCCAGACAAGAATATATTACTATTCGTACGTTTCGGTTCTGATCGCTGCTACTGTACATACACTTATGCAAGGACCACCATCTTTTACACTTCGAGGATTGTTAACGATCCGCAATCGACAACGGTAAGACATGGTGTGAAGTTCAGGCCACTGGCTTGACGCGTCAGTAGTAGCCAAGGATCTAGTAAGTGGACAACTGTTAATATGGGAGAATATAATGTCGAATGATTGTGGTAGAAGGAAGAGTGGGTAGGTGTGATAGGTAGGATGTTCAAATGCGTAAATTAGACCTATGTTGATGGGTGTCTGAATGTGGATACGCTTACTTCTAACAATAAAGCACGAGGTTCGAGGGCTCCTTGCATGCTATTGCTCAACTACTGAAAATGTAATATCTCGATCATACCGAACCACAAAACCTAAATTCATCTCCCTCCGTAAATGTAAGCCGTTATCGTTACTCTATTGGTATTATAGGTACCTTAACATTCTACTTGTTCAAACAATGCACTCATAATGGCCCGGTTCGTGGGTTCGTCTGGGGTGGGGTGTAACGTTCAATAGTTTCACCTTCTGCATCGAACACACTGACAGCGTCGTTAATTCTTGCTATCGTCCAGTCGTGAGTTGCTTTCTTTTCTAGCCTAAAAAATTCGATCTATATCTTCGACACTGCGACACCACTATCTTGGTAGACCATTGGAAGCACCCCACTTTTAACTTCAAGAGTTTATGTGATTTCTGCACGATCCGTGGAGTGGACCGCCTCCAACGCCGACTCTACATAGCTATGTTACTTAATACTAAATTCTCAAATAAACATATCGCTGGAAACTCACAAGTAATATCGAGTGTTGAGGGTACGAAAAATGATGTTGAAACGATGGGAAATAGTTGACAAGGTCTTGAGAAGTTGTCATATTAGCTACAGTACGAATCATACGGGGCGTACAGTACTACTGCTTTGAACACCAAAATAGGACGATGAGGGTTATCGTAGCGTTCCAACGTTACTACGAATATTTAAATACCGAAACAGGATGCTGTTATAGAGAGCTGCACCATGTAACGGTAGAGAACATAAGTTGTGGTGGTTAAAGATAGAACAAAAGAGACCCACTGATGCCTTTAGTCCGGTCAAACTCGTTGACGTTTTAGTATATCGTTCCTTATGCTGTCCCACCTCTGTCCCCCACTGTGGGACCTGACTGGGACACCAAAAACATCCAAGGACTCATAAGAAAGATCTATGTGAGGTTAAAATGTTGAAATACCATGAAAATGTTGTAAAATATGTGGGGTAATAATGTAACAGCTTACTATAGCAGTATTGTACTGGTTTCAATTCAGAGCTCATGCACTACTCCTTTTTCCACTATTATACCTAATATTTTCTCTGAAATATATACAGGAACTAATACTGTATGTAGGTTAAAGAATAATAGGGTATATTGTACATGAGGGAGGGAGGAGCATTTGGAGAAGGCAAAGGGTAAGGAACGCTACACCAAAACCTTAACGAGTTTGACCGGTCTGCCTATCAACGAGATAGCCCACGCGTCCTCACGTGAAAAAAAGCGTGATCTCGTTCCCAGGATAGGCAGACCGGCCTCCGGTCTATGATGCCTTCACTGACTTCCCGTTTGCGTAATTCATGATCACGTGACCATTCCAAACGCACTGACCACCGTCGATTCATCCATTGTTCCGAACGACGATGAATCCATCACGCCAGGCCCCACACAACAACCTCCCCGATCCTACAGTAGCTTCTTCCACTCCTACACTATACTTCCTTCCACAATCCCCCAAACATGCTTTTGAAGAGATATAGCAGGAGATCAGACATGGTTATGCCTGAGGGTGCGGAAGCGCATGTGGGGATAGGCCAGGGCAGGAGGGGGTGTGAGGGGGAGAGAGACTGGAGGCGGAGGCGGAGGGCGAGTTGATATAGTGTGATTTAGGAGATACTGGGGGAAGGGGGAGGCGCAGGTCGTAGGATATGCTGTGGTGGCCTCGGTACGGGGAGCTTTAGCACGAGCGAGCTCGGAGAAGAAAGCAAAAATGGCCACATAAAGAGAGGGAAGTGTAAGTAATCCTCAAGTCTTTCGGACGCTTCTCTCAAGATTGTCATCGCTGAATTCGTCAGTGCGCCTTGCTCGACCCATACTTCGTGGTGCGCTAATAGATCGATACAGTCTCCTGAATGAGGGGTAGTGCAGAACACTTTCCCTTCCTCATTCTGCTGAAGCACGCTGAACCCAAAGCGGCTCCCCACCCCAACCCCATGGACTCTCGCCCAACCTCCTATCCGCACACGCACACGTAGGCCTGGCGAACGTTCTCTGCGGAGGTGGCTGGACAAGCTACAGCGGAGCGGTGCAGCCGAGCGGGGGACGTCCCATACAGTTGGACTCGTAGGCGTGTGGACTTACGCTCGGTGCTGGCCAGGAGATTAGAGGATGCCAGAGGCCACGTAAAGAGGGAGAAATGTGGTCTCCGCTCGGGTCTCTCGGACATTTGGCGAGATTGTGTTCACTGAACCTGTCGGTGCCTCGTCCGATTTGAACTCCGTGGTGCGCTGATGGAACGATACAGCCCTCCCCCTTCAGCTAAAGCATGCTGAACCCAAGACAACTCCTCCCACCGACCCTATGGACTCTCAACCAACCTCGATCCCGCACTCGCAGGCCGCAAAAATGGATTATGCTGCAGAGGAGGAACTAACCAACCCAGCCCATGGGCCGAGTTTGAACGTGATAGCGAGGAGCATATACGAGGGGTAGTGTAATATCCATATCGTTGGACTGGTAGGCGATGTAATGTCGTTAGCTAGGAGCTATGTGAGTGCCAGGGCCTAGCGGGAGCAAAACCGGGTCGGGAATAGAGTGGTACGTATAGGTACACTGTTGTCTCCTGCGGAAGGACCGACTTGGGGAGCTACGCTGGCGGGGGCTTATCATGATCTGCGGAGCGATTTAGTGTGATTGCGATCGAGGGAGGGAGGGGGTCGTAGATGTGCTTGAGGGCAGGAGGTCGGATTGGTAGAGCGTTATGTGCCAGGAAATTGTAGGGAGCAGTGGGAGGCGGAGGTCGTAAATAAGATGTACTGTAGTGCCCCCCTTCCTCTAGCTACGGGGACATTGTGCGTTGGAATTCGAGTGAGCTGGGAGACAGAGCATGAGCATGACGGAGCGCGGTTGTGGAATTGCAACGTACTCCTCCTTCCAATTCCTTGAGCGTTACACGAGGTTACCGTCGCTGAATGCATTAGTTCCCGGTTCCAACTCCAGCTTCCCGGATCACCAATCGAACGCTGCAACGCCTGTGAAGAGGGGTCGTACCCTTCCCGAAGTACGTACAACCCACGGCGGATCCCCCTGACCTCAAGGACTACACCTCTCACCATACCCCAACATCGCACCAGCACTAGCCGGCCTCGCAAACTGACTCGTTCGCGGTGGTGGGAGGACAAGCTAACTCGGTACCAACGCAGAAAAGATAGGGGAATGTCTGATACTGTTGGAGTTGGTTGCAGGTGTGCGAACTGTCGCCGACCAGGAACTAGGTGGGTGTCATGGGCTATTGAGAGTATTCCGTGGTGTGGATGGAGTTTGTCATGAAGTAGCTGGTATGAGATATGGTGGCCAGAGAGTTTGGGGTGCGTATGGGCTGTTGGCTCCCGTGGAAGGGCCAAATACGAGGTTGGGCCAGTCGGATTGTGATGCACCTGCGAGAGCTTATCACGGCCTGTGCGTGAAGTGTGTGAGCGTGATTTCGATCGATGAAGAGAGGGGGTGGGATGCGAGAGTGGGGTAGAAGGGGGGAAGGGAAGGAACGTACGACGGTTGACATTGAGCTTGGGACGGAGGAAGGTTGTCTATGCACAACCAGTTTGCTGTCGAGTACTGCGAAATGATGATATGTTTGGATCAAATTCAGAACAGCCACTTACTGCTCATCTATCCGTATCCACCTTCCAAGCATCCATCTGAGTGTGATTCATGCATTCGTGTCACGCAGGCGTTTGATATGCATATGATCATCGATCATCTGTTGCAAAGTTTATTCTTGAATATAAAAAGAGTTATATTGTGACGTACAGAGCTAGAGAGAAAGAAAGTAGAGGAAAGCAAAGTGAACCGTGGTGAGAGAACGAACAGACTTAGCAGAGGAAGGGTTGAGGAAGGGCGGTGTTGGGCCGAGGACGGGCGTTGCCGAGCGTGTGATTTTCATCACGGGCCGAATATTTATTTAGGTACTATTCCAATAACATTCACATTTTGTGCCAAAGAGTGGTATTGATTCTTAAGGATGAACCAAATCAACAAGACCTCGGGATGATCCACGTTGAAGTACATCTTGAAAACTGCTCTAGGTAGTCAAACACAACTTCGTAATGCGGAGAAATTTTCGTCTGGATAAAGATATAACCCCACCTTATCCGACAAGATATGTCCGGAATATTGATCAAAGAAAAGTGCCTTTCACTGCTTAATCAATTCCGCCATATGACCATCAAATGAGAAGCTAAATATAAACAGCCTGCCATTCATCCGTATGCTATGCTTTTGGATTGACATATACACACAGCATGTATATCGATAGCATCACGGTTTACATATATACGTGCCGCTAAACAGTAAGACTCCCTCCCCATCGTATCATACGTAATACGCTCAACCGCATAGCAATGTCTCAATCATTTAAGAAAGACACAAATCAAGACACCGCAAAGTCTTACTCGCTCGATGTCGGGGTTCCTCCATCCGATGTAGGAGTGGAATATCATTCCCTTCGACCTAACAATGAAGCATCAAGTATCACTTTGTTCAGTGCACCAAAGGTAACATCAATTAGTTGTTTCATTAACCGATATATATCTTACGTAACACAGGAAAAGAACACTGTTAGAAACAATGCAGGATCTGGAGCATTTAGATCGAGTGTCTTGAATATTGGGATAAGTGATAATGCAAAATTTCATACCATTTCTCCCGAGTCAACCAAAAGGATTTTTCCGAATAGGCCTAGAAAAGTAGGAGATATGTTAGCAGACAAGTTGAGCCCAGTCTTTTGTGCTCCTTCTTCCTATGTAAACGAAAATAGTCCTGCTTCAGCAGAAAACAGAGACGATCATTCCTTTCCGGATTCAACAGAAACCAGAGAAAGGCATTACACTCCTCCCTTTTCAGTAAACCGACATGGTCCTTCCGCTTCAGCTGAACCCAGAGATGACCATTCCTCTCCATCCAATTCCATAACCCCACCCGTGGCAACACGCAGGCGTTACAGTAACCGTGCTCACCAGTATACTGTAAACTATAGCGAAGTACAGGAAGTCGATAGCGATGGCAGACTTCGAGAGGTCATCATAATCGAGGATACTCCTCCACCTTCACCAACAACTACCGACAACGGAGCCTATTCAGCATCCCATGATATGTCAAATGGTGGTCCTGAGAGGCAAAATGCGGACAGTTCAGATGTCACTTATGCGAATGCCCAAATGCATGGAACATCATTTAAAGACGCTCATCACTTTAACATGTATAATCCGTCGTTCTCAGATCAAACTAATGTTTACGGTAAGTTTCCTGCATAGAATAGTGGATGATGAATCTTAATATTTGTTCACAGTATCTGGCAGAAGCGGATTCATACCAGGCGTTGCAACTGGTATGGTGGCAGTAACCGTGCTCAATTCTCAGATGGCGGTCTCTCCGCCATCATCACTGCCGCCAGTGCACACTGCATTACCATCTCCGCCTCAGTGTGTTACCGTGAAAACCTATTCAGATGGGAGTAGTGGCTTTTCGAATGAAATAATGATGCTAAAAAACATACCCATTCAATCGGAACAGGAGAGCGAAATGACAATTTATTTACCACATAGTGCAAACCAAAGCTATTCCCCACTCCACATGAATTTTCACCCGTGTAAAATTGGACATGTCGATAATAGCGACTCGAAAGCAAAGCCGTCGGATACAGCGGCTGGTGGTACAGACTACACGATTGACGTAGATATGATACAAAATACGTACGGAACCGGGATACAGTCCTGGCAATTTGCCCTATACACTCGGAGGTTGAAGAACTTCACATCCGCAAAGTCCTTAGCGCTGTGGGGTGTCGTTCTTTCTGCGACAATTCTTCAGACCACATTCCATGGTTTCCAAAGCTTTAATAGATTATAGTACTCACTTACTTACTTTACCATGTTTCTTCACACTTTTTCTCTTTCTCTTTCTCTTCTTTCTACTTTGTCGCCATTTGCGTTATTCTTTCGTAGCTGAGCTGTTCGATTGAATTTATACCATATATATATACCCTTTAAACATGTACATGATATGAAGCCTTGCAGATTTCGATACCACCATGAAAGAAGACCCACACTAACCTTCCGCTGCCACTCCAGAGTCCAAACGACGACGAAGTGAAACAACCACCACGCCTCACAACTTTGAATCTGTTCTCCCCATTCCATAAACAAACTCCACAGCCTACCCCGTGGACTTTTCACTTCCCGTCCACAAATCTCACAAACATCCCTCGCGCAAGAAACCGACCCCCAAAATACCCTATCAAAATAACCCCTTATCATCCGCACAACTACCAGTCGCTGTTCCACTCACAGGTTCTCCCTTCCTACTGTCAACGCGTAATCATCACCCTGCCTAATCCGTTCTTGGAGCTCTTCGTACGAACTGTAGACATGGAAAAAGATCGGATACGATTATGCCGCTGGGTGTATGAGGGTGATTGATTAGACAGCCTGGAATTGGAGAACGAGCCGGTGTAATGTGATTTGGGGATAGAAGGGGGAGGAGTCGTATGCGATGCAGTGGTGGACTCCTGCGTCCAAGTACGAGGATATAGTAATTCGGATTCTCGGGAGACTAGGCATATCGAGCGTGAGCGTGATTCTTGAGTTGGAAGTGAAAACAGACATGTAAAGAAGGAGCAACGTAATCCTCCATCCAATCGCTCGGCTGTTTCGTTAATGTCTCGGTAAACTCTTCGTACCCCCGTCCGACACTGACCCCGTGGTGAGCAGATCGACCTATACAGCTCCTCGGAGGAAGGGAAGTATGGCATGGGAAGATACATTCCTTCCCCTCTTCCTCCTCAATGTTGCACCCAAGGCAGCCCCTCACTCCTCCAAGACGTATACCCTTCACCGTGTCCTAACCTTGAACTTGCGTTCGTAGGCCCCACAAATGGACTCTTCTATGAGCTGACCAACTCAGCACGAGCGCTGAGTGCGAGAGGGAAGGTGATTGACGGACGTACGGAAGAATGTCGTTATCGTTGGACTTTTCGGTGTCTGGAGTACCGCTGGCCACGACTTAGGTGGGCACCATGACCTAACTGGGGCGTTCCATAGTAAGGAGTGACCAGGGAGTATTAGGCGCATTGGCTTGGAGGATTGCTTCCTTCGGAGGTTGAAGGGCCTACTGTGGAGTTGCGCCGATTGGGGGACTGCGCTTGAGGGGGCTTATCATAGTCTACGAAGAGTGTGAGCGACAGCTGCCATTGAGATTGAGGGAGGGATGGAATGGGAGAAGACGTGGGAGAGGATGTGGGGGATGGAAATGGAAATGAAAAGAACGTACAGCACGTGAGCTTAAGGGGAAGAAGGGAAGTACGCATGTTTGCCGGGAACGCGGCTAATAGATCTTCTGTTGTACGATAACATCAGCGTTGGCGGTAGAGTGGGGGAAAAGCACGTACCACTCATCCAAACAGATCCCTCTTCTAGACAGCTACAGTATCTGAGAGTGAGCCATGCGTGGTTCCAGCGTCGAGTTCGAATGCGATAAAGGGGTAGTATCGCTGGACATAAAGGCGTATGCACAACCGCTGGCCACTAAGCCAGGTGAGTGACAGAAAGAGGAGAGAACATGCGTTGTCGAGATGGAGCGTTCTATCGGGGTGTGGGTGGCCAGGGCGACCATGGGGTGTATGGGCTTGGGGTTGCGGCGTTGTTTGTTTCATGCTGAGGTGAAGGGACCGAGTACGGGGTTAGGCAAGCCTGATGGGGTGGCATTTTGTTTGGGGCGGCTCATGGTCTGTCAATGTGGACGTAAGCGTATGGGAGAGAGAGGGGAAAGAGTAGGAGATGTCGTTGGAGAGGTGGGGAGGGATTGTACGAAGACGTGCGAGAGAGAAAAGGGAGAGGGGGGGAGGGGGAAGAAGGACGTACGGAGCTTGAGTTTGAAAATGTGGAGGGATGTAGTCGTTTTGCTATCATACGCTAGGAATGCGTCCTCTGTTGTACGATTAGATCAGTATATGTCGCAAAATGAGAAATAAACACGTACTCCCAGCCTAATCTTATCCTAACCTATCCAATACTGCCCTCCCTTCGACTAGGTATCAGAGGAGTATCTTCTGTTGTGGGGTTCGGGGGGCATATCGGCGTGTGGAGTGTTGCTGTCCACGAGCTAGAATGATAGGATGAAAGGGGCGGGATGGACGAAAACTGACACCATACACGGTGTAAATTTCAGTTTGCGGATACAAATAGCACCGGAAGAATGAACAGCCGTGTCAAAATTTACACCGTGTAGCTTTCGAACTAGAATAAATAAGTGTTTCTTTAATTATGTAACCAGATTATGTAACTAGACTTGACATATAACACCGCGGGAGGTGGCTTATATGAGTTAAGAATATAGTGTGAGCATTTGATAATTAAACCAGAAAAAATATCAGATTTTAATCTCAGAGCTTATGGCAAGTATTTATGTATTATATTCTTTGATATGAACAATTTTTATCTCAAAGATTTATTTAAAATATCTTCAGCATATTGCTTTATGATCTTAAAGAGAATATTTTAGTAATTTGTCTTACATATGTCTCATGATTAATTTGTAAATAAGATCATGGAATAAAATATCAATAAACTCTCAGGTCTTATTAATGAGAAACAGTCAGAATATATATAGAAGATATATGAAAATTAATCAAAACTTACTCAGGATATAACCCCAGAGTATATTGTGATCAGGGGACAGGCGCATCAAGGTATACTTTTCCATTTCCGGCATTCCCCTTGTTTTTGTTCCTTTTAGAAGCACTACACCGAAATAGGCACCCGTTTCTCGTCATTGACATGTCTATCGGCTCGTACCACGTCTCTCTCTCGAAGACACGGTGTGATTAGTCCGCGAAGCAGGCATTGAAAGTGTGAAGCTTGCTTCAGGATACTATCAATGTCAGGTTATTGCAAAAAGACTCAAGGGGAGTGCTATAAATGGAAGATTATACATTGATGCGCCTGCCCACTAATCACAATATACTCTAGGGTTATATCCTGAGTAAGTTTTGATTAATTTTCATATATCTCCTATATATATTCTGACTGTTTCTCATTAATAAGACCTGAGAGTTTATTGATATTTTATTCCATGATCTTATTTACAGATTAATCATGAGACATATGTAAGACAAATTACTAAAATATTCTCCTTAAGATCATAAAGCAATATGCTGAAGATATTTTAAATAAATCTTTGAAATAAAAATTGCTCATATCAAAGAATATTATACATAAATACTTGCCATAAGCTCTGAGATTAAAATCTGATATTTTTTCTAGTTTAATTGTCAAATGCTCACGCTATATTCTTAACTTATATAAGCCACCTTCTGCAGTGTAACAGGTTTATAATAATTTTAAAAAATGTAGTCCGGTACAAGGTAAAAGTTGTTATGAATGCTATGTTTACAAAGGCACATAGCCTAGCGGTAAGTGATTCAGATAGATATATTCCTTTGTTCAATGGGTAGGGGTTTGATTCTCCCTGGGTACATTTTTTTTAACTTCTCTATTTAAGAGTTGTATCCACTCGTGTGAACATCATGGCATGCCATGAATGCTCTCAGGAGACCGGTGCCGATTCATCCTGGAAGCACATTAACGAGGAACTTGCGACTTTCAAACTCCCCGTCTCATCTAAGAGTCTTTTCTTCATTTCATGAGGGTTCTTGACTTCAGTTAGCGCCACGTTGGTGTCAGGTTATTCATGACGAAGGCGAGAATGGTGTTGGAATCCAAGCCACCACATTCACCCCACACCAACGACATCTCTACACCTCTCTCCTCTTCATCATCACCAAACACGATATACCTAGCCTCGTCATCTGGAACGCAGAATTGTTCCCTCTACTGTGTAAATGTATTCCCCATCAAAGTGCCCATGCTCAGTGACGCCTTCCTACGTGAGATGTCATTCCTCCTACAAGTAATGGGTCACGAAGGCGTCGCAGAGCCCAAGAACATATTCACTGCCCATCTATGTTTCTGTTCTTGTAACACTGAAGAGGAGTACGGGTTCATAGTGATGCAGGAGTGCGACGGACACTGTAACATCTCGTCGGGACCTTGTGCACATGCTAGTTATACTCCGCTTTAGACGTTGGTCGTGCCGCCAGTTCTGCTGGGACTAAGACTCGGTTGATGCGTTGAGGATTCGGGTTAGGACTGTGCCCTGCGTTGTGCTATGGGCCCTTCAAATCAAGGCTGTATCTGTGTTGCTTGGAGTCTACTGAACCATCCCGCTCTTACCCCCTCATTATCAAAATGTTACATTCACAAGCTATCGGTACAGCCAGAGACCTCCGTTTTCTCGTTGTCTATCCTCTGTCTAACTGCAGTCAACATTCGGTCAACATCGCAGTATTTCGCGGGATTTCAACGGTGTTCGACGGCAACATGACAGGATTACGCTGGTTGGTTGGTGTGTGGTCAACTAGGGGCTCAGAAAGGATAGGTTTTGCAGATACGTACGTGCCGTGTCGTTACATTCAAATTACATTTTAGATGACGTAGCTTAAAGCAGAATGATGGTGAAAGTGGGAAAGTGTCGGGGAAGCGTAGTCGTACATCGTCCTCGAAATTTTCAGGTTTGTTTCTCATTATTTACCATATCTCATTATTTTCCTACACATTTTTAATCAAGTGTTATCTATGTAATTTATTAAGTACCGTGGGAAATTTTATCTTGAGCTACATGGTGTATCGCTTACACGGTGTAAAGTGAAATTTACACCGTGTATGGTGTTAGTTTTCGTACCTACCCCTCTGACTCACACGCTTCGCAACGCCCATCACGGTCCTGCCTCCACCCGTCTGTTCGTCTTTCTCAACGCAATTTCCTTCCTCTCTGATGTCTCTTCCACCCTCTAGACCCATAGCCGTACTACATTTATATTCAACAGCAAATAATACACATACGAAACATCTGCATGGTGCGAATGCGTGAGTCACTCACAAATAGCTGCTTGGAAGGGGACTTGGAACAATGAGTAGTACGTGCTCCCCTACCACTTTACCGCCTAAACTGATGCTACCGTACAACAGATGATCTGTTCGCAGCGTTCCCCTGCGTACGACAGCAAAACAACGGCATCCCTTCTCCTCTTCCATCTCCATCTCCGTCTCTCAGGTCTTCTCGCACCCTCTCCCTCTGTCGATATCAGTCACACTCTCACGCTTCACAGACCACGGTCAGTTCTCGCAGGTGCAGCATCCCAATGCGCACCACCAAGTTCATACGCGCAACACTCTCCCTGGTAAGCGCTCACTTCACTGTGGAACGCACCTGCTTCGAGTCGCGGCAGGCCTCCTTCCTCATCCTATCATTCTAGCTCGTGGCTAGCAGCACTCCACACACCGTCAAGCCCCCAAACCCTACGATAGAAGATAGTACTCTAATACGTTATCGAAGGAAGGGCAGTACTGGATAGGTTAGGATAAGAATGGGTTGGCAGTACGTGTTTTCTTCTCACTTTACGACATATACTGATCTAATCGTACAACAGAGGACACATTCCTGGCGCATGGTAGCAAAACGACTACATCCCTCCACCTTCTCAAACTCAAGCTCAGTACATTCTTCTTCCCCCTTCCTCCCTCTCCCCTTTCCCTCTCGCACGTCTTCGTACAATCCCTCCCCACCTCTCCAACGTCTTCCCCCACTCGCTCTCCTCCTTTTCCTACACACTTACGTCCACATCTACAGACCATAGGCAGCCCCAAACGAAATGCCACCCAATCAAGCTTGCCGAACCCCGTACTCGGTCCCTTCACCTCAGCATGAAACAACGTCGCACCCACAAGCCCATACACCCCATGGTCGCCCTGGCTACCCACACCCCGATGGAACGCCCCCTCCTCGACAACGCATGTTCTCTCCTCTCCCTACTACCCACCTAGCTAGTGGCCAGCGGCGGTGCATACGTCTACATGACCAGTGATACTACCCCTTCATCGCATTCGAACTCGACGTTGGCACTACCCATGGCTCACTCTCAGATACTGTAACTGTTTAGAAGGGCGATCTGTTTCGATGAGTGGTACTTTGCTTTTCCCCCGTTCTACCGCCTACGCTGATGTTATCGTACAACAGAAGAACAGAAGATCTACTCGCCGCATTTCCCGGCGAACATGCGTACTTCCCTTCTTCCCCTCAAGCTCACGCGCTATACGTTCTTTCCATCTCCATCTCCCTCACCCTCTCCCACTTTTCCCATTCTATCCGTCCCTCAATCTCAATGGCAGTTGTCACTCACACTCTTCGTAGACTATGATAAGCCCCCTCAAGCGCAGTCCCCCAATCGGCCCAACTCCACATTAGGCCCTTCGACCTCTGCAGGAGGCAGTCCTCGAAGCCAATACGCCCGACACTCCCTGGTCACTCCTTACTATGGAACACCCCAGCTAGGTCATGGCGCCCACCTAAGTTGTGGCTAGCGATACTCCAGATACCAAAAAGTCCAACGATAACGACATTCTTCCGTACGCCCGTCAATCCCCTTCCCTCTGGCACTCGGCTCTCGTGCTGAGTTGGTCAGCTCACAGCAGAGTCCAATTGTGGTGCCTGCGAGGACAACTTCAAGGCTAGGACACGGTGAAGGGTATACATCTTGGAGGAGGAGCGTGGGGCCGTCTTGGGTGCAACATTGAGGAGGAAGAGGGGAAGGAATGTATCTTCTCGTGTTGTACTTTCCCCTCCTCCGGGGAGCTGTATAGGTCGATCTGTTCGCCACAGGGTTGGTGTCGGACGGGGTACGAAGCGTTTACCGAGACGTTAGCCAAACAGCCGAGGGATTGGATGGAAGATTACGTTGCTCCCTCTTTACATGGCTATTTTCACTTCCAACCCAAGGGTCACGCTCACGCTCGATATGTCTAGTCTCTCGAGAATCCAAATTACTATATCCTCGTACTTGGACGCAGGAGGCCAATGCTGCATCACATACGACCCCTCTCCCTTCTATCCCCTAAATCACATTACACCGGCTCGTTCTCCAGTTCCAGGCTGTCTAATCAATCACCCTCATACACCCAGCGGCATAATCGTATCCGATCTTTTTCCATGTCTACAGTTCGTACGAAGAGCTCCAAGAACGGATTAGGCAGGGTGACGATTACGCATTGACAGTAGGAAGGGAGAACCTGTGAGTGGAACAGCGACTGGTAGTTGTGCGGATGATAAGGGGTTATTTTGATAGGGTATTTTGGGGGTCGGTTTCTTGCGCGAGGGATGTTTGTGAGATTTGTGGATGGGAAGTGAAGAGTCCACGGGGTAGGCTGTGGAGTTTGTTTATGGAATGGGGAGAACAGATTCAAAGTTGTGAGGCGTGGTGGTTGTTTCACTTCGTCGTCGTTTGGACTCTGGAGTGGCAGCGGAAGGTTAGCGTGGGTCTTCTTTCATGGTGGTATCGAAATCTGCAAGGCTTCATATCATGTACATGTTTAGAGGGTATATATATATGGTATAAATTCAATCGAACAGCTCAGCTACGAAAGAATAACGCAAATGGCGACAAAGTAGAAAGAAGAGAAAGAGAAAGAGAAAAAGTGTGAAGAAACATGGTAAAGTAAGTAAGTGAGTACTATAATCTATTAAAGCTTTGGAAACCATGGAATGTGGTCTGAAGAATTGTCGCAGAAAGAACGACACCCCACAGCGCTAAGGACTTTGCGGATGTGAAGTTCTTCAATCTCCGAGTGTATAGGGCAAATTGCCAGGACTGTATCCCGGTTCCGTACGTATTTTGTATCATATCTACGTCAATCGTGTAGTCTGTACCACCAGCCGCTGTATCCGACGGCTTTGCTTTCGAGTCGCTATTATCGACATGTCTAATTTTACACGGGTGAAAATTCATGTGGAGTGGGGAATAGCTTTGGTTTGCACTATGTGGTAAATAAATTGTCATTTCGCTCTCCTGTTCCGATTGAATGGGTATGTTCTTTAGCATCATTATTTCATTCGAAAAGCCACTACTCCCATCTGAATAGGTTTTCACGGTAACACACTGAGGCGGAGATGGTAATGCAGTGTGCACTGGCGGCAGTGATGATGGCGGAGAGACCGCCATCTGAGAATTGAGCACGGTTACTGCCACCATACCAGTTGCAACACCTGGTATGAATCCGCTTCTGCCAGATACTGTGAACAAATATTAAGATTCATCATCCACTATTCTATGCAGGAAACTTACCGTAAACATTAGTTTGATCTGAGAACGACGGATTATACATGTTAAAGTGATGAGCGTCTTTAAATGATGTCCCATGCATTTGGGCATTCGCATAAGTGACATCTGAACTGTCCGCATTTTGCCTCTCAGGATGCTGAATAGGCTCCGTTGTCGGTAGTTGTTGAAGGTGGAGGAGTATCCTCGATTATGATGACCTCTCGAAGTCTGCCATCGCTATCGACTTCCTGTACTTCGCTATAGTTTACAGTATACTGGTGAGCACGGTTACTGTAACGCCTGCGTGTTGCCACGGGTGGGGTTATGGAATTGGATGGAGAGGAATGGTCATCTCTGGGTTCTGCTGAAGCGGAAGGACCATGTCGATTTACTGAAAAGGGAGGAGTGTAATGCCTTTCTCTGGTTTCTGTTGAATCCGGAAAGGAATGATCGTCTCCGTTTTCTGCTGAAGCAGGACTATTTTCGTTTACATAGGAAGGAGCACAAAAGACTGGGCTCAACTTGTCTGCTAACATATATCCTACTTTTCTAGGCCTATTCTGAAAAATCCTTTTGGTTGACTCGGGAGAAATGGTATGAAATTTTGCATTATCACTTATCCCAATATTCAAGACACTCGATCTAAATGCTCCAGATCCTGCACTGTTTCTAACAGTGTTCTTTTCCTGTGTTACGTAAGATATATATCAGTTAATGAAATAACTAATTGATGTTACGTTTGGTGCATTGAACAAAGTGATACTTGATGCTTCATTGTTAGGTCGAAGGGAATGATATCCCACTCCTACATCGGATGAAGGAACCCCGGCATCGAGTGAGTAAGACTTTGCGGTGTCTTGATTCGCGTCTTAAATGATTGAGACATTGCTATGCGGTTGAGCGTATTACGTATGATACGAAAGGGAGGGAGTCTTACCGTTTAGCGGTACGTATATATGTAAACCGTGATGCTATCGATACACATGCTGTGTGTGTATATGTCAATCCAAAAGCATAGCATACGGATGAATGGCAGGCTGTTTATATTTAGCTTCTCATTTGATGGTCATATGGTGGAATTGATTAAGCAGTGAAAGGCACTTCTCTTTGATCAACATTCCGGACATATTTTGTCGGATAAGGTGGGGTTATATCTTTATCCAGACAAAAATTTCTCCGTATTATGAAGTTGTGTTTGACTACCTAGAGCAGTTTTCAAGATGTACTTCAACGTGGATCGTCCCGAGGTCTTGTTGATTTGGTTCATCCTTAAGAATCAATACCACTCTTTGGCACAAAATGTGAATGTGCCTAGTGATTCTAGGGTGATTCTTTATATATAATTAAATGCTCCCTTATGCTCGCAACGAGGCGGTGATAAAGACCCACATCCGTCAATACAGCGTCAATAGGTGGGTCAACTTTAACCATGCTGTGGTGGCTTCCTTCGTTCAAGTATGGGGATACCGGTATTCCCTAGATAACGACCGTCCATTGTATTCTTGAAAAATCACGTACCGTAGGGCCTCCATATGCATACGAGCCAGCGACAAGAAAGAGGTTGTGATAATAGGGAGTCAGGGATATCGAAGATGGAGATGGGGGCGGAACGAAGAAGGGACATCCGTGGTTGTTAGGGCTGGAGGTTGTAATTTGGGGAGTGGACCTATGTAGAAAGTTATCGGCATGTAGGTACATAGATCTTCCTTTTCTGCAAGACGTCCGAGGGTTCTTCGTGGGTGTACTTGCTCAAATATCGAACTGGTAATCTCTCTCTATTCAGACGTCCTGCTTGCCTAGCTATCCTTCTCTAACGGGCCACATGTCGATCGTAAATGTCCTACTGTAGGGGTGAGACGTGTCTACGTTCTGCAGGTATGTGCAGCGAAATTCAAGATTTTCCCCAAGAAATGTTTCATTCGAGCCCTCTTACTACAATTGCCATAGAATCTTCTCCATTCATTCTGGCGCGCATTTGGCACGCATTACGTTGCTACTCTGAAGCCACAAAATTGATGATCATGTCTTCATTTCTATAAAATACGATACAAGTACGATACTTTACAGAAGTACAAGAAAACCTGAACGATACGCTCAGTGAGCAAGCATTGAAATGAGAGAACTAAATTATATAAGCAACTGAACTTTACTTACTGGTTTTTTACCGGTAGCTCCCATCGATATTTGTGCTACGACATTTCTTTCAACAGTCCTAAAGCCCTTAAATGCATATGTTCCACTGAGGAGAAGAGAGGAGGCACGAGAGAGCCTATACACTGCATTAGCGCCGGCGGTCTCAATTCGGCCTGTGATGAAAATCACACGCTCGGCAACGCCCGTCCTCGGCCCAACACCGCCCTTCCTCAACCCTTCCTCTGCTAAGTCTGTTCGTTCTCTCACCACGGTTCACTTTGCTTTCCTCTACTTTCTTTCTCTCTAGCTCTGTACGTCACAGTATAACTCTTTTTATATTCAAGAATAAACTTTGCAGCAGATGATCGATGATCGATGATTATATGCATATCAAACGCCTGCGTGACACGAATGCATGAATCACACTCAGATGGATGCTTGGAAGGTGGATATAGATAGATGAGCAGTAAGTGGCTGTTTTGAATTTGATCCAAACATATCATCATTTCGCAGTACTCGACAGCAAACTGGTTGTGCATAGACAACCTTCCTCCGTCCCAAGCTCAATGTCAACCGTCGTACGTTCCTTCCCTTCCCCCCTTCTACCCCACTCTCGCATCCCACCCCCTCTCTTCATCGATCGAAATCACGCTCACACACTTCACGCACAGGCCGTGATAAGCTCTCGCAGGTGCATCACAATCCGACTGGCCCAACCTCGTATTTGGCTCTTCCACGGGAGCCAACAGCCCATACGCACCCCAAACTCTCTGGCCACCATATCTCATACCAGCTACTTCATGACAAACTCCATCCACACCACGGAATACTCTCAATAGCCCATGATACCCACCTAGTTCCTGGTCGGCGACAGTCCTCACACCTGCAACCAACTCCAACAGTATCAGACATTCCCCTATCTTTTCTGCGTTGGTACCGAGTTAGCTTGTCCTCCCACCACTGCAAACGAGTCAGTTTGCAAAGCCAGCTAGTGCTGGTGCGATGTTGGGATATGGTGAGAGGTGTAGTTCTTGAGGTCAGGGGGAGCCGCCGTGGGTTTTACGTACTTCGGGAAGGGTACGACCCCTCTTCACAAGCGTTGCAGCGTTCGATTGGTGATCCGGGAAGCTGGAGTTGGAACCGGGAACTAATGCATTCAGCGAGGGTAACCTCGTGTAATGCTCAAGGAATTGGAAGGGGGAGTACGTTGCAATTCCACAACCGCGCTCCGTCATGCTCATGCTCTGTCTCCCAGCTCACTCGAATTCCAGCGCACAATGTCCCCGTAGCTAGAGGAAGGGGGCACTACTGTACATCTTACTTACGACCTCCGCCTCCCACTGCTCCCTACAATTTCCTGGCATATAACGCTCTACCAATCCGACCTCCTGCCCTCAAGCACATCTACGACCCCCTCCCTCCCTCGATCGCAATCACACTAAATCGCTCCGCAGATCATGATAAGCCCCCGCCAGCGTAGCTCCCCAAGTCGGTCCTTCCGCAGGAGACAACAGTGTACCTATACGTACCACTCTATTCCCGACCCGGTTTTGCTCCCGCTAGGCCCTGGCACTCACATAGCTCCTAGCTAACGACATTACATCGCCTACCAGTCCAACGATATGGATATTACACTACCCCCTCGTATATGCTCCCTCGCTATCACGTTCAAACTCGGCCCATGGGCTGGGTTGGTTAGTTCCTCCTCTGCAGCATAATCCATTTTTGCGGCCTGCGAGTGCGGGATCGAGGTTGGTTGAGAGTCCATAGGGTCGGTGGGAGGAGTTGTCTTGAGTTCAGCGTGCTTTAGCTGAAGGGGGAGGGCTGTATCGTTCCATCAGCGCACCACGGAGTTCAAATCGGACGAGGCACCGACACGTTCAGTGAACACAATCTCGCCAAATGTCCAAGAGACCGGAGCAGAGACCACATTTCTCCCTCTTTACGTGATCGCTTTCGTTTTCTAATCTTCAGGCCGGCACTGAGCGCCACTCCACACGCCTATGAGTCCCACCGTATGGGACGTTCACTGTCGTATTCGAACTCGTCGCCCGTGCTGAGTTAGCTTGTCGCACCACCTCCACAGAGAACGTTTGCCATCCCTACGTATGCGTGTGCGGATGGGAGGTCAGGCGAGAGTCCATTAGGTCAGAGTGAGGAATCGCCTTGGGTTCAGGTGCTTCAGCAGGATGAAGAGGAAGGGGAGGTGTTGTTCTACACTATTCCTCATCCAGGAGAGTGTATCAATCCATCAGCGCACCACGAAGTAGGGGTCGGACAAGGCGCACTGACGGATTCAGTGATGACAATATTGAGAAGCGTGCGAGAGACTGGAGGATTACTTACACTTACCCCTCTTTAAGTGGCCGTTTTTGCTTTCTTCTTTGAGCTCGCTGCGACCTACACTTCCCCTCTCCCCAAGTATCTCCCAAATCACACTAAATCAACTCGCCCTTCGTCTCGCCCCCCAGTCTCTCTCCCTCTCACCCCCTCTCCTGCCCTGGCCTATCCCCACACGCGCTTCCACACCCTCGGGCGTAACCATGTCTGATCTCCTACTATATCTCTTCAAAGAGCTAGAAGAGTGGTTTTGCCAGGGGATGTACTACACGGAAGCATTACGGAGCAGGGAGAGCGACGAACTGGGTTGAGCTGTGACGGTGAAGTATGCAGGGATGGGGCACCTTGGACGGGGCGATGGGGTGCGCTGAGCGTGGATTTCTCGGGCGAGAAGTGCATATTTATGGGGGTTGTGGGAGAATGTATAGGGTAGGAGTTGAAGAAGGTTACCGTAGGATTGGGGAGGTGGTTGTGTGAGGACTGGCGTGGTCGGTTCGTCGTCGTTCGGAATGATGATGATGGTGGTCTGTGCGTTTGGAACGGTCACGTGATTTTAAATTACGCATCGGTCGACGATAGGTCTCTTTTGTTTTATCTTTAACCATCACAACTTATGTTCTCCACCGTTATATGGTGCAGCTCTCTATAAC
The DNA here is from genome assembly GCA_025738555.1 of Cyathus striatus. Lineage (NCBI taxonomy): Eukaryota > Fungi > Basidiomycota > Agaricomycetes > Agaricales > Nidulariaceae > Cyathus > Cyathus striatus. The sequence goes on from JAOVFP010000007.1 coordinate 2,439,974, forward strand.
AGCATCCAGTTTCGGTATTTAAATATTCGTAGTAACGTTCGAAAGCTACGATAACCCCCATCGTCCTATTTTGGTGTTAAAGAGGCAGTAGTACTGTACGCCCCGTATGATTCGTGAAATGACACTAAATTACGTTTTGCTACATATACTTATGAATACTCTATAGGATACTGGACGTGCGGCACTGCCAAGCGCATATCGTATGTCGTATCTATACTACTGTTTTGCTCTGTATATTATTGCTTTATTATAGCGTAACGGTGTCCTAGATGGCACCCATACTTGACTTCCATCTGTCACGTTAAATCGTCGACAAAGTTTCGATTGACCAATAATCTGCTAGTTTATTGAACATTCGGTTTCTGGGCGCTGACTACATACTGTACCTAATATGACAACTTTTAAAGACCTTGTCAACTATGTCCCATCGTTTCAACGTCATTTTTGGTATCCCCAACACTCGATATTACTTGTGAGCTTCCAGTGATGTTTATTTGAGGATTTAGTATTAAGCAACATAGCTGTGTGGAATCGGCGTTGGAGGCGGTCCACTTCACAGATCGTGCAAGGGTCACATAAACTCTTGAAGTTAAAAGTTGGATGCTTCCAATGGTCTACCAAGATAGTAGTGTCGCAGTGTCGAAGGTATACATCGAATTTTTTAGGTGAGAAAAGAAAGCAACTCACGACTGGATGATAACAAGAATAAACGACACTGTCGGTGTGTTACGATGCAGAAGGTGAAACTGCTGAACGTTATACTTCACTCTAGACGAGCTCATAAATCGAGTCATTATGAGTGCATTGTTTGAGCAAGTAGAATGTCAAGGTGCTTTCGAACTTTTGTCCACGTTCCGATATTCACTGAGCACTTGATCATGCGGATGGAACATTGGTATTCCTGGTACCTCAAATGCCTCTACAATACCAATAGAGTAACGATAACGACTTACATTTACGGAGGGAGATAAATTCAGGCCCCATGGTTCGGTATAATCGAGATATTGCGTTTTCAGTAGTTGAGCAATAACACGCAAGGAGCCCTCGAACCTCCTGCATTATTGTTAGAAGTAAGCGTATCCACATTCAGACACCCATCGACATAGGTCCACTTTACACATTCGAACATCCAACCACACCTACCCACTCTTCGTTCCACCACAATCATTCGACATCATTTTCTCCCATATTAACAGCTGCCCACTTACTAGATCCTTGACTACTACTGACGCGTCAAGCCAGTGGCCTAACCTTCGCACCATGTCTTACCGTTGTTGATTGCGGCTCGTTAACGATCCTCGAAGTGGAAAAGATTGTGGTCCTTGTATAAGTGTATGAGCTGTAGCAGCGATAAGAACCGAAACGTACGAATAGTAATATATTCTTGTCAGGGCGATTCATCCGGCACTGATGATTTCATGATGGTATAAGTGGTCACCTACATGCTTTGACATCAGTATTGTCATATCTATCCTTGATGTGTGAACGAAATTAAGAAGAGGTCAAAGTTAGAATAAAGTAAAATGGACGTACGGATACGTTTCCTATCAACGTTCATTTCAGATCACGTGACGGCGAAAAACGCACAGACCACCGTCCATTGCTCCCAACGACCGTGAAAAACCTCAGTGCCGTTCTTCATCTCTTCTCCCCACATTACACACGAAAATGCTTCATCTCTGTTGCGTCTTGAACTCCCACCCCCACGCCCATCCACAACCCCCGCAAAAATGCAATCCTCGCCCAAGAAATCGACTCTCAAGACTCCGCGTCCGAGTAACCCACTATCACCCGCACATCGGACAGTCGCAGCGCGACCCAGTGCTTCCCTCTCCTTCCCACCTAATGCGTCTGTGTAATACTCCCCCTGTCGAATAGGTTCTTGCAGCTCTTCGTACAGGCATAGGAGGAGGTCGGAGATTGTTATACCCGAGGGAGTTGATGCGCGTATAGGGATGGACCAGGGTAGGAGGGGGTGAGTTAAGGAGAGGGATTGAAGAGGTGGTAGGAGGGCTAGTTGGAATAGTGTTATTTGGGGGATGCTGGGGGGTGGTGGGAGGCGTAGGTCGTATGATATGATATGTTGTCCTCCTGTGTCTAGGTATGGTGATATTGTACATTTGGCTTCTCAAGGCGCCACTGATATCGAGCGAGAGCGAGAGCGTGCTCTGAGGGGGAATCGAAAGCGTCCTCGGAGAGAGGGAGCAGTGTAATCATCCCTCCAGTCTCTAGGCCTCTTCGCGAGATTGTCTTCGCTGAATGCGTCTGTGCCTCTCGTTCGACTCCGACTCCAAGGCGCACTTATAGATCGATGGAGTCCCGCTGAGTTAGGAGGAGCAAAGAACATCGGCTGATACACCCCCCCTCCTCCTCCTCCTCCCCTCCAATATCTCCATTGTGTTGCACCCAAGGAGGCTCATCCTGCCTCCCCCACGGACCCTCACCCAACGTCGCACCAGCACTCGCAGGCCTGGCAAATGGACTCTGAGGGGGAGCTAACCATCTCGGCACTGGCGCCAAGTTGGAGTGCGAGAGTGGAGGAGTAGAGACGAGGGGTGGTAGATCCCATACGCTTGGGCTTGCCGGTGTATGGAGTGGCGCTGGCCAGGAGGTTGGTTGATGCCACGGTGAAGAGGGGGGATTCCAGGGAGCAGAGGACGCTTGCCATGGGGATGGGGATGCGGGTGGCCAGGGCAAGTGTGGGGCAGGAGCGTTGCCTGTTGAGGTGGAGGGACCGAGTGCTGGGTTGGGCCAGCCGGATTGAGGACCCGGTGCCCCTGGGGGTGCTGACCATGGTCTGTAGATGAAACGTGTGAGTGTGATTGAGATCGAGGGAAGAGGGGAGGGGACGTACGGTGCTTGAGCTTGAGAGGGAGGAGGGATGAAACCGGTTTGCTGTCGTGCGCCGGGGAATGCGTGGAATAGATCGTCTGTTGATCAGATTAGTATCTGGTCCACGCTCCAAATGAAAAGAATACACACTGTTCATTCTTATCCTATCCTATCCTATTGTTCCTTCGATAACGTATCTGATAAGTAAGTTCTTGCAGCGGGTAGTGTCGAGTTGCAGTGTTGGTGTTGTTGAGAGGGGGGAACGAAGTGGCCTGTACACTCGAGGTAATAAAGCAAAAAACTGGTAAAGAACAAAGGCCTGTACAAGCTGTACAAGAATGACACTGGATGGGTTGCCATCGAAGCACATCGCCCTGTTCTTGTGCATGAGCGTCTCAGCGTCTTCTCAGCGTTCCCACTGAGCCTGTGGGTTCCGAAAACGGTGCGCAGCGGAGGATGACAGCGCTAATGCACAGCCTCTATTTGAGTGTGTTGTGCGGGAGCTTTGGAGTGTGGGTCTGAATGCCAAATGAGGACAATAGGACGCTTGTGCCTTTTCATTTTGTCCAAATTTGTCGTCCTTCCTTCAGGCTTCAGCGCCTCAGACAACAACCAAAATCGTAAAAGAAATACAACAGCTTAATGACAGTTCTACTTACACTTTTCTATTGTACATTTACTTGGTTACCCTACCACAATATCTAAGTATCATTGAATTCAATTGAATCACCACTTTAGGCGAAGGTGCTGTACCCTGACTCATTGTACCAAAGAAAGTATATTCCTGTCACATCGACTGACACTACAATTATCTTAAATATACAACATATTACCCGCTTGAGTCTAATACGTACCACTGTTTCATTTGTCAATTATCAGGGTCCAGTACTACCTTGTTTGAACAGATGTACGTGTTGTTTCATTTATTTTTTGTTGATGCCATCCATTGACCAGGTGAATAGGTGGACAGATCAACATGGCTCGCTGTTTTGGTTCTGTATTGGCTGGCGGACTCTATGTGCGATGATTTCATTGTATCTAACTACCTAAACGTTGACAAATATCATGCTACACCTCGCTTTCATCTATTTACATGGCTACCTAGTATGCCTGGCATCATCCTTTCATTATTCAACTCCCTGCTCTTTTTATTGTGTCCCTTGTCTCATCACTTTTTCTTTACTTCTTACTCACTCTTCAATGTTACCCCTGTGTTCAACTTTTTATTTCTAAATACATGAGTAATTTAGTAGTTAGCTGTGCTGGGTCTGCTTGTTGGCCCTATCTTTATTATTACATAGACATTAAAATGTAAAATGAAGTTTTAGATTATTGAACCACCACTTCCTATTATTCAACCTTTTTAATTTTTGCAGTGTTTCTGTATGTGTTTGCAAGATCAGCCATAATCATAAGGGTTTTAGAGTGCTCTTTTCTCAGAATTCAGATACTAATTTCTAGTGATGATGCTCCTAATTTCTCTGCTTCTTTCCATTTTATAAGGTCTCCATATGTACATGCAAGATTAATCACACTTGAAAGGGTGTCAGGATGCTCTTTACCTACATCAGGGAAAAGACATGACAACATGGAGCTACATAGTTCATGTAGCAGTAATATCTCTTATTGGAAAGTTCCCTTTATATTGATCCATATAGACTTGTGCCAATGCACCATAGACTTACATAGATCAACATAGCCACAGTGGTAGCACAATAGTTGTAGAGCAGCTTAATGACAGTTCTACCTACATCTCTCTATTGTATATATACTTGGTTACCCTACTACAGCATCTAAGTATTATTGAAACAATTCAATCAAATTGCCACTTTAGGTGAAGGTTTATCTAATTGAGTCAAGAAATCTTAGAATGAAATTTGGTTTAAGGAACTACTACATCCAATAATTCAGCCTTTTCAATATTTCAATATTTCTGTATGTATTTTCAAGATTACCCATAATTCTAAGGGTTTCAGAATGATCCTTTCCCAGAACTCTTGTACTTATTTCTAGAGCTGACACTCCTAACTCCTTTGCCTCTTTCCATTTTCCAAGGCTTTCATATGTAAATGCAAGATTTGCCATAATTCTAAGGGTTTCAGGATGTTCTTTTCCCCAAACTCTGGTACTGATTTGCAGGGCTAGCACTTCTAATTCCTCTGACTCTCTCAGATTTCCAAGGTTTGCATATGTAAGTGCAAGATTTGCCATAATTCTAAGGCTTTCAGGATGCTCTTTCCCAAGAGCTCTGTTACTGATTTCTAGGGCTGGCACTTCTAATTCCTCTGCCTCTTTCCATTTCCCAAGGTTTGTATATGTCCATGCAAGAATGACCATACTCTTAAGAGTGTTAGGATGCTCCTTTCCCAGTACTCTGGTACTGATTTCTAGGGTTGACACTTCCAATTCCTCCGCTTCTTTAAATTTACCAAGCCTTCCATATGTACATGCAAGATTTACCATACTCTTAAGGGTGTTAGGATGCTCTCTTCCTAGTACTCTGGTTCTGAATTCTAGTACTTGCACTTGTAATTTCTTTGCTTCTTTCAATTTTCCAAGGTGTTACATACTGATTCTCTTCCTGTTTAGAAACGAATGCGAAGACACCCGGAGGGCATGGGAGAACTATAATGGAAACCCAAAGTGAGTACGGGTGCGGAAACATAGAGTGGGAGTGTGGAAAGAACCGTGGCTTCAGCTTGTGTGCTGTGCTGCCTGGATATCCCCAGGGAATGGTTCGTATTTCGAGGAAGATGATATTCAACAAAGGAAGACGTTCCAGAGTATAAGAGAAGGCTTCGCCACTACACTAGGTAGCAGGAGAGAAACCCAAAGGAAAACCTGGAGTGGGTTTCGGAACTTAGAAGTAGGAAGATGTGTATGAGGTTTATACAAATACTGAAGACTACTTATTACATCTGGAAGACTACTTATACTAAGTAGGAACCTGTAGATATGAATGTAGAAGTATAATACAAAGGACAAGTCAAAGGAGTAAGTAGGAAATGAAGTCTGGGCAAAGTGGAGTAGGGGCGCAAATGATGTGCTCAGAATGAAGAATAAGGAACTAATCTACAAAGGACATAATGAAATGTATAAGTAGGAATGGAAGAGAGGAGTAATATAATGATGATGCAGTGAGGCCATCATAAGAGAAAGTACGTATTCAGGATACCTGATGGAAAACCTGATGGGTTCCAGGTATGTTCCCGGGTGGGAACGTCAGGAAGTATAAACCCGAAGCAGGTACATTCTGGGAATGGACCAGGTATGTTGGAAGGTCATGTGGGAATGTCGACACGATGTATCTGGACACAGATATAACAAATCTCCTCATCTTCTGAATCCTCTTCTGCATCTTTCTTAGCAGCCTTCTGCTGTTTCTCAATCTTATTAAGAATTGCCTTTAACATGTCTTGAGTTTGTGACTTTCCTCTCCAAACCTCATAATCAGAAATGCCTTCTTTTCCCTGAAGCCAAAGCTCCATTTGAGGATAAAGATGAAGTCTCACAAATACACCCTTCCACCTGTAGTATGCCGGTACTGACATAAATATTGGTGCAATGACATATATACCAGGCAATTTTCCTTTCCATTTTCCACCAGAAACTAATGATGGAAGTTGCTTAATAATATTTTCAATGAATAACCATTTGGCATAGTTCAAATGTATATTCACATTCACAATACCATAGTCACATAAAGCACTGGGAATCTTAAATAGATCAATTAACTTTTGCTGATCTGAGCTTGTTTCCCTTAACTTAGAGGTGGAAGGTGTTGAAGTATCCACATTGGAACCTGATGGAACACTAGATATATTTGATGTTTTTGTTGTACCAAAACCATCCTAAATTCCAGTTAAGTTATGTACTAGTTCTTAAATAAATTGTAACTTACAAGTAAAATCTTGCAATATGTATTTTTATTTATATCTAAGTTCCATTCTACTTGCTGGTTTGTATCACTTAATAACTCTGAATATTGACCAGCAAAATTCCATCCTTCACTTTCCCATAAAAATACATATGGATTGGATACTTCAATCAACTTATACTTCTGCCCAATATATTTCAAAATCTTAGATAGAAGAACTTGAATTTCAATTTTTTGAAATGAAAATATTGGATCAGAAGCTGAGAAATCATTGTAAATATATAGTGTTCCAGTGGATAAAATTGCATTAGATGCAATCTCTGATGTTGTATCACTATCTCCAATATTATAGTTATTTCCAATTGCATTCTGGCGACTGTGTCCACCAGTAATCTTTGAGGCACCTTGAAGATCCAAAGATATATCATCTTCAGAAATATACTCAAATTGTCTCATAAAATTTTCTAATTGCATTGGATCATGGAGCAATTCATTTTGGACAAGTTTATCAGATTCTGAAATAGAACTTCTGGATGAAGTTCTGGATGCAGAATGGCTTGAAGTAGATTGACTGAATGCAGAATGGTGTGAAAGTGACCTTCTGCTAACCTTTGATGAAGAACTCATTGTAGGAGAATCAGGGGACTCAGATCTTTCCCTCTTATCAGCAAGTTTACAAGGAGTAGTTTCCACTAGATCATAATGCTCAAAGTCCATCTCTTCTTCTTGAATTTGAAGAGGATATTTTGATTGTGAAAATACAGCTGAGCTCTCATTGTCATTAAACAAATTGTCCATATTTCTGGACAGAGTATTAAATGAGTCTTGAGGAATAGATCTGTGAACCAAAGTTGCAGGTGTCACTGTTCCTGAGCGCTCACAGTAGTGGGGTGGAGGAGCAACTGAAATGTTGCTATGTTCTAGAATTCTTTCTGCACTGAAAGTCAAATAAAATGTTAGAAATACATATAGATAAATAAATAAAATGTACTTGGTTAGTTTTCTTGGTGGTCCAGCAGCCACATTGCGCTGGTCTTCTTCAAGACGTTGAACAGAGGTAATTCTATAAGTGTGTAAGATCATTGAAATTATATAGACATTTTTACTTACTTATTCTTCTTTCTGATCACCACTTTTTTCATCTTAGAACTCACCTCCTTCACTTGTTCCTCCCCCTGTTGTTCCGTTTCAATGTCTACTTCTCTCCAAGCCATCACAACCACATCTTCTTCCTCTTCCTCTTCCTCTTCCTCTTCCTCTTCCTCTTCCTCTTCCTCTTCCTCTTCCTCTTCCTCTTCCTCTTCCTCTTCCTCTTCCTCTTCCTCTTCCTCTTCCTCTTCCTCTTCCTCTTCCTCTTCCTCTTCCTCTTCCTCTTCCTCTTCCTCTTCCTCTTCCTCTTCCTCTTCCTCCTCCTCCTCTTCCTCCTCCTCCTCACTCACAACCCTTCTTCTCCCTCTGCCCTTTCTCCCACCTTTACTAACCTCTCCTGACTTACTTGCACCTCTCTTAGATCTGGAAATAGCAGCTTGAGGCCTGGCTGTTTCAGAAGTGCCAGAGTTGGTCTTAGACCTGGTAGAAGTGGCAGGAGCAGCAGCAGCAGCAGCTGTTGCAGATCTGAGAGCTCTGGGAGGCATAGAAGTTGAAGTACAAAAAAGCAGAGGTTAAATGATGCACTCTGATGGGGGGGAAGGGAAGGAACTTGATAATGCAGGTGCTTCTATATAATAGATACAGCAAGACATCACAAGATTCAATTTATAAATAGCATGTGGCAAAAGATCATTCAACTTTCCATATAGGTCCTGCTATTCTCATCAACTGACAACTGTCAGGACAAAAATACAACAGGACCTAAAGAAAGATCTCTGCCGAAGCAGAGAAGACAAAAAATTTACCCACACACAAATGTGTAAGTGGGACTAATATATCTCATGCACCGAAGTGCACATTGCACAGCACAACAAGAATACAGCAAGGGGGAGTAAACACAGACAGGGGGGGAGGACATAGAATAAGGGGGGGTATATACAGTACAATGAGAACAGTGAGGGGGGTACATGCCAACAAAGGGGGAGTATGGTACATGGTATAATGAGAACATGGTGATGGGGGGGTAAGCATGGGTGAGGGGAGAACAGTGTGCAGTGTAACAAGAATACAGCAAGGGTGGGTACATGCAGGCAAGGAGGGATGGTGATGGCATAACGAGAACATGGCGAAGAGGGGTATGTGCCAACAAGGGGGGAGAACTGTGCACAGAGTAATGAGACCACAGTGAGGGTGGGTACATGCAGACAAGGGGGTGGTGCACGATGTAATGAGAACACGGTGAGGTGGGTATGTGCAGGTGAGGCAGGGATAGTGACAGTGTAACGAGAACATAATGAGGGAGTTACATGCAGATGAAGGGGGATGGTGCATGACATAAGGAGAACATGGTGAAGAGGGGTACATGCCAATGAGGGAGGAGAACCACACACAGCATAATGAGACCACAGCGATGGTGGTTATGCACAGATGAGGGGGGTGGTGCACGACATAACAAGAACACAGTGAGGTGGGTACATGCAGGCAAGGGGGGATGGTGACGGCATAATGAGAACATAGCAAGGGGGTTGTGCACAGATGAGGGGGGTCATGCATGATGTAAGGAGAACATGGTAAAGAGGGGTACATGCCAATGAGGGAGAACCTTGCACAGTGTAACGAGACCACAGCTAGGGTGGGTACATGCAGACAAGGGGGATGGTAACGGCATAACAAGAACATAGTGAGGGGGTTATGTGCAGATGAGGGGGGTTGGTGCATGACATAAAGAGAACATGGCAAGGGGGGACACGCCAAAGAGGGGGAGGACAGTGTGCAGCATAACGAGAATATGGCAAGGGTGGGCACATGCAGTGTTTGCGCTACATGACAGAATCGCACATGCATATACCGGCATATGCTGTGCCAGTGAAGATACACGCCTGCCATTGTATGACAGAATTGCCCCCACATGTACCAGCACATGATATCCTGTCGAATATATACATCTCCTAAAAAAAAACAACACAAGAGAGCGAATGAAACATAAAAAAAACATACATTGTTGCCCTATCACACAACCCTCAACCCTCCATCATGCTTGTAGTGTACGATGCTATGGGACAACAGAATAAACAGGACTAAAAAGCAAACAGTGGGGCCAGGGAAAAAAGTGGGAAAGGGCAAAGGGGGGGAAGAAAGGGGAGGAAGAGAGGGGAGGAGCGAGTAACAAGTCCAAATAATTCCACCAAACTCGAATACCACACACAGACCATTTGTGCACAGACCATGTCACATGACCATTACAGTAAAAGCCGAAATGACATATGAAAAGCGCACAGACCCTGACACGTGATCGTTGCGCACAGTCCATTCACATGGTCATGTGACCGCTTCGGTGCGGAGAGATCTTATCATATGTTGTGTGGGAATTTGTGACAAGAGAGGTAAATGTCAGAGACTGTACTGAGAGTCCAGTGACTTACTCTCAGTAGATTCTCATTGGACTCTCTAAGATTCATCTCACTATAGTATCACTGGACTCTATGAGACTCTCACTCAATGAGAATTTACTGAGATTTTAGTGAGATGAAAATTGTTCATTTTCTCAATGTAGTCTCACCAATGTCTCACTAATATCTCTCTACACTCTCTGAAATACCACTAAAATTAACCTGGATTCTCACTGGATTCTACTGAGACTGTGGGTCAGTGACATGACCTTGAAAAGATGAGCACTTCTATGAATGTTAGCCACAGAAATAATACTACATAGTGGCTTGCCAGATTGGTCTTTGGCTGCAGCAACCTTGTACAATAAATGTTTTGGATCAGGTTCAGGTGAAGATTTTGTGAACCATTCAATGTAAGCTAGATGCTGTGGTACTTTAGTAGTAGATGTAAACAAATAGCTTTTTGTCATTTCTGTGAGAGAAAAAATAAGTCTTACTCACCCAATACAGTAACCTGGAAATTCTAATGTAACATCATTTTATACTGCAGTAATAAAAATTCATACCATCTGTACCAGTATTGATTCCAGTTCCATCATTAATGTATGCTGTATCAAAGCAGGAATGACTTGATGCTTTTTGTTTGTGTATTGAGGACGTGCATGAATAGAGTCTGCAGTGTAGATCTGATTTGAAAAGGGATCTTTGCGAGTAAATCTTATGTAGTGCCATATTTGGAACTTCTGTGTAGACAAATGTACGTTCCAAAGATCATGTTCAAGCTGTGCAGTTGAATCAAGTTCAGGATTATTAGTCATTGTAACAAATTGAGCAAGTGCATCTCTGAAAAATTGAGCACCATATTCCTGAGTAATTTTATCAATTGTAACTGCACAACAACTTGGATGTTTTGATAAGTGAACAATATGATCAAGTTCAAGACCAGGAGGTTGCCATATTTTTTTATCAACTTGTGGGCATCCAGTAAGCTGCCAAGTAATATACTGTTCATGGCAGTGAATCTTCTCTTTTCTGGATAGCCAGGTTGTCATTTGTGCAAACTCATCCTTATGATTTGTAGCATGATATGCATTTTTGGCAAGGTCAATATGAAGTCTCTCAGTATATTCAGTATTGAAATTGTCTGTTGTGCCATACAGTTTAATGAGTCTCTTGTAATGACTCATGAAATGAAGTTTTGGAAGGTTAAAGTTTTCATGTATACCAAGATCACAAATATTGATTTGTTTGTATGGAACTGACTTAGAGCATGATCAAGAAGAAGAAGTGTATCATCTGTATGAATTGGATATTGGGCAAAAAAAAGAGAATCAAGAATGGCCTGAACAGCACAGATAAGACAGGTATATGAGACCATCAGGGAGTGGAATATCAATAACAAGTCCAAGTAAGATACAAGCCATTTGACTGTGCTCCTGACCTGTGATATGTGATAGTGAGCTGATTCCTTTCATAAATAGATGAATATTATGATTTGGAGGAAGCCATCGGCAGCATGCATTAATTTCAGCTGAACCACATGCAGCTATTATCCATGAAATGAGATGTTTTACAATTCTCTGATATAGCTGGTGAAGAACATCTGGAGTAATAGATTGATATATATTAATGTATGGTAGATTTTTCCAAAATGGTTCAGCAACAGGTTTGATTCCTGCTTCTTTGCAAACTTGTAAAAATCCAGCAGGATCAGTATCAAATGATGACAGAGTATCTACTATGTATTCAAGGTTATGAAGCTGTGCAGAATTTTGTGAATTGTATTCACCCAGCTTCTTATTCTTTGTGGGACATGTGGCACAATCTCCAGTTTGTGTACATATTGTAAGAACTTGCTCTGGGTAGTCTCCATTAAATGTAGCAAATATTGGATGATTTCTGTGAACATCTCCAGTTGCTGTAGCCATAAGAACACCTTCAATTCCTGCAGGTATAATAGGCTTAAGTACCTGATGCATGCATACATGATACAAGTTTGCAAGCTGTTGATGGCAGGATGCATTATTGCAGTACTTATCCCTTCCCCACCCTTTCACATAAACTTCACATGAATTTCATGTGAATTTCACATGAAATACACATTAAAGTAACATTTTCACATGAAGTCCACATGAATTTCACCTTCATCTAGGATGTTCCGAAATCACAAAAATTTGGTGAAATTCAAGTGAAGTTCAGGTGAAAACTAAGTGAAATTTAAATATGAAATTCATGTGAAATTCACATGAAATACACATGAAATACACATGAAATACAAGTCAAGTTCATATACATGGGCACACATCACTTGCACAAATGTGTTAATAGTGCATAACAAGCATATTTGCAAGAACAAAGCACTGTGCATCATGAGTATCAATTGAATGTATTATAATAATCTACAAGGTGCAAGAACAAAGTATTGTACATTGCTAACTAAGCCTCCCATCATCACATTGCTCCCTCACTATGTGCATTCAATCCCCCCCTCACTATGCACTATCAATTCCCCCCCTTGCTATGTGCTATGTGCTATCCATCCCTCCCTCTGCACTATCCATCCCCCCCCTCACTATGTGCTATCCACCCCCCCTCATTATCCATCCCTCCCTCCCTATGTGCTATGCACTATCCATCCCCCCACCTCACTATGCACTATCCATCCTCCTTGCTCTCCATCCCCCCTTCACTATGCATTATCCATCCCCTTCATTATCCATTCCCCCCCTCACTATGCATCCTCCTGCTGTGTGCTGTGTGTTAGCATCAGGGTGAGACGAGATGGATGACAGTGTCCTCACCAGCTGAGTGGCATGACGTCGTTGTCCTGTTGCAATGAAAGGGGGGAACGGGGGTGCAGGGAGAGACAAGACATGCAGGAGAAGACACCTCCTCACTGGCTAGGCAGCATGGCGTTGTTGCTGTCACGACGCAGAGGGGAAGATGGTGGCACATGGAGATACGAGATCACCCTCACCAGCTAGGTGGCATGGTGTCACTGTGTTGCAACACAGAGGGGAGGACAGAGCGCTGGGTGAGGTGGGATGTGTGGGGGTGTTGTGACACAGAGGGGAGGAAGTGCTCAGTGAGATGAGATGCATGGGGAGAGGAAGGTGTCCTCACTAGCTGGGTGGCATGGCGCTATTGTACTGTGATGCAGAGGGAGGATGGGGGCACTGTGAGACATGGTGGGGATGAGACATGTGGGGAGATGAGATGGAAGACAGTGCACTTATTGGCTGGTTGGCAGGAGTCATTGTCATTGTGATGCAGAGGGGAGAACAAAAGTTCGCGTGAAAAGGGTGGGGGAGGGTAAAGACCTCCATTATTGGTAACATTTTCAAGATGAGTAGTAGGTAGATATCCAAGTAAGACATAAGCATGTGCAGAGGGCTTGCAGCATATCTCTTTAGGAATATTGCCAATTGTAAGATAAATTGGATAAGCACTTTTATTTCAAAATAGTGTTAGCTGAGTTTTATCAGTTGATATAATAATCAGTACAATTGTAGCACCCAGTTTGCTCTTTCCAAAGAAGTCTAACACAAGGATTAATGTTTGAAATTAGCAAATATATAAATGGAGATAATCAATCATGGTTATGTCTCACCTGCAATGTCCACCACTATTTACCAGTATGCATGTCATGATATGACTGTATGGTCATTGTTTCATCTGTATAATGCTTCTCTGGTGCAAATACTAGATATGGAGCAAATTCTGGATTTCTAAACAGTGCCTTTACACATGCCAGTATGTCTCAAAAATATACTTCACAGACTTCCCCTCCTACCATTACCTCACATTGCACAAAAGGTAGATGACCTGGAAGGTGTTCATCAATAATTTTATTTAGTTCATTTGCATTTTTGAATGAAAGACCCAAATGTTCCACTACTCCATCAATTTTCATTAGATCTTTAAATGCTGTTGAGCTAGGGCCACATAGTTTAGCCCATTTTGCAATTTCCCATTCTAATTTTAATGAAAATGGTGTGTATGGATTTTCAACATCATCAGAGTTCATTAAATATTCTTCATTTTGTCCATCTGTTTGATTTCTCAGAAGGACTTCACCAGCACGCTGGCCAAATTTGCGAACAAATGGTATGTTAAAGTACCTAGTTTAGTGCAACATAGTGTAAATGTAAATATTAATAATAAAACTCACACTACATACACTCACTAAGAAAGTGCTTGGTGGGTAAGACTCGGATGCAAGGTGCTTCTGGGCGAAGTAAAGTAATAGAAATGGTGTTGAAAACTGACATTCGAGAGGGAGTACACACTTAGTGAACACTTTGATGTGTGTTTTGATGCACGTTCCTTAATCTCGGACTTAACACGGGCTTATGACTTCACACTTTGCATTGCACTTAGAATCTCAAAGCTCACACAAATACTAAAGCACGATGCTAGATGGTATTTTTCAGGGCACAGGAGACTGCTTCTCATACTACTCTACTCTACCTATTAAATATCATACAGAACTACGGCTAGAGAAACTATATAGTTGATACAAATACAGTAATTTACACATTAGCTAAGCAGTAAGGTAGACGTTTAGACTGGATACAGGTGTCTGGGATGGACCAGAGTAAATCACGGATAGCCAAACATACGAGCGCCAAGAATGTGTCCATATGGGACGATAGCAAAGGACAATTACTTGTCCTGCAGGAAGAACGCTCCATACGGAGGCCTGATGCCACACACTTTGATGTGTGGAATGGGAACTGCTGAATCAGCCTGCCGGGAATGCCGGGTCTCAGACCTAGCCAGGTGCCTATGACGTGCTGATGTACAGTGCTGGTACAGTGTGGTTAGATAGCGGCACTTGCCATGGGTCTGGTCCTCATGCCTTTTCCTATGACGCAATAACATTGCTTCAATAATCTATTATTAGAATAGACGCATGCTTAGCTCGATCTCCAGCCTTACTGGTAATTATCTCTCACTGATGTCAAGAATAAGCTCTGACCTCGATGTTTCTATTCTTAGATGCTTTCCTACTTAGGCTAGTAATGTCCCTTATTTAGCACGGATCATTCCCACGCTAGCTGACCTCTACCTTAGCTACTAATTACAACCCAGATATATTATACTGTTTGTAAGTAGTGTGTAGAATATAGAAATAATGTTTTTATAGTAGGTAGAAGTACACTAGGCATATTAATGTTTTTAAGTTCTTTTTCATATCCTCCATGTAAATGTGCCTCTGGAGGTACTGGAATTTGTTCATTATTTGTATTATTCCAACTTTCAGTTGCCATAGGTAATAGATCCTGCTCTGGTTCAAAGCAATGTTCATCTGCAGCATAAATCTCATCTTCCTCTTTCATCTGCAGTGTTTCATCTTCATCATCACTATTAAAAGTATCATTGTTATTTGAGCTTAAGTCTTCATTTCCCTGAGTATTGATTTCTAGATCCATTGATGAGAAGTCCATGTAAGATCCAAATATATCTCCATGTGGATCAACAACAATTGGCTGGTTTGAAGAGCATAAAAATGTTTGTACATCTTCATATTCATTATCAGACTCTTCACTATCTGATAGCATAATATTAGAAGATATCAGGGGGTCTGAACCCTCATGATCACTCAGATCATCTTGTTTTTGGTATTCTGCAGCACAATAAGGATTACCACTAAGTCGTCTGTGAGACTCCAGTCCACATTTCTTGAATGCTTTTCCACAGCCATTGCATATTGAGGACATTTTGGTCAGTAAAGTTACAGTGAAGAAAATGAGGTGAAGTGATAATGATGAAGCAATAATGATGAAGTGATATGATGAAGTGATAATGATGGAGTTATATATGTAAGAGGTGACAGTAGTGGGTAAAGCGATGGCAAACATCAATATCAAAGTGCATGTGCACTTGTTTGGTAATACAGGTCCAAAATGGTCCATGTGCATGTGGGAATTTTCTGTGTGTGTGTGAACACCACTGATTCCATGCCCCAATTTGCCAACACATCACTCATGGCATTACACCTCTTCATTACACTCCTTTAACTCGCCTTTAACTCTTAATACATTCTTTTTTCTATCACTTATGCCCTCAAAGTCCACCAAGCCAAAGGTTCAGCCAGCCACCCACAAAACTACAGTGAATACTCGAAGCAGGATGAAGGAAGCAGCATCACAGCATGTTTCTGAAGGACAAGGTACATCAATCACTGCTTTAAATACATTGATACTAACCATTTTGATATGTACTGTAAAAGCTCCAAGAATCGATCTGTGAACTGTCAAGCCAAAACAGAACTCTGGCCAACATTTGAAATGTCCAGTGTCACCAGCTGCAAGTTTGAAAAGCAAGAAAGTCAAATGTAAGTTACATTTCTATTATTTTCTTGTTATATCACTTACATGCTATGCTGTAGCTACAAGCACCCAATCAGTGCAGTCTCCAAAGCTCCCAATCATTCTTTCTGATTCGGACACATCAGATCATGAGAAGACTCACACACACTCAGATGCCCTGGCTGGTGGCAACAAGTCCAATGAGCTAGATGGGATGGGTGCCATGGAATTGAAACGCAAGCTGCTGGCAGAGGTATGTGATATTTGCTTCCATAGATATTGTAAGCTGACAATACTTTCCTTTACATCTTTTTTAGCATGCTTTATGGGGTACTCAAAAACCAAACAGCACTGCTGATGCAGCCGAAGGCCAGGAAGATGATCATGAGGACACAAGTGTTAATGAGCCAGCAGCAGTCAATACAAATGCCTATGATGCTGCTGACAGCACTCTGCATATGGACATAGACGAGGACAGGGATTTGGAATGGTATATGGGTGAGGACTTCGATCCCAATGATGATGATAATGCTGACACTGAGCCTGCAATAAATGAAGAGGATGACAAAGAGAATGACGAAGTAGAAAGTAGTGGGGTACAGGTGCTTTGAAAATCTAAAGTATGTATCATTTAAGATTATACATGAATCTACTAATATCTTTGTTTAGAGTCATGCTGATGCACACCATGCAGAGGTACCTACTTGGGACAGTACTCCTCTGAAACCCTGTCATCCAAAGAATTTGGTGAATCTCGTTATGTATAACAAACAGTTTATGTCC
This sequence comes from Cyathus striatus, assembly GCA_025738555.1. Taxonomy (NCBI): domain Eukaryota; kingdom Fungi; phylum Basidiomycota; class Agaricomycetes; order Agaricales; family Nidulariaceae; genus Cyathus; species Cyathus striatus. The sequence continues at coordinate 2,457,259 of JAOVFP010000007.1, forward strand.
TATTCTCACTCTTTGTTTTCATTTAGATATCAAATTAGTACATTAAGGCTCATAAGCAGCATCATAACTCTGGTTGGAGACGATGCTGTGCTTCATGCAACACACACCCGCCATTGTAACAAAGAGTGGCATGAAAGGTCACACTATGTGCTGCCTTTCCCTAGCTGTGTATACATAAAGCTGATGGATCAGCCTTTGAATCTTCAGACAACCATTCAATCATCGATTCAAGAGGTTGTAGGTGATACACTCTTCAAGAATGCATTTCCTAGCTTGGATGACAGCTACAAACCCTTCCATAAAGTGCTTTATGCCACCGCTCAACAACTCAAGTACTCCCATCTCACTCATCATTTTACAAAGGACCCTGATTTCAGCAAGCAAGTTGCTCGCTTGATATGTATGTCATTGATTTCAGCTCTTTGGAGTTTGACATATGTTTTACAGATTGCACAGTGCTTGGCTGATATTCGTGGAAAATTGAAGAACATGGCCGATGATAAGGTTCCTGCTATATATGGACTTGAAAAACTTAACCACGACAAGTGCCGAAAATGTGTTCATGATTTGATAAAGCAAACCTCATACATTTATGTGAGAAAGTTGGTGCATAGTTTTATCAATTCATTTCGCATTCTTGCCTCTAACATAATAATAGACTGGCGAGATCGACGGTGGAAAGCCATTCCAACACCCTGCTATCATCTCACTACTGCGAGATGGGATCTTCCAGGCAAAACAGAAGTCTTTAATTGCTGATCATGTACATTGTTTCAAGTCCACAGTTACAGATGGTGTTAGTAAGAATGAGTTCGAAATTCTGGCCACAATGCTTGCTCTTATTGCAACAATGGTATGTGCTATCTAGAGTTTTATTTTTGTATTATATTTACTATTCTGTTACTTAGGTATATGCATGTCTTATTGATTGGCAAACCAGGGAGTGAAATTCATGCAGTGATTTTAGTGCTGATTTTCGCACTGACATGTACAAGGACCATATCAAATTCCTAGGCAATATCCTAGATAGGAGCAAGGTGAAGTATCACTGTATGATGCACAACATCTATACTATTGCTGCATATGTCATTTTACTACCTACCCTTTCTTAATGTTTACATATTTCGATGCAGTACATGCTCAAAAGGCTCCCTTCCAGCCTCTAATAATGCTATAGGTCTCTTAAATTTTGATGAGATGGAGGAGTAATTAGTATGCTGACTTTGTAATAATGTGCCAACTATAATTTTCTGCTTGGACTTCATACTATAATTAATTCTACTTAGAATTACCTTGGACTCACAGATTAATATCGTCATTATGCAATACATCGATTTAATGTTTCTACTTTGGGTGAATTTGATTCCACTGTACCTATACACCCTAGAGTATTGAATAGATGATGAATATGCTATGAAAATTTCGAAAATTTTATGAAGATTTTCGCAGATCCTCAATAGTTTAGTTTAATACTTGCAGGCTAATAGCCCAAGTACTTTTTTAAGAGAATAGGAATAATTCATATAATCACAGTCATACATTTAGTAGTGTTAATCTTTGCTATATATTGAAAATCTGAGTAAATAACTGAGGATTTTGTTATATTATGCTAAGTTATACATCTTGGATTTTCCTGATGTATGCTCGATGAAAAACCAGAAGAAGGCAAACTGGTCAAACTTGAAGACACTGAAGCCAAAGATGATTCCAGGAGGGCAGGATCGATATCAGATTAACTTCAATGTGTGGTGGAATGTGGTGTTTTTGCTTTAAGTGGTTTCCTGGGTTTGGAACATTGGCTGGTGGGCCATTGCAATTGTAGAACAATGAGTGGGTAAGGTTGGTAATCTCATTAGGATTAGTAGGTGCTCTTGGTGTTCTGTGTACTATATCCCTGTGTATTAGCTAAAGTCAAGATGATACTTAGTATTAGGGGAGTTCAAAGTTGGCTGTTTTGTAGTGTTGCTACCTGTTGCTACAGGTCCATTCACTACAATCTTGCCGAAAATCATGATCAGAAATTTAAACAGAGAATTTCAGAGTATTCATGCACTAAGTTTTACTTTTTCCTACCTCTGAATCTCATTATAAATTTCAAGGTTGGGTAGATATTACTACTTTCAAACAACATATTTAATAATAATAAAAGATTCATAAGGCAAAAGGATATGGTTAATGTATGTAGTATCTCAGTGTTATCAACTCTGAACTGATTGCCAATCTTTTTCCTTAGAAACAATACAGAGATTAGCATAGCATATCACGTTACACCAACTTTGAATTCCCCTAGTAACTATGTGACATAATGTATCAGGAACTAAAGCACTCTTGGGCTGATGATACCTATCTGGACATTGACAGTCAAAAATTTCAGATGTAAGATCCCTGTCCAGACAAATACTAAGTGACTGAATGTTCATTGATCATCTGTCACTTTCTCCAATCACTGAATCTCACTGTGGCCAATGTTTTCAATCATTCCCTATTATATACCTGAATGAGCACTGTACCGACAGTTCACTCATCTCCTCGAGCCACCAAAATCATAGAGAGGTATTTCTTGCCAGCAGCACAGCCTGAGCTTGGATAGGCTTGGGATATGGCAACTACTTACCTATGGCTGCCCAATGACTAGACAAGACATTCAACATTTAATTTTTCTAGCCATTTCATCCTTTCCTTGTTTTCATAATATCATTACATTCATTCACTCTCCATTCTTTCACTCAAGGATGATCTATACCTCTGTAATGCAGTACTCATGTTCAGCCTTATCTTGTTTTATTCCATTATATAAACTGCTGTATTTGTTCAGGAGAAATTCAACCAATAATTATCCTGCATCTCGTTGTCAGCCTGCACTCTATTTCTATTGTTTCATCCATTTCTATATTGGTTACTTTTCACTCACTACATTGTCCTATTATCACTGACAACCTTTTATTTCCATAGAACCTATAGACCCACTTAGAATATATATCAGGTTCCCTTACCTGCATAATGAACAATGATACAATTATTATCATCAATGAAGATGAGTGAGAGTTTTGTGAGTCTGATCAGATTGACTGTGGAAAATCATTTCCAACCTGTAGTGTACCAGCATACATTGCCAAAGCAGTTGACTGTAAACTAGCCATCCTACTCCGAGCTAGGACAGAGCTGCTGTTGCAAGACACTGCTTCAGTTCATGATGTCCTTAATTTTTCAGTACATCAACAGGCTAAGGAACTACTGCTATATGACGAGTCAGAGTGGTACAACAAAAACCCACCATTAAGCAGACTTAATATTCTTTTTCATTACCCAATCCTACCTACTAAGAAAGTCTGATATTGGCCTTACCTTGAATAGCAAATCCTATATGGATGTATTTTGGAATTTTCAATCCCAAAAGGTTCAACTCGCAGCAGCACTAAAGATTTTTAATAGTAGGACAGAAAACAACAATATTTCTGATGATGATGATTAGAATATACATAGCTCCGAAAAATTTGTGTCTACTTCATTCTAATATACATAGATTGTTGGTTTACATCTTCTGGAAGCTTTATTTCGCAAAATTGAAGAAAAAAACGAAAATACTGATTTTTTGAACTTAGAACACTCAATCCGGACAAATCCTGAGCCCAGTGGGTGAACCTAGATGCTCTCCGGACAAAATTTCAAAATTTCATTGATGACAGTCTGGACAAAAATTATTTTTTGAGGGACTAACTGTTATAGGGATCATCAGGGGTCCGACTAGTATCTGGACCAAATCTGGAACATGCAGTCATCAAACCATAGTTTGTGCTTTCCAGCTTTCACTTTCCATGTGCCGTCCCACTCTCCCCTTACTGTCTGCTTTTAAATACTGCCTACTGAGCTCCAACAAATGCCTTAATATACACCAGTAATTAAGGGCATTGCAACATGCACTAAGTGCTCTGACGACACCCTGACCGCAATAGAAATGTCCTTGAGCATGAGTGTGGTATTCCTATTCACACTCACAAGTATTACACTCACACTCAATGTCCTTTAACTTGAGCATGGGCATGATTGGTATTCTTACTCATGCTCACAAATATTACACTTGCATTCAACTTGAGTGTGAGTATAATTGGTATTCCTATTCATGCTCACAAATATTACACTTGCAACTTACTTTTCCTCCCACATGTAAGTGAAGCCAAAATATAAATGTAACATATAATTTTTTTGTGAGCATGAAGTAAAGACTTTGAGCATGAGTTGACAGACCTTGAGCATGAGTTGATGACCTTGAGTGTGAAAACTTAGACCCTGTGCATGAATGTATGGACCCTGTGCGTGAGATGTTGACCCTGAGCATGAAGTAAAATCTTGAGTGTGATGTGTGCGTGCACACTCAATCCACACTCACACCTTGAGTGTGAACATGAGTGTGCACACACATGTTTGAGCATGAAGTATAAATATTATTCTTCAAGATTTGACTTTATATCTTGATTAGAAATATCACTCACATTCAAAATATGGCACAGCCATACAACACCAGTATGTACATTTGATTTACACTCTTTTTGACCCACAAATGGGCCATTTAGAACTAAAATAAATACCTTGAGTGTGACATGCTCAATCATGCTCACTTTTGTGCATGCCAGGAATTTTCTATGTGCCCATTTTTGTGTCATCTATAAATTCCCTGTACCTACCCCCATCAAATCCCAGTGAAATTTCCCCACTACCAGTGTCACGACCGTGCCCCTAGCCTGACTTGGCGGCGGAGTATGAGAGAGTGACTGCGGAGAAATGAGGGGTGAGTGTAAGACGAAAGCGGAGAACGATAACTCAGGGGGTAGGACTTCGGCTTCAGCTTATGTGCTGCGCCCCTGGGATTCCCGGTCCTGGATTTCGGAGTAAGGGCAAGCCCTTCGGAGGAGACGAGAGACGGAAGACGAGAGGTGTAACTCAAGTCAGACGAAAGGGTGAGGACGTAGTTCAATACGAAACTAAAGTCTAAGTACAAATCGAGTACTACTTAAATACTAGAAACTCGGAGTAAGTAAAGGCCGCTGGCCTTGGCCAGCGGAGAAGTACGGTCAGGGTAGGCGTACGTAGAATGAAGACTATAACTAATTAAACATAATAAAACGCGTCGGAGAAGTGAGCGCGTATGGCAGTGTAAAGTAAAACTGATAGTGGCGCACTTAAGAATGATAAGTGACTCACTATGAGATGTATACTACAATACTGAGGGGATAGCTCAGTAGAACGGAAGAAAGGAAACAAGAGTAATCTATGTACAGTAATCAGTATGTAATACTAAGAGCGTAATCAAAGTTCGGAGTAAGCAAAGGAAAAGGCGGAGTAAAGCATAGGAGTCCGGAGGTAGGCGATACGGGATATGACAACCAGTTGCAATTTGAGTCTTTTTTCTTGTGCTCTATGATATCAAAACTAAACTAAGCAAGCTGTCTAGGCATTAATTAAATGAAAGCAGGTCTATACAAAAGGTTCTATTACCCCTGAAGTCTATGAACTTATCAGTGAAGCACATGTATCAGCCATATGACCACTCCAATTGGACAATTTTGGTTTTTTTTTCATCTCCAGAAGAGTTTGCATTGGTAAATGTTAGTTGATACATTTATTCATTCAACATACAATGGAGTAAAATAAATTCTTTATAGTGATGACAATGTACTTGAAAACTGGAGGCAAATATGGAAATTATGTTTCTATAACAGACTCATCATCCGTTTCCACCATTTCAAAACTTGGTGTTCAAGTCTTTGAGAATTTTATTGCAAATACTTTCAGTGCTACTCTGCAGGCAAGAGCTCTTCTGGATACAAATTATTTCCAGCTTATTACTTCCATTCAGTTCCTAATGGTTCTCCCTACCTCCTCCATTATCATACAGAATAACTGTGGCTTGGTATTGGATAATGGCTACCTTATGAGCATAATTTTAAATCACAAGCATCAGGAAATGCCCATATCACAAATTTAGACAATTAAGGTTGAAAAAAGCTTGGTTTAAGGTAAATTTAGTCGGAAAAAGTACCATTAGCTGTTTTAGGTAAATAAGCTGAGGTCCCATACTTATTTTAACTAAAAAGATCGAAGTAAGGAGTGATTAGCTTGAACTTAGGTGATTTAAATTGTGAATTAATATAATTTTATCACACCATCCCACTTATGTCATAGCATTAAGCGAATATTAGGTAGGTTCTTACAATATAAATTGCATATAAAGAGGAAATAGCTTGAGATTAGGTGGACTTAACACACAAGAGATTACCAATAAACATCCATAACTCTATATTTTCCACTAAACTAAATACAATAACTACAACAAAAGCAGCAACAATTATCTATGTGTAATTGACAAGGGACAATGAGGAAATAAAGGAATTATTCTGAGAGCATTGGGTTGTAGAAGCAGCAGAGGGTAACAGCGAGAATGTGTATGTGAGAGAGCAAGAGGGTACATGATAGTGTGTGCGAGATTGAGACAGTGTGTATGTGAGAGAGCAGGAGCACACAAGAGACAGCATATGTGCGAGAGAGTTGCAAGAGAGTGTGCGAGAATGCATGTGAGGGTGAGAGTAAGAGAGGTCAGAGCACACAAGAACAAGAGAGAGTGAGAGTGCATGCAAGCATGAGAGTGAGTTGACATGCAGAAGAAAATGTGAGTGCAAGAGCGAGAGAGAGGGCATGTGAAAGAGAGTGCAAGAGTGAAAGACAAGGTGATAGCATTTGTGCAAGACAAAAGAGAGTGAGAGAGCGAGAGACAGGGTAATAGCATTTGCGCAAGATGAAAGAGAGTGCGAGAGTGAGAGACAGGGTGATAGCATTTGCACAAGAGGGCCAGAGTGTTTGTGTGAGAGTCTTGTGGTTGAAGAGTCTCTGTAGCTAAACCCCAAGCTCAAGCTTTAACAGTGGGATATTGGTAAAGAGAAAGGGGACTTACTGGTATGGACTCCTATCTTGATAAAACATGAACCGAATACACCCAGAAGTCAGAACAGAAGACAGTACATGAAAGGTCTGAAGAGGTATTGAGGGAAGAGGACAATAATAAATGTGTGCAGAGAGAAAGGGATGAGGGATAGGAGGGGAAAAGCAAGGGGAAGGTGGGGAAAGTTCAACAAGTTGTTGACATTGAAAGAGTTCAACACTGAACGTGAATGTGTTCATGACGTGGAATATATCACATGATAACTGCATCAGCTTCCCAATGATTTGATTGGCTGCAAACTCATTTCGGCTTAACCTCCATGGCAGCTGTCACATTTGGTGGCTTCGGTGCATTGACTTTGCCATTTCATTGTAGTGCATTACAACTTCAAGCCCGATAAGGAGGAGTATTTCCCTATGAAGTCTGGTGGCTGCCTCTTGTTCTCTTGCAATAATTTTACACTTACTTGGCAGTAAATATGTTGTATTTGTGGCTAGAGACATTATTACATGGTAAATAAAGGAAATATGATTTTTTGGAGTTAGAACATAAAACCTGGACAAAAATCGGTTTCGGACCCCAACATAGACACATTCTGGACAAAATTCATGATATATTGTCCAGACAAAAATGACCAAATTTCGAAAAATTTTCAACTAACTTCTGTAGGGATATTCCGGGGTCCTATGCATGCTCGTTTGAGCGTCACATCGGTTACCTTCCTAATCAGGTAAGTAATCAGCCGATGTGGCAGCGCCAGCTGCTTGCATCAATTTCATTTATGTTGGCCTCTCGGGTCATTTTACCGCTTCCATGTGAACTCATGACTCTCTTTCCTTTCTTGCTTCATTTGCCCCCTTCTCGCACTCTCCCTCTGTCTTGCTGTCTCATTGTCTCATTGTCTCATTGTTACTCTTCAAGTTCGCTAGTCTCATGTCTGGTTGGAGCAGGATCTAGGTCTCTGGTTTTTTTAGTAAGTCATTGCTTACAGTATATTGAGGTCCCCCACGAAATCAGGTGGACTTCAGGTAGAGTCCAGAAGTCTATCTGGACTACATGTGATTTCCAGGTAGACTCCAGGTAGACTTCTGGACTCTACCTGGACTACAGGTAGACTTCTGAACTCTACCTGTACTCTACCTGAACTACAAGTAGACTTCTGAACTCTACCTGTACTCTACCTGGACTACAAGTAGACTTCTGAACTCTACCTGTACTCTATCTGGACTCCACCTGGACTCTACCTGGACACTACCTGGACTTTATATCAACTTCATGCTAATGTGATACATGTTCATTACCTGTACTCCACATGTACTCTACCTGTACTCTACCTGGACTCTACCTGAACTTTATATCAACTTCATACTAATGTGATACATGTTCATTACCTGTACTCCACCTGGATTCTACCTGGACTCTACCTGGACTTTATATCAACTTATAACTGTACAAAAAAGGCAGGCAGATGCTGTTGAGACTGTGAGATTCTTAGTTTGCTGAAAGGAGGAAATTGCAAATTTTAACACTAAATTGATATATTTATTTTAACAGATCTTTACATTAGCATACATGCAACCTAATCAACTCTATTAATTTCAACTCCATCTTCCTCAATTCCATCCTCATCTCCCTGTTGTTCTGACTGTATTTGTATTTGTTGATTTTGTTTTTTGATTTGTTTTTGAATAACTCTTTGGGTATGAATAAAAAGCATTGCATGCAATGTCCAGTTGAAGTTATCCACAGTCATCCTATTAAGTATACTTTGAAAGCCCCCTAACCAAGCATTTAGTTGTTCACATGCCTATATAACAAATAGTTATAAATTGCAAATGAGACTATATTAAACATACCTGAGTATTAAATGCTCATTTATAATGCTCATTACCCTCTATATCTCTCTCAACAACAACTAGATTTGGTGCTGATCCATTCAAAGGACTAGGATTGCAGTAAGTGCGACATAGGTAATCTGACACTCTGTGATTAATATAGTGATAAGAGTCTACAACAAATCTTGTAGAGGCTTTCCAAATATTCCAATTATGGGAGTTGATTAAAAATTTCAGGACTACACATGCTTTATCAATGCATACATAGCTTGGTCTAGTTTCTTGCATTGGATATACATTTTCCAGAAACTCCACAATTTGATGGGCACCTTCTGACTTTGTAAATTTTGTCCATGCAATTACAACTCCACATGGCACACAAATTGTTTCAACACAATAGAAACGAGGAGCCACAAAGTAATTATCTGGTTCCTGTGGTTCACAATTTGGCTGGTCATGTTGTGGATTAATTCTTCTTCTCAATTGCTGTGTCCATGATAGTGCACCTTCTTCAGTTCTTCGGATAAGTCTTTGAATGCCAAGTACAGATTGTCATCCAAATCTAATAACATGATTATACCAGTTTTGTCTGTGGTTTACACATGTTTGAGAATTTTGTTCTTTAATATTATAACACCTTTTCATTCAGCATAGTCCTTCATGTTGACTTTCATGTCTTAGACAAAATACTCCTGTTCGTGCATTTGCCAATTTTTCAGAACAATTCTGATAGGCACAGTGATTTGACCCCATAACAATGCCATCAACCACTATCATTTTAACTTTTGGTTCTGGAACAAGATCTGTTTCCATTGCATTATCATCCATATCTGCATATTCTGTATTTTCAGCATCTTCTCGTAATATTGGTACAGTGTGATTTTCATCTATTCCAACTACTGCAGCATTGTCATCAGCATTAATATGATCAGCTATTGCTTTATAATCATGTGTGCATTCTTTACATGAATGGTTCAAAGCATCTCCAATAATACCCTCTTGTCCCAACTTCAAATATGCCTGTTTAGCTATTTGCTGTATTAATAAGTTGTCAGGCATCACTAGAGTTTTATTCATTGAAACAGATATCTGTCTAGTTGTTTCATGTATGAAGGCTTTCCATATTTGCTGTCTTGAAATAGGTGGGTACTCATTTTCATCGCCCAGATACTTTTTCCAATTTTAATATATTTTGCTTTATTGAAAATTATGCAATCTTTAGGACTAACATCTGGATTACATTGTGAAGCTTCAGAGTTGGAAGGAGTGGCAAGACTTTTATGATCTGCATAATATATAGCTTCACATTTTGTACAAAATCCAGATACAATCTGAGCATTTTCATATAGTTTAATTCCCTTTATAAGTGTAACTTTTGTTCTATCACATTGACAAATATTGATATGCAATGCTCTTCCAATACAAGCTTTTTCAGGTGTTGAACATGTGATGTGAGCAGGACCAATAAGCAGTACTGGCTCAATTTCACTAGTAGAAACAGATTTCAAAGGTTGTAAATTTTCTCCTTTTCTTTCATAAGGGTCTAAGTCCAATATAGACAACAATCTATCTAGCTTTTTAGAAATTACAGATATTTTTGATGACCCTAAAATTTCTGGCCTTTCATATGAATTAAATAGCTGTGTATCCTTCATTTCTGCAGGGTTAATTTTTGCATCTAAGTGAGTTTGTATAGCAGTAGCAAGTGCTTTAATCCATCCATTAGCAGTTACAGAATATTCATCTTCATGTATGGAATGTTTTGCTCATGCATGGAGATTAAGAATATCAGTGTTATTCAGCAATGAGAACAGAATTGTCAATACAGTTGCCAAAGTAATATCTGAACTGAAATTGAGATGAATAAATTCAGCAAACAGCTTGAATGGAATATTTGGAAATGGATCTTCAGATTGAACTGCATTTACTTGAGGTATAAAGGACAATAAAATGCATATTGTCCATATTTTAAAATAAAGCAGGTAAGTTGAGCTATAAAAAATAGAAAGTTTCATTAGAAAATTGTTCTCACAATTCACAGAATCACAACAAAATTTATAGCCAGCATATAGCTGTTGAAAGCCAATAGTTGTACATACATGAAGTTAAAAATACTGTTGAAGTATTTCAACTCTACATAAAATAAAGAGTAGCAGAAACATTCAGCTACTGAAACCAAATAATTGTACATACATGAAGTTGAAAATACTATTGAAGCATTTCAACTCTACATAAAATGAAGAGTAGCAGAAACATTCAGCTGTTGAAAGCAAATGATTGTACATGAAGTTGAAAATACTGTTGAAGTATTCTCAACTTTACATAAAATAAAGAAATACAAAATCAATGGCTGTTGAAAGCCAATTACTGTACAAGGATTGAAAATACTGTTGAAGTATTCCAATCCACAACAATAGAATAAAAACAAAAACTCAACTATTGAAAGCAAGTAATAACAAAACTCTTACAATTTTTTGGACTTTCCCTTGTCCTTCTTGTGTGACTTCTTACTCTTTCCCTTTCCTTTATTTTCACTCATATCTTCTTGATCTTTCTCCTTCACTCCCTCCTCATTATTATCTGTCTCACCCTCTTCTCTTTCCTTGCCCTTTCCCTTACTTTTTTGATTTTTATGATCTTCAGCTGCTTCAGCTGCTGCTTCTTTGCCTTTTAAAATCTCATATAAGGTTGAAAATCCTGGCTTCTTAGATCCCCAGACACTTTTCTTATCAACTCCATCTTCATTTTTCAACCAAGATAACATTTGTGGATGGTATTTAAGAAGGGGAAAAGATTTGTAAGGATAAGTATAGTATGTTGAAGGTGACATAAAGACACTAATAAGAACTTTCTTATCAATAGTAGCTTTGACAGATGTTTGAATGATGCTGAGAGATGCTTTTTGTTCTCCCATATATCCTCAATCATTTCAAACTTTTCATACACAGCACGTATATCTTCCTTCCCCTTACTTTTAATCAAATGCTCAGGGATATTGAAATGTGAAATAATTAAATGTTTCACAACTTCCTCATCAGTACTAGAAGATCCAGATGGTGCTGCCATTGTTGTAATGTCATTCTTATCTGCACCATCTGCTAATATTTCAAGATAATAAATGTTCTTATCATCCACTTGCCATTTGGCAGTTTGGACTTTTTTCTCCTTAATATTCATGTAGCAGCCTTTAATGCTCCAGTTTCCATTCTCATGCAAAGATATTCTAGGATTTTTCTCTGTTTTAATTATCAGATGATATTTCAGATGATAAATAGTAATAATAACATACTGGATATGGGTGAATAAACTTCACTCATATTCTCTAGTACTTCTTGAAGATCAGATAATGGCTCTTGGTCTGTTATAATGAAATCAGGCTTTGGTGCTTCAGGCTTCAGAAACAGGTGAATTTGTCCTTTAATATTTTCTGAAGGCATGGTGAATGGATCTATGCATATGAATATTTAGCTACCAAAATCTCATAATTATAACTATTATTCTTACCATTTTCATCATCACCATAGTTATATACATTTCCAATAGCTCTTCCACGAGAAAATCCACCAGTTGTACATGATGCTCCTTGAAGCTCATCCTTACTAAGAGAAGACGTGGCTGAACTGTGGGACTCTGAGTGCTTAGACACTTTACTTCTAGAACAGTGAGCATCAGTTGAATCAGTTGGACTAGATGGAGCTCGACCACACTTTAGAGTGGGAATTCCTTTCTTTGGTGTAATGTCTGTGTCAATATTCATAGATTATTTTTCAGCATCTGACTCTGTCTCACTATCATTCTCTTTACTAGAACTATTATAATTTTTATCTTCAGATTTATCAGCATCAGTGTCCTCTTCTTCAAACTCATCAGAGATATTAGCAATAATCTCCATAGAATTTTCAGACTCTTCCAAAGACTGATCAGAAGTATTGGAAGCACTCATAAAGTTCAGATCCATATTTTCTAACTCAGAACCCAGTGGCATAGAGCCTTCCAGAGATTTATCAGGAGCATCAGCAGCACTTATAAGGTTCAAATTCATGGTTTCTAATTGAGAACCCAGTGGCATAAGAGTCTCATCTTCATTAAGCAAGTCACCAGTCTCTCCCACTAGAACTTGAGTAGACTCTCTTGAAGAAAAATGAGGAGGTGGGGCAACAGATGTGTTCTCCTCCATAAGAACTTGCTCTACTCTATAAAAATATAAAAATATAATAAATATATAGTAAAACAAGAGTTACGGAGTAAATTTCTTTGGAATTTCAGCATTTTGATCATCTTCAAGTCTATCCACTGAGGTTTTCCTTTATTTCCAAATTTTAAATGTAGTAGTTCAATATGGATCTAAATATTACTCACTTATTAGTCTTATTCTTGGTCTGTTTAGCTCCCTTTCCATGTGTTGCAGATGCTTTTGAACCAGATTTAGTTGCTCTCTGGTCACTGTCAGCCTTTGCAGCAGCACATGATGATTTTCTAGTATTAACCATGTTTGAAATTTGTATGAACTGTGGTGACAACAGGTGAATAGTAGCCTGAGAAGTGGGTGGAAGGGAAGAAAGAAGTTATCTGGGCACATGCTTGTATATATGAAGATCACATCACACCTATAATTGCCACTTCGACCTCACTTAATCCATGTGTACATCTATTAATAAACCTTTATTTAACTATATACAGACATAAACTATTTATATGTAGGTAGATTTCTCATGGAGGCGACAAAGGATGAGGGGAAATCAATAAGGCATTCCAATAGTGGAATACCTTATCGATTTCCCATAAAAATAGTACAAGAGTGCCCTCATCACTTGCGAGACGAGGGCAAGATAATATGAGAAGGAAAATCGATAAGGCATTCCAATAGTGGAATGCCTGATCAATCTCCCATAAAATAGTGTGGGAGCGCCCTCGTCACTTGCAAGATGAGGGCAATGGCGAGGGAGGAGGGAGAAGGCAAGGGCAAGGGCAAGGGAAGAAGTGAACCACCCTCGTTACTTGTGAGACGAGGGCAAGGGCAAGGGGCCAGGTGGAAAGGCACACACCCTCGTCACTTGTGACACAAGGGCGGAGAGACAGCACACATCCTCATCACTTGCAAGACGAGGGCATAGGAGGGGTGGAGGAGATGGAGATGGAGATGGAGAAAGGTACACGCCCTCATCACTTGTGAGACGAGGGCATAGGAGAGGGGGAAGGGGAAGGCAGCACCCTTGTCAGTTGCGAGATGAGGGCGAGGGAGAGGAGGAAGGAGAAGGCAGCACCCTCATCAGTTGTGAGACGAGAGCGGCAGAGAGGGGGATGGGGGAAGACAGCATCCTCGTCACTTGCGAGACGAGGGTGAGGGTGAAGGACAGGGTGAGGGGGGAGATGTGAATCGTCCTCGTCACTTGTGAGATGAGGGTGAGGGCGAGGGTGAGGGAGAGGGGGAGGGAGGGAGAGGGGAAGAATTGAATCACCCTCATCACTTGTGAGACAAGGGCGAAGGAGAGGGAGACGGGGGAAGGCATGCGCCCTCGTCACTTGCAAGACAAGGGCGGAAGAGAGGGAGATGGGGGAAGGCACACACCCTTGTCACTTGCGAGACAAGGGTGGAAGAGAGGGAGATGGGGGAAGGCACACACCCTTGTCACTTGCGAGACAAGGGTGGAAGAGAGGGAGATGGGGGAAGGCATGTGCCCTCGTCACTTGCGAGACAAGGGCGGAAGAGAGGGGGAAGACCGGGGGAAGGCAGCATCCTCGTCACTTGTGAGATGAGAGCCAAGGGTGGAGGAGGTGGAGATGGAGGAAGGCACATGCCCTTGTCACTTGCAGACGAGGGCGAGAGAGAGGGACCAGGAAGAGACACTTGCCCTCGTCACTTCTGAGATGAGGGCAAGTGGGAACAGAGGGGAAGACACACGCCCTTGTCACTTGCAGACAAGGGTGAGGGAGAAGGAGCCAGGAGGAGATGCTCACCCTCGTTACTTGCAAAACGAGGGTGAGTGGGAATGGAGGGGGAAAGCACGTGCCCTCGTCACTTGCAGATGAGGGCGAGGGAGAGGGGCCAGGAAGAGACATCCACCCTCATCACTTCTGAGATGAGGGCGAGTGGAAATGAGAGGGGGAAGGCGCACGCCCTCGTCACTTGCAGACAAGGGGGAAGGCGCACACTCTCGTCACTCGTCACTTGCAGACAAGGGGGAAGGCGCATGCTCTCATCACTTGCAGACGAGGGCGATGGAGAGGGGACCAGGAGGAGATGCCTGCCCTCATCACTTGCGAGACGAGGGCAAGTGGAAATGAGAGGGCGAGGACCGTCGATGAGAGGAGAGGTGAAGCCGGATGGCTGTGCTCTTCACTTGCTGGAAAGAGGCGGAGGAGGAGGAGGGAGAGGTGGAGGTGGAGGAGAAGGAGAGAGGACAATGCAGTGCTCGTCATTTGCAAGATGAAGGATGTGGGTGGCAGCGAGAGGAGGGAGGGAAGAGGAAATTGTACATTGTTGGTGATGATGACAATGCGACAGAAGCGTGCTGGCAGTTGTGGCAGTGTGCGCAGCATGTGAGATGGATGTTTGACAATGGCTATAGGGTGTTGGTTCACTTAGTTAATAATGCCTGTTTGGCATAACGGTAAAGCTGCAGTGTTGGTGCTTGTTAGGCGCCGGTTATGCGTGAAGTCTTAACTTACATTTCGCCAATCGAAAGAAGCAGTACAACGACTGTGAAATATCAGAACGATGAATAAACATTCGACTTACTTAATCACACGTAGAGCGTACAATTAACCACCTAAATTTGATTCTATAAGTTATTATTGAAGATTGTCAGTATACCTCTGGAAACGAATCGAAGTGCAATACAGCTTTGGTTCATAATTTTCGTAGCAATACAAGAAGTGCCCACTATGTATGACTTCAATATATCTCAACGAGTTGCTTCTTAGTAATATAGCGGCATTGCCAATATCTAATTCAGATGAAAGTTTCCGGAATACATTGTAACATTGACAGCTATGGTACTACTGTTACTGTGGGAAGGAACACGTACTGATTTATCATACCTATATCAGAACCGTGACAATAGAATGATTTGTACCATTCTTAGTGCACATATGCGTGATTTGGTTCAATCGTATATATATATACAAGGCATTGTGGACTTATTATGAACGTTTGCTAGAGGTATGCATCTTGACATATGAATAGTAGATGATTATACTGCTATTCTCCACTACCATCCGCTTCTATATGCCTCATCAAATGATATGTCAATCAACGAGAGCTAATTCATGTGTATATAATACCCTCCATACACACACGCGCGCGCACTATTCCTATTCTTTCTCCTCTTCACCTACCGCCAGTCACTTTATTACAATCTACCAATAACCTCTAGTTCCTATTCCGATAGATCGAACGAGACTGCCAGTGTGCACACTGAAGTCGATTTAACATTAATGCTACTGACCAACCCCGTCTATACGTGTAGTGTCAATGTCCACCATCGCAACTGAGACTGCGCTATCGCTGGGCACTTCTTCGACTCTTACCCAGTGGATCACCCAGGAATCATCGGGCCCCGACCTAACTGCTACATCCATTGAAAATAGTAAGTACAGGAATAATATACATTTCCAAGATTCCGACAATTGAACTTTCTTAAACTTATATTTCATCACCTACTTCAGTTGGAACTGAAACGGCCCATCCAGTACCTACGACAACATCATCAACCACATCTTCATTACCAACCTCATCCCCAACCACCACTTCATCACTAACCCCATCATCAACATCACCACCACCCGCACAGTCAGCAATTGCCACCCAACCATCCTCCAGTAGCAGCAGCACAATCATCAAACCAGGAATAATAGCGGCGATAGCAATCCCAAGTGCTCTCCTCATCCTCGTCTTAACAATATTCCTCACGCTCTACTTCCACAAAAAACACTTACAAAAAATGAATCATCTTACCGGAGAACATACAACGCGGACGTCGTATTCGTTCTTCACTTCTCGCAAAGCGAAGTTGACTCCGTTCGTTCGCGGGACTAATCTGATAGCATTAGATCAAGTAAACGAACCTCGCATGGAAAGAGTTGCCGAGTTAGAGAATGGTGCAAGTGATGGTATAGTTGAGAATGAAAGTCAAGTATCGTATTCGACGTTACCTCCTCCATATCGAAGTGGTTCGGATGCGGAAGTGCAGGATGTGTTGCGGATTGATGTCGAAGAGGAAGTGAGAGGGGAGGCGAGGAGAAAGGAGGGTTAATCAGGTTAGGTGCTGTGAATTAGGATACGAACTCTTCCATCGAGGACTCTTTTACTAGAGCGCTAAAGGTATATTAGCGCCATCATATACATTATACTGTACCCTATAACATCAAGTCGATACCACCAACCGCACAAGAGAAAAAAAGTATTAATTGCATAAAATGTTGTACTCTATTCCCAGAGCGCTGAAGCTAAAGGAATATCAGCGCCCTATCATACCAAGCAGACACCAAGTCATAGATAAATACATCGGGCCATGACCAGAAGAAAAACAAAAACTTCGCTTCCGAATAGTAGTTAAGTAGATAACGGTCAGATAGCGGGCACCCGGTCTGTTTATGTCTGCGCATCGGTATTATGTACATATTATAAGCTATACCAATTTTAAAGTGTCCGAGAACCACTAATATTTCTTTCGATGTAGATAGCCCACCGAATAAAGTCCAAATTTTTCGAAGTAATAGTATGTAAAGGTTAAAACTACATTACCTGACATTTCACAATATATACAACGGAAGCCGATTACAGTTATGCTAATTGGTTTTCAATACTGATATTATTGCTGCGCACCATAACGGCAGATTCTTCATGGCGCTAGCCATTATCCAGAATGCGGAACCATGAAACATAATAAAATATGTTCCGAAAAGCTATATCCCATAATCCATCTTCATTTCCCAGAAATAATTACCATACTGTAAGTCTGTAAGTGTACCGGACATAAGTAATTACCATTCTGCGCAAACTGATTTAAACTGTGTAAATCCCAATCACTGTATGCTGATACACAGTAAGTTTGCAGTAAATATTCATTTTAATTCCAGTCGTAGGTAATATATTGTTCGTGTAAAATTATACTGTATACTACGTGTATTAATCTACTGTAAGTATGTTCATCTAACTTTGATATCAATTAGATATGTACATAGTATCGGGCGGCGGCCCCGATGGCGCACACCAAGGGGCTGCCATTACTGCAATTTCCAAAAGTAGCATATCCCATGACCCCGTGGGAAGTGGCTGTGGCCGCTCGCGGAAACTGATCGTAACCGGTAGCCGGTAAGTCACATGACTTCGACGCGCGCGTCGCACAAAGTGTATTACTATTCATCGATCCACGCACTGTAATTGAAGCATTTCTTGTAAATCACAATCGATAAATGCATGTAGAGTTAAATTAAATTAATTAATAGACACTATTCGCATATTTCGCTCACTGAATCACTATAAAACTAGTGTAAGAACCTGATTACCCCAGGAATACCCCCCTGCTTAACCTCTGCTCTTGCTGATTGCAACATGCCTCTTCCTGTTAAAAGGACAAAAACTCCAGTTACATTTAAACTAGATGAGTTATCTCTGACAACAACTATTGATCCTAGTACTGGATGTCACTTTGTTGTGTGTAACAGATGTGAAGAAACTGTTAGACTTACAGTAACTGCCAATTTTGACCCTATGAACAAACACAGAAATGGAAAAAAATGCAAGCACTATGCTTTAAAAAAGGGCCTTAATTGGAATTATGATCTATCTTGTGAAAGAATTGAAGAAGAATCTGGAGCTTCTGAGAACCATGTTAAAAAGTCAGTGGCATATATTTCCTGTCCAGGCTTGGCTATTTCTTGGAATCCTGGTTCAATTTGGACAACATACCCATATCATAGACATGGATTAAGTTCACTCCCATGGGTACCAATTAAATTTGACCATAAAAAGCAGAAAATATTTATGAGGTCACAGAAATGTATTGAAGCAGAAGACAAAGAAAATAATAATAATAATAATTTGGTACATCCAGGTGAAACACCTTGCTTAAATTGCCAGGGAATCCCAAACATAAATGCATTTAAGAAGTTTATGGAGCAAGCAGAAAGTACAAAAGAAAATAAATCTTGGGATCATCTCAACTATATGCAACTCAAATCTGCTATGACAAAAATGAGAAAGCAATTGGATACATTATATGTAAAGGTAAGTAAATAAATCAGAGCTATATGTTGCAATTGAATATTAATTACATTTAATTTACTTCAAGTTAAACAATGCAGAAAAAAAATTCAAGACATATGAGCAAAAGGTTGATGATCATCAACGAATTGTAATGCTGATTGAAAACAATGAAATAGCTGGACTGAGACGACTAATATCAGCTGAATTGAGACATGGAGGGTCTCCTAAAAGTATAATTGATAAGATCCAAAAGTGTCTTAGTGGGCTATATAGTCCTCGAGGTGGCTTTACAGAACAGGACCTTGATATTGGCTTCCTTGTAAAATCCATTAGGGGACCAAAATTGCTTTATGCCCTTTCCAAATCACATGGTCTAGCTTCAGATACTACACTTCGCCACCATAAAAAGATACCTCGCTTATTAGCAGCTATTTCTACCCCATCATCTGAGGAAAATAATCATAATATATCAACATTTCTTGACCCAGATATTCATCCATCTCCTCTGCCTATCAGAGGTAGAACTCCAGGAAATGTTCTCATGTTTGATGGTATTGCACTTGAAACAAGATGTCATTATTGTTCCCAGCGAAATCAAATAATGGGTCTTTGCCGGGAACATGCAGAAAATGTTAAAACAGAAGTCACAGATTATCAAGTTATTGAAGATGTACGTAGAAGATTACTTAATACTTCTGGTGAGAATGATAAGAAAGTATGCTTAGGAAAAGAAGCTACAGTTGTTGCATTGACTCCATATTCACATCTCAATCATTACCAACCTGTTCCTTTAGTTGTGTCTGCAACTGACAAAACAGAGAAATGGGTACAGTTGAAGTTATGGATGGAAACATTCTTACATAACTATAAAACACATTCATTTGGAGAAGCACTTAATGGGCCAATATGGTCTCTTGCAAGTGATGGTGACTCAACATACCGTCGTGCTAAGCATGAAATTTGCTCACAGTCAGTGATTCAAAATGATTCAGAGATGGGTAAAATACTTTCAAAGTTATCAGGATTAAATTTATTCACATCTGTTAATGGTATTACATGGACATGTGATCCAAAGCATATATTCAAACATTTTGCAACATTACTCCGAAGTAAGGATGGTGTAATGGTATGTGATACAAATATCACTTCAGTTGATATTATACTGCATTTATCTCAGCTACCAGACATGACACTTCAAAAGGCAATTACTCTTCTTGATCCAGCTGACAAACAAAATGTTCCAAAGGCTGTATCTCTTATACAGCATCTCTTAAAACTTGAATCACTTCCCATGCCTTCAAATCCAGCAGAAATAAAAAAAAGAAAAGCTATAAATTTTTTTGCACACTTTCTTGGGTGCTTTACACTTCCTTTCATTGATATAAATATGTCTCTTGAAGAGCAGTTAAAATCCTTATGTAAATTTGCACATTTGGCTGTTGCACTTCATCACAAACATGGAGTATGTAGCCTTACAGGTACACTATATATAGACTCACAATCAACTATCAAGAATATTATCATTACTACTGCACACTTACAATTAATTAGTCCTGATCTTGCATTTTATATTCTTGATGAAGGAACAGACAGACTGGAAATGTTGTTTGCTGATTGCCATACACAAAATCATGCACGTAACTTTGATATTGAAGAACTTAGTGGAAAGCTTAGTGTTGCCACTTTGGTAAATAGTGCATTCATGCGAAATCCTGATATTCACAAAGGTACTAGGCGTCTAGATTTAAAAGATGTCATTGGTGTTGATCATGTAAATCCCAAATCATGGAAAGGCACAGTGACAGTTGGTGATCTTGATCTGGAGACTATATGGAAAGATAGCTGTAAAGTAGCAAATGATACCTTAATGAGATATTCCGAGAATACTTGGTATTGTGATTTTGAGAATATCTTTTTAAAAAAAGATCATGATATTCTCCGTCCTTCAGGAAAATATGTGGGAGTTCAATTCTCTGAGAAATCCTCTGAGAGTGAGAATAGATCTGAAATTGAGAATCCAACACTTCAAATGGAATTAACAGAGAATAACTTAATAGCTTCTGCTTTGAATATAGAAAAGCAATCTGCACATTCTATTCTGTCCACTTCGACTTCTAATCATACTCACACCTCACTTGTTGCAAGTCTTACATTAAACCGTTCACAGAAAGTTACAATGCGGCCTTTGCATGCACAAGGAATGGCAATTGAGGATCTCTACAAGCAATCAAAATTTCAAAATGTAGCAGTACCTTCTGCTGAAAACTCTGCTGCCTGCATGAAAAGTACTGACCTATGTGCTTTTTTATCACGGGTTGGAAAAGAAATATGTCTTGCAGTTCTTGCAGTTGTAGGTTTCAGATATAAGGAAAAAGATGCACAGACAAGATCTATAGCAACTTTAGAGGATCTCTCTGATTATAAAAAGGGAGTAATTGTTATTGGGCAAGTCATTCAACTGGTGAATATTGAATCAAATATCTGGGAATGGACTGGTAAATACCTACCTATTGCTACTTTCTCAGAAAACTCACAAATAAGTAAAGCTCTTTATGTACTTGAGCTTCCATCTATTCTGACTCATCCACTCCATCAATATGTAAGGAAAACTTCAACAGGTAAAGTTACTTGGGGTGTGGATGGTGATGAACTGTCAAATATAGTTACCACTTTATGGCAGGCATGCAACTTAGCTAGTTCAGGTCTTGAGACTCTTAAAAATATTCAAATACTTCCTGAAATAAAGAATGAAGATTCACTCCCTTATATCTCTTCATCTGGTAAGTTGTACTTGTTGATAATTAAATAAATCATAGTAATATATATTTAGGACAAAAATGCTTCATTGTTGATAATATTCCTGAAACTCTAGTGCCTAATGACAAGTTAGAAAGTGATGAGGTTGTTCACTGCCATATATGTGGAGATGAGAAGATGCTTAAACAAATGCGTGAACATGTAGGCCACCATGTTCTTGCAAAGTTTAGAGGAAAGCTAGACAGGGGACTGCTTCAAGAGGTATGTCTCCTCCTTTCTAATTAGAATACAGAACAAATGCCTGAATACATTGTAGATTGAAGTAGAACCATGTGGATTTTGTGGAAGAGAAGATGTTTGCATAACAACTCTTACAAAGAAGAGAAATGGAGCTGGATCTATAACATCTACCTGTGAATATCAAGATATAAGCATGAAATACAAAGCTACAACAATCTGTAAACCTTCAAACCATTGCACCAATGTTCCTATTCACTGCCCATTTTGCCTACCATCCATATCTGGTGTCCCAAAAACCATCTGGAAATATAATGCAATCAATCATTTTCTTATATTTCATGGAATAGAAGATCCCTCACAGCCTGGAAAATATTTAAATACTGAAATATCTGGGCAGCTATTGGTAGACATTTTCATTTCAAAAGAAGAAGAAAGACTAATGAATATTCCTTATGAGGCAATACTATTTTTTAGAGATGAATATGGGATAGGAAACAGTGATGACATTGTACATGTTCAGAATGATTTGAAAGACAAGAAGAAAAGAATAAGATCTGTAAGTGATCAGCAAGCTGTTCCAAAAGGAAAGAAACAGAAAAATAAATAATCAGTAGTTTAGGTATATTTATGTATTATACTGTGTATAAAAATTACTTGTAGCCTTGGTGCTTGAACCGGGGTTGAGTGTTTTGCACGGACACGGTCGGATAGATCGGATAAGTATCTTCCTCGAGAGCTTTCCTCGAGGCTCGATTCGGCTCTCACTGGTTTAGAGCAGCAATCCAGTTGTTCCATCTAATGATGTGGGCAAAATGTCGCCGTTTCGCCTTGCCAGGCGGCGAAACTGCCAGTGATGAAGGGGAGTGGCGATACCCAGCAATATTATTATGGTCCCATTTTTCTTATGCAATTATGTAATTAAAAGTGTCAACATAGGATTGTCCAAGAAAATATATTCTGCAGCTGCAAATGGCTAAAAAAAAAGGAGGACAACCTGCTGATGAGTGCATATACCAGCATTTCGACAGGAAAGGCTATTTGGAGAGCACTAGATGACGGAATGTTGTCTGCAAGTACTGCGCAACACAGATTGTGCACAGGGATGGCCGCTGTGGAATACATCTGGTAGAGCAGTGTCCAAATGCTTCAGAACAAGTAAAAAAGGATGCAGGCTCATATCTTATTGCACATGGTGGAGGGGCTCAAATAGATGTTTCAGACTCAGAGAAGGAAGAGGTCTCAGGTGTTGCTGAAGCTGGTTCTTCTCAAAAAAAGCGCAAGGATATATCTGGGAAAGCAGTGGTGGTTAACCATGGGATGGAAAGCTATGTTGATAGAGCACTTACAAAGAAGGAGCAGGATAAAGCAGATACATGGCTCTTGAAGTAAGTAGGCTCAGAAGTTTTGATACTGTCATACATCACTACTGATGCATTGGCAATTGACAGATGGTTCATTCATGGGAATATCCCCTTTAGCCAGGCCAACAATCCCTTCTTCACTAAATGGGTAGAAAGCATCCAGCCCTGTTACTCACCAGCATCTCAGTTTGTTCTCACAATGAGAATTCTGCCGGCAGAGGAAGCTCAAGCCTATGAAGATGATCTTAAACATTTGAAGAATAAGGAGAACATGACATACCTAATGGATGGCTGGGAAGATAGTATGTGAAGATGTCTATATGGGTGCCTTCTCACTGAAGTGGGTGAACACCTATTTATACTTGGCTTGAAAGAGTTTACTGGAGTGCGAGCAACAGCAGATAATCTGCTGGATGTTGCAAATGAAGCTCTGAAGCGAAAATTGATTGCTCCAAGGTCTATTATTGCAGTGTGTACAGATAACCCAACCACTATGCAAGCATTTTGTCATAAATGGACAATGGAAGGGAGCTATCCATGGATTCTTGTAAGTGTTATACATGTATGAAAGTGGTATGCAATTTACAAGTTAATCCAATAGCAACTCCCTTGTTTTATGCATAGCATAAATACAATCATGGGGAAGGTGTCAAGCTTTCCAGCTATCAAGAAGCTGATTTCTAAGAATGTCAAGATCGTTTCCTTCTTTAATGCATCACACTATTGGGGGGGACAACTTGAAGAGCTCGTAAAGGAGCATAAAGTCACTTGGGGTTTGAAGAAAAATACTGAAACAAGATTTTATGCTGTTATACTGCAGGCTATCAGTATTCAAGAACATAAGCAAGTCTTGTACAAGCTTTGCTTATGAGATTGATAAGACTAACTTTTAGAGAATGTTTATTTATGTAGTATTAACACCACCAACAAAGAACATAAAGTTCAAGTTAGTTTATATTTAGTTTGAGGGCACAAGAGTTTCATGTATAGTAAAGTGAACTAAGTGTTTAATAGTAGATAGCGCAATTGCCTTCAGGTACTTTCAGAACAGACTTCAGACTTCAAATTTGTACTCGGAATCCAATATCAATTTCAGAATGTACTCTACTGCAAGAACAGAAGTACAGCCAGTGCAGTGCTTAAGGTATTCTAAAGGTATGTCTAACTACTTATATATTTAATTACATGGCAGCGGTCTCATGCACAATGGTATAGGTAAAGTAAATAGTATATCATAATGTACTAGTGCATCCTAATGGTCAAAGAGGTATGGTCAACCCTCCATACAAGAATCCATGAGGGTGTGCTCAGTTTCAGAGATGCATCAAGTGCTGCACCATGCTATTAATAGACACATGTCAAGACATGCACTAATACATGTGCTAATCCTGGCCAAGTACTTGGATATAACAGATACCGGTGTTTCTGGTACTGGCGCATCTGATGGCACTACCCAATGTGCTGCGGGTAGTGTTTGGCGTGCATTCCAAAGTGCTGGGGGCATGTGGTTTCCCACATGGTGGCAGTTTTACACAGGAGAGATGCATGGATGTTTTGGGTTATTCAAAAGACTTGTCACGTCCCATTCTATTCCACTAGGGACAAGAACCTCGGAGTAGATAGTCTAATAGCGGAGTAACTTGTACAACGTTAGTAGGGTGTGTGGAGAAGATGAACAAGTACAGGAGTAGTGGAACATTGGCTTCAACTTGTGTGTTGCGCCCCTTGGACTTCCAGTTCCGTATTTATAACAAAGCGGAGTAAGTGGCAAAATAGCGGAGTTGGCTCAAGGCCCAAGTGGGAGAAGGGTGTAAACGTAGTTGATTTGAAACTAAAGTATATCTACATTACAGAAGTAGTTTATATAGTAAACTACTTTGTCTGAATGCGTACGGAGTAATGCCCATGGGTATGTGGCATCCTAGGGGTAAGTAAACTCCATGAAATGTAGACCATGGTAAACTAGTAGTACGCCTCTAGATTATAGTCATAGGAGAAATGGCCGCGGCCAGAGAACGAGGTAGTAATATTAAAGGGAAGGAACAAGTAAACAGTTACAAGTAAACATTAGTAAGGAAGAGTTCGATATATAACAAGTATACATAGTCTGGAGGAAACATACTAAAAGCGGAGTAAACCCGTAGTTGACTCCAATGGTACAGAGATTGTCACGGATATGACAAGACTGCATGATAGCTCTGAGTTGCAGTATCCAGTGGTACTAAGAATTATCTAGGCCAACATATTTCCTGACATTGTGTGATTGTCTAACTTGGTACCATGAGTGTTATTCTGGGTATGGAGAAGTACGAATACATTCCTGAGTATTATCTTTTTGGCTTTTCTTTATAGTATAGTTATCTAGTACTTGTAATTTCTATAGGAATTGATAGTCCAAATATATTGTCATTTTGTCAAATCGATGATGCTCAGCGCTCCATTAACGGCCTCTCACCCATTAAACGTGATGTGATTGAGAGTGTATTGGAAGTTGAACACTGGCAACATAATGACAAGTTCATACAGATTTGTAAGCCCCTAGTTGATGTAATTGGGGACACAGAGTCCAGGGATGCAACATTGGCTGACTGCATGATACAGTTGATTTGGGCACACTGGCAGATTAATAATCTTCATGAGGCTGATTTTGAAGATAAGGACTTTCTCAAGCATGCAAAAAGAGCTGTAACACACTATTTTCATGCTATGAACACTGATCTACACTGGCTCACATTGTTTCTCCACCCATTGTGCTGAAAGCTTACTGTGTCTTCATCAGTACATTCACATACAGTTAAGGATGCATTCCAGCTCACACTAGATATTGTGAGAAAGTGGGGTTGGCAGAAAGCGGAAGCAGAGCAGTTGATCCAGGACATACAGTCATATTTCACTGGAGAGAAGCCATTTGCAGGAGGGGAGGCGAATGCAAAGCCTGGTGGAACAGAATCATTGTGTTTCATACTTTAAAAAACTTCACTCTCAAAATTGCTTCCATTGTTCCCCATGCTGCAGAAGTTGAACACTTCTTTTCTAATTTGGGAGGTGTTCAAAGTCTCAAGAAGTTGTATTTGACAGTTTCTCACCTGGCATCACTGGGTATGCTGTGAAGCAATTACAACCGAGAGCTTTATGAAGCTGCTGTTAAGAAAGGAAAGGATACACACCGTAAACATGTCCATATGCATACCACATCCTATAAAGGAATTGATACCAACTGCACTGAAATTCTTACCAATGAATTCTTGGTCCCTACTCCATTTACTGTGGGCTCTAAGAATGTGGACATGGAAGATCTAAATTACTATACATTGGATGATCTGGAGGCGGAATTTGAAGCATTAGAGTGAGGAGGGTTTACAAGTGAGAGTGGTGATGGACTATCTGCAGCTGTTCCAGTGGAAGATATTTATAACACCCACCTTATCAATGCTATACATGCCAGACACCTTCCTTCTATTCAACTTGAGCCTGCAGCAGCTGATCAAACTGGTAATGAAGAGGTGTCTTGGGACACAGGGAGCTTACTTCATGCAATGGGACTTGATTAACATAGTATTCTCTATTAATACACCTAGCGTACTCCTACCTATTATAAAAACATTATTTCTATATTCTACGCGCTACTTACAAACAGTATAATATACATGGGTTGTATTTAGTAGCTAAGGTAGAGGTCCCGGACCGTTAGCTAGCGTGGGAACGATTCGCGCTAATAAGGGACATAACTAGCCTAAGTAGGAAAGCGTCTAAGAATAGAAACACCGACGTCAGAGTTTATTCTTGACATCGGTGGGAAATAGTTACCAGTAAGGCCGGAGATCGAGCTAAGCGTGCGTCTATTCTAATAATAGATTATCGAAGCCATGTTATTGTGTCATAGGAAAAGACATGAGAACTAGACTCACGGCAAATGCCGCTATCTAACCACGCTGTACCAGTGCTGTGCATCAGCACGCCATAGGTGCCTGGATAGGCCTGAGACCCAGCATTCCCGGCCGGCTTATTCAGCGTTTCCCATTTCCACACGTCAAAGCGTGTGGCATCACGCCTTCATATGGAGCATCTCACCTGCAGATATGGCTTATTGTACTTCGCTATCTTTCCATATGGATACATTCTTGGTGCTCATATGTTTGGTATATTCGTGATTTACTCTGGTCCATCCCAGACGCCTGTCTCCAGTCTAAAAGTCTACTTTACAGCTTAGCTGATGTGTAATTACTGCTTTGGTATTAACTATATAGTTTCTCTTAGCCGTGTTCTGTAAGATATTTAATAGGTAGATTTGTGTAGTAGAAGGGCAGTCTCCTGTGCCCCGAGAAATACCATCTAGCATTGTGCTTTAGTATTTGTGTGAGCTTTGAGATTCTAAGTGCAACGCGAAGTGTGAAGTCATAAGCCTGTGTTAAGTCTGAGATTAAGGAATGCGCATCAAAGCGTTCGCTAAGTGTGCACTCCCTCTTGAACATCGGTTTTCGACACCATTTCTATACTTTACTTCGCCCAGAAGCACCTTGCATCTGAGTCTTACCCACTGAGCACTTTCTTAGTGAGCGTACGTGGTGTGAGTTTTATTATTAATATTTACATTTACACTATGTTGCACTAAACTAGGTACTTTACTATTACAATAGTCTACACTTGCTATGGAAATGAAAATCTTCAATCGCCAGCTCGCCAGGTTTCGTCACTTTCCCATGCCAGGGTTTTGCCTCACCAGGCAATTGGCAACTGCTTTTTGAGGTTGTGCCCCCTACACTAGTTCCATCATGTCTTCATCTGCCCACATGACACATATCAGGCAACATACCAACAAGTCGATAGCACAAGACAGGGACACTGTATTTGAATCAAAAGACTAAAAAAACAGGAATCAGGGATCAGGAAGATAGGTCCATCAAGGTAAGTGCACAGGTGGTGACAACAGTGTCAGCCAGGTACATCTAAAAAAGACCATCCATTCTTCCAAGCACATAATTTCCCTTCTCCCCTCCTTCTCCCTCCCCTTCCCTCCTTCCCCCTCCTGCACAATGCCCTCAATAAGACACTTCCTGTGCTTCCACATCATGATTCCCTTTGCACTTCTCATAGGTGTCACACAGCTGATCAATCATGCTCCATGGCATCCACACAATTCCCTCCTTCCAGGACCAGTGGGGGCGGGACAAGAGCAGCTTCATCTGAATCTATCCATTCCAGAGCTTCTTTCTGCTCATCCTCCTCCTCACACTCTCCGACTTTCTCCTCCCAATCCCAGCCCCAACTCCCCAGAGGAATCTGAACCTGAACCTGAACTAAAAGCAGAACAACCACAATGATGCAAACAGGAAGAATGTCTATCAGACTCCTGGATCCCCTGTTCGCATTCTTACCAAACCCTTGCAGACCTACAAAAAGCCTACACAAACCCACAAGAACCAGTCTGGTCAGGGTGTTGCATGCCCAACAAAGATCTCACCAACCTTGAGCAGAGTGAAAAGATGGCTCAATGGTTACTGGACATTATGAATTAAATGTGGGTGGTTAATGTTGAAGAGTTTGTGGTTAGATTATTCTGACTTGCATAATATGAATGTTCTGTATCAGCATCTTCTTCTTCTATGTCACTCCAGCAATCATCTCCATATCAATAACCATCAAAGTCTATTCCAGCATAATCCATCCTCATCCTCCACAGCTGCACAGTGCTAAAGGATTCAGGGAAAATGACCATGATCCTCAAATATACTGCTTCCTATTCCTGAATCAACCCAGGAACATCATCATTGTTTCCCCAGATATGAAATAAGTGGTCAAGGAGTACAATGGACTGTAATTGTTTAACATCCCTGAGACCACATTATGCTCTTGGTAGGTACTTGTTATATTCATCAATGGGCATTGCAATGTGAGTTAGTTCCAGTAGCCATTGGAATATATCCCTAGGAATGTGATCAAAGTCCTCATAGAAGTCAATATTCCCACTACCTTTTAAGCAGTACTTTACACTCCCCCCCCCCTTCACCATGAATTCACATGAATTTCACATGAAAGGCAGAAATTCACATGAACTTCACATGAATATCACCAATTTAGAGTATATTTCTCATGAAATTCACATGAAATTACATGAACTTCATGTGATTTTAAATATTTTCTAAAAAGCATAGGTTCATGAACTTTCATGTATTTTAGGTGAAATTAAAGTGAAAATATAGTGAAATTCACATGAAAAATAGAGTGAAATTCATTTAAAAATATGGAGAAAATGAACTTATTTATTGATCATGTGACTAATTTACATATTACAAAGCAACAATAATATTACATAATATCCCCCAACTTCCTGCCCTTGCACTCGATGTCCCATCCCCTGCTTTCCCACGCCTCCCGCCCCTCCGCTCGCTGTGCGCCTCATCCCGCTCGATGTCCCGCCCCTCCGCTCAATGCGCTCCCCATCCTACTCGCTATCCCCGCCCCTCCGCTCGCTGCGTGCCCCTTCCTACTCGCTATCCCCGCCCCTCCGCTCGCTGCGCGCCCCTTCCTACTCGCTATCCCCGCCCTTCCGCTCGCTGTGCGCCCCATCCCGCTCGTTATCCCGCCCTTCCGCTCGCTATCCCGCCCCCCCGCTCGCTATTCCGCTCCCTGTGCTCATTGTGCGCTCTAACGCGCTCGCTATCCCGCCCCTCCCGCCCCGCCATCCCGCCCCTCGCGCTCGCTGTGCGCCTCCCGCTTTCCCGCGCTCTTGTTGTTACTGTATTGGTTCTTGATGGAGAAAGAGGAGGAGGGAATGAGTGAAATAGGGGAGGAATGAGGGTGGAAGGATAAAAGAGTGGAAGGGAGGAAGGAAAGAGGGGGGAGAGGGAGGGGGGAGAGGGAGGGGAGAAGGGAGTGAATGATAGTGATGTGGCAAGAAGCAAGAATCAACAATGGTGCGACGTGTTTTGGTCATGTGATATGTCAATCATGTGACAAAGTATTAGAAAGCGGAGGGTTGATGGGGGTATATAGTGTGGGAAATAACTTATCTATACAAGTTTTTATGGTGTAGTGGTTAATTGCTGTACTGTGGGAAAACTATTAGTCATCACTCCGAGGCTGTTGGTTCAATTCTGACTGGAGTCATTATTTACTATGTACATTTATTTTTATTATTAGTAAGCAACACTATGAAATACAATTGAAGCTCATTACTATTGTATAAGCTCCATGTGAATTTCTGGTGAAATTTATGTGAACTTCACCAAGTGACATGAAAATTTGGTGAAAAATTTCATGTGAAGATCAAGTGAATTATTCACCTGAATTCACATGAATTGGTGAAGTTCATGTGAAATTCATGTGAAATTCAGGTGAAATTATTAGCAGTGTTCTCACTGAAATTCAGCAAAAATAATGCAAAAAAGTTCACCTAAATTTCACATGAACTTCACATGAACTTCACCAATTCATGTGAATTTCATGTGAAATTCACGTGTAAGGGGGGGGGAAGCGTAAAGAGCTCCTTTTAAGGTAGTTGGGTTATAGGGATGTCTGGATTTCCCTATATGGCGATTTACAGGATCTTGAATGGGATCTCAACCTGATTGGCTAGAGCCCTGTGACAGTACTGTGACTGCTGACGAATTTCGCTCGTCTCAGATCCTTTTGCCCCTCGGTCATCATGCATCTGCATCATCCCTCTCGTTTTCGTCTTCACCTCAAACCTTCCCGCTCGTTTATTGGCCTCGTTTCGTTTTTCGACCTAGTACCTCTGTCGTCCACTTCGCTCTTCTGGGGCTCGACCCTTCGTGTAGGTTCACGTACCACAGCCTTAAGTTTCGCGCTTCAATGTCCGTCGCCCTCCTTGCGAATGTGTCTCCCACGGTTAAACTGCATTAGCAATACTCGTTCGGATGTGTTTGCCATGCCTGAGTGTGAGGTGTGTTCAGTCTGTCGCTGATGGATTCGATCTAACTAGTACACAATTTAGACCAGAAAATTGAATGATGCAGGTTCTCCCTGGCTCTCCTGTTCTTCATCATTGCACGTAAGCTCTGAGGGGAAAACGTATTGTGTGGAGGTTTGGAACAGTCATATGTTGTACGGACCTCACCGAGAACCATGATGCAACATATGCCTTATCTCTATTAAGTGACAGCAGGTCTTGGGTGCTGGTACATTATGGAGTTGAATTGAGGACGTGAGTCGGTTCTAGCCGTTTGTCTGCTTCCCCTCTACATATTCATTCTCCTCATGCTGTCGATAGCCAGCCACAGGTGCTCCCCTGAACTCCCTATTCGTGTTTTTCTGCCTCATCCAGCTCTGGCATTGGTCGACCTGTTGTACTTAACACTGGCATCGCAATTCCTCAGCTCATCGTCCGAAACAGCAAGAACCATCCTTTGACCATCGTCCCAAACGATAACGATACACGACTCAGTGCATATACCATCGGGCATGCCCACTGTTGTACATAATCCTTTTTCTCACCCCTCTCCTGATGTGGCCCATCCCCCGCTCCAACAAAAGTGCAGGACTTCCTCTTCTTTATCTCAATCCACCTCGGTCCCAGCTTCTGCATCTCCCTCGTCTACCACTCCTTCCTCCTCATCCTCCTTGTTCTCGTTGGCATCCACTATTGCATCTACTGCCTCACTTTCAACAATAATTCCCACCCCCCCAATATCGTCAGCTACTCCCGCAACATTGGCAGCCCTGGCTTCTAATACAAATACCCAGACCCATAGCCTTCATGCTGCCTCATCATCACTCGCACTCTGTCTTGGTAAACTCCCATGGGCAGGCCCACGGTGCTCATCACGCCCTGAGGTCAGTTTCGGCCCGTGGAGCCCCTAACCGGCACCAGCAGCACCACCATCATCATCACCAAGACAAGCCCACCCTGCCGATCTATCGCTCTGCCACACCTATCGCCCCCTCTGCCTCACCTTCATCATCTGCCTCCTCGGTACCAGAGCCGATGCCTTCCATTGATATCCTTTCTTCCCCGCCCACTCACTTGCTCAAGCTTCTCGCATCCCTACTCACTCAGATCGAACCTCCCCCCCGGTAAGTAGTATACAATACTGATTGGTTCTCAAACACGCCCTCATTCATGATTTCCAGTGCGGAATTTGCAGTACTCGTGTTAGTGCCAGTAGTGTTCGTGTTCATGCTGTATCGTCTACCTCTTTTCATTTTCCTTCCTTTCCGCCCTTTCTTTGTTCCCACCTCGCCCTCTTCCCTTCGTTCTCTTGCTCTCGCCCTCTCTTTACCCATCGTATCCATATCCTCTCTTTCCATATATCCACAAAGCTAATGAGTTATCTCCAGCTATACCACACCAACTTCCTATCATTCGTACACACCCTAGCATATATGGCATGCCTCAGGTGGACTGCGTGCAAGGACTCGATCCCTGTTTACATTTTATATACACTTTATCTTTATTCCATTTATATACCCTTCTGCTCGACATTAGTGTGCCATAATGAGGTCTCCTTGTCTCCAATGTATTCCATTTGTTTTTCAAGGAGTACAAAAGTTGAAGCTCAGAAATCTTGCTCAAGCATGACACCTAGAGCACGTAAGGTGGAAAATGAATGGTCGTCTTCCACTCACTCACAAACTTATCCACCATTCCATCGTGCCCATTATCAAAACCACTGACCATAATTCGTATCGTCATTCACAATACTCTGCACCAACATTACCTATTTTCACCTCGCAATATTCTATAACTGATCCCTCACTGCTCTCATACTTTATTCTATCTCTATTCTTTTGTTTTACTTTATAAGTCTATTGATATCTCTACCCATTCAGTAACTACTTTTCTATTGATCTTCCCTTTGTAATTGTATATGTATATAATTAAATCTATAAATTCTGGAATCTTGCTTGGTTCCTAGGCTTTAGTCTTTTCTGTCATTATGGCTTTCTCTTCATTTCTGTCCCTTGAGCGAGACTTGGATATGTCCTCAACACCGGCATTGGGTGGTATTGTTTACGGAAGGAACTTAACATCAAAAATTCACTTGTCGAAAATTACATATTCATCAACATTGTCCTCCAATTATCCTAATGATGAGTTGACGTTCTTCTGTCAAATCGTATCCTACTCCCGCCAACTCGATGGTACTCTACTGGTCTCTGTTGCATGTCCTTCCCAGGCTTGTAACGACATTCGTTCTTGCTTCGAAATTCAAATCTCTTTCTTATCGAAAATTGAACAAGTTGACAGCCAAGTTTTAACTCTTTATCCGGTTAGTTCTTTTACATTCTCAACTATAAATTCCATTTCCTGACGTAATGTCGATTACCAGTATTTCATCCGTGATTTCCAAATCTACCCCCAAACCAGATGGCTGGTGTATCCAATTTACCTCGTTCTCCCTCATTGATGTTCATTATTCTGTTTTTAGATTCATTCACTTCTGTTCCATGTATTCACTTTGTTTTTTAAAGGAAAATTATTTGAACCTCACCTCCAGTACTACAGTCTTCATTACTGCTAAGTTGGTCCAGTGGTTGGACGAATATGCCTGGATCAGAGTATGTTTTTTTCCTTAATTTCAACCTCCTTGTTTATGATCTATTCCTATTTCAGACTTATGAACTCCAAATTGAAGGCATCTTTCACTATCACTATTAATGTAGTATATTATTAACACATCTCTTTTAATACAATTTGTCAACAATCCTTGCCCCTCCCTGGGTTTAATCACTTATTAATTTAAAGTTCCCCTCATTGACTTATCATCGTAAATAATTGTCAGCTAAATGAGGTGGTAGTGGGCCCTGCCGCTTGCCGGCCCTATTTCTTTATATTGAAAATATATATACTTGACTTGCAATAGCTCTAATCACAGTTCCACAAATGCTTGTATCACAGACATATTAATGTAGAGAGAGTGAAGTGGTAATGCTGCAACATGTTGAAGGATGGATTCAATGTAATATTCATGTCCCAGGAACAAATGTTGAATGCCTATGCAAATCAATAGCACATCTATCACAAATTCCATTGACACTGAGGCTATAAAGACAACATTCTTCACATTCGAGTGAAAGAATGATTTAGGCTTGGACTTGAGAGCAATTTTGAATTTATCTTCATAAATTAAATAGTCATGTTGGTAATAGCTGTAATCACTATCATGATTGAACTTGAGGGTTTGATATAATATTGGTTCTACACTATATTGAAAGTTTAATGGAGTGATTGATGTTATGGTAGTGTCTTACCATGATCGAACCCATTTGGACACTGTTCACAAGTGAGCACCTGTTTTATAGGTGGGACTCATCCTGATAACCCATTGAAATATCTCATCTTTGATTTTAGGAGGGAAGAAAAACAAAATCAGATGTGGGGCCTGTATGCTCCGAGATTCTCCCTTAAAATATGGGCAGCAAGAAAATTCCGGGCACACACAAAAGTGAGCATGAGTTGAGCATGCACACTCACCTATTGAGCATGAAAATTCAACCCTGTGCATGAATATTTTATATGTGAGCGTGAATAATCATTATATGAGTGTGAGCCAACTGGCTGTCTTATATCAACTACATACTGAATACTTGGCATAGTAAAGCATGTTTTAATACAATTTGGTATATACTAAGCACTGTAATGTAATAATTGAAGAACACCAGTGGGTTTTATATATATTTCATTGTTATTGTTTTCTTTATGAGTGTATATTGATTTAAAAGGTATACCAATGATCCAGAGTGTTTAGATATGACTTAAAGTGTATATACATGATTCAGAGAGTGTACAAATGATCTACAAGTTGAAAAAATGACTCAGAGAGTGTAGCAGTAATTCAGAATAACAGTTAGAAATTTATAGAGCTAGAGAATGGTATATATTGAACAGTAGAAACAGGGGAACTTTATAATGAAGTAGAGGACTCAGAAAAATACAGGAAGCTTTACAATAAAGCAGGAAAATTCAGAACAAGGTAGGGGGATTCACAGTGAAGCAGAGACCTTGGGAAATTCAAAACAAAGAATGAGGCTTTACAGCGAAGTAGGGAACTTCAGAACAAGGAAGGAGGCTTAATAACAAAGCAGGGAAATTCACAACAAAGCAGGGAGCAATATAGGATAGATTACTATCTATCACACATATGTGCATAATATAACTGCATGTCAATATTATATTTACACTCATGCTCAATGCCCTTTGATTTGAGCATGAGCATGATAGGTATTCTATCACATTTATAATACTTATTTACACTTGCACTCAATGTTCTTTAACTTGAGTGTGAGTGTGATTGGTATTCCTACTCACACTCACAAATATTAAACTTGTATTTAACTTGAGTGTGAATGTGATTGGCATTTTTACTCATGCTCACAAATATTACACTTGTATTTAACTTGAGCATGAGTGTGATTGGTATTCTTACTCTTGCTCACAAATATTACACTTGTATTTAACTTGAGCATGAGCATGATTCACATTCTTACTCATGCTCACAAATATTACACTTGTATTTAACTTGAGTGTGAGCATGATTGGTACTCTTACTCATGCTTAAAAATATAACACTTGTATTTAACTTGAGTATGAGCATGATTAGTATTCTTATTCACACTCATGAATATTATGCTTGTGTTTAACTTGAATGTGAGCATGATTGGTATTCTTACTCACACTCACACATATTACACTTGCATTCAACTTGAGTGTGAGTGTGATTGGTATTCCTATTCATGCTCACAAATATTACACTTGCAACTTACTTTTTCTCCCACATGTAAGTGAAGCCAAAATATAAATGTAACATATAATTTTTTGTAAGTGTGAAGTAAAAACTTTGAGCATGAGTTGACAGACCTTGAGCGTGAGTTGATGACCTTGAGCGTGAAAACTTAGACCCTGTGTGTGAATGTATGGACCCTGTGCATGAGATGTTGACCCTGAGTGTGAAGTAAAATCTTGAGTGTGATGTGTGTATGCATGCTCAATCCATGCTCACACCTTGAATGTGAACATGAGTGTGCACACACATGTTTGAGCATGATATATAAATATTATTCTTCAAGATTTGACTTCATATCTTGATTAGAAATATCACTCACATTCACAATATGACACAGCCATACAACACTAGTATGTACATTTGATTTACACTCTTTTTGACCCACAAATGGGCCATTTAGAACTAAAATAAATACCTTGAGCATGACATACTCAATCGCGCTCACTTTTATGCATGAAAATTTGGCCTTGAGTGTGGCACACTCAATCACACTCACTTTTGTGTGTGCCCGGAATTTTCTATGTGCCCTTAAAATATATATTTGCTATGCACAGCTGTGATCCAGAATCCCTCCAAATGTACATAGGAAGACATCATAAATCAATCAGAAACAACTAATGGATTAGGTTTATGTGTGTCCAGGTATGCAATTTGAGCACAATTCAAAGCACCTACTGATGATCAAATTCTGTGTAACAACTTAATTAGAAATTGGAAGCACAATTGTGTGTCCTTTCACACAGAACCTCCATGATGCTTCTGTTCTTTGGTGGTACTGGGAATATGTGTTGAAATCTCTTCATATTTTTTTCATATCTTTGCACTTACAGAAGCAATTTCCTGCAGTGCAGTGATCAGTAGAAGTGGGTAATGTTGCAGAAGATGAAACATAAGTACACTGTCAACACTTGGGTAAATATGTACAGTGTTTCTGTAAGTGAGTCCTAGGTGAATATTTGAATCCTTGCAATCACAGTCACCAGTGCCTAGTGTTGCCATGACTTGGCTTGGCTTGGCTACAGCTCAGCTCCCTGTGACTCCTGGTTAATATGAGTGCAAGCTCAAGCCTGATTATAGGCTGATGGCTTGGCTTCACCAGCTTCAGCTCAGTTTATTGGCCAGCTCATGGCTTGTGGCCTTCACATGTTTGTAACTGAGGGTTCAACACTGTCTGCACACCATGTTGCTTTCCACCACTCAAAAATGCAAACACTGATGTGACAACAGATAGTACAAATATGTAGTGCAGATAGACAATATATAGCCAATGTATAGTAAGAGAATGGGTAGTGGAATCAGTTTGAAACTGCAGACACAGAACAAGATGATGAAAATTTGAGATAGAAAGAAGTAGAACAACAGTATAGTACAATGGACACAGCAGCCTAAACTTCTACTGACATCCAATGTGTCACCTTATCTTCTGGATTCAAGCTGGAATTGACAGCATCTTCTTCAAGAGCTCGTGTTTCATCTTCAATTGAGGTTCCCTCGATGAAATTTAGCTCATAGTTACCATTTCTTATTGCAAATTTTAAAACTTGTAAAGCCTCCATTAATTTCGGATGTAGGTGATTACGATGAGGTGTAACAGTCTCTTTTGCTGATGAGAAAACATGCTCAGACAAGACAGCAGATCCCTGAATAGGTAATATATCCATGGCAAGTGCAAAACCAGTAGGATACTGAAGTTGATTTTCCTAAGGCATCACACAAAAAATGTCAAATAATATATATGAGTTTAAAATAAGTATGTTTACCTGCCAATATGTCACACTACAAGTGCCACAGTGAGAGTCCATCAAATAGGCTTCAACCTCATCTTCAAGTGTTTGAAAACCTGATATTGATTCAGATTCTCACATCCGCTGCAACCCAAGAATTTCTTCTGCCCATGAAGTTGCAGTTTTCTGATGTTTTGGTGGAGCAGGATTATTAGAAATGGCTGATATATAATATGGCTTTAACTAGAAGTACATTAGTACTGGCTGAATTAATTTCTATGCTAATAAATTAAATTTAAACCTACCTCATGCAAAAAAATCTTCTTTGCTGTCTCTGTATATTCAGGCATGTTAAGTCAAAACCACTTAAGTTTCATAATAGAATTAATCACTATTTCAGTAGTTATGTTGCAATACTTAATAAATAGATTAGATACTTACTTATTGCAAGGATATATGTGGGGACTTACTTAATTCATTGACAATAAGAATCTAGCTTATCTAATCCCCTTTGTATAATCGGCGCTAATTCAGGGTTATCTCCTTGAAGAATTTCCCACCACTTTATCGTTGCTTCAAATGATGGAACTGCATCACACAGTTTTGGCCTTTTCTCTGCCAATAGAAGCTGTTGAAAAGTGTGTGGAACCTAATTTATTAGTAGCTGTTAGTCTAAATAAATAAGCAAGTTCAACAACACATTTCATACACTTAGAACTTCTCAAGGGCAGTCCATTCAACATTATTCAACTTGTACTTGCAGACTTCATCCAAATCAGTTACATTAATGAACTGTTGCAGACCCTACCATAAAATTTGAATATTAGTAATACCACTGTAGATTCATTATAAAACATACCTTTTTTAATGTAAGAGCTTGCTGAATCATCAGTTGGGTTGATGATCAATGAGTCTCAACATCTTGAATCAATTGCAGTTGATCAATTTCATATGTTCAAGTACTTCTAATAATTGCTTCTTGTGATGCCATGAAGAATGAATCTATTTATAAATTGGATCAAGATCTAAATATAAAGCCTTCCACTTACAGTATGAATCAGACTGCGCAACGTTGCAACTGGGTCACAAGTGATAGCTTCTGCAAATGATGTAGCAGGCTCAAAGTCTTCATCTCATTCAAAGTCCTGAGCATCATGTGCAGCATAAGACATATCTGTGATGGCACTAAGCACAGCTTGAACTGCCAGATTAACAATGTGAGGAAAACATAATATGCCTTGTAACATCAGAGAAGGGAATCTTGTGATGTCAAAGCTCCTTTTGTAATTCTCTAATAAAGGATTGGTTATTGGATGCATTGTCCATGGTCACCCATCCAATCTACAATTTTATAAAATTGGTGTTGAATTATATAAAAGATGATCACACACCTTAGAAGTAATTCCAAGTCAATCTAGAATTACAATAAATATTTCTGCAAGGTGTACACCAGTGTGACGATCAGGTAAGCAATAAAATCCAATCAAGTCAGCCTGAAGCTTGAGGATTTTTTGGGGTCTATCTGAAGTCTGTACCATTACAGAATGCATCCAGTGTACAGTAGCACCCATATATGGTGTAAGATTTGGGTCAGACCAAATGTCAGTTGTTATGGAGTATCTCCCAACTGAATCCTATAATTAAAAGTGGTTAGTACAGTAAAATTCTGATAGGAACAAATACTGACATTAATATCCTTTCATAAACACTCCAGATGCTCCTCCCAAATTTGCAAAATATGGCTATGAATTTTTGAACGGTGTGGGATGTTGGCATCTCATAAATCTTCACGAAGCATTAAAAATATTGACTGGAGTTTGACATTTTCAATGGCATTGATTGACTATGTGAATTTTGTCAGCATATAATTGTCATCAAGGTATAAAAATAAAACTTGCCTGATCATTAGAAATGATCCATTCTGTAATTGCATCAACAAAGGCTTCATTTGAGAAAACTGGCCATGATTGCATAGAAAGAGGCAACCCCCCTTTAATTCCCTGGCCTGCCCTTCGATCTATCTCCTGATTATATTCAGTTAGTGCTCTCAAGCCATCTACAGCAGTAATCTCAATTTCTTCCTCTTCACAGCCCTCAATCCACTCATTCCAATGCCATTTGATTAGATGTGCCCAAAGTACATCAGATGTAGTCAACCTTGCATAGTTTCCAAATTTTAATTTGGGATTTAATTCACAGGCATTTCTAAAAGAATAAAGTAAGTGCAAAAATATAACTAGCAGAAAATAGATGTTGACAAACTCGCAAAATTTGCAAAATCTGCGAGTCTCCCCATTAACAAGCTGCTCATCAAACCAAGTCCAAACATCATCTGCTTCATAACATCTATTACCAATTGGCTGTGCTTTTCATACCTGCAAAAATGTGTTATTTTTAGTACTTGCACTACCAGGAGGTCGTTCTAGGTTGCCACTGGAGGCTGTAGTCTTGCCAGAAACACTTGGAAACAATTCAGCAGACAAGGATCATTGATGATGTGAGGGCTCAGGAATAGGTTGTCTACCACACTGAATGACATTTGCATTAGGGCCAGAATATTCTTTAGCAAGAAAAGGATTTGAATCTATAGGAAATTAATGTATCATTGATTATACATATGTAATAGCTTACCTGCATCAGCGGCTGCTTCTGTCTGATGCACAGTTTCTGTAAGCAGACATGGTACCTCTAACTCCAAACCCAGAAGGGGTTCAGCCGAGTTTAATGGCATATTTTCTGCATGTTTTTGTTAAAGAGGTCTAAAGTAGTAGTTAAAGAGATGCACATACTTGTAGTCTTTTTAGCATGAGCTTTTGTAGCTTTACAAGGCGGCATATACAATATATATGTTGTGAAGCAGTTTGGAAGCAGTGGTAGATCAAAGCAATATCAGTGTCCCTGTAGCTAGCCATTGCTATGCCTCACTTTAAATACAAAAATCAATGCTACTGGTCAGTAAAACATTGAAAAAGCACTATGACCCTGCCTTAACCTCGCTGTTTCATGCAGGAAACCATGAATTAACTATGTATGACAATATAATGACTCATAAACTACATATACAGGCTATGTTTGGATCGTGAAGTTGTATAGAAACTGTGGTGAAAGATAGAGAGGAGGGAGCAAGACTTGAGCAAGGCTTCAACATGTACAGTAGCACAGTAAGTTGGTCTGAAAACACTGTCGATGACTTGATAAGGGCAAATGCTGCACAACACAACAGTAGTACATATGACATTGACATTTAGCTGCTGGCTCAGCTGTCTTCCAGCTGTAACAAGCCATTTAGTAAGCTTACCTTTTCTGAAGAGTGTTGCAGCCATATATCTCAGCTAGGCTCAGCTTGTTTCAGTTCAGCTTTCATGGCTAGTGGCTGATAGCCAAGCCATGGCAACACTACCAGTGCCAGGTCTGTAAAATACAGTCATTCACCATCTTATGCAACACCAAATTTTGTTTTGTACACTGTACATGTCCAATAAACTCATTTGCTCTGAAATTCTACAAATACATTATGTTTAATATGAATTAAATGTCTGCGGAATTTGAAGACTCTAGGTTTAGATTTACACTTTTCACATGAATACATTTCCAAAATGGTGAATTTGGGGTAATTATCACAGAGTGCAACATTGAGCCGAACTAAGGCACAGCAATGATTAATAACCCAACTACCTTAAAAGGTAGTGGGAATCAAGTAATATTTGTCCAGGCCCTATTATATAAACTAATCATCTAGATTTGATTGCTCAGGTAGTAATGCACCACACTACATATGTCTGCATATCTGCCACAGAAACACTTACTGTTTCATTCAAAGTTCTCCATGTTTTCAATATATTGTGTATATATTCATATATTTGTTTTATTAAGCACAATTATATCATAACTGTCAGATTTAAGGCTTCTTATTTTTCAAAACTGGTGCATTTGATGTAAGCATTGTGCATTGTAAAGAGCTCTTTACACTTAGCCATGTGTTCTGTATGGATCTGCGTGGAATCCATATGGAATTTTCGGATTCTGTGTGGAATCTGCACAGATTTTTTTCATTTTGGCAGGGGTTTTTTTGGGTCTGTACAGATTCTGCACAGATTCTGAAAATTCCGTACAGATTACACAGAATTCCTCAGAATTCCGCATTACAGACCTGAAAATTCTGTACAGAATCTGTACAGAATCTTATTATACTTATTTCCTTGCACATGACACTCTGCATTAAGCGTGACACTATGCATTGAGTGTGACATGAGGTGTTGAGTGTGACAATAGGTGTTGAGTGTGACACTATACATTAAGCATGACACTAAGTGTTGAGTGTGACACTAGGTGTTGAGTGTGACACTATATGTTAAATGTGATACTATGCATTGAGTGTGACACTAGGTGTTGGCCATCAGGAAAAACTGAGATCCATAATTTATGCTAATTAGTACTAATTATTGTAACTCATATAAACATACCCAATTGTCTTTACTTAGATGTAATTTAGGATAACTTAGTCACAATTATTGATTCTTGTAACAAGGTACTATTGGCTTAGTATAAAAAAAGCATAAATTACTTTAATGAGGCATAGTTAATGTAATTATATTCTGGGTATTTTCATTATCATAAATTGTCCCATAATTATATATATTTAACTTAATTCAACAATAGGCTTTGGTGTTACATTCAATTATGGTGAATTATCTAGTAATTATATATATGTATAACTTAATTCAACATTGGGCTTTAGTGTTACATCTAATTATGTATAATTACAAGTGATTAAAAAAGACATTGGAGATGGGTTTCATCTTAAGTTGTAACTAGGTGCATTTATACAATTGTTATTCCTGGCAGATCTACCCATGGGATGGGGGTTGTTCTGTATAAAAGTGCTAGTTGTCAACTGGATTCAGACC
Source organism: Cyathus striatus (assembly GCA_025738555.1). Classification (NCBI taxonomy): domain Eukaryota; kingdom Fungi; phylum Basidiomycota; class Agaricomycetes; order Agaricales; family Nidulariaceae; genus Cyathus; species Cyathus striatus. Next base: position 2,499,970 of record JAOVFP010000007.1, read on the forward strand.
TTCATCTGAGGCAAGATCTATGTTGAATTGGAGATGCTGATGACACATAATTGTGATGTATGTTTGATTGCTGGTAACTAATTTATACTGCCAATGTGACATTCTGAATCTCCAATCAAATATCACCTTTGTTTTAAGTAAGCAAAGTATGCTCTTTAGCACCTGTGGATGGCAGAGTGAACAAAATATCACAAGAATGAAAGGTAATATTCAATATTGGATTGTTATCATACTGCTTGCTAGTAAATATGTATATTATATGTGCACCAGTGTAGCCTAGTGAATTACCAAGAGCCACTAAACATTATCAGACAAAAATCTGAGAAGACAGCATAATTGATTGTACACTTTGATCAATTATGTAGCAGATGTTCAAATGATACAGAGCTATCACATAATTAAAGATCTCAATTTAAGTACATATTCTAGTGGAAAGGCTGAGTTCTGTGAGGGACAATACAATAATCAAAGAGACTCACATGTACCCTCATGTACCATGATCAAATTGCTTAAGAGTGTCAATGTTACATACTGAACCACTCGGAGGGATAATAGGGAGGTGCTGGGTTTAGTGCAGAGGGAGCTACTCATAGTATTATGTAAGCTCGAGGTTGGAAGTGGAGAACTCAGGGGTGTGGAAGGGAACCTTGGCTTCAGCTTATGTGCTGCGCCCCTTGTGATTCTTGGTGGTTCATATTTCAAAGTCAAGGTAGGAACAAGCTTGAGGTAGGAGCAAGGTTGAGTGTGAAATGCAGAAAGGTCAGAACAGAGGAAGGTCAGAATAGGGACCCAGAACTAATGATGAAACCTTAGAGACAAGAGGACAGAGTATAGTGGTATATTCATAATCATAGTCCATATGAAAACTAAAGTTACTGTACAAAAACTAGATCTTAAATACTAAGTAAAGTATGGAGTAGTTTACTTTGAGCAAAGTATAAGGGTATAGCAAGGGATAGGTAAACATGGAGTCAGCCACCATAGAGGAGTAGTGGCTGAAGAATGGAAGGAAAGACTGTATGTGACATAGTGAAATGGATAGAAGTAAAAATAGTGGAATAAGTCAAAATGAAGATATAACAAATGAATACAAGTGAGTAATCAATAATTCATGATGACATTTCCGATGATTGGTCAGAAATGCGGCCAACATGGAAGTGCAGGATAGTGCAGAAGTGCAGAATAGTGTGGAATAGCAGATTCCGGACATGGATGTAACAGTCAAGTAGCACCATTGCACCAGTAACTTGGTGATGTTTGCACAGAACTTTGTGTAATGCTTACTGAATGTTGTAGCTCATAAAACAACTACTTATTTTAGTACTTAATAGTGTAGAGCATGCATTCTGCTTGCATAACAACATGTGGGTTTCGCTCATTTTTCATTTCTGTTCCTCATTGTGTCTGCATTTTTGAATGCTAATACTTACCTTGTTCATTACTGTCTTCATAAATCTGTCATACATACACTCTGAGAAATACAGCTTCACTTTCCCTCTCAACTTACTCTCTCATGCAAGCTCACTGAATCTGAAGGGTTAGGATTAGACAAGTTAAAAAATTTTTATAACAATGCTGGTATTGTTTTCATGATATTAGTATCATTTACAATGACACTTGTAGTGTTTCAATAATGTAGAAATGACAGGATAGCAAGTTCATAAACACCTTCAGAACCACAGAAGCCAAGCTATTCATGAAAAGACAAGACTACATGCACACACACTACCAGGGAATAGAAAGAGATAGTGAATACATGTACAACAGTATGGTTGCAGATATGAAGTCTGAGATGTACAGACAAGTTAACAGACTGATATAAAACTCCAGAACTGTAGGGACAAAGCTAGAATCAAACTGGAAAGTCAACACATTCACATTTGGCACCAGAAGTTGCCTGAAACAACCAGACAAGCCAACAGATGAATACACAGCACCATAAATAGGCAAACAAAGCAGTGAATGTGTGTGTAAGGCCAGAGATAGTGTTGCTGCAGTTCGACTTGAAAACCACGAACTGTACAAGTGGAACCAAAAAAGTCGAGTTGAGTCGACATTGTTGACTTCCGGTTCCCATGACTCAACTTCCCAAAGAGGTCGACCCGAAGTCAACTTAGTCAGTTTAAGTTGCATAAAAAGTCTCATATATCAGCATTCCAATGTGGTCTGCCCTGAATGGCGGCATAGTATTCTGTGTATCAAGTCAATATCGCACACCCCCCAATTGAGAGATAACCCCCACACGACCTTGGTATTAATTATAATGTTTTATGAATATTGTGTTGTGAATCGTATCTTTACTTTGGTAACTTACTGGTAGGCACCCACCACCAAGCGTGCACATATGATGTCAACCCTGTGCAATAAGCACTTATGTCCCTTCAAACGTGAATTATATTACAAAAAACATTATAAGTTGCTGTGTACATGTATAAGCTGGGATAAATTATTTATATTTTCTCTAAGAGTGAGTTTTACTAGTAAAAATCTCAATAACATCTGATTTATATGTAAGTCAGTGACTTAGTCGCAAGTCAAGTTGAGTGCGTCACTCAGGCACAACTCAACTCGACCCTTCTGCTGTCAACTCCATAAAGTCAGTAGAAGTCAAACCGAGTGGAGTGGAGCCGAACCATGGCAACACTAGCCAGAGATACAGAAGTGAAGCTTAAAACAAACAGACAAGCCAGAATCATGTATACAGTACCACAGTACATAAATTATGCAGTGAATGTGTATACAACTCAGCATCAGAGATTAATTATCAAATAGATAGACAATCCTACTAGCTCATATACAACTACAGAACTGCAGAGACACTTATGGATACCTATACTCATGACCCATACAGATTGGCCTGAACCATGCATAGGGGACTGCACAGGTAACCCATGGGTGTTTTGATACTGACCCACACCCATACCCATCTGTACCCTTGCCCATGAACCCATGGGTATTTTTAGAATGAGTATCATAGGTTGCAGGTAACCCATGGGCTTCATTCTATTTAAATCTAATTTGAATATTTCCAACTTATAACAATTTAGAATGGAGTAAATTAGTTAATATACAAGTAGTGTTGATGTACTATTACAGTTAATAGTATTAATAATTGGTTATTGTGAAGCTGACAATGAAATGTCATTTATAACACATAAACCAGTACAGAGATAAGGAAATAAGAACACAGATAAAGAAATAAGAACATAGACAAAGAAATAAACACAGAGACAAAGTTGGAAGTGCAGTGATGAGATACATGAAGCCATAAGTGCAAAGAAAAAGATATTAAGCAGAAATCTGAAGAGAGAATCACATAGATAAATGTAGAACCTCACAGACCAAAAAATATGCACAGATACAAAGAAATAAGCACATATGTGAAAGGAGAACCACAGAGATGAAGATAGTAACAGAGAAATGAAGATATAAGTACATATAAAAAGGGACAACCACAGAGATGAAGAAATAAGCACAGAGACAAATAAATAAACATAGAGATGAAGAAATTAAAGGAGAACCACAGACACAAAGGTAGTAACAGAGAGATGAAGATATAAACACATATATGAAGAGACAACCACAGAGATGAAGAAATAAGTGCAGACACAAAGAAATAAGCACAGAGATGAAATGAGAGCCATAGAGACAAAGATATAAGCTCAGTGACAACACTAGTAGCTTAGATACGAAGCTAGGAGCACAAAATCAAAGATAGAATAATAGATATCAAACTAGGAGCTTGTGTAACCACAGATCCAAAAATGCAAGGTCAGAATGAACTGAGAGGCTACTGAGCACATATACAGCATGAGGTGAAGCCAGAATTGAACAGACCAGCTTAAAAAAGCATACACAGCTCCAGACACATGGGAACAAGTAAATAAATTCATATAGAACACCATAGATGGAGATAAAAAGTCTATAATGAACATATAAGCCAATAAGCTCCTGAAGAACAATAAAAACAAAGCAAAGCAATACAGAATGAACTATAGGGCTTCAGTACAAAGTATAATGAAGCATAGACACAGATAAAGAGTAAAGAGGGTGAGTGAAGCAGATAGACACAGAACTTTGGAGAGACACAATGAGCCTCTAAATGATGCAAAACAAAGTGGAATGAAGGAGAATGAAGCAGGTCAATACAGAGAGCTTCAGAGAGACATATAATGAGCCATAGAGCTGCAGGGAAGAGTAGAATGAAGCAGACAGGCACAGAAAGCTTCATAACATAGAGAATACGAAGAAATGACTCACAAATACCAATCAATATCTTCTTAACATATATCTCGAGTCGAGCAATGGCGAGTGTGGGAGGAGATGGCAGTGGTTGGTGGATGTTGTGAAGACATTGACACCCTTGTCATTAGCTTGGTGCAAGAGAAAGCAGGGGGTTTGAAGATAATGTGTCGACACAGTTTTTCTGTCAGAATCGTCATCGTTGTGACGATAGAATGAAGGAGGGAGGGAGGAAGAAGAGGCCAAAAGGTGTGGTGTCGTTCAGGATGCAAACGCGCACGCACATGTTGATGTCATGTGACATATCGGGACCGGCTACAAGCTATTTCCGCGCACAGCCACAGCTGCTTCATTGTTCCGAAGACGCCCCCTGCATCCTCCCTCTTCCTTCCATCCTCCCGTCCCTCTCCCTCGCTCCATTCACCCCTCGTCGTACAGATGACAAGTGCTGTCTCGCCTACTCCCTCCCTCTCCTCCCCTGCTCCTCCCCTACTCTTCACTCTGCCTTTGCTTCCTTCTCATTCTAGGCATCTATCCCCCACTCTCCCTCACCTCGTCTTACAAGCAATGAGCGCACGTCCCTTGTCCTCGTCTCCCCCACCTCGTGTGTCCCCCGATCTCTCCTCCACTTCGTCTTGCAAGTGACAAGTGCACTGTGTGCGTCCCCTGTCCCCCTCTCCCCCTCCTCGTCATTTACCAGGACGTTCTTCATATGTTCGCCCTCCCCTCCTCACCTCGTCTGTCAAGCGACGAGAGTACGTATGTCCCCCGTCCTCCTCCCCACTTCGTCTTTCAAGCGACGAGAGTGCGTGCGTCCTCATCCTCGTCTCCTCCACCTCATCTGTCAAGTGATGAGTGTGTGTACGTCCCCCTCCTCGTCGCTTACCAGGACGTTCTATGCATCTCCCCCCTCCCCTTCCCACCTCGTCTGTCAAGCGACGAGAGTGTTTGCGTCCCCCTCATTCTAGACGTCCGCTCCCCATTCCCTCCTCCATCTTGTCTTACAAGCGACGAGTGCACGTCTCGTCCTCCTCTCCTCACCTCGCCTGTCAAGCGACGAGGGTGCGTGCATTCCCTGTCCTCCTCACCTCACCTCGTCTGCCAAGCGATGAGAGTGGGCGTATTGTGTCTTCTCCCCACCTCGTCTGTCAAGCAACAAGAGTGCATGCATCCCCCCTCGTCGCTACCAGGACATTGTGCGCACGTCCACCCTCCCCTCCCCACCTCATCTGTCAAGCGACGAGAATGCGTGCGTTCCCCCTCGTCGCTTGCTAGCACTGCCTCGTGCACTCTCCCTCTCTGTCCCTTGTCCCCCTCTTCCTTGTCCCCCTCTCGCTCGCTCCCTTGTTTCCTCGCTCCCTTGTCTTCCTCTCGCTCCCTTCCCTTGCCCTCGTCTCGCAAGTGACGAGGGCGCACGTCTCCTCCCGTTTCCCTCTCCCCCTCTCCCTCGCCCTCGTCTGCAAGTGACGAGGGCCAGTGTCTTCTCTGTTCCTCTCTCTCGCTCCCTCTCCAATTCGCCCTCGTCTCGCAAGTGACGGGGGCACGCGTTCCCTCGCCTTCGCCCTCGTCTGCAAGTGACGAGGGCTAGCATCTTCTCCCCCAGTCGCCTTGTCTTCATCTCGCAAGAGACAAGGGCATGTGTTCCCTCGCCCATGCCCTCGCCTTCGTCTGCAAGTGACGAGGGTGAGCACCTTCTCCCCTCGCAACCCCCACGCCCCCTATCCCTCTCCCTCCCGTCTCACCCTCATCTCGCAAGCTCTGCCTCTCTCTCCCTTCCTCTCTCCCTATCCCTCCCTCTTCTCGTTTCGCAAGCGACGCGTAGTGCCATCTCGCCCCCTGACTCGCATCCTCTTCCTTCCCCTCGTTCTCCGCATTAGGCACTGCAACGCCCCACCCTCTCCTATGTATCTTGCCGTACCCCCCGCTGTCCTGTCTCACCCCTACTTCTCATCTTACAAGTGACGAGCGTAACTTTATGGATGGGGAATGCCACGACACAAGCGTTGTTTCGGTGTTCCTCGTGTTCCTCCCCCACCTCCATCTCTCTCCCTCCCCTCGCCCTCGTCACATGCAGACAAGGGCCGAGAGCAAGCACCTTCTCCGCTCCCCCCTATCCCTCTCTCGCACTCGTAGACGAGGGTGAGTGTCTTTTCCCTTGGGCGCCTATCCCTCTCCCTCTGCTGCACGCCCTTGTCTCACAAGTGACAAGGGCGAGTATCTTCACCCTCGTCACTTGCGAGACGAGAGTGAGTATCTTTTCACCTCACCCTCACCCTCTCCCTTCCCCCTCCTTCTGCCTTCTCCCTCTCTTGCTCTTACTCTTGTCCTAATGGTGTTATCATTTGTCACTATTTCATTTTGTTAGTTAGTTTCTTGTGTACTGTAGGTAGTGGGTTGTATTAGTATATGTAGATTGTTGTATTAACATAGTTAAACTGTACATTAGTAACATAGTAATGGTTATAATTATATGCATAATTTGGACTCCACCTGACTTCATGGAGCAGTATGGTATACTGATGATTATTATGAACTACTACTTAATTTACATAGAATAATTTTATAGTTCCATATAATTAGGTTATAATTAGTGCGAATTATACATAGAATGCTTTATATTGCTGTATGATTAGGATATAATTAGCATGAATTAGGATGTAATTACTTCTACTTAAGACATAATTCATGTGAATCTTATTGTGATGTTCCTGTACCACAGCATAATTAGGACTAATTACTGCTAATTATATACATTTAAGATAATTATATCCACTGAAATTGGGTCCAAGTCCTAATTATGCAAAATTTGTCTACTTATTGTAATTCTTATGATTGATGTTAATTAGATGTTTTATTATAAAGAGGTGTAATGATGCACAATATACTGGTAATTATAGTGAAGTATGCCTAAGAAGAGTAAATTATACATCTCAGTTTTTCCTGATGCAAGCTTTGAAGTGGGAGTTGACCTTGAAGTTGAGAGATAATCCAGTGCCTCATGAGAGCCAAAGATATTTAGCCCACACAGACATCTTCCCTGTAACTGCCCCATACCACCAACAAGCTACCACCTGTTGATTCATGCTACAAGTTAAGTAATACTTATGTACTTTGAATAGAAATCCTAAGAATAATAATAATACTCAAATCCTGAAGTGTAAATTCAGTAAGTTTGAGGGGCACAATCATGTCAATTCCAAATTTAGATCAAAGTAAAAATAGACCAATTAAACTTAGACTATTCTTGTTCACACATCAAAGTGTTCAAAGTCAAGATATTCAATTTCAGTAAACTCAGTACATATTTCTTGGTATAAAAATGTCTTGTAACTATATCTGATTCTTGTCTGAACAACCCTATCTGTGGGAGGGAAGAATGCCTGGCAGTTCTTGTCTTATTTCTTCCCTTTTATCCTATTATATACCTATTTCTTATCTATTTAATTACAAATGGCATAGTAATACCTTCCTAATATATTTTATTTGATTTATAGATATTTCAACTGTGCAACCACTGTGTCAGCACCCAGATAATGGTCAGCCAATCATGCACATACCCCAGCATGCCCCCTTTCTGCAACGCACACTCATTTGAGCATCTGTTTGGTTACCTTCCTAATTGGGTAACCAGCCAATGCAGCAGTGTCAGCTGCTCACATCAATTTCATTTACATCAGTCTCACTGTTGTGGGTGAAACTTGATTAGTCATAAACACACACATATAGCTATATGGCCTGATGTCTGGAATCCACATCATCTGGATCTTTTCAAATACACTACCAAATAATTCTCATGAGGCACTGCTTCTCAAGAAACAAACATATGGAAACACAAGCCAATACCCAACTTCTTTGTGAACAATAATTGATACTGTTAAAAATAGGACACCATTGTTCTTCACACCTATTGTTCAAGAACAATGCCTATACATTTGATTACCAAGGACATGCCATTGTTTCTAATAATAGAACTCCATTGTTCTTCACACCCATTGTTCAGAACAATGCCTATGCATTCGCTTACCAAGGTTATGCCATTGTTTCTAATAATAGGACTCCATTGTTCTTTTGCACCCATTGTCTTCATGCCTATTGTTTGCTGGGATCTATAAATAGAATTCCATTGTTCATTACCAGAACAATGTAATACTATTTCCATCACCATTGTTCAAGACCTGACTCATCTCCTTGAACACCATTGTTCTGTGCAGCCTCCACCTCAAGACAATGGATCTACCATTACCAAATTTGAAGGACAATGCAGGATTGGTTTTGGATAGGATTAGTCAGCAGTAGGAGGAAAAGAGCATAAAAGGAGAGAGGAATTGAGCCTTAGACAGTAGTTTTATCTATTAACAAATAGTCTGCCACTAGCTAGGATCTTACTCACCTGTTCATCCCTAGTAGTTATTCTTACACATTAGATACAGAATCTATTGTGCTTTTCTTCAGTTCTATTAGTAATGTAAACAATGCAGCTCAACTCACCATATAAATAAATTCACAGTAATATCAAAGTAACTCAACTCAACTCAACATAACACAGCTCAACTCAATGTATCAAATCTCAACATTACTTTTATCATATCTATTCAGTAATAGCACATATTAGTTTATGCACTGCAGCCACCAAGCTACAGTCAGAAACAACCAAGGCCCTCAACTTCATTTTGACCTTCACCACAGCACCAATCTTTTTATACAGCCTTCACTGTACATACAAGCTTTCTTAGTGTTCCTAGCAGTCATTGTTACCATATACAGCTTTAGCTGTATACTCTAGAAACCCTTCCAGTTCATTATTTACAGCCTTTGCTGTACAATACCAGTCATGGGCCAAGTCCTAAGCAAACCTAGCAAAGCTCCACAGTTCATCTCCCATTTACAGTCTTTACTGTACATCCCATATCATAGGAGTTTGCAGGAATACATACAATCAGTATCCCTCAACCCCCAGGTAGTAGGTACAAATAAAGTCACTTCCTGCCAAACACCTAAGGTATCAATTACCTTGAACTAGGCCTGTCCATGGGTCAATCTGCCACAATCTGTATCTGAATTATGGCTATCCACTGGATATGGATACAGATTGACGATTAGTACAGATTTTGGCTGCCATCCATACTCATCTGTACTAGCAGTTACTGCTGCTGATCTAGATCCTAGTCAATCTAGAATAAAATGTGAATTGTATGCTCTAGTATCTACTTTTCAAAAATAAAATGTGTGTGTTGCATTATATATCTACCTTGTATTATATCAGACTTTGAATCAGAATTTTTAACACCATCCTTAATGTGCTATGAATATTTTCATGACTATTATCTGGTCAGTGCATACTTAGTACTTCGGACCCTGGCAGGGTCTCAGCTAGCATTGATTACTAAGTTTAGTCATTGATTGATGTTGCTAATCAGTAAGCCTATGTTGTCTTCAGTCTCATTGTCATTGTATAATGTTTTTTGTCAGCTTTGGTGTGAATTTTTTACAATATATAAGACATAGATACACCCTATTTACATTTAATTACGTGCATTATTTTGTCTGTAACTTGGGTAGATTTATTTTCATATATATGCTCTATATTGCTATTTTACTGCTACTGTACTGGAAACTAGCATTTCTCTGTACTAGACATGACCTCATTATTATATTTGAATATTATGTTACTATGATAGTTAAATACAAATATGTATTAGAAAAATGAGCAGAGAGCAATTGTGAGAGTAGCAAAATGAAAAATTTTCAGGTTCCAGGTACGTGAGGTTCTGGACAGCTGACTGTAGATGGATGCCCTGGATGAGCCAAAAATATCTGAACACCCATGGGAAATTATCCGGACCCATCTGGTGTTGCCTAAATTCAGATAATATCCATGGGTACTTGGATATTGGTTATCCATGACCAGCCCTACCTTGAACAACATTGTGGGTCAGTTCCCTGCTTCCGTTGTCGTTCAAGGTAATAGATACCTTAGGTGTTCGGCAGGAAGTGACTTTATTCGTACCTAGCACCTGGGGGTCGAGGGATACTGATCGTATGTATTCCTGCAAACTCCTATGATATGGGATGTACAGTAAAGACTGTAAATGGGTGATGAACTGTGGGGCTTTGCTAGGTTTGCTTAGAACTTGGCCCGTGACTGGTGTGGTACAGCGAAGGCTGTAAATAAGAGATGAACTGTGGGAGTTTCTAGAGTATACGGCTAAAGCTGTATATGGTAACAACAACTGCTAGAAACACTAGGAAAGCTTGTATGTACAGTGAAGGCTGTATATAAAGATTGGTGCTGTGGTGAAGGTCGAAACGAAGTTGAGGGCCTTGGTTGTTTCTGACTGTAGCTTGGTGGCTGCAGCGCATAAACTAATATGTGCTGTTACTGAATAGATATGATAAAAAGTGACGTTGAGATTCGATATGTTGAGTTGAGCTGCGTTACGTTGAGTTGAGTTGAGTTACTTTGATATTACTGTGAATTTATTTATACGGTGAGTTGCGCTGCATCGTTTACGTTAATAATAGAACTGAAGAAAAGCACAATAGATTCTGTATCTAATGTGTAAGAATAACTACTGGGGATGGACTGGTGAGTAAGATCCTAGCTAGTGACAGGCTATTTGGTAATGGATAAAACTACTGTCTAAGGCTCAATTTCTCTCTCCTTTTATGCTCTTTTCCTCCTACTGCTGACTAATCCTATCCAAAACCAATCCTGCATTGTCCTTCAAATTTGGTAATGGTAGATCCATTGTCTTGAGGTGGAGGCTGCGCAGAACAATGGTGTTCCAGGAGATGAGTCAGGCCTTGAACAATGGTGACAGAAATAGTATTACATTGTTCTGGCGATGAACAATGGAATTCTATTTATAGATCCCAGCAAACAATGGGCATGAAGACAATGGGTGAATAGGAGGACATTGTTCTGCACAATGGGTGCAAAAGAACAATGGAGTCCTATTATTAGAAACAATGGCATATCCTTGGTAAGCGAATGCATAGGCATTGTTCTGAACAATGGGTGTGAAGAACAATGGAGTTCTATTATTAGAAACAATGGCATGTCCTTGGTAAGCGAATGCATAGGCATTGTTCTGAACAATGGGTGTGAAGAACAATGAAGTTCTATTATTAGAAACAATGGCATGTCCTTGGTAATCGAATGCATAGGCATTGTTCTTGAACAATGGTGACCTATTTTTAACAGTATCGATTATTGGTCACCAAGAAGTGGGGTATTGGCTTGTGTTTCCATATGTTTGTTTCTAGAGAAGCAGTGCCTCATGAGAATTATTTGGTAGTGTATTCAGAAAGATCCGGATGATGTGGATTCCGGACATCGGGCCATATAGCCATATGTGTGTGTTTATGACTAATCAAGTTTCACCCACGACACCGTGCTCACTCTGGTCTTTTGGTACTCATGTATAGAATGTAACACCATGTTTTAAAGGTAAAGTGATATGTGTTTATTTGTTTTAAAGGTGTAAAACCAGTACTAACACAGAGCTATGTGTTTTTTAATAGGTTTTATGTTTTCCCTTGTTTAATTATGGGAGGTGGCGCAGGAACTCAGCCCCTCTCTGCTGTTTCTGTTACTCAACACACTCGGTACTGGTGTCTCAAAATCGAGACATAAAGAAATTAAATTTAGGTGTGTCACTTTCATTTTACATGCATATTACACCCAAGCTGTCCCCAACCCCACACAAACATCATACATTGTTGCCATATGTCACATCACCAACCAGGACCATACATAGTCAATGGGTGTATTGAGCATACAGAACTAAGGCTCCAACCATATACTATCCCTATACACCTGAAGGGAGTATTTATAGGGATAGGGTAATTATAGTGTATTTATAGTATAAATAGGGTAATAGGGTATATTATATAGGGTTTATAAATTTCACTAAAAATTACTTAGAAGTCATTACTACTAAAATAATTTAGTTGTTCTTAGAGTGTTCTAACTTTTCAAAAATATTCATACCTATTTGAGTGTTATGACCCAAAGCTCTGTTAATGTTAATTGAGATGTGTGTGACTAAGATCCAATAGACTCTTTAACCAATTCTATCAGCTGAGTGTACCTTATAAGAAGCCTATTATTTTGCTCAGTACTCTGTTTGCCACCCTCTGTTATGTTGCTGCAATGAGTGGATGAGTTTAAAATTATTTTAATGGATTATATATCCATTTTTCAAAATAGAAAGTTACATAAAAGTGATATTTATTAGCAACCTTTGAAGTATATGCTCCATTACTACTATAAGTGGCTTCTGTATATCTCCATCTAGACTAAATCTAAGCCTAATGTCACAAAAATCTCCAAATAAAATCTAACCATATACTTACCCTATACACTATAAAATACTCTATACAGAAAAAATAGGAATTTGAGTATAGGGATAGGGATAGGGATAGGGTAAATACCATATATATAGGGTATAGTATAGTATATAGTTGGAGCCTTATACAGAACTCAGTTCTCCTAACACTCCTCTAAAAAGCCATGAAGACATGGCTTGAATTGTGGATTCTGAAGGTTGGTTATCAAGGAAATGAAAATGGTGATGAGATATTGACTATTAGAGATGGCACAATCAGGGAGATGAGCACATGGACTAATGTAGCATGTATCCAAGCCCCTCACTAGTAGAGTTGAATGCAGCAGGCAGAGTGTTATGTGGAGTGCAAGAGATAGAGTTGCAAGATGCCACATACAGTCAAAGGTAGAATGTCTTCATACTAATCATGGAGCATAAGCACCACACACATAGAAATAGGAGTCAGACCTCATAAAATATCATCACAGCTTTGAATATTTCTCTAATTCAGAATGTTTTTGAAAATTCAAAGAATGCCCTGATGGTAGTTGGAGAAAGAAAGGATCTTAAACTGAGTCCTCAGAGCCAGAATGAGGCCTAGTATAGCTGCCTTAGTGCCCTTCATTGTTATCATATGCTTGGTCAACATCCACTTCACCTTGATTGTTCCCTAACTTTAAGGCCTCACCCTTGACCTCAAGTATTCTCCAACCTCACATTCCCCCACTCATCCTACTCTCCCAACTTTGCCTTGTATCAACCCCAACACATCATCCACCCAACCTATGCCCACCAAATCAAGTACTTATATACTGGCCCCATGTTGTAGAATAGATATGATCACATCCTGCTGGCAGCCTATGAAGGTGTGCAGTGCACTCTAGCAAACATAGTCCAGGAATGTTTGAGGGATTCTGAAAGGGGCAGGGACAGCATAGCATAGGAAGGATAAACAAAGCAGTAGGTGTTTGGCAGAGTAACTAGAAGTGCATGTATGGGTGACATGACTGTTACTCATGTCCATTGTAGTTATGAACATAGAGACAATAGTAAGGATGAAGAGGGAATGGAGTAGTGGTAAAGTTTCCCTGAGCTCAAGTTCAAACCATGATGCATTGGAGAGAGGGAGACATTAGACTTCCATAGATTTTTTTTTTAAAGTCTTGTTTATTGTCCTCAGGGTAAACCCTATGTAGACCTTACATTTATTTGTATATATCTATTTATGTGCCCCTCCCTGGTATCTGATGTGTGACTGTTGCTTGAGAAGTTGAGAATTAATTATACATCAATACCTGTCAACATCAAGTTTCAAATTCCTGTCTCCAGTGAACATCCTGATTTCCACACAGCAAGCTGGCACCCAACAACCCCACTCAGACTCATACTGGCACAATTCCCAGGCCATAGTGGCCATCTGATGTAATTGTTGGTTACTTGTGCTACATCCAAAACAGTTTCTTGAATGGGGTATTTGGTACCCCAACAGAATAGTTTAAATTTAGATGAAGTAATATTGACCCCCAGATCCAGCCACAGTCTGCCTTTCAGTATGGAGCTGCAGGAGGTGATGACCTGGACCTTCAGCACTTCCAGATGCTGTCATTGGTTTGATTGAGTAATAGAGTCTCATGATGGTAGTGGTGCTAGGTAACACATGATGCTGAAAAGTAGGTGGAGATGACATAATTGGCATGGCAGAAGTGAATTTGTAGGGTAAGTAAAGTAATTGCTCCAGGCATGAATTGAACCAAGGAGCTTGTGCTTGAGCAGGGCACCCACTACTCTTGCCTGCTGGGGTGCAAATGGCAGGTGTGCATGATGGAACTACTACACCATTGTGCCCCCACTTCTGTAGATAGATAGGACTATCTGTAAGGTCAGCAACTAGCATTGTCATGTATCATATGAAAAACATACCAAAGGTAGCTTGAAAATGAACCCAGGGCACAGGGCATGCTGATTTCCTAGTGTATATTGATAGTATGGATCACATTGCCATCAAGACTCAAGGGAGGAGTAGCATGGCAGCTGGTTGTCTAGGTATCAACATAACATTTGCCTATCCCTTGAGTAAACTTAGAGTCTCAATGAAAAAGAATGAAATTTAATGTACATCATTTACAATGCTCCTAATTGTTCAAGTTCACATCCCCCCTGGACCCTATGAGTTCTCTGAAATGCCCTCAGCAAGCATATCACTCAAACCCCAGTAGTATTGAGCACATCATTCTAGCTGATGAGGCTGGGTGAGGCTTAAACCAGTGTGGCTGCTGGATGGCAGATATGTTTTGAAGAGTAGAGTTTGAGTAGAGTGGTTTGTTGAAAGTGGGGATGAGCAAATTGAAGTTTTGAACAGAATTATCATCAATACCAATGGCAATAAGTGGTGATTATTATCCACCTCCAACTGCTCTGGGGTATGTTGACATGCTCAGATGCTGTCTCTGTGCCCTATTCACCTCATATTGAACTGGGATCTGCTCTTGAACCTAATTGCACTGCAGAATATAGCATCCAACCTAGAATAATGAGCATCACCAAACATGCTTATTTCACTCTTCTATACAGATTCATCTTGAGTGTAGTAAGCAGCAAGGTGAATGGAGAAGCTAATGAAGGCATCAAAAATAAACATAGGTTTCTGAACATGCTGGTTAGTGATTGAGACCTGCACTCCATACTCTGGCTCCATCAGCATAACACAGTAGAAGCAATATACCCTCCTAGCCTGACTCCACTGTAATGACTTTACAGAGGAAGTAATCCAACCATGAAGAAAGTTGTTCTGGATATTATGTGAGATGATATCTCTTTCTCTCCTTGCCTCACTTCATGTGCCAGTGCCTTCATAGTTCTTGAATGTAACATTTTAAGAACAAAAG
Organism: Cyathus striatus; assembly: GCA_025738555.1. Taxonomy (NCBI): domain Eukaryota; kingdom Fungi; phylum Basidiomycota; class Agaricomycetes; order Agaricales; family Nidulariaceae; genus Cyathus; species Cyathus striatus. The sequence continues at coordinate 2,515,427 of JAOVFP010000007.1, forward strand.
GAGCATTATGAGTGTCAGTGGTATCTGATGTTCAGAAGTTAGCACACCTCCCTCAGGAATAGGTGCAATGTTGACATTCACCTCATGAGTGACAGCCAGAGAGAACAAAAGGTGCATGTCAGTCAGTCCAGGAAACAATCCTATGCTGTCTTCTCAACTCAAATCTTTGTTCCTCTTCTATTGCACCTCATTTCTCCTCAAACAAGCCCTCAATATTTCATATAATACAGCCAAAAACCTCCTCCAACATGACTCTATGTGCACTAGCAACACATTCCTTAGCCCTCTTCACAGATGCCATTGTGGCATATTAATTAGAGTAGGAAGGAGACAGGTATATACTTCTGAACACTCTATGTAATGACATAGTCATTGCAACTGGTATATTGGAGGAAGTCAGTAAGAGTGAAGACACAAGACAATTGTCTTTGTCATTGGGTATCATGGTGACAGACTGGGATAGGGCTTGAATAAACACAACATTGTGGGTCATGTCATATGTACATGCAAATGAGCAGAGAAAGTGCACATCCACCATCTAGGAAGGAAGTGTTTTTCATTTTCATTCTTATCCCAGGCTATTGAATCCACTGATACCACTCTTGTGCATGATGGTAGCCTTTGCCTGAATGAACAAGCCTGTTCATTCATCAGGCATCATCCTCACTCTTCACTCCTTCATCACAACCCCATAGGTGGAGGAAGTAGAAAAAGAGAGGCCTTCTGGAAACTCTGGGAATGCTCAAGCTGAAGATGTAGGCCTTATGATTGGTATAGGAAATGGCACTGAGATTGTGGTGAAGCTCAGTAGTTCCATGGGTAGTATACTCATTTTGGTTTAGAAGAGTGGTTGCATGCAGGCACAGAATAGACCTTGGATGACAATTATGGTGGGTTACATATGAGCTAAGTGTAAGCATAAGCATGGAGTGACTAGAAGGGAAATGAAGAAAACACACCTGTCACATCTGCAAACCTACTAGAGTCTGCTTCAGCACACCCAGCTCACTAAGTTTGACCCTCAATCCTTTTCCCACATAAGAGGAGGTCATTACACTGCTCCACGGAATCAGGTGGAGTCCACCTGGAGTCCAGGTATTCCACCTGAAGTCCACCTGAAGTCCACCTGGACTTTACTGGACTCTACCTGGACTCTACCTGAACTTTATATAGAAAAATTGTAGGATTTAGATAGACTCCACCTGGACTCCAGGTAGAGTTCAGGTAGAGTCCAGAAAAATACTGGAATACACCTGGAGTCCACTGGACTTAGTCAACTGGGCTTCAGATAGACTCTACCTGGAGTTCACCTGGACTCCAGCTGGACTCAACCTGGACTCTACTGTACAAAGTAGCTTAAACATTACCTGGGGTTCACCAGGACTCCACCTGGACTCTACCTGGACTCTATGTGTACTAAGTAGTTGAGACATTACCTGGGGTTCACCTGGACTCTACCTGAACTCTACCTAGACTCTATGTGTACTAAGTAGTTGAGACATTACCTGGGGTTTACCTGGACTCTATCTAAACTCTACCTGTACTAAGTAGTTGAGACATTACCTGGACTCTACCTAGACTCTATGTGTACTAAGTAGTTGAGACATTACCTGGTGTTCACCTGGACTCCAGCTGGACTCTACCTGGACTCTACCTAGACTCTACATGTACTAAGTAGTTGAGACATTACCTGGACTCTACCTAGACTCTATGTGTACTAAGTAGTTTGGACATTACCTGGGGTTCACCTGGACTCCAGCTGGATTCTATCAGAACTCTACCTGTACTAAATAGTTGAGACATTACCTGGGGTTCACCTGAACTCCAGCTGGAATATATCTGGACTCTACCTGTACTAAGTAGTTGAGATATTACCTGGAGTTCACCTGGACTCCAGCTGGACTATACCTGGACTCTACCTGTACTAAGTAGTTGAAACATTACCTGGAGTTCATTTGGACTCTACCTGAATTGTAACATGTTTCCTACAGTGTTGAGTCATGCGACGAGTTTTAAGTAATTCTTTATGTACTTAGAATAACAATTCCAAATATATTCAAAAACTTAATATCCTGAGGTGTAAGTTCAGTAAGTTCAAGGGGCACAATGACTTCAATTTCAAAAATAGGACAAGTTATTTTTAGATCAGTTTAACTTCATGTTATTCTTAGAATGCATCAAGGTATTCAGTGTCAAAGTATTCAGATTTCAATTCAGTTAACTCGGTATGTAGTTCTCGGTGTCTAAATGTCTTGTAACTATTCTGATTCTTGTCTGTATACTGCCCTGTCTGTGGGGGGAAGAATGCCTGGCAGTTCCTGCCGTTTCATTCCCTCCTCGCTCATCTATATACCTTTTCTTATCTACTTACTTACAAATTGCGTAGTAATAAATTTATAATTGATCTCCGGTGTTTCCCCGGCCTATGTGTAAGATAGCGTGTCGTCAGTGCCCAGGCAGCAGTCAGCCAATCGTGCACATAACCCAATGCACTCCCATTCTGCAACGCATGCTCATTTGAGCGTCCCATTGGTTACCTTCCTAATCGGGTAATCAGCCGATGCGGCAGCGTCATCCGTTCATATCAATTTCATTTATGTTGGCCTCTCAGGTCAGGTTTCCGCTTCTGCATGAACTCCTGACCATTAGGGTACTCATTCTCTTTCCCTTCTTGCTTCCCTTCCCCCTTTCTCGCGCTCTCTCCCTCTCATTGTCTCGCTTGTCTCAGGGATTCGGGGTCTCAGGGATTTTTAGTAAGTCCGTGTTCTTCAATATCCACACTTTGCATTTTGTCTGATTTTGTCATAGTCATATTGTTCATTCTAGGTTCTCGGTACTTGTGTAAAGAACACAACATTATTTTGAAAAGTAAAGTGGTTATGTATTTTATTTGTTTAAAGGGTTTTAAACCAGTACTAACGCGGAGTTATGTTTTTTAATAGGTTTTGATTTATCCCTTGTTTAATTACGGGAGGCGGCGTGGGAACTCAGCCCCTCCCCACTGTTTCCTCACTCGACACACTAGGTACTGGTATCTTGAAGTCAAGATATAAAGAATTTTTAAATTAGGTACGTTGCTTTCTATTTACATGTGTATCAACAGTTATCAAACCATGTGTGAAAGTGTGACATGTCAGAAAATGCTGATAAAGCGTGACAACCGTGGGAAAATGTGACATGTGTGACAACCGTGGGAAAAAGTGTGACATGGTTGGAAAATGCTGAAAAGCGTGGATATGATATGTCGCACTTTTCCCACGGTTGTCACACATGTCACATTTTTCCCACGGTTGTCACGCTTTATCAGCATTTTCTGACATGTCACACTTTCACACATGGTTTGATAACTGTAGGAAACATGTTACAACTGTAACAATAGAGTCTAGGTACAGCTTAGGCACTTGAGTTCAGTGGAGTCCAGGTAGAGTCCAGGTGAACTCCAGGTAATGTTTCAACTACTTAGTACTAGTCCAGCTGGAGTCCAGGTAAACCCCAGGTAATGTCTCAACTACTTAGTACATGTAGAGTCCAGATATAGTCCAGCTGAAGTCCAAGTAAACCCCAGGTAATGTCTCAACTACTTAGTACAGGTAGAGTCTAGGTAGAGTCCAGCTGGAGTCCAGGTGAACCCCAGGTAATGTCTAAACTACTTAGTACACGTAGAGTCTAAGTAGAGTCCAGGTAGAGTCCAGCTGGAGTCCAGGTAAACCCCTGGTAATGTCTAAACTACTTAGTACATGTAGAGTCTAGGTAAAGTCCAGGTAGAGTCCAGCTGGAGTCCAGGTAAACCCCAGGTAATGTCTAAACTACTTAGTACACATAGAGTCTAGATAGAGTCCAGGTAGAGTTCAGTTGGAATCCAGGTAAACCCCAAGTAATGTCTAAACTACTTAGTACAGTAGAGTCCAGGTAGAGTCCAGCTGGAGTCCAGTAGAGTCCACCTGAAGTCCATCTGAAGTCCACTGAAGTCCACCTGGAGTCCAGGATTTTACCTGGACTCTACCTGAAGTCCACCTGATCTCGTGGAGCAGTGCAATATACTGCATAAGAGGACCTAATATTGTTCTTTGAAAAGAAACATTATTACATGAAGTGATGACAGCCCACAGGAGCACTGGCAGTGCATCAATGGGGAAAGCAGAGAAGAGGCACTTACCTCAGTGATGCCAAACACCTACTGCTCCTCCATCTCTATTCTTTTAAGTCATGATTGACTGCACCTGTGGGTATGCAAAATGAGAAAGAAACCCTCCAGGGCATAGAGAAATTGGATACTTCATGTTGTCAAATTGTTATGCCTCATTGTATTCTTAGGAGGTGTAGACTCTATACAATACATTGGATGACACAAACACAGAGATGAACTGAAAAATGAACCTTGGAACCACTAGTGTAACCAAAACCTCAATATGCCATGGTCTTAGACTGAGGGCATTCCAAAGGCTTCTACTGTTCCTCCTTCCCCTCCTCCTCCCATTGCTCCCACAGGGGACATGCCTGAAGCACATCCCTATGCTCCACCATCCCATTGTCCCCTTTTCCACTGCTGATCAGGTCTTCATGGAGCAGGGGGGTGCAGCTCAGTTGAATGCTTTGCCTGGAGAAATGTGAGGGTGTCTTCATGCTGTCTGATGCACCAGCTAAGCTTGAGATGTGCCTGTGGAGATTCTCAGTTGTTGCCAATATGCATCTGTGGTATTGTCAGCAAAGAACAAGAAAAAAATGAATATGCTGTGTACTGTGTCCCTTGTTGCAGCTCAGTAGGTGGGGTGGGGCAATAGCTTTCATGACATTCTTTGGTTATGTATGCTGTGAAAAATATAGAGAGACTGAATCAGGTTCTTGAGTGCCTTTCACTGCACAGCTGAAGAAATGTATGGCATAGCCAGTTTATCTAGCAGAGTGCTGTATGTGTCACCCCCACACATGTCTCAACTGACTATCAACTGACTATCAATTGACTCTCATATAAGTATCGATAGTTTCACCTGACTCTCATCTGACTCTCAACTAAGTCTCAGAAGTCGGGTTAGACTCTCATCTGACTGTCATTTGACTCTCAACTGAGTCTCAAGAGTCAACTGAGAGTCTCATTAGAGTCAGTTGAGAGTCAGTTGTGACCTGAAATTAGTATTGGGCTTAACTTGGATTCTTACCTGACTCTTACCTGACTCTCACCTAACTCCATGTGTGACATGTTGGAAAAAGCGTGACAAGTGTGACATGATGGAACAAGCGTGACAAGTGTGACAATACATGAAAAGTGTGATAAGTGTGATGGCTATGATATTGTGACAGTGTGTCACACATGTCACGCTTTCCAACATGTCACACTTGTTTTCCGATATATCACGCTTTTTTGAACATGTCACGCTTTTCCAACATGTCACACATGTCACAATATGTGACATGCATGACATTCGTCCCGCCTGTCACGTCTGTCACACATATTCCCGCACATCAATTCATCATACATTTCCCACACATCATATTTGTGACAATTTTCATGCACGTCATGTCTGTCACAATTCTCCCACACTACGCATATATTGCACTTGTCATGCTTTAGCGCATTTGTCACGCTTTAGCACGTTTGTGGACTGTAGTAAACTATAGTCTAGGTAAGTGTGATGACTGTGCACACTTGTCCTAGTGTGTCATTCAGAATGTCCACTTTTTTCAACATGTCACACATGTCACATGTTGTGACATGCGTAATGACTGTGGGAAACTATAGTAATCAGGTGGAATCTATATGGAGTCTATTTTATACCAATAACTCATACAAATTTAATTGATAGTCAGATGATAGTCAGGTGAAATTGTATCAATCAACTCTCAGATTACTATCTGATACCAGATTGAATAAGAGTAAGCTAATAGTAAGGTGACAGTAAGGTGAGACTAGCAATTACTCTATTTTGTATGTAATTATAATCTGACTATCAACTGACTCTCACCTGACTCTCAAAACTCTCACCTGAGTCTCACCTGAGTCTCAACTAAGTCTCATCTTACTATCAATTTACTCTCTGATACTATCAACTGACTCTCAACTGACTCTCTGATAGTCAGTTGAAACATGTAGCTCATTGACAAGTTCTCGCAGAGTGCAGCAAAATGGTAGTAGTAGATGTGAAATAAGTGGAAGGTGGTGGAAAAAAATGGTAGTAGATAAATTGGTCATCAAATCATTAAACAAAGGCACATTATGATATTGCTGGATTTTCAACCCTGAATTCCCAACTATCAGAAGTCAAGCTATCATCTTCCATCTCTCCCTCACCTCTTCCAGCACCTTCAATGACAATAACACCCTCCTTCAAACTCCTCTTCTCTTAGCCAAGTATTTGATGCATTTGCCAAGTTCCCTCTCACCTCCCCCTTCAAGCAAGACAAAGACAACCTTCTCTGCAGTGTAGGAATTGCTACCTTGGAGCTCATTGGACTCACAGTGGGCTTGATCACATTGGGAAGCATGATGAGCAGCTTATGGATATGGACTGGGAAGGTGAATGTTGCCTTGTTGAGGTGGCAAGTGTACTGTAGTGTCATGGGTCATGATGTGGAGTGGTTTGATATGCATCTTGGTGGAAATGACAATGCTGAGGGCCCTCTGAGGGCTGCTGGTCTAATGGCCAAATTCAACTTACTTTTCCTTCCCTTCCCTTCCCTCTTCTCATTAATGTATTGTATCACAGTGAAATGGAAAATGTCCACACAGCATCCTCCATCACCTCTGAAAATCTCCTCCAATACCTCACCACCACTATTACATGCCCCATTCTCGCATTCATGCACTCCTGGTCTCTCACTCTAATCATCCTCTCCACCATTCCCTTTCTCACCTTCCTCCAAGGCATCTCTCAATCCCATAATTGTCAGCCAAATTTTTCATTAAACATAGGTGGTTTATGATATGAGATATCATAATAGCTCTATGATTTATGAGTGAGGCATACATGTGATTGTCAAAAATGATGGCAACATGCTTTTTCCACCAAGAAATGCAAGGTGTACTTGCATTAATTAGCTTGTAGCACATTGCTCCCTGTATAGACCAACTTTAAATTTTGTATACATATTTTCCCTGTTGTATTCTACTAGAATATAAATTTATGAAATACTGAACATATTTAATGCTGTGATATACACAATCTAATTCACCAACTATATTTGTATCATACAATTTACTAATTAGCTTACAGGAGTTGTTATTCATGATATATCTACATGAGATTTTGGATATATGATGTGCTATATATACAGTATAGGCTATTAGAATATTATAAAATAAAGGTAACTGTATATCAAGATATAATGATATTTATATGAGACTTTCTATTTGTCAGACCTGAGTGAATTAAAAATGGAATGTTTAATCATTATATGGACCACTGTATCTCTATGGAAATTCATGTATATATGTATAATTTATGCTTTAGAATATTCCTGCACAGACAGTATGATATTTACTCAGATGTAGGAAGATATCTACTGGCAAGAGATGAAATACAGATGTCAGCTATGTGTGATCCAACTTATCACTCTCATTTTCAGTGCAATAATGAAGCAATTGCTAAATATTATGGAGGTTATATTATTTGATATACAAGTAGTGTTTCAGATAAATTTTAAACAATTCCATCTCTCCTAAAATGTTCTGCTTGTCAATGAATAATTTCCTTGAATAAAATGCAGCCTTATACAAAAATATGTTATACAATACCACCAAGATACTAAGTACATCCCTAATTTTTTGTGCTCATACTTCACACTATATAGAATACATGACCAAATTTATGAGACATTCCAAGTTGTGCATAATGTGTTACAGCTCAAAAAATGCAAGAAACCATTCTAATTATGTGTGGGAATTGTTGTTGTTTGCCATCACTTTTGGCAACCATGTGTATATTATATGTAGTATACAGGTTACTCATAAAAGCTCATTACTTTATGATTGCTATTGTTATTGTAATGCTAGTGTGTGTACTCATAAGTACTCATTAGTTTATGATTCCTATTGTTATTGTAATACTAGTATGTGTACTTGTAAGTACTCATTACTGTATGATTCCTATTGTTATTGTAATACTAGTAAATGTACTCATAAGTACTCAGTAATTTAAGATCCCTATTGCTATTGTATTAACATTATGTGTACTCATAAGTGTTCATTACTTTGTGCTTTCTATTATTATTTTAATAGTATTATGTACACTTTATCTCATCTGTCACATCTGTCACAATTTTCCCATGTGTTACATTTTTCACAATTTTCATGCAGTGTCACCACTGTTACATATCTCCAGTGTGTTACCTTTGTCACACATTTCCCACTCATGATGCATTGCTACATTTTCCTGTGTATCACATATGTCACATATCTCCCACGCTACCAACATAATTCCCACACATCACATATATCACATTTTTGGCATGTGTCATGTATGCCACAATTGTCCCATATGTCACTACATTTCCTGCACTTTACATACTTCCCATGTGTCACATTTGTTATGCCTGCCACGCCTTCATGCTCGTCATGTTTGTCACACTATGCGCGCGTGTCACATTTTCGCACACATCACATTTTCACACATGTCACGCTTTCATGCATGTCACATGTGTCATGTCTACCACCCATGTCACGCATTCATGCATGTCACACATGTCACATCTACATGCGCATTACATATGTCACAGATTTCCCACACTTCACTTACTTTATACACATTATATTTTATGTGTCATGTCTGCATATACATTGCATCTTCATACATGTCATGTTTGTCAATATCTCATATTCATTAAATACATCACATTCATCATGCTTTTTGCACATGTTGCCTGTGTCATGTTTGTGAGATGCATCACAGTATCCCATGTTCTCTATACATGTCCTATTTTTCAAGTGCATTGCAAGCTTTTCAGAAGTGTCATGCTTTCTATGTGTCAGATTTATCACATTTTCTTTGCTTGTAATACTATGAAAAAGACATAAGAACAATAAGTATGCACTGTATTAATATGTATGGAAGAAATGAAGGGTCAAGTATGACTGAAATTTTTGGTCCATGCTTAGCAACAGAGGCCATTTAGTGTGTGACAACCCTCAAGATTAGCAACACTAGTGGCCAGTGACCCTAAGTTGTGGAAAAAGTATATCTGTCATGCTTTTTGCTTAGAAACAAGGCCACCATTATATGTGACAGTTTCTTCCATACATGTCACTACAGTATACTTATTATTGCTTCTTACACTTCCCAACCCTAAATAACTCAGGGGAGAGAAGCCAATTACATGTGTGTGGTTACTTGTATATCTGTACCAATATTCAAAATGTTGTGGAAGTGAACCAAGTATCTAAAGTCATAACATGGCATATGACAATTATAAAGTTATAGAATTGTAACAGTAACTTAAAACTAGAATGGAAGATGTAGTGCATGTATATAGTTGGAGCCTTAGTCCCATTGATGGAGTATGAGGAATTTGAAAATTAAATGTTATGAGATGTTTTATAATTTGGACTGGGAATGTGATAAAATTGCAAAGTAAAAGCCATAATGGTTAGTTTGAGTGTGAGAGATGATGAGGTCATTATAATGGTATTAAACATGTTGGACATATTCAGCAATCAGACAAATAAAACAAATAGTGAAAGAACCATGCATGGATAACAAATATACAAGAATAGTAAATATATGTGATTTTGTATCACATTAAACTTATATATCTCAGTTATTAGATGATCATGATTCTTGTATCAGCTATTGGTAATTCTCATATCTTCTAACACATATTATTGAGGACATATGTGATGTGTGTGAAATCGTGACACATGTAACATGCAGGAAAACATAGTGATGTGTCATGAGTGTGAAATGTGTGATGAAGGCAACACACAGGAGATATGTGACAGTCATAACACTGCATGAAAATTGTGACAGATGTGATGCGTGAGAAAAAGCATACATAATACTATTAGAATAATAATAGGAAGCATATAGTAATGAGCACTTATGAATACACATAATGTTAATACAATAGCAATAGAAATCTTAAATTAATGAGTACTTATGAGTATGCATACTAGTATTACAATAACAATAGAAATCATACAGTAATGAGTACTTATGAGTACACATATTACAATAACAATAGGAATCATAAACTAATGAGTACTTATGAGTACACATACTAGTATTACAACAACAATAGGAATCATGAAGTAATGAGTCCAAGTCAAAAGTTGCACAGGTGTAGTCCAGTGACATCCAGAAATTACAGGCACTTCTGATGCTCTGTAATTTTCGGAAAATTCCTGTAAATGTCCCATTTTCTGGATCAAAAACAGGTCTGAACAGATTCCAACAGAGAGATATAAAACCAATATGAAAATATATTCAGCATTAATCCAACTATTACAGCAATGTACTGAAATATGGTTCCTGTGATGTAATCCCTCCCTCCCTTCACTCCCTCCCTCCCTTCCTCCACTTCCTCCTTCCCTCCACTTCCCCCTTTCTTCCCCACACTCCCTCCTGCTCTCCAACCCCACCATTTCCACTATACAGCCAATCCTTATGCCTCGTCATCCTCTTTCATCCCCCTCCATCAGTCCAGCAAAATCTCTTAGCCCTTTCAATTCATGCAATCTGCTCTAATCAATATCAGAACCTGCATAAAATACAGAGTAGTTGATGATGTACAACTTTGAGGAGGGGCCTATTCCAGTTGGATTAGCAGGGGTGGTACAAGGAAGGTAGCATGTTGTGCATTTGGGAGGGTTTTATGCCAGTGTGCTACTAAATGTGTGTTAGCAGAAAAGACAAGGGAGTAGATAGCATACCATGAATATGTCTTGCTCTATTCACCATGGGGGGACACTGATTGGCAAAGTGGCAAGGTAGTATACTTCTGTGCCACAATGATGAGCATCCAGAAATAAGTTAAGGCCAAGAGGGTAGATCAGGGGACATACACCAAAAATGGCCAGTTCACAGATGTGACTAGCAGAGCAACAGCCTAGGAGGTGTACAGGCTGGGATGTCATTGTATGTCCAGCAGTATTCACAACTTACAAGGACATCCAGAGACTGAAACCCAGGTAAAGCATATGCACTATAAACATGAGATAAAGAATCATAAAACAAACCTAAAAGATTTTTCATAGAAGTGATGGTGGCATGGTGGGGAGCTTCAATGAATCTGAACCTCCAATCAAGTACAGTGCAATGCATAGCAGTGGTGTGGTGTCTGTTGATCAAGGTTAGCAAACAGGATGCTGGAGAGCAGAACAGTAAAAGAGCTAGATAGCACAATATAAGGCTCCAACTATATACTATCCTATACCCTATTCATATACATATCCCTATTGTCAAAATCCTTCCCTATACATGTATAGTATGATATATAGTATATGGTAGTGTATATAGTTTCAATATGTGTTAATAAATTTGTATAAGTTGCAACACACTAGAGAGAATGCCAATACTGAATGAGTGAATGAGTGACCAATTGAAAATGATATGATTGTGCTGATGATCAAGTCAAATCGACACAACAGAAATCCATTTTCACCTTTGCTGCAGCACCCAACCTCCTGAGTCCAATGGCCCTACACCCTTCCACAGATTTCTTCTTTCATGCATTTTCAAACCATGTTTCCACTCTAGAACAACTGCAGTTTGCATTACCTGATAATATTCCTGTCAGCACAAAGGATGATAAAGTTGTAGTCATCTTCGAAAATTTTCCAGTCCCCACAGCAGACAGTGAGTATTGGGAAATCTTCAATCAACGGATGGATATCCTTTTTAAAGAAAATGTCACTAATACCACAACTGGTCACCTCGCCAATGTCTTCAAAGGGAAATTCGGAATGGATATAATCATACAGTACTTAAATGTACCCTCTTGTAAACACACCCCCTTGCAAACATACCCTGTTGTCAATGTCCACTAATGCAAATGTACCCCCTCATCAACATACACCCATGTAGATGCACCTGCTCACAAACACATCCCCTTGCAAATGCATCCCCTCACAAACACATCCCCTCACAAACATACCCTGTCATTGATATACACCCATGCAAATGTATCTTCTTGTCAATATATACTCATGTAGACATACCCCCTCATCAATGTACACCCACACAAATGTATCTTCTTGTCAACATATACTCATGTAGACATACCCCCTCACAAACATACCCCCTCATCAATGTACACTCACACAAACATATCCCCTCATTGAGGTATCCCCATGTCAATGTACCACCTCATCAATGTAGACCTCACCCCCCACAACAACACTCATTGAGGTATCCCAACATATGCCCATGTCAACTTATGCATACACAAACATACCCCCTTTCCAAAAAAGGTGAATGGTAATGACAGAAAGATTTTACTTGTACCTAACCCTGGAGCTACCAGAAGGACATATAGTGTTCAAGCTCCAGCACAATGAAAACCCCAGAGTTAAAGACCACAGTGTATGGAAGGCCCTGAGAAGCTAGCACATGCATGTAGTATCAATCCAGGTTGAGTATTATAGACACAGTAGTAGATAGAAGGGTAGCAGTGCTGGGGGATGAGGGGAACAGGTGATGTGCATTGCATAGTAAGTACATAGTACACAGTCAACATCAACTATCACAGTAATGTGATGCCACATGGATAATGACACACAGTGGGCATTTGGCTGTCAGGTTCCATGCTGTCATGGAACCTGAAGTGTAACCTATCATGTAACTTGTCATGTCAGATCATCAGAAGATCATCAGTGACAAGCGTCACAGAAAATTGAGCTAACTTACCAATTTCCAAAAACAAAGGTATCAAAATGCTACAACCATGAAATCAGAATGGCAACAATGAGCTGGGTTAGATTACATAAGAGACCTCAGCTAGGTTTGAAAAGGCAAGGCCACATGTTCACATCACATACAGCACAAACTTGTGGATACTTAATGTTTGATTTTTAAAATACTTGTTGCAAAGCAGCATTGTATTGAATTAAACAGATGATAATAAATGTATTGTAGCATTTTAATATCCATTATACAGGTGATAATTGCTCAAAATATATTTAGTCTGTAGTAGGCTCAGTGGTTTTTGCTCAGTGAACTGTAAATGATCATTAAAAAATTCTACAGTTGGAAAGGTGTGTTAATAAACAGGTTATAAGCAGTCAATGTCTAAAAACTTAATACTTATTACAGAATCATCACAGCAGAAGAAAACATATCTTACAGCACGAGTGAATGGGGCGATGTGATATATATAAAGTCAGACTGCACTCACATTGCAGGTTGATTGACTATTGGTAAGTTGTACAAGTTTGAACAAAGTTATTTTATATGCAAGAAGGCAGATGTTCAAACCTACATGGTTGTAAAGTTTTAGCTTAGCTATATTTTAGTTGCTGTGTGTTCCACTACATCAGTTTTTAACATGTAACTCTGGTTTATCATTCTTTCTCGGTAATTGTAAATATTCTGTAACTATTTCACATGAATTATTGATAGTCACAAATACAATATTTAACCTGTAATGTACTACTGCAGCAGAATAATTATTCATGAAAAGAATGGCTGTTCTTCCAAAATATTGTGTTGATGGTGAATCAAACACACAACCTTCTCATTTCGAGTGCAGCTATTGTTGCTTACCTCATCTTTTCGGGCTCACTTTCACTGTTCTGACTTCGCAGTTGCCATGTGACAAATTCTTTGTGCTCATCAAGTGCTCATGAACTGGTAAGCTGGTTCAATTTAATGTGACTTGTGTCACTGATGATTTGATGATGATCGACTTGACAGTAAACATGACAGCCAAATGTCTGCCATGACAGTGATGAGTAATATATCACATGATTGATATTTTGTTTGAATTTTGAAACACTATACAATAAAACCTATATCCCTATAAATACTATTACTACACATATTCACCCTATCCCTATAGGTACACCCTTGAAGTGTATAGGGATAGTATATAGTTGGAGCCTTAGCACAATAGCAAGTAGGACCTCATCTCCACCACTGAAAACCATGTGAGAACCATCCACTCCACCAAAGACCAAGCCAGGCTCCCTATGAGACAGAATCACCACCTTTGAAAAGAATGCCTCAGCACCTGAATCCTGAACCAGCAGCACCAGCATGAAACACAAGCATACTTGGCCCTTCACAACAAAGAGAGGGAGGATCAACAAAGGAACAAAAGGGGAAGGGCTGGGGGCAGAGTGGGGAAAGGGAGGGAAGGAGTCAGAGCAGGAGAGCAAGGGAGTGGGGAAGTGAGGGGGGATGGTGATGGTAAGGAAGCAAGAAGGAATGGTACACTGTTTGGTGTTACACCAGTGCACCAAAGAAATGCATGGACCCTCTAAAAGTCTGTCAAGAACTTGTAAATTTATGAAGTGCTCACAAAGTCACCCTAGCTCAAAGAAATGAGTTGACTGTGTGCAGCAAAAGCAAAAGTGACAACAGTTGTGTAATATGCAGTAATGCAATACAGAAATAGATTAGATAAATATGAAAATAGCAGTGATTTCTGGCTGGGCTCAGATAATACTGGAAATGTCAGATCTGGCCAGATGGTCTGGACCAGACCTGCGTGACTTTTGACTGGGAATGAGTATAAAGTACCTAGTTTAGCGCAACATAGTATAAATTAAAATATAAGTAATTTCACTCACACCATGTACACTCACTAAGAAAGTGCTTGGCAGGTAAGACTCAGATGCAGGACACTTCTGGGCAATGTAAAGTAACGAAAAGGTGATGAAGACCAATGCCCAAGATGAAATGTGTGCTTAGCAAACACTTTGATGCACATTTTATGTGCATTCCTTAATCTCAGACTTAGCACAGACTTAGAACTTTGACTCTCATTACACTCAGAATCTCTAGCTCACACAAACACTCTGGCAGAACTGCTTAATTGTATTTCTCAGGGCACAGGAGACTGCCCTCATACTACTCTACTCTACCTATTAAATATCATACAGAACTATGGCTAGAGAAACTATATAGTTGATACAAATACAGTAATTTACACATTAGCTAAGCAGTAAGGTAGACATTTAGACTGGATACAGGCATCTGGGATGGACCAGAGTAAATCACAGATACACAAATATATGAGTACCAAGAGATAGTGAAGGACAATAAATCATCCTGCAGGAAGAACACTCCATATGGAGGTGTGATGCTGCATGCTTTGACATGTGGAAATGGGAACCACTGAATCAGCCTGCTGGGAATGCCAGGTCTCAAACCTGGCCAGGCACCTATGGCATGCTGATGCACAGCACTGGTACAGTGTGGTTAGATAGTGGCATTTACTGTGAGTCTAAGTCATCATGCCTTTTCCTATGATGCGATAACATATGACTTTGATATCCTATTATTAGAATAGATGTGCACTTAGCTTGATCTCCGGCCTTACTGGTAATTATTTCCCACCAATGTCAAGAATAAGCTCTGACCTCAGTGTTTCTATTCTTAGACACTTTCCTACTTAGGCTAGTTATGTCCCTTATTAGTGCGAATCGTTCCCATGCTAGCTAATGGTCTGGGACCTCTACCTTAGCTACTAATTACAACCCAGATATATTATACTGTTTGTAAGTAGCACTTAGAATATGGAAGTAAATGTTTTATAGTAGGTAGAAGTACACTAGGCATATTAAGTACTTATGAGTATACACACTAGTATTACAATAACAATAGAAATCATATAGTAATGAGTACTTATGAGGACACACATTAGTATTACAATAACAATAGGAATCATACAGTAAGTCTGTTCAACCTGGGTGTTCTAAGGCATCAAGAAGGGGGCAAATGTAAACTGGATTGGGGTGAGATAGATACATGATATTTAAAGAAAATATGAATAAGGTGACTACTTAATGAGGAATGGTTGGAATAAAACGGAAATTAATGGTAGATTATTGGAAGAAAAAGGAAAAGCTTGAAACATAAAGCATATCAATGAATTAAAAGAGAATTTATAAATTAAAAACTTGAGAGGAGAGACTAGAGGCGATGACACAGCCACTGGTAAGGTGAACTGTGGTATTTAGTGGAGCTTGGTAGTGCGCAGTACTGATGATCTTGAGTAATTGCAGTGTTGCAGGCAATGTAGGAGTGTCAGCATTGAAGGGAAATGAGAGAGTGTGTGTGTGTGTGAATGCGAACAAACACATCGACACACACATCACTTGATTACATAATGGAAATTGTAATATCTTGATTTTTGTAGTGCAGGCGAAATGCCTGCTCTACAATGGATCTGGGTGGGAATAGGAATGAGGTCAGGAATATTCTTGATTAATGTGCCATAGTACAGGTCTTATGTAACTACATTGCCCGTGTTAGACAATACCCTGCTCTAGGATTGTATAAGTCAGTCAGTGCACCACAGAATCAAAACTAGACAAGAGGCACTGACACATTCAGCCCTCCTTATGTCTCTATTAGGAATTACAAGAACCAGTAGGCTAAGGAGGTTGGTTCACAAATGCACTTAAAGCAGCCTATACTCGAGTTCCCCATACTGAGGCCACCAAGGCCACCACAGCATCACATATGACATGTGTGTCCCGCCTTTCCCAAGCCTCTCCAATAAAAATGCTTTACCGAATCACTTCCCTTCTTGTCTCCTGGAGGTCTCTCCTTCTCACACCCTCTTCTCCCCTGGAACATTCCATGCATATCGAAACACCTTCAGGAATCACCATAACCAATCTCCACTCTCTATGAAGAACTTCCACTTTCCATCACCCAATATATCTGGGGGAGTATTACACAGATGTGTTGGATCATTGGGAGGTATAAGGAGGCATTGAGTTGACTAGGAGCTGCAATAGGTTGGTTTATCCTGGGGCATTAAGAGTTGATTGTTCAATTGAAGAGGGCGTTTTTGTGTGAGCTGTGTATGACACTCTTGTTTCAATTTATAAGCATCTTGATCTGCATAATGCCTATTTCATTGCTGATTTCATTCAACAGCATCCTCATCTTCTACATCACTCCAGGGAGGTAAAGGGGCATGTTGATTTGAGCTGCGATAGATACAGGCTCTTCAGTGAAAAAAATATCAGTGCATCTGAAATAACTAGGACATACAAATCAATATGCAAATTCCTAATTCTAATTATCTCTTGTAATGCACATGACATAGGATTTAAATATCCGACCATGCACTATTAACCTCTCTTGGCTATATGCTTCAAATCTTCAATGATATCATCAATAAACTTCTGTGGTACATCACTACTGAGGTTATTTGAGTTGTCCCTGAATGCACTACTGAACATTCTCAGCCATTGAAGAGATTTTTGCGCAACCTTTCGATCCTTTCCAAGATGTATTGAGTACCATTCTAGAACTGTAAAGTCATTAGTGAATAGCATGTATGCAGTCAATAGTGATCCGATTTACCTCTATTATTCCTGCTATTTGGGTTCACTACATGCTGTACTACATTAGAGTCCCATTTTACCAATTCCTTGAGAACCTTATTTTCAATTATTTTTTTTAGTCCCGTCCCCATTGATGCTTTAAACTTCGAACTGAAATAAGCAGGACATACTACAGTCAGTTACTTAAAAATAAGTGAATAAAGATTTCATACCACATGGCCGGGTTATATGTGTAATAAGTATCGGGTCTTGTATCTTATCCATCTCCAAACTTAATATATGCCAGATAGTTTCCATTCTCCGCATTCTTATTAAACGTAATTCAGTGGATATTGGTGGAAAATATTTCATTATAAACTGACATATATCATCTCATTACTCACTGTGCTTGGAGTGGTGATCATGTATAATCCAGATCTTGAGTGTTTAAAGAGCCTAAAAACAGCATGAGAAAGACAGATCCAGTTATAAGACAAATAATCTTACCTTTCTGGAGGTTGAATGGAAATAGGAAACACATTGCTAGGGAAGACATAGAATGAAGTGAATATCACAGCAAGAGTAGCCATTAGTAGCAACCAAGTAGTAGGCATCGGTTTGATGGATAATGTGTTTAATGTAAGGAAATGTTGTTGACAGGTGGAAGGAGATTTGTTTGAAACTGCTAACTTGGGACATAAAAATCCGAAGCGGTCACAGTGTATACTTTAAGTATTATACCATAGATGCCTAGGTGGATTTAAATACAGAGAATTAAAATGTTATATCGATCACACAAGTGTAAATCATGCCAAGGACTATAGTGTTGCGGTGATATTACATCACTGAGAAATCATGATACACAGATTAATTTCTACAGAGAATTTAATTAAAGCCCGGCAGGCCCACATTGATGATTGGGCTTACAGATACAGAAAATCACCTAAGACTTGAGTACCCTGAGTCATTACATAGTAAGTAACATGTTTGCACAGCAAAGTGTGGATTTCATCTCGTAGCTTACTTGTACTCATACTCTTTACTTTGCTCACTTCATTTATAGGTATGTACAGCAGTACATCCATCTTACATCTAATAGACCTTCATTTATAGACTCTTATCGTACTTCATTGCAGATTCAAGACAAGGTCCCAACAAATTGTGTACAGTTACACTTCAGTCTGATACAAACTAGAACTCAAACGATGGGTCAAAACACATGAATTTTGGTGTTCATCCTGACTTGCATAATATGGATGTTCTGTATCAGCATCCTCTTCTTCTATGTCACTCCAGCGATCATCTCCATATCAATAACCATCAAAATCTATTCCAGCACAATCCATCCTCATCCTCCACAGCCGCACAGTGCTAAATGATTCAGGGTGAACAATCATGATCCTCGAATCCACTGCTTCCCATTCCTGAATCAACCCAGGAACATCATCATCATTTCCCCAGATATGGAATAAGTGGTCAAGTAGGAGTACAATGGACTGCAATTGTTTAACATCCCTGAGACCACATAATGCTCTTGGTAGGTACTTGTTATATCCATCAATGGGCATCGCAATGTGAGTTAGTTCCGGTAGCCATTGAAATATATCCCTAGGAATGTGATCAAAGTTCTCATAGAAGTCAATATATTGAAAATATATATACTTGACTTGCAATAGCTCTAATCGCAGTTCCACGAATGCTTGTATCACAGACATATTAATGTAGAGAGAGCGAAGTGGTAACACTGCAACATGTTGAAGGATGGATTTGATGTAATGTTCATGTCCCAGGAACAGATGTTGAATGTCTATGCAAATCGATAGCATATCTATCACAAATTCCATCAATATGAAGAGAACATTCTTCACATTCAAGTGAAAGAATGATTTAGGCTCGGACTTGAGAGCAATTTTGAATTTATTAAATGGTTGTGTTGGTAATAGCTGTAATCGCTATCACGATCGAACTTGAGGGTTTGATATAATATTGGTTCTACACTATATTGAAAGTTTAATGGAGTGATTGATGTTACGGTAGTGTCTTACCATGATCGAACCCATTTGGACACTGTACACAAGTGAGTGCCTGTTTTATAGGCAGGACTCATCCTGACAACACATTGAAATATCTCGTCTTCGATTTTGGGGGGGAAGAAAAATGACATCGGATGTGGGACCTGGGTGCTCGGAGATTTTCCCTTAAAATATGGGCTACTAGAATTTGATGTTGCCCTGTATTTTGACATTGCCTCACTGGCAATGTCAATTCTTGCATGGCAATGTCACAGCAATGCCAAAGTGCCCGCGATCGATTTTTTCCCACACCCTCACTAACAAATCTCGACTGCGAGTCACTGTCTCCCGCCCCTCTCTTTTGGAATTTCACATGTGTATCACCATTGCCTGCTTCCTGCTCATCATTTCCCATGCTTTCTCTCATACTCTTTGATAATTTTTTTACACAAAACACAATAGTCTACTATTTGTACTACAATATAGAGTCATCTTACTTTACAAAGTATGGTACATGTTACAGTGAATATTTTTAAAAATGTATCTAATTCACATTTTTCATATCTTTATTACCATAATTACATAGTGAAATATTGACTGGTACATATGTCATAAATTATATTAGGTGATGCAAAAATAATTGAATAAAATGAAAAAGAATTGAGCTACAAAATAAGAAAAAACTTGCTCACTGCTGAGTATGATGACAAGGAAGTTTGATGTGTGCCGTGGCGATGAGGAAGGGTGCTTGATGGAGTGATGGATGGGGTGAACACTGCATACAAATGTAAACAAAGGTGGGGCGGAGGGCGTGGGAAAAATTAAACCTCCAGCAACGTCAAAAGCAATGTCAGGCAATGCCAGGCAACGTCATGGCAACGCCAAATCTAACAAAAAAGTCCAAATTGGCAACATCACAACAACGTCACGGCAACGTCGCACAACGCCAGGCAACGTCAAGCAATGTCCGGCAATGCCAAGCAACGTCAATTCTCGGATCGGCAACATCAATTATCAAATGGCAATGTCAAAATCTGATTATCAACAATTTCTACAACTAGTATAAAAATGAGTAGAGTGCATCTATCTCTATGAAATCTTTACTTTTATTTCTATATATCATGTATTTACTAATCTACAAGCTGTCTAGAGTGGAAATTTTGTGTACAAAGGAAAAAAATACTTATTTCCAACTTATTTCACTGTGAGATTATAAGTTATACCCTGTTATACATGGCTCATATTCCTCATCAAGAGCTAATATATATTATATGAATGCAAGGTACATTTTTCATTGCGAAATCCTACTAATTTATTGTATTTATTACTAACTAAGCATGTGCACGAGCCGGACTCGAACACAGGACCTCACCAAGCAACGCCACTGCAACGCCAGGCAACGCCAAAATTAAATATGCAACGTCAGGCAACGCCAATGCAACGCCAGGCAACGTCACTTGGGCAACGTCAAAATACAGGGCAACGTCAAATTCTGTGGGCCCTTAAAATATATATCTGTCATGCACAGCCGTGATCTGGAATCCCTCCAAATGTACATAAGAAGACATCATAAATCAATCAGAAACAACTAGTAGATTAGGTTTATGTGGGTCCAGATGTAAAATTTGAGCACGATTCGAAGCACCTACTGATGATCAGATTCTGTGTAACAACTTCGTTGGAAATTGGAAATATGTTGTGTCCTTTCACATCGTTTCAGAACCTCCGTGGCGCTTCTATGTCCTTTGATGATATGGAGAAGATGTGTTGACGACAACCCTTCTTCAAACCTTGCTCTGATCTACTGGGATACAAGTAATGAGGTAAGATTGAATATAGTAAGGAGTGTGGACAGACAAGTCTAGAATGCTATACAAATTGATAAAGGAGTGGTGGTAATGATTAACATATCTGAAATAATAATTGACGTTCATGTAGTAGCTATATTATAATATATCCAATCGTGCGGCTAGCTCTGCTTTCTCTGCGCCTTCACCGTAATATATCTCTGTATCTTCTAAACACTTTGCTTTAACACGAGGGAAAACGTTTCTCCACGCACCTGGATCTTCAGGATCTTCATCCATATAATTGATAGCCCTGAAAGAATGCTCACCAGAGCAAAATGCCAGGTACGTAATGATGATACTGAGCGCGTCAACGTGCGCGGGGGAAATGATCAACACCTTAGCTGGGTGACCAACAAATGTAGGGATTGAAGGAGATGGAGGATTGGCCTGGGAATAATATGGGAGACAAAGGAGAGAAAGTCGCGTGCTACTTGGAGCTGTTTACCGCCAAGATCAGTGACTTTCTTACTTTTCATCTCTTGAATCTCCGTCCCTGTGTTGCGAACGCGACGACAGGTCTTCGTTATTCTCATGGTGGAAGGAGGGATGGCTTTAATTTGAAACGAGAGGTTGAGAACGTCTACGGATGATTCTTTCTTCGTCTCCACCCAAATCTCACATTCCTCCGCCTGAACCACTCGTATAATGTGAGTGAAATCCTCTTTTAACGATTCGAGAGGAAATTCTGAAGCGAAAGACACAGAAGATACGACAAGGAAGAGACCGGTACGTGGGGAGGTGGGGGGTGGGAGTTGAAGACACGACGGGGGTAGATTGGGGGAGTGTGGTTGATTGAGCTTCGTGAGCTGGAGGAGTGGATTGAGACCTGTGGGGTACTGGGGAGGACATCAAGTGCGTTATGCACTGTGCAGAGGTGGATTGTGCGTTTGATTAAATCAGGTGATTTTTAATGAATGTAAGTTTCGGTAAGTTTTCTCTTATTCTACTTATCTTTAACTCTTTTAACCGATGTCACCGACTTTGCGGAGCCTTACTATCAGGTTAGGGAGACTCATTTCCCCCACTGGACCTCGGCTCGGCTACGACAGTGGCATCATCTGCGGCCACATTATTATACCGTTGATACACATGTTAGCTATGGCTGTGCGAACGTGGATATATCTTCCTGTTCCAAAGGAACTTCGAGGGCTCCTTGAAGCTTTTCCTTGCTTCAAAACTGAGCTAGTAATGTCTCAATTCACGAGTTCAGCGTATATCACGCCGACAGTACAGTGCAGGTAACGTACCAGGTTGCTCATAAAGCTCCGAAGCCTCCATTACTTGATCACCATGTTTCTCTAGCGAACCACGAATTCCCATCCACCATGCTCAGTAAAGGTGAGCCATCATAGTTTTTCTGTTGCTATTATATAGTGTACTTTGAAGTACTAGTAATACCAGGGCTGCATTCGCCCGATAGAGTACTCAGAAATTTTTCAATGACTGAAAGACTAGAGACAGTAAGAGCGGTAAGAGTTGGGTGAGAGTGTTGGAAGCATGTGGTTGCCGAAGGCGCCGGTGGCCTAGCACCAGCAGGTCCGGACCGAGATGAAAATCATCTGTTCGGTAATACCCGTCGCCCGTCGTTGCCCTCGCCTCTCAGTCAGTTCATCATTATCTCTCAGTGCGGTTCTCTTCCTCTCCAAAGTCTCATTCTCCCTCCATCCACTTACTACTCTTTCATTCGACAGAAAATCACAAGCATGCGAAGGGCCTGTACATGATGCGAAACGCATGGATCGTTCTCAGATGGCTGGACTATTGGGATAGGCACTCAAGGATAGGTTTGGGCTAAGGCGGATCCGTTCAGATGAACAGTGCGTGCTTTTATATCACTCTACGAACCACACTGATGCAAATCTAGTCATACAACAAACGATCTCAGCTATTCTCTGGGCAACAGCCTAACGGTTACATGTTACACCCCACCCCGCCCTCAAGCACCTTATGTCTGCTCCTTCCCTTCTCCCGACTTCCATCTCTCTCTCACTCTCCAACGTCTTCTCCCACTCCCTCCCTCTTATCTCCCTGTTTCGACATACATCACGCTCACATGTTTACCTACAGACCATGATAAGCTCCCTTAGGCACACTCAATCAAGCTGGCTCATCCCCGCATTCGGCCCTTTTACCTCAGCAGGAGGCAACGACGCACCTCCAAGCCATACACCCCACACTCTCACTGGTTTCCTACTTCCCCACGGAAAGCCCCTCTTCTCTCTGCTGAACTCCCTCCTCGCTCTGGGACCAACCAAACTCTTTGCCAGCGGCACTCCACATATCCATCAATATGGGATCTATCCTCCCACGTCTTCGTTCCCCCTTAATCCCACGCTAACTCGGTGCTGGTTGACTTGTCTCTCTACTGCAGAAGAGTCCGTTTGCGAGGCCTGCGAGCGTGTGTGTGAGGTTGGGACACGGTGCCCGTGAGGTCAGGAAGACGGGCCGTCTTGGGTGCAACATGCTTCAGGAGGGGAAGGAAGTGGAGGAGGGGGGTGGGTATACATCAGCCCATGTTCTATGCTCCTCCTGGAGTTTTGCGTCGTTCGACCAGTGCGCCGAGGCCTCCCAGTCAAAATCGGACAAGATGTACCGACGCGTTCGGTCACGACGATCTCGCGAAGCGTGCGAGGGACTGGAGAGAGGATTACATCGCTCGCTCTCTCCATGGCCGTTTTCGCTTCCTCTTCAGAGCTCGCTCGTACTCAAGCGCTCACCTTCCATATCCCTAGCGCATTTCGAAAAACATACAAACGTACGATATCCCTATACCCTGGCGCAGGAGGGCACACCTCAGCACATCCTACGACCTCCATCTCCCTCCCCTTTCTATCCCCCAAATCACACTCTACCAACTCCCACTCCTGCCCCTCGCTCCAATCGGTCACCGTCACGCACCCTTTATCCCCCCCGGTCCATCCCTATATGCGCTTCCACGCCCAGCGGAATCACCATATCGTACCCCTCTAGGTCCGTACAAGGAACTCCAGGAACCAATTGACAAGGTGGATAATACGTGGACGTGTTAGGGGGAAGGAATGGAAGAGTTTGTCGAGAGCTGCAATAAGGTGTGCGGAGGCTAGAGCCTGAGGGTAACGCATTCAAATCACGTCGCCACCAATATCGCACAGATCACCCCTCTATCGTTCCAAGCGTCGTCGAAACCACCTCCATGCCTTCCCCACAAAATCCCTCCCATATCCCACAATGAAACAAATTCATTCCTGTTGCGTCTTCAGCCCCCAACCCCCTCGTCCACTCACAACCCCCACAAACAAACACTCATCACCCAAAAAATCAACCCTCAAAATGCCCCTCTCAATTAGTCCCCTATCACCTGCACAACGTACTATCGCAACGCGAGTCAGCTCGCCCCTCTCCCTACTCCCCAGAGCATCAGTGTAATACTCCCCCTGGCGTATTGGTTCTCGGAGCTCTTCGCATAAGCACAGAAGGAGATCATATATGGTGATTCCGCTCGGGGTTGAGGCTCGTATCGGTATGGACCAGGGTAGGAGGGGGTGCGTGAGGGAGAGGAATTGGAGAGGTGGTAGGAGGGCGAATTGGTAGAGTGTAATTTGGGGAATGCTTGGAGGTGGGGGAGGCGTAGGTCGTAAGAAATACAGTGGTGTCCTCCTGCGTCCAAGTAAGAGGAGATTTTACGTTCGTGATCGCAAGATGTAACGGATGTCGTCAGAGAAGGCCACTGAGCTCTGAGTGGGAATCGAAAGCGGCCACGGAGGGAGGGGGCAATATAATCTTCCCTCCAGTCTTTCGGGAATTTCGCGAGATTGTCCTCGTTGAATGCGTCGGTGCCCCCTGTACGACTTCGACTCCTAGGGGCACTGATTGAACGATACAACCCCTCTGAATGAAGGGGAATGTAGAACATAAGCTGATACACCTCGCCTCCTCCTCCTGCTTCCCCCATGAACCTAACCTCGCTCCTGCACTCGCAGGCCTAGCGAATGGAATCTGCTGCGGAGGGGGAACCAACCAACTCGGCACCGGCACCGAGTTTGAATATGATAGTGGGGGAACAGAAACAAAGGGGGTAGATCCCATACGGTTGGACTGGTAGGTGAGTGAAGTGCCACTGGCCAGGAAGTTGGTTGGTGCCACGGCAAGGAGGGGGCTACCAGCCAGGGCGAGTGTGCTTGAGCTTGAGAGGGAAGAGGGATGTCACCATTTTTCTGTGGTGTACCGGGGCATGCATAAAATAGTAGAGGATCAGTATGAGTATCCCTACTATCGAGATGAAAAATATATGCACTGCTCATCCTTATCGTATCGTATCCTATTTTCTGTTCGATAACGTATCAGATGAGTATCTTCTTGCATATAGTAGCGTCGAGTCGCAGTGTTCGAGTCGTAGATATAGAGATCGTGCCGTTCAGAGGAGAGAAAGAAGTCGCCTGCGAGCTCGAGATAATAAATAATAGTGTAAAGTCGATTGTTGCTGTTTGAATTTTGGTTTACGAGAGAAATAACCGGGTAGAATTGTAAATTCTGAAGAACTACAATGCTACACGACAACTATATAAACACCAGAGTCTGCAGTAATACTAAAAGAGAGTGATTTGGCTGAGCAGCCATAGAACAAAAATACGTCAAGATATTGTCAATGTGAGTCGAAGCGAAGCAGTAAAAGGTGACTATGTTTAGTAGAACTAGTCACCGAGAGCAACGAGAATGAGGAAATGTATAAGCTGTGCACGAGAAAGAAAAGGAAGGAAGATTCAGACGCAGCAGCCGTGTTAATGCAGCTGATACTCTGATACTCGCTAGATTAGAGCGGGTAAAGCCCGACTCGTTACAAGAACAGTGACGGGTACACGCTGTACAAGAATGACTCACATTGAGTTGCCATCGAAGCACATCGCCCTCTTAGCATCTCAGCTTCTTTTCAGCGTTTCCACTAGGCATATGGGATCCGAAAACGGCAACAATTTCCTCCCTCCTCACCCTCAAGCGCTGTAAGTCCCTCCCTCCCCTCCCTTCCTTTCTCCCTTAATTATGCTCACACGATTCGCAGACCGTTCAAAGAAAAGCTTCATGAAGCTATTCTAAGAGTCACAAAGCATGATTAATGAGATCGTGAAATACGTTCAAGTTCCAGAATAAATATTAATTGCACCATCGAAGTATTAGTTATGACCCTACACATCACTTTGATTCATTGTAGTCTGATATGCTGGTGTTTTATACTAAGCATATTATCTTCAGAATCCTCGAGAATACGCCAGTAAGATTAAATTGATACAAGATATATTTGTTCTCCGTGAACCGAGTCACCCCTTCAATGCAAGTAAACTCAACAGAATCCTTTTACGCTATAATAAAGCAATACTATACAGAGCAAAAAGGTATAGATACGTCATACAATACGCGCTCAGCAGCGTCCCACATTCATGGTATATGGCAAAAAGATAATTTTACGTCAAATTTCATTAATCATACGGGGCGTACTACTGCCTCTTGAACACCAAATAGGGCAGAGGGTTATCGTAGAGTTACTACGCTATTACTAATATTTAAATACAGCCGCTCAACGATAACGCTGAACATAAGTTGTGATGGTTAAAGATGGCATAAGAGAGACCTACCGATGCGCTTCACCGTCTTCTCACGGCAGGCATTTTGCTGTCAGGTTCCGTGCTGTCATGTAACCTGAAGTGTAACCTGTCAGGTATACTGTCAAGTGGCTCATTGTCTGATAATCAGTGACAAATGTCACACCAAATTGACCATACTTACCGGCTCATTAGCACAAAGAAATTGCCTTGCTGCAAGCGCGAGGCCGGATAACTGAAATTGAGCTGAACTGAATTATGTAAGACTCATTGACAATGGCTGAAGACAAGCAGTCGCGTGTTCAATTCATCCTCCATGTAAAGTTATAAAGTCAAAGCTGTTTTTATCTTTTAATATCTGTATATAATGACATTAGAGTACATTGAATATGTGAGTGAAAACAGATTCCATTAAATCATAATTTATCCAATAGGCTATGATTTATGACAACATAATAAATGTGTATTGATTCTAAACCTCTCATCTGTTATTTTAATAATAACCAACATTTTACAGAAGGTATGATCGGTATTAAATGTTACTAGCTAAACAATTATCGCTGTCTGGAAGATATTCCATGTTTACATTTGCAGGTAAGCAGCAGAATACAAAATGCGCAGGTGAGTGGGAGTTCAATGGCAGAATGAGTAATAGCTGGGTGATAACTATAATAAAGGTTTATGGACTACTGGTAGTTATTGTTGTCGTCGAAAGTTTTGTTTTAAATAGCAGAAGGTCACTAGTTCAAGTCCTACTAGGCGTAAATTTGGAACATGCTTTTATTTGAGGATATTCATTCTCAACTGATGCCCATGAAAGCTTAGACCGTAATGAAAAGCTCTTAACTTTTTGCTGCTGTTGTTCTGTAGTTATTTTATACAGGCATTTAAACAATAGCATGATGATAAAATATTAAATAATCTCTGGTAAACTGCCAAAATGTATCAAGTTTTACAGTTTTCGTCAAGTGGAATTTTACACTGCACGTGAATCGAACACGCGATTGCTTGTTTTCAGCCATTGTCAATGAGTCTTACATAATTCAGTCCAGCTCAATTTCAGTTATCCGGCCTCGCGCTTGCAGCAAGGCAATTTCTTTGTGCTAATGAGCCGGTAAGTATGGCCAATCGAAAACACTCTCACACCAAGAGTTAGGAGCAGCACGTGGGGAGGTAGCATCCGCTGATGATATGATGCTCCTCGACACCGCTAAACACTTGTATTGCGCACGTAACGATGAGCAGACGCGAAGAAAGAGAAAAGTAATCGTAGTGTAAGCGTGAAAAAGATCGAGTCGAGAACGTGAGAGAAAGGGAAAAATAAACAGCTATTCGGTATTAGAAATTATAGTGGAAAGAAGTGTGTTTTTTTTTTTTTTTTTTTTTTGTTTTTTTTTTTTTTTTTTTTTTTTTTTTTTTGTTTTTTTTTTTTTTTTTTTATATATTTTTATAAAGGTTTATGCGAAAAAGGTAGACTATAAAAAATAAAAATAAAAACGCGTCAACGTAGCTCACGTGGCAATTGGAGGGAGGCAATGAGGCTGGGATGCTTCTGAATATAGATTTTGAAAGCATCGGAATTCCAGCGCCCAATCCTCTGGATGGAGGAGTAAGGAACTCCATGTTCTGCAAGAGCAGTAGCACCGCCTGATCGCAGAGAGTGGCCAGAGAAAGAGGTGCCTGCGAAGCGGTGCAAGAACGACAAGAAAAAGGAACGCGAAGGCGGAGTTCCATCAGCGCACAGCCAGAGGAGCCGATGGAAGGGGAAGCGCTCATCACGAGATTGGAGATAGCGTGCAAAGATAAGATGTGGGTCTGGCCCTCTCGCAAAGAGATGCTGAACAATGATGACATGACCTTGAAAGGTCCTGTCCGCTTTGTGAGTTGGTAAAGTGAACTGAAAACTTCGATTGGGAAGAAATTTGACTGAAGATCGCGATGAGAGTTTCCGATAATCTCTGAGAGCAGAGTTATCTGGGAACACGAGTTCTCCCAAACGCATGAGTGCATAGAATCCTGAGACGAGAATGGCCAGACAGAGTAGGTGGTCATGATCGGCACCAGGAAAGACCACATGACAGATTTTTGATAAAAGATCAAGGGGAAGCAGTGGTTTTCGTACCGGGTGAGAAAAGTGCCAGCGGCGACAACCTTGAAGAGTATTCCGTACGATTGCTGAGTTGCGAGCACGGGTAATGTCAGGAAAGTAGGGAGTTAATAATTTAACAATGCCGGAGAGGTAAGTTGTAAGCGTAGACATTGAGATAGATGATGCCATGAACACAAGATAGAAACTTAGTGTGTTCTCAGTCGGCTCATAAGGGAAGTGGTGCAAATCACAAAAATGGAGGTAGGAGTTGAGGGCACTGGAATAGTTTAGCACAGTAGAGCGGTCGATAGAGTAACCCAGCGTTATGGCGCGTTCACGAAGAAGACGCTCATGGGTCCAGGCTGCACGCTGGGGTTGCCTGGACTGTCGAAAAGTGGGAATCATAACCGCAAAGCCCCCAACGCATCCTGAGGGGGTAAAAAGGCATGGAGTGATAAATCAGGATCAAACGATATAGCTCGTTGAAACTTTTGACGCGAAAGTGCATCTGCAACATAGTTCTCTTCCCCTGGAATGTGAAGAACACGTAATTGGAAACCCTCCTTTAGAAGAATATCAACGGAGAGTTTGAGAATGTGATTGAGGACAGAAGTTGAAGCCCTTAGTGAGTTGAACAGAGATACAGTATTGCTACTGTCAGAGAAAACAATAACTGTGCGCGTAGCCAATACCTGAGAGACGAGAAGATCCAATGCTGAGAACACTGCTAAGACTTCATAAATGAAGATATCGTGTCCCAAAATGGTGGATGGAAAGGCGAAATGATAGCCGACATGCAAAAGGCTATCCCAGATGCCGATGCCAGAGAGTGAAGCATCAACATAGAGAGTGGTGTCAACGTACTCTGGATCCCATACAATGTCTTCAAGTATAAGAAGCTCCTGTTCGACGCGTAGATGCCTCAAAAGCCAGGCTAAATCATTCCTGACATCATTGGTGACATAGAGGCGTTCTTCTGCCTCTTGAACACCTGAAATCTTGTTGTAAAGAGCACACAGTCCCGGCCTAAGGAGTGGAAAGACATTTAGTGCCCAATTCACCCACCCCGCAAGACGTTGAAAGTCATGAAGAGATTGTTTTATGACACCGGGGGAAATAAATTGCTCAATATGGTGAATGAGTTCAGATTTTTTTCCTGGTGGCATGGTTATAGTAAGGTGATTGGCATCGACATGAAAACCAATGATAGTTAGTTGAGCACCGTGAAGCTGCTTGTGAGACTCATGAGGAATGCCCAAGTCATCCCAGAGCAGAAGAAGTTTAGTTTGTGCTGATGGAAGAAACCGTTGGTATGGCGGATACCATTCAACCTCTGATGCAAGTTGAACACCAAAACAATCATCCGAGTACTGAAAAACCTCAATCATCAGAATAAAAACTGCTATCCAGGTGCTCAGTGCAAGAATGGGGATAAATGTGGGTGTGGAACCACGTCCACCAAACACATTGCATCTGTCAATGTGACGGTCCCCATTAGGGAGGGTTACCAACTGATAGCGCTGCCATTCTTTAGCCATCGGAGCCAGGCGATAAGCACTCTTGACATCCGATTTGAAGAGAACGAGCTGACAATGCGGTCCATAGCGTTTACGGAGGGCGAGTAGGGAGTTAGCCAAGGGCTTCAAAGAGTCGAGAGGACTACGACCAGCAATAGCCTGTCGAGAAATTAGAAGATTAAGGGCACATTCACCAGCACTGTGATTTGTGATCATACGATAATCTCCTGGATCTGATTTCGGAATGGCATGAACAGGCATGGAGAAGGTACCCTGTTTGAATGAAGGTGGCAAAGCCTGTGAGAAACGACCTAGAGCAACTTCTTGGTCGCGCTGAGAATATAGGAAAGCTTCCTCCTCAGGTGTCTGTGACGGACGATTGCGTGACTCATCATGAGTGAGTGGAAAGTCATGACGGTGGATTGCAAAAGGCCAAAACCCTTCCTGGAGACCACGACAGAAAGAATCAACAAAAGGGCGATTAGGGTGAGATTTAAGATAGAAGTCAAATCGTTCAACTCTAAGTGGAGTGATGATCTGAAAGATCTCTGGATTTTTACAAATGAGTGACCGTATCACAGGGTGATTGGATGTTTCAGGAGGGGGACGTGGAAGGGGTGGAGCATGCAAGGTGTAGGCAAGGACTGGAGTCAAAGAAAAAGAGGAGGGAGAGAAATTTTGCAGCTGTCGTAGATATGAAGGATGTAGACCGAAAGGAACTACATCTTCACTTGCATTCTCCCATGGCATGCCCTGATTTGAAACATTTACTACACTTGTGTTGATATCTACATCTATTCCCTCGATACCCGCATCCAGAGGATGAATTATATTTTCGACATATCTCCCTTGACTTTGTTCGATCTGTCTTAGCTTTCTCAGGCTGCGTTTGGCCGCAGAGGATATTGTAATCGGCTCCCCCTGGAGAGATGAACGAGAACTCCATGAGTCGGAAGTGGTCGAAGTCACAGAGTCGGACATCGCATCTGGTCTCGGCATAGATTCTAGCGGCTTGATCAAAAGCGATGACGAGGAGGTCTTTTGTGGCAGTCCGGAATAATCCTGAGATGTATCGTGCATAGAGAGCGAGCTCGAGACGTCGATGGGAAAGCACGGAGGATAGCTTCCGTGGCGAGTTGCCAGGCAGTATGCCACTCACCGCTGTTGGTGATTTTCTTGGTGGAGGAAGAGGTTCCTGGGAGAATGACTTCGAGTTCACCAAGTTGATGTGTACGAGGGGTGCTTCCAGTGATGTTGTTGATACCTCCTGAGATGTTCCCAAGATTGATGGCTTTCCCTCGGAGTACGTTATCCCACTCGGACTCTGGGAAGAAAGGGATGTTGGATGAACGGATAATGGAACGTTTCGCTTTACCAATATCCTGTGCATATTTGTCGATGAGCCTTTGTGTCTCAATGATATCGGGATGGAGCTTGCTCGTTTCCTCGAGATATTCATTGTACCATGGGAAATCTTGCTCGTCAACGTGTCGCCGCTTGACAGTCCGGAGCTCTTCCTCTTCATCAGATTCTCGTTCATGAACTGAACTTGCTGACGCTGGTGATTGCAGTGCTGTGACGGGACGAGGAGGGGGCCTTCCAAATGATTGTGTAAGGAAGGAGGCGCCAATGTCGGCAGCTGAGGAGTGATGTTCTTCACGACTTGTGAGCTCGGCCAAGTAGGCAGCAAAGGCTCGGTCACCTGGGGAGTCATCTCCTGGTTCGAACTCGGGAAGAAGTTTCCCAAGCGCTGCAAGAGCGTGGGGCTTGGTGATTTTTCCATCATGGAAGCACTCGACAAGGCGGTCGAGTTTGTCGGACAGCTCAGGTTGGAGAATGTAGCCAGCACTTCGTTGGTGGACTGGCTGGATCGGATGTCTAGTCGTTCTTTTAGACTGAGACTTAGGCGCTGCTGAAGTGGCAGCCTGATCTTCTTCTCTATGAGCTGGGACAGAAGAAGTTGAGGCGGCTGCGCCAGCCGCTGAAGAAGAGGGATTGGATGGGGCTGGGAATGTTCCTCCTCCAAACACTGAGACTCCTGAATTGGAACCTCCCAAGAAAGCGGATCCTGAAGCCGGCACACGGGGGAAGGCGCTCGAAGGTGCTCTTCCTCCTGACTCAGAAACACCGGAATCGGCTGCAGACGAGTGATAAGGGATGGCGCCGGAAGGCGCTCCTCCCCAATCCTCTCCAACAGTGAAGGAAGCGGTGCCTTGCGGTACTCGAGACCCTGACTGAGGAGCTCCTCTGATCGATCCCTTTGACTTCCGAGCCTTGCCTTTAGAGGATGCGAGTGTTGAGAGTTCAGTGATAGTGAGTCCTTCTTCAGGATTGGCCGAGATGTTGTCTGCTCCGGAAGGACTAAATCCGAAATGTGCATCTGAGATGCTAGAGGGTCCGGCCAGTGAGCCTTGCTCTGTATTGGGGTTGTTGCCATCAGACATAAAGAAAAACGCGAGAGCTAACTCAAAACTACAGATGAAACAACCCAGTGAAGGACCTAGCAAGGATTTAGCAGACAACTCTGGTGCGAGAGAAAGAGGAACGAGTTAGTCAGTAGCACGAAGATCGATTAATACATACCAGGTGCGGGAAGAAAAGGAACGTGGAGCCATAGTTCCTATTTCTTCCTTGAACCTTGCGTAAGGAGACGTCAGTTAGCGATGCAGAGCCTAGCCTTACTGTGACAAGAGGACGAGGCGATGGAATTGAATCAGAGTCCATGCGCTAAAAGACCGGGTCGAACGTACCCAAGTACAAACGCTGGTGCCAGCCGCCCGTGAAGATTATGTAACCACTTCACGGCCCACAACAAACCGCTCTCGTTCATCTATTGGCCTCGTGCAAGTTAGCAACTTGAACAACAATCAATACCCCATCACCCCATCCAAGGAGCCTTCAATCCCCCAATCCCCCGCACGCCTTACATCATCGATTGACCTAACTCGTCCCTCTCTCTACTCCGGATACGATTCAGAGGTGTCAGTGGCCCATATCATGCTCTTCGACACCTGCGATCACTTATCTTGCGACAAGATCAGGTGAGAGCACCAGTTCTCGAGCTCTAGCACATGGCTTTCACTGGAATACGAAGTATCGCAGGCGGAAATGAATGTCGTTCGTTTTTTTCATGCTCTTCGAGTAAATGTATCCTTTCAGTTCATAATCAAGGGAGATGATGGACACCAATCGTCAGCTTCGTTGTCGGAAGTGTCGGTTTTCTAGACTAGATAGTAACCGAAATGTGAACAAGTGCATTCGCTTCACCAGTTAAAGATCACGAGTTAAAGATTCAGTAAATACAACATGTGTGACTCACTGCGCAAGGACACCCTATGCTCTTAAGCACACACTGAAACATACATAAATGTATGTACGGTCGTAGTGGTCAGAAGACAAACGTACAAATAGTAAATTTTTCTTTTCTGGTCATTAATCTGATGCTCATGATGGTAAAGATGGACGCTCAGAAGCTTGGATAGCATTAATATCATCGATCCTCGACGTGTGAACGAAACACAATTTCGAAGAGCCATGGGATACTCATATTCATAAGTCGCGTGCCCCGTGCCCCTCATGGGTGTAGAAGTTCGCTGGCATGATGCATCTTCCACGTGAAGATGTACAACAATAAAAATATTGTACTTGCTTTTCCTAACATAGCGGTATATGTGAAAGTTGAACTTATAATTAGTTCTTTAGCAGCGACAGTATGTATGTCAACCCCTGGGTTTAGACTCCAGAGGCAAGATCCGTCTTTGATTTAACAAGGAACAAGGAGATGGAGCAGAAGGATGTAGCAATAAAATAAAATACAGAACAAGAATACTATAAATACGAGATATGACGTGTATACGGCAGCAACCACGTCCACATCATCTAGCCATAGCAAGTTGTGCAGAGTATGGCAGGGAAAGTACGCTTGAATACAAAAATAGGGCGGTGGGAGTTATCCTAGTGTCCTAACGCGGTTTCTTACATAAAAATACAGCGACAGTCTGCAGTTATAACGAATTGTAGAGAGCATGATCAGTTCAGAAGAAGAAAAGGTATAAAAGAGATGTACCGGTATCGATACGTTTAACCTTCAACTTCCTTCAACGAGAGACGTATTCGTATTTGTATTACGTGACCTTCCAAACGCACAGACCACCGTCATCTACGCTCCCGACGACGATGAATACATCTTCATGCCCGTGCCCTTTCCCCTCTCTGACGTTCTACAACGGAACAGCTTCACCTCTTCCTCGTCTTCAACTCCCTTCCACCACGTCCCGCCGCAACCGCCGCAACCACCGCAACCCCCACAAGCACACATTCCTCACCCAAAAAATTGACCCTCAACACCCCACACCCAGGTAACCCCCTATCCCTTGCGCACCTAACAGTCGCCGCTCTACTCAGAACTTCCTCTCCCTCCCTCCCAACGCATCCGAGTAATGTTCACGCTGCTGAATTGGTTCTTGGAGCTCATCGTATAAGCATACGAGCAGATCGTGGATTGTGATTCCGCCAGTGTGCTGAAGCGTACTGTGATTGGTATGGTAGGAGGGGTGCGTGAGGGAGAGGGATTGGAGAGCAGGTAGGAGTGCGAGTTGGTATAGTGTTATTTAGGTGGTCGAAGGGGGAGGGGGAGGTGTGGGTCGTATATGGTGCTGTGGTGGCCTTCTGCGTCCAAGTATGTGGATATAGTGCGTTTTCGTGTGAAGCGTTTAAACGTGAGTAGAATCGAGGGATGAAGTGAGGGAGTTGGAGAAGAATTGCGAGAGGGAGAGACATGGGAGGGGAGGAAGGAAGGAAGGAACATGTCGTGTGCTAGGGAATACTGCGAACAGAATATCTATTGTGCGGACACATCGGTATGGACGGTAGGGGGAGCACACACTACTCATCGATACATGTCCGCCTTCTAAGCAGCTATTTTAGAGGGACCCATGCGTGCGCATCACGCAGATGTTTCATGTCTATTATTTGCTGTCGGATAGAAATGTAGTAGGGCTGGGGGGTCCAGAGGGTGAAAGAGACTTCAGAGGGGAAGGAAATCGCGGTGGGAGAACGACGAACAGAACGTAACGGAGTGGAGGAAGGGCGGAGGCAGGACCGTGACTCGCGGGCGTTGCCAAGCGTGTGACTTTATCACTGTCAGTGCGCTGTTTCGCATATGTAGGATAAGTACTTATTAGGTGATACTATCGTGAAGCGCTAGCGGCAATATCGGATCCAGGTACTGGGTTAGGTTGTTCATTGGTTGCTCGGATTAGTGGTACTGTTAAATGCTGAAGTTCACGTTGAAACTACCTATGTAGTCCTCCCAACATCGCTTCTTCACTCAGTACACAAATCAGGTTGACTTAAACGGCTGTGAAGTAGCGTACTTGTAACCTGTTATATGAGAGTATTGGCAATGTGATGAGTGCCAGCCGTGGCTGACAGTTGCTACCTAAGATCGTCTTTTGAAGGAATTGCACAGTCACTAGAGTAGGTTCTGCGGCAACGCCAACCAGAACAAGATTCGAATATCGATGTCATTGACAACAGCGCCATGGCCAACAGCAACGATGACCGCACGCCTGATAGCTTGTCAAGCGCGAAGCGTCGATGGAAGCGAGATGCGTAAGCCTAATGGACAACCTGGTACATTACTTGAACTGCAATTTCTAAGAGCTCACAGATCGAGACGGTAATAGGTCAGATATTGAGAAACTAACACGTATAAGGAGCCTTTCCACATTCGTACATTCATTTACATGGGTCCGCTCTACACATTACAACTTTTGTCCTGTTAATCTTTGACATGCGAACGAAACGCCATTGCGAAGAACGATGGGATCCGCGAAGATGAACAACTAATATAAAAATAGTTTGCTTGCTTTACCAAACATAACGAGACGTAGCGTTGGATGTGAAAGTTTTACTTATAGTTAGCTGTGTGACAGCGACAGTGTGAATAATGCAACTACTAAAACCGGCGATAACGATGGATGAATTAATCTTTATCAAGGAAATGTAGAACATTCGTGGGTTCCCGAATCAGATTCGATAGATAGAGTTTGATTCTGTCGAAGACTACATCATACACAGGTTACATATAAAGATAAGATGCTCATTGATGCACATTACAGTCTATTCCCTGTGTCTTTCAACATGGCCTCCGGAGTATTTCCATTCGCAAGCAACTTTGTACAAAATCAACCTATCATGATAGACCAACCGAATTATTATGTCAATTCTCAGGTAAACCTTATTTGAGAGTGTATTTGTGAACTGTGCTTGAAATATTTACTGTTTCAGGTCAATGTAGCCGAAAATGGGCGACTATCTCCTATTCAACAAACACCTCCATGCACAAGCCAAATGTTTACAGGACAAGAAAAATATCTTGAAGTCATGAAGAAACATTTTAAGCCAGAGATTTCAAATGATGTAGCCAGAAAACATTTTCTTCTATATGGAATGGGAGGAATTGGTAAAACCCAAATCTGTCTAAAGTTTATAGATGACACAGAAGACTTGTAAGTGAACTTTAATTTACAATGATATAATATTAACTCTTGTACAGCTATGTTTACACATTTTGGATTGATACCTCCTCAGAAGATACTGTGATACAAAGTCTTAGGGATATCTTCAAAAATTATCTTGTTTCTCAGAGATTGGAATTTTCTCCAGCTGTGGTGCTCAATTGGATATCTATTCAAAAGTGCAGGTGGTTAATGGTCTTTGATAATGCTGATGGTCACCCAAAAAATGTGGAGAACTTTCTACCACCTAAGAATAAGGGAAATATATTGATCACAAGCAGAAATCATGAACTGAGAAAAATAACTACAGTTGAACACTCAATGGAGGTTACAGAAATGAGTGAAGATACTGCTGTATGTCTACTATTAAAAGTTAGTGGGCTCTCTCAACAATTTGAAACATATGAAAATGTGGCCAAAGAAATAGTCTCAGAGCTTTATGGGCTTCCACTTGCTATTGATCATGCAGGAGCATACATACAATCTGGTTGTGACATCACAGAGTTTAAGAGTGTTTACAAGAAGCACAGAGCAAAATTAATGAACAATAAAACATTTTGTGGTGCATCCAAGTATGATAAGACTGTTTATGGCACTTGGGAAATTTCATTTCAGAAAATAGACAAAATGTCACAAGATGTGACACAATATGACATAGCATGTGCAGCCAAATATGCAGTTAATATTATAAATATTTGTGCCTTTCTTCACCATGAAAACATTCCTCAAGTAATGTTTCAAAGAGCAGCTGAGAACTACCATGTAACACTTGCTGGATACTCTGATGAAAGTAGATCTTCTTTGATTAGGAATATGAATAATGATTTGTTGAATTTGGATGATAATGGAGATTGGAATCATCTGTTATTCACTGAAGCAATTGCAATGCTCTTATCATATTCATTAATAAAAAAACACATGGTCACAAAATGTTACAGCCTACACCCAGTAGTTCAGCATTGGTGTCAAGATAGACTATCAATTACTGAAAAAAAATTATGGATATTGAATACTGGTGGGATATTAGCAATGTCAATAAGATATGAGAATACATCTGAGGAATATGCATATAATCAAATGATTGCAGCTCATGTTATTAATATTCTCTCAAATGAAGAGGAATTATACAGCAATCAAGACTACATACTTCTATGGAAGTTAGCAACTGTATTGCATAAAATTGGCATATCTAAAATAGAATTGAATTTAAGAGAAAGAATATTTAAAATAACAAAACAAATTTATACAGAAGAGCATCCTGTCACCCTTAAGAGTATTATCAGTCTGGCAAGTGCATGTAAATCCCTTGGAAAATTGAAACAGGCAGAGGATTTGGGAGTGCTAGCACTAGAAATTGGAACACAAATACTGGGCAAGGAGCACCCTCATACACTCATGAGCATGGGTAATCTTGCATGTGCATACAGAGAGCTTGGAAAATGGAAAGAAGCAGAGGAGTTGGAAGTGCTAGCCCTAGAAATCAAAACCAGAGTACTGGGCAAGGAGCATTTTGACACTCTTATGAGTATGGCCAATCTTGCATGTACATATCAAAACCTTGGAAAATGGAAAGAGGCAGAGAACTTAGAAGTGTTAGTTCTTGAAATAAGAATCAGAGTACTGGGCAAGGAGCATCCTTCCACAATTATGAGTATGGCCAACCTTGCAGGTACATATGAAAGGCTTGGAAAATTGAAAGAGGCAGAGAAATTAGCAGTGCCAGCCCTAGAAATTAGGACCAGAGTACTGGGGAAAGAGCATCCTGACACTCTTTATAGTATGTCCCATCTTGCATGCACATATAGATCCCTTGGAAAATTGAAAGAGGCAGAGGACTTAGAAGTGTTAGTCCTAGAAATCAGAACTAGAGTTCTGGAAAAAGAGCATCCTGACACTCTTAGGAGCATGGCCAATCTTGCATGTACATATGAAAACCTTGGAAAATGGAAAGAGGCAGAAGAATTGGAAGTGCTAGCCCTAAAAATCAGAACCAGAGTACTGGGCAAGGAGCATCCTTCCACCCTTATGAGTATGGCCAACCTTGCATGTACATATAAAAAGCTTGGAAGATGTAAAGAAGCAGAGGAGTTAGAAGTACTAGTCCTAGAAATCAGAACCAGAGTACTAGGAAAAGAGCACCCTGACACTGTTAACAGTATGTTCAATCTTGCAAGTGCATATAGATTCCTTGGAAAATCAAAAGAAGCAATGGAATTGGAAGTGCTAGTCCTAGATATCAGAACCCAAGTGCTGGGCAAGGAGCATCCTGACACTCTTCGCAGTATGGCCAACCTTGCATGTACATATCAAAAACTTGGAAATTTGAAAGAGGCACAGGAATTGGAAGTCTCAGCTCTAGAAATAAGAACTAGAGTATTAGGAAAAGAGCATCCTAACACCCTTATAAGCATGACTAATCTTGCATGTACATATAGATCCTTTGGAAAATTCAAAGAGGCAGAGAAATTGGAAGTGCTAGCTCTAGAAATCAGAACCAGAGTACTGGGCAATGAGCACCCTTCCACCCTTATAAGCATGGCCAATCTTGCATGTACATATGGAAATCTTGGAAATGTCATATCCGTGACAATCCCTGTACCATTGGAGTCAACTCTGGGTTTACTCCGCTTTTAGTATGTTTCCTCCGGACTATGTATACTTGTTATATATTGAACTCTTCCTTACTAATGTTTACTTGTAACTGTTTACTTGTTCCTTCCCTTTAATATTACTACCTCATTCTCCGGCCGCGGCCATTTCTCCTATGACTATAATCTAGAGGCATACTACTAGTTTACCATGTTCTACATTTCATGGAGTTTACTTAACCCTAGGATGCCACATACCCATGGGCATTACTCCGTATGCATTCGGACAAAGTAGTTTACTATATAAACTACTCCTGTAATGTAGATAGACTTCAGTTTCAAATCAACTATGTTTACACCCTTCTCCCACTTGGGCCTTGAGCCAACTCCGCTATTTTGCCACTTACTCCGCTTTGTTCTAAATACGGAACTGGAAGTCCAAGGGGTGCAACACACAAGTTGAAGCCAATGTTCCACTACTCCCGTACTTGTTCATTATCTCCACACACCTTACTAACGTTGTACAAGTTACTCCGCTATTAGACTATCTACTCCGAGGTTCTTGTCCCTAGTGGAATAGAATGGGACGTGACAGGAAAATGGAATGATGCAGAGAGATTAAAAGTGCTAGCTCTAGAAATCCAAACCAGAGTACTTGGAAAAGAGCATCCTGACACTCTTGGTAGTATGGCCAATCTTGCATGCACATATAGATCCCTTGGAAAATTGAAGGCAGCAGAGAACTTAGAGGTACTTGTCCTTGAAATAGAAACCAAAGTGCTGGGAAAAGAGCATCCTGAGACCCTCATAAGTATGGCCAATCTTGCATGTATATATCAAAACCTTGGAAAATTGAAAGAGGCAGAGGAATTGAACATGCTAGCCCTAGATATCAGAACCAGAGTACTGGGCAAGGAGCATCCTTCTACCTTTACAAGCATGGTCAATCTTGCATGTATATATGATACCCTTGGGAAATGGAAAGAGGCAGAGAAATTAGCAGTACTAGCTCTAGAAATTGGAACCAGAGTACTGGGAAATGAGCATCCTGACACTCTTATGTATATGGCCAACCTTGCATGTACATATGGAAAGCTTGGAAAATTGAAAGAAGCAGAGGAATTGGAAGTGTTAGCCATAGAAATCAGAACTAGAGTACTAGGTAAGGAGCATCCTTCCACCCTTATTAGTATGGCCAACCTTGTATGTACATATGGAAGCCTTGGGAAATGGAAAGAGGCAGAGAAGTTAGCAGTGCTAGCTCTAGAAATTGGAACTAGAGTACTGGGAAAAGAGCATCCTAACACTCTTCATAGTATGTCCAATCTTGCATGTATATATGATAACCTTGGGAAATGGAAAGAGACAGAGGACTTAGAAGTGCTAGTCCTTGAGATAAGAACCAGAGTACTGGGCAAGGAGCATCCTTCCACTCTTATAAGTATGGCAAATCTTGCATGTACATATCGAAAACTTGCAAAATTGAAAGAGGCAGAGAAATTAGCAATGCCAGCCCTAGAAATTAGGACCAGAGTACTGGGAAAAGAGCATCCTGACACTCTTTATAGTATGTCCCATCTTGCATGCACATATAGATCCCTTGGAAAATTGAAAGAGGCAGAGGACTTAGAGGTGCTAGTTCTTGAAATCAGAACTCAAAGACTAGGCAAGAAGCATCCTTCTACTCTTATGAGTATGGCTAATCTTGCATCTACATATCAAAACCTTGGAAAATTGAAAGAGGCAGTGGAATTGGAAGTTACAGCATTAGATATTAGAACAAAAGTACTGGGCAAGGAGCATCCTGACACTCTTCACAGTATGGCCAACCTTGCATGTACATATCGAAAACTTGGAAAATTGAAAGAGGCAGAGGAATTGGAAGTTCTCATCCTTGAAATCAGAACTAGAGTACTGGGCAAGGAGCATCCTTTCACTCTTATAAGTATGGCCAATCTTGTATGTACATATCAACATCTTGGAAAATTGAAAGAGGCAGTGGAATTGGAAGTTCCAGCATTAGAAATCAGAACAAGAGTACTAGGCAAGGAGCATCCTGACACTCTCCACAGTATGACCAACCTTGCATGTACATATCAAAAGCTTGGAAAATTGAAAGAGGCAGAGGAATTGGAAGTGCCAGCCCTAGAAATAAGAACCAGAATATTGGGTAAGGAGCATCCTGACACTCTTGAAAGTATGACCAATCTTGCAATTTTATATGGAAACATTGAACAATTGCATAAGGCTAAATAATTGGAAGTTCTTATTCTATAGATCAGAACTTTATTTCCAGCTTAGTTGACTTCATTTGTTTTGAATTGTGATAATTCTTTTTCATTCTTTTACTCTGATGTATTGTTTCAATTTCAAAGTTAAGTTCTATTAAGTTCAGAGACATATTTGAAGTGTGTGTAAGTGGTGAGAAGCATGGTTACTTTTGACTTGCTTTTGATAGTGTATCATTCAATAATGTCATTGAGATAATTATAAATAGGGTAATTACAAGTGATCAAGAACTAACATACACTAGTAAGAGATATAGAGTTTGTGTTGGGTAACCTAACAACTTGAATGTGAAAGAGCTCTGAAAGGTGACCTTGTATTATACTAACACTTAAAATTTAGTCTCAGTCAAGTGTATAAGTAACATAGAACTTAAATCTATATGGAATTGAGTGATGACAGAAGGGAAGCTCCCTCCATGTGGTTCAATTCACATGAAATATACAAGGAAAGACTACTATTTCATAATTGTCTCTGAGTTTTAATAAATTGCTTTTGGAAAATAACAAAAGAGAGGCATGATATGAAAGCATACTGGATTTAGCAAGTGAGTTATGATTTGAAGAGAATGATTTCAGTGTAAAGTCTACATTTTGTTCTAAATAGTATTATTGAAAGTATGAAGTAGCAACAAATACTGCAGTATGTATAAGAATTGTATACCTCACATTGTTGTGTTGTTGAAATGTACTGTTTCTATTTTCACATTGTAGCATGAGTTGACATTGTTGACTCAAGTAATTGTCTGACACTGTGAATGCATGATTAATATGTTTCCCTGTTATATTTACTTTCCATTATTCTCTTTCTCTTTCTCTTTCTCTTTTTGTAGTGATTGTCCTTTAACCTTACGGCTGATGGTATATAGCATTAAAGTATCTAGTTTAGCTCTATGTAGTATAAAATAAAATACAGTTAATTCTACTCACACTACATATGCTCACTAAGAAAGTACTTGGTGGGTAAGACTCAGATGCAAGATGCTTATGAATGAAGTAAGGTGAAGGGAAGGTATCAATAACTGATGCCCAATGTGGAATGTGTGCTTAGCAAACACTTTAATATGTATTTGAAGCATGTTCCATAATATCAGACTTAACATGGGCTTACAACTTCAGCTTTCATTGCAATTAGAATCTCAAGCTTGTACAAATACTAGTGAGAACTTCTGATGCACTGAATTTGTGATTTGTATTTAAATAGAACTAATATATTTTGTAATATTCAAATAATCATTCCAAACCACAGGCTGTATGTTCAAGGGAGTGATAACACAGATTATATATAAACAAGTATAAAAGTGGTAAACTAAAGAGTCAAAACTTTTCAAATATGAAATTACTCAGTTCAAATACTGTTCAGAGTCATTCTATTTCCAATATACTACACTTCTAGAGTGGAAGAGACCTAAGATTTCTCCTGGGGTTGCTTGCTTTTCCTCCTCATTCCTGCCCTTCTTATATACATTTTACAAATAAAGCTGTACACTACTTATATATGAAATAGAACTATTCTAGAATACTCTAAATAATGACTTAATATTTTTTCCAACACATACACAATGCAGAGCTATGTGATACATGTGGAATTCCATGTGGTAGATCAAACAGCAGGATATTCTCAGAGTACAAGTACAAAGTCACATGACATATTCCAGGCTATGCATAACTGCAGTAACTGGTTCAGAGTATATATCAGAATGGATACATACACCTCTATAATTACCTGCAAAAGTATTGAAAACTAACAGAATAACACATATATTTATTGATTATTTCCTGAGAGTTTCTAAATCTATTATCACCCATGCAATCTCAAAGGTGAGCACATACTGGCATGGCCATATTGGTCTAAGCCAACAATAGAAGATATGGACTCAGTAGATACACAATTGGCTGTAGTGGGAAGAGGTAAATGCTGTCTGCTGTCAATTGTCACTGATGAAAACAATAGTAAGTTGACCATTTCCCCTGAGCATAATTATAAATGATCTCTCTTATTTTATAAAATATAGCAAAATTTAGTTTGCTTGCATATGATGGGTGCAAAGCTTTCAGATAATGGTTCTAATGCCTCACATTTGATCACATGACAGGAATGCATGGAATGCATTCCCTCACTAGTAATCAAGTACTAGGTACATGTACTTAGTCTTTTGAACTCTAGTAATTAGATATATTTGCTATGTACTGATTCTCTTCCTACTGAGAAGCAGATGTGAAGATGCCCAGAGGGCATGGGAGAACTATAATGGAAACCCAAAGTGAGTATGAGTGTGGAAAAATAGAGCAGAGGTGCAAAAGTGAACTGTGGCTTCAGTGTATGTGCTGCACTGCCTGGATATCCCCAGGGAATGGTTTGTATTTCACAACAGACTATATAAGATGAAAGGAAATGTTCCAGAGTATGAGAAGAGGCTTCGCCACTACACAACACAGTGGGAGAGAAACCTGAAGGAAAACCTGGAGCAGGTTTTGGAACTTAAGAGTTGGAAGAAGTGTACAGAGTTGATACAAATACTGAATACTACTAGTACATCTGGAAGGCTATATATACTAAGTAGGAACCTATAGATATGAATGTGGAAGCATAATACTGAGTAGAAGTCAAAGGGATAGGTAGAATATAAAAGCTGGGCAAA
The DNA here is from genome assembly GCA_025738555.1 of Cyathus striatus. Lineage (NCBI taxonomy): Eukaryota > Fungi > Basidiomycota > Agaricomycetes > Agaricales > Nidulariaceae > Cyathus > Cyathus striatus. The sequence continues at coordinate 2,559,932 of JAOVFP010000007.1, forward strand.
GTGGAGTAGGGGCACAAATGACATGCTCAGAATGGAGAATAAAGAACTAAACTACTTTGACCATAATGAAATGTACAAGTGGGAATGGAAGAGAGGAGTAATAGTATAATGATGCAGTGAGGCTGTCATAAGAGAAAGTACATATCTGGGATACCTAATAAAAAACCTGACAGGTTCCAGGTACATTTCTGGGTGGGAATGTTGGGAAGTATAAACCTGTAATTGGTACATTCTGGGAATGGAACAGGTGTGTTGGAAGGTCACATGGGAACCTTTGGGAACATCAGCACAATGTCTCCAGACACAGATATAACAATATTACACATCTGGTATTATTCCTTTAGTATATATCAAATAGATATTTCTGCTAGCAGTGCAAGTCTCAACCCCAGCTCTCAGATGTCCCATTCCCTTAGTAATGTATCCAAAATAGAACACTTTGATTGGCAACTCAGGACTTGCCCCAACCTTTGTACTTGTAATGTGTATTACTAATACTGAGTTCTAATATTATATGAAAAATAGAGAGATTTAGCCATTAAATAGTTTTAAGGCATATCACTTCTCAATTATATTTCTTAGGGTACAGGAGACTCCCCTTCTACTACACATAACTACCTATTAAATGTTTTACAAAATGTGGCTAGGAGGGACTATGTGATTTGTGCAATTGAAGCAATTGCATATTAGCTAATCTATAAAGTAGACATTTAGACTAGAACTGGCATTTTGGATGAACCAGAGTAAAGCCATGAGTTATAGACAAATGCATGCTAAGAATATGTCCATATAGGAAGATAACAAAGTACAATTCCCACTACCTTTTTAAGATAGGTGAGTCTTAGGGGACTCTTGACATCTTGAAAAGGCAATTTTGAGATCTGACTTTGGAAACTTAATCTGATTGGTTCTTGCTGGGATCTCAACTTGATTGGCTTCTGCCACTATTGTAACTAAAACTATTTAAAATATATTTAATACACTCAAGAATTGGACCACTATTTTAGATAAAACATTATAAATTGAAGATCTTATTACTACTATATAATCTTGTGCTGTATTTCTTTCCCATTTTCATTACTTTTATCTTGAACTATGTTTCCTTCACCTGTTATTTTTACTCCTCCCTCATCTCTTCCTTTTGCTATTTAACTTGACTAACTTTTATAGTCTACAGTCCTTTTATATCTTCTTCATTCTCTGTCATAACTCCTTCCTACTTTCTTCCTCCACATACAACACCTGAATTGAACCATATATGCTATTTCTTAGTAATCTGTATGATGCCTATTTCTCATCAAAATTTCACTCTGTTGCTGGAAAACTAAATGATTTATCATATATACTTATATCTATGATTTTTGATATATGTTATGAATCTCCATGGAATTAGCACTAGCACTAGCAATTATCCACATATTAATGAGTTTCTGAACTTTATCTTAAAAAAAATGCTTTTCACATAACACACCTGAACTTTGTAAATTATGTTCTGCCAATAGCATGTTGATGAACTTTGATATCAAATCATGAATTGCATTGATTTGATTTTTATTGATTAAGATAACAGTATTTATTTTATTTATTGAATGATTTTGTGCTTTTTTGATTCAGTGCAACTGAATTTTGCACCTGGAAATGTGCACTTTGAATCAACTCATCCTTTGCAGCATCTGATTCACACAACAGATAAACATGGAGAAACATGTCTTACTTCTGGGGTTATTGAAAGAGAAACAATGAAGCACAAGGTGGAAATTATTTGTAAACTCATGGTCTTTCACCTGCACTACAAAAATTGACATATTACAATTTCCACTACATAATCAAGTGATGCATGTGTCAAGGTGTTTGTTCACATTTGCACATGTTCTCTCTCTCATTTCCCTTCAACACCAACACTTCTTCATTGCCCAGAATGCTGCAATTACTCAAAGATCATCAATACTGTGCACTACCAAGCTCCACTAAATACCACAGTTCACCTTACCAGTTATGCTTTATGTTTCAAGCTTTCCCTTTTCTTCCAATAATCTACCATTAATCTCCATTTTATTTCATTATTCCTCATTAAGTACTCTCCTTATTCTAATTTTATTTAAAAACCATGTAACTACTCCCTCCCAATCCAGTGAAATATCCCCCCCCCCCCCTTTCTCAACACCTTAGAACACCTCAAGGTCGAATGGATGTTCACTGACTCACTTACTAATTTCTTTGTTTAGGCATCAACACACCTATTACCTCTACAGTGGCCCCACACTCCTCTAAATGTACAACCTTCACTGTGTCATAACCTTGAACTTGTGCTTGCAAGCCCCACAAATGGACTCTGCTATAAGCTGACTAACTCAGCATGAGTGCTGAGTGTGAGAGAGCAAGGGATTGACAGACATAGGGAAGAATGTCATTATTGTTGAACTTTTTGGTATCTAGAGTACTGTTAGCTATGACTTAGGTGGGTGCCATGACCTAGCTGGGGTGTTCCAAAGTAAGGAGTGACCAGAGAGTGACAGGTGTATTGGCTTGGAGGATTGCCTCCTGCAGAGATTGAAGGGCCTAATGTGGAATTGGGCCAATTAAGGGATTGCACTTGAGGGGGCTTATCATAGTCTATGAAGAGTGTGAGTGACAACTGCAATTGAGATTGAGGAATGGAATGGGAGAAGACATGGGAGAGGGTGAGGGAGATGGAGATGGAAAGAACATATAGCATGTGAGCTTGATGAGAAGAAGGGAGGTACACATGTTTACCAGGAAATGCAGTGAATAGATCTTTGATTCTTCTGTTGCACAATAACATCAGCATAGGTGGTAGAATAGGGGAAAAGCACATACCACTCATTGAAACAGATCCCCCTTCTAAACAGCTATAGTATCTGAGAGTGAACCATGCATGGTGCCAGCATTGAGTTTGAATGTGACAAAGGGGTAGTATTGCTGGATATGCAGATGTATGCACTGCTGCTGGCCACTAGCTAGGTGAGTGATAGAAAGGAGTGAATATGTGTTGTTGAGGAGGGAGTGTTTCATCAGGGTGTGGGTGGCCAGGGCAACCTTGGGGTGTATGGGCTTGGGGGTGCAGCATTGTTTTATGCTGAGGTGAAGGGACCAAATATGGGGTCAGGCAAGCCTGATCAGGTGGCATTTCTTTTTGGGCTGCCCATGGTCTGTAGATGTGGACATAAGCATATGGGGAAAGGGGGGGGAGTGAGTGGGAGAAGATGTTGGAGAGGTGGGGAGGGATTGTACAAAGACATACAAGAGGGAAAGGGGAGAGAGAGGAAGGAAAAAAAAGGAGGTACAGAGCTTGAGTGTGAAGGGATGTAGTCATTTTGCTATCATGTGCCAGGAATGTGTCCTCTGTTGTATGATCAGATCAGTATATGTCATAAAGTGAGAAGAAAACATGTATTGCCAGCCTATTCTCATCCTAACCTATCCAGTACTGCCCTTCCTTTGATAACATATTAGAGTAGTATCTTCTATCATGGGGTTTGGGGGCTTGATGGTGTGTGGAGAACTGCTAGCTATGAGCTAGAATGATAGGATGAGGAAGGAGGTTTGCTATGACTTGAAGCCTGTGCATTCTGCAATGAAGTGAGTGCTTGCCAGGGAGAGTGCTGGGCCTATGAACTTGGTGGTGCACATTGGGATGCTGCACCTATGAGAACTGACCTTGGTTGTAAAGCTCAAAGTATGAGAGTGTGACTGATATTGAGAGACAGAGAAATGAAGATGAAGATGGAAGGAGAGGGATGTCATTGTTTTCCTGACATGTGCTGGGGAATGCTGTGAACAGAACATCTGTTGTACAGATGCATTGGTGTAGGCAGTAGAGTGGTAGGGGGACACATACTATCATTGATGCAGGTCCACCTTCCAAGCAGCTATTTGAAGTTTTGTATGTCTATTGTTTGTTGTTGAATAGAAGTGTAGTAGAACAGATATTCCAGAGGGAGGAAGAGACTTAGAGAGGAGGGAAATCACAGTGAGAGAATGATGAACAGACAGATGGAGGCAGCACCATGACAGGCATTGCCAAGCATGTGACTTCAAAACAAGTCCAGTCTTGCTAGCACAAGGTTGCTGTGCACATCTAAGCTCTCACCAAGCTATCACAGATCTCACTGTGGTCACTATTTCTATCTCTCCAGCACTTTCTCTCTTCTTCTCAGTGGTTTGTATATAAGTATGCTATCATGGGAAGCTATAAGGCAATTGAAAGAGTGGTAACATTGGATCCTGGCACTAGGGTAGGCTGCTTAAATGAGAGGCACTGGTAAATGCTTAAATGTAAGTTCACATTGAAGCTACCTATGTAGTCCTCCCAACATCATTTGTTCACTGAGTACCTAAACTGGGTTGACTTACACTGCTGTGAGGTAGCATACTTGTGTTGCATTATGTATAAATGAAGATGTTATCACTACTTTCATAGCCAAGAAAGTATTGGCAATGTGATGTGTACAGCTCTACACATTACAACTCTTGTCCTATCAATCCTTGACATGTGAACCTAATGCAATTGGAAAGATTGATGGGATACTCATATTCATGAGTTGCATGCCCTGTGCCCCTCATGTGTATAGAACTTCACTGGCAACTTCAACACGAAGATGAACAATTATAAAAATAGTGTGGCCACATTATGTGCTAGTAACATATAAAGGTAGGATGTTCATTGATGCAGTATATTCCCCACCTTGTTCAACATGTCCTCCAGAGTATTTTCAAATGAAAGTCACTTTGCATTAAATCAACCTATCATGATAAATCAACCAAACTATTATGTCAATTCCCAGGTAAACCATATCTCAGAGTGTATTTGTGAACTGTACTCAAAGTATTTACTATTCCAGGTCAATATAGCTAATTATGAGGAACTATCTCCAATCCAACAAACACCTCCATGCATAAGCCAAATGTTCACAGGACAAGAACAATATCTTGAAGCCCTGAAGAAACATTTTAAACCAGAGATTTCAAATGATTTCTCCAGAAAATATTTTCTTCTGTTTGGAATGGGAGGAATTGGTAAAACCCAAATCTGTCTAAAGTATATGGATGACACAGAAGACTTGTAGGTGAACTCCAATTTACAATCAATGGAATATTAACTCTTGTACAGTTATGTTTACACATTTTGGATTGATACCTCTTCAGAAGATACCATGATACAGAGTCTTAGAGATATCTTCAAAGAGAGCTTGGAAAATTGGAAGAGGCAGAGGAATTGGAAGTGTTAGCATTACACATGAGAACTAGAGTACTGGGCAGGGAGCATCCTGATACTTTTAAGAGTATAGCCAATCTTGCATGTACATACAGAGAGCTTGGAAAATTGAAAGAGGCAGGGGAATTGGAAGTGCCAGCCCTTGAAATAAGAATCAGAGTACTTGGCAGAGAGCACCCTGATACTCTTATAAGTATGGCCAATCTTGCACATACATATGGAAACCCTGGGAAATGGAAAGAGGCAGAGGAATTAGGAGTGCTAGCCTCAGAAATCACAACCAGAGTACTAGATAAGGAGCATTCTAACACCCTTATGAGTATGGCCAATCTTGCATGTACATATGTAAATATTGAAGAATTGCATAAGACTAAATAATTAGAAGTGCTAGTTCCATAAATCAGAACCTTATGCCCAGCTTTTTTGACTTAATTTATTTTGAATTGTGACAATTCTTTTTATTTTCTTACTCTGATGTATTTATTACATAGATTAGAATTAAATTTCAATTTTGAAGTTCTATCATGTTCAAGGGCAATGGAAGTGTGTGAAAGTGATGAGAAGCACAGTGACTTTTGACAGTATATCATTTAAAGATGTCATTGAGATAATAATAAATAGAGTTATTACAATAATCATCAGCTTTTGATCAACCCAAGATAGTAAACTTGCTACAAGTTAGTTTTGCATATATAGCTTGAAGTTGAAATAAAAAATTTAATTCTGCCAGTATTTGCACAGCTTGGCAGAATAAATTCTGCCTACAGCACTACTTGAAAGGTGGCTTGATATTATACTAATACATAATATTTAGTGCTAATGAAGTGTATAAATAATATAGAGTTAGGTCTATATAAATCTGAGTGATAACAGTAGAGAAGTTCCCTCCATATGGCCCAATTCAGATTTCCCTCCTTTTTTCTTTCCTGTTACATTCCCCTCCCTCATTCAGGTTCATTTGCATTGCCTTTTCTGTTTCCTCTTCTTCTCTGGTCTGCACTGCACTCACTCTGTTACAAATACATACAACAACATCATGTAAGTGTAGGAACACTAAAATAGGTCAATAGTTAAATCAACAAATAATGGCATTACACAAGAAGTGAGTCTCAATTGTAGAGGCAAGGTATCTATGTACAAATCTAACTACTTAAACACTGTTCTACAATACTACATACAGTACAACTAGATAAGTAATGTGGGACATTTACCCTTCATTATTATTACCCTGTCAAATCATGTGGTGATTGTGATATGTTGGAGAGTACCTCATCCATATCAGTCTCTACTTTGAGTACATCAATGTAATCAACTATTCAGTAGTATATTATGCTTACAGAGAGCTAAAAATTGTTTGATTGTTTACTGGCATCATTCATGTGAAGATGAACAACTATAATAATAGTATACTTGCTTCATCAAACTGAGTGCTATATGTGAATGTTGTACATATAATTAGCTCTTTAACACCAACAGTGTGAATACCACTATTATAATCAGCATTCAAAACAGGATTAAATGATCTTTATCAGCCAAATCTATGACATCTGTGTACATCCAAAATAGATTTTAAAGATAAAGTTTAATTATATGAGAAGCTGTGTCACCCACTGATATCATATAAAAACAGCAAGTTCATTGAGCAGTTTATTTCCTGTCACTATCAGCATGGACTCTGGAGTATTTCAAAATGTGAGCAACTTTGTCCAATATCAATCAATGATGATAGATCAGGTAGACCATTCCTAAGAGTGTATATCTATACTGTGTTCAAAATATTTAATGTTTTAGGTCAATATAAGTAATAATGAATGATCATCTCCAACACAACAAGCATCTCCATGTACAAGCCAAATGTTCACAGGGCAAGAACAATATCTTGAAGCTTTGAAGAAACATTTTAAGCCTGAGATTTTATATGATATAGCAAGAAAATATTTTCTTCTGTATGGAATGGGAGGTATTGGGAAAACTCAAATCTGTTTAAAGTATACAGATGACACAGAAGACTTGTAAGTCACTTTTAATTTTTTTTAAAAAAAGTTAACTATTTTGTTACTTGTAGCTATAAGTACCTGTTTTGAATTGACACTTCTTCAGATGCCACTGTGATACAGAGTCTTAGGGACATCTTTAAGACTTATTTTACTTCTCAGACAGTGGAGCTTTCACCAGCTGTTGTTCTCAATTGGATATCTATCCAAAAGTGCAGATAGTTGATGATATTTGATAATGCTGATAGTTCTCAAAAAACTGTGGAGAATTTTCTTCCATCTAAAAATAAAGGAAATATCTTGATCACACACAGAAATCAAGAACTGAAAAAGTAACCACAGTTGAAAACTCAATGGAAGTTACAGAGATGAGTGAAGATACTTCTATACATCTTCTTTTAAAACTTTGTGAGCTCTCTCAGCAATTTGAGTCATATGAATATGTGGCCAAAGAAATAGTTTCAGATCTTTATAGGCTTCCACTTGCAATTGATCATGCAGGTACATACATACTATCTGGAAGTTGTGATATTACTGAGTTTCAGAGTGTTTACAAGTACAGAGCAAAGTTAATGAACAATAAAGCATTTTGTAGTGCATCAAGGTATGACAAGACAGTGGCTGCTGAGAACTATTGTGCAGCACTTGCTGAATATCCAAATGAAGCCCATTTTTATTTTATAAGAAATATGAATGAAAAATGGAATAATTTGATATTTAGTGAAGCAATTGCAATGCTCATATCATATTCATTAATAAAAAACATGTAGGCACAAAATATCATAGCTTACACCCAGTAGTTCAGCATTTATGTCAAGATAGATTATCAATGGTTAAAAAAACATTATGGATTTTGGATACAAGTGGAATAGTAGCAACTTCAATAAGATTTGAGAATGGAATTGAGGAATATACATATAGCCAAGCAATTGTGGTTCAGGTTATTAATATTCTATCAAATGAAGATGAATTATGTGGTCATAAAGACTATATGCTTTTATGGAAGTTAGCTTGTGTTTTAACAAAAACTGGCATGCACATGGTAGAAATAAATGTAAAGGAAAGAATACTAAACATAAAAAGGCAAATTATTACTCAAAAGCACCTTCACACCCATGAAAGTATGGCATAACTTGCACATACATATGCAAACCTTGGAAAATTGAAAGAGGCAAAGGAATTACAAGTGCCAGTACTAGAATTCAGAACCAGAGGACTGGGAAGAGAGCATCCTAACACTCTTAAGAGTATGGTAAATCATGTATGTACTTATGAAAGGCTTGGTAAATTTAAAGAGGCAGAGGAATTGGAAGTGTCAACCCTAAAAATTAGCATCAGAGTACTGGGCAAGGAATATTCTAACACTCTTAAAAGTATGGTCATTCTTGCATGGACATATACAAACCTTGGAAAATTGAAAGAGGCAGAGGAATAAAAAGTTCCAGCCCTGGAAATCAGTAACAGAGTTCTTGGGAAAGAGCATTCTGAAAGCCTTAGAATTATGGCAAATCTTGCACTTACATATGCAAACCTTGGAAAGCTGAGAGAGTCAGAGGAATTAGAAGTGCTAGCCCTGTAAATCAGTACCAGAGTTTGGGCAAAAGAGCATTCTGAAACCCTTAGAATTATGGCAAATCTTGCATTTACATATGAAAGCCTTGGAAAATGTAAAGAGGCAAAGGAGTTAGGAGTGTCAGCTCTAGAAATAAGTACAAGAGTTCTAGGAAAGGAGCATTCTGAAGCCCTTAGAATTATGAGTAATCCAGTAATTTACACTCCCCCAAGAGGTCTGTACGGATCTGTACGGATCTGCACAGATCCGTACGGAATCCGCATGGAATCCGAAAATTCCGTACGGATCCGTGCGGATCCGTACAGACCCATACAGACCTGTATAGATACCATACAGAATTTATATAGTAGCTATTATTATTATTAGAGGTGATTATTCTATATGGATTCCATACATATTCTGCATGGATTCTGTGTGGATTTATGCATTGCTGCCTTGTCACACATGTCAAGTGTAACCCTAGGTGAAAAGTGTCACACTATACAAAATCCATGATACACTCAATATATAGTATTGGGGATGCCCAATGCCTATATGTCACATGGCCCACAAATGTCACAGTGCGTCACACTGCTGTCACAAAACCTGAAGTCGGCCTGTTTTACCTCAATCTTTCATCAAATTGACACAAATTTTTTACCATCATGTAGCTTAGAGCATGTAGAATACATATAAATGCACATATAAATTATAAATCAACTATCTAAAGTGCAAAGCATGGAATATATGAAGTTTATGTTTGCACATGTTTGCTTTGGTCATAGGGCAGCACTAAATTGTATAGAACGAAGCAACCACTGCACAGATCGATACGATATATAGAGAAAATGTGTACTAATGATAAACTAATACAATACTCTGCATTTATGTTTTATATTTTCGAACGTACATGTGCAGAAATCATAAAATTTCGAGCAAAGTACACTATTTGCCATGAATATATTAATTTTAATGTAAATACATCCAATTGTGCTTCATTATTCTACCTACGAGTTGTATAAATCGATCCTGGAGTATACTGCATGTAGACAAAATGAGGGATGAAAGAAGAAGCATTAAACAATGTTGTCGAAGCATGTAAATCAATATCTGAGCTCATGTTTGCACATGTTTGCTTTGGTCATAGGGCAGCACTAAATTGTATAGAACGAAGCAACCACTGCACGGATCGATATGATTAAAAGAGCATTTTTGCACTAATCATCAATGGCTACAATGCTCCACATTTATTTTATTTATTTTCAAACTTACATGTGCAGAAATCATAAATTTTCGAGCAAAGTACACTATTTTGGCCATGAATACATCAATTTTAATGTAAATACATCCAATTGTGCTTCAGTATTCTACCTATGAGTTGCATAAATTGATCCTGGAGCATTATTGGTGTGTAAATCGAATGTAGGATGGGGGAAGAAGCATTAAACCATGTTGTCAAAGCATGTAACCAATATCTGAGCTCATGTTTGCGCATGTTTCCTTTGGTCATAGGGTAGCACTAAATTGTATAGAACGAAGCAACCACTGCACGGATCGATATGGTTAATAGAGTGTTTTCACACTACTAATTAATTACTACAATTCTCTGCATTTATAATTTTTATTTTCAAACTTACATCTGCACAAATCATAAATTTTCGAGCTAAGTACACTGTTTCTGCCATGAATATATAGCATTTTAATGTAAATATATATTATTATGGTTCAATAGTCTACTTATATACTGTAGAAATCAATGTCAAAGTATCCTGAGTGTATAGATCGAATGAGGTGATGAAAGAAGAAGTGTTAAGCCATGTTGTCGAAGCATGGAATCTATTAAGTTCTTATTTGCGCATGCTTGCTTTGGCCTTAGGGCACCTCACAGTAAGCCAGATACTAAACTGTATAGAACACAACAACCACTGCACGGATTGATACGATATATAGAGCGTTTTTGCACTACTCATTGATGGCTACAACTCTCCGCATTTAGATTTTTTATTTACGAACCGGAATATGTAGAAGTAGCGATTTTTCTGGTCGAAATATGCCTTAAGGTGTTAAATTTAAAATTCTAATCGCGGGCGTATGTTCTCCTCAATGAGTAGTACAATTTTGCTCTATAACACAAGTCGATCCGATAACTGTGTGTTGAGTTCTATTCAAAATAGTTTTCCCCTGCCAAAATTGCACAGATTATGAAACTATCTGAGTTTTCTGTTGTTATATTTATGTATACTTCGAAACAAAACATTTTATATGTTGGACTAATTTATACAAACATAATACAAGTTATTTCATGATGGTAGATTACATGTGGAAGGAGGAATGTCGAAAAATATGTCTGGCTTCAAGTTTCAGGACTGTCACACGGTGTGACTATGTGTCACGGCGCGGCGCCATAACCGAGGATTGGGCATCCCCAATAGTATCATTCTCAATGCATAGTATCACACTTAATGCATAGTGTTATGCTTAATGTATAGTGTGACACTCAACACTTAGTGTCACACTTAATGCAGAGTGTGACACTCATCACTTAGTGTTATGCTTAATGCATAGTGTCACACTCAATACTTAGTGTCATGCTTAATGTATAGTGTTATGTTTAATGTATAGTGTCACACTCAATGCTTAGTGTCACACTTAATGCATAGTGTCATGTTTAATGTATAGTGTGACACTCAACACTCAACGCTTAGTGTCACACTCAATGTTTAGTGTCACACTCATCGCTTAGTGTCACGCTTAGTCACACTCAACACCTAGTGTCACGCTTATAGTGTCACACTTAATGCATAGTGTCACACTCAATGCTTAGTGTCACACTCAACGCTTAGTGTCACGCTTAGTCACACTCAACACCTAGTGTCACGCTTATAGTGTCACACTTAATGCATAGTGTCACACTCAATGCTTAGTGTCACACTCAATGCTTAGTGTCACACTCAATGCTTAGTGTCACACTCAACGCTTAGTGTCACGCTTAGTCACACTCAACACCTAGTGTCACGCTTATAGTGTCACACTTAATGCATAGTGTTACACTCAATGCTTAGTGTCACACTCAACGCTTAGTGTCACACTCAACACTTAGTATCACATTTAGTCACACTCAACACGTAGTGTCACGCTTATAGTGTCACATTTAATGTATAGTGTCACACTCAACGCTTAGTGTCACGCTTAGTCACACTCAACACCTAGTGTCATGCTTATAGTATCACATTTAACGTATAGTGTCACACTCAATACCTAGTATCACACTCAACACCTAGTGTCACATCTAATGTATAGTGTCACACTCAACACCTAGTATCACACTCAACACCTAGTGTCACGCTTATAGTGTCACATTTAACGTATAGTGTCACACTCAATACCTAGTATCACACTCAACACCTAGTGTCACGCTTATAGTGTCACATTTAATGTATAGTGTCACACTCAACACCTAGTATCACACTCAACACCTAGTGTCACGCTTATAGAGTCACATTTAATGTATAGTGTCACACTCAACACCTAGTGTCACGCTTATAGTGTCACATTTAATGTATAGTGTCACACTCAACATCTAGTATTACACTCAACACCTAGTGTCATGCTTAATGCAGAGTGTCACATGCAAGGAAATAAGTATGATAAAATTCTGTACAGATTCTGTACAGAATCTGTACAGAATTTTCAGGTCTGTAACACGGAATTCCGAGGAATTCTGCGTAATCCGTACGGAATTTTCGGAATCTGTGCGGAATCTGTACAGACCCAAAAAAACCTCTGCCAAAATGAAAAAAATCTGTGCAGATTCCACACAGATTCCGCGCGGATCCGTACAGAACACATGGCTAAGTGTAAAGAGCTCGAGTAATCTTGGAAATACATACAGAAATATTGAAAAATTGAAAAGACTGAATTATTGAAAGTAGTAGTAGTTCCTTAAACCAAAATTTCATTGTAAGATTTCTGGACTCAATTAGATAAACCTTCACCTAAAGTGGCGATTAAATTGAATTGTTTCAATAATACTTAGATGCTGTAGTAGGGTAACCAAGTAAATATACAATAGAGAGGTGTAGGTAGAACTGTCATTAAGCTGCTCTACATTTATGAGGTCTAGTTATATGGAACTATTGTGCTATCACTGTGGCTATATTGATCTATATAATTCTATGGTGCATTGGCACAAGTCCATATGGATTAATATAAAGGGAACTTTCCAATAAGAGATATTACTGCTACATGAACTATGTAACTCTATATTGTCATGTTTTTTTTCCTGCTGTAGGTAAAGAGTATCCTGACACCCTTTCAGATATGGTCAATCTTGCATGTACATATGGGGTTCTTAGAAAATAGAAAGAGACAGAGGAATTAGAAGTTCAAGCCCTAGAAATCAGAATTAGAGTACTAGTTAAAGAGCATCCTGACACCCTTTCAAGTATGACCAATCTTGCATGTACATATGGAGACCTTAGAAAATGGAAAGAGGCAGTAATTAGGAGTATTGTCACTAGAAATTAGTATCAGAGTTCTGGGGAAAGAGCACTCTAAAAACCTTATGATTATGGCTAATCTTGCAAACACATACAGAAACACTGCAAAAATTAAAAAGGTTGAATAATAGGAAGTGGTAGTTCAATAATCTAAAACTTCATTTTAAATTTTCTTGACTCAATTTATTTTGATGTGTATGTAATAATGATAAAGATAGGGCCAACAACCAGGCCCAGCACAGCTAACTACTAAATTACTCATATATTTAGAAATAAAAAAGTTGAACACAGGAGTAACATTGAAGAATGAGTAAGAGGTAATGAAAAAGTGAAGAGATATGGGACACAATAAAAAGAGCAGGATGTTGAATAATGAAAGGATGATGCCAGGCATACTAGGTAGCAGTGTAGGTAGATGAAAGTGAGGTGTAGCATGATATTTGTTAACATTTAGGCAGTTGAACAGGATGAAGTCATTGCACATAGAGTCTGCCAGCCCATCCAGAACCCAAACAGTGAACCATGTTGATCTGTCCACCTATTCACATCAGGAAATTCCCAGTTCACTAAATTAGTCAAGTTAGTTCAACTAAGGTGTACCCCTTATCTTATAGTTCCTTATTTAAACCTTAATGTAACATATTTCAGCTTAAGTGTACTAATGTATGCACACACTACTCACTAAGTTCAGCTTAGCATCACTTAAATATACTTGACACAATGTAAGTAAATGTTAATAAGTCAAAATAAGTTACCACCAATAGCTAATTGTAACTTAGTACTAACTAATTGTCATTTATGTCAGTGATTGCAATAGGGGAATTCAAAGTTGGCTATTTTGTAGCGTTGCTACTGGTCGCTACAGACAAATTGCCACAATCTTGCCAAAAACCATGAGCAGCAATTCAAACGGAGAATTTCACTATGCACATTCACTAAGATTTACTATTTCCTACTTTTTGGAGGTTGTGTAGATATTATTATGTTCAAACAATATATCTAATAAAATGTATATTTTCGTAAGGTGAAAGGGTGTGGTTCCTGTCAGCACTATCTCAATGTTATAAATTCCGAACTGATTGCCAATTGTTCTCCTTAGTAACGATACAGAAATCAGTGTAGCATATCATATTATGCCAACTTTGAATTCCCCTATTTATACTGTACCTAAGTTGTACATATTATACTTATTAGTATGTCTCTACTTTAGTCTATAAGTAGTTATTATAAGTTGCTGCCTTCTACATAATCCTAATGTTTCAAAAAATAAAATGCACTTACAAAGTTATAATATTCAAGGGATTATTAATACATATACCTGTATCTTGAAGCTGTAACGCACTGCAACCAAATTGCAAAGTCGGTGCATCCAAGCCGCCAAATGTGACAGCTGCTATCAAGGTTAAGCCAAAATGAGCTGCCAGCCAATCAAATCATTGGGAAGCTGATGCAATTATCACGTGATTTATCCACATCATGAACACGTTGTCACTCGGTGTTCAACTCTTTCGACTCGTTCAACTTCCCCACCTTCCCCTTGCTTCCCCCCTCTCATCCCCCATCGCTTTCTGTCTGCACACATATATTACTGTCCTCTTCCCTCAATACTTCTTCTGACCTCCTATGTATTATCTTCTGTTCTGGGTGATAGTAAGAGTTTGGAACTCTGGGTGTATTTGGTTGGTGTTTTATCAAGCCATGTAAGTCCCCATTCTCTTTACTGATATCCCACTGTTGAAGCTTGAGCTTGAGGTTTGGCTACAGGGACTGTTCAACCACAAGAATGAATACTCTCTCATTCTCACTCTCGCATACATACTCTCTGGCCCTCTTGTGCAAACGCTATCACACTGTCTCTCGCTCTCGCACTCTCTTACATGTTCCCTCACTCTCTGGCTCTCTCGCACTCTCTTATGTGTTCCCTTGCACTCTCGCTCTGGTGTACCAAGTCACTCTCATACTTGCACTTGCACTTGCTCTCACAAGCACCCTCACACCCCCAACCCTGCGCCATCTCGTGTGCTCTTGCGCTCTCTCTCTTGTACCCTCTTGCTCTTGCTCACACACACTCTCTTGCACTCTCTCAATTGCACTTCTCACTCATGCTTTCACACACTCTCGCTGTTGCGCTGTCTCTTGCGTTCACACACTCTCTTGCTCTTGCACGGTCTCTTGTGTACTCTTGCTCTCTCACATATACAGTGTCTCACTGTACCCCTCTGCTGCTTCTACAACCGAATTCTCTCAGAACAGTTCATTTATTTCTTCATTGTCCCTTGTCAGCTATATGTAGATAATTGTTACTACTTTTATTGTAGTCATTGTATTTAGCTTAGTGGAAATATAGAGTCATAGGTGTTTATTGGTAATCTATTGTGAGATAAGTCCACCTAATTCCAAGCTATTCCCTCTTTATATGCAATTTATATTGTAAGAACCTACCTAATATTTGCTTAATGCTATGACATAAGTGGGATGGTGTGATTAAACTATATTAATTCACAATTTAAATCACCTAAGTTCATGCTAATCACTCCTTACTTCAATCTTTTTAGTCAAAATAAGTATGGGACCTCAGCTTATTTGCCTAAAACAACTAATGATGCTTTTTCTGATTAAATTTACCTTAAACCAAGCTTTTTTCGACCTTAATAGTCTAAATTTGTAATATGGGCATTTCCTGATGGCCACCTGGTCAATGGATGGCATCAACAAAAAATAAATGAAACAGCATGTACATCTGTTCAAAATAAGGTAGTACTGGACCCTGATAATTGACAAATGAAACAGTGATACATATTAGACTCAAGAGGGTAATATGTTTGTATATTTAAGATAATTGTAATGTCAGTCGATGTGACAGGAATATACTTCATCAGGAAAAAATGCCAAGATGATGTAGTGTTCCATAGTTTGTATAGCAGCCATACTTGGCTAGACAAGTCCCCAATATTTAGATTCACATAGTCACCTGCCCTCCTATCATAGATCAGGATAGACCATATAGCCGAGGCAGTTATTTCGTAGATCCACATGGCCACATGGGTTGAAATATAGCAACACCTGTCTATCATGCTATGAAGATATATAGACAAAGATAGACCACCTCCAATCAATGCCAATCCGTATTTGCATTTCACAATAATACATATACTCACTTAAAAAATGAACAGTAAAATCAAATTTATTGGCGTACAGTACTTATACAGGAGGTAACTATGTAGTAGGTAGTGCTGGCAACTATTCATGGTGCAGGATGCATTCGAGATGCATATAGAGGACATGGGAGAGGGGAATGGGGTCAAAGCATCTGCGATACAGGTGGAAAAAGCGAAGTGTCAATGTTCATGCAGCTCATACAGCATTGATGGAGAACACAAGTATCTTGAGGAAAGCATTGGACAGTAACATACCAAAGGTGAACCATGTACAGCAAACCAGAAGAGCGAAGTCGCCCCATGGCGCAAGAGAAGACAAAGCACAGAGGATCAATGACATAGGCCGGACAGAGGGGGATTCGAGGAAGGCGCTGAGGAGGGAGAGACCCTTACTGGGAGAGGTAGGTGTTTAGAATGTAGTCTGCAATTGATCTAAGTTAGCAAAAGAAATATAAAGCATACAAAGGCAAACTTACAAGTTTTCCACTTGCAATAGTTATCCTGTCAGTGTGAAGAACATAAGACAAAGGGTGAAACTGAAGGTTGAAGACTCTCACATTAGAAGCATCCTATACTGTGATTGCGAGATCTGAGAATGATGTTCTGGAAGTCGAGACGAAGCCAGAGAAGAAAGGTGAAGAAAGGGGAGGGAGCAGCAGAGAGACAGAATGATGGTGGATGTGAAGTAAGGGCAGGTGTCAAAAATCCGAAGGGCTAAACCAGAACGAATGAACAAACCAAGAACAAACAAAGCAAAATTGATTGATGTGATCATGTGACACAAATCTGTGCGGTTCACACAAGTTCCACATGCAACAGTAGACAACCTCCTCCAACCTCTTGGCTTCCCCTCAAAGCTTTCCACCTGCGTGCTCAACCGTTTGCTCTCCTTTATTTTAGAATAGAAATTATAATTGAGAATAATGATATATAAAAAACATGTGATACATACATAGTATATAGTGTACAATATATAATCTATAGGCTACTATGCAGGTACATCTATTGAACACATAGTTAATGCAGTCTCTGTAACTTTCACGTGAGTCTCGACGTAGCATGCAAAGTAAAATTTGAGTCAGAGCCCAATGTGGAAAGGGTTCTTATAAGTTATTAGCAACAATAAGATTACTAGTCCATTGTGTCCCTCCCAAAAGTAAATATTATTTATTTGATTTTCTGATCATCTCTCATCTTGTTCATAAACAGATTAGTGAAGACCTTCAGTTTTCTACAGGCACCACCCAATGGATTTATCTACATATTCCGACAATAAGACCAGCTGTGAGTGAAGAAAGACCTGCCCAATCTTGTCACGAAAGTCGAAAACACCTTGTAAGGCCTTAAGCCTTTACCTTCATTATAGTATCTAGTGAGATCGTTATAAGACACCAGCCAACTTACTACAATAACATTAAAAGGTATTGTGATATACAGGGTATCACATAAGGACACTTGGAATAGTGTGGCCCTACACAATGAAATATAAGATATCCTGAAGATTAACATTAAATTTCAAGATGACCATAATATTAGTCGGCTTGTATAATGGCTTATAGTCTGCTCATAAAATAAATGTGAAAAAGAGCATACTGGATAGCTCTTTATCTGTAGACATGTTCAGACTTCTTTTCCACTGAAAGAACACAAATTTATTGGGTGGAAGTAGCAAATATAAAAGTACTTCATTACTTCTTTGAATAATTAATTTACTAAGGTTTGTGACAAGACTAAGAACTACACAAGAGCCAGACCCACTTACTGTACCCCTAGATGAGTTCAAGATGTGCCCAGATTAGAAGATTTAAATCTAATGCTAGTTCCGGAACATGTGCTGAGACTGCAAGATCCGAAGTGGGCTGACTAAAACATTGATATCGAATGCATAAAAGACTAATTGCTTTTGCAGTAGTATCCCCTCAGTATTTGAGTTGTATCGGTGAGTGGTAAGGATAAGGTAAGCAGAAGAGTAGGTAAGCTTAAGTCCAGTAAATCCTTCACATTGCATGATCGATTATATTTGGTGTGAGTAGTAGATTAGATTACTGTTGTACTTGTGAAGTTGTAACTACATTGTTAAAATTAGATGAAGAAATAGTTATTTTTAGGGCAGTCTAAAGTTACCTTACAAGAAATTAAATGGCATAAATTTATTGTAATACTCTATAGCACATCTTTAAATTGCTTATGATAATTGAGCTGGCTTCAATGAACTGTAAGGCGCACAGCCATATCTTGTAAGAGCCTTAAGGTTTCGTGTTCAATTTAATGCCCTTTAATACTGCTGATGCATTAAGGCATTCCAATGCCTTATAATGCCTTGTGTGGTAAACTAAGTTTTCATGACACTATGATCCTTGGAGTTTCAAGTTCAGGCTTCTTATGCTTCATCATTCACAGGTATTGGCCCAGTATATTTGAATCAACGAAGGTTAGGAAGGAATTGGCTGAAATATGTTGTTATAAGTGAACAGGTGAAGAAATATATATCCAACCATTCGTAGTTGAATGTCTCTAGCCCAATTGTTTCTAAAGATTTGAGCTTGGCCCAAACCTTGAAGAATGTCTACAGTACTCAGAAGTATTGCTTCAATATTAAGTGTCATAAGATTAAAAGACTGGAGTTTTGACCAGCACCCGAAGCTGTAGTTGCATGGAAGGTTTTTGGACCTGACGTCAATAAGAGTGTCAGGTTCTGGTCTCAGTGTGGCCATTTAAACAATCTGAGCTCCTGGCTGTAGAGAGGAATATCTCTTAGGGTGGACTATACACATAGATAGCTAGATAAAGTAATCTCAATCTGTAGTGTATAATATAAGGACTGTACCTATACACGTAGATAGTTAGATAAAATAATCTTAGATACACATGACGTTAGTATGTGATAAAATAGAAAAATAGTCTAAATGTCTCACCTCAGTCTGTAGCATATAATATAAGGACTGAGGTGAGTGTGTATGTACTGGTACATATTTATATGTATCTATGAGTTGCCATAATAGAAAGGGATAAAGGAAATATATAGAAAGGTAACAATAGAGAAAGAAATAGATTAAAGGGAGAAAGGCATATACACGCTCATGCATTTACAGTGATATAACCGTTAATTCCATGGTTGTTTGTGGATCCACAAAGTATACATTGACTCATACCTGTCCATAGCTGAAGGAATGTTCATTGGCAGGGATGTCGGGGATCGACATGAGAGGAGACAGTAGGTGTGGAACAACAGAGCAGCCACACATGTTCATTATGATGAAAGAATGTTACAGTAACTGATCACAAAAGTTCTAAAAAGGCATTAGCCAATCAGAAGCCCTGAAAATGAGATCCTGAACGCGACCCACAAATTGTCTTATTAGGAAATCCAAACCTCCCCAAAACCCACTACCTTAAAGGGTAGTGGGAATATTGTGGTAGGGTAACCAAGTAAATGTACAATATAAAATTGCAGGTAGAACTGTCATTAAGCTGTTGTATTTTTTTTTATGATTTTGGTTGTTGAGGTGCTGAAGCCTGAAGGAAGGACGACAAATTTGGACAAAATGAAAAGGCACAAGTGTCCTATTGTTCTCATTTGGCATTCGGACCCACACTCCAAAGCCCCCGCACAATACAAGTACACAAACAGAGGCTGTGCATTGGCGCTGTCATCCTCCGCTGGGCACCGTTTTTGGAACCCACAAGCTCAGTGGGAACGCTGAGAAGATGCTGAGAAGCTTATGCACAAGAGGGCGATGTGCTTCAATGGCAACTCATCCAGTGTCATTCTTGTACAGCTTGTACAGGTCTTTGTTCTTTGCCAGTTATTTGCTTTATTACCTCGAGTGTACAGGCCACTTTGTTCTCTCCTCAACAACACCAACATCGCAGCTCAACAATACCCGCTGCAAGAACTTACTTATCAGATACGTTATCGAAGGAACAATAGGATAGGATAGGATAAGAATGAACAGTGTGTATTCTTTTCATTTGGAGCGTGGACCAGAGATACTAATCTGATCAACAGACAATCTATTTCACATGTTCCCTGGCGCATGACAGCAAAACGGTTTCATCCCTCCTCCCTCTCAAGCTCAAGCACCATACGTCCCCTCTGCTCCCACTCCCCCTCGATCTCAATCACACTCACACAATTCGCCTACAGACCATGGTCAGCACCCCCAGGCAGTCTCCTTCCCAGACCCTATAGGATGTCTCAATCGAGTGGTACACAGTTTTTAATCCAAGTTCATGGGGTAAGAAGAGAAATATACAAGTCATTATAATCAACCAATCATATTGTTTGAATTGATCAATTCTCTTTTTGGAAATGGGTACTTTGAACTTTAATTCGATGAGACATCCTATAGGGTCTGGCACATAATATATACAAACACCACAGCCACCTTGATGGCCAGCTTGCTGACATCATTCTGAGTATGAAAGTAAATGCTCAGTGCTTGGCGCTCAGAGATGAAATAATATTCAGAGCAAGATTTGAGCAAAATATTCAATGCATTGGTATACTTGCACTGTGTCCCTGGAAAATTAGCAAATCAATGTGGTACAATTCAGCCTGCAAAAGCTGCAAGTGGTTCTCAAATGTGATCGCAATGTTATTTCAATTTTCTGGAAACATACTTATTCAAAAGATGTTGAGCTCACAGGTCGAAATTCGAGGCCATCGTGCATGTATGATCTCATATTGGTCGTAAAGGTTTCTCAGCTGTAGATCAACAAAGCTACACATTGGAGAGGCATATACAATGCATATAAAATGGTATAAGGTGACAGACTTTCAAATTGATAGCCATGAAAGGGCCCTCAACTCGTTCTTATTCTCTCTGATTCGCTCCTAAGCTCGGTTCTCTGTTCTTAACCTGTTCTCACTGTCACTGCTTGGTTTCTACTGTGACTGCTTTGTTCTTACTGTTTTTGCTTTGGCCCTAAGCTCACTATGTTGCTATTGACCCCTCTTCTGTGTTCTTACTGGCTCTGCTTCATTTCCACAATCTATGCCTTGTTCCTTGGCTCACAACTTCATTATTGACCCTCTGATTCATCTAGACTATCTCAACTTTGTTTCTATGCTTAAATGTTCGATCTGGACCCCTCTTCTTCATCCAACTGTCCCTGCTTTGTTCCTACTGTGTATACTTCGCTCCTAGTGTCTATCCTTCGTCTCTATGCTCAAAAATTCATTCTGGGCGCCTCTGCTTCATCCAAACTGTCTCCACTTTGTTCCTACTGTGTATACTTTGTTTCTAAATTCACAATTTCATTATTGTCCCCTTTGCTTCATTAGGACCACATATACTTCGATTCTAAGTTCATATGAAACCATTGCTGCAGTGAAGACTATGTACAAAGTTGTGGCATGTCGCAAGTTACTGATCTCTTTACTAATTGACACGAGGTTATCATCACCATGATGTTATCAAAAACCATAGAGGTCAATTCGAACTCAGTACTTCACGGCCTCTGTGGCGGTCAGCTCAACCCTCCTATTTGTATATATTATGTGCCAGACCCTATAGGATGTCTCATCGAATTAAAGTTCAAAGTACCCATTTCCAAAAAGAGAATTGATCAATTCAAACAATATGATTGGTTGATTATAATGACTTGTATATTTCTCTTCTTACCCCATGAACTTGGATTAAAAACTGTGTACCGCTCAATCGAGACATCCTATAGGGTCTGGGAAGGAGACTGACCCCCAGGTGCCCCGGTGCCTCAATCCGGCTGGCCCAACCCGACATTCGGTCCCTCCACCTCAGCAGGCAACGCTCCTGCCCCACACTCGCCCTGGCTGCCCACATCCCCATGGCAAGCGTCCTCTGCTCCTTGGAATGCCCCCTCCTCGCCTTGGCATGCACCCTCCTCACCGTGGAATCCACCAACCTCCTGGCCAGCGCCCCTCCATACACCGGCAAGTCCAAGCGTATGGGACCCCCCACCCCTCGTCTCCGCTCCCCCACTATCGCACTCCAACTCGGCCCCGGTACCGGGTTGGCTTGCTCCCCCTCCACAGAGTCCGTTTGCCAGGCCAGCGAGTGCTGGTGCAACGTTGGGTGAGGGTCCGTGGGGGAGGCAGGATGAGCCTCCTTGGGTGCAACACAATGGAGACCTGGGAGGGGGAGGAGGAGGGGGGGTGTATCAGCCGATGTTCTTTGCTCCTCATAACTCAGCGGGACTCCATCGATCCATCAGTGCGCCTTGGAGTCGGAGTCGAACAAGAGGCACAGACGCATTCAGCGAAGACAATCTCGCGAAGAGGCCTAGAGACTGGAGAGATGATTACACTGCTCCCTCTCTCCGAGGACGCTTTCGATTCCCCCTCAGAGCACGTTCATGCTCTCGCTCGATATCAGTGGCGCCTCGAGAAGTCAAATGTACAATATCACCATACCTAGACACAGGAGGACAGTATAACATATCATACGACCTACACCTCCCACCACCCCCCAGCATCCCCCAAATAACACTATTCCAACTAGCCCTCCTACCACCTCTTCAATCCCTTACTTTAACCCACCCCCTCCTACCCTGGTCCATCCTTATACGCGCATCAACTCCCTCGGGTATAACAATCTCCGATCTCCTCCTATGCCTGTACGAAGAGCTGCAAGAACCAATTCGACATGGGGAGTATTACACAGACGCATTAGGTGGGAAGGAGAGGGAAGCACTGGGTCGTGCTGCGGCTGTCCGATGTGCGGGTGATAGTGGGTTACTCGGACGCGGAGTCTTGAGAGTCGATTTTTTGGGCGAGGAATACATTTTTGCAGGGATTGTAGATGGACGTGGAGGGTGGGAGGGTAGGAGTTCAAGGCACAACAGAGATGAAGCATTTTCGTGTGGAATGTGGGGAGAAGAGATGAGGAACGACACTGAGGTTTTTCATCGTCGTTGGGAGCAATGGATGACAGTGGTGTGTGCGTTTTTCACCATCACGTGATCTGAAATGCGCTCCATTCCCCAGAAAGAAACGTTGATAAGAAACGTATCCGTACGTCCATTTTACTTTATTCTATCTTTGGCCTCTTCGCAATTTCGTTCACGCATCAAGGATAGATAAGACAATACTCATGAAAAAGCATGTAGGTGACCACTTATACCATCATGAGATCATCAGTGCCGGATGAATCACCCAGACAAGAATATATTACTATTCGTACGTTTCGATTTTGATCGTTGCTACTGTACATACACTTATGCAAGGACCACCATCTTTTCCACTTCGAGGATTGTTAACGAGCCGCAATCGACAACGGCAAGACATGGTGTGAAGTTCAGGCCACCGGCTTGACGCGTCAGTAGTAGTCAAGGATCTAGTAAGTGGACAACTGTTAATATGGGAGAAAATAATGTCCAATGATTGTGGTGGAAGGAAGAGTGGGTAGGTGTGATAGGTAGGATGTTCAAACGCGTAAATTAGACCTATGTTGATGGGCGTCTGAATGTGGATACGCTTACTTCTAACAATGGAGCAGGAGGTTCGAGGGCTCCTCGCGTGTTATTGCTCAACTACTGAAAATGTAATATCTCGATCATACCGAACCACAAAACCTAAATTCATCTCCCTCCGTAAATGTAAGCCGTTATCGTTACTCTATTGGTATTATAGGTACCTTGACATTCTACTTGTTCAAACAATGCACTCATAATGACCCGATTCATGAGCTCGTCTGGAGTGAAGTATAACATTCAATAGTTTCACCTTCTGCATCGAATACACTGACAGTGTCGTTAATTCTTGCTATCGTCCAGTCGTGAGTTGCTTTCTTTTTAGCCTAAAAAAATTGATCTATATCTTCGACACTGCGACACCACTATCTTGGTAGACCATTGGAAGCACCCCACTTTTAACTTCAAGAGTTTATGTGATCCCTGCACGATCCGTGAAGTGGACCGCCTCCAACGCCGACTCCACACAGCTATGTTACTTAATACTAAATTCTCATATAAACTTATCACTGGAAACTCACAAGTAATATCGAGTATTGAGGGTACCAAAAATGATGTTGAAACGACGGGAAATAGTTGACAAGGTCTTTTTTTCTTTTTCTTTTTTTTTATAAAAAAATTCTAGTTTATTAGTCGGTTGTGGGTACCCATATGTCACGACTACGAGGTGTCTACTAGTATGTAAGTGTTGTGTTGTGTCTACTGGTAATATTAAGTATGTTTGGGCGCTGTGCATTTGTAACTCGGGACTGAGGTCCGGAGGGAGAAGGCGTTCCCCAGCTAGGGAAGTGTACCTTGGACGAGCCCCATGGCTATGCTACGAACGAAAGAAGACTGTAATCGACGGTAAGGGCAGGGCAGTTCGGTGAGGTGGCTGTTGCGTTGGTCGGGATATAGATCAGTCTTCCGGGGGGTCCCATTCAGGGATAACTCCCAGTGTGCGGCGGAATCGTGTGGTATCGTTGACATAGCGGAGAAGGGCGGGAATGTATTTGGACTTGGCCATTATGGCTTGGAGGGAAAGGCGGCGGAGCGGCAGAGAGCACCATCTGGCTAGGGTTCTGCGCGCATCGGAGTAAGACGCGCAGTGGAAGAGGTAGTGGTCGGTGGTTTCCGGTTTTTGGTGACAAGGTCTTTAGAAGTTGTCATATTAGCTACAGTACGAATCATACGGGGCGTACAGTAGTACTGCCTCTTGAACACCAAAATAGGACGATGAGAGTTATCTTAGCGTTCCAACGTTACTACGAATATTTAAATACCGAAACAGGATGCTGTTATAGAGAGCTGCACCATGTAACGGTAGAGAACATAAGTTGTGGTGGTTAAAGATAGAACAAAAGAGACCCACTGATGCGCTTCACTGACATCGCGTTTGCATAATTCAAAGATCACGTGACCATTCCAAACGCACTGACCACCGTCATCGATTCATCCATTATTCCGAACGACGATCAATCCACCACGCCAGGCCCCACACATCTACCTCCCCGATCCTACAGTAGCTTCGTCCACTCCTACACCATACTTCCTTCCACAATCCCCACAAACATGCACTTCTTGCTCGAGAAATCGACCCTCAGCGCACCCCATCGCCTCGTCCAAGGTGCGATGACTCCCGCATACTTCACTGTCACAGCTCTACCCAGTTCGTCCCTCTCCCTGCTCTGTAACGCGTCCGTATAGTACGCCCCCTGGCGAAACCATTCTTCTAGCTTTTTGAAGAGATATAGCAGGAGATCAGACATGGTTATGCCTGAGGGTGCGGAAGCGCATGTGGGGATAGGCCAGGGCAAGAGGGGGTGTGAGGGGGAGAGAGACTCGAGGCGGAGGCGGAGGGCGAATTGATATAGTGTGATTTAGGAGATACCGGGGGAAGGGGGAGGCGCAGGTCGTAGGATATGCTGTGGTGGCCTCGGTATAGGGAGCTTTAGCACGAGCGAGCTCGGAGAAGAAAGCAAAAACGGCCACATAAAGAGAGGGAAGTGTAAGTAATCCTCAAGTCTTTCGGACGCTTCTCTCAATATTGTCATCGCTGAATCCGTCAGTGCGCCTTGCTCGACCCCTACTTCGTGGTACGCTGATGGATCGATACAGTCTCCTGAATGAGGGGTAGTGTAGAACACTTTCCCTTCCTCATTCTGCTGAAGCACGCTGAACCCAAGGCGGCTCCCCACCCCAACCCCATGGACTCTCGTCCAACCTCCTATCCGCACACGCACACGTAGGCCTGGCGAACGTTCTCTGTGGAGGTGGCTGGACAAGCCACAGCGAGTTCGAACGCGACAGCGGGGCGGTGCAGCCGAGCGGGGGACGTCCCATACAGTTGGACTCGTAGGCGTGTGGACTTACGCTCGGTGCTGACCAGGAGATTAGAGGATGCCAGAGGCCACGTAAAGAGGGAGAAATGTGGTCTCCGCTCGGGTCTCTTGGACATTTGGCGAGATTGTGTTCACTGGACGTGTCGGCTGCGTGTCGGTGCCTCGTCCGATTTGGACTCTGTGGTGCGCTGATGGAATGATACAACTCTCCCCCTTCAGCTAAAGCATGCTGAACCTAAGGCAACTCCTCCCACCAACCCTATGGCCTCTCAATCAACCTCGGTCCAGCACTCGCAGGCCGCGAAAACGGATTATGCTGCAGAGGAACTAGCCAACCCAGCCCATGGGCCGAATTTGAACGTGATAGCGATGAAGCATATACGAGGGGGTAGTGTAATATCCATATCGTTGGACTGGTAGGCGATGTAATGTCGTTGGCTAGGAGCTATATGAGTGCCAGGGCCTAGCGGGAGCAAAACCGGGTCGGGAATAGAGTGGTACGTATAGGCTCGGAGGTACACTGTTGTCTCCTGCGGAAGGATCGACTTGGGGAGCTACGCTGGCGGGGGCTTATCATGATCTGCGGAGCGATTTAGTGTGATTTCGATCGAAGGAGGGAGGGAGTAGTAGAAGATGTGCTTGAGGGCAAGAGGTCGGACTGGTAGAGCGTTATGTGCTAGGAAATTGTAGGGGGCAGTGGGAGGCGGAGGTCGTAAGTAAGATGTACTGTAGTGCCCTTCTTCCTCTAGCTACGGGGACATTGTGCATTGGAATTCAAGTGAGCTGGGAGACGGAGCATGGGAATGATCGAGCGCGGTTGTGGAATCGCAACCTACCCCTCCTTCCAATTCCTTGAGCGTTGCACTAGGTAACCCTCGCTGAATGCATTAGTTCACGGTTCCGACTACCGCTTCTTGGATCATCAATCGAACGCTGCGACGCCTGTGAAGAGGGGTCGTACCCTTCCCGAAGTATGTTAAACCCACGGCGGCTCCCCCTCTAACCTCACGGATTACACCTCTCACCTACCCCAATCTCGCACTAGCACTAGCGGGCTTTGCAAACTGACTCTTCGGCGGTGGTGGGAGGACAAGCTAACTCGGTATCACCGCAGAAAAGAGAGGGGAATGTCTGATACTGTTGGAGTTGGATGCAGGTGTGCGGAGTGTCGCCGACCAGGAGCTACGTAGGTGGCATGGGCTATCGAGTGTATTCCGTGGCGTGGATGAAGTTTTTCATGAAGTAGCTGGTATAAGATATGGTGGCCAGATTGTGGGGTGCGTGTGGGCTGTTGGCTCCCGTGGAGTGGCCAAATACGGGGTTGGGCCAGTCGGATTGTGATGCACCTGCGAGAGCTTATCACAGCCTGTGCGTGAAGTGTGTGAGCGTGATTTGGATCGATGAAGAGAAGGGGTGAGATATGAGAGGGGGGTAGAAGGGGGGAAGGGAAGGAACGTATAACGGTTGTCTATGCACAGCCGGTTTGGTATTGAATGCTGCGAAATGATGATATATTTAGATCAAATTCAGATCAGTGTATGCAGTAGAGTGATAAAAAGCCACGCACCGCCCATCTATACATATCCACCTTCCAGGCATCCATCTGAGTGTGATTTATGCATTCGCGTCATGCAGGCGTTTGGTATATATATTATCATCGATCATCAATCATCTATTGCAAAGTTTATTCTTGAATATAAAAAGAGTTATATTGTGACGTACAGAGCTGGAGAGAAAGAAACTAGAGAAAAGCACAGTGAATCATGGTGAGAGAACGAGCGGACTTAGCAGAGGAAGGGCAGTGTCGGGGCGGAAGCGAGGACGGGCGTTGCCGAGCGTGTGATTTTCATCACGGGCCGAACTTGAAACCAGCGACGCTAATGCAGTGTATAGGCTCTCTCGTGCCTCCTCTCTTCTCCTCAGTGGAACGTATCCATTTAAGGGCTTTAGGACTGTTGAAAAAAATGTCATAGCACAAATATCGATGGGAGCTATCGGTAAAAAACCAGTAAGTAAAATTCAGTTGCTTATCTAATTTAGTTCTCTCATTTCAATGCTTGCTCACTGAGCGTATCGTTCAGGTTTTCTTGTACTTCTGTAAAGTATCGTACTTGTATCGTATTTTATAGAAATAAAGACATTACCATCAATTTTGTGGCTCCAGAGTAGCAACGTGATGCGTACCAAATGCGCGCCAGAATGAATGGAGAAGATTCTATGGCAATTGTAGTAAGAAGGCTCGAATGAAACATCTCTTGGGGAAAATCTTGAATTTCGCTGTACATACCTGCAGAACGTAGACAACGTCTCACCCCTACGGTAGGACATTTACGATCGACCTGTGGCCCGTTAGAGAAGGATAGCTAGGCAAGCAGGACGTCTGAATAGAGAGAGATTACCAGTTCGATATTTGAGCAAGTACACCCACGAAGAACCCTCGGACGTCTTGCAGAAAAGGAAGACCTATGTACCTACATGCCGATAACTTTCTACATAGGTCCACTCCCCAGATTACAACCTCCAGCCCTAACAACCACGGATGTCCCTTCTTCGTTCCACCCCCATCTCCATCTTCGATATCCCTGTCTTCCTATTATCACAACCTCTTTCTTGTCGCTGGCTCGTATGCATAGGGAGGCCCTACGGTACGTGATTTTTCAAGAATACAATGGACGGTCGTTATCTAGGGAATACCGGTATCCCATACTTGACCGAAGGAAGCCACCACAGCATGGTTAAAGTTGACCCACCTATTGACGCCGTATTGACGGATGTGGGTCTCTATCACCGCCTCGTTGCGAGAACAAGGGAGCATTTGGTTATATGTAAAGAATCACCCTAGAATCACTAGGCACATTCATATTTTGTGCCAAAGAGTGGTATTGATTCTAACCAAATCAGCAAGACCTCGGGATGATCCACGTTGAAGTACATCTTGAAAACTGCTCTAGGTAGTCAAACACAACTTCGTAATACGGAGAAATTTTTGTCTGGATAAAGATATAACCCCACCTTATCCGACAAGATATGTCCGGAATATTGATCAAAGAAAAGTGCCTTTCACTGCTTAATCAATTCCACCATATGACCATCAAATGAGAAGCTAAATATAAACCGCCTGCCATTCATCCGTATGCTATGCTTTTGTATTGACATATACACACACAGCATGTATATCGATAGCATCACGGTTTACATATATACGTGCCGCTAAACGGTAAGACTCCCTCCCCTTCGTATCATACGTAATACGCTCAACCGCATAGCAATGTCTCAATCATTTAAGAAAGACACAAATCAAGACACCGCAAAGTCTTACTCACTCGATGTCGAAGTTCCTCCATCCGATGTAGGAGTAGAATATCATTCTCTTCTACCTAACAATGAAGCATCAAGTATCACTTTGTTCAATGCACCAAAGGTAACATCAATTAGTTATTTGATTAACTGATATATATCTTACATAACACTGGAAAAGAATACTGTTAGAAACAGTGCAGGATCTGGAGCATTTACATCGAGTGTCATGAATATTGGGATAAGTGATAATGCAAAATTTCATACCATTTCTCCCGAGTCAACCAAAAGGATTTTTCAGAATTGGCCTAAAAAAGTAGGAGGTATGTTAGCAGACAAGTTGAGTCCGAACTTTTGTACTCCTTCTTCCTATGTAAACCAAAATAGTCCTGCTTCAGCAGAAAACAGAGACGATAATTCCTTTCCGGATTCAACAGAAACCAGAAAAAGGCATTACACTCCTCCCTTTTCAGTAAACCGGCATGGTCCTTCCGCTTCAGCAGAACCTAGAGATGATCATTCCTCTCCATCCAATTCCATAACCCCACCCGTGGCAACACGCAAGGGTAACCGTGCTCACCAGTATACTGTAAATTATAGCGAAGTACAGGAAGTCGACAGCGATGGCAGACTTCGAGAGGTCATCATAATCGAGGATACTCCTCCACCTTCACCAACAACCGACAACGGAGCCTATTCAGCATCTTATGATACGTCAAATTATGTTCCTGAGAAGCAAAATGCGGACAGTTCAGATGTCAATTATGCGAATGTCCAAATGCATGGAACATCATTTAAAGACGCTCATCACTTTAACATGTATAATCCATCGTTCTCAGATCAAACTAATGTTTACGGTAAGTTTCCTACATAAAATAGTGGATGATGAATCTTAATATTTGTTCACAGTATCTGGCAGAAGCGGATTCATACCAGGCGTTGCAACTGGTATGGTGGCAGTAACCGTGCTCAATTCTCAGATGGCGGTCTCTCCGCCATCATCACTGCCGCCAGTGCACACTGCATTACCATCTCCACCTCAGTGTGTTAGTGTGAAAACCTATTCAGATGGGAGTAGTGGCTTTTCGAATGAAATAATGATGCTAAAGAACATACCCATTCAATCGGAACAGGAGAGCGAAATGACAATTTATTTACCACATAGTGCAAACCAAAGCTATTCCCCACTACACATGAATTTTCACCCGTGTAAAATTGGACATGTCGATAATAGCGACTCGAAAGCAAAGACGTCGGATACAGCGGCTGGTGGTACAGACTACACGATTGACGTAGACATGATACAGAATACGTACGGAACCGGGATACAGTCCTGGCAATTTGCCCTATACACTCGGAGGTTGAAGAACTTCACATCCGCAAAGTCCTTAGTGCTGTGGGGTGTCGTTCTTTCTGCGACGATTCTTCAGATCACATTCCATGGTTTCGAAAGCTTTAATAAATTATAGTACTCACTTACTTTATCATGTTTCCTCACACTTTTTCTCTTTCTCTTTCTCCTCCTTCTACTTTGCCGCCATTTGCGTTATTCTTTCGTAGCTGAGCTGTTCAATTGAATTTATACCATATATATATACCCTCTAAACACATACATGATATGAAGCCATGCATCTTTTGATACCAGTGTGAAAGAAGGCTTACGCTAATCTTCTGTTGTCACTCCAGAGTCCAAACGACGACGAAGTGAAGCAACCACCACACCACACAGCTTTGAACCTCTTCACTCCATTCCACAAACAAACCCCACAGCTTACCCCGTAGAGTTTTCACTTCCCACCCCCAACTCTCACAAACATTCCTCGCGCAAGAAACCGGACCCCAAAACACCCCGTCTAAATAACCCCTTATCATCCGCACAACTACCAGTCACTGCTCTACCCAGAGGCTCACCTTCCCTACCGTCAACACATAATCGGCACCCTGCCTAATCCGTTCTTGGAGCTCTTCGTACGAACAGTAGACATGGAAAGAAATCGGATACGATTATGCCGTTGGGTGTGTGAGGGTGATTGATTAGACAACCTGAAACTGGAGAACGAGCCGGTGTAATGTGATTTGAGGGATAGAAGGGGGAGGGGTCGTATGCGGTGCAGTGGTGGCCTCCTGCGTCCAAGTACGAGGATATAGTAATTCGGACCCTCGAGAGACTAGGCACATCGAGCGTGAGCGTGACCCTTGGGTTGGAAGTGAAAACAGCCATGTAAAGAGGGAGCAACGTAATCTTCCTTCTAATTCCTTGGTTGTTTCGCTAACGTCTCGGTAAACGCTTCGTACCCCCATCCGACACCGACCCCGTGGCGAACAGATCGACATATACAGCTGCCCGGAGGAGGGGAAAGTACAGCACGGGAGGATACATTCTTTCCCCTCTTCCTCCTCAATGTTGCACCCAAGGCGGCTCCACGCTCCTCCTCCAAGATTTATACCATTCACCGTGTCCTAACCTTGAACTTGCGCTCGCAGGCCCCACAAATGGACTCTGCTGTGCACTGAGTGCGAGAGGGAAAGGGATTGACGGACGAACGGAAGAATGTCGTTGTCGTAGGACTTTTCGGTATCTGAAGTACCGCTAGCCACGATTTAGGTGGGCGCCATGACCTAGCTGGGGCGTTCCATAGTAAAGAGTGACAAGGGAGTGTCAGACGTATTGGCTTGGAGGACTGCCCCCTGCAGAGGTTGAAATGCCTAATGTGGAGTTGAGCCGATTGAGGGACTGCGCTTGAGGGGGCTTATCATAGTCTACGGAGAGTGTGAGTGACGACTGCGATTGAGATTGAGGGAGGAATAGAATGGGAGAAGGTGTGGGAGGGGGTGAAGAGGTATTAAGTCCGCTGGGCGTACCTAAACAAAGACAAAATGCGAGTCGTCGAGACGTCCATCCGACTGGGGTGTTCTAAGGTGAGAAGGAAGGGAGTCAGAACGATAAGATGAGAGGTTTGTGACGTAACAAGAGAGATAGAACTTCAACAGGAAGTTCTAGAGAGGATGAGCGATGGTGTGAGCGTAAAGTTGTGAAAGTGAACAGTGAAACGTTAGAGACGGTTTTGTAGACTTAGATTTCGAGTACGAGACGGTGTAAAAGTTGATTCCCCAAGCTGTAGAAAATACTGTGGTTTATATACAGAGAGTAAACAACTAATCCTAAAATGAATAAGTCACTCCGGGACTCTGGTGAGCGACGATCTCGGATTAAAAATGAATAATAAATTCAGGTAACATAGCTGAAACACAAGAAATGAATGAAATGTAGTCCAGGCAGTCCGTTATAAGGAATAGTGTTGAGTCTGTGTAAAGTTTCCGATGTCAAAGTTCAGGGTTTGTACTGCGAGTGGCGGCGGGGACGTCTTGGTGAGTCGAAACGATCCCTAGAACTGGGTATTATGTCGGAGCGGTGCACGAAGTTGTACATTTTGAGGAAAGTCCGGGACAGGGCGAGCGGAAAGAGGAGGATAAGTTGAGACAGGCGGAACGCGTATGGACGCGTCATTCCCGCGTGATGCGTGATTACGTAATCGCAATTGGAACGTCTTCAGATGTCCAAGATATCGCGTTTCGCATCGCAGGCACTTTGCCTGCTCTACAGGGGTGAGGGAGATGGAGATGGAAAGAACGTATAGCGCGTGAGCTTGAGGAAAAGAAGGGAAGTACGCATGTTTGCCGGGAAATGCGGCAAATAGATCTTCTGTTCTTCTGTTGTACGATAACATCAGCGTAGGCGGTAGAGTGGGGGAAAAGCACGTACCACTCATCCAAACAGACCCCCGTTCTAAACAGCTACAGTATCTGTGAGTGAACCATGCGTGGTGCCAATAAAGGGGTAGTATCGCTGGACATGTAGACGTATGCACTACCGCTGGCCACTAGCTAGGTGGGTAGTAGGAAGAGGTGAGAACATGCGTTGTCAAGGAGGGGGAGTTCCATCGGGTTGTGGGTGGCCAGGGCAACCGTGGGGTGGATGGACTTGGGGGTGCGGCGTTGTTTCATGCTTGAGGTGAAGGGACCGAGTATGGGGTTAGGCAAGCTTGATTGGGTGGCATTTCGTTTGGGGCTGCCCATGGTCTGTCGATGTGGACGTAAGCGTGTGGGAGAGGGAGGAGAGCGAATGGGAGAAGACCTTGGAGAGGTGGGGAAGGATTGTATGTAGACGTACGAGAGGGAAAGGAGAGAGGGAGGAAGGGGGAAGGAGGATGTACGGAGCCTGTGTTTGAAAGGGTGGAGGGATGTAGTCATTTTGCTATCATGCGCTAGGAATTCGTCCTCTGTTGTACGATCAGATCAGTATGTCGCAAAATGAGAAGTAAATACGTATTCCCAGCCCAATCTTATCCTAACCTACCCAATACTGCCCTCCCTTCGACTAGGTATCAGAGGAGTATCTTTTGTTGTGGGGTTCGGGGGGCATATCGGCGTGTGGAGTGTTGCTGTCCACGAGCTAGAATGATAGGACGAGGGGGAAGGAGACTTCCCATGACTAGAAGAAAGTACGTTCCACAGTGAAGTGGGTGCTTGCCAGCTGGGAGAGTGCTGGGTGTATGAACTTGGTGGTGCGCATTGGGATATTGTGCCTGCGAGAACTGACAATGGCCTGTGAAGCGTGCGAGTGTGACTGAGATCGAGGGAGGGAAAGAGTGGGAAAAGACCTGGGAGAAGGTGGTGGAGAAGGAGGGGGAAGGAGGGGGACAAAGAGACGTATGAGTTTGAGGCGGAGGTGGGATGTATTCGTTTTACCGTCATGCGTCTGCTGTATGATCATATTCACATCAGTCACAGAGTATGCATGCAATCCGCAGCGCGAGAACTCGAAGAAAACACGTACTGCTCATTAATATCCTATCTAACCCAATCCTGTCCTTCCTTCGATAATGTACCAGAGAAGCGTCTTCTTGTAGAGAGCAGTGTCTAATCACAACATTGAAGTGGGAAGCCCTAGCCACCCAAGAAGGTCGAGCACCACACACAGCATTTCCATTGGGCCTTGTCGAGTAGAGATGTAGTAATAGTTCGATGTCCGACGTCCAAAAGGAAAAAGCGACTTGGAGAGGCAATTAATCGCGGTGGAGGTCAGAGCAGAGGAATCGAGAGGATGAACAGACTGCGCGGAAGCGAGACGCCAGCACGGCCATTGCCGACCACGCGACTCTGGCCCTACTCCCACGCTTTCGGCAACATTGAACCACACGAGGTTCACTCAAGTTAAGGATATCGGGTTACCCAGGTGAAATCATTGATTTTGAACCTTTAAGCTTTAAAGCTGCTTTACCAGACGAACACATCGCAAGTCCTTATTTCCAATGCGTCAATGTAGGCTGCGGCTCAGTAGCATCTGATTACGAATAGTTAACGATAGTTCGTTTATTTACTGAAAATTTTGAGTTTCCTCATTACTATGACGAACACACCACAAGTACTTACCCCTAGTAATATTCAACGACAACAGCACTGCGGCCTCTCTCCTAGCCGTGTGAGCAACCGACTGCAATCGTGAATTTTTATACTTCGCTTGCTCTCTCTTTAACTACCTTCCATGCACATGGTTATGTAAAACTACCCTTTCAATCGAGCGACGGGTTTACGGAAACCCTTGAAGGAGACGCTACTGTCATTACAATGAGATTTATTATTATGTTATATTTTCGTCGAGCCTTGCTTACTAGGTAAAGATACAAGTTTGCGTTATGGAAGTATCACTTGGCTGGACTAAGTGGTGGTCGAGAATGTGTGACGCAGAGAATCCACACAGTACGTTTTACTATAGTGCGCGTAGATAGCTGGTGCTTTCACAATAAAAACGTATAGAAACATACAGATATCGTGTCTAGTCGATTCATCTGAAACTATGATGGCAAAGTGGACGCTCAGAATCTTGGACAGCATTAAGTATTGTACCGTCGATTCTCGACGTGTGAACCAAACACAATTGCGAAGAACGATGTGATGATCATATTCATAAGTCGCGTTCCCGACTGCCCCGTGCCTCTCATGGGTATAGATGTTCACTGGTGTCTTCCACGAAAAGAAAAACGAATAATAGTGCTCTTTTTATACTGAATTGAGCGCTGTAGGTGAAAGTTGTATTGGGTGTTACAGAGATGAGTGAAGATACTGAAATGATCACAATAACTATTGTCCGCTTGCCTATGAATACTAGGAAGTGTAAAAGTTATGTTTCCCGAGACCAAGTGAGACTGAGACCTTGATGCACAAGGGCAATGAAAAAAATCCCCAACAACGCCAAAGATTTAGGTGATGCCACATTGTCGATATTCTTGAAGTACATTGCCAACAACCATGACTGCATTTCACTTCTGGCTGAAATATCTGTTGCTGTCGCGCATCCAGGACCCCCCCAACGCTCAACTTTATGACGCGTTTCGGAACGGTATGTTGCATAAGCCTGGCGTTTTGTGCCTGGTTCGATGGTTTCGGTTTGAGTTGCACAGTCGAGCCAGAACGGTTGGAGTACTGAGTGCCCCGCGTATGCGAGCATTCCCCCGGCCATTAGTGGGTACCCACTACCTACATTTACTTCGGTCACTGTACTTAAGTAATGAGTAATATTCATTACACAGATACACATCGCGTACCCTGTACAATTATTGAACGATCTGTGAATGTCGAATCGTGAATGCTAAATTGACGAGCATTTGTAAATAATCCAGTTGATCCATCAAATGTTCCAGAAATATTTTCTTGTATATCTGACCACCTATAATTCGATGAAATAAAATCGTCTCCGGGTGCATGTGAAAAAGAATGTTCATTATCCATATCCTGTGAAAAAGGGTGTCTGTCCTCTGTATACTGTGAAGAAGAATATACATCGCGTTTCTTGCCCTCCTTCTCCTTTGCGCCCTTTTCATCATCCTCCAACTCGCGAAGAAGCTGCATCTGTCTCTCCTGTGTTACTTTCTCCCGATACGCCTGCAGCACGCGCTGCTCGAGCATTCTCGCTGCAAAGATGAAAAACATGCGTTTTCCCTCTTCCATTTTTTGTTCTTCTGCCATTATCTGCAAGAAAATTAGTTAACTTGGGGGAAAGGGATAAAGGGAAGAGAGACCTCGTCCCCATCATCCTCGTCACTCCCCTCTTCATCTTCGCTTTTGCCCTCGCCCTCTTCCTTTTCCTCTGAACCCTCCTCCTCTTCGTCCGCTTCTCTCTTCTCGCTGTCGTCTTTCCCGACGCCGCCGGCGGTTTCTTCTTCGCGCAGCATCCTCCGCTCTGCAAGCTGCTCCATCATTTCGTAGAACTTCTGGCTGTCGTTTTTGAGGAGGTCGTCGGCAACTGTCAGGATATTCTCTGGTCATATTATGGAATTAAATGGGTGTAAAAACAGGAGGGGATGAAGTACCTGAAGTCAACCCATTACCTATACTAAACAGCCCCCTTTGGCTTGCGGAGGGTTCCCTCTCCTCTTCTCCCTACCGGCCCCCCTCCCTCTCTCCTCTTCCTCTTCTACATGTTCGCCTTCGGCTTCTTTTGGAGCGACCTCTTCCTCGCTGCCCTCCTCCTCACTGGCATCATCGTCATCGTACGCATCGCCCACCTCGTCGTCCTCGTATTCCCCCTCCATTTCTTCCTCCTCGCGACATTTTATGACGTTGACATGGGATTTGCATTTAGGGAGCGGGATGAGGGAGGGGACGATGACTGCGCCGTTTTTGTCGAGCTCGACGCTTCCGAGGAAGGGGCCTGGACCTGGAGGAGGGGGGAGTGCACCGCCGGAGGAGAGATAGTGCTGTTGGCAGGTGGTGTATTGCTGGAGCTGGTCGTAGTAGGCTTCGTAGAGGACTTCGAGCTCTTCTTCTAGTGCACTCCTGAGTATGAGATCGGGTTATCGGTTGTGATGGATGGTTTTGAAGTGGGGGTGAGGTGAAAAAATAGGAGGGGTTCGTTAGTTTTTTTGCGGTACTTTTTCTTTTTTTTTAAAAAAAAAGAGAGAGAGAGATGAAGCTTGAAGAGGGAGGATAGGAAAGAATGATAGAATGAAAGAAAGGAATGAAGGAATAGAAAACTAACCGTTTCCTGCCACATACTGCACAACCGCAAGTATGTTTCTGCTGCTCCTTCAACTTCTTGAGGACAGTATCATTCTCGATCTTGACCAAATTCTTCCTCTCCTCCTCACCGAGACTCAACCAAAAAGCCTTGATGTGTTCCCTCTCCTCGGTTGAACTGGTGCTCCAGATCTTATTGGCATTTTGCTTTCCCTTGGCATTTATCGCAGATGCAGTGCCCCCGGTGCCTGCAGCGGGGCCAGGGGCAGCAGCATAGGTGGGCCAGCAGCCCCTGGGAGATGAGCGGCGCTGCTGCTGCTGCTTGCCATAAGAAAGCGGAGCATTGGAGGCAGCCCTTGCGCTCCTCTGGTGTGTTGGCTGCTGCTGGGGCGGGTATGCTATTGGCTTGGGTGTGGCTGTTTGTCTGGACACTGGCATGAGTGGTTGAAGAGTAGTTTGTGAATGCAATGGTGGGAGTGTTGGCGGTGGTGGTGTGAGTGGTATTGGTAGTGTGAGTGTGGTGGGTGCGGAGGTTAGCGTTGACGGTGAGGACGAGGGTGGGCTTGATGTAGTGTTGTCGCCAGTGCTGTCATCCTCTGCTGGGCACCGTTTTCAAGTTCGGAACCCACAGCCTCAGTGGGAACGCTGAGAAGACGCTGAGGCGCTCATGCACAGGGACAGGGCGATGTGCTTCGATGGCAACTCATTAAGTGTCATTCTTGTACAGCTTGTATTGGTCTTTTTTCTTTGCTATATTATCCCTAGTTTGTGGGCCGCTTTTTTCTCTTCTCTCAACTTAATCTCTTTACGACTAAAACACTGCCACGACGCTACGCTATGCAAGATAATTATCTGATAAGTTATCAAAGGATAGGATAGGATAGGATAGGTCATCTGCAGCTAGGCAAACGTGGACACTGGATACGTCTTCCTGTACCAAAGGATCTTCGAGGGCTCCTTGAGGCTTTTCCTGGCTCCAAAACTGAGCTGGTAATGTCTCAATTCATGAGTTCAGCGTATATCACATCGATAGTGCGGTGCAGGTAACGTACCAGGTTGCCCATAAAGCTCCCAAGCCTCCATTACTTAAAGGTGAGGTATCATAGTTTCTCTGTTGCTATTATAGTTTACTTTGAAGTACTAGGAATACCAGGACTGCGTTCATCCAATAGAGTACTCAAAAAAATTTCAAAGACTGAAGGACTGGGGACAATAAGAGCGGTGAGAGCTGGGTAAGAGAGTTGGAAGCATGTGGTTGCCGAAGGCGCCGGTGGCCTAGCACCAGCGGGTCCGGACCGAGGTGAAAATCACATGTTCGGTAATTCCTGTCGCTCATCCTTGCTCTTGCCTCAGTCGGTTCATCATCATGTTAGTGCGGTTCTCTTCCTCTCCAAAGTCTCGTTCTCCCTCTGTCCACATACTACTCTTTTATTCGACGAAGAATCGCAAGCATTTGAAGTGCCTGTACATGATGCGAACATATAGATCGTTCTCAAATGGCTGGATTGTTGGGATAGGCGCTCAAGGATCGGTTTGGGCTAAGGTGGATTCGTTTAGATGAACAGTGCGTGCTTTTATCACTCTACAAACTACACTGATGCCAATCTAATCGTACAACAGACGATCTCAGGTATTCTCTCGGTGACAGCCCAACGATTACATGTTACACCCCACCCCGCCCTCAAGCACCTTATGTCTGCTCCCTCCCTTCTCCCGACTTCCATCTTTCTCTCACTCTCCAACGTCTTCTCCCACTCCCTTCCTCTTATCTCCCTGTTTCGACATACATCACGCTCACATGTTTACCTACAGACCATGATAAGCTCCCTTAGGCACACTCAATCAAGCTGGCTCATCCCCGCATTCGGCCCTTTTACCTCAGCAGGAGGCAACGACGCACCTCCAAGCCATACACCCCACACTCTCACTGGTTTCCTGCTCCCCCATTGAAGCCCCTCTTCTCCGTGCTGAACTCCCTCTTCGCTCTGGGACCAACCAAACTCTTGGCCAGTGGCACTTCACATATCCATCATTGTGGGATCTACCCTCCCTCGTCTCCGCTCCCCCTTAATCCCAGTTTAACTCGGCGCCGGTTGGCTTGTCCCTCTACCACAGAAGAGTCTGTTTGCGAGGCCTGCGAGTGTGGGTGTGAGGTCGGGACACGGTGCCCGTGAGGCCTGAGCGAAGAGCCATCTTGGGTGCAACATGCTTCAGGAGGGGAAGGAAGAGGAGGAGGGGGGGTACGCACCAGCCCATATTCGATCAGTGCGCCGAGGCCTCCCAGTCGAAATCGGACAAGATGTACCGACGCGTTCGGTGACGACGATCTCGCGAAGCGTACGAGGAACTGAAGAAAGGATTACATCGCTCGCTCTCTCCATGGCCGTTTTCGCTTCCTCTTCAGAGCTCACTCGTACTCAAGCGCTCGCCTTCCGTATCCCTAGCGCATTTCGAAAAACATATAAACGTACGATATCCTTATACCCTGGCACAGAAGGACACACCACAGCACATCCTATGACCTCCATCTCCCCTCTCCCCTTCTATCCCCCAAATCACACTCTACCAACTCGCACTCCTGTCCCTCTCTCCAATTGGTCACCGTCACGCACCCTTTACCCCCCCGGTCTATCCCTATACGTGCTTCCACGCCCAGTGGAATCACCATATCGAATCCCTTCTAGGTCCGTACGAGAAACTCTAGGAACCAATTGGCAAGATGGATAATACGCGGACGTGTTAGGGTGGAGGAATGGAAGAGTTTATCGAGAGTTGCAATAAGGTGTGCGGGGGCTAGAGCCTGGGGTAACGCATTCAAATCACGTCGCCACCAATATCGCACAGATCACCCCTCTATCGTTCCAAGCGTCGTCGAAACCACCTCCATGCCTTTCCTACACAATCCCTCCCATATCCCACAATGAAACACATTCATCCCAGTTGCGTCTTCAGCTCCCAACCCCCACGTCCACTCACAACCCCCACAAACAAACACTCATCACCCAAAAAATCAACCCTCAAAACGCCCCTCCCAATTAGTCCCCTATCACCTGCACAACGTACTGTCGCAGCGCAAGTCAGTTCGCCCCTCTTCCTACTCCCTAGCGCATCAGTGTAATACTTCCCCGGCGTATTGGTTCTTGGAGCTCTTCATATAAGCACAGAAGGAGGTCAAATATGGTGATTCCGCTGCGGGTTGAGGCTCGTATCGGTATGGACCAGGGTAGGAGAGGGTGTGTAAGGGAGAGGAATTGGAGAGGTGGCAGGAGGGCGATTTGGTAGAGTGTAATTTGGGGAATTCTTGGAGGTGGGGGGAGGCGTAAGTCGTAAGAAATACTGTGGTGTCCTCCTGCGTCCAAGTAAGAGGAGATTGTACGTTCGTGATCGCAAGATGTAACAGATGTCGACCAAGAAGGCCACTGAGCTCTGAGTAGGAATCGAAAGCGGCCACGGAGGGAGGGGGCAATATAGTCTTCCCTCCAGTCTTTCGGGCGCTTCATGAGATTGTCCTCGCTGAACGTGTCGTTGCCCCCTATATGACTCCGACTCCTAGGCGCACCGATTGAACGATAAAACCCCCCTGAATGAAGGAGAGCGTAGAATATAGGCTGATACACCTCGCCTCCCCCAAAAATCCAGCCTCGCTCCTGCACTCGCGGGCCTAGCGAGTGGACTCTGCTGTGAAGGGGGAACCAACCAACTCGGCACCGGCCCCGAGTTTGAATATGATAGTGGGGGAGGAGAAACGAAGGGAGGTAGATCCCATACAGTTGGACTGGTAGGCGAGTGGAGTGCCGCTGGCCAGGAAGTTGGTTGGTGCCATGGCGAGAATTTATACTACTGCCTCTTGAACACAAAAATTGGGCTGAGGATTATCGTAGAGTTACAACACTATTACTAATATTCAAATCCAGCTGCGCAACGATAACGTTGAACATAAGTTGTGATGGTTAGAGATCGCATAAGAGAGACCTACCGATTCACTTCACCAACTCCTCGTCTGCGTATTTAAGATCACGTGACTATTCCGAACGCATAGACCACCCTTATCCATCATTCCAAACGATGATGAATCCACCACGCCAGACCCCACACAATCCTCTCCTCAATCCAACGGCATATCAAATTCATTGCCTTCCTAGTCTTCAAATCACTCCCCCCACGTCCCCCCACAACCCCCGAATACACACACTCCCCGCCCGAGAAATCGACCTTCAGCACACCCCGTCACCCCCTCCAAGGAGCCCCCAATCCCCCAATCCCCCGCACACTTTACTATCGTCGATTGATCCGACTTGCTCCTCTCCCTACTCCCTAACGCGTCGGTGTAACATCCACTTTGTTGAATTGGTTCCTGGAGTTCCTCGTACAGAGATAGAAGCAGGTTGGATGTAGTAATTCCGCTGGGGATGCCGGCGCGTATGGGTATGGACTACGAAAGTAGAGGGAGAGGGATTGGAGTGGAGCAAGAGGGCGAGTTGGTAGAGTGTTATTTGGGGAATACTTGGGGGTGGAGAGACGGAGGTCATAAGATGTGCTGCGGTGGCCTTCTGCTTCTAGCTACGGGTTTATTGTGTGTTGTCGTTCATGAGATCTGAAAGACATTGAGCATAAGTGTGGAGGGGGAAGCGATAGTAGCCTCGGAGAGAGGGAGTAACGTACCCCTCCCTCCAGTCTTTCGGGCATTTCGCGAGATTGTCCTCGCTGAATGCGTTGGTGCCTCGTGTCCGATTTCGACACCGTGGTGCGCCCATGGAATGATACAGCCCTCCTCCTCCGCTTCCTCCTGAAGCATATTGAATACAAAGCGACTCCTCTCCCTGAACCCTTGGACTCTCTCCCAACCTCGCACCCGCACGAGCACTCGTAGGCCTAGCAAGCCTTCTCAGTGGAGGTAGTCGGACAAGTCAACTCGGCATGTGCACTGAGTTCGAATATGACAGTGGAGGAGTAGGGACGAGGGGGAACATCCCATACGGTGGGACTCGTAGGCGTGTAGAGTGCCGCTGGGCAGGAAGTTGGTGGGTGCCAAGGTGAGGAGGGGGCTTGCTATGGACTAGCGGAAGCGTTCCATGGGAAAGTGGGCGCTTTCCAGGAGGAGTGTAGGCGTATGAGCTGGGAGGGGGGCATTACCTCCTACTGAGGGACCGAATGCGGGGTTGGACCACCCTGATTGGGTGCCGTTGCCTGCAGGGATTGGGCATGGTCTGAAGCGTGCGTGTGACTGAGACTGTGATCGAGGGAGTAGGACGGTGGAGTGGAAGTAGAGGTGGTAGGGAAGAGGGAAATGGAAGAGGGGAGAAGGGGAGGAAGGAACGGTGCTCGAGCTTGAGTGGGAAGAGAATGTAATCGTTGTTCTGTCAGCCAAGATCGCCTGTTGTACGACGAGACTCACATCAGTATAATTCGTAGGTGATATAAAAGCACGCACTGTTCATCCAAACATATCTGCTGTAGGCTAAACCTATCCTTAAGCGCCTATCCCAGCAATCCCATACCTTCGAATCACACAGGCCCTTTTCGCGCGTATAATTTGCTGTCAAGTAGAGTGGTAGTAAGTGACAGAGGGAGAAAGTGACTTGAGAGGTAGTAAATCGCGGTGAGAGAACAACGGGCGAGGTCGGGAATTGCCGAACGCGTGACTTCCATCTCGGCCCCGGCCCCAGACCGGCTGGCACGAGGCCTCCGCCGCCTATAGGCTTTCGGCAGCTGCAAGCATCTAAATTCTCTCATCGCTTTCACTATCTCGACATCTGCGATTACTTATCTTGCCACGAGATCAGGTGAGAGCACCAGTTCTCGAGCTTTCGCACATGGCTTTCACCGGAATTCGAAGTATCCCAGGTGAAAATGGATACTGTTCGTTCTTTTCATGCTCTTCGAGTAAATGTGCCCTTACAGTTCAGAATCGTTAATAATCAAGAAGGGAGATGATGAACACCAATCGTCAGCTTCGTTGTCGGAAGTGTCGGTTTACCAGATTAGATTGTAACCGAAATGTGAACAAGTGCATTCGCCTCACGAGTTGAAGATTCAGTAAAGATAACATGTGTGGCTCACTGCGCAGATCCTCTTCTGAGGGTATCGCACAGTCACTGGAGAAGATTCTGCGACAAAATCAACTGGAGCAAAAATAGAATATCGATGACATTGTCCAGGCCGAACGGAATGCACTGCACAACAGCAATATGGAGAGGAGCAATAATGTCTGCTCACCTGATAGCTGGCCAAGCGTAAAGCGTGGATGGAAGCAAATGTGGGAGCTTTATGGACAACCTGGT
The DNA here is from genome assembly GCA_025738555.1 of Cyathus striatus. Taxonomy (NCBI): domain Eukaryota; kingdom Fungi; phylum Basidiomycota; class Agaricomycetes; order Agaricales; family Nidulariaceae; genus Cyathus; species Cyathus striatus. The sequence goes on from JAOVFP010000007.1 coordinate 2,603,738, forward strand.
ACTTACGTTGCCTAGGCTGCATTTTCTAAGAGCTTATGGATAGAGACATTAGTCTGCTCTACACATTACAACTTTTGTCATATCGATCCTTCATGTATGAACCAAACGCAATTGCGAAGAACGATGGGATACTCGTACTCATAAGTCATGTTCCCCGTTCGTCTCATGGGTATAGAACTTTGCTGGCAACTTCCACGCGAAGATGAATAACTATAAAAATAGTGTGCTTGCTTTCCCAAACACAGCGAGACATAGCGCTAGATGTGAAAGTTATACTTATAATTAGCTAGGTGACAGCGACAGTGTGAATGTAACTACTAAAAATGGCGATAACGATGGGTATGACTTGATCTTTATCAAGAAAATCTAGAACATTTATGGGTGCCTGATACAGATTCAGAAGATAGAGTTTGATTCGGTCGAAGACTACATCACACACTGGCCGCATATAAAGATAAGATGCTCATCAATGCACATTGCAGTGCATTCCCCTTGTCTTTCAACATGTCTTCTGGAGTATTTCCAAATGCAAGTAACTTTGTGCAAAATCAACCTATTATGATAGATAAACCCAATTATTATGTCAATTCTCAGGTAAACCATATTTGAGAGTGTATTTGTGTATTGTCTTTCAAATATTTACTGCTCCAGGTCAACATAGCCAATGATGGGCAACTATCTCCAATTCAACAAACACCTCCATGTACAAGCCAAATGTTTACAGGACAAGAACAATATCTCGAAGCCCTGAAGAAACATTTTAAGCCTGAGATTTCAAATGATTTATCCAGAAAATATTTTCTTCTTTATGGAATGGGAGGAATTGGTAAAACACAAATCTGTCTAAAGTTTATAGATGACACAGAAGACTTGTAGGTTAATATTAATATACAATCAATGGAATATTAACTCTTGTACAGCTATATCTACACATTTTGGATTGATACCTCTTCAGAAGATACTGTGTTACAGAGTCTTAGGGATATCTTCAAAACATATCTTGCAGTGCAGAGATTGGAATTTTCTCCAGCTGTGGTGCTCAATTGGATATCAATTCAAAAGTGCAGATGGTTGATGATCTTTGATAATGCTGATGGTCACCCAAAAAATGTGGAGAACTTCCTACCACCTAAGAATAAGGGAAATATATTGATCACAAGCAGAAATCATGAACTAAGAAAAATAACGACAGCTGATCACTCAATGGAGGTTACAGAAATGAGTGAAGATACTGCTGTATCTCTACTACTGAAAGTTTGTGGGCTCTCTAAACAATATGAAATATATGAAAATGTGGCCAAAGAAATAGTCTCAGAGCTTTATGGGCTTCCACTTGCTATTGATCATGCAGGAGCATATATACAATCTGGTTGTGACATGACAGAATTTAAGAGTGTTTACAAGAAGCACAGAGCAAAGTTAATGAACAACAAAACATTTTGTGGTGCATCAAAGTATGACAAAACTGTTTATGGCACTTGGGAAATTTCATTTCAGAAAATAAAAGATATATCACAACACGTGACACAATATGACACAGCATGTGCAGCCAAATATGCACTTAATATTATAAACATCTGTGCCTTTCTTCACCATGAAAACATTCCTCAAATGATATTTCAAAGAGCAGCTGAAAACTACCATGTAACACTTGCTGAATATACTGATGAAAGTGCATTTTCTTTCTTTCGGAATATGAGTAAAGATTTGTTGAATTTGGATGATAATGAAGATTGGAATTATTATTTATTCACTGAAGCAATTGCAATGCTCTTATCATATTCATTAATAAAAAAACATGTTGGCACAAAATATTATAATCTACACCCAGTAATTCAGCATTGGTGTCAAGATAGACTATCAATTACTGAAAAAAAAAAATGGATTTTTAATACTAGTGAAATATTAGCAATGTCAATAAGATATGAGAATACACTGGAGGAATATGCATATGATCACACAATTATAGTTCATGTTATTAATATTCTCTCATGTGAAGAGGAATTATACAGCAACCAAGACTACATAGTTTTATGGAAGTTAGCAGCTGTATTAAACAAAATTGGTATATATAAAATAGAAATGAATGTAAGAGAAAGAATAGTTAAAATAACAAAACAGATTTATACAGAAGAGCATCCTGTCACTCTTAAAAGTATTATCTATCTTGCATGTACATATGAGTCTCTTGGAAGATTAAAAGAAGCAGAGGAATTGGAAGTGCCAGCCTTAGAAATTATTACCAGAGTACTGGGCAAGGAGCATCCTGACACTCTTTTCAGCATGGCCAGTCTTGCATGGACATATGGAACCCTTGGGAAATGGAAAGAGGCAGAGGAGTTGGAAGTGCCAGCCCTAGAAATCAGGACCAGAGTACTGGGAAAGGAGCATCCTGACACCCTTTTGAGTATGGCCAATCTTGCATGTACATATTCAAACCTTGGAAAATGGAAAGAGGCAGAGGAATTGGAAGTTATAGCCTTAGAAATCAGAACCAGAGTACTGGGCAAGGAGCATCCTGACACCCTTGAAAGTATGGCCAATCTTGCACATACATACATATACTTTGGAAAATTGAAAGTAGCAGAGGAATTGAAAGAGGCAGTATTAGATATCAGAACCAGAGTACTGGGCAAAGAGCATCCTCACACCCTTCAGAGTATTGCTAATCTTGCATTTATATACAGAAATCTTGGAAAATTGAGAGAGGCAGAGGAATTGGGAGTGGCAGCCCTGGATATCAGAACCAGAGTGCTGGGCAAGGAGCATCCTGACACCCTTTCAAGTATGGCCAATCTTGCAAGTACATACAGAGAGCTTGGAAAATTGAGAGAGGCAGAGGGATTGGAAGTGCCAGCCCTGGACATCAGAACCAGAGTACTGGGCAAAGAGCATCCTCACACCCTTCAGAGTATTGCTAATCTTGCATTTATATACAGAAATCTTGGAAAATTGAGAGAGGCAGAGGAATTAGAAGTGGCAGTTCTAGACATCAGAACCAGAGTGCTGGGAAAGGAGCATCCTTCCACCCTTTCAAGTATGGCCAATCTTGCATGTACATATACAAACCTTGGAAAATGGAAAAAGGCAGAGGAATTGGAAGTGGCAGCCCTAGATGTCAGAACATAACAATTCTTATTTGTTTCTCAACTGTAATATATAATGTACATAGATCAGGGTTCAATATCAATTTAAAAGTTAAGTTCTGTTGGGTTCAAAGGCATGATGCAGGTGTGTAATAGACAGTGAGAAGCACCATGACTTTTGATTTACTTTGACAGTGTTATAATTTATAGATGTTATTGAGGTATAACTTCATTATAAATAGAGTTATTACATATGACCAAGAACTAACATACACTAGTAAGGAACATAAATTTTGTGTTATAAAATGCAATAACATTAATGTAACAGAGCCTTGAGAGGTACCTTGGTCTTATTCTAACATCTATAATTTAGTGTCTATAATGAGTGGGGATGCCCAATGCCTATATGTCACGTGGCCCACAATTGTCACAGTGCGTCACACTGCTGTCACAAAACCTGAAGTCGGCCTGTTTTACCACAATCTTTCATCAAATTGACACAATATTTTTACCATCATGTAGCTTAGAGCATGTAGAATACATATACATGCACATATAAACTATAAATCAACTATCTAAAGTGCAAGGCTCAAGCTAAGTACACTGTTTCTGCCATGAATATATAGCATTTTAATGTAAATATATATAATTATGGCTCAATAATATACTTATATACCATAGAAACCAATCTCAAAGTATCCTGAGTGTATAGATCAAATGGGGTGATGAATGAAGAAGTGTGAAGCCATGTTGTCGAAGCATGGAATCTATTAAGTTCTTATTTGCACATGCTTGCTTTGGCCTTGGGGCACCTCACAGTAGGCCAGATACTAAACTGTATAGAACGCAACAACCACTGCATGGATTGATACGATATATAGAGCGTCTTTGCACTACTCATCGATGGCTACAACTCTCCTCATTTAGAAATTTTATTTACGAACCAGAATATGTAAAAGTAGCGATTTTATTGGATGAAATATGCCTTAAGGTGTCAAATTTAAAATTATAATTGCGGGTGTATGTTCTACTCAATGAGTAGTACAATTTTTCTCTATAACATAAGTTGATCCGATAATTGTATGTTGAGATCTATTCAAAATGGTTTTCCCCTGCCAAAATTGCACAGAATATGAAACTATCTGAGTTTTCTGTTGTTATATTTATGTATACTTCAAAACAAAACATTTTATATATTGGACTAATCTATACAAACATAATACAAGTTATTTCATGATGGTAGATTACATATGGAAGGAGGAATGTCAAAATATATGTCTGGCTTCAAGTTTCAGGACTGTCACATGGTGTGACTATGTGTCATGGCATGGTGCCATAACCAAGGATTGGGCATACCCATAATGAGTAGCACAGAACTTAGGTCTACACAAAACTGAGTGACAGTGGTGAGATAGTGATATGTCTAGTAAAATTGTGAGGCCCCTTGTAAAGGATAATTGGGTTTTTTTGCAGCAAACTAACTTAATATTCAGAAACAGAGGTCCAACAAACATTAAAACTCCACTCAAGGAGATTTTCCCATGACATTTTGTGGGGTCAATTTTATTTGGAAAAAAATGAAATGTTCACACCCCTTTAAGCACCATTAACCCAACATTAGGTTGTTTCATATATTGTATTAAATTTCTATAATGAAAGAAGACATTACTGTAGTATCAGTAACAATATAAGAGCAGATTTGTATTGAAACCAAGTTGAAACTGTGTTTTTTGAATGCCACATGATTATTGTGAAATTATGTGATGTCACAAATTAATACCAAGTGGTCACATGATATAAACAGGCTGAAGCTTAAGCTACTAGGGGGGTGGGGCCAAATGTGACACATTACATGTAAGATTTACACATGTACATTCTTTCTACACATACACATAAAACTAAACACCTACACATTGCAAATTTGATGTGCACATAACTTACAGTGATCATTCTTATTGATTTGTAATAACAGAAGTAAATAATAAATACAATATCTGAATTGTAGATAATAATGGCCAATTATTGTGTAATGGAAAAACATAAGAAGAAATTTTTAATTCAAGTTTTTTTTCTATTATGGCTCTCACAGTGTCCTCATAGCAACAAGGTTTCAAATAATGTTCTAAATGAGTTTTGCAGCTCTATATGTTGGCTCAATGTTCAACATTGAGCACAAGCAGTCACAGCTGTGAGAAGTTCCTTTCCATACATCCTCTATCAGTTTTATCCCAACTAGATATATAACCAGCTTGTAATGTAGGGACTAACACAGATAAGCCAAATACCAGGTATGACCTGTACCTGGCTTATTTTTATGGGTTTGGGTCAGACCTGATCTGTACAGGCCAGGACCTACAGTGCCATGGATGAAAATAGAATTTTTAATCTCAGCTGATTTGGAGCAGTGCTATTAATAAAAATAGAACCATTTTATTTAGTAATCATATCAATTTCCATGTGACTGACAGTTGGCTATGCAACCCTGAGATCTGCTGGCTCTCTTTCTTCATCCCCACTCCCTTCCCACCTTTGCACTATGCCTAGGTGCAAGTAGAATTACTCTGCTGGTGTACCAGCTACAAAGGAGACATCTAATACTTGATAATGCTCCAGCAGTTCATACTAGAACAACTATATTCCATACACCAAGTCCAGAAGTAGTGAATGGTGTTATCACTGCACCAGTTATTGTATCACCAATCAAAGTCTGTAAAAGAGCCAAAGATGTCAAGATTAAGGATATGGAGAATCATGAAGTGTGGCATTTGTCAGATGAGGAGATTTTTGGTGTGTTATTATTATTTTAAATTATGAACAAGATGTCTCAAAATTTATTTAGAAACAGCATGTACATCTTGGTGAGCCAATGTTTATAACCATTATAATGTGTTTGTTAAATGTAACACCACATCTGATGGTCAACAAGACAATATGAAGTTCATCTTCAGATCCAAAACTCATCCAGGTAAAAAAAATCATCCAGATGTGACACATGCACAAATGTAATCACATGATGGTACAAGTAACTTAAAGAGAGGTCAAGAAGCCTGCTTTGCTCACTTTGGTAAACCATCAGCTGGGACCTCCCCTCCATCTGAAGGAGTATCTGCTATACAGTATTCTGAGGCTGCCTATTGTGTGCTCATTGCTATATAATGTGCCAAGAATTATCACCCATTTAATTCTGTTCTGCATGAAGAGTATCAGATGGAAGTTGAAATGCTTTTGCCAGGGACCAAAATTACACACCCAGTTACTGTTAGCTGTGATGTCTGAGCACTCTATATTAGAGCTGGTCACAGATAGCCAGTATTCAAATATCTGCAGATATTATGTGATTTCAGTTTCTTCAGATCAGATAAAGATAATTTCCCACAGATATTCAGTTAATCTGGCCTATCTGTCTATGTTTGAAACATTATTGAAGCTCTGACTTAAATTCATTCAGGATCACCTTGATAATGCCTGTGCTGTTGAAATAGAGTAGTCCCTTCCCCTTCTAGCCCCCCCCCCCCCCCAGAAATAGTTGAATATCATTCATCCTATTGCTTATATTGTTTTCTTCTATAATGCCACCAAGAGGGCATAAGTGTGGAACATGAAGTAGAGGTGCCTCAAGAGGATTCAAAGCACCTACCCTAGCAGCCAGCAATCACAGTACACCATTACCAAGCAGGCCTATCACTCCTGAGAGGTCTCACAATCCATCTCCTACACAACCTCCTCCACCACACACACCAGATGCATCAGACAGTGAAACTGAATATATTCCACCATTCTATCTAGTGATGCTGTCTCCTGTAAAACAGAAACAATGTGCTGCTAGTGCATCTGTAAAAGATATATTGGAAATAGAAGTGTGGGATATGGATGATGAGGAGATAATAGGTATGCTTTAATATATTTTATATATATATGTTGTAGAACTTAATATAAATGCAGAAGCAACATTTTCAAAACTGATATTGCCAGCATATAAACACTAATATATCACTAATATGTGTTATCAAAAATGGATAGTGAACAAGAATAGTATTCCTCTTTGACTGTAAAGTCAATCCCACTAATCATGCACAAAAGAGATGTGGATGTATTAATACTGCTGTTGGCACTGGAAATTTAAGTTCCAGGATGAAGGATTGTGATAAATAAATCAAGGAAGCATCTGCTCAATCATCTGGGCCAACAATTCCCTACTCTCCAATGAATCACCAAATACTTCTAGCACTTCAGTGTGCTGATAGCATGTGACTATTTAATATGGTAAATAACAAGTTCTTTCAAATGCAAGTAGAAATGCTACACCTTGGAACACAGCTTCCATCTCATACTACCATTCAGAAAGACACTATTAGTCTTTTTCAACATTAGTACTGATGAGTATTATTATATTTCTTACTGCAATTGCAGTAAAAGTGATTGGAGATCTGCAACTGCAGAAATGAAATAGCTTTATAGTACTGCAGTCCATTATTGTAAAGAATGCTTTATCTGTCTGCCATGTTTGCTTCATGTTGAACATATTGCTTCATTCAATTGCAATGTTCACTTTAAGAATACTTCATCTTGTTGCAGTGGTTGCTTCATATTTAAACATTTGCTTCATTCAATTGTAGTGGTTGCTTCATATTGCTTCATTTTTTGTAATCCATTGTTTATTGTCATTTGTGACAGGCCATATGTCACAACATTGCAATGTCTACATGTAATGTATTATGGTTCAAGTTGCAAACTTGCACTGCCAATAGGAGGGTGAGAGCGGTTTTGTGGGCCATGAAATTGTATATCAATTTCACAGGTGGTTGATGCCAGCACTTGAGACTCTAGACATGGTATGTAGTTGTCTATTGCCAATTCATGTCTGAGTTCTCTCTAACTCAATTGTCTGCTGGCTCTCAATTATGTCTAGGGCTAGGCTCTTTTTGTGGGAGCACTCTGGCCATGGTTCAATGGAAGGAAACAGGGATTGAAGCTATGTGTCCCTTGTTCTTCCCACACCAGGTGTGCTTCACCAACCTCAATTAGTTTCACACTAACAGTTGCTCCTCCTCTCGCACCAGTGCTTCTTAGTACTATAGTAGTTCCTGTTTTGAGTCTTTGCATTACCCACCCATCCCGTACCACAGTACTTAGACATATCTTCTCAGTTTCAGTTCCTTTCTCTCACTTACAACTATATTTTACTTTGATTCTGTCTCATGTCCATCTAGTTTCCATTTCACTTTCACACTTACATCCCTTTCTTTTGGCATCTGCTCTCTAGTTATGTGTGCAATGTGATCATTTCCTGTGGTGTCAAGGTGTACCATGTCATCAGGTGACACCTCCCCACATGCTGCTCCTATTCCTTCGTTATGCGAGAGACCTCAATTGGGGTATGAAAAGTGTTTGTAAGCACTATTTAAGGTTTTTATAACTGTCAGTTGTGATGGTAGCCTCAGGACTACCCCACATCATAGTATGGGAGCTAGGAGGGTAATCATACTCTATATGTTAACCTGTGTAGAGGTTCATATGATCATAATAGGCAATGTTTGGCATTGCCATGTTTGAACATATTGATACTACTTTACATATCTTATTATAAATACTGTATTCCTGCATATTTGTACTTTAGTTCTTACTCTTGCACCCTGTCATAGACAGAATAAATCTGGTCTGAAGTATGTTGTGTGTACCATAAGACTCCATAGAGGATAAATACCTCTACACTTTTTTACTTCACCTTTATTTCTGTCTACTCACTCATCTCCCACCATTGGCTGTGATCTACCCTGATCGCTTATCACTGCAAGAGCCTATTACCATCACCATCATCAGATGTTTATGGCACTCCTGATGGGTAAAGGCAAAGCCTCTTGATCTGTTAATCCCCCTCCTTAACCACCATCTCCTCCTCCTCAGGTGAACCCTCTGGGATCACCATCCTCACCTCTCACCCCACTAGAGTCCCCGGCTAAGTCCCATGTGACTATAGAGGGTGACAAAACAGGATCTGGCTCTGGCTCTGGCTCTAGCTCTGGCTCTGGCTCCGGTTCTGGCTCTGGGATTGTTGAAGTGGTCAAAGGTGCCAGTGTGATAGCTGATCATGGCATCATCCAGTCTGCTGGCACTTTGTCCACTGTAAGAACTGATATGGCTGTTGACCCTCATATCAACATGCCCAAGGAAGCTCCTACTGGACAATTGGATGAAGACAAGCAATAATGAGAATACATCAAGCAGGCTCTTACTGATCCTGCGATTGCTCAATTACAAGTGGACCATAATAATCCTATGGTCGATGTGGACAATATTTCTCTTGAACAACAATTGGAAGCCCTGTATGCTGTAAATCCTGACATTACTTGTACTCGTATGAATGAATTATATAATAAAGCTGTTATGAAACTATGAAAGGTGCCTGCTGCACCTGGCTTGGTAGAAGAAGACAGTCCTGAAATCATGAAAGCTACTATGATACTTATGAAAATTTTAATGCATATATATTGCTCCACTAGGAGGAAAGCATATAGGGAAGATCCTCATTGATCTTCAACTCCTATGTCAACTGTCACTATTGATCCATTGGATCCCTTATTCCCTTGGAATGAACAAAGACCTGTACTACAAGAAGCCAATAAGACTAATGTAAATGATCAAAACAATGATTCCTTGCCTTCTAATGCTCATTCTCATATTGCTTCAAATGGTTGTATTGGTCGAGCTCTATTATGGGATGATCATGTGGCATTACAATGTATGCATGTCAGAGATCTATCTCAACACCAGTTTATGGAAATCAAAGACCAATTGGTGGCCTTTGATAATGGTTGTCCAGTAGAACTGGATCCCTACAAACAGATTCCCATTGAATACTGGGACCCTAATCAAGACCCTGGGGAACTAGGGCCTCCACTTGTTAATTATGCTACTTGACCTTCCCTGTCTCCATCACCATCTATCTCTGTCACTCTACAACCAAAAACATCTACACCATCTAGCAGAGTACCATCTGTACAACTTGTAAATAACAAGCATGATAGTACTCCATTGGCACCCCAATATCATGAAATGACTCATGAGGCTTCTCCTACCTTGAATCAGGAACAATTGATTCAGGAGATGCAGCATCTTCATAAGGAAGAAATGCACATGCAGATCCTCACCATGATACAAAGCTATCTGGCAGAGCATCTAAAGCTACCTGATGGGTGTCGTCCCATCCACACCGAGTCCAAAACTATCAGACGATTTTCGGGCACAAGCTCACTGTTCAGTGAAATGGATAAGTGGCTAGTAGACTTATGTTCATACATGAGTCTCCTTACCTTAGGAGATCTGGAAAGAGAACAGGAACATATTCTCATGCTCAGAGAATACCTCAAAGGACCCACTTTGATTTGGTTTCATAATGAGGTTCTTAACCCATTTTCTGCAAAGGAAAAATTGTCCTTCAAAGAGATCATGACCAAGTTATATGATCAATTTGTTCATAATAATATGGATGATGCTCGCATTGCAGGGTTCTATGCTATATGATATGGAAAGCCAGACAACCACACTCGACTACATCAAAGTATTTGAGCTCCAGCCTTTGGCTTTGCAGCAATCCACTTAGATACTCACTTAGATGCCTTCTGTTTGGGCAGGATTTTGGTTAAAGACTTAATTGAATCCAATCTATTTGAGTACTAATGTAAGACATAAGAATTAGAATATGAAACGATAGCATAGATATTTCATCATAGTCATATGTTTATAATTCCATTTTACAGTGTAAGAACATAATTAAAGGCCTGTGTCAATACTAATAGGCATAAAGTAGTAATCTATGCCATACTACCAAGTGGTTTGATGCATATTGGTAGTGCAGAGTAATTAAAATTATAAAATATACAGTTCATGCTTGTTTTTATGCTTGTAATTTTACCATATACACAGGGTTAGCAAATTTAATTTTTTATGCTCAATTGCTAATAGCTTTCATGCCTCAATGTTTGTGAGTATAAAAGTGAGTGTGGAAATGCTGTATATACGGGTCCATAACTGTCTCGTAAGGGCTGCAAAGCAAATTTGATATGGTATGATTATGGTATGGTTAACACCCATATAGTACCTGTACTATTACGGATGTTTTATGGTCTGGTATGGCATATGGTATATTCAAATGAAATATTTTATTATCTTCAACAGCAATGAGATTTAGCATGTGAGCACACTGATTTTGAGATAAGATATCATTCTACACATGCATTTTCATCAAAAGCATGTCACGTTATTTCAAAAGATAACACTATCAAATCTAGCCATCATGCATCAATGCATTATTCATGTTCACTCTTCCTCTCTCACTCACCCTCTCCCACTGGTTCCCTCCAACACCAACACTTCCACATCACCATGAATGCCACAATTACACATCAGGAACTCAAGACTGTCAGTATTGCACATTACCAAGAGCTACTGAATGTGCAATTAGCTTTACCAGAGGCCACATCATTGCCTCAAGTCCCTCTCCCCAAGTTTTATTCAATGAAAATTTCTTCTAATTCATTGCTACAGTTTTTTTTTCATACTTTACCATATTCTCTTCGAAATATACGATCTCAAACACCAATTATCCCTGCCATTTTGACCACCCCTCATTAAGTAACTTCTTTATTCTGATTTTCTATAAAACCTATGTATCTACACTTCCCCAACTCAGTGAATTTCTCCCCACTATCTGTGAAGTTCTAAGTCTTTTTTGGGTCTTTGTTGATCTCTACATGTTTCTCTCATGTTCTACCATTCTGTTTTCGAAGATTTACCAAGTCTTTGTGTTTTGAACTTCACTTTGAAGTTTTATTCCATGTTACATTCTCAACTTCATATTACAGTTGCTAATCACCCCCTTCAATCACCTTAGGACTCCTCAGTTGAACAGATATTCAATGACTCCCATTTTACATTCTTTATTTAGGCCCTAACATGCTTTCAACCTTTACACCTCCTGCTCTCTACTCATCATTCTTCACCAATAATGAGCTATGGACTCCATAGAATCTGGACAGATTGATATTCAAGATATTGACTCTGGTATGTCATTAACACTCTTTTAATCTTTTGTATAGTAATTAGCACATGCAGGTTTCAGCAGCAAAAGAGTAGGAAAGTTTTAATGCTGTCAATTAGAACTATAGTACTTTATACACTTGTCCAGCTTGTAAATACAAAATCCACTGTACCATTATTTTGAGGTACAAAAAATGTTCAGATACAGTATGGTTACAGACATACCATAACCATCTTGTCACCATAATGTGTACAGTCCTAATCTTAACTAAGAACATAGAAATGCACAGTTTGTGTTCATTATAATTTGACTGCAAGCATGAAACTTGGTTGAGTGTGACAGGTGGTTATTTATGCAAGCATTAATATAGTACTAATGCTTATTCGAGCTTACTTTCAACTTGTGTTCAATGTGAAGGGATCTATGTGTGTTGAGCATAAATATATAAGTTTAACTTATCATGCTTATGTTCACTCTCAATGTAATTGAGATCATTTGTGAATAAATATAGGTGAATAAAAGCCTATTTGGGTATGGTTTTTTTGGATACATCCATACAATACAAAATTTACAAGTTCTCACAATTTCATCCATTGATACCTAGGCTCATGCTACAGACACCCCTCACAAGTTTCAGCCTCATACACATGAAGTGAATATAGTGATAGAGTAGTTAATGTTGTGGCATGAATATATATGTGCCATGATATAAGCATTCTCACACTAACTGCCACTGTCTGCAGATATTGATAAGGTGGCTATTAATTTGATACAGAATTAGTGAATAAGGTACTATAAAAAGGTTAGACAGTATGAGATGCACCTTGACAACCTTGAGTTTAAGAGCTGGAGTAAGTCCCACACTGCCAGCTAAAATATGTAAGATACATATCTACCAAGGGAATAAAACAAACTATCAAACAATATAAATGATCATAGGAGGATACAACATACCTGACTAGGGGAAACTCTATTACTAATATTTGTCAGTGTTGTCATTGACAGGGTCAGACCCCATCAGTCAATAGAGTCCAAGTCAATGACTGATGGTTGACAGGTCAATCACTGACCTGTCAATGGAAAAGGCTGAATTATATTAGTCAGAGTGTAAAGGGTCCGATTAGAGCTGAGACTTGGCTGACACTGTTATTGAGTCTTGATGATTGGAAATAATTAAGTAACATTTGGACAACATTGTAAAGAGTTATAGTAATGTACAATGTAAAATAATATACTGTTGTCAGCAATTTGAATGAAATAAATTATGATTTATGATTCTTCAACATTATACTGCATCTGCTTTTCTAGGTCATTCTCTTCTACCAATATTCACCTTCCATATGACCAATAAAACTCCAATTCCTTGCATGAGCTGCCATTTTCTGGGTATAGAAATAAATCTTGCAATTTGATTTTTCAATATGCAGGAATATGAGAGCTGGCATCAAATTCAGCAGATTGAGTGCCAGTTGTGGTGAGTGTTTGAACTGGATATGAAAAAGTGTGTGAGAGTGTGATAGAGCTTCCTGGGGTATGCATTAATAAGGGGGTTATAATCTGTGGTAGTTCTAATTCACTGGTATCATCCACATTCAAGTCTTCCTCAGTGTCAGCAATTGCTGCATTAATTAGTTCATTTGTCATTGATTGGAAGTCAAGAATTTCACTTGAAGCCAATGCTGCATTATCAGAGTATAATGCATCTTCTTCATTTGATACAATGAGTAGTGGGGTGGTAGGTAAAGGAACAATGTATGATGATGAATTGGAGACTGATTGTGGAGCTACAGCTGAATCTTCTCCAAACTTGCACTTCCTGCACTGAGGAATAAGCCCTGCATCAATATGTGCACACCTTTGATTCATGTGCACAAGTGTCGCATTGTGGACCTTCTGAGGATTAATTTGATTGCGTGTCTTTGTGTGCATGAGACCAAATGTGCTGAAGATGCACTCAGTGCCTGCAGAATTTGGAACCATAGTCAAAATCCAGATTGCCAATTTCACAAATCCAGACCTACTGGTTTGCACGGTGTTAGCACCACATAATTTTTTCCAGATTCCAGTTAAGTCAATTTCACAGCCCTAATAGTAAAGGTAAGTCTGCAATAAAAGTAAAATAATGAAAGTACTTACACTTGCATGATACTCTGCCTCAAACCCAGATAGGTACATCAAATCTGATGAGAACTGACCAAGATCTGAGTAGTAATCTTCATATGCTGCTGTGAAGTTGGAATCTGAGTGTATTGATTGACAAAATAGCCATTGGTAGACACAGTGAACCATGTGAAATAAATCAAACTATGTAATTTTCTTGGGGTTGAAGCAGTGTGCGTGGATATAAGGGTTAAAGAATACTGTGAGAATAAATAACTCTTGATCAGCCTTGGCCCACCAACATTCAAGCGATGCATGCATCATTTTCTGAATGCATGTATCATTGGTGCTGTGGAGTGTCTCAAAAAAACAGAAATTTCTCCCAAGTGTGAGCAGTACATGGTCTAAGTGGCACACTGGGTCTTGCAGTATATTTGCCAAAATTGCTAGTGGCTCGAGATGAGAAACAATTCTAAGTGTATATGAATTAGTTACTAATAGATATAAAAGGGTGGAAATAAACATACTTTGCAAGGTCATTCCAGAATTGCTCATCACAACAAATCATAATTACTTCAAGTGCCTTTGCTTTGAGATCTGATGTTGCTCCTGCTGCAACAAGGAGTTGTTGTTTATTTGCTGTGACACATCCCATAATTGAGAACAATTGTGAATGAAGTCACTTCAATGCACAATAATATCCAGTCCATCACATGACAACAGGGAGAATAAGGGCAAGTATGCGACCAGTTGTACATAATTGCTGTGAATGGAGGAGATCAAGGGCACACTGATGGTTATTGAACCACTTTATAACTTCAATTGCCCTCACAGCAGATGTCATAAATGGGGATTTGATGGTGAGATAATTCCCAGTAAGTAAGCCACTTTGATGAGCCCAGCAGACAAATGTAGCAATGTGAGGATATGTGGCTGCATGTAGATGTTGCATTTTCTTTCCATCTGGACCATCATCTGTGGTAATCACGATTGTATCAACACCATATGTACTTTCCATATATATAATATCATCCTTCACCAAATTAAATAATTCATTGCCAGTCTTTGGTTTTCCTGTCATGTCATGTGTGCAGAGTAAATAAGGCTATTGAATTAAATGTAAGTCAAAGTAATAATCATGAATTTTTAAGTACATACCAATGAGTCTACAGTCATCATTGAAGTGATAACAGATGTCTTCACAACATTTTTCCACCCATCACACTGATAGGTTGCCATCTTGTGCTCTGTTATCTGCTGAGTTCTCAAAATAACCTTGTCAGCTTCTTTATTTAAAATACTTCCTGCAAGAATCCATTGATCTGGAGTCACCAAACCAGGCATCCATTTCTGTGAGAAAAGCCCATATTTGAGATGTGAAACAATATTAAATGGAATCCCCAGCATTACAAGTAGCTTGCAAACATCCTCAGAAAACTGCTCTTGAACATCCAGTGGTCTGGAGAATACCTCCATAGAGTTGTCATTAGCAGACATAGTGTGTGAATAACATGGCTGCTTTGACAAGCAATTTTGATCAGGAACTTGCAACAACATAGAGTCACCTGGAGTGACAAGAGGTAGACTTGGAGTGAATAGTGGGCTGAGCGGGATTGAGTCACTGCAACCTAGAAGGGGCAACAGGTCTCAGCTTGAAATGCTTGGAGTAGACAACCGAGAAACCTAAAGTAGTCTAGGTATAGTTATGCCAAGTCCTCTATTTTCCTTTGCAGCGGCATGTAATCAACTAAACTCCTGCTGCTCTTGCAAAATCATATCATGCATCGCCGAATCAATAGTATTACATGTTTTAATGTGTCCCTGTAAGGACGAAATTTTGCTGCAAATTGGCTCCAGTGTTTCTCTACCTAATATTTATATTAATCATAATTCACCTCTATGCATGAGTAAAATTATCACTTACCAAGTTTTTCCCATTCCTGTGTTGTTCTACTGTGAGGTCCAGGAGTTGTGCCATGAGCTACATCAAGAATAGCTTGATTCTGTAAATCTTCGACAGTCTTTCGAAGGCAAGACGAGCACCATGATGATTTGTGAGATTTGTCATTGCAATAGAGTGTTCCATCTTGAGTGAATAGCTGCCAAATCAGAGATTTTGGTGGCATCGCTACAGTGTCACACTACAATGCATGTTTTTAGGCATGCAACAAAATCATAGCTATAGTCAAACTCACCTTAACAATGTTCCGCAAACTGCGAAAGTATCAAAAAAAATGCATGGAAAAGTTAGCACATACACACTAATATATATACCTCTATAACTCTGGCCTAACCATCTTAAAAGTGCACCGCATATTGAAGGAGAAAGGGAAAAATCATTCTATGTCCTATGCTAGCACAGGGAGATATTAATTTAAGAGTATTGTAATGAATTTAGTTGACAAAAAGCAATAGAAAAGTACAGGTGTTTCAAGAGCGATGCTATACAGAGTTGGACATACAGAATTCCAACCTGGATACAGTCACAAAAGCCTTTAAGACTAACTGTATAACAATGGGGGCAGGTAGATGTCATGAAAGTCAAAACCACATTGCAATATATTTAGCCTTAAGTATCATTGCAAAATGCTTGAAAAGCGTCTGTTCAGGTATTGAAATACTAGTATATGGCAATGTAAGGCATGTCTCATCATACTAATCCCTTGATTTGATACAACCAATTATAATGTATCCTTAAGATTGTATCTAGATTATAATGCAAGGTAATATTATGTATCATGTATTAACCCTCATCATATTTGTTATCTGTCAGGTCACCGGTCACCAGTGACTAGTGACTTACAGAATGAGTCACAAGATAATTAAAATAAAACCAAGAAGTGCCGAGATTATCACTTCAAGATTTGTGACATGGCTTGAAGGAGAAAGACCTATAGACTAAGAGCGTAAAGAATCCAGACCTTTTTTAAAGAGGCTGCGTTTGGGTCCAGGTTTTGCAAGCATCTTTGTCCAGGCTACGGAACAAGATCTGGTGGATGCTGACTAACCACATGTTCAAAACGCATAAAAGGACGACACTCTTGCTGGGTATCGCATAACTTAAGAACTAAGTAGCTTTAAGTTGTAAGTGGATAACCACAGAGGTAAGTAAACACCAGTAAGTGATGTCATCTTATCTATGTTATGTTAACAGTGGGTAGCGGGCTAGTAATGTCTATGTGACATGGTATGTAGCATTACTTATTGGTAGACAACATACAAATCATGTGTACTAGAATGGAAATATTACTTAACTTTTCTCGAGTTTTAGCTGATGAACGTAGCTATTCTCTGCATACTCAATTAGACAAAAAATGTCGTCATTTTTTTTTACCAAAATGGGATACCAGCTGTAGATTAATTGTGTTGTTATCAACCTCATCTTAATAGTCCACGTGAAACTCAAAATATATTGTAACACCTTCAGCCAAGCTTTATAATGCTGTGAAGGCTTTCGTCCTCGATTATATGCCTTGTAAAGTAGGCCATGCATTAAGGAGTTATAATGCACTTCAATTCCTTGCAAGTAAAAGTTAAGTTTCATGACAGAGGCAGTGGAAGGAGACTAGTAAAGGGGAAAGATTGAGCATCAGGTGTTCTAACATGGGTTGTGGAAGGGGTGAGAAAATTTTGATCATTGACCCCTTGTGACCCAGTCAATAGGTTTGATGGACAGGTCAATAGGTCTGATGGTGAATAAATCAGTAAGGCCAACTAGTGGCAAGGCCTGCTACCTGAAATTCTCTCTAATAGTTAAACATTATGATATATTGTATCTGGTTTGAACCAATTTTCACAAAAATGACATGAAAAGGTATTTTTAATTTATTGATTGTTTTAGTGATTCCTGTCAATTCCAGTAATCCTTAGAATAATACCTGTAGTGCATATCCATAATTTCACTATTGTCACAGCCCCAACATGGCCAAAGCCTGACAAAATAGTTTGGGTTTTATTCCACAACAAATAAGGCCAATCAGTATAAAATTGATAAGATAAAATCTGTTGTCAAATGATGGTCCTGGACATGGCATGAAATCTCAGCTATGCAAAAAGAAAACTTGTCAAAACAAGATCACATTGATCATGCATCACATTGAAAAAATTCAAGAGGACAACTACACAACCATTTACTTACAGCAGAGTGACTTTATCATGAGTAAAGTACTAATGCATATTCACAATATTAAAAAATCAACAATATAACATAATACTTGAAAGTGAAGATGCAAAATAAAAAATACAAGGGAACTTCAACAATGCAGTGCCAGGAGTCTTAGCTTCCTTTTGCTCCCTGCTGCATGTTTCAACTCTTATGAGTGATCAGTTTGGAAGCAGACCACTGTATGTAATGTATAGCGAGACATAGCACAAGATAGACCTTGGATGATGATGGTTGAGTGTGAGAGTCCACTTCAGCCTATCCTGCTCACTACAGTAAGACCTGACATAACTCTGTGAGAAGAGGCGTTAGTACATGAAGTGATGATGAGAGCACTACTTAGCTGTACATCAACACAAAGGAGAGACAGACAACATTTACCTCTGTAATACCCAATGCCTACAGCCCTTCTCTCCTCCACCAATCTTTAGTACCTAGTCTTCATCAACTGCAGCTGCCAGCATACACCATGTGAAAGAGGATCTTCAGAACCTAAAGTGATTTGGTCGAGATTTTGTGCCCCATATTGTCGAATTGGTGTGCATTGCAGTCTTCTCATGCTCATTCAAAGGGCAGCCCATATGTGTAGTCCAGAATTTCGAGACATTGTATTATTGAGTGAAATTGCAGTGTGATGAAATAAAAAGGGGATATCTCTGTGGAAGGATGATGTTCATGTTAACATTGTGGCTGGCTGGTATATTACCTAGTCTGGATGCGAAGTTCAGAAACTGTTAGGAAACATTAGATTCACACACATCATGTGAGGCCAGAGAAGCTCTGAGCAGTTGGGATATGGGAATGACCAGTATTTCAAACTCATTTAAACTCTGGTTGATGGGAGGTGTTCACTCTGCAAAATTTGATTTTTCATCACCCCACATAACTCTACTACCTTAAAAGGTAGCAGGAATGACTAATCAGACCACTCAGACCTCCATTGACTGACCTTGACAACACTGATATTTGTAATAGTTCTGTTATTAATCAAAGTGCACACATGTCTCTTTGTCCAATATCATAAATGGTTGGTAGCATTGAGGTTGAAGTTCTTGGACAATGAAATGAGTAGGCAGTAAAGGTATATGGAGGAACACACTTTATGAGGACAAAGGACACTGGTTGTAGCAGTGGTGCCAGGATAAATGAGTGTTGGGCTAGTAGCAGGCACATGTCAGGACAACCGAGTGCCTGGCGCGGTTCTCTGGGAATGGTTATAACTTATACATGCCTTGTGCAATATTGCACATAAGTGCATGGAACACATCAGCAGGGACTTAGCATCTGTGCATGCTAGTGTCTCAGCCTGCTATGGACTAATGGATACAGACAGGCATGGGCTATGTATTAATATTGTTACTTGTACATGCCTGTAGTTTCTCTAAAAATAGATAAGATACATACTGTACAGATTGATCATTTCATGTAGCTATAATGTATATAAGTCTCATTGTAACAAACAGAAAAGCAAGTACTGCCCGGAAAAGCCATATTTCCCTTCCCCACAGACAGGGTAGCATACAGATGAAATATATTTGATTTGGGCAGCAAGAAAATTCCATGCATGTACAAAAGTGAGCATGAGTTGAGCATGCATGTTCAGGCCCAGTCAAAAGTCGGTCTAGGGAGAACTAGCAGTATCAATTGAGATCCAACTGCTAGATGACACTATACCTTGCCATAAAAAATAGAATACATAGATTTTTTTCGAGCATCATCTAAGCACATTCCTACTCCAGAAATATCAAGACTAATTCCAGCTCAGTGGAATGATAGAAAATCGAAATGTTGGCAAGGTTAACTGGGAAGTTTGAAGTTGTGGGGAAGTAGTGGATGTATGTTGACAGGAAATCCTGTGCATGAGAAGACACAATCAGATTGATTTTTATAGTAGCACTGTAAAACTAAGGAACATACCTTTGAAATTGTAGTGGGCTCATGACTCCTAAATCCAAATGCTTTTACAGGAAGTGTTGCATGCAAAACTTGAAGAGGAACTAGTAGGAGAAGGGTGGAGTGAAGGACATACAAGATTTCCAAGAATAATGTGAAGCGCAAGAGGGGGAAAAGGAAGGAGGGTCCTGCATGCCACGGGAAAGTGCCAGGATTATAATAGAGAAAGGAAACAAACGACTTACACAAATATTTTGATGTTGCTTCTGCAATTGCATTCATATTAGATATCCCTTGATATGCCTAGATTTTGCATCATGAAAGTTTGAAGGACATATCGTAATTTGTGTTCAAGAAGATGCCAAGACATTGTTAGTAGCCTTAGAGGCATTTTTGGGTATTTTGCTAGATGCTGCTCAACAAAAATCTATACACTATTTCTCATTCGACACCACTTGAAATCGCTAGACTGACTTTTGACTGGGGTTCAGGGTCTGAGCATGATAATGGCGACCCTGAGCATGAAGTATTGTATATTGAGCATGAAGAAATCCTACATGAGCATGAAGATAATATCTTATAAATTGACATAGTTCTATATTGTACTGTCTTAAAAATGTGTAAATATAACTATCCACACTCACATTAATAATCGGTTTGAGTGTCTGTGAGCGTGGATGGTAATACCTATCATGCTCATGCTCAAAATCAATTAAATTGAGTGTGAGCATGAATAATACATATGTATTTTACATTCAAACTCACTCTACAGTAAATATAGCCATTGTGAGCATGAATATATATATATATACTAATCTGTATTCATGCTCACACTCAACTTAATTAAGTTTGAGCATGAGCATGATATGTAATATCTATCATGCTCACTTCTTTGAGTGTCATTTTATGAAGTTGGAGGTGAGTGTGATAGGTACTACAATTCACGCTCACGCATATTTACCATAAATATTGCACGAGTATTACATTAACTGCAATGCATAATTTACTTGAGTTTGAGTATGATCTTGATTAAATTGAGTTTAACCGTGACCATGGTAAGCTATACTATTCATGCTCATGCATGTAATTTACATTGAGTGTGAACATCTATAAATGTTGTATTCAAGTTTATGTTCAAGTTAGAATTGAATTGAGTATGACTGAACATTTATACATATTATATGCAAGTTAGTTGATTTCGAGCAAATTTTGGGAGTGAGAGTGATAAGTATTTCATTTCACACTCACACATATTTCAAGTAACTTAAGTATGAGCTTAACCTATCACAAATGTAAATAGTGAATGCATATATATTTACATGCACATATATTGCAGGTTGAGGTTGAGTGTGAGCACAAAATAATTTTCTATTCATACTCATTCACATTTACTTTAAGCTGTATGGTAGTACACATTTTAATCATGCTCACATAAAGCTCAGCTTGACTGTGAGCACGAATATCAAATACATATTCAGGCTCATGCTCAGTTTAATTGAGTTTGAGCATGAACATGATGGGTATTACCAAAGTTTATGCTCACATGCAATTTACTTGAATATGAGCATGAGCATAACTTGCAAAATATTCATACTTAAACTTTTATGTCCATGGTCAAACTATAGTGAATGTGGCTATAAATATGTGCTACATCTTTCCAGACTGAAACAAATGTCAAAAATATTTTTATGTACTTAGTCAAATTACTGTATTTTCATGCTCACATTTCATGCTCACAAATGTTGAGCATGAAAACTAGTGACTTGAGCGTGAAAACCATGACCCTGAGCATGAAAATCTGACCCTGTGCATGAAAAATCTGACCCTGTGCGTGAAGAAAGATCTTGAGCATGTGTTGAGTGTGCACACTCAATCCATGCTCACACCTTGAGTGTGAACATGAGCGTGAAATATAAATATTATTCTTCAACATTTTACTTCATATCTTGATTAAAAACCTCACTCACATTCACAATAAGACACAGTCATACAACACTAGTATGTACATTTGATTTATACTCTTTTTGGCTCACAAATAGGCCATTTAGAACTAAAATAAATACCTTGAGTGTGACATGCTCAATCACACTCACTTTTGTGCATGCCTGGAATTTTCTATGTGCCCATTTGATTTTTGGCACATTTTCGAGTCTCTAAGCACATATCGTGCCCACAGCGCACATAGTCACGATGATCTCATTTTTTTAGTTTATTATTTGAATATCCATTACAAGTTGAGCTGTTAACACCTTGAATTTATAAGACTATTGTTAAAATACAAGTACTATTACTTGGAATATAGTATTATTACATTAGATAGTACTTCAAGTCTCATCGTTTACTAGTAATCATACAGTAGCACCATTAATATATACAGTAGCACCATTAATATATACACATGTCAAACCAATTATGAATGTGAGTGTGCCAAATGGTTATATTCATGTATTCTTTGATATAGTACAATACAAACCTATGTTAATGTTACAATAAAGTTCTGGTTGGGATGTTTATCATACAAGTCCAATAGTCACGTGATTTACAAGTTCAAAGAACAAGTTATATCAGTTTATCGAGTTCGAGTCTCTATTCACTAGCTCTTAAGTTGATTAGACTTAAGTACGAGTGGAGTGAATGAATCAAAGTAAGGCTAGTTCAATTTAAGCTGAAGCTTGAGCTCTACAGCCCAAGTTACTACTGTTTAAATACAAACGAGTTCATACTAATAATAAGTAGGAATGTAACTAAATAAATCAAGATGTTGCACATTGACTGCGCATTACTGCGGCACAGCAAGAAGAAAGAAAGGTATACTAAGTAAAGTAGATAACTTGAGAAAAGTCAAAGATAGAATGACAGTCATGTAAGTAAAGAAGTAATGTGTTTGGTATTGAAGACAATACCAAACAAGTCAATGAAATGGAAAGAAAACATATGTAAATAGAAGAATATAAAGAAATCGTAACAGTTAATTTATATGATCCAGTCTTCATGCTCACATATATTTCCTCCATCTAAAGATTTAAAATATAAGCTGTGTGTTCAAAAGGTGAGCATATAAAGATTAATACATTGCAAAGAGTGTTCGTGCATAGGCACAAACACTCCTTCAGCAAGCTATTAATATCAAGGGTCTATTAATACCATAGTACAAATATAGACTGCTTACTGTCCAGCAGCATCTGAGTTCAATCCCCCCATGCATACTCAATTCATGCAAGTTATCATGCTTGAAAATACCTCCAGGCTCCGGACAGTGTGCGAACCCTCAAGAAAATCTCCATGTATCAAGTGTTTGACTTAACCATAGCAAGTGATAAGCAAGAGTACAGCCTCATCATACACATTGGATTAAGAGTTGAACTAACAGCATATTAATCAAACCAGCATTATAAATATATTATCAAGCTGCTTCCATATAGTTCTTTATTACTGTCTACACTGACTTATGCATATGTTGATCATTGTAAATTTTAACATAAGCTACAATCCAAATATTCAAGCATCACCTTTTCATATATATAATGGATCTACAACTACACCATTCATGCCAAATTTACACATATGAATCTTTTCATACAGAGATTACCTTGTATTCTCTCTATTTATGATGCTCCCACCACTGTGTCTACATTTTCCAGCCTATCAATTCGGAATGTGTATTAACTCTTACACTACATGTTCATAGCAAATTAATCAACTGCTGGCCAGTTTCAGCCAGTCCCATTTCTGTATTTTATGCTATGGTTCATTTATTGAGCCTATCCTCTGCTAGATACAAGAAGCTTCTTTCAATTGTCTACCTGATTATTCAGACTTCAGGGCACATTTTTATACATACCTTATTCATTATACAGTTAGTGTTTAAACATACACAACTTAATTTTTGATATGCATCAATGCATCTGTAACTGTAAGACGGCATGGGTGCTTGGTTGAAATCCAGAGATTTTTATTTCATGCTTATTGCTTGACTCAGACTATTAGTTATTCATCCATTTACCATGATGATAGGACTAAAAACATATAACAATAACTGAAAGATTATGCTGTTGTTTTCTGTCCTAATTCTTATATATTACATTAGTACTCAGAAAAGTATGTTGAGTTCTGAATTAGGTTATTAGCCGAAATCCTGCTTGAACAACAGATGTAGTGTTGCCACCGCTCCACTCGAAAGCTGCTGAGCCAGTGAGCTGAGCCGAAATTAAGCTGAGTGAAGCGAGTGCCTGTGAAAGCTGGCTCTGACAGGCCCAGCTCAGCTAAGAAGCGCTCCCAGGTGCTCCCGAGCAGCTATTAGCCCTACTCAATTATATTAGTTCCAACTTTTAGAAACACATTTTAGTGTGCACCGACCATGAGGTACACTGATGCCAAGTAAGGGTGAAATTCGGAGCAATGAGAATTAAAGCGGAGAATAAAATCCAATTGAGCCCTTCTGAGCGTCACAAACCTCGACGCTTGGTCCAGCAGCCAAAATTTGACAGCTTGATTCCATGCTGTGATGCACGATGGCACATTCACAGGCTGTCCGGTCAATTGAAGGTGAGTTGTTTGCTAACGCACTAACCAGGTATCTCAACTGACATGTCTTTTTATAGATAATGTGGGGAACTTCCCAGCAACACCGCCGTCTCGAGTTTACGCAGCTCAGGACCGCCCAACTGTGACGCTACCTCCAATCACGAGCTTGGGTTGTCTTCCCCCTTCACCAGAGATACCATGGAGTCAGTCCCAGCATTCTCCACCTACTGTCAGCCACTATTCACCCTGCCCCTCTCCAATCCCTATACACTATCATGTCGAGTCTGAGAAGGAAAATGGTTCTCCTGCAAGAGCAGGATATATGGTTCAAAGAGCAAAGAAGGGCCTTCCACACCTTGGTATGCACTATATTTTACTTTTACTATCCTATTTGCATGCTAAAACACTGCTCTTTAGTGTCGAATTTTTCACCATTACAGTATTCTGTTCAACCTCAAGGAGTACACATTCCTGCGACTCAAGTACCACCCCCCATGTACATGTATACCCCAACATGCTCACACATACCTGCAACCCAAGCACTGCCAACTGTATATCCACCTACTCCAACACCTCTCGTAGCCTCTACTGTACCTGTGAATGAAGTGTCGCTCACTTCTCTCACTTCTGCGCAGGCTCTCCCTTCAACTATGGATCAACTGCACCCATTACCAACTGATTCCCATGTGCCTGCCCCCCTCCCTCCTGCCCCCAAATCAGTACCAGCTCCAGCTCCGAAATCAAAGAGAGTTACCGCAAAATCATTGGAGCAAGGACAGGAGGAGACTACAGCAAAACGGGGACGTTGAAAGGTAACTGGAGCCGGTGCTAAGAGTGGACAGCAAAATAGACGAGCAGGTGGTGCTTCTGATATGGAGATTATGAAGCTCAGTGAGAAGGACATGGACCTGGCATCACTTAAGGCTGCTAAGCCTCACTTGAAATCGAAGCGTGTATCGAAAACTGCTGCTGCTGGGGATTCGGCTGGGGTTGTGGGGTCGGAGGTGGCTGCCGTGGGTGGTGATGCTGCGGGGGATGGGGAAGGGATGGAAGAGGAAGGGAACATGGTGAGAGGGAATAGGGGCCCATTGTCATATGCGCAGAAATTGAAGATCATCACTTATATCACTGATGAAGAACGCTGGCCACATTTCAAGTTGAATAAGCACTCGGTATATGTCAAGGTATGTGGTTACACACAGCTGTACAAAGTTCTATCTCATCTTAACATACAGATTGCGAATGAGGTCCTTTCTGATGACGAAACAGACGGTGCAGTGCCAGTTGAAGTCATTCGGAACTACTGGATAAATAATGTGTGGGCAAAGTATAAGGTGGTGAAGGAGCAAGAAAAGCACACTGGTGGGGGTGATGGTGACGATGCTACACAGAGTGCAGTGGCAATTAGTGCTGGTAACAAACGTAAGAAAACGGAGGCTGGGTTTTTGGCACAGGTTCTTGAGGAATTTCAGAACTCAGACATCTTCAAAATCATTGATGCTGTGTATGTTGCCTTTCTTCAAACATCTTACATTGTGTTAATAACTTACACAGAGCTTATGCTGATGTTGATGTTGTGCATGAGGAAGATGTCAACTCCCACTCAAATGTCTCAGACAGTGAGATTGAGGATGTCATACCTCGGAAGCGACCAAAACATTCCCCCAGTGATGAGTCTATTGGTGGGCATCACCGCCTGCTCTCTGAGGCTGTTGATGCAATTAAGCGGAAGGCTCACCATACTGAGGCTATTGCTCAACAAAACTTAGAACTTGCACAGCATCATGATCAGTGTGAGGAGGAGGAGTGCCAGGAACAGCAAGAGATGATGGCTGGACAGAGAAAACATGACAAGCTAGCTATGGATATGGATACATGGAGGGTAATTATGCAAATGATGTTGCATCCAGATCCTGGTATTGTAGCAGAGGGTGTGAAAATGAAGCAGAGATTGATGGAACACTCAGAGTAGGCTATGTAGTTTCAATTCATTAGAAAGTAGGCAAGTAAATTCTTGCATTGTAGTACCCCTTGCCTATATAAACTGTTTGCATTGTATTCAGCCATCTTCACTAGTGCCTGGCCTGTAACACCCTCCACATCATCATCATCTTGACCATTGAAATCTCTTATCAATGTTGGGTCGTCCATATAACCTTCTAAGATATTATGTACAATCATTAGAGCTTCAATAAGGTGATAGATACTTTTCAGATTTCATCCAGAAAGAAACCATAAAATGGGAAAGCACCCTTTGAGATGGCCAAATGCATGTTCTACAGCAATTCTAATAGAAGACAGTGCTTGATTCCAATGCTTTCAGTTGCTGGCTTCTATTGGATTACCTGTAAGATCGTGATCATTAAATGGTCAAATTGAGAATGGTGTTAGTGGGTAGCCTATATATTCAAGTGTTAATAAAGATAGAATATTGTATAATAGACCACTTACCTTTATTGACAAGTATGTATTCATGGTTCCTAAAGAACTCATTCCGGTTTCGCCATAAATCTGAATTTCGAAAAACTCAGCTATCTTGAACTGAACCAGGCCAGCCAAGGTCATAGGATGTAAACTGGCTTTTATTATTCACTGTTGCTTGTATTGTCAACTGATAGGAAGGAGATGGGGCTCGTTAACTTCTAATTATGATAGATAGTATCAATTCTCACTGCATAGAACTTCTTGCAACACCAATATGCAAATGGATTAACCTTAGGCTTCTCCTGTAAGTGAATATAGCTTCCGTCTCCTGATCCTAATTGCCCTGGAAAGAAAGTGCCATTTTCCTCCATTATTTCGGCATTGGCATCATGTCCTGCTGGGGTAGGCCATCTAAGAAACTGTGGGCGGAGCCTTTGGAGAGCTTTAACCACACGTCGCATATAGTCATACACAGATCCTTCTGAAATAGCCATAACACCTGCTGATTTGACTGATGTTTCTGCTCCAACATGACACAGGAATGTTGCCAGTTGGTGTGCAACAGGGCGCTGGGGTTTAGGCCCAGTACTGATAAAGATTGGGTCATCCTTGATTAAGTCAACAAGTTTCCAGAATGAATTTCGATCCATTCTAAATAGTAACTCATGACCCTACAGCTCTATGTAGGCGAGATATTCATTTAAACTCAGAAACTCCGTGACGAAGTGCTCCTGACCCTTGACCCTTGCTTGGCGCTGTCAGAACCATGTGGATGACTCTCGCTTAGGTCTGGCAATAGTTTTTGCATGCCAGAAAGTTATAATTGAGTATGGCTATTAGTCTGCTCAGCTGCAGCTTAAGTGACATTATAATATCCAGTATTTCCTCACTTGTGTATTGTGCTCATGTACCATTAATCTATCAAATTTAAATTAAATAAATCTTATTCACATCTATGGATATTTAAATGAGTACTGTGGGTGTTGTATGAAGAAACTAAATATTTCTTTGCATTCCTTTTTTAAGTTTTCACTATGTATTATCTTTCTATTATCAACCTAACCGCCAGACATTATGTAAGTATGTAAGATTGCCAATAATAGTGCCTTTCAAGAGCCCAGCTAGGCCGCAGTATACCTATTTTAGTTTAGATTCCGGAGCTATAGCTACATCTGACTGAGCGGCTTCCGAGCCGTAGCCAGAGAAGCGAGTAGACTAAAGGCAGCTCCGCTTTCAAAGCTGAGCAATTCCGTGACCCTGAGCCACGAAAGCTGAGCTAAGCCGAGCGGAGCCAAGCGGCGGCAACACTAAACAGACGTCTAAGCGAGAATCTAAGCGAATGCCGCAAAGCCGAAAGCCGGAGCTCAAATATTTTGACGTAGTCGAGCGTGGTTGTCCGGCTTTCCATAGTGGTCAATGGAGTGTGTGAGGTTCGTATGAAGTTGGTATCATTGAGACTCCAGGGTGCAAGCAGATCGAAGGTACATATATTCAAGCTGACAATGTAAGGCGAGAAAAGTTAAGACACAAAGATGCAAGAACGGGGGATTGAGTTGATGGTCGTTAAAAAAGAGAACTATGAGAGACGGGACGCAGAGGCATTGAGCTGCAAACGGGTAGTCTAAGGTGAAGGATCAAGAACAAAAAGTAACAACGGACAGTGATAGAGCAGTCCATTGTTTTCTAGTGTAAATATTTCAGGATAATCGGACAACTGATATGTCTAGAGCGCACCTGTGAGAGCCGTGGCATATGGAGCTCATCCCTTCACATTCAGTGCAAACAGACACCATACATGGATGTCAAACAGACGCACGTATGCTACATCTTGTGCTGGCTAACTGGGCCTGCGCACACGTCTGCAAAAGCTCCGACTTCATTATGATTTTACACTACTTGGCTGCAGATGGCAAGCGTGTTATGCACGAGTATATAGAATAAGTCTACAGGGTGTTGGAAGGACAAAAAAAGGAGCCTAAAAGAGATGATGTACTGGTACAAAGTCACTCACCACGCTATTCTTTATCCACTATATAAGTTGTGTGACTACGACACTCCAGCACCTCCACCGCCTCCCTCGTCTCCACTATCACCCGGCACTGACCTTCAGAATCCACAAAATGGCAACTAGGTCGATTTGAGCGCATGGTATGGATGGCTGCATATCTTCGTGGTGGGTCGTATTAGAAGGGGTACTGGGGTGCTTAGAAGGAAGCTGCTTACTCGATAAAGAGAAAACATGTGGGCGAATGAATAGAGGGCGGGGGTAAAGCGACGTGGGGCGAGGAGGTAGAGTATCGCTGTGTGCTTGGAGATAACTGGAATTGGGTAGCTGAGGTAGTACAAAACTAATCCAGAGAGAGTGCGAAGCCGAGTATGGTGGCTGGTAGAATTAGGTGCCGGTCCCCAACCGCAAACCGATATCCCACCTCGCCTTACGTAGTATCACCCCCATATGGCATCCATATTCTCTCAAATCTCTCTCTGTATCGAACAAATAATACCTAGCCTTCCAGCCAAACACCTGAGTATCCTTTGAACAGCCACCAAAACGTGCCATGCGCTCGAATCGAAGTCTACAACTTGGTGATAATGAAGCCCAGTGGTGGCATAGACAACGGTAGAAGTGGGAATGCTGTAAAAGTATAGTATGTCATATGAGCCTGCTAGTGAAATAGGTAGCCGAAGCCTAGGCGTGTGTAACGGTAGCAGGAACGAGGTGGGTATGTGGTGACGTGGCGATTACTCAAGATACTGTTTAGAAGGAGCAAGTGAAGAGATAGGGAGAGTGATGGCAGGAAGTACCCGAAAGCTCGCTTCCAGCCAGTGGTGCGTTACATCAAGAAGGAGAGACAAGATGGGGAGATGCTGTTTATAGCACTTTCATGCAGCAGTACGCTCTATGGGGATCTTGTACTCCACACCTGACGTGAATGAATGGATGAAAGTATGACTGAGTGTGTTCAGGGCTTCAGGTATCGTCACCATATGTGTAAAGAAGACATACCATATCAAAATCTCATTATTTCCTTCCCTATCCACTATACAACCTGCATGATTACGACAAGAAGAAGCATAGTCATGTCGATGGTTCCATATGATGACTGTAGCATAGTGTGTTCCAGGATGTAGAAAGAATGAGTCTGGCTTGGATCGACTCAGATTAAGTCCAGGTGGGTGGAGTCTGAGGGAGACAGGGGTGGAGAGGGTGGTGGATCCCCTTGTTAGTTAGAATGTGAAGAGGGAGAGGGCAGGGCAGAATTCAGGGGGCTGTCTTCCGAGCAAATCGCGAAAGTGACCCATCCTGGGTTGCCGTGAGAAGTGGCTGTAGTTCCACTCGGAAGCTTATTGTAACCGTAGTCGGAAGCGACTTGATATGGCTCTGCACACATAGTCAATGTCAGGCACTGTATCGAATCTCGTAACTTCATAAAGTATGTAGCACTGCAATGTGTAAAGTTTTGAGGAAAATATAACTCAGGACTCTTTTTAGATGATTTATTTTTGCTGAGTGTCCCTCGAAGTAGGGAACCATATATTTAGTGAAATGAGTAGATCTCATTTCTCTGCAGATTTTTATTATTTGTACAGCTTATACAGTTATAAAATGTTTTGCAGTTACAAAAGGGTAAAATTGTAGGTTACCGTGGATTAGTGAGAATATTCGATACAAGTTTTTTCGGTAGGGGAAAAGTAGCGGGAGAGAAGATCAATTTTTGTCAAAGGCTCTTCTCTTACGAGGGGTTACTGGTTACCACTCGATTAAGTGCAACGAGCACACGAATTATTGTTATGTTTGCAGCATAGGTATCGCCATTGTGGTTCCAACTTCCTTCTGGCTTGTTTGCTTTTTGCCAAATTTTTCGCTGTTTAATTAAGTTTAAGAGACCACCGGCAGAGGTCAAATTACATTTTGACTGTAGCACCAAGTAATCTTTTTTGTAGAGGTCAGGTGTGAGCAACTAGCCCTGTGCGTCGTATGCGTGTAACTCGTCGAGTTGATGACTGTAAAATTTTGATCTCGTCACTTACAGCGTCGGAATGTACAAAATTTGGATGTAGACTCCATACTTATTACCTTTACATACGCACTAGTATAGTACTAAAAGAGAGAGAGAAACAGACAAGCATTACGGGTATAGCTACCCTTTACGCAAAAATATAGACTAAGGAACAGTGCTTCAGCCTTCCATAGACATTTCCTTAAAAGTTATTTGGAGGATAAGTGAAGGGGGAAATATTCGCAACCATATTAAAGTCTTCCTAGAAGAAAAAGAAAAAATAGATTTATTATGAATAATTTACAAATTCTTAGTATGTATAAGATTTTGAGCAGCTGGATTGAGTGTATAAGTAATATCTGGAAAGTTTTGCTATCTGCAATAGTAACCGGACAATGCGCGTATGGTGCACGTCACTTAGTCACCGCTACTTTTGTGCAAGGAAATGTCACCCGATATTTCTCACGCGAAATAACCCCAATTTCTTATTTTTCTTGTAGAAATGCTTGTTTTGATGAACGGAATAATTCTGCTAAACGGTTTGTCAAAATTCTCAAAACTGAGCGAGTTATATTTTTCACACATCCCAGATTTTGCCGGATTACTATATTGGGAAGGTAATTACTATAAATGGATATGATTAGTCATCAATCTTATGCATCGAAATTTGTCAAGGAAGCTATGGAAGTACTACATTACACCTTACGATCTACTCCATTAATGAAGTAGTGATATTATACAACTAAATGCACCCTCAAAACCTTCATAAAGTTGAAGAAAACAAGTCAAAATTTTTCAAAATTTTTCGCGGACCATTTTTGCCACTGCACAAAACTAGCGGTGACTAAGCGACGTGCACCATACATCCAGTCGCGTTGAGTCACATGATATAGATATCACAGCCACTTCCCAGCGATTTGCTCAGAAGACAGCCCCCTGGCAGAATTCATTGCAAGTGTAAGAGTGTAAGCACTTGAGTCGTCAACACATCACAGGAATTCAGAATGGCTCCAGCCAATCAGATTGAGATCTTATCCAAGATCCTCGAATTACCATATCCGGCGATCCAAACACCCCTAATACCCAACTACTAGTGTTGTTGCGGCTTGGCTTGAGGAGCCGCAGCCAGTTGATCTGAGCTGGTTCCAATAATAGCCGTAGCCGGTTTTTTGGCTAACAGCTCAGGCAGCTAATTGCACAGCTAATGCTATTAGCTGATAAACTTCCTAATTAGGAAAACGCTTCAGCACCCGCCACTCTTGCATCGCTTCTGATCACTCCCTCATGCCCCTCCTCATGACTCCTGCGTGCTCCCTTTATGTTTGCTCTTGTTTAACATAAATTCGATTGTTTAATGTATTCGAAACATTCAATAAATGTTTTTAACCAAGGTCCAATTGCGATCATATCATTTAGTAATTTTAACCACTGCTCAGTGAGTCATGAAGAAACCTGTGTATTTCATGTTACAATCTCGGTGGTGTTTACTAGCCCAGTTACATTGTGCAGGCCCTGAAAATGACGTTGTCCCATAGCAAAGGTTTCTATCCTGATGATTTTATGACATTTGCTTTGCTGATAGCAGGGTTTTCAAGGATTCTCAAGCACATTGTTTCAGTATAATGAGTACCTGATATTTCATTTCCACTGTGGTATGTTCATATTCTACTTTATTCTACAGATTTTTGTACCCTAAAATCATTTTAGATCATCGCCTTTTCCTTCTATTATGTACCTGGTATGAAGGTAGGGTAACAACTGAAAGTATTGAAGTAACTCATGGAGTCTCGTTGTTCTGGACTTTATGACAAAGTGAGGCTTCTCTAACCTTCCATTTATTTCGCCCCACTCTCATATTTAACTGGCTATCTCTCTATTAGAGTTGGATTTTTACTACAGTCTACTACAGCTACCTCACTATGATGCAAAGAAGAGGCACTCGTCAGAAAAACTACGACAATGGTGCATTAGAAACAGTATTTACTGTCAAGGATACAATGAGTAAGCACATTTTGATATGTTCTGTATGTATTTAATGTTGGTAACTTCAATAGAAGCACGTCCTGGCAGAAAGAAGGCAAAAACAGTCCGGGTTGCAGATACTGAACCAGTGGTAGATGTACTTGAGCAAGTAAGATTTATTTCTCTCTATTATTAGCGAATAATAATATCTTTTTTATAGATTCCAGCTGCTACCCCCTCACGATGCAAGACTGTACTAGAAGTCTACACTCCTCCATCCAAGCATCGCAGTCACCAGCCACCTCTGCCTATGCCACATGATTTTAGTCCGCCAATATTATCTGTTCCATTGGTAGAAGACACGGACCCATTTTCAACTACAGTACCACTAAAACCTATAGTGTGTACCCCTTTCCACATTTGCGCTCCACCCTGAGGCACCATGAACTTGCAATTTGATCATGCTGTTGAAACTCCAATTCGCCAGGAATTGGTGAAGCTTCGCACACCAGGTACCCTGAATGGTGGCAAGACTCCTTGGACAGGGCGTCGACCAAATGCCAGTACAAAAAAGCAGCAACGTTTTCAAAATGGAAAGACTGCTATGGATGTCTGGCTATTTTTTGAGGAGGACTCATTGAAGCAGTGGGTATGTAAGCTTTGCCAGTGAGTTTATTTTACTACTATATTTCTGCATTTGAATTTATTTCGTAGAAAAAAGAGAGATACTTATCCTGACTTCGGAATTGCTATCTATGAAGACACCACATCTACCGGGGTCCTTCGGTATCATCTTTTTACTCAGCACCTTGATGAATGGGTTTCAGCGTGCAATGAATTCGGCATTGAAATATCATCAAAGGATCCATGACTTCACAGGGCTTTGAATGATTACTGAGTGAATCAGGCTCGCACTGTACATGGACAATCAATTGGCTTGAAATATATACCTTTCACACCGGAGGCCTTTATTGATGCAATTACAGATTGGATTGTTGCCGATGACCAGGTAATTGATTCATTAACTATTCCTTATCATTCACAGATCTTATTAAATTATGTTAGTCTCTGAATGCTATTGAAAGTCCGTATCTTCGCAGTATTTTTTTAATGTTACAGAAGGATCTTCATGACAGTGATATTCCATGCCGAGCAGCACTCTGGAGTCATATAATGACAATGTTGGATAATCACATCAACAGTATCCACAGAGAAGTCCAGGTATGTAGTTGGTCTTTTCTATATTTTTATGGGATACACTAACAACTTGTAGTGTACCATTGGGAAGTTATCTTTTACAACAGACATGTGGACTGATCCTAATGGAGTGCCATATATGGCAGCAACGATGCATTCCATTATCACACATTTGAAGACAACACCTACAGGGCCACAGTATTCAATAAAACTTTGAGCCGATCTTGTTGGATTTTCTAGAGTTCCTGGAAGACATACTGGTGAACATTTAGCAATAGCATTCATGCAGACTCTTGAGTGCTTCCATATTCAGAAAGTATGTCATTAAAATTATTCTACAATGAGATACTAATACATTTGTAGGTTGGATGGATTACAATGGATAATGCATTGAACAACGATACACTTGTGAAGGATCTTAAAGCTCGTCTTGAAGCCCGTGGTATATCATTCTGCAACATAGAACGGCGTATCTGGTAAGATTTTGGCAGTTTAAATTTTTTGTACTGCAATTTATAATCAATTCTTATAGTTGCTTTCCTCACATTGTGAACCTTGCATGTCAGGCAGTTCTCAAGGCGATTACCGATTTACAGCTAGCAAAGGAAACTGCAGGTGACTTTAATCCAGTCACTGCAAAACATAATGATCCTATTGCCCTTTTATGAACAATTATTCATCTTGTATGTTTCATGCTTTCAAATCTTAAGCTGCTTACATTAATTTTTGTAAGATTCATTCTTCTCCACAACACTGACAAGGGTTTTCAACTGAATTGGAGAAGCAAAATCTCAAACAACTGGAACTCCTATGGGATGTTGAGACACGCTGGTCATCAACATATCTGATGATTGAACGGGCTATATTTCTTTGATGCGTGAGATATACTATTTCTAAAATTATGTCATTTGATCATTCTCTAATCAGAATATAGGGGATTGATGGTTACATTGCACAAGTCTCAGCATTACGTGACTATAAGTTATCTCCCAATGCATGGTCAACCTTGGAGGACTACTTAAAAATTCTTGAGGTGTGTACTGCATAGCTACTAGCAAAGAATTTTATTTTTATTTTATTTTAGGTTCCACATGGCTTCCAGCAGCTTTTATCAGCGGAAAAGACTCCAACTTTATCATATGCTCTTCCAACTTTTCGATACATGATATCACTTTGGAAGAAATATCAACAAGACATGCCAGCATATTTTTCTGTTATTGAAAAGGGAATCACTAAACTTGAGGAGTATCAGAGCTATACATGCGAAGTTCCAGCATATACATTAGCAATATGTAAGCTGAGTGAGCTTTACATCCTATTCTATATTAATTTTTAACATTTTTAGTACTCAACCCATCAAAAAAGTTGTGATGGTTTGAGATTAATGCACCTGATGAAGTTGATAACACTCGCAAACTCTTCATAAAACATGTAAGCTATCTTCTTCAGTACAGTAGTATCTATTATCATTTTATGCTCATGATAATTGTATTTGTATAGTTGGAGCCTCTTTATATTCGTAAAGCTCAAGTACCTACACCAGCCATCCCCAAAATTCTCTCAGTTGAAGATGAACTTCACGACAAAAGACGGGCAGAGCTGCTTCTTGGCAATGATATGGGGTCACATGATGCATCTACTGATCGCTCATTACAAGCTGAAGTTGATGCTTACTTTCTTGATATTCAGCCAAGTGTCGACATGGTAGCTTTCTGGCAAGTGAGTATATCTTTCATGAGTCAAATATGCAAAGCTGATATTGTTATAGGAAAATCAATTGCGATTTCCAATGGTATTCCTTCTTGCACTGGATGTTTTACCTATTCAAGGATCTGCTGTACCATGTGAACATGTTTTCTCATCAGCAAAGGAAACTAAAACAGCACGACGGAATCACATCAATCCAGAGCTTATGGAGGCTCTGCAATTGCTCAAATTTTCGAAAAAAGGGACTGAGCTATGTTTCACTGTGGGAATGGATGTAAGGTCAGAGCTTCAAGTGATGGAGGATTATGCACAAGATGCAGTCATTTGTCCTGAAGATATTGAGGCATTTTATAATACACTACAGTCTGTAGCAGTGTCCCACAACTCCAATGATCCTTAATTTTGTTTAAAACACACTGTATTTATTAAAAAATCATATGTACTCATATTATACTAATAACTAATACATTGCTTGAAAATCCTTCATAAGAATAAGCACTAAAACTACAAGGAATTCTAACTTACACCGCAACCACAGGTTGCACTAATCTACATATCCATAAATAGTAACTTAGCTGCAGCTTAGCCGATTAGCCAATGTGGAGTTTCCGAGTTTCAAGCAAGAAGATTATGCTTGTCACTGGAAACACACAGGATTAACGTGATGCGAGTCCAAGAACTTGAGACTTAATTTCCAGGAATGCGTGTCGTAGGGTCTCGTATTCAAGAACTCTACTGGTACAAGATAATTCTACAAGCTATTTATAAGTATCTACACAGTAAGTAATGAGTCAATTGGAGTCAAAGAGAAAGTAAGTAGTGAGTCAGAGAGAAGAAAAGAGATGCAAGCGATTGGTTAGAAAGAGAAATGAGTCGAGTGGTAACGGTTCCATAAAGGAATACCGAGAGATGAACCAATGAGGTGAAGGGTAGCGCGTGGAGAAGGTTGATGAGGTCACATGATATTCCATAGTCATTGCCGAGTCCGAACATGCAAGGTCAATACCTTACAGCCAAGCTGGTCTTAGCTGAGTAACCGGGTTAGCTGCCACAAGCTGAGCCAAGCTTCACCATATCAAACCCTTTAACATCACTACCAACTACCTTAAAAGGTAGTGGGAATATTACTAAATTAGGACGGTGGTAGGGTGGGTGGGTGGTAACTGACCCTTAAACATGTAAGACAACGTTGTGTACATTATTTGTAACTTAGGTAGCCCTTGGATGGCATACCAGACATAATTTGAAGTGATGGAACTCGATATGGTTTACTAGTGTAAAGTGTCAGCACTTATTTTAGATGATATTATTTGATAATTACACTGGCGGTTAGCATACCAAGTGTGATTTTACCTGATATGATTACTAGGAGGAGCAGACAAGAACTGATTATCGTTACCAAGAATTATATGGCCTTATGAGCTCACTGATATGGCTGACTACTAACACTGATCAGGAAATATAAGACCATCAGAAGCGTAAGGCTCTGATATGTTGTTTGCTATTTTTCCGATATTAGGATCATTCAGTTATCTCACGTTATGAATAGCTAAGGATTGTTTGGTGATCTAGCCGAAACTTTTGAGTTTTTGCAAGTATTCTCACTATGTCAATGTTCAATGATAGCAAGTACCCAGTACCAGCTGCTTATCCTGCCTTTCAGCCTTTGACTTAGACCATGCATCGCTATACTCTACTTCTTCTTTTGCCTGTTCCCCTAATCAACACAGCCCACCCCTCCCTACCTCTGGTTATGCTAACATTGCCCTTTGAAATCGGAGAATACGAGCATGGGACAGTATTCGTTAGTTGTTCTATCTCCACAAGTACCATTGGACTATACATCTCAACCTGTCGTTGTTTGCTATCCTGTCCCCACATCAGCGCAACTTCTCATCTATCTTCTATCTAATTAATAGCAGTATGATGCGCTTCAGAGCTATCAGCCACATCCTCTTACTCATCTCACCCAACAGGCAAATACACAAGTTGAAGTTCATTGTTGAAACTTCACCTATACTTTCACATGGCAGGTTTTCAGCTGTCATGTAGTGATCGGTGTTGTGCTGTAGTGAGACCTGTAGTAGATGCTGTCATGTAAGATCTTTCAAGATCATCAGTCACAGGCGTGATAGTAAAATGAGCTGGTTTACAAACATGTGATAGCAGGTGATCACAATGAAATGCTATTGGATAGCCAGAAACAATCTCTACTTTGAACCCAAACTAGAATAAGCAAGCACGCATGCTACATTCATACCTCGCGTGAACATCATTATGAATGTCTTTATCTTGTATTGATCTCGTAAACATTTTATCTTCA
This sequence comes from Cyathus striatus, assembly GCA_025738555.1. Classification (NCBI taxonomy): domain Eukaryota; kingdom Fungi; phylum Basidiomycota; class Agaricomycetes; order Agaricales; family Nidulariaceae; genus Cyathus; species Cyathus striatus. The sequence continues at coordinate 2,642,154 of JAOVFP010000007.1, forward strand.
GTATAGAGAATTGTAATTATAATGGTGTCCTTACGATAGGTATGTAGTTTGAAGATAAAATAGTGCTTAGATTATACTGCAGGTACAATATTGTTGTCTGCCACAAAAACAAGTGAAGGCAGGTATTTGCTTAGTTTAAAAATTACTTCAACACAGGGTCGAACTTACGACTGCATGTCATAAAAAACCTAAATTTCAGTGGCATTCTACTGTTAATCCATGTAATGTTATATAAATTAGATGATAATATTGATTTATTGTATACCCTTCACTCACTGGTTAACCTGTAACAATTTGTTTCTCTCTCCTTTGATCAATACTCAACGTCAACCTTTGACTGCATGTACTAAACATGATTTACAATGTATTGGTATAATTCTTCCACGTACTTTTCTTTGCCAATGGGAAGCATTCGCAATGTCTGAACTGTCTAAATGCTCTACTACGTAATTTATTAATAGCTCATAGATACAACATTAAATCTTGAACATCCGATCGTGAATGGAAGTATAGAAATAAAACATAACAGTGGCCACTAAAACACGTACCATGTATAAATCAAACACTTGAGCTCTTCTTTCCCTTTCATTTGCACCCGTATTCATCATTTCTCAAATAGTATATCACACTAAATTTCTCATCACATGGTCGTGAACTGGTTCAACTGAATGTCACTTCCACGTGACTGATTATCTCAACGATCTACATGACAGCATACACTACAGGTCTCGTTACAGCGCAACACCGATCACTACATGACAGCTGAAAACCCGCCGTGTCACTAGAGTACGAAAGTTGGAAGAGGGATGCTGAGTGTTGCTAGGTTTTTGTTGCTCTCCTCAAGCGAACGTGTCCTTTACATTATGGGCCGTAACACTTCGAGGGAGAAGAGGATCGTACTTATTGATACCTTCCTCAACTTAGTTATCGGAAGCATCAGTTTACTGGACTAGATAGTATTCGAGAACATTCGGCTGGTCTAGTTTTTGCTAAATGTATCTGTGCCTTGATAATACCTATGCAACCTCCTAGAGGAGGAAAGGTAAAACATGGGAAGATACACCCCCTCCTCCCCCCTTCCTCCTGAATAATACATCCAACTTGGCGGCCCCACGCTCCTCCTCCAACGTGTATACACCTCACAATGTCCCAACCCCAGTACTGCGCTCGCAGGCCCCACAAATAGACACTGCAGTAAACTACCCAATTAAGCATGAGTACTGACTGCGAGAGTGGGAGGGAGTGACGAGGGGAAGAATGTCATTATCGTTGAACTTTCAGTGCATGGAGTTCCGCTGTCCATGAGCTAACTAAGTGCCAGGAACTAGCGAAGGCAATTTACAGTGAGGGGGCGATCCACAGGGAAGTGGGTGCCTACCACATAATCGTCACCCTGCCTAATCCTGGTTCCTGATGTTCTTCGTACGAATCGTAGACAAAGGAGATTGGATATGATTATGGGATATGGTTATGCCGCTGGGTGCATGGGGGTTGGCCAGCGGAGGGTGATTGATTAGATAGGAGACAGGAGAATGAGCTAGTAGAGTGCTATTTAAGGGATAGAAGGGCGAGGGAGGAGACAGAGGTGTGACGTATGTGATGCAGTTCTGGCCACCTGCATTCAAGTATGAGGATATAGTACATTTGAGTTCTCTAGACTTCGCACGAGGATTGCTCCAGCCCTCTTTGATAGTGATTTACCGCTCTGCCTCCACCCATTAGGGTTACTGAGCGTAAGCGTGACTCTGAGCGGGAAGCTAAAACGGCCATGTAGAGACTCAGAGGGAGGAATATAACCCTTCCTCTAATTTCTCAGGCATTTCACAACATTGTCCTTGCTGAACACATCGGAGCGTCATGTTCAACTCCACCTCCGGCTATGCTAATCAAATGATACAGCTCACTGAAATGAGGAGCATACAACATGGGAAGATACACCTTCCCCCTCTTCGTCCTTCATGTTACACTCAACGCGGCTCGTTCCTCGGACGCCAAGAGTTATTACCCCTCACCATATCTCAACCTCTCGCCCGCACTAGCACGCTTAAAAGCGGACTCTGCTGCTGCAGTGGTAGAGGGATAAGCTAAATCGGCAAAGTTCGAATGCGAAAGTGGGCTAGCGGAGACGAGAGAGGGAGCATCCCATATGTTGGACTTCTCGGTGGGCGATCCGTGGGGAAGTGAGTCGTCAGCAAGAGTGTGGTGCGTATGGCTTGGAGGAGCGCCTCTTGCGGAGTTGGAAAGGTGTAATGCGGGGTTGAGCTAGCACGATTGGGAGACTGCGCCTCAGGGAGCTTATCATAGTCTACAAGGTGTGTGAGTAATAAATGCGATTAAGAGCGAGGGAGGGATGGACTCGGACGAGATGTAGGAGAGCGAGAGCGAGAAGTAAGTGACATACAACGCATGAGCTTGAGGGAATGAGAGATCTAAGCATTTGTATGTCGTACAGAAGGGAATGCAGCGAATAGATCGTCTGTTGTGCAATCACATCAGTGTACGCAGTGGAATGGGGAAAAAACACGTACCACTCGCCAATAGAAATCCGCCTCCTGTGCAACCTTCTGAGAGTAAGCAGCGTGGTGCCAGCGCCGAATACGAATGTGATTAAGTGGAGCAAGACGGGAGAATGTCACATATCGTTGTGCATGCTGACGTATGCAGCGTAGCCTGGCCACGAGCTAGGTGAGTGGCAGGGAGAAGAAGGAGCATGGGATGTCGAGGAGGGGGCCTTCAGGGGAGTGTGGGTGGCCAGAGCGAGTGTACGGTGTATCGGTATGGTAACGCAGCGTGTGTGCGCTGAGATGAGGGGGCCGAATACGGGGTTATGCTAGCCGTGTTGGGGGAATTGCTTGTGGGGGTGAGCATGGTCTGTAGATGTGAACGCAAGAGTGTGGAGAGAGGGAGGGGAGGGAGTGGAGAAGATAGAGTATTGGAGAGGGGGGAGGGATTGTACTAAGACGTGCGAGGGGGAAAGGGGAGAAGTGGGAAGGGGTGAGGACGTATGAAGCTTGAACTTGAGTTCGACAAGGTGGAGATATATAGTCGTTTTGCTGTCCTGCGCCAGGAAATGCATGGAATAGATGTATCCTTTGTGGTACGATCAGATCAGTATATGTTGTAGAGGATAAGAAACACGCACCACCCGCCAATCCTCATCCTGTCCAATCCTGCCCTTCCTTCAACGACGTATCAAACAAGTACCTTCGTGTAGAGCGCGCCTTCGAGTCGCAGCGTTGGAGTTGTAATCGCAATGACTCAGTCGTGTTGAGAGAGGAAAGGGGAAGTCCTAGACACCCCCGGACTTGAAGTTCGAGCACAAATTCAACGTATCTGCTTTTGTAGCGTCTCCATTAAGCCTTGTCGAATAGAATTGTTGCTTATAAGAGTTCGACATCCAAATTCAAGAGGGAGAAAACGACTTGCAGTCACTAAATCGCGGTGACGACCGTGAGGCTCAAAGTAAAGTTCAGAGAAGGATGAACAGACTAAGCGGAAGCGAGAAGGCGCGGGTTGCCGAGCGTGTGATTTCGGCCGTAACATTGAATCGATAGCTGATCAAGCGAGAGGTGTTGATGGAAAGGAGACTTGGGAGCTTTATAGATGGCCTGGTACGTTACAAGTTACACTGCATTTTAAAACAATTTGTGGATCGAGATGTTAGTAGTAGACAAGAGATGGCTGGTCGTAGAGAGAGACAGCAGGGGCTACCGCATGGATATCGAGGGGGAGGAGTGGGATATATGGAGGGAGGATGGGATATAGGGCGGGAGGGCAGGGGCATACTGTATATTGGATAGGTTCGGAGTAGGGAAAGTTGTCTAACGTCGCTCGATTGTGCCCGTTATATCTTGAATACACTTGATTGTGCTTTACGCCGTACGGTGCTCGATTCTATGGTTATGTAGAATAGACAAGGAATATATAATCTATTTTATCTTTATCCTAGCTTGATTTCATCTCGACCTGGCTTGAATAAGTTGGATTCAATCGAGCATATGAAAAAAAATCAAGCCGGAGCGAGCGTCAACGATCCAGCTGATGTCAATCGAATCTGCTTGCTGTGGCTTGTTTACAGCTCTTCCTCCGCTCGATCCCGCTGGACCGAATTTTCACTGGGGTTTAATGGCTACTGAAGATGAGTGTGCTGGTGCGAATGATCTCGATTCATCGGTTATGGAGGATATGATAACGACAGGACAGCATGATACTCTAGAATCACTAATAGATATATCAGATTGTACTTAGCATTCATATACACACACACAATTGTCTGATGACAAGGATATCTACAATTATATTTGAATCTATGCCAAATAGATACCTACAATGCATTGTCACAGAGGTAAATCGAGTACACCTCGAGCTACCTTGAGGTGAATTAGCCGAGACCTTGGTACGACCTCACCTCACCTCGCGGCAACACTAGTAGTAGTAGGTCAGGAACTATTCCCACAGTCATTTAGGTGGGTCCGCTCTATACATTGCAACTTCCAGTCTCAACCTTCTTCATTCCACTACGACATAGAAAAGCTCGCTTCCTACTGCTATTGGTTGCTTTCCCTTTAGCATCTCTGTATCACCAAGACGAAAATTATGATCTTGCACTTTGATCAGAAGAACAGAGTCGCAAGTACTTCGAGTACATATCTTAGGCTTACCGATAGGTCGATTGTTTACTGGCATCATCCACGCGAAGATGAACGACTATAATAATGGTATACTTGCTTTATCAAACCGAGCGCTGTATGTGAATGTTGTACATATAATTAGTTCTTTAACGCCGACAGCGTGAATACCACTGTTGTAATCGGCGTTCAAAACGGAACTAAAATAATCATTATCAGCCAAATCTACGACATCCGCGTATGCCTGAAACAGATTAGAAAGATAGTGTTTAATTATATAAGAGGCTGCGTCACCCACTGGTATCATATAAAAACAGCAAATTCATTGAGCAGTTTATTTCCCTTCGCTTTCAGCATGGCCTCCGGAGTATTTCAAAACGCGAGCAACTTCGTGCAATATCAACCAATGATGATAGATCAGGTAGACCATCTCTAAGAGTGTATATCTATACTGTGTTCAAAATATTTAATATTTCAGGTCAACATAAACAATAATGGACGACTATCTCCAATACAACAAGCATCTCCGTGTACAAGCCAAATGTTCACAGGACAAGAACAATATCTTGATGCTTTGAAGAAACATTTTAAGCCTGAGATTTCATATGATTTAGCAAGAAAATATTTTCTTCTGTATGGAATGGGAGGTATTGGGAAAACTCAAATCTGTTTAAAGTATATAGATGACACAGAAGACTTGTAAGTCACTTTGAATTTTCTTTTAAAAAAATGTTAACTATTTTGTTACTTGTAGCTATGAGTACATGTTTTGGATTGACACCTCTTCAGATGCAACTGTGATACAGAGTCTTAGGGATATCTTCAAGACTTATCTTGCTTCTCAGACAGTGGAGTTTTCACCAGCTGTTGTTCTCAATTGGATATCTATCCAAAAGTGCAGATGGCTGATGATATTTGATAATGCTGATGGTTCTCCAAAAACTGTGGAGGGCTTTCTTCCATCTAAAAATAAAGGAAATATCTTGATCACAAGCAGAAATCAAGAACTGAAAAAAGTAACCACAGTTGAAAACTCAATGGAAGTTACAGAGATGAGTGAAGATACCTCTATACATCTTCTTTTAAAAGTTTGTGGACTCTCTCAGCAATTTGAGTCATATGAATATGTGGCCAAAGAAATAGTTTCAGAGCTTTATGGGCTTCCACTTGCAATTGATCATGCAGGTGCATACATACTATCTGGAAGTTGTCATATTACTGAGTTTCAGAGTGTTTACAAGAAGCACAGAGCAAAGTTAATGAACAATAAAGCATTTTGTGGTGCATCAAGGTATGACAAGACAGTTTATGGCACTTGGGAGATTTCTTTTCAAAAGATAGTAGAAATATTGGAAGATATAACAAATTATGGCAAAGCATGTGCAGCCAAATATGCAGTAAATTTGATAAATATGTGAGCCTTTCTTCACCATGAAAACATTCCTCAAATTATGTTTCAACGGGCTGCTGAGAACTACCATGCAGCACTTGCTGAATATCCAAATGAAGCCCATTTTTCTTTCATAAGAAACATGAATGAAAAATTATTCAATTTTAGTGATGATAAAAAATGGAATAATATGGTGTTTAGTGAAGCAATTGCAATGCTCATGTCATATTCATTAATAAAAAAACACATAGGCACAAAATATCATAGCTTACACCCAGTAATTCAGCACTGGTGTCAAGATAGATTATCAATGGCTGAAAAAAAATTATGGATTTTGAATACAGGTGGAATAGTAGCAACTTCAATAAGATTTGAGGATGGAATTGAGGAGTATACATATAGCCAAGCAATTGTGGTTCATGTTATTAATATTCTATCAAATAAAGATGAGTTATATGGTCATAAAGACTATATGCTTCTATGGAAGTTAGCTTGTGTATTAGCAAAGACTGGCATGCACACAATAGAAATGAATGTAAAGGAAAGAATACTAAATATAACAAAGCAAATTTATACTCAAGAGCACCTTCACACCTTTGGAAGTATGGTAAATCTTGCACATACTTATGCAAACCTTGGAAAATTGAAAGAGGCAAAGAAATTACAAGTGCAAGTACTAGAATTCAGAACCAGAGTACTAGGAAGAGAGCATCCTAACACTCTTAAGAGTATGGTAAATCTTGCATGTACATATGGAAGGCTTGGTAAATATAAAGAAGCAGAGGAATTGGAAGTGTCAACCCTAGAAATCAGTACCAGAGTACTGGGAAAGGAGCATCCTAACACTCTTAAGAGTATGGTCATTCTTGCATGGACATATACAAACCTTGGGAAATGGAAAGAGGCAGAGGAATTAGAAGTGCCAGCCCTAGAAATCAGTAACAGAGTTCTTGGGAAAGAGCATCCTGAAAGCCTTAGAATTATGGCAAATCTTGCACTTACATATGCAAACCTTGGAAAACTGAGAGAATCAGAGGAATTAGAAGTGCTAGCCCTGCAAATCAGTACCAGAGTTTGGGGAAAAGAGCATCCTGAAACCCTTAGAATTATGGCAAATCTTGCATTTACTTATGAAAGCCTTGGAAAATGGAAAGAGGCAAAGGAGTTAGGAGTGTCAGCTCTAGAAATAAGTACAAGAGTTCTGGGAAAGGAGCATTCTGAAACCCTTAGAATTATGGGTAATCTTGAAAATACATACAGAAATATTGAAAAATTGAAAAGGCTGAATTATTAGATGTGGTAGTTCCTTAAACCAGAATTTCATTCTAAGATTTCTTAACTCAATTGGATAAGCTTTCACCTAAAGTGGTGATTCAATTGAATTGTTTCAATAATACTTAGATGCTGTAGTAGGGTAACCAAGTAAATATACAATAGAGAGGTGTAGGTAGAACTGTTATTAAGCTGCTCTACATTTATGAGATCCAGTTACATGGAACTATTGTGCTATCACTGTGGTTATGTTGATCTATGTAAGTCTGTAGTGCATTGGCACAAGTCTATATGGATCAATATAAAGGGAACTTTCCAATAAGAGATATTACTGTTATATGAACTATGTAGCTCTATGTTGTCATGTTTTTTTCCTGATGTAGGTAAAGAGTTCAATCTTGCATGTACATATGGGGTCCTTGGAAAATAGAAAGAAACAGAGGAATTAGAAGTTCAAGCCCTAGAAATCAGAACCAGAGTACTAGTTAAAGAGCATCCTGACACCCTTTCAAATATGATCAATCTTGCATGTACATATGGAGACCTTGGAAAATGGAAAGAGGCAGAGGAATTAGGAGTATCATCACTAGAAATTAGTATCAGAGTTCTGGGGAAAGAGCACTCTAAAAACCTTATGATTATGGCTAATCTTGCAAACACATACAGAAACACTGCAAAAATTAAAAAGGTTGAATAATAGGAAGTGGTGGTTCAATAATCTGAAACTTCATATTAAATTTCCTTGACTCAATTTATTTTGATGTCTATGTAATAATAATAAAGATAGGGCCAACAAGCAGGCCCGGGATAGCTAACTACTAAATTACTCATGTATTTAGAAATAAGAAACTGAGCAAGTAAGAAGTAAAGAAAAAGTGAAGAAATATGGGACACAATAAAAAGAGCAGGATGTTGAATAATGAAAGGATGATACCAGGCATACTAGGTAACCGTGTAAATAGATGAAAGCAAGGTGTAGCATGATATTTGCCAACGTTGAACAGGATGAAGTCATCGCACATAGAGTCCGCCAGCCCATGCAGAACCCAAACAGCGAACCATGCCGATCTGTCCACCTATTCACCTGGTCAATCAATGGCATGAACAAAAAATAGATGAAACAACATGTACGTCTGTTCAAAATAAGGTAGTACTGGACCCTGATAATTGATGAATGAAACAGTGGTACATATTAGACTCAAGTGGGTAATATGTTTGTATATTTAAGATAATTGTAGTGTCAGTCGATGTGACAGGAATATACTTACTTCGGTACAATGAATCAGGGTACAGCGCCTTCGCCTAAAGTGTTTACTCAATTGAATTCAACAATACCCAGATATTGTGGTAGGGTAACCAAGTAAATGTACAGTGGAGAAGTGTGGGTAGAACTGTCATTAAGCTGTTGTATTTTTTTTACGATTTTGGTTGTTGAGGCGCTGAAGCCTGAAGGAAGGACGACAAATTTGGACAAAATGAAAAGGCACAAGTGTCCTATTGTTCTCATATGGCATCACCTTGTTTGACAAGGTATCTCCGAGGTCAAAATTGGTTCACTTTTTGACCTGCACGTGCACGCACGTGATTTTGTCCCGTGATTGACGCGTCGACCATTCTTTGTTTGGCCCCTTGCCTTCGCGCTTTCTTCCTTCAGTTTCCTGCACCATCTAGTACATATTGTTTTTCCTCCGTTTTGGTGTACTTGTTATCCACTTGCCACTATGGGAGCACTGGCACACTTGTTGCAACGTGGATTATAGGGTCAGTTCCTGCTCTGGAGTTAACAGTGCGGGTAGTGGTATGCCGATTCACCGAATCTGTTTGTATGCCTGGGGAGAGGGAGCAACTGGCGTGCACACTTCACCTATTTCTTCCTTTTCCTCAAGCCCTCTTATGTCTGCACCTTTATGGTGCTGTTCACAGCTGTCTTCCTTGCTTCTAGTGGAGGACAGATAGAGACGACAAGAACAGGCAAGACAATCCGATGGGTACAGCATAAATTGTTCATGGTATGTACTAAATCTTAATTTTACTTATTTCTATTTCCTGACTTTCCTCTATCTCTAGCCTGAACCTGAGGTACCCGATGACTACGACACTAATAGTAAGCATCCCTTGCCATATAAAATTAATCAATCTCTTTGATAACTTGTATTCAGCTAGACTGTGCCCTCTTATGCAGCTCGCCAAGCGATGCCATTTCTTTACAACACATAGAATTATCCGCCCCGCCATATATGACGTTAATAGCTGCGACGTTCATCCTAATGACTACCGACACCGCCTCGTTAACGTTACTGTCGAGATTAACTTCGAACTGAGAGGTGAGAAATAATCCAGTACGACTGTTGCAAGACAAACCTTGTCGCAATTCGCATCATCCTCCACCTCCTTCTGTAACAGCTAACAGTCTCCATTCTATCGTAACTTCTATCCTTCCCCCTCCCATATTTCATTCTCATCTCATTAACGACGTGAACAAGACATTGAACATTCACAACGCCAAAATTCATTACACCAAGAAACGCCACGCTGTCTAGAACAGGAAGAAACCTTATACTACCTTGCTCGACATCAACACACCTCATGTTCAACTTTAAAACATGACAAATGATACTTTTTTGTTACTCGTAAACTCGTTCTTACTCTTCTCAAAATGTACCTCTGTACTGTACTTATATAACTGATAATCTTTTTTGGTAACCCAATCATAACCTTTTTCCGTGTTATTTGTTCCCTGTGAACTTATACACCAACTCTACCAATTTTTATTCATCAAAGTCAAACAAGGTTCTCGCCAACGCAGTTGGCAATTCCCAGTTCAGACCCACACTCCAAAGCTCCCGCATAACACACTCAAACAGAGGCTGTGCATTAGCACTGTCATCCTCCGCTGGGCGCCGTTTTCGGAACCCACAGGCTCAGTGGGAACGCTGAGAAGACGCTGAGACAAGAGGGCGATGTGCTTCGATGGCAACTCATCCAGTGTCATTCTTGTACAGCTTCTACAGGTCTTTGTTCTCTGCCACCTTTTTGCTTTATTACCTCGAGTGTACAGGCCACTTCGTTCTCTCCTCTCAACAACACCAACACTTCAACTCGACACTACCCGCTGCGGGAACTTACTTATCAGATACGTTATCGAAGGAACAATAGGATAGGATACGATAGGAAAGGATAAGAATGAATAGTGTGTATTCTTTTCATTCGGAACGTGGACCAGAGATCCTAATCGGATCAACAGACGATCTATTCCACGCATTCCCCGGCGCACGACAGCAAAACGGTTTCATCCCTCCTCCCTCTCAAACTCAAGCACCGTACGTCCCCTCCCCTCTTCCCTCAATCTCAATCACACTCACACAATTCACCTACAGACCATGGTCAGCACCCCCTGGTGCACCGGGGCCTCAATCCGGCTGGCCCAACCCCACATTCGGTCCCTCGACCTCAGCAGGCAACGCTCCTGCTCCACACTTGCCCTGGCCGCCCACATCCCCATCCCCATGGCAAGCGTCCTCTGCTCCCTGGAATGCCCCCTCCTCACCGTGGCATCAACCAACCTCCTGGCCAGCGCCACTCCATACACCGGCAAGCCCAAGCGTATGGGATATACCACCCCTCGTCTCCGCTCCCCCACTATCGCACTCCAACTCGGCCCCGGTACCGCGTTGGCTTGCTCCCCCTCCACAGAGTCCGTTTGCCAGGCCAGCGAGTGCTGGTGCGACGTTGGGTGAGGGTCCGTGGGGGAGGCAGGATGAGCCTCCTTGGGTGCAACACAATGGAGATATGGGAGGGGGAGGAGGAGGAGGAGGAGGAGGGGGGGTGTATCAGCCGATGTTCTTTGCTCCTCCTAACTCGGCGGGACTCCATCGATCTATAAGTGCGCCTTGGAGTCGGAGTCGAACGAGAGGCACAGACGCATTCAGCGAGGACAATCTCGCGAAGAGGCCTAGAGACTGGAGAGATGATTACACTGCTCCCTCTCTCCGAGGACGTTTTCGATTCCCCCTCAGAGCACGCTCACGCTCTCGCTCGATATCAGTGGCGCCTCGAGAAGCCAAATGTACAATATCACCATACCTAGACACAGGAGGACAGCATAACATATCATACGACCTACGCCTCCCACCACCCCCAGCATCCCCCAAATAACACTATTCCAACTAGCCCTCCTACCACCTCTCCAATCCCTCTCCTTAACCCACCCCCTCCTACCCTGGTCTATCCCTATACGCGCATCAACTCCCTCAGGTATAACAATCTCCGATCTCCTCCTATGCCTCTACGAGGAGCTGCAAGAACCTATTCGACAGGGGGAGTATTACACAGACGCATTAGGTGGGACGGAGAGGGAAGCACTGGGTCGTGCTGCGACTGTCCGATGTGCGGGTGATAGTGGGTTACTCGGACGCGGAGTCTTGAGAGTCGATTTTTTGGGCGAGGATTGCATTTTTGCAGGGATTGTAGGTGGACGTAGAGGGTGGGAGTTGCAGACACGACGGGAATAAGTTAGGGGAGACCGGTTGATTGGTCTTCGCGAGCTGGGCGAGTGGGCTGTTAGGTGTGGAGAGGACATCAAGTTCGTTGTGGGCAAAGGGGGTTTGTGCGTTTGACGAGATCACGTGATATAGCTCGGTACATTTCTCTTGCTCTAACTTTCACTATCTCAACTGACGTTCTTCGTTCTCTATCGCAGTCATTTATACTGTATTTTATACATAAATAGCGTTGGTACGCTTAGATACCTTCATGTATTTTTAGTTTCAAGATCGAACACAGTGCTTGGTTTTTGGCGTGATACGACAGTACCAGCCCACGGAATTACCTTAATTATTTGTAGGCGCATTTCGTGGGACCTCGAACATGCGATGCTGCTGAGGCATATCGTATGTCTATCTACACTGTTTTTTTTCTGTATATTATTGCTTTATTATAGTAATGGGATCGTTCGTTATACTGTGATTACTTGCGATTGACTCTGTAACTTGGAAGTGTACTCCCCTTTTGAGATTCCACGCTACAGCGCTGCAGAAGCCCAACCAGGCGATCCAGCATATTTACTCTGAAGTGTTCCTTTGAATGACAGAGCATAATACGTACCAACTTTCGTCCTCCTGGCATGGTCCCTCAGTCTTCAACCACTTTCTTGGTTACCTTCACCCCGTCTCCTACCACTACACATACAATAAACGGCGCGACCATCCCAACAATTGATGGCAATGACCTCCATATGCTGTAAGTTCTCCGTGGGTACGCTTTATGTGCATATGATCGAATCTTCTTTTGGTTACTGATATCTCCTCCAATCGAGAAGATAGACGATATCCAGTGTAAGAGATTATTGTCATTTTTATGTCACATCTGGTGAAGCTATGAGAAAATGTGAACTACATTAGAGCTATCTGCACGTGAGCATGGTCTGTGTACCGGTACATCCGATTTTCTCTTTTCCATATATTTATTACTAACCAGTGATAATCTTCGTTTTTTTCTTTGCAGCTTCTCTGTAGTCTATATCTGTACGTCATATGGAATTTGAGCTAAATTTCATCCATTTATTCGTTCTTTCTAGCACCATGATCTTTGGGGACTGCGAAACTTTGTTCATGTGTTACAGTACTGTTCAGGTACTGTTGATTAGGGCTGCACACCGTCCGTATACGGGATACGGCCGTTTAAGTATGGGTATTCTACGGATACGGATAAGCCGTACCCGTACCGTATTTTAAAATGGCAAAGGCACTGACGGTACGGACGGTAAAAAATACGACCGTATACGGGTGTACGGCCGTTGATAGCTCAGTTTGTTTGTACTCTATTATGACATGGCTGAATTTATAGTATAATAGAATCTACTTGTGCTGAAGCCTAAGGTAATGTTTCGCAAACATCAATGCTCGTATAGTTTCTGCATGTAAACTTGCATGGCGGAGGGAGATAGTGTCTCATCCACCAGAGAAAATGTGTTCAACCGCAACAGTTGATCCTAAATAGTGGTGTTCGTATTAGTAACTATTAAAATAGCAAAGTAACAGAAAGACAAACCAGGAATTGATAGAACATCGGTTGCTAGAAATTATAAATTAGGAAACTGAGCCTTATGCCCGAGCCACCATTTGAAGGGGTCGCATGAATAAAAATCTTCTAGTGGTAGTTTAAAGTACTCCTCAAGTTTGTTTGCTACTTGTTGTTGCTTCTTGCGATATTTTGCAAGGAATTCATAATCTGGCCCAGCCTGTGTCTGCTAGAAATGAGGTATATCGGTACTGCGAGGAGTTCTCTGCGCATAATGCATGTTAAAATGAGTATGAAGGTCATCATTATTGTCTACTGAGCATTAAAGACAAAGTCTAAACTACTTACCGCTAATCGTCAGGACGATTCATGAATCATTGGTATATTTCGGATATAGCTAGGCGTTGAGTGTCATTTACATAAGAACATCAAACAAATAAAAATTCTACATTTGTAAGGAAGGGAGTCAGGCTCCTTTCATCATAAATGGACTCTATGAAATTGGTACATTGAATTTCAGAACTCAATGTATGTACCCATTAAGTACCCATTTTGTAGGATCTTATCTTTCAACCAGTATTTATAATTAAAGTAAAGTGTTGTTAAATTTTATTATTAACTCTAACAATGCATGTTACCATTGTCTCATGAGATAAAAGGGAAAATGCTTAGGAAATGCCATAGCTTGGTGTGGAAGTTCCGGGGGCTGAACTTTTGGAATGTTATAAAATCACATGATACATGTTCTCACATATGGTCCATACACTATCCATTACAGCCATAGATTAATGGCCGTAAATACCTCAAACTGTACTGTACACCATCTGTATTTCCTCAAATGAAAAGAGTATATGGTATGGTACAGTACAGTATGGTAAGTGCCATAAGCTGTACCGTATACCATATAAACGGTTACGGTGTGCAGCCCTACTGTTGATGCCCGCGGGTGTTATTGATCATCGGTCTCGGAAGATCGTGAGGGACACAGATGCTTATCCAACTAAATTAGTATATTCATTCTAGCATTACGGACTCAATGTCTGGTTGTGCGAAAAATGAGGTAAAATAAGAATGAAGAATTAACTTAGAAATGTTGGCATCGTCTTGTTAACGGTGAATTGCGTTGAACTTACCTAGTTTCTCCACCGTTCTCTATTCGTACCTCTGGATACATAAGTTGGTAATAACCACCTTAATAAGATGAATGACCAATAAAAATTTTAATCGTCTCCGTGATGAGTTCCCGGATGCACAGCATATGCTCCGGGCCAATTATTGACACGGGGTTGGTTAGTCTAAATGTGAGTTGTGAGTGAAAAGTTAACGAAAATACATGCTTGGGAACATTATTGCTGGTTCAGAATGTAAAAGTTCAAAGTTGGTGGTCACGATTCATGAGAAGCTTATACGCTGATTAATATCCAGGCCTCATGCCTCAGGAGTCTTCTTACACTCCTGTCTGGCGACTTTTTTGCCGTTCGCAAAATTCATCCAAATTCGACCTCAATTATTTTAAATATTGACTGAACATTTTGGCTGTCACAAAATGTTCACTATTGATTAGTGCAAAATCGTAGACAAATATTACATTTTGTACATATTTTGTATGAATACAAATGATTCTTTTTGTTCTAATTTTAGCTTCATCAAAATAAGTGTCAAATGTAACGTTGTGAACATGTTTTGACCTCACGCAAAATTTATTGTTTTGCATGACCGCAAAACCCGTGCACAATGAAACATTTTGCTTTTTCTCTTAAAATAACAGAACTGGTGAACCTGTTATTTTAAGAGAAAAAGCAAAATGTTTCATTGTGCACGGGTTTTGCGGTCATGCAAAACAATAAATTTTGCGTGAGGTCAAAACATGTTCACAACGTTACATTTGACACTTATTTTGATGAAGCTAAAATTAGAACAAAAAGAATCATTTGTATTCATACAAAATATGTACAAAATGTAATATTTGTCTACGATTTTGCGCTAATCAATAGTGAACATTTTGCGACAGCCAAAATGTTTAGTCAATATTTAAAATAACTGAGGTCAAATTTGGATGAATTTTGCGAACGGCAAAAAAGTCGCCAGACAGGAGTGTTAGAAAGTGCTGCATTTTAGAAGACAGTTGGTTCATTTTCAAAGGTCCACATCATCCACCAGATCAAACCAAATAGACCAAATATAGACGAGATACATAATGATAAATTGATGAAAATATCGGGCAAATGAGCTCGGCTTAATCCGTAGTCAACTTCTGAATTCTGGCCCTCATTTTGACAGCTCAGTATGTATGACCAATCCAGAAGCTGCTCTACATTGTCAATCATCAAGAAATGCCACTGTATCTGGACATACTTACCCTTACTTCCACCCTCCCATCATTTACACCGTGTTCGTGCGTACAGAACGAGCCATCTTAAACTTACTTTATACTCTCATGGTCTATTTTAGGTTTTATCACATTTTAATTGTGATATGGCCAATCTGAAGTTGCTAACTTGTCCCGCTCAGCATGGTCGATCGGGGCTTGGAGTCCGCTGACATTGTACCAGCAAGAGAAACCACTACCTTTCGACTTAACGATCCCTGTTCTTCCTCCCACCATCCATATGGCGTTTGTGTGCACAAAATGGTCCATCTTAACATTGTTAGGATCTAATTCGGGGTTTTATCATTTTTTGCTAATTATAGTATGGCCAATCCTGGTGTTGCAACGAAGTTGCTAACTTATCGCACTCAGCATGGTCGCCGGATCACACTTACCATTATTGCTTATCAAGATAACCCACCACCCCTCGACGTACTCACCCCCTTTTCTTCCCTCCCACTTTCTCTCCCACTATCCACATGGCTTTCGTGCCCGCAAAAAAAGCTATCCTAGCATTTTTTATATCTATAGTCACCCTCTCTTTATATTACTGGTCGACGGGATTGTCTTCTTTTAATTTCCAATGCTCGGAGCCGCAAGACCTACCAGTGCCAGTGCCAGTGGAGGTAGTAAGGCCTTGGGACTCTTCACATACCTTACTTGGTTTGCCGACGAAAGGCTTCAGAGGTACGCGACAGACGTTGTGATATCAAATGCGCTTAGTAACGATTGTATCATTTTCCAGAGAATCTTCGACCAGAGAAGTATTACTTGACTGCATGGGGAGGAGGAGGATTCAGTGCGCAGCAACCATTTCGTGTGTCCGTCTGCTCATAGTACAAACGTCTAGCAAATGAGTTCATGTCTCTTGTGAGTGTTTATTACCGTCTGGTCAGCACTATCACGACGCCTCATGAACGTATAGGTTAATATGATATATCTGTCGACCATCAGCGATCGGGTACCAATAATCCCGCCATTCGCACCGGACCATCATATGCGTACGAAAGCCTTTTCCGACACAAACTACATCGGACTCACAGATTCAACGTAGCCAGTTCCGCAGGAATTATTCATTTTGGTGACATCTTCAATCTCACGCATCTGCGCAACGCTCTTCAGAAGCCAATACTCGAATGGCGAGAAGTGAAGGAACTACCACCCCTCGAGGATCCCTACTCTTCTATAAGCAAGGAACACATCGGTTGCTGGTCAACTATAAACATAGAACATACGGGTCCATTTGAAAATTGGAATATGATAAATCACTTGGGACTGGATATATCATACACACGCGTTCCAAAGCAAGTACGACAAAAAGAAGATGAGAATGATTTCCATGTCATATTCTCCGAATTGGCTGCGTTGACGTATCCAGGTGGTCCTAGCAGCAATCCAACGGATTTCCCATTGATGATTCCGTCCCCGATGGACTCCAAGCTTCCACCTGATCAGCATTTGGCGTGTCTCGACTGTCTATATTTTGTTACTTCCAGTGGGCATTCCTTTGAGTGGGAGCGTCCTTGGTCTCCTGCGTGGAATATCATCGGCAAAAACTTACCTTTCACGGAGCGCATGATGTCATTGGGGAAGGAATATCTAGCAACGTTATTTCAAGTTTCTCTGAATGATATTCCTCGTGTAAGTATCCTCTTCATACTTACAGTTTCTCACTGATAATTGACAGCTCCTATAACGTTAGTTTATCGCTGTACATGCTCGAAGAGGGGATTTCACTGAAGGATGCTCGAGCGACGATTGTCGAGATATATCAAAGTACTCAAAACAAGTACTGGAAGTTCAAGAAGAGCTACTACAAAAGCATGGTATTGCTATTCACGACATTGTAATTACATCAGGTAATAAAAGCATCACACTCTTGTCGTGCTAGAGCTTATTCGAGATGTTGCAGATGAGACGGACCCAGAGTTCTGGAATCAAGTTAAAAGCCTCGGGTGGAAACAAATCGACCATGACGCACTGAAAACTGCTGCAATGTTAGGGGAGTGGTATCCGCCACTTATAGACATCGTTATGCACAGCATGGCTGTTGGATTTGTGGGAACTATTGCATCGACTTTTAGTCTAAATAGCAAACGGCGCGTAGAAGACTGGAATCATGGTGTAACGCGATTGGTTAATATATTTCAGTCTTAGGTTTACTGCGACAACATATAGTGCATATGTGAAACATGGCATATGAACGCAAGTGTATTCAGTGAGAGGAATGAAAAAGATTTTTGTATAGCCGTCCTCGTCAACATTGAGAGTTGTGGTACAGGTATGCACTTGAAGATGGGTGGGGGAAGGTTATTGCTGTAATGCAGAATCTGACAGTATGTGAACAAATAGATAGCAGGCAAGTTATGGCTTCAATGATATCCAATGTCTTTGATGCTGAGCATCCTAATACAATATTACCAGCAAGTATGCATTTGCATCTATATACAGTATGCAAGGAAGGTGGTCAGAAGCCGAATGTCTCAGATTGCAAGTCATGAAACTGAGAGCTAAAACTCTGAGCTCTCTAAGGCCAGAGCACCCAGACTCAAGAGATACTAATCTGATCCAAACAGATGATCTATTCCATGCATTCCCTGGCGCATGACAACAGAATGGTTTCATCCCTCCTGAAGAGGAGGAATACACATCTGTCCAACCTCCAGATCCTAGTGAGCTTGCATTAGAGGTGAAGTGAAGGGGAATGCGAAGCTGGTATTCTCAGATGGGTAGGTATGACATTTATGTATGTAAGGAAGGTCATGTGAATGACAGCATGTAAGTAATGAGGTGCAGAGATGAAAAGAATGAAAACTGCATTTTTGCAGTGCAGGCAGAATGCCTGCTCTACACTCCTCCCTCTCAAGCTCAAGCACTGGATGTCCCCCCTCCTCCCTCTATCTAAATCACACTAATATTCACCTACAGACCATGGTCAGCACCCCCAGGCAACATCCCCCAATCAGGCTGGCCCAACCCAATATTTGGTCAACCCCCCTCAGCAGGAGTAATGCCCCCCCTCCCAGTCCATAAGCCCCATACTCACTTATTCACCAAGACAAGTTACAGCTGTCCCTGTGAGTGCAAAAAGGCACCACTCACAGAAGGATAAATGGCAAAAATATATGATATATCTTGCTGTGTGACTCTCAGGTGGAGTGGTTGCAGTTGGATGTCAGACTCAGAGAAAGAGACAGAAGGCAGGAGAAGGTTTTGCAAGCCAGAATGGTGATGGGTTTTCATTTGCTGTCATTTTGGAGGAAGTATATAATACCTCTAAATATAATCAATACAATATGTGCTGCCAGGATATCTTCCTTCACTTCAAACCATATTTGCAGGCTGGGAGCCAACAGTAGTAGGGAAAATAATATGTCATTGAATGCTGTGATCATACTATGTGAATGGGACTAGAATAGAGTATTTAATTCACCAACAATACTAAAAAAAAATAGGCTACATCTGCCTTGCACCTGCCAAAATATAAAAGTCCCAATTGCCAGTTTCGCCACGAATCACAATTTTCCCACACTAGGGTTTCGCCATTCGCTGGGTGAGGCGAAAGCTCTGGGAGGTTTTGCCCCCTACACTATCTATGTACAGTTGACTCCGTATAAATACAATTTAATACTTTTATAGCTCCACCAAGTCCAGCTTAGCCACTAAGGATCCTTCTCACTATTACATACTCTGTACTATTTAATAACATTTTAGGTCTACGGAACCCTATGTATTTAGACAGAGTTGACTGTATGTAAGTACCACCACCTGCAGCTGCAGCCTGGGAGCAGCCGGGAAGCGCCAGTCTCAGCATCCACCATTGTGGCAAACAGAGGTAAGCAGAAGTTTTCTTAGCCCCCCCCCTGATGAGACGAGGTGTGTTACTATACGCCACCCATGTTAGTCCAGGCTGCAGCAATCAAAAGCTCTCAGATCTGGACTTTGCAGTTTGGTATACCTCTTTTCAAACACTTCCTTTACATGCATATAGAAGCCATTGCTATATACATTCTTTTATTAATCCTTATTTCCAACTATATCCTCACCATCATTACTCCAGCAATCCTCTCCATAACAATAACCATCTTGAACATCAATGCCCCCACAATCCATCCTCTCTTCCCAATGCCTTATCGATGACTCTGACTGCAAACGGACAACCATAATCTTTGAGTCGATTGCTTCCCATTGACTAATCAACTCATGAACTCCATCATCGTTGCCCCAAACATAAAAATCATCAAGTAGGATGAAAATGGATTGCAGCTGTTTAATATTCCTGAGAGTGTGCAGAGTCCTCATTAAGTACTCGTTTTGTTCACCAACAGGTATCACAAGGTGAGTTAATGTGGGTAGCCATTGGAAGCTATCGATAGGGATGTAATCAATATCCTTGTCAAAGCAAAGACCTCCAATAGATATGTATCTAACTTGAGATAGCTTTACTTGAGATATGGCCAATGTGTTCAGCATGGAAGCATCAACTTCAAGAGAGTATAGTGGTAACAGAGTGATTTTTTGAACAAATGACTCATCATGCCATTCAAACCAAATGAACAGATGTTGAATTCCTGTGCAAATAGAAAGCAGAGAGGTGGTGAACTCCTTCGATACTGAGGCAATAAAGAGAACATTTTTGATGTTTTCTTGAAAGAATGACTTAGGCTTGAACTTGAGAGTGATCTTGAAATTGTCTTTGTGGATTAACCTGTAGATCTCATGGATGTTGTATCCATACTTTACTCTGTCGCTATAGAATTTGATGGTTCTGTATAACACTGGCTCCATGCTTTATTGAACATTTAGCCAGGTCTATGATATGATGGAGGTGACTTACCACAATTGCACTCATTTGGACACCCTGGCTAAGTGTGTGTCTGTATCGTAGTAGGGACGAGTAGTGACCACGTGTCGAAATATTTCTTCCTCAATTTCAGGGGGGAAGAGGAATGACATTAGGGGAATTCAAAGTTGGTGTAACACGATACGCTACAGTAATTTCTGTATCGTTACTAAGGAGAACAATCAGCGATCAGTTCGGAGTTTATAACATTGAGATAGTGCTGACAGAGACCACATCCTTTCACCTTATGAAAATATACATTTTACTAGATATATTGTCTAAACATAATAATATCTATACAACCTCCAAATTTTTAACGAGACATAGAGGTAGAAAAGAATAAAACATAGTGAATGTGTATAGCAAAATTCTCCGTTTGAATTTCTGATCATGGTTTTCGGCAAGACTGTAGCGATTTGTCTGTAGCGACAAAACAGCCAACTTTAAATTCCCCTATTGGATGGGGGGGGCCTATACTGCGATCTTTCAAACTCACTTCTCTCTATATAAGGATTGATGATAGCAACGAATCATTGATTCTACACCATAGGTAACGTCGTTGTTTGATTACATATTTGCATATGTAAGTACCATGTTATGATGTTCTGCATAAGCGAACAAGCGCAATTGTTGCCAGCCTTATCCATCTTAGTCTAGTAGACTAAGGCAGTGCACATTGATACAACATGTGCAGAGGGACCCTGCCAAGCCATGCAGTATGTTTGAATATTATCAACCTCTCAGAGGCCTCAAGATCTCACTCATGATAATGTAGTTTCGGAGTGGTACACAATATATCTTGGAGCGGATGCGAAAGTTGCGAAGGCTTCGATTGTGGAGCTGAAAGAATCAAACACACGACCTCACTCCCTTAATCTTATCGCGAATGTCTTACGTAACAATTGAAAGGTAATTGACCTGCGGAAGCATAACTTTCTACCTGACCAATGTGTCTAGCATTGATATATCAGCTTCAAGTGAGCGGAGTGGCATTGTGGAAATAGTCTGAGTGATCAACTTCTTAGTTCAAAACCAAAAAAATATAGATGCCGAATGCCGGTGCAAATAGAGAGCAGTTATGAGACGAATTCCTTGGATACTGAAGCAATAAAGAGAACGTTTTTCACATTCTTGTGAAAGAAAGATTGAGGCTTTGAGTTGAGAGTAAATTTGAATTTATTTTCATGAACCAACTTGTATATTTTGTCAATATTGAATCCATATCTTGCACTATTACCATAAAACCTGAGAGTTTTGTATAATATTGGCTCGATACTGAGTATCCTTTACATCAAGATTTGGATATGGTCCAGGCTGACGGAGTGACTTACCACTGCTTTACCCGTCTGGATACTGTAGCCCAACGCATGACGTTATGACGAATAGGACACATGGAGAATACCCATTGGAAAATTTCGTCTTCAATCTCGGGCAGGAAGAAAAACTTCCTACAGCGAAGGCGTGGCATTGTAGAGCCATGTTTTGAAGGGCTGCATTTTATACTTATTCCAGAGCCAGATTGATAGGCACAATCAAAAGATAAACGAATGAATCATGCTAGGATCATGCTGATGTATGCCGCATTGTTGGTATTAGATATAGTGGGCACCAGTTCGTAGGGTGTTGTGTGTCCTATAACTATGGACTCCTATTATTATGTGTTCACTTATAGCTCTCACTAAAGTGAGTAAACATTCATTTCGACAATTCACACATTCTGGTTGAAATGCTAAACTCTGCTATCATGGTTTGTACCAGTGATTCACGAAAAATAGGTCAAGGTATAGACTTTTGAATATGCCTATTCACACCCACAAATCGGACCCACACCCACATGCATGACATAAATAATGGAATAGGGCCGACAAGCGGCAAAGCCCACTACCAACCCCGGTGATTGCCACTTATGGCAAGACGATTAGTCGTGACGGACAGGTGTTAGAGCTGAAAAACCAATTCAATTATTACATTACATGGAATGACAGTGTAGAGGTAAAAGGTGCGCTGATGCCTAAACAAAGAAATAATTTAGCAAGTCGGTGAACATCCATTCAACCTTGAGTGTTCTAAGGTGTCGAGAGAGGGGGATAAATGTTAACTGAATTGCAAGTGTGTAGGTACAGGGATTTTATATAAAATTAAAATAAAGAATGTACTTAATGAGGAATGGGTGATAAAACGGAAATTAATAGTATTGAAATCATAGATTTATGTAGGAAAATGGTAAGGTATGAAACAGAGAACATACTGATGAATAGAAAGAAATTTTAAAGAATAAAAGCTGAGGAGAGACATAGGGAGTGGTGACACGGCCTTTGGTAAAGCAGATTATAGTATTCAGTGGGTCTTGGTAATGCGGGATACTGACAATCTTGAGTCCTGTTGAGTAATAGCGGCATTGAGGGCGATATAGGAGTGTCGGCGTTGAAGGGAGAAAGTGAGAGAACGTGTGAACAGCACATTGACGCACACATCAGCTGATTACGTAATGAAAATAACGCTCGCATGCTTATGATAACAAAATTAGTAAAATTGTCAGTTTTGTAGTGCAGGCGAAACACATGCTCTACAACAGAGCTTGTGTAGAGATAGAAAATAATACGAGAAAATAAAAGACATGTAAGTCCTCAATTTGAAGTTGCAAATAGATCTGAAACGTAGCACCAAATTGGTCCAGTGCTGGACAAATCAGCTTTGAACAGGGTATGTATATTCCTTCACTTTAATTTACTCAATTCATTCATAATCTCTTTATTCTTTAGATTTATGAATTTCAAATTCAGAACATGTATTGCAGTCACACTCCTACATCAATAGTTGATACCTTGT
Source organism: Cyathus striatus (assembly GCA_025738555.1). Lineage (NCBI taxonomy): Eukaryota > Fungi > Basidiomycota > Agaricomycetes > Agaricales > Nidulariaceae > Cyathus > Cyathus striatus. The sequence goes on from JAOVFP010000007.1 coordinate 2,665,502, forward strand.
TACTTGTCTGTGCATTATAGTCCAAGTCAGCAGAGTCTCGCCCTGAAAGCATAGAGATAGTATTGATACATAGGTCTCTTAGTCAGGAGGGTCTCACTGTAACAGCATTGAGAGAACATCAGTACACTGTGGAATTAAGTGAGAAAGAGAAACATACAAGGTATTGTACTCGTTGAGCACTTACTGCTTATTGGGCTACTAGATTTTGATGTTGCCCAGATTTTGACGTTGCCAGTGAGGCAACGTCAAATCTCGCGCGGCAACGTCACGCAACGCCAGGCAACGTCACAGGCAATGCCAGCGCAGTGCAAGGCCCAAGAATGTGTTGGTGCCTAAACAAAAAAATTGTAAGCGAGTCCGTTGAACATCCGTTCGACCTGGGTGTTCTAATGTGTTAAGAAAGGGGGAGAATATTTTCATTGAATTCAGGGAAGTAGATACATGGATTTTAAAGAAAATTTAAATAAAGAGAGTACCTAATGAGGAATAGTTGAATAAAGCGGAAATTAATAGTGTTGAGGTTGTAGATTATTGAAAGAAAAAGGGAAAGTTTGAAACATAAAGCATACCGATGAATTGAAAGAAAATTTGTGAGATAAAAACTTCAGGAGAGGGACTTGGGGTGGTGACACGGCCTTTGGTAAAGCAAATTATTGTATTCAGCAGGTCTTGGTAGTGTGAAATACCAATGATCTTGAGTTACTCTTGAGTAATTGCGGCGTTGAGGTGATGTACAAGTGTGTCTGCATTGGAGGGAGAAAGTGAGAGAACGTGTGAACAGCGCGTCGACGCATGCATCAGCTGATTACGTAATGGAAATAATGCTCACACACTATGATAACACCTCTTGCTAATCAGTTCTGGCTGCTAATCATTGTCTCCTGCCCTTCCCTTTGGGTTATCACATGCATATCACCATGGCCTGCCTCCTGCTCATTGTTTCCCACGCCTCCGCTCTCATTTTTACACTTTTATTACACTTCCCTTAATCAAACACACAGTCTACTATTTATAATACAACATATTATCAAATATTTAACAAAGGATGGAATTTATTACAGTAGAAGATTATTTAAAAACTGTCTCTAATTCACATGTTTAATAGCTTTATCCTCTTCATTACATAGTGAAACATTGTGTAGTACATATATCATAATATATATTAAATAATGCAAAAATAATTGAAGAAAATGATAAAGAATTGAGCTAAGAAATAAAAAAATACCTGCTCACTGTTGAGCATGATGACAAGGAAGTGTGATGTGCTGCTGTGGCGATGAGGAAGGGTGCTTGATGGAGTGATGGACAGGATCAACACTCCATACAAATATAAGCAAAGGCGGAGCAGAGGGCATGGGAAACATTGAACCTCCAGCAATGTCAAGCAACGTCACAGGCAACGTCTGGCAATGTCATGGAAACGCCATCCGGCAACGTCACAGCAACGTCACAGCAATGTCACAGCAATGTCACAGCAACGTCACAGCAATGTCACAGCAATGTCACAGCAACGTCAGCAATGTCAGGCAACGTCCAGCAATGCCAGCAACATCAAGCAACATTATGGCAACGTCAATTCTCAGATTGGCAACGTCAGGCAACATCACAGGCAACGTCACAGGCAATGTCAAAATCCTTATTTTCAGATTTCTGTAACTTGTATAAAAATGAGTAGAGTGCATGTATCTCTACCAATCTCTATTTGTTATTAGTATATATCATAAATTTACAAAACTACCAGCCAGCTAAAATCTAAATACTTAAAATAGTATTAGAAATGCTGTACACAAGTGACAAAATAAATGTATTTCACTGTGGGAATGTAAGTACTATTTGTTATACCCTCTCCCCACCCCCCATCCAGTGCTAATATATATTAGTGAGTGGAAGGGATGGAGATTGAAGAGCACGAGCAGAATGCGTATGAATGCATCAATGATGCGTGATGCGTGATTACATAATCCGATTTAGAACGTCTTGATATGTCGAATAATTCCCGAATCACACCGCAGGCAGTTTGCTACTCTACACTGCTTTAGAATTAATTTGCTTTACTCTCGGTCTCTAAGGCTGATGTGTTACACTCTCGATTACCACAACATTACTACTTAGGTAAATCCATAGTAGACACCCCATCCAGTGCTAATATATATTATTAAAACGAAAGAACATCTACTTATTTATTGTATTTATTACTAACTACACAGTGGGACTTGAACACAGGACCTCAGCACTAATTTATGTAGCAACATCAAAAATAAATAAGCAACGTCACATGCAATGCCAGGCAATGTCAAATCTCAGAATGGCAACGCCAGGCAACGTCACTTTCAGCAATGTCAAATCTAGGGCAACGTCAAAATCTGTAGGCCCCTGCTTATTGTATCCAATCCAACCAATCACAGGTGAGCCTCATCCATTTCCTGTAGTCATCCACTACACATCCACATCCACCTTCCCCAGGCAACATCCCTGTTGATAAAGCTCCAAGGTCCAATGAACGAAACCCTGCAGAGGTTTGTAGGGGGATAAATACATAAATCGGTGAAAAGGACTGGAAAAAGACTTCAAGTATTGTATGAATTCATGTTTTGAAGGATAAGACTTGGAAGTGTGACGGTGACAGAGAAGTGGGCAGAAACAACGACAGCTCTATGCAGGAAAGAAGTCAAATACACACTAGATGGGATGGGACTATGTAGTACAAGATTGACCTGTTTTCCAGATCAGCCAGTCTACCCCGTAAGACTTGTAATACATTGTGTAGGCTGCAGATAAGATTTCATGTATACACATGTTCCTAAGACCCTCATTCCGAAATTACACCTCCAGCTGGTGGGATGGAGACATGGGGAATTTATATCATACTATGCAGTATTGTCATCAGCAGAATACAGGAATACAGGAAGGAAATCAGAGGAGATCGGATGTACCATAAATATGAGTGATCTTGTTGGTGGTGCTGGTGGTGTATGACCCGTGAACAGTGTGAGTGGAAGGATGCTGACCAAACATCAGTTTCCCAGAAAATTCCACCCGGTGATGTACACACCAGGCACACTGGGAGCCCCAAGGAACACTTACCATGGAAGTTTGTATTTGCTATCAAGAATGAACAATTACAGAACTATCGTTGGGTTGAAGACTGCATGATGTTCTGCAATGTTATGGAACAGTAAGCGTTTAAGATAAAATGGTCACTAGTAAATTGAGATGTGGGCAAAAACATATAGACATTAGGCAGACATCAAGTCGGTGTTGAACTTGAATATAGAACATTTGGACGTTGAAGTATAAAATTGGTTTTCTGGTGAAAATGATTGCAAGTTACCAGTGAGCACCTGGTCACAACTGTCACAGGAATTCAGAGAGGACTCCAACCAATCAGGTTAAGATCTTATCCAAGATCCTCAAATTACCATATCCGGCGGTTCAAATGTCCCTAATACCCAACTACCTTAAAAGGTAGTGGGAATAAAATCAATTGGCTGTGTATACTTCCATGTATTGCTTAATTTCCCAAGGTTCTTCTTCTAAACACTTCCAGGTCCCAGGGAATCGGGTCCGTGAGTCATGCAGCATGCTCTGTTTTAGGTTTGTTTGGGTACCTGCTCGGCCTTTGAGTGTACTGTGTTTCATGTGTTAGGTTGACGAATCACTGTGTCTATAAAACTATAACTCTACAGCAGTTTATATCCAGGTAGTATTTGTTAAGATTCTGCTGACCAAGCAGCAGAACCCCTTGCCAAACAAGCCAAACACATTGGCCTGATTGGCTGATCATTATCAGAATGATCAGAATACAGTAAAGTACTCTATAGCATAATTCATTTCTATTATCATTACATCATTGTATATTCAGTATGTCAGGTATATAAACCTGAACAACACACAAAATATATGATCCTTTCTTTCCCTTTAACCACCACCTTGTGGTATAACCTCTGAGTAGTCTCACCACTCATCTCTGTGTGTCTTGGTCTGCTACTATCTGGGCTTGATTTCTAACAAGGGTTATGGGCCCTGGGCTTTACCTTTTATACTGAGGTTCCACTACGCTGAGCACACTTTTTAACTCTACCACCTTCCCAATACTTATACTTTTACCTGTCCACCTTGGACATTGGTTGGCATACACCCTGTTTGATAGACTTGTTCATTCAACAGTTTGGGAAGACCACAGAGGCACTGGAGTAACATTGAGCCCAACTCCACTGAAATACCAAACACCCCAAGGCTTGCTGTATTGATCCTCAGAGAGATACATGGCGCCAGTGACTGGGTAGGTCATTGACCCAGCTGGTTCTATCTGCAAGTGGGTGTGTGTCTGTTGGACACCTATCAAACTTTTATCAACTCTATCAACTACACCACCAGAATTCAGTTGACCTTGTTGGTGAATACTTGGTTGGATTTAGATTTCAGTTAACCTTATTGACGAACAACTATTGTCCTTTGGTGTTAGAGATAAAGCTCTGGTCAGGATTCAGTTGACCTTGTTGATGAATACCTGATTGGAATTATCCTTCAGTTGACCCTGTTGACGAAGATCTGGTCAGGATTCAGTTGACCTTGTTGATGAATACCTGGTTGGGATTATTCTTCAGTTGATCTTGTTGACGGAGATCTATTGCCTATTAGTGTTGGAGACAGAGACTTTACTCAGAATTCAGTTGACCTTGTTGACGATATCTGATTAAGAATTACTATCATGTCTTCTGCACCAAAGGTCCCTTCCTTTTAAAAAGAAATAAGCAACTACAAACCTTGCCCCAACCCTATTATTCTCAATGACTCAAACTGGGCAGTTTGGAGTGGCAGCATTCAGGAGAGATTCTTTTTATCACGTGTTGAGAGTATAGTCAATGGGAAGCTACCATATCCAGCATATCCTGATGACATTGATGAGCCACTAAGAAAGGCTTATAAACAAGCTAGAAAGAGGTGGTGCACTGGAGACTGGTTGGCCAGAATTATTATTCACAATGCTCTTGATCAACCTACATTGGCTTCAGTCATTGGAGAAGGTTCCACTGCTTATGATGAGTGGAACAGTTTGAAAGCAAACTACATGTGACAGGGGGATCAAATTGCTAGCCTGGCATTCAAGAAAATTACTAGTTACCATGTCCCTGAAGGTGCTAATATTCCTGAGCACCTTGATGAAATGCTGAAGGCATATAATGAGCTCCGAACTATGAAGGACTCATACTTGCACGTGGAGGATCACCTATTCGTTCATTTTATCTGTGCTTCACTTCCACTTGATTCATGGGGAGATTTCTGTAAAAATCTTCTCAAAGACACAGATGAGAATGGGAAATATAAACCCTCTAGTATTATTATTGGGTGCATTAAAAACGAATATAAAGCCCATGAGGAAACTCGTGAGAACCAGAGAAATGCAAACATTTCCTACAAAGCTTTGGCTAGAGGAAGGAAGTGTTCTCTGGCAGACTGTATTGGGGATAAAAATGTGGATCATGTTGAAGAGGAAAGTACACCCCAGAAGTCTGCTAAACCAAGTGTACCCTGCTGCCAGTACTGTGGTATGAGGGGACATGAGGAGGCTAACTGTTGGTTTATTGGACAAACGAGGTGTCCAGACTGTAATAGATTTGGACACAAATCAGGCTCAGAGAAATGCAGAAAGAAACCTGAAGTGGCAAAAGATGAGTCCAATGAAGAACCTCCAGCTAAAAAACAGAAGGTACTTCATGCCTCTTCTGCCAATTCTCCTACCGACAATCCTCCTATCAGAAAACCTGATTCAGTAGACATCATTGAAGTTGTGGGTCAAAGCAGTGGTATAGAGGAAATTAAAGATGGAGAGAACAATCCAGACAATCCTATGTACATAGATGATGATGGTTATACTTACAAAACTGTGTATGTTGGTAATGGTGAATACGAGCAGATTTGCTACTATTATTGGTTGGGTGATTCATGTTCATCATCTCATGTCTGTAATGATCATAATGCATTCATGGATTTCACACCTTCTAAGGTTGAAATTCAGGGGGTAGGAAATATTGTTACAAAATCCCATGGGCAAGGGACTGTTAAATTAAAATCAACAGTCAATGGCCATACATACTGTATCACTCTGTCCAATGTTCTATATGTTCCTGAAAATGATGGAAATTTACTATCCATTGGTCAGTGGGATAAACATGGTGGAAGTATTCATTTTCACAATGGAAAAGTCCAATTGATGTCTAAAGATGGAAAAACTGTTATTGAAGGACACAAATTGTCATCCAAACTATACAGTTTGAACATTGAAACATATCAAAAGGTTATTAAACCTGCCATTTTCAAACCAACATGGAGTGATTGGCACAAACGTTATGGTCACATTGGATATTCAGGTCTTAAAAGAATACTCAGAGACAAAATGGTCACAGGTTTCACTGTTGATCCTGAGTCACCTATGATTGACTGTGAACATTGCATTGCTGGTAAAATGTCAAAAAGACCATTCCCAAAAGGAACAGACTACCATGCAAAAGCCCCAGGAGACTTAACTTATACTGATGTATGGGAAGCACCATCATACTCCAAACACAGAAATGCATATTATGTTATATTAACAGATGACTTTTCATGCTTTATAACCATCCATTTTATATCAACTAAATCTGAAGCAGTACAAAAGGTTAAAACCCACATTACACATTTACGGGTTAAAGGATTTAAACCTAAAGCCATTAGATCTGATAATGGAAAAGAATATATAAACTATGGCTTAATAGATTGGTGTGAAAAAGAGGGCCTAGAGCTCCAAACAACTTCACCATACTCGCCTTCCCAAAATGGAATTGCTGAACAAAATAATCAAACAATAGTAGAACTAGCACGAACTATGCTCATTGCAAAAGATATCCCTAAATATCTATGGGAGGAAGCAGTGAGCCATGCAGTCTATGTTCGAAACCACGCATATACAGCAGCCCTGAAGGGAACAACTCCTTATGAAGCAATGTTTGGTATGAAACCAGATGTCAGCCATTTCCAGGAGTTTGGTACACCAGTTTGGATACTCAATCAAGGGAAAAATGAGTTATCAAAACTTGAACCCAGAGGAACCAAACATACATTTGTTGGATTTGAACCAGCAAAGAAAGCTGTCAAATACTACAATTCAGTGACCAAAAATATTAATGTTTCATGAAACTTTTGTTTCCTAAATGGCGGAGACTCTATTCCTGATGATGTGCAGGAGCAACTGCATGAGGGGGAGTCATCTGGAAATAGATCTGAACCACCTATAGGCTTAGAGTCTGATGGTGAAAATGATGATATTCCCAGTGAACTCACTGGGGTAAAACGGAAAAAATTAGATGGTCTGGATCCAATACAAGATCCTGACCAATACAATTCCCTAGGAAGGGGAAAATGCCAAAAGAAGGACATCAACTATAGACACCTCAATAAAGGTAATATAGATTATAGCAAACTAGCTTTCCTGGATGAAATAGATGACACCAATTCTGCTAAAGATAAATTACCAGTGGCAGAAATCATCTACAAGTTTTTCACTGACCATAAGGAATGTGAACAACCAAAAACCCTAGAGGATGCTAGGCACTCTAAAGAGTGGCCACAGTGGAGAGAAGCTGTTGAAAGTGAAATGGAACAGCTTATAAATAAAGGTACTTGGACACTTGTCAACCTTCCACCTGGGAAAGTCCCAATTGGTAACAAATGGGTCTTTAACAAGAAAACAGTTGAGCCTGATGTAGAGCAGGCGTTTTGCCTGCGCTGCAAAAATCGACATATTACAATTTCCATTATGTAATCAGCTGATGCGCGCATCGACGCATTCGCGTGTGCATTCTCTCACTTTCTCCCTTCAACGCCGACACTCCTGCATCGCTCTCAACGCCGCTATTACTCAACGTGTTTCAAGATCGTCGGTACTGCGCACTACCAAGCTCCATTAAATGCGCAGTTTGCTTTACCAAAGGCCATGTCAGCACCCTATGTCTCCTTCTCCCAAGTTTTTAGTTTACAAAATTTCTTCCAATTCATCAGTATGCTTTATGTTTCAAACCTTTCCTTTTTCTTCCAATAAATCTACAGTCTATACACCTTTAATTTCCGTTCTATTCAACTATTCCTCATTTAGTGATCTCCTTATTCTAATTTTCTATAAAAATCATGTAACTACTCCTTCCTAACTAAGTTTTTACATTTGCCCCCTTCTCGATGCCTTAGAACACCCAGGTCGAACAGATGTTCAACTGACTCGCTTACAATATCTTTGTTTAGGCCTCAAGCTCATTGTTTCCCTTACACTGAATTACTAGACAAATTCAAGGCTCACCTGGTGGCAAAGGGATACAACCAACATCAGCAATCACCCATATTACAAAATTAGTTAAATTAGTTAAATTAAGGACAGAGATAAGCCAATTACAAGGTAAAATTAGCACAAATAAGTCCTATAAGGTGTTTTAGGCAAATAAGCTGAGGCCCCCCATTTATGTTGATAGAAATAAGTGAATATTAGTTTGCATTAGTGAATTATAGCTACACATTTGCTCAACATTTGCTCATTTAAGATGTATATAAGGAGGCATTCAGTAGGCTTAAACATTTACTCAGAATACAGAACATGTATTTATGAACAATATGATTTATTAGCATAAATACTACATACATAAAAGTAGTCTAACAAGGGAACACATGTACTAGCATATAAAACTTAAACTCCAACCCTCTCTGCACTACTACTGAAGGAATATCAATACAGAAGCTATAAACACGATTAAGAATGAATGTTACAACTTGAAGAACATGAAACTAACCCATGAAAATATGGTCAAGACTCAGCCAGAACTTGCAGAAGTGACAAAGGGTAATATAACGAGCTTCAAAGATAAACCCTGCGCCACAGAAATAGAACAAAACTATCTATAATAAGGAAAGTGCAAAAGTAAAAAAAAGGTGCAGATAACCAGTTACTCACCATAATAAAACGAACGAGTCCACCTCATGCACAAAAATATCCTGAAAACACCCTACCAACAGCACACATAAGAGCAGCTATCAATGCACAAAACATTAGTGACGAGCTACTCATGTTAATGTAGCTAGGACATAACTACTCACTTGCACATAGAAAAGTTGAGTATATGTACATAGCATTGAGCAAGGAGAACTGAGGAAGGTCATTGAGTAAGCATACTGTAAATAGGATAGAAAACGCGCACATGGGTTGGGGAGAAACCACTGTGCCACAGTCATCTGTCTTGATTTTGATGTAGACTTGGAGGGCATAGGCGAAAGACTGCTAAGTCCTGGTGGAAGGTTGGAGAAGAAGAGAAGGGGACAGGACATGAGAAGGGAATGGATGGGGACAACACATCCTCGGTACGTGACAGTGTATATGCCTAGCGCGAAGGGGAAACAGGAGAGGGAGGGTAAGAAAGAAACAGAAGGGAAGGGCAAGTTCAACATTGTCGTGACATGGATTCTGTCATGTGATTAATTTAACATTATGTCAACTGAGACAAACAGATAAATTGATTGGCTGGGGATATCGGCTATGATCTTTTGGCTCAATCAAATGCGTTCAGAATCACTAAGTCCGCATGCTCGCTTTACATCCATATATGGTGCCCCTTGCATTTTACTTCACAACTTCGTTGTATTCTCTCAAAATATACTGGAAATTGGAGCATACGAAGATAATAAAGTAAGTACTTGAGATATGTGTTCCCAACCACCTATTTAATAACTGCCATACTTAAGAAACACTTTGCTGTATAAGTCCTATTATTATACAATGGCGTACACTACTACTATTATCAATGTATTTAATGTGTTTGTATGACCAAATATATGTTATACATACAAGTAAAATTTAGTTAGCATTTAGTTACAATTAGATGTTAGTAGCTGACTTAATTACATTTACTTACATCACATTAGTGAAAATAAGCCTGGTATAAGCGGAGACTAGAAGTAATTAGTAATGGGCTCCTCTTTATCACACTAAATACACTAATTTAGTCATGTGGGAATTTCCTGATGAATGGCCAGGCCAAGATTTCAATGAAACCTACTCTCCAGTGGTTCACCTAGAAACTGTGCATGCTATACTTGCACTGGTACCAATGTTTGATCTCGAAATGAGACAAATGGACTTTAAAGGGGCTTATTTGAATGCTGACCTAGATGAAACCATATACATGCACCAGCCTGAGGGTTACTCTAATGGAACAAACCAAGTTTGTCTTTTAAAGAAATCACTATATGGCTTAAAACAGGCTGGACGGCAATGGAATATTGCAGTTAATAGAGAGCTATGCAAAAGGGGGTTTAAACCTCTACATTCTGACCCATGTGCATATATCCAACATACTGAAGATGGTTTACAAATTATAACTGTCTGGGTTGATGACTTAATCAATTTTGCAAGCTCTAAGTCTGAAATGAATAAACTTGTCAGCACAATAACCTCTCTACCTTTTGAAATAACAGATCTTGGCTCACCAAAAAAAGTAATTAGTATTAAAATTATGCGGAAAGGGAAAGAAATTACCTTAACACAAAGCCAATATACCAATACCATCCTTAAACACTTTGGAATGCAGGATGCCAATCCTATTAAGGTACCAATGGATCCAAATATAAAGCTAGTTCCCAATCCTGAATATCATGAACCAAACTGAAGCAATGATTATGCTTCATTAGTTGGCTCACTCCAATACTTATCTGTTGCAACTCGTCCTGATATTGCCTATGCAGTTAATACTTTGGCACAATTCACTGCTAACCCCAGTATGCAACATTGGGATGCAGCCAAAAAATTACTAAGGTATTTGGCTGGCACTAAAGACTATGGTATAACATATGGTGTACCAGAAGATATATCTAAAATGCAGAACACCTTCATTGGGTACTCAGACTCATCTCATGGAAGTACCCATGACCTGAAATCTGTGACAGGTTATGCATTTCTTAGTTGTGGTGGTGGCTGTATTACCTGGGCATCCAAAAAACAAACATTGGTGGCCAGTTCAACCACTGAGGCAGAGTACATTGCTTTGTCTGAATCATCATGTGAAGTCAAATGGCTCAGGAATCTATATTATGAACTGGGTTTCCAACAGCCATTGCCCATGAATTTATTTGGTGACAATGATGGGTCTATTGCCTTAGCAAATAATGAACCCAAGTTCCACAAACACACTAAACACATTGACCTCCGATGGCACTTTGTTCATGAATGCGTACAAAATGGAAATCTAGTTATCCATACATGCAGAGACCCTGAACAAACTGCAGATATCCTAACAAAGGCACTGAAGAGGGACAAGTTTGCTAAACATCGAGAAGAGTTAAAAATCACAAACAAATATTAGAGCCAGTAGCTTTTCCCTATCTGTCTTTTTTCCCACAGGTTTTTTGATGGAAGGTTTTGATGCACCCATGCTCAAGGCCAATGCTTCCATGGCTTGAGGGGGAGTGTTAAGATTCTGCTGACCAAGCAGCAGAACCCCTTGCCAAACAAGCCAAACACATTGGCCTGATTGGCTGATCATTATCAGAATGATCAGAATACAGTAAAGTACTCTATAGTATAATTCATTTCTATTATCATTACATCATTGTATATTCAGTATGTCAGGTATATAAACCTGAACAACACACAAAATATATGATCCTTTCTTTCCCTTTAACCACCACCTTGTGGTATAACCTCTGAGTAATCTCACCACTCATCTCTGTGTGTCTCGGTCTGCTACTATTTGGGCTTGATTTCTAACAGTATTGTTGAGATTTGGCTGAAAAAGCAGCTGAATCTATTGCTGAACAAGCCAATCACATTGGCCAGAACAGAATTGTAATTGTATAATTGATCGGAATGATTTAGATATAATCAGAATACAGTATGATATTCAATAGTATAATACACTTCTACTCTATTGTACTGTATCATGACTCACTGTATATTCAATCCTCCTGGTATATATACCCAGGTAGATACACAAATAATATGTGATCTCTCTCTGAGTAAACTCTCTATTTATCTCTGTGTGACTCTGCTTGCTGCTACCTGCTCCCAATTTCCAACAAGTATACAGATATCTGCTCAGTCTTGACCCTTAATTCAGTCTGGTCGTTTTGATCTCGAGCGCTTAATGCTGGCGTCAGGTGCGCCGCTGCGCGTGCCGAGGATGACATCGCCAAATATTATGAAGCCTTTAGACAACATCTCAAAATAATTCTTAGGATTTTGCTGCCACGTTCTCACGGTGCTGTGACTTCTACTTCGACGACCACGCTGACAATACTTATTGACTGTGCACCTTCACTACCGTCACATAACGACAGCAGTGACTTGAATGGTTTAGGCTGTCCCCTAATCTTTCTTCTTTCGTCTACTTTCAGCACTCAGACTGGGACTTGAATGCCACTTGCACTGGTTCTCAACTGGAACAGGACCCAGAAAGGATACCGTTTGTTGCGAACGGTTAGTGTTATTTTCCACACGTAACGACTTGAAGCTCAGTACTACCAGACTTCAATCAGCCAGTAAGCACGCATCCATCTCCTCTACCATTCCATGCCTTGAATTCGAATGGGTTGCATTTCCTTAGTGGCACTTTATCAGTACCTACCATATTCCATCGTCTGGTACCCACCTCAGATGGCGTGCTCAGCTTCGGATTTACGTCTGGTCTCTAATCTCGTGCTGGTACCTCTCCGCTAACTCCGCTCGCCGTTCGTTTGATCTACCATTACTAGCGAACGACTCTGAAACATGGAAGCGTAAAACCTCTTTTGAGCTCTCCAATTCGTAGTGCAGTATACCGGCCAATGTTTTACACACCAACACTGTAGAGGTCACTCGGAGTGTCACCAGTGCGCTCAGCGAGGAGGTTCGCTCTAGCTTTACTGCGGATCCGAGAGAGGACCATGTTCAACTTCAGGCCTATTCACCATGTCTACTCTGAGGTATTTCCCCACTCACAGAGCTTATGCTATCAAATTTCGTCCCCTAGGTGGTACCTTTCCTCACGGTCGTCAATTACGTCTACCTCCGTTCACAAGTTCGCCTCGTCGCCTACCTCTGTAAACACAATGGACTGCGCCCACGTTACTCTTAATGGAAAACCAGTATAACAAACCGTATGAGCAGATGAGGCCCCGGGAAGATTTGACTGATACGCTCGGTTATCACTAGAGTTGACTTGTGCAGAACTAAGTGAGAGATCCGGAAGCAAGGACGGAATTTGACTTTTGAAGATCGACTGGCCTTTTCGTGCGTCAACTCTTTGAGTCTCTTTTCCTCTTTCACCTTTTCAGTCGGATACTTAACACTACTGCTGTTCACACCCAAACATTTAGGAAGATGAGTAATGTAAACTGCGATCGACGCTTTTATCGCGTTTAATAGAACAACGGTGCTGCATGACAAATACCTCGGGTACAGGTATGAACCGCGTACGAATGGAGGCAGTATCAGCGCAAGTCCGGGCGAGCACTGTACATCGTCTACGCCACTCTAGCGAAACTCTGCGGACATCGCGGATGGGAGAGTACTTAATTGACGGGCACATATGTAGCACTACTGCAGGTTCCAGCCCAGCGGCTATCTACGGAAGCTCTGAAATCACAACATCGGCGCACTTTCCCCTCACTTGGTATCAAATATCAGTGCGAGACATGGATGATTCGAGTCTAAAAGAGTAAGTTGGCTCACCCGCCTTATCCCAATTGATAGCAATGGCCTCCTCATATTTTAATCTCTGCAGTGGGTTCACCTTAGTAAATGTGCATATGATCGATTCTTACTTGGTTTACTGATATCTCCTTCAAAAGAGAAGATAGATGATCTGCTTATCAACATCCCATCGCCTACCACATGCACAATCTAAGTACGTAGTGTCGACGAGATTCTCTCGTTCGACTTTACCGTCTCACCACTTCCCCCGGTTAATAGTTGGACGGCGGTACGACTTGAAGAGGATGAACTTTGCTTCATTTTTAAAGACATCTGACATCTGGCGGAGCTAAATGTTGACCACATTAGAGCTATCTACACGTGAATAACACTGTATCGGTATATCTGATTTTCTCTTTTCCATTCATTCATTACTAATTGATGGTCTTCGTTTGTTCCTTGCAGCTTCTATGAAGTCTATATATGTACGCCATATGGTATTTCTTCTTCTATTTGATATATATCACCAAAATTCATTGATTGATTGGTTCTTTTTAAAATCAAGATGATATTTGGGGACTGCGTAATCTTGTTCATGCGTTGCAACACTGTTGATGCCCGCGGATGCTATCGACCAGCAGTCTCGGGAGCACTATCATATTCAAAAAGATTGCGAGGAACTTCGCACACCCATGCGAACGGGATATTAAGTATCCTGGAGGAACGGGTGCTTATCCTACTATATTAGTATACTCGTTCCAGCTTTAGGGGCTCAATCTCTGGTTGTTCGAAAAACCAACTTGGCGAAGTTGACATCGTCTTGTTAACGGTGAGCTGCTAACTTGTCTAGTTTTTGCACTATCCTTTGTCCTTACCGCCGGATGCATAAATACTGCACAATTGGGACCAAAGTTAAGTAATAATCACCTTATAATATGAACAACTAATAAAACTATATACCAATTATAATCATCTCGGTGATGCACAGCATATGCATTGGGCCAACTATTGACACGTAATTTCAAATGTGAGTTGTGTCAAACTTGAAGCTTGGGAACGTTAACGCTAAAGTGAATGTAAATTTGGTTATCATGATTCATGAGAAAGCCTGTAACTGTCCAAGAAGCTTGAGATGAATCTTCTTAGAAAGTGCTGCATTTTAGAAGGCAGTTGGTTTCATTTTCGAAGGTCCACATCATCCGCCAGACCAAGCCAAATAGACCCAAAATAGGCGAGATACACAGTAATAAGTTCATGAAAACATCGGGTAAATGATTCCAGCTCAAGCCGTAGATAGCTTCTCACCTTTATTTAGACAGCTCAGTAAGAAGCTGCTCAACATTGACAATCATCAAGAAATACCGCTGCCTTTGGGCTTACTCACCCCTACTTCCGCCCTCCCACCATCTATACGGTGTTCGTGTGTGCAAAACGAGCTATCTTAACTTCATTTCATACTCTCATGGTCTATGTTAAGTTTTATTACATTTTAATTGTGATATAGCCCAATCAGGAGGTTGCTAACTTGACCAGCTCAGCGTGATGGTCGATCAGGACGTGTAGTCCGCTGACCATTATACCAGCTGGAGAAACCACTACTTCTTGACTTACTCACTCCTTTTCTTCCCTCCCATCATCCATATGGCGTTTGTGTATGCAAGATGGGCAATCATAGCATTCAAATTAGGATCTATTTCGGATGTTTATCAAATTATAATTGTGATGTGGCCAAACCCGACGCTGCAATAAAGTTGCTAATCTATCTCACTCAGCATGGTCACAGGCTCCTGCAGACCATTATTGATCATCAGGGAACCCACTACCCTCAACGTACTCTTCCCCTTCCCCCCTCAGTTCCCACTATCTACATGGTGTTCGTACGCGCAAAAAGGGCTATCTTAGCATTCTTTACATCAATCGTCCCTCTGTCTTTATACTACTGGTCAACGGGATCGTCTTCTTGTAATTTCTTCGACTGCACTATACCATATGTCGAGACACACCTCGGATACCAGAACATAACGGACGCGGGGGATAGTTCCGACTCAGTAACGAGTCTACCGCCGACACCCCAACGCTCAGAGCCGCAAGACCTACCAGCGCCAGTACCAGTGGAGGTATTAAGGCCTTGGGATTCTTCATATGCCTTACTTGGTTTGCCGACGAAAGGGTTTAGAGGTACGAAACAGACGATGTGATATCAAATGCGCTTAATAACGATTTTATCATTTTCCAGAGAATCTTCGACCAGAGAAGTATTACTTGACTGCATGGGCAGTAGCAGGATTCAGTGCGTAATAACCATTTCGATATGACTCTATGTATGCTCATAGTACAAACATTTAGCAAATCAGTTCATGGCATTTGTGAGTGTTTATTACCGTCCGGTCAGCATTATCACGACGCATAATGAACGAATAGGTTAACATGATATATCTGGCAACGATCAGCGATCGCATACCCATAATCCCGCCATTCGCACCGAGTCATCATATGCGTACGAAAGCCTTCTCCGATGCAAACTATATGTGGCTCACCGATTCAACATAGCCAATTCCGCAGGAGTTATTCATTTCGGCGATATCTTCAATCTCACGCATCTGAGCAATGCACTTCAGAGGCCAATACTCGAATGGCGAGATGTGAAAGAACTTCCACCACCCCTCGAGGACTACTCTTCCACCGTAAGCAAGGAACAAATCGGTTGCTGGTCAAGCATAGTCAGAGACCATAAAGCTCCGTTTGAAAATGTGAATATGCTAAATCACTTGGGACTGGATATATCGTACACACGCGTTCCAAAGCATGTACGACAAAAAGAAGATGAGAATGATTTCCATGTCATATTCTCCGAATTGGCTGCGTTGACGTATCCAGGTGGTCCTAGCAGCAACCCAACGGATTTCCCATTGACTTTTCCATCCCGGATGGACTCCAAGCTTCCACCTGATCAGCATTTGGCGTGTATCGACTGTTTATATTTTGTTACTTCCGGTGGGCATTCCTTTGAGTGGGAGCGTCCTTGGTCTCCGGCGTGGAATATCATCGGCAAATACTTGCCTTTTACGGAACGCATGATGTCATTGGGAAATGAATATCTGGCAACTTTATTTCAAGTTTCTCCGAATGATATTCCTCGTGTATGTTTCCTCTACAGTTTTTCTCTGATATACTAATTGACAGTTAGTTTATTGCTGTACATGTCCGAAGAGGGGATTTCACTGACATATGCTCGGAGGGCAATTGTTCACATATATCCAAGTACGTACAGCAAGTGCAGGAAGTTCAAGAAGAGATACTACGAAAGCATGGTGTTGCTATTCAGGAAGTTATAATTACATCAGGTACAAAGCGTCACACTTTGTCGTGCTAGAGCTCATTCAGATGTTATAGATGAAACGGACCCAGAATTCTGGGATCAAGCTAAAAGCTTCGGGTGGAAACGATTCGACCATGATGCGCTGAAGACGGCTGAAATGTTAGGGGAGTGGTATCCGCCACTTATTGACATTGTTACGCACAGTATGGCTGTTGGATTTGTGGGCACGATTGGATCGACTTTTAGTCTACTTAGTAGACGGCGCGTAGACGATTGGAATAAGGGTGTGACGCGATTGGTTAATATATTTCAGTCTTAGGTTTACTGTGTCAACATATAGTGCATATGAGAAACATGGCATATTAACGCAAGCGTGTTCAGTGAGAGGAATGAGAAATAATTTTGTATAGCCGTCCTCATCAACATTGAGAGTTGTGGTACAGGTGTGCACTTGAAGATGGGTGGGGGAAGGTTATTGCTGTAATGCAGAATCTGACAGTATGTGAACAAATAGATAGCAGGCAGTAGGGAGCGTTTTAAATGTCGTATTCCATGACCGACCGTCTCGGCACGAGCGCTTAATCATGTTGGCAAGTCTTGTTTGGTCACGCAGTAGTCACAGATACGCTTCCTCACGCGTAACTTGCACGCGTGAGATCTTGATCCGGCACTTCCGGCGCTTCCTCCGTTTTTACTTTATGCTTCCTTTAGCGCTATTCATAGGCGTCACAGCTAATCAACCACATCACGAGGCTCGAACACACAATACACGATTCACCACTAGCAAGAAAACTAGAGCAACTCCATATAAACTTCTCCATACCCAAACTTCTCTCTGAAAATCACCCCCTTCCCCCTGCGCAACCCCAACCCAACCCCAACGACTCCCCCCAAAAATCAAACTCAGAACCAGAACCAGAACCAGAACCAGAACGACAATGGTGCAAGGCAATAAATGTATAATAGGCCACTGAATCCTCCGCACCCTGCTCTACCATACCCTAGCAGACCTCCAAAAAGCCTATGCGAACCCACAAGGACCCGTCTGGTCAGGCTGTCGCGTCCCCATGGCCGATCAAATTTAACCGACACCGAGCGGAACACTGGGACCGCCCAACGTCACTTCGGCGTTATGAATTGGGAATGGCTCCCTGATAATATTAATGGAAAGAGGATGCGGGAGTGGAACATGGAAGCGTTGGTGGTTAGATTTTTATGGAATGCGGGGGGGATTATACTTATTGGCGGTTCGTCCCCTTTTTTCTTATCAGTGATGATTGGGATGATTGACCTGATATCGAGACAGATTCAATAACACAACAACAATTCCACGCCTTAGGCTACACTATTCGCAGCTCCGGTCTCCAATGCCACGAAGACCCACCCCACCTCCCCCTGTACAACCACAAAAACGTCCAACAACACATCCTCCTAAGCAATACCCCCCTCGCACACGCCCTCATCGCTCGCTCTGGCGTCCCCGCCTCCCGGCTGCAGACTCATATTCACAATGCTTATAGGTGAATCTGAAATCCGTGAGATTACAGCTACGTACGGGGCACCTAAAGAGGATTACCCGTGGTATCATGATTTTCGGCGCATAGAGGGGTCGGAGGATTTCGTTAGAGATGCTGTGAGATGGAGAGAGAATGAGAAGGGGTTGGTGACGGAGGATAGTGTTGTTGTGCTTAACACTGGTGCGCATGTGCGTCTCTTTTTACCTTTTTGGGGGGGCGCTGTGTTGATGGGTGCGAGGGTAGTGGTCAAGACGCGAATGTACAATGCTCCCAACGGATAATACGCAAGCAGATCAACAACACTGACTTGAGCTTACATTCAAACAAATGGTTTGTCTCCCTCCCCTCTTCCCCTCCCACTAACCCCCTCTCCTAACTGCGTAGAATCCGACCCCGCTTAACACCCTTAACCCATATCACAATACCCTACCGCTCAACATCACCCGGCCATCCTCAATGCCACCTTTCCACACACCCATACCCCTCGCTCTCCTCTGCCCTCGCTTCTGAACCACCCTCCTCCATACCTGGCCGTCTCTACTCTTCACCATACCTGACTCAAGACGAGAAAGAAGACAGGCTCAAATGGGATTGGGATAGATTTGAGGTGCATAACGAGTTATGGAAGGAGAGTATTTGCATGATGGGAGAAACGAGGGATATGTTGGGGGTGAATTCCGGCGAGGGGGCGAGGTGGGTTTATTTGGATATTTGGGGTATGGCGCTTATGAGGCCACATGCGCATCTTGAGCCTGGGGAGGTCTTTACACTCGCCCCCCCATTCCGTTCGGACTCCGGACGGACTCCGTGGATTCCACGGACTATCCGGACGGACTTCAAGGATTTTCCAGATAGTCCGTGGATTCCAGCTGGACTCCAGGCGGACACATTTTCGCTGTGAGTCCACCCAATTTTCCAAATCCAGTCCAGTTCCAGTCCAACTGGAGTCCACCTGGAGTCCGCCAGGAATGCTTTCATTAGCTGGAGTCCGGCAAGTTTAGCAGGAATTCCGGCGGACTAAATCCGTTCGGAACTCACCTGGACTCCAGTTGGACTAGGCGGACACGGACTTACAAGTACCCACTATTACTAGTTACTTATTATTACTAGTTAGTTACCTTTAATATTCTATAGTAAAAACTTTACAACCAGCATGAATCGAACCAGCAATGTAGGGACAAGTCACGTGCACACTGAAATCATACGCAATACCGATACACCAAACGGTCTTATATTTTCTTAAGTCAGTAAGTTATATTAGCCATATATCTCACTTTCCTAAAACAGCATGTAGTTTTTCCCACCGCACTCTCTCTTTCTCTCACACGTCATCGCCTCACCTTCCCATGTCAGTGCCTTCGCCTCAAGCTCCATTCCCACGTCGTCGCCTCAAGCCCCCTCCCACGTCGTCACCCCAAGCCTCTCAAGTCGTCGCCTTAAGCCCCCTTCCCACGTCGTCGCCCCACCAACACTTAGCAGGCGACAATCGATTTCCTTCAAGATCGATAACGCGCGGTAATGGCACAGGCGCCATAGTGGAAAGGGAGGGTGTGTGTGTGAGTGCATACACGGTATAGGTAAGTATCGCTCTTCCCTCTTCCCTCTTCCCTCACTCGCTCGCTCCTTCTCGTCTAGTCACCACCCCCTCGCCTCCTCCCTCTGCCTCGTCTTGTAAGTGACAAGGACGAGCGGCCGTCCCCCCTCCCAGCCTGCCTCTCGTCTCGCAAATGACGAGCTTGCCGTCCCCCCTCTCCTCCTCATCCTTGTCTCGCAAGTGACGTGGACGAGTGCTCGTCCCCCACCTTGTCCTCGTCCTCGTCTTGCAAGTGACGTGGACGAGTGCTCGTCCCCCACCTCGTCCTTGTCCTCGTCTTGCAAGTGACGTGGACGAGTGCTCGTCCCCCACCTCGTCCTCGTCCTCGTCTTGCAAGTGATGTGGACGAGCGCTCGTCTCCCCCTCCTCGTCCTCGTCCTCGTCTCGCAAGTGACGAGGACCTGCGCTCGTCCCCCCCCCCTCCTCGTCCTCGTCTCGCAAGTGACGAGGACCTGCGCTCGTCCCCCCCCTTCTCGTCCTCGTCTCGCAAGTGACGAGGACCTGCGCTTGTCCCCCCCCTCCTCGTCCTCGTCTTGCAAGTGACAAGGACCTGCGCTCATCCCCCCCCTCCTCGTCCTCATCTCGCAAGTGACGAGGACCTGCGCTCGTCCCCCCCCTCCTCGTCCCCCCCTCCTCATCCTCGTCTCGCAAGTGACGAGGACCTGCGCTCGTCCCCCCTCCTCGTCCTCGTCTCACAAGTGACGAGGATGAGTGCTCGTCCCCCCCTCCTTGTCCCCCCCTCCTTGTCCTTGTCTCGCAAGTGACGAGGATGAGCACTCGTCCCCCCCCTCCTCGTCCTCGTCTTGCAAGTGACGTGGACGAGCGCTCGTCCCCCCCTCTCCTCGTCTTGCAAATGACGAGGATGAGCGCTCGTCCCCCCACCTCGTCTTGCAAGTGACGAGCGCTCGGCCCTCGTCCCCCCTCCTCCTTCCCCTCCTCGTCTCGCAAATGACGAGAACCAGCCAGCCATCTCCCCCTCCTCCCACTTCTCCTCGTCTCACAAATGACGAGGATGAGCCAGCCGTTACCCCCTCCTTCCCCTCCTCGTCTCGCAGATGACGAGGATGAGCGTTCGTCCCCCCCTCCTCCCGCGCCTCGTCTCGCAAATGACGAGGACGAGCATTCGTCCCCCCTCCTCCCATGCCTCGTCTCGCAAATGACAAGGACAAGCCACCCGTCACCCCCCCTCCTCCCGTGCCCTCCTCCCCTCCGCCTCTGCCTCCTCGTCTTGCAAGTGACGAGGATGAGTATCCATCCCCTTCCCCTTCTCCCCTCCTCCGCTACCTCCTCATCCCCCTCATCCCCATCGTCTGTTGTCCCCTTTCCCCCCTATCATGCCGTCTCTCCCCCTCTCCCTTTGTCTTCATGTGTGCTGTCAACGGGCCGAAGAAGATCAAAGGCTGTGTCTCCTTAAAATAGTTAGATAGTTATGTTGTATAGCCAATGACATGTAATATATATTTAGTTATGTTCAATGTAGCCTATAAAAGGCTGTATATTTTTAACTTTTGATCATGAGAATTTGCTGTGCATCATCAGACTTCTAAGATTTTGGTTTGCATCAATCCCCCTCCTTCTCAACCCTCAACCACCACCACTATCTTGCTATCTCAAAGCATTTTAACACTTCTACACACAATGGCTCCTCGTTGTTCCACTCGCTCTGCTACAACTCAGGCTTCTAGTATTACTCCTACTGAGTCTGCTTCTCTGTCAGTTGCTACACATGAAACTCGTAGCGAGTCTCGCAAGCGTGGTACTTCTGCTGCCGATCTTACAGCCCAACCACCAACAAAGAAGCAGGCCACAACCAACAAACCTATTACAGATAATGAGGAGAGTGAAAATGTGCAGGAAAAACAGAGTAAAAAAGTTGTAAAAGCCAAGAAAGCCAAAAAAACTCGGTATGGTTTCACAACTCCCTTTCACTGCCTTGCTAATATTTTTTAGAAAAACTTCGGAACAGAAAAGAGCTGAGGATGCTGCTGCAGATAAAGAAGGTGTACCTGACCTTACTGCGTACGTATTACATATATTTATACAATATTTATGTACTAATAATACTTAGTGCTGAAAGGGTGCTGGAGGAAAGCGGCCTTCCTGTTGCCCCTCCAAAGCGGGGTCCATCTTCTGATGTACCTCAACCAGCAGCTCCAGTTTTCACTGTTACTCGTAAGTGCCATTCAGACATGAAAAAAGGTAAAGAAATATTCATTTACATGTATAAAATGTGTATCTAAACATTTATATCTTCTACAGTTGAAGAAGAACATGAATCAGATGGATATGATACCAATAATGAAAGCGAAAATAAAGGTTTGAATTGATAGCTTACACATATATTTACTAACACAAGTTATATTTCAGAAAATACTGAAGGTTCAACTGATGGATCAAATGCAGGTCATGGAAATGAATCAGAACACAGTGATGGTAGGTGATATTAGCATCACATCTTTCAAGTCTGACAAAAAGTATACAGAAGATCACACCAGTAAGAATAAAGGTAAGAAAAATTCAGTAATGTTATAACTGTATTACTGTATTTAAGATCTTGAAAGGGAGTGATATCAGCATCATATCTTCCAAGTCCAACAGCAATCATACAGAAGACAGGACTAGTAAAGATAAAGGTATGGATTTTCAGTAATATTTGTATTTATACTGACTCAATGTTTGCAGAGCTAGATATTATCATGAATAGTCCACCAGTTAGTCCACCTCGTACCATCAGTAAGCCAGGTACAGTCGACACTGTGGATATTATCAATATTAGTCCCAAAGGTTCTTCAAGGAGTGAAGGTAAACCTATAATTTGTATAAATATATATGTACTAACTCTAAGTAGGTGGCATTCTCAGAGGAAATGCACTTGGGAATCACCCAAATGCTGCCGACTTTCACAGTGCTGCCGAAAGTACTACTATTGGTTCAGTTAAAGGGCGAGTATGGTTGTATATGTCTAATGCAGATCCAAGTACTGTTATGGTACCTGGAGTTGCTTCATTTACATTGAAGCATAATCTTACAGCAACCATTGGGCCTGTCTTGAAGAAACTCAAAGACAGAGCTGAACATTTCTTTAGTATGTTTTCTTTCATATTTTATTCATATACTAATATCATTTTAGCTGCTGATCGCTGTTTGTACGTTTATGAAAGTAAAGCCTGGAACATTCTTGGAAACTTTGAATCTGCTG
Source organism: Cyathus striatus (assembly GCA_025738555.1). Taxonomy (NCBI): domain Eukaryota; kingdom Fungi; phylum Basidiomycota; class Agaricomycetes; order Agaricales; family Nidulariaceae; genus Cyathus; species Cyathus striatus. The sequence goes on from JAOVFP010000007.1 coordinate 2,688,812, forward strand.
TCAAGGATGATGAGGAAGTTGACTGGCTAAAGATAGATGGCGAATTAATCTTGCCAATTCTAAGTGTAGCTATATATTTTATTCTTTTATTCTTGTACTATTTACTTATATTGTGTTGCTTTATAGTCTGGATTTCAGCCAAATGCACCACTCTCCCTCGATATTGAGACATATTCCATTCCGTCTAAGTCAGCTGGAAGCTCTGCAACTAGCTCTCGTGCTGTTTCTCACTCTCACACCCCTTCTCTTGTTCAAAGAGGTGGAATCTCAGAGCAACATACTGAGGAACTTATCGATGTTCTAAAGATTCCTAGGAATATTCTTGAGAGCACTGCACCTGGACTTCGAGTCGCATACCAGAGGTATCTTGCCTGTATAAAGGCAGTTTCTGACCACAATACTATGGACAAGAACAGGACTTGGCCAGTTGCCAAGGCCACAAAGAAAGAAATTGTCACAGTCTTTGTCTCATCTTCAGCCTGGTATGAGAACTATTCAAACTTTGATAAGATTGCAGATTTTTCAGCAATGCAGTCTTGGTTGGCTGAAGATGAGGATAGTCCTACTGATCTGGACCTTTGGGGCTTTGAAAGAGATTACTACACATTTTTGGATTTGAAAAGATGGCTTAAGGAGAAGAAGGAGAAAAGGAAGGGAAAGGGAAAGGGAAAGAGCAAGGAGGAGAAGGGAGGTAAGGATGAGAAGGTTCATGAGGATAAAGAGAAATTAAGTTCAAAGAAGCGCAAGTAAGTATATTGAACTCAAATTGTAATAGTTTACAATATGATTTTTCAGTTGGATGGTAACCTTTGAGACATATCTGTGGTGCTTAACCTGTATATGGGCTATATTCATGCCAGAAATCACTCAACATATTTTATTCTGGTTATTAATAATTTGGCTATTTCAATGGCTCCCAAGTGCAATACTAGTTCTATTTATTTTTATTCAACCAGTACTTGCAGCAGGAGAACAATCATTTCCTAACATCACATTTGATGTATTCAGTAAATTTATTCTGTCAAATTTTGGTTCCAATATCACACTCTCTGCCACATTGGTTATATTGTTCTCTATGATTGATAATGTTGATTTGTTGAGTCTTCATGCAAGACAGCAGAATGCAAAGTTAACAGGAGAAAAAAATGTTGATGCAACTGCATGGATTAGATTACTGGCTAGAGCTATTCAGGAAAAAATTGGCATGGACTCAGATGATCTCTTTGAAGATTATGAAATTAATGAACACACAACTCGAACAGGCAGATCTATTTTGTTAGGCACTAAATTAAATGAAATGGCAAGACTTCTGAACTTGTATCCTTTCAATCAGGAGAGGAAAGTTTTTGAAGGTCAACTGAAACCTGTATCTCATGCTAGTATTGATCCTGTTCATATAATATGTCCTATAGCTGCAGAGTGTGAGACACGGAGCTGTAAAGGACAGGCACTACATGTGCATACTAAAGTTAGAGATGTACCTAAAGCAACATTAATTAAAGGCTCAAAAATATTTGAACATGCTTATGTAGTATCAGGTGTTTGTGAAAAATGTAAAACATTATATTCTGCAGAACATGAACGAGCCTATGATGAAAAACAGGGATATTATATGGTTCATTTAAACTCTGCTAAATATCTGAAAGTAGGAAAAAAACTATGGGTAGATAGGGCATTTTCTCAAGGTGTTCTGAATGGTATATATAGCTTTCATGCATCTGCTGCAGCATATATGGAATATTGGAACAACAGTTTTGGAAATGGAAAGGAAATAAGCCGAAGACAAGTCTGGGAGGCTTTTATACATGAATCAATACACATGGTTTCTGCAGGATCTGATGTTAATTTTATTAGTCTTGATGGACTTTCAATTACTGCATTAACAGAAGAAGCATTTGCAAGGTTAGGTGAAAATGGAAAAATATGTGCATCACATAATCACAGCTGCTTAGAGTGTACACAGCCTTATAGAGAAACTCAAGACTCACTACCAAATGAGAGTGCAACAGTTAAAATGGTAGTAGTTGATGGGATTGTTATGGGACCACAGGTAATGCACAACTAAAACTAAACAATATTATACTAATACATATTTTAAGCACTGTGCATATGACAATTGTTCCAATACTCTTGTAAACCATAGAGGAGGTGTATTTTGTGATGTTCACAACCAAGAATTTGGAGCAAGATGCCGTGTTCGTGACTGTCAAAATCAAAAGATAGAAAATACACAAGCTTGCAATGAGCACCAGGAAATGTGGCATAAATATAATTTAGAACATAGTTCAGATTATTTAAATGGTGCACGAAGAATGCTTCGCAAACCAGCTGAAAATCCACCTTGGAATAAAAACCGAGGAAGACGTGTTCAGCAGCCTCATGATGAGTCAGATACCAATATTCCAAAGAAATCTCATTATTTTAGTGCCTCTCGCTATTATTGTGTAGAAACAATATGTGCTCCATGTGGTGCTGTAATTGCATGGACAAAGTTTGTGAAGTCGGAGTCAACAACCAATATACTTAAGTTCTTAGAAGATGTTTTTCCTGATGAAGAATTAAGACCAGATTATATATGTATTGATAAGGCATGTAAACTTCTTCGAACAGCAGTTGCAAATGGAAGTTGGGTAGATTGGTTTAAAAGTAGCCGCTTTGTAGTAGATGGCTATCACTATACAAATCACCGCTCAGATGATTATCTTTGTAGAAAGTGGTGTAATCCAGCACCACAAGATGGTTCTGCACCAAACCTTGTTTATATTGCACAAGACAGAAATGGTGAAAGATATCACAAACGAGCATTCAATACACAAGCCTGTGAACAACTAAATTCATGGCTTGGTGGGTTTGAATCTATTATGAAACGTATGACTCCAAGCAACTTTAATTGGTTCATACATTCTATGATCTTTTATCATACTCAACAAGTAATAAAACGGCAGAACAGCCAAAACTTTAGTATTATTAGTGAAGATTTTGAACATGATGATGGTCTGTTGTAGAAGCATTGGAAGATGTGGTAGAAGAGGCATCAGAAATAATAGGTGTGGGAAATATGGTAGAAGATGTGTCAGAAAATGTGGTACAAATGTAGTACAGAGATATCTGGTAGGAGAATAATAGGTGTGGGAAAATATTGTAGAAGAGGCATAGGAAGATGTGGTAGGGAGATAGTATGCTATCAGTACTGAAGGGTGTGGGAAAATGTAGTAAAGAGTAGTAGTGATAGCATGTACTGAAGGGTGTGGGAAAATGTAGTAAAGAATAGTAGTGGTAGCATGTACTGAAGAGTGTGGGAAAATGTAGTAAAGAATAGTAGTAGTAGCAAAGATGTAGTAGTGAGATAGTATGTTATCAATAGGTGTGGGAAAATACACCTGGAGTCTTAAACAGAACTTACTTTAAAAAATACAAAGTCCATCAGGACTCCACCAGGACTCCATCAGGACTTCTTATATTCCAGCAGGATGTCATCAGGACAATATCTATTCCATCAGGACTCCATCCGGACTCCACCCGGACTCCGCCGGACTTCACTGGACTCCACCTGGACTCCACCCGGACTCCACCAGATTCCATCAGGACTCCGCCGGACTCCACCCGGACTATCCGGACTATATTGAGTCCGGACGGACTGGGGGGGGGAGCATAAAGTACTGAGCCTGGGGTTGATTGTTTATGTTGTGAGTAACGATTTCCTTTCACTTGTTGCGTTAGATAAATGGTACTGATAAGGTTATACAGGGTGTTGTTCTGGGATATTGGAAGAGTGGAATAAGCAGATATATCAGGTTATTGTACCTATTGAGGATGAGGATGCGTTATAAGATATACTCTTTGACTGTGTACTAGACGTTATGGATGCTGTGTTGGGGCATTGCGTAATGATTTAACACGTATATATCTACTTGGACTGGTTATTAATGCATATGGTATTTATATGGATGGTATATGGTTCTGGGATTCGTTATATCTGACTTATGTCTCACAACACGAACTTTCTGTAAGTTACTTCAAATTTTGCTGCTAACTAGTGAATTCAACATTAAATAAATATAAATCACTCAAATTCCCAGACAGAGAGGAGAGCGACGCGGAATTTTGAGAACATCGTGGTACGAGGGAGAAAGATAAGAAGCGTTGAGGGTAAAATATATTTACGACTAAGCTTCCGCTGCAGAGTGAAATTATGATTGTAATAATATTGCATGATCTACCTGAATGAATCACCTTGTTTGACAAGGTATCTCCGAGGTCAAAATTGGTTCACTTTTTGACCTGCACGTGCATGAACGTGATTTTGTCCCATGATTGACGCGTCGACCGTTCTTTTTTTGGCGCCTTGCCTTCGTGCTTTCTTCTTTCAGTTTCCTGCACCATCTAGTACATATTGTTTTCCTCCGTTTCTGTGTACTCGTTACCCGTTTGCCGCTATTGGAGCACTAGTACACTTTTTGCAACGTGGATTATAGGGTCAGTTCCTGCTCTGGAGTTAACAGTGCAGGTAGTGGTGTGCCGATTCACCGAATCTATTTGTACACCTGGGGAGAGGGGGCAGCTGGCGTGCACACTCCACCTATTTCTTCCTTTTCCTCAAGCCCTCTTATGTCTGCACCTTTATGGTGTTGTTCCTAGCTGTCTTCCTTGCTTCTAGCGGAGGACAGATAGAGATGACGAGAACGGGCAAGATGATCCAATGGGTACAGCATAAATTGTTCATGGTATGTACTAAATCTTAATTTTACTTATTTCTATTTCCTGACTTTCCTTTATCTCTAGCCTGAACCTGAGGTACCCATTGACTATGACACTAATAGTAAGCATCCCTTGCCATATAAAATTAATCAATCTCTTTGATAACTTGTATTTGGCTAGATTGTGCCCTCTTATGCAGCTGGCCTGAGGCCTCTTCCCACAGAAGTAGCTCGCCAAGCAATGCCATTTCTTTACAACACTCATAGAATTGTCTGCCCTACCATATATGGGATTAATGGTGGCAACGTTACTGTCGAGATTAACTTTGAATTGAGAGGTGAGAAATAACCCAGTATGACTGTTACAAGGCAAACCTTGTCGCAATTCGCGTCATCCTCCACCTCCTTCCATAACAGCTAACAGTCTCCATCATAACTTCTATCCTTCCCTCTCCCATACTTCATCCTCATCTCAATAACAACATGAACAAGACATTGAACAACCACAATGGCAAAATTCATTACACCAAGAAACACCACGCTGTTCAGAACAGGAAGAAACCTTATACTACCTTGCTCGACATCAACACACCTCATGTTCAACTTTAAATGTGACAAATGATACTTTTTTGTTATTTGTAAACTCGTTCCTACTCTTCTCAAAATGTACCTCTGTACTGTACTTATATAACTGATAACATGTTATTTGTTCCCTGTGAACTTATACGCCCAACTCTACCAATTTTTATTTGTCAAAGTCAAACAAGGTTCTCGCCGACGCAGTTGGCAATTCCCAGTTATATAAGCATCATCAGAATACAGCATGATATTCTATCGTAATACATTTCTACTCTATTGTACTGTATTGTTGCGTCACTATAGAGCTTAGACCGACTCTTACCCTCCATTCTTTGTCGAGTACGTGCCTTTGAAATATAAACTGAATGTTGAGAAAGCAGTCGGATCTATCAATGTAATTTCACAGGCTTGGGAGAGTGCTACATTCGATATTTGCATGCCGGGTGATCCTTCATGCACGTGAAGAGGCTCGCAAAACAGTGGGGATAGCCTCAGCAAATGAATTAATGACACTGGATTTCAGCCTAACGTGAGTTAAATAGCTATGTTATTTCTCATGGGCCGTCAACTTTTCGAGTTACCGGTAACTCGAATGGAACTTGACTGACACGTAAGTGGAACTTAACTTGGGAACTTAACTTGTAACTCGAAAATGTAAATTATCTTGATTTGTATGGTTTATGACAGACATTTCCTCACCTCTATGGATTACTAAATTGTTGCGCGCTCACCATTGGGCCTCGCAGTTGTTATTTCCCACGCCCTGAATGTTGATTCTATTTTTTGATGCTGCTCGGCGCTCTCCATCAAATTGATTAATGTGCGCCACGCGCTGTTTTCCACAGCGCATTTGATTGCATACATATCGCTCATCACTGTCACACACAGTGAGCAACTAGTATTCTCGTTTATGGTCGAGTTTTTGAGTATTTCATACCAATTTTTGCGAGCACATATATATATTAAATATTTCCACAGTGCAGATAAATCATAGATGAATATTATATGAGAACCTGAGATTATTATTATGCATTTTAAATTTTATGGAGGCACAGTGCACTACATTTGTGAAACTAATAATATATTATATACTAAATAATGTACTTCTTGTTGTATTAAAAATAATAATGAGAAGAGGGCAAAAAATGAGTGAGGAATGCACAAAATGAATGCTCACTGTTGAGTACAGTGGTGGAAGAAGCACGACACCACCACCATCAATGCATTGGAAGCAAGTGGAATGATTGGGAATTTGATGGATGATGTGATGGCACTATTTTTATACATCTGCAGCAGCAGGGGTGGGTGTGGGAAACAACGAGCTAAGGGATCATGACAACAATGAGGACAATCATAAAGTATGGGTTTTTTGTTATGGAACTTGAGGAACTTAAGTTAGACACTTGACTGGAACTTAAGTGGAACTTGAATGGAACTCGACTCAAACTCGAGTGGAGTCAAGTGGCACTTATCACCCGAATGTAACTTGATGGTAACTTAACTGACACTTGAATTTAGCATAAGTGAGGAACTTAACTCCACTCGACTGACACTTGAAAAAAATTATAAGCAAGAAACTCGACTTGACTTGATAGAACTTAACTTTCACTCAAAAAAAATAAGCGAGAAACTCGACTCCACTCAATGGAACTTAACTTTTGCTCAAAAAAATAAGCGAGAAACTTAACTTTAAACTAGGGAACTTAAATTTTACTTAAAAATAAGAATGTTCTACAATTGTATTGTATGAAGTACCCTACAATAATACATACAGTAGTTTGTGTTAATGGTGCATGAAACAGCCAAGGACAGTACATTTGCCATCATGCACTATTGATGTGCACATCAGCAAAAGCTGTTAACTCCAGAATCCCTGTAGCCAAGTGCGTGTCCTGGTGCATATACTGAAATAGTACTTTATGTTGGTGGTGCTACTACTGACATAATAGAGTACATCTAAGAGTTAGTTGTATCAGAACTTAACTTTGACTCAAAATAATTAAAGGGAACTTGACTTTCATTCAAAAAAAAATAAGACATGAACTTAAGTTTACTCAAGGGAACTTGACTTTCACCAAAAAAAAATAAGGAAGGAACTTAAGTCCACTCGAGGGAACTCAACTTTCACCAAAATAAAAAAGTGGGGAACTTGAGTCCACTTGAAATAAGAAAATCGCCACTTGAGGTAACTTAACTTTGACTCAAAAAAGTTAAGCGAGCTCAAAAGTGGAACTTGACTATAACTCGAAAAACTTAACTGAAACTTGAAAAGTTAGCAGCCCATTTCTCATGTACTATACTAGCTTGTTTTCTTATATTGAACCTGTATAAATATCCACGATTTCATATCTTGAGTTTGGAGACAACATATATAATGTGAATTTAATATGCTACTGTATGATGGCACGCACCCAATGATAGACTGACATAATGCTGGTTCTGATGCCACCTGAGCAATCATTCAAGTTTAACTGTCTTTATAATACAATGTTATCAATTCATTGAAGTGTCAAATACAGTTAATAACATGTACAATATTGTCGCTAGCTACACTGTAGTAGTGTTTTGATCTTGATGATATGTTTTATCAGTGTCCAACTATCAACAGTCAGCCCTCCTCACCATGTCGAGCTCCTGAAGCAATCTCGACAGATCCAAATCCACATGTGGAGCTACATCACCACTTCCTACTGGTAAATTTTGCTCTGCTCCACTTTCCTCAATAGATAATTTTGAGCAGAGGGGTCCAAACATGGGATTATGCAGCACATTAGTATTTAAATGAGGCTTGCTGATAGATAGGGCAGGTTGGAGATGTTCTCCTTGGAATCTAAACCTATACGTATTTCTTCGTCTTTGATAAACAAAAATTACAACCCCCAAAATGGCAATTAAGCCACAAATGGATCCCACAGTACTCCCTATTGTTAGCATGCTTTTTTGTTTCTCAGTACCAGAACTGCTTCCCATTCTGTTTTTTTTTGAAGATGTAGGATTAGCAGCACTTTCTGACAATGTGATACTTGAAGAACTAGTTGTAGGGTTGGATTGAAACACCCTGATTGACCCAATTTCGAAGTACGCCCCCCCAAAATTGGACCCATTTCCAACCACATTTGATTGGCAGGTTCCAGGACAAGTTTGATTGTATAGTTGCTGACCAAGAGCTGAGTGGACTCATTCAACCCAAATGTTCAAGTAGTAAATATGCAAGCTCACCACTACAAATGTCAATGTCGATTACAAGAGATTGAGGTAAAAAGGCTGCAGAAAATCCACTTGGTCCACAAATTGAAGCTGGCCAATACACTACTGGCATATCAAATTCCAATGTATTAATGGTGCTGTGATTCAATGAAATAAACTGAGGCACATTACTGCATGGTAAATACCATATCCTGCAAGTATTCAGTGATATAAATTTATGATAAGAGCTTTGGATACCGAGCTTACAATATTTCAGTGGAAGTATATTCAGTAATGAAAGCCCCTCCCTGCTCATTGTTAAAGTCCGGACCATATGAAGGAAAACCAGCATTAGTAGTGGTACATCCTAGCAATGGGTCACCACAATCAGTCGTATTAACAATTGATGCGGCATTTTGGTTTGGATTCAAGTCAGATGATGCATTACACCTTGCAGTAGTGTGCAAGCTCATATGGCTAAATGCATCTTGGTTCACAGCTTCAAATGTACTGATTCCACTGAATAGTATGATTAACATTAAAAATACAAAAGGGGAATAAAGGCAGAACATATAATTACCTGCCTTCAGGCCAATTACCACCAACTTGAATTGGAGACAATAACCAGCTGCAAAAAAAAAACTTAACAAGTGTTTGACTCAAATGCCATTCAATGATCTCAAAAGCTCATTTTTGATCTGGTTTGAGCAAGGACAGGTTGACAGGTGTCAATGCGTCTTCGCATATTTCGGCTCTTTGTCTGAGTTGGGTAACATTCTGCAGACAAGTTACAGAACCTTCTGCTTGCTCAGTTAATAATGTCACTGTGCCTGTGACATTGTTTTCATCTCTATTTGCAGTATCTGGTACTTGGATTCTATTTTGTTCTGTGACATCATTTCCCATCTGCATCTTCCATTTTTGTAACAGGTTCATATTTTCGCCTGATGCTGGTCTAACATGTTCTTGAAAGGATTGTACACTCCAATTTGAATTTGCCATTTTGGCAAAAATTCCATTCTCTTTTCCTACCATGACCACTATTGTTCCATGGTTTGCTTCCACCCAATTCACCATTGTCATCTTTAGGTCTTGGAGTCCCTGTTTGGAGTATGAAGATATAATGTTTGTAATGGTCTGATCTTTCTCCTCCAGATCTTCCTCGGTATTGATGTACATCCTGTCTGTGTTTCCTGTCTCTGTATCTGATACCTCTGCCATGACCCTTTCTCATTCTCTTCTCACAGCACCCTTGCTTTCATGATAATATTGAATTCCAGACAATACTAGGTGAACTCGAGCAGGTGCTGTCTCCAGGAATTTGTTAAATGTATCCACCCAGCTTTCTGTGTTTAATTTCAAATCTGTTAACTTTCTCCAGGGTTTCAATAATACCAGCATGGATGCGCAGTAGTAATCTTGAACCTCACTGTCGTCATTTCTCAGAAAGTACATTCCTATAAAATTAGGAAGATTTGAATGTCCTTGTGTACATACTATTCTTTGTTTTGTTCCATAAAGTGGATGATTTTCCTGATAATGCACCCTGAGGTTCTTGTTTCTTCCCCTGTTATTGCTCATTTGGATGTCTGATGTTCCTTCATCCACGTTTGACTGAGAATTTGTCTTGTATGTGTCCATGAAATATTGCAAGACACTATAATTTTCTAATTGCTCTCCCTGTAACGCGTAGTCTGTAAATTGACATTTTTTACCCAACTTGCCTGTATCATCACTTTGTAAAGTTATCAATTCCTCCTCTCCCTATAGTGTGTTTGTGTTCTTTTTGTCAATGAAGAGTTATCAAGTGTACATACCTCATTTTCCTCCTCTTTCTCACTGTCTGACTTGTTATCCTCACTGTCTGTTTCCTTGCTGTTAGATCTATCTGTTATCTAATTACTGGATTACTGTTTAGTTTAAGTAGAACTCACTCATCCACTTCATTTTCATTACTTGAGTTTTCGCTGTGTCAACATAATTGTGAGTGCAGTGTCCTTGTACAGTTGGTGGACTTACCTATTGATTGGCATGTTATCTGTAGTACCCTCTCTCTGTTCCGGACCAAGGATCCTATTACCTTTTTTCAGCTTTTTATTTTTACTAATTATGTCTCCACCAACCTACCTGTTATTTGCCGAACTGATTCAGCAGTTTCTAATCCTGGGGCATGTGCATGTATATTGGTGGCAATGTAATCTTTTACTTGCTTCCAAAATTGCTTGGTTTTCAATAGTTCCTGCATCTCGCTAGTACTTGGAGTGTTTTCTAGCCATAGGATTATGTGAAGGTGCAAGCTTCCTCTTCCTTGGGACTCCACTGTCCCAAAATATGCTGCCAATTTACCATACACTCCATTTGTGCTGTGAACTTTAAATTGTGTGGCCTGAATTCCAAAAAGTTTACATAATATTGTGTTGACCAAGAAATGAAAAAACTTGGTGGCGCCATAGGGATCGTTTGCTATATTTTGTGCCCTCTTATACTTGTCAGGTCCTGATGTTTGGATAAAGTTATCCATATCAATGTTTTCCCCTGCAAATACCTGGGCTATAGGATTGTGGAGATCACAAGGGTTTATAGTAACCCATAAAGATGGGGGTCCTATGTAAGCCACTGTCGACCACATCTGAGACCGCATCTGATACTGTGATTGATTTGATTCCATAACTCTGCCACCTACAGCATGAACATGTTTCCATAACAATCTCACTGCAGGATTGGAAATCTCCAACTTATTTTCTTCCTCTATCTTGGCCTTTTCAAGTTTATCTGCAGTTATGGTTGATAGTATTCTAGCCTTGGCCTCAAAATCTCTCCTATGCATTTGAAGTCATGCAGAGCCCAATGCCTCTCATCTCTGTAATATTCCAAAAATCACAAATGGGAAGGTTTCATGTGTTCGAAATCTGCAATCATGGTACTGCATTAGCCACTTTGCATGATCAGCCAATAACACTTCAAATGGTCTATCTGCCTCTGGTCCTCCTACACCATATGGAAACAAGCATGGAAAAGCTTGTTCAAAATAGTTTTCCCTGTCATAATTTATCTTGTCTTGCAAGTTTCATTCTTGGGCAACCAAAGTTGCATACTGGTTTTCTCCCATGTCTTATTGTGTAATTGCCCTCTGTCCCCTCTTCCCAAAGATCATTCAGGCCCCATTCCAGTAATTCCAATGCTGTCACCTTGGATAGATCTGTGTCAGTAGTACCTGTTACAGTGTATGGTATCACATCAGATTTGTCATTTGTTTCCTCATTTCCATCTGTTTTGATATTCATAAATTAACTGTCATTTTGTATATTTTTTTGACATTACCTTCATCCCTTGGCTCCTCCTCAGGGTTAGGTATGTAGCCATCACTTTCTTCATCAACTATTCCTATGTCTGAGGATTGCTGAACAATTCCTACAATTTCTGCAGGAATATTGTCTTCTGGTAAAGAACCCAGGCGTACAGGATCAATTTTTATATCCTTGTAATACTTTTCATTATTTGTTTTTAACCATAACAGAGCTTCTGTCACGGCTTGTCTTCATACTCAAAACATGTTCCAAAGATACTTCCTTGGAAGCTGCCCTACTCCAATAAAGGTTATGGTTATTATTGATGCAAGCACACTAGGAGGTCGAGGCATTAGATCTCCATGCAGCATTTTCAACATGTCATCTGTGTTTAGCTCAAATGAGCTAACATTTCCTCTCATGCCCCTTTGCAAGTTATCCCATGTCCCACCTCTTTTCTTTGGGAACAATTTGAATGTATAGACCCTAGGATACACCTGTGCAATGAGCAACTGCTCAGCAAATGTTAACCTTTTTAGTTCCCAGGGGACACCTCCTGTCCAGAGGTTGTTTGCAAGCAACATTCATGGTGGCCTCATATTATTGGTTCCCACTCCTCTTTTCAACCCTTGCATGCATTCTTGACATATCCTTACCATTGTCTCATCCCCTTGTATGATTATTCCAGCCGGTTCCAACAAACAGCCATTATACAGGGTATGTGCACGATGACAGAATGCTGGTCTGAGTCTTTCTGGATTTGGTATGTCACCTATCTTTACTATCTCCATGTTTCCTTCATACCTGCTAAATTCTTGTCCACATACTGTGCATATTGATATCATTATTTGGTGGTTTGAGGTTGCCTCATAGAATGACTTGTAGCAGGTCCTCAGCTCATCTTCTGATGGTAATTCAAGATACCGGCTCAGAATGATGGTGAAATCATTCCATTGATTCTCCTCGTCCACATTCATCCTTTGCTGGACCCTTCTTGTTGTCTGCGACTCCTCTCACCTGTGTTTTCTTCCTTGTACTCTTTGCAACCTGTCCCTCTCCTTTTCATAACCTTTCTGACTCAATATCTCTCTTTGTTCCTCAGTGGCCATTTGCATTATATGATCAATCATTAATGCTTTGTTATTTCTTTGCTCATTCAAGAACAATAACTTGCCTTGAAAAAATGCTTTTAACTCCACAACTGTCAACACCTCTATTTGTTGTCTTTGCATATCACTGTTTTCACCATACTCCATGACAGTGTCTGTTTGGCCTTTGTGTTTTGGTGATTTCTTGGTATGTTATCCTTATATGTCACCGACTAACTATTCTCTGATGAATTGCAAATACATGCAATAATATGTTACCTGGACATGATTCTTTGGTCATTAACACCATTGAAAACACTAGGTCTGCATTTATTTCAATTCGATCAGCCTGCATTTAATTCTGCAATCGCTTGCATCATTGATAGGTATGCCTTATATACAGAGTTTGTCTCCAACATTATCTCTTGTCATTACCTACCACTTGACAATGCCTCCTTCCACCTCCAACATGCTCTCCCTTGCTACTCAGATTCAAGAAATCCATGACCAGCTTATGGATAGTGGGACATACCTTGGAGATAATAGGATTAGAGATAATGTCAAATGGGAAAAATTCGACTGTACCCTCAAAGTAGTAGAGATTGACATGGAAGATGATAACAACTCTGATACAACCTCTAACCCTGCTGAATTGACTGAAGAACCATCCAATTCTTCCAGTGCTACAGTTGGTAGCAATGTTGTTGCTGATGAAAACTTGTCCGAGGAAGATGGACCTGAAATTGCTGGGCTTACTGCTGTTGTAAAGGTATCACTTCTCCTCTGATGGAGGTTATACTGGAAAGAGCAAATACAGCAATGATTTCTCACTTTTGACACTTTCCTTGTCTGGTGGAGCTCCTGCAATTGAGCTGTTTAAAAGTGATTACAACAAAGTTCTTGAAAATGTTAAATGGTTGTTGAACAAAGTGACTTGCAAGGAGGGGGCAGAAAAGGTCAGTTTTCTTGTTGGTCCACATTCAGCCCAATGTCTTGAAGTAAAACACAAATTATTCAAGGTATTTGCTCCACATTTACTCAGTGGCTTTGCAATACTAATAAATTTTCATTTTACATTTAGCTGGAACCTGAAGAAAAATCAGATGATGAAGACCCTAAAGGTATAATTCCTATTCCCTTTTCACGGCAAAACATATTACTCACTTCACCTCTGTACAGATTGGCGGAGGATTCGTAACTGGCCTGTGTTCACTGAGGCTGCACAAATTGAAATTCCTAAACTCTATGACAGCCACAGCATTAATCGACCTTTTGTATTCGATGCCAATGGTGATCCTATCCATCCTAAGGACTACCATAGCCACTTGGTGGATGCTACCATCGAGCTTGACTTTGAACTTATCAACTGGCCTTCTCCTGCCGATAATGATGGAGTTACCTCTCATGACATGTATTCTGCGGAACTGGTTGCAATTCATACTGTCACAGCTCCACCCACTGGAACCAGGCACAAGATCAAAGATTACAACAAGGTCTATCCCTTCACATCCCTGCACCCTAAGAAAAAATGTTGTGTCCACAACTGATCTCTTTACATTTGGTTACATATAAATATTATATATTTAACCATGTTTGCATGTAACACTATGAATAACATTATAAGAGAAGCTCGATTTCGTTTTTCTCACTCTGGATGGACTGGAAAGTAAATCTGTTGTACTTTGATCAATGATTAAAGATATAAATTACTACTAATCTCATGGCATATGATTCTCTTTCCAGTATGAAGGTCTGTAAATACCACAACCTACCTTGAACATGTACACCTACCCCAATTCAATCTTGTTACAATAATCTATGACTAAATAGAAACCTAGTTATGACGCCAGTACCAAACTCCACTTGTTCTGGCCGATCCTCATAATCATATCACCAAATCATCATATTTGTATCATTATCACTTACATCCTACAAATATGCGAGTGCCATTTCCTCTGTTTATCATTTTATTACGATGTGCTCTATGTATCTTACAAATGTAGATGAACACCTCAAACATGTCCATGAAAAACTCCTCTACACTGGCACCTACCTTGCAGGTGATCTATTCAGTCAAATTGTCAGCTGGCAAATATGCAGTGGATGCCTAAAAATTGTTCAACCTGCTAGTACCTTCTTCATTCCTGACCTTAATGAATCCGACATCAAACCACCTACTAAAACCGAAATCACCAGTCTCTCAGCTGTTGTAAAAATCACTGCAAATGATTACCACTTCGACCCTAATGGAGGCTGGATGAGTACAGATCATAACAACATCACTAATGTAATGCTTATGCTGTCTGGTGGTTCTCCAACCATTGAACCATTCCAGACAGATTATTTAACATCTGTCAACAACCTCAAGTGGCTTGTATCCCAAGTTACTGGCTCACTGGATACAGCAACACAAGGACTTCTTGTCAATCAAACATTTCCGCCTCAAATTAGCCTCAAACATAAAATACATGATGTACATTTTTTTGTCTTTTTTGCCACATCGTATATCTAATGTCACTTGTCCAGATTCATCATCCTACTGCCCTCCCTGATGTCTATGACATCAATGGAATCAAGGTAGATCTTGTTGACTATCAACATACTCTTGTCAATGCAATTGTAGAGGTTGAATTTGAGCTCACCAATTGGAATGCATTACCTGAGAATAGATCATTTGACCTCTTTTCTGCAGATCTTGTTGCCATTTGTACTATTCTTCCACCTCCTACTTAAATGACCAACCATCCTACTGTATCTAGCATCCTTCCCTCACCTACTGTGAATCACACATTCATTTAACTTTAACCAAAATGTACCTATCAAACTGGCTAGGTAGCAATTCACCCTATTCTTCTGTTACCTCGTGACAAAAAAGGTCATATGATTACTCCAACAGTCAGGTATAGAAATTTGTCTTTGCTGAAACATTTAATGGCTTAACTAACAAATTTTTAACCTCCTGATCAAGCAATGACTTCAGGTCCAGCCATGTTCATTGTGACGTTCCAATAGATTTGAATAACAAACTCAGTTGAATGTGATTGCACAAAGGTCTTGAGCAATGATTCCAGGTCTAGCTGTTAAATTCACTCTCTCAATGTATGTATACGTACTACCCATTCATTCTGATGTACCAATACCCTGCTAGCATCACTCGCCCCATCTAACTCTCTCTCTTTATGTTCTCATTAAATGATCCCCTGCTCATCCTGACTGATGTTGACATATTTGACACCATCCTCTCCTTAATCTTCCATCGTGAACTTCATGTCCTCTGAATTCAACATCGATGAACATCTAAAATATGTACATGAAGGCCTTTCGACAACCAGGACTTATCTTGCAAATGATCTTTTTAGCGACATTGTGTCATGGGAAAAAATCAATGATGTCAATAAAGTAACACATAAGTCAAACAAGAACAACGATGGGACATGGCTCTCTGAACCAACTATTGTGAGTCTCATCGCTGTGGTCAATATTTCAGAATGAGACTTTTCTTTTTCCTCAGATGGCAGATTTACCGACTCCGCAACATGGACACCAAACTTTGCAGATCTATGTCTGACATTATCCAGAGGCTGCCCAATAGTCGAACCATTTAAAAGTGAGTATACCAAAGTACTTGATAACATCAAATGGCTTCTTGATCAAACCTCTATTTTCAGTCTAACATGGAATCGTGGCCTCTTTGTTGGCCCCCATTCAGCACCTCAAATCAAAATAGGACATTGGCTGTTCAATGTAAACCTCAATTGTTTCAATTTACTTTCTCTTTTTTAATACTTCTCTCATTAAGGCTGAACCACAAAGTTTCAATCCACATTATCCTGTCGGTATGTTTATTTGTTGTATAACAAAACATATACTAATGCTATCCCTAGATTTCTTTGATATACACACTTGGCCTCTTACCACTAAAGCTGCTTGTGACGTCATGCCTAAATTATTTGCCACACATAGTATCAATCGCCCCGCCATCTATGACATCAATGAAATTAAAATTCATCCTGTTCATTATCAACGATGCCTTGTCAATTCCACTGCAGAAATTCACTTTGAACTTAGTCACAGGAAAATTCCCAATATAACTCGAGATGGTAGACCTTTCCATCTGTATAGAGCCGACCTGGTAGCAATCTACACAATCCTTCCTCCTCCCCCCATCATTGCTCCTCCTCCTGATATCATCATCAGTCCTCCTGCTCCCTATCTCATCACTCCTCCTCCCATGCCTAAACCTACCACCAAGAAACAAGGTCATGCATAAATAACAATAAAACAAGTAATAGATATTTTATTAATTATTTCTTATTATATATATACTTTCCGTCAACCACCTTGAATCATATTCCAACATAGAATAGATGTTTTATCTTTTGGTCATTTTGCAACATCCTAACTCCTACAATGGGCATTTATAAGACAGTTGTGTATGATAGATACACGATCATCCATAGGATAGTAAGTAGCTTTACAGTGGTCATGAAGTTTAACAGGAGAACAGAGCGATATTGAACAATATTTTAAAAGTAAGCTAGCATGTCAGAATGAAGGCCAGATACATGTGACATGTATAGAAAGTTAATTCATGGCATGAATGGCTTGACCTCTATAAATTGTTCTAAAATGGATTGCTACATCATAAATGAATGGATAGTATGCACACCCAAATATATTACCATCTTTATTGACATCATTACTGCCTTGATCATGTCACCAAATAATACACAACCTTTAATAGCTTTAATGCTACTTCAGTATAAACTTTGTCCTCATGACTTCCAATGCTGTAACCTGCATATTTGAACATCTTCACCAGTTTCATGAAAATCTCCTGTTCTCAGGCATGTACCTCGGTAACAAATTCTTTAATCAAGTTATTACTTGGGATATAAATGACAGGAAATATGTCATTGTTGACTCTGATAGCGCTTTAGTGGTGTACTGTGAGGGTGCACGCTATGTCACAGAGGCCAGTGAACCCAAAATTGCTATAATATCTGCAGTGGTCAAAATCTCTGACAAAGATTTCTATGTCTCCACCCCCGAGACCAGTTTTACTCAACCTAATCTAACTTTCTCTGGCAGTGCACTTACCATTGAGCCATTCAAGTCTGAATACAAGAATGTCATTGAGAATGTCAAATGGCTCCTCACACAATCCACTGATTTCTGTCATACAAAAAAACAAGGCTTTCTCATTGGGCCCTCATTTTCCCCATGAATCAGATTGCGGTACAGGTTATTCAGTGTCAGTATACTTTTTCACACTTTATCTGCCAACAACTAATTCCATCATCTCTCTAGACCTCACTCGAATATCCCTCTTTCTACTATCCAAATGCTTGCTACCACTGGCCTCTTGCCACTGATTCAACAGATTGGACACTATACTCCACAGTTCAAAATGACAACCTTATGGTATATGATGTTAATGGTGCAAACATCCATCTGGAAGACTATTGGCGTCGTCTTGTCAATGCCACAGTAGAAGTTCACTTCAAACTCACCCTCTCCGCTATTCCTCCTAGAAACCACAGAGACATCCCCTATGACATATTCTCTGCGGACCTCATCACAATATGTTCTATTCTTCCACCACCCTCCAACACATATAACTAAGTGAATATTTATTTCATTTTTTAAACATATTAAGTACTGTAATATTACCCTACCATTACTCATTGCAAATCTATACAATACTTTCTTTACTACAATCAACAACTCAAGTCGCTTCCTTTTTGAATATCTCTGGTGCCATCATCAGAATGGTGCCCACCATGATTGCATGAGCAGTCACAACTGTGATAGGAGCTGAAGCATCTTGCAGCTCTTTCAGCTGGGATGAAATTGCATCTACAACATCAGGATATGTGGCCTTGCGGGGTATGTAAGTGGATATCTTAGAAATCAATTCTTAATGCTCACCAATGCCCCTTGGCATCCTATATCAGGATGTCCTTGATGGTTCCCATTCTCAGCTATATCCCTTGCACGTTTAGACCACTGTGCACATCCATTAGTGCCATCTATCCAGCCTTCAACTATGGTTCAGCTAATGCACCCAAAAACATTGGGGTTGTACTTCTTTAATTCATTGACAATGACTGATGCACTCATTTGGTAACTCACAGCTGGCAAGTTTGCAATTCGATCAATATCCACCCATGTAAAATGTGTATGCCAGTTCATGTACTTCACATCTTGATGACTCTTTGTACATTTACAGCCAACAGGTTTAAGATTCTTCTCATGTAGACGCCTGTTTGCTTCATGTGCTGGACAAGAAAACTCTGCAATCTTTGCATGCTTCAGTATGCTGGGGCCAGAGTCTTTCCAATGATCAATATCAAGTGTACGCTATTTCAAAATAAGTTTCAAGTTCATGTATAACTAATTAACTTACCTTTTTAGTACCACCTGGTGACCATACACCCTTCTCCACCTCATGAGCGTGAAGCTTATCTTGATGTTTCTGTTGGTGCTGACGGTCTAGCATGTGCTTCCTCTCAATGTTTTGTTTCTGTTTCTCCTCCCCATACCCTGCTTGCTCCTTGCGCTCATCCTTTAGCTTTAATTGTTCATGCTTCAGCTGTGATTGATTTTCTTCAGGCATACATTTTGTAAAGAATCTCAAGATTCCTTTAGGTGCAGCTTCCACCCTTTGCTTAATGGCATTCATAATTGCTGAAACCTTGCGTAGACATTTATTCTTTGGACAGCTCACAGCTATTGGATCTTTAGGTGCCGGCTGCTTCAAGGACAGTACTGGCTTCTTATTACTTGACATCCACATGTTGTTATCCTCCTCCGCAGATGAAATTTGCATATCTGGAGGTAGCATAGGAGATCCACTATGGGTTGTATTCACAAGTGATCATATTCATTCAATCACTGTTGTATTGCTAACCCAAAAAGATGCACACTTGTCTATTTCTGTATATGATGTCTATACTTCATTCAAATATGTTCCAAAAATTATGTTGTAGATCCTAGTAATTTATTGTTTGCCTACTTTTTTTGGTGGCTACTACACGACCTGTTCAACGCAAGTGGGCTGTTGTCGAACATCATGCTACAATCATCCAAGATCGTCTTCTGCATTCACATGGTTATCTCAGAAGTGACAAGTTCTCCGAACGTGTTACATAGAACCGTGTGGATGACAGTGTCATGGTCACATCCCCTCTCTATACGGTTACAGCCAGTTTGTTATCCTATGATGTTTCTCATTCCTTTGCACTCAAATTTTTGTTCAGGCAACCCTTATGTCGCAATTCAAAGTCAAACAAGGTCTTCGCCAATACAGTCGGCAATTCCCAGTAGGTAGTATCCTATAAAATTATCTGCATAGAAGAAAACGTGGACCATGCTTTTCAATGCTTCCTTTGAGTCCAGGGGTAACATTAGTTGGCAAGCAAATTTCATTAAAAGTTCATCAAATTATGATATCATCCACTTACAGTTTGTTATGTGAGGTGCCATAGTCTTAGATTAGAGTCACTATAGTACTTAGCAGAATGTGGCACTCCAGATGGATTTAATTGTCAAATACGTAATCTGAACCCACCAGCATTCAGCTACAGAAATTGTTACTTAACTAGCTGACTGTTGATAGTTGGACGCTGATAAAACATATCATCGAGATCAAAACACTACTACAGTGTAGCTAGCGACAATATTGTACATGTTATTAACTGTATTTGACGCTTCAACGAATTGATAACATCGTATTATAAAGACAGTTAAACTCGAATGATTGCTCAGGCGGCGTCGGAACCAGCGTTATGTCAGTCTATCATTGGGTGCGTGCCATCATACAGTAGCATATTAAATTCACATTATATATGTTGTCTCCAAACTCAAGATACGAAATCGCGGATATTTATACAGGTTCGATATAAGAAAACAAGCTAGTATAGTACGTGAGAAATAACATAGCTATTTAACTCGCGTTAGGCTGAAATCCAGTGTCATTAATTCATTTGCTGAGGCTATCCCCACTGTTTTGCGAGCCTCTTCACGTGCATGAAGGATCACCCGGCATGCAAATATCGAATGTAGCACTCTCCCAAGCCTGTGAAATTACATTGATAGATTCGACTGCTTTCTCAACATTCAGTTTATATTTCAAAGGCACGTACTCGACAAAGAATGGAGGGTAAGAGTCGGTCTAAGCTCAAGTCAATCAGTGGCCGATAAATATGAATGCTCACTGTGGTTCACTTACCTTCGCATTCGAGGCAATCACTATGTTTTCTGAAGCCACAGCTTCCAATGTGAATAAAATTTACTACGAGCACTTCCGTTTGAGAAAATAAATGTACCGAAAATATAAATATAGTAAAAGATCCCTAAAACTTAATTGTATGTAAGAATCCTAGAGCTGTTTAACTCTTACCGTCGCGTAAGATCACTCGGACCAAATTTGAGGATCTCTGTTTGACTAGTAACAATTTTAGCTAGTGATGTCTAAGCAGAAAGATCTGCTTACATGAGTAATAGGTTGGGACAAGAATTAGTCCCAAATTAACTGTAATTTGGATAAGCATAGGCTCTATTGCACACGTACACAAAATTTGGC
Source organism: Cyathus striatus (assembly GCA_025738555.1). Lineage (NCBI taxonomy): Eukaryota > Fungi > Basidiomycota > Agaricomycetes > Agaricales > Nidulariaceae > Cyathus > Cyathus striatus. The sequence continues at coordinate 2,710,236 of JAOVFP010000007.1, forward strand.
ATACCAGCATCAAAGACAAAAAGGAGACTCCAGTCAACAATAATTAAATTGTTTCTCGCGCTTGTGATTAAGCAGCCGTGCAATATGGGGTGTAGGGGCTTTTGTAACACAACTGAATGTTGAAGATCGCAAGTCAATGTTTTGCATTTGGAGGTATGTTTAGACATACATTCCATGGAATCTAGGAATCGAGCGGTCCATATGGCCGCCCCAACACACATTCCTATAAAATAAAATAATAGCACAACTCCAAGCCACCTTCGTCTTCCACAAACTGTCCAGGTTCGTATAGTTAAGACAGCTTCAAGAAGAAGAGGTGAGAATCGAGACTTTTATTAATTGATTTTAGCGATATCACCTTCTGCTGCACCCATACTAATCAAGAGGGACCCTTTTTTTATCACGATTCACTTAAATATACTTTTAGTAAACTAAGAGAATCTTTACTTACATGTTGCAAGTAGGTATAGAGATTTGCATTTTTTTGCTGACGCATCCGTAGCTACCCGATCTGAATTAAGTTAGTAGTGCTCTGTAGAATGAGAAAAGGAGAGAATATAGTACCTATCACACCGATCATTATAAATGGAGCATATCGAGCGAAAATAAACATTAAATTCATGAAGCCCCAGGGTGCATTCCAGACCAAGTTAACTTCGCGTTCGAATGTCAACAAGTAATCATAGACCTGTTAATGTACACATAACCATTAGCTTGTTGCTTAAAAGGTGATTGTCTTGAATACAAAATACTTCCCATTAAGGAGAAAGCCATGACTGAACCACTAGTACTCAATTCCGGATATGATGATATATTTCATGCTCCTTACCGTTTATCTCCTTAATCAAAAGTTAGACATACTTGTAATAAACACTTCAATAAAATTTAGCCATACATTTTCGATACGTAAGTGTTTCATTGAGGCTACAACAATTTCTTGGTGTAGCTCGTCAAGGGGCAGTGGTGTCTCTGTCATAACGAGGATGAGTGCAGGTTAAGCTATGGAAATTCGTATCCAGCCGTGCTACATATATAACCGACCATTATTCAGCTCACCCAAAAGATACGATATCACCATCAAGTTTGTGATAATCAATCTATACAGTTCGAATCTTTGATATATCGTACTTCATTATCATGCTGCATGGGGAAAGTGTGAATGTATACAGATTATGTACATTAGATGATACTTATCCAATGGATCTACTGTGGAGGAAGATAAAAGCTTGGGGGAATCTTCATGGTAAAGAAATGGTGCGAGTGGTTGGACGTCCATCCTTCCTTTAGATCCAGTGAGGTACGGATTAAATGAAAACGAGTGAAAACCGCATTTTGCGGTGCAGGCAGAACGCCTGCTCCGCAGTAACGTCAAGTTATAATGACACATCTACAGATGTTGGTAAGGGCATCAAAATGTTTACATAAGTATAAAATGCACATCGGTACTCGTTGGAGAACTTCGTGTGTTCAATTAATTTCGCAAAGAACTATTGCTCTCAGACTTGCTTCTACTTGTAAGTTATTGGTAAGCACTATATAGAGGTGAAAATTGGGTGACAATGAACAGAAGCTGGCGGAGGGTATAGTTTTTCACGGTAGAATCCCTTCGCTATTCAAGGATCTTGTTAAGTTCCTCAAAGTGACTTCGAATCTTTACCGTTTCAATCCTTCTTATTACCGGTTCAATGATCAATATCATGTTAATCGGAGGAATCAAATCCACTAGGCGATATGTATCACAGATATCCATCATTAAGAGAGATAAAAATTTCCTCTATATCTTACCCAAGGTACATGTAGATAAAATTTTGAGATGACGTCAATGAAGAGTACAGTGAGCAAAATATTCATAAAATTGTGGGACACTTTAAGACAGCTAACTGCATTCAAAACGACTTTGATCTAGTTCAAAATGGTTGGTTATGTAGGTAACTACTTCATTTGGAACCAATGATATCCTAAAATTTGGTGAAGACCGCTCAAATGTAACACAGCCTACGGGTAATTACTGGTCACTGGAGATCAGTACTCAACTTCATAGGTGGATGATTTTGATCTAGACAAGCGGGGAGGAGTTTGGGAGGAAGTGAGATACCGAGGGCTGATGAACTAAAATAACTACTGATTGCGAGTCTTACAATAAGTAACAAGTACATCTGAAATACTAAGTTAATTCATCAAACTTTGCAGTGCTCTCATCACACTTTGCTTCTAGTGGGATATGCATATATTAAATGTTGTAAAGAAAAGTGTAGTACTGAGCACAGGATAAGAAAAGAGGAGAAAGTATAGCACATACAGGTATTACAAGCAAAGGTGCATCAAAACCTGACACCACTGGAAAAACTAGACAGCATGGAGAAAAAGCTACCAGGTGTCATGTGATGTTGCTGATATTGTGGTGTGGGAATGGAAGTATGGGGAATATTCTGAGTTGATTTAAATTTTAAAGGGTTTGGTTGAAGGGTTCCCCTCCTTTCTTAGTAATTACAACAACACTGAGTTTCAGGGACAGTCTTCCACATCTTATCTCCTATACAGAACTGGGGGGCAGCTCCTTTTGTTCACCACCTTCCAGTTTTCCTATCTCTCTTATTCTCTCATCACCTCTACCATCCCCTCTCTTCATGAACTGTCCACAAGCACCACTTGCTCATGCCCCAACACCTTCATCTCCCTCCTCCAAACCTGAAGCAAAACTCCAATGCCCATGTAAGTACTTCTTCCTCATTTTGGCCCATCTCTCCTGAGTTGTGGCTATCATCTTGATCAATTGCTGTTGGCATGCTGCAGAGGTGTGCTATGTTTCACCACCAGGAGCTTGATTGATTGCAATTTGAGTTGGCACAATCAATAAATCACTATAAAATCAATTAGAAGTATGTAGGTAGAAATCATTGAATATATAGTTGGAATCTATTATGCAAAGTGTGAAATCATTCAATAAATGGAATCAATAGCATGTCTGAATTGAAATCAATACTGTATCTGAATCAATAAAAATGAAATCAATAGAAAATGTAATATAATCCCTTCAAATAAATGATCCCCAATGACAATATCCACAGGCTATTCAGTCTTGTATAGGTAACACACTTCACTGTATTTAATCTCTATTTCACTACTGTAATGATTTAACACGTATATATCTACTTGGACTGGTTATTAATGCATATGGTATTTATATGGATGGTATATGGTTCTGGGATTCGTTATATCTGACTTATGTCTCACAACACGAACTTTCGGTACGAGGGAGAAAGATAAGAAGCGTTGAGGGTAAAATATATTTACGACTAAGCTTCCGCTGCAGAGTGAAATTATGATTGTAATAATATTGCATGATCTACCTGAATGAATTATATAAGCATCATCAGAATACTGCATGATATTCTATTGTAATACATTTCTACTCTATTGTACTGTATTGTTGCGTCACTATATATTCAATCTGCCTGGTATATAAACCTGAGCACAGCCACATAATAATAGATCTGCTCTCTCTCGTCTCCCTCCTACCATCATCTCTCTCTGAGTAACGCTAACCTCTGCGTGCCTCTATTTGCTAATATTTCTCTTTATTTCCAACATATGAAAATATTGGCAAGACGGTGTTTTTCGCAGCCGGCGCTTGTTACCATCGTCTTCATTGTCTTAATACTGCTTGTTGGCTCGGTATTGTACATTGAAGTTGCGCTGTCGACATATGTCCCTTCCTCTCCTCGTGGATTAGAAGTCGAATTCAGCGCATACCGGTACGCTCCAGCTTGGATAATGAAGTATTTCCCCCCTCCCTCAGCATCAAAAGAGTGGGAAGCTTATCACCAATGGAATGATCAGACATTTTTGGAATTGCATGCCTGTATCGCAGGAAAAAATTGTGGGGCTAATCAGCTTAAAATAGCTGTCCTTGGATCAGATTATTTCGAAGAGAGGATTGTAAGAGGTCAGGGAGCGGGCGAGGGGATATGGTGAGTTCAATGTTCACTTCCTTTCACTCGAAGACTGTATTCAAACGAATGCTTACAGGGGACAATCAATGGTAGGGAGTGTTTTAATAGACCACAAAAAAGTTGTTAATCGTGCTTGACACAGTACAACACCCTTCGCAACCTTGGATACACAACCTTCTTTGCCAACAACTGGAGTAAGCAAATTATTGTTCGAATGAGATCCCAGTATTGACTGAAGCCGCTAGATGAGGCATTGGCGTTATACAAAAAAATGCCAGATCTGATAAAAGTGGTCATCTTATTAACTCCAGTAGAATGCCAAGACAACCCGGCATGTGTGAAAGGACCCGAAAACCCATCAGGGATCCCTGCTTGGAAAATATTCGAATTTTCATATTGGCCTACCGATTCTTATGAAATACACTCAAGGCTAAGGGGTAAATGGATTATCACGTCTCATCCTGATATTTTCCGGGAAGAGAAAGGAGAGGAAAGTCCATATCAGTATATTGGGTACCTCCTTCAAAATCGTGGTTACATATATACTATCTGACACCATTAACAGGTTTTCAATCGAAGAGCAATGTCGCCAGCATCCGGTTATTCCTCTTTCCCAGCGGAAAGATCAGATTTGGTTGTTTATGAAGGAGATTCGTTATGTATATGACCCTTGGTTCTGTTTGGAAAGACCTTGGTTCAGTAAACTTGTGGAAGAGACCGACTTGAAGGTTGTCGGAGGATGGAAAGTCATTCCCGATGATCCAGTTCTGGGAGAAACGCCGGATATTGAAGATCGGGAACACGGGATTGTTAACTTAGGACTCCAGGATCATCCGGGGTTCATTCAAGAAGTCAGAAATAGCAAAGTTATGCTTGCCGTGGGAAATCCATCTTGGAGCCCTACACCTTGGGAAGCTTTATGCCACGGAGTACCCTTTATTCATCCGGTAAACCACTAGCTTTCGCATGAGAGTTATACACAAACTTAACCTGTCGTTGTATAGATTCGAAATTTTGACAGGAATGATCCATGGAATAGACAAAAGTGGGACGTACAACACCCCGTTTTGAAAATGTTCCATGAGCCATATGTCTATCATGTCCACAAGGGCAATTACACCGAATTAATTGATGCAGTTAGGAAAGCTACAACCACACCAATAGATAGGTGAGAAAGACTCAGCAGTTAGGATTTTCTGGCAGCGATTGATCACAGAGATGTAGCATTATACCTGACTTCATGACTGAAACGGCTTTCCGTAAGAGGATAAAGGACTTCATGGAGACAGACTGGCGATCATTAGCTGTAGAGTGGCTGGAGGAGAGAAAAGCAGCAAATGACTATTCTTATGTATGTTCGACAGATGGCTGGTTTATAGTTTGCAATTACTTACTGACTATTGCAGATATTCGAACTATGAAGATTGCCAGAGATGGTGAACGCTGTATATTATTGGATAAGTAAGAACAATGTTTCAGTGCATGCTCCATTCATAAGTTTACGCTTCTCCCCCCTTACACGTGAACTTTCAGCTCATTATTTTTTCGAATTTTAGATGAGAATGCCACAGATCATTTCGTGTGAATTTTATGTGAGTTTCGTATGAACTTCACATAAAGTAGGTAAAAGGGCCACATAAGTCTCAGGAGATATTCAGGTGAACCTTTTCACATTCCGCTACATACGTAGATCCACTGTAATTCGCATGAAGTGCGAAATATATGTTACTCTTACTATATTATAGAAATAAATCGTACTCACCAATGTTCGAGCTTTTGTTATTGTAGAGAGTATTTTATTTGGCTGAAGTAACCTTTCGCTCGGGTCTTCTTGTTAGAATTGCGGTTGAATCTTCTCCGCCCTATGGATTCTCTCAGAAGACGATCTTGGGAGAAACTGCCACGAACGTAGTGATAACTTCTTCAGCTCTATATAATACGATACAAGTATGCTACTTCACAGAGGTACAAGAAAACCTGAACGATACGCTCAGTGAGCAAGGGTTGAGAGAACTACGTAGGCACCTTACCTCTTATCGACATCTATAGTCTGATCCAAATCTGACCAATCTAACACTATCCTAGAATCTGTTATGACCCTTCTTTAAACACCCCTTGAGCCCTGCCATATATATGAATCACTAAGAGGAGAGGAGTGGTTAGAGAACCACGTTACAGCGATGGCGAATCCGATGAGAGTTTGGAAGTTGTTTGGAAGCGAGCAAGTCCGGCCCGCGACGAAAATCACACGCTCGGCAACGCCCGCCTGCAAATGCCGCCTCCTCCCTTCCTCTGCTCCGTCTATTCGTTCTCTCACCACGATTCACCCTGCTTTTCTCTACTTTCTTTCTCCCTAGCTCTGGGCGTCGTACTCTAACTGTTTTCATATTCAAGAATAAATGTTGCAACAACAGATCATACGCATACCAAACGCCTGCGTAACGCGAATGCATGAATCACACTGAGATGGATACTTGGAAGCTGTGGATTTGTTTAAACGAGCGGTGCGTGCATTTTTTTATCACTCTCCCGCTTATACTGATATGAATTTGTGCGTTCTCCGTCATATGACAGCAACGCGATATATCCTCCTTCCTTCCTCCCAAGCTCAACTGCCACTGCCGTACGTCCTTCCTCCTTCCTCCTCCCTTCCACCTCTCCGACATTTTCCCCTACTCCTCTCTTCCTCGATTGAAATCACGCTCACACGCTTCACGTACAGATCTCACAATCCGACTGATCCATCCCCGTATTCGATCCCTCTGTAGAAGGCAACAACGCACCTTCAAGCCCATACCCACTTGTCTCTCTAGCCATCAACACCACCTTAGAACGCACCAGCTACTTCATGAAGAGCCCCCTTCACGCGACGGGACGCACCCGATAGTCCATACCACCCACCTAGTTCCTGGTCAACGACACTTCACACACCTACAACCCTCGTTTCTATGCCCAGTACCGAGTTGGCTTGTCCCCTACTACGGCGGAAGAGTCCGCTTGCGGGGCCCGCTAGTGCAGCTGCGAGGTGGGGTATAGTGAGGGATGTCGTTCATGAGGTCAGAGGAAGGAGCTGTCGTGGATTTAACGTACTGGGAGGGGATACGATCCCCCTTCACAGGTGTCGCATCGTTCGATTGGTAAACCAAGGAGCAGGAGTCAGAACGGGGAACTGATGCATTTGACGAGGGTAATCGCGCGAACCGCCAGAGGAATTGGAAGGAAGGGTACGTTGCAATTCCCCTACCACCGTGTTCAATCATGCTCACAGTGCTGTCTGTCAGCTCTCTCGAATTCCAACGCACAATGTCCCCGTAGCCAGAGGGGAGGGGGGCATCACAGTACATCTTGCGACCTCCGCCTCTCACCACCCCTACAATTTCCCACATAAGGAACGCTCTACCAGTCCAATCTCCTGCCCTCAAACTTCTACCACTCCTCACTCCCTCGATTGCAATAACATTAAATCGCTTCGCAGATCTTAATAAGCACCCGGCGGCACAGCTCTCCAGGCCGGCTGGCCCAACCTCGCAGGAGGCAACGGTGTAGCTCCTAGCCTATACGCACCACACCGTTCCCGAAAAGCCCCTGTTTCGCCCTGTCACTCATCTATCTCCTATCCAACGCTATTACACGCCAACCAGTCCAACGATACGAATATAACCCCCCTCATATCTGCTCCCTCGCTATTACATTCGAATTCGGCACCTGGTCTGGGTTGGTTGGTTCCTCCTCTGCAGCGGAATTCGTTTGCGGGGTTTGCGGGTGCTGGAATGAGGTTGGGTGAGAGTCCATGGGGTTAGAGTAGATGGGGGAGTCGTCTTGGGTGCAGTGTGCTTCTACTGAAGGGGGAGGGGGAGGGGAAGAACTCTATAGTTCCATCAACGCACCGCGGAGTCCAATTCGGAAAAGGCACAGGCATGTTCAGTGACGGCAGCCTTGACAAACGTCCAAGAGACTAACGTGGAGAATACATCGCACTCTCTTTACGCGCCCACTTTCGGTTTCCCCTCCGCCCTCGCTGACGAACACGCTCGATATCGCTAACGTATCGAGAATCCAAAACATAACATATCCCCTCATATACATGTGAATGCACGCGCTCTTCTCCGTCTTCCCTAGCCTACCCATACGCACCTCAACTCCAGTGAAATCACATTACATAACCTCGCCTAGGATGTCGACACAACGGGCTCAAAGAACCGATTAGGCAGGGCTGTTTTTACACGGATGCATGGGAGGAGGGTGAATGAGACTGTTATGTGTGTGAGGGAGAGGGGGTTAGGGCGAGGAATGTGTGTTAGTGGGAGCTTTAGTAGGATGTAGGCTGCGGGAGTTGAGGATGTTTATAGAAGGGGTGAGGACGTTTCGTCGTCGGTTGGGAATATCTCGGAGCAACAGGGTAATGGGGATCTGTGCGCTTTATGATGTCACGTGACCTCAAATTTCAATCGAAGTTTTGCCGTACGTCTCTCTCTTTTATTCTATCCTTTTCGTTCTGAGCGGATCTTTTTCACTGAAGTTCTTCATAATTTTATAGTACCGCTGTATTTTGATACGATAACGCGTTGGGAACCTTAGATCGACTTCAAAGGGATCCTGAATGTATGATGTACCTGAGGCAAACCGTATGTCCTAGTTATATCTACATCGTTTTGTTCTGTGGACTATTGGTTTATTATAGCCAGTCGATTCTACTTCGTATTTAATTGCGTCGGGTGCATGACGCAGTTCATGGAATATATATATATCTTGTCGATTCAAGTGCCATCATGGGCTAAGGATCCAATGTAACGAAACCTTACATACAACACCTACTGGACGGTAATTAAGGTATCAATCAGTCTCATCTGGATGTACGACAAGTTTGCCTGCGGAGACTTGATCATTCTCGAGACGCTTCAACCCTTCCACAATACCACGAAGCCCGTTAGGAAGTACTTCCACCCTGTTAGGCTACAAAATACATTAATCACTCACCATCACCCCCAACATAAAATCAAGAAACTCACAACAATCGCTCCGGATTCCAATAACGAAGTTATCATCCCATATACCTCTTTAATCAATTGTGCATTCTCAGGAGGTGCGAGAGGGTAAGCAGAAGCGTGGATAACCGTCTTTCCACTGCCTTCACTCTCATTTACTTTCAACCCAGGAATAACAACGGTAATTTTTCCACCATTTGCAAGAAGATCATACCCCACTTGTGACGTTTCTTCAGATGAAATAGCATCGTATACGAGCGTGATTGGTTTCTCAGTGATTTTCGCGACTTCTGATGAGATAGAGGACAATGGAAGAGTGCGATCGATGAGATGTGTTGCTCCAAGGGGCTTTAGAGTCGACTCGTGCTTCAGGGAAGCAGTGGTAATTATCGGTGAGAATCCAGAGAACTTCGCAAGCTGGATTGCTGATCAAAGATAATTAATTAGAACCCCAAAAGATCTTGCAGATTGACGAAGCCATCATGCTTACCAATCTGTCCCACTGAACTTGCGCCTCCGAAGATGACGATTGGAGTGTTTTCATATTTCCCTTTAGGCGAATCATGGAGAGATGTTGGGCCAGAAAGTCCTAGTCCAAGAGGCACTTTATTATACAACCCTGTCCACGCAGTGAATAAGACTAGAGGGATGGTGGCAATTTGATCATAGGACCACCCAGCTGGAATCTATTTATTTCACATCAGGTCGGTGGATACATAGATAAATAAGAGTTACAGCTGACCTTAGCAGTTCTATCCGCAGGAGATGTCGTATACTGTTGAAATCCATTGTTACGGTCCGTGAAATTACCTTGGAAAAAGCTGTAGAGTTCGTGTAAATGAAACATTAACCTAAATAATGTGATATACTAACACTTTATCGCCTTTAGAAAAACCCTGAACACCTTCTCCTACTTCCACAACGTCTCCTGCGATGTCCAGTCCAAGTATTGCTGGAAATGTGACAAACCCATAGTCGTTTTTCTGAAGTTTCCAGTCAATTGGGTTAAGGGCGGCTGCCTTGGTCTTCGCGGGGAGCTCTCCGGAAGCTGGTTTATAAATTTCAGTCGTCCGAAGTACGAAGGCGCCGCCTACGCCTTCTAGGAAGATAGCTTTCTGCTGAGACATGTTGGTATGGGTGGGAGATGTGTTAAATTATTTAAGGATACCATGATTTCCTCCCGTATGCTTTATATACGGGCAGAAAAAAGATAAGATCTTATAAACAATGTATCCCACGGCGTAAGTGATTCCTGGCGGCCTTCCGCCCGCTAAAATTTCCCATTACTAAACTTAAATGGCTCAACATACCTGAACAACAATAAAATTAATGCATTAGTAGTCAGATAGCTCCTTGGCCGAAAGACTCTAATGATGATTGGTGTCCACAGTGCGGTATAGGTTAAGATGGATTGCTAGGGTAGAGGAATTCGTTGTGTTTTTGTTGATATTATGAAAACTCTCAGCCTTTTAGTCAGAAACATAGTTTATTCTTAGACTAGCTGGCCTATATGTATCAGTGAGAATCATGAGCGCTAACATTATGGTTTGCCAAATTTGACTCATCTGACCCAATGATTCGTTAATTGATGATCGTTGATCATATAAAAGGTAGGAGGATCTGACCCCTCCCTGTCCAATGTCGTTCTTCTTTCCCCCTGAAATTGAGGATGAAATATTTCAACACGTGGTCTGCACCCGTCCGTTCCATAGAGCAGACGCACACTTAGCTAGAGTGTCCAAACGGGCACAACTGTGGTAAGGTAAAATCCCTTTCATACGAGAGAGCCTGCTAAATGTTGGATAAAGTATAGAACCGCTCTTATACAAAACTATTCAGTTCTATGGCGATAATGCAAGTCCCGGACACATTGACGAACACAAATTTGAAATAGCTCTCGAGTCCAAACCTAAAACATTCTTTCAAAAAAACGTCAAGAACGTTCTCTTCGCATTCGCGGTATCGATGGAGTTCGCCACGTCTCTACTTTCGATATGTACGGGAATTCAACACCTTTTTATTGAGACAACTATCGACAAGTTATTTGCTCAAAATATTGCCACGTTACCACTGCTTCGCTCTCTTGATACTAATATCTACACACTGGACACGTTTGACACGTTTAAATTAGGGCTGTCGCAAGTTAGCTACCTCTCACTTGGAGGTCTGACTTTCTATCAAGATGTCGATTACAACTACTTGGAAATGTTTCGATCGCTACCGGCACTAACTCACCTCGTGATATTCGTCGGCATAGGCATCAAATACTTACCGAAAACCCTGCACTCGCTCAGTGACATTGAAAAGTTACAATCCATTGTGATCATGCTTAATCATGATGTAGTGCCAGAGTTGATTAATGAATGGGAGGAAGTGGATACAAGGGTCATGGTTGCTTGTTTGAAGTCTGGGTCTTGTATAACGCATTGGGAGGAGAGAGTGGATTATGGCGGGTCCATTGATTTTGAAGAAGGCTTTCGCTACGGAGGAGATCGCTGGAGCAGTGAAGATGAGGACTCTGATAATAATGAAGATTCAGATCTGGGTGGGAATACGAATGAGGTCAGGAATGTTCTTGATTAATGTACCAGTACAGGTCTTATGCAACTACATTTCCCGTGTTAGACGATACCCTGCTCTAGGGTTGTATAGGTCAATCAGTGCACCATGGAATCAAAACTAGATAAGAAGCACAGACACATTCAGCCCTCTGTATGTCTCTAGGAGGAACTAAAAGAACCAGTAGGCCAAGGGAGTTGGTTCACAGATGCTCTTAAAGGGAGAAACTTGATCGAGAGGCAACTCTTAAGTGCATGGAGGATCAATAGATACTTGGATGGGGTGATACTGCTCAGGGTCGTGGGATTGTAGGTGGGGGGCGTTGGAGGTAGAAAGGGCCGGTGCAGTTGTTTTGCTATCGATATGGGAGGGAATTGCCAGTGTTTGGACAGGCATGGGGGTGGAGGCTTTGCTGTAGTTAGTCCGGAAGCCATAGGCTGAAAGCTGAACTGTCTGTAGCCGAGATCACGCTGACGGGTATCTCGTGATGTGATGGGTCCCCTGGAATCCTGGATCTGATTAGTGAGATTTAATCATATAAAAGATAAGAGAATGTGACACATCAGCACTCAGCCCCATGCAATGTCATTCTACTTCCCCCCTGAAATTGAGGATGAAATATTTCAACACATGGTCTGTATTTGTCCATTCCATAGAGCAGATGCACACCTAGCTAGAGTGTCCAAACAGGTGCAACTGTGGTAAGGTAGATTCCCAGTCATATGAGAGAGCCTGCTAAACATTAAATAAAGTATAGAGCCACTCTTATACAGAACTATTCAGTTTTATGGTAATAATGCAAGACCTAGACACATTGATGAAGACAAATTTAAAATAGCTCTTGATTCCAAACACAAATCCTTCTTTCAAGAAAACATCAAGAACATTCTCTTTGCATACAATGTATTGATGGAGCTCACCATGTCTCCACTTTCTATCTGCAGGGGAACTCAACACATTTTTGTTGTGACAGATATGAGTGAGTCATTTGCTTGAAATATTCCCATGTTGCCACTTTGCTCTCTCATAGCCAATATCCACACACTGGATACATTTGACACATTTAAATTAGGGCTGTCACAAGTTAGCTACCTCACACTTGGAGGTCAGCTTTACTATGATTACAATTACTGGAGACTTTTGACTGATTGTTTGGTGATTTTCAGCATGACATGAAAGTTTTACTCATTGTTCTGTTCACTTCCCAGTTTTAAGTGTGACTGGAGTAAAATTTGTTCATATCTCATGGTGATCATGAAAAATTTCCATAATCAAGGTAAATTTGGAAGGGAAATTAGACAATCATAATGTAACAGAGCACTTATATTTTGTAACAAATCATTGAAGTTTTATTAAAAAAAAAATTCAGTCTTTTAGTTTCACAGAACCTTTGTTCACAGCTGTCCATGGTGTGTGACAGCAGGACTAAATTGTTCTGTTTGGAGGCCCTGCATGATCCATGACCAAACAATCAGTCAAAAGTCTCCAGTATCTGGAAAGATTTCAGTTGGTAGTACCAGCACTAACTCACCTCATGATACTCGCCAGCCAATACATCAGATGCTTACTGTCCACCCTGCACTCACTCAAGGACATTAAAAAGCTACAATCCATTGTGATCATACTTGAAGATGATGGAGTGTCAGAGTTGATTAAGGAATGGGAGGAGGTGGACAAGAGGATCATGGTTTCTCCTTTGAAGTTTGTGTCCAATCCTGTAGCACATTGGGAAATGAGAATGGATTACAGCAGGTTGTTAGGATTTCGTTCATTATCTAATCTTTTATCTAATCATATCTTATC